>OV743720.1:100778549-103278549 GCA_928272305.1 Volucella inflata
CCAGTTTATTCCTTTGGTAAGGACAGTACTTTGAACTTATTATATTCGTTCCTGGACTCACGTCCCTACTCTTCAACCGTAGAATGGTCGAGCTCATTGAATATCTGCTGTCGTTAAAGTGAAACCTTAATACCCAGCCGATATCTGTGACATTTGCATGGTCAAAACAGAAAAACTTTTCATTCTCGGTATTTATCAGCCAACCTACGTTGGAATGGTCACAAATTCAGTGTCTCCAAAAATTCTGCGAAATATATAGGTTTCAAGAAACCGTCTAAGCTGGCCATATTATACGAGTTTAAGGCATTGATCTCCCACATCTGGTCAGGTGCTTCTAAAACATCTCTGCTAGATAGAACTCACAACTGTGCGATAAAACTTATAGATGATGCTTATATCGCTCAGCCAATAGACAACCTCAAACACCGACGTAATGTCTCACTGCTCTCTCAGTGACAGGGTCTAACCTTCTTCTACTGATCACCAGTGGTCCACCGAAATTGTCAATAGCGTTCTGCTCCTTCAAAAGTTTAACCATAATACCAGTCTCGCTATTTATGCGTCCCTCAAACCCGTAATCTGAACTATCGTGATTCTTTCCTAAGTCATTAAAACTTGCCCATCGAATGCCCCGTCCAGGTTCCTATCTATCTCCGGTATCCCGCTTTTTACGAAAACAATACCCGGATTCAATCATTATTTAAACAACAAAATCATTGGAAGCACTAGAAAGCTGCAACCAACAATGTTCTGTTTAACAGAAATAAGTCGGTTCAAACCCACTCGAATAATTTTGTCGACGAAATTCTATTCGCACGAGGTCATTATGAAACTAAGGCTTCATTCAGCAAATGCTAGAGTCAGGGAAATCAAAGAATCCCAAAGAGGTGGAAGTTGGATAAACAATATTTGCATTCAAGTCGAGAGCTGCAATATGGAAAACAGAATTCGCTCGATAAAGCGCTTCACATTGCAAACCATTCAGTGCCCAGAAAGCTTGGTTTTGAACAATAACTTTTGAGGTTATCCAGCCATCCAAGTTGAAGCGCTGCATCTGCTAAATCACAGCTGAATTCTCTCCTCGACACAAAAAGGAAAAATCACAAATCGGAAAAACAAGGAAGCTTCCTGGATATCCAAACAGCAACAGCACATAGTCTGAAAAAACGCATCTATTAAGGTGCCTGGCTGGTTTTGAACACTTTCGCTCACAATGGTGATGTTTTGGCGTATACGTGCTGGCCGAGCATGCTGATATGGAGTTTGACCCGATTACGAATCAGTTTCTTCATAACGAACGTTTCACCATTGCAGTTTTAGCCGAGGAAGTTGAAGTGTCCTCACCATACATCGGTGAATGTAGGACCAATACTAATATACGAGGGCGGGTCAATAAGTCCGTGACTTTTGGATTAAAACACAGATTTTTTGATAAAAAAATAATTTTATTTTTCAACGTAGTCTCCCTTGAGCTCTATACACTTTGTCCAACGCTTCTCCAATTTTTTTATCCCTTCCAAAAAAAATGATTTGTCGAGGTCCTCAAAATAGGCCTTTGTTTGCGAGATGACTTCATTATTGGAGTCAAATCTTTTCCACCAAGCCATTTCTTCAGGTTTGGGAACAAGAAGTAGTCGCTCGGAGCCAAATCTGGAGAAAAGGGTGGATGAGGGAGCAATTCATAGCCCAATTCATGGATTTTTGCCATGGCAACTGCACATGCGTGCACCCTTGCATTGTCTTGGTGGAAAAGAACTTTTTTCTTGGCCAAATGAGGTCGTTTTTTTTTCAAATCGTCATTGAATCGGTCCAATAAGTTGGCATAATATTCCCCATTGATTGTTCTTCCCTTTTGAAGGTAGTCAATGTGGATTATCCCGCGTGCATCCCAAAAAACTGTCGCCATAACTTTATTGGCTGACAAACCCACCTTGGCCTCCTTTGGCGCCGATTCACCCTTAGAAACCCACTGTTTTGACTGTTGTTTGTTCTCTGGTGTGTTGTGATGGATCCATGTTTCGTCCACGGTTACAAAACGGCGCAAAAACTCCTCCATATTGCGATTAAACAACGCCAAACCTTCCTGTGAAGTTGTTACACGATTGCGTTTGTGGTCGACTGTGAGCAAACGCGGCACCCATCTTGCGAAAAGCTTTCTCATGCCCAAGTGATCATTCAAAATTGAAACCACTGAGCCATGCGAGATCCCTACGGCTTCCACAATCTCTCGCACTTTCAATCTTCGGTCGGCCAACACCATATCGTGAATTTTTTCGATTGTTTCGGGAGTAGAGACCTCAACTGGGCGTCCAGGACGTTCGGCATCTTCAGTGCTTGTACGTCCACAGCGAAATTCAGTAAACCACTTTTTTACCATTGAAATCGATGGTGCAGAGTCCCCATAGTACGAGTATTTATCAAGCTTAGCCTTGGTCTCGGTAATGGTTTTTTTTCGCAAGAAATAATGCTTAATAAGCACACGAAATTCACTTTTTTCCATTTTCTCCTCAAATTAGTGAGTAGTCTGATAAAAATAGCTGTCAAACACAAACTAACTGACGCAGCAAGTTTAAATTTTGACAGGAGTCAACTGACAGATGCCTGTTGACAGGAGCAGTGTTGCTGTTTCAGTAAAGAGGTCAGAAATTCAAAAAGTCACGGACTTATTGACCCGCCCTCGTATTTTGCAGCGCTGCTTAATTCTCAGGCGAATTGACCGATGACGATGACGAACAGATTACCATACATTTGGTTTTGGTGTCATTGACAGCTAAGACCATTTAAAGCTCTGGCATTTTTCCAAATTTTATTTAAAAAGACTCGTGACATCGTGATTTTGAATTTGCCATCGAGGGACAGCGTAGTAGAGAAAGACCGTGACTCAGGTGGCGCACACAAGTGAAAGTGGACCTCAGCCTATTTAGCGTGCGAAACTGAAGGCAGCTAGCCAGGGATCGAGCTAGCTGGAGACGCTTGTTGACTTAGGCCCGGGTCCGTCCCGGACTTTTACGCCACCTAAAGTAAAAGTCTCATCATTATATTCTTTTGACATAAAAGAAACTCTCGCTAAAATTTCTTTCTACCTTTCGAAGTAGGGAACTCTCTCCATCGTTAGTCATTTTCCAAAATCTGCTGAGCCAAAGTGGACATACTAGTATCTTTTCATAGCTCTTTTCTTTGGGGGGTGCCGCATGTGGCTTTGAAATCGAAAACACGATTATGTTCAGGATAGTATAAACAAGCGGTGTTAATAGTCGCGCAGTTGTGTCCCAATCGGACCAAAAATCGCTGTGATAGGGATCAGTCAATTTGCCAAAAGTCATTCTTTTTCAGGCAACTAAAATCAAGTAGATGAATAGTTGCCTTAAAAACAACAATATGTCAATGTACACTCATAATTAGTCTCGCCATTAAATGTTGGTTGCCACCCATGAAGCGGGGTAACCACAGAGCCCAAAGATCTTTCTCTCTTTCGCTATATGTACATACTTGCCATTTTCCGAAAAACTTAACACGTGCTCCTGCACTCTCACAAGCTTGATTAGAATTTGACCAATGCATATGCCGCTTAAGGTAATAAATGCTTCGGATCGTCCACTTTCTCTGTGACCGATTGGGCGCATGACATCGCCTCATTGCCGATTGTTATATTGGTAGACGCTTCGTCATGTGTTAACTACTTAAGACCCTTTTTTTGTGCGGCTTATTCCACCACACTGGATGACGATGATAAGCATTTTATAGCAGTCATGAACCTCTCCAAGTTGTTCAGCTGCACTATGCCTATTCAAATTCCGCACATTTGATGAAAAGTTCCGAACTTCTTTGTCCTTTTTCCGATTGGCAAGATTAAGTACACTCTTTTCCGAGCCTCTTAGTTGCATCACCAAAAACTTTTTGTTCATGGTCAGTTAGTTGAATCCCTAGATGTTAAGACTGTCTCTGTCGCAACGAGATCTTCGAACTCCTAGGGTTTAATGGATCCAGATATTTCATTGCCATTTACCCAATGTGATTCCTTAACCTCATTCTTCCGTTGGAATGACCCGCCTTGGTTCACAGACAGTTCAATCAAAACGAAGATTTACAAATAATGCATCACCCTTCGGTTGCAAGACTATGAAGAGTGAAAAAACTCATTTAAGTCTCATGTACGGACATTCTGCTCTTGACAATTAATCCTTAAGGTCTCAACAATACGAAATAGAAAGCTGGGTTAGCAGTACACTACAAAATGGTTGTGCTTGTACGAATATCTCCGGATTAGTTAAAATAAACGAACTTCAGGGTATGTTACTGACAAGGTCCAGCACAAAACTGTTAAACTTGTCCCAACAATCAATGTGATGTGGGTTTAACTCTACCAAATTTCAGAAAGTTTTCCAAGTCTGGTATGAATTCCCACAGTGTTCACCAGTGCTTTGACGAACATCGTTCCATGTTAACTTTTCAACTCTTAAACAGACAAAACTCGAGTTAACAGACTCAGTCGTACCTCAGTCAGTAGTCCTTGTTGAGTCAGGCCAAGTGCATAATCCAATCAATTTCACCCGAACACTTCAGTTACACAAACAAGCTTCTCTTCTCCTCGTCTTCATATCTGTGTACATTCTCAAACCTGCCATAACACTTCTCGTAGCACTCATAATCCACTTCATTATGAAATTCCTAAGCATACATCATTCAAGACATCAACAATATGGATAAGCCATTTCCCCCTCCTTCAAATTCGCATCAAATTAAAACAACAGTCATCCATTCACCTTCCCGAGCCACCTCCTTGGATTGGCGTAATCAATAATTCCAGGGCCCGCTCATTACAACTGCTTGCCATTGTGTGTGGGGGCGAGATTCCTTTCTATCTATTTTGGTCTCAGTACCTTCTCAGTACATTTAAGATATTTTATCTCTCCATGAAGAAAGGTACCTTACAGGGATTTATTTAAAAGATACTCTCACGCATAAATACGAAATGGAATTTAAGTACCTTCGTACCAATAGGTACACTTAAAAGGTAAGGGCACTGTACGGATATACTCAGCACCCATTTCTGAAACACACACTCACATATGTTATGAAAATAAAGGTAATAAGAGGTGAAGAAGAGAGGCACTTACCGACATTTCCTTCGCCATTAGCCACATATCCTTGGGACAATAGAAATGCAACAGTTACGAGTTGTACAAGTTTCAGTGACGTCACACTCCAGCTGCATCGGTTCCAGGTTCTTCCATTATTCTGTACATTTCTTGCCATGACGTTGCGTCACCTGTAAAACATAAAAATCCCACACAATTCGACTTAAGTATTATACGTTGCACATATTCGTTATAAGGATATACGAGTACATATAGTATATGAGTAATAAAAGCGAGCAAAGTAATAACTACTCGTATATAGATACTCGTACTTCAATGGTGTGGGCGAAATGGGCGGATTGTGGTGAAGGATCAGGACGAACTTATGGAATGTTCCTGCAGTAAATACAGAGTATCGTGTACCGTGAACAGCCATTCCATCCATCAGGATTATTTTTAGAATCTTGTTTCAATTAAAAAAAAAAAAAAAAAAAAAACGACCACGACTATACAACCTATTCTCTATGTTATATGGACACAAACCATTATTTCATTTTCTAAAGTTATGTTCAGCTTTGTACGGTTTTGTGTTTTATTACCGTGGTTACCCCCGATGTGGTTATTAAAAAGCACATCACTCAGGTACTGTTACACTCTGACGAACGTAGACAGAAGGGATGGTTTGTATACGGACTGGGTGGGAGAAAATTGAAATTTGCTTGATTGTTCTTTTAGTTATGTAAGCAAGAAGAAAATGACATACGGATGGCGGAAATGGCCCGGCACTGTAGTAAATTTAATGGACCTGGTCTTTTCATAGACGATAAATGTTGTCTCCGGTTACTGCTTAGGAGGTTTCAGACAGACAAGACAAAACAATATACGAGTAGAGGAGCTTGGGAAGGGATTTTATTTCAGTTCAAGATGATTGACTATTAAACGGGTTCTTAAGAAGACCATACTTTAGCTAACAGCTTCTACGAATGGTAGGTGAATGCAATAAAATACGAAGACCCATCGTTATACTCGTAAGACCCAAAGGACACTGAGCTTAAGTAATCACTATTGAAGTGAAAATGTTAAAGCGTTTCGTCAGAAGAAACACAGCTCTTTGCCATCAACGGATGCACAAACTAAAGTATCCACACCAGTACAAATAAGACGTCAGATCTTAGAAGATAACATTTCCTTTTAAGACTTTATGAGATGATGAGACTTTCAACGACGTGCAATAATATTTAGGCAAAGAAAATTAATTTTACTTAAGGCGGCTTATAGTTCGGGATGGAAAAACCTCATTTCATTTGCAGACGGGGTGGTGGAATCTTGGCAGTCTTCACTGTTCGGCACCAACTATGATTTTATAATTACGTTACTATCCTTAACCTTTCGGTTTTCTCTTGTTCGTTAGTTCTTTGGTTGGCACATCACTTTTGCAGAAGCACCTCTCGATGCAATTTCTCGGAATTTTGCTAAAAAACTCATTTTAGGCCTGAGCATGTGGTGTCCAATCCCTGAACATGGTACAGCGTGACTATACGAACGGAACGATCTTTCATATAAAACGGCCAAGTGCTTCTTCATTCGCTTTCTAAGCCTGAAAGCAGAACCGGTATTCTAAAGGTCTTCTATAAAGCCAGTTGGGTTTTGTGAAGGCAGGCTATTGACAAGAGTATTTTTGATCCGATTTTTGTACCGATATCTCGTCGCTACTGCTGGTTAATGCGGAGCCAATGTAAACGAAGACCTAAACTGCCTTGAAGCTATAACCACCAATGGTGACGTCTGGCTAAGTCGATTTGCCCTTTTGCCTCAATATCTAAAAGCTTCATCGAAGGCCTTCTGTGTCTGTCCAATCACATCAGTGACATACGCGTACCCAAGTAATTGTGCAGATTTAAAACTACCGTCCTTCTTCTTAGGGCGATGCTAAAAATCATCTGACAACCCGTCGTTAGATCCTTGAAAGGAGACTACTTCTCTGTAGTTGACGCAGTCAAAAGAGTTTTCTTCCTAGTATGGCTTCTGGCATGCTTCTGTCTGACCATATTATGCCGATAAGCTGGTCCATGTTCCCAAGTCAAGTCATTTCCAGTACAGTTAAAGTGCTCCTGTAACATTGTCTAAGAAAATTGAATGATTTGTCTTCTACATCATGATTTAATAGTTCATTTTGAGCGGTTGCGGAGCTCAAACCTTCTTTGCTGTTATAGAAGATCTCCTTTCCTAACTTTCCCGAGCTTGTGGTAAGCGTTTGGAAGCTGCTCTTCGATCTTCAATTAGTTGTTTGTTGAAGCCCTTCTTCTCCTTGAAAGCTGAATCCATTCGTCCGCTCCAGGCAAGAAGCTTAAAGCAGGTAGATAGGGAATGGATTCTGCTTCATAGTGGGGCTTAGAGTGCAGTAATCAGGCTGCTAAAAAAAACATGAAGATACCGTAGTAACTACCACTTACCATAGTGCTAAAGCAAGTGCAGATTAACCTTTAAAGCGATAAACCTCGAACTTCATAGACAACAGTTAGGAACCATGGCCTGTCTAAAACGACGATTTAACCCACTAACGCCGAAGTGATCAGAATTGTTATCGGACCAAAAAAATAATGGAATTTTTTTCAGAAAATTTCACGACGCGTTTTTTCAAAATGGCGACGAGATTTAAAAATTTTTATAAAAATCTTAATCTACATAGTTTCAATAAACAAAAAAAAAAGAGAAAATATATTTTTAAGTTAATGTGAGTCAGCAAAAATTACTATAAATCAAAAATGTGGTTGTTAAGATTACTCTTTACGAACGAAACAAGCAAATTTTCAAAAATAAAAAGCGAACTAGATTGACGTATGTATATTGGTATGGAATTCCAAAGTCTTATAGCATGAACAAAAAATAAACGTTGACTAGTTAAAAAGTTAAAAATAAGGAACATTGATATTTTGGGAATGATTTGAATGAGCCAAACTTAGTTTCTCGAATAGATATGTCGGTTGTTTAGTTTTGAGCAATTTATACAGAAATGTGCAGTTTAGTATATTTATATGTTGTCTAAGGGTACATCCGGTAAGCTTAAAGGAAAATCTCGAAATGTGGTCATGTTTACGGAGACCATATATGTAGCGAATCGCCGAATTAAATGCTAGTTATAGTTTTCTAAAGGACATTGCATCCATATTACTATAAACTACTGAGCTATAGTTTATAAGGGGCATAAACAGAGCTCTTACAAGATTAAGCTTTGTTAAGGTCGGGACAAAGGCGGATGAGATATAAAGTTGGCGTAGACCACCATATATTCTTTTGATAACATAATTGATATGGCTTTCACAGGAAAGTTTGCAGTTGATATACGAGTATATTCCTAAGTTCTTTACCTCATTTTCATATGGAATCAATTGTCCCATTAAATGTTTTTGTGGCAAGCAGCTGGAATGAATCTTGTCATTACAGATAACAATTGCTTTAGATTTAGCGGGGTTTAAGGACAGTTTATTGAGAACAGACCAGTTATAAATTCGTTCCAAGTCCTCATTAAGTCTAACTACACAATCATCCATTAAGCCAATCGGTCTAGACAGATATACCTGAGCATTGTCAGCATATAAATGCACCGATGCATCAAGACAGACCTAAGGCATGTCGTTTATAAACAATGAGAATAAGAGTGGTCCTAAAATAGATCCTTGTGGGACACCTGAATGCACCGCTAGAAAATTTGAACTTCCCTGGCTAGTTTGCACTTGTTGAAATCTGACATTTAAATAATTTAATATAAGAGATGCCGAGTTATTACCAAAACTGAATTGACTTTTCAGCTTCTCAATCAAGCGTTGATGGTTTACACAGTCAAAGGCTTTAGAAAAGTCCAATAAGCACAGAATAGATACATTATTCTTATCATACGCCCTTCTTAAGTCATCTAGAACTTTTATTACAACCGTGGTACAACTGTGATTTTCTCTAAAGCCTGATTGAAACGGAGATAACATTTTATTTGAGCTTATGTGCTCATTGATTTGGTTTTTTAATAAAATCTCAAAATTTTTTGATAGGCACGGTAAAATACGAGTACTAATAGGCCTAAAATCTTTTGGCCGGTTCCTCGTAGTATTTTTAGGCACTGGCACAACTTTAGCATATTTCCAAGCTGAAGGAAACTCAGATCTCATGATACATGAGTTAATAATGTGCGTACGAGGATAATATATAGATATCCATATATTCATAATCTGATGAATCTAAAGATTTTGAACGATTTCGTGACATAACATGTCACATGTATTGAAAATAGAAACAAAATCTTATGTACAATTCAAGAAAAAATTTTTTTTTTTAAAAAACGCGTCGATGAAATTTTCTGAAAAAAATTCCTCTTAATGTTCGAGTGCCATGATCACCTCTGATCATAGTAAAAAGTTGATACCTTTGCGGTATCATTGTGAAAAAAATGCGAACAATTTTTTTTTTCGAAAATTTGCACGTTTTTCATGTTTCATTCGACCATTTTTTTTTTCTCAGTGTCTTATCGAAATTTTGAGCTCAGATTCTAAAAGAGCATCAAATTTCGCGTAGGAATAGAGGTATTGCACTATTTTTTTGGTCCAATAACATAATAAATAAACACGTTGAAAAGTTAGTAAAAATTCTGATCACCTCGGTTAAGGCAACTCATCACAGGGCTTTTTTTTTAAACAGTTTACTTGACAGAGAAGGAAGGTAAAGCCGGACTAGAATTCTTAACAGGTATAAGCAGCAAAGACGTCGTGCAAGCACAGCTGCTTACCTCAAAAGACGGCAAAAAAAAAATTGAGCTCCTCTCCTGCACCAGTCAAGCACCCTAAAAAGCTGGCTGATAAGGCCGGCCGTAATCAGGAAAAACTCTTACTTGGCTACCAACGCAATAGATGCACATGACGGCTTATGGGATAGTACTTATACAAACATTAGCCCTGAAGGTAAATCAACTCTGGAACATCTTGTAGTCTATACCATAGGTAATAGTTCAACTTGGGTTATCAAAGAATAGTAGGATGTTCTTGGCCTTTCTATTGAGTATGAAATAGGTTGAAAGAACCATTCTACCCTGACTACCGATAAAAGTAAGTCCGAACATCGAATGAGCATTTGTCTCACACCATCATCCAAAGCCAGGATAGAAGTTATAGAACTAAGGCCAGCACATGATTTCTACACCTTAATATCTTTAAGGCCTGGCTGACTCCTGACTAGCATCAACACTAACTATTATCCTGCTGTAGTCAATATACGGATGCGTGTATTCGTAACAGCGAACCATTATTAGGAAGTTCAACGTCGAATGGCCGCAATCACATTAAGCAATCAGGATCTAAACCCACCAGCATCGAATTTAGAAGACCGGTGATGTCACTGCCAAAGAGTAATCCTCGAGGCTTCTCTAGATGTTAGATGAATATGAAGTTACATCAGCAATTTCCAAGTCTTTGAGCCCAATAGTTTAACGGCCGAGCTAGATAAATCAGCAAACGGAAATCATGGATGCGGAGAATATATCGGTGTCGCAAAATCTTGGTCAAACAATCCGAATTTTGGCACATATGCCAAACTCATTCAACTATGCAGGATGTGAATGGTAATGACAAAACTGAGATCTCCAACGTCAGAAACGGTTTCAAACAAGCCAATGCAATCGAATTGTTCGAAACTCGCAAACCAACTCGAAAGAGAGTTAGTGTAGAAGACATTGACAAAATAGGAAGTATACAACGAGAGGTAATGCGACTATTGAAAGCAGAATTGAAAGGATGGGTTTAGCCAACAATGAAAGAAAAGCAAGCTATATAATGTCAACGTAGAGGGACACCTAGGAGTAGGAAAGTACCTTATCTACATGGGCTCCGCTTTCAACTCCGACAACGATACCGACTCGGTTATCATGCCAATTGCTGTTTTTTCGGCTTGAAAGCCAATTGAACTAGAAACAACTATTCCGAGCAAAAAAGAAGACTCTAAACAGGAGTTTGATTTTCCTAGTCGTACTTCACGATGCATAAGTTCGAACACCAACGAACATCGATAGAAATGCTCGTGAACCTTTCGAGAGAAAAGTTTCTCAGATAGTTTCGATCCCGTTTGAATCATCAGTGAAAAGTGGATGATGTAGTTCAACAGCGTTGCCTCGTCTTGATGGCTTGGACGAGTGCATAGAGACACCAGCGTGTGGAAAGTTTTCGACTCCAACACAGGGAGACAACGCAAAAAAGAATGACCTCATCTTAGGCGCCGCAGACAAATGAAAGGGGACCTCAACCAACTTCGTTGTAGAACTGGAGGCACCTGGTGGAAAACTACGCCATCTAGAGTGGTATGTTGACTATGGTCTTGATTCACCCCGGCCTATCTAAGCAAGGAAGTACATAAGTACTTGCTAATTGAAAGCTTTTGCAAAAGGATAGTACACTCTTGATGGGAATGTAAGAAAAGTATAATACAAGGGAATGATAATAGCAAATCTTTTCGGCATAAGGTACCGAATGTACCCCAGCCGTGTAAGAAAAATAATTAAAACATTTCGCAGTGGTTCTTGGCATACAAGCTTCTACGTTTAATAACTTGTGAATGTCTATATAAAATAGAACAACTTTCAAAAATCGGTCAAAAATAAACCGGTGCCGAATGTAAATGATTTATTGAGCTGGTCAGCATACACCCTTCGAAAAGCTTTGAAAATAGTATTTCCATCCTCTTGCTTACCAAAGTTTACCTATTCAAAAAACAATTACTGAAAATATTCCTCCTACGCTGCCTTACCGTACACATCATATCGATTGTAATTTTCAAAGGCGATGTGTCGGATAGAAACCACGGAAACCATAAATCGCTTGCGGTTGCCAAAGCCATTGATTTTCCTGTCTCTCTTTGAATTCACCCCCTAAATGAAACCGTGTTTTCGTAATTAGAACTACGGTTGCAATTACTGTTAATGAGTTCTGCCCTTAATCACCAATGAGATGGACATATAATTGAAAATCTGTAGTGCGCATTAATTAACTTTTTAATCAGATCGAACAGATAATCAAATGGTTCTCTAGCAAATCCTACATTCCTCACCCGAACATCATTTTCAATTCTACCAACTTTCACTCATTTAATTAACTTTCCCCAATCGTTTCATGTCCTCATAGATATTCATCTTAATTAACAAACTTACTTTAACCAAAACTCCACACTTTCCATTGTATAGTATACGATTCGAGTTTATAGTTTGCCGTGTGAATAAACTGAAAACTGCAACAACCCACAGCAAAAACACCTTTCAAAGTGCATTAGCGAGAAAAACTTTCACCCACTCACCTGAATTCGAAACATGCAATCACGTAATCCCACTTCATGTGCCACCCTTCTCATGCAGTGAAACAGAGGAGCTACCCTGCCGTTGGATTCACGTATCTCGTTCATGAGATTATTTAATTAACAAACCCCGACGGGTTTGCTCACAACTCACTGTAAGGGTACGTCAGTACGTGGCTTTTACTAGGACAATACCAACACTGTGCATTTTCACTGATGCCAGTGAATCGGAGTACGTATTTCCGTGGAATGGTGACATTTCTATCATTTTCAACGGAAAACAACTTAATGACGTTTACGTAATGCATTCGGCCACAAAAGTCCATCCAACAAACTTTTTTCAGTGGTTAAATGTCAAAGTTCGAAGTTTCGTTCTGAGAGCCGGAACCATAACTATATTTACTATACAAAGGCCGACTGTGAAGTATTTAATGTCAAATTGAGTTTCTGTCCGGTGCGAGTGAGGGTACAACTACGAGTATTACCTGTGGTTCTGTAGATCTCTTGGGGTTTTGACGAGTTCAATTTAGTTTGACATTTCTCTCAAAAACTAATAAACACTTTGACTACAAACAGGAATTATGGGAACTAAAACTGAAAATGAAACAGACCTTTTCAATTTGACATTTGTATATGTACGTATTGTTTTAGAGACATAATTCCCTGACCACTGTGGGTGTGGTATTGACTTAAAGTTCACCTTCAATAGAACTGTCAAGTGTCATTTAGAAATTATTAATGGTATTTTAGTGTTTGCATTGGATACCTTTGAGAAGTGTTAGCTGTCAGTTTGAGATTTATGACTTTTTAGGTACTGTTTGAAGTTCAAAGGGTGATCCTATACAGAGGACGGAAGTGTTTTCACTCACATGCAAATTCCTTAAGCAGTATCATTGACAAATGACGTAAAGAAAGCTTTTACTCTAATAATAATGAAAACTTTTTTGTGACGTCAAGAGGAGGATGTACGACGGATGAATTGACAGCAATGAATAAACAGTGGCTTTCAACAGTCAGTACAACTGGTACCTTATATGAGTTTTCCGTTTGGATCGGAGGTCAAAAAGGATCTCCAGGGCAAGTTTGGGTGCTGATATAGAGATGGTAGCGGGAGAATCATTATTTTATCATCGAAGCGGGTTCCTGGATCCATTAAATCAAGTTGATTTTACTTCAAGACATCCAATAGCCCCGGTAAAGGACATAGGAGTAGTTGTCAGCAACAGAATGTATCCCCAGCTTACGGCAAATGAGCAAGAGCATCATAGAAATGAAGGCTAAGTATGCCAGCATCCGCCTAATATACGCTTTCGACCTGCAGAAGGAATAGCCGACTTTGCAAAATAATTTTTCTCTGAGCTCCTGGACAAAACCTACGACACAACAGTGTTTAGTATTTTTAACGGCAAAATAGGAAGGCAATACGTTTTCGAAATTGCCCCAAGCCTTCACGGGTTATTCATTTCGTAGTTTCAAGTTGGTTACGGTGGCAGTTGACACCTGCCAAACTCAGCTGTCACTTGAAGTGTCATAATATTAGTTGTTTGTTTGCCACTTACAATAATGGATCGCTTACAAATCGAACAACGCGTTTAAATTATTAAAACTTACTACAAAAGTGGTGATTCAAGCGTATCCACTTTTCGCGCATTACGCGATGATTATGGTCATCATAATCGATCGACTACGCAAGCAATTGGTAAGATTGTGAAGAAATTTGAAGAAAGAACATCAACGTAATTCACGCACAGTCGAAAATTATGCTGCTGTAAGTGCAAGTGTCGCTGATGATCCGGATTTATCGATTTCCCGGCGTTCGCAGCAATTGAACGTATCGTACTATGGCGTATTTTGCACTTGGATTTGCATCTCCATCCTTATAACGTTCAACTTACGTAACAATTGAAACATGCTGACCATTCACAACGCCAAAGATACGCTTTTTGGGTGTTGGAACAACAGACAATAAACTCTGATTTTTCGAACAACATTTTCTTCAGTGATGAGACACATTTCTCACTCAGTAGGTATGTAAACAAGCAAATTGCCGCATGTGGGGCTCAGAAAACTCATAAGTGATCGAAGAGGTGCCATTGCATCCAGACAAAGTGACTGTTTGGTGTGCTCTATGGTCGAAAGGTGTCATTGGTCCGTATTTCTTCGAAGATGCCAATGGGCGGACGGTTACAGTCAATTCGGAGCGATATGGTCCAAAGATAACCGATTTTTGTTGGCCGGCGAAGATCGAAGATGATGACTTGGACGATATGTGGTTCCGACAAGACGGGGCAACAAACCTCACAACACGACCAATTATGGCTTTATTGCGTGAGAAGTTTCCTGGTCGAGTAATTTCATGTTTTGGCGACGTAAATTGGCCACCTAGATCATGCGATTTGACGCCGTTAGATTTTTTTCTGTAGGGCTACGCAAAAGACCGTGCTTACGCGAATAATCCCCAAACCAACATTACTCAAGTTATGGCCGAGATAACTCCCGAAATGTGCGAAAAGGTGGTTAAAAATTACCTCAAAAGAATCGCATGCTGCGAATCATCCCGAGGCGGCCATTTGAAACTTTATCATCGCTCTGTACGTTTTATTTAGCTTTACTTTTGAAATCTAAAAATAAATGGCGCTTTATAAGGTATACTCATCGAAAATATTGACGGTTGCTGAGAGGCAATAGGCCAAACAGATCATGTTGCAATTGAAGCAAGGCACTCCTTCAGTGTTAAAAAGTCTGAACATTTCGGACCACTATCTAGCAGTGAACGCATTTCTACGGATATCTCAGACGCCACATTAACGTAGAAATATTGTATGGAAATATAACGTTGCTTTAATGAAGTCGCAAGATATTACTAGAATCTTTGTCAATCGCGTATCCATCAATCTCAAGACCAATGAAACCTGGATCCTCGGTTTTATTTAACCACCCAGCAAGATTTGGTAATTTGATCAAACGGTACAAAGAAGGCCAACAAGACACGGATGGAATGTTGTAGAGATGAGTAAGGAAATCATATAGAAGTGATATATTCCAAATTCATACTTACTGCGAGGACGACTCAAACGCTTGCAGGCACAACAAACCATTTATCTTGGGGCATGAAAGTAAAGATTAATCTTAGGTAGAGATAGCAATATCCAACCCTAGGTAAAATAAATTTGGATAAATCAAGGTTGCTGGTGCCATTGAGCTGTATAAGGTACCAGTTATAGGCTTATCTCTCCCCCGTGTTTACATAGATAACGTCGAAAGAAAAGCCAACTCTGCACTCGGTTTCGTCCAGATTGATGCTCACTGATTTTTGATCAATTTCCAAGCCGCATGCAACACGAGCTATATAGAGCTATGTCTAATTTTGGCCAAACTTGTCAAATTTTACTGAACGACAATACCAAACAAATCGATGCTCCATTAAGGCTAGAAGCCATCTCTTTGAGACCTATGATGTTAAAAAGAGGATAGGGCAAGGTGCCGTCATGTGACTTCTTTGTCTTCATAAGGCACAAAAGTAATGGACAACATTGAAAAATCGAAATGAATGTCAAAATAGATATCAACGTGGAGCAGCACACTAAGGAAGAACGACTGTGAACTTAAATAAAGAATCACAACAATCAAGCCGTTGATGTGAGAGCAATTTGTACTATAAAACAAACGATGCACCTGGGGATTTTTAAACTAGAAAAAAATTCTTTCAAAACCTGCAAAGGAACACGGAGGTAATACCTTTCAAATAACGTTTATGGTGCGACTTGTGTTATATACATACGGTTTGTACTCGAACATTATGGTGCCATGTGGTAAATGAATGCCAGAGAACAGAAAAAGAAATAGGAACAAAGATAGATATCTTCTCGAAGGCACAGAATTTCAAGATCGTACTTAACATCGTGTCATAGACTAGGGCTTGTTTTCATAAATTTAGACACTTTAGCTATTTGATCTGCGCCAGGTGCATACAAACCAATGAATACTTTGAACAAGTCACATTACATTGCCCGCGCTCCAGATACGAAACACACCTGCCAAAGAATGTGTTAGGATGACTATCATCCGGTAGAATAAAACCAGAAAATAGCCCAATCATCGAGACTGTGGCCAAATTCATATAGAACGGCCATGAAACGTCTTCTTCTTCTTAAGTGGCGCTACAGTTCGGGCTGACCCTGGGCATTAACCAACAAGCCTTTTCATTTGACACGGTCTTTCGGCAGCGCCTTCCATCAGTGATGCCCTCCAAATTGGTTGAGATCCAAAGAGTTAATCAAAGAACTTTTCCTGTACTTTTACAAGTTAGACTGTATAAATAATGAGAGAGCTTCGTCAATTTGAATTAGAAAGGACTTAGTGTTCATCCTAGCCTATTAAATTTTAAAAACGCCACTTATATGTGATCATTAGCTTCAGTGACCGAAGAATTTCATTAGGCCAGAGGTCACTGCGAGAAGAAGTTTTTATTTGTCTGAAGTATACATGTTTTGTAGAACAACAGCAGACCAGCTGCCTTTTCATTCGAAAAGGTTTGCAAAATACTACAACTGGCCTATCCGCTAACAAACTCAAAAATTTACTTAGAATTACAATTTTAGTCGTGGAAGATTGAAATAGATTGGCTTAAACCTCTCAACAACTTTCATCATTCGTTGAAATATCTAAGAGATCTTAATGTTTAAAATTGTGATTTCTTTCTTAATAGCCTCATTTTAAAATTGTTCAACAAGGACAAAATCGTTACACTAGCACTTTAAGAGAAAAACGACTTGAGTTATGCTTCTGGCAGTCCGTGTCCTTGACACTTTACTGTAATAGAGAACCTTGACTTTGAAGAGTTGAGTACCAACCTGCCACCACATCAACTTATGAGTCCTAGAAATAGTTTACATGATTTCTCCATCCCTACTGTTGGCCTTAGTCCTACTAGAATTGTAATTATACATTTTACTTGCAGTCGTTAAAGTATTTTCATTCAGCACCTACGCATTCTTGCATAAAGGAACTCTTAAGGACATGTGTAAATTTTCCCACATACACGTACGGGTGATTAGGGAGCGCTAGGTGGTGCTATTGTTCTTTAATAATCCCCCAAAGCTCTTTTTAAGAAGTGTTAAGTGTTTTGGAAATTTCTTGGAGTTATTTTTGAAATTCTGTTCGAAAGAAAAACACATGTGCACGAGTGGCTTAAGACTCGGGATACGAATTATATTCAAACAATTTTAGAAATGTAATTTTAGAATTTTGAAAAGAAATAATATTTTTAAATCTTTGACAATTGAAGAAATGCCCAAAATACGTGACACTTTGATATTTGAAAAGCGAAGGTTATTTTTAACTTCTTGTATCTTACTGCAATAAGATAAGGTGTTGCAGAGTTACCACAGAGACAAACTCTCTCGATATCTGTGCCACTGAAGAAGAATTCGCAAGATGGAATAAAACTATGCGTTGATGCCTTATAAAATGTGACGCACAATTAATCATCCTATCGGAAGATGTTATAATCTTTGCAAATCATATCTGACATTTGTGAACTAGACAGCTGCAGTATACAAACAGACAAGCAATGGAGCTCTATACTCTGCTGTCAAGCCATCCGCAATCTCAACAACGAAGAGGACGATGTTGTGTCGAAAATCATCATGAGCGACGAGGCGCATTTCTACATAAGCGGTTATGTCAATAAGGAAAATCTTCACTTCTAGGGCACTGAAAATCCGCATGTGATGCACGGAGAACCATTACATCCACTCAAAGCCACTGTGTGGTGCGGTGTTCAACCGGAAAGAGTGATTGGGCCGTATTTTTTTGAGGACGCCATCAGCAATATGGTCACTTTTACTGGCGAACGCTACAGGGCCATGATAAATGACTTCTTACTGCCGGAATTGGGTGAGCGGGGCTTGGTGAACATGTGGTTTCAACAAGACGGTGCAACCGCACACACAGCACGAGCCACAATGGATATTGTGAACACTGGCGGCAGCCACTTGGCGGATATCATCTTTTCCACTTAACAGGAAAAAATTGTAAAGATCCAAATGAAGCTTGTTGAATTCGAACCCATAATGCATGTTGCCCGTAGTTCGCAGCATTCTGGTTAAAGGTTCAATACAGCCGTAATCGGTTCGGTGAAAGTTGATATGGAATAGGGGTGCAGACCTAAGGTTGCGTAGATTGGTATTAAGGGATATCATTTGGAGAAGGGTAGGGCAATCTATACAACCAGCGAGCAGTTTATGAACAAACACTTCATCGACGTTTTTTGAGTGGCTTAAGATTAATAAGTTTTAAACGATCACTGTACAGAGGCAAGTTAAAGATATCTTTCTAAGGCAGCTTTTACAATGCAAAACGGATGAATCTTCATTAAATAGCTCCAATTCGCCTAAAGTGACTTTCATGTGGTTTGGCTAGCATATTCTAGTAAGAGCCTAGCGAATATTAGGTTACGGGATTTGGTGACGTAAGAGTTAGACAATTACATGGAGCATCGCTTGAGGACGAAAGTATGCCCGATGAATGGAACCTCAGCATTGTTTGTCCAATTCTCAAGAAAGGAGACCCTCTGAACTGCGCCAACTACAGAGGCATCAGTCTCCTTAACATCGCATATAAGATCTTGTCCGCCCTATTGTGTGAACGCCTGAAGCCGTTTGTCAACCACCTGATAGGTCCATATCAGTGTGGCTTCAGGCCAGGAAAATCCACCATCGACCAGATATTCACACTTCGGCATATCTTGGAGAAGACCCATGAGCTTCAGATCGATACCCACCACCTATTCATCGATTTTAAGGCCGCGTATGACAGCATCTATAGAGACGAGCTATATAGAGCAATGTCTAGTTTCGGCAGCCCTGCCAAACTCGTCCGTCTGTGCAGGATGACGATGGAGAATGCACGCTGCTCCATCAAGGTCGGTAAAGATCTCACCGAGACCTTTGATGTCCAGAAAGGATTTAGACAATCCGATGCGCTGTCATGCAATTTTTTCAACATCGTACTTCAAAGAATAGTGCAAAACTCACGAGCAAACACAAGAGCCACTATCTTTCAAAAGTCCATCCAACTACTCGCATACGCCGACGATATTGACATAATCGGGAGAAAACAGCGTGATGTCAGTGGCGCTTTCGCGAGTATTGAGACGGAAGCGGCGAAAATGGGTTTAGCGGTCAATGAGGGGAAGACCAAGTATATGCTGTCAAGCAAAAAGGACAACCAACACCGACGTCTCGGACAGAACGTCACCCTCGACAGATATAACTTTGAGGTAGTTAAGGACTTTGTCTACCTAGGCTCCGCTATAAATACAGACAACGACACCAGCGCTGAGATCAAGCGAAGTATAACTCTTGCCAACCGCTGTTTCTTTGGGTTAAGAAGGCAATTGAATAGCAAAGCCCTCTCTCGGACAACAAAAGTCACCCTTTATAGGACTTTAATAATCCCGGTCCTGCTCTATGGCGCAGAGGCATGGACATTATCAAAAATGGAAGAGGGTGTTCTTGGTTGCTTCGAGAGAAAAATTCTTCGGGCGATCTTCGGTCCCGTCTGCATTGACGGTGAATGGAGGAGGAGATACAACTACGAACTGTATGGACTGTACAGCGACATGGACCTAGCCAGAAGAGTGAAGATCTGAGAAAGACTGAGATGGCTGGGTCATGTAGAGCGCATGGACACCAATGCTCCGGTCCGAAAAGTCTTCGAATCCGCCCCCGAGGGACAGCGCAGTAGAGGAAGGCCAAGACTCATGTGGCGCACGCAAGTGGAAGAGGACCTCAGCCAACTTAGCGAGCGAAACTGGAGGCAGCTAGCCAGGGATCGAGCTAGCTGGAGGAGCTTGTTGACTGAGACCCAGGTCCATCCCGGACTGTAGCGCCACCTAAAGTAAGATGCAATGCGAGCTCTTATATTTCATCGAACAACACTGCACTACAAATACGGTTGTTTTGCTTATTGATGTAGCCATTAAGCCACAAATGGGCCACATTGCTGACCAAGTTTGTGATTGAAAACAGTGGATCTTCTTAAAGCTATTAAAGAGCCTAACGACGTCTTTAGTTATTGCACGAATTAATGTTTTTATGCTTTTAAACCAAGATCCTCGCGTATAATACACAAAGTTGCTAAATACGACAAGTTCTTGAGAACAGCGCCAAATCGATTAAGTAAGGTCATCGCGTACTCTGTATTTTCTCCGCTACCCCTGCTATATTTTCTTGTCTACGTGCAAGATGTGGTCTAGGCGCTGTCTCTTGGACGACAAATTGAGTTTAAAATTGTTTGCTAACTAGGGCAGATTAAAGAATTGAATTTCACTTCTTGTTTTATCTATCTTAACCAATTGAGCATAAGGTCACGGTCAGTTTGGATGTTATGTTCAAGAACCTGAATTGTGGCTGGGTTATTGGCATAGACCTTACTCTTCAGATAACCCCACAGGAAGAAGTCTAAAGGTGTCAAATCGCATGACCTTGGGAGCCAATGGACTCCTCCTCTAACCGAAATAACGCGATCTTCAAATTTCGCAGTGACTTTTTTGGGATGCATTGGTTTTTCTCGTATGGGTTTTCCGGACTCGAGGAACGACAATTTTGTTTATTTACGTACCCATCCATCTAAAATTGGGCTTCATCATCATCAAAATTGTCCTGGCGATCCAACATCTAGTTAACGAATCGACGAAGTCCTAGGTGATCCAAAAGCTTCAATTGTTGTATAATTTGGATTTTATAGGAGTGCCAATGGAGATCAATTTTTAAAATTCGCCGTAAACTGCCATAAGTGAGGCCCAATTGTGACTTCGACTGGTTTTGAATACATTCGCTCACAGTGGTGATGTCTTGTCGTTTACGTGCTGGCCGAGGATGCTGAAATGATATGGAGTTTGGCCCGTTACCGAACCATGAACTCTTCACAATTGCATGAATTCCGCACTCATTACGGCGATAGTGTAGACCGAAAATTTCACGAATTTTACGAAATGTTACTTTTACAGTTCGCTCTATTTCTCAATAAGACTGAATAAAGGAAATGATCTGTCATAAAGATCAACGACATTGAATTCAGTGAGTGACAGTAATTGACAGCCAACATCCACACCATCTGATGGCTCACCCTTTATTATTTTTCATTTGAACCAATGCAAATACTCGTAATGTTAACGTGAGTAACGATAAATAAGTCTTAAAGTTAGATTCATTCAAGAAACAAGTGGATTATTCTTTATCGTTGGAATTTTATTAAAACAAAAATTGTTAGCTATTTCACTGGCACGGCAACATTATGCTTTGAATAAGTAAATTCAAATTACATCACTGTAAGGCTCAATTTTTGGGGTACCAGGACGATTGAAACGGCCGAATATCGATTGCGGATAAATTAATTCACATTTATTAAACGACCATGTGGCTGTTTTTTAACATTAGTGAAGCGTATACCTTTCAAGAATTAAATGAAAGACAAGCCGGGAGACAAATAAAGGAAATATTTTCGCACTAAAATAGTCAAATTACTTCCAAACAATGTTCAGGCGTCATTCACTTTAAGACAATAGTGATTGTTCACCTTTCTAGTGGCCCCGAGCCCTAAATCAAGTTAACCACATTAATCCTTCCACCGGCAGTGGTTTTTGTTATCCATTTTGTTAACAACAGCATTCATATCGACTCGTTTTCTACGATGCCCATTCATTCATCAAAGTCCTTGATAGCTGTCAGCTTAGATTAGATCCACCCACGTGTAAATGTATCTCCCAAAAAATAATCGAATGAGGGGCTTCCATCCATGTTGACGTTATCGTTTGCTTGGCTCTGTGAATGTATTTAGGTGAAATCAACCGAAGACTAATATACCCAAGACGCATCTAATGAATTATGTATATCAAGGATAAACAAATATATAAGGGCATCAAATCAAGGATACCCTACTATACAACAAAGAATTCAAAAGGAAATTCCACTTAAAATGAGAATTTAATAAGTTTAACACAGAGACAAAGGGATACAGGGTACAGCACTTAGAAGTTAAAAGTCAATTAGTGTTATTGAATTCGAATCTAACAACAACAGCGTTGGTTGTAAGCTTATTAAATTTTTAAGATACTGACTTATGATTATTTTGTGTTTTTCTCTAGAAGTGTGAGATACAATTTTGATATTCATTTGTGTTCATTCGTCACCTCGTGATGCAGCAGGAACGTAGGTCCATAAACAAGTCGAACGTATTGTTCTGGAAAAATTTGTTTGATGGAGGTAAAGGACCTTTGATGCTAAGCAAGATGACCCTGGGAGTTTTGAGCGAGTTTCAAGTGGAAAAACGATAAGATTAAAAAAAAACTAATCTGTCTAAGCATTTCTTGTTGACAAAATGGTATATATAAACCTGTCTATATTTTTAACAAGACCTAAACCTAGCTAGATTTGCCGTGTTAAGACACCATATTACCTCATTGTCTGTATGTGAACCCGTTCTGATGACTGATCAGGGAATTTGGCAGGAATAAGAATTCAATTGCGGTTGCTAATAGTATTTTCTGCTTTCCATCTCTCCTTTGGCTTTGGAAAAGTGGCGGTGTAGAGGTCGTTTTCAACAAGAATCAACTTAATTGCATGCGAACGAATGGAATAATCTTGTAAGTTAACTCGTGTGCGTGTGGATTGCCAGCAACTCCTTTGCCACCAAAGACCAGCAGAGGCTAACCTTATGCTAAATAACGTTTTTTTTTTTTAGCAAAAAGCTTAGGTCTCCTTACGACTGTGCTCCATTAGCTTTGGTTTAATTTCGACAAAAAATCTGGTTGGTAATATCCTCGTGGAATATTGTCTTAATTGTCCCAAGTTTCATTGCTTCTGCCACAGCTACTCAGTCTGGAAGACACTGCCGTATCCCAATCTACTTCGGTATTTGAAGTAGGAATGATCTCCTTAAGACATGGGTAAAGATTCGTCTCTAGTTTCTCCGCTACAACATCGATTCTGCGCCGAGTTATGAATCTTCTTAAATTAAAAACTCCGCATTGGTAGAAATACTTGAAAGATGATATGGTTAGGTAAAATTAACGTTGTCTCCGTTAAATTCTCAAAAATTAAATTTGCTGTTTCAAAGATAGAGCAGTTGCAAAGAAAGTGTGCCTCAGAATCATCTTGTCCCTCATACATACACCTCTTGCGGAACAATATCATAAAATGGTTTTATAACTGAGCCAGAAGAAATCTCTTCTTGTTAGGTTGAACAGGCAACATTAGTAACACAGTTGTAAGTTCCCCCGGCTGCCTTTCCATCAAAACAGTGTACTTTAGTCAATGGTAATTATAAGAAAAATTAACAAATTACCTAGTCAAGTCATAAATACTGGTACACAACTGAACTCACTCATTACGAATGCAACACTGGGCGCATCCATTTCGTATTGATTGCGATTTGACAGTTGATATTTATGCTTCATTGTGACGTAAAAAGTTGTTGACATTAAGCAATCAATGGAATGGGGCGACATCGAAAATCGTATTATTGTAGTTGGCCTACTTAAATGCAATATGGAAAAAGGCGATATCTTAGGACGTTGCGACCGCTTGAAATCACTCGCAATTTTGTGTATCGTGCTGTGAAGTTGTTTGAGGATTCTGGTGGAGTGCGAGACCGTCCGCGCACTGTGAGAACTCCGAAAGCGATCAAAGCCGTGAAGAAACGAATCGACCGAAAACCGGTGCGAAAACAGAAAATCTTGTCGCGGGAAATGCAAATTTCGCAACAATCCATGTCTCGCATTATCAAAGAAGATTTAGGACTCAGCGCGTACAAGCGACACACTGGACACCTGCCCACGGCCGCATTGAAGGAAAAACGCAAGCGAAGATCGAAAGCGTTACTCAGCCGCTACGCGAAGAACGCTCACAGACAAATTCTGTTTACTGACGAGAAAATCTTCACCATAGAAGAATCGTTCAATAAGCATAACGATCGTGTGTATGCTCGGTCATCCAGAGAAGCATCCCGAGGTTTCAAAGAGGCCACCATCCCGCATCTGTGATGGTATAGTGGGGAGTGTGCTACGATTGCGTTACCAAGCTCCATTTTTGCGATAAAGGAGTGAAACCATCGGCCAAAGTATATCAATCGACCGTCTTGGAACCCATTGTGAAGTCTCTCAACCAATCAATATTCAACAACAAGCCATGGACTTTCCAGCATGACTCTGCTACGGCTCACAAAGCCAAAACGACTCAACTGTTGCTCAAAAACAACGTTCCGGACTTCATATCAACGGATGATTGGCCAGCTGGTAGTCCAGACCTCAACCTGTTGGATTACAAGTTTTGGTCCGTATTAGAGGGCATGGCTTGCTCTACTCGACACTCAAATATTGAGTCGTTGAAGCGAGCCCTTGTTGGTGCAGTGGACAATTTCCCCATGCATGAAGTTCGCCTCGCATTCGATGGCTAAAATCGTGCTGGAAAGCAAATGGAAGTCATTTCGAATAAGTTGTTCTAAAATTTGTAGCCATTGAATAACCCAACAGGATAAATGACCGGCAGTTTGTAATTGGCCTTTAGTGACGTAAAAATCTGAAGACATTGATGATAAGACCAGTGCTGCTCTCCGCCTCGTTCTTTATTAGACTACGTCATTGTTGTCCACGTTTTTGGATAATTAATTCGCCCAACGAAAAGTGACTTACTCTTTCAACAGATTGGAAGTGAACTTATAACCACAGGAAGAATTGCAAGCCAGACCGAATCAAAAGCACGAATCGCTGGTGGCTTATGAAGAAAAAATGTAAAATTTGTGTTTCCTTTCTTTGATCGACTCAGATTTTAGGGATGATTTTTAAAATCTCGGCAGTTAAGTTATCGGATCGAACAGCTTTGTTAGGCTTAAGCTTGCAAATTTCAATCCTGACCTTATCTTGGTTGGCTGGACGGAAATGTTGTCTGTCTTCGTCCAAGATAAATGAAAAAAAAAAAATCTTTCGAGATTCGCAAAATTCAGTGTGTTTACACTGAGATTTCCTTCTCCAGCCTTAAGATTTCTTCATTCCTCGATAAAACTTAAAAAGTCTATTATTCTGCCAGCGCAGAAGGAGCCTATGATCCTCACTTGTTTGAAGTCCACTTGGATCATCATCAGTATGCTTAATGTTGCTGACTATTTCCAAACGTTTGAATTTCCAATGAGACTGTTTCATAAAAGGCATTGGTAGAGCCTCGTTATAATATATCCCACAATCGAGAATATTAATTGTTATTTACGTGATGTATCAATTCTTGCTCTAATGTGCCCACAGAATTTTGATGAATTCACACATCTGAACGACCCTCAATCGACCTTTGGAATCAGGTACTCCCATCTCACCCTTATATGTCTGCGTGTTCTGGAATTTGATACAATAACATCTGAAAATACCCAATTATTCGTCCATATTCGACACATTTTCGTCGTCAAGCAAAAGTCAGTATTACTCAGATCATTACTGGAAATAAATGTCAATTAATTTCGACAACTGATGGTGTATCAATTCAAATGTCACAATGACAAGGATTTGCATTTATCTCAGCAGTATTCCCCCATCAACTCAGATGTGAGTCAAAATTCCAGCAGCCTACGTTAAAAACGTGTTTTTTTTGTGAAAAGGATATAATATTTTTGAAATTCATCAGATAGATATAAAAATGTATTTAAAAATCGAATTTACTTCTAAAGAAGCGGAATTGTATGAATAAATTGCCGACGTGGAAGAATACGGGTATGTACAAGGACTTTGTAGTCTCAATTGGAGATGTAATTGTCAAAAGACCCGGTTGATTTGTTGTTTGATTTATTTTTTTTGTTCTCCTGGCACAATTACATACACAGAAGGACGTTTTTATAAATCTAAAATATACCTCATATAATAGTTTATATTAAAAAAAAATGTATCTGAGTCCTTCTCTTTCATTTTAGGGCAAAATTTGAGTACCATATCGTGAGCCATAAATTACAAACCACCAGTCACAAAAATACCACAATTTCAAGAACTGAATTCATATCTGAACAACTTCAAATGGCAACAATCAAACACAAAAAAATATATATATATAAAGATACACTACATCTAAATATTAAATACGCACAATTGTGTAATCAGCCATGGAATTTGTATCTTATCACAAAAATAAATATGAAAATAACTGAAATCAACAACAGAAATAAATTACTGAGTACACAAGTCTTCACTTTATTTTGTAACTTCACGAAAAGAGCACTTGTGTTTGTATCGGACTGAATGTATTAATTTCGGAGCGTGTCGGCCCTTGATATAAATCCATGGAACACCCGAATTAAAATGTCTAGATTCAGCAAATAATCAAAATTAACCATCCAAACATCCCACCTTTTCCACTCATTCACATCCACCCACTGACTTTCACATATTTACTTACTTTATGAAAATATCTCTCTATATGAACTTTTGTATCTCTTGGATCTATACGAGATGAGATATTGCACCAACTAAAGTATACTCATGTATTTGTATCTCTTGTATAGTATATACCTAAGTTATTAACACATCCTTCGTCACTTTTGGTGAGCAGTGTCAACAGGTCTTTTGAAATAGTCAAAACATCTCATAAAAAAGCTCATCTTCCCCTAATGGGGACCACTACCCTAGAAATCTATCCCCTGTTGCTGGAAATGGAATTTGTCTATGCTGCAAGGTTGCCTGGAGCGCATGCCAAAAATCAACAGTGCGCATTCGAGTGGATAGATACTTTAAAGCTTTTCCTTTGCTATCTTATCATAAACAGGGCACAGATAGTGATGGTATCAGTAGATATCTACATATGAGTACTCAACCGATTCCAGGATGAATTGGGAGGTTTTATCAGAGAAAAAATTATAGAAAATGAGGTAGAAAAGCGGGCAATCGTACTGAGAAACGAATATTTCACCAACTTATGTATTTTAGATCATTTGAAATAAATGCATTTATTTGAATCATTTAGAAATTTACAACAATCGGAAGGACTTTTTGACAACATTTCTCCAAAACTTGTTTCAATATGGAAACTCTTCACTTGCTAAAGAAATTCAAAAAATATTTGACCATATGTTAGCTACTATAAATTACTATATGGGACAATGAGTATCTTTTCTTAAATAACCAGCTCATTTGACAAGTTTTAGAAAGATTCTAATAGAACAAAAGTTCGATGAAAAGATTCTTAAACACTAGTGGACTAAACTATGAATAGGAATGGACTGGCTGGGAAGAGAATAACCACCAGCCGCACCAGAGGCAAAGGCAGAGCTTCCATATCAGGGACTCTAAACTCCTTGAGCTCCTCATTCATCCATATGCACAAGATCTCTAAAAAAAATTTATTTTGATTTGGACAAGTCGTTGTTAGAAAAGAAATATGTCAAATCTGTGAGCGCTCTAAAAGATTTTCTATCTCCAACAAGGTATCAGAATGCCTGATGTACGCGTTTGATTCTTTTACCTTGCCTTTACAGTTAAGTAGACTATTTGACTAACAAAGACGTCAACACGTTAATTTTTTTTTACCAATTATAAGCTGCGAGCGAGAATATTTTTTTAAGTCCAACTTCCTTCATACGAGTAGGATGGCAACTATCGAGCGAAGTAGTGACAAAATTTAAGATTCTTTATCTTTTTGAATAAGTAACAAAAAAAAGAGTCGACTTCGTAATGCGAGTTAACAGAATTAATACGTCAAGTCATGTCATCATATATGTGGATTGGTTTTCTCTTCTAACTATGCGGACTAATGGTTGAGCGTTCGTTCTTACAACCAAATAAAGTTTATAATCTTAGGGCATATAAGAAGAAAAACAGTGTGAGAAGTCTTAGCTCAAAGAAAAAACTTCTTAGTGGAAGCGGATATGTAGCGGGCTAATATAGACTATGTATAGTTCTTCTCAACTAGCACCTCTCACGGGAATTGAAATCAGCTTAAAACACCTTTAAATGATTTAAAAATATTTTTGCTGATGAAGTTCAAGTTGTTTGAAGATGGCATAACTCACTAAGACTCCAAGCAAGATTGCTCTATGATGACTGTAAAGCAATAGAAATTACACATAAACACAATCAGAAGCAATGGCCTTGTATTTAAAACTGAAAAGGTAATATACTATTCGTCAGAATAGTGTCGTCCCCACTTTTTCAGAGATAAACGTTAAATCTTCCGCATTCGATAGTAACTCACTCCCCTGCCCTTAGGTCCACTCTTACAATGCATCAAATAAAAAGGCAACCGGAAGGGACTAGAACTGTGCCTTGGTCCGACCCTAATTTGAACATCTACAATGGCAATTTCCGCATGATATAAAAGTGGCGCCGATTCTGGGGATTCCCTTTATAAGAAAATCTTCTTGCATATAAATGCAATCAATGCTAATGAGAAATCCTTTAAATGAGTCCAATATGCATTCAAGCCAACAAGAGAGAAATATATTGCCTGGTAAAACTTATGGATAGTCCCCAAACTGCTGCATCTACTTACAATCCTACCTGTCTATTTAACCGTGGAAATAGGAAAGGTGGAAGATTCATGTATCCTTCGATGACTTAAAAAGAAGGAAAAGTCAAAACACATACAATTCTCGTATCCCAAGATTCAAGAAAGGAGCTAGCTCGATTAATCACCACCGTTCTCTAAGTTAACCAAATAGACTTTGAAAGCCATCGCCTCAAACTGATTGCAACTAAGGAAATATTGTGAAAAATTTGACGTTATAAGATTGCAGTTCTGAGAACATATGTCAATTAGGTGTCCCTAAAACTTTTTAAAAAATCCAGTGTCGCCAGCAGGCAATCAGGCAATCAGCGCCAACATTATAAATAAGGTATGAGCTGTGCGGTCTCAAATGTGCTGCAGTTTCGCAAGCACTTATTGTGGCATATCATGATGATACACTCGTAACCTCAAATCAAAAAATGTAAGTTTAAACTCGAAGCGACAAAGGATATAACTCATATAAATATGAGCTACGAGCAGCTATAACATATCTCTAAAAGAAAGCATATTGGATGTTCTGAATCTCGGTATTAGATATTGAAAGGAAATCCCACACCCCTACAGGGCAGCTCTATAACAATGAACTAACAATGAGCCTTTACAAAATCCAACATGCAAAAGCACAACCAAGAAAACTTCAGCACTCTTATAAGAAAACAGATGAGGCACTTGCCAAACCTTGTAGATTTTGACTAACTTAAGATACTTTCAAAGATCTATTAAAGGTTCCTTAGAGTACGGCCAAAGGTTAGGGCTGCAGTATGGACAGCAGACGCCTTATTTAGCTTAGGTTTACAATTCTTTCCACAACTTCGTAAGGATCTTGGAAAGGAGATAGTGGTAAATGAATCTCCAATTCAATCTATCGGGTATAGAGATATTCCATTCAAGAGTTACTAAGCCGATTATACCACGTTTCAATGCCATGGGTTCACAAGAGGGCCCAAGTCTTCAAGTTGATGATTTCCATAAGATAAGCACTCAAAAACTTGTGTATTGTGGAAAAAATGAAAACATCGGGTGGAGATATCGAACCGAAATAAAAATGGTCAACCATTCGGGTATATGTTTTTGGATCATAAAGTCCAGAAACTTATGAGCTTAAATGCATCCAATTGATACTCCAGGTTAGGGCTTTAGTGGAAAAGAGTTTAAACAGACGTCTTAGGTGTACTTCAACACCGAAATAGCATTATGATAAATACCAGAAGTCTCAAGGCTGATGTCCACACGATTTAAGAAGATGTCAAACGACTAACGAAACGAGGACTCAAGAAAATAAAATATCAATTTTGATATTGAACGTTCAAACAAGTCATTTTCCGATATGCCGCCTACCTGTACAAAAGCCAATGAATGTCGAATGTACTATAGATTACCACAGTCTTCAAGGAGGCAGGTGAAGCAAGACTACTTTCCGAACAAAATAAGTTCAAAGCTCCTTACTCAAAAACAGAGATATTGCTCTATAAGGCACTGACTCTTCTAGTTCTAGTCAAAGTCTACAGGTACCACTAAAATATATATGATGTTAAGGTCATCGCAGGGAAAAATATTTCCTCCTATACTAATGCGAGTGGAGGAGAAGACATAACTGCGAACCTTATTGCTTTGGCAGCTGTACCCATATGTGGCTGTGAGCCAAAAACCCATAAAACGAAGACTGCTCTAGCTGCACCACCGAGTATACACGGTTTTGAAACAGGGATCCAGAGAGATGGCAATACTCTAGTAAAAAGGCTTTAAATCCTAAAGACACTCGTTTAACACGTAAAGGACGAACGTTACTTTAAGAAAACAGAATGTTCAAACCCCAGTCCTTGTTTCAGTATGCAAATGAGGACAATATACTATACATGTAAGAGGGTTTATACCAGGTCCCAGTTTAAAATGTAAAGGAAAACCGAAAGTCTGACTTAAAAATATACGAGTGGTAAGTCGAGTCTTTAATGTTCATCCCGTGTTTGGACTACTAAAAGAAGACAACACTCCAATTAAGAGTGCCATTAAAGCCCAGCTTTGAAATGTAAGGGACAATCAAAGGTCTTGCTTAAAGATATAGTATTCACTACTTCCCACAAGTCGGCCCAATAAACTCCAACCCGGTCAATAAAGCCCAGCCTCTAGTTTGAAATGTAAAAACATTGAGACTCAGTTATTACGTCACCCAGACACTTTTTCAATGATAATTTGGAAGCTGTGGGCCGAGCTTGACTCCACCAAAGCAGTTTTTGTTGGATGATCGATTGAAAAATCTTCTGCTGATGTATCTGAATATTACTCTGTTTTGGCTGCTAATTTGTATAAAGTCCTGGATTCAAAAATAGTTGAGGGTGGGTCTTGAAAGATGTATGGAAAATTTTCGAATCAATTTATTCAGATTATCTTAGTTGGCCCACGCACCTACTCGCAATAGAGAAAAGACTTGACTTCAGTACACTATAGAAACCTGGTGATAATTTGTAACAGATAAGCTGGTTGAAGGGGCTTAGCTTTGGTATATATTGGTCTCTACTTTCACTTACCATATATAAATTTCAGGCCCATTAAGTAGTTTTTAACATTTCTTAGGAACAGATTCTTGCTCTGTATTTCAAATGGGCTATTTTGAGTGTTGAAAAATGTCACAAACTATATAATCTTGCCCCTAGGTATTTTCTCAAACCATTTTCTTGCTAAAACTATCTTAATAATTTTTTTTTAAACATTTGGAACCCTAAATCATGTTTTATTTAAGTTTTTAATTTTTATCTTTTATTAAATATATTTAAAAAAAAATTGTTTTAGACAGAAAAAGCAACGATTCAATCTCTTGAGTAGATAAGAGACTTCAAATCTTAGTCCTTATGCATTTAACTATTTAATTTTAATTTAAATAAAATATTCATAGATAAATATATAATATTTGCTTTCTTTTAAATTTGAAATGTTAATTTAAATATAATTTGTTTTAAATTATTAATAAAGAGCATCGTATAAATCGACTCAACTTTAAATTTTCCACAAATAAATGCTGTCACTATTTTCTAACCTCAAAGATACACATCATCTAAAATTGAAATCACTTCACGACCAGTCTTATACTCGTAGCTCTTGAAAAAGTTATTACAAAAAAAAAAGACAATTTTTTCCACCACCTAATAAATCTAAAAGTCATTCAGAAATACATGTGAACACGACACACAGATACTTAGGCACATACACAACAATTAGTACAACAAATTGGTATACATTTTTTTTTATAAGATAGTAAGAAAAAAACTCACCTCAAATTTACATGAAACTCCTTTTCGTTTAATCCATTTTCCGCGACGCAATTCGGACATAAATGAATTTTTTTTCGAAAAAATGAATATCCCTCAAAAAATAGGATTTTTTTGTTGGTTTTTTTTTTTTTAAATAAAAACAGAAAGCTTTGTCGACGCGACGCAACAAATTTTTATCAAAATTTTCTTAATTTTCTTTTTTGACAGGAAATGATTAAGGGAAAAAGCAAAAATCTAGGATACAAGATTATTACAGAGAAGATAGAAAGGCCAAAGTTTACTAGGTCGCCGAAAAGCAAATAGGGCCACAATTGAAAAACTTAAGAAAGGAAAAGTTAAAGCAAGCGAAACTTAAACAGGGCAAAGGATACCAATGTATCCAAAAGGAAAAAAACAAGTTGAACTGAAAAAATAAAAGTTTTTTTTTTTTCCTTTTCTAAGGATAAACAGGGATACGAGGAGGGCGAACGAAAAGAAAAATCTCTTCTTCGACTAAGATGTCTCTATCCGAGTGTCTGGAATAGAAGTTTCTTTGAAATTGTTAGAAAGTACACGAAATACGGTATATTTTTGTTGGGATAAGGGAAAAAATAAATTTTTACTAAGAAAGGATTAACTCAAAGGATATAGAACGTAAATATAAAAAATAAAATTAAATTAAACTGAACAAGGAAAAAAACTACTCTTCAAACTTAAACTATCACTTTTCTGGTTGTGCGGTTGTTCGGTCTTCTCTTCTGGGACGAGAAAGTCCTTTTGCGGGACGTGGTAGCTTTTGGAATCCTAGAAGAGAGGAATTTTGTTTTTTTTTTTTTTTTTTTGGTTTGGAATTGATGAAATACAAAATTACAAATGAAGAAATTCAAAGGGAGATAGAAAAAAGAAAAATTGAAAGCTGGAGTGGAAAGTTTGGATGATATACATATAATGTAGATACAAAATACAAGATATAATAATACACACACTTTTTCACTTTGAAGGATGTTTCGCGTTATCATCACCCGAAGGACTGTGTCCCACTGAATGGTTAAAATCGGCAAATATCACCATCAGCCCTAGTAGAGTCCGCGATGTGAAGCTTTTCAGTTTTTTTTGGAGCGTTTCCAGATACATAGAGCTTCAAGTTCCAGTTGTTGCTGTTGGTGGTTGTTAAGAAAGTGGGGGTAGATGTTGGGCTTACACTTGTAGATACGGGTTGCCGTACGAATGAATATAACTTGCCGCGTAGGTCGATAGATAAATTTCGATAGCAGCTGTTTTCAATGAGAAAATCGATTTCAGTTCTCATCGCTCACCACCACAGTGACAGAAGTTGTGTGTCTTTATTCCAATCCAACCGTATTCTAGAAACTTCAAGTTACGCAACATAACTTAGTATCTGTAGATGAGTTTTGTAAGTATTCGTAAGATTTGGGAATGTAGGGGCAATGTATTCCGCCTTGGGGGATGCTTTATTCGAGGTTGATGGACATGCGTGATGATTTCGAAAAAAGCCTGTTGCCTGTGCATATCCACATAATGGTACGTAGATACGTTGGTGAAAGATTAATGGCGGCAGAGGGTAGAAAAAGTTCTCTCTCGATGAACTTGTACATACTTGGCACTTGCATATGGGTGTAGCTATTCGAATTTGTCATTGGGGGCGAAGTATTGTTTGTGGGCGAAACGCAGTCACACTTTTACAATGCAACTTAGCTTAATTGAAACTAATTTCCTATTATAAAATAACCTCTGACATTTGTTATAGAAATTTAGTGATTCCATCTACGCGCTTAACTTATGAATTGACAAATATCAGCTTGTTTGATGATTGTTATTTGATTTGGGAATGTAATAAGTACTAAAATGCTGTTACAGATGTACTACTTCAAGTAGATTTCATGACTTCTGAGTTCGAAAGTACTCGGTATTCATTATTCCATATAAAAATTTGAATATGCTTTGAATACACCAAAACAGGTTTGCAAAAGAGCACAATCTACAACTTTTGATGAGGCACTAGTTACAGATACTTTTACTATTCGTTGACTATACTCATCTTAGATTATATGATCCGAAGAACTAAATGATCAAATTTTCAAACTCTTTAACTTGCTCTAATTATAATTTAATTGTACCTACAACTAACTTTTTAATTGTTAATCATTCAAATGCAATTAGTAATTAAATTTAATTGTTTGTATTGCAGTTGAAATGAAAGATTAACAATTAAAGTTGAAAGAAGAAATGAAGGGGACTTTGTTCCCTTACTTGGCGGAAAAAGCGACGGAGCCAAATACTTATCAATAATAATATACAAGAATGGTTAAATGTTTTGAACCAGAAAACGTATAAGGGTAACGTAAAATCAATATAACGTTGAAGCACGATCAAAGTCGTCAATATTTCCATTAACAAAATTATACACAAGAAACTATATTGTAGAAATATCTTCAAGACAAATACGTAGGGATACCTGCTAACCGGGAAAAGAGAGATTCGCAATAGATTAAGTGACACTAAATGAAGGATTCCTATGCAGTGTGCTCAGAGAATGGGGTGCATCCCACGAAAAGGAAGGGATTGACTTTACGAAACTTAAAGTAAGCGCAGCAATAAAAATACAATGAACCAGGGACCTAAAGCCGCTTTATAGCCAAAGAAACTTGATAAAGTTCCCAATGATCTTAAGTATTCGACACGTACATATACGAGTATGTATAAGGATGGTACGCGATCATCGTACGATCAAAACAAAAGTAAAATAATCGAGGATAAAATTTGTAGACACCAAGGCAATGCACAAGTTTATGTTAAGAAAGGGTGACTGTTGGAAAAACTAACCGAGTTAGGCCTATTGGCCCATTGTGATGCCGCGTGGATTTGTTATCCTCCTACTTTGGAGGAGGCTGTTCATGTCTACTCGTATATTGCTAAAATTGCTTAAGTCATTTTAGAAGATGGCTCTTAAGTGGAGTTCTCTATTATAAAATAGAGCTGGGCATGAACAAAATAGGTGGAAGATTGCTTTCTCCTCTTGCTCCTGCTCGTCCACGCCGTCGTTTGTAAAACCGTCAAGCCATCTTGCATCCTTGCATATAAGTCAGTGGCCAGTGATGCCACCTCTGAAAGGGTTTAAATGTTTCTTGTTTTGGAAAATCAAACTCCGTAATTCAGACTCAGCTTCGGCCAGTTCTGTTGGGCTAGATACGAGTATGTTTACCCAAAAGTTCACTTACGGTTTGTTTTTCAATTAGCATTCAGTTTTAGTATAGCGATTGGTGTACCGATGATACATATTTCATGTAGGATACGTAAAGTGGTACCAATTTGAGCAAGTTCTTCAGCCCTGGAATATATCCGTAGCCTGGAACTTAACATAAATAACTATTGAGCTGCTCTGTTATCTCCATGAGAGATGATCGACAGTCTGAATGAGTCCAGGGATTTGATAGCTGCCCGACTTTTCAAAAAGATACGAATATTCTCTGCAGAAAGTAGAAGGAGAGGGTTAGTTTAAGCGGATCTAAGAATATACCAAACCAACCCCGCACTCAGTCTTGGATCTATCCGGAAAGAAATAGATTGACTTGTCTATAAAAGCATATCTTTCCCATAAGGGTCTAGAGAGGATGCTAATATGAAAATCTTTATCAAACCAATTGGTATGTAGTCGACGAAGTCGAAATTAACACAGCCGTAGTTTATTTGTGCAGTGTCCGCAATAGTTGCATTAAGGCGAATAGCTGCATTAATAACTACTTACCTGCTGAAAATTTAGAGGGGTGTCATATGAAACAAAATATCCAGTGCCGTGGAGAAAGTACTGCAGAACTTAAAACTCCGCTTATGCCCAGACTTGCTCTTCTTTGCTAAGACCTAAAGCCTTCTATTAGACAACCACACCGGAGGTGAGTATCGGTCTTATAACCGAGACGTATAGCCAATGAATAATACGCCCCATTTGTTTCCAGTGGCGCCCTTGCAAAACAATAAAGCCACTGCAGCTGTACTGTAGCAAGGAAATTTCGATTATAGATAGATGTAAATAAAGCTAGGTCATTTCGTAGGGCTATGCCATTGCAGTGGAAGTCGAACACTTGTCGTATTCGATTTGCTTCACATAGAACTTGACGCAGTGGCTTGTAAAGACCTAAAGCTATCCTGTGATTATTCGGACGAAAAAGGAGGACAGATCTTAGATGACTCAGGTTGGTATTGTGGGACATTCGATGATGCCGGTTAAGAGTTTGTTGATGAAGAGGATATCTGCGGACTCTCAACTTTTCCAAAGACAGAAGATCGTGCAGTTTGAGTCGGTTAGTATAGGTGTGTAGAAGACTCTAGGCAGACAATGGTAGCCTACATAAGGCGAAAAGTAAAAATTTGTGTTGGACAGCTTCAAGGTGGAGGTGGAAGTTGTATGTGTGCGTACTTTTTTATAGTTTCACTAACAGATTCCTCCTTCCTCCTCCGGTGATATTTTACTACTCCTTCCCTCAAAATTAAAGACCTCGTCAAGAGGATGACTAATGAATGCTTTCAGAACTGTGTAAATGTCAGCGAAAGAGCTTCTAAGAAAAATAACCTTTATTGGTAGCAGTTACAATGGAAAGATTAAAAGGGATTTTAGTGCGATGGCGTTTTGTCCTTTTTGATTGTACAATATATATTTCATTACCAACATTTAAAGCCATGGGAGGGAAGAGTCTTTCAAGGTCACTACAATATCTATATGTACAGTATGACCACTCAAATGTATCGTGACAGTCGGAGCCGGAACTCGCTAAGAAAGCTGTCATCTGCACAAAGAACTCAGCGAAGTAAATGACGATTTGACAAAAATTGTCTCTATGGGCTCCTTAAACAGACGAATTGTCAATGTCTCTAGTACGGTGGTACGATTGTCCGAAAGAAAGGAGAAAATCTTTAATTTTCTAATCGACTTATTAATTTCGACATCTCAATATTAAATAACTGTCAATCATCATCATTGATCGCATTTCTGACTTCACAAGGCACATCCCCAACTTCACGATGTTCGAACATTTCAAGGAGTCGGGAATGTCTCAGACGAATACTCTTTGGGTGGTCTGGTGCGAAGATGAATTTATCAGAAACCATTCCGAGAAGGCTTATACTGCTCGCACCAAGCACAGAAGTCCAATAGTAACATCATCGGCAACCAATTTGATGTGCTATGTCTGACCCGACCATCACAAAGATACCCCAGATTTGGCTAAGAGTGCCAGCAAACAAATACAGCTGAACTAGTGTCAAATAAAGCATTCCAAATGGACGATGGTTGACAACTATTTTCATCCATTTAACCAAGAAGTGGTCTAGATAGCTTGAACAAAATTCAGCTGGAACAGGCAGAAGGATTCTGGCCAACAGTCAGGATTGATTTCGTTAGGAGCATACAGCAAGTGGAATTTCAGCATGATTAGCCCGATCCTCAAGAAAGAAGACTCCTTAATACTGACACTCACTCTAAAGGAGATCGATCTGAAAGTGGCATATAGTATACACAGAGCCGTTTGCACCACTGCCAAACTGGTTCGAAACAATCTCACCGAGACTTTTCGGCGAGCTGTGTATTGCATTGTTGAGAGTGTACTCAACTTCCGTTAATTTGTTCGCCCAGTCTGCAAGGTTCACGGGTTCGCTAATTTTACCTAACACCGAAGTGAAGCAGATAAAACGGTCGGTGATAATGCACCTTGACCGGCTATAATAATTAAAATATTTATCCAACTTTTTTGTACTGGTCGAGTTAACTGGGTATAAACGTACAAATTTGGTGAAAGCGTCGACCTTCTTCTTATCCTTTCATCAACCCTTTCCTCGTTATACGAACTTATGCGTAACGAGTTTCCCATTTTTACTGCATCGCTGCTGCTCCGCTTATGGGGTGGGCTAATGTCGCAGGCCGCAGAACGCGTCTACATAGTCCACGGTCCTGGATCGCTTCAGTGGTAAGCCCCAGGCGTTGTTGCGCATTTGTCATCTGAGAAATCCAGGAATTCTTTTTCCGACCTCGTTTTCTTACAGTTGGATTGACCGTAGTTGATAGTGCCTTTTAACCCGGATTTTCCGCAGATCTTCTTTGAACGTGGCAATACCAGCTTATTGTAGTCGCCTCAAGCTGTTCGGTTACCGAATTCTTTATATGTAGACCTAATGCAATCGCATTTAGTGACTCCACTAGACATCCTTAACATTTTCATTTCCGCTGCCGTCATTTTGTTTTTAAACGCTTCGTACATTGTCCAGCACTGTGAACCGTATATAAGAGCTGGGCTAACAACCGTGGTGTAGAGTTTCCCCTTTAAGTGGAAATTTTCGGTCGCAAAAGATTCCCGAATTTTCCCGCCATTTCATCCATCCCACACTCACTCTGTAGTTTACGTCGTCGTCACATTTCACTTCCGTTATTGATCCTAAGTACTTAAAGATAGTGCTTTTCGAAGAACTATTCCGTCTAACATTTTATCCGGAACAGGGCGCAACGGATGCGCAAATGGGCACGTCAAATGCTCCGTCTTTGAACGACTTATTTTAAACCAGATTCTCTCTAGCGCATCTTTCCATGAATCTAAGGCGTTCTGTTAATCTTCGACGTTATCGCTAAGTATAACTGCGTCGTCAGCGAAGAGAATTGGCGTTACATTTGCTTCGCGCAAATACGTTAAAGAGGAAAGGGCTAAGTAGGCTTCCTTGATGCACTCCGACATTAACTGGAAATTCTCTCGTTAGTCCAGCAGAGCTTTTAACCGCAGTTTTCACGTTTCCGTACATGTCTTGTATTATTCTAACATACGTTTCCGGTACGTTATGAGACCTCAGCGCAGCCCATATGAGATCCCTAGGCACTCGATCGAATGCTTTCTCGAGGTCGATAAATACCATGTAAATCCTTAGACGAATCTCGGTGCTTTTCCATTATTATACGTAGGCTTTGGATAGCGTCCACCGTCGATCTTCCTTCAACAAATCCACACTGGCTATTATCGGGCTTTATTATTTGCCGAAGACGTTCGTTTAAGACTCTTTCGACGATTTTCATTGTGTGTGACATAAGCTTGATTGAACGGTAGTTGTTGCATTCTCGAGTGTCGCCTTTTCCTTTGTATAATGGAACCAAGAAGCTACTTCTCCATTGATTCGGCATAGGTTGTCCACATTTTAATTTATTTAAAAGTTTCGATAGCCAAACGCTGCCGATCCCCTCCATCTTCGACCAAAACTCTGATGGAATGCTGTCTGGTCCCACCGCTTTCCCCGGCTTCATTTTTCCAATTGCTATACTTATTTCTTCGATTGAAAAGTCCGAAACTTCCTCCTCGAATAGACCAGCTGTCGGCACGATATCACGTGGAAACTGTTTGTTAAGCAACTCCTTGCAGTATTCAAGCCACCGCTCACAAAATTTCCTTTTCATTTGTTAGTAAGCGACCGTCTGCGTTTTTGATGTATTTCGACGAAGCTATTTCCATCGAATTTTTTCGTCTCTGTGCAGCGAGCTTAAAAATATTTGGCATTTTAGTATTGAACGACGTTTGAACTTCTTGGATAGCTTGTCGTCTATCCGCCGATCGTGAGGATATTTGTTCCAACTCCTGGTACAGGTTTTCCGCTTCTGCCGCTCGAGTTCAAGCCAGGACTTTCTTTGCGATCTTTTTAAGACGCTCGTTTTCAAGAGCCAGTCGAGCTTTTTCGATATCGTCGCTCCGATCGCATTTTGTCCACGCTTGGAATGCACTCTTCTTGTCGGCCACAGCTCGTTTGGTTTCGTCATTCCACCACCATGTTTCTTTGCCGACGTAATGGTATTTCGATATAGTCCCCAGATGGGACTTTGCGAGTGTTATGCATTCCTCGTGCAGGCTGTTCCACATTTCTTGCGGGCTAAGTGAGTCTGCTATACCATTTATATTTTGAAGTACTTCTTTGGCCAGTGCGATAAATCTTGCGCTTCGTTCCTTCAATAGATTATACCACCGGATTTTTGGCTTTCCAAACGATGCCCGTGTTTTCGGTGGTTCCGCTGTGAAAAATTCTGTAATGAGCAGACGGTGTTGGCTTACTAGCGATTCTCCAAGTATTACTTTACAGTCCTTAACACGGCTTCTCATCGACATTTTGCAGAGGTGATAATCTATTTGCGTTTCGTGGCCTCCGCTGCTATAGGTGATGAGATGTCGTTGATGTTTAATAAACATTGTATTTAAGACGGTTAAGCCGTACGCCCTACATGCTACAAGGATGTCTTCGCCAGCTGAATTTCTGGTTCCAAAGCCTTTACCGCCGTGGCAGTTCTCATAATCAACATTTGTTTCTCCGACGTGGCCATTTAAATCTCCGCCTACGAAGAGCATCTCATCGATAGGTATATTTCTAAGCAAATTACCGAACTCTGACCAAAATGTATCTTTTTCCGATTGGTCGCATCCATTTTGTGGAGCGTACGCGCTAACAATGTTCCACGTTTCATTGTGTATGACGAGTTTAACACTCATCAAGCGGTCGCTTATTTTCAAGATACCAACGATGTTGTTTAGAAGATCCGCTGCAACAACGATTCCAACACCGTTTCGTCCATTGACCGTTCCATGGTAGAACATCTTAAATGCCTTAGTTCTTAAATCTAGAAAACGCGCTTTATTTCCTGTATTACACCACTTCGTTTCCAGTACGCACAGGATTTGTAGAGTTCTGCGACACATAATCGCTTCCAGTTCTAAACTTTTTGAGATCATCGATCCGACGTTCCAACTTGCAAACCGAAGTTTATGAAAATATTTTGGAAGCGTCAATAACTACCAGAATATGTTTGCGTTTCGCTTATTTAATCGGGCGGGTGCCGAATACATGCACCTTTTACAGTTTTTTATGAAACGGTCTATCTTGTCCTTCAAAGAAGAGAACCGCTAATTCCTTCGTATTTGGTTGTAACACTTGTCAACTCCCAAATGGCCAATTTTCACGTGTACCATTTGTAAAACATTATTTTGAATTTCATTTCGATTATACAGCAGTAGGTTATCTAAATCAATCTTGCGGAAAACAAGACCATCTTGTAATTCGTAATGCTCAAGTGCTTCCACCACCAGTTTGTCCCGCAGCTTCTTTATTTCTATGTCCCGATTCTATGCCACGAAGCTTTCATACTTGAGAAAGTTCTCTATGTGCAACCACTTGCATACGTTGAAGATATTGGCGGTTTCGTTCTAAAATTCAATTGATCCAAAAAGTTCTAAGGAAACTCTATATAAGACTCAAATCCTCCCACTTTCATTCTACAGTGGAGAAGCATGAAGGTTAGCAAAGATGGACGACGATATCGTTAGTTGATTTGAACTTAAGAAATTTTGAATACCCACCTTAAGCGATGAGAAATAACAGCGATCTCTGCGAGCTGTTCTGCGACAGTGACCAGAAGTGTGTGCATTAGCTGAAGATAAACCCAATAGACAAGCCTTCAATTCTTACCCGGGCGAACAACGAGATGAAGAAAGATATTGGCCTATGTGGTGCTCACAACCATGTTGAAGAGCTCTACTTTAGATAGTTACGGGCCACCCAAGATTTTAACACCATTTAAATAAATAATAAATGGATTTAAGGTCAAAGAAACTACAATCTACTGTCGAGGGTTAACAGTTCTACAGCGCTGACAATATTCCTTTTTAAAAAATCTGCCAATGACTTCAATTTTTATTTAATCACAGAATATGGGAGGATGGGATCATTCCTTGTGATATATGAGTACATATGCCTGTGTACACTCTGGTATGAACTGATTCATGACAAGATTCACCTTCACAACATCAAACAATATCTACAACATCGTCATCGTGAAATTTCACGTAAATGCCTTCCAAATGACTGCACCGCACCCATTTGCAATTGCTTTCCTCCTTGACATAAGGCTGAACCCAACCCCCGAACATCATGAAGACGTTGTCATTTGCCAGCCGTCCCAACCAGTTTTGACATTCCTTACAGCAAATTAATATTCCACATATGAAGAGCAGATGATTTACAACCTCAAACAGGATGACGGGGAAGCAAATCCTTTCATTATTATTCAATATCTGTTTCAAAGCCTACTTATACCATCCGATGACAAATTCCAGATTCCTGGATAAGTTCAGTGCCACCTTTAAGTAGCAACACCCACTTGTCCATTTGTTGAAACCTCAATCAAGCACCCCATTGCATCGGTTTTGTTTTCACCACCTCATGACACTTCACTCAAAAACCTTCCCATTGACACAAAACTTTTAAAATGAAAGAAACCAAAACGAACAAGGCAAACGGAAGTCCTTGTGAAGTCTTGTGCGTCCCTTAATGTTTCCTTATTTTATTATCTCGTAACTGAATAAGATGACGTTTAGTGCAGCAGCGGAACAACATATACTCGTACTCGTACGCCATCATCGTCAGTAGCAATCCCTAATTGAATTTAGGGTGGGGCTCATGCTCATCACGATCACGAAGCAGATGATGATTGTCACGATTATGATGGTGATGATGATGACCGACAACAATGCCGATGATGATGATGAGGTTTCTTGACTTTTTGAAATTGTGCAGCAGGATGTGGTTGCATAGTACCAGCCAGTCAGGATACCATGTACACTACGTGGGCAGTGATGTTGGCATTCAATTTTTATCCTTTCCCATCGCACTCGTAAATGTAAGTTATTGCCAAAGAGTCAGTGAGTACTCGCACTTGGATATTACGCCACAGCTCAAGGACGACACGTTCAAGAATCAATGATGACTTCGCTTCGATGGTGCCATCATTTCATCTGAAACTCTGACTAACCATATCAACAAGTTGTCTGCCAGTTTGAATACGAGTACCAGAATATGTACTCGTATACTAAATTTAATTGAATCGAAGAGGATAAATACTATGAATATCTGAAAGGAGTTGATGAAGAACCCAATGGTTCCGGGTTCCCTATGAATTTGCTCGAATCACCAGATGACCCAGATTCGAGAAGAACCTCTTCGCCTAGGGGATTGGAACAAACTTGATGAAGTTTACCTGATTAAATTTTCCTTTATTCCTACTAGTGTGTTGGTGGGTTGTGGGAGAGGTGTTTCCTTCCTTCCCTTTTTTCCGTACTCGTATCCCCAGGATATCAAAAAAGCAAAACCTAAAAGGTGAAGAATTTCTTTTTAACTTGTTCCTTTCTCTAAAAGGAATATGGTGTGGCGGTGGGGTTTTGTTTACATGAAGTTTTCTTTTAACCGAAGGATAATATGCTTCTCACTGATATACATACTAATGTATCTGAAGTGAAGAGAGTAAACGTCAATGGTGATTCTTTTCTTTTTTTTTTGTTCTCGAAGTTGTTTCATTTATTCCTCTTTTGTCGGAGAGATAGACGATTTCTTAGAGAAGAATCATCTTTTGTAGAAATAACGAAGGAAATAGATACTCCATTGTATTTATAAAGTTGAACCTTAACTTTTATGAAGACCTTACCACACATCTTTATAATGCTCTGACAGAAATCTTACAGTCAACTTCGATATTTAAAATTGATGGGTACAAGTTGACGATTTTGATGACGGAGAATCTAAGGAAGACGGAGAATCTAACACTGGCAGCTGCTAGAAGTCAACAGAATAATTTAATTATAATCTGCAAGTGCCACAAAATGGTGATCCTCAACCAAAATGCTTCTTTAGTCTTCTGCTTGCCATTTTTTTTGCTCGTAGCTAGCTCTACGTTGCTGTGCACTCATAAAATGATCAGTTAAATTTTCTACACTTTACATCGATACAGGTAGGAGCGTTTTTCTCTTGAAACCACTAAGTCCCTCCTCATTCTTTTAAGAGCCCATGCCTTTGCCTCTAGAGGAGGCGCTGGAGCCCAAGAAACAGCGATTCGGAACACTTACTCTTCAAATGATCTCTGCGAAGTCTATTTTGACAAAGTCATTGACTATGTTCGAACTAGGTCTAGTTTTTCTACTCTATATGCACAGTGTGGCAAATAATATCTCGGACTGGCTCTAGAAAATATACTTAAAACACTTTTTCTCATTTTCCGGAATTGCCTCCAGTGCCTGTGTTGGAGCTGCATCAAGGGTCGGTATGTCATCAAAAAAGCATCCTTTCAACTTCGAATTCAAAGAGAAGTCGCATGTTGCAAAATCAGGTCAATACGGGGACTGATTTAGCACACATACACTTGATTTCGAGTCAAAAATTGGCGAACAATAAATGAGTGCTGTGTGACTTGGTGTATTGTAATGCAACAAAAACCAACCTTTTGCATTGCTATATTCGGGTGGAATACGATGGGTGCCGGCCACTGTTTCATCGGCAATGATATGAATTCTGCATCAAAACCACATACTTTTCGAATCATTTCCAGCGTCCGAACTGAAATTGGCTTTCCTGTGTGTTTGTCATCCTGCAGCCCAAAAAACGTTTATGCTACATGAAAGCAAATGTTCTAATCAAACAATCATCACGGTATTTTTGTTGCATCAATCGGAATGTTTCTGAAGCATTTTTACCAAGTTCTGTGTTAAAATTAAATGAACGCTCTTTGTTCCATGTAGAAAGTAAAAAAAGAAAGGCGTCCTTAGTTGCTGAGATGACTTGTGTCCGGGATATTATTTGCCACACTGTGTACGCACATATAGTTGATGGCGATGGCGCGATGGTTAGCTCATTGGACTATCACGCAGAGGGTCCGTGGTTCGATCCCCGGCATCGCCAACAATTTATCGAATCTTCGTCATCCTTTCGGCGGGCAATGGCAAACTCCCGAAAGTAAAAAATTACCTACGAAAAAGCTTCTAAGGAGTGCCGTTCGGACTTGGCGATAAACCGTAGGCCCCGCTTAGATGTGACAAAAATGAAAACATGTGCAACACAAATGAGTGTCAAGAAGCTAGACCATGGCCCATACCGGGCTGCCAGCGTCACAGTATGTGGGTGTGTGTGTGTGTTTTTGTTTTTGTTTTTTTTTTGGTTGCGTCCAAAGGATGTGTACTCTTCGAAAGATACTAGTTGCCCGTGCTAAACCACACCCATGTACTCTTCTACCACTCTCCCCGCGGGACTGCCGTTAGGTATTACTTCGCGGGACTGGTTAGCAACTCATGCTAAATCATCAACGTCAACGTCTGCCACTTCGGCCCTTCTTTGTCTTTCGGCTCTTCTTAGCTCATTTTGTACGCTCGTTATGTATGAACATATTTCCAGCCAGTCGTCTTCTGAGCTCAACATACGCTCTATGAGAAGCTGTGGAATGGGTAAGTTCACTCTTCCTCCTGAAAATCTTCTGCAGTGGAACATTACGTGCTCCGTATCCTCTTCTTCATCTGGGCATTCGGGGCATAGAGGCGAGCTATCGCGGCCGAATCTGTGAAGATAACTTCGATAGCCGCCGTGCCCGGACAGGAACTGCGTGAGGTGGTAGTTGTAGTCCCCGCTTTTTCTTCTTGTCTAGACCTCGAATTTTGGGATCAGTTTGTGGGTCTATCTGCCTTTTGCCGTGTTATCCCACCGGACTTGCCACAGTGCTAGAGATGTTGCCCTTTCTTCTTCTTTTATCCTTTTTCTTATGATGGACTCTTGCCTCTTGACAGTTAGCCTAAGGTAGATCCTTTGCATTTCGTTAGCGAAAATGTCGATGGGAATCATTCCCGCAATAACGCAGGCTGCTTCGTCCGAAATTGTTCGGAATCCGCTTATTGTTCTTATTGCGCAGAGCCTGTATGCTGACGAGAGCTTCCTTCTTGTTTCCTTAGATGTAAGAGCCCCTGCCCAGACCGGTGCAGCGTAAATCAGTATTGAGCTGACCACCCTGGATAACAGAATCCTTCTGGCGTATCCAGGTCCACCGATGTTTGGCATAATCCGGGAAAGAGCTGCCTGCATCTGTGACGCCCTTTTGCTGGCGTACTGGATGTGCGTTTGAAAGCTTAACCTGTTGTCGAGCGTTACTCCTAGGTACATTAATGACCCCTTTGATCTAATTAGTTGGATTCCAACACGGAAAGATGCATATTCCACAGTCTTTCGGCTGTTTATCAACACAGCCTCGGTCTTGTGGTCAGCTAGTTCTAGCCCTGCAGACTCTAGCCAATTCTTGATTCTGGCTACTGCTTCATCCGTAGCGGACTCTATCTCATGGATATGTTTGGCAAAAGTAACCACAGCGATATCGTCAGCAAAGCCTATAACCTTAAGTCCTTGTGGGAGCGTTAATCGGAGAACCCCGTCGTACATTATGTTCCACAAGAGAGGTCCAAGAACCGACCCTTGTGGTACTCCGGCGGTGGTGTTGTAGTACTTAACGCCATCGTCAGTATGGTATCTTAATTTCATGTCGGTAAGGTAGTTTGCTACTATGTTTAGCAGGTAGTACGGCGTTTCCATTCTGACCAAGGATCTCCTAATGCATGACCAGCTTGCCGAATTGAAGGCATTTTTAACATCAAGGGTCACAACCGCGCAATATTTCTTCATCCCACCTCTCCATCTTTTTCCCCGTATTGCTTCAGCCGCTGTATCTACTACCGCCTTAATGGCATCGACGGTAAAACGCGATTTTCTGAATCCATACTGGTCATCAGACAAAGCTCCTTTATCTTCTGCCACCTCGAGTAGTCTGCAGTATATGATCCGTTCTAAGATTTTTCCCATTGTATCTAATAGGCATATTGGCCGTATGAGGACGGTTCCTCTGGTGGTTTTTTCCCTTTTGGCAGTAAAACCAGGTGCTGGAGTTTCCACGACCTCGGGAATACCCCTTCCTCCAGACACCGTTGCATCGTTGCAATAAAAAGCTCCGGTCGTTTTCGAACGGCCGCTTTAACCGCCACATTCGGGATGCCATCGGGTCCGGGCGCTTTGTTGTCACCTATCTTCCTGCACGCTTCGTATAGTTCCTTCGGCGTTATTACAGGGATGCGTTCCGAACTTGTGTCTCTTGTGGTGATGATAAAAGTTGACGGCCTATATGGGAATAAGTGCTCAACTATTGTCTTCAGCATTATTGGGCAGGATATTTGTGGGGACATACTGCCCTTAAGCTTCTTCATCACCATCCTATATGCCATAGATAGATAGCCTTTCTTGAAACTCTGGCCTTCCCCTGCATCGCTGGGATCTGCGTCTAGCCCGGAGGCAAGCTGCTCTGAGCGTTTTAACTTCGTCGTTCCACCAGTAACACGGTGCCCCTCTTTTACTGGCAGATCTTCTAGGCATTGCTGCATCACACGCTGTGGTAATTGTTTGCGTCAATTGTTGTGACAGTGTCTCCGCTGTTTCGCTGCCGAATGCAAGTTCGGTATTCATCATTTCCTCGAACGTATCTTTGTCAAAGTGGGTGTCTTTCCACTTTGGCCCTGTTAGCTTGGGGGGCTGCCTGGTCTTGTCTTTGTTCAAGCTAAATATGATTGCCTGGTGATCGCTGTGCGTATATTCTTCGCTTACTTGCCATTTTGTTTTGCGCAGGAGTGAGTTACTCATAAAGGTGATATCTATGATAGACCCCTTGCCTGCTTTCCGAAATGTGTTTTTTGCACCATTGTTCGCCAAACTCACATCTAGTGTTGCGAATGCTTCTAGTAGAGCTCGACCCCTTGCGTCCGTTATCCTGCTGCCCCATTCTGTAGCCCATGCATTGAAATCGCCAGCAATTATAATTGGGTGTTTTCCTCGCGCGTCAGCTACAATGTCATCCAGCAGCTTCAGGGTGCGTAGCAAATATAGAAGTGGATGCCGTTTATCCTAGCGGTTACGAAGTACTCCGCTGGCCCACCGACTTTTTGCATGGCGCGGCTTCCACAGGTCCATATCGCTGTCTTCTTTGAGATATCGTCTATCCAGCTACAACCATCCGAAGATTTGTAGGGCTCACTAACTAGGACAATATCTACTTTTTGTTCCCTTGTCATCTGCACCAGCAAGTCCTGCGCGGCCGCACAGTGATTAAGGTTTATCTGGACGACCTTCATCATACTTTGTTCGTCAGGGCCTTCTTGAATACTGGACACTGGCCGCTACCAGCCACGTGTCCAGCATTATCAGGCTTGTCCTTCTTGCACCAGAAACATAGAGGTTTCTTTGCACAAGCCTTGGCAATGTGACCTTCTTCCCCACATCTTCTACACTGCTTGGATCGGTCATACTCGCTCTTGCAGTGACGCGCCGTGTGCCCGAATTCTAGGCACCTAAATCATTTAGTTAGCACTAAACGCACTCGTATGCGGCAGTTTACCCACCCAATCTTAATTCTGCCCGACTTAAGCTTCTTATTTGCGCTGTCTACTGGCAACCCGATAGTCGCGACTTGCGTGCCTCCGTAGGCTTTCCTTAGGTTCAGGACGTCTGCTTCACATACCTCTTTCAGCTGGAACTGCGACTTTATGGCCTCGCAGATATCTCTCTTAGTGGTGACCTCGTCGATATCCTTGATTTCAGTGTCCGGACCTCCGCGTTGGCGCCGAGAGTTTCCCCGAGTATCCCCTTGAACTGCTCTTTTTTCTCACCTTGCTTCTTTAGTTCGAACAGGAGGTCACCTTTTTGGGTACGTCTTATTCTTGTTACCGACTCCCTCAAGTTGCCAAGCTTGGGATCAGCCTTAACCTGGCGTAATATCTCCGCATACGATAGCTCTCCCTTAGCTGCTACCACAATTACATCGGGTCGCGTGTTCTCCTTGGTAACTATTTTCTTTTTGGGTTCCGCCTTCTTTTTGGTAACGACTTTTGACCACTCCTTTTTATCTTCGGTTACCGTCTGTCCGTTATTCACGGCCTTGTCAGCCTTTAGAGGCTTGATGTTAGCACCTTTTTCGACTTTGCCGGTATTCTTGCTTTCGGCTTTGCTCCGGGTTACCTTGCTCCCAGTGGCTGGTGGCGGCTTCTGACGACGTTTTGAGCTCGGTGTTTCGCCGTTGGATTCCGTTCTCCTTTTTGAATCCACAACTGCCGCTTTAAGCCATGGTGAAGTCTGTGAGCAATTATTTTTTCTTATGACTTCCTTGGCCATGTCATCGTGCATCTCAATTGCCGAGAGCTCGTAGAGTGCCTTAATGTTTTCGATGGCGTCTCTCATTGGTTGGTGGATGGAGCGCCTCTTGCCATCTTCTAGCATTTCCACCAGCGTTTTTATCTGTTCTCCCAGTTTATGGAAGACTGTCTGGGTGATTGGCTGGGTGATTAATTGCGGTTCCGAAGCTGGACGCATTGGGGGAGCCACACCTTCTTCCATATACATTTGAGGCGTCGACGCCTTAACAATGGGCGATCTCTGCAAGGCAGAACTTCTCTGGAAGGGGTTCACATAGTTCTCCCCATTTTCTACATTCGTGTTTTCTTGGTTTGTTGTCATCATGTCTATTGGGTCCCCACTCAAAGCCGTTATCAATATTCGGATGTGCAGTCACCTTATGATCCCATGGTTATCTATGCGAGCAGTGAGGCCATGCGAGGGTTGACACAAGCCCTTATGGGGTCGTGTACCAGAGCCAGATCGGTGCTAAACAGGAATCTGGTTGGGAAGCTGCTTAATTGGGTTTCGCAGTTGACCTCCTTCTAGTGTGTTCCGTTAACAATGCTTTATCGGATGTATTACCTCAGCATCATTCAGGGTTGAACACGGAACACAAATGGATTTTAGTCGCCTCTTACGACAGGCATACCTTACCTCAGGTCTATTCTAACCCCGACCGGAAGGGGTAAGTGTGTGTGTGTGTGTGTGTGTGTGTGTGTGTGTGTGTGTGTGTGTGTGAGAGAGAGAGTGTGTGTGTGTGTGGACGCACATATATGCACTTTATTATCTACTTTAAGTTGCGCATACTTAATTGCCGCGTATTTGCATGCGCCACCTTAGATGAGGTACCTCTCTTTTCCTTTTCGTCCCTCTGAGTTTGGGTCGAAAACTTTCCGCCTCAGTTTACTACTGGTGACTTAACCATCTAAGCCAGGTTGTCTAAGCTTTTTCGATCAGGAGTTGACTCTGGAATTGACGATTCTCTTAGGAATGATGTTGAAAAATCCACATGGCATCACCTTGTTGTTCGGACTGGCGTGCATTCGCCATCTTCATCGTGCTTATTCGAAGGAGCTTGGCAAGGATGCAAAAATATGGCTGAAAATACTTTATCCAAGACTATGAAAACTTGATCTATGATAACTTTCCTTGTCTAAGACCACACTTGGGACAGGTCAGCAGGTTTACGTCTATGCAATATGAAAGACAGGATTTTATATGAGATGTTGAAAATATCCCTCTGTAGTTGGCGCGAGAGATTACCCTTCATAGAATCGTTCAAACAACGAATGTTGCACACACTTTTGGTGACCTATGTAGATTGAGTTCCGCATCCAACCATCACCTGCTGCTGTAAACAGCTCGGCAGTTAGGCCTTAGGGTCCAGCAGCTTGTTAGATTTGAAGTGGAAAATTACTGTCCTGACTGCATTTTGGTCAGATAGACAGAATAATGTTTACTTTCTCCTGACGGTGGATGGCATGTTGTTCGTCAGCAAAGTTTGACAGTCAGCAGTTATATTTATTCCTGATTATTAGCACCGACTGTAGTTCTGCCTTAGAGTTTTCTTTTCCATTCTACACATATCTTTTCATTGCATACATCTTTGACATGTTCGCATTATTTTTTGATAAGACTTCAAAGTTTCGTTCTTCCTGCAACATCCCTCTATGACTTCGACCGAGCACTTCTTGTTTTTTTTTTAACTTCTGAGGTTGTTCCCTTCTTTTCTTTATTCGCCATCGAACATAACACTTTGATAGTGATGCCACTGGCTGGTGTAATCAGACTCCTCGATAGGTTATGGAATATCATTTGTGAAACCCACTAGTGGACTCTTACGCTTGTAATTATTTGATGCTTACGGATTCACGCAATCATATTTTGGGTTTTCTTTGGGTGTCGCACCAGCACCCCTTGTCCAGCGCCTAGAATCTGCAGTCTATTACAAGCATAGATTGTACAGTCATTGCATTCCCATTTAAAATTATGCTCATATAAGACCCGATTGTCAATAAAAGCTAACCGAGGACGCAGACTGACCCAATGTAGATTCGCGCCTTGACTTTGTGTTGATCGGGGACTTTGGAAACTGGAGAGTGAACCCAGAAGTCGTAAAAAGGTTCAGCATAGCGCGGCCTGATTTTTCCAACAGAGTTTAATGCTTCGCTCCCAACCCCAAAGATTCTTCGCAATATAGTTCGTTATCTTTAAGTTTGCTCACATTTCTGCTTGGAACAGAAGACAGATGTAATCTTTTCCTAAAAGGGAATGGTATCAAACCCATGGACAACCGAGTTCATAAGACTCCGACTACATTCCTTTCCCAGATCCGATTCTGACTTAAAACATTCCTGGGCAAAGAAAACGTCCATTTCGCATTGTTTTCCGCCATACGATTTGTGATGTCATGCATCAGACAGCATGTCCATAAGAACAAAGTCAAAAGACTGTCCCTGCACAACGTCTGTGCGTCTAGATCAAAGCCAGGGATGCTGGAGAAAACACATATAAACTTGATAGAGACCGTTGCTTGGAGTCTGGTAAAAACAAAACCGAACGGTGACATAAATATTAATTTTCCCCTAAGGCTTGTTTCCCCCATATAACATAAGCTTAGATATTGGACCGTCACCGGTTACAAGCTCTATATTCTGTCGAGAGTGCATTTACGAGTACTTTGTCAACAGCGGCTAATAGACTTATGACGTAACTTGTTGTTCAAAAAAAGTTTATTATTCAGGACGGAACCTGAGTATTCCGCTAAAGCATCGGATGGTGATGCGTTTTAACAGCAGATGAAGTCAGATCACACAGTTTCCTTTGCTCGTGAAGATTTGATTTGAAAGGATTGACTGAAGGCCCATTCTAGTGCACAACTGGTCGATCACGTATAAGGTTGCCGGTCTTCTCAGTCATCTTCTCTAATAGACCAGTAGCTAGTGTTTACCTTTTTGTAGCATGAAAGGGTACCATCGCTGCCAGGTGACTTAAAGCTCAAAGGAAGCAACATCGCGTTTGATGTCCTCATCTGTCACCACAACTGATGAGAGATGCCAGATAATGATGTATTAAGTTACCCAACTGCCTTTTTTCTAATATAATATAATTAACGCGCACTCAAAGGGCTATTAGCACCACCAAAAAGTTTGCATACAGCGAGAGCGATGGACAGTAAAGGAGGAAAGACCTCTCCGATGAATGTTAGTTTTGAATGTGTGCAGGTTATAATGACTAGGAACTAAACAGCTCGGCATGGTATTCCAAAAGTAAATCGTTCGGCTTACCAAAAAATCACAAAACAAGAATGCTTCTGAAAGTGGGCTAAATGATGTACAAACAATCATTCATAGCCAAACGGTTGTTATAGCTGAAAATGGTTTAAAAGGGGGGAATGCTACAGGCTATTTTGGTAGAGCACTGGTGGTGAATAAAGTGATAGAACAAGGTGACCCAGGAGGACTATGTGACATTCATAGTTTGACATAGACATGACATAGTTTTCGATGCAATCTAATAAGTCCAAAGAGGTTTTAGAGGCAACGAACCAGATGTGAGCATTCACTTGCAATTTCGGTAATAGGAGCTGGCTGTGAGCTGATTCTGAGTAGATGAAATGACTCTTAAGCTTGAGACAGAGAGTCTCTTCTTCCGATTCAGTGCAGGTGCAATCAGATTTTGTAAGTGATTCCAGCCTGGCTAATTTTCTCCTATTGAGGCCTTACAAGCCTGTTGATTTCTCCGACTGTTTTGATCTTTTGCCAAAAGTCCTCATAAAGGAGACTGTTCGCGCTATGCTGACGAAAATGAGAAATGCAAAATAAAAATGCTTAAGTTGAATAAAGAGAGAAAACGATTTATTATTAGAGAACTGTCGCCGATGGTGGTTGAACACAGACTGACTGTGACTTTGACATTTGGCACTAACAGGGACTCTTCGGAATCTAGATAAGCTTCTAAAATACTAGTTTTACTCTGATCAGTTACGATTTTAGTCTTTCTTCAAATTGTCCTCAGGTGAATGGTTAAGAAGTTTTCTAGCTCATTTACATAGCCGTACATGTTTAAAGCACTTTGTGAGGGCACCGTTCAGGTTCTGAACAATTCCTTCTAATTTTTGTTTTCTAAGAACATTAACAGATTTGGAGAAATTTCTTCTTAAAGCATTTCTAGTTGATTTTTTCGCGGATTATTTCTCTTTAACAATTTCCGAAAGTATTTTCCAGGTGGTAATCTCCTTAAAGTACCTGTTTAATAGTGTTAAGACGACTTGTCGACCAACACTGACATATTTTTTGAGCTAAAATACAAACACAATTTTATTAATTTATTCCTTAATATTTGCATCATTTTTATTGGGCTTACTTTATTGTATTCTCTGTTTTAAATTCATAATAAATTTGTAACACATTTAAATTATAAGAAAATTAATCAACTTTTTGTTTAGAAATTATCAATAAATATAATATATTACCTTAAACATAAAGACGGTAAACTTGTTAAACTATTTTATATAAAAACATTACAATCTTTATCATCGAAATAAAATAAATGAAAAAAATGAGATTTGTATTTAAATAATTTATATATCATCTTGTTGATTATTTATTTTATAATTTCATAAAATTGTCCCATTTTCTGTTATTTTTTTTTCAATTGGTACGATGTATGAGTCTTTGTTTATTTAAAAGCGGAAATGTGCCAGAAACTATAACATACTCGTAATTCCTTTCTTCTCAACATTTTACAACAAATTGATTGGTGTTTATTTAAAATTAGTAATTATCATCCTTTTGTCTGGCAGGCAGCGGCGTAAAATTAATTTTCTCCTCCAGTATACTTCTAATATTTTTTTTTTATTTAATTTTTTATCAATTTAATATTTATTAGTTCGTTGTTTTGGGGTTACATACATGTAAAATATTTGTATAGGGGATTATTTAAAATTTAAAATTTAAAACGCTATCTAAGTTGTTATTCTTTTATTTTCATAGTTATATTGTATATTTGGAAAAATTAAAACTCTCTTGGATTTAATGGTCTTTCGTACTCCTATGATAGTACATACTCACTCCTGTTTGAATGGGATAATCAGAGAAATGATTTTATGGAGCTAACGACAATTAAGGCTTTTTCACTTGCCTTGGCTTAAAGGCTACACATAATTGATAGGATTGGTGTTTGTTTTAACAAGTTTCTAACATAAAATAACACTTACGGCATAAAGTGCATTTTATAAAATTGATTCTTTTTTCTTTAGATAAAAGTTTAAGTGCACTTCTAATTGGAGCATACAAATTCTGAATTTAACATTTATATTTCAATTATTATAATTTAAATGAAAGAATAATAATATATAAATAAAAAAAGATTAAACAGAAATGTCTTGTGTAGGGAAAAAATGATGAAACCCTGTCGGACTTAAAAATTAGGGGTTTGATTGGGAAAAAAACCTTTAAAAACCTTCTCTTAGAGCTCTTTCTCACACGCTGATTGATATGTTGTTTAGATTTAATTTCTCGAAAGGCATTTACAATGAAAATCCCCGAAAAGGATGCATTTTCTTTTTAATTACTTCTAATTTTTAATTGAAGAAGATAAGATAATACAAGCAGTCTCTATCGTCATGCTTGGTATCACCACTTTAAAAGGAATGTATATTGGAACCTGCTCAGCGATTTATCGGGAAAATGTTGACTATCCTATAACTTGGATTGGGCCCAGTGGTGGTCCATAGTAACTGCAGAAGTAAACCCTCACCCAGTAGCAATATACCGGCCTAAGTCGTCATATAGCTTATAGTGCTATTCTATTCGGAAGAGACAATTAATGTGACAAACCAAATAATTGCCTCGAATATGACTATATTAACTTTTGACTTCACTTGTAAATGTTCGAAAACTTACCAGGCCACGTGCAGCCGAGGATTTATCAGAGGCCCTAGACTGTATCATACAAATATAACTGCCAACCAGAAAGTGCGCTGGTATGGGCCGGATATTGGGGGATGGAAAACTGCGATGTACGAGTATACTATAGTGATAGGTATGGGAAAACAAATAGCGCTTATTCGGATGCAGATTTGCTGTATACGCCGGGTTCGGACAAGAAGTCTTCCGACACGTGAGCTAGTGTCTTATGATAATCCGCATTAAGGGGAAATTCTAACATAAGCCAAATATGCATCCATGCTTCTCGACAAGACACACGAGCAACTGACTAGTACGATTTCAACATAAGAATAGTAAAGAAAGACATCTTTGTTGCGAGAAGTTGTGTTGTGTAGCCTATGCTTACCAACTGTCCTACCAGACTTAGGCTTATTGGCTTTATGGCGGGACAACATACGAGGGCGGGTCAATAAGTCCGTGTCTTTTTGAATTACTGACCTCTTTACTGAAACAGCAACACTGCTCCTGTCAACAGGCATCTGTCAGTTGACTCCTGTCAAAATTTAAACTTGCTGCGTCAGTTAGTTTGTGTTTGACAGCTATTTTTATCAGACTACTCACTAATTTGAGGAGAAAATGGAAAAAAGTGAATTTCGTGTGCTTATTAAGCATTATTTCTTGCGAAAAAAAACCATTACCGAGACCAAGGCTAAGCTTGATAAATACTCGTACTATGGGGACTCTGCACCATCGATTTCAATGGTAAAAAAGTGGTTTACTGAATTTCGTTGTGGCCGTACAAGCACTGAAGATGCCGAACGTCCTGGACGACCAGTTGAGGTCTCTTCACCCGAAACAATCGAAAAAATTCACGATATGGTGTTGGCCGACCGAAGATTGAAAGTGCGAGAGATTGTGGAAGCCGTAGGGATCTCGCATGGCTCAGTGGTTTCAATTTTGAATGATCACTTGGGCATGAGAAAGCTTTTCGCAAGATGGGTGCCGCGTTTGCTCACAGTCGACCACAAACACATGTGCAGTTGCCATGGCAAAAATCCATGAATTGGGCTATGAATTGCTCCCTCATCCACCCTATTCTCCAGATTTGGCTCCGAGCGACTACTTCTTGTTCCCAAACCTGAAGAAATGGTTTGGTGGAAAAAGATTTGACTCCAATGATGAAGTCATCTCGCAAACAAAGGCCTATTTTGAGGACCTCGACAAATCATTTTTTTTGGAAGGGATAAAAAAATTGGAGAAGCGTTGGACAAAGTGTATAGAGCTCAAGGGAGACTACGTTGAAAAATAAAATTATTTTTTTATCAAAAAATCTGTGTTTTAATCCAAAAGTCACGGACTTATTGACCCGCCCTCGTATTACTTAAGCAAGCACATGGTTTCCTTATCTCAATATACTCGTACACAAGAGCACATGGCGATATGTGGTTCATAAAGCAGTAAAATCAAATTCTAAATCACATTATGATAGACGTAAAGCATGTTCCAGAATTTTAAACGTCCGAACGTACCTGGCAGCCAACATTGACACGGATCAATACCTTGTTCCACCTTCCTAAGCGATTCAACAAATATGAACAACTATGTTTAGTTAGGTAGTAAGTATAAAGCCTAAAAAACACGAGACCGCTAGAATCCTCGGCGAACGCGTATCCCGAAACCTCTCAATAACTCCTATGACACCAGGATCAAGTACCAAAGACCAATACCATTGCTACTAAAGTGCCATCAAACTGAACTGATGTGCTGAATTCCCCCCGACAACCAAGAAATCCTGGTTTGATGAACAAGGCCGGTCTATCTAAAGAGGCTTGTTAGTTGAGGCCCATGTTCACATCAGAACTGATGCGTCACCTAAGTAAGTAAGTAATTACCTAGATATACAGGCTTCTCTGCATAGCCTTAATAAAACACAGCGGCTATACTATAGTACCAATGTTGACTAAATGAAGCTCTTCATAGCCGTTCAAGCAGGGAAGTCTTTGTCGATAACTATCAATGCTTACAACTCAACTTATTTAAAGACCTTTAAACTACAAAGTAAAAGTAGTAAAAGATACCCTCTTCCAAAAAACAAGGTGGTAAAAAGCAGTAAAGCCCCCCTGGTGCTTGATACAATTTCACTACGGCTACTGATTATCCTTTTTTAATCTGTAGCTCTGCTTCTTTCGAATGTGGGACCCTCTATTTTTCCAAACATACCGACATATAGAAAATGACACTTTAAGAGCTGAACTTCGTCTCGGAATTCTTCGATTCTCAATCAGATCCATATACATCTAGATCCTCTGGCCGGTCTGATTACATTAATTGAAAAAGACGGAGTCTGTAGCAAACTCGTTAAACACTCATTCCAAGAATCCCCTTCAGTAAGAAACTCATCCATATTTTGGGATTCGAGTTATTCGAAATTATACCTTTGATTTGTGTCACTACCTTTCGAAAGTTCATTTCTCAGTTGACCGCATTCCTGCTTTCGAACGAAACGAAACTACGACATTCCGTGATAATCTCTTTAATGGCGACTACAGTTTTTTCTCCACGGAAATAAGGATGTCGCATTATGTAAAGTGCATCCGGCGCAAAAATTATTCACAATCAACCAGCTAGCTTATTACGCCGATTTCGAGACCTGGTTAAAGATCTGCCTACAAATAAGTATACCGTCTTAATCGACGTTTTTAAAATGACTCTCGACGAGAGATCGGGAACCCGCTGTGAATTTCTTGGAATTAACCGCGCCTTCGGAATAAATGTAGTGGAAGCAATATCTTTCCGAATTATATTCTTCTGTATCCCCGGCAGATAACCGTTGAAGTCTTGGACTCCTTGAGAACTATTTAGATCACAGATTCTGATCTATATTAGATATCAAGGTACCAAAAAAAGTGAAGCAGATCAGCACTAATTTAGTCATATGGCTTTCTTTCCATTCCATAAAGGGCCTTTCAAACACGCTGATAAGAGGTTTCCAGGATAAAGCCATTAGTCTAGTAAGAGTTATTGCTGCTAGCTTAAACGTACAATGAGCAATAAAAGGAAGATAACAATTTCCAGTTAAACTTGGCCGTAGCCATCCGCAAGCCGTGCATGATAACATCTTGTACAGAACCCGCCGGGACAAGGACGAGGTTGCTTCTATTGTCGCTTGTTGTGACTGTCCTACCTTCTCCGACAGAAGAATGAGAATTCTGTGTGCGAACATATTCATAAATCATAAGGACTTGTGTAAAATTAATGCAAGGTCCCACGGGCACTGTGGGGGGCAAAATAAGTGGAAAATTTTCGTCAAAAGGCACCCATCGATCTTTCTTCCTATCGATTAAAAAACATTTAGACAACTGTCACCTGAAGTGACTTTAAGATAACTAGTGCTACATGTTTCGAAATATAAATAACGTACTTGAGAATTGAATAAGCTACAAGTCTTATAGTAATTCAAGTATCATAGAAATAAGTACAATCTACTTCAAATATTATAGAACAAACAGGAAAACAGGCTTAAACTTCTTTAAATGAAAACGTTACAAAGCTTGAGACTCAGAGGAAAACGTATATTATGCTCTGGGAATCAGACTTTACTTAATGCAATATTTTTCCAGCAATAGGGACTGGGAAGATAACCCTCACAACCTGTGAATTTGACGACAAGTAGTAGAAAAAATGCAACTTCGTAGCATAGGCAAATGCCCTCATTCTATCATATATTGTAGACTGTCTGTCAGGAGCCTGCTAATGTGGAACAACAAAATTTGCAATAGATCGAAAGCGTAATTCACCGAAAAATTCCCGCAGAATTTCGCCCAAGTTAGCGATTTATAAAAAGATTAACCGGGAGCGTGTAAACGACATAACCTTCGAAGTACACGTCGGCTAATGCCTCTTTGAAGGATGTAGGTCAACATTTGACAAAAAACATTAATTAGTCTGGCTCGACTTTCCTTCCTTTCGCTGATGATAGCGCCATCATATGTAACGACATAATAGCCCTTCAGAGAACTCTTAATAGAAGATAACGTTATCGTACCAAAGAGCGACCATGTTGTGCTTTAGCATCAGAAAGCTTAAATGGCGCGAAATGACCGCAGCATATTGTAATAGAAAAATTCGGACGACGGAGAGAAAATGTTACGAATGACAACTGGTTTGAAGTCGCCACATAAAAAAACCAAAAGCAAATCAGCTACCTTTGCCAAGCTCAACAAAGACCATCTGATGAGCCGATTCAAAGGGCAATAAGGGTTGAAGTTTCAGCCTAGATTCGAAGGAGAGACCGACAGAAGAATAATTAGAACTCTTGGTTTCAGTTACGAGATGATGCAAAATAGCATGTCCTATAGAACGGTTCTAAAACCCACAAAATAAGCCAAGCGGACTGGCACCACAATTTCAATGCCGATACGTGGGGATTTACCTCATAGTAGAAAAAGAAGAAGATATCTGAAACAGATGTGCCAATGGGAAATAAGAGAGAACAGTGAAAGCACGTGTTTACTACACCCAACCCAATGCAACTGCAACACAGCTTATTCTAATCTTGACGCCAACCTGAAGTAGTAGAATGACAAAATAGTAAATCTTTAGTCATTCGAAGAAAAATGAGAAGTATCAATCCCTGGTGCTTTAACTGTACAGATGATTGCAGATGAAAATGACTGACTGCTCTGTGTCTTCAGAGGGGCCACCCTTGTACAACAATTAACCAGTTACGACCGACGCACGTTTGGAAATTATACTTCTTGACCATTAGACAGGCAGCATCGAGTCGTCACCTGTAGCAAAAACTGAATCCTGTAATCCGGTAATAGGAAGAGGTCAGAGGAACAGTTAAAATAAGCAGTATACAGTATAAACCCAGATGCCTTTAAATATAGTACATATGTACGAGTATGTTAATTGTTATAGTGTGGCATTGAAAAAAGTCCATAGACCTGAATGGGAATTTTCTATGAATATTTTTGGATTTTTAAAGCAATGTTGTTTAAGACTTGTAACTGAAGCGAATGTTTGACGAATCAATGCCGGGGTTGTGTAGTGTCCAATAAGATCAATTTGTTTGTTGTACCAAGTTGCAAAGAGAATAAACAACCGAATTGCACACTTTATTTAACAGGCCGAGGTCAATCCATTTCGATTTTAGTCACAAACCGAACTTAAACTAAATAAAACTAAAACTTTACGACGAGGAAATTCAGGGTCGGAAGGTATGATTTCTGCAATGGAAATCGCACAAATAATGCATTCTATTGGCGTCACATGGCATACGACACAATGACGCGTCAAAACCAAATGTCGTTTGGCGATTATTGCATCGAAGATTCATGCTTTAAACAGCGTGAGGAAGTTTTGGATAACAACTGGTGTAGTAGTTTGGGGCAGTCGATGTTACTGATTAAGAACTGCAACCACTCACAAGGCGTGTGTTATACATATTAGGAACCTATTAGATCGTCTTTTAAATGTTGAGTGACATGAAAATCTATTGACAACCCTCCGATATTTCTATCATCGTCATAGACGGACATATGGGAGTTCTTTATATTATTTCAGCATCATTGTTAGTTGAAAATAAAGTTAATAGACCAATGTGACTGCCTTAAGGGACACTCGAAGTGACTCAGTTAAACGAGAACGAAAATGGATGAAGTGATATCATCCGGTTTGGAAAGAATAAACTTGTGAGTGATTAAATCACAGACTTTGCGAAAATTTGTAGCAATTACATCCACTTTTCCCTTTCTCTATTACACAAATTTTATCATGAACAGTATTATCAACGATTTTGGGAATGTAGGACATTTTACCAAGGGGTCAGAAGTTGCTTGTTTGTGTGTTAATATGAATGGCGTATGTACCATCGATTTCCCAAGGGCGACGAAAAAGTGAACATGAATAAGCGCACCGCTATTTAGCAGCTAAACAAGAAGAGTTACGCTCAGATATTTTACGAAATGTGATGGAAAAAAGCTCTTATAAGCAGACTTTCTAGGGCTAAACCAGGTGCTCATTTAAAGGATATGATCTTCCACATTGAATAAGCTAACAAAGTAAACAAATTCTAATGATTTTTTAATCTAAAACATTGTTATCATTTTATATCAGTTTACGACAGTGGACATGAAGCACAAGAAAACAAAAGCGAGCTTTGGTCTGCAAAAGTCTTTGCTCTTACTCTATTCTAACAAAGAGAACGTAAATGAAAACAATCGTAAATAAGCAGTCGATCGATCCCCCAAGTCCAACAGACACAAAAATAGAAAACCAAACAGAAGAGAAACAATAACTGAAAATAAGGATAAACATGAAAAAAATACCACCTTATTCAAAAAGTTCCCGGGATTTATTTTTAAAAAGATAAAATGACAAGTTTCAATTTGACTGCGGCGAATTTGTGTGAGCGTTTGATTGAGCCCTCCAAACTGCTCTGATACTTAATGTTGCGCTTATCGATTTCTTCATTATCTCCTGTTGGCTATTAAAAGCGGTGTTTTGAGTCGGCCGAACAGAAAAAAGTTATACTGTGCTAAATCAGATGAACTTGATGGCTGTTTGTACTGTATTTAGTATGAATTTTACGCATAATCAGTGCCTTGTGTGAAGTAAAATCCAAACAATGTATTGTATATTTCCACAACTGAGGTCTTTCTACTCCTCATCGAAAGTCAAGCCTGCAGGGTAAAATTCATGATTAACAATGCCATTATAATCCATCAGATGAGCATCACCTTCTTTTTTGTCTGAAAATAGCATGGTTGCTTCCGTCTTGGCCAATTTTGAGCGCATCATTCACTCACTTGATGTCTGTCATGTGTTTCGTACTCATTAACCCACGTCTTGACATTTGTTTGGTCGGAATCAGCCTTGAAAAGCATGACCTTTTCCACAGTCAACACGCTGCCTTTTTTTCAGGAAATTTATGTCTTTCAGCACGAGCTTTATAGCAATACGCCTTAACTTCAATAGACTGGTTAAAATGCCGTGAACGGATCCAATCGAAATGCTTACTCTGCTAACTCTATAATGGTCGATTAGCGGTTTGCGACTAATAAATCCTGATTTTAATTGATACGTTCCTCAATTATTGGTGTCGATGGGCTGTGGAAAAGGGCGTCATTTTTGATGTTCATACGACCTCTCAGAAGCGTGCACGGCAATCGTAAGTCTTTGATTTCCTAAGAGCTTCATTGCCATTGTTTTTGTGACGTTATTTTCACTTTTAGCACAAATTAAATACAAATTCGTTGAACAGTTTTTGAATCCTATTCAAACATCGGCGAGAGGAGAAACAACGTTGTTGATCTGAAAAACCTCATGCTACTCGTATCACGCTAAAATTTCACTAAAATATAAATGCCAAACATAACAAAAAAAGTAAAACAAATTCACAAAAACTTTTTGAACGAGGTGGCAAAAATGTAACATAAAAACCACAAGTCTGACAATTAATTAATTACTTTTATTCTTAAAAAAATAATTTATAAAATAAAAAACAAAAAAGAGAGAGCGAAAAAAAAATAATAATAAACTAAACAAATACATAACTAGTTTAATTTATTTTGTATGATTGTTGTTTTGTTTTTCTTTTTAATATTAAGCCCGAAACAAAAAGTTAAAAAAAAAAAACATAGAGCGTGTGATTTTAAATTTAAACATAATTTTTTTTTTTTTGTTTACTTGTTATCTTAATATTTTACTTACAAAAGTAACGCTTACAATTTAACTTTGTTTTATCTTTCATCTCCTTCTTCTTCTTCCTCTTCTACTCTTTCGGTTTTTTTTTTTGTTTTAATTTATGTGTTTGTAAATAAATGTATAATTAAATTATAACAAAACAAAAAAAAAAGAAAATGAAATGAAAATAATAATAATAATATTTATATAGCAATGTATGGAAGAGAAAGACACACAAAATTGGGGAAGGAAAAGAAAAATTAAATAAAATTAAGGATAGCTACAAAAATAGCAGTAGCACAGATGAAAAAGAACAAAATAGAAAATTAAGATAAACCGAGCTAATGAATATGGAAAACCATTTCCATTCCATTGTTCGTGTACGAATAATAAGATACTAAACTAAACGATCGCTTTATACTTTTGTACATGGGGAAAATTATTATAAATTAATTAATTAATTATAAAACGTATGTTCGCGTGGTTGTGTGTGTGTTGGTGTACGTGTTTGTGATGTAGGTAATGTGAGGGGTGTAAGTATGCGTTTTCTTTACAATTCGATTACTCAATTTTTTTGTTTGTTTTTTTTTAAATATTTTTATAATAATTGTGTTTTTTTGTTTTTATGTGTATAGATTGGTATACTAGAGCTTTTGTCTTAACAATAGGGATTTCCTTTAACTAAATTACGATAATTTTAATTATAATAAATTTGTCAATAATTAATAATTATAAACTTATTTCCAGTTTCGTTTTTTTTTTTTCATTTCTTTTATTCTGTGTGGTGTTGTGTTGTGGTATTTTTTTTAGTTTCTTTTTGTTTTCTGTGCATACATCCAACGGGACGATGCATTTATAAATAATTGAATTTAAAATAGTGTAGAACTAGTGGGGGTTAGTAATAGTAGTAATTGTAGTAGTAGTAGTTGTAATAATAGCTAACACTTAAGGCTTCTTTTGGAGTTCTTTTTTACGGGTCCGATTTGAATTGAGCTTTTGATAGAAGTAATTGCGACCGAAATTCTTCTGTAGCTTATAGGATTTTCCCATTAGGAACTTTGTGATTGATTGAACGTAACCACGTACGCCATCGTGATTCTCCGGCAAGTGAATGGATATCACATCGATGTACACTTTATCGAAGGGGATTGTTTGAAGAATCTATAAAAGAAAAGAAAAGAAAAAAAATTAATTTACTTCTCTGTTCTATGATAAAAGGATGCCAGTTGTACTTACCTCTAATTCATGACCATGCACTCCAAGACTAAGGAGATCGTAGTCGATGCGATTACACGCTAACATTATGGTATAGAGGGGAAAACATTTAACGCGGGAATTAAACCAGGATGTTTCTTCATCTAACAGACTATTGATTCGGACATCCGAATCTTCTTCATTGTGGAGAGTCACCTGCAAATAAAATAACAAATTAATTAATCAATTATTTTGTTAAATTAAAAATTGGATTCGTCTAAATTTTAAGAGACTGGAGATATTTTATTTTAGAAGAAAAGAACGTGCAAAGTTTCAAGATGATAGAACTACATTAACATCATCACAGAGGAAAATGGGTTTGACGGCTGGGGCTTAAACACGTTGGCTGCCAGTGGACCACTGGAGATCATAGGAAAGGTTTTCAAAACAATGTATCATCGGTGATCACAGCGAAAATTTTTTCCCAGATGCCAATAATACATAAACATGATAGGATGATCTGGCATCAAAGATCTTCTACACTTGAAATAGTTTTTATGTTAAATTGTGCTTGGATGTTTTTTTAAAGTGACCATCGGTGATATACCATATTTATGTTAGACACAAAAAGTTGTTCTGTTGTTCTTGAATTACCCGTGATCATATGAATGAAGAAATCATTCAGAATTTTGTAACTTTTATTGATTTACATTAACTAATTAACTAACATCAATGGGCAAGCTACTTGAGCCCTCTTGGTAAAGATAAGGACTGGTTCAACAAAGTCGCATTTGATATATGTACTTTCAAATGCATCAGTTATAAATGCGTATATATTGTATAACGAAAATAGTTTTCATATGGAAATATCTCAATTTCGTCAAGAAACAATTCTTTATTTAAGTGGACAAGATAATTCAATTATTGCACGAAATCCTAAGGAAAGCAAACATTAGAACTGTAGCATCGCCTGCAATTGCTAGAACGAAGACACAACTTGTATACATGTATTGCTAAGAATGTCCTGAGAAGCCACTTTTTGCTTTTAAAGCATTTAATTAGATCTTTGATTACTCAAGACTTGTTTTTTTTTACACAATAAAATAGGTTAACTGTTCAAATAAAATTATTAATTTCTACAAACTCATTTCACTATTGTGGTAGAATCGAAGTTCCAGTGGTCCGTGGCTGTATCACATTTTCGAACTGGTGATACGTTGGCTACTGGGGAAATATTTTGATTGTGATCACCAGTGATGCATTGGCAGCCAAAGTGCTAAGAATGCATTACAACAGTTTTGTTTCGAATTATTAGGAATTGTTAGATTTGCTGTTGGTAGCTCAAATACGAAATCCTTTTCTTTACAAAATTTTAACTGAGGCATAAGTGTCTCTAACAACGACAAACATAAGTAACTCATTTGAGGATGTAGCGGTGAACGAACAAACCTTTTGACATTGATAGGAAAGTTAATGGCTGAATGCACCGAAAAACCAAAATACACCCAGAAGATTGGTCTTAAATCAAAGACGGTAAGTTGTCAGTTCGGTAGACATCGAAAGAACCTATCAACTTTTCATATCTTCAGCCAAGAGGATATTTAGGTGTGAATTGTGAAAGGATCCCGTATTGCAATAAACTGGGTTCAATCCTATTATCATATATGATAACGCCAGGCCTCATTCCTCATGCGTTAATGCGCAAAATCTGGTACAGTTGGGATTTAAAAATTCTTCTCCATCCAACGTATGTGGATCATCATGTCATGGATCATGTCATCATATTTTCCACAATCTGCGTACAAGATTATAAAAGCTTTTAACGATACGAGGGCGGGTCAATAAGTCCGTGACTTTTTGAATTTCTGATCTCTTTACTGAAACAGCAACACTGCTCCTGTCAACAGGCATCTGTCAGTTGACTCCTGTCAAAATTTAAACTTGCTGCGTCAGTTAGTTTGTGTTTGACAGCTATTTTTATCAGACTACTCACTAATTTGAGGAGAAAATGGAAAAAAGTGAATTTCGTGTGCTTATTAAGCATTATTTCTTGCGAAAAAAACCCATTACCGAGACCAAGGCTAAGCTTGATAAATACTATGGGGACTCTGCACCATCGATTTCAATGGTAAAAAAGTGGTTTACTGAATTTCGTTGTGCCCGTACAAGCACTGAAGATGCCGAACGTCCTGGACGCCCAGTTGAGGTCTCTACACCAGAAACAATCGAAAAAATTCACGATATGGTGTTGGCCGACCGAAGATTGAAAGTGCGAGAGATTGTGGAAGCCGTAGGGATCTCGCATGGCTCAGTGGTTTCAATTTTGAATGATCACTTGGGCATGAGAAAGCTTTCCGCAAGATGGGTGCCGCGTTTGCTCACAGTCGACCACAAACGCAATCGTGTAACAACTTCACAGGAAGGTTTGGCGTTGTTTAATCGCAATATGGAGGAGTTTTTGCGCCGTTTTGTAACCGTGGACGAAACATGGATCCATCACAACACACCAGAGAACAAACAACAGTCAAAACAGTGGGTTTCTAAGGGTGAATCGGCGTCAAAGAAGGCCAAGGTGGGTTTGTCAGCCAATAAAGTTATGGCGACTGTTTTTTGGGATGCACGCGGGATAATCCACATTGACTACCTTCAAAAGGGAAGAACAATCAATGGGGAATATTATGCCAACTTATTGGACCGATTCAATGACGATTTAAAAAAAAACGACCTCATTTGGCCAAGAAAAAAGTTCTTTTCCACCAAGACAATGCAAGGGTGCACACATGTGCAGTTGCCATGGCAAAAATCCATGAATTGGGCTATGAATTGCTCCCTCATCCACCCTATTCTCCAGATTTGGCTCCGAGCGACTACTTCTTGTTCCCAAACCTGAAGAAATGGCTTGGTGGAAAAAGATTTGACTCCAATGATGAAGTCATCTCGCAAACAAAGGCCTATTTTGAGGACCTCGACAAATCATTGGAGAAGCGTTGGACAAAGTGTATAGAGCTCAAGGGAGACTACGTTGAAAAATAAAATTATTTTTTTATCAAAAAATCTGTGTTTTAATCCAAAAGTCACGGACTTATTGAACCGTATTTGGCTTCGTAGATTTTCACTACAAAACCGCACATCTTGTGTAGTACAGCCTTATAGTTGGCATCAAAGATCCGGTCATGAGGTTCATGAAAATTAACCCATTAGTCGCATAGGATAACAATTTTTACAAATTGAATTCTGCAATCCATGCTCTATGTGAGAATAGGCTTTGAGCTTTGTTTCTTGTTTCTCATTCATTTTTCGATTTTTCGTTACAGATGCAGCAAAGTTCTCATAAATTCATTGAATTTTTTTAAGGAAGTAGGCGAAATAATTGAACATAAACGTCAGAATTCATGATCTCTCTGAACGAATAAAAATGATGGTCAATTTAAAAGCATTAGTAAACAAAGAGCTTAATATTTTTGGAAAAAAAAACGAGGAAAGCCTCTTATAAGGAAGACAAATATAATTGGAAAAAGTCGTCATCATCACCATAATCCAGTTTTTTTTTTTTTTTAACAAGGACGTTGGGACAGCGCACTGTCCATCCAGTGGCCCTTATGAAGCAGCCTATTCACCCCGGGACCGCTTTTGCATTACTTCAGGGTGATAACTTCCTTGTTCTATACTACGCCGTCTGTCGTACATCCCCCTTCCTCGTTTGAGCTTAGCGGTTCCGATACATGTTTTTATCTTGTTTGTAGTTCTTAAAGATATATCTTTTGGCGATATGAAAAACTCAGCTCATGAGTTTTCATATTCTTCTATGAGGGTGTGCTCTGGCTTTCTTCTCTCTTCTTGGTTTTCAGCAAGGTTTCGATAAAAGATGATACTTTACTGCAGCTATATTCACTTGAGATCATCTTCAATATAATATTTTCCGGGGAGATATAACCTATCTCCGATTCCAGGTGCTGTCTTTCCGCTGTCCATCTCCTGCACGTAAAGAAGGTGTGATAAGCATCGTCTACGAGTGAGTCGCAGTACTGGCACGCCGCACTGTCTACTTTCCGCATCCTGTGTAGGTATGCAATAAAGTATCCATGTCAGGTTAGGAACTGCGTGGTGTAATAATATATCCCGCCGTGTTTTCGCTCTGTCGATTCAGCAATGTTTCTGATTAGCCTGGCGGTCCATCTACCTTTTGTTTCAGAGTTCCATCTTAGTTGCCATAGATGTTCGGTGACCTCTTTTGCTTCAGTGGTTGCCGCTTCCACTCCTACTTGCGGCCTTTTCTCATACACCAGCTTTCTCTATGCGGCTAAGAGGTCACTTATTAAATCCGCTTCCGAGCGAGCTGCTAAGTGACTGCATCACTAGTACTAGTACACTAGTAGTTCCTAGGATAGATCTTTTCATTACTCTCTGAGCTACTTATAATTTATTTATTGACCGTCATATCTCGGCGCCATATGTTATAACTGGTAGCACGTATTGATCAAAAACTTTCCTCTTTAGAGAAATAGGTAGTTCGTTTTGAAAATGTCTCCAAATTTACCAAATGCTGCCCAGACTGGTCCAATACGACAAAGGATTTCAAATGCTTAGTTGTCTCTGCCGATTCCGATAGATGTATTCGTGTCCTTCACGACTTTATCTCCTTTATCAGTTTTTAGATGGCTGTTAGCCATCAACTTGATCATGAAATTGATTTTATCAAAATTTGGAAGTCATATCTCACCGAAATCCAGAGAGGAAAACATATAGAATTTATGACAGCTTCTTCCAAAATAAAGAATCAAGATACGAGTAACATCATGCTCTTTACACAAGAGGTGATCCAAAAGTAATGGTAAAGAATTACTATCTTGAAACTTTTAAATTATTATCAATTATCAATTTGCCCATGTCTTTTAATTTCTGAGGGTCTTTTAATTTAACGAGGGCTATCACAGTTTTTACTCCAAGAGTTGGTGCGTAGGACTCCCTTTAAATTGCTATCACAGTCTTCTTTTTTTTAGTGTAGTAAGAAGCTATAATAGTGGCGCCTGTTCCAGGTAATCTACTTTTCCCAAAACACGTTCATCTCGACAATTAAAATTTTTGTGGCTTTGAGTCATCGTTATCAGAAAAACCTTCTGAATTCGTTTGAACTTTCAATATCGATTCTCATGTACTCGATAAGATTTTTGTTTTTGCAGTTTGCGATGAGAATCCTTAAAGTGTCTTTTTGTCCCGCTATCGCCAATGTGAAGGCTAGAATTGTATTTTTTGTTAGACTACAACTACAACCATATCTCCTTCTACATTCGCCATTCTCGTCTATAACTCAAAATGTGCAACGTGCGTCGGTCATCGCCTATAAGAGCTCAAGACGATGAACACTTCATATTCGGTTTTAAAGTCGATGAATATTTGGCGTACAATTTTAGTCTATAGTCGATCTGTAGAGCTGAGACCCTCGTCGTTACCTGCCGATTAGTATCAGTTACAGAACTGATTGGAACGTTAACATATTATGTTGGAGAAACAAGTCATTGAGCAAGGATATGGCACTGTAGTTTGGGTCGCAGCTATTAATGAAGTTCTTGAGCTTTTAATGGTTGCCCTTTTACACTGCAAAGGGCCAATTTTTTATTCGTGACTTAACATGTGAAATACTGTTAGAATATACATCTACAAATCACTGACTGGGTTGTCTCCACTGTTTACAAGAACGTTCTTTTGACCTTTCCAATACAACTGCAGGATTCGGGGTTTCAACTTTCTTGAGCTGAGAAACTGTGCAGGCTTGTTTTCTCGCCTTCGACGCCTTAAGATGTATAATATTTTCTTTTCGAGCATTATTTTATGATTTAATGTAAACCCATGCCGTGATGAATCCACTAGTGTTGTTGTCAGTGAAGTGAGAAGCATAGAGAGGAGTCTCTCAAACAGCTACATTTTGTTGCCTCTGATTATTTTGGGTCATTTGAAACTTCTTTTCGTTGGCAGGGTTGCTCTGAAAGTGCCCATAACCATTCATTGTATCTATAAGACTATGGTCGATCCAATTGGTGATTTTACCATCTGGAGATAGCCAAGTTATTTTTTCGTTCCGTAGTTTCTGACCCCTAGTCCTAATTACTATCACTAGCTCCTAGCGACATTGAAGTCTCTAAGCACGATTTGCCATCACCCTCTGGACTGGTTTGGTAGGATCAATTTCCGTATTATAGAGTAACAACAGCCGTGAAGATGGGGAAACATTTCGCAACTGAAATTTGAGCTCTCAGCAAAAGTGTTGAAAACTTGAGAATAAGATACCAAAAAACACGAATTTATTGATAAATATTAGGTAGCCAGAAAGGCAAGTTGAGAAAGAAGAAAAACTTGTGATAGATAAGTGCGGGTAGAGTTGACATGCCATGTTCAAAAAGTGGTACCAACAAATCGGTAAACAAAAGTTATTCGAAAGGCTGTCCGTACACATTACAAAGTTGATATGCAAGCTTATATATTGTAGATGGAGATGATTGTCAGTTTGACTATGGTAACAATGGAAAACCCATGCAAGGATCAATCAACTCCTACAACTACAACTGTCATATTTAATTTGAAGCTAGTAATTCACTTCAGCAATGCGAAAAACATGTTCTAGGTCAACGAATCAATTTGAATACCAGGCTCCAGTGATTTATTTATTCATCAATCTCCCCTCAAACTTTCGAGCAAAACTCACGCACTATCCAGTTCCCAAGCCTGATTTATAATACAAATGTGTTCTGTTTTTCATTACGCACAATGATACCATCAAATGGTAAAGTAGAGTCATGTTCATTGTTCAGTAATCCACATAAGATCAGTATCAGTTCTCATACGAGTAAATCGTACCAAACAACCATGACGATAATCTTTCTCTCCTATTTATCTGTATCCAATGAATAGCAATACATCTCTCAAAAGAAAAAAATCCAAAGAAAAACAAATTATAATATTAACTCCTTATTTACATTTTGAATGAATAAATTGAAATCGACTCTTACCTCTTTGGGATGCTGATTCGGTGATACACACGCGTGCACCACCTGCATCTTGGCTCGATGAACATTCTGCTTCCGCAGCGTGAAATACCTTCGTGGTTCTGGTTCAACAATCACCCCCGCCCAATTGAGGGTCTCTGCTAGCCAGGGGGCTGTCATAAGATTCCCCGCTTGACCGGTTAATGACTGTATAGCTGCACCATTTAGTTTGCCGCCAACTAAATCGGCCACATAGTGTGCCATCTCAGGCGTTAGCTCATGATGGTTGGTAAAGTTCAAATGCTCCGCTGGTGCGTTCTTTAGGAAATGCATTGGATACTTTTTCATGTGAATCTCACGGAGGAATGCTATGAGTGTTGGGTCATCTTGTGCCACACCGAACAGTTCATAATCTCTGGACATGTTCAAGCGGAATTGTTGATGTCGGATTTCTATAAAAAAAAAAAAAATAGAAATAGAGAAAAGTGGAATAAACCATAATTATTATAATAATCATCATTTTGGGTAGAGAAGAAAATCAACAGAAATGGAAAACATGTTCCGCAAATTCGTTCACACACATTCATCCACACACACACACACACAGACAAAAACAGAAACGTTCAATTTGGTTGGACTTTCCTTGGTTTCGGAGAGATCTTTGTGCTCTTTTTTGAGATTGGATTTTTAGTTTTTGGTTTATTTAGATTTAGCAAAGTCATTAAGAGGCAGCACCCAGTGGGGGTGCCTTTTTCTTTCTCGAACGCGCACCTTAGCATTCACATACCGAAAACACCATACAAAAGGTGAACTTAATTGCGCGAGGCGCACTGGCTTATCTTAATGACCGCAGCACGAGATAAGGAACTAGGCGAAAGAAAATGTGCTTAAAACTCCATGAACAATGACTAAAATCGAGGCTAAGAGGGCTACAGAGGGCTACAGAGGGCGGTGAATGCCAGTCAGGGTAACACGTTAAATGAATGATGTACAACGTGATAGTAGTTACATTGAGTTCATGAACGGTTTTTGTGTCTTTTGATTTTGTACCGGTACACCAACAAATACTACGTATTCGTACGTAAGTCTAAAGAGTACTGAGTAAGTGGATAATTTGTAGGCAAAGATTCCCAGGCATTAAGTCTTGTGAAAGGCGTTAAAACGTTCGTCACAATAATGTATTTAATGTCAGTCTTTGGTGGTTGGGAATAGATCAGATAATAATCACCTTAATGATAGTAGCAAATTGATTTTTCTTTTAGTTATCGGAATACGAGTAGATGAGCTCTTGGTATAATAACACTGATTTTAAGTAATTAATTGTCATAGACAAGTGGCCGGAGTGCATACGATAACTTGTATTTAGTGGATGAATTAAATTGCCAACACCACACACCGCTGCATCAACTTAATTACACAACAAAGCGACGTGTTTAGCAAACTAATCGGCGGCATTACTTCCCTCTTCACTAATTACATACGAGTATGTGTATAACAACCAATGCAGATGGATTAAGGGCTCATAGTGACTCTGGTGCAATACTTCCTACAAGCGAACCTCATGCACTGCAACTGAAGACTAACCTTTCATTAAGTCGATAATTCAACTTGGCCTAGGTTATTGGTTTACGTAATTAGGTTATCACATGCCACTATCGTAGATTACCATTTTATGAGGAAGATATGAGGAATAAGCACACAGTTACCTCTAAGAATAGATGTGAAGCAAGTTCTCTAACAAAATATTTAATGTTTCATGAAATAGGGAGTAAGGACTGCTATATTTTCACAACAAAAGAGTTTCGATTGAGTATTGATACTATGGCGTGAACGTAAACAAGCATAGCTCCGTAAACTGTAAACCCCAATAGTTGTACCAAGAGATAACTAAGAAGCGAATCGTAGACAATGTCAGCTTCAAGTCTTTCGGCGAATGGTTCACAATAAAAGGACTTCTATTAAAGAATTAGGTTCCCTCGGTTTAATTTACGGGAAACAGTGTGTTCAGAAATGAAAACGAATTGATTTTAGAGGACAAATTCACCGAATTATTTTAGTCCCATTGGAGGTGACGGAGTTTTAACTACTATCTGAATGGACGAAAGAATAGGGAAAAAACTTGTGGGGCACACAAGTGGTCATCAACCTTGCTTACTTACTTAAGGTGACCGTACAGTCCAGTGTGGACCTGGACCTTAGGCAACAATCGACCCCAACCAGGTGAATCCTTTGCTAGCTGCCTTCAATTTCGCACGCTTAGTTGGCCGAGTTCCCTCTCCACTTGAGTCGCGTCCTTCCTATACTGCGCTGACCCTTGGGGGCGGATTTAAAGACTTTTCGGAATGGAGAGTTGGAGTCCATCCGCTTTACATGGCCCAGCTAGCTCAGTCGCTGGATCTTCACTCTTCTGGCTTAGTCGATGTCGTTGTAAAGTCGGAACAGTTCGTTGTTGTATTTCCTTCTCTACTCACCGTTTGTGTGGACGGAACCAAAAATCACCCAACAATTTTCCTCTCAAAGGAGCTAAAAGTACCCTCATCCATTTTTGATAAATCCTATGACTCTGCGCCATAGAGAGGGACTGGGATTATTATTGTCTTATAAAGGGTAACTTTTGTTGTTCAAGAAAGGGCTTTGCTAGTCATTTGCCTTCGTATCCCAAAGAAACAGCAATTGGCAAGAGTTATTCTTCGCTTGATCTCAGCGCTGGTGTCGTTGTCTGTATTTATAGCGGAGCCTAGGTCGGCAAAGTCCTTAACTACCTCAAAGTTATACCTGTCGAGGGTGACGTTCTGTCCGAGACGTCGGTATTGGTTGTCTTTTTTGCTTGAAAGCATATAGTATACTTGGTCTTGCCCCCATTGATTGTTAAACCCATTTTCGCCGCTTCCGTCTCAATACTCACGAAAGCGCCACTGACATCACATTGCTTTCTTCCGATTATGACAATATCATCGGCGTTTGTGAGTAAATGGAGGGACTTTTGAAAGATTGTGCCCCTTGTGTTGGCGCGTGAATTTTGCAGTATTCTTTCAGGAATAATGTTGAACAATTATTGACATCGAAGTTTTTGGTGAGACCTCTTTTTCCTCCTCTTTCTCCTCCTGAGAAGCCAGAGTTCATCTCTCCTGTTCTGCTCATATAGCTCGTCCTCCAAGGCAGTCGAAATTCCTCACAGAATTAACTTGTTTTTGCGCTGTTCAGGATATCCGCAACCGAACCTTGGCTACAACAAGGTAATGGTCCGAATCGATGTTGGCTCCTCGGAAAGTTCGGACGTCCATAATACTGGAGAAGTGTCTTGCGTCGATCGCAATGTGGTCAACTTGGTTGATCGTTAATTGATCATGAGTTCTACAACTCCCCTTGGGAATATAAATGTATGGGAACCTCGTGCTTGCTACGACAATGTTTCGCCCCACCGCAAACTCGATTAGCCTGAATCCGTTATCGGAGGTGATGTTGTCCAGGCTATATTTTCCGATTGTTCCACCAAAGATACCCTCTCTTCCTAGCTTTGCATTAGAATCACCGAGGACAATTTGAATGTCATAGCTAGGGCATTGCTCGTAAGTCTTGTTAAGGAGCTCATAGAAGGCATCCTTGGTATCGCATCTTTCTCCTCTGTGGGGGCATGCGCGCATATAAGGCTGTTGGCGAATTTAGCCTTGATGCGGATTGCTACGATTGCCAAATAAGCGCTGCTTTTGCCGTCGAAAGCAATTGCCGTATAGATGTCGCAGTTTTTCATCTTTTTTTTGCGACCCATCCCATCGCATTTCTTGAATGGCGGTTATGTCTGCTTTGCAGCAGTCTAGGGCTTCCGCTAGTTGTTAGGCTGCACGTGGTCTATTAAGGGACCTAACATTCCACGTGCATATCCGAAGTTCTTTGTCCTTAATTCGTTTGCATGGGTTGTCAACTGTTAATCCGTCCGTATCCGTGGCTTGTTTATACTTCGTAACTTTCGTCCTCAACCACCTTGGACTAAACCGCCATCCAAGTAAAGGCCGACGTTTATGCCGTTGTCGAACCCTTCGCAATCACAAACAAAATATTTGCATAACAGACTTCGACGTTTACAATCTACAGGAGCTTATACGTTTGAACGCTTCCGAGACCGTCAATTAAGGGTTAACCATCCTGGAGTTGGGAATCTATTTGTAAACTGAAAGTAAATTAGTGGCTTCAGACTAAAAATTATTGGTGAAAACCAAGCCAATTGGAAACAATTTTTTTTTAAGAGCGCTCAGCAGTTGGAAATGTATATTTTTACCATTTCTTCGAATCAAGTTCTGACAGTAAAGTAGGGAAATTTCTGCAACAAAAACACCTGGCGCCGATCAATATGAGAAACACCAAAGAGGTGTGGTGTTCAAGAATTTGTAAAAGTCCAAACAAAACTTATGGCACCTTCGAACATTGTTCTCTTAAAGAAGTTTCTCTTGCCCCTTCTACAGACCGAATTTATGACTGTCAAGTCGTAAACTAAGTACCGTAGCACGTTTTTAATTATTCAAAATCATGCATTATGGCTTAAGAAAGGACTATACAACCTTTTACGGAACAAAATTACGTATTGCCATGCATCCCGATTTAGATCGTTTAAATCGTCAATATGACAAGAAAATTTATATCCTTCGTCCTTACATAAAACTGAAATAAAAAAAAATAAAAAAACAAATACGAACCGACGACGGCCGTACTTGAGTTATAAAGCAATGCCACACGTATTGCCTGGTCTAGTGCATTTAATCGATCTCTCTCTGGTTGTTTGCATTATTTTTACCCTTCGACCTACATTCAGTCGTCAGTTGTCCTCCCCTCAATACCATTTTCTCCTTTTAATTCTTTTCTCTGAAAGAAGCAGCGATTAAATAAATCAATACCCGAAGAGAGAGGGTGTATTGAAAGAAAGAAGGTAACGAGTACTCATACATCCCTTACAATATATTGATTGAATAATTAAACACGATTCTGTCCATATTGACGGGAGGTAGAGGGCTATGAACTATAGCTCTTTAGCTTATTCAGTGTCAAAGTTGGATAAATGATTTCTTTTCAACCAAGTGTAGGGTAGTATGCGATTTATCTTCATCATCGAGAATAAAAATGCGGGCACACTCCAAGGTTTTCATATAAAACCAATCCGGAGACCGAAGCGACAAGATTATTTGAGTCGACAGTTTGTCCGTCAGCCAGGCACTAGTGGAAGTGGAAGTGGAAATAATCGGCCAGCAGTAGAAGCAGCACTGGCTGAGGCAATGTCGACGACAATGACTGAGGCAACGGCAGCAATTACAGCGTTTTCTTTGCTTTTATTTATGCGGGGGTGGACCGATTAAGAAACACACACGCTTTCGCCGGTTGCTGGCTCTGTGTGGCTTGTACTTGCTTCTTCCCCTTTTCCCGAATGGAATTATACGATTTAGATTGTATGAATCATATCCGGTGGTTGTGCAGCATAAATTTCGCCATTGCCATCGCTATTGCTATTGCTGTTGCTGTTGCTGTCCCCATCCATAACCAAAGCTGTAGTTGTAATCATTGTTTTCATCGTCATCACCATCCCACTATTACACCACTTCACCATCACACCACCATACCGGCTAACCACTCCAACACTCCACTCCACACTTTGTGTGATTAAAAACTCTCTCGACAGTTTCGCTTTTATTGATTCCACTCCACGTCCAAGAGGAGAATGAGTTAAGCCAGGAGTTGGTCAAAACCGACAAAAGTAACACACACCACAGAGCACACAATCACCCATAACATGTCTCCTTACTGTGATAGTTATACCAACTTAGCCACTAACTCCCTTGAGTTTGTTCAATGTCGGCGAATAAACATGACTACGACGACTTACTGCCACGGACTGTGACAGCAAAAGATATCGCGTCATTGTCAAGAAGGCGACTATTTCAAGGCTTTCAGAATCAACTGACCAACCACTTACCATCACCAACAACAATAAATTGACGAGTGTGTGGCAGATTTAGGCTAATGCGATTGTCAGAGGCTAATGACTCTTGGGTACCTGATCAATGCACTGTTCTGGTGCGTTGAAAATTCTTCCTACCTAACGTGTCGGTACTACAACTCTATGTGCACTTTCTGCTCTCGAATACCGTGTACTACAACGAAGATAGATGAGATACGGAAATGCTTAAGACTCCGTTTTGCAAATGTTTAATCGTCCTAACTCAATCGATGTCTGATGGTTCTAATGGATAGCCGACCGAGATGGGAATACGAAAACAAATACAAATACAAGTGTTAGTGAGTTCTAGGCTAACACATGTTCATTCTATAGACTTTGTAATGAGCTCATCTTATTACTTAGATCAAATAGTTCCTTGGAATAGACGTTTCTCTACTTATGAACATAACGATCTACGAAACGAGCATCTGAGGTGTATATTTTCAAGTAATGAGCTAGAGATGGAATAAATAGGTTAAACTCGTAAAGTTCATGCAAATATTAAAGTTTTTGGCAACTTCAGGGTGGCTAATGGATAGCTATAGCCTAGCTGGTCAGTTAGGCGTAGTTATGACCGTACATTAGGGAATTATCTGCGCATATAGTCACGGTAGGTTGCTGGACGAGGTTTGTTGAATAATTTATTCATGGATCAGTTATGTTTAGCGGAATGTGACCACTTAGAATTTTTTTTTGTCCATCCTGAGGTTAAGACCAAAATTTAGTGCTCACAAGAGTCTGTTGAGAACGTCTTCAAATAATAATTGAGCGAAGAGAAGTTCAGACGTTACACCAGCAGGATTTGGTATTCAAAATCTTAGACCGGCGGCGTGGGAATGGTGGTTGGATAAATCGTAAGGTCATCTTTGTAATCCAACGGACTGGAGTCTGGAACGCCAGCTGTCATCCAGTCCGATGCGATGTTTTTAGGTCACTGCTTGAGTGGTTAGCTGAAGGACTGTCTCGTCCATGACTTGAACATTTTTTGGTTGAGGGTCTTCACACCGCCTTCTAAAACAGTCGTTGGATAACTTTTATGGGTTTAGCACAAGGAACTTGGAGGACTAAGCCAGACACAAATAGTTTTGATGATCAATTGACTATATCCAAGAATAGTGCATTCCAGACTTAATGATTGGCTTGCAATCCTTCGATTCTGATACCAAAAGGGCAGTATTTACCCATCCATGGGTCAGGATTATAAACTAAGTAATGCCTGAGCATGACATAGGTACTGTCGAAGTAGTTGCGTATGGAGCTACATAGTTCTTCGGGTATCTCCTCTAAAATGTAATTCCCCTTATAATAAGAGAAATTACAGAAAAAACTGTGGAGCTCTCTTTAATGTGACAACCGACCAAAAAAATCCACAATACCTAGTCAAGTCATAAATACTGGTACACAACTGAACTCACTCATTACGAATGCAACACTGGACGCATCCATTTCGTATTGATTACGATTTGACAGTTGATATTTATGCCTCATTGTGACGTAAAAAGTTTTTGACATTAATTGCATACAATCATGGAATGGGGCGACATCGAAAATCGTATTGTTGTAGTTGGCCTACTTCAATGCAACATGGAAGGGGCGATATTTTTAGGACCATTTGGAATCACTCGCAATTTTGTATATTTGCTGTGAAGTTGTTCGAGGATACTGATGGAGTGCGAGACCGTCAAAGATCCGGCCGTCCGCGCACTGTGAGAACTTCGAAAGCGATCAAAGCCGTGAAGAAACGAATCGACCGAAAACCGCTGCGGAGACAGAAAATCTTGTCGCGGGAAATGCAAATTTTCAAAGAAGATTTAGGACTCAGCGCGTACAAGCCACACACTGGACCCCTGCTCACAGCCAGATTGAAGGAAAAACGCAAGCGAAGATCGAAAGCGCCACTCAGCCGGTACGCGAAGAACGGTGTGGCCACATCGTCTTAAGTCGTGTTGGAAGGCAAATGGAAGTCATTTCTAATAAGTTGTTCTAAGATTTGTAGCCATTGAATAACCCAATAAAAACAAAAAAAAATTGTTCAAATATTAATTCGTTTTCATTTGGCGCTGATTTTTCTGTGTACCAGTATTTATGACTTGACTAGGTACTTCAAGTTTACAAGGCTCAACAAGCATAGGCTATCACTATAAGAACCCTCGAGAGGCAGGTGCTTTGGATGCAACCTAAGTCCAACTGCTACTACAAGCATATTACTTTTCTGAAATCCAGCAAAATAATGGTTCTATAGATGAACACTCTCGTAGGTCGTCTTATCGTCACTTCTCTGACACAATCAAGGTGATTTGCTATGATTAAGGAAACATGATGACATGAACACGCTGCGCTGAAACACTTTACGTGGTCATGTAACATATGTGTGTGCATCTCACAAGTAGGTACGTTATTTCCTTTTCTGCGGAAGAACCAAAGGAACCAAACCCGATGGCCGCAGTTAGCTTCCTGATCTACTGACACGAACTTTGGTTCCAAATATCCCCATACTAAAGCAGATCGAAGCTCAAAGTATTATTTGTTATTCCACAGTTGGCCAAGTGTATTGACAACAAACCATTTGCACATTTACATTCCTAAAACTCCCTTCAACTTCCAAAATATGCATTAATTGTTATCAATCATAATCAGTGTTATCGATTTCAAGGAGCGACTGATATGGCGGGTCTCACCTGACCACCCCAATGAAACTGCTGGTTTGATAAAAAGTATAGGTACCATTCCGCTGTCAGGCAAAACTAACCATTTAACTTCGGCGATGACAGCCAAGATTCCGAGATTTAGTAGAAGATTGCAAAATCTATCGGTCGAGCTATTTGAAACAGATGAAGAGCGTACACCAACTCATATCGTTGACTTAGTCGGCGGAAAGTATTGTGCCATAGACAGTGCAACTCTTGACAGCGTTTGTAAATCGGCCAGACAAAAACGCTAGACCAACCAATAGTTTTATGGATAAAACAATGCTGTTGAACAGAGGACTGTGTGCGATGTTGTCCGAAATGCGGCGTCCTGTTTCCACTGCTATTGTGTACGTTGGTCGACTTACTGCTTAACGTTCTCAATAGTCCTAACAACCGTCTGCTCTCAATTCAAGTCAGATGACTGGTGTACTTGAAATGAGTTTTGAGTTAATTCTCCTTAAACTGAGTTCGTTCTCCTTACGAGAAGGAGGAAGCTGACTGGTCTGCCTTATCTAGTGACTTATCGGTTTAACGTTCCGTTCTCCACCGAAGCTTATTACTTGGATGTCGAATTCTGCTACAATGCTGTCGGGCTTCTGGTAATATAAAGCCCAAAACACTGGGCTTTTAACGATGGAGGGTCATTTGGATCTACTTACACTGCTAAAAGAAGGCTTTTTATGGCTATTAAGGCAGATTCCAAAGAACTGTCTACCTCATCTGCATGAGGGCATTCCCTAGTACGACTGGCATTGGTCTAGAACCTCAAGTGTTCATCTCAAAGTCATCCTCCGTTTAGAGAGGAGTGTTCTTTAATATAAGCCGCCCTTGCCTTATTACTTTGGTCTTATGCAACGACAGCATAAGCCTGTTGCCAAAAAAAAAAATACAAAATTGATTCTTGAGCTATGAAGAGATTGTTGTACGATCTTCAGCTTCAAAACCGACTAACGATGCGGCGATGGTGATGGTGTCTTCGTGGAAGACGACATCGTTTGATTCCACTCCTTGTTTTCCTAACTTGCGTCTGTCTTCCAAGCGGAGATATACGCAATCCTGAAGTCAATAGTAGAAGGGGCTTAGTATTTGCAACAATCAGGCTGCGCTTAAAGCCTTGTTGAACTCATTTAGGATGTTTCAAGCTAGTTCGAGAATGCCAGTAGGCTGACTTCACAGGTCACAATGAAATGACGCCAAGACCTCAAAAGACTTTTTTTAGGATACGAATCTATATTAGAACTGTCTGCGTCCTTGTTTAGTTGGCTCTTCCATTGGCAGTTGGGTTTTATATGAGCAGAAATACAACACGACGCTTCAAGTTGCTGATCGACCAAACGAATGCTTTCAAAAGCCTCTAAGGGGTGCATTGGGCTGCAGGTAAGCGGCACTGATATTGTGAAGGCTGGTGCTGTACTATATGTACTTTATCACTGAAGTGCTTACTCATTTTCCTACGAAAGACCCATCGATTTCAGTAAAAGCAGCATGCAATGAATTTAATCAACTAGTTCTCCGTCTAAGTGCTCTTTTCCGATATGTGTTTTGTACCGTACTGTTGAGTTAAACTTGTGAAGCCTTTAGCTTAGATACGTTAAAGGGATCGATGGTTTGAGTAGTTTCTGAACGTTGCAATGGTTACTTCAAAACAGAAGTTTTCATTCAAAGAAACCCTATAATAGCACCTGTACTACAAACTTTCGGAAATGCGTAGTAAAAAAAAAGTTACCATATTTCGTACCCCTTTGCGCTGGGTAGATCCCTAATTTTCGTTTCAATTTTACGACATCTCCATTGGAGGAGATACTTCCGCCTTCATATGATCCAACAATCACAATCAAATCAAAGCAGCAATAAAAAATAAAAATAAAATAAAAACCAATTTCATCGTTAACAGCTCACATTTAACGACATCCATGACAACAAAAAAAAAAAAAAAATTAACGTCCAACCATAATACAAATTTGTACTTCAACAACAAATGAGCATGTTTCACATCTAATAATGTCATTAGATCTTCATTTCAAAACTGGACTCTGTGGCATTAATTTTTTTTACAGCCTCTCGTAAAAGTCCAAACACAAAACTAAACAAAATTCTAACAAAACTCTAACAAACCTTCGTCAGTTTGTCGTTCTCATCTCATCGTCATCGCTGATCTCGTAAAAATCAAATTGAACTCTAAAACCAAAAATAAAACTGGAGGAAGCACAATTTGTTTTTTCGTTTTTATTTTTGTTTTTGTTGCAATGAATTTTTTTATTTTTCTTTTTTGTTTCAATTTAACAAGCAACCGCCCATCAAAGTGAGATTTCCTTCTTAACCAGCAAAAGATTTACGGCCGCCATCAACCATAATAGGCGAATTCTGATGACAGTCCGCCCCTGGCTTGTACGAGTATGCTGCTTCTGACAGAGATCTCGTTCTTTCTTTATTGTCCTCTTGTCTCACTACTGGTCGGGAGAAACAGTTAAATCAAATGGAAAATTGTTTTTTTTATATTAATTAATTTTTTATTAGCCTTCTCCATGAGAGTAACTCGAATGGCGGTAGTCGGTAGTAACACCGGTCACAACAACAACAACACAAGACACCAACCAAAACGGACACAAAAATGATGAACTCATTTGTGACGCGAGATCTGTCAATCTACGGTCGGCTTTAAACCTTTTCGTAGATGAGAAGCACAGAAGGGTAGAATAAGAGAAATGTCCATAAATTCAAGAAATGGAAACCTGACCATAATCCATAGACCATGCGTGAGTATAGAGTCGTATACATCGTATACATACGATTGTATCGTTTGTAGTGGAGGTGTCATAAATCCATCGACTTAATGTGTCCAGATGCCAAAAAGACTTTCGAGACCGGTGTGGTAGGGGGATCACCAAAATCGTGTGGCAATATCAATTAATTTAAACACGGGTAGCACAGTAGTTCGGCCAACCGCAGAATTATCCCGATTATGGGCTAGAGAAACACGAGAACCAACAGCCTTCAGTTGGCTGGCCGTTCAAAATTTTTATTTTTTTGTCTTTTCTATGAATTTGCACGAAATCTGGTCAGGAGTACTTGATATTTGGGAGAGATGGCAACTCTCTAGCCCAACTCTAACCCCAAACAGAGGGTGGTGCTGTGTAGTTTGACATTATTTATTGCAAATTGTGAATCCCAAGGTAGCCTATGATAGGCTGGTGAATGCGAATGGCTCTCTAGCATGGATGAGTTTGTAAGTAGGTGAAGGATTTGGAAAGGTGAAAGTTGGTGCTACCGCCAGCACGTTTTGTGGTGGCACAAAAGAGGTTACGTGATTGAGGGTTGACCTTGTTTTCGTTGATTTTCTTTTCCTTTTTTTTTTTGCCATGATGACATTGTTGTTATCGGAAGCTTAATTCGTAATTTATTTGCCTACGGTCTATGGTGTGGGAACCGTGAGAAAATGTGAAAGGGAAGCACATATCTGTGTCAAGGAGGAGTAACGATGTTAAGTGGAGCGAAGGTGGAGATTTATTCATCCAGGTGATAGTTCCAACCTGCGAGTTGAACTTTTTGACGTGGTGACATAATTTGATGAAGTTTACTTTGCAGAAAAAGTTTTCTTTACTCCGTATACGAGGTGAACCATGGCTCAACGAAAGGGAAGAGGTTCAACTTTCGTAATAAGCTGTTGAATTTGTCAATTTGAAAACTAGTTGAAGACATGCATTTTCTTAATGTCCCTTGTCGCACAAGTTGTTATGTGAGTTTGCAATACAAAACTCAGGAAGTGTTGAATTAAAATCCCATTAAGAAGTCGTTAGCTACAAAAACAAAACAAATTTTCTCGTTGAGGCCTTGGAAGAAGAAACAACTTTGAAATTCACCAGCGAATGTGCAATTGTCACCTAACCCGTATAGATCGAGTGGAATTCAAAAATAAAGGAGATTCTTACGGGATCACACTTTTACTCTGGTATCCTCTTATTTGCTCTGTGCAAATGTGTATCAGTTTAACTTTCTACAGCTTCTTCTTAACACCACGAATCGGTGATTGAACTTTTCGGTGCAACATACTCAAAAATCCCTTCTTCTGTTGTGGATGGCAAGAGACCTCTATTGCTTGAAGAACAATAGAGATGCCGTCTTTTTGAATCGTTTTGAACCATACTATTTTCGTCCAACTGGGGTTAACGTGTCAAACTTATAAGAGCGGTTGTCGAACAACAGGAAATAGCAACACTGTACTCCTCTACCAGAAATGGTTCAACGCAAGGAGGATACATAGCGGATGAATTCGCGTGACTGAGTCAAGCGTGGCGACAATAGTAGGCCTGGTAGACTCCTTATACAAACCACTTCAACGTGGTGTAAAGGTCAATGACTTTCAAGAGTAGTCAATATACAGATGAGTTCAGAATCTAAAAACACTGTACTGAAGCAAGAACCCCGCAGAAGTAAAAATTCACGAGAATGCACATCTGCAAAATGAAAAAATAGCAACGTCGTTCGGAATTGCGCATAAAATATCTGAAACCTGAACAAGCTACGTGCAACCAAATAGCGAGCGGATGTCAAAGACCGCCGCATGAACTTCAATCTCTCATCAACGTCATTACGACCAACAGGAAGTGTTAAATATCAGAGCCATCAATGCCAAGAAACCTAGACAAAACCTGCGACTGATGTGGTGTATTTACGCCGACAACTCCATAAAAAACTTGATTCGATTAGGAATGCGGGACGACTCGTGTGTTTCACCCGAAAATGAATTTTTAAGACAACAACACCTTAACATAAATCTGTAGAAATGAGCATGGAAATTAAGTAGCAGAGTCACAGTAGGTGCTAGAAAAATGGAAAACCCAATTTTGCGGATTCCGTTACATGCGATCCGAAGTGACGATTTCCACGCACCTGACTTAATTGAAATAAAAATACCATAACCTCGACTTAAGCATAACTAGATTGCCGGACAGAACGGAATACTTGCTGTGTTAAGCCCGTAGGTTATAAGTTGGTAGAAATTATCTACCAATTCATTGCCTAGTCGAAAGATCGTCTGCCTGATCCAGAAAAAAAACAGAGTCTCTTTTAACAATGCAAACTACAGTGCAAATCTTCAATGTCATATTAGGTGTTAAACCCAAAACCATTTTCCAACGATCTGTATGAACCCTAATAGTGCATTTTAAAAGCCGGTTAGTCTTCAATTGACCAAATATAGGTTTGCACAGTAAGTACAGATTTTCTGCCAACAAAAAGGAACGCACCGCATTGACAAGCTGCACAAAAATTCGCAATAGACAGCTAGTTAGGGATTTTGTCTACCCCGGCTCCGTTATTTACTCCAATTGTGATGTATTAGATATCAAACAAAGAGTTACACTTGTCCATCGCTCCTTCTTTGGCTCAAGAAGGCTTCTTATCCTTTTATTACCCCTTTCCTCGTTATACGAACTAATGCGTAACGAGTTTCCATTTTTACTGCATCGCTGCTGCTCCGCTTATGGGGTTGGCTAATGTCGCAGACCGCAGAACGCGTCTACATAATGCTCGGTCCTGGATCGCCCCAGGCGTTATTGCGCATTTGCCATCTGAGAAATCCAGGAATTCTTTTTCCGACCTCGTTTTCTTACAGTTGGAGTGACCGTAGTTGATAGTGCCTTTTTAACCGGATTTTCCGCAGATCTTCTTTGAACGTGGCAATACCAGCTTATTGTATTCGCCTCAAGCTGTTCGGTTACCGAATTCTTTATATGTAGACTTCCTCTTATACGCGTAGATCTAATACAATCGCGTTTAGTGACTCCGCTAGACATCCTTAACATTTTCATTTCTTTGGCTCAAGAAGGCAACTGAATATATTATACCAGAAGACCCATAAACATAAGGAAAGGCGTATGAAGATATCTTTTCATATTTTGAATGCGAACATCTTCGACAATTTTGACTTAACCCCGTTCACGTTGACTGGCCTTGGAGAAGAAGATATATCGGGTTTTCCAATAGGGATTTGACAACTTTGAATTTAATTTGTGAACGCACTCTTTCACTAATCATCAAACTGTCTCTGTCAGTTTATTCAGTAAACTCAACATTTTCATCATGGTAAAGTACACGAACGAGCAACGTCTGCAAATTATAAAAATTTTCTACCGAAATTCGGAGTCGGTGACTGCGACTTTAAGAGCGTTAATTCCAATTTTCGGTCGTAATTCTCGCCCTAGTAGACAGGCAATAACAAGTTTTGTGCAAAAATTTGAGTCTACATATTCGTTGTGTGATGTTGCCGTGTCAGTGAGACAACGGGTTGGTCGAAGTGTCGAAAATATCGCTGCCGTTCAGGCGTCCGTAGCAAACGATCCAAATCAGTCAATTCCACGGCGTTCTCAAGAAATAGGCATCGCTCAGACCACATTATGGCGTATTTTGCGTAAGGATCTTGGTTTACACCCATACAAGATCAAGCTGACTCATGTGATTTTAACAGGATGGTGCCACAAGCCACAATCGATTTATTGAAGAGTAAGTATGGTGAGCGTGTTATCTCAAGAAATGGGCCAGTCGATTGGCCGCCTCGTTCGTGCGATTTAACGCCGGTTGACTATTTTCTGTGGGGCTACGTTAAGTCATTGGTTTATGCCAACAAGCCGACGACGTTGGAAGAGTTCAGAGCTAACATTGAACGCGAAATAGCGGCCGTTTCGGCCGAAATGTGTGGCCGAGTCGTTGGGTCCAACGAATCGACCGACGCAAACGTGCCCGCGATGGCCATATGAACGAAGTCGAGTTCCATTCATAAATGTTTTGATTGTACTTCAAGCCGATAATAAAGTTTTTGAAATATCACAAATGGTTTGCGTTTTATTTTAAAAAAAAGTTGTCAAGTCCTTATTGGAAAACCCTGTAGAAGCGAACTCTTATAACTGTGTACAGCGATAACGATCAGATCAAAACTGTGATCATGTAATTGTAGTGTTCAATTCGAGCTTGTCTTAGATGCATTTATTTTCAGCTTAATTGAGTCTTCGCATTATATAGAGCCTTTGACTAGTGGTCGGGACTTTATATTCCTGTTTCAATCATATTTGTATGTCAAACTGAACTGGCATCCGAGACTGTATATGTTTGGTTTATGGTTTGCCATTTTACAATATGGATCATTTAACAACAGCTGGACGTGTTAAAATTTTGAAAATTTACTACAAAAACAGTGATTTTATAATATGTACGTTTCACGCATTACGAGCAGATTATGGTAGGCAAAGCTTACAAAAAAATCGAAAAGACTGGCTCTGTTACAGATGCCTTAAGGCCTATCCATCATCGAAATGCACGCTCTAAAGAAAATGTGGGTACAGTTAGCGAAAGTGTTGAAAAATATCCAAATCTATCGATTTCACTGCGAGCACAGCATTTGGGCTTGTTTCACAACACATTTTGGCGTAATTTGCACTTCGATTTGCATCTACATCCATATAAAGTTAAACTCAATCCAGAATTGATCTGGTGCACGAACATTAGCGTTAGGATGACCAATTTCCATACAACATTTTCTTCAGCGATCATTCATTTTCACTCGGTGGCCGAAGTTTTGTTTTGCACTCAAATCGGAGATATGGATGTGATTTCAATAAGACAGTCCCCCATCTCACACAGCACGCCTCGTTTCGGTTTTATTGAAAGAGAAATGCCATGGACGAGTTATTTCACGTTTTGGTGATGTGGACTGGCCACCAAGACTGTTTAATTGTTGCCATTATGGGGCACACAATCCGCAAACTCTTGATACTTTGAAAACGAAATTTCGTCAAGTCATGGCCCGATATGTTTCAAAAAGTCGTCGAAAATTACATTGTCAGAATAAAGTCCAGCAAGAACTTCCGTAGAGGACATTTGAGTGATGTTATATTCCATGGCAACGATGTATACGAACCTGAAACAAGCTAGGGCAACGTCTAGGACGTGCATCTCCAAAGCTCCCAACAAGCTCTACAACACATTAAATCCGTCGAATTTGCTCTATGTAGCAAGTACAAAACAAAGAAAGGAACGTCCTTACTGCACTTTAAAATGAAGAGCCTACTTCAACTTAAATTAAAATGCTCTGTACGATAAGATTAACGAGAACAAGATTCTGGAAAAACTGCACTAAGAAACTACACTACGCATTGATAAGTGCAATCACTCCACCTTCAAAGAACAACAATGTCGTAGCGCTTATCCCCAAATTGAAATTCTTGTGGAACCATGCTCACATGCTCCACTCTACACAAAGACTTAATTGATAGAACATATTTAATCTGACGGTAGGTGGTTGATGGCCACGACTATGCATGTTCTCCTCATGTTACGGAAGTAAAATACAAATCGACGTGATGTTAAACAAATTGTCTTGGCATCTTAAACAAGAATATCAACGTTCGGATATCACCCGCATCCTATCACTCCTATGACCTCTGTCTAACGTTGATTGAGATATCAGTGGGTGACACCCACCCACCTACATCATGACTAGACAGACATGATAGTCTACATTCTTTTCCGGTACTTGACCACATAAAAACCGGTCTACCCGGCTGCCTTTGGATATCTACCAATATTTGTCTTCATGAGGCAGCAATCAACTTCAAATACAAGTGGTCTACGTTGTCATCAAAGTGCATTTCAGTTCGTTCTTTGAATCAAGTGAACCGAACTCAACAAAGCAAATATTATACTCGAATGTCTGCCTCGTTTTGATTAGAGGAAACCGCATCCAATTTCAAAATTTCACAGACCAATACAAACCAAGCCATCAGAACTGACAAGTATCCACGAAATCTGCATCTCATTTCCATAATCGTTCATCCTTTGTGTCTTTTGTTGCTGTCCTTCTGCAAGACAAAGAGTCAACAAAACCTCAACCTGACCGAGCGACAACTCACTGAAGCGACAAATCCCAATCGCAACGCAATTAAAAATTGTCACTTTGTGTGCGCTCCATCCGACTTCAGCTGATTGGAATTTTTATTGTCTGACGATTTAGTCTTGATTGACTCCTCTGTCACTGCTGCCGGTATCACTTTAAAATAAAAAAAGGATTCAAAATCCAATTTCAACAAAGAGACAAGAAGTTGGAATGAATTTTAAAATCAAGTCGCTTTGTCAACCACTTTGTGTTCTACATGACTCAACCGCCACAATGATCCATCCTACAGTGTGTAGAGTATACCTACGAGTATAAGATAATTCTGCTCTGACGTTTTGCGGTTCTACACCCTGCTGTCTTCCTAATTTGGCAGCGCGTGCATTTTCTTGATTTAATCACACGAACCACCACTAACAGTTCCAATGTCTCTCATGGATCGACACCACCACCATCTACATCACCACTAGAACGGATGAATGAATGATTAATTTGTATTCTAGGCGACACTCACTAGATCAATCAGTGAACGGGCTGTTAGGTGATGCGGGAGTTTCCCCGTAGAAGAACTCATTAACGCCGGCGCATATGGCATATGGCCAATCGCGTTGTTTTCTCCTCCAGCGGTTGTTTTTTTTTTTTGCATTGTCACATTGCAGATACCCACAAGCCGAGTGCTGGGGAGGTGATATAATTGCAACAGGAAGGCACGATTTTCTTGGCATAGAATCACGCGCCCACTTTTACGTAGAACATGTGACAAAAGTTTGTGACAAGGCAACCATATTGAAGGTTCCTCCTTCAACCGCAGGCCTACATATCAACCAAGCATGGGTTAGGACTAGTCAGATGTGTCGGTGGATAACAATCCACTTGGAGTGGGTGGATTGCCCAAAGAACGAAGGAATTCCTATTCTATTACTTCTGTTTGTTCTGCCAACAATTGGACAAGGAACAACGATAAACGTGACAGTCTGTGGTACGGCAAGGATTTGGTCAGAATTCAATTTCATCTTGACAAATACAATAGCATTCAAGGGATAGAAGTTATACGTTTGGAATTCCATACAACGAATGCAATGTCCTCCGAAGCGGTGGCTGAAAGTTGATGAATCATTCATTTTCTGAAGGATTTTCTTGCAGTGGGAACATATTCTTGACGAACATACAAGGTCAACTGAGGGCTTGACGATAACAATCAAAGAATGGAATTGGAATTCATTTTCTGTATTTGGCCGGGCATTGTTAGGGCAAATTAGAGAATTCGATTTGGAAGTCGTTTCGTGTGAAAGAGCTGAATACCAAGAGTTCAAAGTACAAAGTTGGTTTAGACATGGAGCACATTTGTGAGAAGTTTTCTTTGCCAAAAAGTCCGACTGAGATGTTACAGTTAAGCAGTTGAAAACCCCAAACATTTTAAGTACATCTTGCCATTATTGAAATAGCTAAAGCCCACTTATCCTAAAGAGTGTTGAAGATGTTGTTGAGAAAAAGTATTCACTTTCGTATTGTATACAATGTACCTTATTTTTGAAACCATTCGTGGATCACAATCTTGACAACTGCCTGTAATCGTTCTGACGAGTTCTAACTAGAGTCAAAGGTCACAGAAAATCTAAGTCGGAACAACTGGCTCCAGTTCAACAAATAGCTCTTTAGACTGACACCATCCGTGATCCTTCTTTAGATGTAAATGCACGAGCATGCTACGTCTTTACAGTTCTTACAACCGCGAAGCTTTTCTGGTAAATACTTGCAAATTTGAGTGCTGTAAGGCATATTAACCATCAGAATCGCTTAATGAAATACGATACTTCTTTCGATTCATATTATTCAAACAAGACACTGTTCAGGCCAGTTTCTCGCAACATTCACATGATTCAGCAATTTTCTTGAAACTATTGAAAGTGAACACAGATATGATGTTCGTAGTATCATCTTTCTTAAAAGCTATGCATCTGTTGATGATTAAGTCACACAACTCATAGAACAGACTGTTAACTACTGGCATACTTAGTCCTTCAGTTGAAGCACTTTTAACAACAACCTCGTCATCCTATTTCAGAGACAGTTCTAACTGCCCCCCAATTTCACTGTAACACACAAATACACATTTAATACTTTCAAATCAAGAGAAAAAAAAAAGAAAAGATGGAAAACTCACCTGTCGTATCCATATAGACAATTAATATACTAAGCACCGTCGCGAAGGACAATATGCACAACGCTATCGGTAAAAATTGGCGATACGGTGATGGTCCCATACGAGGATCAAATTTCGTTAATTTCTTACATCCGGCTACGTTACCAGCAGCCACAGACGCTGCTGCCGCCGCCGCCGCTGCTGCCGCTGCCGCTGCTGCTGCTGTTGCTGCTGCTGCTGCTGCTGCTGCGGCCGCGGCTGCACCCGCCGCTGTCATCTGACAGCACTGCGGTAGTCTTTTTGATGATGACGTGGATGTACCTTGAGATGTTCCAACATTCGTACTTGATATACTATTCCCTGTTGTTGTTGTTGTTGGACTGCTAGCATTTGTGGTATTACCACCAGCCTTTCCAGCAGAACACGAACAATTGTGATGTAAATGATGCACGGGTGAATTAGCGGGTGATGTTGGTACACTACTACTGGCATTCGCTGTCGTAGTTCGATCAGGCAATGATGGTGCGGCTAATGTTGAGAATGTTGATGCTGATGTAGACGTTGATGATACTGATACTGATGCCGATGCTGATGGTAATGCTGCTAATGTTGATAATTCTGAATGTGATGTGAACTTTGATTTTAATTTGGTGGTTGATGGTGAAGTTAATGTTGATGTTGATGGACTATCATCAGCACCGTTCGAATGTGAGGTTTTTGAATGTTTTTTACTACTGCTACTACTGTTGTTGGTGTTGCCGCCACTTTGACTGTGACTACTATTTGTGGGACTGTTTTGAATTATGCTTGAAGCTAATGCAGGATGGGCTGAATATTCGGCCGTCATGTTGTGTTATTTGGTAGAGAATTTTATATAGTTTCGAAGCTATGAGTAGCTTCTCATAAATCTTCTTCGTTGTTGAGTTTTTCTTTTGCGTCCTACACACTCTCAATGTACTAAGACAAGAGAATTTCGTTGAATAAAAGTTTCATGTCCTGACCCATTTTGATTTAGCATATTTGTGCCGATGAATTTTCATAGCTGAAATGAGAAATACAAAAAAAAAAAGGATTAATCGGCGCAAGTCAATGTGTGAAAATGAATGCAACAAAGAAAGAATTGGCTTAGATAACTTCAAATTCTCACAGGCTTTAACTTAATAGGTAAAGCAGTGGCAAAAGATAAAACGTTTAATAACGAAACAAATTAATCGACATTGAACCGCGTCAATTAGTGTGGGATGACACTACAATGAGTAGACGAAACCTTGCGAATATATTCCAGCATGATCGCAACAGTGACAAGGCGAAGGGATTTTGTGTAATAAATGTTTGAAAAATCTTTGGCTGAACGTTTTATGCAGAATGCATTTATCACTCAATTTACTAGGTGGGATGAAAAGTAACCTCCTTGGGAATGAAAAAAATTTTTTTTAAATGTTTTTTTTATTTTATTCAATGTAGTCCTTTTTTAGCTTAATACACTTATTCCAGCGATTTTCCAACTTCTTGATCCCCTCCGAAAAGTAATTTTCCGGAAGGTCTGCAAAATACTCCTCCGTGGCGTCGATGATTTCCCCGCGTGAGCTGAATTTTTTATTGATGAGCCATCTTTTGAGGTTTGGGAAGCGATAATAGTCCGAGGGAGCCAAATCGGGCGAATACGGTGGATGCGAAAGCAATTGGAGCCGTAAGTCATTGATTTTAGCCGTGATTGCGATGCTCTTATGCGCCGACGCATTGTCTTGCAAAAACAAATTTTTTTTTCACTTCATGTGAGGTCGTTTTGCAGCGATTTCGGCCTTCGTAATACTCGCTATTGATGGTTTTTCCTTTTTCGAGGTAGTCCACGAAGAGTATGCCATGACAATCACAGAAAACCGACGCCATAACCTTTCCGACCCGTTGAGCCTCCCTCGGTCGCTTCGGAGCACTCGTGCCAGCTTCAGTCCATTGCCGGGCACTCATTCTGTTCTCTGGTCGGTAATAGTGGATCCAGGTTTCATCAACAGTTACCAATCGACGGCAAAAGTCCGCCCGATTCCGCATCAGCAAGTCCAAACATTCTTTCGAAGTGCTCTCGCGTTCGTGAGCATTCGCGGCACCCAGCGGCAGGATAACTTTTCATGTGCAGAATATTGCCCAAAATATGGCGTGGGCGCTCAGTACTAATATGGTATCTGCTAGCTCGCGCACCTTCACTTTCCGGTCAGCCAACACCATTTCATGTTTTTTTTTTGACATTGTCCTCTGTAACCGCATCGGAGAGCCTGCCGCTGCGGACTTGATCGGTAGTGGAGTTGCGGCCACGAAACTCTCGAAACCAATATTTGACAGTGTAATCTGACGGAGCATTAGCCCAATAATATTTATTTTATATTGAGGAACATGATATAACGCAAAGGTTTATCCAAGAATTCAATGAGATCGATGGCAATTTCAATTTCAATTTTGGTCCTAGTTAAGATGAATATAGTTAAGATGAATAGAACTGGACCTTGATGGCTGCATTGTGGAACACCAAGCAAAAGATAAGAACGGTTTTCCTTTTAAAAATATGCAATCAAGGACGAGTGTAGGCTATTTGAAAAGGATTATAATAATGATATATTCTGTCAAAGGCTTTAGCAAAACCTGTACCAATAACATAGATTTCGTTGGCATTTTCTACAGGTGAAAGGGCAAATGGTACAAATTAAGCTAAGTTAGTAGTAGTTGATCTATGTACCTATGGGAAACAGAAGAGACTTGCACTGAAAACTTAGTGCCTACTTCTTTTAAAATATTTTCAAATAATTTGTGTAAGCAAGAGTTGTTTCAAACTTGAGAAACATCCCCAAGTCGCTTATAGTCCAAACAGTTACAGATAGGCGACTCAACTACGACAAACAAGTCGTAAATAGCAATGAGGATTGACTCAAGTTCAGTTGTTCGCCATAGCGATGAGTTTTGGCGACTCAATACAAAAAAAAAAAAGAACAAAATCCGCTCGTTTCCTTCAAGTTGTAGGTGCCCCCAAGAGTCGGAGCGAAGTCGGATTGCTTTGGTATGTATTTAAAGGATGGGCGGCTTACGTAGCATACATAGCTACAATTAGGATAGTTTCAAGGTAAATTTAAAAAAACCATGCCACTTATGGCATTTAAAGGAAAAGTACTTTGCATCATACTCGTAGATGCATCAATGGGTAGGCGTTTCCTCAACAGCAATCTATTTCCAATTCAAATATATCTTTGACCACTTTCGTTTTGTTATAAATCTTCTTCAGTTCACATTCTTACCTTACCTTTTACCCTTGTCCATTCATTTTTATTTTGTTTACAACAAGCAAATGAAACGAAATTCTTTGAAATTGCTATTTAACGAAAATAAACACAGAGGAGGGCAACGCTTTAAAATGACAGATGTTATTTTGTTTTGCTTTTTCTTTTGCTTATGCTTTACTCAACTCGACTGTTGTTGTTACTCTTACGTACATACGAATAGCATACTCGTACATTAGATTTTTGTAGTTTGTGTTTTCTTTTAAAATGTTTATCTTGAGCAGCACTACCCTCTATGAAAATATAAAACATTTTTTACCTCCAACCCTTAATTGATGGACAGTACGACCTGCAAGTGCATTATATGAAAATCTCATATAAAAGACATGACTGTGACATGTTATCAAAATCTAAATTGCATTTGGGATCGGTACAAGTTTTTACACATACGAGTTGTCCCCCGCTCAAGGACTGTGCATGTTCACGTGCATGTTTTCTAGATTTAATGGTTTTCAAATGCCAAAGGATAGCTAAATGAAACACAACAGAACACCTACGACAAACAGGTCCAAGTATGGAAGTGCTCATTAGAATAAATTAATACGGGGCGCTCGCGGCTATGATTATGTGTTGTGGAAATGACAAACTAAAATAAACTTGCACGACTCTCAATAAAAACATGATACACATGGGAATCGAGAAAATTGAATAGAGAGCAATAAATTTCGAATGACACTTACGCGTTCATACGTATGTACATATGTATGTACGAGTACGTACAGGTATGCATCTGTGAATTAAGGAGTTTCATCAGTTTTGCCCTACAAATCATCTCGATTAAAATCACACCGAAAGAATGCTCTTCTTAGAAGAGGTGGAAGTCCGAAGATACAAAGTAGATTAGGGAAATGTTACAGCTTAGGCTAATAAAGTCATATATAGACAATGAAGAACTGAATATCAATACAGTGAAGGGATGTCCTCAGGTGTTGGAGGATTTCCCCCTCTTTTTTGTTCCATACTAGTAAATGTGTCAAAACGATTCTTTAACTTCAAAGGATATGCAGAGAATATCCGTAGTCATTTGGGGCAACGATGAAATGACTTTCACACAAGAAAAGGGCTCTCAATTAATTCAAGCAATGCAAATTTTTTAATCTCCGAAATTGAAATAGATTGGACTGTGGTGCTCTTGAAAGAAGAGGTTAAATCGCAGGTGAAAAGCATACTAAAAAGAACAAAACTTATTAGGTGCGCAACTAAGTTCTTGCAATATTTTTCGATGAAACTGCAACTTTATTCTGAAAAAGTGGTTACAAATGTATGATTCATAGTATTGCCCATCGCTAGCTACAAATTTTGCCCATCTTTCCCTACGAATCAAGCCATTTTCTGATGTATTCTATGAGCGGAACTGGTGATCAGCTAGACCATGTGTCAGCGAACGGAACAAGTAATAATCGGACGGCGCAATATCTGGGGAATATGGCAGTTGGGGTAGGACTTCCCATTTGGGCGGTTCCAGGTAGGTTTTAACGGGATTGGGAGCGTGAGGCCGAACGTTGTCATACTGTAGAATCGCTTTTTCCTGCCTTTGTTCGTGGCCGTTTTTTACGCGCAGTGCTCGGCTCAATCGCATCAATTGAATTCGATACCGTTCCCCAGTGATGATTTCGATGGATTTCAACAGTTCATAATAAATAACACCGAACTGGTCCCCCCGAATACACAGCATAACTTTCGCAGCGTAAATATTCGGTCAAGCCGACGACGTAGAAGAATGACTTTCATCTATTTGAGTTGCTGTAATGAATCAATTTTTCATCACCCGTCACGATGCGACGAAGAAAACCCTTCCTTTTTTGCTGCTGGAGCAATTGCTCACAGGCGAAAAAATGACGCTCAATGTCCCTTGGCTTCAAATCATAAGGAACCCAAGTTGCTTATTTTTAAATCATTCCCAACGCGTTCCCATCTCTTTGAAATGGCTTGGCGGATAACTCCTAATGCTGAAATAAGCTCCTCTAGCGTTTGGCAGGGATCCTCATCGAGCAATGCCTCAAATTCAACGACTTCGAAGGAAACGATCGTCTTTGAAGCGACAGAATCAATCTTAGAGCAGCATCTCCATAAACTTTTTTCAGCTCTCGATGCGCTTTAGCCGCCATTCTCTTTGACTGAAAGGAGAAAATCAACATTTCCCGCAAATGACGACTATTAGGCACAATATCAGACATTTTACACAACCAAAAGTAAAGTTTGTTCATGATGTTTTGGATATGTCAAAATCGACCAGCACTTACTACCATCTATTGACAAACAGCGACAAATTAGTTGCCCATCTACTCGTAATACAAGGCTATAAAAGGTATTGTGGACAGCAAAATAACTCTTTGGCTAATCATGGGACCTCAACCCCAAAATAATATTCGGGATGTGTTATTAATTCGTAAAGCCAATCAATAATGAAATTAGCAACAAAGATTCGCGCAAGTCACTTCAAACAAGGTAACCTTATTGGTCACATGGAAATACTAAAGCAGATAATAGGCACCTTTGTCAAATCTCAGACTCTAGACCAATTGGACCTCATCATTAACTTATCAAAGAGGGATGGGTAAACTTATACCTATACTTCCCTACAGCGAAGAAACGAAACACAAATTCTATATGGCAAAATGATGACATACAACAGTGGTATTCTGTAGGTTCGAAAACATTTGAAGGTATACCTTGGACCCACATCTCATTTGCACTAAGTAAGGAGCCATTATCGTTTAGTTCGGTTAATCACCTTATTGAAAGCTCCATGCATTCTACTGAGTAGACATGAAAGATCCAATATAGCTATGCTCTCGGTTAGTCCATCTGTATAAAAGCACTAAATAGGTTTTTCTAGGGTATTCATCAAAGACCCTGCTAGAGTATCATAACCTTAAGGCACTTAACAATCTCCTGCCCTGCACAAAGTCTTGCTAATATGGGTCAAGATAGGTTTTTTACCTCCAAATTCGTAAAAAAACATGGTAATCATCTGACATTAAAAAAATAAACCAAATTGAACAGTGTTATGAAGTCCGAACATTTCGAGCAATAAATCAACATATCCTAGTTGCAACCTTCGCCAATGATCGCTCGTTTTCAGAAATACACCTCAAATCTGCTGCGTTTCAATTGATTATTTGTAGGAAACCTATGGTTTTATGAAAAATGTAAGCATGCACATAAAGAGACATATACAATTCTTCTATGTGGCGGCACTGTTAGAAGAAGAAGGCAGGCAGAAAAATAACGAAATACAGGGAGAACGTTCTAAAGCTTAACTATAACGTTAAGGAACGCGTCACGGCAATAGGATAAGAACAGAAACCTACAGAGACGAGAAGAGAGTTTTAAATGCAAAGTCACTTTGTTGTCGAGGGTGTGGAAAAACAACTTCGGCAGACTGCGAATGACCACCGATTTGATACTGTACCCGAGCAAGCGTCAGAGATTAACCACCGACTAATATCCTGAGCGTTTGTACGCTAATAACATGTCAGGTACATGCTGGTGAAAACTCCTGCTTTACGGAATGTTCAAACAAAGCTTAACAAAAGATTCCACCGGAACCACAGTATGATAAACAAAGGAAAATAGGTCCAGAAATATCTCCTTCCCAACAAGTTCTAGCGCAGTTCAATCGAGCGTAACAAATTAAAGAATCTGTCCACTAACACGACCAGAAACATTTACTCCGATGAAGAATGTTCACTTACCTACATAGGTAGAAAAATAAGACTCTGATGTAATGTCTTCAATCGAAGCAACGAAAAGGACCAAGGGTTCTCTATAAAAGGAGGAAGGCTCCTAAGAAACCAATCTGTTGATGTTAAAAGTCACACCACTTCCTTGAACTGCAAAAAGGCGATGAAGATCAGCATTCCACCATGGGAACGAACGAATTAATTAGCTAACAATGAGAACTTAGGTCGACGTTATAACAATTCGCTCTTCCGTCAATATAGCTTGTACTAGCAGATGTTTTGGTACACGGATCTGTCTTGATTGGACATTAGCAATTGCATTGATTTTAGTGTACATCTCGTACATTGAGAAATCTTCCACTGTTCGGAAAAGGGTGTGTTTCGAAGACTCAATACTTGGCAATCTCCTAACGAGTTCGACCCCATGTCGCGGTAACGGAGCATATACTCTATCCTTCTGTTTATTAAATGATTCGTCAACAATGAGAGTTTTCTCACCAGTATTCCTATTTCCGATTTCAATGTTTCTGCTTAGTAGTAGACTTAGTAGTACGAGAGCGAGCAGATTTTGCACGGTCGACTATTCCACCAGTATCCTCAAATAACTACATTATACGATACACAAAGCAATGAATGATTTTTTGTGGTTGCAACCTCCAAAAGATTCCGCCAAATTTTTGCAGGCCAATTACGACAAAACGATTTGCCAGCGAGATCCATTCCATGTTTACACACAACTGACGTCAGAAACTTTTTACGCGGGAACTTTGCTGTCAAGTTGGTTGGCTTTGAGAATGAATGTGTTTTTTTTTTCGCGTCCCAAAAAACATTTGCTAGTGCTAGGTAATTTTGAATTTTTTTTCGAGTAGTTAAGAACAGTCAAATCATTTCAGTGTTTGACCGTTCATAGTCTTGCCATGTGTTTTATTTCCTGATTTAAGTCGTATCACTAACACCAGAGTTTGTACAGCATGCAATCATAGGATTTTCTCCACTTTTATTGGCCTGTTGGTCTATCTTATCGTTGCCATCGTGACACTATAACTAGCTACCCATATAAGCAATACTTTGTTCAGAGTGACGATGTTGTCAAGTGCTTTATGGCAGTCTTACAGGATCTTCAATGAGTATGAGTCGTATTTAGTCCTTTGAGTACCGGATTTCGATCCGAGAATATAGTTATTTTGATGTAGGTTACTTAGTAAAATATGTAGGCAATTAGTTACGCTTTAAAGACCATAACATCTTACTTATGCAAATTAGAGTGGGGTTCAAGGTCCTACCATTCCTTATCCTTCGTCTCGATACGTTTTCGAACCTATGTGATTACTATGTGAACAGTCCCTTGTGATATTCCTGGTTGTAATGACATGGTTGCCCCTGTTCTGTAGCTCAATATCCTGTGTGATTCAAGATTTGTGTGAGGTCATTTACTATTACGGGCAGGACAGCCCTTTACAGTAGAAAAATTAAATTCCTTATGCCCACTTTGCAATTTTTGGATTTGTTGTGAAGCGGAGCCCTTTTTTTGTCCTCCCTTGTGCCGCGCTATGTCAAACAGTTTTTCTACAATTTTAAACAGGCTAGTGGGCCTGTGGAATTCTAAGATCCTGGAGCCTTGTTAGTCCCCTGGGCATCAACATTATCTCAACTGCTCTCCAAGTCATAGAAATATAGGTATTTTATTGCTAAACTGGCTCTAAGGATTCAATCTAATGTCGAGGTGAGTCTACTGCTACCTTTATATTACAGTTCTTATCTTTAGCTCACCACGTTAGAAGAAGGAAGTTTAATGATGGCTTGGCGCCTGATGTAAAATGAACATATATCGTAGGCTAATTTTCAACACATAAAGTTGCTATTGGGCAAAAAGCAACTGTCCACCTTTTTCCTCTAAAAATAAGAATGAAATCTGCTGAGAAAAGGGTAATAGGCTCCTTTCTGATCCATATGCTGTCTCAATTTTGTCAAAAAATACAGATCATTTGAGCCTCAACTCCGAAGAATATGCCGTCCACAGAGCAAACTATATTTGTCTAAAATAAGAAAGCCTTGCGATCTAGTGTACAAAATCATCATGTGTATGTATTCCAGAGCTAAAAGTCAAATCACCACTTGTGGATGTTGCAATGGGATTACCATCTGGTTCCAAGTTATGTACTAAGCAACAGAAGACCGCTCGACAAGGTGTTGCACAAATTGTTTATAGGGCTGAGTTACCACTTTAGTAGAAGAACAAACTGAGTTTACACAATCTACATCGACACAATAGACCTTACCTTCAAGATGATCAAAATCTTATCAAATTCATCGACATACTTTGCGCGTCTATTCGAAACAAACACAGTCATCGGGTAAAAATACAAAAATCACCACAAATATATGAACATATATAGGTAGATACTCGTATATAGATACCCTCCCTTTAGACATTAAATTTCTAATTAATTCGGTGTTGGAAAAATTTCTTTAAGGAATTTTTTGTCACCCACTTAACAATTCGCAGCACAATACTAACATATGACGCGATCGTTGAGCCCCTCACACATAAGGGTCTGTCTGTACTCTACAGTCTACACCTCGTCGTCTTCCAAAATAAAAAGGAACATAACCTCATTCCTCTGTTCTTTTTCGTCTTCTTCTCGTTTTACAATTTTAATGTTTAAAACAATTTTTTTTTTTTTTTTTTTGTATTTTTATGAATAAGCATAAAGTGCACAGAGATGGCAGGAGAAGAAGGCACAAATACTCGAAGCAGCGCGAAGCATTTGTTGTGAGCGAGGTTCAAACAACATGCTCATCAAAGGACCACCTGTCATTTAGGGATCGACGAACACAGTCCAAACAACAAAAATAAAGAAAAACCAAACGAACACGAAGAGAGGAAGCACGGAACGGAAAAATTCTTTCAAAACGAGTGCAGATGAGGAAATCCAAATAACAACAACCCCGAGTGGTTTTCTAATGCACTGAGAGCGGTGCTAGAGGAGACGAGACGGAAGACAACCTAACAACATAAAAGCAATCCGTCCGATCGTAGCAGCAGACAGAACAGCAGATGTTCTGTCATGCAAGAGAGAAGATCTTACAGAATGCGATCATTTTCGATCATTATATGGGCCGCAGAGCAGTAGAGACCCTCTAGGCCCTAGGCCCTACAGCACTAACACTTAAGTCGGTCGTCGGCGCGCAATCGCAAAGAGGAGTCACAGAGACCGAGTCGTTAAGCATTTCTGGAGGATCACTTTGGTTTGGTTCGCTCTATCTCGCTCTAAGAAACTGTTGGTTTTGTTTTTGTGACCAAATGCGATCAGTTCTTCCGATCTGAGCCGAGGAACCGAACAGAAAGGTGTTTTTTTTTTGGTTTCTCTCTTTTTTTGTTGTTTCTTCCTACCGAGTTGAAGTTGTTCTGTATTTTTTATTGAGGGAAGAAGGAAGCAACAACAATGGATGTATCGACAGCAGCAGCATTTTGATAGACACAAGTCTTGTGCCTCTCATGACCTGCGTCTTACAGTCTTGCACATTCCAGCGTTTATCTGTATTTGTTGGAACAGCGATAGTCATACCATATACTCGAGTATGCTCCCAGCCATGATCACTTATTGGAGAGTTGCCCTTCTGAAGATTTATTTTAGTTCGTTCTTCTTCTTTTTTTTTTTGTGTGGAGTGTAAATATTGGATTATTCCCATTTACCTTGCTGTACGCCTTCTCTTATTCAATCATCAGATCGATACACACATAGTCTCTATGCAAAAGATACTTAGTTATGCAGACGTTTAGAATACAAAAACGAAGATATACTTGTACGAGTTGGTATACGAGTATATTTACTCCTCATCGTCCTCCAATCGATTGATTTCAATTATTTTTTGTTTTGGATTTTTATTTATGGAAGCGTAGCGCCTTTGGATTTCAAACATTCAACCAAACACAGCCCCATTATCATCATCATCAGAGAGAAAAAAAAAAAAAAAAAAAAAAAAAGCAAAATCGACAAAAACCGAGTGTTGAATGACCTGAAAAATGCACCGCAGTCGTTTTTCAAATAGTGCACACACGTAATGAGGCGAATTGATTTGATCGGAGATCCGCTGCTTGGATAGTTCTGGTCTGGGTTTTTGGATTCAGAATTTATTGCATGACATAGCCTTAACCACTTAAATACGGCGAATTACTTTTGATTGGGAACATTTTGGATCTGGGTTGGTGATGACGAGTTAGCTGGCGGGATGGCGTGCAAAGTCTAGATGATAGGCGCAGTTGGTGGAACTGCTGGCTACCCATCGACTGGGCTAATGGGAAAATCTGTTCGGGAGATGATATAAATTGCAAGATAAATTTGGAAATGTGGAATCTGATTAAAAGTCGATGCATTGGGGAAGCTAATAAAATTGAGAAAATTAATGGAAAGTGATTGGTTCAAAGGGAGAAAACCGTGAACAAAAAAAAAATACAAAAAAACTTCAGGTGATGAAATTTGGAGGTTTCATGTCCATTTTCATGGTTTTCAATGGCCTTACCAGCGAGGTGGAAAGCATTCGAATAAGTGGCTGATAAAAATGAGAGTGTTATGGACATTTTGAACATCTTATCTTGCCTATTTAAAACTGGTTTTGTCATTTCTTCGTTTGGTATTTTCTTCGACCAAACATTGAAAGGTTTTTCTTTTATTGGGATACCACAAGGTTCCACCTTATCAATAGAACTCTTTGTTGGCGCCACTTCTAAGCCAAATCAACAATCATTGACGAACATGAGAATCATTCCCGTAAAAGGAAGAGGCGTACACAGTCTACCAACTTTTGGTTGTCGAAGGTTTTCTCAATTAAATTAATCGAAAGAGTGATTGATTTTTTGCGGTCAGCGTATTCAGAATGGAAATTTTTTTGACATAATCTAGCCCAACTAGTGTGAGTAACAATGTTTCAAAGATCCACAAGGCTCCATTCAATTAAGAACATTTTAAATAGCACCAACGTTGAAAAGGAAAGTATTAGTGGTAAATCCGTTGCTGGGATGTTCTACCTGTGTGATCAAACAATGGTGTTAAGGGAGACACCACAGGGTTCTGTACTATGAACAGCACATTTTTCGGTCCTTTTTATACAACAGCCAATTAAACAACTTACACTAGTCACAGAGACATAAAGCAATCGAAATACCTAAATGTAGGGTTCTCAGTTAAGCCAACTTTCATTTAACTGGCATAAGGTTCAGCGTTGATTTCAATCGCCTGACTTCGACAAACAAAAGTCTTTCTTATCAAGTCCACTTCTATCTTCACAGACAGCCAAAGCATTGACGCGGGGTCATTCTTTAAGTAGCTCTGCATACATATTCTAACTCACACATATTCCCCTAACTTTCGTCTTCCCACATCCACACGGTCTTCAGCTATTTTGTTCAGCCTGATTCTAACACTCGCGTCGAGGTTAAAGCCAAGTCCAGACAGTGAAGCAGCGATTAGATTTTTAACATCGAGCACAATAAACCCGACAGTAGTTAGGGACATCCGCGTTTCTGTCAACGAGATGGCTAAAGAGCACAAGATCAGACTTTGTTTTGGTCCAAGACGATCAGAAGTCCTATATTATACGATTAAGAGAGGTGAAAAACCTCAGGAAAAGAAATATCTCCAAACACACAAACTTTATTACAAGACTCTCATGTCTGCAGAAGCAGCTTGGGCGAAAGGAAGAATTTCCACGGCACATCCTCTGCCACTGCTCAACCCAAGGCGCGCATCAGATTGCAAACTCAAGGCGTCTGTCGCTTCCGAGATCTAAGTGGGAAAATCAAGAACCTTAACAAAGTTATCAAAAAAATCTCTTTAATGCAACAAATAAGAAACGTTTCGCCCTTTCAACTGTTCAAAGTGTACCTCAATGAAAACCAGATCATGCCTAACCTCACCAAATCTATTACAAAGAAGGTGGAGCTATCGCAATCTATCAAAAGATTCTGCTCATTGCTTTTGAAAAGAAAAACATTGTGGCGCCCGGTATGGGACATGGCCTAGCTTCTTGACACTCATTTGTATTGCTCATGTTCTCAATTTTGTCACATCTGAGCGGGGCCTACGGTTTATCGCTGAGTCCGAATAGCAGTCCTTAGAAGCTTTTTCGTAGGCAATTTTACTTTCGGGAGTTTGCCATTGCCCGCCGAAAGGGTGATGGCGGTTTGAAAAATTGTTGGTGACCCAGCCAGGAATCGAACCCATTCTCTCTGCGTGAAAGTCCAATGACCTAACTATCGCGCCATCGCCATCGCTCATTGCTTTTAGAGAGTGTAAAATAGGGCGTCAATTTGATAGTTGCAAGTAAACGGTAGCTTGACGAGACATTATTCGTGAATGACGTTTCTGTGGCAATTTAGAAATTAAAGTTCAAATTCTACGAACCATTGAGGTTCCAAGAGGATGACGGAATACCCTCTGAGATTGGATGAGAATCAGATATACTACCTTGATCAGAAACAACACACATAGAGATAGATGTACGCTTGGCTACGTAACTTTTGCAAATGTCAAGCTATGACGCAAAATTTAGAGGTAATATCAACAACAGATGTACCAACTTAACAAAAAATCAAATCGGAACAATGGGAGCACCACACGGTAGTATATGATTTTGGGAAAACAAAACACTATACTGCAGAAAGAGGTTTCTTTTTCAACTGCTCTAAGCGCGTCACGAGAAATTGTAGTTACTACTGATTGTTGAATATTAAGCCAAATTCGAGATGCATACAAATTGCTACGGAGTAACTTCTATGCGAGAAGAAGGCAATTCACCAGCACAGAGCTATCTCAGGCAATGTAAAAAACATTGTGGAAGACCCTCATCATCCCTGTCCAGCTACAATGACCATCTCAAAAGCAGATGAATATTATCTTAGCTGCCTTGAGGGAACATTACGATTTTCTGTGTGATCTCCGGTCCCGATAGTACAGCAAAAATCTTCATCGGCAGTACAATGACACGCATCTAACAAAAAGGTTTCATCTACAACGATTAAGGATCATGTAGGATGCAAGCATTACCAACAAAGGATCTTCGAATCCGTTTTTCACATGCGTTAAAATCAGATTATCTTTAAGGACTGAAACGAATAAAATTTAGAAACTTCATAACTCCAAAGCAAAAAAAAAAAAAAATATTTTGAGATAGTTCATGTAAATAATTTGTATTTGCTTTAATAACTATATTTTTTGAAATTCACTTAGAATATATGAATAAAAAAAAATGATTTGGTTTTACACTCTTTTCTTAACTTCCCTCGGATGTCCTTCATGAGGTTGATGACAGTTATGTATATCCGTGACCTCTTTGGGTGCTCTTTTCCATTTGATAATAAAATCTTTGGGGTCCTTAGCACACTGCTTACTTTTCCTCAATTTTGCCTTAAACAAGACCCAATACCTTTCAATGGGACGACACTGTGGGACATTAGGTGGTTTCATGTTTTTTGGGACAAAATCAATGTCTTTAGCCACAAGCAAATTTAATGTCGCTTTAACATAGTGAGCTAAAGCCAAATCTGGCTAAAATAACGTTGAGCCCTTGTGTTTGTTTATAGATGGAATTAACAATTTTTTTTAGACACTCATTGATATAAACTTCTGCGGTGATTGTGCCAGTTGTAACAAACGGTGTGCTTCTGTGTCCACATTGGCAAAGAGCTTGCCACATGAGATATGTATTTCGATCCAAACTCTTCACTCCAATCGATGTTACTGATTGCGGAAGAATCTCTCATTCAAAAGAATTATAAAACTAATCACCTGGAAGAGTACTAAAGTCGGGTTTAATGTAGGTTTCATCGTCCAAAACGAAGCACGTTTTCTTGCTTCCAAGTAAGTCGTACAACTTTGGAGCTCGTGTTTTAATTGCCTTTTTATGCTTTTTGGTAACTTTGGGAATTTTCTTGTTTTTTTCCGCGATTTGAGACCAGCCCGTGTTTTTACATCTTTGCACCATAGTTTGGTAAGTATTTTATTTCCGAGCAACATCTCTGGATGACATGGCCCGATTTTTAACGATGATACCCATTATTTTTTTTCTCCAAACTTTTGACATGTGTTCCGTTTTTTCCTTCACTTTTTTGTTTTCGCCATACTACGAGCTACGTTTAAATTTTTCGCAATAAAATAGTTTGGTCGCGACGGATTTTCGAGCCATTTGTCGATGATCTTTTTACGGCGTTCCTCTTGATTCATCCTTTATAAATATTAAGAACAACTCTTAACCAAAATCAAATATAAAAAGAAACTATAGAGTAGGAAGAATAATTAAGGATTTATTTTCACATTGGACGTATTTCCTTAAAGCCTAATGGTACATTAGACAACCACTTGGTCCTGCAGCTTTTCTTGATTTTTGCTTGCTAAGGCGTAGTTTTGCTTGATTTCAAAATACCTTTGTGGGGTACACTTAGGTATACCGCGATAAGTATACTGTATCGCCACTGAGATCGAACAAGTAGGTCAAACTGGCAGATGCTCTTTAATTGAAGTTGAATGAATGATGCTGCATTTTAAATTAAATTAGTTTGCATGCCCTGTGACTTGATCTACCCATCGTTGTGAGTCTTTTAGTGGTAAAGTGGTACCACTATCAGACCCCTTGTACTGATAAGAAAGAGATTCAATAAAGTTTGTAAATGCCGCTGTTGAAGAGGTTCTAAGTACTTGTCCATAAGACTAAGGATTTTGCTTTCACCTGTTTCCCATATAATAAGCTAAGGTTAACGACACACAATTCAGAGTTCAACTAGACGTGATTCACATTCAAAGTGATGTCGATGATCCATTTCATCAGAGACTCATAGACACGATGTACAAGTTAAAAGTCAGTTGCTTTATTGGCAGATCATTTCTTGCATGATCATGACAAGATACTCTATATTGACATAGTTTGAGATCCAAGCGCTCATCTATTGAACAGTTCATATTTTTACTATTCTCCGCGATGATCTTCCACAGCTTATTTGTATGAAATTATGGCGCTGCCATTGACCCCTAAAAGTGTCGATGCGGATCAGTCATTCAGTTGTCATTGGATGCACACAAGCTCATATTCTTCAAGCTCTACTAGAGCGGAAGGGAATGATCATTTCAAAGGATCACTTAATTGTGGTACAATTTCTTCTACATCAAGATCACTATTGGTAAATCACCACAAGAAATTCCTCTTTAGGGATAGAAAGCAAGATGACAACAAGATTTGTCATCGTCTTTTAACGATCAATGTCGAGATTGATCCCCACTGATCGAAGAATTTCTTCCAACGGTGAAGGTCCTTCTCATTGTTGAAATATTTGTGCGACAAGACCACCCGCTGTCCCACTTCTGATTGTTTTGTCATTAGTTTCACTAGGATAACTCAATTCTCCCACGGTTCTGTTAGCAAAATTCTTGCGAAAAACTCTCAAAGTGGTACCTTTGTACAACCAACAAGGCCTTGAAATATATTTCCTGGTACTTCCTGGAAGTATGAGTATTCTCTACTATCTGCACCACCAAAGTCATTCACATCGAACATTTGTCTTCGTCACGTTTTGTAATATGTATGACTCCTGCTGCTGCTGCTACTACTTTACTAAATTGACCACACGCATCTTCTTCCCAGAGACATTTTTTCCATTCATTCATTCATTGCATTTTTTCCACTGCAACAAACAAGAAGTTTTGCGCAAAAAAAAATCAAAAAAAAAACACTAAACTCCATACCTACCTACCTAGACCATATGGAATTTTCAAGAAAAACGTCTCGAAAGGCATAGTTTCCATTGAACCCACCACCATCAACCACCAAACAAGAGACACGATCCTGCTCTCTCCCGTTCATGAAAAAAAATAATCGTTAGGCCATACCATATGCTCACAATAGTAACAGTCATGGACAGAAGACATCATCCACTACCGCCGCCGCCACCACCACCACCACCACCTTCAAGAACAAGAACAACAAGTATGCTCATCTCGCCACCTCTTGCCCATTGTCCATTTCTCTTCTGTCCGTCCGACTGTCTGTATGAATTCTTACTCTGATCTTTACCAACTCTGTTGGCTGATGGACAGAAGAGGAGGACAACGAGGAGCATGAGAAAATTGTGGCACGCTGTCCGGCTGCCATTGACTCGTTTAAGTCTACCTGATGGTCTTAGTGCCACCATCAGGTACAACATCATCACCCGGCCATTGAAGTGGTATTTGTTCCATGATGCGATGGTTGTTGTGTACTATTCCATTGGATTGTCTTGGGTTTCGGAGAAGCCTCATTGTACGAGTACGTTGATATAGTACAACAAAAGCGGGTTGAGGAATCCGGGGAACACTGTGCTATGCAGTGCTGTTGCTTTTCCTCTTGCTGTTGCTGCAACAACATGCCGCACATACCTAAAAAAAGCTGTTGTACCTGCTGCTGCTTTGTTACTTGCTCATATACATACATACAATATGTGCATGTATATACGAGTCTGGATGCAGACTGATTAAAAACATTGAAAAAACAAAACACACATGCCAACAGTTAGCAACAATAAGAGCAGCCAGCCAAGCAGGTAACTAACCAAGCCACATTCGATATACAGCAATACAGCGGACCAACAACAACAATCATAACAACAACAATAACAGCACCAACAAATAAATTGGAAAATGGCCTGTGCGCGATGATGAAAACCCATCGGGCTGTGAAGTCTTCTCCGTCTTCAGTTTCTTCTTCAAACCTCTACTTTATCGACTTGTTTGTATCTTTGTATCTTTGTATCTGTGTACTATGAACGATTCCACCTGGCGAAACTGTAACAATTCGACGAACCATTTGAATTTGAGAAGACCTTTCCTTCGTTGGGAAGAGATTTCCCGAACCACCTTGCCAATTTGCCTGTTTGTTTCTTCTTTTACATTTCTCTTCTCATCCACTCTAATGGATTTGTATAAAAACAGAAAAAAATTATATATATATCGAAGCGCATCAACCTTGCCTTCTATTCTTATAATGACAAGGTGATACATGGAACAGGTAACTGAAAGTGGTTTCACCTATGTAGCACACAGAATTGCAGCAGTGCACAACAGAATTCCAGAATTTAGCTGGTGATTTCTTGGTGGCAATTGCTTCGTGATTCCATTCAGGGTGCGCTGCAGAGAATACGATTCTAGGCACAGTCACTGCAGCAATCAGACCACTGTAACGCGGAGGTGACAAAAAGAAATGCTTATCCTTGATCTCTAGAGGGAGTGAGCATTTTTGTTGATGACGAAGATGGCGTGAAAAGGATCAGGAAACACCCAAGTCTAGTCGGATCGTAGTACCAAAGAGGAAACAACAAATTTAGGGAAAAATTACAAAAAGGGAGAAAAAAAAACCTAAATCCTAAAAAGGATGTATCCGTATCTAATGGGAATTTAACGAGAACTGGATGTGCAAGCGGAGGAAAGTGTCATTGTTGGAGAATTGTATTATTGTCGGGCGGGATACGGGATTCCTGATAGAGGAATTAGTGTGAGAAAACTCTTGAAACGGTTATTCAAGGCTCAAGTGCTAGAAATAGATTGTAAAGATGGACGGGATGTGCCTTTTTAAATACAAAACGGTCGTGCCGGGCATTTTTTTTGTAATCTTGAGGCTCTTTTTCGTCGTAGGTTCTTTAAAGTCTTGTTTAAAATCTGTACTTAAGCTGTGGTTTCTAAAAATTTGTCTTCTCCGGCTAACCAATCTTAACCACTGATAGAGAGCCATGAACCTTTTCAACGTTTCATTTACTGAAGGACAAACGTACAGAATGGTAACATTCGTCATAATGAAGCGCTTGGCCAAGGCATTGCTATTTTTTTCATTGCCCTCATCCTAACGTATTTTATATGCTCGTTTAATTTGAGGACTTTACGGATTGCACAGCAGTGTCGACTTCGTCAGAAAAGCTGGGATATCCCGGCTAGATGGCTAGATGACCTTGAACGCATGGACAGCAGCTTTGAGGCCAAGAAAAACACCAAAACCGAGGACAAACCGTGTCACAAACGAGTGGAAGGAGATCTCAGCCAACTTCATGTGCACAACAGGAGGCAGCTAAAAAAGGCTGTGCTGGTTAAAGATACATGTTAGATGATGACCTGAACACCTGCCAAATAACAAGTATATTCCGGCTGGGTTTTCTGTAAAATGTATCACTCAATGGGCATCGTATTTCGTCATCTTGTATGCTTTGAGGAGATACCCACTCCAGTAATGCTCTTCGTCGTAAATCCACCTGCAAAAATGAATATTTTTTACAGCTTTTAGCTGAACTTGATCAGCAACCATAGCTTCCGCTGCAGTCTTCATGATATTTACGGTGCAATCCAAGAAGTATTCCGGTGAAGATATACGGCTAAACAAACCTTTTAAAGGGAGTAGGCCAAGCACACATTCTTACATCGATGCTTTATTCATAGAAACTCCAAGTTAGATAGCAATTCGACTCTAAACGAATTTCATGTGCTCTCTGTTTCTGACAAAAAAAAGACACAATCCTTGGTCGGTACGACTTTTTGGACGAGAAAGGACTGACGGACAGTATTGTCACGTGCACCATGTATAGAAGCCCACATGGATTCAATTCTTATGGGAGTGCGCGTTACCAATCTTAAGCGCGAAATAAATATCATTCTCGACCTTCAACCAACCTGGGGAAACTCCATCCAGATCAGTACCAATTCGAACTCACCGTTTAGAGTGTGAAGTCTTCTTTAACCTTTAAAACCCAGGATCATAGAACCCTGTGGTATTGAATTTGCTTCATTTTGGGGTCTTCGAAAAACTCTCCATGCCAACGTTTTTAGGTTTACCATGACGCTGCCACAAGGAGGCTGACGAGTACCTGGAAGTTCCAGAGGCTCATGACTCATGACCATGGTACCTGAATTGAGCATCTGGTCATGCTATCAGTAAGACCGTACAGATCTCATATATCGACTGGGCGCGGTCTTGCGTTTAAATGCTATGTACAGTCCGTTTGATAAGATCGTATACGGCAAAACTCGTTTATGAAAACCGGTTTGGAAGTGACATTTGCATTAGCAGATAAAAAATACTTCTGCTAAGATGCTTTGACTAAAAAAATTTAAAGAGTGTTCAATCTTTGTCAGAGACGGAAGTATTTTAAAATGAGTGTCGCGTTTGCATCATGTTATGAAGCAGTATTCTTGTGCACGCATCCAAAAGGACCGAAAATATCATACGGAGCAGCTGCTAAATACATGAAAAAGTCAAAAGCATTTGTTAGCAAGTGAGTGCACCGTTATTCCCCAAGTTAAAAATGTGGATGATTTGCCGGATCGTGGGTCTACGCCAAAAACAACAAAACAGCAGGATTCTACGCGTGTTTGAAAAAAATCCTCTTCTATCGTTACGTGGAGGACAAGGGATTTTACGTAAAAGGGGTCTAAATGTGTGTTGTGATACGATACGAAGACGTTTACTAGCCAATAATGTAAAATTTCGAAGCACAATAAAGAAACCACTACTGTCAAAAAAACACGCAGAAAAACGATTCAGTTGGACCAAGGAGAAACGCACCCAACATGGTCAAAATTTATAAGAAGTCTTTATTACCATCTGCCCAAAGGTGGTTTAAAAGAAGGAATGAGAATTGGTTACTGCAAGAAGATAACGACCCGAAACATCGCAATCGTTTGTGCAGTGCGTGGAAACAAGAAAATGACGTCGATGTTTTAGACTGGCCATCACAGTCGCCGGATGCAAATCCCATTGAAAATGTTTGGGCATTCATGAAGCTAAAGCTCCAAGGAGAGAAGATCTCGATGGTCAAACAATTATCACGAAAAATACGAGTTTTATGGAGGTTTTTGTCTCAAGATTATACTATAAAATTAGTAGAAAGCATGCTTCGAAGACTCCAAGCAATTATTGATAATGGAGGAGAGTGGACAACATATTAATTGAAAAGCATTCAAGTAAATAAACAAAATAAAGCAGTACAATTGATTTTTATTATTATTATAAGTTCTTCTTTAATTTTTGACGTGTACGATGTTATCAAACAGACTGTACATCAGTCACTCAAATCTTTTACGTAAGACCAGCTTTACTCTGCCCCGTTTGATACAAGACTGGAAAAACGAAGCCTGGACACAATTTGTGAGGAGCTTCGCGGTGGAAAACAATTCAACCCAGATTGCAAATGTGACCATACGAATACCTTTCGTAAATAGGACTTGTCTTCAACTTCTCATCCAATAAGTACGCCCTCGACGTGCCCTCTTCTTTCTGCTCGTAGCACCACTAGTCATATCAGGAAATTTCTTGAACATTGACTGCAGTTAGAAAAAGGTTCCCAGAGGACCGTATGCCAATACGATAAAGTCAATTGGAGCAGATTTAATACCTTCTTTAGAAACTCTAATTGTTCGTTGGTTGCCTCGAAAACGGCGTGATCAACTTATGGGCATGATCACAAATTTTTTTCTCATTGGAGTGAAATTCTTCATCCAATCTGTTTGCTGGGCACTTTGAAGACAGCTAACGCTTCTAGATTCTGTCAGGTTTTCGACTATTTTAGCGCTCGTCAAGGATTCAAATCTATTTTCGAACTTGTGTAGTAGCATGGAATGTTTCGAGTTTACACGGATTAAATTCGATACAAAATACCTATAAGACGTTATTGCATATTGTCATGCAGTTCGCAAGCAATTGACTCATTAGATTTTGCCCCCATCGAATCACGACATGATCGGTCAACGGTTGTCAAATAAATCATTTACTGGTATGCGGCATAGATTTTGATGAATTTCATATGAACATCAGTAGTACTCGTATCTACCACAAAAATCCGTCATTCCTTGTGAAATTAGTCAACAATTCGAAGAATGACTTCATACATATCCACAAAGCTCTCGGTTCACTCTTCAGGAGAGTGCATTCATTCATTCCAAAACCACAAGTGATTGCGCGACTGACCGCTTTTACCTTTCAAGATACATAATAAAACTCACCTTGTCCTCATTTGCCGAGTCGATGATTTATTACCGACAATCGTAACCAAGTGTAATTGAATCATTCGTGCCGGTCTGAACAGACTTTTTGGCTTGCGGACAAGCCTACACCAATGACCCAGACTTTTGCACAACAAACACTTAGTCATTGTTTCCGGGGGACTTTCCATAAACCTATCTCGTCTCGTTTTATTTTTACTGCTGTTTACATTTTAATCAGTATCTTGAATTGTGACATAAAGCCGACAGTAAGTACACCTATACGACTATGACACTTGTACTTCAGTGGAACTTTGCGCGTAGTATATTTCCTCTTGGTAAGGTATCCCGACTTGGTCATTACTTCCGCTTTAGAGCACTTAAACAAAAAAACCGAGCACGAGGTTGACTGATGCGGGAGGTTTTGAGGTTTTTAACACCTGTAAAGCATCTATCGTAGTTGTATCTGTTTCTAGATGCCGTTAACGATGACTGAAAATTGGCCTGGCCGGGCTATATAAGGCAAAATTAATGATCTGAAGTGTTCATTGAGAATTGATCACCTTTTTTTTCGGTAGGATAAGATCAGATCTTTTTGGACACTGTACGCGATCAGTAGAACTAATGGGGTAGAACTTTATTGGCATGGTGATGATGCATGAAGGCGATTTTGGTGAATGAATGCTGCCATTAAATGAAATAAAAGACATCTTTGTGTCGTATTATAAAACAATTTGTTGAATGTTCTGATATGTACGAGTATAAGTCACGAATATTTTCTTGCCAATTTGGATCGCTTTTGTAAAGTCGAAAGCATTTAAACGATGTTCTTAATTAGGTCTACCTTAAATCTTTGCATCATGGACAAATGAAGTCTTCAATTTGAGTACTTTTTGTGACACAGGGTTCATGTTTAGGACTTATTCTCAATTTAATTATGTTCATGCGAATATATAAAAATATAGGAGTAGGCCTCAAGTCTTAAGAAAATACAATCGCCTCCCATGCTTTGGTTATGGCACCCTTGTAGAGGTATTATTTTTGATTGAAAAAATAAAGTTAAAAGAATCAGCGGAAGGCGAAATTTAACTAAGAATAGTCTCCAAGCAGCTAAGAGTAATCGCCTTCTTCTCACCTTTTTGGGTCAAGATCTAAATTAAAAAGGGAAAAAAGTCCCACTTCAAACTATTTGAATAAGAATTGGGAACCACAGGAATGCGTGCTCGGACCGCATGTGTACCAGTACCTTTGATTTCCTACAAGATTGCGCTATATCTAGAAGGCTTATACATACCATTGCCAAACCAATTGAAGGGATTTCCACACTACTCATAAGTCATGTGCCACGACCGTCGGACCTGAATTCCTATTGCTATTTTAGAGAAGTTGATTATATCTTTCATGATGTCTTCGAGCTAGAGTTCAGAACAATCTGAAGTTGTTCCTTCAAATACATCTCTCATTAGTATAGTTATGATGATGGCATATCCTTAAATATACAAACCGTCGTTACTCAGTACATTCAGAGATTCGTTAAGAAGTTTGATGGACCATATTAGGGAGGAAAGATCCTCTCCTTGTATACAACTATCAGGAACTCTGAATTGTGTGTTGTTTACTGCTATGTTTTGGGAGGATCTTCATATCTATGCGCGTTCGTGGTTATTAAAATAACTTTTGAGGTCAAGAAAGCAGTGACCTTTTTAATTTTTAGAGTAGAACCGGGAAGACTCCATCATATCCTTGGGCTTTTAAGCGTTGAAATGAATTGATGGCCCTTAACCTTCTCGGAATAGCTCTTTTCCTTATCGAATTCTGCTTAGAAAGTCTTATCTCTATCCTTAAGAAGGTTTTCTAAGCAAAGCGGCATGACTAAGGGCGATAAACGGTGCGTTCCAGCTAAAGCTTTATTGTCCGAATGTCGTTTTCTTGCTAACTCTTTTAGCTCGATAACTCATATCATATCTGGTGAAGATATCTTTCCTTCTACTCCAAAAAAAAACAGGAAATCGGAGTCCGATTATGAGTACAACTACACCTCTGAATACTGTATGTCTAGAGTTATAATTAATTCATCAAATCAAAGACAAGACATATAGTAATTTCAAATGACAAACGACATTAAAGGGAGACAATCTCAAAATTATTATTTTTTTTTGCTGCGTAATACAGTAGCATTAGCAGTAGCGCTGGCCTATCATAACCGCGGGCACGGGTAGTGTGAGATTCCTGCTCACTAAAAAAAAGTCCCATTTTCCTTCAGACTACGACTAAGTTTCCTTAACAAGTAGTTCCATCTTCTGTAAAATGTTCTCGTTTTTTTTTTTAGGTAGCCTTCCAGCGAAGGCACTTTCTATTTCCGTTTATTCAAACGGTTTGTCCCAACTGAGCTAAGTCGAACGGTCTTATTCTACGCAATCGAAGCACAAGGTTGGTGTCGTCCAATGCTCGGATTATTTCTGGGTTGCAGTGATGCACGAGGCGAGAACGAAGATTTCGAGTAGAGCTTGCTACTTCGTCTTTTACGGTATCAAATTGCTCTTAGCGCTTCTTTTAGAAACTTTTGTAGAATACATTTGTTGCTTGGTTTAGTACTACCCCAAAGTTGTATACCATAAGTCCAACACGGTTTAAGAACTTGCTTATATAAAAGCAAACAAAAACAAGCCAATACATTTCTCTAAGCCTAATGTCGAGTTCTTTACGTTTCTTTTTAACGTGTAAATTCAACTTCGGCTTTGCGTGTGGAGTTATTTCTAAATATTTTGCCTCGTTTGCATACGGATTTTTTATAGAATTAATAAATAAAGGTAAATTACGAGTATCTACCTTTCTAGTAGTAAAATTGACATGAGTCGACTTGTTCTCGTTTAGCATGATCTCCAGGTCTTCGTCCACTCAAACTACTTGTTTAGGGCTCATTGGAGTTATATTGTCGAAGATCCTACCGTTTGGCCTGTGGCAAGAATAGCCGTATCGTCCGCGAACGTGGCTACTACTGTCTCTTGATCCTAAGGTATATCTCTTGTGTAGGATTAAGTACGGACCAAGAACACGTCCTTGTGGCACACCAGCCACTCTTTTAATTCAGAGTGTTCAGACCCATGTCTAATTCGAAACAGCCGGTTTTCAAGGTATGAATTTACTATTTTGCATAATTTGTCAAGATTTGCCTTAGCTTATACCTCAGGCCCTCGTGCCATACCTTATCGAAGGCTTGTGACACAAGCTTATTTGCTTATTTTATAAGGCGTTTTCAATTTCATTTGTGATCTGATATAGCTGATCTATTGTCGAATGCTTGACCCTAAAGCAGAACTGGTGATCCGGAATTAGCCGTCTCTCTTCACTTATACGTTTCAACCGTTTAAGCCAAAGGATTTCGAATACTTTTGGAGTTATCGGCAGGAGCGAAATTGGTCTACACGTTTTCTTGTGGTTAAGATTTTTTTCTTGGTTTCGGAACCATTATAACTTCGGCGACTTTTCATTGGCTGGGAACGTATAAAAGTCTTATTGAAGCATTTACTATATGAAGTAGCTTGACTACCGCTTTTTCGGGAAGCTCTTTTAGAATCTCGCTCGTTAACAGATCGTATCCCGGAGCTTTATTATTTTTCAACTTTGCTATTATTTGCCGAAGCTCAGTCAGTGATACGTATTTTATTCTATAATTGTCTGGCCCTGTGCTGACATCATGATCTTCAGTAAGTTGTCGTCCATCGAACAGTTAGAAAGTTTCTTCCAAGTGTTCGGCAAATAAGTTTGCTTTCTCTATGTATCCTTCTGCCCATTCGCCTTTGGCTTTCCGTATCGGCGGAGAGCGCATTATCGGTTTCTTGGTAGACTTCAAGTAAACGTGATGTTTCACGGTTCCTGAAATTCTGCAGCATTTAGAATTTGTGTAGGGGCGCCAGTGATTTTTGCCACATCTTTCGTGCTTTGCCTTTCTCGCGAAGAAAGTCCTCGATGCCGGGCGGATATATTTGCCTTTTATTTCGAATCCGTCTTCGTATAAAAAAAAAGGTGGAATAACACGTAGTCCTTTGAATATCCCCCACGAACTTTTCAGCTTCGTTTTCTATCTCAATGGGAGTCGCTAATGGTACGCTTGGGACAATGCTTTCTTTGCAGTTTTTTCTAAACTGAGCAGATGTCACAGCATTCTACAGTATTCGTGAGGTATATGGTATAGGAACCCCTTTTGCAATAAAAAAGTCTACAAGGTCAGGAATTTTATTTGTGTCGTTATAGACTTGCATTGTACAGTAGTCTGCCTTTCGTTGAGATACATCTTGAGCCCCAATACGTATGTTTCGCGTTGAAGTTGAAGTCGCCATCTCAAAATTATGATCAAGGAAACTGGTCATTAAACTGGTACATATAGTATAGCTCAGACCTAGTAAAATGGTGACGTGCTGCATTAGGGAATAAGAAACGCTGCACTAACCCACAAAAAACTGAATCGCTTTAAAGTCATTCAAACAATATACAGGCAAACTTACGGAAACTTTTCTGTAGAAAGTGGTGCGAGGCAATGGAGCAATGCTTAGCATTACAAGCTCAAGACAGATTTCGATCACGGTAATGCCACAGATAAAACGAAACGTAAACAATTTATTAGGAACCAAAACAAAACTGAACTGAAAATAAATAAAAGGCTTATCGTGACTATCCGCTGGGATTCATTTCGAAACTTTAAAACTTTACAGCGGAAAAAAAAATTCTTCACAGACATTGGTGGCAATATCAACAGGCCGGCTTCCGTTTAATTCTTTTGTGGCTTCTATTTCAAAAATCAAAGTCAAACGGTGAGCTAAACTTGATCCGTATAAAATTCTTTGTGAGCTTTCGTGAGCAATATAGGTACACACATGCCACATTCCTCCCTCACTTAAGACAACTTAAGACATTGCCTGGAGTGCCACGTTTATCGTCCTCAATTCGATGCATTGTCCACCAGATGCTTCTTAGTTTGAAATTTCAGTCAAAAATATCGTCTTAGTCTAAGATTTCTGATTAACCACCTGGAAGTGGAGAATCAGATCAGTTTCAAAGCTCCCATCATGTCCTATTATAATAAAAAAAAAATCATAAAAATTCCGCACTTGGCGTATTCAAATTACGGACATTCCAAAAAGTTGGCTCCACTATCAACAGCGTGTTCCGCACTGAATTTTTTTTTTAATGCAAATTGCGACCCAGTAACTCTTCACTTCATAATGTTGTCCAACGAACGTTTGTGTCTCCTTAATTTTGTCACCATGCCAAAATCGAAAACCCACTTTTAAGACCGGTCCATTACCCACTCAACTTTAATTTTCGCACGCAAAACTAGAATTCACTTCAAGAACAGAAAAAATAAAAATAAAGTCGATAAAGAAGGAATTTCAAACTTCGAGGTCATCTCTCAAACACCGGCGGCTGTGCTAATGCCTACGCGAGAGAGAGAATTTTTACCGCCTGGCCAGTTCCTAAAGCCACCATTGTACGGCACCGTATACCGTTTATTGCCGGTGCGAAAATTAATTACACTTTTCTAAGGTCGGCCGAAAAGAAATTATTCTCTCTTGTGTGCTTTGTACTGTTTTATTGCTTCGCGTGGCATGAATTTGTTTAATTAAATGTAAAAGGTCACCGCAAAGACAAAACCAATCCTACGTTCCACGTTCTACGTCATACGTCTCACGTCACACTCACACGTCACACCCCTTCCGCTGTCTGCGATGACACTCTGAGTCTGGAGGTGCCGCCAATCCAGCTCTATCCGATGGACTGGGTTAATTCCTCCGCAATTAAGTCATTCCGAAGGAAGTCTCGCCTAGCCGAAGGCTCCACTAGCAAAATTCCAAAGTGCATTACGACAGAATCAGCCAACCAAATGCGAATGAGAAGGAACTGGAGGGACGGTGTTGACAACAACACAAAACAAAACAAAAAAATCGACTTTACGCAATTTTCCGTCGTTTTTGTGTGAAATCTCCGTCTGTGGCGGAAAGTGCTCGGAGTGTTAATGCTGCGACGCCACTCTCATCGCTCCGCTGGCGGTAAATGCGAAATTTTTAGGCCAAGACACTTTGCATTTGGTGGTAGATGGAACCGAATCGGGAAACTCGTCTCTTCGGATTGCCCCTGTAGACAATTCAGCAGTTTGTGTGCGACTTTGCGAACAAGCAATAAACTGAGAAGCACAATAAATCACAGGCCAGGAGGAATGGGACATGCCAAGAAAACTCCCATTGGAAGCCGCCGACAATTCAGTATGCACAGAGCAGACAATTGTGATGGAGATGACGACAACCACGACGACTGCTACAACGACGACGATAAGTCCAAAAACAAACCAAGCCAAGCATGCTGTTCAGCTTATATTCGTGATGGTTATCGTCTGTTCCTTGGTGCCGTAAGGGGGCGGGGGGGGACACAGATAATGTCCAAAGAAATGCGCTTCACCACTCTCCAGTAGCCACTCACCACACTTCTGAGTACCCGTTGTTGGGTGTGCAAATTTGTTTTTTCCAACTTACTTCCCTTTTGGTTGGTTTTCGATTTTCTCTTTTTTGGAAATCTGCCGGAAGAATATCTATTTTTTGGGCACAGTGGCTACGAATGTACAAGTATCTCCCTATCCAGCATATACGAATTTCCATGGCCTTTTCGACTAACGCAAAAATTGTTTAATTTTTGCGGTGAAGTTACTCGTAGAAGTGGGGTTTCCTGCCTGCTGAGGAAGTTGCTCGTATGATACGAATTTGACCAAACAATCGACCAACCGACCCACCCAAGAAGAAAAGGAGAAAACACTTTCTTAGTATCCATTGAACCAAATTCAATATTGGATTTGATTTCGGCAAGCTTGTTCAGACATTTGTGGAATGAGGTCAGACAGCAAAGGACGATTGTCTCCTCTGCGTGAGACATCAGGGGGTGTACTATAGAGTGAGTCATTGAGGAAACTGCCAGGGATTTCCTATTCCTTGCCAGATTGATAAGCAAACATAAATTTTATGAAAATGACTTCAAAGAGTAATTCAATTGGGGTTTGTGAGGAATTTAATTGGTCGCTTCTTGCTTTAGATAACTTAAGAACATTTCATAAGTCAAGATGTCATGTATCGATATCTATCATTGGTACGAGTATATTGCAGATTTTGCTGTTTTCAAGAATCTGATTCAAATCTGATTTCGACTATGAAACATTTCATTTCTAATTTTAGTTGTATATTTGTTCAACCAAAAACATGTGGAATCGTTTTGATCTTAAGCTTCTCTATGTTGGCATTGAAATGGATTAAGATTTGGCATTCGGTTAGCTGCCGCCACTTTGATCTCATACTAATTAGGACAGTTGGCGTTTTGTAGTTGCTTCTAATCCTAAAACATAAGTAGGCAAAGTTGTAATGCGTAAAATTACCGCATTAACCAACTACCCACTCAACAGTTTCAGGGACTTCAAGGTCACAAGCTATTGGATTGAAACATATGCAAACTGCGGCTTAAGCTAGGCAATTCTGTAAGCTGCCTTTTGTGATCTTCAATTTTCACACTACATGAGTGCGGTGCCGAATTGTTAGGAAGTTTTCTTGTTTTGAAGATCCAAAAAACTGACTGTTTGTAGGTCTGCCATTACTGGTAAAGGGTGTTTTTTTAAGAGCTTGAGAACTTTAAATAATAATAGAAAACAGAAATATTGTTGGAATGAATTTTTAATTATTATAATCTGATAGATAATATCATTTATTTATTTTTTAAACATGATTTCCGACATATGCCCGCCGCGGCTACGAGTTACATTGTCCATTCGATCAGTCCAAGTTTTTACTACTTTTTCCAATAAATCTGGCCGTATGGCGTCAATGGTGGCTTGAATACTGACTTCCAATGCTTCAAGAGTTGCTGATTTGTCGGCATAGACCAATGACTTAACATAGCCCCATAAAAAGTAAACGAGAGGCGTTAAGTCGCACGAACTAGGTGGCCAGTTGACAGGACCACTTCTGGAAATAAAGTTGACCAAATTGATTTTGGAATAAATTGATGGTTGAGCATGCTGCATGCCATCTTTTTGGAACCAAATGTAGTCGATGTTTGGCTGATTAACTTTTGTCGAAGGACAAAGGCCAACAAGTTGAGAACGGCGACGAATCGACATTTCGGCGTCTTGAACTTCATGAACTTCACGAACAGATTTATTTTTGTCAAAGTAAATTTCCACAATTTGGAAGCGTTTTTCTGGCGTTAAACGATTCATGATGAATTGTCAAACTTACTGAACAGAAATGTCAACACAGTTTGACATTGACAGCTGTCAAACCATAGACAACAACCATCGAAACTTCTCATGCAGCTTAAAAAACACCTTTTACATTGAGTGATCGAAAGAACGTTAAACACTTAAATATTGAAGTCATCACTACATAGCAAACGATATCCATGTGCTGGAGATAAGTAATGGTGGGTTGTGAGTTTGTAAGGTTAAAGCAGATTCAACATCATCAATTTTAGGCCATTTTAGGATAGTTCTGATTCAGTTCATAAAAATTTAGTTTTATTCTATACGATGACATTTTTGACTCATCTGTGCATCACGATCCGTTTATCGGAGGAAACTAAGTTTCTATTTGTCATTTTACTTCGCGTCGAAGGTCCCCAAGACGTTGTCGATTCTCTGGCAGCATAAGGATACTTTTGGTAAGACATGGAAAAAAAACAAAATCAGTTGCCTTTTGAACAACCCGCAATAAAGCTCCTTTTACGAGTACGTTCCTCGCCAATCTTGGCTTTACACAACGACATCTCGGAACACAAGCAGCTGAATGAGTTTAAAGTCGACTTTCCTTAGACGTAGAACTGCATTCGGATAGAATTTGTGCCCCTGCAGGCAATGTAGTCGAACTTAATATCATAGAAGGCTATACGATCAATCTTGGATGTGGCACAGACATTAAGAGGACGTTTACTTTAGACTTCACAACTCACAAGGTGTTGCCTCCTTTCAAAGCGGAATCATCATACGAAAACCTTCACATATTGTACGGAATAGATGAAGAGGCGAAATGTCTAACAGTTACGGGCCGTCAAGTTGACCTCAATGAACAACTTCCATGTAAAAACGCAAAGATTTTTGAAACGCAATAAGAAGGTTGAGTTCAGTCTGTTCTGATTTACAAGGCTCAGAGAATGACTTCCACGTACCTGAACTCACGTTAGTGTATCCTACGCCTATGTCTCCAATTTATTCCTGATTGCCATTTAGAACAAGAATCGTAAGAGGATCAGACGAATGCTTCTGTAAACTGTGACAACGACAACACAGAACAATTCTCTACTAAATATCATCCTTACACCACTAATTTGGTATATCTTGGCACTGTAGGTGGTGTGTCACTGAAGCTCTTACTCATCTTTCTACTTACGACTGAGAAATTTCATGAAATTGTATATATGTAAGAAAGGCACATTGAACCCGCCCTTTATCTCAGCATTCTGCTGGCGCTGGTAGCACGGTGTGGGCTATGGCCCAGCTTCTTGACACTTATTTGTGTTGCTCATGCTGTCATTTTTGTCACATCTGAGCGGGGCGGTTTATCGGTTTATCGCCGAATCCGAACGGCACTCCTTAGAAGCTTCTTCATAGGCAATTTTACTTTCGGGAGTTTGACATTGCCCGCCGAAAGGGTGATGACGATTCGAAAAATCGTTGGCGATGCCGGGGATCGAACCTTACCCTCTGCGTGATAATCCAATGAGCTAACCATCGCGCCATCGCCACCACCACCACTTTCTGTTGAGATAGGGAACAAATTTTGCTAGAGACAAAATACCCGTTATCAATTTCACAAGTGTCAATCAGCCAAAGTGCGCTTTGCCGTTGATGGATTTGTACCACATTAAACAAATAAGATAGTAAGGTCCTTCTACCTTTGGCCTTTTCGACGACGTTTATCGGAAAGAGATCCAGAGAAATCCTTAAAATAAATTGCTTCTTATAAGACCAGATTCAGCAGGATTAGACTCGTGCAGACCAACATACACAGTGTAGCAAATAATATCCTGGACACGAGCAATATCTCAGCAGTTTTCACGAGGATTTGTGCAAAATAAAGTTAGCCTCTGTTGCAGAACAACGCACCGAGTCACACAGCACTCAATGTTTGTAAATTTTTGGCTCGAAATCAAGTGTGTTTGTTGAGTCATCCGCAGTATTTTCCTGATATGGCACCGTGCGACTTCTCTTTGAAATTAAAGTGGAAAGCATGCTCTTTTGTTGACATTCCGATCATTCAAGCAGCTTCGACACAGGTACTGGAGGCATTTCCGCAAAATGAGTTAGAGCAGGCATGTGAATCACTAGTGAAACGCTGTTACAAGTGTATTGAATAGGAAAGATAATATTTCGAATAAAAACACCGAAAAATAAATAGAAATCGTGTTTTAAATCAGTTTTTTTTAAAGACAGTCCGCGATATTATTTGCCACACTGTGTATGTATCAAAATTGGTGAAGTAAGGACGCCTATCCAAAAATGGAAAAATTCTGATTGATTTGACTGCTTCACTTCAATGTTAAGTCCCACTTCTAAAACAGGTCCCCAAAATCACTTCTAAGTTACCCGTGTAAGTTGTAATGGTCGATTGCCTATTTACATCAAAAGAACTTGAATTGAGCTCAGTCCAGTGTTTTTTTACGAGTATTACTCGGTCGTACAAATTCGCCCTATCCATCTACAATCTTACCGAGAAGATTTAGACATTAACGTCTCTGGATGGAATTCCCTTTCCATATCTTCGTTCAAATGTTTGAACGTCCATGGCACAAAACACCCTATTCTGTTGATTTTTACTGGATGTTTCAATAAGAGGTTAGAAGTTTTAGACAGGTACTGTGCCAATTAAAAACTTAACATCATCATTAAGGAGATCATGCGATGTACATTTACTTTCGTGCTTCGATTTCCCTAAGGGACACCATCTTATAAGTAACTGCTGTTCGTTTTTGTTTTATATAAAATAAATGTATTCCCGTTTGTCAAGAAATAGGTCACCACATGTCCAGTTTAGTGCCTCTGGCGTGACCTCTGTTATGAATTTTTTTTAGTGTAGATGCCAGACCTTTAGTATCCATAAAATGAACGTAACTAATTACTTATCAGAAATACTTCTCTGACACATTCTGCAAATTTCGTGTTCTTCAGCTCCTCCTTTGTATGGCATCTATCTCTTTCAACTCCAACCCAAAGGTCAGCTTTTCATCATCGTTGTCATCGTGGTTGTCGTCGTAGTTGTTGTCTTTCGTGGACGTTTCAGTTGGTTGGAAGGTACGAGTAGTTATGAAATATTTGATGCATTGCGGTGTCCTACATAAAACAAAACAATTCGACATAAAAGCCATCAAAAGCAGAAAACTACCGCTTCGTGCTCTGACAATACACACAACACAACGCAACACAACAAATGCATCTATAACTCACCGCTCACAAAACTTTGTTAACAGCTCAATTTGCTTGAGTGAATTCAACTCGAACAATGCTCAGATGAATGGGGAAGTATAGTAGAGGGAAATTGTGACTGCGGGGGATAAGAGGTAAAGACTACTATAACTTTCAAAAAGTTATTACCAGAGACAAGAGTTGTCTTGCAGAGTTCCATTAAATCCGTCACCTTTCACAATGCCATAGTGCAACGCATAGCTCAACTTGAAAGATATTTCATATGAAGACAACCTCTTCTCGGATGTCTGGTAGTGGGTCTAGTAAAAACATAAAAAATAAAAACATCAACCGGCTGCGTCTTCGTCACAGATAGCAGGTTAGCTAGAGCGACGAGCCATTTGGATTTTCTCTACCGAAACGAAGAGGTACGAATAGGTACCTTTGCGGGCAGTAGGTACCTCTAGACAGAACCAAGCACCGGTAATAAAAGTCGAACTCGTAAACTAATTCGTTTAGTGCTTCATAGTTTTCGTTTTTTTTTTTTTTTTTTGGTTAACTTGCCAACCTACAGCAACTTCAACTTGTACACCTCACTTGACGTGTTGTCATAGGGACTTGAGTTTAGTTTCACTATACGAATGTGAACATGAGAGACTAACGCATGTACAAATACCTATAGATATGAATACGAGAACGTGCTACGATGAGCATGGTGACATATTTTTAAAACTACCAAACAGTGTTGTTGTGCAGTGCAGCAGGCTACTACACTTTAGTAATAAGTTAGCCCATGTTATGAAATAGGAGCAAATAGACTCATTTAATTGTCGACTATGACATCTACTTCAATTACGGAAAAATTTCAGCAGAAAAATCTATCACATTTGAATCTGGATTTATCATCGAAGGAAGACTGATACAAGAAGTTCGGTTATAGTCCACCGATAAATTTAAATTTACAAACATACTCGTAAGTCTGCTATGTGCTTACGCCCCCCAGAAGCAAAGGACGATATTGCTCTTACGAATTCTTCGACTAGATGGACGAGCAATATCCGACGTCGTTAAGATCGTCTGTGGTGATTTATATTTCCAGTTACGAAATAAGACCATCTTTGGCAGTAGAATTGGGAACATTTTCAACACGACAGCAGCTCGGAAAAACGCTTTCCACATCCTAGACATCCACAAAAAGACCTGACAGTCACCTGATCAGTTCACTCGTTATACTCTATATGCGAGTGTGAATATACCAGCCAAGAGGACTTTTCTTATTAAGTTTCCCGAAAACCTTCCAAGAAGTCATATGTTGCAAGAATCAAACTACAATGTAAGCAAGTGATTAGAAATGCCGCATCTGACGTGTTCTTTTTTATCCGACCACAACAACCTGGTCAACCCTAGTTTGACGTCACGCCCTCCAACGAAACAAGAGGCGTACAAGGCCGAGGTACAAAAAACAACAAGAGCTACTCACAAATTCTATAAGCAAAGCAGCCGACTTCTTAGAAAAACAAAAACAGGAGGAGAGAGGTCCTCCAACGAAGCTATGCAGAGGTGCTTCTGCCGGAATAATGGTTCACAAAGTTTGACAAAAATATGAAAGAAATTTGACAAGGACACAGCTCCCCAACAGAAGTATACTACCTATAAAGAGTAAAGAACAGGAACCTATATTAGTCACAGGTATATGCGGAAAACCTTGGAAAGATTTCTTCTGCAGACTCTTCAATAACGACTCTTCAACCAAGATTCCGCTGTCAAGCGGAGCTCAACCAAGTAGATAGTGATTTCTTAACCAACAACTATTAAGGATGCTGCAGCAGACTGACTGCCAAATTATTTAAAACTCTCGAGCATTTTCCAAATCCTCTTTTAAATATGGTCGAATGAAATCCCAAAATCGTTCTCCTGATCTTCGAGAAGGGAGAGATTATAAAATGTACCAACTAGAAAAGAATCAGTCACCATAACATCGGATACAAGATTTGATCCACAGTTTAATTTGTAAGCCGCTTGAAACTCTATAGAAAGAATTTGGCAGGCCCTTATAGCTATGGTTTTAGGTCTGGAAAGCCCACTATTGACCAGAAATGTACTATCCACCGGGGTACATTAAGTTTTGGCATACTGACAAACTCGTGCGTCTGTTAGGACGAAAATGGAGAACGATTGCTGTTGATGTCAAATAAAGGATTTTGACAAGGGTGTACCCTGTTCAATTGTGGAAAATAAAAATCAGCGAACTGTTATTGGAACGTTGGGGGGTCATTGAAGCAGAAGCAACAATCACAATTGGGTTTTCCAATAAGGACTTGACAACTTTTTTTTAAAATAAAACGCAAACCATTTGAGATATTTCAAAAACTTTATTATCGGCTTGAAGTACAATCAAAACATTTATGAATGGAACTTGACTTCGTTCATATGGCCATCGCGGGCACGTTTGCGTCATTCGATTCGTTGGACCCAACGACTCGGCCACACATTTCGGCCGAAACAACGGCCGCGTTCAATGTTAGCTCTGAGCTCTTCCAACGTCGTCGGCTTGTTGGCATAAACCAATGACTTAACGTAGCCCCACAGAAAATAGTCAACCGGCGTTAAATCGCACGAACGAGGCGGCCAATCGACTGGCCCATTTCTTGAGATAACACGCTCACCATACTTCCTCTTTAATAAATAGATTGTAACGTGTGCTGTGTGGCTTGTGGCACAATTCTTGAGTCAGCTTGATCTTGTATGGGTGTAAACCAAGATCCTTATGCAAAATACGCCATAATGTGGTCTGAGCGATGCCGCTCTTAAAATTGCAGTCACCGACTCTGAATTTCGGTAGAAAATTTTTATAATTTGCAGACGTTGCTCGTTCGTGTACTTTACCATGATGAAAATGTTGAGTTTACTGAATAAACTGACAGTGACAGTTTGATGATTAGTGAAAGATTGCGTTCACAAATTAAATTCAAAGTTGTCAAGTCCCTATTGGAAACTTGGTTGAAAGGACTTTGTTGTATGTACTTTATGGGCTATACAGCGGCAGTAAACTTGTCAAAAATGCTAAAAACATTACGAATCTGATGGCTTCGTCATGTCAAACGTAACACGCCTGTCAAATGGAGAGAGTTACTGCTTGAGACCCAGGTCCAAATTAAACTGTAGCGTCATCTAAAGGAAGTTATAAAATTACCATTTTGCGGTGTATGAGCGGCCCAATCAAATCGGACTAATGTCAAATCTTACTAAAATCTGGATTTGCATCTCCTTCTCTAAGGTCTATCAATACAAAAAACAAAATTAAATTAATACCAGAGCCAGAGCACCAGTCCGGTGTGATGGTTGTGTTCAGATAAAACGGACAATTTAGACATTTTGACTTATGGAGCGTTGCGATTGAATTCCGATTTTGTTTTTTTTTTTTTTGTTTTGTGTGCACCATCTGGATTTGAACCGTGATTGCAAATTGGCAAAATCTCTAGCGTTTCTTTTATGTTTAGCTTTAAAGCGATCAAAAAGGTTTTTATCTACTTTTGCTACAAAACTCGTCTCGGGGCTATAAAAAAAGAGTGGGCTAAGCGATTCCCTGCAGAAACTTGACAATTTTTTATAATGGGCCACCCTTAGCCATTCTAAAATCTGGTCTTCATTCAAAGAAGGTTATGCTCTGTATTTGATGGACCATATCGTATAATCTGTAACGTCTGGAAAACTGTGCTTTTAAAAGATATCCTATCTTGTAGTATCAATGTAATTTTAATCTAAATACAAATACAAATACAAATACCATAGGAGGCTGATGGTTTAAGATTGAAATGAGAGAGAGAGCTAATTCTGTCTTTGCAGAAATGATAATGTTCGGCTCCTTTCTTTCAAACTGAACAGATGAACCTTCAGTCAAGGCAAAGCTTATTCCAAGTTAGTACTCTATGACAGCAAATGTTACCAAACCTTGGTTTAAAAGTAATGGGATTGGTATGAAAGTATGAGTGGAAACGACAACACTACTTCGCTGTCATGCATCGTCAGCAGTCAGTTATTAGACGCAGAACTCTGCATACATGAACGAATAACAGGCAACCCTCGACCATAATAATTGTCTTCTACGCTGCAGTTTTGTCGACTTTTGGGTTTTATGTTATTGCTGTCACCCTCTCTTCGGAGGTAGACAAGAAGACAAATACTTCATGGGTTTTCCACATACCACCGAGTGTGTACGTAACGTACGTACGAGTATTTGTGGTAAGAGAGCGCCGAAAAGTTTTTATTTTGTGTTTTTTTTTCCACTGTTTTTGGCGACCTATTCCAATTTTTTTCCCTCGCCACCTTTTTACCACCACCACCTGCTGTTCCCAGGTACAAGTACGGACAAAGTTCTATTGTTCTCTGAAGGAACAACAGAAACTATCGCATACACACCTTTTGTTTACGTTTACTTTGGAGTTAAGGTTTGGGTTTGGATTTTTTGGTTCTTCGGTTTCTCTCTTAAAGGTACGCGCGTATCTTTCTCTGTTGTTCCGTTTGCGTTAGTGAACCCCCGAAAGTAGGTGTAATAAAACGGTCACCCACCTTTTGGTAGGTCGGCATTGGGTACTCGGGATACCATGGTGTATGTCTGCAGTGACCTCGTACCTTGTACTTTTATACCAAATCCAAGAGTACGTACATATATATGTACAAACGTACACTTTCGGTCCGGGTTTGCTGAAGTGATGAGTTTTTTTTTATTATTATTTCATCGTTGTTTTCGAATGAAAAATTTACGATGGACATGGGACGCAACAACACAAATGGAGGAGGGATTGTGGAAATTTAAAGAGCACGCGACACGTTGATTGAATTGATAGCCATCGAATGGACAGAAGTTACTGTCGGCGACGAAGTAATTCATCGATCGATGAATTACAGAGTGGCAGGCTATTCGTAACTATATGTTCGGTTTTCAATTGGGCACTTGTAATTCGATCCGTTGGGCAGGTGGCAGGCTATAAAGGTCTGCCCCTTCTGTCCCTAAGTATGTAAGTAAAGTGCTCTATATGGCAGTTAAATTGTTTGAACTTGTTAATCGGAGTTTAGCGAAGGTTGATTGCCACACTGAATGATAGGGTTGAACGTTGAATCACTGCAAAATACTCGTAGTTTTTTTTTTTTGGGAAAATCCACCAACTACCACAACTGCTGAATTTATTGTTTGGCTTCAGTAATCGAATTATGTTTAGACAAAGTGATGGCACTTTATTCTTCAAATAAAAAGAGGTGGAGCAGGAGCAAAATTCTTTGAAATAATTATCTCACGCTTACACTTTAAAACCTTTCACCTTGTTCTCTTTCATCAATCAATGAGCGAGTTCTTTAATTACTGTTTTAGTCATTATTATAGAGAATTTAATTGAAAATTTTGTTAGGCATCTTACGATTCAATTAAAAGACTCAAACAAGGCTTGTGATCTAGGCAAATTCTGTGCTATATTTTCGCCATACATTAAGTAAGCGGAAGACTTTTGAACTCGCCCATGAAATACACTTCGCTTAGTACTTTAACCGAAATCAAGCCAAATAATTTTTTGGGAATCCTTTTAGCTTTTCTTCCTGGAAGGTCCAATTACCATTCGATTTTTTTCCTATCAAGGAACACGGGACCACATCTTCAATTAAAAGCTCAGGGGCACGTTAAAAGAAAATATCTAGAGTTTTGTGTATACCCTCTGCTGCATAGTGCTATTCATGATTTAAATGGTTCTATCCAGCAATTGTAATGGTGAGACATGAACTGATGCTTTATTGATATGTTCGTCACCGTCATCTGGAGTTCTACGAGAGTATTCTCCGGAATAAAGTACCTCAAAACCCCAGTTCAATTCATTTCGCCAGCAAGAAGCACTGCTGTATTTTAGTCTGGCAAACGACCCTTAAACAAGATAGACCTTCAAATCTAGGTGACTGTTCATTGCTAGCCAAAAAAAATGTAGTGTACGGACAATCAACTCTATACAATGTCTTGTTTGTTGGTTGTACGCTGGTAAAAATTGGACCACCAAAGGGAGAAAAACGATTTTGATCACTACTTTTGCCCATTTTTCTGACAGCATTTGGATACCGTGTCGGAAGAACGCTCACCTTTTATGGATATCCGCGAATCGACTCAATTTTTGATATCTTCATATGATGTAAAGTTATTCTCAGACAAGTTATGTGCCATGGATCGGAGTGGTAATCGGAAGGAGATATGTCTGGTGAACAGCGCGGGCGGGGTAGGATTTCCCAATTGACCGTTTCCAAGCGCCGCAACATGTGGACGAGCATTATTATGCAGGAAAATAATTTTGTTGTGCCTGGAGTAGTAGTGAGCGCGGTTGTTCTTGAGTTCTCGGCTAAATCCCATCATGTGTGTTCGGTAGAGAGCCCCAACATTAATTTCGTTTGCTTTTTAAGACAGCCAGATCGTTTCATGCCTATTTCAAAACATTGATTGATTACATTGAATTTTTGGATCATTATTTTCGGTATTTTCGTTACCTTAAGTTGGCAAAGTCGGTTTAAATAATGCAGGGCTCGTACGTACGAAGTACATACAAAGCATAGTTACAAACTCTAAACTTTTTCTCCTTTTGAAGAATGGGCATAAATGAGCACAGTTGACAGCAGGTTCAACTATTTGGCTAACATGAAAAACAAGGCCACGACCCCGAATCTAACCTCAATTTGGTGTATTCATAACAGCTGTTATAAACTTCAAGTTACAGCTTCTCCTTAACACGTTCAATGCGGACTACATCTTAAGATGTAATTTCTGTCAACCCCGCGTACGGACTACATCTTAAGATGTAGTGGCTCCATGGCAATTCCCGCCGTCGAAAGTTGTCGTGCATTGCGGAATTGCCTACTTGGGGAACCCCGCTTACGGACTACATCTTAAGATGTAGTCGTCAAATAACCTTGTTTTAACGGTTTTTTCGTAACAAAATCATTTCAGAACCATAAAAAACCATAAATCCGTACTGAAAAACCACTTTTAGTCCAAACAAAATCTCCGTACACGGGGGTAGGACGGCTATTTCGTCCCGCATTGAACGTGTTAAGAAGTAGCAATGACCACATATTCTGTTTTCGTTGACGGCACCCTAAAATTTCACGAGGATACCATCCAGCTTGGCATAGGAAATTCTCATATTTTTACGGCCATTTAAAGCCATTTAACAAAGGATATGTTACAATCAGCAACTCCAATATCAAATGAGAAATGAGTTTGTTGTACACATTAGTCTACTAGTCGGTGACCCTATTTTTAACTATCTAGAGATGACACGAACACGCTGTTCGTCGGCTTGATTTAAGCAAAAATCATTTTGCCCACTTCCAGTGTAGTGCACAGCATTCTAAAATTAATTCTTGTACACCGTCTTACATCCAATACTCCTCACGATTATTAATTAGCCTTTCAGCTCAAAGGCACATCTTGGCAACAAGCAAGACTCTTAATTGTTTAGTCTTAAAACTAGAAGCAGATGTCAGATAAGATATAAAGTCTTATTAAGAAGTGAGATACACATTTATTCAACTAAGAATAAAAATTTACTAAGAGGATTAAAAAGTGCACCCATGAATGGTGGCATTCCACAAGAATCCGCACTAGGACCTAATGTATAACATAAGACGTCTTTAAGGACGACGAAGTTCAGAAATTTCGCAGAAAATAAAAGTTTTCGCCAAAAAGTTGTCGTTGCATACAACCAAGTAAATAGAAGATGCGTTTTACGTTTCAGTCCGACATTATCTGTAATTGTGATGCTGACTTCTGGTGTTATGTTGGCAAATTGTTTTAGAATATTTTGATTCGTTGGTGTAGACTTTTTCTCATCAAGTATCAAGGAAAAAGATTGGAGGCGATAAAATTAGCAGAATCTAATAGTGCGATAATATTTCCACTTTTTGAAAATTTGTATTGTATCAAGGGCTGTATTCACATACACATATGTATATGGCACCGTCTTGTTGGAACCACTTGTGCCAATGCGGGCACAAGCAAGCGCCATACGGAATCAGCAGTAAGTATTACAGCATAGCTTCCGGCATCATCAAATAAGTATTAGCCAATGATTTTTGCGTCCGATATGGTGCACCATTCAGTCATCTATTAGAGCTTAATGGACGCTGCTGATTTTCGGTGACCCACCAACGATGTTTCGGCTTACTTACGAAGCCAGTCAAGTAGAAATGTGCCCTCGTTACTTATCAGGATATTCAAGTCAATAGAGGAGGTCATTTATTCTGAGCTGTGAGGCCCAATGACTCCAAAAATCTCCATCGTTTATGATAAATACGAGGGCGGGTCAATAAGTCCGTGACTTTTTGAATTTCTGACCTCTTTACTGAAACAGCAACACTGCTCCTGTCAACAGGCATCTGTCAGTTGACTCCTGTCAAAATTTAAACTTGCTGCGTCAGTTAGTTTGTGTTTGACAGCTATTTTTATCAGACTACTCACTAATTTGAGGAGAAAATGGAAAAAAGTGAATTTCGTGTGCTTATTAAGCATTATTTCTTGCGAAAAAAAACCATTACCGAGACCAAGGCTAAGCTTGATAAATACTATGGGGACTCTGCACCATCGATTTCAATGGTAAAAAAGTGGTTTACTGAATTTCGTTGTGGCCGTACAAGCACTGAAGATGCCGAACGTCCTGGACGCCCAGTTGAGGTCTCTACACCAGAAACAATCGAAAAAATTCACGATATGGTGTTGGCCGACCGAAGATTGAAAGTGCGAGAGATTGTGGAAGCCGTAGAGATCTCGCATGGCTCAGTGGTTTCAATTTTGAATGATCACTTGGGCATGAGAAAGCTTTCCGCAAGATGGGTGCCGCGTTTGCTCACAGTCGACCACAAACGCATGTGCAGTTGCCATGGCAAAAATCCATGAATTGGGCTATGAATTGCTCCCTCATCCACCCTATTCTCCAGATTTGGCTCCGAGCGACTACTTCTTGTTCCCAAACCTGAAGAAATGGCTTGGTGGAAAAAGATTTGACTCCAATGATGAAGTCATCTCGCAAACAAAGGCCTATTTTGAGGACCTCAACAAAACATTTTTTTTGGAAGGGATAAAAAAATTGGAGAAGCGTTGGACAAAGTGTATAGAGCTCAAGGGAGACTACGTTGAAAAATAAAATTATTTTTTTATCAAAAAATCTGTGTTTTAATCCAAAAGTCACGGACTTATTGACCCGCCCTCGTATCAATCGACTATTGTCAAATATGAGCTGACAAATGAAAGTCATGCAGCGTAGCCTTTGCATATACGAGTAGAATCCACTTTTGCCTTAAAATAATAATCAAATACCTGGGTATGATATGATATGGAAATGCAGTCATCGAGGCCGATCTTCAAGTCTCGGGATCGTGACAATCGTAGAGCTATAGACTTACACCAAAGTTCCGCTATTAAGACATGGAATTCATTTAAAATATCTTATTTTCTTACTGACAGTAACTTGAATTTCCGCAGAAATTCGCTTAGATCCGCCTCAAGCTTTGGCGCCTGCTTTTCATACAATATCCAGATGTGATTTTGAATTCCATACCTAATTACCATCTACCTCATTCCTCATACAACTGAAAGGAAAATCAACAAAATTTCCTCCCAAAAATAACAAAACAACATCAAGTTCCGTGAAAAGAAAGCAATAGGTATCTCTTCAATATCCGCCACACAAAAATGTCTATTCAAGAACTTTATGCGCACCCCCAGGTTGTTGTTGTCTAATGTCTAAGTTTAACTGACTCATGTACAATAACACAAAACTTACACTTGTAGCTCACGGTCATAGCGTAGCCGGAACCTCTGAGCATTTTGTGTTTTTAAGGCGCCCCCTCTCGAAGTACATCGAAACAATCATTTTTGTTTACCCTTACGGATCCTCTTACCTCGAGAATGCCTCATGGGAATTTCATTTTACGTTGATTACTGATGACTTATGACCTAATTGACAGTGCGTCAATGTAAAAACAAAAAAAAACAAGTAAAAGTTACAAAGTCTTCCCTCTACAACATTTTGGACTCGTCAATATCAATTGTCGTGTCACTACACCACTCCTCCGACTACAATTGGATTAGGTACGAGTACTATACAGGGAATCGATTTCGAATTCCAATTCGAAACATGTCTCTCCCTGCCTACTCCTCTCCCCGTTCGAAGCACACACCTTTCGCTAATTTTAAATGCAAACAATTAAGCTACTTGTTGCTAATTAAATACCCACTTAGCTTAACTAAATGTAAACACACCAGCAGCTGGATAAAATTAAGTATCTCATCTGATTTCATCTCTTGTTCAGAATCTCAAATTAAGAACCGCATCTGCAGATATACCGAACAAAATCCGGTGATCAGGCGATAGGGGGGCTGCCAAATCAAGAGACCAAGCGATACCGGGAGACAACAGAACCCAAACCAACTGGTCGAATCAGGTGCTAATCAGTAAATAAAATATTTTCCCCCTACCCCCACACTCTGCATCGTTCTTTTCGATTATTATTCGTAATTTTCTTTTTCTTTCTCTGATTCATCATTAGCATCAACATTTCATAAATAACAGCTACGCCAAGAGCCAAGACGTAAGGTGGCAACACACTAAAGCGGTAAGGCGGCACCTCAACGCAAAGGAAAGAAGGAATTCTTCTCTTTTGTGCTTCCATTGTACAATTAAACTGGTAGAGGTGTATCTTTGTATCTTTGTATCTTTGTATCTTCGAACGTATCTTTATATCGTTTTTTGACCAAATTTTTATTCCTTATTCGTCTCTTACTCCCTCCCTCCTCTCCTCTTCATCAACACACTTTGAGGGCAGTTAATAAATGATGAAAACAAATTCACAAATCCACGAATCGACACCGCGCGGCATAAACAAGAATTTATATTCTCAAGGGGCCCGCGATATTCCATCGTGGAGCTGGAACTTGTACTTTTTTTTTTCGTTTTTGTTGTTGTTGTTGTTTTTTCTTTCCTGGAGAAGAGAAGAAGATTTAGCGTGGTGGTGTAGTAGATAAATGCCACGCATATTACGTCACCGTTAGCTGTTTGATTAATATTTCGCTGAGGCAGGTAAAACCACGCAAAAAATTTCTAAAGGTGAAGACTGCTATTTCCAGTTGAAAAAGATTCGTTATTTCAATTTTAATTTTTTTTTGCAAAAAATGAAAAAAAAAAAAAAAACTTGATAACTGACGTAAGCGAGCGACCAATTGTGATGATGACGCTAACCTACTGCTGAGCTCGTGCGACGAAATACGACTAATAACATGTGTCCGGTACTATTGTGCCAATCTGGAGACTGTGAAGGTTTTTTTCGAATACGAGTAGAGTATGTGCCACAAGTGGAACCTCAGATAATCAATATGACTTAACTAGAACTGTTTTGCATTTTTGACGCGTGTAGTTTGACAGCTTACAATTTTTGAAATGCCGACATTTCTTTCCTTTAATGAACGTCCAACATTTAGAACAGATTCTGGTCTATTGTAGAAAGTCCTTCGGTAGCCTCGTACACAACTGATTACGCTTTATTTAAAACAGCAAAACTTGGTTAGGTTTATTGAACTGCGTCGTTGCTTTCCCTATCCCAGCATGTATGATAAGCGCCCTGATTACTTCTGCTACACAGATTTGCCTCTAAGTTTGGGGAAATACGAGTGGAAAAGCTCTATACTCAATCCACTGTAAAGCATAAAAAATCCATTAGCCTACTGCAGAAGTATTCGCTTTAAACTCCGTTTGATAAGATCTCTAACACTGACCAGTATCTCTAGCTGGTTCCTTCAGCTTATGCAGAAATTATTGTTTCTGCCTAACGAATGACTCGCGAGAGATTCGATTAAAGGCTTGCATCGTTACTGGATTGTCCGCAAAACATCGATCTTTAAAGGTCCAGAAAAATTAAGCATCACGAGAACAAACTTGATTACCGAATATAATGGGCAAAAAATCGATTGTTTGATGGGCTGTGTGGCGCCATCGTGTTGAAACCAGAGATCGTCCAACGCCATGTCTTTAATTTAAGTCCTCACAAATTCGGTAATAATGGTTTTCTACCACTCACCGTTGGCCTTGTTAACGCCATTTCCAGCAACATATTCAAAACAAAATAACTTCGGAGGCACCAGCTTCTCGACAAGGCGGGTTATCCGATCCGCGGCATTTTTTTTTTTTTTTTGTTAACTTAGCCGCCGAGTGAAAATGAGCTTCATCAGAAAAATGATTTTTCGGCCTAATTCGGCGTTCAATTCTTGCTGCTGTTAAGGGCAAACTGAGTAAACTGGTCTTTGTAAGGAAATAATCCGAGAACTTTGCGAAAATTCTCATCAAATTGATGTGCGAAATGTTGAGTAGTTGAGATCGATGGCGAGTCGATGACGCTGGATTAAGTACAACCCTCTTGACCACATTATTGTCGGTACGTGCCATATAACGACGGGGAACGCGAGATTTTTCCGCAATCAAGTCGGTCTTACGAACTTTTTGCACAAAATTGCGTGCAGCAGGTGTTGTGGGTACTTCATTTTGGTCAAAACTTCATTTTAATAAACGAAATCTCTTTTGAAATAAATTTGCAATATTTCCCAACGTTGATGAAGCATAAAGCGATTGATTTACTTCAGAGGTATGATACTAACTAACATTCAAGATTTCGAGCGAGAAAGAGCTGTCAGTGTCAAAGTAACATATGAATTATTTAAAAGGGAATTTGGAAAACCCTGCTTATATCGTATTTGTACATATCAGTCCAATCAGAGTGTCAGAAAAAATATTGAGTTGGACTTACTGAGGATGACTTTGCGATGACTTTGCGATGACTTTGCGATGACTCCATTCCTTCCTTTCTGTAATCAGGTGATTGGAGTCTATGTTAAAGTCAATTTCAGTTAGTTGAAAGTCAGTTGCTCTTTTGTGAGGAGGACCACCTCTGGCCGGATTGACACAAAAGCCACTACTGTGAGTTCAGCAGAGGAGTGCTAGAAAGGGCCAAACCGATATAAAAACAAAGGGACGCCTAGACAAAGATAACGTGAACGTATTGATTTGCAAATGATTACGAATATCCAATGAATTAACAACCCGAATGAAGAACATCGTTCGATTTTCTGGGCGCTCTATTGTGTTTCACTTAGACGTAGTTTGTGTAGAGTTCATGGAGTAGATTGCAATATTTAGGATGACTTCGTTTTCCGTCAGGTCCGTAGAGTTCCGTAGAGTTCCGTAGAGGTCTCAAACAAGCAAGTAATACAGAGTAGAAAACTCAGTTATAACCAACTTTCCATCGTAAGGCGAACATTCACAGAGAAAACCACTCTCAAAGTAAGCGTTGCAGGTGTCGCTTACAAGTATGCCCAAAAGACTTGTTGCTTAGCGGGAGGGACGACAGATATTACCCTTAAGTATTGTCGGGAACCAATTTTTTTGTTTAGCCGAAGAATAATGCTATACACGGTTTATTTCAAAGGTAGCCCGAGAGAGCTAACCTAGGTTTACATACATAGCTAACTCATATGTGATATAATTTCTGGCGTCCCATATTGTCTTAAGACATAGACTCTTTGGAATTGTTCAATTGTTCTTCACTTTTAAATTTATTTCCTGAAGAATATTGAAGCCTAGATGTTGTGAGTCCTGAGTATCCCTGAAGCAATAGAAGTTCATTTGTCTATAACACCAAAACAAACAAATATCAAGGTATGTTTGGATGTAAAATTTCATTTGCTCATTACTTCAACCTTTAGGTCTTTTATGTTATTAAAAAATGTAGACCCAATCCCTGTTTCGTTAGGAATTAAGTGTCGCAAGAACAGGGTCTTATCGTCCTGATACTTTGTTTTATAGGGTCGATAGTCCCTGAACGACCTTAATTGAAAAAAGTTTCTTATTATAATTGCAATTGGACAGATAGCTGCAGAAGATCATATGTCTGATGTAAATCACAGAATCAGAATCAGTTGAGTGAACAGAAGCATATTTTTCTCTTAACTAAATACAGATACGAATAAAAGTGCCGCATTGTTTGCGCCTGATGTTAAGGCAACCCACCACCAGCCTTTAGATAAACCCGAAATACACAAATACACAATACACAAGTTCTCTCAAAAGAAACAAAATAACGCTTCAGAAGGTATGCCTTCAGAACACGATAAACACTCCAGGAACTACTCAAAATCTGGCAAGCATCCCCCATAGCATTTGGAGTTTGGCGACTCATTTTAAGCCTGTTCATACTGAACAACAATAACAAGAAAAATTGACATAGGAATAAGCACACTCAGACAGACTAAGTTTACAAAGATGTAGATAATGCAGAGACTATTTCAAACCATCAATTCATGAGAGTGAACATAAGTCGGGCTACTGGAATACCAACTCTATAGGTCCCATTTGTGTATTGAAAGCACTGTTCCCATTTAATATTGCATTAGAACCATACCTGGTGTACTGCGAGAGTGTCAACTCTAAGGCACCACCTGATAGTGCTCACCGTGTAAAACCCTTAAAGTCTTGAAGTCAAACAAAAATTATCTGTTTATGGGGTGTAACGTACTAAGCTTTAGGGTCTTAAATTCCAATGACAAACTGACAATCTGTATTCGGCTGATCGAAGTCTCTGGTCATTTCGCCACTATTTTGAACTGAATCAGCAATTATCTTTCTCTTACTTGTAGTGCAGAAAGTCTATACATTTGGAAACATTACACAATCTTAGTCCACATCGAACCAACCCAATTATCAAACAGATGCAATGTATGGTCTTCCTACCAAACATTTAACAAAGTGCGTTCCCCAATTGTTAACCATACTGTAACTATCCGACAGTGTTTTTATCTGCCGATTATAATTACAACCACATCCACTATTCGCGGAGAGAAGGCAAAGGGAAATCATTTGTATAAATGAACATTGTCATTCACTTCATCCATTCTCGCTTGTCCATTCATAAAAATGAAAAAGTTTGCTCAATTCCACTTGATTGAGGCTTCCCGCTGCTACTACATCTGCAGTCACCGCCACTGTCGCCGCTGCCGCTATTACTCTCTGGCGTCTCTGCTCTGTCTTGTTGAGTCTAACTTCATGGGTTTGATACATTGTGTGACACGTCTCACCCCCTCATTGGTAACATTTTGTTGTACTTCGAGGAAAAATTGTGTTTGAACAACTTTTGTGCAAAATAAATAATTTGTTTTACAATTTCGATTAACGTCGCAACCAGCACAGCACCCATAGTCACAGTTACAGTCACAGTCATGGTTATAGTCATATCTAGAAGCAAAGACAGAGAGTAGTCTTTGTAGTTCAATGAATAGGACACCGAGAGTGTCTTCATCTGCTTCATCGGAGATACTCTTTAGAAAGAAGGGGCAAGAGACATTAACAATTTAGTCCCCCCGAAAACCGACCGACTGGTATCACATAATGACGGCTAATTGAATTAATTCGAAGACTTTGAGCGCTCACAGTGTTCCACACAACACAAAAATCGTGGAAAACGATTGCCAATTCGTTCTGGCTGATGAGCATCTTGTTATTGTTTACGACAAAACTTAGCAACGATGTCGGCACTCAACTCGATTACCAAATGAAAATTGACATGAGATATGAGTGTGAGTATGAATACATTTCAGTCTTGACATATGTACCTCGTTACTCATAGAATCTTTAAGTACACCGACTTGTTTGCCAGCTTAATTTGAGTGTCCTTCATTTGGCAATGCAACGACGAGGGAAGACTCTTTCAACTGAACTTTCAGAATGTGACTGGCTAGAGAGGACCGCCACAATTAAGACAGTATGTACCCCCTAGTCGGGTTGTACTCTTAGCAATAAGTACTTGTAATTTATTTTAAAGATCTCAACCCCATACCCTCCATCTCGTGTGGTTAGAAGTGAAGCTCTCATCTGGTATTTCCGAGAACCATAAGCCCACTAAGTCATGGGGAGCAATTATCCAATTTGCCAAAATGTGTCGCATGTTGCATTAATCACAGAAAACAATTCTAAATGACCAGCCTGACGTGAGTACAAGTACGACAACGAGAATGATATATCCCGGATGAGTACTCGTACAAGTATCTCAGGACCGGATGACCATCACAAACTCTACTACCCAAACGAGGGCTCGTATCTTCTATGGCAATTTATGGATTGGCCAAAAACTTTTTCAATCGCATTTGTAAACGGGGGGGTGTTTGTTGTTTGTTTGGTAAATGATTTATGACTTGCGAGGTTGTTTTGACAGCGCCTGTAGGTTTGTCGATTTGCATTTTAATAGCCAACGATCGATTGGAACAGTGGATGAAGTTTCATTTTGGGCTTTTGTGATATCGACAAGTTTATCGTCACTGCCATATTCGAATTTAATTAGAAGCATAAAATAAATTTATTTGATTGCGATGTTAGAATTATGTTCGAACGAGAGTTCCAACGACAGAAGTTCTTTTAATGGTTCCCCACACTAATTTGTCCAAATGAAATTATGACAGAGGATACCTTAGTATGGGGTGAGAAGTGGATTGAAACATGATACTGATGTTTGATTGGATCGATACAGGTTGTACCATGTTTTGAAATTTTTTTTTTTTTAAATGGTAATGAATGATGACAATATATAGTGTAATACAACAAGGCGTCGGAAGAATGTCTTCTGTTTAAACTTTGGGTTGCAGTCGGTTTTGATAAGTAACACTGCTCCCTCAACATCAGATATGTTTGATAAAATCTGTCAAAAAAGCTCCAGACCTGCGATCATTGTCCCACTCCTCTACACTGGGAATATCTTAATCTTGAACTACTCGTATTTTGTTGATAAACCGCCGGCTACACCAGTATCATTCAAGTTTAAACCTACAGAATACCTTAGAAGCTCAAGAGGGGCTCCCATGAATCTATAAGAGTGAGAAAAGCTCAGAGTTTAATACAGACACTAGACAAACGGATTTTCAATATATTGGGTCTATAACTTAATTCGTGCGGTTTGCTAAGAGATGGCGTAACTTGTATTATTCCACTGGAACATGCGTTGGAAAGCAACTGTCATTGTACGTCATTTCATTATATGTCATTCATTTGAAGCGTAAACAACAATAATTTTTTTTCACTCAAATATGTCGAACTTTGTGCCTGAAAAAGTGTTTTTGCGGGGAGTTCTTCTTCATTACTTTAATATGAAGAAAATTGCTGCCGAAAGTCATCGTATTTTGGTGGAAGCTTATGGTGAACATGCGAACTTGCCAAAAGTGGTCTGCACGGTTTAAAAGTGGTGATTTTGGCTTGGAAGACGATGAACCCTGGGCAGCCAAAAAAGTTTGGAGATGAAGAACTGGAAGCATTACTCTATGAAGATTGTTGCCAAACACAAGAAGAGCTCGCAACATCTTAGGGTGTCACTCAAGCAGCCATTTCAAAACGTTTAAAAGCAGCTGGATATATTCAAAAGCAAGGAAATTGGGTTCCACATGAACTCAAGCCGAGAGACGTCGAAAGGCGCTTTTGCATGTCCGAAATGCTGCTGGAACGCCACAAAAGGAAGTCACTTTTGCATCGGATTGTTATTGGTGATGAAAAATGGATCCATTACGACAACAACAAGCGCAAAAAATCATATGTGAAACCCGGCCAACCAGCCAAATCAACGGCAAAGCCGAATATCCGTGGCGCGAAGGTAATGCTCTGTATTTGGTGGGATCAGCTGTATTATGAGCTGCTAAAACCGGGTGAAACCATCAATGGACAACGCTACCGAACACAATTAATCCATTTGAAGAGAGCAGTAGCCGAAAAACGCCCGGAATATGCGACCAGACATGAGGCAATAATTTTCCATCGGCCCCACGTTACTATTCCGGTTAAGAACTATTTGAAAAACAGTGGATGGGAAGTCTTGTCCCACCCGCCTTATAGCCCAGACCTTGCCCCTTCTGGCTACCATTTGTTCCGGTCGATGCAGAACGCCCTCACTAAAATACGGTTCACATCAGAGCAGAATATCAAAAATTGGCTTGATTCATTCTTGGCTGCCAAGCCGGCGCAGTTCTTTTGGGATGGGATCCACAAATTGCCAGAAAGATGGGAAAAAGTCATAGCTTCAGATGGGCAATACTTTAAATAATACTATTGTACATGTTTTTCTTAAATAAACGTTCAAATTTTGAAAAAAAAAAAACCACACGAATTAAGTTATATACCAACAATATGCCACAAGGTTCCATATTATCACCAATATTTGACACACTGATATCCACAACTGTCAGTGGATAAGGGGACACAAAAAATATTATTTTCTGAGAAAATATTTATGATCATGATAGCATCTTGAACCGGAGTACCACAGGGTAGTAAGTTGTCGACCATACTTCGTTTTCTTGTTTGTTATAAACATGACGCACTGGATAGTAAAAACTCATATAAATGTCTTTGAAGGTTTCTGTGGTTCCATGGCACTCTTTTACTCGATGTTTGTAACAAATGTTGTTATGGTCATACGATCAGAGATAAAAGAAAATGATTTGTTAAGTGGAGTTTGCTCTGATTCTTAAATTCGCTTCAAATATGACTGCCAAGATATATTGTATGCAATAGCCGCGTCCAGGGGGATCAGTTAGAGCCGGTAAGAGCGGTTTACTAATTTAGTTCTAAGTAATGTTGCTGAAAGTACCTTCCGTACCGTGTACCGTGTACCGTGTCCTTTAAGCATGATGGTATTGATGTATGAAATTATTTTGGTGTGCTCCCAGTGGTGTTTCCTATCTTACGATTTAAGAATGGCTAGAAAACAAGCGGTATGAAATGGTTTACGGATTTGAGTTATAGTCTACAATGGCTGATTTGTTCCCTGTTTTATTTTTCAGCTCACGTGTGATTCGTCACTTGGGTCAAAATCAAACATGCCCAGTTAGCATTGCTTTTTCATAATGGAAAGACACACCCGGACAAAGTTTACCAATGATTGAATTTTTTTATCTAAATTCGTGCTCTGTGAAAAATGTTTTTCGGTCGTCTAAATCGACCTACTGAGCCACCAATACAAGCCATAGTGACCAAATTTCGTACCAATTTACCAATACCAATTTCATGCTAGTGTTAAGGAAGACCGTGACTTGTCGATTTGTCGCGTTCGCACCAAATTGGAAGAACGGTGAAGATTTTACGCAAGGATCTTGGTCTAAAATCTTACAAATACAGCTCGTGTAAGAACTGAAGGTAAGGCCCTTAGAACAGCTGGAGGAAGATCCATTGCATTTGGTCCGATGAGCACACTCAGGCTATAGAAGAACTGCCAATCCACCCAGAAAAGTGCACTGGTTGGTCCGGTATACCTAATGTCGTGCGGAATCATTGGCCCATATTTTTTCAAAGATGACCGTGAAAACAACGTTACTGTAAATGGCGCCCGCTATCATTCAAAATGCAGGAGCTAAACCTAGTCGACATGCGGTTCCAGTAAGACGAAGCTACTAGACACACAGACCGCGAATCGATGGATCAATTGAGAAATGAGTTCGGTGAGCAATTTATCGCCCGTTTTGGATCGATGAATTGGTCGGCTAGATCGTCCGATTTCACGCCTTTGAAGCCTTAGAAGAAAACATTACACGTTTTATTAGCGAGGCACATACCAGCCGATACCCACGAACAAATGACTCAAAATTGGACTTTCTGGATCGACCACTTAAAACGTAGTCGCGTTTAACATTTAATAGCCAAAAAGTAATCGCAAGCATTCATATATCAACTCAAATAAAAATTGTATATTGTATTTTGGTTAAAAACCAAACTCTTAAAAAATCACCCCTTAGCACTAGGCAATGTAGAGCACGACTCTGAATCTACTTTGATTTTCCATCTTTGCGGAAGAATTATGAATTCTTCTTTCCATTCACACAAAGTTATAAGAATTCATCTAAGGCGAACTGTTGGTGTAAATAGCGATGAGGCGTCTGTGCCCCTCTCGTTTTAAGTTTTTATTCTCTCGATGTGAACCCCGCCTCGAAGCCTCTTCACTCACTGTGTTGTGTTTTCCACAAAAAAGAAAGGGGAACCGATTTCAAAACAAAACAAGGGATTTCTTCAGAGACAACGTTTTCAAGAATGGCAATGTCAAAATTGTTTTTTTCGCTGTATTGCTTGGGTGTTGAGCCCAGACCCTTGAAGTGAAAGCCAACTAACTTATCCACAGCAACGGGTTGGTCCTGGAAATAGTATGAAAAACCATTCATGCTAAGGCATGTAAGTGTGTCTTGAACTATAAATGAGAGTCGCCTAATTGGTGGCTAACAGCTCATATGAAATCTACACCCGGATACATGGGCAATGTTTAAAGCACAACGATTGAAAGATACCGCCGGAAAGGAGTGCATACCATATTTGGCAGGACATTGTTTAACCATCATCAAGCGCAATAACCTCCCAGTCCCATTGGTTTCACTTAACGAAACCGCAAGACAAGATACACCAACTTCTTCCAAAGAAAATGAAAGATTTGGAGAAGCACTGTACGAGTTGGAGGACAAGAACAAAAATTCCAAAAAGAAGAATTCAGTGAAAAACATCTGTAGATGCTTGAAATCTGTGTTGATTATTTCGAAAGATTGTTGAACGGCAACGGCAATGATGGCCAATAGTCTAGTTTCTGGCAGATTGAATGTGACCGACGATAGACAGCAATTTTATCTATCTGATTAAGATATATGTATCTTAACTAACGCTGCAGAAGGAGCGGGTGTTGTTGATTAAAGCAGTGACAGTTGATGTGTTTGGTTGATATGTAAAGCCATTCAAGATCGTTTGCCTTATTTTAAAGAAAGGATACCATTTGAACGGAACCAACGACAGAGCGACAGTCCTGGTAATAGTATGAAAAACCATTCATGCTAAAACATGTAAGTGTGTCTTGAATCGCCTAATTGGTGGCTAACAGCTCATATGAAATCTACACCCGGATACATGGGCAATGTTTAAAGCACAACGATTGAAAGATACCGCCGGAAAGGAGTGCATACCATATTTGGCGGGACATTGTTCAACCATCATCAAGCGCAATAACCTCCCAGTCCCATTGGTTTCACTTAACGAAACCGCAAGACAAGATACACCAACTTCTTCCAAAGAAAATGAAAGATTTGGAGAAGCACTGTACGAGTTGGAGGACAAGAACAAAAATTCCAAAAAGAAGAATTCAGTGAAAAACATCTGTAGATGCTTGAAATCTGTGTTGATTATTTCGAAAGATTGTTGAACGGCAGATTGAATGTGACCGACGACAGACAGCAATTTCATCTATCTGATTAAGATATATGTGTCTTAACTAACGCTGCAGAAGGAGCGGGTGTTGTTGATTAAAGCAGTGACAGTTGATGTGTTTGGTTGATATGTAAAGCCATTCAAGATCGTTTGCCTTATTTTAAAGAAAGGATACCATTTGAACGGAACCAACGACAGAGGCATGCTTTGTGTGTCCGTTTGAAACACTAAGCGACCACTGTCATAAGAATTTAATAGAGTTCAGTTGCTCATTTTAAAATCTGTTCCAAACTTGGAAGGACATTCAAATCGATACTCAAGATCCGGTCATTGATTTGGAGATCACCTATGACAGCATTTGCAGACACCATCTACATTGAGTAATGTCTTGTTGGGATATTTCCAATAGATGACGCTCTCCAGCATCAGAAACCTTTACATCTTCTCACTAGAAACACTGACGCACTCCTGACTGTGGGAATAAGCGAAATCTAGGTAAAAAGGTCCAAGAGCTAGATAAGTGGCACTGCTTTCTTTTTTTAAAAAAAACCTGACTCGCTAGTATCGATTGAGAAGCACTTCGACCTAAAAAGATCTTTTGTGTTGGAGGAGTCAGAAAGAAAATTAGGCTAGTAGAATTTCTACCTTCCGAATGAAGTTAGCAACTCTACCAGCAGGGGAGTCCATTATTTTAGAGATGTCGAGTTGTTCTCTGAGGAAGGTGTTCCGCCTGATTCCATTGAGGGCTGGACAGCCACATAAAATGTGTTCAGCTGTTTCTTCGTCTTCGAGACAGAGTCAACATTCTGCGGAGTCAGCAAGTCCTATTTTGCTGAGGTGATATCTTAAACCGTTGTGTCCTATAAGGTATCCTACTAGGTTTCTAATGTCATGCCGATTTAGATTTAGACATCTATCGGCATTTTTATTAATGGTTAGGATGGCTCGTTTGGCTTGCCCTAGCTCTGGAGTCTCCTCCCAGTATGAGATGCATTTTGAATGCTCCCAGCGCTTAATGGCTAAATTTACTGCTGTTTAAGATGTGCAGCAGAAGGGTTCAGGTCTGTTGAAGGGGGTTTCTGAATCTTTCCTGGCCAGTTTGTCTGCCTTTTCGTTTCCGTCAATGCCCTCATGCCCAGATATTTTGCCCACCATATTTTGGTTTGTTTCTTGAGCTTACTTTATGGAGGGTATTGAAGCATTGCATGACTGATTTGGAGTCAATAACATGCGATCTTAGGGCATTTATAGCTGTTTGATTGTCCGTGAATATATGGATGTTTGCACCTTTGATACCAGAGTTGTGTATCAGATTGAATGGTGTGTATTTCAGCTTGGAATACACTAGAACTCTTGCACATGGGAATTGATATGTTGGTGTTCGGTCAATGTATGCCGCCACTGCCGTTTCCATTTTGAGCAGCGCCACTGCTCTAGTCGGAAGTAAATAAATTCATCGGCTACGCTACTACGCGACTGCAGCAGCGAACGTAAATCTACAATTCGACGAGAAGGGTCTTCGAATAAGAGTTTGAAAGAACAATATCGTAAAGGTTGATCTTCTCTCAAGTGGGGGCGCAAAGATATAAAGTTGTTGATTGAGGTCCAATACTTCTATTCAAAATAGAATTCAAGCTCGTATACTGGCTAATATTATCCTAACACGAAAGGGTACATGAAGCATAAATTGACACCAGATCTACCTAAGCTAACTGTATTTATTCAAAACCACTTGTCAACAGCGATTTTCATTCATGACAAACCGACTGCTTCTTAGGATTCGAAATCACTGCAATAACGATGAATTCCGTTTGACTAAAACCTATTAGCATACAACATTGCCAAACGAGAACTATAGTCCAGCAACTTTGTTGTAGGTATAGAGGTACACAGGTAAGAAAAGTCTTACATTTGCATTTGCCTACTTCATTTGGTTTAACATAAAAACCCTCCATAAATCTCAAGTGAGAGGTACCTCCGAATTTCCGAATCTAAAAACAACAAATTCACATTCGTGCAAATTTTTTGCGAGAGAAAATTTCCAAGTAAATTGCTTCCGAGGTCTGATATTTGTTTGTACCTTCGTTGTTCGTCTCTACCTGGTGCGTTTGCCAAAACCGCAAACGGTAAGATTTGTATCCGAAAAGAACTAAGAACTGAAGAATAACAACTTTTCCGTTCGTCCATTTGTTGGATTTCCATTTCAAGAAGTGTTTCTTTTTACCCACCATACCATGTCCGAGTCTTTGAGCAAGGGGGTGCAAAATGGCAAAATGCGAACAACCAACCCTTCCAACCGACACTTTCTTCGGACAAGAGTTCATGTCCACATCCACTTCATGATAAATTCTCATTCCCCAAAGCGGGACTGTGGTTTTCCAACCAACACACCCAGCAACTGAGTCCTTTTTCTTTTTTATTTCGTTTCTTCGTCGTAAATTAACGAGTCCCGCAATAAACTTGGTAATGCATTTCTAAAAGAAGAAAAATAGAAAGAAATTCGAAAAAAAAAAACTTTAGAGTCTTGTGGAGAGTTTCAGGTACTCTCTCCCGTTAGACTGGAATTCGAATAGAGTAGAACGCTTGGTTAATGACTTGCAAAGCCGGCTAGGATATGCCGCAAGTCGCAAGTTAACATTGTGAAACCAAAGTGACTGAACAAGTGGAGTCTACTCAAAGAATTGAGGGCGGCCTGCGAGTGGAGGGCTTAGTAGGTGGGCGCTTGGCCAAAAGTGATTCAGAAAATCACGAAAATCTACTTGTTTTGCATTTTATGGATTTTTTCCGTTTCTACTTACGGGCTGCTGCTGCTGTACGAGTACTTGTGGTTGTACAATAGTTTGTTGTTGATGTTAGCTTTTGAGTTCCGTTCTAAATGTAAATTTCGTGGATATTCTGAGAATGAGAGTTGGATTTGATTTTCTCTGGGCGCAAATGGGAAAAAAAGGTAATTAGTCACTTGGGGTAGTTAAGCGTCCCGTTTTGGTTGAAGGAAACTGCTTGAATGCAAACTACCTATAGCTCGATTCTGATACCCCTTCTATGAGAGATTGGGTGGAATTTCGACAGAGGTTAAATCTTTGGGGGTAAGTGTAGGAATTTTTGGGGGTACAATCGTTAGGAGGCCACGACATGGTACGACATGGTGTGTCAAGGACCTATTGAGTGATGGCATTATGTAAAATTTCAGAAATCATGTAAGACTTTAGCTCAATTGGGTAGGAGTAGAGTAGGTGTAATAGTTTTTGAAGTACCTTAAACCGAATTGGATTAAGTTGGCTGAATGCCAAAAAGTTGGCAGTCATTTAAGTCGATGACATTCAATTTGTTTTAAATTAACTGACAAATACGCTTGAAAAGGACAACAGATTGAATGTTATTAAATGAATCAAAAATACTATGCCAAGGGCTTCCACTTGGCATCTCCATCTCAATCGGTTGGTTGCAGTTATCTTTACACTGTTCCAAGTGAGGTTGAGTTTTCGTAGTTCCAGGATTATCGATCGTCTCCAGGTGTTCTTGGGACGGCCTCTGGATCGTTTGTTTGAGGATTTCACTCTAATCCCATTCTGGTAATGCTGTCGGCTTTTTTCCTGATGGTATGATCCAATTCATTTCCATTTGCGTCTCTTAATCTGTATCGCAATTGGTTCCCCTCTTGTCATTTTCAACAGATCCACATTCCTGATGATGTTTGGCCAGAATATTCGACATATGGTACGGAGACATTTGTTGATGAATAGCTGAAGTCTCTGCATGATGTTGTTGAAAATCAACCAGGTTTCGCTGCCATATATCAGCACTGACTTGACACATGAGTTGAATATTCTGAGCTCCGTGTTCCTTGGAACTCCTTCAAATAGGTCGTAACTGGCCGAATGCTGCTCTTGCTTTTCGAAGTCTGTTATCAACGTCTGCTTCTACGCCGCCGTCTGTTTACCTAGCTAGCAGAAGCTATCTACATATTCGACGGGGTTTCCTTTGATGGTAATGTCTCTTCTGTTGCAGGTGTTGATCCTTGTGGCCTTAGTATTCTGGATATTTATCTCCAATCCGGTGCATCGTGCTAATCTTGCGAGGTGTTCTAATTTAGCTTGGATGTCACTGAACATGTGTAATAGAGGACAAATATCGTCCGCATAGTCTAAGTCCTCAAGTTGTTGTGTGAGACTCAAAGTTATTCCACGTCTCTGCGCGCAGACTTCTCTCATAATTACATCGAGGACAATTGTGAACAGTTGAGGTGAGAGTGAGCATCCTGTATTTGAAATGAAAGAGTCACTGATGATTCCACTATGTAGTACGCGAAATCCGAATCATTGCTCTGATGATGTTAATTTTTGGGGTGCTCCTTTCTTACTTAGTGCTCTCCATATTGCAACTCTTCTGATGGTGTCAAAGGCCTTCTGGAAATCGATGAACAGCAGGTATAGAGGTGTACGCCATTCTAGACTGCTCAACTATTATACGCAGAGTGTTGGTTTGGTCTACGCAGATTCTATGTGGGCGGAAGCCAGCCTGTTCATCCCGTAGATTTCCTTCAATTTTGTTTTGAAGTCTCCCTTGCATGATTGTTGCAAGTATCTTGTATATGGAGTTAAGTAGAGTTATTCCTCATTGCTACATTCTTTCAGGTCGCCCTTCTTTGCTAACTTCACGATTATGCCTTTCTTCCAAGATGAGAGTAGTCAGCGCGTAGAAATTCGGCTGTGATACCAACCTCGTCCCCTGCTTTGTTACACTTCACTTTCATTATAGCCTCCTTTATCTCATTGATACTAGGTGCTTCACACGATATTCTTAAGTTGTTGTCTGTCTGGCTGTTTATTTCACCTTCATACCTAATTTCGTTGTCGTCAACTACGGTATTGCTAATTTCTTCAAAATGTTCCCTCCATCTTTGAGTTTGGGCATCTATGTTCGCTAGTAGCACGCCGATGCGATCTTTGACTGCGATTTGTGAGACTTTTTATAATCTGGTGTAACTCTCTCAAGTTGTTTTGTCCCGCAGCTGTTTCTGCCGCCATGGCTAATTTTTCCAGGAATTGTTCTTTGTCTATTTTAGCGGCTATCTTTACTTGTTTGGCAGCGATGTTGTCTTGACTGCTAGTAGCTGCGTTGTTAATTAGCTGCCGCTTTAGTTCCTTTCATTGAGATATAAAGTTCCATGTTTCATCAGATATCCATATTTTTCGTTCCGGCTGTACTATACCAAGTGTTTCTTCCCTGACTTGATTGAATACTGCTACAATGTATGACTTTCCGCTAGTGTTGATGTCGTAATGTATGTTGTTCACTAGTTCGTTTTTTGTAGGTACACTTTGGAAATGTTGGAGGTTTACACGTCTTTTTCTCCTATGTTTGTATAGGAACTTAAAAATCATTCGTTGTCTTCTCAAAAAAAAAAATCAATCGAAGTAGCATCTTTGGATCTGATGCTCTGTTCACTTCGGATTATAGCACCATCTGTGCAGTAGCAACAGCAAAATCAAACACGATCTAACTATGCACAACTGTCAAGCTGTTAGGGTGAACACAGTGCCAAGTTGATCCTTTATTACTCCTTATGAGACATAAATGTTTCAAGAACTTTTTGCCCAAACTGAAAAATTTACCTGACAAGAGAATGAGGACACGACAAGTTGGACATCTAAGTAGTCATAGACCTGCCTTAGAAAAATGTTTGCAGGAACTGCAGAGAGGAAATAATGGAAGTAGTTGCCTACAAAAGCAAAACTAATCTACAAATTCAGGATAAATGACTATCACACCACATATGGCAATACTTTTATTCGTCAGCCAATAATCCATGCTTTCACTGCACTTATAAATGTCACATCACCATCAAGAACCGTTTTTAAAACGCATTGTAACCAAAAACCATTTCTTAGACAGATCAACACAACAACAGAGAGACATACTCGAATTGTTGCTGTGCGAGATTCTGAAGAAATAATCCACTTGTTGCTGTTGCTTTAGCACAAGCTATCAGCCCAGAAGTCTACAGTCAACAAATTGATTTCGATTTCAGAGCCACGACCATCACAGTTAAAAAAGTTCATGAAACTTTCAGTCCTCAAACAAGGCTCGTCCCACCGAACAAGTAGTAAAAGTCTAAGTCTATGGGTGAGATAAACCAAATGGATGATGATGACTATGACTATGACGTCCCACAGTGACTGCTACAAAGCAGAGAAGTACAGAAAACTTCATTTTAGATGAGGATTTCTTATATTCGGTGTTGCGCTTCCGCGACATTAGTGAAGGCGACTTTTTTCTCAATCACAAACCTGATATGGTGCAACGCCATCACAAAAGACTATCATCGTCTATTCGCTACCGAATATTCCCCAAACAACAAGACATATCCAGTAGCAGCATCTGAGAACAGACTAAGGTTTATCAAATTTGCAGGATTGAAGCAGGACCTCCATGTCACCTGTTTGAACGACCGCAATCGCAACCAACCGCCTTTGCCTATCTCGTATCGTATGCATTAAGTGCTAGAAACTAGTCCGACCAAACCCAATATATCTCAAAAATACTGCAGTTGATTTGTAGAGATTGCTGAAGAGTGTTTCATCAAAATCTGTAAAGAATGTGTCAATCCAATAGAATTCGAACAAGAAATCTGTAGAGATGAGCAAGAACATTGAGCAGTTCCTTTACAATCAGTGACGAGGATTGAAAAAAACCATTACTGCAGACAGATAATTTTCAGACTGAACTTAAGCAGGATTTCCGCCCATCTAAAATGAAGCAATCTCTAAGCATCAGTCCAAAATGACTACTTGACCAGAAGCCTACCTATCAACCTAGTTGAGGTAGCAGGAGATGATCACAAGAAGTCCAGATCCATACTCGCTCAAAATTATTGATAAAATTTGCAAGCTAGCTCTAGAGACTGACCAAAAATATGCGCAACTACTTGCATAAGCTGATGAGCTGATGACATTGATATCATTGGCAGAGGGCAATGAACTCTTACTGGTACCGGAAACGGCATAAATAGGTTATACTTTCAATGAGGTCCAAACGAAGCACATGTTGTAAACGAGAAGGAACTCGCAACACCGACGAACCAGACAGAACTTCAAAATAGATAACTGACACTTTGGTATCACCAATATTAAATCGTCATATCAGTATTAAAGCAAGAAGTCACACTTGCTAATTGCTTAGAGATTAAGAAGCGCAAATCTAAGGAGACTCTACATAACACCCTCATCATCCCAGTCCTACTCTATGACCAAAAACATGAACGTGAGCAAACGCAGATGAAGATATCCTTGACCAATTTCACCACAATGTTCTTTGAGCGTTTGCTGGTCCCGCGAAGAACTCTATGACCAGGACAGTGGCATAAATTTGGTCAGATCAAAGGGCGCATAGGATGTAAATCAGCAGAAAAGCAGAGTGGCTGATAGATTTTATTCAGGCCTCGACTTAACCCGCCTACATGTGCCACTACGATCAAATGGACAATATTGGTCCAGCTCATTTAAGGGGCGCCTTACCACAAAAGCAGCGTGTCCAGGATCAAAGGGGGCGGAAAACTAATGTTACTCTGGCAGACAAAATGGGAAGCTACCCATACAACAACCAGGAGCTGCTAGGTTTCAAAGTGATTCTGCTCTATTCGTCGTATAAAGTGTTTTTGAAACCAAGACGGCCCAGTTATGAATACTTAACGAAGGGTCCTGCCGCTTGTTTTGCTTGCAAACGGCACAAATTTTTCAACACATCTAAAAATCGTGAATCCGAATTTTTTACAACGACTACAACTGTACTCAATGAACAGCAAAGCTAACCACATTGTAAAAAGTCGACAAAACGGTCTCCAAGGCTCACGAAATCAAAATCGTACTGATCATCGCAATTGAACTACCAAATCAAGAGACACGATGATCTATCGGGCAACATGAACAATATCCCAGCTCTGCCTCCCTTAGTTTTATGGTCTCCGCGTGAAAATTGTAGGACGATTTGTCCCTTCGCAAGGCCATTTATGTGCGTACAAATGTCCGCTGTGCACAGTATTTCATCGAATCATTCGATTCCGCTTCGGAAATAATTCTGAGAAACACAAACGCACAAACTCGCAACAGGACAAGGCAACAATGTCTTTCCCATTAGCAAAGGCAGGTAGCGACACGTACTCATAGATTAGGTACCAACTTTACGAACACAAGCATTCGCTGCTACGGGTAATGATTGTGATGACGAACATACACAGTCGAATCCACTCGACTTTGTGTTGAATCATATTTCGGCAATTACTTCCTGCTTTCTGCGCAAATTGCCATCCAATTAGCACATACTTAGTCAATGTCGGTCGTCTTTAAATCGTTCGTTCAAAAATTATTGCTCCCCGTGGAAGCTTGTTTATCGCTTAGTACCCCTCACTGCGTTCGATTCGAATCTCAATGCCGCATAATTTCCAATTTTGATTTTTATGAAATTACGCCCAGGGATCTGCAGAGAAACGCAAAAATTATGTGCGACCCCCTACGACTTTTTCTAGGAAACCATTCGAATGAAAGCAACCCCTATCACCAAGGTACCACCAATAAGAGTCCATCAACAGGGGCAGATCGAGAAAAGTGGAAGAAGGAAAGCAATCATAGCATCACCAGCGATAAGTGGTGCCAATTGGACGATTGCAAATTATAACCCTATTCACGCACTCACTTCGACTTTTGCAAGGAAGGACCCTTGGAACTTCCCCCAACACCAACAAGAGTAGAAAATTAAAAAAAAAAAAAAAATCTGTTTATCCAGCTGCCACTGCAGAAGTTTTAGTTTCGAATTCAAATTCAAAAAAAGAAAAAAAACGAAAAGAATTCTCTTCAACAAAATTTACCTTTTGAATTATGAGACGGGACACTGAAGACACCACAACGACTCAGACGGACGGCGATGATGGTTGTGTTTAGGTGCTGCCTGCTGCTACTTAGATGCGTGTATTCAGCGTTCTGTGTTCGGTTTTCTGTTTTCTGTTTGGGGTGGCTTCTGATTTTCCACTCCAGTCGATGTCGTCGTTCTCGTTGTCGTTGCAGCTATTGTAGCGCACGTGAATTATTCCAAAAATTTAATGGTGAATACCTCAAAACGAACAGAATCCACTTCCACTTGCACCACACCGAGAGCAGGCCAATTCAACAATACAAAAGCAACAAAAAAAAAAATTAAAAAGAACTCAAAAAAAAAAACAACAATTTTCACTTATTTCTTTGATTGAGATTTCGAGATTTCTTGACTTATGCGTTGGGAAAATGTGGAGAATTTTCTTTCAATTGCTGAACACGAATGCACTTTTTCACGGCGAAGAGGTGGAACGCTTCACGAGAACGCTTGTGTTAGAGATTTTGGGCTTTCTCGCCAGATCCCCGTCGAGTTGAGTCGATTTTCCGAAATCAAAATTGCGACTTCAGCTGCTCGATATTCCCATTTTTCGGGATCTTTACGCACTCACTAGTAATTGAAGGCACTCGAAATATATTACAGAATTTCTGAATTTCATTTAGGTAAACATTTGTTGAGGGTGAGCTGAATTATTCTCTCTTTTTTGAATTTATCTTTTTCGTACACAGGCACAGTGAAACTTTTTTTTTTTTTTCTTTTTTTGTGTGTTGAAGGGGGGAATTCTTTGGGAATTTTAGGGAGCGTAAAACACAACGAAAATGCAACAAATTAAATGGGGAAAAGTGATAATTGTAGAACGCGAATATGAGGTAAATTAATTCTTCGGCTCGGTTGGTCGGAGTCTTCTTGGAGAAATTGTTGATTGAAGAAACTGTAGTGCTGCGCTGCATGAAAGGTGAACGCTACAAATGGTGGACATTTCCGAAATTTCTTTTGACACACGACGTCCCAACAAGCAAACTGACACTGGAATTATGGAATGGTTTGCTTACTATTCCTTTTTATTGGAAGTAGTGAGGTGTGAGGTAATATGGATGTGAGGAAGTATACAATAGCGTCGAATGGTAAGGAAGTTCGATTTTTTTAAAATAACAAATTTCAAAAAACATGACAAGCTTATTTCTTATGAAATTTGAAGATGATAATATTTTTCAAAACTAATCTCTATAAGGTAGGGACATAGTAATAGTAGGAGAAACTATTTTTGGCTCGAAGAAGTAAGCATTGAAATTAAAACAGATATAAGTAAGCAAGTGCGACAACGTTTCAGGACCTAAGCTAGGGAAAAACTGCAACCAACATTTGGTTTCTGCAGTCATAAACGTCCAAAACTACCAACAGCTATAGCGAATTGTATTTCATGTTGTTATTGCAAAAACTGAGTTGCGATCGTCATGCTATAAATCATATCCCCAAACTAGAGAGCGAAGTTGGAGTTTTATGTCGAATCATCGGAATATCGAATTCCGATTCCGTTGTAAGGTCGCAGCCTCTCTAATTTGAATTTGCATTTGAAGCAAATTTTCTGCAGCGGCCTTCTGGAATGAAATCTAAGATAAACTGCCTTCAATTCCGCACACTCTAAGATTATTGAGACCTTCCTTGCAGTTGATTTCGCCTCACCTAAGGCAAGTTCTGCAATTTCTTCTATATATCGGGTCTTGTGCAGAGTTCCCTTCATGTTTCTTGAAATTTGGTCCAAAGAAATAAATGTTAGAGTGATTTTTCTGAGGGGGTGTCATTATAAGAGTTAATATCGGAGCGGCTGGTGATAAAACTCATCGACGTTATGCATATTTGACAAATAGTTTTGTTCCCGTTAAGCTAGGCTCAATTTTGGGGCATCTGTTTCATTACACGCAAGCGCAAGAGTGACTGTTCACTGCGTTTTGCTAAGGATGCGAATGCTCAATTTCATCTTGTGAGTCTTGCACAATTTCCTGATATACATACATATATGTCATAAGCAAGCGCTACACTATATCTAAACACTTCTTTGACATCAAAGGTCTCGTGAAGATTGCCTTCTTATTTTACGAAGCAGCGAGCGTTTCCATCGACGTTCTGAACAACGTGAAGCCCGTGCTCTTTCATTCTTAGCTGCTCATAGAGCTTACGAGCTACTCTCGTCTTTATGTGTAGCAAAATTTTACATGATTCCACTAAACCGTGTGTTTCTATGCGGGTGTTCCTTTGGAGCCAATCAGACACAGCTTTTTTGACGGTTTGAGCGACAACATTCTCATTGGTATTCTTCTGTTTGTGAATGATTGCAAGAATTTCTAGAGAGCTTGATGAAAATGCGACCGGCAAATCTACATGCCATTGCACCTTTTTAACGTCGTACATGGGTGATATTACTCCACGAGTCGATGTGTATGAGTTTCCGTCTCGATGACGATTCCCGGCTACATTTCGAGCCAGCTCTAAAGGGGAAGCTCAAACTAAATGCAGGTGTGAATACTGCAGTTGACTCCTATAAAGGATTCCTTCGCCGACTTCATGATGAAAGGGAGATGCACTAGAGCGAAGGTGTATATTTCCTGCTTCCTACAATGAAAATTATATTTACTTATTCCTGACAAAAAATATCGAGAAAGATGACAACTCATTTCCTAACAGCATCCGAAGTATAATTCTGATTTTCTTCCTTCTGAACAGCATGTAGAGATTAGTTGAACATCACTTAGAACTTAGACTACATAGAGCTTGCATTTTTTGTCTTATGCACCACGTATACTAATGGGAAAGATCTTTTGAGATTGCGCTTCAAAATGTCCGATTCCAAAATTCAGATCTCATTGCTACAGACATCTCACGCGGTTTTCATAAGAATAAAGATTTCTTTATCAATTTTCACAGCATCCTTCGCAAACATAAAATATCTTTCTTTCCTATCGCTCTTTGGAACCAATATTTCACTTCATCTCCACATGTAGACCTTCTGTTAATTTTCCAACGAACTCCCATTTAATCCAGACACCAACCCATCCGCACTGTCACTTTGAATCGGTAAACACCAAGCATGTGGATTTGTTTTTAAAAACCCAAAACACAAACTTCAGCAAGTTTTATGGTAAAAATCTCTTTAATCCCGGTAACGATTTGATTTATTTTATTTCCTTTTAGCAATGGGAGTACGTGGTCTTACAAGTTTCATTGCTCGAAACGCCGAACTCTACCTAAAACCCTACGAACTGCACGACTGCAATTTGATCATCGATGGTGACAACTTGGCCTGCAATCTGTACAAGGATGTTGCTGGGAAGAACTCAGCATTCGGCGGTGATTACGATGCTTTCTACCGAACAGTAGTACAATTCTTTCACGTTCTAAATGAATGCAACATTCGAGCATATGTCCTCATGGATGGTGGTTATGAAAAGAAGAAGCTACGCACTGTTTGGCAACGACTCCGTGGCAAGATTGCCGGCATCAAACGAATAGACCCGGTAAATTCCAGAAGAATATTCCCTCTGATGATGCGTGAGGTGTTTGTGGATGCTCTACGCGATTGTGGAATTCCTGTCATGAGATGTGTCTTCGAAGCAGACGATGAACTGGCTGCGTTGGGTAGAAAATTGAATTGTCCAGTTCTTAGTTATGATTCGGATTTCTACATTCACAATGTGAAGTACATTCCCCTGGTCACATTAACCGTAAAGGCACACACAAAGAAACGAAAGGACAAAGCCTATTTGAAGGAGCAACGGAAGTTAAGAAAGTGTGATGCACGGAATTTAGAGAAACGGACGAATGCACAGAGGATTCTCACCGATATACACGTTGATAACGAAGACCGAAATGCTCCAAAGACGGGGAAAACGTACAAATACCTTGACTGCTGCATGTATAAGATTGAGAATTTGTTTGAACGAAAAGCGTTGAGCAGGGAGAAGCTGCCACTGTTTGCCGTGTTGTTGGGTAATGATTACATTGCAACATCAGCGTTTAAACCTTTCCTTTCGCAAATGGGACAAAGGGGAATGACGAAAAAGTCAACGAGACAGCACAAACGTATTCAGAAGATTTTGCAATGGTTAAAGCATGAAACATTGGATTCGGCCTTGGAGAAAATTCTGGGATCCTTGAAGAAGGTAAGAGAAGTGGTGTGGAGTTCATTTGTACTACTAAATGGGATGAAGGATGGGCATAACAAAGTTGAAGGGTAAATGGTCGGAATGAAAATTAGAGCGTATACTTGTTTATCACGGAGTTCATAGATTTAGTCAGAGAAAGGGTTTATCGGTCCGTGTTTTGTTCTACACTCGTATCTATCTCACGGACATTGAGCTGTTGCTTTTCAAAGATATGTTCGGTGTTTTGGTTAAGAACATCTGCTTATTGATGCATTCCAAAGTTGCAATCCCGAAATGTCTTCGCGGATCTAGTATGGAAGTAGGAAACAGCCACAGGGGGCTATATCTGGAGAATATGGCGTATGAGACAGAGCTTGACGACTATACACGTGTGCAAACGTGCAATGTCTTAACTTAGGTTAGCTGTGCTGTTACATCTGTTGTCGAAGGCACCCCTACATCTCTCCGCATTTAGGACTGTGTAGACCCATTGTTACGGCCGGGTAGTTTCTAATTTGTCTCAGATTATTGAGCCTAAGACATTGGCATATTAAGTGCAGAGGTCGTTGTTGGTGAGGGGCAGCTTTATTGAATATGTACACAGAACATTACCGCCTGTGAGTAATTCAAGCGGCTTAGATACTTCAGCTCTGCCTTTTAAAATAATCTTCCTTGTTCAGGATTTCCTGAACTCCGACCCTTATGTAAGATTGATAGATTGTTCCACCTTTAAATGGCTTTGATTTGATCTGACAGTTCCTTATCAAAGGAGAACTCTTTTCGAGCTAATTCATTCGCATGTTAGTGGCTCCCACTCCAGGGACCCTGCAGAGCTCAAGCTTTGATTCTTTCGCGACTGAAGCGATGGCCTTTATCGCAGCCTGGATGTCAACGAATATGGTAACATGCTCGTGGGACATTGGATTTAAGGCTGGAAAATACTGCTGTAACCAAATTGAGCTAAAATTGATCGTAACAATGGATACAGATTTTTCTGCCTTTTCTTTTCTATCTCAGTTCTCTCTGCTTTGGAAAATACAGGCGAACGGTGTTTCAAAGTCGATATATGCTGTCACATAGTCTAATTATTTTTGGTTGGCAAATTGTTAAACGTACGAGTACTTTACCTAAATAGTGCTGCAATTCAGGGTGAACCTGGGTCTCAAACTAACAAGTCACTCCAGTTGGCCTTATTCTTAGCTAACTTCTTGTAGTCGCGCACTCCAAGTTAATTGAGGTCTTCATCTACTTGTGCACGCTACCTTGGGTAAGCTCATTCTCTACTGCCTTGGACCTTTGTGTTAGATTCTAAGATTCTGCGTGCCGGAACATTGGTGTCACTTCTTTCTACATGTCTGAGCCACATCAGGCAACTGATGCGCAGTTTTCTGAGTAGGTTGATATCCTGTCAAGCTCATAAACTTCGTCGTTGAATCTTCTTTTCGATATAGTCCATGTCTCACCCTTCTAAGCCCAAAGAAACAGCGTTTTTAAGAGTGATTCTTCGATTTTTTGCTACTGAGGTGTTTTTGTTAGAATTGATAGCAAAGCCGAGGTAGACAATGTTCCTTACTACCTCGAAGTCATACGTCGACTGGGACGTTCTGTTCAATTCGTCGATACTGTGTTTTCCGTTTCAATACCAGCGGTGGTAGCCGCTGTTGTTTTTGTTTTACCAATTATGTCGATATCATCGGCGTACACTCTCAGTTGCACAGTTTCTTAGAAGATTGTGCCTGCGGTATTTGCTTAATAGTTCCCAACAATTCTGTCAAGCTTGGTGTTAAAGAAGTCACATAAGGGCGCGTTTTTCTAGGACTTTTGACATCAAGGGTCTCGGTTGAGTCGTTACCGACTTTGACGGAGCAGAGAACTCTCTTAAAATTCAAAATTCTGCAGAGACGGGATTGCACAAATAATGATGTGTTTCCATTCATCAACCATACACTCTTCCGTCTAAATTTGTGAAATGAGTTGGTGTGTGCTTTCCAAGAAGCTACTCCTGCGGCAGTTAGATCCAAAAACCTTGTTGCTTTTAAGCTTAGATATCCTTACTTCATTTAAGTCGGGTGGACAGATGTTTTGACTACCTTCTCGTTTTCTTCTTTTGGAGAAGCCCATGTCCTGCCGGTATTCTTCATCAAATCAGGGATTCTTTCGTTGTGGTATGGCGAAATCCAGCATATCAGTTGCGGCGTCTTTAATGGTACGTTGGCAGCTATGTCACTGACCTTCGGTGCTTGATGCTGATGGGAGTTGTTGACAGTGGAATACGCGTTCGTGTAAGATTCTTGTTTCGACTTCTTCTGATTGAAGCTTTTCTACATTATACCTTCACACAGTTGTTCTGTCCTATTGTGGAAACCTAAATTCACAATTTGGCTGCAACAAGGTGGTGATTCAAACCAATGTTGGCTGCTCGGATCGTTCGGGGGGTCCAGAATGCTGAAGGAGTTCGTTGGATTCTTCGATGGCATCGTTCTTGTTTTCCGGTGGAGCATGCATGCAATTTAGGCTTATGTTAGCAAATTATTGTAAGACGCTCTCTCATGTGTCGGTTAAGTCATGCAGTTACTGGGAAATAGGGCTGGAACTATGCTTCAAAAGCATCGTTTACTAAGAGCCTACACAGATGAGCCTACACAAAACCATCTTGCTGCGGGAGATAGTATCACCATGGCTAGCATACGGTTTCTTTACCTTAGTATCCGAAAAGAAACGTGGCGATCATCGGGTCAAAAAAGAGTACAAGAAGTGAGTAATCAAGAAATTGATAAAGTTTTTCTCCATGAACCACTTACACAACTCTTAGAGAAAACCTGCGAACTCTAGATCAATTGTGCGAAACTCGCAAGCCAACACCAGAGAAACGATTTTTCAAAAGCTTGCTCATCTATTCGCATACGCTGATTGGATATAACAGAATGAACTGGTCAATAAGTGAGCATTAGTCGGCTAAGATGGCTAGGATATGTAGAGCGAAGGACATTAACGCTACAACCCAAAGACCCTTCGATTCCTATCAATAGAAACAGCTCAGTACATTGGCGGGCTCAAATACAGACGCCTCAACCATTTTGTTATGCGAAACTGTGGATAGTTGTTTGAAATACGAGCTAAATTGAAACTCCGAACTCTTGATTAATATTAACCTCCTTTGTCTATGACTTACACACCGAAACGGGATAAACAAAAAAACGCGAAAGTAGAACTTCTTTATTAAAAAAAAAAAATGTTACACAAGGCAACCAGCATCGAAGAGGGAGTTTTAGAAGAAAATTCTTAACAAACCCTTGCATTTAAGAGTACTTCTTTCAATTGAAACTTGTCATCAAGGTTTAATAGTTTGATTTTCTCTCCACGAAAAGTTGTGACGAAAACCTGCGGAACCGGCCGGTCCTTCCTTTTTTTATGTTCTTTTTTACTTTTGTTGTAAAATGTTAACGTATCCAAAAATCTCTTCCTTACAGCCCCAAAGGAACCGCTTGCTGTCACAAATGAAAGGCGCCGCAGAAGGATACTCATCGGAATCTTGTTCATCTTATGATTTCTTCTCTTCCTTCTATGAAAATGCCTTCGATATTCCTGTTGACGCAACGGATAGGGAAGACGATGTGTCATCTGATGAAAATGATGAAGAAATCGAGGAAGAGGAACAGGACAACCAAACCGAGGAAGAAGAAGAGGAAGAGGACAACTATACCCAAATAGAAGATCACGAACAGCCCAATGACGAAGAAAGTCCAATCGATAAACAAGAAATACCAAACAATGAAGAAAGTGTCCAGTTGTCTGAAGTTTCACAAGAAGGAGAAGAAGAAGACGATGAAAACGATGATGATTGTGAACTTAATCCAGCTGACTTATTTCCCCAATGGTTTAAGGATCGTCTCTTTCCCGCCGATTTACCTCGTTTCATTGTGGACCTAGTTCACCTTAGAATCTACATCAATAATCCACAAATCGAGCATTTTCCCTTTAATGATTGCAACGAAATTGGACTGCCAATCCTAAAACACATATTTTCAATCCTTTACAACGTAGAGGGGGATGAGGAAGACAAACTATTCCCAGAAAAAGTTCTTAAAGAGAAACGCACCGAAAATGCCGCTGCCGAAGAACCTCACAGCGAAGAAATTGTACCTTATCTCCGGTACGTTACAAGATTGACTCGAGTTTCAAATATACACACAGTCCGATATCCACTCGGACCACCACCTGAGACACCATTTAGTCCAACCAAACCCGATCAAGCACTGTTCCAATCGATTTTCCAAAATCTGAAATTGGATTCCAAAAAGCTTTTTGAAGAAATCAATCAAATACCTTCAGACCTCCGTCTATACTTTCTTTCCATCATTTACTGGATCCAGATGACTCCCCATGCTGATCTTCTACATTTACATGCTCTCCTCATTTGTCTCGTTGTACTGCGTGCAGTGGATTCTAAAGTGGAACCTGTCCGAGATGAACGCGCCTTTCAGAAGCGTTTTGGTAAAATCATCAAAAAAGAAAAACAAATTCGAGCCAAAGAGCAAGAGGAGGGAACTATAAGAGACACACGGCCTGAAGTTAAAGAACTTCCTCCATCAGATCGATTAAAGTTCATTTCCAAGGTGGATTGCCTGTTGGTTCAAGAGAACCTTCTCAAACATTTTCATATACCGGAAATTTTTAAAAAGAAATACGATGAATTCTCTACCACAGTTCTCCACGGCTTCTCAGAATTTCAGTCGGTTGTCTTCAATTTGCGTGCACTCAATGGCCTGCTAGGCAATATCTATGAAAGTCCCAAAATGGCACAGTGCTTCTGTGGGGTATTCCTGTATAACATTTACGGATTGTTGAGGTCAAGGATTGAGCTTCAATACTACATTCGTTACTACATCTTTCGCAACTCCCCGATTATGTTTGATTTGTATGAGTTCCTGTGGAACTGGTGTGAGGAATTCATTCCTCATTGGCAGAAGAACAAAGAGACTTCTTTGGGAGTGAGTAAAAATGTTTTGAAGAAAAGAAAAGCTGCAGCGAAGAAGAAGAAGAATGCTGTTTCTGTGGATCCTAATGCTGATATGTTGGAGCAGGACTCTAGCCATCAAGAGGAAGATGAGTTTTGCGACTTGAATAATAAATTTTGTACGCTGCTTAAAGTTAGCTGAGTTGTGATATGAAACGACGCAATAAAGTTGAATATAGTTTTAGTTTACATGAGAAAACAGTTAGGTGTACGGTTACTAAAGTAGGTGGGCTGTAACTGGAAAGGAGAGCTACGTACATACTCGTATATAGCATTTGCTTTAGTGTGGATTAAAGCAACTTCAGAATAACCGATCCTTATTGATGTTAACGACGTATAATAACAACGAACCCTTTATACATAGTATATTATAAAAGGTAGCTTATCATTAGTATATGCGCAGTTACACTTTAAATTCACATCAACTGAAATCTGGGATCTATGCGGCCACAATCAAATTTGTAGCGTAGTACTCACCTCGATAACACCATGAGTAGATCCTTACTTCTTCTTCTTCTTAAGTGGCGCTACAGTCCGGGGTAAACATGGGCCTCAACGAACAAGCCTCTCCAGCTGAAACGGTCTTTTCCAGGCCAGCTCCTTCCATCGGTGATGCACTCCAAGTTGGTTGAGGTCCCCTTTCACTTGTTCGAACCACCGTAGATTAGGCCGTCCTCTGCTACCTCGTATTTGAAGATTATTCGGGCCGGAGTTGTGGTGTCCATTCGCTCTACATGGCCCAGTCATTTTAGGAGTTGAATTCGAAGACGCCTGACCAAGCCGATGTCGCTGTACACCCCGAACTGTTCGTGGTTAAATCTCCTACTTTATTCCCCGTCAATATAAATGGGACCAAAAATAACACCAAGCATTTTCCCCTCAAAACGGCCCAGGGCTTCATCATTTTTCAATAGAGTCCGTGTCTCTACGCCGTAGAGCAAGATGGGGATGATCAAGGTCTTGTATAAGCCAGTGTGGTCTTCTGAGAGAAGGCTCTGCTACTCAATTGCCTCCTGAGCTCGAAAAAACAGCGGTTGGCAAGAGTTATTCTACGCCTTTTTTTTGTGCTGTTATCGTTGCTACTTGTAACTGCGAAGCCAAGGTAGACAGCATGATGATATCATATACTTGGTTTTTGCCTCATTTTTCATGAGACCAATTTTAGCCACTTTCTCTTCGATAGCTGCGAATGCCTCATTGACGTCTCGCTGTCTTCATCCAATAACGTCGATGTCATCTGCGTACTCAAGGAGTTTGGAAGACTTGTAAAGCATTGTCCCCTTCTATTCTATGTTGAAAAGGTCACATGACAGCGCGTCGCCTTGACTTAGACCTTTTTCGACGCTGCAATCGCAAGGGATCGCCAGAGTCTTTGCCGTATTTTATCCTGAAATTCTTATTGCTTTTTGAAAGAATACCAATGCGGAACTGGGTTTAGGGCACAGCTTCACCCCTGGTATGAGTCGAGGCCTACCTAAAAGCTCTTACTGATCTTAGGGTCTCAGTACCCAGCACTTCGGGTATTGAGCCCTACCTGTGATTTAGATTTAACCCACATCCACCTTGACGCTCCCACAAGGAGGCCTACCTCAACAAGTTAGGCCCGGACCGAAGTCCGGGGGGCTCCTACCTCCCATGGTGTTTTAAGTCCTGATATGGACTACCGGTGGTCTCCCCACTCAACAAGACCTATGACCGCCAGCTTGAAACTGGACAAATCATAGCAACCATCAATGGCGAATGGTCTGATGATGTTTATGTTTTACTCTATCCCCGCTTTTTATAGACAACGTCATTAATGGAAGAAGACATAGGTAAGCCTGTAGAGATCAACGAAGAAGCCTTTTAGCAGTCAGTATTGGTGCTGAAACTTTTTTCTGCAGACTGTATACGGCGGGCAATGGCAAATTCCCGAAAGTAAAAATTGCCTACGAAAAAACTTCTAAGGAGTGCCGTTCGGACTTGGCGATAAACCGTAGGCCCCGCTCAGATGTGACAAAAATGACAACATAAGTAACACAAATGAGTGTCAAGAAGCTAAGCCATGGCCCATACCCGGCTGCCAGCACCACAGTGTTAGCAATATTGATTATTGATAGCAATATCTAACAAGGTTCCTGGGCCTGCTGACTTACCGGCCGAACTATTCTAAGCTTGTGGAGAGAATTTCAAATCGACTATAAGGCCGCGTATGACAGCCTCTATAGAGACGAGTGCAATGTCTAGTTTGCTGGAGGAAAACCTCGCCTTATGTTGTGCGCACAAATAACATAGAAAGAGACTTCAATCGACGTAGAGTGAACCACAGGAGGCAGCTAGCTAACGATCGGGCCAACTGGAGAGGGTTGTTAGTAAGTAGAAGTAGTGAGCTTGACAATCGCTTGAACCTCTACAGAGGAAAATAACAAAAATTGATCAAACATACGATCAATGTCCTCAGCTTGACGTTAAAATCCTTTGTGATGTTTATGCTGAATAAGAAAAAAAAGAGGAAAGCAGTTTGTGCGTTTGAAGGCGGACTCGAACTAATCGGCCTTGGGTGGTCCCAAGTACGATCTCAAAAGCTCTAACATCTACGAGCGGGCTATGTTAAGACCGTAAGCCTTCACATGAATACGCTACTGCTGCTTTTTGCAGGAAACAGGCAGTCTGTATCGGTTGCATGAAGGCTTTGCCCTCTTCCTGGCGCACTGATGAATTTGATATTCATATCGTGAGATAAATGGACACGACCTTCTAGTTGCTGCGGAAATATGAAATCGAATGTCACTGTACTGGTTTCGGCCAAAATCTGAGTAAATCGAATACTAATCGTTGGACCCAGAAGTGATCTAGGGTTTGGGTTTTGTTTTTTTTTTAGGGCGACAAACTGAGATTTCACTACTTGTAAAGCAAACTCTACATCTGTGGTGTTCAAACTGCGTGCAAGGTCTTGATGGATCCTCTTACCATTTTCAGAGAGACCGAAAATTTAAGGATTCGATGAAAGATGTCTAGTGGAGTCACTAAACGCGATTGCATTAGGCCTATGCGTATAAGAGGAAGTCTACATATAAACAATTGGTAACGGAACAGCTTGAGGCGAATAGAATAAGCTGGTATTGCCACTTTCAAAGAAGATCTGCGGAATATCCGGTTAAAAAGCCACTATCAACTACGGTCACTCCAACTGTAAGAAAAAGAGGTCGGAAAAAGAATTCCTGGATTTTTCAGATGACAAATGCGCAACAACGCCTGGGGCTAACCACTGAAGCGATCCAGGACCGAGCAGTATGTGTCCTGCGGTGTGCGACATTAGCCAACCCCATAAGCGGAGCAGTAGCGATGCAGTAAATATGGGAAACTCGTTACGCATAAGTTCGTATAATGAGGAAAGGGTTAATAAAAGGATACGAAGGAAGCTAAGCACGCATAACTTGTTTGTAAGAGCATACACAATCTACCTGACTGAAGGGGACAGTTTTTTATCCAGAGGCATAATGTTCTATATTTAAGCAAATTGTCGAAGGTACAATCAGAGATCTGCTGCGAGTAGGAGGAAACGTGATCAAGTCTTCTTAGGCTAAAGATGAAGCGAGCAATACTATTGTAAGCGACATTTAGTTATCTTCTTGAGTCATAGTCTGGACTACAGAAAATCTCACAGCAATACAACAGGATTGGTAAAAGAAGGGTTTTCACCAACTAGAGTTTTGTGCGTGTAGGAATAAAATACTGTGCACGTAGAGAGAGTAGAGCACGTAGTCCACCATAAATCTTGCCAATAGTGGCATTAATATGTGTAGACCAAGTAAGAGTCCGATTAAAGATTAGAACACGATTTAAAGGCCGACTCAAGTGAATTTGTGTGTCATCAGCAAACATAAGTATTGAGTAATGCTTAACAAATCTAGGCAGTTCATTGACATTCATAGAAAAAGGAGTGGTTCAAGGATCGATCCTTGCGGCACTCCACATTTAATTGGCAAAAAGGCAAAGACCGTTCGCCAACTACAACTCGTTGGCAGCCTCCCTTGTAAGTAGGAACTTAGTAGCCTCGTGGAAGATGTTGAAAATGTATACTCTTTGCTTCGTTTTGAACAAAGAATGGAGTGGTTGACTGTGTCGAATGCTTTAGAAAAGTCGAGTAATGTTAGGATTATTTCCTGGTTTTCATCAACAGCTTTTCTGACTTCATCAACGATCAATAGCAAAGCAGTCTTGCAGCTACATTTAGACCGGTCGCCTGATTGGTTTCCACATAGCAGTTTTTTTACTAAATAGATATTTTTGCATCTGCGATAAGACAGTTTTCTCGAACACTTTCGAGAGAAATGGCAAAATCGATATTGGTCTATACTACACCGCAGTTTCATTTGATTTCTTTGGAATAGGGACAACCTTGGTCTGTTTCCATGCGATAAATCAGAGACATCTTCCAAGATTTGTTTTGAAATTATGTATTTTCAATTATCCTATAAATATTCCATCATTCTTCTTGTTTATTTAATGTATATTAAAAAAAAAAAAAAAGTATTTTTATTTCTTAAATAAAAAAAGGCAAATAATAGTAGTCAATTTGTGGAGGTTGAGTGAGTGGGGAACAGAGAGAGAGATAATCATAGACGAGGGGGATGAGGGGGGTTTTAAAAAGCATTTACACTAGGAAATTATCTCGAAATCGTCATCTGAACCCTCATCTTGTTTGTTCGCCATTGCTCCAGTTGCTCGCAGATGGTTTAGATCTTCAAAGCCTAAAAATTGTTCATTAGAATGGGAAAGTTCTGCTCAGTTTTAGTTACTTACCTTCCTGATTGGTACAATTAATTCCGGTTGCTACTGCTGCTGACTTCCATTCGGGTGACCTGGCCTTTGTTATCTCAAACAATGGTTGACTACATGACGGTAGCACTTCTGTTTTCAGTTTATCAATGATGATTTCAAAACTGATGCGTGATTTACAAAGGAAGCACTAGAGTGATGGAGAAATGCAGTTATCAAGAGAACAGTGAAATTTTGTTTTTTGTTTATTTTTACCAATGCCAGTGATGGATCCATTTGTTGAAAATCAATACGACCAGCATACTTCTGATGGTATGTCTCATCAAGATCAATTTCATCGATAGAAGTCTTATTGCCAACGCTACCAGAACGTTGTGTTGTATGCGGATCCAAAAATAACACTTCATCGTCTACATAGCCAATAAAGTAAAGCGCCTGATTGGGGCGACCGCCAATCATTCCAACGCTACCGACTAGTTCAAAGCATTTTTTCAAGGCAGGGATGTATATTGGATTGATTGTATTCAAACCCAGACGTAGAGGAATGATTAGAAGCAATGGCTTCCAGGTTTCATCATTGGTTTCGCTTTCTAAGCACAGAGAGTCTGAAATTGCAAATTTTGTTAGTTATAGATGTCCAAACAGAATGGAGAATGGACTTACAAATTTCATCTGTGACTACAATGTTATCCAACGCCACATGGACCACCACTGAACACCAGTCGTCGTAGCGAACTAGTTTTCTGAAAAAAAAAGAAGAAAACAAGAACAGTGCAGTTAGTAGAGTTTCGGGAGAAGTGGGACGCGTCTATGGATTGTTTTTCAAGAGTATGCTCATCACTACTGTACCTACAATGCTAAAACTTATGACGGCGTTGGTTTACACGCTTTCGTTGAGGAAATACAGACTTTGGAGATGTTGTTTGCACTGGACGTCCACCAACCACAGATGACGATCAAATCTTCCTTGCAGTTAGCATTGACAGACATTTAATAACACGGGAGATTGCTCAGCGGTTCAACATCCCCCATACAACCGTTTCGCAGACACTGAAAGGGCTTGGAATGTCAAAAAAGGTGGATGTTTGGGTTCCTCATTATGAATCGCATAATGGTCTCAGACTTTGTTGAAATGGAACTCGCTTGCAGCTTTTCTGAAAACAGTGGTTATGGGAGACGAAAAATGTGTGGTTTACAACAACATTCGGCGTAAGAGTTCATGGTGGGCTCCTGGTGAAACATAGCAATCGGTCAGTAAACAATATTTGCACCTAAAAGGGTCATGTTGATCATATAGTGGCTTCCTCTACTTCAAGTTGCTCCCACGCAATCAGGCAATTAATTTCACTAAATATCAGCTCGATACTATGAAGTAGCCAGTGAAAGAAAAACGGCCAGAGTTGGCGAACAGAAAGGGCGTTGTTTTCTATCATGACAACGCTAGAACGCACATAGCTTTAGTGACAAAACAAAAGCTTCTATTTCTGGTAATCTGTTCTCGTTCATCGCCATGACTTGCAACTAAGTGGAGCTTGGGAAAATCGAAGAACATGGGGGTTATATCTGTCTCTAAGTGGAGTATGAAAATGGGCGGACAACCTAAGTCTTCTCCTTATGCAAAAGCGAAAAAACTTTTCCACCATTCAAAACTCCTAAGGACTTATAATCCCGTACGACTTTTATTTGTTCACCCTGATACGTCGACTTATCTTCGGCAGCACCTGCTGAATGAAGGGACAAATTCCAAGTATTGCAGTAGTTTTCCAATCTGCGTGTATCCAGAACCATAGATTTCGATTTCGATCAATTTTTTGTTTCAATATATTATTTGAATCTCGCCATTATGAATGGTCTTGTTGTGTGTTGTGTGAGATGTAGCATCGTCTTGTTGAAACCACATGTCTTCCACATCTATATCATCGATTTGAGACCAAAAAAATTCGGCTAACATTTATTTATAGCGATGAGAATCGACGGCGATGGCTATACCTCCCTCATTTTCGAAGAAATATGAAATAGACCAAATTGCATACCATACACTGAGTTTTTGTAGATGCAATGGTTTTTCAACAGTCACATGTGGATTTTTACTATCGCATATGTGACAATTTTATTTGTAAACCTATCCACCGATTGAAAAATGAGCCTCATCGCTGAAGAAAATGTGTAAAAATCCAAACGCTAAAGTTCAAGCACCCCAATCGGGGTATGTTTCGTGGTCAGCTGGCTTCAGTTCTCGAGTTGAACTTTCTAAGGGTGTCGATGCAAATCCAAATGCAAAATACGCTATAATGTTTTATATATAATATATAATAATTTTCACTCATTACAGCTTTATTATCTGTAGAACGTGCATTTTGATGATGAATAGGCCTCAGGACATCTGTAACAGAGCCAGTCTCTTCAATTGCCTATAGTACGCTCTGATGGACGATTATGTCGACCATAATCTCCTCGTGCCGACTACAGAATTTTTTTTTAGTAAATTTTCACAATTTTAATACGTTCAGCGATTTTTTACCGATCCATATTGTAATATGTATGTGAAACTTTAAATTAAACAAAATGCAGTCTTGGATGACAGTTCGATTTGACGTATGTAACAGAAACAGGGAGCTCTGGCTCTCGAATTTGATGACCCTATAATCCTATGAACTGCACAAATTTTAAAGACCTTACCATGATGGTCATGGGTGGCCGTGGCTCAAGAGGTAGTGAACTGGCTTCCAAATCGGAAAGTTCGGTGTTTGAATCCCAGCCATGCCCGATAGACTTGCATTTTTTCAGTCAACAAAAACCAAGTAAGATGTGTGGTTGACTACAATATAACAACAAGCCAGCTCTCACTAACATTTTAGTCTCCCCATTAAATGTTCGATGCCACCCATGGAGCAAACTAATCTTGAGCCCATGCAGCTGTAGTAAATAAATTCGAGTCATCATATTCACTATTGAATGTTCCTATACCAGTGAGACAACGCACCTGTCGAAGTACCCAAAATTATCTCAGTTGTAAGTACTTCAGTTCAAAATGAACCAAATCAGTCGATTTGGCCGTTCACAGGAATTGGGAATCTCTCAGTTTATATTGTGGCGGATTTCGGTTAAAGATCAAATTAACTCAAGAACTGAAGCCCCTTGATCATTTGAAGGGGCAAAATTTCTCCGTTTGGGCACCGCAAACGTTTGAACAAAAGTCTGAAGATTTCATGCCAGAGGGATTATTGGACTGCATCTTTTCGTCGATTAAAATGATCATGTTACAGTCAATGAAGTTCGCTATGGCGCCATGTTGGACGGTTATTTTATGCCAGAATTGGATGGACTTGATATCAGTGATTTGTGGTTCCAACAAGATGGTGCTACATGCCACACAACTAGTCAAACAATTGATCAATCGAAGGGGAACTTCGGGAATTTTGTAATCTCGCTCATGAGATTTAACGCGGTTGTATTTTTTTTATGGGGTTAAGTTAAGTCGTTGGTTTATGCCAACAAGTCAACAACGTTAGAGGGATTCAGGGACAATATCTAACGCGAAAGTGCTAATGTTCCGGACGATATGTGTGGGAAAGTTGTCATATGAATGAGATGGAATTCCATGGTTAAACTTAACATGTGTACTACACCCGGAATAAATTTCAGTCCGATATCTGAAGTGTTCAGCTTTTTATTTAAATACAAATTGCTATGTCTTTATTGAAAACCCTTTCATAAAGGTTCTCCTACGCACGTCTTGAAATTAACGTTGGGAAGACGTGTGATGGCCCTAAGCCATTATCTTATGGAAGCCAGCCTTTAATGAGGTAGGTATTGCAATAGTTCGAAAATTGCATTTTACCACTGGAGAACACATCCGGAAATATTACTAGCAAGGAGCGGAAAGTATTAAATATTTCGGTCGTTCTTTGTTGCATGGAAAAAACCTCTGGTAGAAATCCGGAAGTTAAAATGGCGTGAGACCTACTAGTTTGTTCGGTGATAACTGATGTGTTTCACCGCGTTTTATAAACGAAAGTAAGAAGAAGACTGCGATGAGCTCTAGCATTCAAACCACCTGTCAATTCAGGTTTACGAAGGAACAACCCCTTTGGTTCTATCTATCCCCAAAAAGGGAAAGGATATATCCAATCTGGCGAATCTCCGATCGATAAGTCTCCTTCCGAATATCAGTAAGGTGTTTGAAAAAGTAATCAATAGAGCTCTGACCAGGTGGGTTGAGGACAAATATATAGTTCAGGATAATCAATTCGGTTTTAAGGCGGGACATGTTGTTTCATATGCCGCGTCTAAACTGGTGTCCGATATCCGATGGAATAAAGGCAAAAACCAATGTACTGGTGACTTGAGAAGGCACCGTATGGTTAGAAGGTTTATTCTATAAGCTGACCAGGCTGTAGTCAGAGCGTGTGGTTCAATGTACGAGCAAGCTTAATGGAAAAAATCCGGGTGTTTGAGAGGGCTTGCCTACGCTTGTACAGAACGCCAGAGTCGGAGTACATTTTTTTTTATCCTAATGAGGTCCTCTACAACAGGGCGAACCTAATACGAGTGGACAACTTCGTGTCCTTTATCATGAGAGTGTGCGCTCTAATGGCTTCGTTCCACCGGAAGCATTCCGGTTAATCTTCCATGTCGCTGGGACAGCTGGGGACAGGCGACTACAAGAGAATTTTGAACAAGTGGATGCTAATTTTCGAAACAAAATCATCTTCACCTATGAGGCGCATTTTCATCGTGTTAACTTTGTTAACCTGGGCTTCAGAGACCCCACAATTGATTGTAGACGATCACATGATCCACTGTTTGATGCGGATTTTGGCCCGGAGTCTTCATCGGAACAATTTTGTTTCAAAATGCGTACGGGCAGGAAATAAGGTTTAATAATCTCGATATCGCGACATAATAATCCATGCGATTTCACAAGACGTGTCCACATGCCACACAGCCCAAGAAACAAAGGCTGGATTATGTCTTTAGGGTTCTTTGAAGTCTAAGGTTTAGGACAACAAACAGACGACCGCTCACGTTATGAAGGAGCAAATTGAGTGCTGTGTCAACAAAATTCAGCCATATTTATGACAAACTGTTGAAAATTTCGGCAAAATGGTGCGTATGTGCCATATCTGGAACGCGATTCAGGGCTGTGCTTACTATATGTTAAGAACCGACAAGTTGAGCCGCAGTACATTTATTAGAGTTAATGAAACCAAGGCGCGTGTACTTATAACTTTGGTGCAGCAGAGAAGAGTGCAGACGACGGAATTCTACTAACAAATTAGGACAAGTTGATTATCCTCGTAGTCCTTCAAAAAGACTCCCGACTCACCGAAATAGACAAAGATCACTGTCACATCTTTGAAGAAATTATGCTCAGCAAGTACATGACTTTTGACCGAAGTTTCTGCGTTACACATATGTAGATATGTCAACGCTGATAGATTACATTACATCTCGGCTAATCGTCTGTACTAGGAAATGCAAGCTCACAAAAACATTGAATCGTTTTCAATAATAATTCCTCAGATCACTATCATTTGTAGCAACTTATCGTTAGTATCAATAAATGTTTGTTCACAACTGATAGCGCAAACTTATATGTAGCAGTTATCAGCATTCGACAGCCGCACTAATAGTGAGCAATGACACAAAAGGAGATACACAAAGAAAATGAAAACAAAATGGGAGACCCCACACTCTCGTCGATGTTGACATTCTAACAAAATGAAATGCGATGTTCAGAATGTACTTACTTTAAAACTTGCGCCACAGTGTTCGGTCCAAACCACTGTCCCACTTTCTTGTCCTCTGAATCACCCATAAGGGCAATCTGATGAATCGAAAAGAAACTCTTCCTGCAGTCCTCAAATCGATTCACAATCTTCAAGTAGGTGGCATCATAGCACTCTGGTGTCCAAAACCATTCCCGCCCAAGATGTAGATCAATCAATGCTTGTGCCAACACCATTTGGCCACAGCGCAGCATACATCCCCATCCTTTATCGGTGGTCAGTTGACATTCACCCAGTGGCACAAATCCACGACGATAAGTGCACCACAGCTTCGATTGTATGTCCCTACGGATTAGTTCCAATTCTATAAACAAAGACAAATCAAGGGTAATCCTAAGTTTGTTCGTTTCGCAATTTCACAACTTAAACACTCACCCTGAATGGCATTATAGCTTTTCCCCAGCACCCAAACGGTACTATTTGTCTTTGGAATATCGTCTGGCTCAGCGGATAAGACACCATCTGTGCCTAAATAAGTGACGAATACGTTGTCCATCCTCTTGGAAACATTTGTGTAGAACTCGTACAAACGATCGATTTTTGCTATGCAATAGAATCGCAGTGGCGATGGTAGGTGACGATATTGAAATAAATCTAGAGCCACGACGACGACGATGATTATAACCAAGATTGCCACAACAGCGCCCAAAAGGGTGGATTCAGTAGCCTCTGGCGCAGACAGATTGAAAGCGATTTTGTATGTTAGGTTTGAGTTGGGTTTGTTTCTTCTTCTTTTTTGGGATTCTTTTCTTCTTTTTCACAAATGTAGTGGACGACCTTCACATATCGTTTTTTGTACTTTTTAATTAATTGTGCTGTGTAGAGTAGGGGGAGGAAGACGTCACAAAGAACGACAAGTTCGTTGTTCCTCCACCAGAAAAAAAAAAGAAAACAACTTTAATGCGTTTTCGTGGTCGTTGTCGTTGGTTTTTTTTTCTAGGTTGGTATAAATTTCACTCTTTTCACGTCTCCTAGTAATGAAAACAATGACAAATCTGATGCGTAAGAAAAGAGAAAAAACACGAATGAGATCAGAAAGGTAATATTCGAAGAAAACGTAACGAAAAAACACAGAAAATGAATACAAAAACGAAAGAAATGTCAAGAACAGAGGAAGGCTAATGACAAATGGAAGTGTGTGTCGTAATTGTTGATTTCCAATGGAAGATGTTTGGGTGCATAAATAATGTGAAGTTGGATGGGGTTGTTATTACTCCATAGGTAGATATCTTGATGGAAGTGTTCAAATTTTTAAAAATGTTCGTTTCATCAGAATATTGAAATTTTTTATTTCTGTTGAAAAACTAAGAGAGAAGTGAAATAATACTTATACATTTGTCAAAGAAGTACAAGAATGAATGAAAAAGGAATTAGCAGTTGCTGAGTTACAGTTGGAATCGTTTTCGGAGTATATCAACCAGCAGTTCCCTTACTTCAGTACAAATCTGTCATCATCGCTTCGAATTGAAATACACTTTCAATTATCCGTTTAGATATTCAATCTGTTTAGATATTCCAGCCGCTTAACTGCAGAATTCGGATCTGACAAAGTCAGTGTGACTTTCTGAATACAGCTCACTTTTGCATCCTGTTCGATCAGTACGGCCGGCGATTGATTGAATAACAGCTCCCTGTCCTATATCTTGGATTGTGTCAGTAGCACAATGATCAAGTTCGTAGCATACAACTAACCTGTAGCAGGCGTGGTACTGACCTACGTCGCCATGGGGCTTACAACCCCTTACGCAAAACATGACTAATCAATTAGCAGCCTCGGACAAGCACGACTTCACTGTTGACGTTTAAGAGACAAATTTGGACGTGGAATGTTTAGACCCTTAATAGAACGCGTGCAGTCGCGCGACAAGCGGAGAACCTCATTGTAACGCGACACACCTTCTAGCTTTGGGATGAATCGGACAAGAAAAGGATGAAAATCTTGTGAGAACAAGACATTTGGCAGCAGTCACAGTGTATATTAGGCTGCGTAGGTGGAAAACTTCTGATCAACAAACCTTGAACCAAATATTGCGGTTAACGGTTAACGGTTGGGCAGCTGACATGGATTATCTTGTTGAAGCCGAAAGCATGCGGATATCCACAACAATCCAAAACTAGAAAATCAATGCGTAAAAATTCAACGTTGAAGGGCCCCAAAATGAAGAGACCGTCTGGGCTATTCCGATCGAGTCTCTTTTAACCTCTCGAGAAGTCGGATAGTTCCAACATCAACAAGACTAGTGGTATTGCTGTTAACAAGTTATAAAGTTCTAGTTGTCAACCCTTCTCAACCAAGTAACCCAGAGTTCGACGACAAATGCAGAAAAACTTAAGAAAACAGAAAATGTGCAGAAGGCAGGTCCATGAAGCGCACCAACGACAAGTGATTAGGTCTCCCACAGCATCGCATATAAAATCCCGTGGGCAGTATTTCAAGAACGCTCCAGACTCTTCGTCAACAGTCTGACAGGCCCTATCAGTGAGGTCTAAGGTCAGGAAAGTCCACTTCAAGTTTTCACATTCCCGCAGATTATTCCGATATCGTTCTTAAAAAAATTTTGCCAAAACTCGAAAGACAACCGCATAAGCACCATCTTTCAAAATTCGGTTCAGTGATAGGTTGAGCGGCCGATGAAAAAAACAGAGTAGGAGCATGTGGTGTCAACAAAGAGGTACACCTTTGACAAAACGTCAGAAAAAAGTCATTTTAATAATTTACGGATCGCATGAATTGCAAATGGAAAACACGTAGTAATAGCGAACTGTAGGGCATACGCTTCTTGAGCGCATTTGTAGTGGAACCAGCGCCCGGTCCAGACAATTTTCGACTCTAACACAGAGAGACAACACAGTAGGTGACGCAAAAAAGTAGCGCTAGCAGGAGTATCATTTCATCTGAGAACTGTACCGGACTGTAGGCCCATATTATTAAGTAACTGAACGCTGAGTTCTGCAGTAATATTCTACGATTAAGTAAAGCTGCGGTAAGATTTTACTGAAAGTGAAAAACAATGCCGCTTCAAAAATGACACTTAGTCGAAAGCTAGCGCTTCTTGAATAAACACCCACAAACATAAACAAGGGAATGTAGTGCAATATGTGTTACAAGTTTAGAGAAACATATCTTAAAATTGCGGTCTACGAGTTATAAAACCTGTAGCTTACTTTGTAGTCACTGTTAAACAATTATTCACTTAAGTGCATATTTTGCTTAAGAATTTCATCATAGTCTTGTCAGACCTAAGTACTTATGTTTGAAATGTAGATCCGCCTTAACCATATGTACGTACACTAACCTTTGCTTAAGGCAAACGCTTTAAAAACGTCACATGCAGTGTTATGGCTTAACCCATGGGTTAACTGATATTATATTTATTAATACCAACAGTTATGAATTTTTTAATATTATGGCTTTGAAAAATTGGAGTAATTAATCTTTTATTACTGCATTTTATTTACATAATATTGTAGATAGAGAATTTATAAATGTCAAAACAAATAGCTGGGCTGTTTGATCTTGGCAAATTGCTTTTGCAATTAATCGTGTGTTAATTGGTTTTTATCTTGAACATATCGAAAGGTAAAAATTGTCATCTGTCAGCAATCTGATATAGAAATTAATTTAGGTTCCATGTCAAGTTTTTGCTTGTTGATGGCTTATCGAGTTCATTAAGTGTAGAAAAACAGTGGCTAGATTTTGAGTTTTAAGCAACCTTACATTTATACAAAAGTGCATTAGCTGCGTTCAATAATGAAGATTTAGTGCAGAACTAATTAAGTCAAACTGTATTATGTGTTCATAAGACGAACTTAAAATTTTTAGTTTGGAAAGATGTAAGAACTTTTGAAATAATATTTGGCAAAAGGGAATCTAAGATTTGGATGATTATCACTGACGTGACGTTTTTGTATGCAAAACAAATTACGATCGCACTAAGATTTGTCTGCGCACCCATTGTCGGCGATCCATCAGAAACTTCACATCTGATAGGTTTCACTTGGCCACAATAGTGAAACCCATGGTTTGTTGAAGAGTGCCGGCAAGAGTAACCATCGAAAAAGCGGTAATTAGGGTGGAGCAGCTCGCGAACCCTTTGAGCAAACAAAGACAGGACAAACATCGGTTTCTCAAAGAGAAAAGAAGAAGTAAATGATCGGTTTAGGCCATTGCGGGTTGTTACTACAGAAATGATGTTTAGAATTCCAAGGATAAAAATTCCAAAGCACGCAGAGCTAAGAATGGAAAAGTAATAGTAGAGTGACGGCTGACGCTTGGAACATTATTCATGCGAACTTCTTGATGATGAGAACGACAAATATTTTACTGGTCGGTAGAAGAAACCATTCAAAGAGGAGAAGGATTGAGGAAAACCCGACAAAGAGAGGGCCTCGATAGCGGACTTTGAATTAAAAATCAAACAGCTTTCTGGCGAAAAGTGCGCAAAATTGTTGTAAGGAGCGAAGCGAAGAATAAAATTCTTCCATTGCTTACCAGATCCTCAAGAAATTAAATCCTCTGAACTTAGAGTACCACCATCGACCAAATATGCACCCTACACTAGCACTAGGAAAAGGCTCGACAGTCCCAAATCGATACCTACCATCTGTTTATTGATGATTTGAGGTTATAAGGACAATATTTATGGAGGCGACTTTGTATATCGAGCCATGTTAAAAGTTGCATCGCTGTCAATGCATCTATATAGGATTATCATACATAACGCTGGCTGCTCTATAAAAGTCGACAATGAAACCACCAAAGTATTTGTTGCCAAAAAAAGAGTCTCGAAAAGGTGATGTGCAGTCATATGATTAATTCAATATCATACTTGAAAATTGTGCAAAATTCATAGAACAATGGTAAAGGCACAATTTGTCCGACTCTACCACTGTAAATCAGTCAGCTTTCCTTGTAATATTTGTTGTCTTTAAAGCTAAAGCGGCCACGGGCATATATAGCCATCGACAAGGTCACACAATACGGTTGGAAGCGAAAATTTTCAAGCTGGGATTTTGGTGTCAATGCGCTCAAGGTGATCTTGCCACCTAGGTCGTGCAGTTCGTTTTCGAAACGTCTCCTCTATTCTCTTTCGATGCAATCGGTGCCGAAAATCACCCGAAGAACTGTTCTTCAAAGCGTCCAAAAGCATTTTCATCTGCTTTCATCAGTTTTTACGTTTCTGCCTCATAAAGAACTGGGATGATCAATGTTTTGTAAAGGGTGCGAAAATGTAACGTCATAATGTGAATATGCGATTATTTTGGCAAATGGCGTCAAATGTCATTCTATTTTGACATTTCTGTTGTAGCCAGCCAGAAAGAAATCAGTCATTTAGAGCAAGATGCTTTGCGAGCAAAAAAAAGGTAGTGGTTGGAGTCTAATTTGCAACACTTAAAGAATGTTTTTTGTTGATAGGTGTAACTTTGCAAAAGTCTGCACTAGGGTATATATTTTTAGATCTAGATGCCAAGGTCCATAAACCCCCAAATTGTTTTAATCGTTTAGCGATGTCACGATAAAGAACGGTTTGACTTCAGATGATTTGGATGCCACTATCATCAAGTTGTATAATCAAAGATACTGAAGTGTTAAAGATAATATAAATTGACTACTACTCGCACATCGCTCTTAGAAACAATGACTTGTTTGCAACCACACCTCTTATCCCTAACGTAAGGATATCAAATTCCTAAAACTGAAAAAAGATGTACCCAGAGCTTGTATTCATGCCACATTCAAAATTTGTATTTGTTTCTATTTTTCTTTAAACGTAGATAACTTTATTGAGCTTAGCCATGGTTCGAACCTGGTTTTCTATCCTTTGACCAAATTCTTAGGAAGCTGGTTTAAATGTCGTCGGCTATTAAAAGGAAACCTTGCTGGTTTGTTTAGAGTGGAAAAAATGCCAACCCTAGAGCTCAATCAATGTTCTATCTATAACATACTTTAGTTAATAGTTTCATTACTACGTAAGGTTAGTTAAGTTGAAACAGGGGTGTGTCATCACACAAACACTAGCCACCACAATGGGCCCATCGCTATCCCTGTGGAACCAGTTGAATTTATCTTCAAATGGCAAAACCTACAAAATCTCTCTGGTAAAACATCCAATTTCCTTGCAAAAGCCAAGATGGGCTTTTGAAATCCATGCCATCTATTTCCTTTAGATTTTCAATAAAATATTTTCCTAAGAATTTCCTTCGACTATGCGATATTGCCTTGCACTCACACAGCATGAGTGTTATGTCCTGAACCCTAATTTCTATTGCTGGGCTCCAGAAAATCCTTATTTTACTTTACGTGGCCCTTAACCCTGAGGTCCTAATGTCTCTTTTGACTCATAGGTGCAACCTTCACCGCGTTATTCCTCCGGAATGGATTCAACACTGCAACTTCGTGCCAGAGCGCGGGTTTTCATACATTTAACATCTCTCAGCCATCAGGGCCGATGATTCTAGCACCTCTGTTTAATGTTGTTGTTAAGTCCGGACAGTACGCTGTCCGACCTACTACTTGAGTTAACCGAAGCCATTTTCGTTTAACGCATTTTAAAGAAGTGCATTCGTCCGATTAATACAATACCTATATAGAAAATGCCGCTGTGGCGTTTCTTCCGAGCTGTGTAGTTTTATGTCCAATGCAAGAACTTAACATGACTCCGTATTGCTCGACTCTGTAAGTATCTACAGGTCTTCCAGGACTTAGGTATGCTTCTGTAGCTCCTTTTTTTCTTAAAGATTTGCTGGACCACTTCAGGGTCGATTAGACGAATTTGTTGTCGATCATCAGTTTCATTGAATAGTTCGGCTACTATCTCACTTCTAAGCTATGAACTCAGCTTCTCAGCAGTGCACAGATCTAAATGACTAAAGGAGATTCTAACGCCTACCTTCAACAGAAATTGCCATCAAGTTTGACTTCAACCTTCTAATTGCAAAGTCAAAGTCACCAAGTCTACATAAATGTTTTCAAGAGTATTGAGACTGGATCATTTCTTCTCTTAAACCTAGGTACTCGTATACAACAATTCGGAATATACAAGCAACGAATGAGTATTTCTCAAGATGATTTCTGCAGAAGATTTCGCTTTGTTGCGAACTTTATGTACAAATGCCCCGCCAGAATGCTATCTCTAGATAGTTACTACAATACTTTACTTACTTATCAGACAAGCAACCCTTAAAGTGTCAAACCCTGAGCAACAGTAGCCTTCTATCCATTACGGTTTAGGGTGCGTCGCTTCCAGTTGGAGATGCCAAGCTTTCTAACGTCCGCAATTGCCTGGTCTCTTAACCGGAGGTTCGGTCTTCATTTTCTTCTCGAATCTGGTGACTGGGTCGGATTTTTGCTTTCCGGATGTCCAAATGCTCGTACAGCTAGTAGAGTTCGCGGTTATTCCTTCTTCTCCATTCGTCTTCCTCGCAGACATGACCGAATATTCGATGAAGGATTTTTCTTTCAAAAGAGCCAAGAACCTGTGCTGCTGTCTTACTTATCGTCAAGTTTTCGGCTTCATAAAGCAGGACTGGCAAGATTAGAGCTTTGTAGAGCATGAACTTGACTCTGTGAGTTAGGAGCTTGGACTTAAGTTGTTTTGACAAACCAAAATAGCAGCGGGTGCCTTGGGTTATTCTTCGACGAATCTCTACCAAAATGTCATTTGTGGAGTTGACATTTGCTTCGAGGTAGATAAACACCTTGACTAACTCAAAGTTGTACCTGTCGATAGTGACATTTTGTCCTAGATAATGTGCGACGGATGGATTTTTTTCGACAGCATGTATTTTGTTTTATCCTCATTTACCTTAAGACCAACTCGTTTCGCCTCTTCTTCAATTGCCGTAAAGGCTTCAATTACGGAACGCTGAAATAGTACCTTCCGTTTTAGCTTTGGCCCGACGTACTATCTGTTCTAAGAGAAGATTGAAGAAATCACACTACACCGTGTCACCTTGCCGAAATCTGGTGCAGGTTTGGAACAATTCGAAGGTTCTATTTCCATACTGCACGCCGCATTTCGAATTGTCTAGTGTTGCACGACACAACCGGATCAGTTTTCTCGGGATCCCGAATTCGGCCATCGCATTATATAATTCAGTGCAATGGATACTGTCGTATGCGGCTTTAAAGTCGATGAAGCGATAGTGTGTATCGACTTGAAACTCGATGGTCTTTTCCAGAATCTGTTTTAGGGTGAAAATTTGGTCTGGAGTAGATTTGCCAGACCGGAAGTCGCACTGATATTGGCCGATGTGTGCGATGCTACGGCTTCAGACGTTCAGACAATACACTGGACAGGATCTTATAGGCGGCGTTAAGCAGGGATAAGCTTCGACAGTTGTTAAAAGACATAGGATCACCCTTTTTGTAGATGGGTTACAGATAGAGCTGATGTTCCAGTCGTCGAGCATGCTTTCACCCTCCCATATTTTGCAAATGATCTGGTGCATTTTCCTTACCAAAACATTGTCTCCGGCTTTGAAGAGCTTTGATGGCAAGCCGTCTGAGCCAGCGGCCTTTTCGGTCGTCAGCTTTTGAATAGCTGTGCCGACTTCTTCTAAGCTGGGTGGGAGGACTATTACATCGACTGGTGGTGGGTTCTCTTCTTGCCCTATCACTTTCTCTAGGTCATGTCCTTCCAGCAACTGTTGGAAATATTGCTTGAAAACATCCACAATTCCCTTTCGATCGGCTGCGAAGTTGCCTTCACCGGTATGGAGTGCTTGGGGACGCGTTTTATGGCCAATAGCCAGGTTTTTGCTTTTTTTAAAAACAGCACTCCTGTTTATCCATGAGCTGGGATATACCACTTTTGTGATCTTAATTTGAATTGTCGTCAACAGATCTTTATGGTTTCTGGGAAGCTGAACATCGGCTCTAAGTAGTATCACAATCGATCTACAACTCCTTTCATATTTTGAGATAGATCAATTGCAAAAAAAAAAATGTAATTCTGCCACACTGTCGCTACGCACTGCCGACAGGAAGTCATAATTTAACAAGTTTCCGCTCATTTTCACGACATAATTGATTACGGTTTATAAATTCGTTCCACGTTCTCCAGATATCTCTTGGATCGGATTAAAAAAGTTCGATTCCAATTCATTTAACTCAACAACATGTCCATGCGACTCATGTTCATAGCCCAAATAAGACTTCCTCTACAAATCTCAACCCTCTTTAAGCTTAAATCAATTAGCACCGCGCGGGTAATTCCAACTCGAGCAACAGTAAATTAAATCGAGAAAAAAGATTGTAACACACTTCATAACTAACCGGCAGATCGTTAAACAACAACAAAAACAACATCATGATCCTGACTGCAAATTAATTACATTTTACGATCGATGGAGTGGGAGGCAATCTTGGACTCTGGGTCTTAGGCTTGGCGGTTCTTGGTTGAGATACAATCCATGCCAAATCGACTTTTGTTTCCACGCTAGTTATTCTTATTCATTTCGTAGGTAGGTAGTGCAGAGTTTATATATACTCGTATTGTCTTTTGGTTTTTTGTTGAAATCTGAAGAGATAAGAGTAACTGGAAGTCTCAGGTGAGGTGAAGGCTTATGAGTTTGTAGAATGAAAGTGAATGCGGGTATTATGGGCGTGGTATAGTATAGTACAGATACAGATACAGATACTGTCTTGGCGGTGCCAATTATTTCTAAATAACTTTTTTTTTTTATAGAGCACTCGCCCGACACACAGCTGGAAGTCACAAGTTCAAGTTCTTTACGAGTCCAGCAGCAATTCAGTCTCTATTCGATTTGAAGTTTTATGGATCACCAACATAATAACTTTTATTGTTATGATTTATTCATGGCGACAATTGTGTAGTTGTTCTGCAAAGATTGTCATGCACGTGTCGAATTTGTGAAGAAAATGAAAGTTTCACTGAATTTGAATTACTAGACACGTTGTTTGTAGAGTATTGGATCAGCTTCCTGGCATCCGCAATCGGTAGTGGCAAGTCTTCTAATTTGTTACCTTGGCATTGGATTTAGAGGGTCACGTTTGATCACTTTGATACTTTATCATTGACAAAATGATTTCTTTTTTGCTTTACAACGACAGAAAGGCGAATTTTATATAGATATTGGCATTTCTACTCGTACATATGTAGACCTCCGAGTTCGGGTAGAAGAAGAAGCTTCTAGTACAGGCAAGTGTCGTGTTTTGGGGGTTGGAACAGAGCTTATAGAATTGTGTATTAATACGAGTAATACAAATATTTCTATTATATAGTTGAAAGCTACATCTTTAGCAAGAATGGAACTGGATGATCAAAGCTTCGACGAGACTGCTCCGTACATATAAGGCATATAGAGAATCAGACGAAGGATGTAGGAAGTTGCGCTAGTGAAAGGAACTGTCCATCTATCTTTCTTACTTTTATACTTAAGTGGAGCTGCACTCTGAGATGGACTAGGGACACAACAAGCACACTCCTCTAGCTAGCGTGGCCTCTGACAGCTACTGTTATAGGTTGCGCACTTGAAGTCGGCTGAGGTCCCTTTGCACTGGCGGGCGCCACCTCTAGTGAGTTGTTGCTCTGGGTTGAAAACGAAAACTTTTCGAGCCGGGGCGCCAATGAGGTCAATTACCCTTAGATTACCTTTTCAACTGCTTTCGTCGGCAAAGCTTTTTTCAGGTATTGAGAAGCACTGGGATGAGGCCCGGGTTCCTGTATGAAGTCTTTTGAATGCTCTGTACAGAGTTTATTTTACTCAATTGCTTTCTGAGCCCAAAAGCCCAGCAATTATCAAGAATGATCGTTCGCATGATTCCCTCACTCGTGTCGTTGCCGAGGTGGAAAAGCAATATTTAAATCACGACGATTCGTTCCCATAGTGCGCTTTGTACTCACATGAATATTCGACAAGTAAGTGATGGGTCGAGTACGCGATTTATCTGGTCGTTGACCTACAAGTTTAGGGACAACGGTTTTGCAAAATCCTCCGGAACAATCAACGTCATCAGATAAGCCTGAATATGTTGCTCAAGTTACTATGAACTATGCGAGCTATACAGCGACATCGACTTGGTCGAAAATTGCCTATCCATCCCTTGAGGTAGCAGGTGGCAGGTGGCAGAAAGAACGAATGGATAACACAGTGGAGAAAGACCTCGACTTAGGTGGCGCATACGAGTAGAACGGGACCTAAGCCGACTTCGAGACAGGAACTGGGCAGGTTTGTTGGTTGAGGGCCAGGCTTACCGCGAACTGTAACGCCACCTAAATAGATAAGTTAGTAGGTGTGAAAGAAAATAGGGTTATAAGGCAATGCACAGAGGATGGAAACTGAGAGTAGCCGATGATTGAAAATAATGTCAGCTATATTCCTAGATTCTTCTAAGATACTCTAACTGATAAGTTTAAGGGGGTCCTTATGGTAAATTTTTATTAAAGAGCAGATTAGGGACAGAAAATCGGAGGAATCGATGTTAAATATCCTCAATTATGGAAACGTGGACACGGACAAAACAGGATGACTAAGCCTTACTGGTGTATTCAAGCAGAGGGCGAACAAAAGTAACTGAGACAGATCTTGTAACGTATGAGTTAGAAAATAAAGCCAAGTTATGAGTTGACTTTAAGGATCATCTTATCATTATGCGAACGGAAGCTAAGCCTGCTGTCAACATTTATTCCAAGGTCCGGAGAAAATAGTTGTTTTGTCGGCATAAAGGAAGATCGTTTATAGTAAGAATGAAGAAAAGCGGACTGAGATGGCTGCCTTGTGGAGCCCCAGAGGAGGCCTGGAATGGAACTGAAGGGGATTTAGCTTAACTGAATATTGTTATATCCGCTTACCAGGTAAGAAGATATCTGTTTCAATAAAAGAGGCCTAAAGCCAAATAGGGCACTTAAAGGGAAATTGTTTTGAGTATTACTCTGTAAAAAATGGAGAAGGTATCGATTAGAAATAAATTGATAAACTCGAACCGTATTGATTTTCCGAAAATTATTTAATGTATGCTTCGTACCCATCTTCACGTGCTACATTAACCGGCTCGGAATAGGTAGATTGTTGGTTCTAGTAGCTTTGTTGGACTAAGGCTTGGAGACTGCCAATTCATTTGGTTCGGCTGGATACAAGGTTTGCTATTTTCAAGACCGAATTGTCTATTTTATCAGATAAGTGCCATGTTGTTCCTTATTTTTGTTTAAAAGACGTACCGACTGTGCTTCTTCTAGGAGGTTTCCTCTCCACCGTTGTTAATTTCTATTTATGCTTTAATATTTCGGCAAGATCGGTTCATTTCTTGGTAAAATTTCCGAACTTGATTCTTCTGGTATTATTTTTCTAAGGCCTCGACTGAGTGGCTAGCTATTATAATAAAATTATCCGTCTAATCACCATAAAACAGGATCCAAGATATTTACTGAAATTTTTAAAATGTGTCGTCCCAAATACCTTTTCCTCACGCTAGTACATCAGTATTTGTCTCACCAAACTCGGTTTGGTTATTTCGGTTGGTTTTCTGGTTTTTCTTGGACGCTGGCTCTAAAAAGCAAGACTGCAGTATCAAAGTTATCTTAATTTTTAAGAAAAATGGTTTTCATAAAATTGACAGCCCTTTCTGATGATTTTCATTTGACTCTGACCTCATGGACATTCGGTCTGATAGAATTCTTTCCTTATACCAGAAAATGAAAAAAAAATTGATCTTCCAGGGACTAAAAGTCTTGAGCTCGTAATGCGTAATGAGCTATGGAATCCCGATGACAGTAAAGATACTGTGTAGAATTTGTGGATGAGGTAAAGTAGCAACAGCCAAGTTCCTCCCCCTAGCTCTTTCGGAAGGCTCAATTAATTGAATCTTGTCTGAGTTCCAGGTGACAATGGCATTGTGAGAAATAAGATCCAATATAAATTTGGTAGATAATGCTTGGAGGATGACTTTCTATGACTTGAACCGGTGTTGGAACTGTTTCTGTTCTTGGTAGGGTTTCTATGGACATTTCGGTTTATCGTGAGTTCAACTAAGCACACTTAATCAGCCACCATATCCCCCATGCAGCATCCTGACTGTAGCGGGTGAATCTTTATAGGTTATGAAGTTTCAGCAAGGCAAGGTATTGTGTCACCATTTAGCAAGAAAAAAAAGAAAAAAATGTAGTTGGGGCCATAGACAAGTGTTATGAATTTTTTTCGAATCGTAGTTACCATCGATGTTCTTTATTGTAGAAGTCATTGCATTTATTCAGGATTCTTATAAGGGAATCACCTTTTCCGGACACCTACCTTAAGTACCTGCAACAAAATCCGCAACGCTCTAGAATCAATGACTAACTTGTCAAACTCCCACTAATAATAGATCCGCCTTCGCTCAATCTTAATTAGAATTACGAATATCATAAAACTTTTCCAAAGATTCTTTTTCTACCTCTAAGTGACTCAAATAGGTTTTGCGGTTTCAATGGTTTTTGTAAAAAAAAACAAAATACAATTTTAACCGAGGTTATTTAATTATGAATCACGTTCACCATAAAGTTCCGAATGCGAATAAATAGAAAAAAAAAATTAAGATCTCCACAAACTTTTGTATAATTAAATTAAAAATGATGTTTAGCAGAAAATTCCAATTCACCTTACCATCAGGAAATCCTCTTGAAGAACAACCTCCAGCTTCCAAATAAACACATCAAAGCTGTCGCATTCCAGAGCTTAAAATACCTGAGGAGTCTATCATAGATAAATGTGACTTCGAAACCAGATCAGTTGCCTTGAAACCGTATTTAGCCGGCGGGGGCAATTAAAATTCGTTCGGCCAATTATTTCTGTACACCGCACACACAGGGGTAATAAATCAGGACTCTATTGTTACGTTAACAAGTTCAAGAGTAGGTTGATTGACTGATACAGATACTACATACGAATACAAGATGTTGAATGAGCCATGAAATATGAGCATGGTGTAGCGGTGGCGATTGTGGTGTTTTCGGGCCAATTAATCTAATCGCCCGAATTCATCGACAATGAGACAGTTCATTGCTGTCTTAGAGGTTTGAAACTTTTTTCTTTATTAATTGGATTGACGGCACACGTTCTACAAGAGGATTGGCTAGTGCGCTACCTTAGGAGATTAATGTGACTTTGGCATCGGTTTCCAATCTTCTGTTGATGCTTGGTTGGGCTAAGTGTTTTGTTGTCTGGACAAGTCATTTGTCAATTTTTTGAGGGGAGAGAGGTTGTATCACATACTTATGGCCTTCGACGAGCTGGATTATCTGAGACTCATTTGGATCTAAGAGTTGAACTACCTCAACGATCACTACTAACCTGCACGTGGTACTAGGACCGAGAAAGGGCCACGATTTTCAAGAGCTTGTCGACTGTACTGGCAACTCACTCTTTTAGGGTCTCCCGTATCGAATAAATTTTGTTCTTGGTGCAGAAAACTAAGTGATGAACCACCGAAGGATAAAAGTTTGGGGGAAAACCAAGTAGTTCGAAAGCTTGCGCTTAGGTGTCCTTGCAAGTCTTAAAACGAAATGCCTGACCTTGACGGCTCAATTAAGTTCAATCTGCGTTATGGGACCAAACGTTTAGACAACAACAAAAAACAGTTTTACCAACAACGACAACACCGAAATCTAGAGATTGCCAACCCAATTTTTCAATCCAAATTTGATGGTTTTCGCCCATACGTCACAAATAGCCTGACTAATATTGTTCTTAATGCCCGAATCGTGTCTGATTTGTTCGTATTGCATCAACTTTTAAGGGTATAAAAAAAAAGCCAAACGGCGTCAAATTGCAGCTCCGTGGCAGCCAACCATCATCACTAAAATGACTGATTTCACGATTATTGATCCTAGTGTGCAATAAATCGATTCTTGGACGGCTTGTGTGGTGCGTAGCCACATCTTGCTGGAACTTTAGCTCACTTATGCTTAAATCCTCAGTTTCCATTGACTTCTTTTTCAATGTTGTCTTGAAAAAGCTCTGTCTTCTCTGTGATTAAATGTGGATTTTCGGGGTTCACCTCCGGCATATTGTAAACGGAAAAATTGTCGTCAATTTCGTGCTCCTCTAAAGGGAAGCACGAAGCCAAACAAAGCGTGCGATAATTTTGCTTCGATTCCCGAGTCAATTAGGTTTTGCAAGCGAATAATCCGAGATCTTTATGCAAATTCTTACGCTAGTGAGACTGATGTTTAATTACTCAGATCTTTGGCGAGTTGAGTTTCTTAGGTTTAGGCGCACATTTTCGGCAACAGCTGCAATATTCTCAGTTGAACAGGACGAACACGGGATTATTCTCAGTTATCAATCAGCAATCCAGGAACTTTCTTCACAAACTTGCGCACACTAGCAATTTTTCGATCGATATTTCGTTTCATAATTTGCACTTTTTCGGCAACATAGCATCCACTTTGGCAGCAATTTAGCAATATTTTCCAAAGTTGCTTAAGCATAAATAGCTCTATTCCGCACCGCGAAAATGTAATACCAAGTTTGTGTAAATTTTTTAAACGTATAAAAGCTGTCAGTGTCAAAATGACATATGATTTAAAATGGTACCAACAGATGGCCCACCCTTTAACATATAGCCAATATTCCGTGCGAATGTTTGATTCGAGCTAGTCTAAGCAGCGGCCTGATGAAAGGCTAAAAGATTCGTTTAACAGAGCTCTGCAGAAGTCCCCAGAAAACTCCGCTGCCTCACCACCTTTTGCTGTTTTAGAGATGTCTGTGAAAATGGAAAACAGACTTAATATCAGTGTCAATATCGCACGCGTGTCCCTTATGTGTTTTTTTCTGGAATCAAGAGATTGAAGTGAATGTTGGAGTCAATTACAGCTAATGCCGAAAACGTCTGAGGTTAGCAAATGAAGCTTACCTTGGTAATTCGCAGTTGGAAGGGACTAGTATTATAGAATAATGTATACTTTTTCAAGGCCGTTTATGAAGAAACGCCAAAGATTCTCAGTAAGAATCTTTGATAACAAACACAAACTGTACCATGGTTAAAATACGGCGGGGCAGCTGTAAGTATAATCAAGTAATAGACGAGACCCTGGCCAGCCATTGACCGGATCTAAAGAAATTTTGATTTCATCGCCCCAGTATTTAAAGGAATCAGGTAGTCCAACTGGATTGTTAGCTTGCTTGCATCGATCACGTTACCTATGACTGCATACAGTCCGATAAGCATACCAAATTAAGACTTACGGGTAGACTGCGCGACAAGACCTGTACCTGAAGGTATTCTAAGAGAACTCTACTCTACTACATTTAGCCAGAGTACAGGAATGGAAGGCGAGGTGGCAATTGGGAAATTGGAATAGGGAAAATCGAATACTACTTTGTTTTACAAAGGCAAATCCGGTAAGCAAATATATTGTACACTCGCCTAAAAACGGTTCAAGGAATACTTACTTTAGACGGCGCTACGTTCCGGGGTGGAACGATAAGAAAAATTCGGTCAATACATTCTACGACTTGCAGGGGCAGGAAGTGCAGCTACATTAACACTTGGTAAGAACTTTAATTTAGGTTTATACTACTCGTATGTAGAATCGTTTGGAGAAGAGGCAACGATCACAATTTTTTAACAGCCAATAAGAGAGACATTCAAGCCCTTATGTAACTTTCCACTATAACAACGCTGAGTAAGTTAACTGTCCTTATCTTAAAGATTCCTCAACTGAAAACCACCAGCAGAAGGACATTCAGGAATGTGCGCATAGTGAATAAGTTAAAGTTTGCCTGAACGGAATCTCATTTCATTTATAGCGGAGGGCTGACCAATTCTTCGATGAAATCTTTTAATAAATCACTCTGGTCTAGCACTAACAGAGGTGGAAATCATCAATTTTCGCGGAATGTTGAAATTGCAGAGCTTTTTTGCAGTTCTTTTCCGAAGTTACGTTACACAAAAAATCCACCAGATTCTAATTTCTACGAATGTATGGAATCAACTGGAGAGTCTTCTATCTAAAGAAATCTTAACTAAAAGGCTAAAAATAAAGTGACGTTTTAAGCTGTATAAACTCAGTTGAGTTCAGCATACTGCATTAGAGTTATTCTAGATAGATAGATCATATCAAAAAGGATATGTAGCTTTCAATATATTCTGATATCACCACGGTAACATATAGCCATACGGCGTCCTTGTTGAACTGTTTATACTGCCATTGTGAGACCGATCTAAACAAATAGCTCGATTGTCTGGCGGAAAGATCAAAACGTGGGGCATAGTAAGCAGACAATAATTAGTAATTCATCAACATACCTAAGAGCTTTATTAGATTATTTATTCGGAACAAATAAATTTTGCTCCTTTTTGAAAAAAACATCAACCAACAGGACGGTTCTTGTTGTGCTACTCCAGGTAGACACCTTCAAATAAATCACACTGATCAACAGGGTGTCTTATTTGCATAAGCTACACCAGGTAGACGCAGTTGGAAATAGATCATACCGATCAACAGAATGATTCTATTGATGGACTATACCAGATAGACAAATTCCTTACAAGGACATCTGAGTATTTGATGAAATTTCTGCTTTTACTGGCTGTGAATCATAAGAAATATTTGCAGAAAATGCATCCGACATTAGCATTATTATTTGTTATTAGATACATAGAGGACTACGGTTTTTTGTTACCTGGCTACATGAATGGTAGTGTATGAGCCTTTGGCAAGTAGTTTTATCAGGCTTCATCACACATGATCCTCTTTTTATTATAGGTACTCGTAATAGTGACACTTTGTTTCAGTGACTCTTCGAATTTTTAATTTACGTTACGAGTATCAACTGCAAGTTTTAAAATTGTTGCAGCTACGCCAGTTACAATATCACTAAACGTTCCCGACGGATTAAGCACTTTTAAAAGTTGCCGTTCTGAGGTTCAAGGCGATACTTAGGCCACACTTTTGTTAGTGGATGTGTTTTACTAAATCATTTACTGCTGCCTTAAATGCCCCTATAATTTTCGCGGGCTTTGTGGTCTTGAAATATACCTTTTACACTAACTACAATGTTTGAATCGACTTTTTGCAATGCCATCTCTTTGTGTATATGCCCAAAACTGGAGTACAAGTGGTCAGGGCCAGCTCATTTCATCAGGTGTCTCTAAGACTTCCCTGCGTTTATTGGGTGCAATTCAAAAACGTGCGATAAGGTTCATGCCACCAGTAGTCCAAAGAAATTGCTAGTAGATTCGGGTAGAATTGGAAGCAGGAAAGGAATGTAAGTAGGTCTTCAATAATTGTTCCAAAACTGATGTAGCTTGCGATGGGGATATCTTCTTGGAAGACAAAAACATCAGATTTCATTCCTCTTTGTGTTTGTCCTTCAAGCGGAGATACATGTTACATAACTGTCATTCCAACAAACTATGACACGTAATATGTTGAAACGGCTAAGTCTATCTTGATTGAGTCCCAGATGCTGAAAATGCTGATAAACTTGGACACGCTACTTCCAGTTTTTCAGTCCAAGCCCTCTGGCATTTGCGATGGTTGATCTTTAAAATGTAGGTTCAGCCTTTCTTGTCGTCTCAAACCCGGGGGCTGGGAAAGGCAGATTCTCTTGGCTTTAGCATTTTGTCCATTCGCTCGATGTGAACGAGCCAAGAAGAGTATTAGCTTTTTGGAATACTTCATGGAGTTCGGTTCCTCACACACGAGACCAATTATCTGCAGAAGAGTTTTTTTCTTGAAAGAGTTCAGTATCTGGTCTCGTTTCCTGCCTACCGTCCAGCACTTGGCGCCATAAAGCAGAAATGGCAGGATCAATGTATTATAGTATAGAGATTGAATGTCGTCTTTCGAAATAGGAGCATTAAGAACATTGGTTTAGGCAAACGTAAGTAGCAGCGGTTTCCCAGAGTATTCCTTAGTCTGATCTGCACTAAGGTGTTATTCGTGCAGTTCATGTTGATTCCGAGGTACTCCTTAACTACCTCAAAATTGTTGCTCCCAACAGTGGCATTTTGTCCTAAGTGGTGTACAGATGAATTTTTGGTTGTTGATGGCATACTCGTATATTTCGTCTCGTCCTCATTCATTAAAAGGCCTACCAACTTCGCCTGTTCTTAAATCGCCATGAAAGCCTCTATTGAGATCGATATCATCCGCCATCCTCAGTAGTTGGACAGATCTGTTGAAGACATTGCTTTCCTTGTTGACACCTGCCCTGTGTACTATCTGCTACAGATCAAGATTGAAGAAATTACATGACAGCGCATCTCCCTGTTTAAGATCAGTGCATGTTTGGAAGAGTTCCAAAACTGCATATTGCACCTTCTGTTTTCTCGTGTCTCGCGAAAAAATTGAATCAGTTTTGTCTGGACCCCGAATTCGGTCATATGCGGCTTTAAAATTGATGAAAAGGTGGTGAGTCTCGACTTGAAATTCATTGGTCTTTACCAGGATTTGCTTTAGCGTGAAAATTTGGTCTATTGTCAATCTGTCGGGGCGGAAGCCACACTGGTGCGTGCCGATTAGTGTGTTGCACAATGTTCACATAGTACGTTGGATAGGATGGGTGCTGTTACTGGAGGAACTTTGTCACTGAAAAATTTCATAAAACGGACTACTGACTGTGAAAAATCCAATCTAAACTCCTTACTCTTATGATAGATAACCACAGCGTTACCTAAAGTACAGACAATCTTAATTGAGCCGGTGTTTATAGGTAGTTGTGGTTACGCGACTGGTCATCACCAAATTGACGACGGTGGGTGCGTATCCTATTCCAACAACACCCAAACGTTATGGAGTGAACTACGAGAGTTGTCTGAAAAGTTTCTGACCGAACAATGATACAAGACATTTTTTCTCAACATTATTTTTTTACATAGTCTCCTTGTAACTCAACACACTTCTCCCTCTCTAACTCGTCCAAATAATAGTTGCCTTTTTTCTCTGCAAAATAATAGTTCACGAAGGTGATTGCCTCATCATTTGACGAAAATCTCTGTCCTCCGAGCGCAGTTTTTAGATGAGGGAACAAAAAGAAGTTGCTTGGGGCTAGATCTGGTGAATAAGGCGGATGTTCAAGCAGTTCAAACCGTAATTCATGGACTTTCGTCAGGGCAACTGCTGAGGTGTGAGGCGGCGTGTTGTATTGGTGAAACAGGATTTTCTTTATCTGCAAATGTGGCCGTTTTTCCGCAATTTTTGCCTTCAGATTGGCAAGTAATGATGCGTAGTATGCTCCTGTAGTGGTTTTTCTTTTTTGAAGATAATCGATTACGATAACTCCTTTCCTATCCGAAAAAAAAAAAACAGTCGCCATCGCTTCCCGAGCCGAAAAAACAGTTTTTGCTTTTTTTGGAGCCGGCTCGGCCTTTGCAGTCCACTGTTTTGACTGAATTTTTGTTTCGGGCGTATAATGGTGTATCCAAGTTTCATCTACAGTAACTAATCGGCGCCAAAACTCGGATTTATTGCACCTAAACTGCGCCAACAGAGGGTTGGGAATGTTCATTCGAACACGTTTTTGGTCTAACGTAAGCAAACGCGGCACCAAACGCGCGGACAGCTTTCTCATGCCTAAATCTTGATTTAATATGTTACAAACACGTTCTTTGGACATTTTCATAACCTCTACTATCTCTCTCACTTTAATTCGGCGGTTGCCTAACACCATTTAGTGAACTTAAGCAATGTTATCGTCAGTGGTTGCAGTTTTTGGACCTCCCGAAGCTCTTACGGGCCACGTTTAAATTCAGCTGCCCAAAATTTCACTGTGGTAAATGATGGTGCAGAGTCCCCATACTCAGAGTCCAACTCATTTTCGTTTTGCGAAGGCGTATTGCCTTTCGAAAACAAGAATTTAATAACAGCTCAATACTAAATTTTTTCCATATTCACAAAAAACGCTCACATCGACTCACTCAAATGACTGTCAACTAAAAACTGCGCATCCAAAATGACTGAAACTTTGGTGAGTAACTGTCAAAATATGCACAACTAGCATTTACTAGCTTCTATTGACAGGTGCTGCTATCTTTACGTTGCGGTCGGAAACTTTTCAGACAACCCTCGTATGTTACAAATATGTCAACATATCTGCTTACTTATACAGGCCGAAGTTGAGGACGTATCTAGGGTAAATACGGAAATGTATTTTTTATCTATAGAGAGGGTTGTGGTTGCCATTTAAACCAAGATAGTTTTTAAGAATTATATAAAAAAAAATTCTCTAAAATTTTTAAAAGCGGCAACACGACATACACAAATGCTTCTGTGTGAGGAATTAGGGAAATAGTTCTGCCAAGGGCAGTTAACTACTAATTTTCACACCGCCATTTCCACAGATAATCAATCATTAATCTCAAAGTCTAAAAATCAATAAATCTTCCCCGTTTCAGGGACAAAACTTTCGATTCTTCCGATTACTGCAATTTCGTTCAACCTCCACAATTCTTCAAATAGGTTAAGTGATCCCAAGCTTGTGTGCAATCCGAGACTATTTCTTAAAACGCAATTAAATAGCGCGGAGATATTTGAAACTTTGGAAACAATAAAACACATTACCCGGTGGGCAAACCAAATATACAAATGACAACCCACTCACTGTTGTTGCAAATATCTTCTACTCAAAGATACTTAACCGAACACTCGTACCTCGTGTTCATGTAGTGATTTTACTTTCTAAAATTAAACTTTGTCACAAGAAAGTGAATTCAAATACGATATAAACGACTGTAGTACAACCAACGCCTTAAAAGACATTAAAGTGGTTAATAGTCACTCGGTCGATAGATAAGATCTGAACTTTTTGTAATTGATCTTAAAACACTGTAACCTAACCTCCAAGAGTTGGTTTAGATAGAAAAAAAAGGTAACGTGCACGATCGGTAAGATCTGTTTAACTAATTTTAATGATCTTGTTACAATTAATTAAGGTTGACAACTCAATGGTGGGCGATATTAATGGACAAACGTCTTGGGCTGGACTTGCCCGTTCTAGTCCTACTGCAACAAAAAAAACCGCTAGCGGAGGAATTTATTTGTACTATTGTTTATTTTTTTCTATTTTTTCTATAATAATTTTTACTCGACACTTTATATTTTAAGCTGACGGCATAATTAGGGGTGTGAAGTAGCTCTAAGTAGTGGTTTTATTCGTAACCGGATTGACATTAATATTGAGATTTAAATTTAGTTTGGAATTTCTTTGCTCACCTCGAAGATTGTCTGGGAATTTATCTTTTTTTTTATTCGTATTCGCATATTTTTTAAACCTATATTTAGGTGTGGGTGTCGCATATAAGTTATTTATAGAGAAATTTATGCAAAAATGTTGACTACGATGAGTTTGAGGTGTTTGTTCTAATGCCTGCGTATGCTTAGAATTCTTGATCCAATTTTGACACGACAAAGTAAAGTCTTACCACTTAGAATGTACTAGTATAGTTTAAAAAATGTCTTCAAATATAAAGTATCTATTTGAGTATTGAGATAAGAGAAACGCCGTGGTATCGTGCAGGCTATATTTCGCAACATTAGCACCAATGATGCCCTTCTTTCTAGTTTTGCTTAAAAATTATCACCCAGAATAATTTTGACGTCATACAACACTAATCATGGCACCACCAATCATGGATTCGCAATTTGCCGACTAGAGAGCGCTAACTCCAACTTGGTACTTGGAACAACAAGTAAATGTCATGCCCTTGACTTTGACACTCCTCCCTTCTTCTTTTGTTGCCATCGTAAAGGGACGTGCAATCTTTTTTTATTTTATACCAGCTCCGAAAATAATTGGGCCTCACTGTTACCTCTTTTGAAAAGTCTCACTTGAAAGGTGTGCACTTCAAAGCCTTGTCAATACTCCAGAGTGTGCCTTATTACCACCTATACTTGAGTGTCTTGAATCATCAAACCAGTTATTACCCGTGAAAGATACTAATACGCCATAATGTGGTCTGCGCGATGCCCAATTCTTGAGAACGCCGTGGAATTGAATGATTTGGATCGTTTGTGGATGCCTGAACGGCAGCGATATTTTCGATAATTCGACCAACCCGTTGTCTCACTGACACGGCAACATCACACAACGAATATGTAGACTCAAATTTTTGCACTAAACTTGTTATTGCCTGTCTACTAGGGCGAGAATAACGACCGACAATTGGAATTAACGCTCTTAAAGTCGCAGTCACCGACTCCGAATTTCGGTAGAAAATTTTTATAATTTGCAGACGTTGCTCGTTCGTGTACTATACCATGATGAAAATGTTGAATTTACTGAATAAATTGACAGTGACAGTTTGATGATTAGTGAAATAGTGCGTTCACAAATTAAATTCAAAGTTGTCAAGTCCCTACGGGAAAACCCGATATAAAGGTTGTTTTCCTTTTGTACCTCAGTGCCAACTTCGGACATTTATATCTGTCAAACCAATTTTTCTGATCGCAAACTGTCAGTGTCAGTTTTATTCAGTAGTTTTTTCAAATTTTACTGTAATGACATACACGTTTCAACAACGTTACCTAATTTTGGATATGGTTCTGTGCGCCAAACTTATATGTAGATCAATTGCACCATATTACAGCCGACATAATCGACCATTTGAAACCGCTATACCTATACGCAGTGTTAATCGTTTTCCCACAATATTTTCTTTGGAAGTTGAAATGGCATCGAGACGCATAAGACAAGCACGTGCTGAAGAGAATATTGCAACCGTTCAGATAGAGTGCTAAGGAAGATCCAAATTTAATAATTCGACTACGTTTACAGCATCCTGGTCTGAGTCCGTCCACCTTATGAACAATTTTACGGAAAGACCTGACCATCGTTTGGGTCGAAACTTCAGTGAATGGGCCTCAAATCCACTGGAATTTGATCCGGTCGTTCTTCGAAAAATTGTGTTCAGCGATGAGGCTCATTTTTGTTTCAATGAGTATGTCATCACAAAATATACACAATTTGGTGTGGTCCGTGGGGTGTTGGATTCATAGGACCACATTTTTAAAAAAAAATTAAGCTAATCAGCGTGGTTACGGTTCGGTATAGAACCATGATTAAAGATTTTTTCGTTCTTCAATTGAATGGCATGAATGTGGTTTCAACAGGATCGCATTTGACGCCATCCAGAAAACGAAACAATCAAATTGATGAAAACGTGCGATGAACGCATAATTTCGCAGAATGGACCTGTTAAGTGGCCTCTAAGATCTTGTGATTTGACGCCCCTGTACTATTTTCTTAAAGGATACGTAAAATCAGCTAACTAACAGCTTGCAATAGATCGAGCTGGCTGAAGACTGAGCCCAGGTCCATCTCGAACTGCAGCGCCACATAAAGATACGTAAAGTCGCTAGTCTACGCTGAAAAGTAATAACAATCGATATTATTCGTGTTCTTGACGACGTTCAGCCACGTTTGCTGAAAAAATTGCTACAACTTTGTCTCTCGGATTACACTGATGAATGTCATCGTGGCAGGCATATGTCTGAAGTTGTGTTTACAAAATAATTACAGAATGTATTCTTTCGATTAAACACAGATAAATGGCTAATTATTGAAGTTTCACATGTTTTCTTCAAACTCAAAGTAGTACTGGCTTAAAAAAAAAACACCTTTGTACGTCAATTATACGCTCAATGGCTTTCGAAATAGAGCGGAAACATTATAGTTATTTTGGAAATGTTCTGACGGCTGTAGTTATGTTTATTCTAGATTTAAAATCGAATTTATTGAAAGATCTTGCTTTAGCTAGGTTTAAGAGGAGGAGTTTCTACAGAAGATGTTCTTCTAGCATTTTGCTTAGTATTACTTACTTTACTTTAGGTGGCGCTACAGTTCGGGGTGGACCTGGGCCTCAGTCAACAAGCTTCTCCAGCCAGCTCGATCCTTGGCTAGCTGCCTGCAGTTTCGCACGCTAAGTTGGCTGAGGTCCTCTTCCACTTGCGTGCGCCACCTGAGTCTTGGCCTTCCTCTACTGCGCTGTCCTTCGGGGGCGGATTCGAAGACTTTTCGGACCGGAGCATTGGTGTCCATGCGCTCTACATGGCCCGGCCACCTCAGTCTTTGGATCTTCACTCTTCTGGCTAGGTCCATGTCGCTGTACAGTCCATACAGTTCGTCGTTGTATCTCCTCCTCCACTTAACGTCAATGCAGAGGGAACCGAAGATCGCCCGAAGAATTTCTCTCTCGAAGCAACCAAGAACAGCCTCATCCATTTTTGATAATGTCCTTGCCTCTGCGCCATAGAGCAGGACCGGGATTATTAAAGTCTTATAAAGGGTGACTTTTGTTGTCCGAGAGAGGACTTTGCTACTCAATTGCTTTCTTAACCCAAAGAAACAGCGGTTGGCAAGAGTTATTCTTCGCTTGATCTCAGCGCTGGTGTCGTTGTCTGTATCTATCTCTCGAGGGTGACGTTCTGCCCAAGACGTCGGTGTTGGTTGTCCTTTTTTCTTGACAGCATATACTTGGTCTTGCCCTCATTGACCGCTAAACCCATTTTCGCTGCTTCCGTCTCAATACTCGCGAAAGCGCCACTGACATCACGCTGCTTTCTCCCGATTATGTCAATATCGTCGGCGTATGCGAGCAGTTGGACGGACTTTTGAAAGATAGTGCCTCTTGTGTTTGCTCGTGAATTTTGTTGAAAAAATCGCATGACAGCACATCGCCTTGTCTAAATCCTTTCTAGACATCAAAGGTCTCGGTGAGATCTTTACCGACCTTGATGGAGCAGCGTGCATTCTCCATCGTCATCCTGCACAGACAACCGAGTTTGGCAGGGATGCCAAAACTAGACATTGCTCTATATAGCTCGTCTCTATAGATGCTGTCATACGCGGCCTTAAAATCGATGAATAGGTGGTGGGTATCGATCTTGTTGGTCATCATCGTCCAAGTTGAAAGGTTGATTCTGCCTGACAGCGGTATTTGGTCGTCATCGCCGTTATACAGTCTGCAGAAATGATCTTTCCAAATCCTCAGCATCGACTGTGATTCTACTACGATGTTCCCTTGTTCATCTCTACAGACTTTGGTTCGGGGTTTGTTTCCGCGGCATGTTATTTTTACCTTTTGGTAAAACTTCCGAACCTCATTCCTGGAGTAGCATCTCTCAATTTCCTCGATCGCGCGCTTCTCATGCTCTTTCTTCTTCCTCCTGAGAAGCCGGTGCTCGTCTCTCCTCTTCCGCTCATAGAGCTTATGAGCAGCTCTGGTCTTTCTAAGCAGCGCCGCGTTATATGCATCTTGCTTAGCTGCATGTGCTTGCCGGCATTCATCATCGAACCAGGGGTTTCGTTGTGGTGGACGAGTGAAACCCAGCACATCAGAAGCGGCATCTCTGATGGCGTTTTGGCAGTGTTTCCAATAGTCTTCGATGCTTGATGCTGGCGGCATTGAACCTCTTAAGAGATTAAGAGACACTCGATCGGAAAAGGACTTGGCGATCTCTTGCGATTGTAGCCGTCTGACGTCGAATTTTCTCACAGCATTAGTTTGTCTTGGCGTAGTTTGGGATATCCGCAACCGTACCTTGGCTACAACAAGGTAATGGTCCGAGTCGATGTTGGCTCCTCGGAACGTACGGACATCCATAATGCTGGAGGAGTGTCTTGCGTCGATCGCAATGTGATCAATCTGGTTGACTGTTGATTGATCAGGAGTTCTCCAAGTCCCCTTGTCTATGTCGAGATGTGGGAACCGCGTGCTAGCCACGACAATGTTTCGCCCCGCCGCAAAGTCGATTATTCTGAATCCGTTATCGGAGGTGGTGTTGTGCAGGCTATATTTTCCGATTGTTCTACCAAAGATACCCTCTCTTCCTAGCTTTGCATTAAAATCACCGAGGACAAGTTTAATGTCATAGCTAGGACATTGCTCGTAGGTCTTGTTGAGGAGCTCGTAGAAGGCATCCTTGGCGTCGTCATCTTTCTCCTCTGTGGGGGCATGCGCGCATATAAGGCTTATGTTGGCGAATTTAGCCTTGATGCGGATTGCTACGAGGCGCTCGCTCACATGCCGGAAGCTGAGGACTTCTCGTCTTAGTCTTCCACCGACAACAAATCCGCATCCAAATAAGCGCTGCTTTTGCCATCGATAGCAATTGCCGTAGTAGATGTCGCAGTTTTTCATCTTCTTTTTGTCCGGCCCGTCATCGCATTTCTTGGATGGCGGTTATGTCTGCTTTGCAGCAGTCTAGGGCCTCCGCTAGTTGCTCGGCTGCACGTGGTTTATTAAGGGATCTAATATTCCACGTGCATATCCGAAGCTCATTGTCCTTAAATCGTTTGCGTGGGTTGTCAACAGTAGATCCGTCCATATCCGAGGCTTGTTGATGCTTCGTAACTTAATTTTTTTTTAAATGGCCGGACAGTTACCCCGGCGGCACAACCCCCAACCTGGAGGACCAGTTCCATTTTGAGTGCCCCTAGGACGAGGGGTCGGTTACACCGAAGCCAGTAACCCGTTCCGGGATGTGAGCGCTGCCGTTGGCCCTTATAGGCCTCGTCCGCCACCATCTCTTTTCTAAGGCCCTGACTAAGTCCTGGAAATCCTTTCCGGCCTGAGCTCCAAATATGTCGGAGTAGCCCGGATAAGGTCTTGTTTTGTTTTTCCGACACTAATCCTGGTTAATGGCGCAGGAAATTCGCCATTTGCCCCCTTCACTTCGCAACCTCTAGTGAGATTCCCAGATGGCGACACGGGGAGGTGTGAAGTAGGACTTATTAGCAGAGCTGCAAGATGTTCGGCTGCAGAGGCTCATTCTCGTCATTTAAGGAACCAGCACCTGTCGGAAGATGCTACTTCTACGAGGCCTTATACTAATCGTTGCCATCTTAGTATTAGCTTAGTATTAGCAAAGTTTAAATAAAAAAATGCTCTGCAGGAATCTGACATATCCAGAGCACTTTTTATAGTTAGCCGCACTATTTTGTTTTTTTAATAAATTATAGTTTATTTTTAGCTTAGTTTATTTATTTATTTCTAGTAACCGAATTGTGCAAATAAGATCTAGGATCTCTTACAAATAAGATCTTTTACCTGGACACAAATCAGGATAAATTGAAAGCATAAAATTATAAACTTATAAAATAAAATATTTATAATGAAAAATAGGAATATAAATTACTTGCTTTCAGATTTCGAATACATTATTTACGAGTACTATAATAAAGTTGATTACTTGTGCCCCAATTTGCCCTATAGGTTGTTAAAATGGTTGAAAAGAGCATATCCAACATTTCTTGTCCCCACCATACGCCTGATATCGTATGGCAAGAAATTCCACAGCCTAACAGCGTGAACAAACAACAGACGGCTGCTTTTCAAATTTTTATGGCAAGGAACAATTAAACTACTTGTCATGGAAGATCTAGGAAACTGCAGCTTAGTGAATAGGTACGAGTAATTCGGTTTCTGATGGTTAATTAAGTTTGCAAGAAATAAGCAGTTACGATGGTTCAGGAATTTTTGAAGCGTGCACCCTAAGATTGATCGTCTAAACATGGAGATATGATCAAACTTTCGCAAATGAAATACATATCTTATCATGTCAAGAAAAGCAAGTTCTAATTTACGAAAAGAAAATGAGTCAAGAGAACTGTAGATTAAACAGCAGTAGCTTATTTTCAGTACCAGTATAACTTTTACATGTTTTAGCCTGATATTTATTGGAGGATAACGGGCAGTAGGTTGATGTGATCACAGGCTGTAAGACAATTGTTCAAAATGATTCCAAGACTAGGTATTTGTCAACAATGCCAATGTTCTTGTCAATCGGTAACCAAAGAGACTGTTGTGGATTAAGTTTAAGACCATTTGAAAGTGTCCAACGATATATAGCACTTAAATCCTCATTCAATTTACTGACACAATTCCCGAGTTCCGACGGCGAAGCCGACAAGCATATAGGTGAATCGTACTATGCTTTCACACTTGGGGAAGGTCATTGATGTATAAAACGAAGAGCAGAGGTCAAAGGATTGAGCCTTGTGGAACACCCTTGCACAGTCCCAACATTGTAGAGACATCTTCGTTTAAAGAAACCTGTTGAAACCTTTCACTGAGGTAGTTCCGAATCAGTTCAATGGCTCTCCCCTCTAATCCGAGCCCAGAATAAAGTTTCTGGCAAAGTATTCTGTGATTCACCGATTCGAAAGCTTTTGAAAACTCCAAAAGGCAGAGCAGAGTTGTTTTGGTCTCATTAAAGGTCAGACGGATGTCGTCGACTATCTTTATGAGTGCAGTGTGCAGCTATGCTCTACTCGATAAGCAGATTGATGTGCGCTTACTAAACTTTGGAAGTCGAGATGCACTTGAAGCTGATTTTTTAACCTTTGTCAAGCCAGAAAGAATGCTAATTGAGCGAAAGTCGGAGCAGTGTTAAGGGTTTGACTTCTTTGTAATTGGTGTCACTTTTGCAAGTTTCCAAGAACGGGAAACCAAGATCTAACTAGGCAACAATTATAAATGTGGATAAGCGTGCCAATTACGTACTGCAGTATTAATTTGATGAATTTCAAAGATATTCCGTCTAAACCAATCGCAACAGATTTTACGGATTTAATTGCGAAAATAGCATCAGCATTTTGGACCTAAATATGATGGAAAACTACAACTATCCTCAGATTCATCAAGAGGAAGAGCCGTATCTGGTACAGGTGTAGCAAAGAAGTCATTAAGCAAATTCGGATCGATGTCAATGTGGTTCGGAGACATCTTCTTTTAAACAACTGCGAGCTCGTGGTGGTGGTGATATTTCGCAACTTGACAAAACTTGTTCTATTATAAAACGTGCGTCGAATAGGTTTTCCATCAACGATAAGCCTTATCACGAAGTCGTATTAACTTTCTTGCATTAGACGAAAACTAGGGTCGCCTAGGATCTCTTATTAGTATTTCTTTAAGTGGAACATACGAGTATGTATCAAAAAGCCCCGAAACCATAGACTCAAATAAAGCGACTTTATTATTAATATCTGATATATTCCAGCACAAGTCCCATGGGTAGGTAGAGGCCTCATTGTCCAGAGCATCTAGGTCTATATCTTTGAAATTCCTGAATTTAATTTTTTTGGGGGAATTTTTTATACTCACATGAACATCATACGTTGAGAAGATTAGATCATGAGGAGAATTAAAACCAGAAACCGAAATTTGGTCATGAAATAGAACTAAACTTTCATCCGATGTGTGAACGAATAAATTATATTGGGCAGGATCTCTGGTTTAATATACAATAGGTTAGAATGCTATTTTACGAATAGAAGAGAGGAAGTTTAGATTAGAAAATATTGCAACAACTTTAAAGTTATGAATCTAGGTGTTCCACAAGGATCCATACATGGCCCAATATTCTTCCTTGCTTAAATTAATTCTTTTTTTAATCAAGCGTCGGGTTCAATTATGGTTCGCACATAAATTAGTCGTCAGCAATAAAGCTAATTTGATGAAATTCAACCCAAAAAAGCAAGTATCTCCAGATATTGATACGAGTATACAGGGTCTCATATATTCGATCGAATGAGTTTCAATATTTCAATTTTTCTCCAAATTAAAGGAATGTTCAGATGTTAATGAAATAAATGGATGAAATACGTGGGTTACTGTATATTTGCATGCTTCTAACTTATAGCGATTCGGCTCATCAGTGTGGCTAGCAGCCAATTCATAAGAATTGGTGAAATACTCCGTCAAACCATCAGCAATATTTGCAAGCTAGTTAATTGATTCGATTTGATTTACGTGGCGACTATTGTATCTACTTGTTGGCGTTATTTGTAAGAGATCCTGAATTGTGCCTCCGCTTCTCATTATCGGTTCTTAAAAATTGTAGGAATTTAAAACTGGCAAGTGCGACTATAACTCGAGGTGAGAAGTGAATATCGTCGACGGCGATTAATGGCGGTGAACTCTTGTGCGGCTTTTCAGTTTAAAGTTTTTTTGTTTAGAAAAATTGCATGTAAATCAATTCAATCTAGTCGGAGACAACAAGTTTTCAAGCCAAACAGTAAAGAAGATCCACTGTGAGAAGCAATTGCAAGAGACCGCCAAATCTTCGCCGAACCCGTATACTCCTATGTCACTAGCATCAAACACAGAAGACCAGAGAAAACTTTGCAAAAATACCAACATAGACGCCGCAACTGATGTGCTGATTGGTTTCAAACGATCACTACTAAGAAATCCCTGGTTTGGTGGGATGCATGCAGGCAATGGAGCATTGGAGACTTAGCATAGATGGCCAATATATTAATTTTATCTATTTACAACGTTTCAACTAATAAAACTGAACTGGGCTTAAGATGTATCGCTAAGGTTGTATAAGTTGGTGTGAATTTTGCAAAGAAGGATGCTTTCGAGGTTCATAGCTTGAGCTTCTCTTTCATGTGGTTTGGTGGCAGCAATTGTTGACTTCGACCGGGCTTATTGTTCACATCTCCGAAAGTCCAGAGACCGATTAACTTAAACGGAGCACTACACTATAAATTGCTATGCGGAAAGCACTGTGTATACATGGTGCTTATTTGTATATAGTTAACCTATATACCATAATGGTCAACTGTTGCAAAACAAAGAAGACTGGAATGCATTGTTTAGGTAAATCCTATGAAAGATATTGCACACTGAGTAGAGAAGAGATTAAAAGATACTCCGATGGTTAGTGTAAGGAACTTGCTTGCAATTTTTGTTGTGGAAAAAGATAGTTTTGCCCACATATCGCAGGTAGTTTTGAACACTTTAAATATTTCTTTCCTCTTATAATTCACAGCCAGTTTTTGCGAGGATTTTCTAAAATTCTCTCGTCCAACTTAACGGAATTTGTCTATCTGGTATAGTCCATCAATAGTGTCATCTTGTTGATCAGTATGACCTATCCCAAGTCAACTACCTGGTGTAGTTCATACCGACAAGTAGATATTCTGTTGATCAGTGTAATCTATGCTGAATGTAAGAATCTACCTGGTGTAGATAACAACACATACTTCAACCCACAACGTAGACCATTGTATGGTGTTAAGTGCTTTTGATAAGGAACAAACAAAATGTGTTCCGTCTAAACATTCCTAAAATATTTTATATAATTTTGATAAAGTATAAATTGAACATCTCAAGGACCCGTTACATGCAACGACCTTATCTTGCAGATTAATCTGCAATGACATAGGAGCTCTTTGCTTGTAAAATAAAACCAATAGATTGGCTTACTTGATTGGAGTGTTAGAAAGTTCAGTGAATACTTTAAACTTCTTTAAAAAAAACCGGGCGGATCGAAAATCCCTCAATAATGGTTACTCGATCAGCTGACATATTCCTATATATACCTGTTTTCATAACGACAATTTGACGACAATTTGCGCTGGCTCATTACGAGTGATAGAGGAACCACTTGCGGCATCGTAGTTAAGGGGCACTACGCTTTAGCCAAGCACTGTATTTTCCATAACATCCACCGATACTTGTTGCAAGAGTGATGGCAACATTGTAACCTACCCACGGGCATCATTAGCTATCAGGGACATATGGGTGCTAGTACTGTTGACACTGTGTTGGGTAGAATTGACAAGAAACTACGATCGAGAAGTAGATATTATATGTATCTATAAGGCCCAATACAAGACAGTAACTGGTATTCACTTAAAACTAAGTTGAACTTCTGCATAACATCAATTCAAGTACATAATTGGCTACGCCGATGAACTGGTCTTCATTATTAGAGGCAGGGATGCAGAAGTGCTCACTGTATGCATGCAAAATGCCCTTAAGATAGTCCTAGAGTGGTGCAACGGAGAGAATCTCTCCATTAATCCAAACAAGGCTATCATAGTCCCCTTCACAAAAAGGAGAAATCTAAACCTAGGTTCAGTTTCAATAAAGGGCACAACCGTTGAGTACTCTGATGAAGTCAAATATCTAGGGATAATCCTGGATAAAAGATTAAATTGGAACTCACACCTAAATACGTAATAAAATAACTAAAGCAACTAACGCTTTATGGGTCTGCCGCCGCATGTATGGAACCACATGGGGAATATCGCCAAAAATCACTCTATCTATACAATGACATCGTATCATATGCTTCTGTAGTATGGCGGACTAAAACTTCTCAGAAGACCGCCATTACTAAGCTCAAAAAAGTGCAACGTTTAGCATGCCTGGGTATATCAGCGGCTATGGAAGCAATAATAGGACTAACACCCCTGCACTTGCACATCAGCAAAGTGGCACTACGCAGCTCAACTAGTCTGGCACAAGCCAAAGAGCTGGATCTCCATGTAAACCGGACGTAAAGATCCTACTCTCTGATGTACCAGAACTATACGTGATCTGCGCGGTCACAGACCGCCTTCAAAAGACTTTATACTTCAATTAAGGTTTCTCTACGGAGATTCCCAGCAAATAAGCATGGGCTAGTAAACACCCACTAAATAGCCACAGTGGTATACGGATGGTGTTAAAAAGGAAACGGGAGTGGGAGCTGGAACACATGGACCGAACCCAAACATATCAATTGCCATGGGCAATAGTCCTAGTCCAAGAATACGCCAATCTGATACTGAACTCTGGTATCAAAGGTACAAACATCCATATATTCACGGACATTCAAGCAGCTATAAATGTCTTTAGCCCGCATGTAATTGACTCCAAATCAATCATGCACTGCTTCAATACCCTCCAGAAACTAAGCTCAAGAAACAAGACCAAAATATGGTGGGTTTCTGGGCATGAGGGCATTGACGGAAACGAAAAGACAGACAAACTGGCCAGGAAAGATTCAGAAACCCCCTTCAACGGACCTGAAACCTTCTGCTGCACATTTAAAACAGCAATAAATTTAGCCATTAAGCGCTGGGAGCACTCAAAATGCACCTCATACTGGGAGGAGACTCCAGGGCTAGAGCAGGCCAAACGAGCCATCCTAACCATTAATAAAAATGCCGATAGATGTCTAAATCTAAATCGGCAAGATATCAGAAACTTAGTAGGATACCTTACAGGACACAACACGAAGAAACAGCTGAACATATTTTATGTAACTGTCCAGCCCTCAATGGAATCAGGCGGAACACCTTCCTTAGAGAAGAACTCGACATCTCTGAAACAAGGGACTCCCCTGCTGGAAGAGTTGCTAACTTCATTCGGAAGGTAGAAACCCTACTGGCCTAATTTTCTTTTCGACTCCTCCAGCACAAAAGATCTTTCTAGGTCGAAGTGCTTCTCAATTGAAACTAGCAAGTCAGGTTAAAAAATAAATAAAAATAAAGTCGAAAAAACCAAATAAAATAAGCCACTTTCAACTGAGTCACACTTTTCAAAGTAAAAATTTGCCTTCACTCCACTGTCAGACCTTGATTTGAGTCAACCATCAGAGAGGCGACAAAAAAATTCGCAACAATTCGCGATGACGCAAAACTAGTGCAAATGCCCTAAATCCCTCAAAATGTGACTCATTGACTTGCAATTGAATTTGGTATTTCCTCTGAACTACATCGTGGCCAACCACGCCTGGCCTTGTCACCGTAACAATTCAGCCACGATCACATTTAAGCCACTTTAAGTACGGCCTCAATAAAAACCGAATTTGTCATGCCAAAGTTGTGTTGTTATCTGTTACTACTCGTAGTACTGTTACTAGCTGGTATTGCATTAATCGATCGATTCGATTTCGAATTCAACCATTCCGTTGAAATATCTCTAGCAGCTGGTCAACTCTTGGTCCACACCCAGAACCGATAGAACATTTCCTAAAACAATTCCAAGATCAATTTAACCTGGCCACTGTGTCTCTGTCCCGAACCCCTTTGTATGCATACGAGTACAAACGCTATTTGTAATCTGTAGTGAATATTTTAAGTTCAGAACCTCCATTGGCGGCGGCGGCGCTTGAACCACGTAGCTAGCGTTAAAACCTGCGATTATTAGGGACCATGAAGTTGTGGAAAAAGTTGCTACAGTTGCAGTGTTGGTAACTGAGTCAGTTTTAGTACCTACTACCCAGCCGTCGGGGGGTTGTTAGTTTTCCTTGAAATGGCGATAGATACATTTAACATTTACGACTAGAATTTTGCTCGTATCTGCTGGTGGTTTTTTATTTTTATTTTTTTGAATCTTTGAATTCTGATCTGAGATACATTTTGGGGCACTGATCTGAGTGGCTGCAGCGGCTAAAGAGTTCGAATATATTGTGCAAAGTTGATATCACACAGATACGAGATCACCATGCACCGAGGCGTTGACTGGATCGAATGTGTGGTAATGGTAATGGAGAGTGTCATACCATTGACATATGAATTTGTTTTGTCATTGAATCGCTTTTTGGTATGTTAATCCAATTTATAAAAGCCACCAAGCATTTGGAAGTGGAAATGGCAATTGTTAAGCTCTTTCGATATGGAGTCTTTCGCAATTTTGCAATTTTGCTACGCCCGTCACTGTTGTCATTGAAATATGCGTTATCGTTCAATTGATGTGATGATGACTAATCGCATCAGCAATGTTACGAGTACATATCTTATAGTTGCTTTGTAGTTGATTGTGAACAAATGGGACTTTCATTCACGCTTACTACTGGTTTCTTTTTTAGCCTTTAATGATGCCCTGCTTTACGGCCTTAAGCAGAAAATGTGTCACCAAAGCAAATTGGCCTTTTTCCATCGGGCTTAGGAGGGCGTAAGCCTTTGGACGTTACCTCTGGTGATGACTTCTATACCACAGTAGCAAACTAGCATGTTTTAAGAAGCGGAGGCCCCTTCAAAAGAGTTAAGGTCATTGTAACTTGGAAAACCACAAACCAAAATTCTCACCAACTTTCAGTTGATCAATCTCATCCGAAAGTCAATCATGCCTCGCGTAGGAGACCGATCGAGCTGCTCAAAAAGGCATGACAGCAGAACTTCAACCTTATCCATAAGTTTGCCTAATGGCGATCAGATTTAGTTGCAAAGCCAATATTGACAAGAGAGTTGGAAACCAGAGCTTACGCGACATCGTCTGAAGTAACTGGCTTTGTCGCAAAACGAAATGTTACTATAAAAACAAATGCGTTACAATCAACCAAAAATACCAGATCAGAACAGATGTTCGTTTCCATACTATGGGGAATCGTTGATGCAACAATTCCACTCGGAAGATGAAGCGACTAGAATTTCAAGAGATGACGGCCAAATATCAACGCACAGTCACAAGTCGCTTTAATAGCTTACCAAGCCCACCAAGTAATACCTTTTGCGGAGTGGGCAACTAACCCTGCACTTAACAATCCTACCCTGAAGAAGTTGGTTAGGCCATGCGAAAAGATAGTTGACACCAAAGCCCTAGAGTTGAAAAAGAGGGAAGCGTTTCATTCTGCTATCAAAAGGAAAGAAGGTCCCTGGTAAGCCATCTTCCTATCGGATTTTCGGGAGGATAATTTATAATAGACTCAATTTGGCTTCAGAAAAAAGCGTTCAACTGTGGATGCCGTACAAGCGTTACTCTATCACAAAGGGTGCCACCGAGGAAGAAGGATGCCTCTATGGAATAAAGAAATATTGCGTAATACCTACGCTGGACGATGAAAACACTTTAAACTCTGCGAGATGGTTATCAATTAGAAAGACACTTGCTGGGATGGACCCACCATATTATTTGCTGAGGATTGCAAAAACTATTCCAGTAACAGTAAGCAGAGGTAAAATCCCGACAAAGGCGTTAAATACTTCATTGTCACAGCGGGAGTCCCACATGGTCCTATGACAATGTCTTAGGACTAAAACTGAATAGGGGAGCAATGATAGGTGGATTCGCCGCCGCGCCGGTAGCCAAAAAGATTCATGGAGTGAATTCGGCCATAAATGACCCAATCGCTCAGATAAAAATTAGCTTATCTCCACCGGGTTGGAGCTGGGCGATCAGAAAATGTCCTCATACGAGTTCGGGAAACCACTGAATTCGGCAACCAAACCATTAGGTGCAAAGAAACAACACTGAGACGCATAAGAAGAGCGCATACTGAAGAGTATATTGCAACCGTTCAGGAGAGATTCGAATTAATCGATTCGACCTCACAACAGGATGGTTTTTATCTGTCTGCCTAGTGAAAAATTGTAAGCAAAGATCTTGGTTTGAAGTCTTACAAGATCAAGCTCGTGCAAGAATTGAAGCCGAATGACCATAGTTCGGATCGAAATTTCGGTGAATCAGCCAAAAATCAACTGACTTTGGACCGGTTGTTTTATCGAAAAAATTGTGTTCAGCGATGAACAATGGGTATGACAATAAGCAAAAGCGACGCATCGGAAGCTAACATTATTCGTTTTATTGAGGAAATACGACCACAATTGCTTGAAAAAGTGGTCGAAAACTTTGTCTCTCGGAAACATTCATCAGATCCGGTGAGCATACGGATAAAGTGTTTAGAAATTAATTGCAGACTGTATTTGAAAAGGTATACATCAGTCTGAGGATACACTAGGAGCAAAGGAACATTTGTGTCAACATACACCATTTTGTCTAGACTGCCCAAATCAAAAGGTAGACACAGAGGATACAATATTTCATTGAATACGCTTTTTTGAATGAAGAACTGACATACCAAACCCACAGTGGTGTAATTGGCTACGAAGGATCTGTGCAAATACAGAATAAATAGCGTAGATAGCCTACCAGCCCCGTAAAGTACTACCTAACTGGCGGGGTCATGTAGATCTCTCTTGGGATCCACACCGAAAGGCAACGCAGTAGAAGAAGACCGCGACTTAGGTCAATTTGAAGGAAACCTCAACCAGTGTCGTAGCTAGCACGCGGTTCCCACATCTCGACATACACAAGAGGACTTGGAGAACTCCTCCAGTATTATGGATGTCCGTACGTTCTGAGGAGCCAACATCGACTCGGACCATTACCTTGTTGTAGCCAAGATACGGTTGCGGATATCCCAAACTACGCCAATACAAGCTAATGTTGTGAGGAAATTCGACGTCCGACGACTACAATCGCAAGAGATCGCCAAGTTCTTTTCCGATCGAGTGTGTCTTAATCTCTTAAGAGGTCCATTACCGTCAGCATCAAGCATCGAAGACCATTGGAAACACTGCCAAAACGCCATCAGAGACGCCGCTTCTGATGTGCTGGGTTTCACTCGTCCACCACAACAAAACCCCTGGTTCGATGATGAATGCCGGCAAGCACATGCAGCTAAGCAAAAGCACGCAATGCGGCACTGCAAAGAAAGACCAGAGCTGCTCACGAGCTCTTCGAACAGAAGAGGAGAGACGAACACCGGGTTCTCAGGAGGAAAAAGAAAGAACATGAGCAGCGCGCAGTCGAGGAAATTGAGAGATGCTACTCCAGGAATGAGGTTCGGAAGTTTTACCAAAAGGTAAAAATGACATGCCACGGAAACAAACCACGAACCGAAGCCTCTATGGATGAATAAGGGAGCATCGTGGTAGAATCGACAGCAACTGGATGAAGTGAAGATAGCTATATCTTCTAAACTTAAGTCCAACAAAGCTGCTGGAGCGGATGGCCTGACTGCTGAGCTCTTCAAAGCGACAGGCGATGACTTGGTAAGGAGCATACACCAACTCATCCGTAAAATATGGTCCCGATTCTCAAGAAAGGGGACCCTCTGAACTGCGCCAACTACAAAGGCATCAGTCTTCTTAACATCGCATACAAGATCTTATCTGCTGTATTGTGTGAACACCTGAAGCCGTTCGTCAACAACCTGATAGGTCCATATCAGTGTGACTTCAGGCCAGGAAAGTCCACCATCGACCAAATATTCACACTACGGCAGATCTTGGAGAAGGCCCATGAGCTTTAGATCGAGACACACCACCTATTCATCGATTTTAAGGCCGCGTATGACAGCATCTATAGAGATGATCTATATAGAGCAATGTCTAGTTTTGGCATCCCTGCTAAGCTCGTCCGTCTGTGCAGGATGACGATGGAGAATGCACGCTGCTCCATCAAGGTCGGTAAAGATCTCACCGAGACCTTTGATGTCTAGAAAGGATTTAGACAAAGCGATGCGCTGTCATGCGATTTTTTCAACAAAACTCACGAGCAAACACAAGAGGCACTATATTTCAAAAGTCCGTTCAACTGCTCGCATACGCCGACGATATTGACATAATCGGGAGAAAGCAGCGTGATGTCAGTGGCGCTTTCGCGAGTATTGGGACGGAAGCGGCGAAAATGGGTTTAGCGGTCAATGAGGGCAAGACCAAGTATATGCTGTCAAGAAAAAAGGACAACCAACACCGACGTCTTGGGCAGAACGTCACCCTCGACAGATAAATACAGACAACGACACCAGCGCTGAGATCAAGCGAAGAATAACTCTTGCCAACCGCTGTTTCTTTGAGTTAAGAAGGCAATTGAGTAACAAAGCCCTCTCTCGGACAACAAAAGTCACCCTTTATAAGACCTTAATAATCCCGGTCCGCTCTATGGCGCAGAGGCATGGAAATTATCAAAAATGGATGAGGGTATTCTTGGTTGCTTCGAGAGAAAAATTCTTTGGGTGATCTTCGGTCCCGTCAGCATTGAACGTGAATGGAGGAGGAGATACAACAATGAACTCCACGGACTACGGACTCTACGGACTGTAACCAGAAGAGTGAAGATCCAAAGACTGAGGGTGCTGGGTCATGTGGAGCGTATTGACACCAATGCTCCCGTCCGAAAAGTTTTCAAAACCGCTGTCGAAGGACAGCGCAGGAGAGGAAGGCCAAGACTCAGGTGGCGCACGCAAGTGGAAGGGGACCTCAGCCAACTAAGCGTGCGAAACTGGAGGCAGCTAGCTAAAGATCGAGCTAGTTGGAGACGCTGGTTGGCTGAGGCCCAGGTTCAGCCCGGACTGTTGCACCACCTAAAATAAGTAAGAAAGTAACCAATAGAGACGTCGAAATTACTCTTCTTGTCTTCTCACAAGGTTCTGGAGTTATCCTCGGCGAAATTTGATGTCGGTCGTATTTGACACCATAAGAGATCACTATGAATGGAACTGATGGAATGCAACTGATGGGAGCTATTCCTTTATGTACTTTGCGTTGCAAACATCATTCTGTTTTAAACACAGTGTGGGCCCTAATCGCCATATTCTCATTCTTTCGTTGCAACTTTCAAGAGTTCCCACAAACAATTAAAGTACAAACGTTATGTTAATCGGACTAAAGATCAGAAAACAAGACAAAATCATTGCAAAGCTGTATATTTTTGATTAAAAACTAGAAGTTTACCCACACACACTCATTTCAGCATAAAACCGCAAATTAACTTAGTTCTACTATTCAGAGGTCTGACTAACCTTTCACTAGTCGTAGAATTTTAAATAAACGAAAAAATCCTTGTCCTCCAACAGACTTAAAGACGCCATAAACACTTCACAGATGCGGTTAGCTTCAAGCTCTCGTTTTAACACTAGATGCAGCCCACATAGCGCATCATCATTACCATAAATCATTTCACTTATCACTGCCTTAGATCAATCTGAATTTTAATCATGCTTCACATGCTCAACTTCCTGATTAATATGTCGCCCACCCTCATTCCGCCACGTCACACCAGTTAACTATCAACCATCAGCCATTAGCCTCATTGTCATGCAGCATCACTTCCTTTTAAAACAACAACAACAAACAAACAAATCTCAGTCATACATCTACATACGATTATCTCTGCGAAGTCAGAGTCACTTAATCATCCCAGAAATTCGCGAAAAAAAAAAATTTAATATCTGACACGATCACCTCCATCGTTGTAGTTGTCGCGTTCGTTCATTTCAGTGGGCGTAACTTGCATAATCTGAACATACTCGTAGATATTGGTAAGATACTCGTAACTAAGAGCTTACTTGTGACAAGCACTGTTTTGATCATGTCACCAAGCATCTCCACCCATACACTTTGCAACACGTGTGAATGATGTTAGATATCGCGAGCATAATCGATGCTAAACAAACGATCGAGTTACGATCTTGCCGACGGGACACTCTAATCCCGGCTGGAATGTTGTTTCAATAGCCTCTCCACGTGAATTGAAAATTCGAAACATACAGTCCGATCTTGTTAAGTGTCTGGTCCAGTGTTGAGTCCAGTGAGATATTGTCATGTACTCGTAGACCAAAAGTTTCAGGTCTCACTTTTCTGTATACAAATCGCAGGTGTTTACCAACTCGAACATACACATTTCCTATAAAAAAAAAATGCAAATCGATGGCAGGCTTATTAATTAACTGTTTGCACGTATTCGAGTATCTATTGGATTCCTTGAGCTAAATAGAACAAAAAAAAAATGATTATGATGGCGAGTGTTAAGTGACCATAGGTCCGGATCGAGATCTTAAATACATTGTGAGGCTACATAACTCGACGAGTTTGCATGCTTACGATCGTGACGGATGTCTGATCGATCCAATGTACGGGTATCTTTTCCTAAATGGTTCACAAGATCAATGTGCGATTAGTCTTCGAACCTTGAAGAGGTCTTGCATCGTTAGTGATCGTGAGTGATCTTAAACACCCCATTAATCAATTGACCATGGAGTAGGACCAACCAGAATTAGTTGTTTTCCTGCGATATCTCACTCTCGATCGGATATTTAAACGATCTGATTTGATTTGTGGGTATCTTTTCCGAAATGCTTTACTAGATCATTAAGTTTGATCGCTTATCGTAGGAGAATGTAAACACCTACTGACCCACACACAATGTTCGACCGGAGGCGAAAGATTTATAGATCGATCGTGTGATTTATGCTCATAGCAGGCGATACCCTTGATATGTATCTTATGTGAACGATGTTCGTATCTACAAATCAGAAATAGGGAATTAAATGATCTAAAGAACTCACATTAAGATCCATAGGTTTAAATGTATCCGTATACACTGGTACATTTAAGCTCAATCACCCCAAGACTCAATTGGACGCTCATGATCGTGACAGATATCTTCTTCCCTAACAGCGGATCAATGTGTTTTCTTGGTTTGAAGAGTTCTTATTGGGAAGTGCTCATCAATTATCGTAAGTGGTCGTGAGCACCTTATTAACCAACTGACCCTGACAAAGGTTCAACAAAAACGGAACGGCCTCCCTTTAGATACTTTTGATGGTTAATGAATCGATCGGTTTCTGTGGTTTGCTTCTGATGCGTGTTACACTTAACCTTTGATCTGTGTAAATAGTGTTTCATATAACAAGGGAAAAGGGTGGGAGGAAAATATCAGAATCCAACACAAGGAAGCTGATGTTAACCTAGCTTGATCACCATGAGCCGCCATCAAGTAGAGCACTAAATCTCGTTGGTGGAGATAGAGGTGGTCGCTTTAAGTTTATTGTTGGATCACTTGTTCAAAGTTTATTGGCCTTGCCTCCTGTTTTTTTTTATTATTTCTTGTTCAGATGGAAATAACTCTTAGAATTCCATGCGCACGTTAGTAGATAAAGGCGGCGCGCAGTCACAGAATACCTGTATCTGTAACTGAACCACACCCATGGCAGTAGTATGACGATATGACGTGGTCAACCATGAAATGTTGAACGAAATAGAAAGGGAAGTTGGCTTAGTTATGAAATATTGTATCCATTAGATACGATTATAACTGAGACAAAGAATAGAGTTTGCGACTGTTGTTGACATAGCAAATATGGATAAATCAGTTTTTATTTGTTCGTAGCGGATTGTTTAAAAATTATAAAAAAAAAAATTAAAAGAAACCTCAAGGTGTAGTTCTTAAGCTTCAGTTGAGTGGTGTGGAAATTTTTTCCAAACGCACGTTGTTTTTGAGAGATGACTTATGAAGGGGCCTTATCGAGAGTTAAATAACGGCTGAGCAAATACGAACTTTTGAAGAGTTTTATTATGTGTGCAAGATTTGGCATTTGTGGTGATACTCGTAAATTTAAGATGTGAAGATGAAGGGGATTTTGGTGGGAGGGCATTCACACGATTTGTCGATGAAGAGGATCAAGATATAAATACGCCAATGTAACATAGATACATATTTGTTGATTTAGAAAATTATTTCTTGTCTTTTTCGGCATAGACCTATGCAAAAAAATAAGAAAAAGGAATCCGTGCTGGATAGCTTCCTAATAGTGAAGTAGCGAAAAGCATTTACGCACCCCCGTACTAGGAGACTGGCATTGGAAAATTCGGTCTCTTATTCTAGAGTTAAAATTAAGGATCAGGTAATCCACGTTGGAGATATGCGTCGAGGTAAATCCCCTTCCGCTGAAAACCTAATAGTTTCTGAACAACAAAAAGCCTCGGATATGAAAGATCATATTGTTGACGATCCTGACAAATTAAACAGGTCAGCAATCATCAGATCTGCACGTGAAATATTTGGAAACCGAACGGAGACTCTTGATTGCTATAATGCAGATATCACCGTCATCTAGAGCATGTGATAGCATGTAGCGTCGCACAATGAAACAGAAACTCTTAGTCGAATTTGACATACGGGTTAGACTGAGGCTTCCCACACATCAGGAGGCATCTTCGGAAAATCCGTATCGAGGCTAAATTCGATAATAAAATTCTAATACCCACACCGAGGACAAGGGATATGCGACCAAAGAATGTGTATTGTGTAACTAGAAGATGTCCTAGGCTTATTGATTTTGCGTTAAGGCGTAATGTAACTATAACAAGCTCACTCTTAACCAAATTGATCATTTTGGGATCAAAGTAAGGCACACCTTTAATATTCTGGATGCCCGGACCTTTCTGGCAGTCAACATTGACTCGGATCACTACCTTGTTGTAGCCAAGATACGAATGCGGATCTCCTGGGCGCCATAACAAAAAGGAGCTACTGTGAATAAGTCGTTGTCGAACTCGCATCCAGACATCTGTCAACAACTCATCAGTAAGTCACCGGCATCAAGTACTGGGGACTAGTTGCAATGCTGCTAGTGTGCTATCAGAGATGTTATATCGTCGGTTTCATCAGATCATCATCAACAAATTTCTGGTTGCCGCTGCCAAGAACATGCATCTTAACAAGAATCATATAAAAAGTTACTAAACAACGAAGGACAAGAGTCGCTTGAGAGCTTTACTAGCAGAAGGGATGGAAAGATCAGCGGCTTCTCCAGAAGATAAAAAAAAAAGAGAAGCGCGGGATCGAAGATATCGGGGATTATATAATGTTTTACGAATAGCGTATGGAATGTGAGAAGATACGGCAAAAAGTCGTGAAGAACAATCAGACTAAGTAGTCTGAGTCGGTTCTGAAAACATGAAAGGTATTTTTCTTCTGTATAATGATGAAGCTATATTTCGCTCGTCAGACAGAATAGACCATTCAACTAAGGCAATGATAGCTTAAACTTTCGTTCACCCAAGCAAAACGAAGTAAGAAAATAAAGCTGCTGTACCTAATGGCTTCCGGAGCGAGATATTTAAAATATATGCAAATGATTTTGTGAAGACCCAGGATAGTTTGCCCGATGAATAGAAATTAAGGCCACTTAACCGCGGCAACTAACAGTCTAAGTCTCTTATACATCGAATTCAAAATTTTATCTGAAACTTATTGGCGTGTATTAATGCGGTTTCAGACCAGGAAAGTCCACTATCGACCAAATCTTCATATTCAGATATCCAAATCGGTACTTACTATCTTTTCATCGATTTTAAGGCCCCGTATGACAGGAAGTATAGGCATGTCTACTTTTGGCATCCCTGACAACCTATTCGCTAGTTGAATAAGGTCAAAACCAATTATATACTGCCGGTAGGAAAGGACACACAAACCAACGAGTCAGATCGCTAATTACCTAGCTAACTGAGGATTAGTCATGGACCTACACTGAACTGCAGGTCTCTTGGTAGTGAAATCTTTTACTGTATTTGTGAGTGCATTTATTTGAAAGTACAGAGTCAAAGGAGAAGTTAAGGTATACACGCCAAAGTACCTGCCATCCCAGGGTGGACAATAAAACAATAGAAAATTTACAATGCAGACAAGCCTAAATTATTTTTTTTTTTTTTGCGTGGGAAGATGGAAACATTGCATAGGCACCAATGGTCCGACGTCCATTGGTAGTGTCAGATTCTTACTGACTAAAACCACTTCCCGAGGAAACTTTCCATTTATTCCCCCGCGAAACTACCGCTAAGTATTACTTCGCGAGGGACGGATTTGAGCTTTTTGCTTCGTGACGGGGTGCTTAGGGAATTCGCGTTCCGCTGCTGTTCTAAATTCCTTATATCGCACATTATTCGTACTGCTGCATGGTTCACAGCAGCCCAAGAACTTTGGATTTCAACATATATGGAACTGTGTTTTCTGGTATTGGCCGTTCACCAAATTCTTCACACAATACAGCTCTTTCGTTTGCATACCGAAGAAAACGTACTCCACGTTCTCTACCGCGTTTAGGCAGCGAGGACGGGACGGATTCGAATCACGGTTTCGATTGAATAGATATTCCCGGAAACAACAGTGACCCGTCAAGAACTGTGTAAGATAGTAATAAGATAAAAACGTTCATCTCCCTTTTTGGGACTCGTTCCATTGTTGTTGTCACGCTTCTATACTGCGGCTTCTTTCTAATCTCTTGGCTTGATTTATGGACGGCCCGTTTTGCATGCGATTTTCATAGAGCCGCCTAGCTTCTAAAGCAAGGATATCTATTGATACCATAGAGGATATTACCAATATCGCGTAGTGGGATACCATTCGAAATGCACTGCTAATTCGCACCGCACATAATCTGTACACAAATTTGATTCCCTTCATGTGTTCCTTTTTATTTGCGATGTCGGACCATATTTGTGCCCCGTACAGCTGTATGGAGGCTACAACTCTCGCAAGCATTAATCGTTTCCCTTGCTTTGGGCCGCCGGTATTCGATATGAGTCTCGGAATCCTATCACTTTGGACGATATCTTGCAAGCGTATCATCAATCATCACTCCTAGGTATTCTATAAATGGACTGGAAATAATTGTGTGCTCTCCGACTTTTATCGTTATCATCTCTTGCACCCTTCTACTCGTAATGAGAACAGATTCCATTTTATGTTCCGCGAGGTCTAAACTCATAGCGCGTAGCCAGTTCTTTTTATCAGTGTTATTGCTTCGTTGCAATACAACTCGATTTCTTCAAGTCGTTTTGCCACGACTACAACAGCAATATCGTCCGCGAAACCTATCATGGCGACTTCCCTGGGGACTGGGAGTCCTAGAATGTCATCATACTATACATCACGTTCCACAGTAAGGGACCTAACACTGATCCTTGGGGCACACCTAAATTATGGTGGGGATGCAACTGGGAGTGTAGACAGTAGCTCTGTTTCTAAGAAATTTAATAGAGTACAGTGTTTGAGTGACAACACTTTTGTTGCTTAAAAAAATCTCTTATCTTGAGGGTGCGAATGGAACAAAAAAAGATCACTTGCAGCACAAAGCGATATATGCACCGTTTGCTCTGTTCGACTACAAGAAGAAATATCATAGCCATCACACATTTACCAGACCATGTGACCTGATAGTCACTTGCGATCGAAGCAGGACACAGCCCTTCTGTTCTGGATGTGCTAATTCTAGAGCTAATATTGAATTAGACAACTATCATGGGTCTAAGGTTCGAGAGTGAATATCCCAGCTAACAAGATTCTAAAGAAGTATTATATTTTGAAGTAATATGACCTTGTACGGTTCCAAGCCCAAGACACTGCTGAAGCTATTCTTGATTGGTTCTACAAAAACCTTCTGAGAAGTTCTGTGGTGCTGGGTTTTATCTGGGAACTGCAAAGATGTTTAAGATTTTCCTGACTTGATGTGAGCAATGCACTTGTCATTGCAATGCATTCCGAGAGTGGGAAGTTTCAGACAGCGTTGTCTTCAGAAATATTGAATTCCACTCTGAATAAAAAGCGTATAAAACTTTTTGCCGCTCCAGTTTTGTACCGAAGGACAGAGACTTGAATCCCGAAAGGAATATGGAGAACATAGGATATTGTCGAATAGATGCGGGAGACAAGAGATCATCCACGAAGATAAAAATGAGTTTCGGGAAAGAATGGAGCCCTGGGGCACACCACAATTTATTTTTGTGTTGTAAGGCTCTAATTCGTTTAAGAAAACCATGCTCCCAAATAGCTTACTTCGCCAGATTTGTATACTAGAGTTTAGTTTTACTTTTCGGTTAGGCAAAACTTTTGGTTATTGAGAATGTTCCATGCCTTGAGTCTTACCAGCGTTTCCATAACTTTGAAAACAAGTAGAATGGGTATTGGGAGGAGGAAGAAAAAAAGAAGAAAATTCAGCCTTTCATGGGACGGGCAGAATTGGATTGATGAAAAAGCTTACATTGTGGGAGTATAACGGGAGTTGTAGTATCTAGACCACCAGATTTTTGAATGTTAAGATCTTTAAATACCATCCGTTCCATAAAATTGACGACGCTCTCAAATGTAAGTGGCACAATTGAGCAACACGCAGATTGATTTTGTCCAAAGCGCTGACAGCTGGGATGTCACGATAACGGGGTGTTGGTCTTCGGCCAGTGAAAAAGGGCTATCGGCAGTTCATGGGGCCTGCCACCGAGAAGGGTCCTCTGGATCTTTACGGTATAAAAGAGCCAGTTATATCCTATGCATCTGTTGTCCGATGGAATAAGCAAATAAGGAATAAGGAAATTTGTAATTGTTGCTTCTTCCAAACTCTGAAGAGCTTTCTGACTCGGCTAAAGTGGGGCTATTCCTATCACCCGTGGCTACGCTCTAGACACATTAATGAATCTCCCTCCCCTTGATAAACATACGAGTATATTGGGCTAAACTCTCAAAGTCATCTTTCGTTTAAGAAGAAGTCAATGCTAAAACACGCACTGGAGCTTTTATTACCTTGCGCGCTAGCGGTCTTTTGATTCTGGTGTTATGCCATCTCCTACTGCAAAACAAATGGGAAATGCACTTTACCTGTCCCCAATACTTGTTTTTTGGACAAAATCTGAGCTAGGAAAGGAATGCAGTTGAGTGTTAACTGATGCCTCCCGTTGTTTTTGAGAGCTCAGCGGCCTTGTTGCTGTTCCTTAGTAGTAACGAGAAAAAGGCTGCTTACTGGTATCGTGACGGGACACTTAAATGTGCTGGGCATGAGTGATCCGACTTTCTGCGACGCTTGCCGTAAAAGTGGTGACACTGCAGAGCTTTACCTCTGTGAATATCCGGCTTACGCTTGCATCAGGCAGCAGATACTCGGCTTTGACGTGGTAGGTACTTGTACTATAGGCACTTTATCTTAGTGTTTTGTTTAACTTTTTTTTGACAGCCTTTTTATGTTTGTCAAATCTTAAGACATAAGGTCTTAAGCATCCAGGTGCTTGTAAGTAGTAATTATTATAAAGGAAAGCCTTATGTGCTTGATCCTTTAGTAGTTCAATGACAATTATGTTCCATGATTCCATGGGTTGAGGATCTTAACCTTTATCTTCTGTTATTGCATCGGCTTGGATATTGTTAAGGTAATCCTTAACATTGAGCAAGGACACCAACTTTGCAAGACTAAATCACTATTTGGGCTAAGAACGGAGTCAATCAGTTGCTTGCAATGTCTTCAGAACTTTCTTGTCTAAATCCTAACAATCAAGTTGAACTCATCCATAACTAAGGGTTGTGAACAAATCTAGCAATTGTCATAGATAGAATAACTAATGATTAAAGTTTAAACTAAGAGTAGTTAAAACTGCAATTAACAATTAATTAGTTCATTTTTATTTGTTAATCCGATACTGATTAAATATTTTTAGATGTTGCTGCAATTAAAATTAAAATTTCGTTTCTAGTTATTATTGGAATTAAAAATATTTTACACTCCACACTGGTAGTATGAGAAGGGACATTTGAGTTGGCAGAAGGTGTTCTTAAGGTAGTGTATGATATGAGCAGATCATTGCATAACCTTGACACGGTATACTAAGCATATCGCTACTGCTGCACTCTCGAATTTTTGCACCGACTCCAAAATCATGTTCTGTTTAAAGTCAATCATTTATCGAAAAAGAACTGCCGAAGGATAATCACTGTGCAGCACGTAAGGTCATTTTAAAATCAGAAATGCATCAACAGTTTTGCCCATGCCATAATGCGCTTCCCTTTGCCAGCTTAATCACTCATTTCATTCATTCACCTTCGTTTATTTAATTGACGTCAGTCAGCAACAAAAGAATTATGTCGAACGATATCAATGTGTTCAGGTATCCTCACTCACCTCCTTAGTGTGATCGATGCGGGAACCTCCATCAATCATCCTCCCAACAGAGCCACAACTCCATTCAAAGTCGATGGTGTTCAGTGAATTATGTGATCGTGGGCTCAATGGGCCCCATAACTTGGGCGCATGTGGGTCTACGTCATGTAATGAAAGGTAAGGCCCTCTTCTCAACTCCTCCACTGATCCAGTATGCGCGCAATGGGTAATCATCGTGTATGCGAACTATGTCATTATGTCGACACTTGCAACAATGGCCACCATTTCAATTTCGATTTCAATTGAAACGAAAGTGAATCGATTACATGAATCGGTTCCATGAGTTGTCGCGTCGTAGGTTTCGTCTCGTCTGGTCTTTTCTCCTCTGTCTGTTTGTTTGGTGTATCTCATCGATCAGCCAAGGCGAAATGAGTTTTTTGCGGTTCATCTGAAATGAAGACGCGTACGTTGTCGGTTAACCCGACTTACGTAAAACATCGTGTCAGGCGTGCTGGAGAAAGAAAATTTTTCTTTTTTTTTAAATATATTTTGGTAAGTGAACAACGTTTACTTGAGCCTCCCAATGGGTACTTGAAGTCAAGTCAAGTGAAGTGAAGTGAAGTTGAGTTTGTCTAGCCTAGAAATTGCGGACATCATCATCATTGTAGTCATCATCTCTATGGTGAAGATCGCTGTGACCTGAAATCGAAAGTCCATTCCATTTTACTTGGTTAGTTTTGGTTGTGGGCAGATATTTTGGGTCCGCCACAATGAGTACTCGAGGAGTATAAAGGCGAAAGCGCCAGTTTCAGTCGTCCGTCGTAGTTGTCGCATTGATCGCCTCAAACGAAACATAAATTAATTGATGTTGGACATGGTTTAATGGGCACGTCGAGTTGTAAATTTGGGAATTTAAATGCGGACAGTGTCGGTCAGTGAACATTACGAACATCGTGAACATTGTGTCTTACATCGCTGCTGCTGGTAATTGATGGAATGGATGAGCTTTTAGGTCAACAGAAATGATTTGTTAAACTGATCATGTCGATTGGATGTCATGTGATCTTTTAAACACACATGAGTGGGCGAAATGAGTTTTAGTGATGGGATTGCAGTTGGGAAGTCTGATTTAGTAAGATACAACAGTGAGGACTTCTGAAGTTGGCTTAGACAAGACTGAACCGACTGAACCGACTGAACCGAAGACTGAACTGTAGTGATCAGAACTGCAGCAAGAATAACAGAAGAACTCTATTTACGTTGTTAAATGTAGAGGATTAAAAGATACTCGGAAATCCTATTAGATATCAGCAGATAAATTTCAAGTGATTAAGAATCTAATGGTAAGGGCTGCCAAGCGTGATGTTGGAAATATGGGTAGGGCTATCACCAGATCGAAGAATCATTTATGTAGACTTGACTTTAAATCAAAGTGACTGCTGCTAGCTTGATTTTGTATTCTCGATTTCCAACTTGCTTTAGCCTGGATGGTAGCTAATATACCTCCTCAGGCACCACCATGAGTAACACACTGGAGTTACACATACAGAGATAATTGAGGTTGTCTTTCAAATGTGTGCATTGTGTAAGGTTTGTCTTTGAATTCACTGATGTGTTTTTAAAAATTGTTCAAGCTGAAGCACTCTCGTTTATATCCTCTATTAGACCTTGTCATATATTTGCTGTAGGCATAGCCTTCTGACTATAGCCATACCATTGAAAAGTTGGTATTTGTGCCACAAAATCAATTCAAAACCGAATCTGTAAGTGGAATAATAGGCCATGTGGAGCCGAAAAACCAGTGGATACCCTGAACTACTCCTGTTTATGGGAACAAAAGAGGATGAAAACCTACACCATCTTCTACAGCAATAGTTATCGACAAGCAAGATTTAGGCTTAGGCACGAAGTCTAGAAGTTCCGGCAAATTAACGACCTCGTTACAATCCGTATTAAGGCTAATTTGCCAACATAAGCCTTATATCCGCATCCGCCCCACAGAGGAGAAAGATAGCGACACCGATTCTACCGCTTCTACGAGCTCCTCAACGAGACCTACGAACAGTGGTATATATGACATAAGAATTGCCGCCGGCGATTTTAAAGCCGAGTGTGATATGTGAGAGAAGTGCATAGTAGGGGGTCTAACAGCTTTGAACATAACACTTTCGTTGCTGCTTGCTGACTGCTCGTGAATATGTTAAACATGGCATCTCTCATTCCTGTTTCAAAAATTTTAATCTCCAGTGTCCATTGTGGATCCATTTGTATTCCACTTGTTACTCTTAAGATTTGAATCTGGGTTTCGGCAGACCCATGCTTGTCGATTTGGGATCACTATTGAACCTACTGTGAAAGCATACAGATTTTGGTATACGGTCACTTACCATTTTTGAGATGAAGCCTGTAATGTTGCATAGTACTTCAAGTTTCATCACTCCTGTAAGTACAGTGGTGTAAGGCTGATGACACATTCAATTGGTCAGGTAGACGATGATTGATTTGATCATCATTGTATAGATCTGATCTAATGAGTAACTCATATGCATTACCAGACATTTGCCTATTAGACTGTATGTCAATAGTAGCTTTGGTAATTGTGGGTTTCGCTGGGACCATCTCTAAATATAATGTTGTTGCACTAAATTTTTCCGCAACAAGGTTGACTCCCTTCCAAAACAAATCGTTTCCCTCTTTTCTTTTTGTGGGAATACTGAGCCCTAGCGGAGGTGGAGGCAGCTATGGTCCCATCAGTCAGTGGCCCACCGACCGCTGACCTCGGAAAGCAACTCATCTTCATAGGTATTACGGGCGGTTTTCTCTTTAGAGTAGAACAAGGGGGTTCGGTCGGTGAAGCCCTAAGGACGGTAGGGAGACTCATGATGAACCAGTAACCCAGGGTGCGACAGGAGGTCCACCGGGGTCACCCTTGTCGGAGCCCGCAGGTGAGACGGGAGACTCGCAACGTGCAGCATCAGAGAGGACATCTGAAAGTCTTCGACATTTGGGGACGCACCATTCTTTTAAGCCAGACCCCAAAATAATTACGACGAGCGGGGAGGACGATCCCCTGAGCTTACGCCCCAGGAAACACCAACATCAAGGCTTAAGAAAACCACATCCTGCAACCGATGTGATCAAAACTTCATTCGTTTGAAGAGATCTAGTCCGAAAGCGGGATTAATATAGCCTCCACCTCACCTGGATAGCTATATAATAGAGAACCAATGAATCGTATTCTGAATTTGACTATACATAAAGGGTGATTCTTTTGTAGATACTTTTTCCAGTAGGGACTTTATGAGAGGTAACGTATGGATGGTCTTACACTGATATGGTAGTTTTCTTTAGTATTGTTTGGCATTTTATCATGCACATGGCAGGCACAGCGTCTACAAATTCCTTAGCTGTATTACGAAAATTGGTGTTCTACGTGGTCCACATAATCGGGCTACCAATCCGGATGACCCTCCGAATCGTCCCCGTTGCAGTCTCCCGTTGTAGGTGGCAACTATTCTCACTTCACTATTTTGGACCAAAATTTTGTGCAGTGGTGAGGCCCATTTCTGACTTAATAGTTAAGTGAATAAGCATGAATAAGACTTATTTAGGATGAGAAGCAACGCAAAAAGGTTCAAGAGCTTTTAATACGGACAAAATAGCGGTTTGGTGTAGTTTATGGGCTGGTGGCATCATCGACCAATATTTCTTCAGCATTTAGCTCGACCAGAACGGCCAGATAGAACCCGTTATCACGCTATATCATAAGAATATTTGCTTTCCAAAATTTAAGCCCAATGACACTTGGTTCCAACAAAACGGCGCCACTTGCCACACCGACCATAAAACAACGCTTTGGACCGGCGAATTGGCAGCCAAAATCATGTAACATCACACCTCTAAAATGTTTCTTTTGGTTCTAAGTAAAGTTTACATGGATAAGCCGGCTAAAATTGAGGACATGGAGGCCAACATTACTGGATTAATTGGTCAAATACCACTCGTAATGAAAGAAACATCGAAAATTGGGACTTTTGAGTGGACCATGTAAGCCGCAGTTAAGGCCAACGTTCGAAAGAAATAATCTCCAAAAAAAATATGATTATAGACATTATCCGATAAATTGAATTCTTTGATTGTCTTTTATTTTTCAGAGAAGTAGGTACATAAAATAGAAACATTTACAAGTAGAACTGAACTCTCGGAGGAGCTCAAGCTTAGTCCAGTGAACTTCAACATACGGGCAAGGAATCACGTGCTGACATGATAGATAAATACTCTCAAATGTCTAGCAGGAGTTCTTCAGAAGGTGGAATTTTCCTCCATGGAATCAAACGTGACGTCAACAGCCACACTAGTGGAATTTGTATTTGAGCTACTTCGTTTTCATGACACCAAATACGACATTATTGAATCAATCTTGCATTATTTGAAACATCGGCCGTTGACAGATGTGTGACAAGCCACTTAAGAGGTGTGATCTGTTCTTAAAAACGAGACACTTTTTTTAAAAAAAAAAAAGCATATAGGAGCTCATTTGTGCAAAGTATGAACAAAACTAGTCCCAATTAATATCCTTGGGGAACACCGTTTTTCTTTTTAACTAAACGAGTCCCATATTTTAACACAGAATAGTCGCCTGTCATAAGTCATATTGCCAGTACTCCACAAATGGCAGCTTAGCATGATGCAAGGTTTCAAAGGGTTTGCTGGAATTCATGAATAATACCAGTACAGTGCCCTATTGAGAGCCTTTTCCGGACGCGTATCCCGAATTAGTTCAACAACTCCTATGTGGCCAGCACCAAATAAAGCAAACCGGTGGCAATGTTGCCAACGTGCCATAAGAGGCGATCAACTGATGTACTGTGTATCACTCTAACGCGGAAAAGAAATCGTTGCTTTAATGAGAAACGCAAAACGCATATAAGGTAAACAGAAGCCTGTAAAGCGGCGCTGCAGCAAAAGAAGAGAGCCGCTTGTGAGCCCTAGAAACAAAAGACAGGAAGAAGAAGAACGACCATGAGAAGCGCGCAATTTAAGGTATTGAGAGTTTGTATTTCAGGAACAACGTAATGCAATTTTATCATCGTCGCTCGATTCACAAGAAAGCACACCTTCAAAATCATATCTGCCATACTGTGTAAATGTTAGAAATTCTTTGCCAACATCCGAGTTGGCTCCTTTCAGTTCAGTTATATACCAGGAAAGTCCACAAACAACCAAATTTTGCACTCCAGCAAATCCTCGAAAATATTCAAAAAGTCCAAATCGATACCCACCATCTTCCAGAAAAGGTTAACAGTTTCACTCCAAAACATGTAAGAAAACTAAGCGACGATATTTTCGGACTGCTAATGCTTGTCCGATTCTTGTAGTTGCAAGAAGCCCTCTTTGAAAAATTTACTGCCACAAGGAAGGGGCCATTCTTTCAAATTTAATGTATTTCGACATAAATGTCTTTTGGGTGTTATGTGGCCTTAACATCATTGCAAACATTTCAGGCTTCCATGCATCTACCTACCATCACATTCGTTGAATGATAAGGATAGTTTTCATTGAATCCCACTAATGGTCATTGGCACATAAATGCACCCGCTGGCTAAACTCGTGCACAGATAAACAAATGCTTTTGAAAGTAGAGCCTCAACTATTCGTATAAAACATACCTCCCACCACGAACTCATAATAACCATGATACCCCTTCTTAACGTCATCTCAATCATGACCATGACGCAAAGCCTGACTTCAAATTAGCTAAGCCAAACACTAGCATCAAGTGTTTATGCAAAATTTTGGCAACAACGGCTACTTAGCCCACTTACTGCTCCAATTCGAATTCAACTCACTGACTAACTACTCAACAATGTCTAACATTTCAGTCGCAACAACAATAATAGGAAGAGTGTGCGCAACCGTTCAGAAAACGATTAACAAAAATTGGACTAAATACCAGAAATCGATGAAACTGACAAAGTCGACAATATCGATCTCTTCCGAGATGAAATTAAGAACAATTTTGAAGTCATTATGGTGCGCCTAATCACCTGGCAATTGGTAGCCTTGATTTACGATTCGAATATCAGCATCAGTTCCAAAACCGCGCCGTGCGCTTTTGTCTGAAATTTGTTACCACAAAGCACATCAAATTTCGTTGAGTTTGTTTGGGTGGCACGCAAATCGGCTTAGGCTTTAGATAAATAGTTGGCTAGAGGTCTAATCGTTTTATACATTTTTTAATTGGCTTTGCCTATTAAGCGCCTAAAAATGCCAAAACAACAAACACGCTACACCGTGCCGTACGAATGATATGAATACCAATACGAATACGAGTTTGAGTACTTATCCATCAGTCAACATTTTTAAGTGCTGCCACTTTACTGGCATTTTGTCAGTGTCTTACCAACTGCATGCACATAATCCCTCCCTACAATTGATCGGAGAACTAGTTTTCGTTCGATTTTGTTGGAATTAACCTTCCTTCCTGGTTGCGGATTTGCTATTTCATAAATTCCATAGAAAACTATTCTCATTTGCAAATCAGAATCACCCATGAATGCGTAACAAATCAAACCAGAACTAAAGTGACAGCTAATTACCGTCATTGTCGATTGTCGTTGTTTGTTTCACTGTTGCTCACATGTCAAATAATTAAGCAAAATGTCCGGTTGCGATATTCCATAAATCAAAATTGCATTTGATATGCAAAACAGGGTTAATACGTGTGGCCAACATGTCCGTATGACATTTGTGACAGTTTGCATTTCGTGACAGTAGCGATCTATTTAATAGAACAACGAGTTTAGGTGGTTAACACATTTGGAAAATCCTACCGGAATTTGAGGTTTCCATTTCGATTTTGTTTTCTTGATTCGTATACTAATTTATGCGCGAAAAATGCTAAATTCCTACTGATTAGGAGAGCGAACAATTCTTGAAATAGTCACGAGACTGAGACTCTGGGGCTGTGGTTGGTTCTTTTTGAAATGAATAGGCGGATTGCATGGCAAGTGGAAAGGCGGACGGTTGAGATAGTTTACGATGGTAGCCATTTAATTGTGGCAGCCACAATCGTGTTGAATTGAGTTCTATCACTGGGTGTAGCTGAGTGACTCAGAATCTTGGGTCGATAAAGTAGGGTTGTTCAAAATATTTGACAGATGTCAAAAGCAATTTTGTGTACATAAATCCTGTTTATGGTGGGTGGTGTTCCATTTATGAAGCTGGACTATTTGATGTTTTTCTATCACTAAAACTATGCTGAGTACCTAAATTTCAAGCTATGAGTTGTCGACTTTAAATGTCAAACGAGCTGAGTTAAAGGCTTATAAGGTTTTACATCGATCAAATGGCTTACTGATTGATGATAATTGCCTATTAACGATTTCAAAATCAACATCAACTGCATAAATGAGTGGTAGCACGCCTTAATGCAATATTTTACTCAACATGATCTCACGAGCATCAATTTTCAAAATACTGGTTTCAGTAAACATACTTCTTGCCGTGTTGAAGTTTTAATGATTGGATGTGATGCTGTCACGTCAAGGTGTCGATATATGGGCGGGAACCTTGTTGGTTTGTGAGTTTGTTGTTTCAAACCTCTTTTGTCGATTGACTGATGAATGAGTTGAGTGAAGTTGGGAAAAATGATGAAAGCTGAACAGAATTTAAATCGAGAACTTGACAAAAATGTGGAAGTAGGATGAAAGAGTTTCGACTTATGAGCAGTTGTGTCACAGTGTCACAGTTTAGAAGTACGTTTAGATACCTTCCGGGGAAAAAAGGATCCATGGTTCATGGCGTGCAGTCAGCATGAAGAAGCCATCATAATCACCTACTAGCTGCAATGGAATGGTCCGACAAGATAAGAAATTATTTGCTGCAGAGAGTGAAATCACCTTCCATTTCGACGCAGACTTCTCGTTAAATGCAGGCTAGGACAGGATAAGGCAGTGACTCATGGGGGAGTGGTAAAATAAAACGGAGTTACATCCCTTGTAGGGGAGTTGTAAAGTATAGTCTAAACGATACGGAAGTTGTAAGCAGACTCATCTCAATACCCACTACGTTGTGATCGATGAGTCGTTTGCTTTAGTTGGCCTCGCTGCATATTTAGCAAATCTGAAAAACAGGATGAGAAGAAAGCAGCACCATGTGATAGTTATACCTTAAATATCCCATACCCACCCAGACTTAATCTTCTCAGATTGTTTTTCTTTGGAATTTTATGTTAAAGAGTACCCTCAAGCTTAACAGCTAACTTCTTTCAGACCGTAGTGTCTTTAATGTCCAGATATGGTCTCATGACTATCGTACAGTGTATTGTCCCGTGTATTGCTCTTTCAAAGATGAAAAGCTTGAAACATATATTGAAAACTTATTTGCTTACTTACTCACTTAGAAAGGGCAACAGACAGGAGTAGATATCGCCCTGAACCGGTAAAACTTTTTAGTTATCGCGGTCTTTGGTTAATAACCATCCCGAAATATAAAACATTCTGTCAGAATATAACCGGGACTAAGTCATTCAAACGGTCCCATTATTTAAAAAAAAAAATTAATTTTTCCTATGTTGGTACAACTGTCATCTTTTTGACGTTGAGTTTCGTCCCCATCTGGCAACTAGTTTGTTTTCAGTTGCCAAAGACATTAGTTTATCTCAAGTGCTATCAGCGAAACTGATATTGAAATATTGAGGAAAGCGTTTGTTTGAAATTTTGTGTTAGAAACGGAATTTCTTCTTCGAAAATATCAAGAACAAGAGCATTTGAGTGGTAAAGAGAATTCAAAGTAAGCCGTGAGGTTGTTGCCTCATCCAATACGGTTTTGCTCACTGTTTTTCGATATTGGTGGTGTTGTTCACTTGAAATTTCTTCTAGTGAGTCAATTAGTAAAAAAAGAAAATTGTTTAAACAATCTCACAAATCCATTCTCGCAACTTTTTAACCAAAAATGCTCCAATATGATCGAGTAAGCACTGTATTTTCTAGTAATGGAAACCTGTGACTTTTCCCTACTTCCGAAACTCAAAATATCACTTCGTCGATTCAAGACATTCAAGAAAATTCGCTGAGAGAACTGACGGCGATCCCGAAATATGCTTATTATAAATATGTTCATTGAAAAACAAAAAAAAAACCGTTGCAAATGGACCTTATTTTGAAGGAAATAAAATAAATTTTGGTAATTAATTCATTTTTGTTGTTTTCATTGATTAAGTACTGAAGCGGCCAATCAATCAGATTCTACTCCAAGGTGTAGCTGTCACTTTTGACGTTTCATTACATTTTTGCGACTATTTTCTGTCAAAGAATATTAATGTTATCAGCGCATGCAGGTAGTAGCATAGACTTTTGGAAAATTGTGCTTCTAGGTTAGGATTGAGAGGCAAACATAAATTTAAACCCTTTGCGCCATTAATCGTCATTTTGCTCGAATTAACGAGGTAGTCCGTCCATCTCGTTATTGTTACATGAGACATTGCGATCTTAAAGGAAGTGGAATGAAGTTATCTGAATTTCTTGGGTTTTTTGTTTTGAGGATTTAGCTTGAATATTCGGTCAATGGGTAACATACGCGCTCCAAAATCCATTAATATGGGATTCAGCCTTCGAATAAAAAGACTGAGAAATGAGTTGGCGTGAAATGCTTGCCCAAGTACAGTAAATAACGCTTATAAGAAAAACACTGATATAATGCACCTATTCTCAGTTTTTCTCGAAAATATGATGTGTATAAGAAACTTTTGTATGACAGAAAAAAGTAAATACATGCATTTCTGAACTCTCAAAGAAAAGTCATAAATGTCAGTTCAGTTGAGTTTGTGTTCATTTGTGAGAGAAATAAACTTACTCAACGCTCTTATAGTAAACTGTCAAACGATCTTGGGGCTAAGTGAAGTCTTACCACAAACTATACAAAACTGTTTCAAAAAAGCTGGCATTTATGAAAGAAATCAGCAGAACTAGGTATCCAAACAACCTAATTTTTAAACTAACATTTATCAAAGCAACCTTATGTTTCAGACCTCTAAGAAGCTGATGATACTTTTGTTGAGATGCAAAGTAGTATCGACGAAGCCTGTTTCGGAAAGTTACAACATCGTGATATTTTAAACGACTTTCAAGGTGGTGATGATGAATACGAAATCGAAGAGCAAGAGTATTGTGATCGAACGTTTTTTTTCTGAAAGTTCGGCAGGTAGCTCGTCAACTCCAGCAGTTTTATTCCACTTAAGGTAATATAGTTCCTAACTTGGTAAGATCGAATTCTTTGCTTTGATCATCCAAATCAATTTGTTAGTTTTACCTGACAATACTCGTACATAGAAGTAGTTTATCGATATCTTCAGCGCCGATTTTATTATTTAGTTTCCTGCCCTTATCAGTTTTTGTACAGGCCTTTCAAGTTTGAGACGTTACTTCTACATTTTGTAAATTAAGGGACATTCTAACTTCGTTCGGAGCACCTCAGCCGCATTTGTTTTTCTATACTGCGCTACTTTGGAAGTAAGTTTGGTGTCAACTTGCACTCGTTATAAAACCTGGGGTGTGTGCAAGTAATTGCCTGGGATCTAGCACATAAGTTGCTAGTTGTTGACTTTATGCGATCAATTGCATTGATATTCAGGATTCTACGCAAGGTGCGTTGAACTTGCGGAAATGTTGAGGGTGACGCGATCGCCAAATCCCTGTGGATTTTTTGCGATAGAAGCTGTTCAACGTTAAATTTTCGCATAGTAATATATTTACCTTAGCTGCAATCACCTATTGATGCTGCCGCTCCAAATGTTCGGACATCAAACCGATCGCAACATGATCAGTTTGTTTGACTGTTTTATAAGCAAGTGAACATGTTCTTTCGTCTTTTATATCTTAAGCGAAATATTACACTGCATCTGCTCAATGCTTCTATGGACTGCTCATAGGCCTAGTAATAGCACGCTATGCTTTTGTACCTTAGTTTGCTGCTATGTCTTGATGCTGATACATCATTTTTCGATACTTGGTCTGTGAGAGCGATGGCGACATCCTTCACCAAGATCTGGCACCCACCGCATCAGGCGACAAGGAATCGGCCCTGATGCGGTGGGTGCCAGTACTTTAACACTATTTTATAGGAATGTCTCAGAAACAGTGATGTAGGAATCGTTGGAAACTGAACTTCTATCGACCTACCTAGGCCAAGACATTTAAAAGAGAAGTTGAGAGCTGAATTGGCGCATGTTATCCTATGCAAAAGTATATATGCTGAGCAGAATCATTAATTCACTACAGGAGCCTAAAACAAACGATATACGCCACATTGTCAACACTCATATCTATCTCCATCGGACAAATTGAATAATTCCGTTTTTTACCTTTAAATTCTTCAACAGCGTAATCCCCTTTCGAATAGGGGATTGCATAAGTCTTGACACGATTACATACCCTTAAGTTAATCGGTCATTGCCTGTCTTAAAGTAGTACCTGTATATGGAAAAATGAATCAACAAAATACCATTCCCTCCACCACGTTCCATATGAGTTGGCAGTATCACCAGTGACAGGCCACCAGCCGCCAGTCAACAACTCACAGCAGCCGACGAAAAAAAAGTAACTCTTCCGAGTACAACTTAAACAGTTCTAACACTCTCAACATCTACCAGCTCCAGCATCATCATCATTATCTTCCGTTCTACTATACACAATTACATCACATCCCATCCAGCTTGACCAGATCAGAGCACTTCCCGCGGCCAGAGTCTGAGCTGCCGCCCAACCGAATTGAAATTGGAGTAGGCCATGATCTCTCCCGGGTTTAATTGTTATTTGATGGCTTGGCAGCTACTGCTGTCGCTTGTCTTGACTGACGTGGGGATAACCCAAGTGCCTTCAACCTACAACAACAACAACAACATCCACTGTTGTTGTATCGAAAGTAAAAGCTGAGATGTGATGCTGGGCTATCGGAACGAATTGCCACGGCTAAGATACTCTCATTCGTATTGATATTCGAGATAGAATCACCACAGAATTTAGATCCTTTACCGGTTGTGAGTCACGGCAGATTTGAATCCGTTTGCAGTGGAAAAAATTCCAATGGACAAAGAAAATATTTACACAATTTGGCTGACCATTAAAATTGTCAGAAATCCCAATTTTAGCCCAAACGTCCGGTAGCACAATAGAGATGACAGTCGAGTCAATAGCAGACTTCATCGAATGACAGAAGCAGTGCGGATCTTAATTTGTGACGCACGTTGGATTATGAAATTTCTAGAGCGACGACTTTGTTTGACTGAGAATTGGATGTGACAGACACTGCTACGGGCATACAAGAGTGTTGTACACTCAAATTTGCTTTAGATCATCTCCTCGAAGATGCTGGTAGGTCTCATCTGATCTTAACCAGCCTCTTTAATTGATGAAGCAGTTAATTGTTATGCCGGACTTGCGGCGCCTCGAGTGGAATTTTGGTAAACCTGCCCTGTTGCTTCAAGTGGTCAAGTGGCCATGTCGTCATTTGTTTTTTAAGTGTGACGTTGGGATTTTATTTATTTTTGCCATTAGAATGGTCGCAATGGAATGCTTTTAGTAAGTCAGCTTCGAAAGTGTATAAGGAAGCCAGTTTCGAGAGATGTTGGTAATTGTTGAAATATAAGCAGATCATCTGTCGAAGAATTTTTATTGGCGCTGTGAAGACGTTCTTTTTTTCGGTTTTTAATTACATTCATTAAGTTGAACGGTTATGAGTGGACTGCGTCTAGACGGTATTCTTGCTTTGTTCCGGCTTAAGTCGGGGATTGTATCTTTGGTTTTGAGTAGGCACGAGAGGTCAAGAAAATTATGTGGTTGTGGTAATTCTTCCTTGGACTTGAGGTGAGTGCATTGTCGATTCTATACTCGACTACTATACTCTACATGTGATTTTACGTCTAAGTTAGGCAGCAGATCATATAGCTGCGTACGAAGTACTTTACTCAAATCCGGCCTCAGAGGTACTCCGTAGGACTCAGAGGATAGTATCTATTCAACTGGCTTATAACATGTTCGGCAATCCAGTCTTAATATACAGAAAGCAGTTAGCATTTTGGATTGTGCTTCGAAGACATGTAGAGTGCCATGCCGATTTCCATATTATTTTTCTTTAATTTGGTCAATCAAGTTGCCACCTTTTTGGATTTCCATCAGTTTTTCGGGCAGTAAAGAAATGTTTTCAGCATAAATGTTTGTCTTGAGCCTGTCAGTGGTTTGAGGTTTGCTGGCGTGTACACTTTTCTTTTCAAATAATCCCACAAAAAGGTGTCCGGAGGGGTCGTTCTTGGTGGCTAGTCAATGTCGCCATATTTTGACAGCACACATCCAGGTCTTGTTGAAACTGGTAACCGTCCAGTCCATTTGCGGGCAGACATAAAGAGCCAACATCCACCGATATCGATTCCCATCGACTACTTTGCTTTCTCTAAAGTAAAATGCCCCAATGATGGTTTTGGCGCAAACACCGTACAAAGCAGTCACTTTTTGGTCATGCAATGGTGTTTCTTGGATCTCGTGTGGAATATGAAAAAAGAAATTTGGCTTTTTAACGGTGCCAAAGAGTGTGAAATTGGCCGCGTCGGTCATCGAAATTTGCTTCCAAGAATCAGGTTCAGTGTCAACCATTTGAGCGGCTGTTTGGCGGTATTCCAAGCGTCGTTAACGGTCTACCATCAATCGCACTTTATATGAAAACAAATGCATATCTTCTCACAAAATACGCCGCAAATTTGTTTCACTGACGCCAAAAAGCTGATCGCGGTGACGATACGATGAATGCAGGTTCGCGGCAACACTCTCTCTTACTTCTTCCACTAGTTCATTGGAAGGCTTTGGGTGTTGATGAACGGCATTTTGGGGATCTCTCACTGTCAAGTGCTTAGCAAAATTTGACAAGAAACGGCGAATAGTGCTGTCTGAAGGTGCTTGTTGGTCACGATATTTTCTTCAATATGCACGTTGAGTTAACATAACTGAACGACTACTTTCAATGTACAGTGTCACTGTTTCGACGCATTATTTCGGTGTGAAGCGAGTCATGGTCAGACTTATATTGAATTGACATTTCAAAAACATGTCTATTCAAGTCAATCGGTTGATAAATGTCAAAGTTGTTCAATGTTTTCATACTGACACAAGAGATGACGCACTCTGTACTTCAAGAAGCACCAAACCAACTTGTTGTACCTTCTCGTGACGTTTTCAACCCAACACTTGGGCTGCAGATTTGGAAATTGGTTGAAATAGCTTTTATTTCTGTGGACGATCAATTCCCCCGTTTGACATGCAATTGTTCCATGATGCACAAATGGCAGACCTTGCTTTGAAGAGTTCAGACTTGATATGTTCCTTGAAGGTTTTAATCCAATGAAGAGTTTCCAAAAGTACCGGGTGCTGTGACCCAAAGAACGGCAAGAAATTTAAGGTCGGACTCGATTCATACCAACATGGATTCCACATTTCTGTCAAAGGAATAGCAGAGAGCAATGGTCTGGTGCATCTTGACCCCAGGAGATGTCTGGAATCCGATGAAATTAAGTTAGACAAAGGTTTACGTTAAAAACCTGAGGCATCTGTAACAACCAGTTGCCCCAAGCCTAATTATAAACGATCCACTCATCAATGACTTAGTCCATAACAAACGGAAGTATAGCATTACTGGTCCTTTCGTAGAGGCTTTCCGATTTCAGCGTAACAGAACAGTGGTCATAGGGTAATATTAAGTGAAATGGTAGTCTTTAGAAGGACCTAGAACTCTGTACTATGATTTAAAAGAGGTAGGCTGGCTAGTGGAAACGTCATGGTGGCTGTAATTTATACTTAAAGTCAAAGAAAGAGTCTTCCAAAAGTTGGTTGACACGATGTATGTTAGAGTGACAATAAGTACTGGACTCGACTCTTACCGGGTGAAAACTGTTCCTTCCACATGGGTTTCCATTTATTATCAAAGGAATGAGGGAGAGCTTTTGCTGTGGATAAACAGGCCTCCATCAGGAAAGGTGTTCACATTAAACACTAGAGACATTCTGGATTAGTCAGTTAGATTACTCGTACGGAATTCTGTACGTGGCTGTGCGCTCATTTAATTTGACTGCTGTCAGTGTTAATGTATCGAGAAATTGGTCCACTATCAGTGGCTTCTCATACCGAAACCTGTTGGCTCGGCAAACGGTGTCGAACCATTTCTTCCTACATACTGTGGGCTAGGAACTGATGCTTTAATAATTTCGAGGATGCCCTCAATGTACGAGAGACTATGTAATTAAAGCAAAAGTTTGACTTGCATTAATTTTAAAGTACCAGGATGAGAATAGCGTGCCGATGTGATCAGTGACATGTCCTGTGAAAACTAAACCTTCGAAGTCAGATACGGAGTTCAACCAATTTTCAACTGCTAAGCAATAGTCAATGGCTGAACTAGAACTATTCGATTGCTGGGTAGCTAAAACTTCTGCTTTTCAGGATGTAAAGTTGGTAGGAAAAGCACAATTCTAAAAACTAGATCAGCACCCTTGTTGTCTTTTGTGGTGCTTTAGTTGTTCAGGGTTGGTTTAGGAATTGGAAAAGGAATTGTTTTCAATCAGCTCTACTAAGATCTTCCAATGTAATGAAAAATGTAGTTCAAAGCCCATGCTTGGCTCCCAATGATACTCGTATTGTGAGATGTGTACGAAACTTGAGAAAAGTACTTTTAGGAGTTGCCACAAAGCTGTCTTTGAAAAAACCATAGACATATGCCCAATCTTATGGTAAATTTGGTGTTGAACTCCTGAGGCCATGAAGTATAGTTGAATAATACCTATTCTACCTAGACGAGAGTAGATAAAAGTTTTTCTGCTGAGTACTCCAGTAATCTAGCAAATGAGACAGTTCATCGGACAGATTCTAATAATGAAATCAAGATTGTCGACAGGACAAAGAGCTACTTCGACGTATTTGAAGCTCACGTTAACCTAACATTCATAAAGGGGGATGCTGCTAAATATTATCAAATTTTCATTTCGTTCAAGGAGTCAAAAATAAGTGATTACATGTTGTACGATACGGATAAGCATTAAACGGTCTCAAAAAGGCAATGTCAGTGCTGCAAATATGACAATCCATTAATCCAATTTATTTGACCTCTGCATAGTAGTTAACGGGTATAAGTCTCATCTAAGCAGCCTTGACTTATCTAACTTCGAAGTGCAATTGTTGAGCAAGAAGAAAATAGCCCCCTTCAACACCATGCGTCCTGAAAAAGCGATAGTGGCGGATAATAAACAGAATCACAACTCTCATATCCTCGAAGCGCGTCGGTAAATTTCGATTAATCAGCTCATTTTGCACAAGAGGCTTACAAAGAGCCAGTAAGTTAATAAGCTGAGCACTCTTCATCTGTGTGAACTAAGATGACGATAAGCTCACTGTTAAGGAATCTATACATGTCATCCCAAAAGTCCAGTGGGGTGGGCCGAACAAAAGCGGTAACATGTACTCCTGACACACTGACACTGCGTGGAGCTTTTGCAAGCTGCAAACTAAGGAAAGAAGCTTAGAGCTGTTGGCGTGGCAAGATTCGCACCGTCCCTTCATCCATTAATCAAAATACAAATAAAATTACGATTACTCCCTCGAAAGGAGTTACATTTTGTTTTCCTTCAAATTACACCAGCTTGCCTTCTCCTTATTTTCTGGGTTGAATTCTGGCCTAAGCCTTGGGCCCAGGGAAAGACGATTTTGTTTTTTCCATCAATAAATACCATAGCATCAGACGGCGTGTTCACAAAGTCCAGGATAGGTATATCAAGGGAAAGGAGATTTATCGTTGCGTGACAACTCAAGGCGGGATACTAAGTGCCCCATTTAGATAAGATCGACTGCAAGTGTAGTAAAGTTAGCAATGACGTATTGCCGTGAAAGGAAAGCATGTAATTGGTCATATTATTGCCACATGTATGCAAGTGACTTCTCTTGACATATATTGCAAGAACCAGTGCCAAGAACTCGACAGAGCCTTGGATGTCTTCAACCTTACCCCGTTCGAAAAAACTTGAGTCAAATCTGTCTGCTTTTTCTTTCTTGTAAAGATAACAACCTAAATTTCTAGTGCATCAATCGTCTATAATGTTCAGGCCCCCACAGAGCCTACGCGTGTGCGTAGATAGTAGAACCATCAAGGGCATAAGCAGTCACCATCACATATTGCCCGCAGTCAGGGTTCTATTATATGTATAAGCACGCCACTTTAGGCAATGACTTCTTTTACTCTACTGTTCCTGCAAAATGAAATCTAAAACACTCAAGTTGGTCAAGAGCAGTAGTATGTGCTCAACAGGTCGCCTTTCTTATAATGTGTACAGCTGTATAGCCTATGCATTCGAGTGGTACAAGTATATCTTCGTTTTCTAATTCCGTTTATGTACACGGGACCAAAAATCACTGAAACAATTTTTGTCCCGAAGCAACTGAGTTGTTTCCGTCATATATTAGAACTGGGATAATAAGTGTTATCTTAGCACAAGCATTTTTCTCTGGCTCAGATTGCCCACTTTTGTGCTTCTAGGAATTCTTTCGAGGAAGCCGATACGCATACCTTTCATCTTATTTTCTTTATAGAGCTCGTGAGCCAGCCTTTGCCTTTTTTCAGTGGCATCTTATTTCACTGAACCAAATGTGTGTGTAGGGTGGGTGACCTCTCAAGGCTTGCAGAAAACGTTGATTCTGATTCTCAACGATCGATAGTGCTAGGATACGATCACTCGAAAGGTTATCGAAGACTCGATCAGGAAAGGCTTTAGCACTGTTTCAGAACTGCAGGCCTTCGATGTCAAAGTACTACACAGAACTTCTTTGGCATTTCGCCTTAAACTTTGTAGGCTAAAGTATTCGGACATTTGGAGTCGTAGAGCTGTCAATGTTGTTTAGTTTTTTTTTCGATCAGGTAGGCCCTTTATAGATCCTTCAGAGGATACATGGGTTTGAGCGGCAAGTTGGGTACACCTGAGACTTTTCCATCACTTTCTCTATTTCACTAACCTTCATGTGACAGTGCTGTTGACCTTAATCTTGAGATTTCCTTCGGCATTGTATGCACTCAACTACCTGAGGTCAGAGGTTGGTTGGACTCACTTCCATTGATTCAGGATTAAATGAGGATTTTTCCAGAATATAATAACTTTAAAAGTAAGGCAAACAAAGGCTGTATCCAAAATGAATAATTTCATGAAATATGGCTCGTCATCACCCCTGATCTCACAAGATCTGACTACAATTAGCATTTAAGAATTTTCTACTTCACTCGAATACTTGGGAAAACACACACCAGTCCATTGGAAACCAGTTGCAAATATTTTTGTTTACTTTTCCGCAATTCCCGTCTCTCTAGATCGATTCACAATTCACCATACCGCTGAAATCTCTGCAAAAATCTCATCTCAATTCTCAATTCGATACAAATTCACCACTGTAGCAAATACATCGAAATACAATCGAATACAATACAAAACAATACAATCTCAACCAGACGGCGTGTGAATTAAGCGAAAGGTGTAAAATGTAAGCGCATTGTAACTTTAATTAACACAAGTAACCTGCAGAAAAAAAAATCACTTCTCTCTCTCTCTCTCTCTCTCTCTTTTAAGATACAACTTCCATAGTGAACACTATCTAAAAGGTGGCAGCCACCACATTAAACCACTATAAAACTATCTGCGAGTGGCAGCAGCCAATCTAAAGGAACACAACAAAAAACAACAACAAAAAACAGAGAAAGAAATAAAAGTCAATAAATTTGAGTTAACAATATTTTTTTACTGGTATTTGCATAATAGTTTTAACGGCGACACCGTTCAGCTGATCAGTCTTGCTGGAATTGTTGACGTGAACGGACGCGACAGTGGCCTTACATCGGCGGTTTTTCTCACGAGTTTGACATTTTTCTTGGCTACAACTTCGGCTGTTTTGTGAACGCGCGAACGCGTATTAAACACTTTTTGTTTTTCTTTTCTTTCAGAATCGGAAGTGTAGAAAAGTGTGCTCTCGACAGACATATGATTAGCAACGACGTGTGATCGCGACTATTGAATTTTCAAAGAAAAAAAAAATTAAATAAATCGAGTTCGCAACTCAACTCTTTTGTTTTTCATACATTCGAGCGTAAATCGAGTTTTTTGTTTTCGTTTTCCTCCCCACATACGAGGAGTACGACTTGGTGTGATATTTTCCCCTCTCCTCTCTTGTGATTTATAGATGTATATTTTCTCAATCTAAAAATATTGAAAATGAGATAATATTTGCTTAATCAGTGAGAAAACGTGGTGGTGCTGGGGCATCGAAATCGAAATCGAAGCTATTCGTGTAGTGCATTGGATACACGAGGAGTATGTGGTGATTTGCATATCTGTGTTTGGATAGGTATCGGTTATTTTCTTTTTTAGTTTAAGAATGGCCTTAGCAAACTTTTCATTACCCTTCGGAAGTGGTCTTAACACACAGAATTGGGCTGCCACTGTAAGTCCAATACAGCAGGTGCAACTGAATTCGAACACCAATGGCCTACTCTATGGGCCTGCTGGTCATCAGGAGGGTGATGATTCTTCTGCAGATTACTATAAGAACAATCCTTACCTTCCGCCACAAGGCCATCAGCAGTATCAACAGCATCTAAATCGTCGTAGATCTGGACCGACTTATTTGCCTCCATTACCGCCATCGGCAAGGATTGGTGCTCAGCAAGGTAGCTATGATCAACGAAGAATTCCGCAGCAGACACAGCAACAGCAACAGCAACACCAACAGCAACAGCAACAGCAACACCAACAGCAACAGCAACAGCAACAGCAACAACAACAACAACAACAGCAACAACAACAGCAACAACAACAGCAGCAACAACAATTTAACTATCAAAGTCAATCCTCGATAGGATCTCAACAGCAGCAGCAGCAACAGCAACAGCAGCAGCCACAACAGCAGCCACAACAGCAACAGCAACAGCCACAGCAGCCATCAACAGCTAGGACATATGGCGAGGGTAGTTATACACGCTTTCCACCAATACAGACTCAGCAAGTGCAGCAGCAGCTAGCGCACCCATCCGGTTCACAGGGCCATCCACAACTGACACCACAACAGCAACGACAGCTGGAGATGCAACAAATGTACTTTACCAGTTCTTACAACACCCAATCCATATCCTCGTTTAGGGCAGGGATTTCTTCTTCCAACGGTCAAGATCAGGAACAAGATCAGAATCAGGGTCTGAATCAGGGTCAGGCTCAGAGTCAAAACCAGAATCAGGCAGTGGATAGTGTTACTTACGGAGGTGCTAACCAACAATTGGATAACAATGATCAAGCACAGACTGTGGATGCTGAGGAACTTCCAGCTGGGGCCTCTTTACCAGCCGTTCCTGTTGGATCAGGTGGATCTGCTCTTGGTTCAGGCAGTGGTAGTGAAAATCCAAATGATCCCTACCCAGAACGTCCGCCCGGATTTACAAGAGTCCAGGCTGGCCAGGGTTCAAGAACACAAGTGCATGCTGTCTTAGACTATGATGTGGAAGAAGGCGAGGAAGACGATTACTACGATGAAGATGATAGTGGAGCACCAGTACAGAGAGGTGAGTCTGAAAATTATTTAGATAAATTTCTTTAAATATTTTGTTTTCTTATTAATAAGAGTTCGTGATACTTTTAAGACTTAAACAATGCCTCAAATGTCTAAATGCAACAATAAAATCCATTCCATCAATTCTGAGGTTATAAAACTGATCTCATCGTTGAAAAAGTATTTTACCAAGTTACAAGTGGGTTTTATTGATTTCGGGGATTTCTAAATTTTAACCGAACTACTGGTACAAGTATGTGTGCTAATGCATATCTACACCAAATGGTAACCTATTGTATAAATAAGGTGGTGACTTGTTTTCATACAGAGTTTCATATTTAAAAATTGTTGCACAAAAAGGCCTAAAACAGGAATCGATCATTCAGAAATGTGTGCACAACTTGACACAGCCATAAATACGTTTGACCACGTATTAAGTGCAGTTGGTGTAGGTAAGTGACGGCAAAAGTAAGCTAGTCAGGATACAATGGGTTCCGAGGTAGATCTCTAACAGAGAATTTGCTGAGACCTGGGAAACGAAACACTATATACTCGTAACCTGTACCGTATGTATGTGAAGATTTCTCTCTTTTTATGAAGTCGAGAAGCCCCTAAATCATTTAGATTTGTATGAAGCATATTATTCTAGTTCCGCTTAATAAGTCCGAGTTCGCTTTAGTAAGCCTTAGAGATAGCTTGAAAGTGTTTCAAACTATCAACTGTTTTGTAAATTACCTTCGGCACTTCATGAGTTACGCAGTTTCCTAGTTTAAGTGATGCGAAATCCAACAGAGTGTGATCCTGTGGTGATGGGTCATCTCGTTGCAAGATGTGCGAGAGTATGCAACCTTCCTCGAATTTATGGTGTTTGTACATGTTTGACTGTTCATTTACATTGCAATATCGAGCACGAGAATTTGAATGAGACTGAAGCTGGGCCTGATGAATAGCCGACCCTTCGGCTTGATGGACGGTTAAGTGTTAGTTAAAGATAAAGATTAGAGTCGGTAGCCCTGCGTTTCGCCTTAAAGGAGAGTTGAATACAATTTGCATGCCTTATAAGCCTATACATGAAATATGAAGTTTAAGGGCTCTAAACGCATCAGTGGCGTTTATAAAGGGTGACCCACAGCCAGTGTGGAGTACACGTGAACACATTTACTTCAAAATCAATACAGAATTGAATAGATTCATAAAGCTCGGTCTATGGAAATTATGAATAAAATACAAAGATAATTCATGTGACCAACACGGCTTCAGTTGCAAGAGATCATCCAAAGGTCAACCTGGCGATCAGACCAGACCAGGCGGCGTCGTAACTTCAATTGTTGTGGAATTTGAATTTTGTAAATGAAAATGAAGAATGAAGATGATCTTTAAAAATTCGCGGTAAAGTGCCATAAAAGAGGCCCAATGGTTGACTTCGGCGACGAATTGAGGTGTCTGACTGGTTTTGAACACTTTCGCTTACAGTGGTGATGTTTTGGCGTATACGTGCTGGCCGAACATGCTGATATAGAGTTTGACCCGATACCGAACCAGTTTCTTCAAAACGCTTCACCATTGCATGATTCTGTTCTGGACTCACTAGGGCGATTGTGTTGACGGAAAAATTCACGAATTTTACGAGATGTTACTTTTATAGATCGCCCATTTTAGACATAAGACCGGTTAACAATAATTGCTGCGTAGTAAACAACTCCATGACTTAAATTGCCAGAGATCGTATGACATTTGTCAAAAAGATCAATCACAATGAATTCAGTAAATGACAGAAATTGACAGTCGACATCCATGCCATCTGTTGGCTCACTCTTTACATGTAAATGCGTTCGTTGTGTAAAATATAGTGTCGCGATCGTCATATAGGTCTCGTCTAGAGGCTAAGGCCCTCTTGCAAAAGACATTTTCTTCGCTCTGTTTTGTTTCACATTGTTGGGTCCATATCGCCTTAGTTATGTGTTGAAACAAGATTATGCCTAAGGCGTGCTCGCTTAAAGGTCCAAACCCATCAGAGTAAGTCTAACTGCCTTTATGTTGGCCAACGTGGAGAAAATAGTAAATGAATCTTTGTCTGCGGTGCAACACACTTGCTAACTCGAAAGATCTTGCAAGAATACGCTTCAGAATCTGATAGGCAGAATTGGAGGGGCAATCGACAAGAAGGAATACGCGCTAGGCATTTCCATGGACATTGAGGGTGCTGCCGACAACGCGAAGACACATTGCTAGTGTTGGTGAATGGGACATTGATTGGGGATGAGAACTATGACCAATATGTTATGGTAAGATGGTATTTCTCTTCTTCTGCCTCTAGTGCATGTTGGTTGACTCACTGCTGAAAGCGCTCAACGGTTCCGACGTCTAAGCAGCTCTTCATCAGACAGGTGTATTGCTTATTGGTCCTAGACGTGATCGAGAATTCCTTCACTAGCAATAGGAATTCACTCAATGTTCTCAAAATGAAGTTGGTTCCTTTACAAAGAGGAGGAAGCTGACCGGTCTGACTCATCTAGTGCTTGAAGGCATTCACGATCTAATTCATCAAAGACATAAAGTGTTGGGGTGTCATCTTGGATAGCAAACTTCTACGGACTAAATATCTTACTTCGAAAGCTTCCAAGGCAGTATCAGCTGTCTGACATCTCTTTTTTTCGGTGAGACTTGCATTTTGCATTTGTCCATTAAGGAAAAATTTAAATTTCAACTTAACAGGTTTGTGATATTTTAACGTTTTCGAGTAAAGTCTGACGATGCGAGTCGCACAAAACTCTACTTTGTGATCCACAATGACATTAACGAATCCATACTTATACCCGTGCAAATGTATTTCATGAATTTAAGACGTATCTCGGAGGTGTTTTGCACGCTTCGTAATTAATTAATTAAATTATCGATGGCCTACTTTTGCTGTTAATTGAAATCGCACATTTCGATTTCTTAAATTACTTAGTCATACTATAAGTTACTAAGAGTTATTACGGTTTTCCCTGTAACCGAATTTGCCACACATTTATTTTGTAGTAAAGTAAGCCCATTAGAACAAAGGTAAACAATGGATGGCGGTTGTTGAAACAAACAAAGGAACTTATAAACTCGTATTTTTGTTGTATTTCCCGGATGTATAATATTATTTAGATTAATTAGATTAACGAGGCCGCTTGCTTCGCTTAAATACTTACGTACACATTAAAAGGCCTTCAAACTGTCAAAAGTTGAAGTTCTGCCGAAATCCATCTAAAGTACAATACACAAAACTTTATGTCTTGATTTTTGAAATGTTGACTTCGTCATTCTGGTGACCTCCGTCCCTACGGAATTTCGTCATCCAGAGAAAGGTTTGCCTATTTTTGAACTGCATAAGGGTCAGAGGCTGCGGTTGTACCTATTTTTGCCAGCATCCGCGGGATAAGATGGGCAGATAATTCAACACAAAACGGCTTAAAGTTGAAATAGGAAGCTCAGATCAGATCTTGTTCTTCGAATTCGAAATTTTGCCCTCAGTTGTTCCGACAAACCTACAAAGCAAAAAGGCGAGAGTCAACCTGCAGGTAGTTCAACACCTTAACTACTTCGACTTTTAGCAGTGACATTTTACCACAGAAGTTGGAGAAACTAATTTAACGGAGCAGCTAGCGTTCTCAATCGTCGTTCTGGACATACTGGCGAGCTGGGCATGGATGCCAAAACTACACATCGCTCTATACATGTAGCACTTCTCTGTAAATGCTGTCATAAGCAACTCTAGAATCGATGAAAAATTGTTGGGTATCGATTTTGACTTCTTGTATTTTTTTTTTGGATCTGTCGGAGAGTGAAGATTTGGTCGATTGTGGTCTTTGCTGGTCCAAAATCGCACTGATAGGGGCAAATCCGTTAGTCGGAAACATACAGTCGTTCACAGATACGAAACGATTTTGAATGTGATGCTGAGGAAACTTATACCATATACTCGTATAGCTGGCGCAGTTGAGAGGTACTCTATTTTGTAGACCAGGCAATTGTTCCGTTCATCAGGTACACACTCTTCTGACTGGTTTTGCAAAAAGTGTCAGTCAGCTTTAAATATTGTACCTTGGCACGTAAGCCATCAGGTCTAGCTGTTTTTTTATTTTTTATTTTAGCTTAGATATTGCTATCCTTACTTCTTTTTAGTCAGGTTGACGGAAATTTTGGTTATCATCATCTTCTAGGTGAGGTGAAAAGTAACCTCCTTGACAGCCAGAATACGTTGCTACTGAAAAAAAAGGTTATGGTGCCTTGAAGTCCGTTCATATTTAGGCAGACATGCCAAATTTCAGTGCGATACTATCTTTAGTTTTGTTTTGACAGCTGATTGTTGTGACGTATTTGACATCATTTGGTGTTGAGTATGGACAAAAACGATTTTCGTTCTCTCATAAAACATTATTTTTTGAGAGGCAAAACGGCGAAGGAAATAAAAGAAAAGTTGGATAAATATTATGGGGCTAATGCTCCGTCAAAGATTGGTTTCGAGAGTTTCGTGGTGGCCGCAACTCTACTACCGATCAAGTCCGCAGCGGCAGGTCCTCCGTTGCATTTACAGAGGACAATGTCAAAAAAACACATGAAGTGGTGTTGGCTGATCGGAAAGTGAAGGTGCGCGAGTTAGCACCTAGTTACCACAAAGATTAGTACTGAGTGCACACGCCATATTTTGGGCAATATTCTGCATATGAAAAAGTTATCCTGCCGCTGGGTGCCGCGCACGCTCACTCCTGATCGAAAACAAGAACGCAAGAGCACTTCTAAAGAGTGTTTGGACTTGCTGATGCGGAATCGGGCGGACTTTTGGCGTCGATTGGTAACTTTTAATGAAACCTGGATCCACTATTACACACCAGAGAATAGAATGAGTGTCCAGAAATGGACTGAAGCCGGCACGAATGCTCCGAAGCGGCCGAGGGGGCTCAATGGGTCGGGAAGGTTATCGCGTCGGTTTTCTGGGATTGTCATGGCATACTCTTCGTGGACTACTACTACCTCGAAAAAGGACAAACCATCAACAGCGAGTATTACGAAGGCCGAAATCGCTGCAAAACGGCCTCACATGAAGCGAAAAAATTTTGTTTTTGAAAGACAATGCGCCGGCGCATAAGAGCATCGCAACTACGGCCAAAATCAATGACTTACGCCTCCAATTGCTGTCGCATCCACCGTATTCGCCCGATTTGGCTCCCTCGGACTATTATCTCTTCCCAAACCTCAAAGATGGTTCATCAATAAATAATTCAGCTCACGCGAGGAAATCATCGACGCCACGGAGGAGTATTTTGCAGACCTTCCGGAAAATTACTTTTCGGACGGGATCAAGAAGTTAGAAAATTGCTGGAATAAGTGTATCAAGCTTAAATTTAATAAAAAAAAACATTAAACATTTTTTTTTTCATTCCTAAGGAGGTTACTTTTCACCCCACCTAGTATGTTGTGTGGTCTATTCTACTTGACGGTGCGATGTTAAGCTTCTTTGCAGCATCGACTGTGACTCTACTAAAAGATTGCCTTCTTCTTTATTACAGGCTTCTGTAGGGTTTTTTTGTTTGCCTTGACACGTTATTTTTCCTGGAGTACAACTTCCCAATACCTTCTATTGCGTTCCTCGCGTGCTATTTTTCTTCGTCTATAGAAGCCGATATTTTTTTGTCTCTACTGCTCGTAGATTTATACCCTTCTTGTGAAGCTGCGGTATTATTCATCAAAGCAGGCTTTTCTATGTTACATCTTCTCACAGTAGTTCTTCTTTAGTGTGGCATTTGAGAGATGCACATTTATGATCTGAGTCAGTGTTGGCTGCCAGAAAGTTTCGAATGTCCAGAACACTAGGGCTATGTCGTACATCGAACCCAATTTTAAATTTAATTTGATTTATGGTTATGGTTATGGTTATGCTTACCAACTGTGCTACCAAAGATATGGCAGTCATATCTGCACGATAGCAGTGAAGGGGTTTTGCTTATAGTTCGACTGTACGTGATCTGTTAAAATTCCAAGGATTTCACATGAAGATTTGAACTTTTAAAGGGTCGGTCCGTTTTTATCTAAAACCACTACTTTGTTTGCAACATCTTGTTAATTCCTTTTATATGTAGGATTAGAGCCCTATGATTGCATACGCCGGTGTTGTGCCACTGCGAGAGCGTGCACTTGCAGGCTGAAATCTGCATGAGTTTGGGTAACCAGCATGTTTGGAATTGAATCTACTTCCAAACAATTTATTACACTGCGTGCTCTCGAACTTGATCAGCTTTTTCAGAATCCTTAAGTTAGTCAGCGCCTTCTAGAACTAAGGATGAATAGTAATACTTTCGTATGAAGCCTTAGACCTCACTACCTCTAGTGAAAATTTATGTCTGTGGAGTTGTATTGCAAAGGGAAGGTGAAGAGGCATCGTACATGCATCTGCAATGACAAACTATCCTTGTTAAGCCCGTTTACGATTTCCCAGGAAAACGAAATCGCATGTAAACTTGATTAGATTAGTTTAGAATAAAAACGTTCAGGACTTGAAAATTCGCTGTGAGCTCAATCGCAGATAAAATGACTGCCTCGTGTAGTAACCTCATTTTCCCGACATCTGTAAAAGGTCATCAGCCTCCGAACTGCTTACTGACGTTCCAATGGGACATTAGCCCTTTGCTTAGCTCCTTAGTATGCTTAGTAAAAGTAAGAGTAAGTCTCGCTTACTGTGAGAATGATGACGGCACCTTATAGCACTTAATCTGTGATTACCTAAATTCCATTTGCAACAGGCTGCAGATGCTGTAACCGCACCCATATCATTGAAGTGCTTTACCAACTTTTTATTCGAAAACATATAAAATACATTTGGAGAGTACAGTCGTCCCATGTTTTGACAAAAGGAAAGCTTCCACAATAAGCTTCTGGATTATATTTGAATAGAGTCCAGTGTTGCTTGCTTCTGTGGTACATTGTACCTACTTCCGTCTAATTTACTACAGTTGGGCCTCCTGCCTGGTGAGTAGCAGTTTCCAACCAGTCGCTTATGACTCGTCTTATTATTTTACTTCCGGTGTCAATCAAAGTTGATGAGATTCTAATAAGCAAGATCCGTGCCTTTTAGGAAAAGAACGTGACACAAAATTAGATTCTTTTTGCTTGTCTAGTTGTCTAAGTGGGTTTTCCACTAGCCATTGATTAATGATATTTTTCGACAAAAACGAAAAAAAACAAACTATTGTACCACCCTCAAAACCAGCCACAAAAATGCAATTGAATAACTTCAATTCGATAACAAAAAAGTTGTAGATACACTCTCCAAACGGGGGAGAGTTTATGCAAAGTCATTCATAAAATTGGCATTGACATTTGAAAACTAAGCTGATTAATGATGGTTTAGATTTCGATAGACACGAGGTATCGAAGTAAATTAAGCTCTTGCTGGTCGGATTAATTAATGGCATACGGAAAAATCGTAGCGGTGACAACACCATAACAAAATAGACACACACATAATTGGTCTCCTCAGAATTAATGGATACATCCAAGGAAACTAGAATAACTAAGTGTCTTGTCTGTGTGGTGTATGGTGGTATGGTGACATTGATTGATAAAATTAATCACTGACTTAATCAGTGAAGTTTGTGAAGTTTCAAATAAAACACAGACGACAAAGTAATAAGTCACTTTAAATTTATAAAAGACAAGTTGAACTTTGACAAACACTTTGGAATTGACTTTCTATTGCATAGGTTTCCTTTCGAAAATTGACAGCTAAATGACAGAAAAGGTTCAACTGTCAGAAATTCCTCTAAAACTCCAAACGAACACTGCTCGGAGAGTTTGACAGATTAGTCTGATTTAAAAGGTTATCAGAGGTGGAGAGTAATCAACTCTAATCATAAATATTTCAAGTTTAAAGTGACGTTCATCGAACTTGAACGACGTTTATCAGTAACGTAATGGCGCCCTATTGTTTGTGTTTGGTTGTGGAAATCAAAACTGTCAGATGGCGTGAAATATTATTAGTATTAGTGAACAAGCAAACCTAGTTGAGATACTTTGAGCTACTTAGTGCAATGCAAGGTTGATCTGTTTCTGTCTGTCATTTTTATGCCACTGTCTAAGCTCGTAAGGCTTGATAAGTATACCAGGAATTAAAAGTTCAAGAGTTTGTTCTTTATTTCAGCAAACGAGTATATGGTATAAAGCTTGATGTAGAAATAAGTGTTGATCTTGAAATGTAAAGGGCACTTTGATTTGATTGTGTGATGTGTACGTCCACTTGTTAACAGACTAGTTGCAAAGGTAGGTTGGTGCAAATTTCTACGTACTGTTGGGTATATCCGTCGCAAAAGATATATTATACAATGAAAAGCACTCTTAACAACAACTGCACATCTGCGATCGGACGATATACTGTCAGCTTTGAAGGGGACAGTTTAAATATTGTAGTCTTGGGCACCTTAATACCTTAAATCAACACTAACAAGACGTTGACGTCGATACATTGATCCTACTTCTGTCAATAAGAGGTAGGTGGGTAGAAGTGATTATATAGTAAGGTTCCGCCAAGAAGAACAAGTAGCTTATTTAAGTCGTTTTGATAACACATTTTATATGACCTCAACGTTGAATGATTGTGCGAAAAGCGTAGTTTTCAGATCCATCATGTGGAGTTCTGAAAATTCAAAATCTTGCCGAATTTTATGCGAGAAAACGGTTTGCCAAGTGTGTTCTTGGGGGCGGTCACAGAGAGAGTGGAATAAACTTTCCTTTTCGTGTGTGTTCCTTAACTTGGCAGCGCTTGAGACAATCGTCAAGCGACGTGTGCTAATTGCTGTTCGAGTGCGAATTCTATTTATTTAGTATCTCGAATATTATACACGGGCCATATCCGGCTGTATATGGTACAGGGTTTTTGACTGTTCTACCTAAAATTGGCAATATAGAGGAAGTGTTGGACTAACTAATTCTGCAAGAGAGACATCCAAGGTTGAGCCACATCCGGCTATCACATCGGCTCTCTCATTTTCTCTATGTTACTGTGCCGTGGTGATCCAGAGGAAAGTGACATTAAACCGAGGCTTACCTGCGTGATATATTTTTTTGCGCTGTTCAACAAGTGTGGAGGACGAAATAAGTGTGCGGAACTTGTTGATGGCAGTCTGGCTGTCGATGAAGTTTCCTTTGTTGTTAATGGTGGTGGAGGTAAGGCTGAGTATCTTGCATGCCTCTCTAATCGCTAGTGCATTTGGAAAACACTCGAGGAAACTGGGATGCGGAACGATTTCGAAACGTTCAGTTTCTCTAAGGAGACACCTGCACCAATGCGGCACTCCATCTAGGAGCCTTCTGTGAAGATCGATACTAGTCAGATCACCAGGCAGGAGATCAAGAGCTTTGTTATCGCCACAGCAATTCTGGTGCAGAATCCAGATTCCCTGAGTCTGATAGCACTACACTAAACGATGTATTTGATGTGCAAGTTCAGCGACTGTGTATGGAGTGGCACGAAGAGACCTTCAGACGAGCTCCTCCGTAGCGCCCTAGTGGTCCAGAGTCTGCTATTGAACGTTGTAAGTTTTGCGCTGCTGTAGGTTTCGTTTAAGGTGGGATTATATAACTTGTCCTTGCCCCATATTCTATGCTTAGCTTGCTGTTGAATTTAAAGTCAGGGATGACGCCGAGGTAACTTGTACTGGAAGATATGTAGATAAAGTAGGTGTTTGTCTATAAAGACGTGAAAGTTTGAAGGTCGGAACTTGGTACTTAATTGTAAATAACATGAGCTCAGTTTTACTTTGATAAATGCTTAGTTAATACCTTGTGACACAAGCGCTTAACTTAGTCAGATCGCTCTTCGTTGGTCTACCTTATCACTCAGGGGGACATCCCTGATACCAGAAGAAACACATTGTCCACGTACCCGACTGCCTCAATTCCAATTTATTCGAACTCCGTCAAGATATTGCTTATGACCAGGAGCCATAGAAGTGCCCAAATTACTCACTCCATCAAGGGATTTCGTTATAAGGCTATAAGTGAATAACTCTGGTTTTTAGTATCGATATGATCCAATTGCTGACAATATCTTTTGTACCAAGCTTGTTGAGGGATTTTATTAATAAATTCATACACATCTGGATTTCTAGGGCTTATTTTATGTAGGAAATTGGGATATTATTCAGTTTAGTCATAGAAAGAACAATCTTCAAAAATGCCTTGTTCTCAACTCTGAGAGATGGGTGTAGATGGGACTTATGATCCCGAATTAAGTCTTGATGTTGATTTAACCCAGTAGTTCTGAAGGTTTGTTACTGAAAGAGCAGAATTCTGGCTAAAGTCTTCTTCAGACGAAAATACCTCTCAAATTATTTTCAAGATCATATGCGTAGCCAAAGATAGTTGGGATCTTCAATATAAGTGTTCGATATTCTTTGTCGCTTAGATATAGTGACCTCCAACATCATTCGTAGATGTTCGTAGATGGTTCGTAGATGTAACTGCCAGTTCGTCGACCATGACACCGAGTAGGAAGTTATTCGTATCTTATTTTAGAAGAGTGTTTAATTAAGATTTGATCAGCAGGCCTGCTTCAAGCCATCTTACTCTGAACTAATTTTCTCACCTAAAATTGTTTTTAGTATAACGTATAGATCTTAACCGAAGACCAGGTGGTAGAAACACACTTAGTATTGATGTGACCCAAACAATATTTTGATCCTCTCATCCTAGAGCTCTGTGAGAGCCTTGACTCTCACTCCAACTTGGAATGAACTGAATAATGTAGGGCCTTTCTCTATCATTCTCAAATCTCTGTTCTTTAATTCCCTGTCCCTGCTCACCCTGTGCTTAACTGAGTAAACTAGACTGTCTTCGTGCCGTCAATACCTTACAGTACGTTCCAATCCACTGTCACTTTGTTCATCGTATTTTTGTATTGGCTGATTCCTAGGTCATTATCGTAGGAGTTGATCGCCCAACATACAATTTCTGAAGACTTGCAACTTTCATTTGACTAACACAGTTCCTTTCCAAGTACTACACCTGTAACTCAGAATTGATTAGGCATTCGATAAGGACTTAGACTGCGTTTTCACAGAGTGATCATTGGTTCTTGTGATTGCTTACGATCAATATTATAGGTACCATTATACGATCATCTTTGAAAAGATACGGGCCAATGATTCCGCCAGACCACAAACTGCATCAAATAGTGCGTTTTGTCGGCTGCATTAGCAGTTGTTGTATTGTTTTATGGCCTTCAATGACTAGGCGGATGCCATAACAAAACTCAATGAATACGGGGCCGTGACAATCCATAACATGTTCACAGTACTTATTGCCTATCTTTGCATTTGTATCAAATATTTTTAAGACCAGAAGTTTGCATAGTCTGGTTGGAATTATCACTTTCTTACTCGTATCGGATGATGGCTATGTTTGGAACTATGTCTTTGAGCCTAGTCGTCAAGATTATACCTTTGTAGGGCACAAATGGCATTAGGTTGTCGCATATTTTTGAGATGAGAAACAGTTGGTCCGGGTGTTTTTTGGACTTATTTGTAGTCATCGAAATAGCTGCATACAGAACTAAGTAGCAAATCTGTGGAATAACCTCGTTTGGAGAATCCCCAGAATTTAAGACTCCTGTCTCAGAAGCTCAAGGAATATCTTTATTGGCACAGAAGAAGTTAAGTTACCAATCAGAATTATAGAGAGCAAAAACGGGATGCACCTTACACCCCAGAAGATCTATTAATTTAAACCACAACATAAACCCAAATCCGCAATCATCAAATCACCAACAACAAGCAGTTTCTCTTCTCTATCCATGTCTTTCGTCATTCTGTGAAACTATAAACTTTTCAGCTTTTATCTGCCACGAAAACGAGGTATCCGAAGATAACCCATTGAATAAACATTTTAATTTGTGCGTCAGCTTCATCAAACCATCATCCAGTGATTTCATCTCGAACTGAAACCAACATCGATTCACACTCTTTTTCAAGGGCACTACGACCAGATCCACCTCACGTTGATAACCTTTGCTAAAGAGATGGAAAATAAAATAAAAAATATAAGAAATCACCGAACCAAATGCTGATTCAACATCAATTAGTGTTCCGTAAATCTTATGAGTCAAAGTGGGGCTACTTGTCTCCTCATCACGTCGCATCTGATTGTGATGTGTGCCTTGCGTTTAGCTTTTTTCATTAATCAACCAACTCACATCTCACATATGACTCCGACTAATACCCATCACAGGGAAGGTCATCCAACAAAGCGATGGGCAAGGCCGTTTACTAAATTAGGCCAACAACTTAGCTAAAAATGTTCCACTGCGTCGTTTCTTAACGCGTAACCATCCCAAATCGTGATAACCGTGAGAAATACTTGTTTCCATCAGATACACGCATCTTGTCGAACAAATTTTTTTTTTAGACAACATCGATTTCCGTCCCCGAAAGAGTGAAACCTCTTTCCTCAAATGCATTTTGAAATACAAAATATCTTAAAAGCAGAGCTTACCTCAGACAAGTCATTGAGGCATTGATACAAGATTTCGAGATTCTCATCGACCGATCTTTGTAGAGTTGAGTGTGTGAGATATGCGTGATCGCATCCGTGGGCTTCTGGTTTGGTAGTTTTTCTTGCGAAAGTCAATTAAACTGCAAACGCCTACCTGAAGCTTCAAACCTGTCCAAAAATCGCCAACAATTAGTCAGCAGCAATCTTCCGCTGTGGCGGCTCTTTTGGGTGAGATATTGGTAATTGAAAAACGTGATCACTTCACGAAGAAGAATTTCAAAAACACTCGTGTACGAGTATGAGATTCAGATTCAATGAGTTCCTTTTATTGTCTCCTTCATTAGCGGAAGTTGAAGGTCTTAGTTTTTTTGTTTATTTTTTTCGATGGCGGAAGTTGGTATTCAAATGCGCACGCTCTTCAGCACCCATCCGGCTGTGGGGTAAAAAGTCTTTCATATATGGTGACTAGAGCCTGATGACTGCGAGGGGAGAGAGGGTGGATGCAGTAACGTACGACGATCAGCAGCAAAATTGAATGACAATTAGCGAGACAGCGAAGGTGGGCTAATTTATGCAAAACAACTTTTTCGATGACTTTTATGCGAAAAAATGCAAATCTATGCGGAAATTATGTACGGATACGGGTTTTGGTTTGTATGAATAGCTGCGGGTGTTTGTCTGAACACGAGATTTTTTAAAAAACAGTAAAAAGCCAGGGGTGAGGTCTTAAGTTAGAGATGTACGAGTAGCTTTAAGGTGAACCACAAACATCAAAACGATCTATTTGCTTATACAGAATATATTTACGAAAATCAATAAGGGTGGTGAATATACCGATAGAACCATGTTAGACAAGAGAGAGTGTATGGGTGTTGAAGGGTGTCAATTGCCTCGGTAATAGTAGCGTCACCCATGAGTTCTATCCCAAGGTTTTGAGTCCTATGAAGCACATGTTGTTAGTACCTATTGTGATGCGGCGATTTCTCCCAATTTTGAACCCTGATCAAAAGGAGTATTTCTTACATAACTTGTGTCCAAGCAATTCGCAGCATATTTGCCGACATCGAGGTGTTGTCATTTTAACGAAGATACCAAATCTCACTCTAACACTCAGAAGCAGTGTGGCTTCAAAGCATTTGTTCGACTACAATACTTATGAGCATACGAATCTAATACTTGTAAATGTTTTGGTACATTTTCAAGATCAATGGTACGCATCTACTCCAACTTGACGGCTAGTTGACAAGTGACGTTTATGCAAAGTTCTTGCGTAAAAAGTTCTTGTTTTCAGTGGCTCGATAATCATGTTGTCTTAATTTGATAAAGCGAAATCTCTCGGGTGTTGAGGCTATTAAAAATCATATGAACTTTGGACGTGAATATCAGCAAGGATAGCATGTCGCGTGTCTTAAAAAGTTGTTTGGTACTCAGCGCATACAAAAGACATACGGGCCACTTAGTCACCAAATCATTAAACTAGAAACGTAAGTCAAATTCGAAACATTTGGCGAGAACATTTTTACCATTGGCGAATTATTCAACAAAGAGAACGATAAAGCGCATGCTCTGTCATCTCCACATGCGTCTGAGCTTATTCCCAAAGTTCCAAAACACATCTTCTGTGCAGTCGCCTACGACGCAGTCACCGATATCTTTTCCGGCGTGAAAGGTATCAAAACCTTGGCGAAAGTACATCGAACTGTGAACCTTTCAACAAAACTGCGTTTCAGCTCATTAGGCAAAAAGGACTCAATTATGGATCAAAACCTACGTTCTTAACGTGATTTCCAGGAATGGCTGGACATCTGGTAGACCAGACCTCAATCAATTAGACCACAAACTATGGTCGGTTCCAGAGATTATGACTTGCACTACTCGAAATCCAAGTATTGAGTCTTGGAAGGGTGCCTTTGTCCGAACAGTGGCAATTTTTTCAATCCATGAGGTGAGTACTGCAATCGGTAGTTGCTGCAAGGCAAATTTGTAGGCGTTGAGTGACCCAATAAATTGAAAAAAAAAGTTTTACAAAATATTCACTCCTTTTTATTTTACTAGCCCAAGTCCGTGTACCAAAACATTTGTTAGTACTAGGCATACGCAGCTGACGTTCCTGTTAATTTGCTAAAGAGCAGAGACCTTTGTCTGGGAAAATGAAAGTGCCGAGACTGGACGGATCCCTGGGGTATACCAGCATTAATAGTGTGCATGTCTGACTTAAAACTGACAAAAATTAAGCAAACCAACCTCTATCAAAGTCGTTATCTGGTTGGGGATAGAGGACCCAATTCTAAAGAAAGTAAATTGCGCTTGTGATTATATCATTACCGTCGTCCATGTGATACAATTCCTAAATAAGATGTCAGTAAGCTCCAACTGGTATTCTCTTATTTCCACACAGTTCCCTATGCATGAGAAACTGATACAGAAATCCGATGAGCCTAGAGTGTAGAGCACATCGACGCTGTTTTTAAGTTAAGAAAACCTATTCAGGAAGTTAGCAGAACGTATATCGATTCCTGTGAGGCTATTTATAAGCTAAGTTGAGTACCTTTTTTCAGGTAAACCGGGAGTTATGTACATAAGCACTTCCACTGACTCTTGAGTTTCGTGCCACCATATATGCAGACAGCATATCTAATCGATATCTCTATCTCTAAAAGGTCAGCGATTTTCTGCTGTCCCCTAGTAACGCTCTTGTTAAGTACCTAAGTGTGCTAGACATAATTGACACAACATCCCACGATGCTTAAGAATATTGACGCGGAGTACTGTCATTGTTAAATAACTCGGATACTCGTTCTGCAAGCAGTTGGAATAAGAGAGTAAGCACCACCGAAAAAATTCGAAAGGAGTACGTTCCGACTCAGTAGCTAAGTTTTCGTACTCATTTGAGTAAATTTGGGTTGCAAAGAACTTGAATAGGCCAACGGCTGCTCTTACAACCTTAACGAGGTTACTGGCAGCTTTGTCTAGGAGTTTTATTAAGGAAATGGTCCCTCAGATTTGCGCTTGCATTTAAGGTCAACTACTGCTAAGATATGAGAGAACTCTCAGCCTTGGATACATATATTGATGACCCCACGAAACATTTAAAGGACAACGAATTTCGACCTTAGGAGATTACATGATGTGAAATAATTCACGGAGGGCGTTAACTGCTAGAGCAGTGCAAACAAAGATAAACACCTACGACATCTCCTTCGGCGACTGCTAAAAATGACAACGCAACGCTTATTTAAATGTGGACTTGCTATTTGAAAGAGACACAGCAAAAAGTACTTAGCTTTTAGAATGCAAGCAAACACTTCATAACAATCTGCATCAGGGGCTAATTCGCCGAAGGATAATTGTGGAAGGATTTAATTAGAACGCTGCGATCTCCTAAAAAAGCTGTGTCATAAAAATTGTGCAAGCAGATCTAATCACAAGGTTGGCTAAGGTACCCGTCCTTCAGTAGGTCATTGAGAAAAATAACCAGCACAGCACCACTTCCGAATCCATTATCCCGTGATCGGCTGATTGATCAAGTTAATAAGATTGATGACACTACGATCGAAGTCAGACACTCTCCCAGCATTCTCAATGTCCAAATTTTCTGGGAGGTCAGCATCGATTCGGATCACCAAAGGTGTGAATGGGGGTACTACAGGTACCGCGAAGTCAAGTAAAAGTTGAATAGCTGCAAAATAGCTGCCGATCACGTATTCCTCAAGCTCTCTTAAAGCCACCACACACAAATGGAATAGGAAAGGAATGCTGTCGGCGGACCTGCTTTTGTTGTAATTTGCATTAAAACGCCGCTACAAAGAAACACAGATGCATTCAGTTAAAAAATGAGGACACAAAGCTGCAATGGATCGAAGGACGAGAGTTGCTTTCGAGTTCTGTGAGCAGAAAAGGAAGGAAAAGCACAAGCTTCGCAGAATTAAAAATGAAGAGCACCTGAAGCACGCATTCTGGGATATAAAAGCCTGTAATGCCGGACGTGTACATTTAATGGCAGAGTCACAATCAGCGCTGAATATGGGCATACTACCTTTGCAAACTGCATAGCAAATGAAGAAACACTTGACCGTTTTTAGAGAAAGACATTGGGCATGATTTTTGTTCCTATTTGTGTTAACGGAAGATGGGAATTCAACCACGAACAATCTGGGGTACACAGAGTCATTGGTATAGTCAGGTATCAACGCCTAGGATCGCGCTCAGCGAATATATATATATACGATCTTCAGAAAGCTTTCGAAAGGTCATGAAAGAATTTTTGGTTAAGGTCGAGGCTCACAATGGATTTTCGTGACATCTAATTACGTTACCAAGTAAGATAAGATGCGTCTACTGGTGGTACCCTTCTCTAGTCACATTTACCAGAAAATTCTATTTCTTTGGAGACTTTCGAAGTTCTAAGTGAACTAAAAATTCATAAGAGAACGGCTACTTCTTATTTATCTTGTAAAGATATACTAAATTGAGAAATACACTTCTTCTGCACAAATATGCACGGGATTCAGCTATACTAGAACTGGTGCTATAGCAGAAGTACACTTAACTGGCGTTACAAGCAACCATATATGGGAATTTAGCTTTACACTTAGCTTAGCAATCCACAACGATATACAAATCACGTAATGCAGCAACACTTTGCAGCCGTATAATAGAAAAGTAAGTATCGACTCTAGAATGGCACCCTGCGGCATACCACCTCAATTGCAACAAATACTCTGCGTCATTAGTGTAGTGTTAAATTACACCAAGTCGTTTCTATGTTCGTTTAGTGCAAAGTATCTTCAGATTAATTTAAATTTGATTTCAGAGCAAGAACATAAAAGATGCACTTCTCTTAAAGCGACAGCCATTTGGGATCTCACCAGTGTTTGCAATGAATTTCAAATTGGGTGTCTTTCAAAGCCACACCTGCAATGAGTTCCAACTGTTTTATGGACTTCGGCGTGCTTGTGGATTGGTTTCAGCAGGATGCAAATGCCAGGGCAATTGCATTTTATATTCAAATTATGGATTCCTACTCAATTACTTTTCAAATGCATGGGTATCTTGCAATTCATGAAATGAACCCAGATCATATTCTCAATCTATTCTCCTCTTTTATAGTTTCACCTATGGCAATCATGTCTGAGACTGAATGTCTTAGCTATTGAGTTGGTTAGGAATAGTATAGTACTTATCGTGTTTACCAATGGCGCCAATCCGAATTATACTCTAATTGAATTCACATGTAAGCAAAACTATCTCAATTACCATAAAACGATGATAAAACGTCTCCCGAGAGCGAAAATGACTCTAATCCAGGGGATAATCCACATTGGTATTCAATGAGTTCAAGGCGGCCAAAAGCCAATCTTTCGATAGAAATCGCGTTCGAAAATTGAAACAAATTCTCTTTCAGTTTCAGTTGTATCTGAAAAGAATTTATTTAATATTATACCACATGCAGTTGTGGTAAAAACTTAATTTATGTTCCATTCTTAAGGCAATAAAAAAAAGGCAGAACATTTAAATAAATCAATAGGTATTGTGGGCGTCCTGGAAAAAAGACTGTTGTCAGATGATCGCACCGCAAATTAAAGTGCAAATATTGACCATGTTTTGCAATTCAATTTTATTAATAGAAAAATTAAATTCAGAATTTAAATACAAACGATCTTAGAAAATATGTTTGGAGCTAGATTTGCTTACGCAAAATCGATGAGCATTGAGGCGATCATTCTAATGGACTTTGTTAACAAATCAAGACAAAAAGATACGCCAACAAGATTTTGTATAATTTTTTAAATGTTTCTTTGGTGGAAGAAGGATATCTTAAAGATATTGGGGGAAAATTCAATCTGTATGTCGGCTCCCCTGAGAGCAATACTGAACCATAGTTTGATCGGGCTAACACCCTCAAAAAGGGGGGCGTTCATCTTGATTGACATATCCACCGGCAAAACATACATTTTTTAACTAATTTTTGAGTGGCCAAGGCGTTGATTACTCGAACTCTCGCGAGTTTCTATCAAATCACCTGTACGTGGTTTTAAGTTCAATCAGCATAAAATTTTCACTTAACAGCCTTGCTGAGCATCGTTGGCGTTTATGTTTTTTGTGTTTCTTTGTAATAATGATTCGGGAATTCATTGTGGTAACCATATTGTAGCTACGTCCCTTCTTTCCAAGGTCATGGAAACGCTGATAAATCGTCAGCTCATGAAATATCTCGAAACACGAAAACATCTTAATGACCGGTAGGACCGTTTTCGTAGCAACAGGTCCAGTGGTGATTTGATGGCATGTCTCACCGAAAAGTGGAACCAAAGTTTACGTCAATCTGGCGAAAGCAGATATTTCCAAGGCATTTGACAGAGTTTGGGATCAGGCTCTTCTGTCGAAAATGCGTGCATTTGGGATCGACGACTCTCTACTTAAATGGATTAGAAACTACCTCTCAGAACGTTCAATTCAAGTTGTCTTGGATGGTTTCAAGTCTGATATTCACAAAATAAATGCTAGTGTGCCCCAGGGCTCCGTTATATGTCCGACACTCTTTTTAATTTTCATCAATGATCTCTTTTCTGCTACCTCTAACCCAGTATGTTCCTTTGCTGACGACAGTATTCTCGGCTTTTCATATTCCTTCGGCTGTAGAACGTGAACGGCAGCTCATTAAATGCCGATATCAACAGCATAACCAATTGGGGAACTATCAATAGACTGGAATTTAATGCTTCCAATGCTGTCTGCTGTTGCTTAAGCGAAATTCAAATACCCAGCCATTATCCATGAATGGCACTTGCATCGTTGAAACCGGAAAACTTTCCATTCTCGGTATCTGTGTCAATGACAACTAACGTTGGGATGACCACATATTCGAAGTCGCCAAAAATGCTGCGAGTTATTCAGGTTTCCTCAAGAAATGTTAGAAATATTTCACCCCCTCTGATTTGGCTTCTATATATATATGTAAGGCTTTCATTCGCCCAAAAATTGGAGTACAATTGTTAGATCTGGTCAGGTGCCTCCGAGACATCTGTGCGCCCACTAGATAGGATTCAAAACGGTGCGATAAAGCTTATAGGTGATGCCAATATTGCACAGTCGATTGTCACCCTCTACCACCGACGTAATGTCGCCTGACTCACTCTGTTCTATCGCTAGTTTCATCAGCAGTGCTCCGCTGAAATTGGCCGTCCCTTCAAACTTCTTACTGTAACACCCGTCACGCTCTTAATGATCGTCAGCACGCCCGCAAGCCCACTTTCGTACATACCCTGAAATATCGAGCTCTTTATTCCCTAGTCATTATAAGCTCCAAACATTCAAGACCAACGTACATCGGTACCTCTCTTTCTATCCGCCCTCATTTTCCATCACCCGCGCTATGTACAATCATTTTAAGTGTGCTAATAACCCTTTAAGAACGCGCCAATTATAAAAAGAAAACAAAAAAACGTGTCTGCGTACGCCCACGTCTGTAGATATAGGCCTGCTTAGTGAAACACACACAGACTCTTGCCAACACTGCTCAGATCACTTTACTTAGGAGATATTATTCTTTTCTCACTGCGGTTTTGCCAATTACGTGCTTAGTGATGTAGTTCACCAAACTACACCACAGTTTAATACCTGTTCCGATCCGGAATTCAATTTCATGTGGTTAAAAGGGACCCTGAAGAACTCCTGATCAATTAACCACATTGCAATCGATGCAAGGCACTCCTTCATGGCGTGACTGCCGTGCTCTTCACAGTGGAAGGCGAAGAACATACATGAACTCATCTCTTAAATACGGTCGGTTTGCCCAATGAATGAACTCCAGCATTGTTTGCCCGATCCTCAAAAAAGGAGACCCTCTGAACTGTGCAAATCACAGAGCCATCAGTTTTCTAAACATCGCCTACAATTTTATCTGCGCTATTGTGTGAATGCTTTTTGTCAACAGCCTGAATGGTCCATATCAGTATGGCTTCATGCTCAGACAGTCCACCATCGATCAAATATTCACACCACGGCAGATCTTGGAAAAAACCCATGAGCTAGCTATAGATCGCCCCAAGTCCATTCAGGACTGCAGCACCATTTTAAGTTAGTAAGTAAGCTTTGTTAATAGAAGGCAAAATCCCACTCGTAATTCGAACTTTAACGAGTTTAGTTCACTATTAGTTTCTATAAGAAGAATTGCCCGTCATCAGTTTCAATATACAAGGTGGCGTAAAATTAATCATTCAATTTTGTTTTTGGACTACTTTTTTACTAAATAAAAAAAAAAATTATTTTGAGTGATGGAAATCTTTATTTGGACCTTTACAAGTTTTTGTTTTAAGTGGAAAAGATGATATCCGCCAAGTGGCTGCCGTCAGTGTTAATACACATTTGTGCCTGTTTTTTCGTATTTTCCATGACTTTCCGCAAGATTTCCATTGATAACTGTTCGCATTCTTGCCTGCGATTGTCTGAGAGATGTCTGGGATGGTTAAATCAGCCGATCTTGCTGGCCATGCCAAATAGGCAAAACGGGAGATTACTCGACCAGGAAACGCTTCCTTCACAATATCCATTGTGGGTCGTGCTGTGTGTGCGGTTGTCCCATTTTGTTGAAACCACATGTTCACCAAGCCCTGCTCATCCAATTCCGGCAGTAAGAACTCGTTTATCATGGCCCTGTAGCGTTCGCCAGTAACAGTAACCATATTTCTGAGGGCGTCCCTAAAAAAAATACGGCCCAATCACAACTACCCCGTGAACGCCGCACCACACAGTGGCTTTTAGTGGACGTAATGGCTCTTCGTGCATCACACGCGGATTTTCAGTGCCCCAGAAACGAAGACTGGTGATGGCTATGGTACGATGGTTGGCTCATTGGAGTATCACGCAGATGGTCCGTTGTTCGATCCCCGGCATCGCCAGCAATTTTTCGAATCGCCATCACCCTTTCGGCGGGCAATGGCAAACTCCCGAAAGTAAAATTGCCTATGAAAAAGCTTCTAAGAAGTTCCGTTCGGATTCAGCGATAAACCGTAGGCCCCGCTCAGATGTGACAAAAATTATATCTTGAGTAACACAAATGAGTGTCAAGAAGCTAGGCCATGGTCCACACCGGGCTGCCAGCGCCAGCGTGTTTTGTTTTTGGTTATTTAGAAACGAAGACTTTGCCTAACGACGCAACCGCTTGAGTGGAAATGGGCCGTGTCACTCATGATGATTTTCGACACAAAATCGTCCTCTTCGTTGTTGAGATTGAGGATAGCTTGACAGTAATACACACGCGACTGACAGTCAGGAGGCATTAACTGATGCACTGTTTGCACTTTGTACGGGAAAATGTGAAAGTCTTTCACTAAAATTTGCCGTAGGGTCCGTCTGGTGATGCCCAATTGCGTGGCCCGTCGTCTGGTTGATGTTTCTTCGTTTCTTTTTCAGCGACATCGGCAGCCACAGCCGCGATATTCTCGGCCGAATGACCAGTCCGGTGGCGGGTAATGCCATGCATGGTTTCCTGTGGTTCCAGTTTCTTCGAGTCGAGTAGGCGCGACATGACTAGGAAATCGACGATTACTAGTCAAAAAAATCGACACAACTATAACTCTCCATTGCTTGTCTATTTGTATACTGCAAATGTCAAATATGATTGCCGTACGACGCCATTTGCAAAAATTTTAACACAATTCTGGATAGCTTCGATATTCTAGACAACAACCTAACCAAGTTCATGCAAATACTCAACGTTGATAGTCATTCCGCCAATACCCTAGACTTGTATTTTATTTCTCAAACTTGTAAGCTCACAGTTTATGTAATCTGCCATCTGGGCCCTTGGACCATTGTGTCCTATTAGGCAATTTCTCGTAGTTAGAAAGGATTCCTAGAAGAACAATATGGCATACTATATGACAACCGTCTAAGGATGAAATACGTGAGTTCAGGGAACTCCTATTGGAAAAACAAGGTGCATGCAATGAATGGTTTCAGAGTGCAGAACGTTCTAACGTCACAGCAAACAAAGCTACAAACTGACAGGGGGGGGGGGGGGGAAGTGAGAAATCGCGCTGTGTTCAGACGACTTTACTAATTGTAAGAGACACCGCTGCTTTTCCTATCTTTTCATACCTATGTGTGTTGATTTTTGTTTAAGGTTTCGTAATAACTGAAGTTTATTGCATTAACTCCATTATCATATGCCTTAATTTGTTTACATTGCCTTCAAGGTTTTTACTTTGAGATCGGATTTACTGTGTGGGAACCATGCATCATTTACATAACTTATTAATATTATTATCTTTTCGAAAGTGAACAATATCTTATAAGTTACCACGTGTACGAGATGCTTACGTCAAACTGGAATTAACAAACAGGTATCTAATTTCTTTATCAAATGCTTAAACTGACATTAATTTGTTAAGTAAATGAGTTAAGATACATTTGTCAAATATCATTCAAAAACCCAGCTAATCCAATTAATGTTCAACGGAAAAATCGTCTAGAGATAGAGGGACAGGCAAATCTTGAGATCAATTCAAGGAGTCCGTTTGATTTGGAAACGGTTAAGAAAACAATAACTATAAGAGTGTTATTCATAGTTAAAGATTATACAACATAGATAGTATTTAACACAAAACTCCAACTGGGGATACATTCCAAAATCTTTTCACACTTAAATCATAGAAAATATTTTCAAATATTACGACAGAAGAAATTCCTTAAATATCTTTCGATTAATGTCAGTCAATTAAAACTTGTGCAATTACGAGTACCTACGGCTTGTATTTGTGTTAATGTTCGATAAAATCAATCTCAAATTGGCTCGGACTACTTATGAAAATAAGTTCAAGATAAATAAATGCCCGCGCCTCAATGACAAAGTGGCATAAAAAAGTCTGAAAATCATAATAATTTATCTGTTAGACCAATTGACTTCAATTAATCACCAGAACGACTTCAATCGACTGGCATCCACTAATGAGTTGCCCATTACATTACAACAACAACGAGCATCTATTTTCGATTAACATTCAACGGTCGACCATCCAATCGACGAAACATTCTAAAATTCCATAAGTTCGAGTAGTATGATTCGAATAGGTTATGTTGCCATGTAACAACACATACATACATACTCGTAGAAGTCATATACAAGAGTTTGAAAACTTTTCAAGCAAAAATGTCAGTTGCGATTTGTGTTGTTAGATACGGGTTAATACTCTCTGTTTAGAGTATCTATATGAAATATCAACCTCCACATTGAGTTCTGCATTTGCATGGTAAAGTGATAAAATCTCGACCACATACTCGTAGTAGATGTGGGCACGTAGTGCTTCGAGTAGTCGATCTGTAGTTGCTGACTATCGGTGGACAAGATCTTGATTAAAACATTTATAGCGGTATTGAGATACTTTGAGCAATTGAGAGCGCATTTTTATTGGCCGTCGAGGTTCATTTGGCTTATGATTATGGCTATTCAACATTGTTGCTTTTTCTGAATATCGGACTTGGAGTTTGTAAATAACTATTCTCAGCAGTGCTTCATTAATTAAGTGGTTAATAGTGAACGAAGGAATTCAGTACCATCTGCAACTACTATACGAGTACTATATAGTATACGAGTATCTGTATATCTGTATACCTTATGCAACTTTGTCAAACACAGATAAGTTTGTTGATGGCATGTCAATCTCTGAATAGAAAATCTCCACCTACACCTGTAGAAGATCCAGTCGATGTAGGACTTGAAGCCACGGGACCACGGCCTGCGAGAGAGATTGACAGCCTACAGTCGACACTAATTCTTATCGAAAGTGGTGGCCCGAGGCAAGTTCACTGTATGTTATGATTTTTATGCTGGTATCAGTAGCAGTATCTAACATGGACGATGATTAGCAATTATTTCTTCAAACATTGAACCGTATTTGGTTCCAGTAGGACGGTGGTAGGTGCCTTCCTTGCCATGAAACCATGAACCACTCTTACCTTAATAATAATAATGGCCTCATGATGTGATGACTGATACATACTTGATTAGATTGAGCTAAGGTTCGGAGTTAACCAAGTCGCCACCAGCTATGCTTCTGTAACTAACATGGTCTATTAGCCCATAGATGTCATCACTGGTTCAATAGTCGTAAACGCTGCGCTAACAACGGGCTGTATCTTTCCATTATAGTAATGTCGTCAGCGTATTAAGTAACTGAACGGACTATAATATTTGTTGTCGTCTACATGACCACGGATCGCCTGGTTTAAGGCTGATCTTGAAGGTCTCGATTTCGTCAGGAGCGATCTTGATGAAGCAGCATGCATTCTCCATTGTCATTCTGCTCTGTCAAACGGGCTTGCAGGGGAGCTAAACCTAGAGATGCTTTAGTTGAACCAGATTTTAGTGATGATTTTATATGATCCGTATCCAATCACTTCTGCTGCCCGGCAGTTAATCCACCAAGTTCAGCATCTTTGTAGACTTGAGCATAAAAATTGCGGTCACGTCTTTATCTTGGTCGGATGAAGAGAGACATTTCTGTCTTTTTTCAGCTTCTCCCAGGCGGTGGGATGCTGGGTTCACTGTTAATTAGTCCGCAGATAATAAATAATAATCTGTACAGATGCACAGCACCAACAGTGGTTCTCCTATGAGTTTTTCTTCTCATCTTTTGAGATTTCGGTTCGGATCTTGCAACTTTGGCATGTTCGCTTAATTTTTTGGTAAAACTTCCGAAATTCAATCGAGTGCTTGTCATAGGGAGTCTTTCTTCTGGAGATATTATATTCTTCTCTTCCGAAGAACGAACGATGCAGTATGAAACTAGTTTTTCCAAAGGAAATAGGGAGCCATTGAACTGGTGCTTAAGAGGCCGTGGAGAAACATCTTGCAGACATTTAAATATATTTCGCCAACATTTCCCAAAGAACTCGTAGATACTGGAAATGGGTTCAAATGTCAAAATGAAAATTCTTCCCTCCTTCCCTCATTCAAATGGCCGTTTGAGCTCCGCTGGCAGTGCTTCACGGGTCGGTCCAATTTGTGAGACCATTGACCGTATCTCCTTCCTCATTTCGCAAGAAAAAAGGTCCGGTGATGCCGCCATGCCATAAACAGCACCAAACAGTCAATCTTAGAGAATGGATGGATGTATGGCCGAACACGTGTGGATTTTGTTCGCTCCAATGGTGACAATTTTGCTTATTTACATTGCCGCTTAGCCAAAAATGGGCCTCATCCGAGAAGATGATTTATTGGCCAAAATCCGGATCTCCGATCAACAGTTTCAGTGATCAGTAAGCGAACACACGGTCGCCGGCTTCAACCCTTGCGTCAGAATAACCTTAACCTTAAATAACGGCAAAATAAGCCGGCTTGACTTCCTCAGCTGATGGGCGCCAAATCGATATTTCAATGTCTTCTGCGATACTGGCCGATACGGCGGCTATGTTTTGCTCATTTTGCACCATTCTGGTTTGTCTGGTTGGTGGCTTAAGACCCAAAAGAGTGTACTCACGCTCCAACTTTTCCAAGGTGCGATGAATTTCTTGCACTCTGAAGCCATGTTGATGATCGACCTCACGACGAAATTCACATTACGTGATCTTATTTGAGAACGGATCGTTTGTCTGGGATAATACAGTTTTACCAACTCGGAAAATATCGTAAAATACTAGGCCAGACACAACCTTCAACTGTTCCGCAAGATTAAAATCGACCTTCCCTGAGCTAAGCACTAGCTTTTCTTAGAAACTGGGCGAATAACGAATGTGGTAGATAGGAACAACTGTCTCTGATTTTTTACGTGAATTCTCGTCGCGGAAACTAAAGTTCACCGGAGGACAGCGAACGTAGTTGAATATTCACGGATGACACCAACGTTTGTTAAGTGACGATGGGCATTTACAAAATTTGGTTCCTCGTAAGGTAGGATCCTTACCCGTGACTAGTATTGTAAAGAACAAGTGGTCCTCTATCGAGATCTTCGCTGTAATAACAACTGTAGGTGATTCAAGTCTTTAAGATGCAGACATCTTCCTGATATCTCTAAAAGATTAGCAGTACGTTGTATAGTATGTCCCTAGGCAAAAAGTAACTGGAAAGACACGAAATTTCCCACCTTCCCTTAAAAATAATATCAGTAGCTCAATAGCTCTGTGAAGGCCAACAGAAAGGTTACTTGAACTTAAGCTCTATGCTTGACATACTTGAGGAGTATCTCTTTCGAGAAACTAGTCACTGAAATAGGATGAAATTTAGGACTTAATTTCAGGCCCCTTCTGGTTAAATTGGCTTAAAACTCAAATATATGGTCTTGATTAATCATCCACAGACCTTCTACAAGTACTCGTACAAGCCTGTTAACATTCTAAAAACTTAGTTTTTCAGACCATTAGTACCGCCCAAGGGCCTGCTAAGCTATTTTCAAAAGCACTTAGGCTTTATTTAAGGCACCATTACATTTCCTAATTTTTTCCCAAGGCTTCAAAAACCATAAGTCACTCGGTACTCTCGTCACATCAATCGGATACGTACCTAAGCGTCGGTAATTAATTCCAAACAATTTAACACCACTCAACTGTCCGCCTCTTGATCTTGTGAAATTTTTGATGAACAACTCCAGTGGAGGCTTAGACTGAGACCTCCTCTACAGCATCTAACGACGGCTTCTGGCGTTCTGTGCATCTACAGTTGCGAGTACGACATGCGAAGCTATGCGCGATGTCGTGTACTGAATCACTGGCGCGCTTTTCGAATATAACTCTGCCGTGGAAGTGCACGTAGGTTGACAGAAGTCACCATCGCCATCATCGTCATCATGTGTGGGGAAACATAGACGCAAGAGTCATGGATTTACAGAATTAAAACCGAGTAGCGCGAGTAGTGACACCATTCAGACATTTTCCATCTCCCTGAATGGTGCTGTTTCAGTGCGTCTATCTGCCACTTGTAGCTACTCATTCGTGCTTATGTAAATACAAAGTTGTTTATCGTTTCTGATTGATTTGTTAAGACGTTACCGCCGCCCGCCGCCGCAGTCACTGTTGTAGTAGGTATTATTATTCTTTGCGAAGTTCCACATGGATTGCAGATTCATGTGTCAGATAGTTTGTAAGCGCGTGCATTTCTTAATGAGAGCATTGTGGCGAATGCCAATTGAATCCTTTCAGAGACACCACTATGATGCAACTCCACGTGTATGGCGGGAAATCGGATGAAATTCGATGCGATTTCGGGGGAAATTAATATCTGGTACACGTAGGTGCACTGTGGTAAAAGAGAAAGCTTGCAGTATCTTACATAACCCTTGTACAGTAATTGGGATGGATGTCAGGAGCAGGGACGTCGTCTTCTGAATCAACTTTTACTTTCCGCTTACAGATTGACGTGATCATGTTGAACTAACTTTTCCCTTTTTAATTGCAGATGGGGATAAGAAATCTCCAACAGTGACACCGATCCAGGGACCGATATTTTTAAAGAATGGCACTGTGCCAGTTGTGCCATTGTTCTCCTATCCAACTGTCAATAATGGAAGCTTTGTACAGATACCGGTAAGTTAATGAATTACGAGTACAAATATAGTTATAATTTAAAAGAAAATAATTGCATAAAAAATAGGAAGGAGGGTTCTGGGAACGTCTGTGTATCTTTCATTCTGAACATGTTTTGTGGGAAATGCGTTGCTGCACATGCTTTAGAGCATGTGGACAATGATTGATTGGCATTTTTAAGTTAGTGATAGGTTGCCTAAAGACTGTGACCACAACAGACACTTAACATTCAATAGAATACTTAAAGATTCACCTGAATCAAGTAACACATTCTTGCATCATAATATGATGAAAATCTTTGCACAGGTGTGGTTGCGTTTTTGTATCAGTAGTTCGACAAGGTATGTTAGAATGTTGAGATGCTTTGAGCATATCTTTACTCTTAAGTCGAGGATGAATAATGAGGAAACTGAATTTAATGATTTGAAAATTCCATTAAGCTGGAATTCCATGATATGGCGCTTTTCATTACAGAGAAAGGATATATTGGGGAGTAGTTGTTGCCCAAGCACTGATTCTTTTAGAAGGCCAAAAATTTACATATTTTTCTTTATATATTTTGCGATCACCTTTAAGTCATTCTCAGTCCATTTAGGTATGAAACCTAAGGCCTGTTTGGCCCCTGTGGTTGAATCGGAGGACATCGCGGAAAAAATACTTCCCACGGGAACTACGCCTTAAGGTGCGCCATCACACGAGGAGTCACATTATGAGCGTTGATCATTAGTCTTTAAGTGGCTCAAGTAACACTTTTCGTACCCGATTGTAGTTATGCACAGGGTCTCATATTTTTCTTTGCAAGAGAGTTGAAGTCTACCTTACATTTCGGGGATTGACTACATATTTCGAGCCAACCAACGAGTCAAAAGGCTGCACTGAGATTTTCGGGCAAGCCGCCATCTTTCGGGGACTTTGATATCGATCCTAATAGTTCCAGGCCGATCGCCTTTCCATCTGAACCTTAAAGTCGGTTATGTACGAGAACCTTAGATAGCCATATAATTCTGAGACCTGTTGCTCTGCCGGCGAACGACTATGCGGAGCGAAACCCGCTCTATGCTATTACCGACCACAGCTGCAAGTAGTAATATATCGTGAATAGTCTTCATGATTCCTTTTCAACTTACTTGATTTAAATCGATTACGAAAAGAGATAGTATATCGTAAGTAAACAGCTTTGCGCAGGAGCAGCACAGGGATATTTTATGTATGATTTAATGCAATGATTTGATTGGCACCTTCTGTAACAAGACGCCACTTATGTCACATTGTAGATAAAGGGGTGAAGGCTTTACATATTACCCGCAAGCAATGAAAGAATTAGGAAAGATGCTTATTGTAAACAGACGTTCGCTCACAATCAGGAAGCTCTAAAGTTTCTCTCTAAGATTGACAGTAAATTGAAGTCTAAATATGTGCTGCTTCTGATCTTAAAAAACACCTACTTGTACTTCAGTTGATTTCTTAATTTTATTTTGAATGGGGACTCATTATTTTCCATAAGCCTAGGGTCGCGCCTATACCTTGTTTGCAAGAAAGCAGCAATTCGGTTCGGTCTGACATAGACAAGTGAGGTAACGAATAAAAGATACTAGGACTGTCACGAATTTGTGATCTTTTTGCCATATCAGCTTTTTAAACTACGGCGCTTCAGTCAATAATCCCCTCAGGTTTGTACGCCTTTTGTGCAACAGACTTCAGTTGCGCACTCCTAGAAAAGAATTCTTCTACTCTGCGTTGTGCCTGCGGATAGAAATCGGCACGTATAGCAAAGTGATATTATACTCAAAGCTGAAGACCGTTTCAAAAAGACCACAGGTAAGATTTCATACTCAAGTGAAGTGGGTGTCAATCCCACAAAAAAAACCGACTAGTATCTTGGTCATATTATTTCCAAATAAGACTTGGTAAGCAATGTACCTGAATAACAACAACAAATACAACAGTGGCCGGTCTTTTAGACGAAGCAAAAAGTAAAAAACGTTCTTGAATTGCTTTCCCTCCGATGAAATTTAATCGCCATGCTGACATCCAAAGAAAATAAAAAGGGTTGCGGATTTCACCGGACCATCGTGTAAGAAACAACTGCTACGCGGCTGGAGGAATTAGGAGCAGTTGTACTGGCAATGCGCCCACTTTTGTTGGTCTTTAAACAGTCTTCAAATAAGTCGCATAACTCAATGAATTTGAAGTTGGAGCTACCACACAGAAATGCAAATACTCTTCCAAGAGTAAATGTACCCAATTGCACCATAGTATTACGACTCAAGCAGACGTCTTAATAATTGGAAGAAAACAAGTGAATAATACAATACCGACGGACGACCATCAGGTTGTTGGAATGGGGATGCCATACGAAGAAAGAAGACATTTTTGGAAGTACAGTGTTGGAGTTCTTAAAAGGCCTTGGAGGTCAAAATTAGACTCGTAATGAATGTATGAAAAACAAACCTAGCAGGTTTGGTGGAAACCCTAAAATATTAGGCTCCAATTATCTTGACTTAATTCAATATTAAGAAAGCCTCGATATTTTCGGGCTGAACGAACGAGCGACGAAATATGTGAATGTGACATACGGAGAATGGGAATGCAAACAAGTGGATGGAGATAGGGACAAACATGGAAATACTTCAAATACAGAACTTGAAGTGAGTTCTTCAATAGGCTTCCTTCAAATACTGCCCTTAAAGTCAGCCGGTAACCGCATCATCGTTTAAGTTATGTGTGACTTACTTACAAAATCGTTTGTGTTTTTGTTATTCCAAACCGAATACGTAACGCCGTAAGTTGCGTGAGATAAGGCGTCCCATTAGTACACTGTTTCCAATATGGGGGCATTCATTGTTGCGCAAAATCAGTACCATTCGGGTGACCAAGTCTCGACGTCTTTTGTGATTTCTAGTGTTCAATTTCTGCACAGTAGTGCGATAAAACACTGTTGATAGACTTTTTCCACGACCTTTATAAGATCGTCTTATACGAGTACAAGCTTTTATTTCTCTTATCTGTTAATATTTTCGACCATGTTAAGTGTCCTTTACCTCATTTGAAGCCAACCTATTTCCTGCAGGATTCTTGCGACTTTAAGCTTCAATATTATGGAACAATTTTTGAATTTTAACTATCAAGAGTAGCAGAGACACCCGCAGAATCTACTTGTATCTGTCATCCAACCGAAACTGTCATCTTTAATTGCAACTGAATCAATTTGTATTAAGATTGCATCATCCGCTTATCAGTGTTGCCAATTATTTGTGAAATAATTTGTAATAACTGGTATTTCATGTCATCTCTAACTAGGGACCTGTGATTCGGAGATACTTTTGGCTGAAGAAAACGCTCGATTTCGCCGAACCAATGTGGTCGACGTGTTTTGACCTTTTTATTGTCTCGAAAGTGTTCAATCTCTGCTATGCTTTCAGAACTGTGAGGATCAATATTTCTTAGTGCATGCATTTCCTTCTTCATGTTAGGAGCTTTGAACACACTTATTTCGCGAACCAAAATAGCAGCGATTTCCGAGGGTAGGTCTTCGCCTTCAAAGTCACTATTTCCGACGGGAACGTTATGTCCTATGCTTAGGGATACATTCTTCTTGTCTGTTGATTACGGAAAGTTGGTCATGACAGCAACTGCTCTACAACAGCAAAATCGACTTTTTGAAAAGACTGCTTATCGTGTTAAGACCTGCGCGCTATCTATTCCAGAACTTGGTCGAAGAAATCACGTGACTTTGGATCTTCAAGTCAAATCATGGACTCTCTTGGAAAAGCTCAGAGGAACTGATTAATGTTGAATATTGCATTGCACCGATTATTTTGCAAGGTGACTTTAAAGTCGGCGATAGCGATGGTGCGATAGTTAGCTCATTGGAATATCACGCAGACAGTCTGGGTTCGATTCCTGGCTGGGTCACCAACAATTTTTCAAATCGCCATCACCCTTTCGGCGGGCAATGGCAAACTCCCGGAAGTAAAATTGCCTACGAAAGAGCTTCTAAAGAGTGCCGTTCGGACTTGGCGATAAACCGTAGGCCCCGCTCAGATGTGACTAAAATGACAACATGAGCAACACAAATGAGTGTCAAGAAGCTAGGCCATGGCCCATACCGGGCTGCCAGCGCCACAGTGTTGTTGTTGTTGACTTTAAAGTCATAGAGGGATAGTAAGTCAGGAATTTCAATTCGTTGCTCTTCTCAAGATTTCACATTGTGTGTAAAACTGAAAGCCTCACTGGTAACTACTATACAAGTTGTATTGCGAATGAGCTTTGATACGTTTACATATATCTTGGATAAGATATGTCAAATTAATCAGAGATATGCCCTGATAGCTTTTACAAGATTTATGATCCGAATGCTTGTATACAGGGCATATATAGTAAATAGAACTGATAATTGACGATTTGGTGCATGGACTCAAACACCACCACTTGCCAACCCCTTTTATATTGAGAAGGGTGTTGCCCCATCATGGTCTTGAAACGAATTTGTTTCAGAAACTGTCATTCTCTTCCTGATGCCAATTTTACATTTAACTGCGCTTGGGTGACTCTGTTTACTTCACTGTTTCAAGGAGCCTACGTTTGAGACTGGGGCTAGCTGACAGTTGCTCAACTTTCCTGAAAACCATCTGCATATTGTATCTATCGAGGGATTTTCGATATATTCGAATTGGAAGGTTGCATTATCCGTTTTCTTTTAATCATTGTCATCTCTTGTCCTCCTATCTAAGGTTCGATACTTATCTTTGCTTTTCGCTCTTATTTTGCGCTTGTAGTTATGCAATTTCCGACACATTTTTTCGTCATCTTACCATTTTAGTAATTATACGTAATGTTACGATGGTGGCTTTTCGACTACGTTACGGATACCTCTTTGACGCGACACTGGTCACACATTTTGTTGTCACTTGTGAGTAGTAAATGCATACAAGAGGGTCCCCTTCTCAAGTGCCACCTACACGTATGAGTAGAGTTCGTACAGTAGAAAAAATTGCTAATGTATCTGCCAGTGTTTATGAATGTCGCCCCCAGCAATTGGAAATGTCTTACTCGAATGCTTGAAAGATTTTACGCAAGGATTTTGGTCTAAAACCTTACAAAATACAGCTCGTGCAAGAACTTAAGCCGAACGACCTCCTACAGCGCCGAATTTCCTGTGACTGAGAAAAGCTGGTTGAAAATCCGCTGTTTTTTGAAAAATTGTCTTCATTGGTGGAATCATTGGTCTATATTTTTTCAAAGAAGACCGTGAGAACAACGTCATGGTAAATGGCGCCCGCTATTGTTCAATGATTTCTAACTATTTTGTATCCAAAATGCACGTGGTTGAAATGTGTTTGCAGCCAGAGCTGCAACGGCACTGCATGCTAAAAAGCACGCGAATTCGGTGGGCAAATTATTTTTCGTTTTTGGCCGGTGAATTGGCCGGCTAGATCGTGCATTTTGGCACCTTTTAACTATTTTGTTGGCGTTACGTCAAATTACGTGTCAATTTCAGTCTTGGAAGATACCATTACATGTGTTGTTACGGAGATACTAGCCAGTATGCTGGAGGAAGTGGCTCAAAATTGGACTCTCCGTATGAACCACTTAAAACGTAGTTTTGGTCGATATATATATTTATATAAAATAGTAATGGAAAGCATTGATTTATCTGCTCAACATAAAATTGTATACACTTTTGCAATTTTTCTGTGTTTTTTTTTGATAATTAAAAACCAAACGCTTAAAAAATCACCATAGCGATGTAAATCGCCTGATGTTGTTGTCGTAATAGCTTTCGTAAAGTGCGATTTTAAAGCATTTCCTAAGGCCTTTTCCGTATGGTTGGTCTTTCGATTAATATCCTCAATAAATAAGTCCATTCTAACTACCCGGCCAACTTTTAATAACGACAAACGTGTCTTTTGTCCTTCCAACACGTCCGGCACATTGCGATATCGGATTGTTGTGTGTCGCACTTGTATCTTAGCTTATGTTGATCTTTGTCTCTTTTTATGTATGATAGAAGCAATGAAAACTGCGTAATTGAACACTTGATACATATTCGTGTTCTAATGACACATTATTCGTATTCGTCGGAAAGTCAAGAGTTACACGCTCTAACCACTCGAAGCTCGTTTTGAATGGGTGAACATTTCTGAGGCGTTTATTTGTCCCCTAATGCTTATTGCCTTGATTGCTGTTTCTGTTTTATTTTCATGTTTGTTTTGCTAGCTTCATTCATTTTCTAAACATTCTACAGAGTATTATTTGGGATTTTAACTTCCGCGATTTCTTCAGAGTCCATACCGACAGAAAACACGTGCTTGCAATAAGTTTGTGGTTTAACTCGTATTGCGTACGATTTTTTGTGGATTAAAGGCGCGTGGCTTCTAATAGGTGGCCGGTTTGTATGAGTATCTATGTATCTGATTTTGGAATAAAAACAAACAGCCATGAGCTAATCAGGTGCTTTGACTGCACTTTGAGTTTATGGCTTAGACGATTTGAATTTGCGATATATACTCGTACAGCAGAGATGGAAAGTAAATGTTTACTCGGACCCGATCTTCATGGGTCCCAGTCTTCGACTTGGACCTGGGATTGAAATTGATTTATTTATTTTCGTTCATCAGTAAACGTATAAATGTATCTGCGATTGATCGTTAAAGGTCAGTAAACAGTGGATTGGTAGATTTGCGTTGGGAACCCGCAGCATGGTTGGATATTGATCATGCCGTCCATTGAGCATGGTCAGAGTCGTTTTAGTCTTTTTTATTGCCGACCAATAAAGACCTTCAAATTTGATTGAAATGGATCTATTAGCGGAGGCAATCTTTTAGTTAGTATTGAATAGAGTAACTCATGCTAAATGGCGGCAATAAATTGTACACCCGATCCGACTTTGCTGGCAGCCGTCGCAGTTAATTAATTCATTGGCATGGTGCACTCCTGTTCCATACGAGTAATCGTATCCAATCGTAGTTTAATGATTTCATTTGGCGGAATAGATTTATTGCATTTACAAGCTCTTTGATGGTAGGTAATATGATTTGGACTGTGTAGAATACAGTTAGAGAAGTCCAGAGTATTAAAAGGGCAGCAGAAGTGTTCTTGGGTGATTGCCAATAGGATTCCGGCCATGAAATTGATTTATGGGTTTTCTAATAGATACTCTTGTGATGGAATGCAAATCTTCTAGGTTTTAACAACTCTTAACCGAGACTAAGTGGTGTTTAGATCAGAATAAATTGTTTGACATTTACGAGTAAGTCGGGTAAAAACTGAGAGCTTTCAGAGTATTATTCATACTGGCAGTGTAAGAACCGCCTTAAATTCCTTGGACATGTGTCTGGAATTTGACGAATCTCTTCGCTCTCTCGTAGTAGAAACAAATCATATTCCTCGTCATTCTAGCCATCCGGCCGAGACCTCTGAGCTATTCCATTTGATTCCAGATTGAATGGTGCTGACGTCTTATATCGGATGAAGTAGCTGTGAGAGAACTGCTGGAGCTCAACCGAAGTGAATTGTGTGAGGCAGTCTTACACAATTGTCTGAATTACAGGCAAAATAGTCCACAAGACATTTCGACTTTGCATATAATGCAATCAGCCGCATATGCTTCTAAAAAGGCCTGCAATATCTATGTGAATGCACTCTCAAATTTCATCAGGTATGGACCAGCTGGTATACGCTCTTGGTGTCCAACTCGTATTGAGACGCCATGGGCTGCACTGCGCCTCTGTTTTCATGATATGATCATCGATAATGGGTCACTTACAATGCCCTTGTGCCATTTGTTTCATTTGAGTGAATTCCCACGACCTCGATTTAAAGTTGAGAGGATCTTAGATGAAATCTGTTTGGAATGATAGCTCGGCAGAGTTCACTGCCAGATATAAATTATTGGGCCAACCATTTTGAACACAGCTGATGAGTCAATGCATGACTAAATCCTGTTCGAGAGCTTAGGCAATAACCTCACTGTTGATAGGAACATCCTCCACAATGGACATCAAATTGCTGTTTTGATTCTTCGTGTCTGTAGAAGTTAGGGACTACGCCGACCTGTAATCCAGAAGAAGAATTTACGTTTGCATGCATCTTTGTAGGATGGCGATGGATGGCCCCATTTAGAGGATGGGCCAACATTGAAGACACTGAATGGTCATATGATGTGCTCGAAATAATCGACCGTAGGTAGGGTTAAGTTACGAAAAATAGGGTGTGCCATCGCGATCCTCTGTGGGTCCTGTTGAAACCAACTCCAATTTGCAAAAACCCAAATAGTCTCCCTACTTAAACACCTAATTTCTCTACAAAAGCCAAGAAGGCCTTTGAAATCCGTGCAGTCTATTTCCTCAAAGTTTTCAAAGAAATCTTTTCCTAAGAATTTCCTTCGGGTACACGATATTGCATCACATTCACACAGTATGTGTGTTATGTCCTCAACCGCTGTAGATCCCCGCAGAATCTAAAAGTGTCTGTATTTGTCAGTTTTAGTCTCTTTGCGTGTTTCAGCAGTAGACAGTGTCCTGTCAGTATTCCTATTAGCGTCCTAAGCTTATCCCCATTCAGCTTAATAAGTTTCCTAGATCTGTTACCGTCGAGAAGTGGCCATACCCTATGTCCTTCCAGATTCGGACACATTATATTGGCGGCCTTTTTGGTTTTTTCTTCAAAAGTGCCCCTTACCGCGCAGGCAGAGGGGTGGTTTGATATCAGCAACCTCACTATTGTCGAGTAGCCCTCCTCTTCTTGCATGCTCGTCTGCTTGTTCGTTTCCTTCTATACCGCAGTGTCCTGGCACCCAGCACAGTCTCACCCTGTTCTGAACGCATAATGCTTTGAGCATTGTGCAACAGCCCCTGACTGTGTCAGAGTTGATGTTGATTAACTCCATTGCCTTAAGAGCGGCCTGGCTGTCGATGTAGATAGCGATATCTCTGCCGGATACCGATCTGATCTGCATCAGTTCAGCCGCCCTGAGTACAGGTAGAACCTCTGATTGGAAGACACTACCAGTTTCCAGTAGCCTCATGGATACTCTCAGTTCCGGGTCCTCCGAGAAGATACCGGAACCTGTTCCTTCCTCTGTGTTCGAGCCATCTGTGAAAACTGCAATTTCGTTTGATCTTATCACTGCATTGTCTTGCCAGTCCTTTCTCTCCGCATATAATATATCATACGGAATGTTGAAATCGATTAAGGAAGAGATTTCATCCGTTTTAATAGTATTGACTGGTAGTAGCTCCTCCAGGATCGTGCCGTGTCCGAAGTTAGGCACAATACCATAGCAGGTTTTAGGCCCCAAATTTTTCCCACAGTTCTTTTGCATATGAAAAGGGCATTATATGCCTTTTCGATTCTTTCCGCTGCGTTGAGATTCCAATTCAGTTTCTTACCCAGAATCACGCCAAGATACTTCGCACTATCCGAGAGGGACAGATCCACCCCGCCGAGTTTTGGCAGTGTGAATTGCGGTATCTTTTCCAGTTTTGGAGGGATTGAAATAGACCGTAACCCCGGCGAACTTGCATTTGTCTAAGCGATTTAGCTAGCCGAGATGCTCAAGTTGCCAGAGAAAAGTTTGAATGCTCCAGAGATGTTATGGTTGGTGCTTCCAGATACAGTAATATAACCCAAGGAACACAAAATTTCAAATCGATTGTAAGCTGATTCACGTAGTGTTAGAAGATACCTGAGAAAATGAATGTCACAAATCTCAATATGAGTGTTTCGTTTCGTTTGGAATGCACTCAAAATGCCCATCGTACAAATCTCAAACTGGGAACTACTACACTCATCCTACCTGGAGAAGTTGTCATGGCTTAAGATGGATCTGACTCACCGTAAAAGAAAACTACACTTAGGAGCCTTCTCTCATGGGTCTTAAGCGATCTAAAAACTCTACACGTTAATAGTCTTCTATGCTTTGTCAGAAGCTTAAAATGGTTCCAAGAGCAGGAGGGTACAGATCCACGTGGTGTCACAAAGGGCCTATAGGCCTAAGTGAGTTGGTCTGTCTCCAACAGTCGGGTAACCTGGCCTTAACCTAGCTCAATCTTTTGGTGAACCTCATTTGCGGAGCCTACCTCCGATCGCAAAACTACAGGCACAACTAAAACTTTCGTATTTCACACATAAAGTCTTGCACCTCTATTGCTACCAATGTCCCTGACTCAGACATGCTCAGAAACGTTGATTCCTTCCCATTAACACCTAAATGATTGCAACAAATCTAAAACCAATAGGTAGTCCCCACCGGTGTATGAGTTTCCGACATTATTCGTGTTTTGAATTTCCATTTAACAAGGAGGACAACCAAGACTACAGTATTCTCCGAGACATACTTAAAAACATGTGGTACCATTGTCCAATTGGAATACAAAAGGGAACCAACACAAAGATCTTCTTCTCATTCGAACCGGCACTCGAGGGTGGACGGAATTCGTCTCCTTCCGACAGGTTCTGAACTTGGTTTATGTTCTTGTTTATTGAGTTCATTGATTCGAATGCGCCGATCCTAAAGTTCGATAGGATTTCATATCTAGTGTATGTTGTAGGGCTACGGGTATAAATGTCTGTATCTCTTGGTCCAAGAACATGTGTGGAATATGGAAAGTTTGAGATCGCGCAATCCGAATGGGTAAAGGACGTGTAGGAGGTGATCATGTTCCTGATCATGGTGTCTGCATATTTCCAACTGCATTTCTCTTTTTCCAACTATTTCACAATGTGATGTGTCAGGAAGGAAAAACCTCAGACCTCGGAAAAACTCCTTCTTCTGGAGAGTAAGTCGATTATTCTTGAAAACTAATTGACAAGTCAGAGTCTGGAATAAGGCCTACTTCTGTGCAGAATGGACTCAAAAAACAATATTGTTAAACAAATTGCTGTCATAAGAGTTAAGTAAGAGACAGTAGCATGCAATTACAATAATTTGTTCAATATCATACAACTCCATTGGTGGTTAAATACATGCATAAGGTATATTTTTTTACCCATCACGCAGTTCCATCGTCGAGCCCACTTGAAATGGATCCCCCATCCTGAATGAGTCAGATGGGGGAATTGCCCACCATATTACGCAGACGACGATGATCGATTTTTAAATGTAGCTCCTCGCATAAATGTCAATTTAAAGTGGTAAGCCCCCTCCTTGACACACGAGTAAAACTAAGACGACCCTCGTCAAACAAAGGAAGTGAATAAATTTCGCATTTACACAGTTAAATGCTTGAAATGGCTCTTACTGATTCCTAGCACGTTTACTATTTTCAACTTATTGCACGGTGTCCGTATTGAATACAGAAAATGTCAAGGAATGGAAATTCAATGGAAATACCCTTTTATAATGTCACCCCGAAAATACAATAAAAATAAAATACTCGTAAATCGAAAAACAAAAAAGGAAATCGCAAGCCGCAATCTAAATGCAATTAATTTCGTCATCCTTGCATCGATCTTTATAGCAACATCGATCCAAAGTGACATGGTTTTCGTTTGCTCATCTTGCGGATCCGAGCCGAACAGATTGACATATTGACATTCATGGCTGTCTTCTATAAGGGGGTTTCTCAGGTGCAAAAATCTATTCGACAGATACAAGTTTGGGTACTGGCACCTTTTTGTAAAATGTTACTCAACATGAGCTATCGTACAAATTGTTATTGGTGTCATAAATCCAATCCAGGTGTTGAAATAAATCACGCAGCCAACGGTGTCTGGTGTTGTTGTCGGTGAAGTCTTATTCTTGTTCGCTGTCATAAAATTAGTTTTGTGTTTGTTTTCTTTTTTTTTTTTTATACTTCATGTCAATTTGACAATGACAACGTCAAGTAGAATCTATGGGCAATTGGCAGAGGCAATGACATTTGCGCGGTGATGTCTCTGAGTGACTCATAATTGCTGTGTAAGCTGTGTCAATGGACTCATATGATGGTAATGGGAATTGATGTGAAATTAGAGTAACTGGGGTAATACGGGCTTGGAATCCCAATTTGAAGGAGAAGCCCTTTTCAGTAGACCTAAATGATGGTACCCTAATTCCCCAAAGCCCAGGATGGCATTGTGTTTAGGAAAATATTATGGAACCCTTTCAGAAGATTAAATTCTGATCTTTGCTTTTAATCCCCTTCTTAAGACATTGTATCCTTCGATCCTTTTAGATCACGTGTGGCCAGCACAATAATCACGAAATTCTCGGAATGTTTTGTCTTTCAAACTAAGTTTTACCTTTCTTTCTTCCCTAAGGGCTCCGTCTTTGTGACACATTTAACTGAAGCACTGTTTGTGATATGTTGGTAAGACTAGCTTCTGACCACATTTTCCCCACATTCGGCATTTTTCTAAATGCGACGATATTTTCGTTGAAGCATTTTTCTCTAGAGATGGTTTTGTGTTGTCTGATTGGGGAAGTACTAAGCGGAGTCAGCTTTAAAGTGCCTCGAGATGTAGCTTTCACTCTTTAACTAATAGCCATTGGACAGAGATAGCTTCTCTATCCAAATAGTGTGATGTACCCTTCAAAATGAAGTAAAACACATTTGGATACGAATTTAATGTAAGATTCTGACAGAAAGTCTTCAGGCTTACAAGCCAAGACCTCAAGACGGTCGGTACTAAGGCTAAGTTCGCCAACATTAGCTTGGCATATAATAGCACCTCCAAAGATAATATTGTTAGGCAAAATTCTAGTTGCGCAACTTTTAATGGATGAAAATACACAAGATATCCGTCAAGATTATCTTGGTGTAGTTAAGTTTGTGAATTTTAAGCTTTAAGATCGAAGACGCTCTTACCTTCTGGTTATGAGTTTGTAGGGTGCAAGCACCAACTTATTTTCTAGTTATGGGCAGAGAAGTTGATGGTGAATACTATCTACTCCGTCTAAGACTCTGTTTAAGACCCTGATCATCCCAGTCTTACTATATGACCTGAAGCAGATTATAATTTCGTCATCGACTTAGACAGAATAAACATGTAGAGAAGAGGATCACGAGTGCTTTTGGGCGACAAATCTTGGGAATGTATGATCTTAAGTCCTTTTGTAAGGTGCAGTAACCCTTTTATCATGGAAGCTCTTAACGCCACTATTGACGGTTCTAGACTGTGACCTCGATACGGATTATAGTCGGAAAATCACTGATCTCTTTGAAATCCATGGTAATCGATCGTTTTATCAGCGATTTCGCATCGAAAAGAGTTCAAATTTGGTAAGAATAGTTGGCACAATCCTGTTTTTTTACTATTTCAATTCCAGCAGATCGTTTTTTGCAGTTCCACCTGTCTCGTGTGAAATTTTCGTTGTGCCAACAACACACCATTGCCAATATTGTTACTTTGCATATAACTCAAACAGTCTACTAAAAAGGATCTTATACCCGATGATTGGGAGACTTGTATTTCAATAGGAAGCTATGCTGAGGTTCTATACAATCATAATGGAATTTTTTTGCCCGAGGGTAGTTTTCTGGTTAATTAGTACAATATATGCACCGTACCTATTCAACTTTCACTATTATTAGCATCTTGGCGGGTGGGCCGTCAGCTCTAGCAGCTTTTTTCGCCTTAATATGTGGCTTTCTTCACATGCCGGATGGATAACATTGTTAGTTATCTTCGTCCAAACGGCCAATAGCCCATACTATTTTTTTTTCAAAATTTGAACGTTTATTTAAGAACAACATGTACAATAGTGTTATTCAAAGTATTGCCCATCTGAAGCTATGACTTTTTCCCATCTTTCTGGCAATTTGTGGATCCCATCCCAAAAGAACTGCGCCGGCTTGGCAGCCAAGAATGAATCAAGCCAATTTTTGATATTCTGCTCTGATGTGAACCGTATTTCAGTGAGGGCGTTCTGCATCGACCGGAACAAATGGTAGTCAGAAGGGGCAAGGTCTGGGCTATAAGGCGGGTGGGGTAAGACTTCCCATCCACTGTTTTCCAAATAGTTCTTAACCGGAATAGCAACGTGGGGCCGAGCGTTGTCATGATGGAAAATTATTGCCTCGTGTCTGGTCGCATATTCCGGGCGTTTTTCGGCTACTGCTCTCTTCAAACGGATTAATTATGTTCGGGGGCGTTGTCCATTGATGGTTTTACCTGGTTTTAGCAGCTCATAATACAGCACACCCATCTGATCCCACCAAATACAGAGCATTACCTTCTCGCCATGGATATTCGGCTTCGCAAAAATGACTTCCTTTTGTGGCGTTCCAGCAGCATTTCGGACATGCAAAACCGCCTTTCAACGTCTCTTGGCTTGAGTTCATGTGGAACCCAATTTCCTTGCTTTTGAATATATTCAGCTGCTTTTAAACGTTTTGAAATGGCTGCTTTAGTGACACCCAAAGATTTTGCGAGCTCTTCTTGTGTTTGGCAACAATCTTCATAGAGTAATGCTTCCAGTTCTTCATCTTCAAACTTTTTTGGCTGCCCAGGACGTTCATCGTCTTCCAAGCCAAAATCACCACTTTTAAACCGTGCAAACCACTTTTGGCACGTTCGCTCAGCTAGCGCATGTTCACCATAAACTTCCACCAAAATACGATGAATTTCGGCAACAGTTTTCTTCATATTAAAGTAATGAAGAAGAACTCCCTGCAAAAACACTTTTTCAGGCACAAAGTTCGACATATTTGAGTGAAAAGAATTATTGTTGTTTACGCTTCAAATGAATGACATATACTGAAATGACGTACAATGACAGTAGCTTTCCAACGCATGTTCCAATGGAATAATAATTTTATACTGCCCCTATTACCCGTAGTATTATAGCTCCAATTCTTTTTGAAGCCGAGCTTTCGGTTGAAAACCTATGAGTACCAATCCATACCTATCTGTGAGCTTATGAGATTATTATATAAACACTTGATACCCTGTGGGATTCCAACTATTCACTGCACTGAACTTAAAAAGGAAGATGCTTGCGTAGAGTCGTATAAAGATATGTACCTAATATTTCTTTGATGGCTCTTTTTGCCATGTAGTTGTAGTTTTAAACAGAGCATATTGTCTGGTATCTCGCTAATAACACATGTAATGTTATCTTTCAAAGCTGCAATTACATAAAAAAACATAAAAATAGTCTAAAGGCGCCAAAACGTACAATCTAGCCGGCCTATTCACCGGTCTAAAACGAGAGATAAATTTCCCACGGAACTCATTTCTCAATTGCTCCATCGATTCGCGTGCTGTGTGGCATGCAGTGCCGTCTTGCTGAAAACACATATTGACCAGGTTCAGCTAGTGCATTTTCGAAATCATTGGACAATAGAGAGCGCGAGTGATGGTAACGTTGTTATCAGGGTCATCTTTTAAAAGATACGGGCCAATGATTCCGCCGCGGGACCACAATCCGCATCAAACAGTGGATTTTCCCGAGTTCATTGGCAGCTTTTGTATTGCCTGAGGTTGCTCATCGAATCAAAAACGGTAGTTTTGATTATTAATTGAACAAAAAATGAGCTCCGACGCTGAAGAAAATTTTTCGATAAAAGCAGATCTTCCTCAAGCTTTTCTCACTCACTGCGAATTCGATGCTGTGAAAGATCGTTTGGCTTTAGTTTTTGCACGAGCTGTGTTTTGTAAGGTCTTAGATGAAAATCTTTCCGTAAAATCTTCCATGTATTCGGGTAACACAGTCTTAATTGCTGAGAATGGTCTTCATTAGTACTGACAGATATAGCAGCAATATTTTCCTCTGCACGCACTCTACGCCTACAGGTAGGTGGCTTGAAATAAAAAAACGTGAAATTGTTGCGAAATATGGTCACAAGGGCTTGAATTGCTTGCTCAGTAGGTCTAATATGGCAATCGTAATCGTTTTTCACAGAGCACGAATTTTAATAATTAATTTTAATAATTTGTTACCGTTGTTCGGGTTTAAGTCTTTCCATGATGAAGTGGCAATGCTAACTGGGCATGTTTGACACATGTCACGAATCACGCGTGAGCTGTCAAAAATAGAAATCTGAAACACCAAACAGCAAAGAAATCACTCGGTATTTGTTTCTCAACTGGACGTATGAATTACAAACTGGATCTCCAATCTTCTTTCAAAATGTTTTTTTCTTAAAATAGTTTGCTGATGCATATACATAAATAAGCTCCTGATTCTTTTTCCCTTCCTATCAGAAGCATTAACCAACATTGCCTGAACATATATTTGTCTTAAATTCATGTTGCCAGATCCAAAATTGTTAGTATTACCTAAAACATCACAAACCCGTCAAAACAAAAAATACTTCATTTCAGTAGCACCAACTTATCGATAAAAAAATAAAAAACAACACTGTCTGACCTAAAACAACGAAATAAAATTTAATGCCCGTGCGAAAGGTCAGAAATCACGTAATTTTGGGAAACCTAAACATACACACACGAGCCGCCAACCACCCTAACCTAACACAAAACCAACTATCATAAAAATGATAAGAAGTAAAATTGAAAGTCCAACAGAAACAAGAAACAGCAGATAAATAAAATAAATAAAAAATAAAAAAAACAAATCTAACCAAAAAGAAGATGAAACTATGTCAATGTCAGTTTGTCGCATTTTGGACACGTCCAAATCCACAAAAAAAAAACAACAAATGCGCGATGAACATGAAATCTCGCGCCAAAATCAAAGAAAGACAAACAAAAAACAAAAAAAGCCTTAAGCTTCTCTAATCAAATTTATCTTTTACCTTCTCTTTTCTCCACTCTTTCTTATTTTTGTTTATAAATTTGAAGTTTGATACCGGTTTTTCTTGAGTCCATCTTATGCTACTTCCAATCTGTGTTTGGTGATGCTTTGCAGCTTTATTCGACTCATAAAACGATTACCGAGAGACGATTCTGGCATACCAACACCTCGCTTAGATTAGAGTAGTACTCGTATTAGAGTATCTTTGGTTCCAAGAAATTTCAAAATTTACATCTTATTCGATTGGGAGAGTAATAACTCTGAGTTGGGACTAATATGAGTCGAAATTCGCACAGATTACGAGTGCTCGTATGTGATTCATTTTGACAGACAGCAAACTACCATATTATATTTGACATAGCTACCTGTCAAATCTGTTATAATAAAGAGTGTCGTGATCGATGCAAATTGATTGGCCAAAGGCGATCTACGGGATGGTAGTGTGTGCGGAAATCATCGTCCAACTCAAGGTCGTTGACAACCACAAAACATTCTGGCTATTGACCTTCGACCAGTTCGACTGACATTTCGATGGTACGGTGCGGTACCAATACCAAACGTCAATTAAAACTGATTATTTATATTCGTATCTATCAAGATTGAACTGCATTCCAAAATATAATAATGATTGGAAATTCTAATATGAGTCAGAGCATTTCGGAACAATTGCAACGGTTATGAGTCCTTATTCAGAAGGCCAAACTGTCAGAAGTGACAGAAGAAACACGTTTGATTTTACGACTTGGATGGGTGTGAGTTGATGTACGAGTATCTGATGGTGGATGTTTCATTCATAACTCGGAAATGGTCATCTTAAACGAAAGCAGGTATTTTTATAGCTCGTATCTGGTCTTTTTCGGCTTCTAATACGAAATGCGAATAGATGCGATCGGAGTTGGAATTGAAATTGAAATTGAATTTGAAATTTTGAATCAACATCGAAATCGGAATCAGATATTTTTTTTATTAGCTCTCCGAAACCAGTCCAAATCTGAATTTATTGTCGCAAGTTTTTTTGGATTTTATTGAATAGGAATGGTCGGCGCGGCAGGGTCATAGGAGGACGCAGACTTGTACTATACTCGTATGTAGCTGCTCTGTAGGATGATAGTGATGACAACATGGTAACATGGCAACATGGTAACATGTTTTCGAACGTGTTGTGCATTTAAAAATTAACATGAATAAGAATTTAATTATTTTCTCTTTTCTGTGATTCTTTTATTTTTATTTTTTATTTATTTATTTTTCTTTTTCACCCGGTTGATCATCTGTTTTTTCCACTCTTTTTTGTTGGTTAAGGAGAAAGGTAATAGGATTATAGTGGTGTTTGTGGTTAGGTACGTTTGCGAAATCGAGTTTGGTTTCGACATTTTTCGGATCGCCACTGCCACCGCTACCGCCACCAACGCCGTTTTCGGTTGCTTTAGGTAAATGAGTTTAGTTTAAGTTTGCTTATCCTTGTCGCCGGTAGTAGAAAAATATCAGTCAGACTCGTAGTCGGTGTGGATTTTATTTCGTTGAAATGAGATCATTAGTTGTGCTTAACTAGTTAAGTGAGGTGACATGCAAGAAATGTTTCAACAAAATATCCACGTAAGTTGATTTAATTGCCGAAAATCGAGTGTTGCATTGAAAATCGAAAGAGTATTTTCCAATTTCGTTTATTTCTCAATTTACGAGTATAAGGAGCTACAAATAGTTATAATTGTACCTCTTAAGGCTCATGTTATTAAGATTTAAGACGCTCTCAACTTATTTTGAAATAAAATGTGCCGTAAAAGTCAAGGAAGACTTTGTCAGTATTAGCCTATTTTAATTGGATGACAAAATTGTACGTAATTTGAGAAAATTGTGCGAAATTAATCGGCACGTGAGGTTTATTGCGCTACGGAATCATGAAAGTGATCTCATTTTACGTGAACTGAATTGAAGGAAAAACTTCTGCGATATCTTTGAACAAATCCAACACGCGCTTGTTTGACGTGTCAAATTTGACAGAAGAAAGACGTGTGAAATGTCAGAATGCAAAAGTGTTTCATGATTGTCAGTGAGCTGTGTTCAATAAGGCGCAATTCGCAAAAACTCGTTGCAACACGTATCTGCGTTTGGATTTTAGTATTTTCCGGCTTTTACTTCATTAAGGTTATTGCCGACTTCGATGAAAGCGCATTGGTCGTCCGTTTATTATACGGAAAGGCTTTGTAGACATACTAAAATCAAACCCATTAAAATTAGAGGCCGATCCTTTAGTGTCTGAGGTGTATGCTGGCATGCGTTGACAAATAAATTGTTCTTTCCGATGACTAAAGGATGTATTATTAAACGACACGCCCGGTAGGAATTGATTCTTAGCGAAGAGTCTCTAGCTAAAGTACAGCAGACTATTGTCAGCTCTTCCTAGTTGAGCACTCTAAATTTATTAATCACTTGTGCTTACCACTTAAGACAAGCTCTTTCTCTTTTGCATATAGAATCCATTCGCTGTAAATCTCTAAGGTATCTATCTGACCTCCTGGAAGAATCTTGCTTTGCAAAGCGAGCAAATATATCTTCATTCAATATCTTTGAAGTCTATACATATGGATTGGTCTGGGAAGTCCGTATGAAGGGTCCTGTTAGTTCATTCTGACAAGATTTCATTCTCAATAGGCCAAAAAAGCACTGACTGATTGGTGAGGTGTAGGTATGAAAGTTAGTACTATATCTCGGGTAGACAAAATATCGCAAGGTAAGGGTTTATATTGTGATTCTTCTCGACTTTATGCGTCACTTTTTGTTAACAGCATTTGCGAGTACTTGGTTTTGCCCTAATTAATACCTAAGCCCATTTTCAGCGCTCAGTTCAATGCTCACAAACACATTCGTAACAGTTCTGTTTGTTCTGTCAGTGATGTCAATGTCATCTTCTGACCATTGTTTGTGGAGTAACAGCTTTCTGTTTCCTTGATCGAGTGTTTCTTAAGCGCATTTTTCTTTTTTCTGAAGAGCCGATGCTCATCCTTTTTTTCGCATAGAGCTCCGAGATTTGTTTGTCATTCTTGTCGTTAAGCACCGCTCTATATTGCTTCTGTTACTCTGCATGCACCAGGAGGCAAAAATAGTCACTCCTTAGCTATCGCTGTGGTGGTTGTCTGAAACCTAGGGCATCTTTATTGCCTTGTTGAGACCCCAGGCTTCTCATGACTATTGAGCAGTCTGCATCTCATACTTGGAACAATGAAAAGTCGTCCCCAAATGAAGTCGATAAGCCTGAATGTATAGCAGGAGATAGTACCTTGCAAGCTTATTTTTAACCACCTAGGATCATGCCTAAGACTTTATGCATATGTATCGTTCATGAGGTCATAAAAACAGTCCTTTGCGTCCTTACTTTTTGCTCTGTTGAAGCGGGTGCGCATGTTAAGCTGATGTTACCTAAATAAACAGACGTAAGTCTGTATCTAATGAATAGAGGACCATGCTCTTTTTGGCCAACCGTGCACATAAGTGGCCAGCTACTTTAATGCCAACAGCGTCGTTGACATTGAGTGATTTTGAGTTCTTGCGCCACCGTTTCTACTGCAGAAACCCTACAGGTGGTTTATTTAACGTTGAGTTCTAACTTGCGCCTACAACGTTAGCCTTGATATGTAAGGATATTCACTTACAAAACCCAGAGGTCATGATGAGGAGATAAAGCAAGTAATTGACGCGAACTTAAACGTAACCTATTAGCTTAGGAAATGTGTAGCTATCCTCTCAATATTCGTCCAGGCCATCGTTGATTCGTTGATTCGACGCTAACTCATGTGCCGTTAATCCATTCTCTTAATAAGGGTCTATCATCTTCGATAGAGAGCTATGATGTTTTTCTTTGGCTCAATATTCGCACGTATTCCCCTTAGATTAGCAAGCCAAATCTGGTTGAACAAAACCTGTACCTGTTTGTTACCGCGGCTACCGAACTACAATATAAGCCATACATTCATTACTAGCTACTTAAATGTCAAAGTTATATTTTTATAGCTCAATCCTCAGCTGCTGGGTGCATTCTTTATCAGATCTCGTTCAGTACATTAAATTACCCTCACTTGCACTTAGCGCTGTCAATGATGTACGAGGATAAATTGGCCACTTTATAAGATTCCAATCTTCTTCCATTCTTTTGACAGCTAAAAAGTTATTACAAAGTCACTTCACCAATTAACTGCAATTTGCTGTTGTAAAATTGATTAAAAAAAGGCACTCTGTTCGATGCCATTTATAATACTTATCAAAACGATTATCGGTTTTGTAAATACTTCGGTCATCCAACAAGAATATTGTCGTCGAAGCCAAATTGATTGCATTACTGTTGTATAAAAAGTTGTACCCGTAATCGAAAGATTAAAGCTTTTCCCGTCAAACTGGTATTCCTGTCAAAGTTTCTGAATATGCTAAGTGGTCACTAGTCCTCTTACTAAATTCACTCATCCATAAGACAGGTGCTAGAGTCAAATTCAGTGGCCGCCTTCAGACAGTAATTTTGTTGACGATGCACTTTCGATGCACTATCAACTGCCAGCCACTTGACATAAGGACAAGTTGCACAAGTGTCATCCATTTCAATTAGACTTTCCGTTCACGTATCGATAACCTTATCGGTTGACAATGTGACACTTAATGTCGCACTGATGGCTTCATTGTTGTCATAGCGTTTTTATGGCGAAAATTGTTGTTTTTTTTTGTTTTTGGTAAATTTCACAGCGATGTGCGTTCAGTAATTCACACGATGTGGCTGGTAAGTTGGGTGATAAATCACCGACAACACGTTGTCGAACAAAAGCGATGTTTTTATTTATTGATTGTTACGTTGGCTCGCCATTGAAGGACAGTTTGTTTTATGAATTTAAGGAGTCGATGTAGAGTTGATGTGAGGCTGACTGTGGCTGCTTTTGGGTTATTAATGTCTGACAAAACCTAAGTCAATGATAGCCTATGCCGCAGTGGGCGTAGTCGAAGGAAGTCGTGACTTGGCATTTTGACACTTCAGTTGGAAGAAAAATCTATTCAAAAGTGTTTTGTAATGCTGTTGAATACTTTCTAGTATAATTTTGGAAGATTAGTGCTTGGAGAGGGTATTTAGATAAAGAATTGGCCGAAGACGTAGAGAATAGAATATTTTTGACAACATTTATTCTAACTTGTCAATTGTTTTCCCTTTATATTCCCTTTACGTATAATTTGAAACAATTCGTTGAAAGTTCCCTTATTCCCAGACCCCAGAATAAGCATCGAGTGCCTTCAGGGATGAAGGGAGATTCAACAGTTTGTCTAGAGTAGAGCCATTCATGCTAGAGAAAGCAATACAGCTGAGATAGACTAGACCAGACCAGTCTGAAAATAGCACTAGTGGCAATGTGTTGCCGAAAACCCTTCTTCACTGATAGAAGGTCGACGGCGCCCTTGGGGTTTTAAAGTCACTTGTTTAGTCCAAACAAGTTTATTATCAAATATTACACCCAAGTACTCGCTATCGAAACAGAATCAGGTGGTGATGACTTTGAGCACTACATAAATCAGACCAGTCAGCTTCGTTCGTGCCATAAAGACAACAACCTCCCTTTTGAAAAGATTGACTGAAAGCCCTTTTTTAAGTCACGTCTAGGGTAGCAGACAGTCGCTAGACAGTATAGCTATATCTGCACAAGAACAAAGATGTTAGAACTATTGAAACCGTTGAGCAGTGGGTCAACCAGTATGCATCATACTCAGAACGCATGCTTGTGGACATTCACTGTGTATCCCCGCCAAACGATGTCGTATTCAGTAGCATTGCTTTAATCCACAAAACTTGTGATTCGTGAACGCCATGTGGGCAAAGTTGCACATGCCGTCAAGTATTCGTATTGCGTCGTCGAAACTACCTTCAATGTTGATGAAAATGCCCAGCGCGAACTTCTTCTTGTCTAGTGTGTCTTCAATTATATCCACCAGATTTTGAAGTGCACTCTTGCAAGATCTTCCGCGTTGCTAAGCATTTTGCGCCTTAGACAAAGGGTGCATTCGCAAAGCAGTTTTGTGCACATGCCTTTCTCCTCATAAAGCAATTTTGACTGATAGGCCTGAAGCTCTTGTCGCTTTTCTTTGAGATATAAATCTAAATGATGCGATTGCCTGATCAAGTAATGTTATTTAATTAAAGTGACTTTTTCGTCCACGGTGAACCTGGGCCTCAGCAAACAACCGTCTCCAGCCAGCTCGATCTTTCTCTAGCTGCCTGTAGTTTTGCACGCTTAGTTTACTGAGGTCCTATTCCACTTGCCTGTGCAATTTTAGTCGCAGTCTAGCTTTAAATCGCAGTCCCTCGAAGCGGATTCGAAGACTTTTGGACCGGAGCGTTGGTGTCTATCCGCTTTCCATGGCCCAGCTGGACCTTTATTCTTCTGGCTAAGCAGCAATTGGCAAGAGTATTTCCTCGTTTGAGCTCAGCGCTGCTGATAACGGTGCATAAGTAAAAAGTCTTTGACTACCTCAAAGTTATATCTTTCGAAGGTAATGTTCTGCCCGATATGTAGGTGTAGAGTGTCCTCTTTGCCAGTCAGCGTGCATTCTCCCTCGTCAACCTGCATTGACGGACGAGTTTGGCGGGGATGGCAAAACTAGATATTGCTCTGAATAGCTCGTGTCTATAGATGCTGTTATACGCGGCCTTAAAATCGTTAAAAAGATGGTGTGTATCGATCTGAAGCTCATGGGTTTGCTCCAAGATCTGCCGAAGTGTGAATATTCGGTCCATGGTAGACTTTCTTGGCCTGAAACGGCACTGATATGGACCTATTAGGTTATTGACGAACGGCTTCAGGCGTTCACACAATACGGCAGATAAGATCTTGTATGCGATGTTGAGAAGACTGATGCCTTTGTAGTTGGTGCAGTTCAGAGGGTCCCCTTTTTTGAGTATTGGACAAGCAATACTTAGGTTCAATTCATCGGGCATACTTTTCTGCTCGTAGAGCTCGTGAGCAGCTCTATGCTTTTTATGGAGCACCGCTTTGTATGCACCTTGCTTAGCTGCATGAGCTTGTCGGAATTCGTCGTCAAACCAGGGATTTCGTTGTGGTGGTCGAATGAAACCCACCACATTAGAGACGGCATCTCTGTTGGCTATACATTTCGACGGTACTGCCAATGATGGCCCTCTCTTCCTAGCTCTACATTAAAATCACCGAGAGCAATTTTTATGTCACGGCTAGAGCATTGCTCGAATGTCTTGTTCAAGGGCTCCAAGAAGCTATCTTTGGTGTCGTCATCTTTCTCCTCTGTAGGAGCGTGCGAGCATGTAAAGTTACCAAATTAAGCCATTTCGGGGCGTTGTTTTAGATGTCCAAAACCCAAGACTCAACCTAAATTTGCATTCAACAATAATTTGCCTCCATCCAAATAGGCTCTGCTTCCGCCGTCGATAATAATCGTTATTGAATATATTTCTGTTTCGAATCCTATTTATGTACGGCCTACCCCATCTCGAAGTGTCGGTAACAGCGAAGCCAGTTAGCCATTTGGGATGTGAGAGCTGCTGTTCGTCCATTGGGGATCATTTGCTACGATCTCTTTCCCAAGACTTTTACTTAGTTACCCGTCAGGGCTCTAAATATATCGGAGTAGTCCGGGTAAGGTCTTATTGGTTTCGCGATTTTATTTCACCGTTGATTCCATTTTGGGAATTTATCCCCTATTCCGTTTATAGTGCTGCTATTTTTATCTGCTGGTCAGCACTTGCACTTATAAGTTTACCAAGTCGAGTCCGGATTTACAACGACCAGTATCTGCAGAAAGATTTGCAACACTGCGACTAAATACACAACAAGTAATCATTAAAATAAAATGAGTATTCTAGGCTCAGCCGCGCGACAGCTATTAAATAATTTAAAAATGTTCTTTTTATAGATATTTTATTTTATGTAAGATAAAGGCAACTCAAGGCTATAGAGGAAATTAAGATGTCTTCTCTGATAGCTTCCCATTGTGTCAGTTTTCAAGTAAGCTATTTCTTTGTCATCACGTTTATAGTTCAGTTTCTGAAATAGTTCAGGTAAGCTATTTAATTAATTTTTACCCCGTCTCACGATGATTTAATCTGGCTAATGTATGTTAGTTAACAATTATGACACCACTCTTTATTATGTACATAAATATCTTGTAAAATGCCGACTGAATTTTAAACTTTATTCCGGCGACGATCAAATAAAATCACATTTCTGGCGAATTTCCCGACTTTTCTGAATCACCATCGGATGTTAGTTGTTTGAGAGAGAGAGAGACCACTTCCCACCGATGAACCATTTCGAATATCTTGTTTAAAATGCAGCTACCGTGGGAGCAATTAAATGCGTTGCAAGTATCTATTAACGGATGCAAGTTGTTTTGGGAATACCAGGATTAGTAGATAAAATACCGAATAACATTGTAAGAGTGATAATCACTTCTAAAATTACTGGCTACTGTTTATCACACATTATCTATGCAATCTACGAACGATTACTCGTCTTGTAGTACGGTGTAGTTTTGCAACATCCAAAGCTATTAAGTTGGCATCACGCATCACCTATAAAGGCGCTCAAATTCAAAAGATGCAATCGGCATTGCTGGAGATTTATGAGTATTTTATAACATTGTATGTATAAGCCAACTGGCGCACTTAAGCCAAAGAGATGCAGCTGATGTACCTTTTTCGAAAGGCTACAGGGCTTAATGGTTTGTCGTGTCGTGACTCATGACGTTCATTTTGTCAAATAAATTAACTTATTGCAATGTACGAGTACAAGCATGGTGTTGGTGTCGGTCTCGGTATATTGCGTTAAATCTGCACTTGAATGTGTTAATCTCGAATAGCAGTAACCCACTGTAATGAGATGTGTGCAAATGCAGGGTAATGATGAAGCATCTGTAGCTGCAACTCGTACTACGACGATCTCCTTTCTAATGTGAACTACTCTTGAAGTTCACCGAGAGATCGAGATGATTGATTGTCATTTTGAGGTTAAGCAACAAGTAAATGCATTTGCTTACGAGCACATGAGTATATTTGTGTTCTGCTGAGATACAAAGTAAAGTTTATCATCTTGCCAAGGTTAGATGGTGCAACGTTCGTACGACTTTCGAAAATTGAGGTGCATTCCCTGGAGTAATATACATATGCTCTGGGATTGTGGTGAGCCAAAAAATAAGTCCATTAGGAATAGATATTGGAGTACGATTGAAAGATTAGCAGTAGATGATGATAATCTAAGACGCATTGCCATTAGTCCATTATATCTGTGGCATACAGTCAGCTTAGTGTACTACATTGCTGGTTATGGCTACAATATTATAGTTCTCGTTAATCAAATGCACTTTCAGCCTATTTCAATGTCGAAATGTGCTATTCATTCTCATATGTCCTTGGCCTATAATGACATTTAACAATTACTATAATGTGCAACTGGAATCTTTCCAACGACAGTTAAATCATTTTACGTAGATCCACAAATTTAGTCATTCGAATCGGGTCAATTATATCCCAAGGTGATCCAATGTCCAATTACTATAAAAATCACAGGGGCCACTGAATGTAACCTGGGAGTATCTACGAAGAACGCTGCATCATCATTCCGCCTCCGACAAGTTCAAAGTTTATGCGCGCCAGACTTCTTTATACTAGGCACGTGGCTTCGAGGTTGTCACTGTCAACGTCTTTCTCAACGTCTCGTACCAGCGAAATGGAATTTATGAATCTTCTCAGCTGGAACGTTGGCCATGATTTTGGTGGCCAATTGACGTCGCGAAAACGTGAAATTACGCGATCAGGAAACTTCCACCATTATTGGTCGTCTTGTGTGGCTTGTTGCCCAGCCTTGTTGGAACCACATATCGTCCAAGTCATGATCTTCAATCGCCGGCCAAAAAAAATCGGTTATCATTCGACCATATCGCTCCGAATCGACTGTAACCGTCCGCCCATTGGCATCTCCGAAGACATACGGACCAGTGACACCTTTCGACCATAGAGCACATCAAACAGTCACTTTGTCTGGATGCAACGACACCTCTTCGATCACTTGTGGGTTTTCTGACCCCAATATGCGGCAATTTTGTTTATTTACATACTCACCGAGTGAGAAATGTGCCTTATCAGTGAAGAAAATGTTGTTCGAAGAATCGGTGTTTATTGTCTGTTGTTCCAACACCCAAGAAGCATATCTTGTGAATGGTCAGCAGGCTTCAATTGTTGCTTAAGTTGAACTTTATAAGGATGGAGATGCAAATACAAATGCAAAATACGCCATAGTGAGGTGTACGACACGTTCAATTGCTGCCGGGAAATCGATGAATTCGGATCATCAGAAACACTTGCACTTACAGCAGCAATATTTTAGATAGAGGGTGCATTACGATGATGCACAGGCCTTACGACATCAGTAACGCTTCTACTCTCTTCAAATTTCTTCACAATTTTACCGATTGCTTGCGTAGTCCGTCGATTATGACGTTTGAATCACCACATTCAACTTATATTATGACACTTCAAATGACAGCTGAGTTTGGCAGGTGTCAAATGCCAACGCTACCAACTTAAAACCACGAAATGAATGACTATGGACTGAATAAGAATTCTTTAGAGGTTTTGGGAAATTTTCCTAGCATTAGTTACTTCATTTTGGATACAAGTTAGTGGTTCAAATAATTCTTTGTTTCTCGGAAGATCCAGGCCTTCAGAGAGATGTCGTCTTGGAATCGATGTGTTCGTGATTCTTTGAAAGATACTCCACTTTTCTAGCTCGTTTCCACCGGCCTTAACCAGTGCTTGTGTATTTCCTGATTTGGTCACTAAAATTCTGTAAACCTCCTTGAGTGCTGCGTCATAGCAGAGTTTCGATAAAGTCTGTTGCAAAAATTTTAATTTCAATTTCAAACATTTGAATTCTCTTCATGCGTTCCAAATAGTAGGGGCCATATAAATTGTTTGCAAATAAGACACCTAGACTGCTACCTCTGTTCACTTCTTGTCCATAGAAAGAGAGTAACTGAGCGCAACGCAATACAGATTTGTTGGTTGAACTACAGCAAAGAGGTCGACGATGCGGTTGTGTGAATTCCTAGACATGCGTTTCGGCATAAGGGATAGAGTTTGCCAGTGCAGTAGAAAGTGGTCCTTAAAATTAGTCACTACTGTAAGGTTCGACATGTTGTACATGACTTTATAGAGAATTTTATGGCATCCGACCCTTAACTTGCTCTTATGTTAAGATCTTCCACCCAAATTCAAGCATGGGCTAGATGAGAACCATTAGGGGGCCTTTTGACTGAAGTTTCGTCGTCGAAATGGACGTCTCTATATCTACTTGCATTATTAAACAGTACAATGTAAAAATGAACCACTTCTAGGTCTTGTCGTTGTTGTAAAAGGACGCGTGTAGACAGTTTATAGTGTCTAGATTCATGCCTGCCACTTGTATCTATGTTTTGAACAACAGGAGACCCAAATGAGAGCTGCGTCTTCCATCTTCAATAGAACCCAATAAGCTAAAGTTCGATGTGCAAATGGGCATTTGGTTAAGCCAATATGATCTTAAATGGACGTACAGCCATGTCTTTTTAGAAAATTCATTATACTTGCGTTCGAGAGATGCGCAGTTTTCTAGAACCATGCGGAATCGATTAATTGCGGTCTTTACTTATCAACCCGTGTAAGCGCCTACGCTCATAGCGAGATTGAATGGCGTCAATCACTAGTGTGATCTGCAACGGGGAATAATCTCCGCTTTCGATCATATGATCATTCTGGGGAAACACCATTCAGATTAGTACCAAATGGTGAGGTCGGAACGTCTCTGTTGCTTACGTGGAGACCTGTCTCGATAGACTTAGTTTGACGGGATGCATATGCATCCATGGGAGCAAGAATACGTCTTGCCATCGCAAGTCGAAAAACCCTTCCTGCGATTTTAAGTACAAACCACAGCAACAGGGGGCCTAACTCTTCAAATCAGGATGGAATCGAAGTTACTGGAGCTCTTGATTCCCTTAATACAGAATTGAACCTGTATCGGACTGTCTCTAGAGAGGTGTAAGGACTTCCGCAGATCCTCTGTATTCACTGGCAGCTTGGCGTTCAAATATATCGCAGGTCAAATGCAATGTCGCCACACTTAATGTTCTTTTGTACCTTTAAAACTAAACCAACTACGCTGTTAAATTGAGCGGGGGCACCGACTCATCACTTCCGGCGTTTTGACAACTTACCGTCAGAGCATTGATTCGAGTACATACGTAAAATAGTCACGACGCCGTTGTGTAGTATATCTGCAATTTGGATGGTTTGTGAATGCACTCACAACGCATAGCTCACCATGATCAAATGGTAGACAATCTGGAACACAAAAAAGACATCTGTCAGAAGGTGAAATGAGTGAGTTCAGAGAATCCCTATTGGGAAATGGACGCATCTTACGACGCTGATGATGAATATCTCTAAATCTGTATTTAACGTTGAATGATTCTCCTTTGATTTCAATCTTGGAAATAAAATAAGACGTTCAACTCACTCCTTTTAATCGCAGGCCTTATTCTTATATCTAACTCACTTCATGATTTTAGGGAGCTTGGTTCCGCTAAAGTTAAATTTAATCAGGGACTGGTCAGGGAACAATTGAAACAGTGTGCCACTTTTTTCGATCCTTTTCAGGGAATTTTCACTAAACACCAAGCCATGTTCGTATCTATTACGACTGGGGGTGCAATAGAATGCTTCTTTTTGGCCAATACATTTATACGGACTTCTTGGACTTGATTAAGAAGTCTGGTTTTCCGAGAATATCAGAAAACTTATGCCAATTTACATTAGTCCTCCTCAGTTCTTTGTGAGAACTTCCTGATTTTCTATAGTTAGATCGCAGATCCTTGTTCTGTCACCAACGATATTTTCATTAAAGAATATTGTAATGCACTACCCAAACTCGTAAGTCAAAGAATACTGACGGATTTCGAGTAATTGAGCACAAGATTGGTCTGATTTGAATAAAGCGAATGATTTAAATCTCCCGATCAAACTCAAAACTTATTTTGGTGCCTGAAACCTTGCCGTCGGTTTTACCTCTGATTTGTGATGCAGTCTACTGAACGTCTAGCTTATCAAAATAACAACTCCTGCAACCAATCAAAGTAGCAACTCTAAATCATGAGGCCACGTGTCCAAAAACCGCGTAGGCTTCTCCGTCCATCAATATGATCAAATATCAGCGTTGCTTTCCGTGAGCGTTATTTTTAGCCTCTCAATATCAATCAGATACGATTAGCAAAAAAAAAAAAATCCCGCTCGCTGATTGATTTGTTTAATTACCGTTGGTAAGCCGGCAGCCGCGACAGAGGCCGCGCCGACATTTCCTAATAATTGCATAATCGTCGGCGAAACGTGCCCGCCCGACTCGATTAAGAAATATTTTCGAGTAGAATGCCGTCTGACAACTCTTCATCGAGCAAGGGGGGACTGGATTCGAATATTTTTGCTCGTTAAACGCTCGTCGACCTTTCACTTTAAAGAACAATTGTTTTTGTTGTGTTTCTTATCATCACCGTTAGTGTAGTCCACAGTTTAGTCAGCAAGCAACGACGAGTACGTTATTGAACACAAAATTTTCATCAAGCATCGGTGGTTCAGTGGTAGAATGCTCGCCTGCCACGCGGGCGGCCCGGGTTCGATTCCCGGCCGATGCAATCTCTTTTTTTTTTTCTACGTTTCTTGTTGTCTTGTTCGTGTGACCTTGGGCAGTATTCTAACACTCTCAGTACAAAACTATACAACAACTTGTGCGGCCAGAGGATTTACGACTTTTTCCCCGATTTCAGGAGAACGATAACCTTATCCGTCAATCGGTAGATACTATATACTATGAAGCCGCATGTGTCCTTGATCTTTTCCAGTAGCGATGTGTTCCTCATGATAAAAGTTGTTCCTTTTTGTATTCAATTGGGCGCGGTGCGGTAGATTTAAAGGTTTGATAGAGATTTCAGATGTTAGCGATTAACAGCTACTGGTCTTGAACGTGCCTCCCTCCCACAGAGTCGTCAATCAGGCTTGTTGACTGTTGACTTAGCTCAAACGATTTTTTTTTTTAGTTTCCAATTCACGCAGATTGAGGTGTTTAGCTGCTGTTTCAATTCGAAAAGAGAAAAATACAAATTATTGGGAATTTACCATGGAACCCATCTGGCGAGGTAATAAAATGTTTTTATTTTCATGTGTTAATTGAATTATGTGATCTAGCGCGCAGAGTTTTATTATAGAATAGTGGACGGCGGACGGTGGTATTTGACGATTAGAAACCTGGTCATGGGTTGAAAAAGTACTAAAATTTGGAAACTAGATCGATCGGCGCATGGGGTGTATGATTGGAATACAAGGCGTACTCGTATCAGATGCTTAGTATGCTAATTGACCCTTTACACAAGTCCAAAGTGAAGGTTTTGTTTTACGAGTTTTTCAGACGCCGAAAGGGCATTATGATGGCAAACGATACAAATAGAAATGTCTTAGCAACCTGATTGGAATGTTAAAGACATCATTAGTTTGACCGTTCACTTGATTTTTGAGCAACCTTGAACATATATCTCTGATTTGAGAGAGTCAATTGATTTCAGATTGGTTTTTGAGCATTTTGAAATGATGATGACCTTGTCCTTACAATTTATGTGTATCTGCATATTTTCTTTTATAGTCTGGGATTGCAACTGACATACACCTTTTCGGGTACAAAAATCGTTTCTCTAATTCGGTATATGAGGATAGTTAGAGTCTTGTTGATACATATGCTGAATGCTCTTAATAATGGCTTACGAAATATGCTAGTGACTTTCTGGACGGATCACTTCCCTCAAACACTTGTCCTTAAAACTGTTCTAAGATAGCTTGCAAAGCCTCTTGCGTTTCTTTTATCAATGTAAAGTAAAACTTCTAAGCCAACTCCGATAAGTATCAGCATTCTGTAAAAGCGTCCGTATTTTTGTGGCCCTCAAAAGTTCGATGTCCTTTAACACAGAGCCGGATATCTTTTTGATGCTTCACATCACATCATACCATTTGACGTGACCATTTGTCTGTTGTAATCCTTCTACGAGGGTTGTCTGAAAAGTTTCCGACCACAACGTAAAGATAGCGATACTCATCAATAAAAGCTAGTGAATGCTAGTTGTGCATCTTTTGACAGTTACTTACCGAAGTTTCAGTCATTTTGGACGCGCAGTTTTTAGTTGACAGTCATTTGAGTGAGTCAATGTGATTTTTTTTTGTGAAAATGGAAAAAAATTGAGTATTGAGCTGTTATTAAATTCTTGTTTTTGAAAGGCAATACGCCTACGCAAATCGAAAATGAGTTGGACTCTGAGTATGGGGACTCTGCACCATCATTTACCACAGTGAAATTTTGGGCAGCTGAATTTAAACGTGGCCGTAAGAGCTTCGGGAGGTCCAAAAATTGCAACCACCGACGATAACATTGCTTAAGTTTACTAAATGAAAATGTCCAAAGAACGTGTTTGTTACATATTAAATCAAGATTTAGGCATTAGAAAGCTGTCCGCGCGTTGGGTCCCGCGTTTGCTTGCGTTAGACCAAAAACGTGTTCGAATGAACATTTCCAACGCTCTGTTGGCGCAGTTTAGGCGCAATAAATCCGAGTTTTGGCGCCGATTAGTTACTGTAGATGAAACTTGGATACACCATTATACGCCCGAAACAAAAATTCAGTCAAAACAGTGGACTGCAAAGGCCGAGCCGGCTCCAAAAAAAGCAAAAACTGTTTTTTCGGCTCGGGAAGCGATGGCGACTGTTTTTTTTTTTTTTTTGGATAGGAAAGGAGTTATCGTAATCGATTATCTTCAAAAAAGAAAAACCACTACAGGAGCATACTACGCATCATTACTTGCCAAGTTGAAGGCAGAAATTGCGGAAAAACGGCCACATTTGCAATAAAAGAAAATCCTGTTTCACCAAGACAACGCGCCGTCTCACACCTCAGCAGTTGCCCTGGCGAAAATCCATGAATTACGGTTTGAACTGCTTGACCATCCGCCTTATTCACCAGATATAGCCCCAATCGACTTCTTTTTGTTCCCTCATCTAAAAACTGCGCACGAGGACAGAGATTTTCGCCAATCACCTTCGTGAACAATTATTTTGCAGAGAAAAAAGGCAACTATTATTGCGACGGGTTAGAGAGATGGAAGCATCGCTGGGAGAAGTGTGTTAAGTTACAAGGAGACTATGTAGAAAAAAAAAAAAATTTGAGAAAAAATGTCTTTTATCATTGTTCGATCGGAAACTTTTCAGACAACCCTCTTAGTTGCTTTCACTCAAATTTAAAGACATTTTCGTAAAAAGATGAGTTAGCGCTCCAGTTATAAAGTGACTACAGAGTCAGAGCCAACCACATCGAGCCGAGTACCTGGAGTTTAATGCGAGTGTAGGATATTCACAAAAAACTATTGTGACTTGGTTCCAGTAAGTGAGCGCTTCGCTGTCTTCTAAGAGACGTCAGTTAGTGTTAATTTAGTCTGTGGGGCAATTTAGAGAGTCATGCCAAAACTAAAGTCAAACCTTAATGTCAATAGAAGGCCTAACCGAGGACGTAGGCAATTCTTATGCGCGATCTGATTGTGACCTAGGAGCCGAACAAGACTCCGTGAAGTCAGCTTATCCGACGGCATTAAGCTTAGTTCTCCCGAACATTACCGATCTACCCTGCAAATTTTGAGAGTGTTTGAAAGGGGTTTAAGGGCAGCTTGGTTGTCAAAATAGATACTCGTAAACTGCCTTCAAGGTTGTGAATATCTAGGCTTGGAAAAAGGACGCAAGTTTTCCTTACAAAGAATGAAAGCAAACATTATCGTCTTCGAGAGAAACACCAGCGCCGCACCCTGAACTAGTTTTAGTTTTATACTTTTCCGTCAAGACCCGGAACCAATCCTGGTCACAAGTAATGTCAATTTCATATTGTTCCAGCAACAGCAATATGTATGTTTCCAAAGACCTAATTTTTAAAAAAGAAATTGACTTTGATAGTGCGGCTACCGATATAAATACTAAAAGGGGGGGGGGGGGGGAATATCAGTGCATTTAGAACAGAGCCAGCACAACCTCGATGACTTGCTCAAAACTCCTCTACACTGCCAGAAGACAGCACCTCTTTAGAGCAGACAGTCGTCAGACTAACATCATTTGCATACGCCTGGGTATAGAGAATGGTCAAAACTAGTAGTTGTAGTGTAGTGTTAAACAATGAGTTGACCAACCTACACCATTAGTGTGGAAAAAAAGCCATCTTATGAGCTTCAAATTGCAGTGAAAATGCTCAGCGCGTATTTCTGCCCAACAGATTTTAAAGCCAACTCTCACGGAAGCTTCCGTATTATTGGAACGTTGCTAACTATATAGCGGATATGTTCGCAAAGCATTTTTTTTTACATGAAGTTCTACCATCCTATCTATGCTCTGCAATATGAAACAGGTCAGACCTATAGATCTGAAGCTCTTGGTGAGTGTTAAGTCATCTTTTCCGATTGTTGGTATCGAGGCTACATTCACTGTTCGCTATGGTTTCAGTATGTATGCCAATGGCAGCATAGCAGTGAAAAATCTTTTCAGAGTTGTCAAAGGTACTCGTATGTTTCCTGTTTGTAACATAACTGGATGTAAGCCATCGGTTTCTGGCGGCTCGAATTCATCAAAGGAAGCAATATCTCGTTTGATGGCTTCGACGGTTACCTCAACCTATACTAACTACGACGTGTTGTGTTATTTAGCTCACTTGCAGCTTCGGTGATAGGAGCTGTTTCCGACTGGTTCTAATGAGGTTACCAGGCAATTGACGTCTCAAACATGAGACACCGATTTTCTGAGTGTTTCCGTTCTGGATGAAAACCTGCATTTCTTTTCACGTCTACGGTATTGATTTAAAATATTCCAGAGGCTATGTACACGAGAAATCGGAACAAGAATAATAACCGTGTCTTACGCCCATACAGACCTGAAACAGCCGATCGTAGGAATAGCAGAGTGATTTGACTACGATACACGTAATACAGCCACCCACAAAAGAGCGTCTGACAAAGGACGAATGTTTTGATGAAGGCTTAGGCAATAGGTCTTGAATTCTGGACACGTTAATGCTTCATGTACAGTTTTTATAAATACTTTTCCAATATGAATGCTGAAGATAATGTCAACCCTTATCTCTAGCCCTACGTAGAGGTATGATATTGAAATAATGAGGGTAGCCTTGGTATTGTTGTCAAGTAAAGCCTGTTGTTAACTTTTGTCCTAATAAAGTAAGGAATTCAACTTGACGGCCAAGCCAAACAAGTTGTGTGAGTTAGTGCTTCTCTCGTCTTAACATCAACCGTCAACTACGTTGTTGACTGTGCACTCCGGTAGTATGATAGGTTTCCGAGTTCACCTAGGTGCGAACGTTCGATATATTCAAATTACATATTGTAGTTCGGTTATGGTTGCAGATAGCTTAAACATCTCGAATGCACAGAAACAATGTGATGGAGTTTATCGTCAGACCGCTGTGATCACAGAAGATTTTCAGAGCCCTCTGTTAATCTTTTAAAAGGTCTTAAATCGCCACCGTTCAGTACTGAGGACCAGTAGCTGCGATGGCTGTCGAATACGAACAGAAAGAAAGTACATCGGGGACCTTTTCTACAAGCTGTTTTACTGAGGCATAGAGGAAGAATGAGCCATTTAATCTGGGTGACTATAGCCAAAAATTCTGTCCATCCAACTGAGATGAAGTAAACATATTTATATTCAAATTAAGGTCTAGCGAAACTGGTAGAGTTGACGACATACCACCGGACACCATGAGATGACTTGAAAAAGAGCAAAGACCAATTATTGGGAAAGTATTGTCGATCAATGAAAAAAAATCCTCAAAATCACTTGAAAGATCCTATCCTGTGCTATGTGACGACTTAAATCCTCTTTTTATTCGGGTTAGTCCATATCAGTTTATCTCTAGCCCAGACAATCCTTACACAGACCAAATTTATCTAGATTTTGGAAAAAGGATTATGAATTGCAGATCGAAGGCTCACAACTTTTTCATGTATTTTGAATCCGCGTTTAATAGCTTTTGTCGATAGCGTAATTCTTCGTTTTTAAATTGTTACCAACCTCTCCCGAATATGCAGGATGATTGTGGACAATTCACGCTGCGCATTTAATTGCTTAGTATGTATCTTACCGAGGCTTTTGATTAGCAAGACGGTTATAGGCAAGAAAACGCGGCAAAATGCGATGTTTTAAAGTCATTCTCAGGGAAATTGCGCAGAACTTACAAGCTTACACCAAAGCCACAACCTTTCCGAAGTAACCAGCAAACGTTGACGATTCAGCGAAGATGAGTCAATCGATCAACGAGGTGAAGACAAAGTAATCGTATATGTAGTCTACCCAAGGGAATATTAAGCACGCACCTACGAGTATTGAACGGAATGTCGCTTTAGACAAGTAAAGTTTGCCATAGTTACGGACTTCGTCAACCAAGGCTCAACTTCCAATTCTAACAACGACACCAATGATAAGATCAAACGAAGAAAAACTCCTGCCAATCGATGCCTGTTTAGTATAGAAAGCCAATGGCCTTGATGGCTAAGATGTGTGGAGCACACGAATTCTAGCACTCTGACTTTGAGAATCTTCGAGTTTTTTCAGAAGAATGGCACCGTCGAGGAAGATATTGACTCAGTGTAAAGGGAGTTCAACGTGGGTAGAAAGAGTTGATAGATAAGGCCTAAGTCCATTTTGCGCTCTAGCTTAAGCTAACAACAGAAGCCATTCATTCTGGTTGATCTCAGGCAAAGAGCAGGAAAACTAGCTAGGTGCTAAGAAGTTTTTTAGATTTTCTACTTTTTTTTTTTATTAAAAGTTACAAATAAGTATATTCTTAACAAGAATTTCTTTTCATTACAGATCTGGTGGACAGCGCTATCCGTTGCTCTGGGCTTAGACATACGAGGTGATGTAATCAAAGGAGTGCCATGTGTAAAGCGATACCATCAACTTTTCTGTCCTACAGCAGGAAATAGCTATCCAATGTAAGTTAAGGTTCTCCAATATATACGAGTATAACTCAATCAAGTCGAAATCCAAGCAGCACGATTTGCTGCCAACAACTGAATCCATTATATACGAATGTGTGTACAAAAGTCTTAATTTTGTTTAGCTCGCGTGATCTCTATCTGCGGTATTTGCTATGCTATCCTAAAAGTGGTGTTGGTTTCATATTCGTGTTTGGGAAATAATTACCTAAACTCACCACACCATACACAGGTTTGTACGAGTATGTACATATTCGCATCTATGACAAGTTCGTATTTTTTCATCGAATTTCTGCGGAATGGTTTTTAGATTTTGCAGTCGGTTATAATTGAATCAGCTTCCAGGGATAGTTTATGGGAGATGGATGTCGTTTTGGGGTAAAAGTTAAACAATAGTTGCACACATGACACAGCTCACATGGCCGATTTCACATGTCTCATATGGCTCACATGATAGAGTTAATAGAAGTGGGTGGCCTTGGGTTCGGTCAATGAATTTTTGGCGTATCTCTTGGGTTAATTTGGGGGTCAATTTTGGAGCTTGCAATCTTCAAACGTGGGTGAAGCAATAATTTGTTTATCTAGAAGCCAAAATTATTTGCCAGTTGATGAATGATTTCATAAATATACTCCGACAGATGTGCATCAGAATATGGCAAGTTGGGTGTGACAATTTTTCAGTTAAATGGATATGTCTAGCCATAGATAGTTAATGAATACTAATTGATTTCACCAGCTGGCTTGGCAATATTTGCATTTTAAAGGCATGCTAATCTTGAAGAGTCTAAGTTCGAATTCTGTAGCTTGTTCAAATCTCGGCACGTCTTTGGTCATTGGATCGTCCTCCTTAATGCAGAACTTCATGAGCTCCGATTCTGATGTTCTGTAAAAGCGAATCCCAAAAACCCGAAACCCCGAGTACTTCCAATATGTTTACCCTCAACCTCAACTTGTTATCGATGTCACACTGCAGGAGAGTACAGGAAACCTCGATCTTTGGAATTAGTCTGTACGAAACTAAGTCGCCATCATGCACAACAGTATGATGAAGTGAGCTTACAAGATCCTTTGTATAGATGTTGAATAGGATCGGCGAGTCAACCGCATGTCAAATATGTTAATTTCCCTACTGATGTGCTTATTGAAAGAACGTACAGCAACGGCTTACTTATGTCCAGTCTTGTCAGCTTGTACAAAAGTTTCTGTTTAGCATTTTGTTACTGTTCTGTAGTCACAGCTACTTGCTTCTTTGCAAGACCTTAGGACCAGTATATTGGTATATTTACTCCTGTGAAGTTTGTCACAGACATGACAATTCACATTCTTAAGCTGAAGTCTCTTATCACAAGCAGTAGTTCGCGGAAATGATGGCGAAATTAAAGTGATTGCAAATCGAGTTGTACAGTTGAACTGCCTATATCAAGGAGAATACTTTACTAGCACCGAAGACTTGATCACTTGAACGAACGAGATCTGTGAGACGTATCTCGAAAAATGTTAGCGACTCAACTACATAGATATAAGTGACAACAGAAAGCATCAGTTGATGTCCGTCTGCACATAAAGGTATTGGACCTGGTGTACACTGATGTCTGGGGACCTTCCAAGGCAGAGTTATTGTCTCATTCGAGGAACTTCATTACTTTCATTGATGACCGATGGCGCGAATTTTTCTTTCTTAAACAAAATAGTGACGTTTTTCGTGCCTTTAGTTTGTAGTCCCAAACTGGTCTGATTTATGGAGACCAAAACTGATCACAAAGTTGAATATTTGATGTCGGATAATAGGAGAGAGTTTCTGAGAAAAATTGGGGTAAAACGTCCTTTTTAGTTCCACATGCGCAACAGTAAAATAGAAAACCACTTTTGTGCATAACAGTCACAGCGTCAAAATATTTGCAAAATAGGTGTTCGACGGTCAGTTAGCAGGGTCACACACTGTTAGAATGTTAAAACCGAAGAGTGCTAGACCTGAGACATCTGAAGGTATTTGGAGCAAAGGCATTCGTCCTGGACAATGTATCTGGTGATTATTACGAGGGTTGTTAAGTTTATTGAAGACAAGCCGGTAGACTTTGAGCGTCAAAAAAATATATTTACTTTCCTATTAAAAAGCCTGTGAGTACGGGTATGTTCGAATCAGCATCAGTGCAGATACCAATGCAACTTCAGAAGAAGATGAAGAGCTCCAGGTAAAGATGAAACTACAGAATTATGAGTGAGTTTCGATAGTCTGCTCAAGGTCCCAAAAGCATAACAACAGCGCTCCTTAGCCAAAAGCTTATAGTTCCATGTCCGTCATGTGTAGTGAAAGTTTGCTTTTATCAAAGCAGTCAGTCCTAGATTTAATTGACCATCCGTGAACTAGAAATAGGCTTTTCATACGATCTCCTCATAACTGCTGTGTTTTCTTCGCGAAAAGGGGGAACGCTTTCTGGCCTGACTCCTCTACGAGTAAAAGGTGTCACTATCTCTTTAAAATTCAGCGTACTACTTGGATATTATCCGGAATCTTTATAGTGGTGTTAGCTTTCTACCAGTATAAGGGAGCTATAGTGTGATGTTTGCCCAAGAGAGACATGCAATTCCAATGTTGATGAAATTATTTTATTTATACTATACTGGACTGGATACGTTTTTGGAAATGGTATTCTGCAATCAGCTATGAATTCTAATTGCCGGTAAAGTCGGCAAGGATGAACATCGATGACATAGTATAAGTATGTTACTTGTACGTTTTGCGGAGGAGCTCGCAGAAGTAATGTGTAGTCAAGCTATGCTGATATATATTTCAATCAACTGATGGTCGAACCGGAAGATGTTTTATCCTTTTGTTTTTGACAAATCTACTTACTTAGGCCACAGACTCAAGGTCCCAGTTAAACTAACTGTTTGACATCTCCTAGTCAAAGAAGTGGCAATCATTCCACTTTTAAACAGAGAGCAAATCATGATCATGTGTTTAGTGGTCCAAGCCATAAAATGTGGACAATATTCGGTGAAGATGTTTAGAAAAATTATTCAGCTCAAACACATGTGTCAGCAGCCCCGGAGAACAGATCACTTCCTTAGTAATTCTCGGGGATGAGACATGCTTCCTCTTTAAGCTGTCTTTTCTTTTTCATTTTTCAAGTTATTTAGCCTGGGCTAGGTTTGGGCAAAAGGGCTTCTTTCTTGTTCTGTTGCAAGCGAAAATAACTTTCCCTACACCCTAAACACAATGGGAGCACTTTGCAGTTGCGAGCATCACCTAAGTTGAATCTGCGTCATACCTTCGCAGTGGATTCGAAAATACTGCGATCTGGAGCTTTGATGTCTTCTGCTCTATATGACCTAATTGCTTTATTTCTTTAGGATTAGTAGTATTTTCAAACGACGAGATTTTGTTTTTGTGATCTATGGATTGCTTCTTGACAAGTCAACTTCAGCTCCAGCAGTTAGTTAGGACAGTAGGTTATAAACGAAGAGGTTATAAAAGGAGTTGGCACTAGGATTTCCTGGGCATCACTGCTGGATGTACGTTGGCACATTGAATTTCATACACGTCGGGCTAAAACATGCCTCTAATACCTATGTTCTTAGTTAACTTTTACATGTATGCTTAGCGCTTATAAGATCAATCTATATCTTCAATCATGACAGGGCATTACTCAGCACGTTATAAGTTAGTCTGCCATTCTAGAGCTATTAAAATAAATCTTAAACCTTTATTGTGAATGTCACCCTAAGGTATGACTTCATCGAATTCTTTTATATCAGCCAGTGTCTCGTAGAACCAGTTTCACATATGATGCGTTCCAATTCTTTTCCAATTGCGTCAATCATGCAAATAGAGCGTCTGAGTGTCGACTCATATGAAATGTTGTACCTTTATGAAATTGATTTGAATCTTTTCATGAAACCTAACAGATTGTCTCGTTAGCTTTAAGATTGTTTCTGTTCTTAAATCCCACCTTTCAGGCTTACAGGCAGACACGTAAGAGGTAGCAATTTGGTCAAAAAGATCATTCAGTTTGAAGTCTGATCGTGTACAGTACAATTTGTTCACACGTCAAAAGTAACGATAATACGTTAATAATTAGGGCCTCTCAAAAGTAAATCAAAAAAGGGGATTTTCGAGCCAAATAACCCCATCCAGCCATTTAATGAATCAACTGTCGTTATATTTGCATTTGATATGTCGAACTCGCACCCTCCATCTAAGCAAGTACCTAACAACCTCTCAACCCACTCAATCTTCGGTGATTTCATTGAAACGAGATGCAAATTCAAATGAGTTGATTACCATCACAATTGATCACTTCAAGATTCCCACAATCTTAGTCACTTCAGATTCACCGATAGCCAGTCATCCGCGAACCGACTTGAAACCGTAACCTCAGACAATGCAACGACTTTTCGCGTCAGAGAATCTCCAATGGAATTCAATTACTAATTTCATTAGATAATCAGATGAGCAAACCCTTTACACATGTCAAAGTAACCGTCGTCGTTCATTGTAGAGTCATCAATTTATTTATATTCCACCATCAATATCCGTACCGTAACTATTCTGATCATTAGTCAAACGAACCTGTTCCAAAAGGTTCTTAACCTCAACACGTTGGAGATACTCGTACAATGACAAGTATGTCGAATGATGTAACACGAAAACAACTTGTCCAATGACCTACTTGAGTAGTCCAAATCCAATTCCAATTCCAATGACACTAACACTTTCACTTTTTATCCTTTTCAGTGACAAAATCGAGCGATTTATTGACGACAATAAGGCACTGATGCGACGGATGTATGGGGACTTTGAAATGAATATGGATACAGGGGGGCCAACACAACAGACGAAACGTAAGAGACGATTCATCGATGAACCGGATTTGTTTATACCACCGGGGGCATTCCCGGCTGTGCCAGAAGATATTGACAGCGATCACAGCACCGACAAAGGTGAGACATACTTTGGTAAGTTACGCAATAAGCGACAGTCTTCAAATCGGAATCCGAAATTGCCATTCAGCAGAGATAAGATCAATGCTGGACAAGCTGGTTCATCAACTGGAAGGTGAGTACAAAAAAAAAAAAAAAACCACCTCACAAATGTAAATAGTTTGACAATATTCTCATTTGTAGACTGGATGCTTGCGAGTCAAAGATAGAAATCGTTACACCATATTGGGCCTCGAATTCAGCCGGAAAAATTCGCGCAATTGTCAACACGCAGCACTTTGAACAGGCGATACATCAAGAGATATGCTCGTAAGTACAGGGTGCAACTTAAAATAGTACCCGTACTATAGATACTATTTAAGATATTGAAATTCCACTTAATTCTGTTTTAACTCAGAGCTTTGGCTCGTTCAGATAAGAGAGTTGAACTAGTCGATTATGTTGGAAACATCTTTTAACGCTATGCAAATGATGTGACTAGAATTTCGCCATTGATAATAAATCTGTGATTTTTATTGGAAATTATTATTTTTTCAATGGCAGTGCTTAGCTAGCACTGTTTGAGCGAAATTTTATTTTTAGCATCAGGGACAAACTGTGAATATAGAAACGAGCGTCGGAGAAAAAATTATGGAAATGTATGTGCTCACTCTCTGACTTTGATGTCTAAGTTTTATGTATCCAGATGAACGAATTTATATTTGTTCTCATTGGCACTTATCTAAATACAGTGAGGTTAAGTTAGTTGGAAATAGCATTAATCCTCTCTTTAGATGCATTCTTTCAGAGGTCATAATTTCTTCACTTTTCAAACTAAACAGGGATGTCATGGAGGTTTTCTGCTACTATTTATTTCAAATGGATAGAAGCCCTACTTCCTTAAACCCAAAACAATCAGGAGGGTTTGCGTTCATTGAATTAACACTTTTTGTAGGATGCCGGCGAAAATACCGTTGTCCGTTGAAGCTAAACCCCTAAAGCACTAGTCTTCACGAACATATTTGAAGTATCTGAAGTAAAAGTAAAGGCCTAAGATAAGGTACAAGTAATAGGGATGTAATAAGCTTTTTTACATGCTCTTGGACTTTCATAATAGAGACAGAATACCAGAAGAAAATAAAAGGTTAAATGCCTGCCGAATAACTCTTAGCCAAAACATATGAACGATGGCCTGACTGCTTTCAGTGATGCAATGTCGGTAATACAGCGATCGAGCCATCGCTGCATAAATCTGTCACAATTAGGGATAACAAAAGTTGCAAAACAGTAAATAACTCTCAAATGAAAATTTCCATTTCAGAACAAGAAAGACGCAATGCAGTTGAAGAATGCTAATTTTTTAGAAAAATCTTACATTCAATCTCAGTTCAGTCCGGACCTTAACCTCAACTAATGAACGTCTCCATTTAACACAGGCTTTCCATTTCTTGGGTTGGTACATCTGACATCTGATTATTACATCTATCATTTGGCGCCATTAATCGGAAGTTTCTGCGTGATAGCTTTGTAAACAGTCAGTGTTTGTTGTGTTCCGCGAATTTCGCAATATCTAATTTAGTTGAGCAAAGAATTCGCCTGAATTTTTGTGTTTCCAACAAAAAATCATGTGCGGAAGCGTTGAAAATGTTCACAGCAGTCTACAGAGATTCGACAATGTTGAAATCACAAGCGTACGAGTGGTTTAAAGAGTTTTTTTTAGCAAGCCGTACTGTGGTTGATGATTTTCCTCGTACCGGTCGTCCAACCACCAGTATGACTGACGTAAACATAGAAAAGTTAAGTTGTCCTCACAGATCATCGTGTGAGGATCAGGGAGATGCAGCCGATCTTGGTGTTTCGTTTGGATCGGTACAGAGCCTTATGCGCTATGTTTGGGGTATGAAACGAGTTGAAGCACGGCTGTGCAAAGAGTGCTGAATTTGTCGCAGATGTTGCTAAAAAAATGTATTCTTTGGGCCAAAATGTTATCGTTTGCATCATTGCCGGTAATGAGACATGAGTCTTTGAATATGACATCGAAACTAACCAACAATCATCGGAATGGCTCTTCTCAGACGAGCCAAAATCCAAAAACTACGACAGAGTTGATCCAAAATCAAAGCCTTGTTGACCGTTTTCTTTGGTTGCCGTAGTGTGGTCCAGTTCGAATTTCTTCCGTCAGATGTTCGTCGCAAGAGGCTAGAATTGAGGAGAAACAATTCGTGGTTATTCAGAAGGTAGCTGAGGTCTTCTTCCATTGCGTGGTATCTACGGAAAGGTCTCAGACGACTAATATTCGCATTTTTCTGAGGCTCATGTCCCTGATGCTTTTGTAAAGTGTGACTCTGACATTGGCTTACAGGTCGCGCTTTAATTTTTCACTAAAGATAATCTGATGAATTTGGAAAGGAAGTCAACAGAAAGAAATGGCTCTTTAAAGTTCTGCAGATGCGACCTTACAATCAGTAAAGATGTTATGAGTATCGACCAAGACTTCTTGGGTTTTCCCAAAGTATTCACTTAGTTTAAAGGTTTGGTCAATTATGGATTTACTTGTATTGTCTAAGTTCGCACGTTAAGGAATCAATCATATCATTGACAAACAGTTTCAGCAGTTCACATAGTAGGAGAGACTGAATCATCAATAGTTGAAAAATCTTAGAGGGTTTCCCCTTCACATAGGGGTTTTATTCATCACGCACACTAGAGTTCGACCAATTCGTGGGAATGAATTGGAACTCGTATGTCAATCTCTGTCAAGTTCTCTTTTACTATGCATCTCGAAGATGATGGAACCGTGTGCCTTTTATAGAAATATTCCCTAAACCAGCCAACTCCTACCCTCCCCATTATACAACCAAAGATGCTTTTTTTCCTACTTTGACATTTAAATCAATAAAACAGTTTTAAAACTATACTCGGGACAATGCTCGTAAACCCATTCTTCGATATCTGTTTTACCGGTGAGTTGTTGCGAGTATCTATATAATGTACGTCCATATCTTCCAAGGAAAAGTACATTTTATGACTTGATTCTGCGAACAAATACCATCCATCGAAGAGACTTACTCGTAAGTTGAATAGTTGCAAGTTGTATCACTAAATGATGCAATACCGACATATCAATGGAATGACCGTGCTGAAGTGAATGGGAGCTAATTCTGTTCATTAAATGAAGAAATCTATGCATTTGGAATCGAATTTTACGAGCAACGATAGATTACTTTTAGGAAATGAATGCGACGGTTTTAAAGATCGCCACCGATCGAGGTCGGTAGGAATATTCCCAAACAAAACCCAGTTTAATTGAAACAACAGTATATAACAGAGCCCTCAAAAGATGCCGGACTTGATAATGAGGGCACATACCTTCTTCTTACTTCTATAAAACAAATGTGTACTCTCTCAGTTGACTGACTGTTAAACTTACTTACTTACTACTATTGCTTCAGTTCGGAGTGGAGCTGGACCAACAAGGGTCTCCATGCAGCTTGTTTTAAGCTATCTACCTCATGTTTCTCAGCACGCTATGTTGGTTGAATTCCCATTACACTAGCGCGGCCAACTGAGTCGCGGTCAACCTCTACTGCGCTGTTAGTCGGGGGCGAATTCGAAGAGAGAGATTATTGAGGCCAATTTTGTTGTTCGAGAGAGGGATTCGATGAAAGATTGCCTTCTTAGACCATAGAAGGCGCAATTTGGCAAGAGTTTTTCTTCGTGTGATCTCAACGCTGGTATACGAGTACATAGTTGCCTGAACTGATACCGGGAACTAAACAAATCTTTGACGATCTCAATTTTATATCTGTCAAGACTGACATTCTATCCGAAACTTCGGTGTTGCGTGTCCTTTTACGTTGTCAGCATATACTCGGTCTTGCCCTCATTGACTTTTAAGCCTATTTTCGTAACTCCCTTCTCAACACTCGCGAAAGAGCCACTGACAAGCCTGCTTTCTTTCGCTTATGTCAATATCATCGGCATATGGGAATAATTGAACGGACTTTGGTCCAATTTGTCTCTTTTGCCTCTTGTGCTTGCGCGTGAGTTTACCCTATTTTTTCAAAAATTGTGTTAAAGAAATAGCATGAGAGAGCAACGTCTTGTCTAAATCATTTTTTGGCATCAAAAGTCTCGATGAGATCGGTACTGTCCTTAGTAATTCATTTCCATCGTCAATCTGCACAGAAGGTATGCCGAAACTGAACATCTGTCGGTATGGCTCGACCCTCAAGATGCTGTCAAACGTGTTCTAAAAATCAATGACTAGGTGGTTTGTATCGATTTGGAGCTCATCTCTGATGGATTTTTGGCAGTATTGTAACTGGTCTTCAATGTTTAATGCTGGCGGGATAGGGCCTCTTGAAAGATTGAGAGAGACTTGATCGGAAAGGGATTTGGCAATCTCTACTGATTGTAGCCGTCTGACTTCGAAATTCCTCACAATATAAGCTTATTTTGGCGTTGTTTGGTATTGGTCCGAGTCGATGTTGGCTCCTCAGAACGTTCGGACATCCATAATACTGGAGGAGTGACTTCCGTCGGTGCAATGTGGTGGAGTTCTCCAAGTCCACTTGCTAATATCGAGATGTGGAAACCGCATCCTAGTTACGACAATGTTTCGTCCCACCGCAAAGTCGATTAGCCTGAATCCGCTATTGGAGGTGGTGTCGTGCAGTTCAGGTTATATTTTCCGACGGTACTACCAAAGATGTCCTCTCTTCCTAGCTTTATAGCTAGGGTTCTGCTCGTTGGTTTTGTTCAAGAGCTTATATAAGGCTAGTATTGACAAATTTAGCCTTAATGCAAATCGTTACGAAGGGCTCGTCCACATGCCGAAAACTCCAGACTTCTTGCCTAACAACAACAGATTCGCATCCAAAAAGGTGTCGCAGTTGTTCATCCTCTGTAGACCGCCTTATTCCTTCCTTTTATTAGATGACGGTAATACGAGTTTATATCTATATCTCTATATCTGCTTTGCAGCTGAATAATGCCCTCGCCAGCTGTTTGACAGTACTTGGTCTACTAAGGAACCTACTTTTTCACTTGCAGATTCGAAGTTGGTTTTTCTTTTTTCGTGTGCAAAGATTCTCAACAGTTGATCCGTCCGTAGTTTGTCCATTGACGGGCAATAACCTTGTTTCAACACTGGGTATCGTCAGGTTGACGCCTCTTGCTGCCTACACTACTTCTAAAGCACCCAACCTTCGACTAGACGACTCCTTTAACTAAATAAGTTGCTCATTCCTTTAGAGCAACTCTGACCTTATTCTAGTTACCAAGATATTACTCGTAGATGAGGTAAAGGAATTAAAACTCTGCCAGGACCTTCCAATTAGTTTTTTCACTATTTTTCTATTATGTATCAATGTTTCTTAAAATTCCAATTTTTTAAATTATTTTTTAATTTTCAGAAAAGCACAAACACCACGATGTGAAAAGGACTGCGGTTGCGAGCAGAAATACAAATGGCATCGTCTTCTTGCCTACGATCCGGATAATGATTGTAAAGGCATCTTCATGGATTGGTTCTTGTTCCCATCATGCTGTGTATGCAGATGTAATCCATAAGTGAATCCTCACAAATGTCCTTAAATCTTGAACAAAAAAAATAAGGAAATCCGTAAAAAATTTTAAATTTAGTTTTTAGACTAGACAATTGATTTTTCTAACAAACAAGCAAACATTAACGTCAACTAGAACATATACTCGTAGATCATTTAAAACAAAAACTCCTTTATCCTTTATCCTTTATCCTTATTCGCTTTTTATAGTCCCCTCTTTGTTTCGTCTTCTTCATTCTTCATAGAAAATAAGTAATAAACAATGAACAATTAAAGAATTCCTTCTGCTTTTATAAACAAAGTGTTATTCGAGTAAGATAGAAATGAAACAAATAACAAAATGTGTCACAAAAACTATCTCAAAAAACAAAAATGAAAAAAAAAAATGTATATACCTAAAAATAGCTTATATGCTAAATGTGCTCATAAATTTAAGTGATTTGTTATTGTAAGTTTTGAGGAGAAAACCGTTGTTTTTTCTTCTTTCCAATTTAGGTTGTAAACAATTTTATAATTTTAGAACGCTAAGCAAAGAATTGTACTCCTTCCTTCCTTTAGAAATAATAAAAGAAAACTCGTTCGATGAATGTGTGAATACTGATTTGAGATGATCGTATCTAAAATCCATTTCAGACTCTTTAAAGGTCCTGCTCAATTGGGAACCTGCAACATAAGTACTCTTATAGTCCCCACAATATCATTCGCGCATGTAAAGCGGGGCTGTGTCTGAATCGGAATTGTTGTCCACGGTTAGAAAGTTATCCAATCACATGCCTCGGATACAATGTTGACGACCTCAGCTTACTGAAAAAGGACAACGAATTTCGGCTTTGCACCTCAAATGAAAGGTCGCTGCACAGACCTCGTGCAGCCGAACAACTCGTGAAGGCCTTAGACTACTATAAAGCAGATTCGCAATCGCAATTCAAGAACTACGATGGGTCAGACAAAAAATAGAGGAAAAACTACAACATTTACTACGGCGACTGCTACAAAGAGAGAAGACAGCGCTTATTTTGTAGCGGATTTGCTATCCGGGGCAGACTTAGGCAAAGAGTCTTAAGCTTTTGGCATGTGAGCGAATGCCTCGTAATAATCCGCATCAAAGCCAAATACAGGACAATCAGCCTTATTTGCTTACACTCTCTTGCAGAAGAAAAGGATGACACAATCGAGAACTAGTTCTTCGACTATGACCTCCTAGGCAGAACATATTCTCAATGCCTCAGCTATAACATCAAAATTGTTCGGCAGGACCTGAATGCCAAGCTAGGCAAAGAAGTCGTTTTGGAGTTCTTCATTGGGAAACAAAGTCTGCACGATACCACATCTGAAAACGGACTCAGGTGCTTATACTTCGCAACCTCATAGTAGCCAGCACATGGTTCCCATACCTCAACATTCATTAAGGGACCAATTAATCGTCAACCAGATTGACCACATTGTGATCGACGTTAAGCACTCCTCCTACATTCATGATGTCCGAACCTTCCAATCTTTACTCTTTACTCGCCCAAAATCAGGGACCCCCGTACTATCCACAGAAGTCCAAAGGAAATGATGCCAACGAGCCATTCGAGAAGCAGCGCCTGGCGTAATTGCTTTCAAACCGCCACCACATAGAAACCTCTGTTCTGGTTCGAAAGACGTATGCAACCAAACAAGAGGCATACAAAGCTGCTCTGCATCGCAGGACGAGAGCTGCTCGTGAGATCTACGAACATAAAAATACAGACTTCCAAGATGAAAAAAGAAAGAGCAAGAGAATCACGTGATTGAGGAAATGGAGGCAGGAGTAACTGTTGAAAATTCTATAAAAGAATAAAGAGTACATCCCAGGGCTACAAAGTCAGAGCGCAAGCCTGCAAGGACGGAAACGGAAGCCTTCTAGCAGAATCGCAGTCGGTGCTGAAAATATGGAAAGACCACTTCAGCAGACTGTATAACGCTGACGACTACTATAATCCCGCTGTCAGGCAGAATGAATCATCAACACTGGACGATGATAGCAGAGAATTCCGTCCACTTGACCTATACAAAGTTGAAATAGTGATATCGAGACTAAAGTTGAACAAAACTGTTGGCCCAGATGGACTTCAAGCTGACTTTAAAGCAGCTGGAGATGACCTGGTTAGGAACAACTACCAACTTATCTGCAAGATATGTTTAGAAGAAAGCATATTCGATGAATGGAATCTCAGCATCGTTTGCCCAATCCACAAAAGAGGAGATCCCTTCGACTGCGCCAACTAAAGGGGAATCAGTCTCCTGAACATCGCCTACAAAACCTTCTCCGCCGTATTGTATCATCGCCTGAAACCGATCGTGAGGAGTCTCATCGGTCTATATTAGAGTGGGTTCAGACCAGGGAAGTCTACCATCGATCAAATATTCACACTACTGCAGATCTTGGAAAAGATCCTGGAATTCTAGATCCTGTCTGTCGACTTTAAGGCTGATTATGACAGCGTGCACAGGGACGAGATGTATACTCGTAATGCCATTCCTGCCAACCTCGTCAGGTCATGCAAGATGACAATGGAGAATACTGTCTGCTCCATTAAGGTCGGCAACGAATTAGCCGAGACCTTCAATGTCAAAAAAAGTCAATTGTATCTACTTGTACTGTGACGTTTTGTTCGTTTTTTTCAATGTTGCGCGACTCAGTTCCGATCTCAGAAATTTGCCGTACGTAGTTCGGTATGGCTTGTCTGCACAAGTGCCTTTAATCGATAAAGAGGTGATGTGTATCGAACTACATTTATTGGGCATACTAATAGAAGAATTCGAATAATACAAAAGACAAGATCTTGGACACAATATTAAGGAGACTGATGCTTCTAAAATTGCCGCGACTACAAGCGTCTCCCTACTGACTTATTAGGCAAACGATGCAGGCGTTTCATTAATCCGGCATACTGTCCTACACCAAAATCGTGGTTCCAGCAGCCTTGTAGTACTAACTTTACCACCATCTCCACTTAATTTCGGGCTGGGCTTTCTTTGACCAAATTTAATGGTGTGTTCTGCACCCCCCACTTCAAAGTGTGTGGAAGTTGATGTTTTATTTACCCCTAACCGACTGTGGCTCTTCTACTACGTTTCCTTGCTCGTCATTAAAAATCTATGTTTAGGTTTCGGTGGCTTACGTTTTCATTAAACTCCGTACGTTGTTCCTGGAATAGCACTTCTCCAGATCACTTTTCAGAGAAGCGGATATCCTTCTTATGCTCGATGAATACACGATCCGCTGTCATTCTTCATAACAGCGACGGTGTAAAGGTGAGTTGCTTACATACATGTTTACCGTCGACACCACTGATCTCCAGCAATTAAAGACGACAGGTTGAAGAATACACGATTGCTAAGTGTTTGGGCCTTTTCTTTTAGATTGCAACTTTTATATTAAATCTCTTCACAGTATTTCTCCGTTTTTGTGACGGTTTGGCTGCAACTAGACGGCGGTTCTTGTCAATATTTACACTTCAGAATGTGGGGACATCTAGAATACTGAATGCTTATCTTCCGATTATGGTATTCTACTAGCCTAACTCCACTTCCAAATCTAGTTTCGTGCAGAATGTGCATGCTCATTGCTCCTTCAGATCTGGGAATCTTTTTTATTTAAGCCACCGAGTACAATTTCTATGTTGTTCTTGTGACACTTACTGCTCAAAAGTTCTCTGAAGGAGCTTGCTAATAAAAAGGCCTTCCTAGGTAGCATTGGTATTTAATTTTGTTAGGACATGCGCGCATAAGGCGGATGTTAATGAATTGGATTGCCATCAGCTTCTAATTTTTTGGTTTAAAGCGCATTTCGGAATCCTTAAGTCTACTTCCTATAACAAACACACATCCAAATATGCATTGTGAATCTTTTTTAATCGCAATTTGGATTGATTTCTTGTCCACTAGGTGATCAGGAGTACCTGCTCTGTTAAAGGTCCCCATGAACAGCAGTGATACACGCTCATCGTTAGTTTACTAAAGAATATTATGCAGACGTTGCGTGCAGGTGATGAAACGATATTGCCGACCCCGAATAGTCCCAGAAAAGTCGAGAACACTTCGGAGAGTTATTACCCCTTGTTGCACGCAACAAATTTTCAGTTTTTAAATGGAAACTTTTTTTCAACGATTTTTGACCCAACATAATGTGGTATTGTAATATTTCGGCTAGGGTTCGAAATGATAAAACGTTATTCTGTTTCAAAACACTCTATTTATTATTATTTAAATACAACTTTCAATCAATTCACAAACAATTTCACTTCTATTTCACAATTCAAATCTCTTATTTTTCACATAGTAAGACTTAGGTCCTTTTCCATCGCTTTCCAAATATCAACTTATCGTCCGCAGTTTCTCATCCTGTATTTATACTACATTTGTCGGGTTCTAGTTCTTTCTGGTAACTTCTGGTTTGAAACTGGGGTAATAACTGAACTCTCCAACGTGGAGAGTTTGTATGATCCTAAAACTATGCAACACTGGATCCTTGATTTAATCACATATATACCACAATATCCCCCTCTTAAACTTGTTCGTCCCGAACAAACTCTTCGCCATTCTGCCCAATATAGCGATGTATTCGATCCACATGAACCACTTTCATCTTGCCTCTTCCTCGTTGAATGCGATAGACAACATCGTTGATGCGTTTTACGACTTTATATGGTCCTTCCCAGTCTTGCTGTAATTTGGGTGATATGCCTTTCCGTCTATGGGGGTTATATAGCCACACTAGATCTCCTTCCTGGAATCCCGTTGTGGTCGCCTTGACATCATACCTCGTCTTCATGCGGTCACTGGCTATCTTGATCTTATCCCTTGTTCTTTGGTGCACGTCCCTAATAATCCGTCTGAGGTCTGCGACATAGTCGTCTTCATTTCTGTTCTCTTCAGACGGCGGTGATCCAAACATCAATTCACTAGGTAACCGGATTGTTCGACCGAAAAGGATTTCCGATGGAGTGTGACCTGTGGTGTTGTGTACTGCACTCCGATAGGCTAATAGAAACATTGGAATTTGCCTATCCCAATCGCATTGCTTGTCGCCAACGACCTTTGATAGGTGTTCATTCAAGGTTCTGTTGAAGCGTTCTACCATCCCGTCCGATTGTGGGTGGAGCGGTGTTGTTCTCGTCTTTTTGATACCCAGTAGCTCGCACACCCCTTGGAAAATCTTGGATTCGAAGTTGCGCCCTTGGTCCGAGTGCAATTCCATCGGTACGCCGAACCTGCTCACCCAGTTGTAAACGATCTGCTCAATCACGGTTTTGGCTTCTTGGTTAGGGATAGCAAAAGCCTCAGGCCACTTGCTGAAGTAATCCATGACAACAAGAATGTAGCGATTACCCTTTTCGGTTTCAGGAAACGGTCCTGCAATGTCAACTGCGATTCTCTCGAATGGCGCTCCAACGTTGTATTGCTGCATTCTGCCGTGAGTTTTAACCCTCGGGCCTTTACTGGCGGCGCAGGTGACACACTTTCTGCACCAATTTTCTACATCGTCCTTGGCGTGCACCCAATAAAAACGTTCTCGCACCTTTTCTAACGTCTTATTCACTCCCAGATGGCCTCCGGATATTCCATCGTGCAGTTCCCTTAGCACGTCACTGACTCTCGACCTTGGCACAACGAGCTGCATCACAAACGACTTTCCATCCGAGCTTTCCCACCTTCGCCTCAAAACACCATCTTGAACTTGAAGCGAGTCCCACTGTGCCCAGTATGCCTTTAGTTCGGGACTTTTATTGGATATTTCCTGCCAATCTGGTTTTTCTTCATGTTCTTTCCAGGCGAGAATTGGCTCGATATCCGGATCCTCTTTTTGGGCGTTTCGCATTTCACTTTCATTCCAACCATCAGTGGGCTCAGCTCTTAGTCGTTGAGTGGATACCGCATCTTTTTCTTCTTGTCGTGCGCAATGTTTGCAATCAGATTTGCAAGGTCGCCGGGACAGAGCATCCGCATTAGAGTGAAGGCTTCCCTTTCGATGCTGTATCTCGTAGTCGTACATCTGGAGTCGTTCAATCCACCTTGCGACTTGTCCTTCAGGATTTTTAAATTGCAGCAACCACTTCAGAGATGCATGGTCTGTGCGAAGAATGAATTTTTGCCCGTACAGGTACTTATGGAAATGCTTTGTTGCCAAGACCAAAGCAAGAAGTTCCCGCCTGGTAACACAGTAGTTCCTTTCCGGCTTAGAGAGCACCTTACTAAAGTAGGAAACAACTTTCTCTTGCCCGTCATGCATCTGCGAAAGGACAGCTCCAATTCCGACGTTACTAGCATCTGCATCCACAATAAATGTTTTTCCTGGAGTAGGGTACACTAGTACAGGGGCCTCACATAGTTGTTGTTTGAGAGTTTTGAAGTTTCTTTCGCATTCACTTGACCATTTGAATTGTTTTCCCTTTACTGTAAGTTGATGTAAACTCTTTGCGATCCCAGCAAAATCCTTCACAAACCGCCTGTAGTACGTAGCGAGTCCCAGAAAGCTTCTCAGTTGGTGTTTGTCTCTTGGGACTGGCCAATTTTTCACCGCTTCGATCTTTTCTGGGTCTGTCCGTACCCCTTCGGATGAGATGATGTGTCCCAAGTATTTGACATCTGGCCTAAAGAGATGACACTTCTTCGGGTTTAGCTTTAGCTGTCCACTTCGTAGTCTTTGGAACACTTCCTTTAAGTTATCTCGATGTTCTTGAAAAGTTTTGCCGACCACGATGACATCGTCCAGGTAGACCAAACAGGTTTTCCATGTTAGTCCCAGCAAAACGCGTTCCATTAGACGCTCAAAGGTTGCCGGAGCATTGCACAATCCGAATGGCATTACTGCGAACTGCCAAAGCCCGTTTCCTGCGGTGAAGGCTGTCTTCTCACGGTCCTCCGGATGGATCTGTACTTGCCAATAGCCACTTTTCAAATCAAGTGTGGAGAACCATTGCGCTCCTGACAGTGTGTCCAGTGTGTCGTCAATCCTTGGCAACGGGTAGCTATCCTTCTTGGTGACATTATTTAGCTGGCGATAATCCACGCAGAATCTATTGGTGCCGTCTTTCTTCTTGACCAGTACAACGGGTGATGCCCATGGACTCTTAGAGCATTCAATCAACCCTTGATTTTCCATAGTCGAAACCATTTCTGCAACCTCCGTCTGCTTAGCTAATGGTAAACGCCTAGGAGGTTGACGTATGGGTCTTGCATCTCCAGTGTCTATTCGGTGTTGTACCAAATGTGTGCTGCCATATTCGCCATCCTGCGAGGCAAATACGTCTGCAAATTCGTTGATTAGTTCCTCTGCCATAGCTCGTTGCTCCTGGTTCAGCTCGGTTTGCCGGAGTATAGTTCTTTTCAACTCAGCTGTGCTACTTGATGGCAAAGATATAGCAGCATTCTCCTTCGACAACTTGGTGACAGCAGTTATCGGTACGCACGCTCCGATCGATTGTCCTTGCTTTAGTTTGATGCTCTTATTTCCCACATTCAAGATTCTTACTGGGACCATTTTGTCTTTCGGCTCAACGAGCATCTTTCCCACGACGTAATTCTGATAATGATTTTTAGAGTCCGGCTCAATCAAATAGAATCGATGGCCCCCAAGATCACCTTCCAGCTGCGCCCAAATTAGTGTCTCTGCGGAAGGTGGTAAGATCTCGTCCTTGTTGACTACTGTCCTAAGGCATGCGGCATTCTCATTCCCGTACACCATTGATATCTCGACGTTCCTGTACTTAAGTACTTGAATTCCGATGTCGAGCACTACATTATGCGCCTTCATAAAGTCAACTCCAATGATGCACTCGTCGCATATATCGGCCACTAGGAATACGTGGGTGAACGTTAGTCCTGCCAGATTGATCGTAAGAACAACTTCTCCATACACCTTTGTCGTCGCTCCTGTTGCTGTTTTCAAGCAGTAGCTACTGGTATTGTGCAGCCATGAATCATGGGCGATATCCCTTCTTATAATGGAAGCGGTGGCACCGGTGTCAATGGTGGCCACGCATTTATTCTGGCCAATGTGGGCTTCCACTGTAAGACTCTTGTTACTTCGTTTTGTTTGGGAAACTTGGATTTTGATCCTGGGGGCGTCAATTCCAGAAACCAACTTCTGCCCCTCGAAGTTGGTTCTTACACGTTTCCCGCCTGTTGACTTGACGTTGCGCTGCTGGCAGGATAGATGTCATTCCTGCCAGATGCCTCTTCGTTACGTCTCCTAGCAGCGCATTGTGGACAACTGCGTTGTTTAAATGGAGACCTACACTCACGCTGCAGATGTCCTATTTTGTTGCAGTTCCAACAACGGACTTGTCCTCCACGCACACTGTTCCGCTCCACGACGTCTGCTCGTTGGCAGGAGCATTCCACGGCTGTCACTTCTCTTACGCGGTGGATTCCTTGAGATGCTTGGTCGGCAGCTTTCATCGTCAGGGCAAATGCTAGGGCCTCAGGAAGGGTTCGTTTTCCAGCCATTCTTACAGCCATTTGCAACTGCCTATCTTCAATTGCTTGGGTAAATGCCTCTACAGCCATTTCGCTGATAATGTCTTCTCCGGCATTAGGATAAGATAAATGCGCCAACCGTTCGATATCGGCCTGCAACTGCTGAAGTGTTTCTCCCCTCTTCTGGACTCTGCTGCGCAGTTGGACTCTGTATACTTGCTGCATATGGTCATCTCCGAAGCGCATTTCTATGGCTTTAACCAAAGTGTCGTAGTTGAGTTGTTTATCTTCTGAGATGGTTTGCAGCAATTCCGCAGCTGTACCTCTCAGTGCCAGCGTGAGTGCAATCGACTTTTCTCCGTCGTCCCAGTTGTTGGTCATGGCAGCTGCTTCAAATTGTCTTCTATATATTGGCCACGATGTTTGGCCATCGAAGACAGGCGGTTGCATCTCTTTCCTTCTAGGGCTGTCTGTAGAAATTTCTCGGACTTTCTGTTTCTTTACTCTCTCTAGTTCTTTCGCAAGATTCTCGAATTGTGTTCAACCTTCTCGAATTGTGCCTCGTGCATATTTAATTTTTGATCGATTATTTCGAATTTCGCTTCTAGAGAATTCTTGAACTCTTCGACAGTGTCTTTTTGTGCGGAAATAATGGAATTCTTCTGTTTTTCTAGAGAATTCTTCTGTTCTTCTAGAGAATTCTTCTGTTCTTCTAGAGAATTCTTCTGTTCTTCTAGAGAATTCTTCTGTTCTTCAAACTTAGAATCCATACTTCTCCTTTGTTCTTCTAAAGAATTCTTCTGTTCTTCAAATTTAGAATTCAATCCAAGGAGTAATTCCATCATGGCAGACATGCCAACCTCTGTGCTTACATGCTCCTCTTCTACGTCGAACGACATGGATTTAGGATCTTTTCCATCTTTTTCGATCGCTTCTTGTAGCCGAAGAATCAAATCACTTTTCCCTCCAGCTGCGCAGAGATTCCGCTTCTCTAGCTCCATTTTCAGCTGGGGTATACTTAGCTCCAGCAATGTACGTGGCATTTTTATTTTTTTTTTATTATTTTCTTTTTTTTTTCACAGCACTCAGAATAAGTTTTATCCCACTTCTGACACCAATGTAATATTTCGGCTAGGGTTCGAAATGATAAAACGTTATTCTGTTTCAAAACACTCTATTTATTATTATTTAAATACAACTTTCAATCAATTCACAAACAATTTCACTTCTATTTCACAATTCAAATCTCTTATCTTTCACTTAGTACGACTTAGGTCCCTTTCCATCGCTTTCCAAAAATCAACTTATCGTCCGCAGTTTCTCATCCTGTATTTATACTACATTTGTCGGGTTCTAGTTCTTTCTGGTAACTTCTGGTTTGAAACTGGGATAATAACTGAACTCTCCAACGTGGAGAGTTTGTATGATCCTAAAACTATGCAACACTGGATAATTGATTTAATCACATATATACCACACTAATTATGGCACGACGGTTCGTGTCTCGAATACGATTTCTAATTGCCTATGGCCCTCAAACTCTGTGGTGAATATGGGTATGAAAAGTATTGCCTATCCCCAAGGCGTTACTCTCAAATCGTCAGTTCTTTCGTAGCCAGAGGAGGAGTAGTGCTTTTCTTATTTAAGGCAGACCCTCACGAATCTTAAAATAAAAATAATTCCAATTAGATGCATGGTAAACGATTTATTAAAAATTTTCCAGATTATGGAAATCCAACAATGCTCACTGATTCCAACCATATTTATGCAAACTTGTCATGACGGTGAAGAATGTTAATTTCGATTGCAATCTCCACAAACCAAACGGGAGTCAGTTGTTCTTGCCACATCAATTCGAAGAGAAAGAAGTGCTAAAAATACTTGACGGGCTATTAACTTATAAAACAAGCGCTAGCTACCATTCGCCTGGTATTCCCAAGTGTTTATGGTTCATCTCCACTGGGTATTCACTTCAACGCTTGACTGCGCTGCGCTATCTTTTCCCCTATTAGCCCAGATCTGTCTGCTGAAATCCATTCACATACCTCTGGACACATAAAGACGTGACACAGTCAATTAGAATTGTGATGGTTTCATTTCACACAGACACTGAACTGGATATGACTCTAAGACGTCGAGGAGTAGTTCTTTTCTCGCGGTTCTGCACCACTAATTGGACGCGCGGTCAATTGAATTAATCACCTACTGCTCCACATGGCTGTTAAGAAGATATCAATCCACCTGTGGAATATGCAATAACAGTGGCAATAGTAGACTAGCACTCCGGCTAGTGCTTCTTTATTGAACGCATGAATTGATGTCGTGACAACGACGGTAGCGATGGTGTTCAGGAGAACGACAGTGATTACCATTGAAAATGAATTTAATCGAGTGCCACTGTTAGCGTCACGTTCGATTGATTTTAATTATAGCGCCATGCCAGCGCAGCAGATTAAAACGTGACGTGACGAGTTGCCACTGCTACATTGCAATTCGACGAGGTGCTGATGGTTGTTATGCGCTTTTGTCCGAGTGCGAATGCAGTTACCAAACCAACACGGATGGAGTGGATTATAGTACTTCTGTGGCATTATCTTATTCGTTGTGCACTTTATTTGAAGAAAATTCCTTAGAGTCGGAAAATCTCTTTTTTGTTCTTGATTTGCGCATGAAATTTTTCTTAACAAAGAAGATATATGTATTAGATAAACTCAGTAATAAACAAAAAAAAAAAAAAAAAACCGAATCTGTTTCCGCCCGGGATCGAACCGGGGGCCTTCCGCGTGTTAGGCGGATGTGATAACCACTACACCACGGAAACACATGAAACTTATGTGTTAAACATGCTTTATATCATACAGAATCGAGGTCAATATTTGAATATTTTTTCTTCATTTATGTATGTAAGCTATCTCCCCTCAATTCCCCCTTGCTAAACCGAAACATATTCTTAAAATTCTTACTGCTTTTTTCTACTGAATCGAACCTTTTATATCACGGCGGTAGAGGTGCAATGAAAGATATGAAATCAGGTTGACAACCCATTAGGCTGTTCAAGGCTTTACAACCGAAGACAAGCCGCCCTCTCAAATATCTGAATCTTTCCATTAAACTCGCTTTAACGTTGAGCAACACTACTTACAAACTTTGATGGCCTTGTGTGTCCTGGATGGACAAAGAGTTCAGCTAATATGCCTCTCAAGTTAGCGTGTTCTTTTACCAGCATCGTTAGCAAGGTAGGCCGAGCTCTCCTTCTACTTATGTACGCCAACTAAATTAAAGTCGTCCTTTATTGTGGACTGGAGACGAAAACTTGCTGGGCCGGGATGCTGACTTCCAAGCGCTTCCCGTGACCTATCCAACTAAAACGGGTTATCTGAGATTCTTTTTGCCGAGATCAGCGTTATTTTAAAGGCCGTTAAGACGTCTCCTCTATTCTTAATTGATGCAAAAAGGATCCAACAAATTTTGCTTTCGAATTTTCATCCACGATCGACGATGTGTATTTTCTGCACCGTAAAGCAGGACCCGGATAATCAGTCTCTTAATTGTTCTGGGCTATGAGGAGGTAGCCATTACCAAAAGTAATTTTTTCCATGATTTCCTCGCTAATGTCGTTGTCGGAATTGGCGACAAAGCCGAGGTATAGAAGTCCCTTAATAGCAGCTATAGTGCCAAACATCAGTGGTACCAATTTCAAGAAGGCCTCAGAAATGATGTAACCTTTTTCGATGAAGAAATTGCAGAAGAATGAGTGCATTCGAAGTAATAAAGAAGAAATGTAAGAAGAAAGTTGAAAAAATCATGTCGAGCCAAACAGTAACAAAGCTGAGCAAAGACATTTAGATTCGTCTTTTGACTCACTTGGTTTAATTTCGTTTTTTTGTAGCTATAGCCACCAGTGCTACTAAAAATTCTCCTATTAAATGTTGAACCATAACTCTTATTCTGCAATAACTAGTTTACTAGTTTCCTCTCGAGCCCTTCTTTGGTCGTACTCTGAAACATTTCTAGATATCATACTCGTTTAAGGAATATATATGTCAAGCTCTTTGTTACATACTCTTTACAACTGTCAAACATTTAAAACCAACGTACATCAGTGTGACAAATTTCTTTTACAATAACTTACCTCCTGTAAAAAATAACATGACCAGATAAGACACAGACAAAAATAGCAGCACTAAAAACGGAACAACGGATGCAATCCGCAGATAGAACCGACGGTGAAGTAAAACGCCGGAATAATTGAGACCTAATCCGGGCTACTCCGACATATTTGTAGTTCAGGCCGGTAAGGAACTCCAAAATTCAATTAGGGTCTTAGAAATGTAGCGGATGATTACTTTTTGGACAAACGACAGCACTCTAATCCTCGAACGGGTTCCTGGCTCTCCAGGTTGGGGGTCGTGCCGCTGGGATAACTGCCCGACCAGGAAAACAGGAAGAACTAGCCAGATACGGACGGATCTACTTTTGAAAACCCACGCAAACAAATCAAGGACAACAAACTTCGGATATGCACATGGCATGTAAGGTCCTTTAATAGGCCACCAGAGGTCCTAGACTGCTGCAAAGCAGACATAATCGATATTCAAGAAATGCGTTGGGATGGGCTGGACAGATTTAAACAACAGAGGAGAAAGACGACGATACCAAAGATAGCTTTTACGAGCTCTTGAACAAGACCTACGAGCAAAGCGCTGGCTATGCCCTTAAAATTGTCCTCGGCTATATTTGTTAGTACTGTCAAGAGATATAATCTGTATGACACCACTTCCGACAATGGATTCAGGCTACTCTACTTTGCGGGGAGGTGAAACATTGTCGTAGCAAGCACGTGGTCCCCACATCTCGACTTGGAGAACCACATTGCGATCAAAGCAAGACACTCCCCCAGTATTTTGGATGTCCGAACGTTTCGAGATTTCAACATCGACTCAGACTTTTACCTTGTTGTAGCCAAGGTACCGTTGCCGATATCCTGAACAACGCCAAGACAAGCTAATATTGTCTTGAATTTCGACATTAGACGCCTACAATGGCAAGAGATCGCCAAATCCTTTTTCGATCGGTTCTATTTTTATCTCTCAAGATATATCCTACCGCTAGCATCAAGCATCGAAGACCAGTGGAAACACTGCCAAAAAGCCATCGGGGATGACGCTACTGATTTGCTGGGTTTCACTCGACCACTACAGCCAAACCCTTAGTTTGATGACGAGTGTGCCGACATGATGCATGCAAAGCGGCGCTACATTGAAGAATTAGAGTTGTGTCCGAACTCTGTGAGCAGAAAAGGAGAGACGAACCCCTATTTCTCAGGAGGAAACAGACGGAGCATGTGAATCACATAGTCGAACACAATGGGAGATGCTAGCCCGGGTATGAGATTCTACTAAAAGGTAGAAAAAAACCATGCCACGGATACACACCCCGAATCGAAGCCTGTAGAAACGAACAAGGTACATCGTAGATGAGTCGCACTTCATACTGAGGATTTGGAAAGTGAAGCAATATCTAAGCTTAAGTCTAACAAAGTGGCTGATGCGGATGGCTTGAATGCCGAGCTCTTCAAAGTGGCTGGTGATTTCTTGGTAAGAAGCATACAACAACTCATTTGTAAAATATTGTCGGACAACAGCATGCCCGATGAATGGAACCTCCGAAATGTGTGTCGGGTTCTCAATAAAGGTGCCTCTCTGAAATGCAGGTAGATGTATTGGGAAGGAATCGCCGAAAATAGGCTTAACGGACACTGAGGGGAAGACCAAGTATATGCAGAAAGGACACCCAAAACCGACGTTTCGGACTGAACATCACTCTCGACACATACAACTTTGAGGTAGTTAAGGACCTACCTAGGCTCTGCTATTAATTCAGACATCAACAGCGCTGGGGTTCAACGAAAAATAACTCTTGCCAATCGCTGTTTCTTTGGGATAAGAAGGCAATGACTAGCAAAGTCCTCTCTCAAATAACAAAAACAATTCAAGGGTGGATTGATTGCTGTTCTCGTCGACTTGCCCTCTGTCCGTCCACTAAGTGGGAGACTTTGTGGAATGATTTTGGCTCTGCGGTCATCCGTACGAAATTTCATTGAAATGAAGCCAAAACCGTTTACTTGGTTCTTGTTTGTGTTACTTCAATTTAGTGTTCAATGAATCTTCAAAGCAGACTGTTAGTAATTGTTGACACAATTCGTTCACCTTTTTCTCGGAATGTCACTCGTAACCACTAGAATGGTAGAACGATTGCTTCTTCAGACCTCATAAAATAACACTTGACAACTTGCCTATATAGAAAGATGAAAAGTCTTATGAACGCGGCATTATGAAGTTGCCGAGCAATGGAAGAAGATCACCGAACAAAACGGTCAATACATCATTGACTAATATTCATTCAATGCTTCTGGAAATCAAGTTGATGGTCTTATCATAGACTTCCATCGTATCTCATTATGCTTTCAACAGACTCAATGAAAATGTACTTTCCTGAACATATCAACTCTTTGAAGGACTGTGCATCATGCCACTGACTTTATCGGGAATAAACGAAGTTGAAGAATGTATTAGTCAATAAATGAGACATTAAATAGTAAAGGATGTCCTTTTATCTGCGGATAAGTCTAGACATGGGTGTCATCTGAGAAGCAAATCACTTCAGAGAAAATTGTTGTCAATTGATTGATTTACCTGGTAGTTACAAGAATACAAGAAGTCATACGAGCGTGCAAATGTACAATGCAGAAGTCGCGCATAATAAAATTAATCATAGGAGACACAAACAGGAGATCATTTATCTTTTCTGTATACATCACAAATATTCAGAGAATACAGGTAGATTGCGTCGAAAGTACAGCACCACACCCACTATCGCCAGCAGCAACCATTGTCGCAATGTGTCTTCATGGACCTGTAAAGCCAATAAAACAGTTCGTACTGTTGACAGGAGGATTTGGGAATATAGTCAGCAGTGATTGGTATCCTAAAGGATGACTGCTGGTAATTAATTTGAAAACCGACTATATGACATCGAGTTCACTCTGGATGCTTACTTAGTAGATGTTTGCTATAAAATAGACGCTGTCATTCCTTAATTAATTACTACTGGTGATAGCACTATCTATAGTATTTAAGTGAGATCTAGTGAAAATGCAACAAAGTTCCTTTCATCTGTAAATTCGTTTTATTTTTCAGAGATATATCCCCAACATCTCACTGAAATGGTCATCAAACTTAAACGCCTTCCTTATGGTTCTTACCGCCTACATCTCATCTAGCTGATGGCTCTAAAATGAACATAATTCAACCATTATACCATAAATGAATAGAATTTTTATTTCGGGGTCAATGCCACATACCTCTTCGTTTATAAGGATTTCATTTCGAAAACAACATTCTTATGGATGCCATAATTTGGTCATAATCTCAAAACCCTTTAAAATTGCATCCATTACTACCAAATGAACTATTAAATCCATATTGCCCCGGCAGACACCTTTTTGGATGTGAAACTTTCATCCATGGCGCCAATATTTCATCCATCTCAACCACTTTTCATCATCACATGCTCATTGTGCTGGCAAACTGCACTAAAGCCCGCGCATCTAATTTCGTACTTTGTTTATCCCGTTCGGATAGATGTTCATTTCATACCCTCCACTCTTCTACTCTTCAACTGCATCATGAAGATAAACGGATTGTCCTTGTCGATAGCAATCAAAATTTTACACCGGACCAACTTTATTCGAATCCTTAGATTGATGAGCACCCATTTGGTGTATCTCCAATGTCCAATCGACTATTTCATGTCACCCCTATCCTTTCCTTTGAATGTTTATCGTTGAAGATACTCGTACCTCATCCAGATACTATACAGATACGTAACTCGAAGTTCGATTGCATGCCGGCCGGACGTCGGTCGTCGGTCGTTGGTCGTGCTTCAGAGTCATAGTCGCCGCCTCGTCATCTTCCACTTTATCGAAATCATCGATTAATCTGTTTGTTGGTGAGTTGGTGTCGCTGCTGTTGCCAACAACAAGAAGCATGATTGCTCTGTTGTTGTTGTTGTTATTGTTGACTGCCAATTTGCTGCTATCGTTGGCCTTTATAGCCATACCCACGATATGAGCTGCGCCCTTTAAGCCGCTAGACAAGTTATGACCAGTCATTAAATTTTATGATCCAACCATTAGATCGCGTACAGTCCTTCCTCCATGATGAGGAGCTGGTAAGAGTACTCGTACATGTCTCTGCGACAGGCGGTTAGTGAATGTATTCGTATAGTGTCACGCGTCCCATGCGCTCTGGATGTCTTACAGAATCCTTGTGGTCGCAGTTGTAATCGTACTCGCACTCGTTCATATGCATTTGCTTGTACTCTAGCCTTGTACACAATGTGGCAGACGATTATGGTTGGTTTCGGGCGGGCATGGGGACAAAAACGAGGATGCATTCCGCCATCTGTTGGATGAGTTAATTTATTATTTTCATTAAAGGACACACGGGCTTAATACTTGTACTTGCCGGATGGTTGTACCGATATTCTCACGTTGCCACATCGTTGTCAGAGGTTTTATGTTTATGCTCGATAAGCATAGGAACTTTCATTAATTACTGCAATCAGTTTAATTTTTTTCCTTCTTTTTAATGAAATTAACTGTTAACAGGATTGAGACAGTAACTGACTGCCGCCGAATAAAACTGACAACTGCTGAATATCTGATTGGAAGGACCAGTTCTATGAATTTAGGAACGAAATACCATGAAGACAACTACAAAATGCAATGTTTTTTTGAATGGAGAATGCCGTAGAATGGAGTTGACATGCCATCGTGAGAGAAAGGGGGGTTAAGATGCAGCTATTTTTTGAAAATCTGTAGCTCCAGTCCATTTGAGAACCAATCACATCTGGTCGCCATCAATTTTACTCAAATCCACTTACCCAACTAGATTCAGGAAATTCATGAAGTTTCGAATGACATACTCTGTCATGTGGCAATATGACTTGCAATACTTATGAGCACAAACTGATCTCTGATGAATATTCCTCATTTCCTAGAAGTTGACTTATTCAGTTAGGTGGTGTTAGTATTCTTGATAAAGCTCAATTAATAGAATTATCTTATTTCGCGCCTTGAGTTTCCTTCTACTTCTACCTTATTCTTTTGCCACATTCTACTTCATTGACCTTTAGAGTTGAATCTAAAGATTTGTAGCGTAGATGTCGATTTGCTCTATGCAAATCTCTTTGGAGTCCCATGTGCAATTTTATGATTAGATGGACCTCACCCAAGCCTTCTAAATAATCTTTAACACGAGTCAATGACAGAACATTTTTATGCCATTTTTACGGAGCCTCTGCTTTAGAGGAGAATTCGATGATTTTACCCAGCACTTCAGATGTTTGAACTGCCTCCCTCATCACCGAAGTGTTAATAATGGGCTTTCCAATAAGGACTTGGCAAATTTTTTTTAAATAAAACGCAAACCATTTGAGATATTTCAAAAACTTTATTCTCGGCTTGAAGTACAATCAAAACATTTATGAATGGAACTCGACTTCGTTCATATCGCCACCGCGGGCAGCGGTCGATTCGTTGGAACCAATTTTCAAACTCGGCCATACATTTCGGCCGAAACGGCCGCTATTTCGCGTTCAATGTTGGCTCTGAACTCTTCCAACGTCGTCGGCTTGTTGGCATAAACCAGTGACTTACGTAGCCTCACAGAAAATAGTCAAACGGCGATAAATCGCACGAACGAGGCGGCCGATCGACTGACCCATTCCTTGAGATAACACGCTCACCATACTTACTCTTTAATAAATAGATTGTAACGTGTGCTGTGTGGCTTGTGGCACAATTCTTGAGTCAGCTTGATCTTGTATGGGTGTCGACCAAGATCATTACGCAAAATACACCATAATGTGGTCTGAGCGATGCACAATTCTCGAGAACGCCGTGGAATTGACTGATTTGGATCGTTTGCTATGGACGCCTGAACGGCAGCGATATTTTCGACACTTCGACCAACCCATTGTCTCACTGACACGGCAACATTACACAACGAATATGTAGACTCAAATTTTTGCACTAAACTTGTTATTGCCCGTCTACTAGGGCGAGAATTACGACCGAAAATTCGAATTAACGCTCTTAAAGTTGCAGTCACCGACTCCGAATTTCGGTAGAAAATTTTTATAATTTGCAGACCTTGCTCGTTCGTGTACTTTACCATGATGAAAATGTTGAGTTTACTGAATAAATTGACAGTGACAGTTTGATGATTAGTGAAAGAGTGCGTTCACAAATTAAATTTAAAGTTGTCAAGTCCCTATTGGAAAACCCGATAGATGCGATGTTGGCTCCAACCACTTCCTAGTTGCAGCCAAATCCAGCGCTTGACAATCAAATGGAAAAGAGGTGGAAAGCAAGAAAAAAGAGATTTAACGTTAAAACTGGACTACATAAACTAAGACATAGCGAAAGTCTCACTACTGGGCATTCACCTATCACAAATGGCAAAAAAAACAGTATCACGATATTATCAAAGAGGTAGCCAAGATAACCGTAGGCTGTCTGCCACCAGCTAAATATGAGGCTCTTACTCGTATAATAATGAAACGTATGCGTAACAGAAAATGCTCACCTTCAAGCGTCAAAGCTCAAGACAGGAGCAGCGAGGTATGCGTAAAAATAAAGGACGTTGAAGAGTCCCCTGATAGCAACAACACGGGATGATGTTTTTTGAGAAAGCTAAGCGAATGGCATCTCGTTTCAAAGCCGAAAACATATTCATCGAATCAGTGAAGGAAACCTAGTCGCGGTGGCGCATTTAAAAGAAGGTGTGTTTAAGCAGGCACTGAGTTTTGGGAGCTCCTCCAGTGCCAGGTGGATGAAGCTATCATTATTGGCCCGGATCTACCCCGAACAACTTTATTTAGCTTACTAACAGGCAAAAACTTAAATCTAGGCTTAAAAACTAACAAAAACATTCTTAACCTAATGGGGCGAGGGAAAATATTAGTCGAGGGAGATGTTATTGGCGTGACATATTGAGCAGGGCTTTTTTGATTTCATTTTTGCTGCTATTTAGGTCGAAGTTGTTTATTATACGCAACATTCTTGATAATGGTTCGAAGTGACCGTAATTGGTGCGGTGAGTTTGGATAAGGAGAAGTGGGACAGATCTTAGATTACGTGGATTGGGAGTGAATAAAATATTTTGTGTTTTCCTCAGGCAGTCGATGTTTCCAGTCAACAACTGGCGTATTAAAAGTACATCAGCGACTTTACGACGTTTTTTTAGGGTATGCATGCCAATTAGTTTAAACCTATTTTCATAGGGAAGTAATCCATATGGATCGGCCCAAAGTAGACCACGAAGTGCAAATCGGATAAACCTGCGTTGGACTTCTTCGATTCCTTGAATGTGGATTTGTTTATAGGGTGATCAAACTTGGCTGCAATATTCCAGAAGAGGCCTTACAAAAGTAATGTACAGAGACCTTGTAACGCAGGGGTTGGAAAGTTCTTTTGACCAGCGTTTGATAAAGCCAAGTGCAGAGTTGGCTTTATTTATAATGCTGTCAATATGTGAGTCGAAATTCAATTCTCTGTCACCTATTATTCCTAGATCCCATACTTCGGTAGTGGAGGGAATAGGCTCATCGCAGATAAAGTAGTTTCTTGTAGGCGGAGGAAGACGTTTGCGGGAATAGGTTATCGCTTGGCATTTGCTGACATTAAGCTCCAAAAAATTTTGCTTGCACCATACCGAACACTTATTTAAGTCATCTTGCAAGCAATGGAAGTCAGAAGGCACAGAAATGGAAATTCTCATGAAAATAGAAAATAGAAAGATTAGAATTCGTTAAAACGTGATTTATGTCGTTAATCATTAGGATGAAGATGATTGGTCTGAGGTGACTACCCTGAGGGACACCAGATGTTGCTTCAATGGGATCGGATATTGAGGATCTGAAGATGATTCCGTATCCTCTCACGGTCTTCTAAATAGGATTTGATCCATGCCACAAACGGAAGAGGAAATCCACGTTTTTTTAGTTTAAAAATGATAAGTTGATGGGGAATTTTATCGAAAACCTTGCTGATCCTTGATGATTGTAGATATTATCAGTTATATCCACAATTTTCTTAATTTTGAAACTTAGGCAAATTCTGGAAAATACCAATGGATTTCATGTCAAGCCTTATCATCTCTTCATCGAGTTCAAAACATCGTACAAGATTCAAATTGCATATCTGGTGTATCGGCCCATAACACCGATCTATTTCGAAAGTGTACCTGATTTCGGTAAGCAGGTGAATTATCGTGTGATTTCTTTGATTGAGTGCTGGAACAGATAAGGCACAGAATGGGTCTAAGGAATCAAGAAAGGCAGAAGTCGTTTTCTGGAAAAATTCTACCAGAAACACCAGAAGCGCGATTAGGCCATTTTGCTACCACAACTCACTTGACATGGATCTGAAGATTGTGGAATGGAGTTTAGAAAATAAGGTTGTGGAATTCTAAGCAATTCTAAGAAATGTGTCTGATATCTGGTTCTAGGTAATACCAGACAGAAGTAGTGGAATAGTGTTTGGTTTTCGTGTGAGTTGTTGGCCATTGACCTATGATAAATGCTGTGATTTTGCTGTCTCTGCCCGAGTTCTGTTGATAAGACCTATCGTCCTCGCATCGGCTCTCTCATTTCTCTCTATGTTACTGTGACCGGGAACTCAGAGAAGCGCTTATGCCGTTATAATTTTTTTTGCAAAACTAGTCAAGATAATCGAGGAATAGAGTGGAGCGCTTTGGTGATAGTCTGGGTTTCCATAAAGGTTCCTGTGTTGTTTTTGGTAATGGATCTGAAGCTTAGTATTTCGAAGGCCACTTAAATCTGTAGTATATCCGCTTGGAAGGCAATCGTGTAGTCTGGGAGGTGGTACTATTCGGAAACACATAGTCCCACTGAGAAGACACCTCCTTTTATGCCGCATTGCATTTTGGAGTCGTCGGTAAAATTCCGTTCTTAGTTCTTGGACAGGGGGGTAGATTATTGTTCCTTTTCATACTTTCTGGAATATTTTAATTGTTGTGTTACAAAAATTGAGTTAAGATATCGTGATAGTTATGGATGAAGTCGGATTCCTACGCAATAGATAAAGGGCCTTATTATTACCATAGGGTTTCGGGAACCAGAATCCAGATTCTCTGAGTCCGATAGCACTAAACGAAATGATGTATTTAATGTGCAGGTCCAGGATCAGTACACGGAGTTGCAACTAGCGATCCATAGGTAAGAATGGGAGGAACCAAGGTAGTAAAAATCCAGAAGACCATTTAATGCTGAAGTCCGCACACTATTTCTGCAGGCGCACAAAGCGACGCATGCTTTCTTTACATTGTGTTCTATGTTTAGTTTCCAGATACGCCTGGTATCAAGGCTGACATCACGGTATCTTGCACTGGAAGATTGGGAATGTGGTTGGTTGTTGAGACAAGAAAGCTTGAAAGTCTGTGGATGAGTTCACACCTTGTGGTCCAAGCACTAAGCTTAGTCCGTGATGATAAAATAATCGCGTCGTCTACGTTACTCCGGATTATGCCGGTTTTACTTGGGTTTTTTCTAGATTTTGAACGACGAAAAACTCTGTCGACAGAAGTTGGTTAGTGGTTCTTCCAAGACCACTTCTAAATCTTCTAAGCCTTTTAGCCTTTCTGGCATAAATAGTTGGGCCATTGCCATTGGTACAATATGTAATCAAGTGTCACTCTCTCAAAAGTAGTGGCAAAGGATCGCGTTGGTTTTGCTAAACATATTCAGCATGTCTCCTTGAAAGACGAAGATACCTCCAATAGTCATCTGTAAGCAACTTGTAACTAGAGTACTTGTATTTTATGGGTTAAATACTTTTCAATAACAAGCGGCCATTTAGAATCCCGATCTATTTTTAGTCTTCCCATCCTTGCTATTGAAACATAGAGTATGTGTCACCAAATACTACACAACCGAGGGGTTAATGACAAAAGTGGCCACGATATCGTCTTTGTCATCGTCATCGTCACGTTCATCTCAATGTGTCCAGGACAAAACAATAACCATATCCATTGTCGACTAGGCGACAACAATCCCAACACCTTTCTCCTTTGAAAGTTATTTTTATTCCTGAAGTGTTCATGTGATACATTTCTGAATAAGGACCAAGAAAAACGGGACGCAGAAAATATAATCACAATAAAGATGCAGACTATTTCACCCACTAGCGCTGAATACAGGCGACAACAGAAACAAACAGTTAACATACACATACCGACGTACCAACCACGCATCTGCATCCAGCAGAAAGTCGGCTAAATCCCTTCAGAGAGTCCTTTGAGAATATCCAAGCTTACAGTTCAGGTGCTGTTCATCATTATTCTTTTACCGTGCTGCTCTGAAACCCATACCCACTGAATGTGTGTGAGTACAAATGCAATGTGCATCCAAGCAAAGAAAAAGAAATGAATAAAACAGGAAAAATGTTAATGACCTTACACCGCGCACTAGAGAGCTCCTTATTCTTCAACATACTCGTAACATACTATGCATGTTACTGGGGATTTTCTTGAGTCGCCCCCAAAAACAATCACAGAATAGGTGTTTCTCTAGGATGTAAGGATACTACTGCATAATGAATTCTGTTCCTAATGCAATCCACAGATTCAAAAACTGTCACCGTAATTTTGTTTTCGTTATTCGCAGCTACCGTTAGTGTTGGCGCTAATGTGTCTAGTCTCCTGCGGTGAGAATGAAGAAAATAACACTACACATTCAGTGCAGATAACTCCAAGATAAGTACCAGGAGCTTGTATCCCCCCCATATTTGTGTTGTAGTGGAGGATTATAATTCCGATCCTTAGAGAAGCGGAACATTAGGACACCGACTATGACAAGCGGTAATTGTATCCGAATGGCGCGGGTGGTATTTCCTATTGTTTTGGTTGAAAATGTGGAGGTGCAAAGTAAGCCAGATGCAGAGAGCACGAAATTGCTTTTGGCATTAAGGACACAATTTTCGGTTAAAGGATTTTGAGGACTTACGACTTTTTTTTATTTGTTGTTGACATCCCTGAGATATTGTTTGTGGGAAATTATTTGATTTTGTGGTTTTTTGAGCGATTAATGTGGTTTAGGACTCTCTAATGCAGGGGTGATATAAGACAATGGTAAGCTAAAGTAAATGGTAAAACGGTGGTTGACAACAGTGGACAGGAGTCTATGACCAGGAAGAGTTCGGTGTCCTAAGGGATATCTCGGTGTCCAAAAGACATCTTAATGTCGAACTAGTCAAAAAGAATACATCTCACGGACATCTTATAGGGGGGCACGGTCACGAAAACAGAAGGAACAAGAGCAAAATCACTAGGAGGAGACTCTTTTAAACTTTAAAACAATCGTTGAGGTAACATTTTCATTTCCTGTAAGCATCAGTTTTTATATGCTTACAAATGACTACTCCAGTTGTAACCGATATCTTTATCACTTTAGGGGCCAACAATTCAAGGAACAGCTTTGCTTCTAGATGAAGACAATGACCATATCCAACCAAGTAAACAAAGACGAGCACTTGAATGGCCAAGTTGATTTTTATAACTGGAGCAGACAAGATTGTTAGTAAAAGGCAAAGGAAACCTCAGCAGCTAGCATAATCAGGAATAGAGAATCAAAAATTAGAGGAAGTAATCATAGAAGTGCTAAAGATCCCTTTAAGAACTAGTCATTGGTACAAAAGAGCTATTGATCACATCATCGCAGAAAAAACATTATGTGAGGGCCTTACAAGTCTAAGAAGAGGAATCTTTATAAAGTGCGCCAGTCCAAAGAGCAAAGAAACCACATAGAACCTGCAAAGCACCACAGAAGAAGTAAAATATCCAAGGATCGAGGCCTACTCTCTTAAGGTAACGCTCTTACATTTACGCGTTAGTCATGTACTTTTTTTTCAAAAACGATAAGCGGGAGGTTGACTTGCTAACGATTTGGCTTTAAGCAGCATCTTATCTTTCGAGGAAGACCCCAGACCGTCTTTCTAGAAGATGCAGCAGGCATACTGAATTTGCGGAGCAATTGGAGACTTTGCATATCTGCCCAAGCAGGGGGTCCATCATAAGGTTCCAAGTGATTGAACCACAAGTGGAACGCTGGGGGCATCCACGCTTCACACTAATACCTACACGCATATTTTTTAACCAGCATACATTGCACCAGCACTTCTGTCAGGAAATTATTTAGCCACCCTTCTGGCACCCAGAAACAAGCAGCCTTTCAAAAATACTCCCCGTTAGACAGTGAATAAAAAAAACTATGTATTGACATTTTTGAGAGATACGACTATTTCTTCGCCATGAATATGCACCAGCAAAGCAGTTTTTGTCAAATTGATTTTGGCTCTCAAGATTGAAAACTCCACTTAAAGGACACCGGCTTAACGACGCAGAGATGATTCCAACGAATGAAACAGTCTACTCAAGGCTATTTTCCTTGAGATGTTCGATTTATACTTTATAAAAATTTACAAAATTATATAAAGTATTTTGGGAAATATTTAGGAGGAACATATTTTACTTGTTCCTTATCAAAAGCACTTAACACTAGACAATGGTCTACATTGCGGGTTGAAGTTTGTGTTGTTATCTACTCCAGGTAGATTCTTACATTTAGCATAGATTACACTGATCAACAGAATATCTATTTGTCGGTATGAACTACACCAGGTAGTTGGCTTGGGATAGATCATACTGATCAACAGGATGACACTATTGATGGACTATACCAGATAGACAAATTCCGTTACGGTAGGCGAGAGAATTTTAGGAAATCTTTGCAAAAACTGGATGCGAATTTTAAGAGGAAAGAAATATTTAAAGTGTTCAAAACTACCTGCGATATGTGGGCAAAACTATCTTTTTCTACAACAACAATTGCAGACATCCAGTTCCTTACTCTAATCATCGGGGTTTCTTCTGATCTCTACTTATAGTAGAGTGCAATATCTTTCATGTTGTCTTTTCTGTTACTGTGTTTAGGTACAGCAACAACCCATATCAAGTTACAACCTTCGAAAAACATTTTCTTGCAATATTCACACTTTGCTAATTGTAGAAAATGAAATTCAAGTCCTTAGGCAATAATTTTGGAACAATACATCTCAAGCCCAACTTGTTTTGGTTAGTTGAAAGGCTGCGATAAGATCTTGTAAGCGATGGTAAGAAGACTAATATCTCTGTAGTTGGCGCAGTTTGGAGCGTCTCCTTTCTTGAGAATTGGACAAACAGTGCTGAGGTGCCATACAACGGGTACACTTTCGTCCGACCGTATTTTAGGGATGAGTTGGTGTATGCTCCTAACAAAATCATATCATAGATATTGCTATCTTTACTTCATCCAGGTCCTCTTCTTCTTTAGGTGGCGCTACAGTCCGGGGTGGAGCTGGGCTTCAGTCAACAAGCTTCTCCAGCCAGCTCGATCCCTGGCTAGCTGTCTCCAGTTTCACACGGTAAGTTGGCTGAGGTCCTCTTCCACTTGCGTGCGCCACCTGAGTCTTGGCCTTCCTCTACTGCGCTGTCCCTCGGGAGCGGATTCGAAGACTTTACGGACCGGAGCATTGGTGTCCATGCGCTCTACATGACCCAGCCATCTCAGTCTATGGATCCTCACTCTTCTCGTTAGGTCGATGTCGCTGTCCCCTCCTCCACTCACCGTCACCACAGACGGGACCGAAGATCACCCGAAGAATTTTTCTCTCGAAGCAACCAAGAACACCCTCATCCATTTTTGATAATGTCCATGCCTCTGCGCCATAGAGGAGGACCGGGATTATTAAGGTCTTATAAGGGGTGACTTTTGCTGTCCGAGAGAGGGCTTTGCTTGATCTCAGCGCTGGTGTCGTTGTCTGTATTTATAGCAGAGCCTAGGTAGACAAAGCCCTTAACTACCTCAAAGTTTTATCTGTCGAGGGTGACGTTCTGCCCGAGACGTCGGTGTAAGTTGTCCTTTCTGCTTGGCAGCATATACTTGGTCTTGCCCTCATTGACCGCTAAACCCATTTTCGCCGCTTCCGTCTCAATACTCGCGAAAGCGCCACTGACATCACGCTGCTTTCTTCCGATTACGTCAATATCGTCGGCATACATATGCAAGTAGTTGGACGGACTTATGAAAGATAGTGCCTCTTGTGTGTTTGCTCGTGAGTTGTGCACTATTCTTTCAAATACGATGTTGAAAAATTGCATGACAGCGCATCGCCTTGTCTAAATCCTTTCTGGACATCAAAGGTCTCGGTGAGATCTTTACCGACCTTGATGGAGCAGCGGCATTCTCCATCGTCATCCTGCACAGACGGACGAGTTTGGCAGGGATGCCAAAACTAGACATTGCTCTATATAGCTCGTCTCTATAGATGCTGTCATACGCGGCCTTAAAATCGGTGAATAGGTGGTGTGTATCGATCTGAAGCTCATGGGTCTTCTCCAAGATCTGCCGTAGTGTGAATATCTGGTCGTTGGTGGACTTTCCTGGCCTGAGGCCACACTGCTATGGACCTATCGATATTAAGGATGCCTCTGTAGTTGGCGCAGTTCAGAGGGTCTTCTTTCTTGAGAATCGGACAAACAATGCTGAGGTTCCATTCATCGGGCATACTTTCGTCCGACCGTATTTTAGGGATGAGTTGGTGTATGCTCCTTACCAAGTCATCGCCTGCCGCTTTGAAGAGCTCGGCAGTCAGGCCATCCGCTCCAGCAGCTTTGTTGGACTTAAGCTTCGATATGGCTATCTTTACTTTATCCAGGTCGGGTGGACGGAATTGTTGGTCATCATCGTCCAAGTTGGAAGGTTGTTTCTGCCTGACAGCGGTATTTGGTCCGTCATCGCCGTTATACAGTCTGCAGAAATGGTCTTTCCAAATCCTCACCATCGACTGCGATTCTACTACGATGTTCCCTTGTTCATCTCTACAGGCTTCGGTTCGGGGTTTACGTGTTTACGTGGCATGTCATTTTAACTTTTTGGTAAAACTTCCGAACCTCATTCCTGGAGCAGCATCTCTCAATTTCCTCGATTGCGCGCTTCTCATGCTCTTTCTTCTTCCTCCTGAGAAGCCGGTGTTCGTCTCTCCTCTTCCGCTCATAGAGGTCATGAGCAGCTCTGGTCTTTTTTTGCAGTGCCGCATTGCGTGCTTTTTGCTTAGCTGCATGTGCTTGCCGGCATTCATCATCCAACCAGGGGTTTCGTTGTGGTGGACGAGTGAAACCCAGCATATCAGAAGCGGCATCTCTGATGGCGTTTTGGCAGTGTTTCCACTGGTTTTCGATGCTTGATGCTGGCTGCAGGGGACCTGTTAAGAGAATAAGAGAAACTCGATCGGAAAAGGATTTGGCGATCTTTTGCGATTATAGCCCACTTACATTAAAATTCCTCACAGCATTAACTCGCCTTTGCGCTGTTCATTATAGCCGCTACCGTACCTTAGCTATAACAACGCAATTGTTCGAGTCGGTATTGGCTTCTCGGAATCCTTGGGCATCAATAATACTGTCGAAGTGTCTTGCGTCGGTCGGAATGTGGTCAATCTGATTGACCGTTGACTAATCAGGAATTCTCCAAGTCTCCTTGTAAATATCAAGATGTGGGAACAGCCTTTTGACATCGACAATGTCGATTAGCAGGATACTTCCGTCAGTACTACCTAAGATGCCCTCTCTTTCTTGTTTTGAACTAAAATTGAACCTCCAACTCGTAGATACCCTTGAGATGAAAGGTCGGTTAGACTGGAGCTAATAAACCGTCGACTTGAGAGTTGCCGTTGGTCTATTAAGGGCTCATCCGCCCCATTCTACCGATCTTTGTTCCAATTATGTCGATGTAGGCTGGACAAGGTCTCATTTGAGTTATTCCAGGATTTTACTTCACGTTTAAGAAGAAACCTAAGAAACTCATCCAATGTCTCGTTTATATTGCTTCTAATTTTGTCCGCTGGTCAGCACTCGTGCTTATAAGTTTGAGAAGTCGAATCTGGATGGAAATCGACCAGTACAATTGATGTTTAGTAACAGCTGTAGCTTATTATTAAGCTGGCTGGAGACACTTGTTGGTTAAGGCCCAGCTCTACCCCGGACTGTAGCGCCACCTGAAGTCAATACTGGTACACCATCGTATGCATCATCGAATGCATCGAATAAAACGTTTTCAAGCAGAGAATCACCAGGAATGGCCCTATATACAGTACAGCTATATCATTTACATATGTACGGCTTTAGATAACTAATTGATCGGTATGAATCATAGTAGTAGTCTCGGTCTCCTGCGGGCAATCACACATTGGCCACAGTTAGCATCCGCAATCAGGGTCGTTCCTAAGCAGCATTGGTCTTATTTACACAATTTGTGATATTTTCACACCGTGTTCTCTGGCCGAGTTCAAAATGCATCTCAAAAGTTGCGTTGTCATTGTCGTTGTCGAAAGCACCCTCAATTCCCATCAAGTATGATGCTTATCAAGCTTAAGCCATCCTAGGGTTCACTATAAGGAAATTAAGAAGCAAAGAAAGTAGGGAAGGCAAGTTAAAACAGTGATTCCATCCTACTCATTGCAAATTCACGACGACTTACCAAGTTGGTATACAGTCGAAGAAGGCCTTTGTGGATACAGTGATGCAGTCATTTATTCCTTGTTCTTTTAACATTTATGCACTCAGTACAAAAGTTAAGATCCCAGAATTAGATCCACCTTCGTTTGCCAAGTGAACTAAAAATTAATTACAAAAATAAGTAACAACTTGTTGACAGTAGGTACCTTGTAGAGGATATAAACGCTTTCATCTTTACATCCCACTTACACCCGCACTCGAGACATATCCTGGAGGCGCAAAAAGGACACGGACACGAACTCTGTTGCAAGTCAGCTCTTCGGTCTGAATTAAATAAAATTCCCGGTTAGATATCTGCAATTAGTGTTAATTGCATTCGGGAAATGAGCAAGAGTTCTCATCTTACAAATCCTTTATGTCGAAAACCTCGATAAAGTTTATTTTTTATAGTTCTTCATCCCCCCTAACACCCGTCAGACAACATTCTTTTCTATGCAAAATGTAAAATTGCTTTTTGACACATCTCACATAAAAAAAAAGAAAAAAAAAATCAATTACCCGAAGAGGGGGGGAGAGTGCAAAACCTCTTCGAAATGACAAAGTATTGTAAAATCTACACCAACGAATTGTGTTTTGAAATTCAAAAAACCAACTTAGTCAACCACCCCCTGAGATTGAAAGACGGGTGACTTTGTTGGTTTTACTCGTAGAATTGGACGAGAAAACTAACAATACGAGTACTTCTGACACGTGACCATCCTTTATTCAATTTTCATCATGAATTTCAAAAAAATGTAAAATTAAGAAAAGTCCTTTTTTTTTGTTGGGTGTAATGTTTGGAGAGGAAGAAACCCGCAACTAATATGAGCGACCGTCCAAGGGACTTGGATCCGCAAAGCAGAGCTCCCAGACACGCTGTCTGATTGATTGATATCCTGCTGTGTGGCACGTTTCGTACATTTTTTCGGTTTTTTTTTATTTTTATTTTTTTCCATTAAAGTGAATTGTAGATAAAGTATGAGAATAACAGAATCCATCTCCTGAGTAGACAAATGGACGCTGTTTAGTGTTTTCGTTGAGAGCGATTTATTTTTACAGCAGCTTCGAGGATATATTTCAGCCAATTGGCTAGTTAAAGTAAACGTTGACACTTTAAATTTGAATTTCTTGGCATAATCTATGTGATGATTTTATATTATGTCTGGGCGTACAGTTTAGTGGTAACTCGTTGGGTGGTATATATACGAGTAGTAACGAAACAACTATATACTTGAAAAGGGCAAAAGATTTTCCGTGGATTACTAGGTTCCTTTACAGATCGCGTTCGGCCCACCAATTCGTGGAGACTCTACACTGCTATAACTTTGATACAATCGATGCGTTTTTACTGCTCAGAAGGCAAGCAGTGTCTTCAGGAATACGGTTATTCTATGCACTAGGTGGCGAAAAAGTCATCGCCAAATGTCAATTCTACTTTAAAATTTATAAATACAGAATACTCGTCAACAAGACATGCATAGCTATACTCCTAAAGAAGACGGAATAATTTTTACGATTTTTTTGCGTAATAATAATTCGCCGGTGGTGTTGGCGCAGCGTAAATTTTACCGCAGATTTCCTGATTGTCCGACACCAACTGGTCAAATACTACAACGGTTAGCTGCTCGCTTAGAAGAGTATGGGAGAACACGAGATGATGCCAAGACTGGCCGGCCTTGGAGCAGCCGTTCTGCTGAGAATATCGCAGATGGAGTTAAAGATGTCGCAGAGGACCCCAGTGTATCGACCAGATGACGTGCCACGTAATTAGGCATCAATGGGCGGTCTTTACAGAGAATTTTAGTGAAAGACTGTAAGACGTTCCCTTACAATGTGCAGACATTGCATTAGTTGCTAGCTGTTGACCGCCAGGCGCCAGGCGATTCATCGAAAATCATCATAAGCGGCGAGGCCGATTACCTCTCTGTGGATATGTGAACAAAACAAATTTACGCTTCGGGGGCACCGAGAAGCCGCCTGTAACCCACGCACAGCCATTACACCCGCTCAAAGTTACTGCATGGTGTGCTGTTTACACTGGAGGAGTCATTGGGCCTTGTCGGGCTGACGACTACTGTAGACGGCGAGCCATTTTCAACAACCTTCTCCTTCCTTTATTGAATGAATTGGGACTGCAGAACATTTGGTTCCAACAGAATAGAGCAATGACACATACTGCACGAGGCACAACCTAAATTCTGATAGCTGTATTTTGAGGGTCGCCTAATCTCTCGTTTTGGCGATTTGCACTGGCCGGCAAGATCGCCTGATTTAACCGTTCCAGACTTCTTTATGTGGGGTTTTTTGAAGTCACGAGTGAGTCGATGTCAACAAGCCTCAGACTCTTGAAGCCCTCAAAGAGAATATCCGTCAAGAATGCGAGGACCTATCGCCGGAAGTTTTCATTCATTAAAAAAATTACAGTCAAAGAACAATGGTTGCGCCACCTTGTACATAGGTAGTTTTAAGTTTCAGGGCAAAATACAAACGAGTCGGTCCCACTACACCTCGAAGTGCATGCGGGGATCTGGCTTTCTCATGATCAATCTACCACCAAGTGAATAGGAGACAATGTGATCTGCGCTGGCCGCGCCTTCATTATTCTTGATGTTTGAACTTTCCGAGGTAAAAATTAAATCGTCCGAACACGAATAACCGTTGATATCTCTAATAGAGCTATACGAGTAAAAAGCAAATTCTTTTAGAAAGTTTGAAGTTGAATATCCAAAATCTTTGCCGATCAAGTATCTTTTTACCTCTTGTCTCGAAATCAAATGGCAAAACTACTAAGATGCCATCAGAAGAACTACTCGGTGATGACAACTTTGCCAACTTCTGCTCCTCGGCCAGACAATGCTTCGCTTGGAATATCACAGATGTAATCTCGGCGGTCCTCTCATTGTTCATAATGGGAAAAATTGAAGTTTTATATACACGTATTTGCCGGTTTTATGCCTTATTTTGAACAAGAAGGTGAACAAATTGCATAAGCTCTAGCAAGAAGCAGTCTGATTTCTGATTTAAGCCGCTTTTGTATTCTTCAGCAGCGATACAGGAGTAGGATTCCTGCTGACGTTATGGATCATCATTATCTTTGATTTCTTCTATGCTTGAGGATAGTAGCTTAAGTTTAAAACCCTGTTGGACGATTGGTAGTCTGATTGGTGGGTCATGCTGTTTTCGAGGTTTTATTTTTTTCGCAACTTTCAAGAGTGAATGATAGTTTGTCGCATTTGGTGAGAGATCTTCAAGCTCCTCTCATTACGCTCTTTGGAGTGATTTCGTCACCTTTGTCCTGAGGTGAGATCTAAGGTTTTGCCATTCCAGTCTTAGTTTGCGTTCTTCATAAATCAATTCTTCAATACCAGCTGATGAGCGGGGAGTATTTTTGTTGGGGAATTTTCGGCAAGAGTTAGTGATTAGCTGAAAGTCTAAATTGCAGTATTTAGATCCTCATGTTGCTTCAGCGGAGTAAGCAGGCTAGGTTAGATTAGGTTAAAATAGGGGTGTGTGTGATGAACATGCATCAGAAAAACACTAGGCACCAAAACGAGCCCATCGCGATCCCTATGAAACCAGTTGAATTTATATTCAAAGGACTAAAAAACCTAAACAATCTCCTTTGTGAAACATTTCCTCTAGATTTTCGAAAAAGTATTTGTCTAAAAATTTTCTCCGACTACTTGATATTGCCCCGCGTTTTGTAAGTGTGTAATGTCCTCAAAGTCCTGTAGTTCACTGCAGAATCTGCAAATATCCGTGTGTGACAACATTTTGTTTGCGTGTTTCCGCAGGAGACAGGATGCCTATTATTGTCCTTAGCTTGTTTAATTTTATTAAATTATTTTATTAATTTAATTAATTAAAACATCAATTACCGTCAAAAAGTTGCCAGAGAGCATTGGATACCTTTTCTCCTTCAAGACTTGACCACCTTAGGTTGGCAGTGTTTATAATTTTTTGTCGATAGTGCTCCTTACTATGCAAAGGAGTGGTTTGATATTGGCAAACTCACTATTATCGAATAGTCCTCCTCTTCTTGCGAGCTCATCCGCTTGTTCATTTCCTTTCATACCGCAGTGTCCTGGCACCCAGCACAGTCACAGGCACCCAGCACACTGCGATAGAGCTTGACTATATCAGAATTCATGTTGATCGATTCCATTGCCGTACATAGCGATATCTCGTCCGGATACGGGAACCTCTGATTGAAAGACACCGCTTGCGTGTGGTAGACTTATAGACACTCTTAGCTCCGCTTCTTCCTCCGTTTTCGAATAGTGTGTGGAAATCGCAATTTCATTTGTCCTGATTATTGCATTTTTTTACGAGTCCTCCCTCTCAGAATATATTATATCATACGGAATGTCGAAGTCGACCAAGGAAGGAATTTCATCCATTGGAATTGGATTGTCTGGCAGTAGCACCGTTACGATCGTGCCGTGTCCGAAGCTACTTCTCTTGAACTGGCCCAAAATAGTGAGTCGTATCGCACTGTTGCCAGGAAGTTTTTTGATCTCTAATTCAAAGGTTGTTAGGTACTGAAAGATGTCCAAGCACCTGTAATGGCTATGGAAGCTATTATTTGAACCGCCGCTAATTTTCCGCTTTCCACCATACTAGTGCGCCATATGCCAGTATGGGTCTTACAACCACTCTATTTAGCAGGTGGAGATGAGAGCTTGTGTATTTTCTTTATTTAAGCCTGGCTATCCATCTGACTGGGACGTTTTTGGGACCTTGTTCAGGTGAAAGATTATACTTTTCTCGACTTTAAGGTGGTGTTTTTGAATATTTTTTTTAATCTTTAAATCTGTAGAAACCGGAATTTTTCATTTCTCGAAATGAGGATTACTTCACATGAGTGCGTACTAAAGTTGTTTGCTTTTCAAATCTGTTTGTTTAGAGCCCCAGTGGGAGTGCTTAGTGTTATAGTCGCTAGCTAGTAAGATCTTATTCCCAAGGCTGCTAAAAAAGTTTAGGAATGTTGGGTTGCAATTTTGAAGTATATGGCTATTATTGGTGTATCTTCCATCCACTCAGTAAGGCAAATAATATTTGAACGTAGTATCACTACATAGAGTGGCGGTTAAGGCAGGTTTTGATAATAATTCTACAGCTACCGTGGGCCTTGCCATGTGGATGATTGGTGTCGCGGAACTCGTATCCTCAATCGGCCAGATGAGTTTTTGATTTTAGTGCAATATCGACTTCATTCCTGAGTAAGAAGTGATGGAATTCTAGACTGAGCTGACTTATGCTGCAGGCTGACTTATGCTCGTGACAAATTCGTTAATTTGTTAGATAATAGGAGTAGAAGGATTTTGGGTTGATTTTGGGTCATCCCTTGCATCTTGTGTTGAATGGAGGTTATAAAAAAGGCGAGGGTTTTGGTGAGATAGAAAAGAGCTCGTCCCAGATTATTTAAACCCTTCATGTTTGGGGATTCTTCGACGTTAATGGGTTGCTTAGTATGCTGGTCTGACCGTTATCGCGTTGGTATAGGTTACGCTATTCAAAAGTGCTAACAGTTGGGACATCTTGTAGATGCGACTTATTATTTCTACTGAGGACGCTTTCTCTGCTTCATATCGATGTACACCAGATAGATTGGCAGCATGTGAGCCACCGCAGTTGCTTCATTTCTTCTGCTATTCCTTACATTTTAGTGGGACGTTGCATGTTAGTCGTCACAGAAAACGCAGATTTTTAGGAGGTGCAACAGGATTTGATGCGGTCATATTCCTGTTAATTTTAGCATTGGCCTGATCCATTTGTTTTGTGAGGCTCCTCAACAGTGATTTTGCGATACAACTTAAATCTTAGTTTGCAGATATTATGAACTTCACTCTTTAGAGGCGCTTATAGAGGGGTCTATCATACAATATAAAGTTGCTGTGGACATTTGTTTTTGTTAACTACGAGTATGTCGTATGCAAACTAGGCGTTGAAACCGGCTTTCTGTAGGGTCTCTTTGATAAGCTCAGGTACTAAAGCTATTTCAATGCCTTTCAGAACTAAAATTTCTTCTTTGCTACTTGAAAAAAGACTTTTACCCATCTTGTCAAGTTTTGAGACTACTTTGCGAAAGGCTTCTTCGTGCCGCAACGCTTATCACTGATCATTTACGTACATAAGGACACATTGCTTATGATGTTGAACAGAAAGTTATATTTTTACGGCTTTTATACTGGTATCTGGTCCGAGCTCTTTTTACCCTTCTTTTCACTTCACTTTTGATTTCTGAACCAATTTGGTTAACTTGGAATGTCTTAATCTAATGGCATCCCATAGTACTTGCGCTACATTCAAGGATATAAGACACCGTCTGCCAATAAAGTTGCACTAGTTTTCGCTTTCGAGTTCTGTAAGTTTGATAGTTATGTCATGGTTTTCTTGCATATCACTATAATTGTCCCAATAGCATGACACTCTCACTAACTTTAGGCATTCATGTCACTCCCTCTGGCATCAAAATTCCATTTTATTGAAATTTTCAACTTCTTGAGCCGCATGTGCAACTTAATTGTCCTAGAGGGATTAGCTTCTCACATTCTCGTATAAGATTTAATAAAACCGAAGCTCAAGTTTATATTTTCCATATCCCGACAATCACTTGACCATGCTTCTTCAAACATCTGGTATACTTCATGGATTTAAAGAGATTTCTGAATATTGCAAAATTGAAAATCCCATTTTTATTGAAAGTGCAACCCACATTCCGTAGTCCTTTACGACTCCAGCTCGTACTTTGGATATGATTCTAATTTCATCAGCAAATATGCATAAAAAACAGATTCACAAAGGAAGTTATCCAAACAGACTCCCGGGACTCGGTTCTTTTCACAGCATATACTCATGCCAGTTGAATAAAGCTGATTTGCTCTCTTTGACTGGCACCATATGTCGATATTTCGAACCCTCCCAACTTTACCCATCTGTGCTGTGCCGTTAAAAAAAACTCAAACTCTAGATTTATTTGATTTATCTCAAAAATACGCAAATTTACACAATCCAAAGGGATAGAATCGCACTCTCCCATCCCCAGCACTTCATTGAATTCTGGATGAATGTGCGTGCATTGGAACACTCTGTTGATACCGAGTACCAGCCATCAAAGGAGAACAAGTGGTTTGACTCCATAGAAAATAGAACAAAAAGATACAAGTACGAGTTCGAGTATGAGTAAGTGTACTTCTTTCTCTATAGCATCATCGTAAACCATTCCAAGTCACATCTCTATCTAAGGAAAACATAAATTGAATGGTTCTAGATACAATGTTACACCAGGTTAATTAGAATGCTTAAACGTGTACTCGTGTATACACATGAATATGTATGTTAATGGAAGGAGATGGCTATATGGATGGCAAAGAATGGCAATGAATAGCTGAATGGATGAATCTTCTAACCATCACCGCCATCATCATTGACCTGTATCTACGACTTGGGGTTGAATAAATTTCGCAATTTATCCGTATTCCATGCTGATGGTCAGCCATGAGGAAATCATTAATCAGAGACCAAGCCATAGCTATGACGACTCCATAACTACGCAAAAGAATTCATCGAATCGTTGTTGAAGTGAAGGAAATCATTTGGCCATCGGCACTATGGTCTAAGGTTTGTCCACAATTATTGTGGCCCTGGTTGATTTATTTACTTCGATGATTGCTCCTCTGCAAAATCACAAATCGCCTTGTGCGTTTTCTTTTGCCATGGAGCCTTTCCGATGACAAAGAGATACAAAACTTGAATAGATAGATACGGATGCTCATACGACTTAGTCGGCGGCGAATGGAAATGACTGGTGAATGGAGTACTCTTAAAGATATGTCAATTGCATGAGTTTGCGATACTTTTTCACGCTTTTGTTATCGATAGGATGACTTGCATGAGGTTTCGATTAAAATCCTGATTAATAGGTTTGTGGTATGTGGCGCATTTGTGATGTTGTTGCTTGGTGAATTGATACCATTTTAATCGGATTCCTCTGATTGCACTGGGGGTTGAGATAACTGTGATGATGACATATACACATACGAGTAGTAGTCTGAGTAATTGATGTGTTTGGATGAAAGAAAGATATCACTAGACCAGAAAGGACACTATTAACAAGAAGAACATAAACATAATCTGGTTATACCTTAAGCTGAAGTAAACATTAGCAATGGAGCTGCAGTTGATGGTACGAGTAGATAAGAAAGGAAACGCCTCAAGATCGAACTGGAAAATTGTTTGTCTTGCACAAGGGTATAAGCTCGCCCTGAGTCCTTTTTACGCTCAGTGGTACGAAACAAAGGAAGCTGGAGCATAGTAAACATAGTCATTGGTGACGGTGTTCCGTAGCTCACTTAGTAAGACAGATTTGAGTGGGCAGACTAATTCAGGCCCTTCAGGAATACTGTGACTACAGTACTTGTACTGATGTGCGCAAGAGTAAAGCCTGGTATCTGTAAGATGAAAGCTGAAGTTACGGCGAGAATCACAGGTGGTGGCAATCATTAGTTCTCTGTTAAGACGCTAGCAAATTAAGCAAGTTAAGACGCCGCCAGCTGGATCCCTTAGCATGGTGTCTCATAAAAACCTGGACACTGGACACACACTTTTACCCCACTGAAGATTGATTAGGTTCGGGCCGGGCCTTGGCCCCCTTGTAAGGGCATCACAGTGGCTGTGGTTTAAAACCTAAAACGCAGGGAGGGTGCACCTGACGGTCTCACCCGATGTAGTGTTGCAACAGGTACTGGGTGCTGGGATCCTAAGATCAGTGAGACGTTTTAGGTGGACCACGACTCATACCAAGAGTGGAACCTGTGCCCTCAACATGGCTTTCGAATTGACGGAGAGCGATGGCAAGGCGTATCCTTGCTCCCATGGATGTATGGGCATCCCATGAAATTAAATTTTCTCGGCAGGTGTTCACATGAATCACGAGACTGATTCTCACAGGTGCTGTTGGGTGTCTGGGCTTTATGTTATCAGGGTAACCCTGTTCTAATGCGCTTTTGCATAAGATGGGTCGTAGCGAGGTGACAGGATATTCATGCGGAGCTCTCCTAGAGGATTGGATGCATGTTCTATGAGTGTATCTAATATACTCAGATGTTAGGGATTTGCAAGCATAGGGTATCACCTATGGTTATGCAGCCACGAAGTCAGCGGTGTTCGAGCAACATTCGAAATAAATCGTAGTTTCGCGAATGGGATTTTCCATCGCAGACGTAGTAGGTATGTAGATAGCCTGTGGTATAAAAAGAAAGATGGACGGAGTAGTGACAAGAACTTACCCTGTCCGACGAGGCAGAGTCGAGAAACTGCGGACGTGTCACTGCTGCGTACTTCTGCATCGCGGATGCCCTCGTAGCCTACTAGACGCCTTAGACTAAACTAAGTTTATAGTTAGACTTAATGCCACCAGTCCTGTGCTGTAAGGTGCCTTACTGGAAGTCATCGCAAAATTGTGAAGCTAAACCGAAAATTATATTCTGTGTACCACGGAAGGTCAGACGCCCCTGGAACTTCTGTTCTAGCCTCACCTAGGAGTTGGCACCCTTGTGGGAGTATCGTGGTGGCTGTAGGTTATACCTGAGATGCCTGATAGAGGGACTGGACCTCCGTCATCTGATGCTTCAACATATATAGTAAGCGCCTCATACCACATACGAGCTACGGCTTGTGTCCAACCATTTGATGGCTGTGGAACTGATCGATCTGTCCGATGTGGAGTTGCACTACACTGCAAAGGAGAAATACGATCTTTTGATAAGATTTCGAATCTGGTAATCGAAGAGCGCTAGTCCATGCATTCTCTCGTACGAAGATGTACCGCAGAATTGAGGCTTCAAGGCAGGCACCTACGACAAACACTGGTGACATCTGTCCCTTAGAGCAGGTATCGTACTGAATTTCTGGACACATCGGCTTAGATTTTCTTCTGCCGGAATGAAGCAGTCAGGCGAAAAGCTTGTCTATTATACTCCTTGTATGTTGCCTTTACTGCAATTGTTAAGTCTTTTGTAGAAAACTGAGTAAGGGCTCATCGTGCATCCATTGCACGTTGCCATATTTAGCTCATTTACAGTTTTGTAAGTAGTAGCTGAATATGTGCTGGTTCAGATTAGGTTAGGACAGAGAGTCATTGCTTTCGACTCGGTGTAAGTGTCATCAGATTTTCTGAAGAATTCCAGACGAACTGATTGCTGGTTTTAGTTCTGATCCGTTGGCAAATGTCTTTCTGAGAGGCCCTCTCAAAATCTGAATGAGCTTCTTATATTTATTATTAGACTCTAGTCTTTCTGCACATTAATCTTGAGTGACTTGTTTAGAAGCTTTCTGGTGTCTTTACGTAGACGCTGTAGATCTTCGTTTTACTGTGGAATGGTTAATCAGCACAGTATTTTTCTAGCTGGATATGGATGTTCAAAGCACTTAGTGGAGTACTGTTAGGGCTTTGAAAATCTTTCTCTAACTTTTGTTTTCTTCTGTGATTAGGTGAGCATTACCTTAATTAAGGCGTGTCCAATTGGTTCTCCGTGAATTCCTCCTCTTTGACAAGGTCGAAATCACGCATCCTATACCGAATTCTAGCTATGGTCTAACGCGGAAACCTCAGATAGTGCTTTCCAGATTGTTATCTCCTAAGCGTACCTTCAAGACCGAGTAAATCATCGACTATCTCTCTCTCTTAACAAATTTTGGATGAGGGCCAACAGAGTTGAAAACCACGCCGGACGATATGGTATAAAAGTGTAGCATGTGATAGCATCTCGCATTGCATTTGCTGCTGCCCACAGAAATATTCTAAACATAAGCTTCGCTGTGGAACCAAGAAGATGGTGAGGGACAATTTCAGTTGCCTGAAAACCTCGAAATTTGTATTTTCTGGGGTGTGATTCTCGGCGCAAGTGTTGAATCAAGAATTTGCCCTTCACTCTATGAGTTCCGGTTTCCATACTGTAGGTCTCTGCTTTTATGCAAACATTATTCTGCTTTGTTGAACGACATACTACCAGCCTTCTAATTTTAAGAGCCAGAGAGTTGATAGGGGCAATTTAATAGGTGTGTAGATATCTTTATGGAGTTTTTCCACCCGAACTGCAAATTAAGTTGGTTATAACTCTGTTTACAGGCAAATCTTGGGACTGGGGAAGGCCACCACAATAGTTATTCTTTAGCGTCGATCGGGGAGTGAAACTTTAATCACTCGCTTCTTATGTAGCACCTGCCACGTCCTTACGCCCCGCGTCTATCCCACGTCACCGTTTCCTCTTCATCAGCCCTTTTCGGATTTCCGAGACAAGCCTTCGGAAGCAGCATTATGATCAACTAGTATTCTACTCTGATGGAGATTCAGTGTAACAGTCAGAAACTATTCGGTTTCATATTCGAGATTCAGCTTAATCTTCCGAACGTGTAGTAGAAACAGCCGTAGCAGACATCAGAATCAAGCGATCCATGAGCTGCTGGGTCAGCGCCTTAATCTGCAAGGCTTACTCGTATGTTTGTATATTGATTGGGGCCTTTAAAGTTTTGTGCCTCGGCTGTAGTTGACAAGACCATTGATGGATTGCCGCTTTTGTGGGCACCACCTGGAGTATAATTTATTAGGGCCACTTTCTTACTTAAATAGCTTAAGGTCTAGCTGGACACCGGTGGTTCTTAGTTCAATGCCTCACATTTGTTCTTTTCGGAATCTTAGGGGTTTTGGCTCACCACTACAATTCAGTCAGAACAAGAAGGGACAGTAGTGGTTTTATTCAGATGTTGCACGAGATCAGGAAAAGGAGTGACCTTACCATTGTCCTCCTTTGGACAGTAGAATGTCAAGAACGGCTTAGTTGTTTCAGGTAGAGGGACTTCTGCAGACCTATTGAGCTCCCTGAAACTTGCATGTTGCACAATCGATCCATCAATCGTTGGATATTCCAGTACCCACTTCATATGCAATTTATAAGAGTCAATTTCCTATTAAAAAAAAAAAAAACCTTTAACACTGTTAAACTTCAAAACCAGCTTAAGTAGCCGCAACTCAAATATTTTCAACATTATTTCCACATTTTCAAAAAGTTTCCATTCGCATCTGGATTGATAGATTGCATGTATGTAAACCAGAAAAAAGTCATGTATAACTCAAATAGCTCCTCTTCATAAATCAAACAATATCGATCCGATCACAATGCGAGAATCCATCCTTCACATCGGGATGTACCTACATCGTTACTATACAACACTCTTAACCCTCCTGTATTCGAAGTTTCGAAGTTCTGCTTGTTCAAACATTAAAGTTCATAAAAATTTCCCAACGAATAATCGAAGTAATAATAGCGAATACAAGTACGACTACGGCCACTTCAAAACTACTGTGAGTTCTGGGTTATTCCGTTTTGTAGGATTTAAAACTCGAACCGCATCTACTAAACTTCTGGAATACGAGTACGAGTACGAGTATGTCGATATAAATTTATTTTTATTTTTTCTTTTTCCACAAAATTCTCAGTTATCGCTGAAAGTTCTGTTCTGTTCTGTTCTGTCGTCTGATGTTGAATTATGCAGAAGGAGGAGTGAGTAGTTATTCACAAACGGAAGGACAATATGGTGGAATGAAAAGGGAGGAAAAATATTTAAAAAAATATCGAACGCTTACATGTCCTTATTAAAAAGTAATATCCCATTTTTTAAGTTTTTTTTTTTCAGGATAGGCCAGAGGGATGTAGGATGTAGGATGTAGGATGTAGCAGACATCGACTCCAACTCGACTACAACATTTTCACATGAACCAAAGTAAACAGGTTTTTCCTTTGTTTTCTTTGTTCTCTCATTCGTTCTCTTGACTGATGGAAGCACACAAAGCTACGATTTATTCATTGTGGCAGATTCGCCGCCAACAAAATCCAATACCACCCCCAAAAAATCAGAAGAAAGGCATATTTCCCCTGGCAAGGGAGACAAGTCTGACCCCGTAAACTTATTTTCGCAGAAGTTTGCTTGTTAGACAACTTGCTTAAGGGCCTCTGTTATTGCGTTCCAAAGGACTTCAGTATTTCAGAACTGAAAAGGAGTGAATCCAAAAGAAAACAGAAAGCAAAAATCTTGAAAAGGGGTGTATCTATGTAAGGTTTGCAACGCCTCATTTAAAATCCAATTTTAAAACACTCGATATTGTTTCAGTTGATTAAAACACTCATCCTCCCCGTATGTCTTTATGGCATGACATACGAGTACAATGACACATTTGCACTTCTATCCTGCTTGGGTATCATATGGTGGTAATGACAAGAGAACAAGGTTAGCATTTGATAGGCAAATGAAAGGCATGTGCCCGAAGGACAATAGCCTTCAGCCTTGTACCTAAGTCAATACTAAACCAAGTAGTAAATGTCGGGTGCCGATAAAACATTAACAGGGATATAAGTCTGTTTTACAGCTTAAAGGACTTAACCGGGCATGTTTACTTGTTGAAGGCAATTTCGAATATTAACTCCCTTTTAATGGTTCGACATGACAATTTGTCATCCATAAAAGCCTAAAGGCTAAGGCTTGGTGATTAAACAATCAGTCATTTGGAATGTTTTTGTTTTTGAGGAATTCCCTAAAGGCAGGAGATATTGAGTGAAATTGAGAAATCTGTTGATGGTTTACGGGAGATGGATCTAAGGGGATTGAGCAATTTCGGTTTTATGTAATGCCGATTGCCAGTCGTGTATTCCATTGGGATTAGCGACAAGAATAACAAGTTATGTTAAAGGGCACAAGGCAATATCTGTCAACATCCTGCCTTAAGGCGATCGTAAGATTGAAAATTATTCCTAGTTACTTGCTGAGACTGCACATACTCAAACTTGTGCTATTCTGAAAAAAAAACCGATAACCTCTCCACCATATTTTTTTTATTGACAATAAGACCATGAAAACCAAGGTAAACCACGACATACTATTCCTCAAAAATATCTCAGAAATTCGCTTCCTTTTTCTAGTTACCTTGTCACGACAGTGAGGCTTAAGATCTATAAATCCTAAGAGATTGAAAAGGATGCAGATGAGATGTTGAACTAAGTGTAAATAACGTCAAGATTAGACGTTGAATGGTGGACTACTATAGAATAGAGGTAATCCCACAGGATTGTGCTTTAAATTTTACGAAAATTTTCGTTGGGAGTGACAGCAGGTCTGTTCAAATAGATCTAGTTGTGATAGACAAGTGGCTGACCAGGGTCCTGGGCGCTCATCAGAGGGTTCACTGTAATGTACTACTGCCTAATGGAGAGTTCAAAAGAAGATCAACAACTAAGGCAGACGCAAAACGCAATGAGGAGAAAGTGCTGTCCAGTGCTAAAATCGTCTTACTCTAGCGTTCATAGAGAAGACAAATATATAGGTGCGAGTGTTCTGTCTGCAACAGGTCTAAGAGGAATTAAGTTCCATTTCCTCTGTCGATGGAATTTCCATAATCAGCAGTACCGGTGGGAGGCAATCGGTTGATTTGGTGAAATCCGTCCTGAGTAGCAGCCGTGGTGGCTGTCCTACAACCAGCAAAGTTGAATCTCGGTTGGGTGAATTGATTTAACGGAGATTTTAGATGTGATTTACTCCCTGAATTAGTAAAACTGGCAATGCCAATGGTCTGAACGACATCACATTGTATCGCATTAAAGCAGCAAAAGCAAGGAAAACAGAATTCTTACAGCAGAGTGCTCTACACAGTAGATTCTTGAAGTAAAAAGCAAGTCTGTACAGAAAATTCTCTAACGGGTTCCAAGAGGCTTTCAAGCGGACTGAAGTCATCTTAAAGCAATTTATGAAAAAGAAGATTGTGCTTAATCCCGGTTGAAACATCAAAATTGCAAATTCAGAAAGAAGGGATGGCTTTCTCTCCTTGCCAGCTCAGAGAAGGCTGCAGCCGAAGCCATTTATTGACTTTAGTCTTCATCTTCAACGTAAAAATGTTCATTCCCAATATATTTCCAATTTAGAAGCAGGCGAAGGGAAAGGATAATGGCACAAATTCATCTGGGGAAAGGACTACAAAACTGTCATCTTATGCGTAGAATACTTTTAGTGTAGTAGCTAATGGAACATAAGAGAAGATCAGCTTCTCGACTTCAATAGGGTTTAAGTCACTTTCGGCTTTCAGCCAAATTATGAATTTGCTTCCCAAAGAAATTAATGACAAGGGCTACACTCCCGAATCCATGTTCCGTTTGGTGCAACATACACTGGAGTTTCGACCGAGTAAAATTAGTAAAAAAGCTTTCTAATATCGGATACTTCTGGCAGAGTATAGCTGGTCATTCAGAGGATGGTTTTCCTCAGTTTGAAATGATGCATCGAAGACTACACGCATTTTAGGTTAGGTAAAACCCCTGTGGGTTCAGTAAAAACCAACTCCAATTTGCAAAAACCTAAACAGTCTCTTTATTAAAACACATAATTTCTCTGCAAAAGCCAAGAAAGCCTTTGAAATCCGTGCCGTCTATTTCCTCTAAGTTTTTAAAGATATATTTTCCTAAGAATTTCCTTCGGCTACGCGATATTGCCTCACATTCACACAGTATGTGTGTTATGTCCTCAACCGCTTGTAGATCCCCACAGAATCTGCAAGTATCTGTATTTCTCAGTTTTAGTTTCATTGCGTATTTCAGCAGTAGACAGTGTCCTGTCAGTATTCCTATAAGCGTCCTAAGCTTATCCCTATTAAGCTTAATAAGCTTCCTATATCTGTTACCGTCGAGAAGTGGCCATAGAGCCTTTGATATCCTATTTCCTTCCAGATTCTACCTTTTGACCTTTGGCCTTTTTGGTTTTTTCTTCAATTGTGGCCCTTACCGTGCAAAGGGGTGGTTTGACATCAGCAGCCTCACTATTGTCGAGTAGCCCTCCTCTTCTTGCAAGCTCGTCTGCTTGTTCATTTCCTTCTATACCGTAGTGTCCTGGCACACAGCACAGTCTCACCCTCTATTGAATGCATAATGCTTTGAGCATTGTGCAACAGCACCTGACTGTGTCAGAGTTGATATTGCTTAAAGAGCGGCCTGGCTGTCGATGTAGATAGCGATACCTCTGTCGGATACAGATCTCATCTGCATCAGCTCAGCTGCCCTGAGGACAGCTAGAACCTCTGATTGGAAGACACTACTAGTGTCCGGTAGCCTTATGGACATTCTCAGTTCCGGGTCCTCCGAGAAAATACCGGAACCTATTCCTTTCTCTGTAGGCCGCGAAATGTGGTACATAAGAAAAACGTTTTGAATTTTCGTCGCCATCAGAAGCCACATCTTCAGCAATATCATCTGCCGTTGTACTCACTTAGACGTCCTGGAACGTCCTCCTCCTGACAGCTGACGCGTAAGTGAACACAATTGGCTCTTAGCAGCTTGTCTATATTGTTCATTAACAAAATTGTTACAAATCTTTCCATGGTAAAATTGTATCGTAACGTGAACCTCTTCTGCTGATACAGGTGGCGATTAATTGGTTTGCTGAATGGTGGTTTTGCCTCTCGTTTAGAACTAATAGGTGGAAATTTGTGACGAGATGAGGAGAAGGGCATAAGTATACGTTTGAAGAACAAGTCTTACCGGACGTTGGATGTGGCCGTTTCAGTGTCCAGTCAAAAATGATTACAATATACCTTAAGCTAGGTGTAATACGTCTCTGCTTCCCAGTCACTATGGCCCAATAAAAATCAGATTTAGCAAATATACTCCAACCATCTTCCGTGTTCATGGCAACGTGGCATGAATTTCCTAACCGTAGTCCTTGGAAGGGTAAGCTTAAACTTTCAGAAACTTTGTCTCATATTTGTTGAATGGATATATTGTATTACGATCGCAACCTTTCGTTAGATGTTGGTTTGAGAAACAAGAAATGCATTAGTCCTTGTCGCTCATTGCAACTAATCCCATGGCAGTTGTCGAAGAATTTTTGGCGTTTCATACTCGTAGATAGAGAGTAAGAGCCGTTAGCCGTTGTTTCATGACTATGCGAGCACTCATTGATTTCATGAGAGTAGGATTTACCTTTTAGAAAAGTTTCTTAAGATGTAAATTGAGTCGTGCTATCATATCTACAGCAGAATCTTCGTACATAGGCATGGGGCGGGCGAAGAATCTACATATGCAGCGACAGACTGGTCGCGCTTAAGGCGTTGTTGAACCCTTTCACCCTTTCCAAACATGCTCGAGAATACAAATCTGCTCTGAACGCAGTCGGAAGGCTAAATTCACTAAGACATGCCTGCGTTCAACATCGAAAAGGGTTTGGATAAAATGAGATGTTAAACTCGATAGGCAATGCTTTGGACTTGAATCCATAATAGGATTTCACGAGGTAGGTTTTCGCAGCAAGTGCCATAGAGCTAGAAGCCTATGCCAGCGATCCAGAGGTCAGCCCTCCCACCAGGATTTACAGGTGCAATACAAAGATAGGCATAGGGACCTTAAATTAGCCATACGGAGAAGCAAAAACAACAGCTTTAGAGAACTCTGCGAGGAAGCAGATATAAATCCCTGGGGAACCGCCTACAGGACGGTCATGACAAAACTAAAAGACTCTAGGGCACCCCCACCCTCGTGCCTTTTGCTAATGCAAAAAATAGTGTAGGGATTATTTCCATAGCAACCACCAACAGAGTATATAGAACCACCGCAGGTGAGATCCCACCAGTTACGCAAGCGAAACTTCTGGATGTATGTAAACGATTTAGCAATAATAAATCGCCTGGATTGGATGGCATACCAAATAAGGTCCTTAAGCTAGCCGTCAAAATAAATACAGAAGCATTCGTGGAAATGTATAACAAGTGTTTAACAGAAGGGGTTTTTCCAGACCAATGGAAAAAGCAACGTCTTGTGCTTCTGCCCAAAGGAAATAAACCACCAGATGAGCCCTCGTCATACCGTCTCATATGCTTACTAGACACGATCGGTAAAATACTGGAGCGAATTATATGCAACCGATTGGAGGCGTCAATTGGTGAAGCCGGAGGTCTCTCAAACCAGCAGTATGGATTTAGAAAGGCTCGCTCTACAGATGTCACTAGGGTTTAACGTGAATACCTGTCATGGAGACTTAACCTCACGGGATGCCCATACATCCATGGGAGCAAGGGTACGCCTTGCCATCGCTTATTTGCTACATTAACAATTAATACCAATGCGGAAATGTGTTGAGGGCACAAATCCACCCTTGGCATGAGTCGAGGCCCACCTAAAACCTCTCACTGATCTCAGGGTCTCAGCACCCAGCACTTATAGCCACTCCACTCCGAGTATTGAGCCCTAGCAGGGCCACTCTCCCTGCGATTTAGGTCAAACCACAGCCACCGTGACGCTCCCACAAGAGGGCCAACCTCAACAAGTTAGGCCCGGACCGAAGTCCGGGGGGCTCCTAACTCCCACTGTACCGTGTTTTAAGTCATGGTATGGACTACCGGTGGTCTTGCCACTCAACAAGACCTATGACCGGCAGCTTGCTACTGGACAAATCATAGCAACCATCAGAGGGGAAAGGTCTGATAATGTTTATGATAAGTCCAGTATTTACTCTGCCCCCGCTTTATATTAGACAACGTCATTGATGGGCGAAGCCTTGATAATGGGGCGGGGGCCCAGGCTCGCTCTACAGTAGATGTTTTTCGGAAGGTAACTACGACCCTAGAAGAAGCCATTCAGGGCAGAAGTTAGAGAGGAGGTACCAAAAAATACGGCGCCATATTAACGTTGGACGTCAAAAATGCGTTCAACTCTGCAAACTGGGAACTTATAGTTCACTCTCTGAGGTCAATGATGGTACCATGATTTTTAATAAAAGTTATGCTAAGCTACTTCGACAATCGGTTCCTGCTCTATGATACCGACGATGGAGTAAGGCAGTACCACATAACTGGTGGAGTTCCACAAGGATCGGTATTAGGACCTCTCTTATGGAACATTATGTACGACAGGGTTCTAAGACTTGGAATCCCCATTGAGGCTAAAATCATAGGCTTTGCAGATGATATTGCAATCGTTGTGGCGGCGGGAGGAGATACAAGACATCGGCAATGAATGTACGCGAAAAGTTAGACAGTGTATGGCAACAGTTGGGTTAGAGCTGGCAGAACATAAAACGGAAGCAGTTCTGGTAACCAGTCGCAAGGAAAGAGGGACAATCATCATCAGGTTGGGCGATCACGATATAACATCAAAACCTGCTATCAGATACCTAGGAATGATGATCGATGCTAGACTTACTTACAAGGAACACCTTATCCAGAATAATGACCAACATAGGAGGTTTGCTGTGCATATCGGACAGTGTTAGATGATGCTATATATGTCATTGCGGGAATGCTATCAGCAGATATATTGGCTACTGAGTTACAAAGGGCCTACGACGCCAAAATTCGGGAACCCGGAGTTTCAGTGAAAGATATCAAGCTGGGAGAAAAGCAGCGCAGCACAAGTGCGTGGCAAGAGAGGTGGAACCAGTCCACAAAGGGGAAATGGATCTACCGACTTATACCCGACATTCGTAAATGGGTAGACCGGAGCTACGGAGAAGTAGATTTTTACTTAAGTCAGCTCCTAACTGGACATGGCTGCTTTCAATCATATCTATACAGGTTTGGTCTGAAGGAATCTCCCTTCTGCTTTAACTGCGGAGCGGCTAGGGAAGATGCACAGCATGTATTTTTTCAGTGCCCACACTTCAGAACAGAGAGCAGAGAACTAGAGGAGAAAATTGGAGAGATACCAATTCCTGAAAACATCGCAAACCATATGCTAACATCAAGTATAATATGGGATGCGGTGAATCAGGCTGCGGCAAAAATAATGAAGGAACTTTGACGGTTGGAAAGAGTCAGGGAGAGCATTAATGAAAATCAAACCCAGACGGCATCCCTAATACAACAAAGAACAGTAAATACTGTACACAATGTCGAACCAGCAAACGGCGAAAGAAGGGCATAAAGTGCTTACCAGCCCCGCGAAGTAGTACTTAACGGCAGTTCCGCGGGGAGAGTGGTAGAAGAGTGCAGGATGTGGGTTAGTACGTAGGCGCATCCCCGAAATTTAGTACTTGGGGTTTGCGAATCGTGCATGCTGCTAGCCCGGGCTATCAGTATCTTTCGAAGATTTTCACATCCTTGAACGCAACAAAAAAAAAAAAACACGTCAGGTTTTGAAATTGACAATATATTAGCATGCCCGTAAATGAGATTATTTTCTTAGATTTTAACAGACCTTACGATATTCTAAGAAGTACAAGGACAACAATAGACACTAGCAAACTCGTAAGATTTTTCACAGATCTGTAGGACTTTGCACAGCAGTGGGTCTTTGTCATCATTAACTTGACCTGTATCTCTTGCAAAATGCTACATTGGTATGGTAGGGCATCTGCTAGACGTTTTCTGAAATAATCACTCAAGAAACGGACGTTTGATTTCACTGATTGACCGTTTTCCTATTTAAGTTGGAGGAACATTACATGCTGATCATAATTTGGTAGATTTTTAAAAATGATTAGTATTTCAACTGCAGTTGTAAAAGGCTACTCCATTATACGAATCCCTAACATGAATTGGTTGTGTAAATTAGGTTCTTATCTCTCCATGTTAAGGACCTTTGATTCCATCATAACTTAACAAAGACAATTAACACTCGTAGAAAACCACAAACAGCCTATAAAATAAGAACTTGAATTGGAAGCACCAAGCTCATTCTCTGCTCAGTAGGCTATCTACTTAAGTTTCATTCAAAAATAAGGTTATGGGTTATCCCAAGCAAAAATAATTCAACAAATCCCAGCAACTCTAACGACTTTAATGGCCGATAAAAATGAATGAGGACATAAATTAGGCCATCTCTAAACCTTAAACAACAACAAAAATCATTTTTCAATATCGATTTCATTAATCCCCTCCCGAAAAGTGGAACTTCTAGCGACACATACACACGAGTGACAGTGTGGACTTTCTCAATATTGACTGATGAGTAATCTGAGACAGACACAAACACCCTGCCACAATAGAAGAACAAACTGAACTAGTTAATCCCTCATCGAGATAAGTTATCCGTATCTGGTATGCTGGTGAAGGGTTTTTTTCGAATTGAATTTCATCGGCTCAGAGTCATAGTAATGGAATTGGAATTGGAATTGGAATAGATAGACCACTAGACCGGGAGACAAGTAACACTCCGCGGATTATTATATTGAAGGCTCTGTGGATCTGTTGAAGTGTTATCAGAAAAACACCTTTGTCCACCTGCGCTTTTATCGATTCAAGAACACTTTGGTAAATAATAATTAAGATACGTATCTCGTCGACAAATGCACGCCCTCGGGCAAAAATGTTGGTCAACATTCGAGTATAATATCGACTCTTTGACAGTGTAGTGGTGGAAGACTTTTGTCAGGGGCTGTACTCTGGCTGTTATACATTATACTACTCGTAGTCGCACCGTGGCCTGCGATATGATGATTACCGCCGCGCACATAAAATATGAATTTTTTTTTGTTCAATGGAGACCGTTGGTGGCATGTAGCAGCTTGTCGGCACTTCAGGCGTTCACCAAACACGTTTGACAGATAAATTTTCAAAAGACGAAGAATGAAAGCTGTCCAGGGAACAGAGAGCACAGAACAGAGGAGACGAGAGATTGATTACGTGATATCGATATACGAATACGAGTGTGTATGTACGAGTATGGAAATTAATGAGCTAGATAATAAGGCACTGGGTTAATATAATAAAATCTGGAAGTGGGACTTGGGGATCTTGTTTTTCCAGTTTCTACAGAGTCACCCCGGACGCGTATTGGCTTGATGGGGATATATCTTACTTTTGACGATTTTACTGCAGAAAGATGCAAATTTCTTGAATGTTAAGTGGGTTCCCTCTTGTAATAGCTTCTTAATGGAGGCGATTTTCGACATTGAAGATTTCTTTCCACAAAAAGAGTTTTTTTTTCGCTAAATGAAGTGACTTGCATGCTGAAGAGACTCGACGCTTGGGGGTCGAGTTTGAAATTTTGGGGGAACTGTCGATAAGTGTTTCCGTGGTGTAGTGGTTATCACATCCGCCTAACACGCGGAAGGCCCCCGGTTCGATCCCGGGCGGAAACAGATTTTCATTTTTTTTTTTGGCTGTGAGAATCGGGATTCTAGAGTATCTACATTCGTCCGATGTAAAGTAAAGTAAATGTGACACGGAGTGTATGGTCTCTGTAAGTGCTACACAGCACTAAATGGATTTCCCTTATTTAAATCAACAGATTTACATACAGTGGGGTAGACAAACTGGCTATCCAACTAGCTATCAGTTCCCTTGAGAAGCTATCAGCTGCCTTGAGTTACATGTGGTGCTGCTTACCGCTTGTTGCAGTTACTCTTGTTCTTGATCCCTAAATCTGCAGGTGCGCTTGTTTTTCACGTCATAAGTATGAGTATTTCCCCAATTATTGTTCCTCAAGAAGCTTACAGAAGCACTATAAAGAATCCCTTTAGCCGCCTTTCTTTTTTGAATTTCAGCAACGCACTTCAGTTTACTTCAACCAAATTGATCTTATATTCTTAGTTGATTTCTTTTCAACTGCTACGCTTCAGACTCTCTGCTGTTTTCCCTATCTGGCTGTTATTTTCGTGGTTCAGCTGTAGTAAGTCCATTGCTATTTTCCTCGCAGCATAATGATAGTCCATGCGGTCCTAGCTGTTCCTCATATGGACGTGTTCATTTCTAATTCAACGCTATCGTAAACTCTTTTCGAAAGCAACAGAAGAGATACATAGCCTCGGGCAGACAATATGCATTATCTAATCGACACATTATATTGTTAATGGTCATCCAATTCGTGGGCCAGATTTGACATTACTGTTTGAATCACATACGTCAAATCGAACTGTCGTCCGAGACTGTTTAAGATTTTCCATTTCATAATATGGATCGTTCAACAATCGATGAAAGTACTGAAACTCTGAAAACTAACTATACAAATAGTGATTCTGTAGTAGGTGCACTTGGAGCTTATTATGGTAAACATAATCGTCCATATGAGAGTACTGAAGGCAAAACCCGAAAAAAAACCTCGAAGCAACTGGCTGTGTTACAGATGTCTTAAGGCCTATGTATCATCGAAATGCACCCTCTATAGAAAATATGGCTGCCTTTTGAAGAGATTACTGCGAGCACCGCATAGACACAGGCTTATCTTATGTCACATTATGGCATATTTTGTATTTGGACTTTCATCTGCACCCTTTAAAGCTCTACTCAATCTAGAATTGAAGCCACTTGACTGGGAAGTGAAAATCCACACGTAACTGTCGAAAGACCATTCCATCCACAAGAAGTCACTGTGGAATTTGGTTAGGTGGTGTCACTGGTCCATGCTTACTTGAAAATGAGGAAGGTATATAGTAATAGTCACCGTCAATTCTCATCGCTATAGCCAAATGTAGCTTCAAATTATTGATATAGATGTGGAAGACAACAGGACGGTAACACATCTCTCACAACTCGGCCCATTTTTGATCCACTGCAAGAAATATTTTCTGAACGAGTTATTTTGCGTTTCAGTGTTGTGGACTGGCGACCAAGAATGGGTGATTTGTCGCCATTGGATTTATTTTTGTAGGGCTATAGAAAAGATTGTGACTATGCAAACCTACTCCAGTCATAAGTTCTGTTACATCTTGAAAGTGCAAAATAAAAAAAAGTCTAGTAAATCTTTAAACGTGAAATTTATTTCTTACATTAGTTCACAAAATATAAGTTTGAAGAAAAAAGAGTTTTACTCAAAATGGCCGCCTTTAGCTCTGACGCAGGCTTTTAAAAATTTCGGGCCATTGTTCTATAGCGACACGCACTGTCTCGATTGGAATCGACGACGCTGTTGTTATTAAAGCTGCCGTAAGGCTGTTCAAAATTCGATGGGGAGTCTTACAGGCCACGCTCTCCAGCTCTGACCACAAAATGTAGTCCAGCGGACTTAGATCTGGACTTCCTGATGGTCAATCTGCCGCAGCGATAAAATCCGGAATATTGCAACTAAGCCCCTCTTGCGTCGTTTGGCCCATCTTTCTCCCTTGAAAAGGGTATTTGTTAAGCCCTTGACAACACCTTCGAGAACATTGCCCTGGTACATTTTTGCCCCTGTTTGCACACCTTTTTGGCAAAAATATAGTGATGTGACACCTTGATGCGATACCCCCCACCAAACCATTACAGAAGTGGGATGTTGTCCGCGCTGAACCCTCGGAACAACTTTTTTGCTTCTTTAGATGACGTTGTATAAGCTTTGTCATTCTGTTTGTTATGAATTTCTTCTATAGTAAAATTTTTTTCATCAGCGTGGCACTGTAACAATATGTTGCTTCTTTCGAGTCTTATTTTTTTCAGGTTGGGAGTTAAGAGATGTCCCGTTGCTCGACGATAGGCCTTCATATAGAGATCATTTTAAATAAGCCTTGGCATGGATCTAGTGGATATATCCAATTCTCTGAACATTATCTTTTGTTTCCGAAGAGGATCTCTGCGAATTCGTTCACGCACAGCTTTAACTTTCGCACCCGTTGGAGCGACGCGTGGAAGACACTTCTTGGTCTGTCCTCTTCTTCTGAAAGTTCATAAAAATATTTTATAGCTCGATAAACCAACATTTTCGATATACCAAGTGGTCTGAGAAGTTCGAAAATTCGAAAATTTGGAAATGTAAAGCGATTACCGCGACACGATTTTTTTTGATGCCCCACTCCATATTAACTCATCTAAAGCTTCAACCAAACTAGCTTCTATTCTTTACTTATAAGTACACGTGTAAAGAAATAGTTAACGGCATTATTCCTATTGAAAATTATGAGCAAGGGATACTTGAAATCTTGTAACAGAATTTATGCCTAGACTAGGTACAATCCGCAAACTCTTGACGCTTTGAAAACGAATTTTCGTCATGTTATGGCCTAGTTATTGCCTGATAAGTCATCGAAAATTAGCTTGCCAGAATCAAGTCTTCCAAGATCTTCTGTGGATGACATTTGAATGATATTACATTTCATTCATAATGGCAAAATCCAAGCAATATATTGAAATAAGAAGTTGATAAGAGTCATTGCAAAATCATGTGACAATACGAGTACATGTCAGCACTAGATGAGTCAGGCCAATCAGCTTCCTCCTTCTCGTGAGGAGATAAACCTTAAATCAACCTCAGGAGGATTGACTGAAACCGGTCGATTGTATTTAATCTGTCGGTCTGTAAGGGGTCACTTTTGTTGTTCCAGGTAGGACTTCGTCTTTTTAGCCCAAAGAAGCAGCGATCGGCAAGTATTATTCTTCGCTTAATCTCAGCACTTTTGTCTGAATTGATGGCGGAGACTAGATAGACAAAGTCCTAGTTGGTTGACAACAAATCCCCTCTGGTTAAAAGCATATATCTACCTGATCTTCTCTACTTCTCGTGGAGCTCGTGAGTAGCTCTAAACCTTCACTGCAGCGCCGCTTTGAATGAGTCTTGCTTAGCTGCATGTGTTTGCAAGCATTTGTGCCCTCTTTTCCTAGTCTTGCATTAAAATCGCCGAGAACAAGTTTATTGTCACAGCTAGGGCATTCCTCTTAGGTTTTATAAGGAACTCGAATAAACTATCTTTGGTGTCGTTATCTTTCTCATCTGTCGGGGTCCTACCGCGCATATAAGTCGAGTATTGGAACTGGTTTACATACTTGAAGCTCAAGACTTCTTGACTTAGTATAACTCCAACAGCAAATAGGCACTGCTTTTCACGCCGATAACAATCGCCGTAGTAGATATCGCAGTTTTTCATCCAATTTTTTTTCCGGCCCATCCCATCGATTCTTTGGATGGGGGTCTGCTTTGCAATAGTCCAGGGCCTTCGCTAGTTGTTCGGCTGCACACGGTCTAATAAATGATCAAAGTTGCCCGGGTAAGGTCTCATTTGTGTTAACTTCACCTTTGATTTCATCTGCGGATTTCGTCCGTTACCTCGCTTATAGTGCTGCTATATTTGTCTGTTGGTTAGGACTTGCCCGTATAAGTATGCCATGTCGAGTACGGATGGATATCGATCAGTGCCCGATCATTACCACTCGGAGGTAAAATAGGCACAGATGACACCATAATTGGAAAAAATTATATCGGCCACCTCCTGAGTTGATTCATGTTTGTGCTTACTTGCATGATTTGTTGTCGTAAACGCGAGATTTCAAAAAGCCAACTCTATTGTTGTCCGAGTTGTGTGAGCGGATGCTCCGTCCTACTGGAACCAACAGTGCTTGAGACCAAATTCAGTAACTTAAAAAACTCTTTTAACATCTGCCTGCAGCGCTCACCAGTAACGGTTACGGTGATGCAATCACTGTTTCACTACAAGTACAGCACCAAACTGTCACTTTGAAAGGATGCAATGGCTCTTCGTGCATTTCATGTGGATTTTTCGTCCCCCAGGTATGCAAATTTTCGTCGCTAATTATGATTTTGAATACAAAATCATCCTCTTCTTGAAAAAGGTTTAACAGAACATGAAGGCAAGCTACCCTCACTAAGCTGTTTGTAAGGGAACAACGTCAGAACTTTCACCGAAATTCGACGCAACCAACGTTTCCTGATGCTAAATTTTGTGCACCGTTGTCTCTTCAATGTCTGTGAGACATCTCGGATGTCCTCGGCCTCAGCAGTGACATCCTCGGTCTATGCAAATCTCTGCTAATTAACAGCAGTGATATCTGAAGTCTTTAGTGTATAGACTGTTGAGAAGTTAACGCACTATCGAAATCTCCTATACATTCTCCTTAAAGGAAAACGTGACTTATCGACCGCAATAGACAACTTCTTTGTCAAATTTTTCTTTATCAATTTACGTGACTTTTCATACTTAAATCAACTAAGTTTAGCTCCCTACTAAACGAGAATGCCTCCAGTTCCAAGTGCCAAGAGAAATAAAACCACCATCAAAGCAGAATGGGACATTGTTCAATTGACCCATTTACGCTACATCGTCAATTGTCAATCGATCTGAGGTTTCATTGCCCAACTATCCCATAAGCAGGCAATCCCGAAAACTCCCAATACTCATACAATTCCTATCGTCCGCCGCCCTTTTCCTAGGGCAATGCAAATCCGGTTGTCATCACAAAAAACACCAAACCATCAGCAAGCCTGGTACGGCAGTTCCAGCACGACTCAAATGGCCAATTTCAACATCAAAGTAATTGACTATCGATTGACACAAACTGGCCATTTGAGGAACGGCAAGTTGTCATGACACAAAAACCGTGATACTAAAAAAAGAGGAGTGAATGTGCTACAAGATATTTCAGTTTGTCAGCAGCACAATAAAAAAAAGCAACAACAGCCATTTGACGTAACGACACACAGAATGATATCATAGGACAACAGGACATCGGAAATACGAAATTTTTTCTTCGCCTTCCAGCTAATTCTGCCTGAACAAAGTTCCTCTTAAAACCTCTTTGGAGTAACAATCAAAATGTGAATCACAAATTTGCGGCCTTGAGACTATATATCTCATCATAGTCGCTTGCGAAAAGTTCACTAACTTACATAAACTCCAAGCGAAGCTCCTCATACTCATCACTCTCGGTTAGGTTGCGTTTTTATGACATGCGAGTTTAGTGGCACTTAAGCGTAAAAGTGAAGCCTTGGAATCGACGACCTGTTATGCCCGTTCACCTAATTGCTGAAATTACATTGGAATTCATCTCAAGACTCGAGTGTCTTTCTACAAGCAACTCATCTGGATGACCATCCTCATATGCAAACCACCGCAACGCATAACTCTTTCGCTTGTTTATGCTAAGTGATCTATAGCGGATTCGCGGATTCACGGACTCACATGTCCACGAATCTACAGATTCACAGATTCACAAATTCGCAAATCATGTAATCAAGATATTTTCCGTGTGAGTACTATGGCCATTCATTATCTCACTCGGTATGTGGTGGAAGTAAGCTGCAACTTGTTCGCACAATTTTAATTGAGATGCTAAACGACGATATCACCTGACTGGCACTGAAGTGGATGTGGCTGTGTAAACAGGTTGCCCATCCAATTTAATGCTGACCACCAAGTGAGCGTTTCTGTGTTTATCTGGTGAAAATGCCAACGCAATTAGATAGATGATCAGCATTTAATTTAATCAGCTGAATGCATAGATAATAATAGTGAATCTAGGAAATTGCGGTGAACTTAGTGTATCGCTAGATTAGATACGGGCGATTAAAATCTTTTAGAATAACTGAGTGGGCTGGAATAGCGCGTCTAAAATAGATAAGAAGGTTATGTAGGTTAAGTATTTGAATGCGCCCGTCGCAGTCGGTGACATAGTGTTTGGCGGCGTTTTAAAGATGCCATCTCTTGAGTGTATAAGAGACCTTATCAAACTGGTGCTTCATCTTTTACGATATTTATTGGATTGTGCTGTTTGCAAGCTGGAATCTAGTTCCTAGATTTAGTCTAACATGTCTAGAACTGAGGAGGGCTGACATTTGGTGGTGATGTGAAACCTTTTTATAGGGGCCCAAGTTCTGGCAGAGCTTTCCAAGAGCACGTTTTGGGCTGGTTCGGTCTATTCTAGTGGACATATATCCGACCCGATAAAGTATATCTAGAGATATATAGTGAGTCGTATTGTTGATTCCGTACCGCACTTCTTTCGTGCGGAAAACGATTTTTGTATTTTTGGTCTCTACACGGAAAACTACCTTACCTACCCATTTTTCCTCACATATCTCTGTATTGTTGATTCCGCATTATCGATATTTTTGATAACTTACTTTCCGTGATAGTTTCGCTGCGGAAATTTTTTCGAAATGTATTTCTGACATCGCACAAGGCTTCAGTCAACAGAATCCGCTGGAGTTGCGAGACTTTTGGTGCGAAGTCAAAAACAAGTTGAATGGATGTGGTCCTCCTGTAAAAGACGTTGCAGGATGGAAAAAGGTAAAAGCAGACATTTGATTCATATAAATGTTTAAAAAATTATTTCACCACAGCATTACTTTAGGTGTGGACCGATTTTAAAAGCGGCACAGAAAGAAATTTCTAAAAATAAGCAGTACATTAGGAGTACCGGCGGAGCACCATTTAAGGAGGTTCCTTTAAGTGACATAGAGGAGATCGTAAGTCAGATGCTAAATTTGAAGCACGTGGTCGACGGTATCCGAAATGTCGCCTGCTTCGGATATGTGGCCTCTTCATCTACAGCATATTCCGCCGCTAATGTCTCGGCCAACACTTCAATGGCACAGACCTCCATACTATTTAAAAAGACTACATGCGCGAAGCAAATGTAGCGCCAATTCTCTTCGCTGACGACGCAGTTATACTAAGCGATAACGTCGAAGATTTGCAGAACGCCTTAGATAGAAACGGGTTTAAAATAAGTCGTTCAAAGACGGAGCTTTTGACGTGCCCATTTGCGCATCCATTGCAACCTACCGAATAGCATAATCTTTGGTACTTAGGATCAATCGTTAACATGAAAGGGAAATGTGACGACGACGTAAACCACAGAGTGAGTGTGGGGTGGATAAAATGCCAGGAAAATTCGGGAATCTTTTGCGACCACTTAAATTGAAGGGGAAACTCTACACCACGGTTGCTAAACTAGCTCTTATGTACGGTTCACAGTGCTGGACAATGTAGGAAGCTCAAACAGGCAGTTAATTTTTCTTTGGTGGAAAATGCGCCTTGTCTTTTTCTTTGGCTGAGCGAATGCTCCAGTTCCATAAGCACGTATTGGGATGCAATTTTGTTAAGGCGAAAGTTGCGCTGAAAACTTTAACTGAGTTTAGCCCAGTGAAAATACATTTTTTGTACGAAACTTGCTCTTTGTCCTTTATTTGCAAAATATCAGCTGCAATGATAAGCTAGAAAATTAGTTACGCTCCTGACTTTATTTCCACTCGTAAGGAGATCTATTGAGACATTAACAAAAAAAATTGTTCCCGCCTTGATAAGGTGAAGTAAAGAAACATTTGATGTCGTAGTTAGCTGATTACTTCTTGCCATCAAGCTAGCAGTATGGAGGAACATACACACTGTAAAATATGATCGGAAGGAATTATATGCACACTACGGTAGATCTTGGAGAAAACCCTTGAGATTCCGATGGATATACAGCACCTATTCATCGATTTTAAGGCCGCGTATTACGCGGGGTTTCACAAATATTAAAACAGAAGCTGCCAAAATGAGTTTAGCGGTAAATGAGGGAAAAACTAAGTATATGATGTCAACAAGAAGGGATATACAACATCGAAGATAGTCGTATGAAGAGGAAAAACTGTTGAAATATATTTGGCCCTGTTTGCGTGGACAGGTTTTGAAGGAAAAGATCTAACTATGAAATTTACGAGCTGTTTAATGACATCGATTTAGCAGGAAACTGCACATTACTCGCCTAATATGTCTAAGACATGTAAAGCATTTGGACCCAATGGAGGGACAACGCAACAATGGAAGACCTTATCTTAGCTGGCGAGCACAATAGAAGGCTGAACTAGTCCCACTTAGAGTGTAGAATTGGAGGCGGTTAACTGAAAACCGGGCTAACTGCGGAAGTTTATTGGTTATGGCAAAGGCTTACCTAGAACTGTAGCGCCACCTAAGTATGTAAACGGTTAAGCCGCGAGAGGACCATTATAGACCTCAATTTTATCCGCTCACAGCATTTCAACTAAGAGGTATTGCTGCAAAATTAGTGCCGAATGACTTGAATTTCAGGATGCATAACAATAACTGCTCTTCGGGATTCATTACTTGAGCTTCTCTTTGATATGGGTCTGTCGTCGGCATTTGCTGCTTTCGACTGAATTTTTTGTTCACATCTCCGCAAAGTTCGATCAACTGAAACAGAGGTGCAAGTACTCATTTGTGGCTATTTCATCAAGATCTACACTATAAATAGCTATCTGGAAAGCACTGCGTACGCATGGTACTTATTTTGCGGATTTGGGGAAACATTTTTACTGACTTGACTTTCTCAACAAAGTAACAGAATAGTCTGGAAAACATTTCTTGAAAAATCTATGAAAAATCTTGCAAACTGAGTAGGGAACAGAAGTCACCCCGATGATTAGAGTAAAGAACTGGATGAATGCAATTGTTGTTGTGGAAAAAGATAGTTTTGCCCACATATCACAGGTAGTTTTGAACACTTTAAATATTTCTTTCCTCTTAAAATTCGCATCCAGTTTTTGCAAAGATTTCCTAAAATTCTCTCGCCTAACGTAACGGAATTTGTCTATCTGGTATAGGCCATCAATAGTGTCATCCTGTTGATCAGTATGATCTATCCCAAGCCAACTACCTGGTGTAGTTCATACCGACAAATAGATATTCTGTTGATCAGTGTAATCTATGCTAAATGTAAGAATCTACCTGGAGTAGATAACAACACACACTTCAACCCGCAATGTAGACCATTGTCTGGGTTTAGTGCTTTTAAAAAGGAACAAATAAAATATGTTCCGCCTAAATATTTCTCAAAACATTTTTCTTAATTTTGTAAATTTTGATAAAAGATAGAAGTAGCACTTTGACCGCGGATTCTTAACTTGTAAAAAAAGGCGATAGGTTGGCTTTCTTGTTTTGTGCTGGGAAATACAGTGGATAAAATACCAAACCCAAGCGGAACGAAGAACCCCCCAATGATGGTCTCTCGACATGCGAGGTCTTTTCCGCAATTCTCCGTCGTGTGCACATAAGATTATGCTGGCATCATTCTTTGTCATTTGGCTGGTGGTATCCTTCGCAGTAGTCACAATTCTATCTAACAAGGCACTCCCACCCATGCTGCCACATCTTTAAGTAGTACTGGTGGTCAACACTGAAAAAGTTCCAAAAGTTCGTCCAATTACTCATATACGCCGATAATATTGACATAATCGGAAGAAAGCCGCCAGATGTCAGTGGCGCATTTGCGAGTAATTAAAACGGAAGCGTGGAAGATGGATTTAACGGTCAACGAGGGCAAGACCAAGTATATGCTGTCAACCAGAAAGGACATCCAACACCGAAATCTCGGACATAATGTCACCCTTGACAGGTACAACTTTGAGGCAATTAGGACTTTGTCTGCTAGGCTCCGATATCAATTCAGACAACGACATCAGTGCTGAGATTAAAAGAGGAATAACTCTTGCCAATCAGCGCTTCTTTAGGCTAAGAAGGCAATTGATTAGCAAAGTCTACTCTTGAACAACAAAAGTTATCCTTGACAGTCCCAGGCCTGCTCTGGCTGCTTTGAGAGAAAAATTCTTGAGGTGATTTTCAACCCTGTCTAAAAGGGCATCAAGAGCTTTAATGCTATGCTTGGTGAGATATAGGAGTGCAGAATTTTAAAGTCGTGTGTAGCCCGTTTTAAAGCCTATACTCAGTTCATTCGATGGATTTGCGGAGTGACTTTCAGATTTGGTCGCTCTCCGTTGAACTAATTCAGCCTTAAAGCATTTTTAACTGAAGGTTCTTCTTACACAGTCAGATTTATATAAAATCTTTGCGGTTCAGAAGTTCTTTAAGTTTAGTGAGAACCGTATGGATAGTCGGATGAATCTCATCATTGTATAGGCAATGTCTTTTGCACCACAATTATTGGGATTAGATATAAGGACTTCTTTCACTTTCTTCCAGAATTTCGGCACACATCCGTATTTTATTCTTCAATTAATTACCTAATGAATGATGGTCCTTGGATATGATGTTGCTTTGTCTACCATACTAGGTTGTGCCTGCTATAGGCATAGAAACTATTCTACTAAACGTCTTTCAAATCTTCAAACTGAGTTCTTACATGTTTTCTGAATGTCTTTTTGAATCATAGCTCTTTTTCGCTCGAAATCTTAACTGTCAGTCAGCATCATACATCCGCATCCCGAAAAGTATTGATTCACGCTTGAACAACATTGGAGAAATGTTGTTAACTTATTCAAAGGTGAGTGTTATGTTGCCCAAAGAGCCGTTCATTGAAAATAAGTTTTGGCCGAAAGATTGTGCAAAAAAGTTGGTGAGACTGGCTCGCTTGTGGATAAAACGAATGGTCCCCTTTATCGCACTTCGTATGTCGTACGACAATTATATGGCTGCTGTGGCCGAGAGTGTTCGATTTAATCCAGGAACATCGACTACATCTGAGGTTGAAGCTTTTGCGACTATCACTTACTTTATATGGTATCGAAACCATCCGTTCCACCAATACGGGGAATTTTTAGATTAACCGATCAACAAAAAGGGTCTTGCCGCAACGTCTTAACTAAAACCAAATTTAGCTGAGAGGTACCAATGTACGTTGGTCTTAAATGTTTGGAAGTTATAATGACTAGGAAACAAGGAGCTTGGCAGGGTATTTCAGAATCAAATTGTAAGGCTTAGCAAAGAATCATGATATTTCAAAGTACGTCTGAAGAGAGCTTCACGGTATACCGATGAGTATTCATACCAGGACGTGTGTTACAGTTGCTGGTGTTGAAAATTGCGATGAAACAACATCAGGTAAGAGACATTCCGTCGGTGTTAATTGACCGTGCAATATTGGCTCGCTTTTGAATCTTATTTAGCAAGAAGACCTTGGGGCACCTGCCAAGATATGAGCGTTGTATTCCAATCTTCGGCGGATAAGTGACAGCTATATTGAGGCCAGATCGGAGGGAGAAACCAATGTATTTCTTGCATCGCTTGAGGAACCCTAGACATTTCGCAGCATTTTTGGAAACATCGAATATATGGCCACTTCCAAATAGGTTGTCGTTGCCACACATATTGCCAATTCAATTCCGGCCATGCAAGTACTAACTATGAATAATGGTATATTATTGGTTACAATTGCCTGATAGAATTCTTCTTGAGGTATTGTGGGGCGGTATACTCATACATCTCCGCGATGACTTTGAATTAAGATTGTTCTCAGGTTGGTGTTTTCTATCCAATATCAAACGTTTTCTTTAGGAGCGATGAAAACCTTTACAATAGTACTCGTATCTACAGTTTGTTGTCCACTATTAAGTTCATCTAAAATGTTGAGTTATTTATGCAACTAGCAGGTTATTGTCTGAGGACTCAAAGGATTGAAGGATCGAAGTACTACTTCGATGTTCAAAAATACTTTTTCTAAATAAAAAGGACAAAAAAAATGAACTGTTTCCGCCCGGGATCGAACCGGGGGCCTTCCGCGTGTTAGGCGGATGTGATAACCACTACACCACGGAAACTTACATCTAACGGTATTTTATTTAATGACAAAAAACATTTTGGAACCAACAGCAAAACAATCTCACACTATTTCTTCAAAAACTGGATCACATTCACTGAATTTAAATGACAGCTCACACGCGATATGCGATGCCTTACCAAACAGGTAAAACTACTCTACTACGAGCCCAAAGCTATTCAAATTAGTTTGCCCCCTGATCTTTCGTTTCATGCGTGTACGAATATTGTGAGCGTCTAGTCCACTGACAATGATCACGCGTCGTCGATGAAATATCCCACAACAGTTTACGGGTATAGTTCACTGGAAAAAAAGTATCCCCATTCCAACACAGTCATAGCACAAATTTGATACAATGATACAAGTACGAGTACCCACTTTCAAATTCAGAGCACACTCGGTCACACGTACCTCCTGTACGTACAACTGTCCCTTGGAACCAAAAAACCGGGTAGAAAGAGATCTACCTAATTTTGTTGAAGTTGCATACACAAAAATATGCAACAAGACAGCCGACATGCTCATAATATTTTTCAAACAATTTATTGTGCAATCATTTCCTCCAATTGACATGTCTAGGTCCATTGAGCAGCGCGACCAGCACGGCAGAGATCACCAAGCGGGCCCACTTTAGTTAACTCTTGGGTCAACGCAGACCCCTGAATCATGTTTTTTGTTTTTTAGTTTTGCCAACTCCATGTGGACCCACGACAACATCTATGGATACGATTGCAGACTATAAAAGCGCAGTTTTGCATTCTCGCATGCGAATGTGAATACAATCCAATTAGTGTAATTCCCAGCGATTGTTAAAGACCGATCGTTGTGGCGCATAACGATCGTTTGCGAACGATTCGGTGTAATTCGCAAGAGGGCTGAGATACTTATTTTTTACTTCACTCTATCCAGAACCACAGAGCTCTAAAGACCCTTGTCCAGCAGCTACTATGGGATTAGATATCAATTTAAATGAAAACATGATCCTCTACTTAGGCAGAATAACCGATCGAGCCTATGATCGGTGGAAAGAAAATTGATCGACGGCAATTGGATTGAAATTGTTTTGTGCGATCATTGTATCCGCAGTTGCTCGAGTATCTATGTATGTAGTATGTCGAGCCGGTGACAGCCTGTTTGGCGGCGTCAGACAATTAAGCGCAATTGATCGCGGTCAGTTTAATACGAGTACGAGTACGAATACACAGATGTTTGATCGCCGATCACTTATTACATTGATCAGTGATCACTGCTCACTAGTCGCCGGTCGACCGTTCACTTACGATCTCGCGATGACCATTGCAAAATGGGAGAGAGGATAGAGATCTAATGTGAAACTCAATGACTTTTGGGATGTAAATGTCTTTCTTGGAGTGAACATGCCATGCCATTGGTTTATGTCTTCTTTGGAACAAGCAAGTAGCGTGACAGGGAATTTTAAATGAGCAGATGTACAGGAATGTGTGGATCTGGCTTAAATTATGCATTCCATGTGCTCTTGAACGATGAACAGAGCTTTTAGACTTAATAAATTGTACGGATGAGTAATGATGGGCTTCGTTTTGGGAACGTTCATGACTACAGGTCCATGCTAGGGATTAAGCAAAGTTGTGACGGTGAATGTATGAATACGCGTAGTTTGCGTGTTTATCGTAAAAATTAACAGCCTTTTGTGGAATGAGGAGGTGCTGACAGACGAACGTGCAACAATTGCCAATGGCAGACACATAATTTTCATTTCGCTTTGTGGGAAAAAACTGCTAAATGAGGTGGAGTGCATTGGTCATTCGAACGTTCAAGGAACGGCTCTATTTGTCGATCCTGTTTGTCAAATGAGGTTAAGTGATTGGAGGATTTCATAAATGACTGATGGGTTTTGACCCAAGAAATGATGTATGAATTCTGAAGAATCAATCATAGCGAATTGTCCAGGAGTTGTTGCAGAAGGCAATCCGTCAAGCGTGAATTTTTTTCAGATCTTGAAAAATTTGTGTTGACGTTGAAGTTCAATCAAGCGATCATGTGCCACAGGAATCCGTTCTTGGTCCAATACTTTTATTTAGATTTTTTTTGAATTTCTACTTCTCCAAAAGGAACGGAATCCTTTTTAACAAGGAAGTGACTAGAGTTTGAACTGGAAAATTCCTGGGCGCGGGATATGTTCTTCATTCCATCTCTGGTCTAATGGTTATTTTTATAATTTGTGTCACTATCTTATATTGACAAAATTTGTGTTGACTGTATAAGAAATTTATCCGAAAACAGTCTTTCTCAGCGGCCCCACATGAACCAAACAATTCATTTGCACTACGACAAATCATTTGTTGTCATTTGATAAATTGAATTTGTTCTGGGCACGTGTCAGTGTTACATCAAATTTTATCCATGCAATACTTCCCCTATTTGTATCTTTAAGTACTGTTTGTACTGTTTGGAGTTGAAGGGCGTGAGCGTGCTTAATGTAAATATTTGTGCATTCGTGGTAGTGGTGGCATCACAACAAGATACACTGCACATCATTTGTAACGAACTTAACAAGTAATGTTTCTGAGTGATGCCTTTTTTGCTTGTAAGATAAGTTTTTTTTCTATGCATAGAGACGTCATCTGCAGGGTGTTTAAGTACAAAGATAGATTCGCGATTCAATTAATAAATCGGGCTGGTATCAAGTTAATATAATGGCATATTTTGCAAATATAAAAATCAAACCGAGAGCATTTGTTTTTTCCTGGAGATTGGTTTTCATTTAACTGTGTAAGTGGCAGTAATAGTGGCAGTTAAAACAGAAATGTTTTCCAAAATGAGTTTTGTCTCTTTTCTTGTAAGTAAAGCATATTGGTAGCTTAAGTAACGTCAATTTGCGACAACCTTTACCTACCTTTAACACCGTGGTGAACATTATTAGTGGTACAAAAATCAAACCACAGTCTCCGACGACGAAGGACGACAACGGGAAGGAAAACTTCGGAAAAACGCTGTTGACACTCAGCGTTGGGATCAGACACAATTGAAATTGAACTATCAAGCAGATGAAAAGAATCTAGTAGGGTGCCCAGCATACTCGAACACCAGCTCACTGAAAATTTCGACTACCCGTTCCAATGATTGTGCACTTCTCTTGATTTGAATGACTACAACTTGTCTATCCTGCTTGGAATCTAATGACATCAAATATTAAGCAGTTGAACGACATAAGGCATCCTCCAGACAAGTTTGCCAAAAAGGGCAGTACTATGTGAGAAGTCATAATCGAGCCGCCTAAGGTGAGAAAAACTTAAAAATAATATCTCGACAATCGTTTAAACTGGGTAAGGAAGAAACTACGAATTCGAGCCTTTGTGGTGCTGTATTCATAAATGTGAAAAAGAACTCATTGTTAGGCAATGTTTCCCACTTTCATACTACAATTGTTGCAAGTCGATCTGGTCTTCTTACTTCAGATGGTTAGATGGCCTCCTTTACAAGCTAAACAGGCTGGCCATTAGAGAAGGTAGACGGTTCATCGTGAGAAAAGGAATATATGACTTAAGCTAGTACATTTCATATAAAAAACGGTTTGCAACAAGGTGCGCAAGTTTCAACGCAAATTCGCTGATCCTATTCAACAATAAGACAAGTGATCTGATAGGTTTACTTCAGCGTGATCAGGTCCAAAATTGAGGTCATTAACATACTTTTGCAAGGTAGCATCGATAATTAAACAGGAATTTGAAGTCGGAATCGATTCCGTTCAATTTTCTGAGGCCTCGAAAACATTTCGCAAACGTTTTCGGTAATACGAAAGCTCGGGCAGACAAGTTTTTAAAAGTAAATTGATACCATGCGTACTTGGAACAGTTTCCTTATTGGTGTTGCTCTGGTTAGAAACCTGGAGCGTTTTACCTTACAAAGAGGCTATTTTATAGCAACCAATAACGTGAGTGAAATGATCTGCTACAAGACCCTTATCTGGCTTATGTTTGTGTTTGGATGTCTCGTGTTGCTCAAGGTGAGAAACGTGAGACCAAGTTTTTGGAAAAAATTCGGGAGGTTTTGAGAAGTTTCGTCCTAGCTTATACAAGACTATCATTATCCTAATGAAGACTTGTACAATGCGGTGCACATATTGAGCGAGACTAATTTTATCATAAGCTACATTTCAACTGTTATGACCTCGTCGAACAGCCTGACTTCCGGGGTTTACTAACTGCGTCTTTTGACGGCTCTAAATCCAGAAATCCTGACGTATTTCGTATGTCGGTCGTATATTTCTGAACAAGTGACAGGATCGTTGCACATGACAATGTACAGCATCTGCGCTCAAAAGTGCGGTAGGAAGTTGGGATATGGGGCTATTGCGAGAAAGCTTCTTCTTCGAATTTTCCCAATAGAGCGCAGCTTCATTAGGAAGTAAAGTCGGTCTTCAGCCTAATTATGAATATCTTCGCCATGTAGATTGAAATCAACTCTGCATTCAGACTGAGGGATGATACTCAGCGATGGAAAGAGCCAAATGTAGGACATACCAGTCTAGCCACGTTTTATGACTTCTAGCTCATTATTTATGATAGTTACGAGGGTCGTTCAATAAATCCTTAAAAAAAGATAGCAAAACAAATTATTTTAGGTAGATATTTTTTTTACTTTGTAACATAATCTTCTTATAACTCTATAGATTTTTCCAAGCGCTTCTTCAACTTTTTTAAGCCATCTGAAAAGTATGCTCATCAAAGGTCATCCTAAAAGAAGGTGAAAATAGGCATCCGTTTGGGTGATGAACTTCTCGTTCGAAGCAGTATTTTTGGAAATAAATGAGTCACTGGGGCTAAATCCGCTGAATACGATAGATTCGAACTTTAATTCTATTATTTTGGCCAACGAAACTGCACCCGTGCGTTGTGTTGATAGAGGATCTTTTCCTTTTTTAAATGAGGATACTTTTTCTTTATTTCTTCGCTCAACTGGTGCAATATCGATATAACTCTCCATTTATTGTTTTTTTTTTTCAGTTATCGGTGTAGATGGTCCGGCGTGCAGCTCGGCATCACTTCGCCTTCTTCGGACCCCGTTCGCCTTAAAAAATCCACTGTTTTGAAGTTTTCTCCACAGTTATGTATTGACGGCGAAACTCGTCAGGATTGTGACAAGAAAACGCTAAAATAGCCTCAGAGTCGAAACTCACTTTTTTAATAAACATTTTTCTTAATAAACAAAAGTTTCATGATTTAATCGACAATGAAAATGAAACCATGTTAGGGATATAACTGAGACTTTGACATCTGTGTAGTGAGTCATGAAGCTTACTAAAAATAAACAATTTTCGATGCTTCGTGCACGATTTCGTGGATTTTCTAGTGACTTATTGAAAGACCCTCCCATCAATACAGTTTTCTAAGCACTTTAATTCATAAATGTGGTGATTAAGATTTTTGTTATTAAAAACTGTGGAACGAGAACAACTTTTGTTAATAGATATAATGAATTTAACTGGCAATATTTTCATCGATATTCAAAGAATTTAACGAATGTCAAACTTAACTTTTCTATTACCCAGCTCTGTACGGTAACTCTTATATAATTGCCATCAGCTATTGCGCTCCCTGAAGTATTTCTTTTCATCCACCGGGTGCCTATAGATTTCGAAATAAAACCAGGTTAGGTTACTTAACTAGTGAAGGGATATGAGACAAGGGGTCACTGCCATCTAACACAACCAAAAAAGTTTTCACGAAAAGGCTATTTATGATGCGGACAAGGGGAACGATTATCTTTTGAGTCGAGCTTCAGTTGAAGAAAAAAATTTGACATGTAGATTCTATTTGTAAAATTCATTTGATCTACTCTTCTTGGCTGCTTCTTCTGTACTAGAAGACATCATCAAGTATGGCTTGGAAATCAGAAATTTTCTATAAAGCACGAGGGATATGAAATTGGGTGGCAATTAATCTACAGGATATGGTCTCTCCAATTCGCTTATTTAATTTACTATCAAATCGTCAACTAGTGTATCATTTTGAGATCAACACAAGCCATTATAGATTGGAGAATAATTTAAGGAACAAATAGAGATTTGCACCTAAAGCACGCTAACAGATATCGATGATATCACCACGAAAGATGTAATCGCAACAAACCAGAAAAAAACGATTGCCAATCGTGTATCCTTGAACCTCTCAATAAGTGCATAAAGTACTAAAGATTAGTTGTATCGCTGTCAAGAAGCCGAATTTAATTTTAACTGACTACTCCATGTAATCACTGGTTAAGAACTACAAGGCTGCTAGACCTCGCGGCCAGCTTGACGAGCTATTTAAGGCGAAGATGACTTGGTAGAGACTATCCGCCAACGAGTTTCTAAAATTACGTCGGTAGATGTGCATAAAGAAAAAAATCTTAACACCGTTTGCGCGATCCATAAGTCTCCTCAACATCACATTGCAGAAGTCCCTTGAGAAAGCTAGGACATGTAAAGGTAATGGTTCAGTTAAAAGTTTTCGAATTAAGCATGTAACCAGAGTTACAAATTGTTAAAAGTCTGTGCAACAACATGCACATGTCGCGTATTGACTTTATTGAGAGCATTCAGCAAGCAATCTCTGGTGCTTCTTCTTATCCTTTTATTAACGCTTTCCTCGTTATACGAACTTATGCGTAACGAGTTTCCCATTTTTGCTGTATCGCTGCTGCTCCGCTTATGGGGTTGGCTAATGTCGCAGACCGCAGAACGCGTCTACATAATACTTGGTCCTGGATCGCTTCAGTGGTTAGCCCCAGGCGTTGTTGCGCATTTGCCATCTGAGAAATCCAGGAATTCTTTTTCCGACCTCGTTTTCTTACAGTTGGAGTGGCCGTAGTTGATAGTGCCTTTTTAACCGGATTTTACGCAGATCTTCTTTGAACGTGGCAATAACAGCTTATTCTATTCGCCTCAAGCTGTTCGGTTACCGAATTCTTTATATGTAGACTTCCTCTTATACGCGTAGATCTAATGCAATCGCGTTTAGTGACTCCACTAGACATCGTACATTGTCCAGCACTGTGAACCGTATATAAGAGCTGACCTAACAACTCTGTGGTTTACGTCGTAGTCACATTTCGCTTCCATGTTAACGATAGATCCTAAGTACTTAAAGATAGTGCTTTTCGGAAGAACTATTCCGTCTAACATTATATCCGGAACAGGTCGCAACGGATGCACAAATGGGCACGTCAAATGTTCCGTCTTTGAACGACTTATTTTAAACCCGTTTCTCTCTAGCGCATTTCTCCATGAATCTAAGGCGTTCTGTAAATCTTCGACGTTATCGCTAAGTATAACTGCGTCGTCAGCGAAGAGAATTGGCGTTACATTTGCTTCGTGCATGCAGTCTTTTAAAAGATAGTCGAATACTACGTTAAAGAGGAAAGGGCTAAGTACGCTTCCTTGATGCACTCCGACATTAACTGGAAATTCTCTCGTTAGTCCGGCAGAGCTTTTAACCCCAGTTTTCACCTTTCCGTACATGTCTTGTATTATTCTAACATACGTTTCCGGTACGTTTTGAGACCTCAGCGCGGCCCATATGAGATCTCTAGGCACTCGATCGAATGCTTTCTCGAGGTCGATAAATACCATGTGTAAATCCTTAGACGAATCTCGGTGCTTTTCCATTATTATTCGTAGGCTTTGGATAGCGTCCACCGTCGATCTTCCTTCAACAAATCCACACTGACTATTATCGAGCTTTATTATTTGCCGAAGACGTTCGTTTAAGACTCTTTCGACGATTTTCATTGTGTGTGACATAAGCTTAATTGAACGGTAGTTGTTGCATTCTCGAATGTCGCCTTTTCCTTTGTATAATGGAACTAAGAAGCTACTTCTCCATTGATTCGGCATAGGTTGTCCACATTTTAATTTATTTAAAAGTTTCGATAGCCAAACGCTGCCGATCCCCTCCATCTTCGACCAAAATTCTGATAGAATGCTGTCTGGTCCCGCCGCTTTTCCCCGCTTCATTTTTCCAATTGCTATACTTATTTCTTCGATTGAAAAGTCCGAAACTTCCTCCTCGAATAGACCAGCTGTCGGCACGATATCACGTGGAAACTGTTTGTTAAGCAACTCCTTGCAGTATTCAAGCCACCGGTCACAAATTTCTTTTTCATTTGTTAGTAAACGACCGTCTGCGTTTTTGATGTATTTCGGCGAGGTTATTTCCATTGAATTTTTTCGCCTCTGTGCAGCGAGCTTAAAAATATTTGGCATTTTAGTATTGTACGACGTTTGAACTTCTTGGATAGCTTGTCTTCTATCCGCAATCTCTGGTGCTACCGTATGTATTTGGACAGAAGCGATAAGAATGGGCCTAGAAATGACGTGGGCAAGAAAAAAGTAGTGTATAAGCTGTTAACAAGAGGGGAAGACCAAAATTGTTAAATTGAAGGGAATGCCACAATGCACAGCTATTACACTACGAGAATCTTCTTCAAGTACTTTTTGGTTCCATTTGCATTGACGGACCATTGGAAATATTTGGACTGTAGAGCGACATCCACTGGTCATAAAAATGCGTCCTTTTGTATCCAAATTGTAAGTACCATATTGTTAGCTGAAGGCAACAAATAGCGATTTTTACTAATCATGGTGACACTGCCAGGAACAAACGAAAAACAATTTTAATTCGTTCTGTCGAAAATCTTCCTGACCGACGTCTGGGATGGCAGATCAGGAATATAATAAACTAATCCATTTACCATGATCAGTTGCTTGGTATTGCTTTATCCTTACAGACAACTCAATTAAGGAATTCTACAGAGCACATCAAGGGCAGAAGAATTTCAAATAAATCTCAGATACATTCCCAATCGGAATATAAATCGAAAAGCCCACACTATAATGATATTGGAACGAACTTTCATTGATTTTAAAAGATATGCTCCACAAATTAACATGTCCTTCGAGTTCACGGCAATTGAATTGAAATTGCAAGTAGAGTAAGGGCATATCCTTGGCAATATTTCAAACACAGGACATGAATAAATTAAGGTCTATACACCGAACGTATCCGGGCGAGATTCGAAAAGACTTTTCCATTCGATTCATGGATTTATGGGTCACTTAAGGACGCCAGTAAAGTTCCATGACTTGATATCGTGCATATGCTCCGATTTTGCATAGTCTTTCGTAATCCTGGCAGTCATAAGTCATGTGGAAATCCATTTCAAATCTCATTTATGGCCTTATACCCAAAAAAACAACAAAACAAAATAGACGACTGACCGCCCGGGGGTTTGTTTAGATGAAGAATTCACATCATATATCAAAGACAGCCGACAACAGACCGGACGGTTGTCTAACACATTTTTTGGGGTGCGGTGTCATGTCATTAAAAGGCATCTTCAAGTGTGAAAATTTTGAGGAAAACTCCGACAAGAGATGTGAAGATAAAAACCGTCACACTAGAGCGCTCAAATGTCATCGATTCGTGTTTAGAAAAGACGCAAATTGTGAACTGTGAAAAATACTCACATCCGCCGCGCCGTCTTCGTCGGCAATTAAAGGCGTTTGCCTATCGAATGGATGCACACAGAGCGCCACAGCACAAGCGTATCCGTATGAGTATGGGTATGAGTATCATTGCCACTCCAAAGTGTATCTCTTGCTCAATGCAATCTTAAGTGGAAATTGTATCTACTAGTGAATAATTGTGGCTCATATTAAATACGGATACGAGTGTGCATAAACATCGACCACTCGAAATTAATTTAAGAGGAATTTTTTTTTTTTATGACTGGAAACACTATATCTACGGATAGCTATCGAGAGTGTTCGGTTAATTGCTCTCAGAAGGGTGACGTTCATTTTAATGATTGCGTTCCGTAATAAATTAAAATTCTAAGATACTAAGATACGAGTATGTTATATGCACGTGTTCAAATGGAGGAGAATTTTGTCTTTCAAAACTGGAATTGCCTAGATTTGTATTTGTAAATGTACTACATGTTCGGCATTAAAGTCGGATATTAAAAGAGTCCTATAACATTAAATTAAACATCGTTAATTGCTTCTTACTGATGCGTTACCTTCGTACTTTATTGCTTGGATCCCTTAAGGTAGTCAGGGGTAGAGAACATAAACCAAGGCTATGCGTCCTCTTGTTCGGTGTTCTGCAATGAACTTTAGTTTTACGTTAATCAATCAGGACCTTTACGGGGCGCATGTGCAATAACAAACACCTTAGCATCCACAAAGGACGTAAAAATTGCAATCAAAATAAGATACATTTTTAATACTCTTGATCTCTGTGGGTTCAGCGAAAAAGGCTCCTTTCAAAAAGTCATATGTATGCTTCCGACTTCAATGGTATCTGACGAAGAAATGTTTGTCCGGAAAGTGTTAAATATCTGCTCTTTTAGCAAAACCGACAGAGAAAAGCAAGTAGCAATAATTTCAAGACTAAGTCCTTGCCGAACCTGCATTAGATGTTTACCCTGAGGCCTCTTAACTACTAGCACTCTTAACTACTGTTACCAAGAAGGGTAAGTCCGAGGCGGTAGAAGCTTCTTTGTTTCTTTACAACATGTTCTTGGTTTTGTTCCCGTTCACTTCATCACCAACGAATTTCGCATCTTGTTGAATTGCCATCATGACGGAATGTTGGAAGTGAGAGTGATGTCGATGTCGTTTGCGTTTCCTAGTAACTAAGATAGCCTTCCATATTAATACTTGTTCCAACCCTTGATTACAGAAATAGCAACCAGTGCACCTCCATGCCAAAATCTGGCATTCCATGCTTGGAATACTATAGCTCGACGAAGATGTTGCTAAATAGGGCATAGCAAAGGGTTACAACTACTAGGTGGGGTGAAAAGTAACCTCCTTGGGAATGAAAACAAAATTTTTTTATTTTATTCAATACAGTCCCCTTTTAGCTTGATATACTTATTCCAGCGATTTTCCAACTTCTTGATGCCTTCCGAAAAGTAATTTTCCTGAAGGTCTGCAAAATACTCCTCCGTTGCGTCGATGATTTCCTCGCATGAGCTGAATTTTTTATTGATGAGCCATCTTTTGAGGTTCGGGAAGAGATAATAGTCTGAGGGAGCCAAATCGGGCGAATACGGTGGATGCGACAGCAATTGGAGCCGTAAGTCATTGATTTTAGCCGTGATTGCGATGCTCTTATGCGCCGGCGCATTGTCTTGCAAAAACGAAATTTTCTTTTCGCTTTATGTGAGGCCGTTTTGCAGCGATTTCGGCCTTCAATCGCTCCAATAATACACAGTAATACTCGCTGTTGATGGTTTTTCCTTTTTCGAGGTAGTCCACGAAGAGTGTGCCAGGACAATCCCAGAAAACCGACGCCATAACCTTTCCGACCCATTGAACCTCCTTCGGCCGCTTCGGAGCACTCGTGCTGGCTTCAGTCCATTGCTGGGCACTCATTCTGTTCTCTGTTGTGTAATAGTGGATCCAGGTTTCGTCAACAGTTACCAATCGACGCCAAAAGTCCGCCCGATTCCGCATCAGTAAGACCAAACACTCTTTCGAAGTGCTCTCGCGTTCGTGTTTTTGGTCAGCAGTGAGCATGCGCGGCACCCAGCAGCAGAATATTGCCCAAATATGGCGTGTGCGCTCAGTACTAATCTTTGTGGTATCTGCTAGCTCGCGCACCTTCACTTTCCGGTCAGCCAACACCATTTCCTGCCTGCCGCTGCGGACTTGATCGGTAGTGGAGTTGCGGCCACCATGAAACTCTCGAAATCAATATTTGACGGTGTAATCTGACGGAGCGTTAGCCCCATAATATTTATCCAACTTTTCTTTTGTTTCCTTCGCCGTTTTGCCTCTCAGAAAATAATGTTTTATGACTGAACGAAAATCTTTTTTGTCCACACTCAACATGACGCCAAACACGTCAACAACAATCAGCTGTCAAAACAAAACTAAAGACAGTATCGCACTGAAATTTGGCAAGTCTGCCTAAATATGAACGGACCATATCCTTTTTTACGGTAGAAGCGCACTCTGGCGGTCAAGGAGGTTACTTTTCACCCCACCTAGTAGATCAATCTTATCGGGATCGTAAATACGGTCATTGCTTTATACCGATATAGACAATCTGTATATATGTGGCCTTGAAGTACTTATAGATGAAGAGATGGCAAGCCCCGACTTGAAATTGGTTGGAATTCTCCAGCATTTGCCTTTGATCGATATTCAGTGTGTGCAGCTGTTGAAAAGCACTTAAGCACTTTTAAAACTCCTTGCACTTCGGTAACTGGGCTTTTTCCTTTTTTGACAAAGAAAGTTCCTGTCTTGAAAGAAGTCGGAAAGCATTCCATTTGCTTGTCAGTATCTTCAAGTGTCGTTCAGACAGTTTTACTCACAAGAAACTCAACAACCAATGGCAGTTCTAATCAAGGAAGATAGATGCAGTATCTTCTCAAATTCGTCAATCTATTCAGAGCGATTCCATTATCCACCTGTTATCAGAGAAACCTTGGATTTTCGGACTAGCAAGTAAAATTGGTCAGGCCGTTGAAAAAGACCTTAAGCGCTATAGATGCTTAACTCTCTTCACCTAAATATTTTTCGTAATAGTTCATTGCCATCTGGATTGCGTATAATACATCATTCACTGGAGGATAGGCACAAGTTTTCCTATCGACGTAGGTCAGGTCTCCTTAAATACTCGCAGCAGATCTGCATTTTGTCATTGTGATGGTGGGGACACCGTTCAGATTCCGATAGAACAATTTCATTCCTTTGTGGAAGCGGAATCAGTCAGATGTGACTGAGATTTATCGGATCTCAAGCATCGCCTAAACCACGATGTCCTTATCAGTTTCAAAGCAAGATTCTTTGAGTGATTTTTGTTTTCGTTTGCGTTAACAAATTTTGGAAGAGAAAAAAAATCCGTTTCACATCTTTGAGATGGCTAGAAAATGTAGAGCAAACGAACAATAACACTCCTCCACAAGGAGATGTAGCCTTAGATAGATAGGCCACAGGAAGACCATCTCAACGATATTGTATTGTAGTGCGCAGCAAACTGAAGAGGTTTATTTGTCGAGGACACACGTCTATAAGGATTGTAGCGTTATCTTAGTTATGCTCGAGTTTTTTAAGGTAGTTTCTGTAATCCTTTATGGAAATACAACCCTCTTAGATACTGTTTATACGATATTGTGATCAGACGACCAAACTACGAATTTTGCGCAGTGAATTATGAGTATTTGGAAACAAATTATTCATATATATTGCAACCTGTAATCCATAGGCATTTTCCCAACAGTACAGGGCTTCCGATAATGTTTTACCTGTATCCGTCCGTATCCAGAACTATCTGAGAGTTATTCTATGGAAAACGATCTGAATACAAATCATGCGATATATCGATATTGTTATGGTGATACAGTTTCCTCAAGAGATAACAGTTAGGTTTTGCCAACTAAGGATTTTGTTCCAATTTATAATTCACATCATGTTTTAGCAAAATTATTCTAAAACTCTCGACTGCATCATAACGGAATTTGTCTATCAGGAATAGTCTATTGAAAGTGTCATTCTGTTGATCAGTCCGGCATTTACATACCTGACTACCTGGTGTAAGTCATACCGACAAGTAGATATTCTGTTGAGCAGTGTAATCTATGCTAACTGTCTACCTGGAGTAGCACATACACAAACTTGAGTGTCCATCCTGTTGATCATGGCATGGTGCATAAGAGTCTTTGACAAGGAACAAGAGAAACTGTTCCGCTTAAATATAGCACAAGATAATTATAAAACTTTACCTACTATACTCCTTTAAGTACAAGCAATAGTATCTCAGTTGTGAGACGCTAACATTTTTTTTTGAAATTTTTCACGCAAGATCGATAAGGAAGCCGTCTTTGAGCGGATCATCTTAAAACATAACCTGCATATCATCACGTCCAACAGTGCACTCAGGTTTTTAGAATTCGTAACTGGGCGTAATATTTTAATAAGCAGCACGCGGTAACCAAATCTCAACATTTATAAATCGAGTGGGCTAAGGTTATTTCCTATTAAGTCAGCCATTGACCAAATTGATTTTATTGCGATAGACCCCAGTTACTCCTTAAGCATTCTAAATTCCTGAAAATTCTGATCTGTTCCTTATTGCATTCAGGGTCGAGTATGGATATCACATGCTCAACAGAGTAACACCGAAATAGTTTGACGTTGTAATGTTGCAATTACAAGAGACCGCTAGAATCTTTGCCGTTCGCGTTTCCTTCAAATTTTTTAAAAATCGTAGCCGCCCTTCAATAAATTGGCCATAGAACACCTATGGGAATGTTTTCGAAGAGCCATCGGCGAAACTGCTTCTAATGTGATTGGTTGCAAGGGATCGCCACAAAGAACCCTTTACTATGACGAAGAATTCAGGCAGGTACATGCAGCAAACGGGTTGCATATAAAGTTGAGCTAGATTGAAGGAAAAGAGTTGGGCGTGAGCTCTACGAAAAAGAATGATTTATAAAGGCTCATTTTTAACCATCAAAACTGAGCACAGGCAACTAGTAGTAGAATTACCATCTTTGCTGAAAATATGGAAAGGCTTCTTCTGCAGGTTGTACAACAGAGATAATGATGAAAATCTTACCATGCAGAATGAACCATTCATCTTGGACGAAGACAATACACAATTTCGGCTTTCTAACCTAGACAAACTTTAGAAAGCTATATCGAAACTAAGATCTAGTAAAGTTCCTGGCGCAAACGCACTTCCTTTTGAGCTATTTCAAGTAGCTGGGGGCAACCTTGTTCGAAACATAGACCAGTTCATTTACAAGTAAAACATGATTAGAGAAAATCAAGCCCGTTCAATGGAATATCAGGAGGTAATTGAGAAACGAAGCCCTCTCATTAAGCCAAATTTACCTTATACAAGACCTTTATAATCCCGGTTGGCATTTGGGCATTTCGAGGGAAATGCGTTTGATTTACGGTCCCTTTTGTACGGGCCTAGTCAAGCGCCTTAGATTGCTAGCCTATATTGAGCGAATGTAAGTCATAGATGTGGCCAAAAGAGTTTAATGATACCGAGGGACTACTACATCTAAAGTGTCACGCGTAAATGTCAACTGCAGGCAACTGCACTTCAGTCAATTGAGAACCACCGAAGATGTTAAAGGAAGTTCTGATAGTTTGAGTTGTTTAAATTTCATTCTTAGCCAATTAAAATGCTTAAATCACACCGTTAGGTCCTGGCATATAGTTTATGCCGATACCAGTTTTGTTCCAAGTGGTGAACTCCATGTTATATTTCGGCTTTTCTGTTCAACTTCCTTGATGTGATAACTCGTCCAGCAATTAAAGAAATCCAAGCAATCAAGGAAAATAAATTCAGCAGCACAATCGGAGAGTCCTTGCGATTTGGAGAAGGGGGATTCATTAGCCCTCTTATCGTGGTTTCATTGAAATGTTAATTGCGGTGACATCTCGACTTGAAACTGTTCCGCCACTGTCTACCGTCTACTGTCTACTGTCTCTTGTGTGATCTCATTTTAGTTCCCATAAATTTCTGTGCAATCAATTAATTGCAGCATAAGTCTGCCACACGAGCTCCTTATATTCGCATCTCCATACGCACTGTTGCTGTGGTAGAGACAATCGTAAAGTGTTCCAGAGAACCCCTCATCATTTCGAGATTGTGCTCGTATGTACGAATATGTCCACCACATTCCGGCATGTACGACTGTATCGTAAGGATAAGAACCACAACGACTGAGATTTCTCCCGCTCGTCGCAGCATCGGACATAGTCGTATACTGTATACTGGAGTCCGTATATCTAAGAGAAGCCACAAATAGATTTCTTGCAAAGTTTTATCCCAAATACGCAAACGGAATTCCTAATGAGCCAACAGGGAGTCCAATGTTGTCCACTGAATCCACGTTAGTTCGCAATGGCAGTGAATACGAGTACGAATGCGAGTACCAGAAGCAGAGGCAGAAGTTATATCAATAGTCAAGCCAGTAGCTTCAAGAAGTGTCGTTCGTTGGTGGAATGGAAAATGAATTGAGAAGATGGCGAGTGACTTGCAGCAGCAAATAAGTTAGTTTATCCCCTGACCCATTACATCTCTCTACTTCTGTCTGAGATTGAGTCTCTGCCTCTGTTTTAGTCTGAGGACGAATGAACATTTCTTGAGGGGCTATCTCATTTGATTTAAGCAGCGACACACCGAAGGAGTACAAATTGCTTCCGAGCGTATGCTCTTTAAAGCCAACGACGACGGCAGTCCCCTCATGATGGTCTTCCTCATTTCGAATCTTGTCCATCTAAAGGAAATTCTATTTGACTGAATTATTTGCTGTATCTCTAGGGTTGGTCCTTCACCTTAGACGATTTAATGATGCGGATCTATAAAGACTATACAGATCAGCTTTAACACTAAACCAGAAGCTACAGCTGGAAGTGAATTTTCAACCTCATAATGGTGTACTAAATGCCTGCGGATAGTTATTTATGACATTTGGCGCGATTAAGCTGCGAGAACAACTTCATTTCCAATTATGGAGCCACGAAGACGGCGATAAATTGATGTTTGATTATAGAAAGCGCAATGTTATCGCAGGGATCGCATAGGTCACGAATGCATTGGAATATGCATCCCACACACACCAGTTCCAGAGTCTAACGATCGATTTAGCCGGCAACATGGTAATTTATGGCCATAGCAAAGCTCTGAGGTTTTAACGAGAGAGATTCTCGCTTGGGAATAAAATTGAGGCTGCTCGTAACCTGTGCTAATACTGAACGGCCGACATGGTTGTAAATTATCCCGCAGATTATGTGTACCGAGGGAAGATCCGACGACGATAATCGTATCGATTTTATTAATGGGATCGTTTCCAGTTCATAATCGAACGCATTATTTACTCTCAGTTGGATGCATCTAGAGGAGAGACTTGGTTCCAGGTTGACTGGTGGCTCTTGGGGTCGTAGGTGTGTTTTTCAAATTTGGTAAATCTGTCGGACGGATCATTAGTTATGATGGGAATGTTAGGTGTGATGCCATTGATTGGACGATCGGGTACATGATTAAGGTGGAGATGCTTTGATTGGGATGGCCTTTGCGGTTATTTTTTGAAATTGCCAGGTTCCTTTCCTTATGATGATATAAAGCCAATTTGTTTAAATGAGTTATTCACTTCTCCAGAGGACAATTCTACCGTGATAGCAGAATGTGGCTCTCTGTGAGTTATGCGAAAGTTGACAAAAACGCTAAACCATCATTCGTTGCGAAGATCCTTTGATTAGGCTACACAGAAGGTTTGGTATGATTCAAGTTTTATATAAATTCGTCTTGAGCTCCAGGAATACCTTAGAGTACAGGCCACAGAAGATAATGATCAAGTGCTTGGGACATGTTCTACTAGTTACTGCCGAGTAATAAATTCTGTAAACCGTTCTGCAAGTAGGCCATAATTGCAAATCCTTTTTTCGTTAAATTTTTCTGACTAAGTCATGAAATGCCAAGCCTCCGGACCGTGAATCAAGATCTTTCAAGACTAAGTCCACCAAACACAAGCTTCACAGGCCCGAGGTTTCTTTTAGATATGAAGGATGACTGCAGGAAGGAATAAGTCATAGGTACGACGTTATGGTTGTCACAGACAATTTTACCGGAAGGTTAGTCAGAAAAAGATATTTGAAAGCATAGCTGGCAGCCTGTGCCTCCATATGGCAATGCAATGGAAATGTAGGTGGCCAGTAAGCAAGCTTTAAAGGCATGTTGGTTGAGGCAATGATTGGCCATGAGCTGTTGCGGCATTAAACTCAAAGTAAGCTTTTAACTGCCTTGACGTTGCGCGTTCCTGATTTTTTGGCATTACACGCCGTTCTGTGAAGGGTAAGATGAGGTGGCTTGTTCTCAGTCAACATTTATTCTGGATGTAAGATAGATACACTTAGCAGATAACTTGCTGGTAAATAGGTCAACAATCCCATGTTAGACCATAAGTACATCAAATACAGAATGGGGTGCGAATTCTCGTCCTTGTCAACGTGGGGAGGCCCGCAAAAAACCACCAGGAAATTCTCAAAAAGGCTCTTAACGTCGCTTCTGAACCAGGAGTAGACATAAAGTGCATAAGCTTCTTAGAAGATCATTTACGATCAAATTTCTAGAAGACAGGAACCTCTGCAGACCAAATGAAAAAGAACATATCTAAGAGGCTTAATCTTACGTTGAAGAGCATTCCTTATAAAGATGCATGTTTCGAGAAATTGAAACCAAAAGACTGGTCACTCACTACACTTACCTTCACTCTGCACTCTTAGAATGCAAATGGACCAATTGATACAAATCAAAGCCAGCGTGTGCACTTTTAAGACAATTGTGTGTAGAACTTAACAAATCTAGAAGAAGTGAGATTCCCAGAGCTGAACTGTCTACGTTTCTTATGTTACGCAGGCCATAATCTTCTGGCGGCGCATGCACTAAAGTTGAGCCTTACTAACGGCGTGGACTTAGGAGATTCACGGTCTCAGCCTCAGTAAACTGAGACAAAGGGCTTTAGAAACTTACTACTTTTTTAACCTCTCAGATCTATCTGCTGTTTTATTTGAATTTCTGTTCAGATCCACTGGTGCAACAGGATGAAAATAGACCCACTCAAGGACTATCTATCTGAGACACAACATCCCCATCAAAGCGAATGATCCTGCGAGGCTGTGATTCAATGTTATGTGGGCAGATCCAAGGTGTACTCTTTTTCTTTTAAGTGGCGCTACAGTCCTGGGTGGACCTGAGCCTCAGTCAACAAGCATCTCCAGCCAACTCGATCGCTAGCTAGCTACCTCCAGTTTCGCACGCTAGGTTGGCTGAGGTCCCCTTCCACTTGCGTGTGCCACCTGAATCTTGGCCTTCCTCTACTGCGCTGTCCCTCGGGAGCAGATTCGAAGGTTTTCGGACCGTAGTATTGGTGTCCATACTCTCTACATGACCCAGCGATCTCAGTCTTTGGATCTTCACTCTTCTGGTTAGGTCCATGTCGCTGTACAGTCTCTCGAAGCATCCAAGTACACCCTCATCAATTTTTGATAATGTCCATGCCTCTGCGCCATAGAGGAGGACCGGGATTATTAAGGTCTTATAAGGGGTGACTTTTGCTGTCCGAGAGAGGGCTTTGCTACTCAATTGCCTTCTTAACCCAAAGAAACAGCGGTTGGCAAGAGTTATTCTTCGCTTGATCTCAGCGCTGGTGTCGTTGTCTGTATTTAAAGCAGAGCCTAGGTAGACAAAGTCCTTATCTATTTCAAAGTTTTATCTGTCGAGGGTGACGTTCTGCCCGAGACTTCGGTGTTGGTTGTCCTTTCTGCTTGGCAGCATATACTTGGTCTTGCCCTCAAAGACCGCTTAACCCATTTTCGCCGCTTCCGTCTCAATACTCGCGAAAGCGCCACTGACATCACGCTGCTTTCTTCCGATTATGTCAATATCGTAGGCGTAGGCGAGTGGTTGGACGGACTTTTGAAAGATAGTGGCTCTTTTGTTTGCTCGTGAGTTTTGCACTATTTTTCAAGTACGATGTTAAAAAAGTCGCATGACAGCGCATCGCCTTGTGTAAATCCTTTCTGGGCATCAAAGGTCTCGGTGAGATCCTTACCGACCTTGATGAAGCAGCGTGCATTCTCCATCATCATCCTGCACAGACGGACGAGTTTGGCAGGGATGCCGAAACTAGACATTGCTCTGTATAGCTCGTCTCTACAGATGCTATCATACGCGGCCTTAAAATCGATGAATAGGTTGGTGGGTATCGATCTGAGGCTCATGGGTCTTCTCCAAGATCTGCCGAAGTGTGAATATTTGGCGTTCACTGCAATATGGCAGATAAGATCTTGTATGCGATGTGAAGGGCCCTGAAAGCGGATGTAAATATTGGCTGCCCGCAGGTCGAAGTTTTGTTTCCACTGCTGTGATGGATGGTGGACGGAAGGTGGTTTAAACATCGACGGTATGGCATATTCAGAAGATGAAGCCTCATTACTTTTTGGATCTTACCTGGCGACTTTAAGTTCCAAAGCATAAGACGTGATCGACGAGATGTCAAAAAAGGTTTTTAATTCTCTTAAAACTCAGCGTGCTTTGCTTAAAAGAAGGAGCAAATGGTCTGCTCTGTCTCATCTGTGTTACAATCTTTTTTAAACTAGATATGTTCTTTGTGTCTTGAAAAGAATCTTCTTCGATTTGGGATACAGTGCTAGTGCCTTTCTGGAGCTCGACAATGTTCGATTTCACTTATCACTAGAAAAACTTGCGTATGTCTTCGAACTGAAGATACATATTTGCAATTCTAATGCCAATGAACAACACTGTGAAGATCTAATGGAGCGGAATAAGGAGCTGCTCTCGTACAGCAGCAAAATGGCGCTCAAAGCCTTGCTGATACTTTTACCCATTCTAAGCATGTTACGGGATCCAGGGCTTTTTTGGTACGCAATTTTAAGGCAACAAGGGTTCACAATAACAGTTGGGTTTCTTACGAGCACAACAGATATTTATTTTGTAGAACTCGAAAACTACTTACCAAGAGTAAATGTTAAAACACCTGTTCGGGATAAGAACTCCTATGCTTGGCTTTCTGACTTTCTCTGACCCGGCAGACGAAAATAATGTTTCCTCTCGACTGTTTGCTATCTGTCTGGTGCGGTGATGAGGAACTATACTTCTGATAAGCATCCAAGCGTGCCAGACATTATGTCACATTAGGCAACACTTACTGTGAGAATGATGAGGAAACCGCGGAGTCATTTCTCTGTGAATTTCCTATCTATGTATAATATATCATTCTGCAAGTACTCAGGTCATATGTGGTAAGGCTTGGGCATTTAATCACAGAAATAGTTAGTCAGATTTCAATGAAAAACGTTACCTCTTGCATCAGAGGTTCGAGAAAGTCAAGCACTTTTGTTCTGCCATATCTTTGGAGTAGGTATTCAGAGTGTGTCATGCACTGGCATCTAAGTGCAATCTGTATAAAATGAAGTGAAAAAATCAGTGTCAGCGACGCAATGGCATTAAATGGCATCTTAGAGGCGTCGATTGTGCTATTTGAACCCCCATATTCCTGCGAAAAATCTTTGCTCACTAGAAACAGTTGTAATTAATACGAATTCCTGGTGTTCATACATATACTCATATATGTCTTCACATCAGATACAAGTATCATCTCTGACAGAAAAACAATTCGCTTAATTCAAATCCAAATCTCTCCACATCTACTCTCGTTATATACGAGTATGTACATCTGCGTGGGGAAATAAAAGCATCAACATCTCAAGCAGTACCAAATCTCACAGTAAACAATGTCAGCTTTGAATTAATATCTCATAAAATAATTTAAAAACAAAAAAGTAAAAATAAATCGCTTATCGCATCTAAGAAATTGTATGCGTTCGTAGGAGGTAATTTTCATGACTTCATTTAGAACCGAAACGTGCATTGGTTATCAGATGCCGAAATCAATCGAAATGTACGAGTATCTATGGGTATGAGGCATTTTATTTTGAATATTTCACTTTCCCTGAGCCAATCGATTGCCCATTATCTGGATTTTCGTTTTGTTAACTATTTCGCTTTATCACCGCTTGAGACATGACGCTCTACAACACAAACACAAATACAAGTAGTGCTCAAGGCCATTCAGCTGTTTGCCCGACAGTGCCTATTGAAAGCGTGTCTTATCTGTTGTTGGCAAATCGCCACAGGTGCGAGTATTTATAGATTCATTTCGATTTCCATTTCAATTACGAGTAGTTCGCAGTGATTTTCGGATTATTGTCGCCGGTATGAATAAATTGCCGACAGAGTCGATTTTAACGGTTTCCGTGGTGTAGTGGTTATCACATCCGCCTAACACGCGGAAGGCCCCCGGTTCGATCCCGGGCGGAAACAGTCTTCCATTTTTTGCAGTGATTCATACCAATTGGGCCTGCTGAAAGTGAGTACTACCCCACGCATTCCAAACCCTTGGTGACATACGAACAAAATACCATAACTCATCCCTTGACAACTTTAATCGTTGGCTCATCATCAGATTTATGACGGCCCTCGATCGGGTAATTAATTTTTATGTCTCAAATCGAATGCTGCCCTTAGCTGTGCCTTGATGCACATTCAGCTCTTATCACACATCGTTAGGCAGTTAAAAAAGGGAAATTAATAAATTTCGTCAAAGGGTGAAACATGAGGGACGCATACTCCTACAGTCACATAGGAACAATGTTGGCTCTTCCACGCATAGAGTGCATTAGCCTTGGCATTAGCATTTAGGTCTCTAACGACAATGCACGTTGCCATGTGTCGTCACATCGAAATGAATTACGATTTCTGTTGGGTGGGCTGACACATTCCTATGGAGACTCTGGCCTGCCTGAAAGTTGTGGGAGAAAAATGACTGACTGTTCGTGTGAAACATATTTTTTTTGTTGTTGTCTTATCTGAGAGCAGTGCATCTGGTTAGATACGTTTACTCTTACTTAAATGGCATTTAAATAAAAGTGCAATAAAAAGGAATTGTTTCCGCCCGGGATCGAACCGGGGGCCTTCCGCGTGTTAGGCGGATGTGATAACCACTACACCACGGAAACAACTGATTAAACTTTCACTGACGCTCAGCCGGTCATGACTAGATGAAGACTACTTTTCCAGAAGTATGTGCCTTCTAAATTGACATAGAACAGAGAAAGACTCTTTGAAATGTTCTTCCTTAAACTCTTCCTGCTATCCAAGGATCTGTAGGTTTCTGTGTTTAACTGCGCGTCGCCAAATCATTTTTTCTCACAAGTTCGAGGCAAATGTTTCTCATTCTGATTCAAATAGTTAGCGAATCAATCAGAGAGGTTTTGACAACGTTTATTCTTGTGCGTCATAGTGGAAGCAGTAAGCCAGTTTGTGTGAAATCAGAAAACATAGCCGCGTAGCGGTTAATATCAGAGAAGACCCAGAGATGTCGATTTAGCGCTGATTAGCTGAGAGGGCCAATTCGACTTATTTTGCGGTTGGATTTGGGCCTACATCCATATAAGATAGTCCTGACGCAAGAATTGAAGCCGACCATAGACAACACCGTGAGCTTGCTAATTGGGTGCTGGAAATGTTGGCCGGAGACTCGGATTTTGGCCTCAAACGAGGTCAATTTTTAGCTCAGCAGCTATGCCAACAGACGAAATTTCTGTTATTAAAGCGAACCAAGTTCGGCCAAGCATTAATGCATCCACAAAGATTGACTGTTTGGTGCGGTTTATGAAATGGCGGCATCATCGAACCTTACTTCTTTCAAGGAAGACACCGTTACCGTCAATCGTCGCAGGTATAAAGCGATGTTAACTGACTTTTTGTAGTTAGAGCTCGGTAACATCAATATATCCATTGCAGTCACATAGTATGTGTTCTGCTGTTTCCACGTCCTCGTAGCACAGTCTGCATATATTGTCTTGTGCTATGCTCATTGTCATCAGGTGCAGTGCCATTTGAGAAAGCCTGTGATCAGTCGAATCTGACGTCTATTAGTTGTAGTAGTGTAGACATCAAGTCATTAGTCTACGCTAAAAAGCCAACGAGTTTGGACGAGCTCGAGGCCAACATTTGACACGCTGTTGCCGGAATAACGTGGCACATCTTGGGCCGAGTCATCAAAAATTGGACCGCCCGCTTGAAGCACTGCCAGGGAAGCAGCGACGGCCATTTGAATGATCTGCTATTCCACACATATGTAATTGCATGAACGTAGCTTGAAAACAAATCCAGAATCAATTTTCTATCTCACACCCTTGCTCTTTTATTTAATTTTTTTTCTTTTCGTCTATATAAGGACAAAAATTATTGGAAAATAAAAGACAACAAATATACTGCTGATAGAGGGCCCTGTAGTGAGTATGAATTCACTGCAATAGAGAAAGACATAGCAAGCATGTCTGCGAGTTTGCCGAAGGATCTTCCAACAGTAAGAAATTTGAATTGCCTTCTGATAGGAAATGCAAACTGGAAGCCTCTATTGCAGCGAACAAAGAAAATATACCAAAAGTGTCCTGGCAAAGCCAAAAAGCGACGCTTTACTTACTGACTTCCTTCAGCTGGCGGTACAGTTCAGGGTGGACCTGGGCCTCATTCAACAAGCGTCTCCAACCAGCTCGATCGTTTGCTAGCTGCCTTCAGTTTCGGATTTGCGTGCGCCACCTGAGTCTGGGTCTTCCTCTACTGTGCTGTCCCTCGGGAGCGGATTCAAAGACTTTTCGGACCGAACCATTGGTGTCCATCTACTCTACACGACCCAGCCATCTCAGTCGTTGGATCTTCACTCTACTGGCTAAGTCAATGGCGCTGTATAGTCCATATAGTTCGTCGTTGTATCTTTTCCATGCCACTGCGCCATAGAGCAGGACTGCGATAATTAAGGTCTTATATAGGCTCACTTTTGATATTAGAGAGAGCTTTGCTAGTTACTTGCTTTTTTAGCCCAAAGAAGCAGCGATTGGCAAGATATATCAGAGCTGATATGCATATGCATTGATATCGGGACCTAAGCAAACCAGGTCATTAGCTACCTCGAAGTTACATCTGTCGCGGGTGACGTTCTGTCGGTATTGGGTGTCCTTTTTGCTTAATAGCATATACATATGTAAAAGCGCCAATAATATCATATTGCTTTCTTCCGAATATGTACTCAGACTTGGTGTTTTGTATAGGAGAAGACAAGCCCCAAGCAAAGCCCTCTCAAACACCTGCATCTTTCCAAAAGACAAGCTCTAACATTGAATCACACGGGACAACCACATAGAGTCATAGGCCAAATAAGGGCCATGTAGCAAATCACCTTTACCCTCGCATCGAGTTGCCTGCTATAAAATAGTCTCTTTATGAGGGCAAAAGCACCTTTGGCTCTGGTCAGAGCAACATCTATATGTTTGTTAAAATACAGATATTGATCTAGCCAGATCCCAAGGTATCGACAAACAAGTGGCTGCCCGTGTTGTCCCACGATCTGAAACTTTCGCCAATTCTTTCCGGTATCCGCAGAGACCCCAGACAAAGGCGTCTTAAACAGAATAGTTTCCCACTTTTGAAATTTGGTTTTCATCTTCCAGTCATCGCAATGTCGTCTAATTTCATCGAAGTCACGTTGCAAAATAATGTTTATGACCTCAATCATTGGACCTGATCTGTACGGGTCATCTGCGTACGCCACAGCATGACGATCACTTGAATAGGATAACCACACCTTGTTGCAGTTCATTTTTAATGTGAAATGTTCCAGTAGAAGTCACATTGCCATTTCTCACGATCAAATGCAGATCTGTGAGCATATTGAAAGGAATATACAGCAGTGGCTTACTCATACCCAGCCTGTTCAAATTGTAGAAGAGTCCTTCTATCCATATAGTATACAAGGCTTTCTTCAAGTCAATCAGTCAGATAGCCGGGCACTGTTTCTTGTAAACCAGTTCAGACACGGCATGAATAATAGCGTGGCCCGCCTTGAAACCGAATTGATTATCCGGAACTATATTTCTGTCCTTAACCCACTAAGTCAGGACTCTATTGATAATCTTACCAATATTTGGAAGGAGTCTAATCGACCGGAGATTCGCCGGATTGGAGGTGTCTCTCTCCCTTTTGGGGATGGGATGTACCACCGCAGTTTGCCAATGCGCTGTATAATGGGCATTAAATAGGTTAGTATATACTCGTATGTTCACCGCTTCTAGTGGGAGATGTCGAAGCACAATGTTCTGTTTTTCATCGGTTCCCACTGATTTCTTACTTCTAATTGTGTCGAAGATCGTCTGAAGCTCTTCCTTCGAAATGAACGGGGGTTGCTCCCTTTCATTGGTGATGATATTATTTGCCATATTCTCGTCACTGAACAGTGTGAAACCTGAGCTCTCGATTCGCCTTTCATTTCGAAGGTAGAAATTGTGCACAAGGACTCGACAGGTCGTGGTTCGGGCCAATGGAGTCTTCGCCTTCTCCGGCCGATCTTCGATCAGAAAGAGGTTGTCATCATCAACAGCCTCATTTGGATCTAACGCATTAATTAGGCTTCTGCGTGCCATCTGCTTGTATCGGTTGTTTTTTATTGTTGGTATCTCTTCTTTCGCTAGGCTCCTGTCTGGTGATTTCAAACAGTTCTTGATTCTGTGCTTAATAATATCCTTATTAAGCCTTATTGGCGGATGAGTATCTTATTTAACATTTCAAAAGAGTCTCATAGGGTCGAGTGCGCCATTATATAAAAGCCTTTCTGCTGCAAAAAAACATGAGTTTGCTTCTTTAAAACCAGAGTGGCAACTTACTTTGACGGTTTTAAGTGTCGATTGGACATAGTACGAGTACGTTTCCGATGTCGGAAAGTGACATTCTTGTCTCTTAAAATTTTGATTTTCATGAGATAGTCCCATCTCACCCCAAGCCAACTCAGAATGACATACTTGTGGTGTAGCTTGTTGTCTCGTTTTAGTTGTTATGAAATTCGCCAACAGTAGTAAAAACTCTTGAGCTTCCAGTGGGAAGCTCTACGTTGGTGGTCATCAACAAAACTTTATAGTCGCATTAAGTATCATACATATGTATGTACCTCGGCATCCGCAGCCATAATCGAAAATTTAGCATCGCAAATACACCAATAAAAAATATCTTCAAAACTTCTCATCGATTTGGAAAACATCTTGCCACTGTCCCCAGAAGACCATCATAAAATTGAACTTAAAACATCCAAAAACTGACATCATCTTCACTTTAATCTATCGTGAAAATTTGTGGCATTAGTCTTTCTAATCCTTGCCATAAACCGGGAAGTGGCATTCTATAATACTATTTGAATTAAAGCCAAGGCAGAAGCATCTATGAATATCTTCATGAATTTCCAATCAAAAATCAGTTTATGCCATGAGCTATGAGCTAGGTAATGATATATCTCGTTTCGATTTCGTTATCGGTAATAAAATTTAGAATTCACCCTTGCCATGCAAGTAACTGCAAATACTAGAATAATAGAAAAGATACTCTGTCAGTTGAACAGTTTATTTGTTCCAGGGTGATCTGGTTTAATTGGCGCCATCACTGTTTTATGTCAAAACTCCAGTTGGTAAGTACGTCTTGACAGTGTGGTTTGAACCACTCCCGCTGTGGACCATGAATTGGAGTTTTATTACTTGTTTGGTGGCGTAATTAAGAGCACTGAAGCAGATAAGAGGCAGTTGGCAGTGTATGTTCCCAAGAAAGTTCACTTAAACCTAAGGCAAGAAAAACTCTCGTGGATTGGATTTCGTCAATTGATTTTTACTCCACAAACAGAGGGGAAGATGGCCTTTTAAAGCAATCCATTGCTGGAGAGATTCTCATCTTCGATGAATACATTTACTCGCCAGTAGTGACATTTTAGTTTGTCGTCAATGGAAGCCATTAAGAATGTCCTTGGAGAAGATGTACACACTTCTGCTTCGATCCATGCCTTGTCTTTCATCTCCCATCTCCCATCTCCCATCAAAACGACACAAGCAAGATGTAACCGCGGAAATCAAGGATGCTCCCATGGATGTGGGTTAGGGCATAACCATGAGCTCTGGTGGTTACCCCTTGAACGACATATTATTGGCGACGCCATCATTACCATCATCGTTGTGTTCGCACAGTCATGGAAGCTAAAATCAATTTTGCCGACATTGACATTGCGGGTCACGAAGTATAAGATATTTTCCTTGATTTTCTCAATTTTTGAAAAACTTCCTTTCTTCCGTGTCTACCGGAAACACGGGGCATCCATATGTGGGTTACTACAGTGTGGGATATGACAGAGAGGATACGTGGGAGTGTGTTGGCTTTCACCTCAACCTTCTACGGGTAGTGGATGGGAAACTATGAACTTCACAATCCATTAGGCGATTTGAGAATGATTCCTTTGCCAAAAATTAATATGTCAAACGTGGCAATTTTCGTGACCCTGAAACTGGCAAACGAATTAATTTTGAACTAAAATGTGAGAGGTAAAGTGAGTAGGTACACATCTATTCCATGGTGATGACTACTCGTATGTTGCTGAATATTTTGCTTTTACTGGAGTTTCATATTCTGAATTAATCTCCAAATACATTATAAATGACTCGAATTAATTGTTTGGAAACTATCATGTGGTGATATACGAGTATGACGCCTATACGAGTAGTCTATAGGCTTAGGCACATCTATGTATGTATTTAATAAAAGCAAATCGGACATATATGGTAGTCAGGGTTTCTGGAAAAGATACTCGTATACTAATAAAGCTATAAATTGATTGGCTATAATATACCTCTTGGCCCTAAGACACCTAATTTTGCTGCTGACCCGCCTATAGCAGTACAGGGGCTTTTCGGGTGCATAAATCCCCTGATTAAAGGGAGTAAGTAGAATAAATTGCTGGTAAAGTGTTCGGACTTCACGCATTCGTAGCGCATCAGCCGGTTGTGGCACATTAAGCCGCAAGCTCCGAAACGGAATGCAACGCCTTGGATACTGACCGATATGGTGTTGACGACTTTGATGACGGCATTATTTTTTTGAATAACTCCAAAATGCTATTGCTGACAAACTATGTACAGTTTTAGTTCACGTGATATAAGATAGACATCTAAAAATTTAATGAGTAGAGATATGTGATAGATAATAGATATGGATTGTGCTAGTTTCCATCAAAAAATCTGTCATGTCGGGATTACGACACCAGCAGCACAAATCTCATCTTGGAAACATAAGAATGAGGGGGTTAGGTACCCGGTTTTAGGATACAGTAAGAGGACTACTACCATCAGGTTGAAGACGAAATTGTGGATGGTGAGGACATAGCCGTCTACAAAGTGCCAACTACAATCAAACGCCTGATGGGCACCTCGTTTTGGTGACAGGAGACTTCAAAGTCAAGTTAAGAAGCGAATATACTCTCCTTTAGTATGTTAGGACAGATCATGTTCTACAAAAGATGTTTAATTAGAACGCCTTCCACAAAATCAGTTGGTTATCAATTGAAAAGCTGCGGACATACAACTCGATCTCGATTACATTATATTAAATTGTCACTTCAGAGATAGTCACCCAGAAATTCGTAACAGATGTGAAGCTGATTACCGGAAATTACTTCTACGTACTGCAGCCGTCATCATAACCACGTTCAATAGAGATAGGTTCATTGATTTGGGGATCAATACGCCAACAACAGAATCTATCAGAACCAGAGCACAAGATTAAAATTGAAAATGTTTTAGGAATTGCCACCGCATATGGCTTTGGCAGAATCCTGGGAGCGATTAAAAAGCTTAGTAATCAATTCTCGTACAGCAACTAAGGAATGCAGCGTTCTTAGAAGTAATGATAGGCGAAGTAGAAGTCCGCTATTGTAAAGGGTGGTCGAACCATAATGCACGTTGTTAATTGTGAGTTACACTTTGATGTCAAGTTTTTTGCCCAATTTAATTCGACATTTCTTTGTTTCAGTGTTTGACAAATTTAACCATGGAGAGGTACACAATTGAGCAGCGCGTTAAGATTGTTGAAGCCTTTTACGAAAATGAGGGTTCAAATTAAATTGCATTTCGTGCACTTTGTGATTTTTTTGGTCAGCATAATCGACCAAATGTGTCCACAATCGGGAGAATTGCCGCATTTGGGCAAATGAGAATGCACTTGTGATTGTTGAAAAGCCGATGCATCCACAAAGAGTGACTGTTTGGTGCGGTTTATAGGCTGGCGGCGTCATCGGACCGTACATCTTCGAAAATGAGGTCGGCCAAAAAGTTACCGTGAATGGTGTTCGCTATCGCGAGATGATAACGGACTTCTTGTGGCCAGAAATTGAGGATATAGACCTGGAGGATATGTGCTTCCAACAGGATGGTGCCACTTGCCACACAGCCAACGAAGCAATGGCTCTTTTGCGGGAGGAATTCAATGGCCGTGTTATCTCACGTCGTGGCGAAGTTAATTGGCCGCCACGATCATGTGATTTGACACCGTTGGACTTCTTTCTTTGGGGATATTTAAAAGAAAAAATTTACGTCAATAAGCCAAGAACAATTCAAGAGCTAAAGAGTCATTGAGAACATGGACCATCAGATAGAAGTATGCCACCGAAGCCGTGGCGAGCATTTGGCCAATATTTTGTCATAGTTCCTTCTATCATAATAAAAAATATTAAGAAAATTCTCTGAAAACTTTTTGTTTTATTTACAATTAACATCGTGCATTAATTATGGACCATCCCTTATGAAAAAAAAGAAAAAAAGGCTGAAGTGAGATCGAAGTGAGACTTGATTTCATAAGTGTAAGAAAATCGACTCACTCACCTCAGGTGAGCAGTCAGGTGCAACAGGCTTTAATATCATCAAGGAGGTCAATAGTGGTCGAAACCCCAAACAACATTTAATGTGAAGTTTAGTAACCTTTTGATTTCGGATCGCGATTAGTTCAGCAATTGAGGGAACAATTCGTAGCGGTCCTTGAGTACCAAAAGGCTAGTCATATGATTTTAGCCTGCAAAATCAATAAATTCATGAACTCACATCTGACCTCCTAAGAAAAAACTTAGTCCTTCAAGGATGCCCTTTCTCCTGATAGACTTTGTCCGAGGATTTGTAAGTAGAATGCGGAGTGAACCAAAGATGCATACCATCTGAATATTGCTTTTGTTTCAAAGTAGTAGTTTTCCACTGAATCATCCTACTACATGTAAGGGCCCACATATAAAAGCTGAGGCCCAGAATATTTCACCCGTGTAAATAAGTGAATGCCGGACAGGAAACTCGATGATTGGTGAAGCAAACACCAAGCGGACTCCTCGGTCTTAACGAAGAATCATTGTTGATATGTATTTGGTTGGAGTACCTACTTTGCTAGAAGCTAAAGATCTCATACACTGATTTCATCCTGTTTTAATCCAATTGTATCTGCAGAAGCAAAGAGACAGACACTACTAAATGAAGAAGTAGCTGGCAGTGTGTTGAAGATACCTTTACTACGACCTACGTGAAGAAACTTTATTGTGAAATATCCCTTTCACCTAAGTAAACGTAGCGCAGAAAAGTCAAAGAAAAATGAACAATAGCTCAGTACTACGAACAAGAGGGTACAAGTCTCTTCAATTAATTAGTGTACCCTCTTGTCATCTGTTTATTGGATATTGTACATTGTGTCCGGGTACGCGTACTGGCCTGTACATCGCTATCCGAATTATACTGCCTCAGAAGGTAATGTTGATCCCATACAGGTGAATGATTTTGTCATCCGTACCATCAGGCAAATGCTTCGAAAGCTTTGAACATTCACTCCATAGCTTTTACTTCCAGCGCTGCCATAGAATGCTTCTGTTTCGAAAAATGAACTTGTCGGTGATTTGTTTCAAATCAATAATTTCGTCGTGGTAGTACGAAGTAATCTAGAGCATTAAGCCTATCTCAGGACTTTCGACAGATATGCGAATTGAATGATTCTTCGGGATACATGCTTCCCTATTCTGGCTTTTCAAGAACAGTCAATGGTGGGTCCTTATAATGTTCAAAGATACCTAACACTCGGTATGTGTCATTAATGGATTGATGGATTATTCTACGAGTAACTCGATTAATCGTCTCATTTTATCTTAATGGATTTTAGACGAAGGAGACCTCAATCCAGCAAGTAATCAAAAATGCCACGTCAGTAGTTTAAAGGGCAAGCTGAACGATGCTGAAATTCGCCGACTACACAGAATACTTGTTAGAATATGAAAAATTGGAACCTTCAAAATGATTTAATGGAAACAATTGGTATCATGCCTCGCAAAAGCACCTTCCGATAGGTGTTGGCTCGCCATATAACGTGGTTTATCCTTTATTGGCGAATACCTTGCTGTTCAAATAGGCCCTTCTTCATGCCTTCTTGCAGTATGAAGCCAGAAAGATGATATATAACAACACAGTGGTCAAACATATGCATAATACGTGTTCGGTCTCAGTCTCGGATATCGGAATTCGAGAAGTTTGTCGTTTTCACAATGCCAATCGCACAGTCATTAGAGTATGTTGTGTAAGTACTGGCATTGCGATCAACCGACGATTAAAAATTCATGTTTCGTAATCCGAATTTATCAGAGAGGCCGATATTGTATTGGACCGTGGCCATCATGTTTATTTTTAGGGACAGCAGGAAAGCCGAGAACGTGGTGGAACCTAACTCAGATTTGTTAACGAATGTTTCGGCCGGACAATATTGTTATTGTTGCTTATATCTGTGCTTGAAAGACAAATGAAAGTTGTCGTCCATCAGAAAAACCTCAGCGACGCAACCCATATGCATACCACCTTGATCAATTACCGGATTTTATTCAGAAAATTAAAAATGCAAGTTTATTCATTTAAGTCTATATAGTATTGTCCCCTTCAAAGTAATCCCTATCGACTGTAACACACTTATGCCGGCGCTTGATCCAATTCTCGAAACATTTTTTATATTCGCTTTTCGGGATATCCATCAGTGCTTCCAGCGATTTTTCCATAAATTCCTCTCGGCTGCTGAAACGCGTTCCTCGTATTGGTTTCTTAACTCAATTGAACAGAAAAAAGTCTCAGGCAGCCAATTCAGGTGAATTCAGCTGCTGTTGGATGGTATTTGTTGCATTTTTCGTCAAAAAATTACGAATATTGATGGCACTGTTGGTGCAAAATCCACGAGTTTCTGCCCACAATTCTAGTCTCTTCCGGCGAATTGCTTCACGCAAACGTCTCATAACACCCAAATAATACTCTTTGGCCTTCTGGCAAAAATTCATGATGCACTACACCGTTGTAATCCATGAAAACCGTGAGCATTGCCTTCTTTTTTGACTTAAAACGACGTAGTTTTTTTAGTCTCGGCTCATTTGGTGAAAGCCGTTCACTTGCCTGATGTCTGGATTGCGTGTCGTACTCATAAACCCACGTCTCGTCTCCAGTAATGATCCTTTTGATTAATCGGATTCAGCCTCGCAAATCATCTCTTTTGCGCCGTCAACACAGTCTCTTTTTTGCATGAAATTGATGTTTTTTGACACCAATTTTGCTGCTACACGACGGAAACCCAAATCATTGAACAAAATGTCTTAGACAGATCCATAGGCAATGTTCAAGTCCTCCGCTATCTCTCTGGTGGTTAATTTGCGGTTATTGACCAACATTTCTTTTACTTCATCCATGTTTTCGTTGGTTTTCGATGTCGATTGTCTGCCACTGAGTTCATGATCTTCGATTGACTCACGACCATTTTTGAACGGCTCGTGCCACTGGTAAACGACCGTTTTCTTTAGAGAATCGTTGCCAAAACACTTTTCCAACACTTCCAACGTTCGCGCACCATTAAATCCGTTTTTTAAGCAAAATTGGAAACAAGTTCGTTGTTGCAAATTTAAATTCATTTCTAAAATTTAAAAAAATCGCCCACACACACAGAGATAGCTGTACTCTTGGCTACGTAACTTTTGCAAATGTCATGCTATGATGCTAAGATTTAGAGGGAATATCAAGAACAAACAGAACTCAAATCGGAATAATGGGAGTGCCACACGGGAACTTTTTGATCTTGGTGGTATCTCGGTTTTGAAATCATCCTTTCCTAATTCCGTTTCTTGCCGAAACCATTCAAGGGAACGTAAAACGTGTACCATACAAGTGGAGACAGTAGCCTTGAATTCGCTTATCAGCAAGCTCCAACTTATTGTACGAAGTGCCCCGTTAGCGATAGATATGAGTAAAAAGCATATCAGCATTTTGGCACTAAAGTTACCAAAATTCTTGTGTATGCACCAAGGTATATCTTTTTATCAAAAACCTCCTCCACAAGTGCCCAAATCTTCAGAATACATATGTCCTTAGTTCACCTCAGTTCAAAATTCTTTTTACAACGAATCCTTCTTCTTCGAGTACTTACTTTACTTTAGGTGGCGCTACAGTCCGGGGTGGACCTGGGCCTCAGTCAACAAGCGTTTCCAGCTAGTCTTCTTCCCGTAAGTACTCGTAACTTACTCATACCAAACCACCTGACAAAGTTCATGTTTCAGACTTCAACGAAGTCAAGAGTTTATTTCTGTATCTCGACTACCTCAACCTTGTGTCAGTTCCTATCTTTAGTTCTTATGTTTGTTGTTCCTAAAAGTTTCTCATTTCAATTTGCAACATATTTATATTGAAATTAAATCCGACAAATGTCTCGACTCTGGACTTTGTCGATTATGTCGCCCGTTTGTCTAACTAGTTATAGAAGCACGTAATTCAAATAAAACACAAACCATCGTACGCGTGTACATATACAAGTAGGACAGTACAGAAGGCACCCTCCACCCACATCTGTCCAAGGATGCTGTATGACAATAGATACAATAGAAACGATTTGCACTTGAACAATTGTATGAAGCCCTACTAGATATACTCGCACAAGTACTCGTACTTTATGAGGAGACAGATTTTTATTTGTGTCCTTTGGAATAGTTCTTGTCCTAGTTTAGAGAACGAACAGACATTTCTTTTAATTTGTTCATAATGAAAAAGTACAACTGCAATTGCTGTTACTTAAACTCTGTCGCAGTTTAAATCTAAAAATAAGTTATGAAGGACAAGGATACAGGAAATGGAAGGAAGAGGATGCTGTTTGTGGACAATCTTTAGTGCGTGGTAAGGAAGGATATGAACAGGAAAAATAACGCTTTGGTGACAAATTTATTGGACATCAATAAAAACAGAAATTGCAAAGCTAACAAGTTTGAAGATAATTTGAAAAGTTTTTACTCTTCAGATAGGTCAAAGGCTGAATTAAGTTGAAGGTCGATGTTAAATTGATGTTTTGTTTTTTACGTTCGAATTGTTTCAAATGTGTGTGTCAGATACACGTGGGCCATATTCTATACATTTTCAACAAAAGATTGTGATGAAATGTATCTGTTATTTAATTGGTCGTTGGGATAATCAAGAAGTATCTTGACAACATAATAAGGTTGTATTGTGTTATTCTAGAGGTTAAATCAGAAAATCAGTAGGTTGAAGGAATTAAAGTCACCACCAGTCTAGTGGCTGGTATCTTTGACTACTAAAAGATCCTCAGACCATCCAATTATCAACTCCATGTGACACAATTTATGGATGACGCAAGTCTTACACAGGCAATTGCCACTCCATTTGAAAGAGATGTTCTGCAATATGTAAATGTATCATAATGGGTGATTCTTTTAGAGGTACTTTTTTAAGAGAATAAAAAACAATCAAGCAATTCCATTTTATCGGTTTATCTTTACTGTTATACAAAATAACTATTCTTTACATTTATTTTCTGAAGATTATTTCTTTCAAATTTTGGCTTTCGATGACTCGAGTAATGCTGACCTCCAATTCAATCTGAGCCGGTTTATCTGTGCAGACTTTGGTATTTACGTACTTCTAAAGGAAAGTATTTCCTTTATTCGGTTCGGTTTAGAGCGTGAAATTAAATGTTCACCGAATCGTTGTCACAATAACGCCATGGTTTCATGGGCTTTGTGGCAAGTGGTGCTATCCTGTTGAAACCAAATGTCGTCAAGACCATGGTATTCAATTTCAATTATCAAATAGTCCGTTATCACTTTTCGGTCGAGCTCAGTTTTAAGGAAATATGAACTATGATTCTACCAGCCCATAAACCAAACTAAGCCATTGTTTTGTCAAGATGTTATGGCAGCTCTTGGACCCCTTTGGCGTGCTCCGTACCCCAAACATGGCTAGAGCTCAACGATTGTAGCGGAGACTGTTCGGAATGTCGGTCAGCTTCAGTTTTGGCACAACTGTAACTTTGTATATTAATAAACCGAAAATTTCATACAAAATATGGCATATTGTTGCATGCGAATAGCGAAGCTGATGAGGACGGCGTCGAATTGATTCGTTACGGTCATCGTGTGTATTTCCGTTTTTTTTTCTTGAGACATGACTTTGTTGAAAGGAGCTAGCGGTATGTTACTTTGCCATCAAAAATAAAGACTGTGGAAGACAAAAGAAAAAATTCGAAGTTGCAGATTCGCCAGCATTTAAAGATGAAGACTCAACTTAAGCACATGAAAAGCTCCCATAAGCATTGAAAGTTAATCGGGCAAAAAGCCTTGGGAAAGATCCAAAAACAATGATTCCATATCAATTGAAAGAAAGGTACATCGAAAGGTGAAAAAAAATTTCAGGAATTTATCAAGATCAGCACAAAAGAAAAGGTTTTTGGCATCAGATTGTTACTGGCGATGAAAAATGGAGCAAAAAAATCATGGGAAGACCCATGCCAACTATCAACCCTTCAACCAGTATGCAATATCCACGGAAAGAAGGTTATTCTGTGTATTTAGTGGGACCAGAAGGGAATGGTGTACTATGAACTGCTAAAACCTGGTAAAACGTTAACTGAGAATCGCTTCTGTCAACAACTGATAAAATGAAATCGAACCATGAAGCAAAAATGATCAAAATATGCCCAAAATACGCATCAGTTATCTTCCATCATGACAATGCTTGTCCAAATGTTGCAAACCGAGTCAAAAACCATTGGCAAACATTAATTCGGAAGTTCTGCCCCACCCGCCACATTCAACAGACTAAGGCCCATCTGCTTACTATTTGTTTCGATAGATGCAGCAATGACTTTGGGAACAGCACCTCTATTCTGACGAATCTTCTTCTTATCCTTTTATTAACCCTTTCCTCGTTATACGAACTTATGCGTAACGAGTTTCCCATTTTTACTGCATCGCTGCTGCTCCGCTTATGGGGTTGGCTAATGTCGCAGACCGCAGAACGCGTCTACATAATGCTCGGTCCTGGATCGCTTCAGTGGTAAGCCCCAGGCGTTGTTGCGCATTTGCCATCTGAGAAATCCAGGAATTCTTTTTCCGACCTCGTTTTCTTACAGTTGGAGTGACCGTAGTTGATAGTGCCTTTTTAACCGGATTTTCCGCAGATCTTCTTTGAACGTGGCAATACCAACTTATTCTATTCGCCTCAAGCTGTTCGGTTACCGAATTCTTTATATGTAGACTTCCTCTTATACGCGTAGATCTAATGCAATCGCGTTTAGTAACTCCACTAGACATCCTTAACATTTTCATTTCCGCTGCCGTCATTTTGTTTTTAAACGCTTCGTACATTGTCCAGCACTGTGAACCGTACATAAGAGCTGGTCTAACAACCGTGGTGTAGAGTTTCCCCTTCAATTTAAGTGGAAATTTTCGGTCGCAAAAGATTCCCGAATTTTCCCGCCATTTCATCCATCCCACACTCACCCTGTGGTTTACGTCGTCGTCACATTTCGCTTCCATGTTAACGATTGATCCTAAGTACTTAAAAATAGTGCTTTTCGGAAGAACTATTCCGTCTAACATTATATCCGGAACAGGTCGCAACGGATGTGCAAATGGGCACGTCAAATGCTCCGTCTTTGAACGACTTATTTTAAACCCGTTTCTCTCTAGCGCATTTCTCCATGAATCTAAGGCGTTCTGTAAATCTTCGACGTTATCGCTAAGTATAACTGCGTCGTCAGCGAAGAGAATTGGCGTTACATTTGCTTCGTGCATGCAGTCTTTTAAAAGATAGTCGAATACTACGTTAAAGAGGAAAGGGCTAAGTACGCTTCCTTGATGCACTCCGACATTAACTGGAAATTCTCTCGTTAGTCCAGCAGGGCTTTTAACCGCAGTTTTCACGTTTCCGTACATGTCTTGTATTATTCTAACATACGTTTCCGGTACATTTTGAGACCTCAGCGCGGCCCATATGAGATCCCTAGGCACTCGATCGAATGCTTTCTCGAGGTCGATAAATACCAGTTGTAAATCCTTAGACGAATCTCGGTGCTTTTCCATTATTATTCGTAGGCTTTGGATAGCGTCCACCGTCGATCTTCCTTCAACAAATCCACACTGGCTATTATCGAGCTTTATTATTTGCCGAAGACGTTCGTTTAAGACTCTTTCGATGATTTTCATTGTATGTGACATAAGCTTGATTGAACGGTAGTTGTTGCATTCTCGAGTGTCGCCTTTTCCTTTGTATAATGGAACCAAGAAGCTACTTCTCCATTGATTCGGCATAGGTTGTCCACATTTTAATTTATTTAAAAGGTTCGACAGCCAAACGCTGCCGATCCCCTCCATCTTCGACCAAAACTCTGATGGAATGCTGTCTGGTCCCGCCGCTTTCCCCCGCTTCATTTTTCCAATTGCTATACTTATTTCTTCGATTGAAAAGTCCGAAACTTCCTCTTCGAATAGACCAGCTGTCGGCACGATATCACGTGGAAACTGTTTGTTAAGCAACTCCTTGCAGTATTCAAGCCACCGGTCACAAATTTCCTTTTCATTTGTTAGTAAGCGACCGTCTGCGTTTTTGATGTATTTCGGCGAGGTTATTTCCATTGAATTTTTTCTCCTCTGTGCAGCGAGTTTAAAAATATTTGGCATTTTAGTACTGTACGACGTTTGAACTTCTTGGATAGCTTGTCTTCTATCCGCCGATCGTGAGGATATTTGTTCCAACTCCTGGTACAGGTTTTCCGCTTCTGCCGCTCGAGTTCGAGCCAGGACTTTCTTTGCGATCTTTTTAAGACGCTCGTATTCAAGAGCCAGTCGAGCTTTTTCGATATCGTCGCTCCGATCGCATTTTGTCCACGCTTGGAATGCACTCTTCTTGTCGGCCACAGCTCGTTTGGTTTCGTCATTCCACCACCATGTTTCTTTGCCGACGTAATGGTATTTCGATATAGTCCCCAGATGGGACTTTGCGAGTGTTATGCATTCCTCGTGCAGGCTGTTCCACATTTCTTGCGGGCTAAGTGAGTCTGCTATACCATTTATATTTTGAAGTACTTCTTTGGCCAGTGCGATAAATCTTGCGCTTCGTTCCTTCGATAGATTATACCACCGGATTTTTGGCTTTCCAAACGATGCCCGTGTTTTCGGTGGTTCCGCTGTGAAAAATTCTGTAATGAGCAGTCGGTGTTGGCTTACTAGCGATTCTCCAAGTATTACTTTACAGTCCTTAACACGGTTTCTCATCGACATTTTGCAGAGGTGATAATCTATTTGCGTTTCGTGGCCTCCGGTGCTATAGGTGATGAGATGTCGTTGATGTTTAATAAACATTGTATTTAAGACGGTTAAGCCGTACGCTCTACACGCTACAAGAATGTCTTCGCCAGCTGAATTTCTGGTTCCAAAGCCTTTACCGCCGTGGCAGTCCTCATAATCAACATTTGTTTCTCCGACGTGGCCATTTAAATCTCCGCCTACGAAGAGCATCTCATCGATAGGTATATTTCTAAGCAAATTACCGAACTCTGACCAAAATGTATCTTTTTCCGATTGGTCGCATCCATTTTGTGGAGCGTACGCGCTAACAATGTTCCACGTTTCATTGTGTATGACGAGTTTAACACTCATCAAGCGGTCGCTTATTTTCAAGATACCAACGATGTTGTTTAGAAGATCCGCTGCAACAACGATTCCAACACCGTTTCGTCCATTGACCGTTCCATGGTAGAACATCTTAAATGCCTTAGTTTTTAAATCTAGAAAACGCGCTTTATTTCCTGTATTACACCACTTCGTTTCCTGTACGCACAGGATTTGTAGAGTTCTGCGACGCATAATCGCTTCTAGTTCTAAACTTTTTGAGGTCATCGATCCGACGTTCCAACTTGCAAATCGAAGTTTAGGAAAATATTTTGGAAACTTCATTTTGCCCGCCCCCGGAATCCGTCGGGCTCTGACACAAGCACTTCTGCTTGCTCTGGGATCACCCGAGTGCGTTGCAACCGTGGTGCCCAGCGGGGTAGTGCTATTAATTGCGATCATTTCCATGAAGTTTAAAGTTTGAGTGGTTTGACACTTGTATGCTCATTTCGAATTGATTGACTGTTCTTTTACCCCACCGGTAGTCTCCAGACGTGGGAACCCACTGATTGCAGACAAACTTGTGGGAAAGTTTTAAGATGTTAAAGTGTCACAGGCTCATTTTTGGTGTCATAGTTGCCTGTATATGATTGGTGTCCCATTTAGTCGCCTCTTACGACAAGCTGGGACGCACTGCGGCACTATTCTTTATCCGATGCCGCACGGATAACCTCTATTCTGACGAATTACCTGGAAATTGGCTTGATGAATGGTTGGCCTCAAAAGACGAGTGGTATTGGGGTAGAATCCATTAATTGCAAGAAAGATGGACAAAAGTCATAGCTCACTATGGTCAGTAGATTGATTAACTATATTGGGAGCGATTTTATGGATTACTTGGGGTAGTTGTGCCTCCTTTAAACGTGTCTACGGATAGTGGCACACAATTTAGAACTAAGCCTTCGTTTCAGATTAGGATTAGGATTTAAAGTAGTAGCGATTGGGGTTATCTAATCACGTTCCATGCGTATCATGTATAGTATGTAGGTGTCGTATGGTATTAAATCTGTTCATTATTCTTTTTCATTGCAAGGCTCGCATCTCTCTCAGGGCTCTTCCCATTGTGAAAAGACTCTTTTCATTTGCCATTGACATACCAGAAGGCAGAAAAGACTCGACGAATCAGGCGAATTTCTAAGCTTCAGCCGTTGTTTCGTCCTTCTGTGAAGTTCTCGGAAAGATGAAGTTAACGTTCCTGGCGCCCTACAATTTACAGGCTTCTCCCCTGAGTTGTTCTTAGATTACTTTTTCGAATTTTTCTTTGATTCCAAGTACTGTCAAAAGTTCTCTTCACAAGACAGAGACAACTTTCATAGTCTATATGTTTCTACATTGCCGTCATTATTAACGACGCCGACCTTAACTCTTAATCTGATAACAAAATATAGAACAAAGGGTGAGCCAACATATGGCATGGATGTTGGCTGTCGATAACTGAATTTAATGTCATACAATCATCGGCAATTTTAGCAATGGAGTGGCTTACCAAGCAATGACGGATTTTTGTCTTTCAATCTTATTACAAAAATGGGTGATCTGTAAAAGTAACATTTCGTAAATTTCGTAAATTTTTCGGTCAACTTAATCGCCCTTGTGAGTCCGGAATTCATGCAATGGTGAAGTGAAGAACTAGTTCGGTAGCAGATACACGCTAAAACATCACCACTGGCAGCGAAAGTATTCAAAACCAGCCAGACACCTTGATTCGTCACCGAAGTCAACAATTGGACCTCACTTATGGTACTTAATGGCGAATTTTAAAAATTCATCTTCATTTGCACGCCTAGAAAATCCAATCACACAACAATTAAAGTCTTGCTTCCATCTACGACGTCGCCGATTTGTGAATTTGTAAACTCGGTGTTCGATCTCCAAAACAATTTGTTATCGAATTTGATCTTTTCTAATGAAGCATTATTTTTATTAGAAAATAATTGTCATAAATTGAACTTTATTAATCCATAAAATTCTTTATTGATTTCTTAACAAATATGTATTAAATTTAATAAAAACTTATACACTAGCTGTTGGCTCACCTTTACATGTACAATTTCCAATGTGGGTAGTCGTATTTTAACGGATGGTGTGAAGAGTTTATTATAGTTCAAACTGTGCCATTGCTCTGCTCCAAAACTCAGCGCTGCTCCACTTTGTTTGTGCCAAACTGAAAATATATTGAAAAACAGCTTGCCCGTCCATCAAAGTAGTCAGATTTACAAAGCAGCTCTCATCATCAAAGCGTCGTGATGATGAAAAGGGGTCTTAACCTCTATTGGAAGAGTATGTATGGTGAACAGCGCAGAACATAAGAGTGTTTAGACAAGAAGGGACAACATTTAATCAAAATCCGGCGCAATGACATATGGCTGAATTTCCACCCGAAATCCGCTTAAATAGATAAGGAAATTTACGGCCTATACTAAAGTTTTATCCGTACAAAATGCAAATCATTGAGTTTTTCAGCGAAAATGACAATTTTTTAGGGAAACCTTAGCGAGAACGATTTTGGAAGGTTTTCGAACAGCGCAAGCGTATTGTTTACCGAAAAAGCATATTTTCATATTAATAGCTGAGTAAATAATTAGAACGTGAACTACTGATGCCCCGAAAAAAACCCATCAAAACCTTTTATAGAGTCCGAAAACGACAAATTGGTGTATAATTTCTGCCCGGGAGATTATTGGCCTTAATTTTGTTAGTCGGGGAGAGACAACGAATTTTTGGAACTGTAACTGCAGCTGTTAAATGGGTTCAACAATAGAACAAAATTTCAAAAAAGCGGGTACATAGTATCTAGAGGGATATGCAATAAGTAGATAAACCTATCAGCAAGTAATGAGGCATACCCTGGGCACCTCGGTCCCAGGATGAGACTTTTCTTACGAAGATACTTTAAATCGAGGGCTTACAGCAACAATCCTTGAACAATTCAGGCTCTAAAAGAAAATATCCGCCATGAAGTTGATGCCATTGAACCAACGCTTTGCTCTCGCGTGTTCCCATATTTAAAAGACCGATTTAGACTCCTTCTAGTATAAATAAAATATGAGAGGGGTGCTGTAGCTTTTTTTTAGAATTTAATACTAAACTTGGAATTTTTCCGCTGGATAGCCTATGTCAATCTATATACCCAGGGTATCAAGCTATGAGCTTCGCTCAAACCTCTCCTCTCTTGTCGAAATCATGTAATCATGTTTGGCATTCATGGAGCCACGATTGTTGCGATTGTTATCCATCACCGACGGTCGAACTTTGAAGAGATGATAAAACTTGAAGTTACTAAGTTGATAATAAGATGGTGATAAGGGACCCTGACTTCTTGAGCTTCTCTAAGATCTGCCCTTAGTTGAATACGTTTTCAAAAGTGAACCTTCCTGACCTAAAATCAAAATCACAATTTGATTTCTGGTAGGGTTTCCAGGATGTGGTTTCTTCGTAAATAGACTGCTTTGTGTATATTTGGTTCGGTTCGACTTTTTTAATTCGGAAAAAGCATGTTGAGAAGAATGTGAGATTTAATAGATTTAACAGGGTGTATACAGAATCTAAGAGTTCCTGCAAGTATATCGGTCTTAAGCTTTGATATTGCCATTGAGACATCTTCTTGCTCTGGTAGAAACAATTATTAGGAGTACTTACAGATACCTTACAGATACGTTTCCTCTGTTTCCTAGCAAAAATTGCGCATTCATTGTGAAAGAACGATACATTATGTTTTATTACAAGTCTTGTCCATCCTAAGCCACTACTTTTCCCATCAATCTGAGAGCATACGCATATCGCGTCAGAACAAGCCTTAATCTGTTGAGGCTATCTACGAATCTTTTTAATTTTTCGTATCTTCATATGAAGTGTGCTGCTCAGATAGACCATTTGCTATAGAACGGACAGGTGACAAACAGAAGGCGCAAGAACTTGTGAATACGTCGGATAGGGTAAGACTTCCTAGTTGAGTGTTTCCAAGTAGACTTTGACCGGCATTATCATGCAGGAGAATAATTTTTGTCTGGAGTAGTAGTGGGGGCGATTTTTTTTGAGTGCTCGGCTCCAGTAATGATTTCGTTTAGCTTGAGCAGTTTATACTCGTAATATACGACATTAAGCTGATCCCATCAAATACAGGACATGTGCTTTTTTTTATAAATATTCGGTTCGGCTCTCGATGACGAGCCATGGCCACCTGGTCCTCATGATTTTATCTTTTTTAGGAATCGTTTATATGGAAGCCAATGTCCTTGCTTTAGACCATTTCTTACGATTTTTAAAGATGTCAAATTGTTTGGTAAGTCCCTCCCAATTTAAGAGCAAGTTCTTCTTGCGTTTGGCAGAATCTTCTTCCAATAATGCTCTTTTATATGTTCTTCCAAGAAGAATGGCTTATTTTAAAGAACAGCAAAATTTTCAGCAACAATTGTAACTCTAAATTTAAGTTTGCATCCGTATTGCTACGCATGCTATTCTTCGGAATTTAAAGAATGCGCTGCTACTGCAAAAAAGGTTATTGTGCATTGAAGTCCGTTCATATTTAGGCAGACATGCCTAATTTCAGTGCGATACTGTCTTTAGTTTTGTTTTGACAGCTGGTTTCGAGAGTTTCGTGGTGGCTGCAACTCCACTACCGATCAAGTCCGCAGCGGCAGGCCCTCCGATGCGGTTACAGAGGACAATGTCAAAAAAATACATGAAATGGTATTGGCTGACCGGAAAGTGAAGGTACGCGAGCTAGCAGATACCACAAAGATTAGTAGTGAGCACACACGCCATATTTTGGGTAATATTCTGCATATGAAAAAGTTATCCTGCCGCTGGGTGCCGCGTATGCTCACTCCTGACCAAAAACACGAACATGAGAGCTCTTCGAAAGAGTGTTTGGACTTGCTGGCCGAGGGAGGCTCAATGTGTCGGAAAGGTTATGGCGGGATTGTCATGGCATACTCTTCGTGGACTACCTCGAAAAAGGAAAAACTATCGAGTATTACTGTGAGTTATTGGAGCGATTGAAGGCCGAAATCGCTGCAAAACGGCCTCACATGAAGCGAAAAAAAATTTTGTTTTTGCAACACAATGCGTCGGCGCATAAGAGCATCGCAACCACGACTTAAGTCAATGATTTATGGCTCCAATTGCTGTCGCATCCACCGTATTCGCCCGATTTGGCTCTCTCGGACTAATGGGAAAACCCAAACCTCAAAAGATGGCTCATCAATAAAAAATTCAGCTCACGCGAGGAAATCATCGACGCCACGGAGGAGTATTTTGCAGACCTTCCGGAAAATTATTTTTCGGACGGGATCAAGAAGTTGGAAAATCGCTGGAATAATTGTATCAAGCTAAAAGGGGACTAGATTGAATAAAATGAAAAAAACATTAAAAAAAATTTTTCATTTCATTCCCAAGGTTACTTTTCACCTCACCTAGTATATCATTACCATTCCACATTTTGTAGAACTTTGAACATAATTTCCATGAAAGCAGTTTTCTCTTCTTTTCTTTCCCAGAAGTCGTTCCGTCTGCTTACGCCATAGACAACTCAAGGAGTTCTTATGAAACCATTCATTTCTGAACTTACGGTGAAATCAAACACATTCATTCTGGCGTTTCTAGTGGCTTGCTGATGTCTTATGTTTGTGACATCCATATTGTCGAGAGAGAGCTGATCCGAAGAGGCTCATTGTAGTAATTCCATTTCGAATTTCCTCATAATATTCTTTTTCTGCTGTGCCGTCTGGCATATAATCATTCTCATGTCGGTTACAATAATGTAGAATTCTAAATCGATGGTGGCTCCTAGAAACGTTTGGAACTTGTTATCTCTGGCTTAAATAGCATCTATTTCCAATTTGAAGAATTTTTAAATCAGTAATGTTCCATTTCCCTGTCGTCTAAGTATAGTGACAGTGTATTGACGGACCGTCCGAAATATATTGACTTGAATTCTGTCTTTTTCGGCTCGCAAGAATAAGGTACTTAATATGAAGTCCGTCCCCTTGATGATGTAAGTCTGTAGATAAATGAAGGAAACGAACAGAGCCAGGTTAGATGGAAACTTTTATTCAAAAATAAAAAAATACAATAATTTCCAGATAATTTCTAAAAATTTCGATCGATAAAGCTGAACTAAAAAAAATTAAGAAATACTTTCTACTTTCCTCTAATATTGCTTGTATAAATCGAGTGGTAGGTGCGAGTAGGTGCCTCTACACATTTGCATAACACTTAATATTTCGTCCTTAAATTGTCACCCTAGATCGAAATACTCTTACAATTGTCAGTTCTTTGCACTTTGATATTCCGAAATTGACTTTATTAATGTTTATCGAGGGAACCTTCTCAAAAGTCACGTATTTGTTCCTTACACAATTACTTTCGAACTTTATTCGAATGATTTTCCCTTAAATCGAGATTAAGCCAAGAGGAAGAGTCAATTTATTTGCAACAATGAATCCAATCACAATGTCTGAATTCAGTTCCCCCTATAGGGAGTACCTATCTCGGATATTCTGGGACTGTATTAACTTTGTTAATTGAATTTTATTTGACGTTGATTTGTATCTCCCCCTCTACTCATTCATTTTTCCAATAGAGATTATCCTCTTCTGCTTTACCCAGTAGATACCTCCAAGGAATACCTTCCTCATTGATGGAACTAAAAAAAGAAATCGTTACATAACCAACTAGGTCGGTGTATGCCCTTCGAGGCCAACTTTACTAATCATAATGATCCCGGTCCCGGATAATCGAAAATTCATTCACAAAAACAACCATTACCACCGTCAATGGCAGAGACATCTCAATAGTAAAAAGTCAGAACGAAAAATCCAAAAAAAAAAAAAAATCTACGTTATTGCGTTGTTTCGTTCTTGAATCGATGGTAGAAATCGAACCAAGCGAAAGGTTACAATAACGTCATCTCTCTGGCGCTACAGAAGTAAACCCGCTGTGATGTCATCAAACGAACAGCAAACAAAATTATGAATCATCTTTCTGATGCCAAGAATCCATCCACAATGGACCGATATGAAAGAAGAAAAAGAAGAAAAAGAAGAACAACTAAACCAAAAACTATTGTTAGGACGTCCTGATTATTCGACCATACACGCAAACTATCTCTTCGCCTACACACCACAGACAATCTGAACCGAAATGAGAGAGAAAGAGAGCCACCAACAACTCTCAATAGTGTCCGTAGTATGGCTAAGAATCCGAACAATAAAACAAAGGACCTCCAAAAGAACATGGAGCCATAACAAACCTCAAACCACAAAATAAACCCATCAGCATCGGCACCATCCAAAGCAGCAGCACAAGCACCAGTAAAAGGACCTTACGCGCATGTCCCCAAATGGCCCTCCTTCGGATTTTAACACAATACGATGGAATTTTCACTTTCATCGCTCATCGAGAGGACGAAAATGTATAAATACCACGACGCCTCGGGATACTGAATTAGATCAGTAGTGCCAATTTCAGTGCCAAAATCTCTTCATCAGTAGTAGATACCAGCTGAAGCAGTTCTTACAGTAGCAGTAGAATCCTCCAGAGACTCTCAACAGGGAACTTCTTGGATTTTGTTGTGGATTAACTTGGCCAACAAGAGCAAACGTAAGTCAGTTGCCCATTCAGTTGAGTGTGCCTACTTTAGTTATAACCGACTACCAAGTGAGTGAGTGTTTTTATAACCAAACCGAACGAATAGTGAAAAGTGTAAAAAATGAAAGATACTCGTACATCGGCTTGACCAGTGGCTACCATGTAATAGGTTCCATCTCCATTGAAGTCTTGAACGATTACAACACACACTGGCCAGCTAAGCTATCCATCCGTTCATTCATTTGTCTGTCCGTCCGTTCATCCGAAGCTCTTGCACGGTTCGATTGGCATTTCAATTAATTTAATGCAGCGGCAAAGATTGGATTTTTATTGCCGGCCGCTCTAGCCTCTCCACTTGTAATGCATGCTTGTGGTAACAATCCGAAAGGCCGGTATGAATGTGTGTACGAGTGCATTTGTTACGCATGTAAAGTGTGTAATTTGTGCGTGTGCAATTAAGTATAGAAAAGATGAGCTGCTGTGGCATAGGAATCCTACCCATAGATACTCAGTTGACAGCCTGTGCAGTGGAACATTTTGGTGCATTGGTTTACTCTCTGTGACATAATGGATGTCAAAAGATTCCAAGCAGCACTCATAAATGTTTTCAATTGAATTTAACAAATTGACAAACAACACTTGACAGAGTCCCTCTTGACTGCACTTGAACGGATGGTTGTCGAGGAGAAGCCCTTAAAAGGACGCTACTTTGGGGTAACACAATTATATAAGTAGCAAGTGTACTCGTATTGTGAATGCAGGGTGTTTGGTTGTAAAAGCGCCGCCCGGCTTGTTTTTTTATAATTTTTTTTTGAGTGCAAACTTAGGGTTTTTGAGTTGTGGAAATGGGGCGGCTGGTTTGATGAAGAAATTCCCTTTAAAAAGGGAGCCCTCGACAAGTATTGGCTTGTGTAAGGTTTTTGTGGTTTCATTATCCGATTTGTGGTGTAGAAAAATTGTAATCAAAAAGTTTGTACAGGCAAAGGCCACTTATTTTGAAAATATTTTGACATTCCGAAAATATGTATTTTGGCATACAATTATTTTCCTTTGACTACTTTTTTCTGTAGAGCGAGGGGTTAGATATGGTTTCACGAATTTAACATCCTACCCGCTGACTGTTCAGTTTATTCCCACTAAGCCTTAACGGTGTGAGCTTTATATTTCACCAAATGCAGATGAGCAATGCCTGTAATGATCATTCGCTTTATAAGTGGGTAGTGTTTACTTATAAAGCAGTGTGAAGTGCCTTCTGCTAAAAGACAGAAAGAAGACTGGTGACTTTTTGAAACCATCGGAAGTATTTGGTTTATCTGCAGCTTCGACTTAGATCGACTTCCTGCTTTCTTACAGAGAGTCAGGACCTGATTGTCTCTCTTTCGTCATTCTATTCCGACCTAAAACTTAACTGAATTTAGTCTTTCAGTTGGGAAAGGGATCGTGCTTTTCGAATCAATTTAAGCGTAAATAATGCCTTTACTTATGCACTAAGCTAGATTGCTGTACTGTAGATATTTTTCCAAATTTTCGCCATGACATGGTTCAATGTAAATCCCTAACAAGGTATACTCGTAAAATTTTTGTTTTTGGCCTCCATGAATACAGTTTATTCATATTTTCCTGCCCTAAGAAGTGTCTATGAAGGTGAGACTATGGCGCAGAAAAGTCCTCAATAAGACGAGCAATGTTGGCTTCCAATGTGTCGATTGTCGCTGATTTGTCAGCGTAGACTAACTACTTTAGGTATCTCCAAAGAAACTAACCAAGAGGCATCAAATGGCAGGATTTTGCAGGGCAGTTAACAGATCTTTCCATCAATAAGTTTTTAGTTTCGCCTGCTGCATAGCACGTAGCGCCATCCTGCTAAAACCACATATCTTTCACATTTATCCCATTCAATCGTGGTAAGAAAAATTCAAAAATCATGGTTCTATAGCGAATACTCTAGATCATAACAATTTTGCTTATTGACACACTCATTGAACAAACAACGCTAAAAACTTTGTTTTTAATATAACCGCGGTAGCAATGCCAGTTGATTTTGGGGCGATTCATCGAAATTTCAACGCAAACGCTGGTCACAAAGCTATTGTTAACGACGTCAAATCGATAAATTTGGACTTTCTTCAACATAATCCTAAATGGATGCAATATTCTCTTCAGTAAGCACTCTTCTTACGCATTTCGGTGCCACTGCGTCTTGCAAAGAAAATGGTGTGCGAAAGCGGTCTACAATATGGCGAAAAGGGCTCTCAGATTGTCGGATGTGCCGAATGCAATATGTGTATATCATCAGGGTAATAGTGCAAGGACTACTGAACAATTTTGAATATTCGGTTCTGATTCGGCTTTGATTCTTCGACTCGGGTTGGTGGCTGAGATATGACTAATTTCCAGCTTTTGATCAGTCACCTGATACATCAAATTAAGACGATAAAATTAGGCAATCTCCTCAACCTGTCAAAAATAGCTTCAATAAATTTGCCTTATAGTGTCTATTCCACAAATCTTTCATAGGCTGCCATAGTATTTTTGTAATTTCAGAAGCACTAGTTACTGATGTTGTTGCTGAGGCGCCTCCGAGGAATACAAAGGATGCTGCCAATTTCGATACGCAAGTTCCGACAACTTTTTAACCGTCAATTGAGAAACATGTGGCCTAGCGTTGTCGTAAATAATATTGGGGCCATTTTTTTTCACCAGGAATGTTGCTGCTTACGCGGCACGTTGTTTCCAATTTTATGCTAAGTGAGTGTGCGATTATTGTAGCACCTGACCTCCCTTGTTCACCAAACTGTCGGTATAATTTGCTTTTTTTATGGAACTTCTATTTTAACTGCGCCCTTAAGTATCCTCGTAATCCATCCACTGACCAGTTGGCTTGCCTTGCGCCATAAAGACCAGATTTTTCGATGCCAAAATTGTGTCAGTTGTTTACGGTTCATGAAACTGCAAGTCGAGGTAGCTTATTCGCGTCCGATAAACAATGTGACACATACAGATTTCTAGCAGTTGATTTCTGATGGAAACCCCAAATGTTATAGCGAGTCACTGAATAGTTGTTGATAGGTTTCGCTGTACTTTAGATCGCAAGTCGCTGTTATCAATCACGACGTCTGTGTTCATTTCCAAGAAAGTTTTTGGATTAACGCAGCACTGTTCTTTCATTGCAAGCATCCGACCAAGAAGTCACGTTCATTTTTCTGCTTGCTGTTGCTGCAGAGAGTAGTTTTTTAAATTGAAAAGAGGAAAGCACCCCAAAATCGCTTTGAGTAAGTGTATCTTAAAGAGTGAAACAGACAGAGATTTCGGGCATATGATTCCCGTAATTATAGAGAGATAGAGGCGTTCCAATTTGATGACTTTTATATACTATTATCCGTTGTGTATTGTCCTCGAAAGCCAGATAAATCATTTCTGGTTGAACCACACATAAAGGATGATCCGTTTAGGGGTACTTTTTTCAAGATATTAAAAAATATTGACAGTAACTGCGGCTGTTATCATCCTTTCTGAAATTCCAATTTTCGATGACGCGCCCTAGCGAAAAGGGACGAAAAAGTTAGTAATCGTGGCTCTGTAGTGAATAATTCTAAATCTGATGAGGTAAATGTTTTGAAAAAATATGGACCGATGATTCTACCAGGCCACAGACCGCATCAAACTTTGCATTTTTCTGAATTTTCCTCCAAATGCGAGATAAATCATTTCTGGTTGAACCACACATAAAGGATGATCCGTTTAGGGGTACTTTTTTCAAGATATTAAAAAATATTGACAGTAACTGCGGCTGTTATCATCCTTTCTGAAATTCCAATTTTCGATGACGCGCCCTAGCGAAAAGGGACGAAAAAGTTAGTAATCGTGGCTCTGTAGTGAATAATTCTAAATCTGATGAGGTAAATGTTTTGAAAAAATATGGACCGATGATTCTACCAGGCCACAGACCGCATCAAACTTTGCATTTTTCTGAATTTTCCTCCAAATGCGAGAATTTGGCTTATTGACACATTCATTGACCCAAAAACCAGCCTGATCGCAGCTTTTTGATTAAGAGCGGATTCAATGTCAACTGATTTTGAGCCCATTCATCGAAATTTCGAAGCAAACGATGCTCTTTTGATTTCAATTCTGGCACGACCTGTATCTTGCAAGCTTTTGAACTTATAACTTTGGAACCAAATTTTTAGAATTTAGTAACTTTGTTGAGCCGCAAATGTCATTGATAAAACTTCAGCTTTCTGAATGAAAATGACACTGACAGTTTGCAATCTGACAATTGGTTTGACAGATATAAGTGTCTGAAGCAGTCACTGGTTAGAAAATTGCTTCAATATACAAGTTTTGCGTTTTTTCTTTTTAAATTTACAAATTGATCAAAGGGTCCTTAAATATGTCTTCAATGTGAGTAGTATAAGTCAGTTTCGATTCATCGACCCGCGTTGATGGCTGAGATTTTGGCAGCTCTTAAATTATTTCAGGTTACTCCGCATCCCAAATTCAGTTATTTTGCTTTTTGACATTGCCATTACCCAGAAATAGGCCTCATAGCTGTGCAAAATTTTGGTCGAAAACAATGGATCTTCTTGACGCTTTTCAGAAGTCCAAAAAAACTCCAAGTTGTTGCATACAACCACCCAAGTTGTTGAGAATGGCACTCCAAAGATTCGGCATAGTTATCGCATAAACTCTCCGCTTCCGCCGGTATATTTTCTTCACTATATGATAGATTTGGTCGCGTATTGATTAATAATGGAAATTGGGCATCCTATATGTCGATGGTATAGCGAATCGTACGTTCTGTAGGCCGATTATGTAGAGCATAATAGAACACTGATTTTCTTAATAATCTGTAGACGCTGTGCGGGGTTGTCTTCCATGATGAAATGCCAACAATACTAAACAAATATACCACGACGCATGTGCGATTTGTCATCAAATCTTTACTGGAAGACATAGATACCAAAGGCCAGAAATCACTGTTTGGGGATCTATCAGTCCAAAAACTAAACTGATACTTTGGTTAGAGCTTTGCTACTATTTCTCAGACTAATATGCTAGTTTATCATCATGATATGTAACTTTGTACAATGTTTAGGCGCTCTAAGAAAAATGACCCAGTTCATCTTTGTATCGCCGCCCAAGAATCTCGTCATAACGACGTTTACTGTAGACATAACAGAGCCATGTTCATGACAAATTTTCTGTTTTTGTACCTAATTATCCAGCGTCTTTAGTTTTAAGTCTACTGAGTTAGTGTATCCTCATTCCCTTCTAGAACATCTATCACAGCGTTAATCAACTTTTGACGTGTGCTAGTATGAGTATACTGTGCTTATGACTCATGCAAAGGATTTCTGTATCTTTAGTGCACTCCTCCTCTTCTCAGATTCATTGGGGTATCTGGGTAGACTCTGTATCTCAAATTTCAGTTTTCTTCCAAAACTTAGAAGTCAGGGTCATGGTTGTACTCGTATAATGGCCAAAGTTTGCCTCATCAGAAATTCATAAGCTTTCCCACACATAGCCCGTTTTACATATCTCAGTGGCCTTTCTAGTATCATTTTACAGGCCTAGCGTTTGGAATATGGCAACAAATTATCTGATACTACTTAGATACATATTCGAATATATATTAAAACGATAGTCACATTTGGTGTCAGATCCTCAGGCAAATTATGAAAAGTTTTTCTTATTTATTGGAATTCGAAAATGGTATTTTCCAAGAAGAAGATACACATGGCACACCTAAGGCTTACTGTAGCCTATAAGTCTATCTATCCGTGCTTTGTCCTGCTCTTTTCCCTTGTTTATAAGAAAAATGGAGGACAAAAAAAATTTCTCAAAATTCTTGGGTTAGTCGTTTGTGAATTTTCAGATAAGTTATTCCTTTGTGAAATCCGTTTACCCTGTCCTTGGGTGGTTATCGCCCAAGGTCACATGTTTTACTCATCCAAAATGATTTACAACTCCCACCCAACCCTGTAAATTGATGATTTTCTTCAAAAAAAAAAAAAAAAACAACAATTTTAACAAACGTCGACACACACGAAACACATTGTTATAACAGAAAAAAAAATTTGTTGTTTCCCATTTTTTTCAATCTTTTCCAGTTGTGACAATAATTTACAGCCCACCACCAACGTTCCCAGCAAGAAAGAGGAGACTTTTGGCCTTTAGTAGTATCTACTCGTACATCCGTCAGAAACACACAAAAACACAGAGACCAGCAAGCAAACAAACATGTCACCCTCTGTAATGAAATTCAGTTTTGTTGCTATCTTTGTTGTCCTTTATATGTCAGCACAATGCGAAGGACGATACTTACCAACAAGGGCACGTGGAGATGAATTGGACAAGTTAAGGGAATTAATGCTACAGGTGAGTACCCGTACTAAACATTTAACAGTAAACCGTAAGCTGTTTTTAAGTATTTCGAAAATCCTTGTGAGGAAATTCATGCATAACTTTGGCGGCACGAAATTATGACCCAAACCGGAATCTATTAATTGGAGGGCAGTATACTATAGTACGAGTATATTTTGGAGGCAAGAACTACAACATAAAACAGAAAAAGGCTGTAAAGTGTGGTAGAAGAGGGTCTATGGGGTTTATAGGTTGATGTAAGAGGGTTGTAAATGCTGTCAGGACGTGACCAGATTGTAAATCATCCGGATGGCTGATGAATGTTGATGGTTTTGATATTTTGTTTGGGAATGTATTATGTGGGCATCCGAAAGATACCAGTTGTAAGTTATTCGTTTGACTAATAATAATTTGAGAAGTCAAAGTGGCCTTTTTTTTTTTGGAGAAGTGTAAGAGCGTGTTTTGTCACAGATTGAAGTGATTTAGAGTTGGTGGTTTATGTAATGAGAACGGCGTGGTTAAGTAATGGTAGTTGATGGGGTTCTGTAAAATAGGGCAAATGGAACATTAACTATTTGTTATAAGAAGATGAAATTTTCTCAATATCTTACATTGATGCTCTGTGGTACGGTCAAACTTAAAAGAAGTTGGAAATGGAAATGCAAACATGACAAGCAGTATTTTGAAAGTGTTTTCTAGTAACCAACTACATTGCAGCTTCTGATAGTTCTAACATATGTGGCCAGAGAAAAATGACTCTCTGAGGTCTGTGTTGCTGTCAATTTAACAATCCAAGCCTCCTAGCATCTGCTATACTCACTGTCTCTACAATTCGACGTGAACCTGGGCCTCAACAAGCACGCCTTTCCAGTTAGCCCTGTCTTTAGCACACTGCCTCCAGTTGCATACTTCATGTCGGCTGTAATCCCCATATACTTTTGCATCCACAGTTTGGATTCGAGGGTATGATTTGTGGGCCAGAGCATTGGTGTGCATTCACTTCACATGTCCAAGTCATCTTAGGCAACAGATGCTCAGGTTCCTGAAGGCTTAATGTCGCTGCACAGCTCGTACATTTCGTCGTTGAATCTTTTTATCGATCGCAGATTCTGTTTCAATACCAACAACGCATCGGTGACAGACCCGCTGTCGGCGTACGCTAGCAGTTGCACAGACTTTTAAAAGACTTTGCCTTCAGTGTTCGCTTGTGAGTTCAATTACGCAATTTCTCCAATTCTGATGTTGAAGAAGAAGAAATTGATAAATCGATGGTTGGTATTGATTTGAACTTCTTGAAATTCCAGAAATCGCCGGATTGTGAAGATTTGGTCCGTTGTGGACTTCCAAGATAGGTTGATGACGAGAGTAAGCCTTCAGGTTCAGCTACTGTGTTCGATTTCAGCTTATGTAGACATTGCTATCCTTACTTCATTTTGTCAGGTAGATGGAATTTTTGGGTATCATCGTCTAGATTGAATGGTCCATTGCGAATGACGGTGGGATATTGGGCTTCTTCGCCTTAATACAGTCTGCTGAAATATGATAGTTTCCCCATAATCTCAGTACCAAGTGTGATTCTCTACCACAAAGTTTTTTTCTTTATCTCTACATGCTTCTATAGGACTTCTTGCCTTAACATGTTATTTTAATCGACTGGTAAAGCTGACTTTGTTATTCCTGGAGCTTAACCCCACATTATCTTTACGTGCCTTTTTTCTTCTTCTTTAGAAGCTGATGTTCATCCCGTCTCTTCTGCTCATTGAGTTTGTGAGCTGCTCTCGCCGTTGTATGCTTCTTGTTTAGCTGCATGCACTTGTAAGGTGATCTAGGTAATCATTGACTGTCCGCATCGTTTGTACTACTGGGGATGAACCTTACTTCTTTAGCAATGTGATCAATTTATTGTAATTTAGCGTTTTATGATCCTACGACTCCCATGTCGCCTTGTATATATTGAGATGAGGAAACCGTGTGGTTGCTGTAATGATAATTCGTTTCGCCCCCATGCCAATAAGCCTGGTGTCGTGTAGAATGAGCTTACCAACTCTGGTAGGTATTAATTAAGACAAGTTAATTTTCGACTTCTTATCGACACATATCAGGTGATAACCCGACCATAATCTGACCAATATTCGTTTTCAAAGCGTCAAGAGTTTGCGGGTTGTGTGCATAAACTCGATCTTCGGATAGCCCAACAAAAAGAAATCCAACGCCGAGAGATTACACAATCTTGTCAGCCAGGTTCACCACATCATCAAACCGCAAATACTTCCTGAAATAAAGCCAAAATGAGTCGTTTTGCGTGAGTTTTGGCACCGTCTTGTTGAAACCACATGTCTTCGACATCTATGTACATCTTCGATTTGAGGCCAACAAAATTTGGTTAACATTTGGCTATAGTGATGGGAATTGATGGTGATGGTTACACTTTCTCATTTCTCTGTTGTTCAAGCGCCCAATTGGGGTATGTTCTACGCATTTCGTGCTCAGCTCGCTTCAATTATGGGCTCCTTTATAAGGAGATAGATGTAAATCCAGATGCAAAATACATATAATGAGCCGTTACATAAGCCCACAGCATTTAAGAGAGCTTGCTTGAGCTTGCTTGCAACAACACTGCGGTTAACACTTTCTCTAAAAGCAGTCATGTTTTCTGTAGAGCGTGTATTTCGAAAAAGAAGAGGCTTCAAGGTATCTGCAGCAGAGCCAGTCCTCTATAGTATATTGAAAGTATTGCCAGTTGATTTAGTAAAACGAGTGCACCAACTCATCGGACGAATGAATTCCCTTCAAACAATAAAATTGATCGAATGTGATTGATAAAATGACAATGCAAAGATCTTCTATAGCAATCAATGCTTCGTTGTACATAGCGTCGCTGAATGTAATCGTAAGCTCATTGCACCGTGTACGAATTCGATGCAATATATCGTCAGTCCTTGAATTTTGTGTTTATCCAACAATGTGTTTGCTCATCCCGCGAAACATGTAGTGAACGCTATAAGGAATAGTAGACCAATTTGTGTTGCTGTACAGCCAAATGCTGCTTCAGAAAGCATTTCGACCCAATAAAACCGAGTGCAAGTCATGCATCTTTATACATTTGGATATAAATATACTTTGTGTATATCTTGAAATAACAAAGGGCCGATGACATTAACCGACAACAGTCGCAGATAGAAGCACCCAGTCTGCCTTGGATTGACTGTATATAATCGGCCCAAATTGTTTGATTCGAATAGGCCGGGGCACGCATCAATTGGTGTCCCTTGCTAGCGAGGCATTCATTTTTTTGTTGGATTCCATATGAAATAGCGTAGTACTTTGGAAAAGAGTAGTATACGTGCAAAGACACCAAAAGTATCCGCACGATTACACAATTCGAAAAATTCGGTGAGTGTAGTTTTTGGTAGATTCATGGCACACTCAATTGCTGTCTCGCTGGTGAAAAATACGCGTTGGCCGTTTTCGAGATGGTCGGCTAAATGTATAACTGCTGGGTCCCGTTTATGAATTGGGAAAACAATGACACGACAGACAGCTTCATTTGAGCTGATGTACCGGCCAATATAGTAGCGCATTATTTCATCGTTGTCATTCAATCGAGGACCATTTACATCGGTATTCTGAATTTGAAACACAGCCATTTCGCTGCCTTTATTCACATACTTGCAAAAGTATTTTATGGGAAAAAACAAAAATTCCGGTAGGGACACCCTTATCACTCACTCAGCGGTATAAAATATACTTTACGACCTATTCTCAAACCTACCAAAATTTCATAAAAATCGGTCCAGCCGTTTCGGAGGAGTTCGACCACAAACACCGTGACACGAGATTTTTATAAAGGGTTTTGACAACTTTTTTTTTAAATAAAACGCAAACCATTTGAGATTTTTCAAACAGTTTATTATCGGCTTGAAGTACAATCAATTTTCAACGACTCGGCCACACATTTCGGTCGAAACGGCCGCTATTACGCGTTCAATGTTGACTCTGAGCTCTTCCAACGTCTTTGACTTGTTGGCATAAACCAACGACTTAACGTAGCCCCACAGAAAAAAGTCAAGCGGCGGTTAATCGCCCCAATCGACTGACCCATTTCTTGAGATAACACGCTCACCATACTTTCTCTTCAATAAATCGATTGTAACGTGTGCTGTGTGGCTTGTGGCACCATCCTATTTAAACCACATGACGTCCAAGTCTATATCTTCCAATTCAGGCCAAAAATAGTCTGTGATCATGGTGCGATAACGCTGACCATTCACAATAACGTGACGATCGTTATCGTTCACGAAAAAATATGGCTCAATAACGCCGCCTACATGCAAACCGCACCAAACAGTTATTTTTTGTGGGTGAAGTGGTGATTCATGAAGCACATGTGGATTTTCACCCGACCAATAACGCATATTTTGCTTATTGACGAGCCCATTGAGCGAACGAACCCAACGACCGAAAATTCGAATTAACGCTCTTAAAGTTGCAGTCATCGACTCTGAATTTGCAGACGTTGCTCGTTCGTGTATTTTACCATGGTGAAAATGTTGAGTTTACTGAATAAATTGACAGTGACAGTTTGATGATAAGTGAAAGAGTGCGTTCGCAAATCAAATTCAAAGTTGTCATGTCCCTATTGGAAAACCCGATATATATAGTAGGTATGATGATAAATCATACTCTGTGGATCCTCGAAACCTTATTTGAATAATTTGTTGGGCTCTTACTTGTCCCAGTATGGACCTATGCCTGATAAGTCTTCCATTCAAACTTCAAATCAATACCCAGCAAAAGAATAATACATCGATAGAGACGGGCTATATTGACATATCTAGCTTCAGAGAGCCATCGACAGGCAGGATGGCTGTAAAACAACATCTTTCAATTTTGGCACACTCAAGTTGAAAATGGCCTTTGGTGTACCTTACTGGAAGGCAAGGGTTGGTTGATGTTTGTTTTTGAAGCCCAGATCCAGCTTGAACTATGTATTGCATTGATCAGGATGGTAAAACTTAGAAAGAGGAAACTTAGAATCCGATTGGCTATCCTAAGCTGCGCTAGGCGGTTTCCTAAGCACTCTAGCCATTTTCCAAACATAATCTTAACAACTAAGACTCAAGCGAAACCTAAGTTACTGGGCTTTGAATTGTCACGTAATCACAATGAGATCGCCATCGAGTTTGCTTATAGAAGTTGAGAAGAGATTTTTTTATTTCCTGAAACAGAATTCGTTCCACTGTCTGCGTGCGGTGGCAAAACTTTCTGCGACTGCTTGGTTTTATATGAGCAGGACTACAAGTAGCTTCCTGCAAGCACTAGACATTGTATTATGTTGGACGGTGAGGTTGTGGTCGTCTTATTACTGAAAACCATCACTCTCTGGCTAGTTATTTCACTTTGGGCTCTTGGGCTCTTTCTCGTCTCGATATAAAGGGAAACTGCCTTTTGTCGATTTCGAATTAAGTTTCAATGTCGCCACAAACTCATTTTCGAACCAAGTTTTTGCTTTGAGACCTGTACAACTCAATAAAGTTTCCTACCAATGCCCTTCCTGAAAGGAATACTCTATTCCAGATTGAAAAGAAGTTTCAACTGTTAAAACTAATCAGCGAAAAACTATCGAAATCTAAGTTGATTAAAACTCTTCAGGGTGGTTCTGTGCTTTAAGTGAAGACAATTTCATTCATCAAAGCCATTTCCAACTTTTAAGCAATTTTCTAAAAGTTGTCCTCATAAAACTTCTTCAATGCTCCCCTCAAAAAAATCACTGTAAAAGTCAACTTTGTAAAGTATCTCTATATTTAATTAAAAAATTTAAGTTCTCAATCCTTTGCACCAAAAAAAGGAGAGCAGATTCGAACTTTTTAAAACACATTAGCTTGAGCTGTCAAAGAGTTTTAAGAATTAGTTTCTCTGGCAAAAGATATGAAAGTGGAAATATTGGTGCTAATGCAGTGACCTGGATAAAAGCCAAGAAAAATAGAAAAAGTATCTCAAGTCTACTTGAAGGTGATTACCTAAGGTTATACGAGTATGATGGGTGATACACAGTGCCTCACAAATGAAATATTTTGAAATGCAATTGTGCATTAAAATTTTCTTGATGGCTTTGCCATCATTTTTCATCGCTGCATCTGTACGTAGATGAAGATAAAGACCAGGAAGACTTGTGACAGTAATAATTACTGCATTTCGATAGATACTAGTACTTATACTTTCAAGAGTATGTTGGAGGAGAATTGTTGATTTTCAGTTTTCGGTTAATACGAGTAGTGAAAGGTCGTTTGATTGTCTTTGTGTTTACCTTTTGCTTTGTGGGTTTTGAAGTATAGACAGTTTCCTACAAGATTGGACCTGGGATAGTATCTGCAAAGTGAACATGAAACCCATCATTTGCAAATGATTTAATCTGACAAATACAGTTGGTGTTGGCCGGAGGCGATACGATTGTTGTCTAATAATTTGAATTTTTTTTTACCAAATCAGCTGTTTGGTATATTACTTCCGAGAGATTACATTTGCATGACATTTAACGGTTGATGGGTTCAAAACAATATCTGCATGAATAACTCGAATAGTATTGGTTGGAATGTGACAAAATCGTAAGGAGCACTCAACTGGGGAAGACTGATAAAGCCATTTACGTCCGATGAAACATGTGCAGAGTTAACCTTGCAAGCCATTTACATAAATAAAGGATGTTTTTTTTAGTTACTACTAACTTTGATTTTAAATAAAATTCAAGATTATACATAAGATAGGCATTTATTTACGCTCAATCGGGAGAATGTATTCTACAATTAATTCATGAACACAACTTTGGATATATGCCAACCATGGCTGGTTCTGATGCATGTCATCTGAGAGACAAAGTTTACGACCAATTTGTGGGCGTATGTCCTCAATAACTCGAATAATGTTGGCTTTCAATGTGTCCACTATTGTTGGTTTGTCAGCGTTAACGAACGACTTTACGTACTCCCAAGTAATACAATCCAGAGGTGTCACAATATCCTGGGGGCCAATTTACAGGTCCTTTACTAAAAATTATTCGTTCATCGAATGTTTCCTTCAATAAGTTGTTTGCTTTGCTTCCTGTTTGGCACTAAGCGCCATCCTGCTGGAACAATACATCTTCTACATTCATACCATTTAATCGGGGTACGAAAGAGTCATTAATCATGGCTCTATGGCGAATACTCTTGACCATAATATCCTGAATGGATTAATTTTAGAAAAAAAAAGGACAGCCCACAGACCGCAATAAGCTATGCATTTTTCGGGAAATACTGGCGTATCGATAATCTTTTGTAAATTATCTTTGCTCCAAATGCAACAATTAAGCTAAGCCTCATCGTTAAACAAAATTTTTTTGGTAAAAATTTCAATTCCAGTCGATTTTGGGGCGAAACTATGGTCATTCGGTTTCAATTCTTTCACAAGCTGGATCTTGCAAGTCTCCCTATCCAGATAGAGAACTTATAAGGTTAAGATACCTGATTGGAGCTATTTGCTTTCACCATGGTCTTAGACACTCAAATGAGTGCTTTTCATACCGAAAGTTCGGACTTTTGGCTTATATAGCTCCCAGTTATGCCTTTTCATTTGTACGTGGCTTCAACACAGGTAGGATAGGTATTTAGAGGTGGTAAGAAGGACTAGAATCCGAGCTGTTGGTTTATTGCAAGCAATGTAGCTCTCGCTAGCGCCGGGCATCTGAATTGAGATAGAGTTTCCTTTCCGGCAGTGAGGCCTCGAGTCAAGGCCTCGTGATTATCACAGTGGTTATGGAAACAGCTAAGCTAGTTCTGTTCAGTAGGTCCTCTGCTCTTTGCTTACTGAATGTCGACCATATTATAACCCCCTCTGTTGAAGAGTGACTTTCTGCAGAAAGTGTAAATGGATTTGTCATATAACCGTGGACCCTTGCCACGAGTGAGCCCTCTGGAGCCAATCTTGGCTTATCAATCTATGGGGAAACGAAGTGTTGAGGTAGATAGGTAAAAGTAAAAACTTATGAACGAAAACGGCTTCAGGTACTGTTTTTCAAAATATTCTCTAAGAAGATCAATATACTTTTGCATGCGTTTGAATCAGTTTTCTACTCCAATTGTGGTACCTCCAAGGAATGTGATTTGAACGCATCAACCCCTTCTTCAGATGGCGAATGACCCATAAATTTGATGTTTTGAATGTTCAAAAATCCACTTGTTTGAATCGATGTGTGGGAGCTGCCATTGTCGTGGTGGAGAATGATTCGTCGTCTGTCATTAGTTTCCCTTATTTTTCCGAACACTTTGGGCAAACAAATAGTGGTGTCTGGTTCAGAATTGACCATTCTACCTCGTTCCAATGCTACGGTGGTGACTTGTCCAATTATTCTGATGAAACAGGCGACCATTTGCTTCGAAGTTCTCCGTGCACGAACAACTTTTGTTATATCTGACTCGTCTTAAAAGGCTCATATGGTCGATTGTTGTTTAGTCACGACTTTTTAGACGTCTTTTGAAGCACCCGATTGCATTTTTTCAATATTTCTTGGCACCAATGATGCGGTTTCCAATGCAAGCAAATCTCTCTGACGGCCAAATGTTCACGCAATATTGAATGAATGCGAGTGGAACTAATGCCCGAGTACCATAACCTGTATGTATCTTGATTTTTTTCTGGCACAACAACCGATTGTGGATGACCTGTACGAAATTCGCCCTATAGCGTAATAATCCCGGGCCCCCCAAAACTATCAAGGTTTTTCCATCAATGACGTATATAACGCCTAATAACAAGAGGGGGAAGAGCAAAACTGGAGTTATCAATCACATCATCAGACTTTTACGCGACTGATGGTTGCTATGATTTGTCTAGTAACAAGCAACCAGGGCTTAAAACACGGTACCATGGGAGTTAGGAGCCTCCCGTACTTCGGTTCGGGCCTAATTTGTTGAGGTAGGCCCCCTTGTGGGAGCGTCATGGTGGCTGTGGTTTAAATCTAAAACGCAGGGAGGGTTACCTTGCTGGTCTCACTCGATGTAGAATTGCAACAAGTACTGGGTGGTGAGATCGTAAGATCAGTAGGAGGTTTAAGGTAGTCCTCGACTAATACCAAGGGTGGAGCTGTGCCCTCAACACAATTCCGCATTGATACGAGTATAAACCTAATGTAGGTTAGCGTTGACAAGGTGTATCCTTGCCCCATAGATGTATGGGCATCCTGTGAAATCAAGTCTTCTCGACAGGTGTTAAAGTAAATCACAAGACGTTCTGTAGCGAAGTGCGACCACGAATGAATTCGAAAAACCACCGAATTACGGTAGCTCGTGATCTTTCTTCAAAGTCGAAGCGAGAAAATCGATACTACACTGTTGTTAGTTAAATCCACGTCGATAGAAATAAAAAATCATCGGCCGAAATGTTCACGATTTAATTCTCTATTTTTGACTATGATGAATATTTTAAGTATCTGTACACAACACAAATAGCACTCGTATGATAAGACATTCTGAGTACGATTGCCATTAAAAATATCAAACTTCACAGTGACAATGTCAGATTTGACATATTCACACTGGTGGTGCCATATCTCAAAATTTAATTAGCAACCGCAATTTTTTGTTTGTGCGTTGTGTCGCATCCGTGCGTGCTTGCCCCTCCGCCTGGAAGACGCTGCTAAACTCCGGCAACAGGATTTATTGATTTGTATATTTTCCATGATTCAGACTAGGTACCAGGCAAGTAACACAGTTAATTTTTGATCCGTCGATGTAGATGACCGTGTCGAAATCCTTTACTACTTCCTCTTTCTTGAACTGAGCTCTGGCGAGAAATTCCTAATTTTTCTTGGAGTTTAGTTAAGGAGTTCAGAGTCGATTGGAGACATAACTAGGCATTTGGTAACGCTGTTACCGTGATCGTGTGACCGTCAGGCTATGCAGTACAGCACCCCGATTCGTTGATTTACACTGCCCTGCATTATGTTATGTTTTATGTGTAGTTCTAGAGGCAGAAGATGCAAGAGAACATAGTGAGAGTATGCTTTTTGGGCGTACTTAATACGCACGAGGTGTCAGTACTGGCTGTTCCTTGGAGTTTTTTCAATTTCGTGAGGTTGTGGGCGGGCTGCCATACTTATGACCCCAAGGTGAGATTTGTACATACTGCGGCTATATACATCAAGTTCTCACTTTTTTGCTGCAAGCATAGAAGGCGACCAAGCCTTCCTTATCCTGTATTCGATGTCTTGCTTTTAGTTTAGTTTTAGGTTAAGCATGTAACCCAGATACCTAGCGTTGAAGGAGAGTGTGAGCGATTGACCATTCATACAGGGAAGGGTAAAATCAAGTATTTGGGTTTTTGGTATTGAATAGCATCAACTCAGTTTTGCTCGAGTTTGCACTTAAGACGGTACTTGCAGCCCATGTGCTTACCTTATCTAGTGTAGCCTCTATGATTTCACTTATCATTGGAGAGAAAGTTCCTTGGCACTATCACCACGTTATCCGCATACGCTACCTAGTTCAGTCTTACAAGAATTTTCTTCATAACCATTAGTCAGATTATTAAATTTCTTTATGCCCAGCTTGATCAGGGATTTGTGAGAAGCTTCGACTTGTACGTTATTTAAGGCTCCCTATATGTCTACAAAGGAGGCAAGGACTTTTTTTTGTAGTGTAGTGGAGAGCCGTCCCCACGGATCTGGTTTTATCGAAGGCATCCTGTAATTTTGTCTACACAGGAACATAAAGCAAAAGAACTGACAGATGTTTTGTTTTTTCGAAAGTATCTTGGACTTCAACGTCTAGCTGGTAAGATTTTTGTTCTTCTTCGACTTGATCCCGGCTCTTTGGATAGTTTGAAGTACTAAGTTTCAAGGTTTCCCAAGCTGCCTCTTCTTCGAATTTCCCTTAAGATGGCACATGTTTAATCAACCTAAAACGTGTATCTATTGCTACTTATGAGTTATTTAAATTTGCATTTTATGGTTTGCCTGACATTGTCTAGTCTTATCTTTAATCGACGTAAAGGCTTCAATTATGGCTCTCTGTAGGGTAGATCATCTTTTTTCGTGTTTAAAGCCAAAGGCTCTGAAGGTGCAGCTTAATAGGATATGGCTCTGCATATACTAACATGTGTAACCTTTTCTTTAATGCCATAACTTTATAATCTTTCTTTTTAATAAAGAAACTGACAGTGGTTAAGAAGTTCTTACATGCTCTGTCCTTACTCTGCGCGCCATATAATCATCGTTAAATTGGTTTGCTGATATCTGAGTCTCTCGTCGGATTTTTTCCGGCAGGCACCGGATTTGAGGTCTCTACATATGTCGTTGTATTAAGGGCGATGCGCGCAAGTCGTATATCCATAACTTTGGAGTAGTATGTGTTTTTCCTAGTCTATACGGTAAGTAAGGCAATTATAAACTTAACTCTAGGCCCTAGTATCAATTTTATCGCGGAATACGTATCCGAAAAATTCTGTTTCGGGCTTACTGACTAATTCGACTTGCCACAAGTCAAATTGATTCCCTGAAAATCAAAGACAATTCTCCCAATAAAAATCTTCTCTTATTTCCGCGCTGTAAGTTGCAACACTTTGAAACAAAGTGAGTGCCTTGGTTTTTATGAAATAATGATACCAATGATCCAATCAGCGTAATATGTGCGTTACTGCAATTATTTCAAGTTTTTACCCATCCAATTCATTGGCAGAGTTAGCTGCTGGCGCAGTTCGCTCATTATCTGCAATTTAATTACGCGCACACTCTCCTTGCTGCCAGCTATGTGTACTATACTCCCGTAACGAATACATCCACCCTTCATCTACAACCATCTTGAAGTTATGAATTTTAATTGAGCGTCCAATTCAATTGTGATCTTCAAAATCGCTTGCCTCCAATCAATTCCCATCGACTTCAACATCTTGTTCATGATGATCATCATCAAGACGATCAGTACCATCGACAATACCAGTTCAGTACCATCATTATCGTTATTTTCATGTAATTAATCCACTTTTTGAACTTGAACCGTTTTTTTTTCGGTTTTTTGTTTGTTTGGTGATGTTTATGGGTGCTTCGAGCCTTGTTGGCAATGTTTTGATTTTGAAACTCTCCATAGCCCACGGGCGTTCGAAAAAAGAAAAACAAAATCTAAAATCCACTAGTCATTGAAAAGTTTTACAAAAACGAAAAAAAAACCAAAGCAAAGAGCAATCCCATTCATTTGTAGATACTGCGGTGCGTCAAGGGGTCTTGACTGATGCTCATGGTATTTTTGGGACAAACAATGGCCTAACCTTGTTAGATAACATACACTGATTGTTTCTTATTACACTGCACTCAAACTCGTAGCCCTACTTTTGTATCTTATTCGATTCAACCTTATCAAATTTGAGATATGGTATGAAAAAAAAAGTTCAATTGTGCCGGAGTACCAATGTTTCTGTAGCCGTTGCTGACTGAATGCTAGCTTAATTGGTAATCGGATGATGCTTGGGTATAACTCAATTAAAAGCAAAAGGCTTGAGATACTTATTTTAGCGGCACAATCGAACGCGAAATGTCTTATGACTCTATTTGGCGTTTATTTGCTTATGTGGGCCAATGTTAATATTTGCCAATGAAGTGGGCCATGTAGAGCAACCGAAATCTTGAACAGACACTTAACAATTGCACAAAAATGCAACAATGAAATCTAGATCGACCGACAGACAGACAGATTTTGTTTTATTCGGTGTTGCAAGGGGATTATTCAATGGTGGGTGCGTTGGGCTAAGCTCAGACTAAGCCGAAGTGGTGGATTGTTTATTTTCGAAGTACTTGAAGGGCTGCTACAAAATTTGAGACAAATTTTTGAGGAATTTTCAAATCGCTTCTTTTGACACCTTGTACAACAATAATTTGTAAGTTGTGAGTGATTGATTTTGTTATGTTTAAGGGCTCAAGACGTACTCTTAGACGGGCTTTGTTCACACACTAACAAAAGACGCTAATTCGTTATGCCCTTTAGGTAGTGGAAAACTTAACCAGACACTAAAATTGAAGCACAGCGGAGGCTTACCTTGACAGATGAGTACGTACGTATGACTAATGATTCGTAACTAGCTAACGATGTTGTTATATTTCTCAATGGGTCTGATACTTTGTGGTTTCGGTTGGGGATAAGCTCAACTTGATACAACAAAACAAAAAGCCGTTTAAGCCCATAACAAGGTGGTAGTCTTTTCATTTATTGGTTTGAGCTGTGAATTTTTATGAAGCTAGGCTTCTACGCGTTTGGAATGACTCAGACATTTTTGTGGGAAGTGGATGTTTGCCAATCATCGACAGCTTTGGATGTAAGAGTATCCGATCTCATGCCTCGTTCTCAAGAAAAATTATTATGTCATCAGCAGAAGTGCACCATGGCATTTCTAAAACGCTTCAGTGATGATCTGTATTCCTCGACTGTAGTATACTTATGCTTTGAATTCTTAATAACATCTTTCAGACCAGTATTGGGGCTCAATGAACAGCCGTTTCCCCCTAGCTTAGTCCTAAGCTATCTGTCACAAGCTTTGAGATGGTTGCGAGTACCTTCAAACTGGGTGTGACAGCGAAGGTAATGTATTTTTACACTGCCTTGTCATATTGGGTAGATTCGACAGTCACTTGGTGTGTATGCGCTCTTCGGCAACCTCTAAATCTATGTAGGCAAAGTCCCTGGACTGGATTCATGTCATTGTACAAGTCTTCTTCGTACCTTTCCCGTTTATCTTCTTCAATGCAGACCTAAGAGATGGAAGATCCAACAGGCAATCTATTGCTGAAAGCAACTAAAAGAGCTATTTCTGCCAATTTTGATATTGAAGCCCAAATAGCTGTAGTATAGCTTGCCCCAATAGACGCAAGGAGAACAAGTGGACGCGATAAAGAAGTGGTGGGTATCGATCTTGCACTTATTCAAGAGTTGCCGTAAAGTGAATATTTGGTCGATGACCGCCTTACTAACTGAACTATCGAATTGTTGTCAATTGGTTTTAGACTATCACTTCATACAGCATTCTTTTCGAAGGTTGTATAGTAGGCTGTAGTTGGCACGATTCAAGCATTCCTCTAAGCAAATCTTACAGACGAGCTGGTGCATGCTTCTCATTAGACCATTCCCGCCAGCTTTAAGAAATTTGGCAGCTTGGCCGTTGGCATCCGCGCATTTGCTGCACTCGAGTTTGGACGTTGATCTGGTTAGGTCGACAAAATTTTTGACGGTCTTCGTTCGGCTTTAGTGATGTGTCCTGTCGTATACATAAGTTTCAAAACAGACTCTGTTATGCTATGATGTTCCTGCGGCCATCTCTACACGTCCTGTTTTTCCCTCGACGTCTTATTGCCACAAGTCTTTGAAACAAGTGATGAAGGATTATAATAGAAGTTGAGGGTGACGAAGTCGACAAAAACTCCGGGGATCCCAATGGCTATCTGACATAAATTTTCTCATAGTTATTTCGCAAGACTTCTTCTCGGGAGTGGCCCGAATCAATGTTGGTTCCTCAGAAAGGGCGAACATCTACAATTCTTGGTTCTTAGTTGAAGGAAAGTCATCCTAACTACGACGTTGTTTTAAATTGTATGGTATATCAGGCTATGTCCGATCATGGATGTCACATCATACAGACTGGACATCGCTACCCCCTTTCCTATTAATGTGGCCGGGTAAGGTTTTTTAGTCAAACTTGGAAGACTGCTTATCAGTTCTTGTTTATCACAATTTTGATTTTCATTCGCAGAGGCTTCCTTCAGAATATTCCAGCGTAAATGCGGAATAATACCAACAGTTTTTGCTTACGGTGGTTGGTTCCTGGTTTCCGAAGAGTTTCTTGATCAAAACTTCTAGGACACATATTCCTTTCTATCGTTCCAATTTCGCACCGAATGTTGCCTTCTAAGTTATCAATTGAAGCTGGTTTATAAGCATATACGAGTGACTTGACATACCTCCACAAAAAATGCGCCAACGGATTAGTATCAGATGACCTAGGCGGTTGATTGGTATGTCCATTTCTTAAGATGATTCGCTCACCAAATGTTCGTCAAAACAAAATGATGGTTTGAACCGCTGTATGGCATGTTGCACTATGCTGTTGTCTCTTAGACGATTGTTATTGCCACAGGGAATCAAAAAATCGCGAATCAATTGCCTATAGCGCTGGCGATTGACGGTAATGTTTACTCCACCTTTAGATTTGAAAAAAAAAAATAGGCCAACAGCCCTTCTGTCATACAAACCGCACCAAACAGTGGCTTTATAGAGGTATAATGGGTCTCGAGATTCTCGGATTGTGCGCACTCAAATTTCGCTAGTTAACATACATATTAAGGCAGAAATGAGCCTCCTTACTTAAGTTGGTTTGACGCTATAAGATCGGTTCAACTTCCAGTTGACTTTCACCCCGTTTATCGAATGTACGCAGCAAACCATGGTTCATTGGTTTCAGTTGCAACACGAGTTGGATCTTATATACGAGTAGGTATAGGCCAAGGTCTTTCTTCAAAGTTTTTCAGGTAGTGGACGGGCAGATGCTGAGTTGATGGGAATGGAGTCGAATCGATAAATCTGACTCCTCTGTCATACCCACCTCTTTAGAGACGATTGCTTTTTCGGTTCGTAGGGTATGGATGAATATTATACATAAGAGTATAAGTAGATATAAATTCTATCCAAAGTATTGCATGTAAGCTGCTCAGATGGACGATTGTAAGCACAATAAATTGGACGTAGTCCTCTTTAAGCTTGGCGCACCGGAGGTGAACTTTGGGAAAAAAATCCTCGATTTCTAAACCTTATTCGAGTGTAAGTCTTTGAGTGGTAATTTTCCAAAGTATACCAAACATATGTGTCAAATTCTTTGTCCACTCTGACAGATGGTTTGACAAGAAACCCTATCGGATGTTCTTTACCTCTAAAAAAAAACACCACGGCTTATCGTCCTTATGGAACTGGATAGTAACACGGTACTGATACATTCAAAGAAAGTAGAGTTTTTTAACTACAACATGTGGCCGCTTTAGTCGCCGGGACCCAATTTGCTGTTAGTCTTTCGCTCGGCGATATAGAAAAAGATTTTTTGCATCAAGTCCCTTAGTATTTGTTTGCCAACCAAAGTCAATCTCATAAGCTGATTCCTACCACCTTGCTTGGACATTATAAATTTGCTCTCCTCCCTTCTTATAATTTGATTAATTCATAATTAACATTTTGGAACTTTATTTTCTTTTCATCTCAACCCAAAATTGAAAACGTTCCATTTAATTAGTCACATCACCCAAGATCACTGATAACCGTCATTGCTGAAGAGGATGACTTGCCCACTGGATCGATATCTTTCGATTTCAGTTTCTTTTGACTTTCATTCGACCGTTATATAAAAATTCTGATAATTATCAACACCTAATTGAGAAATGAATTTTGATTGGCAGGCCACTTGAAAATTCGGCAGGAGCTCCCTCATCAGATAATGTGTTTTGATAAGAATTGATTGATGGGTTGGTTGTGCTTGAGATACAAAAGTGTCTCATTTCGATCTCTTCATCTTTTTTCTTTTCAACAAGTCCTTTTGAGAGATTGTTTATTTTTGCAACAAATTACATGAGATTGAGCTGTACAATAAGTAAGGTGAGGTTAAAGTGCTCCTCGTAGATATAATATAGTCTGACTGAATTGTAGGTCGATTGTGTTACAATTGGGAGAGCGAAACCTTAGTTACTGCTGGAGTCGCGGAGAATTCTTCGCAAATTTACAAGGGTCATCGTATCTTCATAGATCTTCTGCAGTTTCTGTAGAAACCATTGTGAGGAATATTCAATCGTGTATTCCAATAACACAATGTTTCGTAATTTGGGAATGTATCTCATCCATTTAGATTAACCAGATCTGTTACTAGTTTGGAAACTATTTGGCCTTAGTTAGCAACCTGAAAGAGTATTATTATGCTGGTATTGAAAACCCATTTGATTTTATGGATTCAAATACTACCAGTTGATCAACGGCGCATTTACCAGGGTCCTCTAAGTATTTTGGAACCCAACAGACTAAGGCCTTGTATTACGAAGCCATTCCATTGGAAAATGCGTGGCAGTCTTTAACCATCGTCGCTGGTACGGTGCTTGAATACCCAAAGATGACCTGGTAAATAGGTGAGACTTTAAATTTGGTATACGCTGCAATCGTTAATTTAGAGATTGGTGTATGCAGAGGTGCTCAGAGAAGACCTCTGTTCATATGATTTCGGGTATTTTAGCATTTAAGATGGACTTATGTTCGTTATAAGAAATGGTTTTCGTTGTATTAATTTTTCCTGAATGTCTGTAATTTGAAGTTCGGCTGATTCAGGATGCCATGATGTAGGCCACAAAACGCTTCACCAAAGGGCGATATTCAAACATCGAGTCAATCCTCCTGATTTCGGGGCATTTCATCAAATGGCTTGTTGAAATATTTGCTCACTATATGTTATGACAGATTCCCAGATGCAAATTTCGTATTCAGTAGTACTCTGCGAAGTTCTGACTCGGTAGAATTTCTTGCCAGGTAGAAAGTACTCTAATTAGTTGTTCTTTCCTTTGCTCTATGATGTTATTTGGAACAAGTTATTTCTTCCGGATTTGTTTGGAGTTATTGGGTAGGAGAATGATGGGGTTTAAGACAGCGAGTCAGGATTCGTAGAAGATAATCTTTCAGAGGGTGGCGGAAATATCTAAAAGGTAATGCAATTCAAATCTTCTGAGAATGACCTGTGCATCACCTCAGCATCAGTTGTGATGTTAAGAAGGGCGTATTGATTTGATAGGCTCCGATGGAGGTGTTTGATGAGGAAGTCTGATGCGGCAGTTACGGAATTCCCCTCTTTCTTAATTAGCTCTATAGCAACTTAGTAAAAAGATTCACATTTTCTTGTTAAAGAGAGGACAATGAAGTGAATTATGAAGATGTTGGGTAAATTATGATTTAAATTTATTCAAATAATCATGTCGCAGGTGATATAATGACAAGCTCTCAGTTGGCATTTAAAGGAATGGCCCATGAGTGTCATTCAGCCGTTCGAGGACTTCTTCTTCTTTTGGTAGTCATCGTATCGAGGAGTTTTTAAATTTTCTTTTAAGGTGGTGAAATCTCTGTTTAGGACATCGTTGTCAACGGCGCTTAATTGCTTAAATCCACTTCATTTATAATTCAGACCTGCATACCAGCACCTAAGAACGATTCCAGATGATTTTCCATATCTAAGGGTTGCTCTAAAGAGAGCTTTCTCTAGAAGACTTTCAAAGCAATATCAGCATATCCTTCCCTTCACCATGATCCCTAAGCCTCAACCTGAATAGATGCTCTCACTTTAAACTTAAAGTTAGTTGCATTCTCAGTTGTTATCGTATCTTCTGACAGAAAGTAAAATTTCCTCATCCAAGCCACATTCCGTGGCCTTTCCCAATTTCGGTAACTAAGTGGTGCGACTCTCTAAAAAAAAAAAAAATTAAAAAACAAAAAAATCTTCTTAAACGTTACCCACTATCCGTATCTTGCATAACTTTGAACGCGCGTAATTCGATTATTAACTCAAACAGAAGATACAAAAAAAAAAACAACAATCCATCCATCCATCCACCGCCAAAAGAGTATCCGTATCTTTTACGATAGTAAAGGTAACTCATGTTTTCGTTGGTCCATTCGAAGTATTGTAATTATCTCCGACGCGGAGTGTGATTTCCACTGAAAATTAAGTGAAATTAAATGAAACTGCGAGCTCGCGACAAGACAAAAGCTTGTTCCGCCAGCAATTTCCACTTAATAATCTTCTTCGTTCTCCACCTGTCCGGACCCCCCGAATCAGTCGGATTCAATCCGAACTGACAATGTTTGGTAATATCTCGTAGAGTAGCCGCACGCGTAATTCGTCTTGGCAACTCTGTCAAGGTTTATCTCGAACTAATTGCGAAAAGAAAAAAAGAAAGATTTTACACTATTCCAACCAAGAAAATGGGGACAAAACCGCCTTTAATGAGCTTTATCGTCCGAAATTATGAGACAAGATTCGCGAGATTTCATTTCTTTTGTTTTGTATTAAATTATACGAGTCATTTCCCTCACCCTGTTTGTTTTTGTTTTTTGATTTTTTTTCATTTCAGATACTCGAGTCAAGCAATGAAGATCGCCCTGAAACTGCAGCCGATCGTTTGCAACAACAGATTGGTAGTCCTCTCAGAACCTGGGGTAAACAAAGTTCTACCGCCTTGGACGATGACAAAATTTTGAGCGGATCAGGACGATCAAAGTTTGGACGATACTTTTAAGATGTTTCTTCAAAACCTAGTATTATAGTCGTAGATACTTCTTTCTTTCGAAACCCTTAGTTCTCTCTCTCTCTGTGCTAAAGAAAAGAAAATTCAAAAAAATTCAAAAAAAATTCAAAAAAATTCAAATTGATGTTTTGCTAAACGGAAAAATGTGAAATTGATAATAATATTGATAAACTTTGTTCCTATTTTACTCATGTGTACATAAAAATTAAACAATAAATCGTCAATGTATTGATAGCCTTATTGTGTTAATCGCTCCTTCCACAGGTTGGCTTTTATATAGATTCGAATACAAATACGAGTACATGGTCGCTTATCGGATTCGCATCCATGGCGTTTCAGATTCCGACAACGACTTGTTGAAGGGGTTGCTTTATTATTCGTTTAGTCAGGGTTGGCAAGGATGGGCTACATCTCTTGGAAACCATTTTTGGACAAATCGGATTAGGTTCCGATTGTCATGGAGAGTTTTTGTTTACACATGTTTGGATGGTCCATTAGGAGATGACATATCTTGGTGACAAGGAAAACAAAGAAAGTCACTGGCTCTTTGTGGGAACATAATGAATGGGATCAAGGGAATTCGATCAAAGGTTATTCAGAGATTGAGTGAGTAGTCATTAAAAGACGTTAAGACGTGCATTGTCTTGTGAAATTGGACCGGAAGTTCGATTCGACTGTGAATAATTGATTTTGAAGTGATTATTAGTTAATTGATTGAAATGAAATTAATAACCAGTGATTTGTGGTACGTAACTATTGTTAAGTGAGCGCCTATGGCTAGGTTAACAATCAAGTATGCTGTTGGGTCATGGGTTTATACTCGTAATTACCCTGCAGATATTTGCAACTTATGGGCTTTCAGCGGGCAAAATAAATGGATATCTGAGCACACATACGCTGAGATTTCACTTGGTTCAATCCAATTTTTTTTTTTTACCAAATTATTAGACATATGAGTGTGTATGCATGCAGATCGGTTAAAGGTTGAATCTTACTGAACAGGGAAACTTTGTCTGGTTGAATTGGAAAGGAATTTAATTCGGCTCTTACTTCTACTTCCATGCATAAGAGATACAAGTTGGGAAAGTACAACCATACTAAAGTCTGATGGTAGATACAATACCATAAGTTTCCTGAAGTGTCCAGCTGAATGAAATGTTTAAAATACATTTGCGGGTATGGGTTGAACAAGTGACTGCCAGAGTGCTAGGAACTATCCTCAGACAGGTGCAGCTTATTGTCACTTGTTGTGTTAACAATTTATGGCTGAGTAATTGACATTATGCTTGACATTCCTACAGAGTAACTTAAAGGAAAGTAAAGTGGAAAAAATCGCCATACAGCAGATACTATTTGTAAGTTTTGCATAAATTAAATCAAAGAGTCAGGATACATGTGTAAACGTTAAGATTAGTGCTGTTTCACTAGGTAGTAGTCACGCATATTGGGGTGGATCTGGGCCTTCATTTTTAATTCTTTTCTTTGACGCAATCCTGTGTCTTTTTTTCAGCCAAGCCAGACAGGGATTTAGTCCAGTGTACATCTTGCTATAATGATGAAGTATACGTCTGACCCTCACAGATGAAGCGCATCGTCATTACTTTCACATTTTGTTAGTTACTTCTAGCACACCGATGCGCTTAGCAAAAACAAAGTATCTCGTCACGACACCGCACCATCATTAGAGTTGACGTGAATACCAGTCACGATAGACCCAATTTCACGGTATGACCATACATCCATGCTGATCAGAGCTGTGTTTCAGTAATACCAAGTACTTATTTGCTCATAAACCATAAGTCAGATCCTTCCGGCGACTTTAGGTTTAAACCACAGCTATCATGGAGATTCCAGTCGGAGGCTACCTCTTTTAAAGTCAGGCCCGGATTCCATTGTACAGAGTTTTAAGTTCTAATGCGGACTACTACTAGTACTAGTAGTCCTTTATCCCGTCGCTTGATTTTTTCAAATGATAGCAACATTTGGTGGCGTCAGTCGACAAGCCGTTACTCCCGTTTATTATTAGACTACGTCTTCTTTATTGAACAACGAGCGCCTGTCACGAAGTTAGTAAGCAGCCTGCATTCGCTTGCCTCATGAAGATGTTGGGAAGCATTTATTTGGTCTGCTAGCAACAAAGATAGACAAGGCATCTGCTTTGTTTCTCATATGGAACCAAACTTTCAATAGAAGCGCCCGAACCGAGGATGAAGGCAGTCCTAACCCAGGTTCGGATTTTGAAAGAAACTACTCGTACCTAAAAAATCTTAGCTTTGCCTAGTGAGCTCATCTGTGATCTCTGATCTTAAACAAAATAAGTTAATTCAGCCTTCCAAAGTCATGAAAAGATTTAGCAAGGCGGTATGGCTTGGCTTTGATTACAGAATGCAGATGATTGGCTCCACCACCAGTCTATCACAATATACTTTCTTTTTTTATTCTATCTTCTCCCAAAAAGAGACATGTGTTGCAACCTAAATTCGAGTCGTCCATTAAGATCTCACTACATTTTAAACCTGGTCTAGATTATGGTCGTAGCCATTCCTGTTTTCAGCGAAAGTCGATTTCGTTTTTTCTCAGGGATACGAGTTCTGGTGTCATTGGACTACATGGCATGCCTATACAACCAGATTCAAACAACAGTCGGCCTAAAGGTTATGAGAGCTCCGGATCGTATGGAACCCAGGATCAGTTCTCTTAAATTGGAATATGGTTCGGAGTGTGCGGCTAATGATATTAATACCAAGAGAACCTTATCATTGCCGATGACAATCTCCATGTCATCTCATTTTGCACTGTCAAAAGGCCGAGAGCCTTAAAGTCGCGTCTATGTTTATGCCCAAAAAGTTTTGCTTTCCAGAATGACATCCAAATTCTACGCTTCTTTGCAAAATAAAATGTTCGTGCCTTCAAGCATCAAATCAGACCAGTTAACCTTTCTCGTAAAATGAACAACGGATTGACCGAGAGCATCATCTTAGAAGAAATGCATCCCAATGTAACCTCCGACTGTTTGCTTCACCAAATCCATTCAACCAAAAATAGGCCTCACCACTGAGGATTTTCAAAAAATACGACTCAGCGAAAGTCAACATAATCTGTGGCCATAATGTGTAGCCAGGTCTTTTCCAAAATGTATTCCAAGGATGATCCTGATATACCCAGCTCTTGAATACGACGCGAAATCGACTGATTGTTCAGCTTATCGGGTCGATTACAGCACAACCAATATTAGATTGAGGTGGAGATGGGACTATGTACCCCTATCACTGCAACCATAATATTTGATCTTTTTATAAATTCAGCTTAATCTTTAAATGAGCTGGCGGTGATATCTTATGCTTCAAGGTCTGGCTTGCGTATAAAACGTAGACGTTCTCTACTTAGCGTGTTACAGTGGCAAAGGATATGCTCGGTTGTTTAGTCCTCATTTCAAGAGGTGTTGTCTTGTGCTATTCACATAGTCATAAGATGTTTTGACTCTGGATTGACCTGTTGAGAACCCGATTACTGCGTGTATCTGTTCCCTGGAGATGCAGCTCCCTATTAAGGGTGGGCCATCTATTGGTATCTTTTTGAATCTTATCTCATATTTGCGCTAAAAAGACTGACAGAAACTCAGTATTATATTTTCGCGGTACGAAATGGATTAATTTAAACAAACTTACTTCCAAAGTGAATGTTGTGTTGCCGAAATAATGCAAATTTCGGTAAAAATACTGAAACAACTGCAGCTGGTGAATGTTCGTAAGAATGATTTGCCGATTGATATCCAAATATATTCTCGTGTTCTTTCTATGCGCTAAAGGAAGAATCTTGCATCTGTTGCCGAAATGGTGAGACGCTTTGTTATCGCTAGAAAACAACGACAATCTTTCTCTAAAAATAAATACATCTTTTCAGAAGAGGCATACTTCCGTCTCGGCGGCTATGTGAAGAAGTCGCAGAGAAGCCTGAATGTGTGGCCAGAAGTTGAGAAATTAGATTTGGACGAGCTACGGTTCCAGCAAGATGGGGCTACGTCCTACACAAGCCATCCATCAATCGATTTATTACACACTTTGTATAATGACTCGTTTTGGTGATGTTGCTTGGGCACAAATTAGCTTTGGGATATCCTGCTGCCGAGTCAGCCGTTGAAATTATTTGAATGAAAAAATATTTTATAATAAGTCGGAGGGTTTGTTCTATTTAAAAAAAACTAACATTTGTTGAAAAATATTGAGGTACGTTTTTTTCATAGCCTTTTTAGAAAAAGTACCAGCAAATGGCCCACTTAGTTGTTTTGTATTTTCGAGGGATAGGGGCTAACAAAAACCTCGTTTGTCTCTTACCTATAGCTATACAATTTTTAAGTAACTTAAATTAAACTTAAGTTTAAACTTAAAACTAAGGTTGGTCGGAGTAGTGAAGGAGATCGGATTTGAGGCAGGGATTGGTGCGATTAAAATCAAAGACAGTAAGGCTTGAATTGGGCTTTTGTACCATACAGGAGATCGGTTCGTTTGTGCCATGAAAATAGAAAGGACGAAGAGTACGCGAACTGAAAGAAGTCAATGAATGAAGAGGAATTCGGCTGCATCTTTGCGTTCCTCAAGTGGCTTTAAGTTAATAAGGTTGAGACGGTTTTGATAGGGGGCAGACCACCTTTTCCAAAACCTAGTACCGAGTTGGCTTTAAGGATTATCTCATCTATATGTAAGTTGAGCTCCGTATTACACAAAATGCCTAGATTGCGAAGGGATTGAACGGAGGAGGTAGGTGGGTTGTTGAGAAGGTATAGTCAGAGAGGAGATTGGTGCCGTATATGTGAAAAGGTAATGGATTGGCATTTGGCGATATTAAGTTATAAACAATTTTTGTGGCACCAGAGTGAAAACTATCAAGGTCTTCTTCAAGGAGAAAGGAGTCATAAGGTAAGGATGAATTTGATATCGTCCTCGTAAAGGGAGACACACGAGTGTTTGATAATCCTATCAAGATCGTTTATGGTTAATGTAAAAAGAAGAGGACCTTAATGGCTGCCTTGTGGAACTCCAGAGGTGAGCTGACCTAAGGCGAAGACTGTTAAAACGGTTTTCCAAGTAAGAGTATATCCAGACAATTTGAAGAGTATTAATCGATGGGAGATTTTATCAAAGGCCTTGCTAAAATCGGTTGCAATTACATAGACTGCATTACCGTCCTCTAGGGCTAAGAGGGCGAAGGATACGAATTCAACGAGATTTGTGGTGGTTAACCTGCTCTTCAGGAAGCTATGTTGTCTAGGGGAAACGAGTGATTTGCATTAGAAACTTAGAGCTTCATACAAAATACTTTCGAAGAATTTGGGTATATGGGTCGATAATTGGTAATGTCATTCTTTGATCCACAGCTTGACAGACGTTAAGAGCTGTGTGGGGCTACCTCAAAAGCGTTTATAGCAAGTAGGACGGCTTTGCTGTCAGAAAGAATATGGAAGTTCTTTATTGGTGACAGATTTGTTTAAGTTTTCTCTAATGCAGAGCTCTTTTGTCTGTATCTCAGTTAAAAATAGAGAGATGCTTCTGTTCATACTGACTTACAGTGAGATATTGGAAGTTTCTGCATATAATCCTGCTCCAACTTCTTCCTCAGTTTCGGATCCAAAGGTGTATCATACCAGTAAATCTTTTGCTTAAGAGCCATGCAAGTACTAAAACAAAAATAAAGTTCCACAAAATTCACCTTCAAATAAATTGTATCAAGTGTTGCATGCAATTATGGTGGTGAGAATAGGCGTTGAAGAATCATGTTTCACCTTGAAAATGTAGAGCAAGACATCCTTCATTAGCATAATTTTGAAATTTTGCAAGTGATCTTCTATGTAGTTGTCTTCACACCTCCTTCGTTACTCTCAAGGCTTTTGGTCATACCCATGTTCCAAGATGTGTATGCGCCATCTAATGAAAGTCAAGTTGAATGTTTCTACTTGGGATATTCAAATGTGGGCGGTGTTGTACTGGAAATGAAGACTAAAGAGGCAACAAATAGGAATGTTAATTCAACAACATTTGTACGTGATGTTATCTCTAAATATACTCGTATCTCAAACACCTTTTTGGTTGATAAGTTTACTAAACCTTAAAATCGTCGACTCATTTTCATAATCCAAGGGTCTTGATGGATTTTCTTTTTAGATCAAATCACAAAAATATTAGGTTAACACTTATTTACTGTCAGTAGATACTCGTACAAGAGACTTAGTATTCGATTTCTTCACTTTGATTAACAACTAACTATCTATCTCTAAAGCAAAAGCACTTTTTGAAATACTCGTTGTCATATTTATGTCAGTAGTAAGAGTAAATTAGTCAAATTGCCTATGAAAAGGTAAATTACTCTCCTAATCGCTGATATTGCTTACTAAAGTCCGTAGGCACAATCATTGTTTTTTATAAAATAAAAAAAAAACAGATAAACATTAACAGATAGATTTGTTTGGAAAATGACCAGTGCGACGAGGTGTTAATTAAGAAAGGAAAAGCAAAAACACTATTACTACCTCAAAGTTATTCTGCATCTTTCTTATAACAATAACTATTGGTCGTGGCTTGCACATAAAAACCAAAACAGTCAGATACATAAAGAAAGTATTTAAATTCCTACTAGGTTCGTTTTTACCAATTAATGTCGGTAAAGGTAATTACTGGTAGAAGATAAGTGAATATTTTCATTTATTAGGACAATAGTTACAGGTTTTATGGTAATTTTTGCTTTCTTCTCGAATTTTTGCATGTCATGCAAAATGGTTAAGCAGATATGAATCGCTACCGTGTTGTTAAATAAAATGCTTTAGGTCATTGGTAATTTGTTGTCGAATTTTGATTACCCTGGAGTTATGAATATTTTTGTAGTGATCACTGTAATTAAGAAATCTTTCGTGCAGAAATCCCTTTAGGAAACGATTTGTTTAGGAATAAATTTTCCAATCAATGGGCATTCCGAGTTTTGGTGGTCTTGTTCACTGGATTAAGGTAAATTCGGAGAAATTGGTTATGAAGAAGAAAGAAAATTTGTGTTTGGACCAATTGAATTCATTAAATTAAAACAAGCCTCTTATGATTCTTAAGGAAGCATCTTAATACTTCAATCAAACTACAAACGCTTTCGGGTTTTTTTTTAAATTTTTTTCCACCAGAAAAGAGCACTTAGATTCAGAGGTCCATTGTACTCCTTGCATTAGGTTCTACTACATGACATGTTCGATTTTGAGATAACAATTTGTTTTTCTTATAATTTTAATATCTGCAACTTTTTTCCAAAGTAATTCGGGGTCTATTATTCCATTTTTATGCGAATACCTTCTGCCGTTATTGTCCGTTGAAGATACATCAGAAGGGGTACAATAGGTGCCGAAGAATTCCAAATCCCGAGTGTAGAGGTTTTTGCATAATTACGCGTGGTATATGCAATAGGATCGGACGACGCGAATTTGTCAACGTAGGTTGCTTTTTCGCCGTAAGCTCTTCAGTGCACAAATTTCTAAGCGGCGTAGTTTTTGTGCCTCGTTCACTTTATTTATAGAAAAGGAAATTCTTCTGTACGACCTCATAGTTTCGACGAGTAAGCGGTTCAGTGATAAATGCAAAGTCAGACATTCACGGAAGTACTCGTAGTGCTCCGCGGTGTGGTCATCACATTCACAAGTAAAAGTATAGTGCCTCATAGTAAGCCACCTTTAGTCGGGCAGAGTCATATTACCTGTGATGTTTGCTAATATGAAACCTGACTAAAGCCCTAACCAAGGTCCTGAAAAAATCTCCCCTGAGCCTTGTCTAGTAGATGTATCCACAATTTCAGTTTCCTTGATTCCAATGTAACTTAAAACTCAGATAAGACTCAATGAATTAAGCCTTTCTACGGGATTTAATTAAGTCTTGCATTCTTGAAGATTCTGGACAAATCAAGGCACAAAGAAAGTCAGTCTTGTGTTTTTTCTGGAGGATGAGTTGTTGCTTCAGACGTTTCAAAAAACAACAGTCATAGGATAGTCGGCGCGCAAGGTAGTAAAGCCGAAGAGCTGAAATATAATTGGTCCTGCCATGGAGTAGATCGAGAAGCCTTCTCGATGACTGACCTCATATCTTGCCGACACTGTTCTGCCAAATGGCCTACAAAAGGTAAGAGGCCTTCGGCATAACATGTTTAGTCCATATTTTTCTATCGCTATTTTTTCCACCATTTCCCTACGGAAATTGACATTGCCACTCCGCTACAATTTAAATTTTCAACCGTAACGTCCGTTTCGTTCTGAAGCCTGCTTTTCGACGTGATTCTTCTCAGAGGATAACAATAAGCATGCCGATCTCTTAATTTCCTAGTCATTATCAATCACTTCTAGGGCTGTCTCCGCTTAAGAGCAGATAACCACCAGATCCAATCCAACAGACGACTTCTTCTTCTCAGAGAAAAATCTTTAACACATCTTAGATTTTAAGCAAGATCTTGCTCACATAGATGGCCCTAGGTCCGCAGTGCGGTATTCATTAGCTGCCTCCAGTTGCACACACGAAGTTAAAAGAGGTCTCTTCCTACTTGGTTGGGTTGGTGTCTGTGTTAGAATTTATAGTAAAGCTGAGGTAGATAAATTCTTTTAGCTCTTTTCGGCGAGTTTTTGTTCTGGGCGTCGTTGTTGTGCGTCCCTCTTTGTTGGCGGAAAATATCATTTTGCCGCTTAACCCATTTTTGGTACTTCTGTTTCAACAATCGTAAACGACTCTTCAATTGTGTCCATGTCATTTACGTAGGCGAGTAACCCAACAGACTATTGACTTTTGACAGACAGTGGCTTTGGAACTGCCTTCTGAATTTCGCACAATCATTTCAAAAGTAATGTTGTCAAAATCGCATTGTCTTGTTTAAGACCTTATTCGACTTTTGACTTTACGGGACAACGTGCAGTCACCTTAGTCATCCTTCACAGATGAATGAGTTTGTTGGGGGCGCAAAATTTAATGGCATTGAAGGTAGATGCCTCCATTTAGAACTCTTGAGTTTTCACTAAAATCCGCCAGAATGTGAAAGTTTGTTCTATGATCAAATATCTTGGCCTGAAGCCAATCTGGCAGGGGGCGATCAAATGTTGACGAATTGCCTTCTTTAGGATTGCTATTTGGATACTTTCGTGGACACATATTAGGTGGACGAGTTGATGTATACTCCGTATCTAATCATCACATGGTTAAATGGTTCATTCTACCTGACGGTAAGATGTCATCGTCCAAGAATTCCTGGACTTCTCTAGTAGTTAATGAAACCCGGTGGAATCAAGCAGGTCGCTTTATAGAAATTAAAGAGCAGAACAAGTGAAGAAGTAATAGTTCCATTATATCCCGCAGATTATTCATTAAGTCTGTGTTCTTTTCCCAAGATAATCGTGTGGAGGTTGTACTTCCCCACTGTATTACTAGAGATGCCCTCCTTGCCTAGCTCCAAAGACGATTTCTGCGTCACATTTAGAGCATTGCTTGTAGGTTTTGTCGAAGAGTTCTTTGGTAATATCGTCCTTCTCCTCTTTCGGGAAGTAGGCGTTTGGAAATTTATGCTAATGTTTGTCAGGCGTTCGCTCATGACTGGTTCCCGATTCAATTTTTTTATTTTTTTAACGACAATAACAGATTCGAATAAATTCTGCGAGTGATGTCATCGTTGCACTGGTTGTCTGTAACATTCATCTCCATTTCGTTGGGGCCATCCCATCGCTTTGCTTTAATGGAGGAAAAGTCCGTTTTATAGCAGGCGAGTTCGATCGGAGATGCTCTTTACGTCAAATTCAAATCTGTTTTCTTGTATCGAATGAGGATTTAGCCAAATTTGAGTAAACCTTCTGTAAAACCTATCACGTCTGAGGTTCTACTGCTGTAGCCCAATCAGTTTGTTGACCATGTCCTTCCTTAACTTGCTCAATAGATTTTTGTTTTAAGACGCGTCCCTTGGTAATTGGCACGAATTATAACATCGCATATCTCAAACGAGTATACTTACTGGACAGGGTACACTGAGATACCCGATATTGCCAAGTGGCATATGCGTAGGCTTTGTAAGCTATTCTCTTTGTTCAGTTAAGAGACTTTGTGCTCTGTTCACTTTGTGGCAAGGCAGATTTAGAATCTCTTCATTGTCTTTCAGGAGGCCTAGGAAGTGTTTCCCTCTCATTGGTTGAATATTGTGAATATCATTTACCAGGTTTTGATTTCTGTCTTGTCAGGGACGTGCATCTTTTCTGGATTATATTGGAGCCTTAAACACTGTCATCAACCTTTAATTCAGTCAAAGATATTTGTAAGCATATGCACCTCACAACTTTGAAATAGAAATCGTACATCAAGCACAGAGGATTTTCCTCGCTTCCTGCAGTAAATTTAACCCAAAACTGGAAAGTGAACATGTTGTCTCGGCAAATTGTTCCTTGCTTCAATTTCCAGTGACAGTTAAAATAAACGGGTACATCACTTGGCGTGATATCACCGCATATATCATTTGTAAGAAGGTGCATTCCCACAATACCTGTCAACAACAACCCAGCGAAAACCTCCGAAAACCTTGCGACATCTTACGAGTACTTGCTACAACTTCCGGATCATTGTCCTCTTGGTTAAATTAAATCTTAACACATGACTCTCATATTACATATGTACATATGGATGCGACAGATATTGTAATTTCGCCTCAGTACAATGTAATAACAAGAATATCTTCTCACGATGAAATACGAGTACCCAACATTACATGAATAAAAATAACCAGATTAAAATCGGTGATCCAGTGATCACCGCAAAGGCAAAACATGTGTGCGTCTGCACCCTGACATGGCTCCATTGAACCGGTCAGACGTGTTTCATTTTGGAAATGCCTTAAAAATGAATGCGAGGTAATTAAATTTTAATCCTAAATGATCTTACGAAAATACCGAAATCTGGGAAGCGTGTGTGAATTCCGGATTACTTATGAAACCTGTCACAAGTTTAATTGGGTGTCAACTGATCAGTGTAATTCCTAAAGCAAAGAATGGGGATCCATTACCGCACTGAAAGAGAATACTCGTATTCAAGTAAAGTTCATAAAAGCCATGGGACGGCAATGTTTCCGGGAGAAAGATACAACAAGTGATTTATTCTACAAAAATATTCCATGCAAGTATAAAAGTGGAATGAGGGATTCCAGCAAGATTAACTCGTTCTGTCAACCCCAAAGACTACCTACTAGTTTTAGGTCAGGTAGGGATAGTGAAATGAGGGCATCAGTAAGGCTTATCGACGATTTTTGGCTAACTTGTACTCAGTTGCATGAAAACATTGGTCCGACTTTTGGTAATGACTTTTTTCGATACTCGTTTCAGCTTAAGTAGTAAGCGAAACAAACTTATAAGCTCGAGTTTTTACAATTCTGTAGGACCGGAAGGAATCATTAGATCAGAAATGCAGTATGATTTTAGATTTAGTGACATTTCGATCTCTGCCTGATTCATCTATTCGGTCTTGGCTGCATTCCAAAGCATGTAGTAACGTAAAGTAGTTTCTGTATGAAAACCCAACAAAACCTCTCACATTACCTTCTGAGGCCTAGCACTTATCAGCATGTTTGTTTTATGCAAATGAGCAAGAACCTCGTTTCTTTGAACATACTCGTAAAGTTCCATTGCACACTTCAAGATGGTGTAGGACCTCTTCCATTTGCGTTTGTCATTTAAGGCAAGGTAATGCCTCCTCGGGCAACTGCATAAAGTCGCTATCTCAAATGTCTAATGCGTGTTTGTCTAGCCAGGTCAGTGTCGCTTTTCGCCTGTATGTTGCATCCCATTCTGTAAAGTCCGTCAACTCAAAGAGCCCAAAAATCACTTACTTCGTTCAAAATGTTTAAGGATATCTTCACCCGCCAAAAGCTAAGTCTGGGATGATAAGGGGCCTATATAGTAGGCTCTCTCTCATGGTTTCGAGGCAGGCAGCTGCTACATAACCCTCAAATATTACGAGTAAAGAAAGGAGTTCGTTGTGTGGCAATAGTGATATTTCGTTCCGCACCAAAGCCTGCTAGACTTCAGCACATTCACGATTTGCAAGATGATTCCCGAGCTATGCAAAATATACCACGAAGAGATCCCTAGTTTTGTGAAGAATGCTGGCAGGAATATACAGAGGAATATACAAGGAGCTTACAGAGTGGCACTGCAACGAAGGACGAGAGCCGTTTATGAGCTTTACAATCGGAAGATACTGGAAGAATATCAGCTTCTCCAGAAGAAGAAAGAGGCTCTACTCCAGGAATAACATAGAGAAGTCTTACCTGCCGATAAAAACAACATGTCAAAGCAAAAAGTCCCGTTCAGAAGCCCAGGTGATGAAGCACAACCAAGAAGAAAGAAAGTACCATTCAACACAGATGATGATAGCCAAAACTTCCGTCCATCTGACTTAATGAAGTAAACAAAGCACCTGGGCCTGATAGCATACCGGCCATGGTACCTTTATAAAACTGCAGCAAATGACTTTACAGAGATTAAGCACTGAGTGGAATGTCAGTATCGTTTGCCCAGAAAAAGTTAATTCCTTAACGCGTCAGGAACCCTTTATCAAATATCTGATTGGCCGTATCAGTGCGGCTTGAAACAAACAAGGGTTGCAATCGATCAAATCTTCACACTCTTAAGATCCTGGGAAAAACCCCAAACTCAAATCTATCTAAACCATCTTTTAATCAATTTTAGGAACGCATATGACAGCATTTATGGAGACGAGCTATGTAGAACCATGTCTGATTTGATGACATGAAAGGTTTTAAACACGGTGATGTGCTGTTATATGACTGCAAACATCATACTTTAAAGAAATTTGCGGAACTAACAAGCACAAGTTTTCAAAAGTCTGTGCAGCTACTAGCGTATGTCGAAGATACCAACATAATTGGTAGAACTCAGCGGGCTATCGCCGGTCAAAACAAAGTAATCGCTGGCAACAAGAAGGGACATACGACATCAACAACAAATCGAATCGAATCGAAGACCAGTCTGGTCTGGTAAAAATTTTGCTGAAAATACCTCAGCTGAAAAAAACGATTAAGCAATTTCGCCAAAAGCCGTGTCTCCGTGCTAAGCAGGCGATTGTGTAGGTAGGCCCTATGTCGAGATCATCCCATTTTATCATTTTATCGAAAGCGAATAAAGACAACTTCAGGCCAAGAAAAATTCTTCCAAAAATATTCGGTTCCGTTTGTATGTACGGGCTTTGAAGAAAAGATACAGCAACGAATTATACAAGCTGTACAGCGTCGTCGATCTAGGCAGAAAACTGAGCATCAGAGATCAAAGATTGCTAGGACTTGAGGAGTAAATGGACACCAACGCTTCAGCCTGCAGAGTCCTCCAGTCTATCACGGAGGTTAGGCGCGCACACAAGTGGAAGGGGACATCTATTGGCTTGGGGTTCGCAACTGGAGGCATATGGTTAATGACCGGACTAAAGGGACCGGGTTGTTAGTAGAGGCCCAGGTTTATCCAGAACTGTAATACATCAGTAAGTAGGTGTATAACCACCACCGCAGCTTAGGAGTATTATCACTTTTGTGACTAATATATGTAAGTAGGTAAAGTAGAGGGTAGTAGCTACAGTCCGGCCATGATCTCATCGATCGCGGCCAGGCATCCCCAAGGTTTTTACCTCTTCTTATATAGGCGCTATGTCGACAGCTTCACCTTATTCCGATGACTCCTGAAGCGTTTCCTACGAATCTTTCGTTAGATTGGGCTAAAACAAGGCAGAGATGTCCACGTTGTAGTAGGAAGAATCGAATACTTTCTAAATTTTCTAAATGGTCAGCGAACTTCTTGATGTTCCTCAGTAGAAATGACTGACGGGGCTCTGCACTTCTGATAGACACTTAGTTGATACAACAACGCCCGGTCCTTATTGTGAAAGTGTGGTGTACTTAAGGCACTGAAGTACTTATAATTTTTTACATAATGTGGATGATTAGTTTAAATGGTGCAAGTCCTCATGACTTATGCGGCTATCCTTGGGTAAAAAATATGGAATAGCAGCATATACCAGGTTTGAAAGATTTAAATATTAACCGAAAATCTACCCGGAAACCATCAATAGAGCGGTGTTCACTGCTTATAGGACGTAAAGCTGTTCAAACCTGGCGTTGATATAGAATCTAAGCCCATAGTCATTAGCCTTCTATCCATAGCTTTCTCATCGCAAGAGATTCGGCAATCGAAATATTTTGAACGGACGACTACCGAACCAATAAACATTCCAACGCAGTACTCTTACAACAATTCTCCACTGAACGACCAAAAAGAAATCTGATGGAAGTGAAATCGCATCAGATTTCAACAGAGGACTATCCCCTGAATGCCACTCGGGGCCCTCAAAACTGGTCCATAGAAAAACAGAAAAAGGATGAGCTGCAGATGAGCTAACTTCATAGTTTCAAACTTGTTTACCTATCCCAAATAATATGGCAATTATATCTGCAGTTCTCGCTCTTCCTTCGTTCAAGCCAAATTACAAGACCAAATCTTCCAAGACGATTGAAATATAGGTTTCCATCGATAATTAATCAATTGTCATCTTATTAATCTTGAGGTTCCGCGTGCTGTCATCACTTCAAACTTCAATTTAAGTACGTGACTTGAAAACCCTTCACGCGCCTCGCCTTAAGCCCTCAGATACTCACGATTCCTAAAGACACTTTTAGTAGACTATGGTAAAAGCCAAAAAAAAGGGCTTTCATTGCAGTGTCATGCAATGACAAATGGTTACCTCTGCTGAACACCCTCAGCTGTGCTTTGTTTTCGCTTAATCCACCTCATCAGTCACTACAAACCATCATGATTTCAAGTATTTGACCTTCTCCTCGTTCAGCTGGATGCTGTGCATCTCGTCTTATGATTTCCTAAAAAATTGGTTTTCAAATCAATTCGTGTAATATGTGCTCCGCACTCTTCCTTTCTCTCTATTAAATAACACATTAGAGAACCTATTGCTGGCACGAACTCATCTCACCTGTCAATTAAACGAACAGAATCATTTCAAAGTCTTCAAACCAAAAAAAAAAAAACAACAATTTTTAATAACGACTTTCATATTCATCTTCAGTCTCCCGGTGTGCCCTAGAGGCAACTCTAGAGAATGCACAATGCACCTTCAAGAGTACGAAGTACGTCGTTTCCTGTTCATGAAATTTCTTACACATGAATACCCCCAAGTACCACCGACCTCCAGTAGCTGAAGAGTGAAGGCTCAGATGGAGTTGTATCTAAGTCTGATAGTTGGAATCTACTCCAACTTATACTTTTACCAATAAATGTCATCCTCTTTCAGTTGGATGCAGTATGTTGTAGTTGTATTCCAAGCTGTCCCGTATCGTCAACAATAACAAGATCATTATGCCACACTCTCGTCTTCCCCTTCAGTCTGGTTATGTCAGAAATCAATGGATGTAACGACTCACGAGATCAAGGAGATGTCCAAAACTAAAACCTGAGCCAAAGAGCCTATAGAAACAAAAGAAGAAGACCAAACCATCCAAGACCACAGAGACCATCATCAGCAAAAACCAGTGAATCCCCCCATTGAAAGCGAAAACTGTATCATAAAAAACAACAAGAACACATTTGTGATGCTGCTGCTTCTGCATATGGTCTGTACTGTAAATACGAGTACATATTTGTAGATACAGATGCAGTATCTGGCACCTGAAAAAACAATGATGTACGCGTACACGCAAAAGATGATGGCCATAATGATACGACCAAACCACAAAATGAAGACCAAGAAGGCCATAAGACGATGACGACGACGACGACGACGACGATGATGATGATGATGGTGATGGTAGTTGTGGTTGAAGGTGATTCTGTTGCTCTTGTTACTGTTGCTTCGCGATGGTACTGCTACTTGACGACGACTACGACGAATACGACAACAACGACACTGATGATGATGATGATGATGATGATGATGGTACGATGTGCATTGGTCTATGTGAAGACCGCACCACCTCCGACACCGCCACCATGGAATCAAACCACCGGCTATAAAAGAAACTGCCAAAGTGTTCAACCGTACAGAAAGACGTTCCGCGTTCAACAGTGAATTACCAGCACGCTTCGGTGATACTACTTCATAATTACCAACTCATTTTCAAAATGAAACGATACTCAATGGTACATATTCATTCGAAATTTCTATTAAACTCGTATCTACTCGTAATCTCATCGAGAGATTAAAAAAATACAAAAGATACTCTCTAACTAAAATCAGTGTTACAAGGATACAAAAGAAAAAATCACTCACTAAAGTGTCATTGTCCTTCATCCGTAGGTCCTTTTCGCTGCCGCCATCATCGGTATGGCTCATGGATTACCCGAGCCACCGGTACAAAGTAGCTATGCTGCAGCTGCACCATCAGCGCCTAGCTATGGAGGACCAATACCTCAATATGGACCACCACCTCAGCTGCCAACCATTCATAAGCATGTTTACGTACATGTTCCGCCACCAGAGCCTGAATACCCTGAGGCACGGTAAGTACGAGTACTTAGAAAATTTTTTTCCAAAAAAAAAAAACAAACAAACACAAGACAACGGTTTTGGGTTAGTCTTTTGGATGAAAGTGAAAATCCCGTGGGACACTGGATGGTAAAAAGTGCTCTCAATCCCAACGAAAGTAGGTTGTACGAGTACGAGTATATGTGATGATGAAACTGAAAGTGAATCGAAGACGAAGAAGTCCATTGGAGTATGGATAGACACCAGTATGTGTGTGGCCATGTGTGCGCTGAAAGTTAGTGATCTGAAAAGTTTTGGTAATACCACAGGTGAAGAGTTTTGTAATGGATTTCGGTGTGCAAAAAAAAAACCACAAAATAGTTTTCTACTAACAAGAGCCTTGGGTAGGGGTGCCGTAAGTGATGTACCAAACGAGCGTGAAAGTATTTAAATTTGCATGACTACCCATGAGTGTGTGGCTGGGGAAGTGCTACCATGCTCTTGACGAAGTGAGAAGCTTGCAAAGTAAAGAAGTTGAGAAGCAATATTGACAAAAGTTTTCTTTCAATACCACTGGAGTTGTTGAAGCCGAAAACGTTGTACCAGGTGGAGGAAATTTGTCTTAAAAAGAGTTATTTTCTCACCTACGGAACCTCGGCCCATCATCCTCTGTTATTCACATCGTAGATACCTGTTACAAGAAGTAAAATTGGAGACTGGCAATTATTTGATAAAACTTGGCCTAAATTGTTCGATTCTTACATTACGTAGGGTCTAACGGGCCTAAGAATAAGAAGAAATATTTTATATTGTATCAGCTACCATTAAGAGAGATTGTACATGAATTTGGGAATTATTCTGAATTTTTTGACCCCTTGGCCTGAAATATTTTCCAGTCATTCATAACTTGATGTGCCATTCTCATCCATCTGTTTGACCTTTTCAGATCAGAATGATTCAGAAACCCTCAATTTCAAATTTGGTACAAGTTTTTGGAGCTTTCTGGCCTTTTTTCGGCGCAATAGTGTGACAATCTGGCATGGAACAAAATACTCCAAATGTAATATTTCTCTCCATTCACTAAACAATGTTTCCAATTCAAAACATACTGTCCAAAATTTCTGACCAATTTCTGATCTAGCAAGCATTTTTGACCAAATTTCTAGCCATTTACATCCAAATTGTTTATTGTCAGCCTTAAGTCTTTTCGAAGCTAAACAAAATACATTTCTTGGCTTTCTGATCAAATATGTCCTAAATTGTTTTAAAACAATTTAGCCTCTAAGTTTGCTAAAAAACAATAAGACATAGGCTCTTAACACATTCCCTCCAACAAAGCTTAAGATCATTTGGGACAATAACTGCTTAAATTTCTGTACTCGTGCTTGTCCAAGGAAAACTAGGTGGATGCCTAAATTTTCATAGAGCAGCCTTGATTTCTTAAATAAAGTTGCATCAGATTCCTCGTATTTGTTTTCTACAGAGCGAAGTGATCAACATAAATTGAAGAACTGTCTTAAAACTCACATACTTCTAATTCAAAGCCCCATAAATACTTAAGGTCTGGCCTAAATTTACAACATATAAGATTCCGAAACCGATCATTTGCAGCTTCTGAAGTATTTTAAGAATTTTTCTCATTCACTATAAGGCGCCATCAAGTTTTTGGCTCAAACTAAAGATCTTGTGGCAAGTTTTCCTTAAAATGGCCAATATCCCATCATTTCTTGACCATATATCAGTACTTCCCATATTTTTTTGGCTTACTCTTCAGATCAAGATAACAAAAGAATCATTTGATGTTCGTAAAGATCTCCCACATAATCATCTTCATCGATAGATTTATACCATTTATGTGTCAAGAACACGCATTCTGGCCCCACGCCAAATAATTATCCGAAATAGGTGGAATTTCAACTCATTACGGTGATCCCATTACAGATCAAACCGGTCGCTTGCCTAAAGTAATTCATCATCAGCAATCGATCGTGTTGTGACAGACGATTAGGCAACCTACTCCCTACTCGCCTACTCGTCTACAACCGCCACGATCGATTGATTGATCGATCGATGGTCATCTCTTCAATGTAATTACAAATTTGGTCCACCGAGTGTATACGAGAAAGATGCCTGTATCTTTGTTGAAAACCTAACCTGATGTGAAGATTAACGATCGTCGAATTGAATTTTGAGAGTTGAGAGTCGATCTTAGATGGTACGATCATCGTTGGTTCGATCATCCACAATCAAGCCATGAAAGATCACCGATCCTCAGCCATTCACACTGTATCTGAAGACAAGAACAACGGGGTCAGTGCGCCGCATTATGGTCATCGTCCATGATGATAGGAAGAAGGGAAAAGAAATCCAAAAGTCATCAGCATCACCATCACTATCGCTTGCACCTTTCGAAAAATCGAAAAGAGGCCTACCAGCAACGATGCACCCTTCACTTGCGTACCCAACAACTTCTATACGATCGGCATTCACTAATTGAAAAGATTCATTTTGTTGTTGTTGTTGTAATTAAACTGTCAGAGTACTCCTAATCGTTGTCGAAGTATCCTATACCCTTTCCATGCGGAAGAGATTTCATATCCATCAGCGCTCTGTATTCAAATTTGTTCAATTGAAACAGAAGTACGAGTAGTTACTCGCATTCGTACTCGTACTTGTACTCGTACTCGTGCAACATTCTCTAAAGTGTCGAATGTTCCAGGAAGTATATCACATGCACATCCCGTAAAATTACGAGTACTCCCCCCCAGCTGCAGCAGTTATTCGCACTTAGAAAGTAAAAGTATCCGAAGGCATTAATCTGCGACGTGAGGCGCTCTCGTTTCGCTGCGAAAGTCAAACAAAGTCTAACTGAAAACTGAAAAGTCTAAAGACTAAGCTAAATAAGAAGGCGAAAATGAAAGAAAACGAAGACCAAGACTAAACCAAAGTAGAAAAAGATACAAATACGACATGAGGTATCGAAGTGTGACTAAAACTTACCTAAGTGCCATAATTAGAGGGTTTTCTCGCACTCAACGCCTGGGTACAATGTAACGAGTAATCTGTCTGAAGTGATTTATTTCAATGTCTTCCCATTTCCGACATGCTTTAAGGTCTATCTAAATTGTAAATCTACTTTTTTGTTTGTATCTTTTGTAGAAAACCAATTGTAGTACCACCACCACAGAAACACTACAAGATCGTCTTCATTAAGGCTCCATCACCACCGGCACCAAAGGCTCCAATAATTCCACAAATTCAACAGAACGAGGAGAAGACTTTGGTTTATGTGTTGGTGAAGAAACCCGAGGAGCAACCAGATATTGTTATCCCAACACCAGCTCCAACTCAACCCAGCAAACCAGAGGTTTACTTCATTCGTTACAAGACTCAGGTAAGGTTTTTCAATCTTCTCCAACACCACCAAAGATTGACTGAATGATTTTTTGTATTTTTTTTTTTTGTAGAAGGAAGAGACTGGCCCATACCCAAATAGCATAGCTCCAGCTCCATCTGGTGAATATGGTGCCCCACAGCCACCACAGCCGGCGTTGCCACCAACTCCAAGCACAGCTTACGGTGCACCCCACTGATTGATCGTGTTGACAATTTAAAGAGAGGAGTCGAATGTTCTCATTGTTTTTTTTGTTGTAAATTAGGAATCGTTTTTGTTTTTTTTTTTGTATTTGTACGAGTAGGTCTAGGTAGTCTCTACGAGTACTCTTCGTTTAAATGTTTAAAATTTGTGTTTTTGCAATTACGTATCTTTCGTACTTTGAGTCTGTTTTTTTTTGTACGCTGTCAAATGAAGAATTGAAAATTGTTTTTTATACAAATTGAATGGAATGGTGTTTTATTATTATTGGCAACATCTTGCCAAAGATCCTACTCCAAAGCAAACTGTAGGGCTATGAATAGAGTATCTCGTTACTGAAAATCCGTAAATTTGATAATTGGAAAGCCAACTACGATCAATGTTTCCGAATGACATAATCTTCTCCAGTTTAACGGATGTGTCAACTCCTGCTGAATTTTTTTTTACTTGGTTACTCAATCAGGACCAGATTCTCCTTTATGACATTGTCTACAACCAAGACTTCCTTGTAGTTTAGAGTGTGGTCTTCCCATTACCTCTATCCAAAGTAAAGAAAGCCTTTGATGACTGCTGACAATGGTAGAGGTGAGAAAATACACTTTGTTTCGAACTTCGGATTACTCCGACATTTTTACAATCCCGTGAAAAAAGCGAGGATCTTAAGATACCTCTCCTTCGATCGAGCTCTTTAATTTCATCTATCGAAGGTTTCTTAGAAGCTTAAGCTCAGTAGATCCAATAGCGACTTCACTTAGCGTACTCTTACTTAAACTCTTTTCTACGAAAACCGATTCAGAAATCCACTGGTTTAATATCAATCTTTACGTCCATCATCTAACCTAATTATTTACTTACGGTGGGGCTTCAGTTCGGGATGGGCCTGGGCCTCAACCAACAAGCGTATTCAGCCAGATCTTTAGCTAGTTGCCTCCAGTTTCGCAAGCAAAGTTGGTTGAGGTCCCCTTAACTTGTGTACGCCATTTGAGTCGCGGTCTTCTTCTTTTGCGCTGCTTCCGTCTCATTACTATTAAAATTGCCACTGACACCACGGTGCTTTCTTCCAGATGATGATGTTGAAGAAATCGCATGACGCAGCAGCGCCTTGTCTAAATTCTTTTTTGACATCAAAGTTCTCGATGAGGTCTTTACCGATCTTAGTGGAGCAGCGTGCATTCTCCATTGTCATCCTACATCGCCCTGTATAGCTCGTTTCTTAAGACGCTGTCTTACGCGGACTTAAAATCGATGAATAGATGAATAGATGGTGTGTATTGATTTGGGCCTCATCGATTATTTTCAAGATTTACCATAGTTTGAATATTAAGTCGATGCTGGACTTTAATAGCTCTAAGCCGCACTGATATGGACGAATCAGGTTGTTGACAGCTGGCTTCAGGCATTCACATAATACTACGGATAAGATCTTGTAGGTTTTTTTTTTTATAGTTGGCGAGCGTTCAAGGGGTTATTAAAATGATTGCACACAGCGCGGGCGATGGAAAATTAGGGAGGATAGAAGGAGAGGTACCTATGTACGTTGGTGTTGAATGTTTGGAGGTTATAATGACTAGGAAATGAAGAGCTCGGCAGGGCATTCCATAAGCGAGTTTTTCGGCTTAGGAAAGAATCACGATATTTCAGGGTACGTACGAAAGTGGGCTTAAGGATGTACTGATGAGCATTTAGAGCGAGACGGGTGTTACGGTTGGAGATTTGAAGCGGCGGAATGCTACTGGCAATTTCTGAGAAGCACTGGTGGTGAAAATAGCGATAGAACAACGTGAAGCAGGAGACATTACGCCGCTGGTCGAGGGTGTCAATCGACTGTGTGGTATTAGCATCACTCTTTTAGTTTTATCGCACCGTTTTGAATCCTATCTAGTAGGCGCAAAGATGTCTCGGAGGCACCTGACCAGACGTGAGAATTGTACCCCAATTTTTGGGCGAATAAAAGCCTTACATTTATATTGAAGCCAGATCAGAGGGGGTGAAATATTTCTTACATCTCTTGAGGAATCCTAGACATTACGCAGCATTTTTGGCGACTTCGAATATGTGGTCATTCCAACGTAAGTTGTTATTGACACACATACCGAGAATGGAAAGTTTTTGGGTTAAACGATGCAAGTGCCATTCATAGATAATGGCTGGGTATTTGAATTTTGCTTAAGCCACAGCAGATAGCATTGTGTTTTGGAAGAATTAAATTCCACTCCAGTTGGTTGGTAGTCTCCCATGGTTATGCTGTTTATATCGGAATTTAATGAGCTTAACATACGCTGCCGTCCCTGTTCTACAGCCGAAGAGCAGGGATGTGATTCCGGGAACGAATATGAAAAGCAGAGAGTACTGTCGTCAGCAAAGGATTTAATTGGATTAGAAGTAGCAGATAAGAGATCATTGATGAAAATTAAAAAGAGTGTCGGACACAGAACAGAGCCCTGGGGCACACCAGCATTTATTTTGTGAATATCAGACTTGAAACCATCCAAGATAACTTGAATTGAGCGTTTCGAAAGGTAATTTCTAATCCATTAAAGAGGATAGTCCTCGATTCCATTGTAGCTTAGTAGCTCCTATTGTATACCGATCCCTCCCTTTTACGATGCCAGCTGCATGTTTATTACCGACGTATTGCATGGAATTTCTAAGTTTATGGTGACGTGATCGAAATGGTTTCATGAGAATTCTAGTGGTCAAATAGCCCGCCTTCAAGCAGAACCGGGGCGACGGTGGACCTTGCAAAAGTCAGACCTTTCGCCGTTTTCATGTCCTGTGTCCCTGCCATTTTGTGTGCCTCTACCGCATAATAGAGCGTCATGTTGAAGCTCTCTACCTTCGCCATGAACTTTTACATTTGTGACTGAGCTGACTATGCTAAAGAAATCGTCTGTTTCATCCAACTCAACCTTTTTGACGGAGCTATCACTGGATAATGCAGTTATTTCTGATCTTACCCTTGAACCTCGTCGTTAACATTCCGCCACCTTTAGCTCAATAGGACATAAGGTTGTCTCTGCCGTGTTCTTACGATATTTAAGAGTGCGGTCCGTGGTCTATGTGCCTTGCCCATCAATAACATAAGACGTTCAACGTACATCACATCTATTCAGAGGTAGAAGATGAACAACTTCGATGTTCACTGAATTGATGGCAGCACACATTCCAATGCAAATTTGTCTCCGTAGTTGTGATCCTTCAGCACATTATAGAAGTTTTATGGTGATCCATATCCATCCTATCCCATTTGGAAAATGCACTATGCCCTTGAGATCAGTTCCTAAGATCAGATTTTGAATCAGATTCTTTGCCACCTTGATGCAACGTTAATTTGGGGAACTCTACATCGAAATCACAATCACATGGTGGTTCCCACAATAGTGAACGGTCAACAGAGTAGATGCCATTTTGATGTGTGGCTTATCATCGGTATTCTGAAAGCCCAACGCTTCCAAACGGAGCATTTTCCTTCAAACCAGTAATTTGTTGATGTCAAGATACGACTGCGAATGCATGTATTTAAAATTGGAAAAAAATTGTGCCCCTAACTAAAGATCTGGTTACCTAGGGACGTTGATTAGAAGGATCAACCAAAAGTCCATCCAAAACTTCTACTCCACCTTGGTGGACAAAAATCAAAAAGGGCGGTCTAATTAAGTTCTCAGTTATAGAATATTTGTAAATAAATCAAATAGATACATTTAACCCCATACCCCTGTAACAATTTTCCGCATGAACACCGATCTGCAGTGACTTCTTTAACCTTGAAGTACTCGAAGCGTAACCAACTCCTCCTGCAACTCAAATGTATGTAACATCACTCAACCGCATCGCATAAATCAATCACCATCTTCTGCACACTGTGGGGTCCTGCTCGAAACTCTCAATGTACCTACCAAGAACCCAAGCAACTCATTTGCATACCCTTGTGCCTAATTAGGAATTCTTCTTTTGTTTTGGGAACGTTCCATCTGCACCATGTCCCAAGTAACTCGTACAAATATGCACGTTCGTCGGACCACACCAGATAAACTCCTCCCCGAGTACGAGTAGCTTGCGCACACTCCCAATCCCAGCTTTTGCCGTCGATCAAAGTGTTGAATTTGTAATTGCCAAAGACGCCCGACGGCGATGTTGATGGTGATGGCAACGTCTAGCACTATTTGAGGACACTCGTTAGAAACTGGTCGCTTCCATGGGGGGCAGGCCATAAATCTGAACTGGAGACTAATAGAAGTTGCCCCAGAGCACAAGCCACATGTATTCCTGCCCACTCTCTGATTAAGACCTCTATCTACCAATTACGGACAATTAATTGGGGTTGTCACGACAGCATCAGGGAGTCGCATCTTTTTGAACGCTTCAGTCCTCCAAACAAATTGATGCGAAACTTGCGTGTTCCATGATCATGAAACAACCGAACGAGTATCTAGGAGCAATATGCCGACATAGCAATCGACAAAAACTCATAATTCATACGGATGCGGGTCGAGTTCCAGATTCAGATCATGTTCATAATTGTAACATCTCATTTGAGATCGGCAATTTGAAGATGCTAATTGAGTGAGTCAATCCTTCAACGAGTTTTTCCTTTGTATCTTTTACCACAGACATGTCATAGAAGATTATTGAATAATCCTTCCGAAACCCATATGGGTTACAACTTTCAAAATATGAATTCAATTAGTCTCGACTCCCGGGCTGGTTGTATAACATATTGAGACACGAATTCATATCACTGAGTGGTGATAGATATCATGTCAGTGGAACGCATTTCATTTCATTGTAACTACGAGTATATCTACAAATTGGTGTACAAAAACTATCCCGCATGACTCGTGTGTTGAGAGTTGAAAGTGTTTGTGAATAGATATGGTTCCCATGGTTGGTACGAGTATCTGGCAGTAATGACCTTAACTACAAGTACTTCAATTTTTCTTGAACGAATATAATGTTGTGCTAAACCACAAAGAGTGGGTAGTGTAAAAAGTGGACGACATACCATAAATGTTTTGAGAGATCTCGCGAAAATGAGTGCAGTTTAATTTTACGAGGCGCGTTCGTTGTTAACTTTTTGCCACGACTTTGCACTCTTTAGCCTTCAAGTTGATGGGAAATCACCTTAACCTCGTAAAGAACGGATAACTAATGTTTTGACCTTACAAAGAAAAGCGAAAGTTTTGAAGAAAGACATGGTTCAGGAAGGTAGGATACTCGTATTTGTAAGACAACTAATGGTGAATTGCATTCACAATTTGTGAAGGTAAATCGATGAGTATTCGCTGATGGCTTTCGAAACGAGCATAGGAGTTTATTTATTGGTGTTCGTAGATTTAACAAAGAAAGGATAATGGTGTTTGTGGTAATTGGTCTGGGTATAAACCGCAGACCCCTAAAGCCGTCATACCAACGAACGTTTTCTGCTTCTTTGTTATTTAAATTCTTTTGGTGGTCTGTCATTCTAAGGTGCATGTTATCTCACACACTGGCTGACAGGGCTTCTTAAAATCAACGATAAGACAGAATTACTTGAAAAGAACTAAGATAGTGATGCTGATACTGGGGAAAAACATACTATGTCAATGTCCCAAAGGTGTAGTAGTAGTAGCAAAAGTACTTAAGGATCTTAGCATTCACAAATCCAGGCCCAGATGGTATGTCTCCCCTCCTTCTGAAGAGGTGTTCTTCCACGTTGGCTAAACCACTGCGTAGGCATTGTCATCTTTACTACTCTTTAGGACACAATTGAATATTGTTCTCTCTACTCCTATATACCCATTGAACTTTCTTTCTATTCTTTCCAAAGTCACGCTAATAAACTTTCACCTCATGAAATATCTCGAAACACAAAAATTTCTCAATGACCGGCAGCACAGTTTTCTTAGCAATAGGTCCACAGGTGATTTGATGACATGTCTCACCGAAAGGTGAAAATAAACCAAATATCAATCTGGCGAAAGCAGGATAGTCGCAATTGGTATATCTAAGGAATTCGACAGAGCTTGACATAAGGCTAAGAAAACGACTGAGCATTAGCGGCGTGTCAAAGAACGGTTTCCATAGCCATTACAGGTGCACTTCGTACCACTCATACAACACCTTTTTGCACCTAAAACCGCTTGATTTACAGTTTAAAAAACTTTCTAGAAGCAGTGCAATATGACAAACTAATTTGGTTCACTTCAGGGACAGAAGCTTCGGACACGACAAGGTGAGACTGTGCTAAACAGGCGGATAAGCTTGCAGGAAGAGGAGGGCTTATCGATAGTAGTAAAGTTGCCAATATCAAACCACCCCCCTGCACAGTAAGGGACACGAGAAAAAAATCATAAAGACTGCTAACCTCAGGTGGTCAAGTCTTTAAGTGCACAGGGTGTTCAAAGTTCTATGGCCACTTCTTCACGGTAAAAAATCTAGTAAATACAAGAATAAGCTAAGTACAATAATAGGAATCCTGACAGGGCAATGTCTCCTGCTGAAACACGCAACAATATTCAAATTGCTATATACGGACATTTGCAGATTCTGCTATGATCTTCAAGCTGTTGAGGACGTAGTCGAAGGAAATTCTTGGGTGAATTCATTTTTTTAAAACATAGACGTCACGGATTTCAAAGGCCTTCTGGGCTCTTGCAAAGAAATTGGATGTTTTACCAGGGAGATTGTTAAGATTTTTGCCCTTTAAATATAAATTCAACTGGTTCCACAAGGATCGCGATGGGCCCGTTTTGGTGCAAGTAATTGTGTGATGAGACACTCCTGTTTTAACTTAACCTAACCTTGGCATTAGGTTCTTTATTCGAAAATAGAGGTCTGCATATCAGGTAAACTTCATTACTGCATTAACAGCTGGAAAAGTAAAATGAATGAATCGCTTGATACCTGATTACTGTGTGAGTATTGCACCCATTTTAAACTAAACACTTAGTGCAGTGTACTCATAAAGAACGGGTATTCAAAAATAGGTATGCATAAACAAGTGAACACTACACCGAATACACCGAGTACCTACACCGAGTACACCGAGTACACCCAGTACACCGAGTACCTACACTACTTATATTTGTTGTAAGGCGAGCTTTTTAAATGGGAAATGGCTATTAGTAAAAGGTATACTAATTGTAAATATATCCCCTATATAGAAAAAGGCAGTATGATGACAGTAGGTATGTAATTGTAATAAAATAAACAAATTATTGTAGTATTATTATTTTTTTTAATATTAGATCCTTACAAATTTCAATTTGATTTATATTGGAGTGTAGAAACATTATTTGATTAACCAAAGCTAGGTCAGATCCAATTCAATAACGTTTTTTTCTGAAACTAACATTCGTAGCTTATATATTGCAACTAAATTTAAAGAGAAATGCCAAGTCAACTTAGTGCAAGTGACACCAATGCAAAACATCAAAATCTTCATGAAAATTACATTTACGTGTTCATATGGCAGTATACGATTGCATTTCATATGAAATATGATATCGACCAAATGACTTTCGCGGCTTTTCTCGGAGCGCCACCCAAATTTCGATGACCGCATAAATTGGGCCCAGTATTATTGATAGAATTGGTTAAGCTGGATTTTTTAAGCATCAACAGTCTGTAGATTATCCCCACAAACGCGTGAGTTTACGTTACCCAAAACAATGAAGTCTGATGACATTAAAACATACAATCTTGATTGCCAGTTGACGTTGCCGAAACTCAAGATAACCATGCTGTCGAATTTGTTGTGCATAGAATCTCCTGCATGGTGTAGGACAACTTGCCATTGGGATCATATCTTCCAATTTAAGCCTCAAAACACTGATTATCATTGCACCATACCTTTCGCGGATAATCGTTATGATGATGCCAGCTTTATTTTGATAGAACTACGAGTCAATAGAACGAAATCCACGCCAAATAGTGACCTTCTTTAACCCTCTACTGCACAAGAAGCCATATATGGCTTTTGATTTTACGGCTATGACTGCTTAAACTGCGTAACTGCCATTGGAAATTAACTATTAAGGCCGTTTAGATAAATCAATTGTTGATGTGTATATGTAAATTTGGTCACCTTTATCTCTGCACAAGTGCAAAGAACTGCGGTCAAATTCAATAGGGCGCATTGTTAAGGCTCAGTTCAAAAACATAGAAAAAGAAATTGTTTTATTTTTGAGTGGCGAGTACCTCCAAAGGTAATAATATTTTTTTTTATAAGATTTGATACCAGTAAGTAAAATTCATGTGTTAAAATTGCAGTTTTAAATGTGTGATTCAAGATACAACGGGTTTTTAGCAACGTCCATATATGGCTCCTTGTGCATTTACTGAAATATTCACTAAATTTCAGGGTCTCAGATATGGCTCCTTGTGCATACGAAGACGGTTATGCGAGTTCCCCGAGTTCTACAGTGACTAAATAATGACTCCATCACGTTCGTTTTACAATAAAACGCGATTTTGTACTATTCCTGGTTATGGATTTCAGAGTGAAGACGAAATCCTCGAGTCAGAAGACCTCAGACATCAACGGGACGGCGTCATGAGTTTCCGCTAAGTTCCGTTGATTTGGATTCAACTGACCGAGTTCCAAAATGGCAAAAACAAGATAGCAATGCCAAAATGATAGTCCATACAGGTCTTTCATTATACGCAAAGTCAACCTGTTCTTGAACAAGGATTGAAATTGCTTTGCTTCATCCTACTTATAAATTTTTTTGAACTATTTTCCGTTTTTAATGTGATGATGATGATAAAATGATGGCAACGATTAGTATAAGGCCTCGTAGAAGTAGCATCTTCCGACAGGTGCTGGTTCCTTAAATGACGAGAATGAGCCTCTGCAGCCGAACATCTTGCAGCTCTGCTAATAAGTCCTACCTCACGCCTCCCCATGGCGCCATCTGGGAATCTCACTAGAGGTTGCGAAGTGAAGGGGGCAAATGGCGAGTTTCCTGCGCCATTAACCAGGATTAGTGTCGGAAAAACAAAACAAGACCTTATCCGGGCTACTCCGACATATTTGGAGCTCAGGCCGGAAAGGATTTCCAGGACTTAGTCAGGGTCCTGGAAAAGAGATGGTGGCGGACGAGCCCTATAAGGGCCAACGGCAGCGCTCACATCTCGGAACGGGTTACTGGCTTCGGTGTAACCGACCCCTCGTCCTAGGGGCACTCAAAGTGGAACTGGTCCTCCAGGTTGGGGGTTGTGCCGCCGGGGTAACTGCCCGGCCATTTAAAAAAGATTAAGTTACGAAGCATCACCAAGCCTCGGATATGGACGGATCTACTGTTGACAACCCACGCAAACGATTTAAGGACAATGAGCTTCGGATATGCACGTGGAATGTTAGATCCCTTAATTGACCACGTACAGCCGAGCAACTAGCGGAGGCCCTAGACTGCTGCAAAGCAGACATATCCGCCATCCAAGAAATGCGATGGGATGGGCCGGACAAAAAGAAGATGAAAAACTGCGACATCTACTACGGCAATTGCTATCGACGGCAAAAGCAGCGCATATTTGGATGCGGATTTGTTGTCGGAGGCAGACTAAGACGAGAAGTCCTCAGCTTCCGGCATGTGAGCGAGCGCCTCGTAGCAATCCGCATCAAGGCTAAATTCGCCAACATAAGCCTCTAATGCGCGCATGCCCCCACAGAGGAGAAAAATGACGACACCAAGGATGCCTTCTATGAGCTCCTCAACAAGACCTACGAGCAATGCCCTTACTATGACATTAAAACTGTCCTCGGTGATTTTAATGCAAAGCTAGGAAGAGAAGGTATCTTTGGTGGAACAATCGGAAAATATAGCCTGCACAATACCACCTCCGATAACGGATTCAGGCTAATCGACTTTGCGGCGGGGCGAAGCATTGTCGTGGCTAGCACGCGGTTCCCACATCTCGACATACACAAGGGGACTTGGGGAACTCCTGATCAATCAACAGTCAACCAGATTGATCACATTGCGATCGACGCAAGACACTCCTCCAGCATTATGGATGTCCGTACGTTCCGAGGAGCCAACATCGACTCGGACCATTACCTTGTTGTAGCCAAGGTACGTTTGCGGATATCCCAAACTACGCCAAGACAAACTAATGTTGTGAGAAAATTCGACGTCAGACGGCTACAATCGCAAGAGATCGCCAAGTCCTTCTCCGATCGAGTGTCTCTTAATCTCTTAAGAGGTCCAATGCCGCCAGCATCAAGCATCGAAGACCATTGGAAACACCGCCAAAACGCCATCAGAGATGCCGCTTCTGATGTGCTGGGTTTCACTCGTCCACCACAACGAAACCCCTGGTTCGATGATGAATGCCGGCAAGCACATGCAGCTAAGCAAGATGCATATAACGCGGCGCTGCTTAGAAAGACCAGAGCTGCTCATGAGCTCTATGAGCGGAAGAGGAGAGACGAGCACCGGCTTCTCAGGAGGAAGAAGAAAGAGCATGAGAAGCGCGCGATCGAGGAAATTGAGAGATGCTACTCCAGGAATGAGGTTTGGAAGTTTTACCAAAAGGTAAAAATAACATGCCGCGGAAACAAACCCCGAACCGAAGCCTGTAGAGATAAACAAGGGAACATCGTAGTAGAATCGCAGTCGATGCTGAGGATTTGGAAAGATCATTTCTGCAGACTGTATAACGGATGGACCAAATACCGCTGTCAGGCAGAATCAACCTTTCAACCTGGACGATGATGACCAACAATTCCGTCCACCCGACCTGGATGAAGTGAAGATAGCCATATCGAAGCTTAAGTCCAACAAAGCTGCTGGAGCGGATGGCCTGACTGCCGAGCTCTTCAAAGCGGCAGGCGATGACTTGGTAAGGAGCATACACCAACTCATTTGTAAAATATGGTCGGACGAAAGTATGCCTGATGAATGGAACCTCAGCATTGTTTGTCCAATTCTCAAGAAAGGAGACCCTCTGAACTGCGCCAACTACAGAGGCATCAGTCTCCTTAACATCGCATATAAGATCTTATCCGCCGTATTGTGTGAACGCCTGAAGCCGTTCGTCAACAACCTGATAGGTCCATATCAGTGTGGCTTCAGGCCAGGAAAGTCCACCATCGAACAGATATTCACACTACGGCAAATCTTGGAGAAGACCCATGAGCTTCAGATCGATACCCACCACCTATTCATCGATTTTAAGTCCGCGTATGACAGCATCTATAGAGACGGGCTACATAGAGCAATGTCTAGTTTTGGCATCCCTGCCAAACTCGTCCGTCTGTGCAGGATGACGATGGAGAATGCACGCTGCTCCATCAAGGTCGGTAAAGATCTCACCGAGACCTTTGATGTCCAGAAAGGATTTAGACAAGGCGATGCGCTGTCATGCGATTTTTTCAACATCGTACTTGAAAGAATAGTGCAAAACTCACGAGCAAACACAAGAGGCACTATCTTTCAAAAGACCGTCCAACTACTCGCATACGCCGACGATATTGACATAATCGGGAGAAAGCAGCGTGATATCAGTGGCGCTTTCGCGAGTATTGAGACGGAAGCGGCGAAAATGGGTTTAGCGGTCAATGAGGGCAAGACCAAATATATGCTGTCAAGCAAAAAGGACAACCAACACCGACGTCTCGGGCAGAACGTCACCCTCGACAGATAAAACTTTGAGGTAGTTAAGGGCTTTGTCTACCTAGGCTCTGCTATAAATACAGACAACGACACCAGCGCTGAGATCAAGCGAAGAATAACTCTTGCCAACCGCTGTTTCTTTGGGTTAAGAAGGCAATTGAGTAGCAAAGCCCTCTCTCGGACAACAAAAGTCACCCTTTATAAGACTTTAATAATCCCGGTGCTGCTCTATGGCGCAGAGGCATGGACATTATCAAAAATGGATGAGGGTGTTCTTGGTTGCTTCGAGAGAAAAGTCCTTCGGGCGATCTTCGGTCATGTCTGCATTGACGGTGAGTGGAGGAGGAGATACAACGACGAACTGTATTGACTGTACAGCGACATAGACCTAGCCAGAAGAGTGAAGATCCAAAGACTGAGATGGCTGGGTCATGTAGAGCGCATGGACACCAATGCTCCGGTCCGAAAAGTCTTCGAATCCGCCCCCGAGGGACAGCGCATTAGAGTGGAAGAGGACCTCAGCCAACTTAGCGTGCGAAACTGGAGGCAGCTAGCCAGGGATCGAGCTAGCTGGAGAAGCTTGTTGACTGAGGCCCAGGTCCAGCCCGGACTGTAGCGCCACCTAACCTAAAGTAAGTAAGTAATGTTCTTTTTAATGAATAAAGTATTTAAAACAAAAAAATTGTTCTTTTGATTGGACGAAATGCAATACTTCACAATTTTTTTGTTTTTATTTGAAAATGTGCTAACTGCACAAGCAGCCATATATGGCGAAATTTTGTGTTTTTTTTAATAAAAGCAAATTTAATTTTAATTTTCATTTGATCATAATGCAAGCAGTAGAGGGTTAATGCATTTGCAACTGATGGGTTTCATGTGGATTGTTTTCTACCCCAATACGACAATGTTGACATACATACATATGTAGCCATTTATGCAAAAATGGGCTCGAAGCTGGAGATTCCATCCGAAATTGGAGTCCACTTATGTACAACTTTTTCAAAGCCCAGTGAGCAAATGATCGATGCTGGCTATGGTTTCTTGCCTTCAGTTTCTGTGTCAATTGAATTTTATACAGGTGCAGATCTAAGTTCTGAAGCAAAATTCGCCAAGTTTACATCTGCGAAAGGTCAAGTTCTTTAGCCCGACAAGGAATAGGCTGCCTTAGACTTAGACTTGGAATAGACTAGCTTAATTCTGTAATTCTTCATTAAACCAGTTTATTTGAATGTGTCCGCCTAACGACAAAAAAGATCCAACATGGAACGTAGCTCGAACTAGTTATTTTAAAAGTAAAATTTGCACCCGCTTCGCAACTCTGTATTTTTTTAATAATATTTGCCCAATATTAACTACTGTAACATCTAAAGTTGTACTGTACGAGTATTATAACTATAACCTCATACACTGTCAAAGTTTGAGCACCCTTTTCACTTAATTCACATTCAAATTAGATAAAAGATTGCTAACTTTGTTCTTTGAATTCTGAACCATTGCAGCCGTTTCATTCAGAGCACTCAGTGTACTCGGTGTACTCGGTGTACTCAGTGTATTTTGCACAGATAACAATGTACTCATGTTTGCTATTAAGTGACCGAGTATCGTCCAGTTCCCGGTCTGTTGTGGTGTGTTACACTACTTCACTGCACACTAAGTAGAAAAATGACACTGAATAGTGTACACTGAAGTACTGCACTCGGTTGGTGAGATTCATGCAGACCTCTAGTCGAAAATGCGTGCATTTGAGATGTACGACTCTCTTTTTAAATTGATTAGCAATTGCCTTTCGGAACGTTAAATTCAAGCTGTATTGAATATACAGGTATTCAAGTCCGACATTCAGTAAATAAATGCTGGAGTTCCCAAAGGTTCTGTTCTGTCTCCGACCCTTTTTTTTAATTTTCATCAATGACCTCTTATCTGCTACTTCTAATTTAATGTATTATTTTGCTGACGATAGTACTCTCTGGTTTTCTTGTACAGTGAAAACGTATGGTAAGCTCATTTAATTCCCCAATTATTTCTAATTGGAACATCAACACAGAATGTTGTCTGCTGTCGTTAAAGCGAAATTTGAACATACAGCCATCATCTATGAATGGCACTTGCACATTCGAAACTGAAACTGAAAAACAGGTTATTCTCGATATGCATGTCAATGACAACGTTCGTTAGAATGACCACACATTCGATGTCGCAAAAAATGCTGCGAAATATGTAGGTTTCCTAAAACGATGTAGGAAATACATTTCCCCGTCTAATCTGGCATCGGTACACAAGCCCAGTTCTGACGCTTTTTTCACTACCGGTAATCTGGTAGTAGCATTCCACCCCTTCAACCCTAACACCCATCCCCCTATAAAAGCGCATCAGTACTCCCTCAAGCCTATTCTCAGATGCACTTTAAGAAGTCCTGATTCTTTCCTGTGATTCTCGCTTAAGGAATTTATTGCTCAGCTCACTATTTTCTAGTCATTGAAACTTGAAAATATTTGAGACCAACGTACTTATACATAGGTACCTCTTTTTTCTTCCCGCTTTCCTTGGCTTTACGATCTAGGATGGACCGGGACCTCAACCAACAAGCGTCTCTCGCCAGCTCGATCGCTGGCTAGCTGCCTCCAGTTTCGCACGCTAGGTTGGCTGAGGTACCCTTCCACTTGCGTGCGCCACCTGAGTCTTGGTCTTCCTCTACTACGCTGTCCTCGGGAGCTCTACATGACCCAGCCATCTCAGTCTTTGGATCTTAACTCTTCTGGTTAGGTCGATGTCGCTATACAGTCTATACAGTTCGTCTTTGCATAGCCTCCTCCACTCAACGTCAATGCATACGGGACTAAAGATCACTCGAAAAGCGTTTCTCTCAAATCAGCCAAGAGTACCCTCATCCATTTTCTTTGCTTCTGCGGCATAGAGCAGGGCTCGCAATGTCAAGGTCTTAATTCCCTTCCTAGCCCAAAGAAGCAGCTATTGGCAACAGTTGTTCCTCGGTAGAAGAAATAGGGTAGGCACTGAGAGATGTAGACATAACGATATCCAGTATTGCAACTATTTGCTGTACATCAATTGTGCTTAAACTTAATACTTGCACGTGGTAACCGTCGCGTACAGGTCGATGTCCGTCCGGATTCCACCTACTAAACTTATGGAATCCACTGTGAAGAAAACATCCCGGAATAAAAATTTCACAGAACATGGAGTAATTGTATTTTTATGAAATGAAACCAAATGATAACAATAGCTAGGTCTTGTGCATTCATCACAAAAACACAACAGCAGAGCATTAATTGTTGGATAGCGGGTAAAAAAATCAAAATTTTCATGAAAAATATTTCTCAAAAAATAGCTCCACTTATCAGGTTTTCAATTAAGTTGCACTGATCAGTATAATAATGTAAAGTGAACTTGCAACTTCGTGAATACCCATCTTCTATTCACTGAAATTGTTCATACAGTTCTGCCCTAAACAGGATTCACCATAGATTCTTCTGCTGGTGTTTATGACTGAAAACCTTATTTTCCAAAAATTCATTCCACTCAGAGATGTGTAATTAACACACACGCCCCCCCCCCCCCCCCCCATCCTTGCAATATTTTCGGAATGAAATAATTTTTGTGAATGAAAGTAATTACCAATCGCATTAAGAACTTATTGTTCACATTACAACACCACCATAACCACCCCGACATAATGCTTTGCATCCTGCATACTCTTTTCCACTCATATCCAACAATTGAATTAAATTATTCCTTTTTTGCATCCTTCAATGGATCGCATCGGGGGAAAAAAAACTATGGAAACGATGTCGTACTACAAAGGAAAAATCCATTAGCACTCTCTGACAGGGTGTTCAAATGTTCACATGCTCATACCCAGCTCATGTAGCATTCAAAAAGAATCCTTAATGAAATTATAATTATATGAAGGATTTTCGACTGCTGCAACATGGGGACGGACGGGACCAACTTTGAGGAGGGTGGCTGATATATGAATCAATACTGCTCCTTTATAAGAGTATTCGTTCGAATAAGGTTCGCCGTACATGATTTCATAAGCGCTCTGCTTTAATCGTGAAAATTTTATATAATTCACCAGCCAGAGTGTCTGTGGTCCTGGTCGTCGCGTCTTTTCCAAAATACAAGAAAGAAAATCTGCCTTCGGAAAAATAATCGAAGAAGACAGCCGACTCCTTTTATCCTTCTCCAATAGAGCTGTCATAAATCATTGAGAGATTATTTATGGAAATCCTTGTGGATACTTTGCCGACATTTTTGCTGACATCCATTAGTCTTAGTCAGTGGGTTAAGTAAATGGCTTTCCTTGAACGACTTTCGTACTTATGATACGAAGCGAATAACTGATTCCCTGCAAATGAAGCATTTTAAGTGATGTTTTGGGCATGACTGCGCACTGACATATCCCCGGTTAGTAAATATTCATAAACGTTTCTGAATAGTTGATTTTGGGATAGCATGGGGGACTTGTAAGGTGTAGTTTGTTGCCTCAGGCGTCGGAAGTATTTTTCTTCAATGAAATGTCTCCACAATTGAAGAAACCTACGTAGGACTCTTTCACTTGGTTATGTATGGAAAGTAAAACACTCTCCGCGAGCCTTATCATCCCAAGCTTCGTGCTTTGCTTCAATCTTTCAAAACCTTCGCATTTGTTAGTCCAGATTGACCACATGGAAGGAGCTGTTCATATTCTTGTGGTGTACATTGCTGGGTATTTACCAGCTTAGTTCTGTCTTTTGAACTGTCAGTGAATTCTGAACTTTGTCTTCCTGATCTATAAAAGAACTGATCGGCTGGATTTAAACCACTAGAGTGGTTCTATTTGCCGACAGTGTGGGCCAAACGAGCGTATGGGTTCTGAACTAAAAAAATCGAGTTGAATGACCAGAAAGTGATATTTACTTGGTTGTGGCATTCTCCGCTCCAAACCTTCACCATAACGAAGACTTTGACACATGTTCGCCTGGCTCTGGTGTTTAGGAGTTGCATCGCTATTTTTGTAACGAATGTCGCTTCCAGAATCAATTGACACTTACAGGCGCATGTCTCTTTTTGTGTTGTCGTTAAGACTTCAGTATAAGGTTGATGGTGATTGTGAAATGTGTTCACCAATGTTCAAGTGGTTTGAGGACAATAAGATGTAGAGTGACCGTACGTTTGACAAGTAGCACATGCATACCATATAAGTAGGATAAATACAAAGCGGCGCTTTCTCGAAAGACTAGAGCTGGTTATGAGCTCTATGAGCATAAGTGGAGAGACCCACATCGGCTTCTCATTGGATGATACTCCGGGAATGAGATTTGAAAATTTCACCAAAAAACGTGTCACGGATACACACCGAGCCGAAGCCTTTAGAGACAAACAAGGGAAGATCATAGTAGAGTCGCAGTCTATGCTGAGGCGTCGGAAAGAACATATTTGTAGACTGCATAACTGCGATGACTAACCACTCGACATGGATAAAGTGAATTCCCCCATATTTACACTTAAATCCAATAAAGATGCTACAGCGGACGTCTTGACTGCAGAGCTCTTTAAAGCGGCAGGCCATGACTTGGTTAAGAGCATACACCAACTCATCTCTAAAATATATTCGGACGAAAGTATGCCCGATATGGAACCTCAGCATTGTTTGCCTGATCCTCAAGATCCAAAGAAAAGAGATAAATCGTCAGCTTATGAAATATTTCGAAACATGAAAACTTCTTAATGACCGGCAGGACGGTTTTCATAGGAACAGGTCCACTGGTGATTTGATGGCATGTCTCCCCGAAAAGTGGAACCAAAGCTTACATCAATCTGGAGAAAGCAAGATAGTTGCACTTGATATTTCTAAGGCATTTGACGGAGTTTGGCATCAGGCTCTTTTGTCGAAAATGCGTGCTCTAGGGATCGATGACACTCTTCTTCAATGGATTAGAAATTGGCCCTCATTCTGGTTGTCACCTCACAGTCACGTCACCTCACTTCGCTTTAGGTATTCTCGTTGTCGCGTGACGTGAGTCGCAAATGAAGTGAGTCCTGAAACAAGTTTGACGATTGTTTTGACGTTTGAAGTTTTAAAAGTTGACGCGACGAATTGAATAAAAAGTGTGATCTGTAGATCTTATAGACGTTTGAGGGTTTAAAGTTGCTCCTTAACATACTCAATCGTAAAACTAAACCTGTTACAAGATACTTTGGCGACCTTCCCATTCTTAAATTAACGGCAGCACTTCGTTTCTTCGCAAAAGGAAGTTACCAAAAGGGAACTGGGAACGACTTTAATGTGGGCGTATCTCAATCTACATGTTCAAAAATTTGCAGCGAAGTTTTAAATGCTTTCGAAGATGAAATTTGCTTTTCTGCATTTAATCGTTCTTTTTGTTCCAGCATATCCTTATATATTTTTAATTTTTCTTCTTTTAATATATATGTTTTTCTGCGCCGTTTTAAGTAGACCACGGGACTAGATTACACTCCTTATGAGAAAAACTTTTACCTGTCTTCCAATCGGAGTGCAATGAACTATGTTGTTACCTATAAGTTGTTGGAAGGGGAGATACTGCAGAGTCAGGAAGGCCAGAGGCCTTGAAAAAATCTCAACAACATCCAAGTTGGGTCGGAAATGTAAGACTTCTCTGAATGCTGTCAGAAGATTGTTAAATTTATATTCCAAGTCGCTTTTGGGATTACGATCATCACAAAAGAGAGTTTCCCAAAACTCGAACCTGCCTTAGTACTGACTGGATCCTTAGCTGGGGCTGGATTTTAAGTGTTGAGCTGTAGACGGCATTGCTCACAGCAATGCTTGTGGGCCAAAACTATGCTTCTCGATGTCTTTAAGCTTTCAACAACTTTCCTGCTGCTTCGCGGTCGGAAAGACCGTCAACTGCTCACCACAGTCCTTACTATTCTGGCTATGTTCTCATAAGCACGACAGTGAACTAGAACGATTTCCGTAAAAAAATGACCACGCGTCGAAGGACAAGACAGCTCTTTCAAAAATTTTAAAAATATCCTGCAAAGAACAACCTCTATAGAGTGGAGAGAGCTCTGTTGCGGACGAGGGATGTAAATGTCTATTATTTTTGTTTTTTTTTACCAGCTTTTACCCTTCCATCTTCCTTTCAATATTGTTTGGCAAACAATTTACTGTCGACAGATGTTACAACTCCCTCTTGCCATTAAATAGTTTTCCTGCCCTTAGGGTGTGGTCCCGTTTCAGTGATTATCCTTATTAAATTCAAAATAAGGATAGAGTTACGCCAAATCGTTTATCATAACGATATCGGGTACTTAACTCCACTTTACGGAGGAATATAGATTTTCAATTTGAAAGAAAATTTATCCTTTGACGATGGAAATCTGTCATCGCGTCTCCGGATTAAATCAATAAAAGTTGAACTTTTGAAAACTTTCGAAATCTGAAGGCGTGAGATGTCGGCAAATGCGACAATTCATGAAGATAACGATGTACGAGTACGAGTACGAGTACGAGTACGAGTATCCTCCGATTACAAATTGGAGTTGAAAACTCGTTAATCTCACTAGATGCAGCATTGAAGGATATGACAAAGCAGTGGGATATACATATTTCTCTCTAAGGATACAAAACTCTGTGATATGCTTGCAATCGTATGCATTTGACAGTAATCACCAGTATGAATTTTGATGGCATAAAACAATATGCCCTTCCCACGACGACCACTGTTAGACGTCCCGTAGTCAAAGGACTACACTAGTAAAGTGGCAGGTTTACACTGAAAGTACAAGTATCTGTTCGGTACATACGAGTATGCATTATGCAAATATCATCATCACCTTGTTGAGTGCCAGGATTCGGGAAGGGACTTTACCATCGTTTCCATCGATGATGATGATGATGATGATGACGACAACGGTGACGAGGACGTCCCGCTGCGGTTGAAGCTTCCTCTAAAGGAAGTGAAAGCAACGTACTATACACATTCATTTAACCCTAGAATGTGGTGAATATCAAACGTGTCATTCGCCTCTAATCCCCAATGGTACCGTTAGTCCCAGTACCAGTGTTTCTACTTTCTACACCTCGTCGTCTGTCATCGTTTCTACATTTTACATGAGTGCACCAGGTTGATTCCGGGCTGTTGTTAGAAGCCTCCTTTGAGGAAAAGGTTAATATTTCTGTGTGGTATCGTGTCGGGATACGGAATGTGAAATATAGAATAAGGGACACGGGATACAGGATACTTCAGGGTATCCTGTCGTCCCAATGGGCAAACTTTCTTAACCACTTAATGAGTCTTGGCGCATAAAAGGTGTGCCAGCGACTACTGTGTGACCTGGTGTAAAACAAAATGATCTCTAGACCAAGTGTTTCATCGCAGAAACTAAGCCTCCAAGGGGCTACAACGTCTAAGTTCACTTTCAATAGACCGAAGGAATAGAGTGGGATGGAGTTGAAAATTGTGATGAAAATTTTATAAAGTGAATGATGCATTCCTTATGCATACCAAAAAGCATCCAGATTCGTTGTGTGGTCCAATCTGATATGACGACCATAAATGGGATTTATATCTAGATACGAGTCGACATTATAAACCCCTGGAGAAAGTTAAGCCAATTTGGAATGTTGATGTGCTCATACCTCCTGTGTCTAGAGTGTACTCTGCTTTTTCTTATTCACTTGGATTACTTCCAAATTGGGCCGTTTATGCTCCTGGAACAGAGTCTCACTTGGCTGAAGTAGACAATTTCATCCCAATCCATATACTCGTACGGATGAACTTCATTTGCTTGGTTCTATTGTTTTCTTCTTCCGTTCGTCGAGTTTCTTATGAAATCGGGATCAGGAAAAGATGCGAATCGAGCAATTCATAAACACCGATGACAGTCTAATTTCAAATGCCGGATTCCGTTTTTGTGTCATTATTATTGTTCGTGCTGTTTCCCCCTTTGATTACGAGGGACTTGTGTTCACAACACATACTCGTATTGTGGTGCACGAGCGTTTCGATGTGCTCGTCAAGCATTACATCCTCCACGTGCCTGGAGTTTGATATGTGTCAGCGCATTAATTGCAGCCAAGATACTGGGAAAATTTTTAAGAAAAGACAAAGGGATTTGGTGCAGATACTGCATGAGAACTGAAGTACTTTTGTACTTAGTCAAAGGAAAGGGTAAAGGCTTGATGTCATACACGTCTATGATTTGTTCTACTAGATGTTGTTTAGTAATTTTTTAATGATAATTCTTTGACAGGCCAACTGAGTTTTGTGGTATTTATTTAGTAAAATGAAAGGAGACAAAGGGTCTTGAGAGCTCCGCTTACTTCTGTTGAAATTTGTTCTCATGTCGGGAGACACAAGACCTGGGAACAAACAAACATTCACTTAGACTTGAGGCAGATTAATTGCATTGTCGTTGGCACTCAAAGCCGGATTTGTCGTAAAATATTATGAATACATCACTTCCATCAGGTTTTAGTGCTTTATAGAGCAGAAGACCTCAAGTTAACCTGGAAAAAAATCATTGTCTTAGTTTTAGGATGGGATAGGATTGTCAATTGGAGACGCACAATAGGTTTTCCTTTGCCAAAATTTGTAGGACTATATTGCTAATATGTCGGTTTAGACAGAAGTTTGCAAAATATTGGTGCAATCCCATAGTTGCATACTATGGGTCCACACCGGCTTTGACACTTGCTTATATCAATAAAAGCGGCTTATTTGTAAGTAACTGAAACAATTCTATTTACGATACTGCTCCAAAAAAATTCCAGGAAGTGCCCACTATATTGCGCGGGCTTAGTCAAGACGGCCAACAATCGCTACGATGAAGACAGGAACTTTCAATGAAAAATCAGATTAAAATAGAAAATTAATGAAAATATACAACAGACTGACAATTCTTCAAGAATAAATCGACGCAGTCCAGCTAGAAAAATTCAAATCAAGCACATCAAATGTCTTAAGCATTTCAAGTCTATGTAAGAGCTCTCGAATTTGAACTCAAGCCAACAAGACTTTCTTTTCTAGAAATACGAACCTAACACGCCCATGCTGTCACACACCGGAGCGGAGATACATCCACAAAATGTGATTGGATGGGTCGGACAAAGAGAGGATGAAAAAGTGTGGCGGTGATTGTTTTCGACGCCAAAGCAGCGTCTTGAGTTTCCGGCATGTGAACGAGGGGCTGCTAATATTATCCGTATTCAGGCTAAATTTGCTAACATTGGCCTTATATGCGCGCTAGCCCCGACTACGAAGTCTTAAACAAGACCTACGAGCAGTGGCCTAGCTATGACATTTAACTTGTGCTCGCCGATTTTAATGCAAAGCTAGGAACAGAGGGCATATTTTATAGTATTCTCGAAAGGCAAAGCCTGCACAACAACACCTCCAATGACGGATTCAGGCTAATTGACTTGCGGCCTGGCAAAACATTGTCTTAGATACTACGCGGTGAATTGCTGATCAATCATCCGTAAGCCAGATTGCTCACATTGCGATCAACGCAAGACACTCCTCCTGTAGTATGGATATCTAAACGTTCCGTGGAGCCTATCTCGACTCAGGCCATTACCTTGATGTAGCTAAGGTGTTAAGGAACATCGCAAAGACAAGGTACTGCTGTGAGGAAGTTTAACGCCGAACGATTACAGTCGCAAGAGATCGCGGACTCTTTTTCCCTAATCTCTTAAGAGGTCCTCTCCCGTCTATATTAAGAACCTAAAATCTGTGGCAACAAACGCATTGAATCCTCAAGGAAGGAGACTCTCTGATCTGCGCCATCTATAAAGGCTTTAGTCTTCATATCATCGCATATAAATTCTTATTCCCAGTATGTTGCTAAAGAGAGTTAAGGACTTTGCTTACCTACACTCCGCTATCAGTTCAAACATTGACTCCAGAGTTAAGGTCAAACGGAAAAATAACCCTTGTCAACCGATTTTTCTTGTTCTAGGAGGCAATTGACTAGCAAAGCCCACTATCGAACAAAAAAAAGTGATCCTATATGACACCTTAACAGTCCCAGTCCAGCCTTATGCCGTGAGAAAAAAGTTCTTCGGATGATTTTCGGTCCAATCATCACACAACGAAGAACTGTTCGGGGTTCACAGCGGCATTTCTTAGCCAGAAAAGTGAGGGGTCCACCGAAGCTGCTAAGATGGCTGCGTCATCTATACCGGATGGGCACCAACGGTCTGGTCCGAAAAGTTTTCCAATCCGCCCCCGAGGGACAGCGCAGTGGAGAAAAACAACGACTTAAGTGGCTCATGCAAGTGGAAGGAGACCTCGGCATACTTAGCATGTGAAACTGAAAGAAGCGAAAAAAGACCATTCGACGTAATAGATCTTTTGTACCAGTTTGTCAGAACTATTGTTAGCTAGTACGTTTTCTACCTTCCGAATGGTGCCGAGTTATTCCCTTAAGAAAGTATTCCATCTAATTCCGCTAGACAGTCACATAAAATGTGTTCAGCTGTTACGTCTTCTTTAAGATAAAGTCGTCACTCCGAAATCTTTAACCGTGATGTCCTCTAGGGTACCCTACTTGGTTTCTGACATCGTGCCGATTTAGATTTAGACATCTATTGGCATTTATGTTGAAGTGTAGGATGGCTTGTTAAGCCTGTCTCATATTTATTAAAATCAATGCCCTCATGCACAGGAACCCACCATAGTTTGGTCTTGTTACTTGAGCTAAGTTTTTGGAAAGTTTTAAAGCAGTACATGACTGATTTGGAGTCGAGGACATCCGAGCTAAGGGCATTTGTAGCTGCTTGACTATCTGTGAAAATATGGATGCTTGCACCTTTGATACCGGAGTTGTAGAAAAGTTTGGCACATTCTTGGATTGCGTGTAGTTCAGATTGGAATGCACTAGGACTCTCTCCCATAACAATCGATATGATTGTATTTGGTCCGTGTATACCAGCTCATACTCCCAATTTCATTTTAGAACCATCCGTATGCACTTTCTGCCGTTTTGCTAACCCATGCTCCTTTGCCGGGAATCTCCATGGAGATTTGAAGAGATTTTGAAGGCAGTCTGCTACCGCGCAGATCATGTCAGGTTCTGGTATTTTAGAGAGCAGTATCCTTAGGTCCGCGTGGTCGGAAAGATCTATCTCGTTGGTTTGTACCATACTTGCTGAGCTGCATCATGGCACTTCGTTGATAAATAAGTGTAGGGGCGTTTGTCCTATTATTGCTTCTATAGAAGCTGTGGGGTAGGTCCGAAAGGCTCCTCAAATATCCAGAAGATGCTGGTCTCTTTTGAGCCTTGCCATAGAGGTCTCTTGCGTCTCTTCGTATACCATACGTAGCGCTACCTTAATGTGGTAAATATATACGATCCAAAAGAAGAAGAACACGTTTCTTTTACTGCTAAGATAAGAATTAAGGGAAGTTTTTGAGCGCCAACTGACAAAGTAGAAACAAACCTGCGCCTTTCCGAGTTTTGGGTGTCGACAACATTTTCCAATATTCCGCAGGGTTCTGTTTTGAGGCATTGCCTTTTTACTAAAGAACTACTCAAAACTGTTACTAATTTCTATCTATTTTGTGAAGTGATTTCTTTAATTTTTTTGTAACGATGCACTGAAAACAAAAATCGCATTAAATTTGAATGCAAATGACCGAAAATGTTAAGAAGTTGATCCTGCTTTTGTTGGAAAAATAGAAGTTGGGGGACAGATTCTCCAAGTCGTGCATTGTAGGCGTCCAAAAATTTTTTTTCCGATTCTTACATCGTAAAAGCACTAAACACTCCTTACCTCCTTACCCTACAAACCACAACTCAGCGTTTCAAAAATAGAAATGCATTCACATGCATCCGTGTTTAGCTCTCAGGTAGTGTTAACTGAAAGCTGTTCTACCAGTTATTACCATTATGCTCGACACCTGGATATGCCACAATAGACCCTCAAGTTAAAAGGTCTTTGCATGAAAAATAAAAGGCAAAACATAAAAAAGGGAAAAAAATACACTCCGGTCCGTAGAAAATGATTTTCAGCTCCATTCAGGTCCTTGGTGTAATGTAACTTGGTTGGTGTTACCATAACACCAGGACGATTATTCAATTTTTCGTTGACATAGTTTGCATAGGAAGGAGAGCTCAGCGAAATCGTTCCTCCTTTCCATTCACTTAAACTCTCCTGAAACGCATTCTATCCATCTCATGGAATCAAGCAACCAAAAGGAACGCGCACTTAAAATTTGAAAAGATTTTCTCTACTTTTTTTGTAGTTTTTCTGTAAACGATGATGTTGATTGGATCCACTACAAGTTGTGTGCTTATGAGGTTGGTGACCTGAAGTGCACGTTTTTAAGTGAACCATAATTGCATTTGGTTGTTCCTAACTATACCATTCATTAAATCCATCAGATACAAAATGCACACCTCTTTTCGTGTGCGCATTAATGCCACAACCTACTCGTACATCCTATTTCCCGCATGATGGCTTCCTAACCCCCTCTAGCGTAAATCCCAATTTTCTGTTGTATGCTATCTTAAGTAATTGCAAGTAAGTACCATTTAAGTCCACTCCGGGCACACATCATATCATCCATCCACATCCATGGCATCCATGGCATTTGGTTATAAAAAAAAAAAAAATTCCCTGAATTCCATTGGGACAAGGAGAACATACAAGTAAGCCTAGATACGACTACAAGATATCACACATAACATACGTACGTACGAGTACTTGTCTAGTGCGAATGCATGCTCATAATGATGCACAGGTCTAATCCGATGGGTTTGCGAATGCTAAATGCTATCGCGCGTAATAAATTCAAAACGAAGAGAGGATAATCTCCGCCTGGGCTAGATATTTGTATCTATATGTAAATGAAAACCGCACTTTTTTAAATTAAATTATAAAATGTGAAACAGAAGCTACATTTACATATGTATAAACTATAAACATGCACGCCAGGAGGCAAGGGGCATACGTCTTTGTCTGTCTATCGATTTTTATCTTCATTCCTAACTTCAATATCTTATGGAAAACTCAATTGAGCAGTGGCGTCGTAAAAGGGAAGATACTTACATTTTTAACAATTTTTGATATAAAGTTCCTTATTTGGTAGACCGTGGATTTGTTGTATGAGTAGGCGTCTTGGCTCGCGGGTTTTGTACAATTTTCTCAAGTTTAGTCTTAAGGAAGTCTCATGAGGCAGGGCATTACCTTGGCTTAGTCCTTTCTTGACATCAAAAGTCTCAGTGAGATTGCTTCCTACTTTGATAGAGCAGCGTGATTATCCCACCTTCAGTTTGCATAATCTTTTAAGCTTGGGAGAGATGTGATATCTAGACATGGCTCAGTATGACTTGTCTCTATAGATGTTAAAAACGTTAAGAAGGTGGGAAGCTTCAATTTGAAAGTTATGAAATTATCGAGCATATCGCTTGTTCCATGGTGGAAAGCAGATCTCTACTAATACGAGAGGAAACTAAAATAACTTTTTAACTAGTCACTTAAGCTAACTTGGAGCAAGATTGGATTGGAATCAAGTCGATAAAAACGGCAGGAAAAGAAGGAAATCAGTCGGACTAGAATCACTTAGAAAATCTTGTAGCAACTTCTGGATAACTTAATCAGAACTAGCTCACAGAAAGATTCTGCTAACATAGCTGGAAGTGAGCTAAGCTAGCATCAGTCATCGGCTGCGGTGACAGATAAGGTTATAAAACACACCATCTCGTTTTTGAGTCTTGGGCTCATAGGTACTACGTAGAAACCAAGTTCTTCTCATCACAACAGGAGCATGCAACATGTGCAAATATGCAGTCCCGGTCCGCAGCAATGTGAATGACCATCCGTTTTTATTCCAGCGGTTCATTACGATGGTACGAGTACTATTAGCAAGAAGTACTACTTACAGGCTCTGAGTCACCTTGAAGGTGCAGTGAGAGAGATATGGAGGCCTGTGGGCAGGTCGCAGTTGGCATGTTCATTACGATAACGCAGCCGTTAATTCTTCACACATGACTCGGACCTTCGTAGCCAAATAAAGCGTGTTGGTATCTTATGTTATTTTGACACAGATAACTCTTATGCGCTCTAAAAATTGGCAGAAACTGAGTTTTGTATTTTCGTGGTATGAACTTAATCGATTTACGCTTCAATAACGTTCAGAAGTATTGCAAAGTGACTTCCAGAACTTTCGGTTAAAGTAATACAGCTGCATTACACTGCAGTTAGTGTACGCAAGTTCGTAAAGAAAGTTCGTAACACTGGTTTGCTGATTAAAATCCAAAAGTGTGCACCTAAACCAGGAAACCACAGCGCGATAAGGATTTCAAGGACTGAAAATAAGTCGCGCTAGCCTAAGAAGAATTTTCCATAAGGATCTCGGCTTATTCACTCACAAAGTCCAATTGATTCAGGAAACAAAGGAAAATGTATGCAGCTCGAAATTGACGACAATTTTGAAAAAAAAAAATGCAGTGCGTCCTGAATGTTTGACTGTTGTTGTAGTTTTTGGAGTACCGATATTATTGTCACAGCTTTCCTTCAACACGACAATTGAAGAAATATTGCAGTCAATGGAGGACGCTAACGAACCATGATAACCGATTTCTTGTTGCCAGAAATTGAGGATTTGGACTTGGGTGAGTAAGATGGGGCTACGTTCTACACAAGCCGTTCAACAAACGATTTATTCGACACGAACACACTGAACAATATTTTTTCTATAGCTTCTTTCAAATGATACCAACCGATGGCCCACCCTTATATCACACCTACAGTTCAACAACCTCCTTCCTCTCATGACCTCACTCCCCGTGTGTTCTGAGTTTACATAGGTTTAAAATGCTTTCGAATGGGACCAGATTTGAGACCATGGCAGACATCATGCAGATTACGATGCACCACCTGCTCACCATACCAAAAAAGGCTTTGCAACATTGACGTGCGAAGTACGTAGCTCAAGCGAAGAACTCTAAAGAGGTTATTATTTAATTGTGCTGATTTTGTGGGTATTGGTGGATTACTTTTTGAACAGATCTCGTATTAGTCTGATTTCACTCATATTGTAGAGAATGGTCGAGTTCCTTGTACCTACAACAACTGACCCTGATATGAAGACGCCCTAGACAAAGAGGAATCAGCGAAATCGCCGAAAACAAGCTGCTTTCTGTGTCGTCATGTTTCTCCTCTGTACGGGCGTGTACGGAATGCAACGAGGCGCTCGCTCACATGCCGGAAACTTAAGACTCCTTGTTCAAGTCTGCATCCAACAACAAATTCGCAGCCCAACAGGCTATTCTTTTCCGTCGATAACATCCCATCGCATTTCTAGGATGTCACTTACGTCTACTTTGTAACAGTCAAGGCCCTCCTCTAGTTGTTCGGCTGCATGTGACCTGTTAAGGGATCTAACATTGTAAGTGCACATACAAAGTTCGTTGTCGTTAGTTCGTTTGCATGGGGGGGTACGTCTGTATCTCAGGCTTGTTATTGCTCGTAACTTTCTTCTCTTTTCCATAGATGGACATTTACAACTGGGTAAGACAACTCTCAACCTGTCCTGCCAATTCCATTTTAAATACCCCGAGGACAAGATATCGGTAAGACCGGAGCCTCTATCCCGTTCCGTTGCTACATTAAGAGCTCACCCACCACCCTGATGTCTAGAAAAAGGTTGCAAAACTAGATATCGCCAGGTTGACATGTCTCAGTACCTTCCCTATTTCTAGAACACCCAAGCGTCATAAACATAGCATAATGGGATGACGGAAGCTAGAGACGGCGTGGAAATTGCTAGGCAAAACTCCGAAAATAATTTTTCGAACTGGCATTAGTCCTTAGTTAGTTCTTTCATGAACTGTTGGGCTATATATAATGCAGTTATGTTTATGATGGCACGACTTGCTGGGAGACCAAACCAACGTCCGACGTTTTTAATAAGAATTTCCTAAAGTCTTTCAGAAAAAAGACTGCAGGCTGCTTACTGGAACCGTAACGACACATTCGGCTTATGCTCTACACTTAGGCGTGCTCGGCATAAGTGACACAATATTCTGCGACGGCTGCTGTGACAAGTGAGCGGTGATGACATGACGCAGCATTACGTCCGGAAAAGTATCTCTGTAAGTGCTGCCCACATTTGCATCAATAACTCGAAGCACAGCAGTGGGTATTGGTACTGTAGGCAATCGACCACAGAGGCTTTGACTCACTTCTTGACAAATCCTTTATGAAAAGCAAAGTACCAGAAGAAAAAGATACTTTTCGAATTAAAACTAAGCTTGTTGAATTGTCAATTTCGATGAGCTGAAAAGCTAGAAATGCCCGATGGCAATGGCGCGATAGTTAGCTCATTGGACTATCGCGCAGAGAGTCTGGGTTCGATTCCTGGCTGGGTCACCATCAATTTTTCAAATCGCCATCACCCTTTCGGCGGGCAATGGCAAACTCCCAAAAGTAAAATTGCCTACGAAAGAGCTTCTATGGAGTGCCGTTCGGACTCGTTGGTAAACCGTAGGCCCCACTCAGATGTGACAAAAATTACACCATGGCCCATACCGGGCTGCCAGCTCCACAGTGTTGTTGTTGTTGTTGCTGAAACGCTAGAATCACGAATTTCGAGACTACGAAAAGTCCCTACCATTATATAAAAAATGTTTTCTTTGACCACTTCGCTTTCAACCCAACTTGATTACTTACTGGTCGGCGTATGTCCATTAACTGTACCTTTATGGCCTAATCATCTGTTCGTGCTGTACAGTTCGTACAATTCTTCAAGTCGTCGACAACTCACAAGTCGTCGACAACTTCATCGGTTTTGGTGTCTTATTTTACTGTGTCACAAAGCAGCAGATGGTCGATTTATTAATAAGCCAATTCGATATTGACTACAAATTTATGACATTTACTTAAAACGGTTTTAACTCAACTTAAAAACAAAAATAAAACTTACCTCTTACCGACGGCACAGTGCAAAATTACCATTTTTCAACATTGTAACACACTCATGGCCGTGCGGAGGTTCAACGTATCCCTGAGAGGAAAATACGAAAGTGCTGGGCAACTTGTTTCACCCTTGATGGCAGGTGAAAATTGCAACAATCGACCCGAAGCACATGAGAATGTGTGAAGAAGACTCCAGCATCAGCTAAACTAGTCTAGCTGTCTCCGATTCAATCCCATGGATTGGCTAAATTAACAAGCACATTCGAATGCCAAGTCAAAATCGAAATTTTTTTTTCTTATTTCGCATCAGCGCACGGAAATGCATCAGCTCCACATTCAAAGATGCAAGGGTACTCGTCCAAGTGGGTGCCTACTCCACTTATACTTGTAGTTCAACTTCCAACAGAAATCTACTTTACAACTTTTACCCATTGAAATGCAGTTTTCGATATTTTTTGTTCTCCGTTCCTCCGACAGGATTAATAAATAATTAAGTTTCAGGGTAAAGTTTCCTTCGAAAACAAGTTAGCAACGGTTTTTGTTTTTTCATTGTTTTTTTTGAAGCAAGAAGACCTCAGTCAGGTCTGCGACCATCCGTACCCCCAGATGAAAAATTAGTTTAAGTTTTCCATGCATTTTGGAGTCGGAGTTGGCTTTGTAAGATTATCTGTATCTGAATCCCGCAGGACTTTTGTAAACATTTAAGAGGGAATGTTAAGGATAGTACGAGTATCTTTTCTGCTTAGAAACAATGTTGTTGAACAAAAGACGAGTATCTGCATCTTTAAAGCCTTCATAGAGTAGGGTGGAGAAAGTTGGCTCCAATGTAACCGATAGCATCGCCTTTTACTTGTATATGACCAAACCTAAGGCGGAACCTATGTATCTCGCACAATAAAATGACCTTAGGGTTGGCAACTCATAACAGTAAATTGTATGTGAATCCTAACGATGACATCCGATGGGAGGAGAATAGGTTCTCAATTGTATTCAACTTCATAGATACGAATACACACAATCCAACTTGTAGTCGGGATGGACGGCGCACAATGTTCTTACGGCTGATTTTGTTGAATAGTTGAATAGTTGAATAGTTTGCGGAGCTCTGACCAAAGTCATAGTGGGCAGTGATATTGAAATGACATCCGATTCCTGTGAATAAATATGTTTAAGTGCAGAGAAATACGGACTTAGGCAACGATGGAGAGTAGTAAAGTTCTGCCAGGGGGTGGATGGCATAGAGCAATGGTTTCATCGGTTCTGAATGGGTTGTATAATGTTGAAGGGTAGCTGTAATTTGAAATGGCGATGTGTATACATATTCGTTTATTTGTATTGCCATCGGAGACTTTTGCTATAAAAAGGGAATAAGAAGGAAAGCACAATATTAGCAAGCATTCTTTTAACAACGGAGAGTCTATTAACTATGGTATGTAGTGGACACAAATTTTCTTCGTTGTATCGAAAGTTTTCGTACTCCTATAGGCGATGCTACTAAGTACTAGTTCAGCCCTTCGAGTCAACAGGCTTCTCCTTCTCCTAGGGAAAATAATCTCCAGCGTGACAGAAAAATCCATATCAGGTGGACTTGTGATAGTTCTTATCCAAATTAGAGTCTGTTACTTGTAGTCCATTCAACGTAAGATAATTTTAAGTCGGGTCTACCTGTTAAGAACCGCAAAAATTGACAAGTTGGACCGTCTTTCTTACAAGTGATCTTCATTTGTCAGTGCCTATTCCCCAAATCTCTGTGTAGAAATTTTACTTACTTAGGTTGTGCTGCAGTCTTTAGTGAACCAGGCCTTAGCTAACATGCCTCCCCAGATTCCGCTATCCCTTGACAGCTGCCTCCGCTTGAGGTTCCTTTTCACTTTTGTGCGCCACCTAATAAATGGACATCCTCTTCTACGTTGGACTTCTTCGTTTGACTCGAAAACTTTCCGGGGCGAAATGTTGATGTCCATACGTTCAAGGTGGTGAACTACCCATCAAAGTTAGATTTTCCGAGTTATCTGACGAGATAAGCATCGCACGTAAGCTGTTAAATGCAAAGAACTGTATTCTTGAAGCCTGAGTATTTTAATCAGGACTTTGATGGTCGGGGTTAAGTATAAAATCTAAGGCCATGAAAGCAGCAGCAAGAGTGATTTTTCGCATAAATTCCGCGCTGGTGCCGCGTATCAGGCGCAGTTCGGGTTATTTTCATTCTTAATGATCGAGCAAATAATGCTGTGTTTTCATTCCTCATCGATCCAAATTTTAGAGATGAGTCAGTGTATCGGTTGAGTTAATGTATGAGTTATCAATCGGACCCAACAAACTTGGCTTAGAAATTGACGTTCTGACTACATCTAGACCGGGTGGATGGAAACGTTGTCTGTCATCAAGGTTGTGTGGCTCATTCTGTCCAGTTATAGGATGTTGTTCTTCATCGCACAGTTTAGAAGTCTTATCACCGACTGTGATTCTACTATGAGGTTTTCTTCTTCATCCAAGTGGTATAACTTTGATTTCTACTCTCTAGGGATTGTATCGAGTGCTTTTGGAACTCTACCTTCTTTCGCTCATTGAGCTCGCGAACCACAATCGTTCTTTTTTGCTGGGCCGCTCTGTACTTCTGGCCTTTTTTTAAGATTTGACTGTCAGCATTCATCATCGAAACAGTGGTTTCTTTGTTGGAGAAGGGTTTAGCCCAGGGTATAAGAGGCGCCATTTATGGTTGCTCTTTGGTAGTGATTCTCCTGGTTCTCTACGTTTGATTTTGCCGGAGCCGGACCTGTCGAGAGGTTAAGCGAGATTTTATAGGAAAAGCCGTCACTTGCGTTTATTCACTGTAACAAGATTATAATTTCGTTCACTGGTGCACTGAGTGTCTTGCATCAATCGCAATATGATGAGTTTGGCTGGTAGTTTATTGATCATGGGTCAGCAGAATCCTTTTCAGATGTCAAGTTATCAAAACCGTGTGCTAGCTATAATAAAATTCCATGAAAACTATTAACAAAGATGATCTTCTTGGCTAGCTTGGCATTAGGGCTTAGGGCTTAGGTCGTAGGTTTTGTCAAGGAGCTCAAAGAAGCAATCTCTATTAAGGTTTTTTCCTCTTCCGAGGAATGGGAATTTATGAGGCGTAACCCTTTGCTCTACATGATATGCTTCTTTCATATTGTGTCCCTTCTTGATGGCAACATATTTGTTTTGATGTTTGTCCTCATTCACATTTGCAAATGAATAGCGAATTATGCAAACGTTCCACAAGTATAGCAAACGATGCTAAGGTTACCTCTGCCAGACTTACGTTCTTCCGATTGTCTTGGCCTAGGTCAATCCGCCAACTACCCTTTGAATAAGTGATTTTTCCATATCCACAACATCAACTGTAACTAAACTTTTAAGTTTCCTTGCGCATCTCTACAAATTTCTGTTCGAGTTTTTTTGAATTTTGGCAACAACGAAATGTTGTGCCTGGAGTAGCACCTTGCCATTTCCTCGATTGCTCTTGTTTTATGCTTATGTTTAAATTCTTCATTACAAGAAAATGTTTTTCTGTTCTTTTTAATTCATTGAGCACACGAGCCGTTCTTAACCCTTTTCTTTGTAGCACTGCTTCATAGAAGAGTCTGCATATCAGTTGGGGCACATCTGGTGGCTTTTTTGCATCGACGGCAGTATTTTATGCATGGTCTAGACGGAAGAAAAAGGATAAGGGATCGCCAAAAAATTGGACGGTATCCAGCGATTGGAGAGCTTTCGCGCTTAATCTCAGAACAGGAGCTTTATGTCGTTGTGAAATCTGAGACACCTACAGAAGTAGGAGCCACCCTTTTTACACTGAATCCCGGCATGTTCCGTCGCCTGTTATATTTAAAGATTGTCTTTTACCGAGCTCTACATAACCCCTTTATTTGGCTGTTTTATGATCAGGTGCCGGCTAAGTTAGTCTGTGGATATCAAGGTGAGGAAACCGTGTGCCAACGTCAATCTAAACTGTTTGCCTCCGTCTGCTTTTTAAACTAAGACTGCATCTGTTCTCTGCAGCAGTTGCCGTAATGTGTGTCAAAATTTTTATCTTATTTTTATCGGGTCAAACAAATGAATCTACGAAGCCGACTGTTGTTGGTTCAGTCCCGCAAATTCATTAATCGTTCGTCATACTTCTGAGTTTGTAGCATTTCTGACAACACATTATGGTGTTGCAGAAGATTGGCGCATGTACATTTTTTAAATCAGTGCTGTTAGATGTGGCCTATCTCTGCTGAAAACCACGAGCGGGTAATTGTTTGCTAATGTTTACCATATCAAACTGCCAATGAATAACAGAATAAAGGTTAACAACATACGAGGGCGGGTCAATAAGTCCGTGACTTTTTGAATTTCTGACCTCTTTACTGAAACAGCAACACTGCTCCTGTCAACAGGCATCTGTCAGTTGACTCCTGTCAAAATTTAAACTTGCTGCGTCAGTTAGTTTGTGTTTGACAGCTATTTTTATCAGACTACTCACTAATTTGAGCAGAAAATGGAAAAAAGTGAATTTCGTGTGTTTATTAAGCATTATTTCTTGCGAAAAAAAACCATTACCGAGACCAAGGCTAAGCTTGATACGAGTAAATACTATGGGGACTCTGCACCATAGATTTCAATGGTAAAAAAGTGGTTTACTGAATTTCGTTGTGGCCGTACAAGCACTGAAGATGCCGAACGTCCTGGACGCCCAGTTGAGGTCTCTACACCCGAAACAATCGAAAAAATTCACGATATGGTGTTGGCCGACCGAAGATTGAAAGTGCGAGAGATTGTGGAAGCCGTAGGGATCTCGCATGGCTCAGTGGTTTCATTTTTGAATGATCACTTGGGCATGAGAAAGCTTTCCGCAAGATGGGTGCCGCGTTTGCTCACAGTCGACCACAAACGCAATCGTGTAACAACTTCACAGGAAGGTTTGGCGTTGTTTAATCGCAATATGGAGGAGTTTTTGCGCCGTTTTGTAACCGTGGACGAAACATGGATCCATCACAACACACCAGAGAACAAACAACAGTCAAAACAGTGGGTTTCTAAGGGTGAATCGGCGCCAAAGAAGGCCAAGGTGGGTTTGCCAGCCAATAAAGTTATGGCGACTGTTTTTTGGGATGCACGCGGGATAATCCACATTGACTACCTTCAAAAGGGAAGAACAATCAATGGGGAATATTATGCCAACTTATTGGACCGATTCAATGACGATTTGAAAAAAAAACGACCTCATTTGGCCAAGAAAAAAGTTCTTTTCCACCAAGACAATGCAAGGGTGCACACATGTGCAGTTGCCATGGCAAAAATCCATGAATTGGGCTATGAATTGCTCCCTCATCCACCCTATTCTCCAGATTTGGCTCCGAGCGACTACTTCTTGTTCCCAAACCTGAAGAAATGGCTTGGTGGAAAAAGATTTGACTCCAATGATGAAGTCATCTCGCAAACAAAGGCCTATTTTAAGGACCTCGACAAATCATTTTTTTTGGAAGGGATAAAAAAATTGGAGAAGCGTTGGACAAAGTGTATAGAGCTCAAGAGAGACTACGTTGAAAAATAAAATTATTTTTTTATCAAAAAATCTGTGTTTTAATCCAAAAGTCACGGACTTATTGACCCGCCCTTGTACCTAGAGGTCTACGGTACTGTCCTAGTCTCTGTTGTTTGAGCACAGCAAGATATTTAACACCTTTCTAATGTCTCACCAGTCAATCTTAACACATTCCCAATAATATCAAGATGGCTGGAAAGTGTTGAAAAAAATTAGTGCTTGAACTACAAGATTCTGTCTTACCGCTCAGATTGATCGAATTTCGACCCACAAGCTGCAAGAATTGAAAAGGTTTATTGAACAATCTTCAGGTAACCCATAAAATATCTTCCAACTTGAGAGTAAGTTGCTTTTTAAATACAGGAGCTTGTCCATCACAGTAGTCATTGCCATAATGCGGTAGCGGAATACGACTCTGCCTTCGCAGTAGCACATCCTGTCAACCCAAGTCCATGTCTTCGATTTTAGCAAAATCATGGCCTTGTAACGCTCGACGTTATGGCCTTTTTAGTAGCGTTTTTGAAGTAACATTGGCCAATGATGACACTACTCCAAAATCGGCATCAAACTGGCACTCTCTGCAGATACATTAGCTTCACGGCGATCACGTGCGAATATCCTCATTTGACGATATTTAGAAATAGAAAAATAGAAGCTATAGATACGCTACACACAATGGAGCTCAGTATACCCAACGACTGTACTTCGAAATTTTTGTAATATAAAGGATGGACCATCTGTTGGTATCATTTTAAAAAGGCTACAAAAAAAAACCTATTTAATATTTGGCAGCTATTATAGTTGAATTGAAAAAAGTACACGTTCTTTAATTATAAAATATTATTTTGTTTATGCGACCGCCTCGTCTGGCCATCCTGTAAGCCCAGTTTGTTCATACATTTTCAATGATTTTGAGCCTTATTTCACGATTAACTTGACCAATATTGTTCTCGAGTGACTGAATCGTTTCTGGATTGTTCGCATAACATCGGCCTTTAGTTGGCGTCAACTTAGGGATCCGTAGCTGCCATACAACATCACCAAAACGACTCATTACATGATTATTAAACTAAGTGTGCAATAAATTGTTGGACGGCTTTTGTGGCGCGTAGCCCTATCTTGCTGTAACCATAGCTCGCCCAAAAAAAAAAAACATAAAATAACTCAGTATCACGCTTCGGTAGTGCATTTCATCGACTGTTATGTTTCTTCCATTGGATGGATCAATAATTACGTCACTCCAAAACCACACCAAGCAGACACACTTTCAGGTTGCATTGGCTTCTCTATGACTATTTGAGGATTTTTCGAGCCCAAAGTACGGCGATTTGGGTTATTTAGGTAGTCACCGAGGTGGAAATGCGCCTCATCAGAAAATATGATTTTTTTTAAGCAAAATTCTCGTTAATTTCGACTTGCTCTAGAGCCCAAACAAAGGAGGAATAACGTAGCTGGTGGTCATTTTGCTTCAATTTCTAACTCCATTAGACCTTGTAAGTGAATAATCCGAGATCTTCATAGAAAATTCTCCTCAGGCTAGTGAAAAACTCTCATAAACTTGTCCACATCAGATGAAGAATTTTCTTTAAAAATCCGCATTATTTCGGCATCACAGCATCCACTTTGAAGGTAAGTTTGCAATATTTGCGAACATTCTTCAAGCATTAGTCGATCTATTTCGTATCGCGAAAATATATTTCTGAATTTCTGCAAATTTTTTGAGCACATAACAGCACTCAGTCTCAGAATAACATATGATTCAAAAAGAAACTAACAGATGGCCTTTTACATCTGAAGTAACGCAGAAAGCCTAATTCAAAAAGAGGTCATCTTTGTCACAACTGAAAATAATCCGTGTCTAAATGAATGAAATGTTTCTTTAATTTCTAAGCTGAAGTTACCGTTCGCATCATTAGAACAAGATGTATATTCGAGAACTGTGCAGGCGAGGCTCAAAATTCTCAACATGGAATGTACTACTCAGAATTGAGATATGATCTTCAAGGTGATACACACTTTCAAACAGACATTCAACTGTTTCTAGATCGTTTCCCAGTCACAGTGTTATTTCAGTGAAAGACACAAAAACACTCCAATACCAACAACGTGGCAACACTTTCCTCTTGCAATGCCACCGCACAGTTGGATTTACTTTAACCAAACTCTTACACTCTCACCGATCTATCATTTTGTTGTTATCCGATAGTGACGTTTAACCCCTTCTTCTTCCATTAAGCCTTTAACTTTGCACCCGCCCCTGTCGTAAAAAAATTTATTTACTTTGGCATGCATACGGAAACGAATACTTCCAAATGTAGTGCAACAAAAGCCCCATCCGTTTCGTCCATTGATGACTTTTCAATATTGCTCCTGTCAACGGAAGTTTTTGTTATGCAAAAAGAAGGACAAAACCAAAAGCACTTCCACCCCAATCCACTCCGAATCCTCATTCAATTGTACCAACAGTCATTTGATGCATTTGGCCCCGTGGCGCCATCCACCTCAACCAAGAGCTCGTATTCATCATCATTCATTCCAAATGTCAATTTCATATTGCGTTCGATTACATCCGCCAATCGAAATCCTCTTGCTTTTCGATACTTAACCTATCTGCGATTATTTTTGTTTTTCTTTATCGAAGCTATTACATCAGACAGTTCGGACTCCTGCACTGACGGTTGGGGTGGTAGTATCAAGTTCATGCATCACTTGCCATGTCGTCGCATGATTTACTGGTGAATTGATACATCACCTTAACCGGTGGAGATTTGTCTCTACTGATAAAGCAGAAACGGTCCAATGGAGCCCACTCGTACCATGAGAACTGGTAGCCGACAATTGGGGGTCCGTATTTGGCTAGGTGTCGATGGACACCACTACGTAGTCTGGCTGTAGGACACCTACTGGCGGCCAGGTCGCTACCTGACCAAATCGGGAGAATTTAATTTGAAATCGCGAGTGCGATTAACGTGTGAACGCAAATACATTCGGTTGCAACTTTGACTCTGACTACAAGTACGTGATCTCTGTAGAACGCACGACAATTGAAAGTAGTCTCGTCGCCAGCGGGAATCATTTTGAAATGATGGCATGCGGTTCTGTCCGTATCTATTGAATATAACTCTGACTCTCGGTCCAATTTGAATTCGCTTTCAAGTTGTGTTGCGTCATTTAAAGAGGAAAAAACGAAACACACTCATTCAATAGATTGTGCACTCACTTGGCCTCGTCCCAAAGAAAGATACGAGTACTACAAGGCACGAACAATAGATACTCCATGGCTCCAGGCTTGGAAAACTTCTTATCATTGGGTAGTGCATCCACAGTTGTATTCGTAATAATTGTGAAATACTCCTCCTTTGACCGCAATTTATATTCTGGTGACCGGTACCGCAGCCCATTTATTGGTTTCTTTACAATGTATGCTGTGAATAAATAGCCCGAATCTTTAAGTTCGGTGCGATATCTTTCACACCAAATAAACTCGGAAACTCGTGTATCTGTTGTATTCATTCTTTACCATAAAGGTTGCACGAAGCTGTATCTGGGTAGATGTAGCATTGAACGCCCATTTGTGGTGATACGGGGGAGTTTTGATGGCTTCCAGGTGAGTGGGAGGATGGGTTGTGCTGTGTGTCTTCGAAAAATTGTTGTTTTTTTCCCAAAAGCTTTTCTCGTTATTTTAAGAATTTTTCACTTCATTGGGAGTGAATTGTTGAGCGGGGACTCTATTTTGGGATATCTTTAAGTAGAACACCCAACGGTGGATTGCAAGTGAGGTCCGTGTGAATGTTTTCATATAAAAAACAAAACTCGTGTGTAGCAGGTAAAATACAATTTGAAACGTTCCTCCAACGCGGGGCAAAGGTAAACTCAATTGAGTTTAGATCTTTTGATGGAAGTTTATTTCGAAAGAACACACCTTGCAAGAAGCGATGCAATGGAGTGAGTAATGGCGATGTAATTGGCAGACGGTTGTCTTCAAAAGAAGAAGAAATTGTTGCGTACACATGGGTGGCGGCAAATAATTCGGTTCATCTGATTTCGTTGGGAAAAGACAAGGCTTACAAAAAACAATGGAGCGAGGAGAGAAAGAATATATGTGTTCGGAAGGTACAGCATCATATGAGAAAACTTTTTGAGCTAAAGTCGTTGACCCCCGATCTACTGGTGACCCATAATCTTCGCGTAGGGAGTGCTTACTTTTAGTGCTAAGACCTTAAGCTCGATCTTAGTGAATGAGTGAAACTGGAATTGAGTTGAGTTGAGGTAATTTACTTTAGGTGGCGCTACAATCCGGGGTCAACCTGGCCCTCAGCCAACAAGCGTGTTCAGCCAGCTCGATCTTTAGCTGACTGCCTCGTCCTCTTACGTGCGCCACTTGGTTCGCGGTCTTCCTTTACTCCGCTGTACATCGGGTACGGATGAGACTAAATTTCGGACCGGAGTGTTGGTGTCCATTTGTTCTGCACCACCCAGCCATCTTAGGTATTTGATTTTCATTCTTTTAAGGGAAGTCGATTTTGCAGTGCAGGTCATACAGTTCGTCGTTTTGTCTCCTCTTCCACTGACGGTCTATGCAGTCGAGACCAAAATCACCCAACGAATTTCCCTCTTAAAACAGCCAAGGGCACCCTCATCCATTTTTGATAATGAGCATGCCTCTGCGGCATAGAACAGGACTAGGAATTTTAAGGCCTTCCTAGGTGGGGTGAAAAGAAACCTCCTTGACCTCCAGAATGTGCTGCTACTGCAAAAAAGGTTATGGTACCTTTAAGTCCATTCATATTTAGGCAGACATGCCAAATTAGATTATTTGTGACAGCTGATTGTTGTTGAGGTGTTTGGCATCATGTTGAGTATGGACAAAACGATTTTCGTCCTCTTATAAAACATTATTTTTTGAGAGGCAAAACGGCGAAGGAAACAAAAGGAAAGTTGGATAAATAGTATGGGGCTAATGCTCCGTCAGATTATACCGGCAAATATTGGTTTCGAGAGTTTCGTGGTGGCCGCAACTCCACTACCGATCAAGTCCGCAGCGGTGCGGTTACAGAGGACAATGTCAAAAAAATACATGAAATGGTATTGGCTGACCGGAAAGTGAAGGTGCGCGAGCTAGCAGATACCACAAAGATTAGTACTGAGCGCACACGCGAGAGCACTTCGAAAGAGTGTTTGGACTTGCTGATGCGGAATCGGGCGGACTTTTGGCGTCGATTGGTAATTGCTGATGAAACCTGGATCCACTATTACACACCAGAGAACAGAATGAGTGCCCGGCAACGGACTGAAGCCGGCACGAGTGCTCCGAAGCGGCCGAAGGAGGCTCAATGGGTCGGAAAGGTTATGGCGTCGGTTTTCTGGGATTGTCATGGCATACTCTTCGTGGACTACCTCGAAAAAGGAAAAATCAACAACAGCGAGAATTACTGTGCATTATTGGAGCGATTGAAGGCCGAAATCGCTGCAAAACGGCCTCACATGAAGCGAAAAAATATTTTGTTTTTGCAAGACAATGCGCCAGCGCATAAGAGCATCTAAACCACGGCTGAAATCAATGACTTACGGCTCCAATTGCTGTCGCATCCAACGTATGGCTCCCTCGGACTATTATCTCCTTTCAAACCTCAGAAAATGGCTCATCAATAAGAAATTCAGCTCACGCGAGGAAATCATCGACGCCACGGAGAAGTATTTTGCAGACCTTCCGAGAAATTACTTTTCGAACGGGATTAAGAAGTTGGAAAATCGCTGGAATAAGGTCACTTTTGTTGTTCGAAGGAAGGCTTTGCTACTCAATTGCCTTCTTAGCCCAAAGAAACAGAGGTTGGAAGAGTTATTCTTCGCTTGATCTCAGCGCTGGTGTCGTTGTCTGAATTGATAGCGGAACCTGTGTACTATAGACAAAGTCTTTAACCAAAACAATTTTAGCCGCCTACATCTTTAAGATGGCAAAAGCGCCACTGATACCAAGCCGCCTTCTTCCGATTACGTCAATATTGTCGGCGTATTCGAGTAGTTGTACGGACTTTTGAAAGATTGTGCCTCTTGTGTTGCCGCGTGAGTTTTACACTATTCTTTGAAGAATGATGTTGAAGAAATCACGCATCGCTTTGTCTAAATCCTTTGTTGTCATCAAATATTTGGTCGAAGGTGGACTATTTTAACCCTGAAGCCACACTGATATGGACCTATCAGGGTGTTGCCGAATGGGTTCAGGCGTTCACACAATATAGCAAATAAGATCTTGTATGCGATGTTAAGGAGACTGATGCCTCTGTAGTTGGCGCAGTTCAGAGGGTCTCCTTTCTTGAGAATCGGACAAACAATGCTGAGGTTCCATTCATCGGGCATACTTTTTTCGTCCGACCATATTTTACAGATGAGTTGGTGTATGCTCCTTACCAAGTCATCGCCTGCCGCTTTAAAGAGCTCGGCAGTCAGGCTGTCCCCTCCAGCAGCTTTGTTGGACTTCAGCTTAGATATCGCTATCTTCACTTCATCCAGATCGCGTGAATGAAATTGTTGGTTTACATCATCCAGGTTGAAATGTTCATTCTGCCTGACAGTGATTTTTGGTTCGTCATCGTCGATATGCTGCCCACAGAAATGCTCTTTCCAAATCCTCAGCATCAACTGCGGCTCTATTACGATGTTCCCTTGTTGGTCTCCGCAGGTTTCGAGTCGGGGTGTGTTTCCGTGACATGTGTCTTTTTACTTGTTGGTAAAACTTCGAAATCTCGTTTTTTGGGAAGCATCTCTCAATTTTGCTTCTCATGCTTCTTCTCTTTACTATTGAGAAGAAGCCGGTGTTCGTCCTCAATATGCAATTTTTAGTAAGACAGTTGACATTGTGCCAGGACAAAATATCACTAAATCATGGACATGGTTTCCTCATCTCAATATATTCAAGGCGACATGGTGTTTTCAAGATAATGGAACTCTAAATCTGTGCAACTACTAATGTACTCATATTAAATTGACAGAATTGGCAGGGCTCAGCGGGTTTTTCACCGATGGTGAGCGCTCGATGGTGTTGAAACGAGCGGTAAACGAAGACAATACTATGTACATATATATGTTAGGAAGAAAGGACACACATTTAGAGCGAACGAACACTTATGTTGTGACCTGCAGAGCTTTCGAATCTAACCCCCGAAGTGACATCGCAGTAGAGAAAGACATTACTTGTGGCGACTCGCACAAGTAGAAGAAAACCTCTGCCAATTTGGAGTGGGCAACTTATGGAAGATTAGCTTAACAGCGCCACCTTAGTAAGTAAGTACCTGCGATCGAATCCTTCCTATTTTTTGAGCTAAATCCCTCTGTTTGAGACCTATCTACGTGGTATCAACATCTTTTGTCTCCTGGTTGATGCTTCATACTTCAAATGTATGATGTAAGTTTCAAATCACAGATCCCACTTAACTCACTCAAATCAAATCTTTCATTTGACATACCTTCATGAATAATTACCCTCATGGGCCGCAATTATTCCTCTGGACTTTTCATGGTTCTCTAATCTCGCAGGAAGCACAATGCTGAATCAAAATGAATACTTACCAACTTAACTATCCGTAGCAGACCTTGTTCCACAAAAACCAACAAAAGGTAATTTATGGTTCCCATTCAAAGTAATTTCATGGAACTTCCTAGTACTAAGGAAGCATCCGTACGTAGGTCTTGGATGCTGCTTCTATACTTAAAAAGTCATGTGACCCAACTTCCAGTAGACCTATTCGTACAACTACTGCTGCTGCTGCACATTTGTAATGAACAAATGAACGCCTGAGCAGCAATTTAGTTGGAAAACAATGCCGACCACTTTTTTGCTGGTTGCCATCTCTCCCGCTGACCGCTTTTTAGTAGTTCACTTGACTTGAAGTTTCTTTGGAGGGCATTGCAAAACAACTGGCACTACTCCTCCAGTGGATGTGAATGTGGATGTGAACCATGACTACGATGAAGGAGCTGGCTCTTCTTTTGAAACCACAATGAATTGAAGATGCAATTAGAATTCTGCTTCCTTATCCAAAGTTGTGCATTTAATTCCATCCAAAGCAAAGTCTAGTGAAACGAAATTAGATTTCGCGGAGTAATTATTGCCTGCAACTGTAAATACGAGTACGAGTACCAGCCTCTAACCAGAAAACATAGGAACAGAAACAAAACACAAAAAAACAGTGGAAAAATTCAACTGGGCAACATAGTCGGTAGACTCTGCCTCAAGGCTGAAAGGAATGGTGGCGCTTCCTTCCCATTACTCCGTCTGGTGGTGGTTAATGTCGAATCGGCTCCAACCCAACACTTGGCCAGATGTTCTCTGTCTTTGTGTACTTAAAATGAGTGTGTGAGTCGTTTTTGTTTTACAGGGGGTTGGAAGGCCACTTGTATGGTAGTGCAATCAGTTGGCTACTGTGTCGAATGGGTGAGAGCTTGTGCAACGTACGAGTATCTAACCGTTGCCTTTATGATTCATAAAAAGGCAAAAGAAAATAAAAGTGATTTCATCAGTCCATGGATTCGGTTTTAATGATGAAACGCCACCGTGCGTCGTCCTTCATCTGTTTGGCCGTCAGACAGATGTAAATCGGCCATAAGGCTGATTATTTGCACGACCATTGATGCGTGGCAGACAAACGAATATGGTACTTCAGCTTTGATGAGGATTTAGCGATTATTTTCGAGAATAACTGTCTCGAAATGTGGACTCGAAATATGAACTCGGAATATGGACTCGGAATATCGACTTCCGGCGGTTGCCTCGGTGGGGGGTTGTTTAATTATTGACTAGTTCAACTCAACGCCAACAATGGAATGAATAATGGACGGATGGATTACTTCTCTTCAGTTTTGATATGATGTGCATAAGACGAGGGAGTAATTAAGCGAAGTTGTGTTTTTTTTTGAAAAAAAAAAAAAAAAGTAAAATTCATTAAATAGCGTCTATTAAAGTTACACAGGCATTTGAGTATAATGAACGTTTCTGATCATTAACTTTGGCCGCGCAATTCTGGTTGTTGGCGTGTCTTGAACTCAGGTACAATATAATGTGCAAAAATGTGGAGCATTACTCACACTTAAATTACTTTTGGTGTGGTGAGTGGCTGCAAGCAATCGTGTAAGAAGTTATGCTAACATACAAATGGACAGAAAGTAGTTAACTGTTTACCCAGGTGAATAATACGATGACGTCTGTTAATTAGATAACTTAATGATGATTACGATAAGTTGCTCTCATGATTCAGGTCCCAAAAATGACTCAAGATGATGGGCTGCTTGTTCACAGGTCGAAGTTTATAAGTGTCCTTTGGCTAAAATAAAACGTTCATGGGCTTAGATTTGTATGAACAAGAGAAGGACATTGATCAGATGCACATCTTGAAAAAGAAGTTTGTGCTTTTACAGGCCACTAAAAGAGCCTCGAAAGTAAAAAAAAAATGCAGCATAGATGTGAGTAGACCATTTGAAGTTTCTTTGAGCCTGACAGAATAACGTACTCTCAAAGATGAGGAGCACTTATTCGATTCAACGCTTCTAAATATTCTTATCAATAGCTGACTGAATTAAGCTGGTTTGCTACTATTTGTTCCACCTTTAAGCGATTGACCTTTTGTTTCGGGTCTCTCACGTTTGCTGCTATTTTATTGGCCAAAATGTTAAACACCTCTTGTTGAAGTTATCTGATTACTATAAAGAGTGAGCCAACAGAGAGTGTGGGTGTTGGCTGTCAATTACTGTCTTTTACCGAACTCAATTTTATTGATCTTTTGTTCATTTTTGTTCATTCAATCTTATTACGAAAATGTGCGATCGGAAAAAGCCATATTTTGTAAAATTCGTAAATATTTCGGGGTCAACATAATCGCCCTAGTGAGTCCGAAATTCGTACAATAGTGAAGCGTTTTGAAGAAACTGGTTCGGTATTTGGTCAAACCCCATATCAGAATGCTAAGCCCACACGTACACCCCCAAACATCACCACTCTGAGCGAAAGTGTTCAAAACCAGCCGAAAGCAACGATTGGGCCTCACTAATTGCACTTTACGGCGAATTTGCAAAAAGCCAAGTTGGCCTCTGATATCCGTGCCATCTATTTCCTCTAAGTTTTCAAAGAAATATTTTTCTAAGAATTTCCTTCGGCTACGCGATATTGCCTCACATCCACACAGTATGTGTGTTATGTCCTCAACCGCTTGTAGATCCCCGCAGAATCTACAAGTGTCTGTATTTGTCAGTTTTAGTCTCTTTGCGTATTTCAGCAGTAGACACTGTCCTGTCAGTATTCCTATGAGCATCCTAAGCTTATCCCAATTCTGCTTAAAAAGCTTCCTAGATCTGTTACCGTAGAGAAGTGGCCATAGAGCCTTTGATTACCTATGTTCTTCCAGGTTCGACCACCTTATGTTGGCGGCCTTTTTGGTTTTTTCTTCAATTGTGGCCCTTACCGTGCAAAGGGGTGGTTTGACATCAGCAGCCTCACTATTGTCGAGTAGCCTTCCTCTTTTTGCATGCTCGACTGCTTGTTCATTTCCCTTTATACCGCAGTGTCCTGGTACCCAGCACAGTCTCACCCGGTTTTGAATGGATAATGCTTTGAGTATTGTCCGACAGCCCCTGACTGTGTCAGAATTGATGTTGGTTGACTACATTGCCTTAAAAGCGGCCTGGCTGTCGATGTAGATAGCGATATCTCTACCGGATACCGATCTCATCTGCATCAGCTCAGCCGCCCTGAGGACGGCTAGAACCTCTGATTGGAAGACACTACTAGTGTCCGGTAGCCTTATGGACACTCTTAGTTCCGGGTCCTCCGAGAAGATACCGGAACCTGTTCCTTCCTCTGTCTTCGAGCCATCTGTGAAAACTACAATTTCGTTTGGTCTTATCACTACACTTTCATACAGAATGTCGAAATCGATTAAGGAAGCTACTGCTTCCTGCTTCCTACTGCTTTTGAAAAGACCCAGATTAGTGAGTCGAATCGCACTGTTGCCAGCAAGTTTTTTTTATTTGGAAATCAAGCGGTGTTAGGTGCAGGAAGGTGTCTAATGCTGCCGTAGGGGTGGTACGGAGCGCTCCTGTAATGGTTATGGAAGCCGTTCTCTGAACCGCCGCTAATTTTCCGTAGGTCGTTTTCTTAGTTGTTGCTTTCCACAATGCTAGTGCGCCATATGTCAGCATGGGTCTCACCACAACCGTATATAGCCAGTACACCATAGCAGGTTTTAAGCCCCAAATTTTTCCAAGTTCTTTTGCATATGAAAAGAGCATTATATGCCTTTTTGATTCTTTCCGCTACGTTGAGATTCCAATTCAGTTCGCACTTTCCGAAAGGGACAGATCCACCCCTCCGAGTTTTGCCAGTGTGAATTGCGGTATCTTGGTAAAAAGAATCAATTCCGTTTTGGAGGGATTGGCATTGAGACCACAGCCGCATGCCCAAGTGCTGATCGTCTTCAAGGCAAGCTCCATGATCTCACTTAAAAAGTTTAAGTATTTTCCCTGCACTATTATGACCACGCCATCCGCTTTTTAAGAATGTCATTTATGACCAGTACCCAAAGGAGTGGAGATATAACTCCCCCTTGAGGAGTTCCCCTGGTCACTGACATTCTAGCCGAGCTTTGTCCAATGGAACAGTTTATTACCCTACCTGCAAGCATGTTGTAGATCCAATTTGTTATCCCTTGTTCTATGTTAGCGTCTACAAAAGCAGATTTGATGGCGCTAAGCTTCACGTTATTAAAAAATGTTTGCTTAATTTAATAAAAACTTCCGCACTGATTGTTGGCTACCCTTTATATCCCATCACTGGATCCATTGGTTCCACGAAAAGTGACCGAGTGGTGTAGATATCATGCTGGAGGTGTGTTTGGACCGAAAATAATCGCCAGCCCAGTAAGAGGCCTTTTTTTTGCCTAAAAGTGGATGGAGTTGACAACACTGATATGATATGTGGATCCAACATGCCACACAATTCGATTTCTCAGAAATAAGCTAAAGCTGATTTGCGATGAAGTTCTGAATCGGTTGTTACCATTTCCAGAGACCGATTTAAGAAAGTTCGGCTTTTTAAATAGCAATGAGGCCTTAGTTCATGAGTCAATTCGATCTTTTATGGGTGTAGACTGTGATATTTTGGCAAAACTCGCCATAATGTTGTTTGAGCGATTCCCAATTCCGTCGAATAGCGTAGAATGGATTAATTTGGGCGCTGTTAACAGATGCACGTACGGCGTCAACATTATGAGCACTCTTTGTACTTCTTTCTCTCACCTTCACTGGAACATTAAGCAGCGGATTCTCAGGCTCTTGACTTCGAACAAATTTTAATTTTTTGGAAACTGTGCTCATTTAGATACTGAACCATACTAAACGTTGTACAATGAATGTATAATTCTTAATGGAGAGCCCGGACATATCATGGACATGTTTGTGCTTGCTAATACGACTATTGGACAACAGGTACGACATCAGAGTACTAAGTCATTGGACATTTTCGAGTTAAACGAATTGTGAGAGATATTATAGTTGATACCGCATATGATAATGCGAAAGGTGAAGCACCAAGGAGGATCAATTAGAATCCTCTCGTAATCGGACGATGAAGTTTTGCTAACGTTTCTACCATCTAAACTACCAAAATATTTATTATAAATCAAATTCTTCGGAAATAAGCTTCTCTGTCGCCTACAACCCCTTGAATTTTTCTGGCCGAGCCAAATATAACTGTGTCTCTGACAATTTTCTATCAAATTGGGCGACAATTCACTTAAGAGTAATTCCCTCTTTGATCGTGCTTTCATTCTTCAAAAATCCAAGAAGATTCTTCCAAAGAAATTGTACTCATTACCTTCCAGCCGTGGCGTTTTATATTTTCTTCGGAGCAGATTCTACTGGCCTATTGGTCTCTGGTATATGGTATAAAATGGTGATGACTCTAGTTGTGAATATCGCTTGAAAAATTCCAAACACTGCCTCGAAGTTGAAAGCCATATCCGCCTGAGGACGGATACATATCGGGTTGAGGACGGATACGAAATAAAAGGCAAATATATCCGCCTGACATCAATGACCTTCTACGTGAGAAAATGAAAGCACGAAAGAGGTGGCAAGAACCACGTGCGCCCCTACATAAATTCTATTTATGTAAACTACCTTTCAAATAAGCTAAGGCAAATGCTGCAGGATTTCAGGAACCGTGAAACATCACGTTACCTTGAAACAAAACTCCCAACAAAACATCAAATTACTCGCTCTGGGAAGCCGGGAAGTCTGCCAAGAAACCGATAACGCACTCTCCGCCAATACCGAAAGACGTAGGTACCCATTCGGGGACGTAGAGAAAGCTAACTTATTTGCCGAACACTTGGAAGAAACTTTCCAACCGTTCGAAGGACGACAACTTACTGAAGAAGATGTAAGCACAGGGCCTGATAATTATAGAATAAAATACGTACCACTTAGTGAGCTTAGGAAAATAATAGCAAAGTTAAAAAATAATAAAGCTCCAGGATACGATCTGATTACGAGCGTGATTCAAAAAGAGCTTCCCAAAAAATGCATAAAAATTAGCTTAAACAACTTAAAACTATCTTATTGTAACATACTGGCCCCATGCGGGCACTCTAGGTTAAACATTATTCTAAGTCTAAATGTCTTTCGACGATCCTTACAACTTATTCTAATTTTTACATTAATTAAAGCTAAAACTAAGAAAATTTATTTTACTTAAAAAAAAAAACTTGTATACGGACTTGTCTCTTTTATTCAATCTATAAATCTTATAAAACTTAAAAAATACCTAAATATAAATCTTAATCTAAGTTACCTACTTAGACCACTTAACCTACTTAGACCACTTAACATACTTAGCCTACTTAATCGGCCTAATTTTATTGTATTGTATAAATATATTTTGTTTGTTTGAGAAAAATTACCGGAAGGCTACTATCTCTAAGTTCTTTCATATTTTTTTTAAATTTTTTTTTATGTTTTTTTCAGTTTTTAGAATTTTTTCTCTTAAAACTACCTTAACCCTACCTACACCTATGTAAGCCGGCCATGTCTAAAAATAGGTAGACCTACTCTGCTCCCTAACGAAGCTACCTAGTATTGAAGAAATTCGACAACGGAGCTTCCCCTTCTTCTGCAAGCCACCAAAGTTGTTGGTGCTGTCGAGCAACATCCCTCATGTCGCGACTCCTTACTGCCCTACTAAACCGGAGACGCTCCGCACTGCCGTGTGCGACGGCTCTGTCGTAGTTGAGTCGCCCGTCCGCAGCTGTTCGAGCGACGTGGAAGATTAACGGCACCGCTAATCTATCCTGGATCAGATCTTTTTTATCTAGGTAGAGAAATAAAGCCTTCAAAGCGCTCACTCTCGTGATACATATAATTGGGGTAGTAAGCCCCAGAGATTAGGTTGTTCGACGAGGTCATTGTTCTTGCAATGTGCCTTCGAATCAACTTTATAACAAAATTTTCCGCTCGTATTAGGTTCGCCCTATTGTACAAGACCTCATTAGGATAGAATTTTATGTACTCAGACTCTGGTGTTCTGTATAAGCGAGGACAAGCCCTAAGACAAGCCCTCTCAAACACCTGAATCTTTTCCAAAAGACTTGCTCTCACGTTGAACCACACGGGACAACCAAATACAAGCAGATGCCAGATAATGGCTATGTAGAAGATCACCTTTACCCTCGTATCGAGTTGCCTGTTATAAAACAGTCTCTTTGTAAGGGCAAAGCACCTTTGACTCTGGCCAGAGCAACATCTATATGCTCGTTAAAATATAGATATTGATCTAGCCAGATCCCAAGGTATCTGACTACATTTCGACAAGCAAGTGGCTGCTCGTGTTGTCCCACGATCTGAAACTTTCGCCAATTATTTCTTGTATCCACAGAGGCCCCAGACAAATGCGTCCTAAACAGAATGGTTTCCGTCTTCTGAAAGTTCATCTTCAAATTCCAGTCGTCGCAATATCGTTTAATTTTATCGAAGTCACGCTACAAAAGAATGTTTATAACCTCAATCTTTGGACCTGACTTTGCTTAAACGGTTGAAACGTATAAGTGAAGAGAGACGACTAATTCCGGATCACCAGTTTGACTTTAGGGTCAAGCTTTCGACAATAGGAAACAAGCAAATATGCTCTAGCCGTTTTCTCGATGTGTCACAAGCCTTCGACAAGGTATGGCAGTAGACAGTAGTAGCCACGTTCGCGAACGATACGGCTATTCTTGCCACAGGCCAAACGGTAGGATCTTCGACGATAAAACTCCAACGAGCTCTAAAGAAGTTGTTTGAATGGGCAAAGACCTGGAGAATCGTGCTAAACGAGACCAAGTTGACTCATACTTAGGAATAACTCTAGATGCAAAGCTGAAGTGGAAATCACAAGTTAAAAAGAAACGTGAAGAACTCGGCTTAGAGAAATGTATTGGCTTGTTGGAAGACATTCTAAACTGAACTTATATAACAAATTGCCTAAACCGTGTTGGACGTATGGTATACGACTTTTCGGTTGTAAGAAACCAAGTAACGTGAATGCTCCATGGTATCTAAGGAATAGCGATATCCACGGTGACCTAGGATTTGCTACCGTAAAAGACGAAATAGAAAGCTCTGCTCGAAATCTTCGTACTCGTCTCGTGCATCACTGCAACCCAGAAATAATCCGGACATTGGACGAGACCAACCATATACGTCGACTACGTAGAACAAGACCGTTCGACTAAGCGCCGTAAGGACGAACCGTATGAATTAACGACAATAGTAGGTGCCTTCGCTGGAAGGCTACCTAAGAAAACGTGAACATTTTACAGAAGATCGAAGCTTAGTCGTAGTCTGGAAGAAAATGGGAAGATTTTTCAGTGTGTAGGAACATCACACTACCATGAGCTCGAGCTTATGATGGGCGCTGCTATTCTACTGTGGTATGCAGCAGGTGTTTGTGCTTATGGTGCCTGCTATGGTAATGTGATGGTGCTCTTATGAGCGCGTGTTAACTTGCAACTTGCAAAACACATCGGGCCAACACCTTTCATTTTCACTCAGCGATCGGCAAGAATCATATCACGGAACTTTTAAACGATTTTCTTAGCAACCACGTTCGCCGGGCGCCCATCATTTAAAGAAGATACACGGCCGCGCTGAATTTCATTGAATCAATATCTCACGATTGTTACAAAGAGATGGTAAAGGGTCCCCATTCGCACGTTTTTCCAAAAATCCAATTACTTTTTCTATAAAAAAAAAAGCCAACCACTTATAAATGTGAATCAATCTGTATCGATGGTACAGCCAACTTTTTTACAGAGAGCAGAGCCTCATTGGGCGAGGCTGAAATAATAAAAAGTTAACTTTTGAGAATCTAGATAAATCCTCACCAGATGCCTTAGCTGGCCCAAGAGTCATTTAAGTGTCACACGTCATGGTTGCTGTCGACAAAGGTTTCTATCGACTTAAATTAGTTTATTCTGGAACTGAGTGTATCTATCTGAGTACGTGATGTAAACTCTTTTTTTGTTTTCTTCAATTTGAACCTTTCAGAAGTAATCTAATCGGATTCGGATGCCCCTTTTAGTGTGTTCCATCTCCTCTCAATTAACTAAATAAAACCATGTGACGTAAAGTACACAACTCAAAACATTTGTTTACTAAATTCACACACAAACACGCATCCATATAGTAAATCAATCCCAAATGGGCTAAGACCAGAAGCCCATGAAGGCAATCATAAAAACTATCTTCACCGTAGCATTCCAAGAAAAGCCTCCTTCCCTGCATCCTCAGTATAGTATAGCGATCGCTTCATTTCGATACGCATTTAAGTAGTTTTCCAGTTCATAATTTATCCAAAGATCGTTGGTAAATGTTTTCCTCGCCATCGTGTATATTTATCTTTTTGTTTTCGACTCATTCGGAGTTCTCGCACAAGGTACAAAGTATCTACACGGAGTATCTTCAAACGATTACGATCAACAACGGCAACAACAACAGGGTGAAGAGCAACTCCCCCAAAGCAGAACTTGAATAGCTAATAACCTCTGGCCCCGACGCGCTCAAGAAGATGCTTCGGTGTTGCTGCTGTTGAGAGTATATCAGAGTATATGAGAGGAGTTGTAGGCAGTGTTCTGTACCGGCCCCTATTCCGCCCTCCTATCTAAACAAAACGCAATTTATGCTCGTATCCGTGCTCGTAGATGCGTGTAATTGCATAACGAACTTCAGTTCAAGGAATTCGTATGAAAACTGAATATGGCAATTTCGGAAGACAACGCACTACATTGTGGACTTCGAGTGCACGATCGCACGAACAGTCACTGGTATAAAGTAACTCCGTCCATCCGAAGACGAACCACCTCCATACGATATGAACATATTAATGAGGGACAATCACTTAATTAAATTTGGGGCTTCTGGGCAACGAAATTCAAGTGAAAAATGCGCGGGTAGCTTCTAAAAATAAATTTGAATCCCCATCTGCTGGAGATTTACATATGGTATCTATGGATGTGGCCCAAAGCCCAATTGCACCAGGTATCTGGGTCACTCCAGGTGGAAGGGGATAACCAAAACGTTCAGCGGACTTTCATCGCATTAGGCATTGTTTACAATTGCACAGATAGATATTAATGCCTTCCTGGGGTCTTTCAATTGATTACACCAAGTCTTATTTGTCGATGATTGCCAGCCAACCAATACTTGTGCTCGTATCTTTGTTGGTTTATGTTAATCAAGGTTTGGATGTCATTAGGGCATTCTCACGTTTATCTCTTGGATCAATTATCTCTAAGATAACATGAATAAATAATAGATAACCGCTTTCGATTTGTTTCGATTTGTTAGCGGCATCGAAATGGAGAGACAAAGTGATTTCCTGTCTTCGAAGAAGGGCCAGACTTCGACTGTGGCTTTGACTTTGACGATTCGTATCTTCTGGGTTCCATCTCATTTTGAGCACTTTCTACCCATTGAATCAAGAGAGAGAGTAATGAATTAGAGTTGTTTGGTTTTTGTGTGATTTGTAATGGCCCGAAAATAGATGAACATATGTGTGTGCCTCGTGACAGCGGGAGAGGCTGTTTGGTTTTATTGGCTACGCCACTTTACAAAATTGCTTTGGCTGAATGACTGCAATGTTGAACGGGGTAATCTGCATTTTCTACTCGTTAAGAGTGCTTTAAGTGATTAGGTCGTGCCAATGACTATTCGGATATGGACGCTTGATGAAGATAATTGGGGAGAGATACAGGCTGCATATAATTAAGGCTTAACCAAGACTTGTTGATGGAGATGGGTATTCATTAAGAACAGGCGCCAGATGATGATTTCTATGCGAGGTGAAATAGAGAACCTGCAATTTCACAAACGATTTTTTATAGAGATGGTAAGGTTTTATATAGAGCTTATGTCATTAGAATTGAGAAGAAATCAACGACTACAGAGGAACTAAATGTGATTTTATGAGAGCGGACTTGGAGTAACATGAAGTTAACTATTGACGTGTGGACAATGTAAGCAAGGTGCAGTAAGGAAAGGCCTTTTTGTTATCAGACTTTCAGATGAGCTAGAAATGACGAAGTGGTTTAAGAAGTCACAACAGACATGCGGTCCAGATTTGCATCGAACTGCTGTTTGTACCAAGATATATTTTGCTCAATTATTGCAGAAATTTATTAGCTGGTTACGATAAGTTAGAAATACAATGAAATTTCATACTTTCTCTTGACGTCATTAGTGTATGACTAGGGAGCACTATGAGTAGGTGAAGCAGTCTGGGAGCTATGTGTCTGCAAACATTTGTGTGATCATTAATCCGTAAGAATTATCAACTTCAATTTATAAGGTTCTACATTGTTTCAGGCCAACTACTATTAAGATAAAATAAGCCTGAACTTGTAGAGACACACATTCCACATTAGCCTGGCTAATGTGCTCAAACTATGTCTGGCCATTAATTAAGCTTAGTTTGTCACTTCACTGTCGGCACTTAGTACTTACTTAGTAGTCTCGTCGAACAGTGCTTGCCTTTGAGCACAAGTAAAGAGCTGGAGAATATGGCTATAATTACAAATTACAAAATTACAAATTTATTTATTTCTAATTCATTGCTCACATAAGATTTTATAACATCTTTTGAAAAATTGGAACAAGCTTGAAACAATAAAATACTATCTAACAAATATTACTTACTTTACTTTAGGTGGCGCTACAGTCCGGGGTGGACCTGGGCCTCAGTCAACAAGCTTCTCCAGCTAGCTCGATCCCTGGCTAGCTGTCTCCAGTTTCGCACGCTAAGTTGGCAGATGTCCTCTTCCACTTGCGTGCGCCACCTGAGTCTTGGCCTTCCTCTATTGCGCTGTCCCTCGGGGGCGGATTCGAAGACTTTTCGGACCGGAGCATTGGTGTCCATGCGCGCTATATGACCCAGCCATCTCAGTCTTTGGATCTTCACTCTTCTGGCTAGGTCCATGTCGCTGTACAGTCCATACAGTTCGTCGTTGTATCTCCTCCTCCACTCACCGTCAATGCAGACGGGACCGAAGATCGCCCAAAGGATTTTTCTCTCGAAGCAACCAAGAACACCCTCATCCATTTTTGATAATGTCCATGCCTCTGCGCCATAGAGCAGGACCGGGATTATTAAAGTCTTATAAAGGGTGACTTTTGTTATCCGAGAGAGGGCTTTGCTACTCAATTGCCTTCTTAACCCAAAGAAACATCGGTTGGCAAGAGTTATTCTTCGCTTGATCTCAGCGCTGGTGTCGTTGTCTGTATTAATAGCGGAGCCTAGGTAGACAAAGTCCTTAACTACCTCAAAGTTATATCCGTCGAGGGTAAAGTTCTGTCCAAGACGTCGGTGTTGGTTGTCCTTTTTGCTTGACAGCATATACTTGGTCTTGCCCTCATTGACCGCTAAACCCATTTTCGCCGCTTCCGTCTCAATACTCGCGAAAGCGCCACTGACATCACGCTGCTTTCTTCCGATTATGTCAATATCGTCGGCGTATGCGAGTAGTTGGACGGACTTTTGAAAGATAGTGCCTCTTGTGTTTGCTCGTGAGTTTTGCACTATTCTTTCAAGTACGATGTTGAAAAAATCGCATGACAGCGCATCGCTTTGTCTAAATCCTTTCTGGACATCAAAGGTCTCGGTGAGATCTTTACTGACCTTGATGGAGCAGAGTGCATTCTCCATCGTCATCCTGCACAGACGGACGAGTTTGGCAGGGATGCCAAAACTAGACATTGCTCTATATAGCTCGTCTCCATAGATGCTGTCATACGCGGCCTTAAAATCGATGAATAGGTGGTGGGTATCGATCTGAAGCTCATGGGTCTTCTCCAAGATCTGCCGTAGTGTGAATATCTGGTCGATGGTGGACTTTCCTGGCCTGAAGCCACACTGATATGGACCTATCAGGTTGTTGACGAACGGCTTCAGGCGCTCACACAATACGGCGGATAAGATCTTATATGCGATGTTAAGGAGACTGATGCCTCTGTAGTTGGCGCAGTTCATAGGGTCTCCTTTCTTGAGAATTGGACAAACAATGCTGAGGTTCCATTAATCGGGAATACGAGTACTTTCGTCCGACCATATTTTACAGATGAGTTGGTGTATGCTCCTTACCAAGTCATCGCCTGCCGCTTTGAAGAGCTCGGCAGTCAGGCCATCCGCTCCAGCAGCTTTGTTGGACTTAAGCTTCAATATGGATATCTTCACTTCATCCAGGTCGGGTGGACGGAATCTACAGGCTTCGGTTCGGGGTTTGTTTCCGCGGCATGTTATTTTTACCTTTTGGTAAAACTTCCGAACCTCATTCCTGGAGTAGCATCTCTCAATTTCCTCGATCGCGCGCTTCTCATGCTCTTTCTTCTTCCTCCTGAGAAGCCGGTGCTCGTCTCTCCTCTTCCGCTCATATCCGAAGCTCATTGTCCTTAAATCGTTTGCGTGGGTTGTCAACAGTAGATCCGTCCATATCCGAGGCTTGTTGATGCTTCGTAACTTCTTGTTTTTTTAAATGGCCGGGCAGTTACCCCGGCGGTACAACCCCCAACCTGGAGGACCAGTTCCACTTTGAGTGCCCCTAGGACGAGGGGTCGGTTACACCGAAGCCAGTAACCCGTTCCGGGATGTGAGCGCTGCCGTTGGCCCTTATAGGGCTCGTCCGCCACCATCTCTTTTCCAGGACCCTGACTAAGTCCTGGAAATCCTTTCCGGCCTGGCTCCAAATATGTCGGAGTAGCCCGGATAAGGTCTTGTTTTGATTTTCCGACACTAATCCTGGTTAATGGCGCAGGAAACTCGCCATTTGCCCCCTTCACTTCGCAACCTCTAGTGAGATTCCCAGATGGCGCCACGGGGAGGCGTGAACTAGGACTTATTAGCAGAGCTGCAAGATGTTCGGCTGCAGAGGCTCATTCTCGTCATTTAAGGAACCAGCACCTGTCTGAAGATGCTACTTCTACGAGGCCTTATACTAATCGTTGCCATCTAACAAATATAGATTAAGAAATAGATAGAGAAGGAAAAATAGAAAAGAAATATAGATGGGATAATAAGATAGAAAGATTAAAAAGAAGATTAGGAAAGGGAGGTATTTTATTTTTTATGATGGCGGAGATATAAATTTGGGAGAACAGGAAATTGGGATACACAGGAGGACTTTACTAGAAGTTTTCAGCACAATATTTAAAAACTTCTTTGCTGAAAGAACTTGTGTTACTCATGCGCTTAATGGCTAAGGGCAAACGATTCCAAAGTTAAATTGAATGTACAAAAAATTGCCGAGATGTATTTAAATACTTGCACCGAGGTGCTACCAGCTGTAAAGTTATTTTATTTCTCGGAAAGCTTACAATTTCGAACAGATATTCTGAGGTTTTCTTTACTAAAATTGTATGCAAAAAAAAAAAATTGAACGATATGTTAGAAGTCCAATCAAGGAACAGCCGACGATTTGCTTGCTATATGCAGAAATGTGATCATATCTTTTTACATTAAAAATGTATCTCGCGCAGGCATTGTATGCGACAGTTAATTTTCTGGCAGAACCATGGTCCAGAGAATAATCGGGAGAATAAATGCCTTTACAAGTTTTAGTTTAGTATTGGTTGGAAGGTAGTTAGCAGTGGGATTAAGACCTCGGAGTGCGCCATAAATTTTTGAAACAATTTTATTTATATGAACGTTCCAATTCATATTGCAACTCAAATAGACACCGAGATTCTCAATGTGGTCAACGTATTCGATTGGGGAATGGTTCAGAAATAATGGAGGTATAAACTCTGTACATCTTCCGGCATTTATTTCCATTGCCTTTGTTTTGGTTGGATTTAGCATAGGGCCGTTGTTTAGTGACCATTTATAGACATTATTTAATTCATGGTTGAACATTTCTACCGTTTGATGCTTGTTTGCACTTGGAAAGAGTGTATATATTTGTACATCGTCAGCATATATGTGGTAGCTGCAAGTAGAAAAGCATTTGGAGATATCGTTTACGAAACAAATGAATAAAAGTGGCCCTAAAACAGAGCCTTGAGGTACACCTGAACGGACAGGAAGGCACGAAGATTGCTTGTTATCATAAAAGACGTACTGAGATCTGTTGGATAGGTACGAAGATATCAGTTTAACCAACGAGTTATCAAACAGAAATTGATATTTAAGTTTTTTTTAATAAAAATTCATGATTCACGCAGTCTAATGCTTTTGAAAAGTCTAAAAACGCTATTAAGCCTAATTTGTCATTGTCACAACCAGCACGCAAATCTTCGCAGATTTTTAGGAGAGCTGAAGTACAACTAAAATTTGCACGAAATCCTGACTGGTATTTCAATATCATGGTCTTAGCGTTTAGATGTGCTTTTATTTGTCGACTTATTATGATTTCAAAAACTTTGCTTAATAACGGTAAAATTGCTAAAGGTCGGTATTCTATCGGGTTCCTGTTTGGCGATTTAGGAAGGGGTAGAACTTTTGCTGTTTTCCAGCTTTCCGGAAAAACAGAAGTCATTATAATGGTATTATAAATGTGAGTGATAGGATGCAAGACAGAAGGAAGTATAGTTTTAATAAATTTATGTGGAACGTTGTCTGAACCAACTGCATTTGACTTTACACCTAATATAACATTTCCGACAGTTACTACATCTACACAAGAAAGAGAAAAAGCCGAATCAGTACAATTGCTTGTAAGATTTTGAGGGCTACGAATATCTAATGGCATTGACTCTCTGCAGGCCGAGACGAAAGTTTTATTTAGTTCTTCAAGATTCATGCTATTGGAAGGTGATATTTTTCTTTTCGAGGTAAGACCCATCTGGCGAATATTTTTCCAAAATTCAGAACTTGAAGAACATGATTCAAGTCTGTTTTTATAAAAAGAAGATTTATTCTTTCTTAAGCGACGTGTTACAGCATTTCGAGTGGTTTTAAACTCTCTGTAAATTTCCATACATTTGTAACGCATAATAATAGTGCTATAGGAAATGACTGGATCTCATAAGGTTCTTTAAGGTCAGTAAGAATCGCGCAATATGTAATTTCTTTCTTTAGAGAAGAGACTGGAATCACTAAAAGGGGCAATCGTATACCCCATAACCTTTTACGAAGATCTTTACAAGATACATTAAGCACTAAATGCGAGATATATTGATGTTAAAAAGGCGTCCCTAATGGAGGAACTGATGTTTTCATTCCACAACTTCCTGGTTTCATGACGATTGCAGGCAAACATATGTAGCAAACAACTCGCCAAGAAATTTACACGAAAGCACCTAGAATTAACAATGAAGAAGTGATTGGCTAATTCGAGAGGTGTTATTCCTAGAAGTACCCTTGTTATATGAAACCTCAGAGTCTTTAACCCCATCAACCATAAAAAAAAACCCTAAAAACTGGGCCAACTATGAAGACAGTCTCTTTAACATCGGGAAGAAGATCTTCTCCGTTACATTGTATAAACGCTCAGAGTGTATATTATCAAAGCAGTTTTAGGTATTGAGAAAACTCTTCCAGTACAGATCGATACTTACCATCCACTTATCGATTTTGAAGACATACAACTCAGAATTGGCTTCCTCAACACTTTACGTCTCAGTAATCATCGAGAGTTTGCTTTTCAAGACTTTTGATGTGAAAACAGGGTTACGATAAGGTGTTGCTGCGCTGTCATTCGACTTAAACCAAATGCCCAAACCTCGCAAGCCTGCATCAGATTCCATCATTGACATCATTGTTGGTTGGGAAGCAACGAACCTGAAAAGTCATTCGATTCCAACTCAAAAAGCCTGGAAAAATTCGATGATACGCCCTTGTGATGAAAATCTCACTAATGGAGTAAGACCGCGGCATTCTAGAGGATTATTGGTTCAGGCCTTGTTCTTCATAGCTGAAGATGACTTTTCGATAAAATTCCGAATTTTCTTCGTACTTTTGAAGAGTTAGAATCAAATGATCAACAGGCTTCAGTCCTGAGTTAGTTTGTTCATATAAAAGTGTAGGCCAAGATCTTTATGCAAAATTCGCCACAATGCGGACTAAAGGATTCCCAATTACTGTGAATATAGTGAAATCGGCTGATGCAATATTTTCGGTACTTCGACTAGTGCTCTGTCTTACTGGCACAGGAGCTTTCAATTGAGTTGACTTGAGTTTATCTACCCCTGTAGACGCAGCATTTCTGGTGGGGTGATTATTGTGCCCGAAAATTGAAGTAAGCCCTCTTAATGTTGCGACCTCCGACTCAGAACATCGGTAGTAGTTTTTAATTTGTTCCCTTTACAATTTTTGATTGTACGAAAAAAATGTGGTGCAAAAGTCATCATCGTAGCGCATCGCTATACTCCTAAGAAGCGCGGAATAATTGTAACGATTTTTTTTTTGCGGTATAATTTCATCGGTGGTGTTGGCGCAGTGTAAATTTCGGCGCAGATTTCCCCGTCATCCGACGCCAACTTGGCAAATACTACGACGTTAAGCGCTTAGACGAGTATGGGTCAACACGAGACGCTGCGAGGTCTGGCCGGCCCCGGAGCAGCCGTTCTGCTCAGAATAACGCAGCTGTGTTTGAAGATGTCGCAGAGAACCAACTAGTATCGACCAGACAACGTGTCATGCAATTGAGCGAGAGTGCAGACAGTGCATCAGCATTAATTGCTGACCGGCAAGCGCGTGTAACCTACTCTCAGGCTATCTTGAATCTCGACCACGATGGCGACAACTTTTCATCGAAAATCATCATGAGCGACAAGGCCCATTTCCATGTCTGTGGATATGTGATAAGCAAAACTAACGCTCCGCGTATAACTCACGAAGATTCATTACACAGCTCAAAGTAAGTGCATAGTATCCTATTTATGCTGGAGGCGTCATCGGGCCTTATTTTTTTCGAGAACGCCGCGGCCGAAACGACTTCTGTGGACGGCGAGCCCTACAGAGCCATGTTCAGCGACTTTCTCCCTTCTCAATCGGATAAATTGGGACTGGAGAACGTGTGGTTCCAACAAAATTATGCCACAGCGCATACTGCCGAAATTCTAAGGGCTGCATTCATCTTTCGCTTTGTGAATTTGCACTGGCCAGCAAGACGGCCTGACTTAACTATTCCAGACTTCTTTTTGCGTTGCGTTTTTGGAAGTCGCAAGACACTTAGACACTTAAACCCCTCAAAGAGAATTTCCATCAAGAATGCGAGGACCAATCTCCAGAAGTTCAGACAATAGCTTCACCAAGTCAAAAATGTCATAAATCGGGCCCGAATGGTCATCAATTTGTCGGCGACCACTTACCCGATATCATTTTTTCGACTTAATGGAAAGAAAATTCAAGGCATCAAATAAACATAATCCAAAAGCATAGGCCGAAGCCCTGGTAGCTGGTGCTTAATTTAAGATTAATCAGGTAATTTATTACTGATTAAAAAAGGTATAACAATAATAATAATAATAATCCAAAAGCAAACGCCATTACAGGGGACCAGTACAGGGAGCTAATGCAACTACGAACTTGGTGGTTGCCCTGCTGGCCCAATTCAAGTTATAGGAAAGTAGCCACGCAGGTCCCCAAAGACGATAATTTTCATAAAAGATAAAAAGTGGTCAACATTTCTGAAACACAAGTTATAGATCAGATTAGATTGAAATGTGAGGTGAAGCATAGGACCCCAAACAAGGCGTCTACGTAAAAATTACTAAAACATCGCAATTTCTAAGTGAACTGGCCGCTATGTCTTCTTACCTGAAAGTATGGTTTGCCGAGGATGCGTAAGTGTGTTATGGACTCCGACCCGTAAATTACTGCTTTGGCAAATGTTGATTTTATTAATTCTCTGGGAATATAGGTTTTAACTGAATTTGATCTTTTAAGATAGTTGCCGGCTGTTCAATTCCCAATATTTGACTAATTTTATTAACCGGAGGAACTAGTCTTCAGTTAATTGAATTCACCTAGTCAAGCGTCGATATTAGCCCTAGTTTCATGCTTAATCTTAGGGTGAACATAAGTGAAATTTAGTAGCATTTCTAATTTAAGTTTGCAAGTGGTATCTGCACATAGACTAGACTTATAAGCGCCTACGCTTGCCAATTTACACCTCTGGTTTATACGCTTTTCTTCAGTGAATATAGACCTTGCTGATGCTGTTCGCTCTGGACTTCCACCCACCACAGCCGACGATCAAATCTTGGCTGCAGTTAGCGTTGACATGCATTTGATGACATGGTAGATACTCGTAGTTTAGCAGTTTAACATCGCCCATATAACTATTTCGCAGAGACTGGAAGGATGATGGAACTCGCTTGAGGCGTTCCGGAAAAGAGTGGTTACGGAAGACGAAAAATGGGTGGTTTACAACAGCATTCAGCGTAAGAGGTCATGGTACGCTCCTGGTGAAACACCGTAATCGGTCGATTAACAAGATTTGCATCCAGAAAAGTGTCCTTTCCTTCGAGTTGCTTCCATGCAATCAGACAATAAATGGCGTCAAATATTGCACTCAGCTCGATACTTTGAAGCAGGCAGTGGAAGCAAAACGGCCAAAGTTGGAGAACAGAAAGGGCGTTGTTTTATATTAGCTTTAGTGACAAAACAAAAGCTGAATCCATTTCACTGGGAAATTATGCAACACCCACAGTACTAGTCAGACCTCGATCCTTCTGACTTTTATCTGTTCCACTCTCACCAAAACAATTTGAACGGAAGGCAATTCAATTCCGAAGATGAGACCAAAACGTATCTCAAAAACTTTTTATTCATAAATCTACTGACTTTTATTAAGGAGGCATTGTGTATCTTCCAGAATGTTGGAAGACGCTATGGACCATGGTGGACAATATCTGATGGATATACCAAAAATGTGTGTTTAACCCTAAAAAAAACATCAGAACTTATCGAATTTCATAATAGATATTCAGATACTAGTTTTCGATCAAGAGTAATCTCAAAAAATTTTCTTGAAAACTCTATAGCTTCACCAAGCAATGTTAGACTCTTGATAAGACGATCTAATAACTTTCCATCGATGAGGATGACGAATGTTTAGGAACCGTCGTTTCTATCTTCTTCTTCTTTCTTTTCCATCAGAAGTGAATTCACTTCGATGGACTGTAGTAGAGGAGAAAGGACACCTTCGTCGTACAATAATGTAAAGAGCTTGTGGCGCACCTTATTTTATGGTCCTGTTTGCTAGTATGCAATCCATCATAGCAAATCCTAAAAGCACAGACTCTGCTGTAGAGGTATATCCTGAGAAATCAGAGTAATGAAGGTGGATGCAAGGTACGTTTTGTTAACTCTTTTCTTATAGTAAAGAGCGATAGTTCAAAGTTTGACGTTATACAAGAATATACACCTTTTTCGTCGTCGTGGAAAAATAATTCGGAATGTATTTCCAACAGTCTTGCACTGGTCAATATTGACATTGACATTTTTACCGTCTTTCTAAATAGGGATACCGACCAAAAGTTACAAATTTTTCTATAGTTTTCCCTTGTCTTCACACCTACCCGTCATTTCCTCAATTATCGATCATTACCGCACCACTTTGTCTATATACGAACGAATATTTGGTATTTCTCAAAAATAAATTTAAGGTACTCGTACTGATAGTTCAAACTAGTACAAGGTCGCTGTAAAACACGGGAATCAGAATTCTTTCAACCATTTATGCAGATACGAGTGTAGTTACGTATATACATAGGTAGTACGAGTATCTATCGTACCGGTTTCTTTGATATTTGTTTTGCATTCACTTCACATAAACCTATTACTTTAGTGATTTTAATCGCTCACTTAAAAGATCTTGGACTTGAATTAGCTTAAAGCGAAACTTAGACCATATGCATGTCATTAATAAAATATCAAATTTACATATGTAAACATAGAATGTATCTGGTTGTTCTAAGATTGTCGATAGAGATAAGCCCAGCTGGAGTGAGTCACGTGTTTGGTATTAGAAACTGAAATTTCGTTGCTTTTAATCAGATGAAATATCTTCCAGAAAGTAGTTGAGACTATTGGCAAGGCCAAAACAGGGATAGCTTTCTGTCATAGAGTATGTGTAGATACGTATCAGAAGGTAGTTAACAATTTTACACGAAAATTTGTGGCTATTGAAGTTGGTGCGGTGTACCAAAAAATAACAACGCGTCGACGGTTCAGAGTGCAGTTTTGAATTGTTCGAGCTAAATAAAAAGGATTTCTTACTTTGATCCACTACTTCACACTAGAATGAAGGAGACTGTCAGTTGAGTTGTCTGCAGCCGTTGGAAGCTGTCTAAAGAGACCCAAAACGCAAAAATCGCCTGTCAACGTTATGACATCCATATTTTGGGACGCGCATTGTATTTTGTTTATCGACTATCTTGATAAAAACCATCAATAGCGATTATTACACAGCATTATTAGATCGAATGCGTGTAGAAGTAAAGAAAATGCAAAAGAAAAAATTATGTTTCACGAAAGCAATGCACCGTGTCACAAATCGATGAAAACGATGGTTAAATTGAAAGAACTACGTGTCGAATTGCTTCCCAACCTATCGTACTCTACAGATCTCCCAGCAACTACTGGATTTTTGCTGACCTCAAAAATGTGCTTCAGAGAAAGAAATGAAGAAGTGAATGCCGAAACTGAGGACTCGAAAAGTTAGGGAATCGTTGAAATTAATTAATCACTCATGGAGGAGAGCGAATTTGTATCAAAAAATACTGATTTTTCTTACTTGTGGAGGAGATTTAGTGAGTGATGTGTTATGTATCTCAGCTTGAAATAATATAGTTGGGGCCCTCGTTCATTCTTCCGTTCAAAAATGGCTATTCGTCCGAAGCTACTTTCATGCTGAGTCTTCTTTTTAGTCTCTCGTGACGAAGCCTTATTGCTTCCGTTAACAAAAATACGAGGGCGGGTCAATAAGTCCGTGACTTTTGGATTAAAACACAGATTTTTTGATAAAAAAATAATTTTATTTTTCAACGTAGTCTCCCTAGAGCTCTATACACTTTGTCCAACGCTGCTCCAATTTTTTTATCCCTTCCAAAAAAAATGATTTGTCGAGGTCCTCAAAATAGGCCTTTGTTTGCGAGATGACTTCATCATTGGAGTCAAATCTTTTTCTACCAAGCCATTTCTTCAGGTTTGGGAACAAGAAGTAGTCGCTCGGAGCCAAATCTGGAGAATAGGGTGGATGAGGGAGCAATTCATAGCCCAATTCATGGATTTTTGCCATGGCAACTGCACATGTGTTTGTGGTCGACTGTGAGCAAACGCGGCACCCATCTTGCGGAAAGCTTTCTCATGCCCAAGTGATCATTCAAAATTGAAACCACTGAGCCATGCGAGATCCCTACGGCTTCCACAATCTCTCGCACTTTCAATCTTCGGTCGGCCAACACCATATCGTGAATTTTTTCGATTGTTTCGGGTGTAGAGACCTCAACTGGGCGTCCAGGACGTTCGGCATCTTCAGTGCTTGTACGGCCACAACGAAATTCAGTAAACCACTTTTTTACCATTGAAATCGATGGTGCAGAGTCCCCATAGTATTTATCAAGCTTAGCCTTGGTCTCGGTAACGGTTTTTTTTCGCAAGAAATAATGCTTAATAAGCACACGAAATTCACTTTTTTCCATTTTCTCCTCAAATTAGTGAGTAGTCTGATAAAAATAGCTGTCAAACACAAACTAACAGACGCAGCAAGTTTAAATTTTGACAGGAGTCAACTGACAGATGCCTGTTGACAGGAGCAGTGTTGCTGTTTCAGTAAAGAGGTCAGAAATTCAAAAAGTCACGGACTTATTGACCCGCCCTCGTACACCGATAATGGAATGTAACTCTTTATTAAATTTTTGATAAGAAGTAATTGTCGGAGTTAATAACGGAACTGAGGTAGACAAATGGTTAAGTACCTCAAAGTAAAATCTGACTTCTTGGTCAGCACATAACAACCATTCTTTCTGTGTTGTTGTGATATCTTTTTATGTCCATTCCTGCGGCTTCTGGTGCACTGTTATACAGTTCGCTGCATCTTGCCAATGGTATCAGTGCTATGAGCTTATGTAATTATTACACAGTGTTTTAGAATAGCTTACCATGGTGTTGGCTTCTGAAAAGTAACCTCATCGACCACCAGAATGCGCTACTACTGCATTTGGTGCCTTTGGTGCATTTGGTTATGGTGCCTTGAAGTCCGTTCATATTTAGGCAGACATGCCAAATTTCAGTGCGATACTGTCTTTAGTTTTCTTTTGACAGCTGATTGTTGTTAAGGTGTTTGGCATCATGTTGAGTATGGACAAAAACGATTTTCGTTCAGTCATAAAACATTATTTTTTGAGAGGCAATACAGCGAAGGAATCAAAAGAAAAATTGGATAAATGTTATGGGGCTAACGCTCCGTCAGATTACACCGTCAAATATTGGTTTCGAGAGTTTCGTGGTGGCCGCAACTCCACTACCGATCAAGTCCGCAGCGGCAGGCAGGAAATGGTGTTGGCTGACCGGAAAGTGAAGGTGCGCGAGCTAGCAGATACCACAAAGATTAGTACTGAGCGCACACGCCATATTTGGGCAATATTCTGCATATGAAAAAGTTATCCTGCCGCTGGGTGCCGCGCATGCTCACTTCTGATCAAAAACATGAACGCGAAAGCACTTCGGTAGAGTGTTTGGACTTGCTGATGCGGAATCGGGCGGACTTTTGGCGTCGATTGGTAACTGCTGATGAAACCTGGATCCACTATTACACACCAGAGAACAGAATGAGTGCCCAGGAATGGGCTGAAGCCAGCACGAGTCCTCAGAAGCGGCCAAAGGAGGCTCAATGGGTCGGAAAGGTTATGCCGTCGGTTTTCTGGGATTGTCATGCCATACTCTTCGTGGACTACCTCGAAAAAGGAAAAACCAACAACAGCTAGTATAAGCAGACATTCTCCCGACAAAAGCTTGAAAATCAGGAGATATATGCTCGCTTCCAAGGAGTCTCTCGTTGCCTACAATTAATTGTTATTTTTGACTGGTCAACAGATCCTACATTTCTTAACTTCAGGACGTCGCTAATTATAAACGTACGAATCATTATAATCGTACAACAAAGGTGTCGACAATAATATGAAATACTACATGCTATTCTGTTAGCATTTGGAATAGAATATACAATACCGTTGCATGGAAATCCAACTCAACATGCTCGCTTCACACCATTTCGGCTCGATGGCGAATCAAACTCTTCAAATGTTCAATTTTGTGTAATGTTCATTTACTGGTGAATTCAGTTTTTCGTTTCTCTCTCACTTCATTTTAAATGAATACATACGAAGTAAGAGAATGAAGTAATGAATGAATAAATGAACCCAACATGGTTCATTCAAGCGAAAGTCAGCTGTATTTGTTATTGTTTACTTTTGACTAAATTGTTGCCGGTAAACATTTTCCCATTCGACCGGAAATCATCCCTTAAAATGGGTTTCCTTGTACACAGATGTTGTAATGACGTTGAAATGAAGCCATTTAAGGGTTTTGTTGTCTGTCTTTGAAGCATCGATTTTCGAGCTTCAAGTTGACGTTACAAATGATTCAGAAAGGCCTTTTTAATACTTCATATTAGCTGTTTTTTTTTTCCGACGAGAGCTGGTGAAAATCTTCCATTAGACACTTTGGAATCGCAAGCGCTGGCTCAGAGTAGTGTGAGTCATTTAAAATACCTCCCTACGATAATAATGTTATTAATTTCCGCAACTAAGTTTCGACTTTTCAATCAGTTATTTATCATAAAATAATTACGTTTAATGATCCGCAACATGGTTTCATTTTATCGCGCTATGTCCAAAGATTTGGTCCTTTCGAGACGGTGCAATAGGTTCCTGCTGTCCAAAATTTGTAAAACTATATTGTTTGTACACGTGAAGCCCTCTAACTACGACACGAATTGGCTTTTTCCCTTTGTTCTCGTAAGTGTTCCATTGGATTTTGTTGGTACTTAACTTTCGAAACAGAAACCGATAGCTGTCAGCGTCTTTGGCGTCCACTTTCCACATGCAGTTGTTACGCGATGTGACGGTATAATCAGATCTCACCAACGTCTTCAAGATGTTTTGAAGCTTTTTGTCATCCACAATCCCGGTCAAGTTGATTGGCAATGGTGGTTGCTCCTTGGGATTTCGATTTTCTTCAAAATGATTTATTAAAACATTATTTTCTGGCTCATTCGGTAAAAAAAACCGAGGTAGGCATGTCCGTCGTAAGAGGCGACCTAAATTCACCTACTGTATACCGATTGTGTAGAATACTATTACCGGAGGTGGCAGATTAGCTGTTCTGGACAATCCACCCTTTTCGGAGGTCGGCTCTACGGATTCTGGGGAGAGTCATTTATTCTATCTAATAAACTCGTTTAGACAAATTTCACTGGTATCGAGATCTCCGCCACATAGATCTCATCAAACGAAATAAGAAGTCCGACGACACTGAAAATGGCGGTGTACGAACAACGGACTTAAGCGAAACCAAAAGCCTCGGTAAGGAAAACATGGAACCACGATCCAGGCTGTCTAAAATGGAAATGCTCTGTGAAGAACTACAAAAAGGAGCTGGAAAAATTTAAAACCAAAGATGAAACGAATAAGGGTATAACCCAAACTAAAGATGTGTCGGCAATAAGGTGTAACTCGTCAGACAAAGCATCCTATGAAACGGACGAAGAGGACTTAAGTCGTGAAACGGACTAGGATCCTCACTCAACCATTACCGAAGCGAAATGAGCCACAAACAGAAGAAAAATTGTAAATTTCTTAACAAAATCAAATCCTTTCTTTGATTGGAACTATTGATACGTTTATGGAAAGTTTGTGTATTCATAATTTTCACAGCGAGCTCCTAAGATGGTGTAACTTAGGCCTAACTCTCTTCAGGACAGTAGAAAGCAACATTCGCTTAGTATGTCTGCAGCCTACCACTTTTCGTACTTACAAGAGAGCCAGCTATTACTCGAAGCCTTAATCGACTATGTAGAGTAATTATATTGATTTTTTGTGACACACGTTTGTGCTTCACAACCACTACTTGATGCGCAAAATATAGACATTGCCATAGCCAAACTTGACCAACTATTAGTGAAGTACGTACACAGTGTGGACATAATTTAAACTCGATATCTGTTAATTTTTCGATGTTTTTATTCGAAATATTCTTCTCCCGATTTAATACACTTGTTACAGCCATTTAATAGTGATTCAAATGTCTGCTCTAGATCATTTTGCAGAATTGCCTACAGTGCCCGCATCGAAGCTTCTTAAATGATCGGAATGTCGTCAAAAAAGCGTCCTTTCGATTTCAGCTTCAGTTTTGGGAACAAGGAGAAGTCGCACGGTGCCAAATCAGGTGATGATTTAACACACATACTTGATTTCGAGCCGGAAAATTGCACACAATGAGAGCTGTGTGACTACGTGCATATCGTGCAACAAAGACCAACTTTTTGGATGGAAATATTCGGGTCGAATGGTTCAAATAGTCTATTTGTTGATGTTTAAGACCTCTTCCATCATTAGCAGTGAAGCGATAAGGTCTTCTGTAACAAAATCACGTACTTTTTAGATCATTTCAAGCGTCCTAACTAAAAATGGCCTTCCTGTGTGTTTGTCATCCTCCATCGTCTCTCTGCCACCCAAAAAACAATTATGCCACTCGAAACAACTGTTTTACTCAAACAATGATCACAATATACTTGCTACATCAATTGGAATGTTTCTGATGAATTTTTGCCAAGTTTTGTGTGGAATTCAATGGTACCACATTTTGACATCAAATAAAAGGGTGTTTTGGAAAAATATTTTTTTATAATTGTCAAATGTCATGAAAATTTGACAGATAAAAGAGAAATATTCAAGCCTTAAAACTCATGCTTGGCCATATAGATGGCGCTCTTGGTTGCTAAGATATGGCTCGTGTCCGGGATATTATTTGCCACACTGTGTATATGTGTATAAAAGGTATCGTCAGGCTGCGGCCTAAGCTGGGCCAGACAACTTCTTCCTATTTCTGCAGGAAAGGATATTTCAGTGTCTATACGCAAGACTTCGTGATCAAAAGAAAGGAATCAGGAATCAGTGTATGTTATACCAAAAACCGCACCTTTTTAAACGAAAGATGTCCACGACATCTGAATAAAAAAAGGGAATGAGATCCATTGGTAGTCGAGACAAACCTTCCTTGGAATCTGGAACCTGACGCATAGATAGGTACTAAACTACTTAGACAAATGAATTGTTACCTCATTTACAAGGGGTCAATAACTAAAAAGGTGTTTTGTGCGCTTAGAGCAACTAATGGTACCCATAATTGGCCTAATGAACGCCCAATTCCCTATACCATTTCAAGAAGTTTGAAACCTAATTTTCATTATTAGATAATACGCGACCAAATCGCACACATCGAACACGTATCGGCGGTAACTGAGATAGGAACAATGATTGTAAGCGAGAACAATTCAGTGAACAGTTTATTTCATGCTTTAGACTAATGAATTTGCCGTCTAGATAATATGACATAACTTCTCTAGGCTTTTTTCTTCTATACAAAGTCCAAAGTCTACATGGATAAGTCGACTACCATTGAGGAATTGGAGGCCAACATTACTCGAGTTATTGGTCAAACACCACTGAAAAATTGAAACTTCAGAATGGACCATGTTCGCCGCAGTCATGGCCAACATTTAAAGGAAATGATCCTCAGAGAATAAATGTAAGGAATGCTTCTTTAGTATGATAATAAGGATTACCCCCTAAAATCTACTTATTTGATTCTTTTTTATTTTTGAAAAAAGTATCTTTAAAAGACTAACCCTTTATGTACATAAGTACCAGCTTCTTTCTGATACTTGGTATAATAAATGTGCATAATCATCATCTTCTGACTTTAAGGCCTATGCATTGAATCCAATTAATGTTCTACTACTTACCTACTTACTAACTTAGATTCGCTGTACCCAGTCCTTAACCAATAGGCCTCTTCAGATAGTGCGGTTGAGGTCCACTTTTACTTGCACACTCGAAGGCTCCATTCTTCATGCATTCTATCTACTGACCATGTATGGGACATGAATTGGTGCATGCTTCCTACAAAATCATCTCTTGCTGCCTTGAATAGCTCGTTAAGTACATCAAAAACTCAGACGGTCGCTTACTAACAAATGAAAAGGAAATTTGTGACCGGTGGCTTGAATACTGCAAGGAGTTGCTTAACAAACAGTTTCCACGTGATATCGTGCCGACAGCTGGTCTATTCGAGGAGGAAGTTTCGGACTTTTCAATCGAAGAAATAAGTATAGCAATTGGAAAAATGAAGCGGGGGAAAGCGGCGGGACCAGACAGCATTCCATCAGAGTTTTGAAACTTTTAAATAAATTAAAATGTGGACAACCTTTGCCGAATCAATGGAGAAGTAGCTTCTTGGTTCCATTATACAAAGGAAAAGGCGACACTCGAGAATGCAACAACTATCGTTCAATCAAGCTTATGTATGTCACACACAATAAAAATCGTCGAAAGAGTCTAAAACGAACGTCTTCGGCAAATAATAAAGCTCGATAATAGTCAGTGTGAATTTGTTGAAGGAAGATCGACGGTGGACGCTATCCAAAGCCTACGAATAATAATGGAAAAGCACCGAGATTCGTCTAAGGATTTACACATGGTATTTATCGACCTCGAGAAAGCATTCGATCGAGTGCCTAGGGATCTCATATGGGCCGCGCTGAGGTCTCAAAACGTACCGGAAACGTATGTTAGAATAATACAAGACATGTACGGAAACGTGAAAACTGCGGTTAAAAGCTCTGCTGGACTAACGAGAGAATTTCCAGTTAATGTCGGAGTGCATCAAGGAAGCGTACTTAGCCCTTTCCTCTTTAACGTAGTATTCGATTATCTTTTAAAAGACTGCATGCGCGAAGCAAATGTAACGCCAATTCTCTTCGCTGACGACGCAGTTATACTTAGCGATAACGTCGAAGATTTACAGAACGCCTTAGATTCATGGAGAAATGCGCTAGAGAGAAACGGGTTTAAAATAAGTCGTTCAAAGACGGAGCATTTGACGTGCCCATTTGCGCATCCGTTGCGACCAGTTCCGGATATAATGTTAGACGGAATAGTTCTTCCGAAAAGATAGTGTTTAAGTACTTAGGATCAATCGTTAACATGGAAGCGAAATGTGACGACGACGTAAACCACAGAGTGAGTGTGGGATGGATGAAATGGCGGGAAAATTCGGGAATCTTTTGCGACCGAAAATTTCCACTTAAATTAAAGGGGAAACTCTACACCACGGTTGTTAGACCAGCTCTTATATACGGTTCACAGTGCTGGACAATGTACGAAGCGTTTAAAACAAAATGACGGCAGCGGAAATGAAAATGTTAAGGATGTCTAGTGGAGTCACTAAACGCGATTGCATTAGATCTACGCGTATAAGAGGAAGTCTACATATAAAGAATTCGTTAACCGAACAGCTTGAGGCGAATAGAATAAGCTGGTATTGCCACGTTCAAAGAAGATCTGCGGAAAATCCGGTTAAAAAGGCACTATCAACTACGGTCACTCCAACTGTAAGAAAACGAGGTCGGAAAAAGAATTCCTGGATTTCTCAGATGGCAAATGCGCAACAACGTCTGGGATTAACCACTGAAGCGATCCAGGACCGAGCATTATGTAGACGCGTTCTGCGGTCTGCGACATTAGCCAACCCCATAAGCGGAGCAGCAGCGATGCTGTAAAAATGGGAAACTCGTTACGCATAAGTTCGTATAACGAGGAAAGGGTTAATAAAAGGATAAGAAGAATAGCTCGTTAAGTAGGCTTGTTGTACTTAAGCTTGGATATTGCCTCCTTTCATTTTGGTCGGATGGACGGATGGACGGATGTTTTGGCTTTCACGCCCCAATTTGAATAGTTTTATTATGTTTTACAATGGAATTCGAGTTGTTTCCATTATTTCACAGTCTGCAGAAATGATGGTTTCATATCCTCAGAACCAACCCTGACTCTACAACTAAGTTTCCTTGGTTTCTACGTGCATCGGTTAAAATTTGATTGTTTTGATGTTCTTTTCACTTTTTTGGAAATTTTTCTTAACACATCGTTGCTGGAGTGCTAATTTCTCGATACCGCACCTCTCATGTTTCTTTTTCCCTTGCAAACAAAGTAAGTTCCTAGAGCTCTCGGGTCGCTAACGTGCTTCCAAATAGTACATCTTGCACCCATTATTAAATTACAGGTTTTGTGAAGGTAACCGTGTTAAGCTCTAGTGGCTTCTTGGTCTTGGCATCGATACCACTTGCCTTGTCCAGAAGCTCATAGAAACGCCTTTCTCGTAAGCATGAACGAGTGGAAATCCCTTTCAAGGTAAATTCACATTCAAATTCAATCGGTTTGTCTTGTTGGATTTCTTATAGGATGTCGTAATTTTGAATCCTTCACAGATAGTACATAGGCCTCACAATATTGTTGAAGAACAGAAGACTTTTCCCAACGCCGGAGGATGCATATGCTTGCTTTCCCAGAGTAGAAAACTAAGAATTAATTCTAGCTCTCTGCTCATGCAAGCGTTCTGCCGTTCATATGCCACACACGCGTATAAAACCTCGTGTTTGCATTACGAACTGCGAGATCAACTTATTCCTTTCTCCTATTTCGAAAATTGCTCATTAACGATTGAAGGAAAATTTCCAAGAGCACCCCTGGGTGTCATAAAACCCACATATACGTGTACAGGCGATATAGAACAGAACCGATGCAATTAGAAAAATCCTAATTGATACACGTTTCCCCCACTTGAGATGCAATTACCATTAATAAGATACAAACATCCGTTGAAGATGTGCACTCTAGAATCTGCCATCCATATTCCAAATTCGTTGCTCTAGCAACGAACTACTTCTATAATTAAGGGTTCACTATTTCCCACTCAAGTGAACACCAGGATAGAACCCTTTCAAGAGCGCTTGCAACCAAAAAGTCATCACAACACCACTATGCATCTAAATGTCTTCTAATTCTAACCGTGTAGCGCAACCACACCAAGTACGAGCACATGTCTGACAACGAACCCATCTGTGCACATGGAATCTGCTCTGTGTAGATCTGGCGCCAAAACAGTGCTCTATTTCGTAACTTCCCACGCAGAATGAACTTTTTCGAAAATGAACTCTTGAGTATCTGTAAGATATCCGTATATTTGTCATTCATCAGGCACGCGTACACAAGGGAAATGCATTGCCATGGACTGACTCTAACTTGGGCACTGGTACTGATACTGATACTGGTGCCTGGTGGTAGCAAAGCAACACCGGCTAACTTCTCATGTCTGCCAGTTCTTCAACGCGCGTTACAAACTCAGTTCTTCGTGAACCTTCTTATGGAAGAGTCGATTCGAAACATATCTCGTCGCGTTGCGTTGGATACCCGGACAGTAGTCTTTAGAATTGTTAAAGATACGAGTACTCATTGTCGTGGTGTATGAGTGAGTACATACCATAGTCGCTCTCAAGAGCTCTTAGACAAGAATCAGAAAAAATCAGAATAAAGTATCTTGCACCCACAATTCATAGTGGTTCTGGTGGTGGTTCTACGATTGTGTTGATAGCTGGAATTTTTATTTCATAATTCTAATTTTTTTTTTTTTTTTTTTTTTTTTCATTTTGTGTTTTCTGCTTTGTGGTGTCTAGAACGAACGTCTGTCTCGAGATAAGGATATTAAAAAACCGATTGCGAGACGCGCGTGAAAATATGTGAGACATCGCGCTTTGGAGTCGCGTCCGCAGGAGCTTCGGAGAAAATTCCCTTCCCACCCAGCCAAGGAAGGGGTTCTCATCGTAATTGCAGACGAGGATTTGTTGTTATTGTTTTATTTGGTTTCGAGTGGTGCTTTTGTTTTTTTTTTAATTTCGGCGGGAAGTGTTCATAAATATTATTTAACGAGATCTACACGGTACGGTTAAACTTTATGAGTTTCGAATTATAAATTCGTTTATACGTACTCGTAGGTGTGAATTTGATATCGAATTAGTGATTTTGAGAGAATTATTTTCCAAGAATGAGTCTTCAAAGTTACGTATGAATGGGTTTTTTGAAAAACGTGTGCGACTTATGAATTTTTGAAAACGAATAGACCGAAAGCGATCGAAGGTACTCGTACCTACTCCTTTGGATTACGATTATAACTATCGAACATGGATTACCAATTTTAATTAGCTTGTGGAAGGTAAGTTTATTGAGGCATTAAACGGAGATTCGACTTTAGACTCTAAAGGGTGTGGAGTGTGAATGAGTAGAGTATTAATTCATGGACAAATGTGTTTACTGCTTTAGAATGTAAGCAAGTGTATGGTATGTAGGTATCCATTACAAAATTCACATGTAATGTGTGTCTCTTTACGACAATTTTGTAAAACTAATCAAGGCGAGGCTATAAACTCGAGTGTGTTCTTACATTTTAAATAAGCTCGAAATGATGAGTTTATTTAGTCAAAACTTGGATTCGGACAAAGTGGAGTAGGGGTTTATGGCTTACCTTGGGTGGAGAAGAGTTTGTTGTTTAGTTTTGAGGAAAAATGTAAAATCGTAACGATTGACGATTTAGAAGGTGGAAGATTTGAAGATGCATATTCTGATGGGTGTGTTCGTATGTTACTATTCTTATTTTAGTAACTAAGATAACGTTGAACTTTCTTAAAAGTGAAATATACGAGTATTTGGCACTTAAAGCAAACTATGGAAAGAACCCAACTTGATCTACGTGAAGTAAGTCGTGGCAGTCATGTAATGGTTTTTCATGAAATGCGTCTCAATTGCCTACTCTAACTCTGCACTCATGAACTTATGAGCTCTTTTGACAGATGTCATATTTTTAATGGGAAGGTAAGCGCTAGAACAATGTTTATAAATCATCCAAATCTTGTATCGAAATTCGCGCGTTAACTCTAATTTGTGGCTGTTATTGTAAAATTCGGCCGATAAGTGAACAGCTAAGCATTTGGTGTACAAATTTGAATCGGCTTATTGAATCTATAATGGTGCCGCACTAATGGCATATCGAAATACCGGAAGTAAGAATCGATTCGATGCCATTTTCAATATCCGAGCATCTCCCCAGCTCGTTTCTGTGTCGTATTTTGCAAATGTACTTGGCTAAAAGTAGGTATGAGACAGCATTGTCCCAAGAACTGGAGCCAAGCTAACATTATTCACGCTTGAAGAGCGATCCTCGGAGACGAGGCATATTTTTAAGTAAATTACCTTGCTAAAGAGCGACGAGTTTTTGCATTATGTTAAGCTATGATTGATCATGAAAAATTTCTGTCTTGACCGCACTCCCTCCTAGATTATGTCGATTTCGGCCAATAGAGAACGCTGTCAGTCGAGGTTAACTAATTTATTTTGCGATATTTTGGAACTGAAAAGCATGTGGAGTATTTGATTGTAATAGGATGGGGCCACTTGCCGTTCAGTAACCGTCTCACCGCCAGAAATGGCCCTGCCAATTGGCGATTATTACATTTATATTCCTATCATTGGGATTACATTCTTTAATTGTCTATGCCAACAAGCCAGAAACTTAAAAAAAACTTGAAGGCAAATATCGGCCGAAAAAACCGTTGAAAATTCGGTCCAACGCACCCACGCATATGGAGTACACGATGTCTGAGACGACACTTAGATTAAAATTTAAAAATTGCTTATGGTAGCGTAATCACTGACGTTAAGACATGATTCGGATTCATCATGGTGTTGGTTTGGTAAAAAATGTTGGATGACAATAATATGCAATGGAACTTAAACATTGCCTTGATGTACTTCAGCCTTTGAACTCTATCAAATGGTCTTCTGGATAGATAAAGACAATATAAAGATTATTCTGAGCATCGAGGTATTTCTTTGTCCTTATCCATAAACTTTGGATCGCGTCATTGCAGGTTCTCAATTTAGGACTACATTCTTTTTTTTTTAATAAAACACAGACTATTTGGGATATCGAAAAACCTTTTTACTTTTCCTATTACCCTCTTTCGCAGATTTTGACCAATACTCCCACAATTTCGCGTTATATATTGGCTTTTAGTAAATCTGACGTCTCTGCTTTATAGACAATAGACATAGACAAATGACTTCACTATACTCCAAAGAAAAACTCCAGAGGTGTCAAATCATACTAGCTAGACCTCTAATCGACTGGTCCATATCCTTAGATAACTCGCTCACCAAACTTTGACTTCAATAATTACCACAGCATACCGATTTTCGGTGCACGTAATTGCACTAAAAAATCACAAAATCGTGTGGATGTAGTGCCACCTAATGACGCACATATTTTGCTTGTTGGCATTAGCTTCTTCATCGCTAAAGATGACTTTGCGATGAAATTCTGAATCGGTTGTATCTACTTCGAACAAGCCCGACGCTTTTAATATTTATCTGAGTTAATTCCCTTTTGTGCGGGTGTAAGATGAGATCCTTTCGCAAAATTCAGCAAACATGTAGGGTTACATTTTTGTACTAAATTTCGATAGTCGGTGTAATGACTGACGGTAAATATTGAGACATTACACCTCGGGGGCTATTTAATGGGAATATCTTATCGCCGTAAAGTTTGTTATCACGTTTTGAGCAATTTTGGCCAACGTCAGCTGTTGTCGATGGGATAGTTAGTGACTTAAAACAGCTCTACAGGAAACAATCGAACCGTGTCGAACTGCATGATCTCCGAGACCAAATGAAAGGTAAAACTTTCAAGACAAGCCATCTTCTTGTTTCCAATTAACCTCCATTTGATCCGATCGTATGATTTGTATTTCCAATGAAAAGTTCTTAATCTGTGGTCGTATGTACCTGTGATGATCTGTATTGACCGCAAGGCTCAAGCATAATTTTTGAGGAAATGGGATTCTGCGATGTCAGTATCTGACGGCCACTAGTGTAAACATAGATACAGGAGCCATTATGTAACATATTATGTCAAGTACAAATGTCGTAAAGTGCGGTTGGAATGATATCTCCGTTTGGCAATCGCTCTATGACTTTAATTAAGCGAGTTTGGTTACCTATCAGCTAGGCGAATTTAAAACTACCACGGCGGCTATAGTTTGCTAAGGGTTTCGACTGATTTATTTATTGTTTGCTTCATTTACTTAAACCATTGCCAAACTTTACCTTTACTAGACAGATTTGGCTCAAACTAGACAAGATTGAGTTATAAACCTAACCGCTTTAAAGACAATGCAAATTCACGTATAGCTTTCTTCGATCTTCGACGTGAAGTACAAAAAGTAATATAACAAAAGTACCGTCCATAAAATACTGCGAACATTTTTTGACCGTTTTCATAGTCTTTTAAAATGGTATCTTAACATGCGATACCATTATATCAATTTCGCTGAACAACTTGTGAGAAGTTTTGATTTATCGAATTTCTTGCATGTCTCCGGTAATTTTAGAGCTATGAACGCCGTCCATTAAGTATATGTATATATGTACGGTAAGCCTTGATCGACAAGATTACTTACAAATATTTTCGGCGGCACGATGCACCTTTGATGCTTAAATGTTTTTTCTGAAGATTCGACTTGTGTTGTTGGTCGACTTTGTTTACACAAAGCCGCATGGATAAACATAAAGTTAAATTACGTTATGCTGTCAATGATCTCTCTCGTTCTGCGTCTTCTTGTTGCAATTGACATCTTTAGAAGTTTCGACCAGAAGCGTATTAAAGAAGCGGCCACCCTGCCGATGACAAAGTCATTCTGGTGGGATAAAAAAGTCTTCCAACGATTGGCAAAATATTGGAGTTGGCCTTGCGCACACTTTAAAAATGAAAAATACAAACATTTCAATGTTTCCAAAATCAACGGTGCTAGAATACAATTTTCATCCGAAGCTAAATATTTAGAAATCGTCCTAGACAGTAGGGTCAGTTTAAAACCTAACATCGACGAAAAAACTAAAAAAAAAACGTTAGAAGCATCCTATGTATGTCAAGAACCTTTGGTAAACTTTGCAAACGGAGACCACGTATGTACATGGCTATAGTTGGACTTGTTGGACTATGGTGCGCTAGTAGGGTGGAAGCCACAGAAAAGACTAATTCTCTCAAAACAATCACTCAAAGACGGGCATATGTCGCAGCAACTCAAGCGTTGAAGTCTACTCCTTAAGCTGCACTAGAGATAGTAATTAACTTCCTTTAGACAACTTCCTTAAATGAACGGCTTTTGAAAATTCGATCAGACCAAAAGAATCAGGCCTATGTAGCAATTTAGGACACGCATCTATAGTGTAATTGATGAATGGTTGTGATAACAACGTGCCATGCGTGGAATTTGATAAGAATTTCTCTACAGCATCTCTTAGCAGATAAAACTGATAAACTAGCACCGACATCAACAATGGAAATCTTCACATTTACATGAACAGCTCCAAAATGTAGAAAGGTAGAAATATTTGTCATTTTTGAAACTACAAAGGCTGAGCTTCTGATGGAACTTGATCCCTTAGAAATTCAAATCTTAGTGACCAGTCAAGCAACCACAAAGGCCTTAGCAAGTGAAACTACCAAATCAATAGAGGAACAAAAATGTCGTCAAACTCTAAATAAAACTTGCGAATTCCACCGAGTAAATATCTTGTGGGGGTACCTGAACATGTAAAAGTGAAAAGGAGTGACAAAGCAAGAAAGGGTACCTCTGTGCACGGGAGTAGTACGTAAAGCCACAGAAATATACTAATTAAAACACTGAAACGCAAAATGGAACTTATAGTCATAGAACGATCCAAGAAAGCGTGGATCTCCTCCATAAGTGACTGTTAACTCACGCTGCCTTTGACGAAACCTAGACAGCCGAAGAATACGTACTCTTTTCGGGCTCAACAAGAGTGTCCTTACTGACTATTGTCACATTCAAGTTCTTTCTCAAGATTTTCGTAGATACTGTAGGAATGAAGAGGAAATTTAGACTACGCACACATGCTATGCAACTCCCTCAAAATCCACATACCTGGATTTGTTAAAACCCCTGGCTGGTTTTCAGCCAACCCAGGCTAGGTAGGACTGTTTTTATAATACACTAATAACACCAACAGAAAATCACAATATACGTATAGGCCTTCCAGTATGTATGCCCCTTAGGGACACGCACATCTTTTATTTCCTAACCTGACCTTGTAGAACTAATGTTTAAGTCTCCAGTCACGATTTTATCTTCCTTTATATTTATGATGTTTTCACAACAGCTTTTGACGACGAGCTCTATAAGTCCGCGACTTTATTGGTCCTCAGTCTTCTTCTGTTCTGTCCTGCTTTAAAGCTAAGTACTTCGCACATTACGTCACTTGCTTCATGTTTGCTTTTCCTTAACAACTAAGAAGATCATTTTTATCAGTTTAAAGATCGTAGATGACTGATTCATTTGGGATACAGAGGCTAATTGAGTTTACTTTAATACCTTTCAAGGATATTGCCTCCTTCTTAGTTCTCATCTCAGCTCAGTTGTCATTTTTCTTGAAGTTCCTTCTTAATGCCCTCATGAGTTGTGAATTTCTTATAAAAATACAATAGATTTCTCATCCGAAGGTTAAGGGACCTTTTAAGGCAAACTATGTGCAGAACTAATAAACACAATTGTCTGCGTTGGAAAAAGATATCTAACTCGATCAAAGTTCTTAAAAGCTTACAAACCACTCCCACGGATATATTGTACAAAACCTCATATCGAGTGATATACCACAAGGATGCGCGGTTGAACCTATTTTTTTATTTATTTATTTTACAAGCTACCGACTTTTGCCTTAGATACCTACCAGATGCTCGTCAGGATAACTTTTTTTTTCAAATCTTGAAATTAGTAACGTATCTACCATAACTTTGTCAAAAGACGAAAGATAAGCCAACGTGTACATATGGCAAAAGATGGTTAAAACCTCTTTCTGCAAAGAATGCTGATTTTATCTAAATTCTAATGTAACAGCCATCAATTTTAAATTTAGAATTTTAAAAGCAAAATGTAATGATCATGTTATCCTTCAGGGATGCGAGATGATGTAATTGAAAAAGGGAGTGAAATATAATTGAGTAGTGACGCAATAATCGGAGGAAGTAAGTACTAACTTAGATACTTCTTGAACGGAGCAGTGGTGACGCATTCAAAATAAATCATTCACCAGCAACAAGATACAAGAAACGTTTTAACATAAGATACCCATTTGCAGTCCCGGGATTCTAAGAAAAATTCTCCCAGCGGAAAAGTGTACTCTTAGAAATTAAATGATTCATTCTCGAACAGTATACTTTGAATCTATTTTCAGGAAAATGGACCTCAACTGCGGGGTGAATGCTTAGATTGAAAAAAAATATATTTTTTTCCTTGAGTAGTGCTTGTACCTTCTTGTTTGAATTATTATTGCACTTTTGTGTTCAATGTTAGGTACCGCTTGTATGTTGACATCATCTCTTTGTAAGCAACTTCAATATAGGCAATATAAATCCTGTGCTTAGAGCCTTGCCCACCATTTCTTGGGCCTGAGTAACCTTTAATGGTGGATCCTTAAGCCCCAATTTCATCAAAAATTCCAATAACAATTTCCGTTAAATGCTCCCTAATTTCCTCATCAACGATTCGGTTACACTTGAGTTAATTTTTACTTCGTTTTTACTCCATTGGTCTTATGTCCTGGTATTTGCAGTTAATTCCAATTGAGGTTATGGCTATCGAAATACCATACACCGAGGTTAATTTTATTGAATCCTATTAAACGCAGATCACAATGTACTCGTAGACTCCGAGTAGATTATGATGTTTCATGATTTGCCAGTTTAATAAGATATTTATGACTTGCCAATACCCTTACCGAGGTTAAGGCACTTTCATATTTTTACAAGTCTTCATGCTGTGTGCGAGTATATTCGTACTGACATGAAGTGAACGCCCTTTGGTATTTGCGAAGGTTTCTTAAGAGATTTCGATTTTAATTTCCGGAATTCTGGGAAATTGATGGCCCTTCGGATATCTGAGACGTAATAGGGTTTGTTTTGCAAAATCATGTGTGATGAGTGAATGATTAGCAAGATTTTACCAGTGTATCTAGCAGTACAGTAAACACAATATTTGAAATAATACATTTTTGTTTGTAACAACAATACTGCGGTGTATCTGTGTTGCAAGCAATTTCCTTTGTAATTTCGTGATTGTGATTTAAATTCAGAAATTGTATCTGACTCAGTTCAATTTAAGGTAACGTACGTAACTTTTGCTCACATTCATCAGTCATGTGGCTCAAGTCACATCTTACCATCCATGGCATCAGATGCTGCTATACTATATTGGAAGTGGCTTTTGGTAGGTTTTCCTTTTTTTTTTTTTATATTTTCGAAAGTTCTTCTGAAATATAGAGACAATTGTTTTATAGGTACATATGTGTGCTTTTACGTAAATAAAAAAAATTCTCCTCGAGAATGTAGTTTTTGTTCGCCCATTCCTTGCAACTGCCAGATGAAACAGAAGAAATTTGGCGTTTTCTTCAGGAACTTTGTTTCATATTTATTGTATTGGCTTAAGTGTTTACTGGCTAGACAATTGCTCCTTGTAACGTTGACTCCGGTTTTACATCAAAAAGGTTTTTTTTTTTTGATTTCGCATTTGATATACTTTTATATTTTATACATTTTAGATAGTGGCGCAGTGGTGATAGTGGTGATGGTCCCCGTCCAGTCGTTCACTGACGTTTAGGTTGTAAGGGGTGTTTCGGTTTTCCTTCTTAAAAATATAACATATGTGAACTAAGTGTATTTACTTTAAGCACCTTAAACTCATAAATGTACGACACATCGATACCTATATACTCACATTGAAGACACATTCGACAACGTTTCTATTAATGCGCTGCACCAAAACTAAAGTTTACTGTAAGACACAGCTTGGCGGTCACGACACCGAAGTTAGCATTAGTCAGACTGTAAGGTTAAGCAACTGGAATATGTTTCCTCAAATAAATGGAATATTTCGGAGAACGACGGACAACGTACAAATACTGCTTACAACATATAGGTACATAATCCAAGGAGAACCATCCGTTAATACTTTCTGTGATAGAAAATTCACAGAAAGGAAGTGTGCACGGCGAATGATGGCTACTTTCGAAATAATGAAGGGAACTGGCGACTCGTGTATTTGGTTAAAATTTAGCAAATAATGTTATTTCCGACGACATAACTGCCACCGTTCGTGTAGAAGAAAGACCTTCAAGTGATCTTTGAATAATTGTGAGAAATAATTCAGTGGAAAAAGATGGGTTACCGAATATCGTGCCTCGTCATCTTCCACTGGAAGATGGACATTTACATTACTCTGTTTGCTAATGCTTTGAAAACTATCCATTATCCATCGCATGGGAAGACAGTAAGAATGATGGTACATCTCATTCTGAAAATAAGTTGGGTAATCGAAGATCTGAACAATATAGCCCTGACTAAGTGAGGTCAAAACGTAAATATACGCCACATTGTCGACATGTGCGATTAAGAGATGATATATGCCTAACCTGCTGTTTGATTATCTTGACGTCTGTCAAGAAACTTCTTCTTCACAATGGTGAACATTTTTTAACGATTGTTATTTTACTGGAAGGAGTAAAGCCTCCCACTAATTGTGGAATATTATTCAATTCAAATGTCTGCCTCGGCTGACCTCAATAGTAGGCCATCCTCTCAATCCAATTTTTCAATACATTTTCTATGGTTTCCGGCCCTAATTTCACGAATAGCTTGACCAATATTATTCTTAAGTGCTTGAATCGTTTCTAGGTTGTTCGCATATAATCGATTTTAAATGGCAACTTCACAAAAACAAGCCCAACTGGTTCAAATCGCAGCACCGTTGCCAAGTTACATCACTTAACCGACTGATTATACGATTATTGAACTAAGTGTGCAATAAATCGATTGTTGGCTTGATGTCATGCAGCTCAATCTTGCTTACCCAAGTCCAAGTTCTCTATTTCTGTCCATTAAAAATCGATTATCATGCCTTGGTACCGCTCTCCACTGACTGTAATGTTTCTTCCTTTCTCGTCGTTAATGGACCAGTAATGACGCCACTGCGAAACCAGACCAAGCAGTCACACGCTCAGGAAGCATTGGCTTCTCTATGACTACTTGTGGATTTTTCGAGCTCAAATATGGAAATTTTGAAAGTTTACGTAGCGGCTGAGATGGAAATGCGCCTCATCTGAGAGATTATTTTTTGAGCAAAATTGTCGTCAAATTCAAGCTGGCCTAACAGAGAAGCGATAACGAAGCGGGTGTTCATTTTGCTTCAGTTCTTGAGTTCCTGAGGAACCTGTTATCGAATTATCCGAGATCTTTATGCAAATTTCTCCTCAGGGTGATGGGATCATTGCGCGGATACAAGTCCAAAGCTTAACCTCAACTTCAATCAGGTAGGCACCTTATCAATTTAGGAACTGCGAAAACTGTGAATTAAGAATGAAGGGAAAGGCGATACAGATGTTAACTGGTTTTGAAAGTTTGCAGGTTATAATGACCAGGAAATAAAGAGCTGGGCGGAGCATTCCACGAGAGCGAATTGATAAACTTTTATAGCATATAGACAAGTATGACGGTTGAATAATTAAAATGTTGAAGTATTACTAGCATTTCGTTGGATTACTGGAGGTGAGAAAGCATTTTATCGGAAGGCAAAAATCAATATATCGTATGGTATTGAAGCCAGATCCCACTGAACAAAAAAACCTGGACATTTTGCAACGTTTCTGGCAACATGGAATCTGTGATTATTCTAAAGAAGATTGGTACACAGCTATGGTTTTCGGCAACATTAAACCTCATCACCGTCACGTCAAATGACCGAATTTTGGATAAAGCAGATTAATGCCAAACTTTGTGAAAGTCCTTCGAAATATCAAGATATACCATCTGGACTAGCGGACTTGATTTTTTGAAGACCTCTGACTACTCTTGCTATTAAACGAGAGTGCAATAAGGCGATGGCGATGGCGATAGCTGGTTGGACTATCACACAAAGAGTCTGGATTCGATTCCTGGCTGGGTCACCAACAATTTTTCACATCGCTATCACCCTTTTAGCGGGCAATGGCAAACTCCCGAAAGTAAAATTGCCTACGAAAAAGCTTCAAAGGAGTGCCGTTCGGATTCGGCGATAAACCGTAGGCCCCCCTCAGATGTGACAAAAATGACAACATGAGCAACACAAATGTGTGTCAAGAAGTTAGGCCATGCCCCATACCGGGCTGCTGTTTTTGTTTTTTGTCAACTCGTCGATGGGCTCCAACAAATAATCGATGCGTTTTAGTGTATTTGAAAATGTTGAGCCGCGCAGTCTTTTGCCAGCTGCCTTTGATTACGCATACGAATTTGCGCCCCATAAGAAAAGGTCGTCCTCTACTTATTTTTTCCTTTAGGTCGTGGTAGAGAATTTTCTGGCCCGGGGTGCTGGTGCCCATGCATTTAAAGAAACTTGGCAATCTTAGCCGGCTTACCTAAGCATTCGAGTGAAGTCGACATCACTTTTTAGCCCCCGCACAGTTCGCTGTTGAAACGCCGCCTTCATTCTTCATTAATGCAAACGAGAGTAAAAATTAACCGAAGATCTTTTGCTAGGATCCTTTCAAAGCGTCTGAGAGAATTTTTAATCCATTTTCTCCTGTGTTTAAGCTTTCTCACCGTTAACCACAACTAAAATAATCAGAGTTTTGTAAAAGGTCTTTGTTGTCCGGAAGACAGCTTAACTACAATAATTGCCTTCAAAGCCCTAGAAGCCAAGATAAGCAAAAGTAATTCTTCCCACAATTTGAGTGCCGATGCTATGTGTGTCCCTCTGCTGCCATCATACCCATGTATCTGTGCAAGAGCCTTGTCTCTATCGGCTCTTACGCAAATAGCACGGCATTCAAATTTTGCCTTGGAAATCTTTTAAACCGGAACAACTGTTCTATGTAGGTCTCTGACACTCATCTTTGCAAACGGAGTCGTATTAATCGTTTTCCTTTGTTTTCATGGCCTTCATCCGATGAAGGACAAAGTATGTTTCTACAAAAAGAAAAATATCTGTGATCATACTCGTATAAGCAACATTATCATTTCAATTGACAAGTTTTCAAGAAGGAAATTATCAAAGATTATCTCAATGAACTTAATAGAAGTGCTTACCAAGAATGTTTGCGGCAGAAAGAGAAGATAAACATCAACTATCCATCGGGAGATGCAATCGTGAGCTGACTATCTGAGATGTTGGGACAGACTACAAGGGGTAAAATATTGATTAGGATCTTTTCAAAAGTTATCAAAAAAACCGCTTGGATTATCAAGCTAGTTAAGCAGTGTTTACTTCTTGTTTCTTTTATTTCGGAATGTTGTCTCTTACTTTTTCTAAATTCGTTTTACCATAAATACCATCTAATGCCAAACAAATCACCAATAAAACCACGTCTAACTATCTGTTAAAAAGAATCATAATTTACGGCCTATTCACACTTACGTCAGCATAATCGTAACAAGCTTTTAGCCATCCAATACCGGTAAGCCACATTCACTCTACATATATAATATATAATTTTCTGACACATTTTATAGCCTTCCTGAACATCGCAATAAATTCCCATTTATCTTCTACCACATTAGACTTTAGACTTTTTGTTTACCATTTTATCTCTATTACATGGTCATTCGTTCTTTGTTTCAAACCATTTAACTTTTGGACAGAAGAAAACATTTACCAATCCACGAAAAAAGTAGAAGAAGCGGATCTTGTGATCTTCTTTGCATTTTACCGTTCTAAGACTTACACTACTCCAGCACATCATCGTTTTATCAATTCCCCCGTGCACACAAAAAGCCAATTTGTGCTCGCCACAACATACCATTAAATTTAATATGCGCCTCCATCATTATCCGGACTTTAGTGCCTAACCTCCAGCACCGTGAACACGACATACGAATATCGGTAGGTACGGTACGGATACTCGTGTCATGGGCGCAATCAATTGGACGGAATTCAAGTCCAAATAACGTGATCGATCCAATACGATAACCCCAGTGGAAATACGACTTGGGATTTGGATCTCGTATACAAATATGTATGATTGAAACGATCGTTTGTTACCATATGTCCGACGTAATCGTGTGTGCATAATGCGTCGGTCAAAAATTAGAAATAAATAAATGAAGATACAAACGGACCCAGGGACCCCCCGAAACTGAAAGGAAATAAATGTGACAGCGGTAGCTGGCTAATGACTTTAGAGACTTACCCCTGCTCGTCCAGACTAAGTCTACTCGTATCAGTATTAATATTCATGGAGTGTTGGTAATTTCCTCGCGTTACCCTAATGGAATATTAATCAAAACCTAAACAAGTTGGAAACTGTGATTAGTGTAACCAAAATCGACTAATCGACCAAAAGATACTGAATTACGAACGACGGGTCTGGGATTAGAAAGCAAGAGAAGCGAGGCTGCACTGACCTCAGTAATAAATCTTTGAACAAATTGATAAAATTTATGTGAGAAGGAGAGTGGTAAACATGGTGTTGGTGGAGGTGAACATAGATTCAGTTTCACTTTTGGGACTTAGAGACCTCTAAAATGGAGACAAGAAGGGATAAGAGGAAACCAAAAAAGGTCCAAAGACGAAGAAATCACCTTTGTGGTCGACTTCAATCCGACAGGGAAAACGATTATTTTTGTAAAAGGATTTGAAATCGACCCGCGATCGATGCTAACTCTTTGCACATGTACCTACCTATATAGAGGTCCAGACATCCTCCTAAAAATTTGGCATTGTGGTTTTTTCTGCTCGCGATTGGGTGCTTGGATTTATGTTTGTTTTGCCAATGAAGGAGATCCACGAAATTAACTCATCCTTCCGGCGTCGACACAGATGACAGTTTCTCAAACAAAATGTATCTTTTGAAGCCATTCAATCACCATTTAAGGGTGACTACTGTTAAAATATAGCTAACCAACAGGAATGTCTATAAGCCAACCTAGCCCAATTTTTATGACTTAAGAAGTGTTTACTTTCGTTAACTGGGTAGTTTTAGAGAGTTCTTCGAATACAAAAATAAAAGATCAATATCAGTGGATTCACATGGGAATCATTGCAACGAGCTGTGATAATTACTAAACAGATCAGTTATTCATTCACTTCTTCAAGTAAAAGTCAAGTGTTTCTGCATTCGTGGCTTAAGACAGCGTTTTTTAGAACGACGGTGTGAGATATAAAATCAATTCTAACCTAATTCTTGAAGCTACATTTATTCCATTATGTGTGGTATAACAAATTATTCAAATGTCCTTCTCAGCTTCGCTGGCAGCGTTTGAAGGGGTCGGTCCAATTTTCGATGACTCGGTGCAATATGTGCGACGGGGTTGCGATAATAGCGTGTCGAGTGTTGGCCTCGAGCTCGTCCAAAGTGGTTGGTGGCTTGTTGGTGTAGACTAAGGACTTGACGTAGTCGTAGATAAAACAATTGAGTGGTGTCAAATCATGATGAATCGTTGATGAACACTCGTCGAGAGATGACCCAGTCATATATGGTGCAGTAGCATGTGCAAAACGAACCATTCTTGTCACAACCAGAGAATTTCTCAACAAGGCGCAAAGACTGGCGTGCCTATGCATCACTGGCGCAATGCGTACATGCCCAACTGCTGCAATGGAGGTGCTATTGGAATTAACTCCCCTACACCTCATTGTCTCAGAATAGCAAAGGAAGGAACCGGGAAGGGGAAATGAAAGAATATGATGCAGTACTCAGAAAACTTCCACACTTGGCTATTTCAAGAGATGACAGCATTAAGGAATACAACTTTGAAAAGAATTTCTTAACGAAGCTCAGCAACAAGAAAGAATGGAGCAATGAATCCACCAGCTATGGACTGAGCAAGCACACGATAAAGTGGTATACAGACGGCTCGAGAGCTGACGCGGGAACTGGTGCAGGAGTGTTTGGGCCAAGAACGAAACACCATGAATCCATGGGCAAGAGTATCAGCATCTTTCAAGCAGAAGTATGCGCCATAGAGAGATGCGATCGAATCAATCTCGAAAAGAATTACAGAAACTGTAACATAGCAATAATGTCAGATAGTAAAACAGCTATCAAAGCACTTGTATGGGAATGCCTACAAAGTCTCAAAAAATTGGGCAAGAAAAACAGAGTATCTGTCTTCTGGATACCAGGCCATGTGGGCATTACTGGTATCGAGGCGGTGGACTCTCTAGCGAGAAAAGGGGCAGCAGAACCTTTCATAGGATCTGAACCATTCTGCGGGATAGGAGAACACACCCTACGCAAAGAATTCAGGAAATCGGAAAAGGAGAAAAGGGCTAGAACCTTTCGGGATCCCCAAGGTCTGAGACAAGCCGAAAAACTTTTAGGAGATTACAATCTCAAAAGATTTAAGGAATGTATCAGTCTTAGCAAAAATAACCTACACATCCTAGCCGGTTTCCAAACGTGGTATTGCAAACTCAGGAAACACCTAAGGAAGAAAGGGATATCAGATGAAGGTCTCAGCAGATTCTGCAATGATTCCACAGAAATTCTAGAACACATACTGGAATCCTGCGGTGCACTGACCCAAAAAAGGTTTAAATATCTGGGAAAACACCAAATTCAAGGAAAGGATTTACCAACCACGGATCCACTGCCCACTCTCAGATTCATAAAAGAAACTGGTCTGGATGACGTACTCTGAGTGGGTTTTCCTTGCCAAGGCCAAAGACAGAGCATAAATACTCCAACATAATTCCTGGTGAATTAAGCTGTGAGGAGGCTCTGGAAGAGGAAGCAAACCTCTCCAAGGTATATGTAGGGGTCACAATAGACCACAAGGTCGCAGTGCACTATACCCTATATATTATTATTATGGCATGAAGCGGCTCGGCGTCTTGTTGAAACCACAGCTCGAAAGTAACGATGCTGTCGAGCTCTGACTACGGGAAGTCGGTTAACATCGCTTTATACCTGAGACCATTGATGGTAACGGCCATAAACCGCACCAAGCATTCTATCTTTGTGGATGCATTGGTTGGTCGAACACTTGTGGATTGTGTTCACTCGCTAAGCCAATAATGGGTCTCGCCCGAGAAGATGATATTTTACCCAAAATCCAGATCTCCAGTCAACATTTCCAGCGTCCAATTAGCGAACTCGCGGCGTTATCTAGGTTATCCGGCTTTAATTCTTGCGTTAGCACAATCTTATATGGATGAAGGCCCAAATCCGATCGCAAAATAAGTCGGGTTGACTCTCTGGCGATGCCCAATTCAGCTGATCGGGGCCTTATCGAGAAATCTAGGTCTTCTTCGATACTGATCGCTACGGCTGCTATATTTTTTCCATTTCGCACCAATCTCTGACTGGTTGGTAGCTTAAGAACCAAAACAGTGTACTCACGCTCAAACTTTTCCACGGTGCGATGAATTGACTGCAGACTGAAGCCATGATGACCAATCGATCTAACGACGAAATTCACTTTGCTTATTTACAACTGAGCCGGAATTTTGATAATATTTTCTAATAGTCGGATAAGCGTGAACGGTGCATGATGAAATGGCAGACCTTACTGAATATTTTGACAGCTGGATAATTATTGCTATCTGATCACCTTTTACAAGTTTTACAATATTAAGACCAAAGTCAGTGCGAATACGATAAGGAATCACGAATTTACTTAGTTGATGTGACACTCGGTGCAGCCCCTATATTATGCAAGCATGCTGTGAGGATGCACATTTGTCATGGTACTATGGTCTTGAAAAAGGTGAACAATCATCCCACTAGAATCGGAATCATGAACACCGGAGATGCTTAAAGGGCATTCAATGTTTGCCTCCTTGGTAGAGGTTTATCTGAAGAATATGCACGAAACAACTAATTTTTACTTCGATTTGACAACGGGCTAACGTAATGTGCTCACAGAAAAAACTGGAGCCGCTAAAAGTGTGGCGAAAAATATTGGACTATAAATTCGGCATCAACTGCACAGTTTGGCCTCCAATTATGTAATCGTCTTTAACGGCGAAGCTTTCGTGGTTCAATGTGCTTGCGAAGAAGCAAAATTTTCTTTCCATTCTATCCGCGTAGCCATTGACTTACCAAAGACTCGATAACACTATGGTATATCATGAAATAGACCAGTAAATCGGCTGCCGAGATTGTGCAATTAGACGCCACAATTCTTTCGTGTAAAGGTTCTGGTAAAAGCTTACAAACCTCAATATTTCAAATATTTCAGATCTTAGAAGCCAAACACGCTGCGTGTTAATACTCAAATAAATCAAAAAATTTGTCACGACAGGATGAGTTTGATCAATAACAACCGAGGAAGCCATATAAGTTCAATTGTCAGTTAAAGGCTCAAAGTTATACGTATCTGTCATCACGTTCTGTGCGAGTCGCCGATGTTATGTGTCCCTTTTTCTTGGCATCATATACTTCGTCTTGCTCTCGTTGACCACTAAACTCACTTTTGCCGCTTCCTTGTCAATACTCACATTTTTCATCTGCACCCTGAATGAGATTGGCAAATAAAAAATAAAATTTGGGCAATAGGATCTCAAAACTTTCTTGACTGCTCCATGCTCCTTATTTTCTTCTCCATCAGCAACTCTCCAAGCTCCTTGGCTGCTTTGCTTAATTCAAAGAAGTTCCTTCCAATGTTCATGCAATTGGTAAAACGTCTGAAAATGTTCCACCACTACTGTATCCAACGGCTTTCGGCTCACCAACGAAAGAATTTCGTTTGTCCCTTGCGTGCATTCAGCCCAATATCTAGAAATTTATCTCAAAAAATACCATTGCTCCTGCCAATGGATCCACTCAGACGCTCTCTCATTCCAATGTGGAATCCTCGTGCGCGCCACGCCGTTGAATTATGTTAATGATGCGACGAAAGATTCTGCAGATTTCATTCTACCCCAGATCCAAGCATTGAGTTCACCTCAATGGAGAAAGAAGATGCGTGCGGGACACGATTCTGAACTACATAAATTAGTTCACAATCAATTAGCTACAACATATGTATAGGTCTAGACCTCCACTCCGATGTTGTTGTACGAGTGTTATCTTGTGTGACTTTCATGTTTTGGGTCGATAGTGTGGATCATGGAGTAGTAATTCGTGCTATCTTCTAATACAGCTGCTTCTGTTGCGAATTTGACTTAAATCTTAAAAAAATCCCTTCTTTCAACATGTCTTCAAGTCATCGACAATGGGATCTCTTTAAATCATACATAGCTTGTGTGTCCAGTAAAGGGTGTTCCAGAAAGGCACACATGTGGTCATTCGATTGAAAAGTAAGACTTCTCCAAGGTGAGCATTGAATTGCATCCTATATAGTAGACCATCTCTTCTTCAGTGGCAGTGGTAATGGTGGTACCATGTGTTTTATGTTAGCTCTGCTCGAACATAACTTTTCAATTCGATTTCTTATGTTACGTTGCACGATAGTTCTTGAACGAATATCTATGCCAAAGGAGTTCGAACGTACCTCTGAGTACCTTCGGCTTCTGCACTTTTGTATCTTCCTCTTTTAGAAGATGGTCTATGCTACTGCACTCATGCCGATAGTGTTAGCCCTCCTGGTAAATCCGATTGAACCGAAAGAGGAATAATTCGTACTTGCCTGGGTATCCGTATTAGTATCTATTTCAGGAGAAGCAAGAGCAAAACCGCTTCTGGAATGATTCAAGCAATTTATTTGATCAGTGTTTTGTGTTTGAATTTTATTTCTCAGAGTTTTTTTTGCTATCTTTTCCTTCATCTTGCTCAGGAAGGAAGAGAAATGGAGAATTGAAATCTTTTTTAAAAACAGATTTCCTTTGAAGTACGAGTATCTTTTCATGAATAGTGTGGTAAGAGTAAGTGTCTTATAAGATACAGATTATAGACAGAGTACATATGATTTATTGAGATATCTACAGAAATTGTGTGCGCCGTTAAGTGGTGATGATTTGAAAAGTCTTGTATCGCCTCATACTCAAAAGATGGATTTTTGAAAGTGGAAATTTACATTTAAATTGACTGAAGAGAATCCGATTGAAATGTTAAAAAAGTTCGGAGAAAAAATGGAGTAAATGAGGGGGAAAATTGTTTGAGATAGATGGCGGATATACGAGTATGTATCTAGCAAATGAGGCCTTTTAGGGCGAAAGTGAGCATAAGTGATTTGGGAATATGTTTCCACTTGGATTGACACTGGCGAAGGTGGAAATTCATTCAAGTTCGCTCTTTTTGGGGTGGAAATTTCGTATAATATTTGCGCACATGTCTTTTTTTGCTTTGATTTAAGCAAAACCACTCATGACCCTCTTATTATAAACTTAGTTAACAGGGTCTTGGCGCACTAAGAAACTTTCCCTAAGACAGTGCCTTGTTTCATGTTTTTCGGTCCATGAAAGTTTACGTCAATTCCTAAGGGCCAGAATCTTACATAAATTATGTTGGGTTAGAATGGTCTTCATTGAAGTGCAATAGTTTTATGTCCTGTTGTAGTTCCACAGGGAGATCATTGAAGAGCGATTTTCTGACTATTCCTGGAACCCAACTCTTGACGAACCTGTCAAGGCTGGTGATATTCATAGAGCAAAGTCCATTTATATCTTCGAAGTGGTAAATACCTAGGGCTTGCGTTTTAGCGCGTGCTTAGCTCAGTTCGTCTCCGCATCTATTGGAAAATTCATTTTGAGTAAAACTCAATCGTATATGGAAATTGGGAAATATCTCTTCTCCTGAGGTTGATTAACTTTTTTAATCGCTTAGGATCGAGTATATGCCTAAAAAGTTGAGATATCCCACAGTTATCTGTGGACATTGGTCATTTGTTTCATGTAGGACATCAGTTGCTCTACATTGTCATGTTGCCTACTAGAGGTCTCTAGGTACCCTGGGAGTTTCTCAGCAGGAAGTTCCCTGGGACGTCCTAGAAGCCAGCAAAGTATGGATCTGGGCTGTTAGAAGTGATGGTGACAGAGATAGAATATTGTACGATGATTTTCTGCGATGATTGAAGCCTACGGAGGCCGCAATGCAGCGTACAGATGTAGACTAGTTAGTCATACACTTGGGTCTTTCCATTATTGCGTGTCTTTTAGTCCAATATCAGACCATAAGCAAGTTGCATGCCAATGAATCAAATTAAGTTCTTAACCCATCAGTGTTTCACGCAGGTGATTTTGCTTGGTCGATGTTAGTCATATTTTCCAAAGCAAACCAGAGGATAACTATCCAATAAGTGGGAATTAATACAGTGACCGAAATGTTGACTGTGCATGACATTGGGTTGTAGAATGCATATTGAGCCTACAGCCTTTAGCCTCCTGTGTGTCCAGAAGAATAGTATAATTTTGCTCGAATGACGTCGTGTTTTATAGTTACCATGGATCCAGAATCTGTGAGCTATCGGTTAAGGGGATAACAAAAGAGAGAAGAGATTAGGCTGCACATTCTGTTGGGATTATAAGCGCCGTTATGAGATAGAGTAGTGTAGTCATTTCAATCGAATACTGATAGTCATGTAGAGAGTAAAAAAGCCTTCTGTGCTTAATGCTGCATTCGATGTTAATATCGAGAATTGCTTCGAAGGTTTTCTTTGTTTCTTTTTTATCATCATCACATCTTATCGTTTGTGGTGACGGATAAGGCCATTAACCATACTTTTGCATCCTTTGATGCCTTTAAGGTGCCTGGCACCGATGGCATACCATATACCCAGTTAGTTCCAAAAAGGTATCGATCAGTTGCTGATAGTTCTGAAGAAAATCTTCACTACTTTTCTGACACTGACATACATACCGAAACCCAGGCGGACAATGGGGTTTGCCTTTACCCCGACAATCGGAAATAAGGACAACACACTTGCCAAAAACTTAAAACCTATAAGTCTTTTTCTCTTCATGTTGAAGAGCGTGGAAAAGTGGTCGAGATCCATGTATGCAAAACAGCCTTGGAAATGCATCCTCTGTCTGTGATGCATCAGCGCTTATTAACGCCGAAGATCTTGCTAGAATATGCTTTTAAAACTGGTACGCAGAATTGAAGGGGCACTCGTTGAGAAAGAATACGCGCCGGGCAATTTCATCGACATGAGGGTGTTTTCGACAAAGCAACCTTTATTTTTTTTTTACTTTTAAATTCATTTTTATTACTTCTTTCAATATTAGCTTACATTCTAGACAAAAATGCTTAAATCTAATTTCACAATGACTGTTACTTATTTTAACTTACTGGCTCTTACCGAACTCTCTAAATTTCACAATGTCAATTTACTTTAAAACTATCTAACGACTAATGGTCTTATCTATCAATACAATCGAAATATTTCTAAGAAAAGTTCTTGAAAAAACTTAGACACTAAGGGGTGGTGAGCACTCGCAAACGTAGAAGTGTGATTCCTCAGTAACGTACCGATTCCTTAAGCCACCAGAAATCGGCGAACTGTTTTTCGGCATCGATCCGATCCCTTTCCGCAATCGCGGTACTAAAACGGAGGAGCTCATACCCGTCGTAGATGAGCCGTTTATCCTTTGCAACGCGGTGGTGGTGGTATATTACCGGGATACCATCCCTAATTTGTACTAAGTCTTTAGCATCTATATGAAGAAAAGCCTCCGGCGGGATAAAGCCCGATAGAAGTGAGCTCTCGTGGTACATTTCATTGGGGTAATAAGTCCCAAAGATCAGGATGTTGTCGCTGGTCATTGCCCTTGCAACGTGCCTTCGAATCACCTTAATCAGGAAATTGTCAATCCTATTCAGATGAACCCCATCGTAAAGGGCTTTGTTGGGATAGTATTTCTTGTACTCTGATTCTGGTGTTCTATACAAACCCAGACAGGTCCTAGGACACTGCCTTTCAAACACCCGAATCTTTTCCATCTGAGACGGCGCTACATTAAACCACACAGGGCAACCATACGCGGTGACTGGGATGATAAGACCCACATAGCATATGACCTTCACACTGGAAACAAGTTGACTGCTGTGAAACAGCCTTCTTGGCCCCAGCGAGACAAACATCTATATGTTTGTCAAAATACAGATATTTTTGAGCCAAATACCTAACTACGCTTCTCAACGCTAATGGCACACCGTGCTGTTTAATTTCCAATCGTCGCAATACGCCTTAATATGATCGAAATCAAGTTACAGAGGAGTATTGATGACTTTGACTTTAGAACCTGATCTGTACGCTACAAATTCGTCTGCGTACGCTATAGAGTGATTGAGGGAACCTACTAGATCACTTGTGTAAATGTTAAACAGTATAGGAGAAATCACCGCCCCTGTTGTAAGCCGTTTTTAATATCAAAGACTTTGCTCGAAGTGACGTTGCCACATTTGACAACGAACTTCTTTCCCATAAGCATGCTATAAATCATATATAGCAAGGTTTCGGCATACCCCTCCTAGTCAACTTGTAAAACAGCCCCTCTACGCTCCCCCCCTGACGTATATGTATACTATAAGTCGGCCAGACAAAATTGCGGCGCAGACGAATCATTAGTTTTGTGTAAAAAAAAGTAATGACCGTGAATAGGACACTGATTGTGGATGCTGAATACTTGTGATCGCGGTGATCAATAGGAGTTGGCAACAGACGACTCTCCGTCCCCTTAAATATGTGCTATAATGCGTGTTGGCTTACTCACTGTTCAACGCGCTAAAAGTTCTGAATTATTAACATCTCCCTCTGCTCTAGATGCATTAAATAATCACCCTTGCCTTTGTATTTATATCATAGGCTGCACTCTCAAAACCATTTTCCGTTTAAAGCAAATTAGTTTTTGGTATAACACGCACTGGAGCTTTGATGACTTTGCTCTTTGACTTTCTTTTAACTTTGGTCTGACGCCACGATAATGGAACTCATGCTGCAGAATAAATGCGATATCAGTTTTCCCTGTGCCCAAGACTTGTTTCGGCTAGAGTCTGAACCAGGAACGGAATGTAGTCGAGTTTTCATGGATGGCTCCAAAAACGATACACGTACATAAGAAGCGGCGCTGGTATCTTTCTAAACGACGATAACGTTATATTTCACTTCCCTTTAGCAAAACTTGCATCGTCTTCCAATCATCGTCTTGCAACGAACTAAATTGTAAAAAACCAGTAGAGAAGCCGACCTGAGCTTAGAACCTTTCAGAAATCTCTTATGACTTCTATGAGAGTTTGAGAATGCAAAACATAACTGAATGCAATCGGAAGGCTGAATTAACTTATACTTTGTTGGGTCCCAGGTCACAGTTAGAAGAAGTCGGCGCTAAACCTTCTAGACAAGGCTTAGAGGAGGGTTCTTCAGAAGCCGCACCTAGGTTAGCTTTGCCTGTGTTCCCGGTTGGACCTTCCTATTGTCAATTGGGTTTCATAAAAGTAAAACTGCAGATGGAATGATTGCAGGTTTAACTGCCCAACTAGGTTAATACTTTGCAATACACGGAGATCCTTAAACGCCTCGCAAGAAAGTCAATGACACGAGCTGGACAAAAAAGCCTCCAGAAAAAAGTTTTGAGCTTCAAGCAAGAAATATGAACCTAGTTGAAGTCTGCAGCAGTTTAAATTCGGCAAACTAAAAATTTGAGGACGAACGGCATAAATCGCAATAGATTAACTTTCTCATCGAAGTCTTATACTTCTGGCATCAAACACAAAAGACAAGTGGCGACGATATAAGCCTCATGTAATCCGGCTACAAAAGACCGTCTGCTTTGATGAAACAAGGTATCAGCAAGCGTACTTCCCAAAACAAAGGTGTTTAAAAGTATTAACAGAAACTAAAACGCTCGTCAGGGCATAACCCGAACAGAGATACACAGTGACTAGGATGGGAGGATAGTATTGGACTCAGACATTAAAGCTTGAATTGACAAATTAATTTTGCTACAGGTTTTGTACAATTATTGCACTTTTTCAACCTTAAAAGCATACGAAGCTTTAACGTTTGAGTAAAGGTCTCTTTATCATCTGTCGCTGTTTAGTCAAAATGTGCTTCACTCATGAGTGGTATTTGGGGTTCTTCTTAGTTCCAGTGACAGAATTAAATTATCCGGAATAATAAACCCGCCTAAGTTGCTTATTAACTTGACAAACACCTCACCCGATGCCTGTGAGATTGCCCTCATAGTCATAAAACTATTTACTTGCCTTACTTTCCGCCACCACCGGTCTTCTGGGAATGTTCGCTAGTGCTCTACTACACGGAACGTTTCTATGTAGAATATGTTATTCTGATAGTCCAACTCACCTAGTTGAATGACCGACAAAAGGGACACTCTACGATTAACATCTCTCCATACCATACAACATGTGCACTGTGCACCCTCACTCTTCCGAAACTAATTACTTTTATTGCCCACTTATTAAAATTCCCCCTTTTCAATTACATCAAACCAAACTATCTATCACCTTCGATTTCGATTGCGATTGCGACACGTGAATGACATCGCTTCCCACACCAGACAACATAACATGAAGACTGAGAAGACGAAAAAGAAAAGGAAAGAAACTAAACATAGATAAACACTGCCTCCCGCTATCTAAACAACAAATCGTTTCTATTTGTCTTATTATCGAACTATAAAAATTGTTTACGGCCTAGGCCTACACAACTTCACTTCAGCCCCTCATCCCCCTCCCCATTTACCAAAAGGGAGTAGAAAATTCCAAACATCTAAAACCTTATCCCTCCCCCTGGGTAAAGGTAGAAAAAGTACAAGTACGAGAAACAAACGCACAACCAAAGCCATCACCTCGTGCGGGTGGTTAGGCGCGTTGTCATGCTCCCGCGCTTACAAGCCATCGTCAATCATTTCAGTCAAACACACAAAACACACCATCAAGGCAATGTCGGAAGAGAAGCATCCCAAGAATATCAGGAAGACTCCACATCTGAGACATTGAGACATAGCAGAATTGTATCCAGAATCAGACCAGAACAGTGCTTAGGAACAATAAACAGAAGTCACCCTTTATCCATTTGGAGGATTAGCTGTGTTATGTTGGCGCAGTGGTTAGCTTTGAAATTACGAGAGTATTCCATCATTCCCGTGTCCCATTTGGTTGGTTTGGTTGGGAGAGCAAGTGGAAATGTTTGTTGTGATTTGTCTACGAAATCGTATCACACGGGATTACAATAACAAATGGCCATTATCCATTAGGTTTGGATTTTCGGTGGATTACTCTTTAGGAAAACCTTTTCGTTGTCTATCAGATTGGAGTCTCTGAGCTTTTTACCCAAAAACGACAACTCCACACGGAAATCTTTTGAGTCATTCATTTGAATTAGAGTGAATCACAGCTAAATCACACACATATGGTCGGCCAATTGCTATTGCAATTCCAGGAATAGATACAAAACCACATAACCATGCATCTGTGAGATACGAGTACAAGAAGTACCATGTTTGATGCTGCTGTCGATGTTGCTGCTACTCCTGTTGTAAACAAAACGCACGTGTACCAGTGCCAGTGCCAGTGCCAGTGCCAGTGCTAGAAAAACAACCAAAGTCAATTTGAAACTTGCTCTATAACATGGTATCGACACTTTGTAGAGTTGCCAGATGCAAATATTCTTTTTCGATGTACGAGTACTTTGAAAATATGTACCAAGATTGAGACAGAACTATAGATAGAGCTGAAGAGTTCATTACCCCAACACGAAGCTTATTAGCTTATGAATGAAGTGTCTTTGTCAATCTGACTAAAATATGTTCTGAGGTTGCTCAAGGAGTATCTCTTTATTGATTTGAATGAGAGTTTGACAGTAATCACGTTTTCACTAACAGTTCCAATTTGAAGACAATAAGTAACTTTAGACCTCACCTTTAACCATTGCAGTCTTGTTGTATGGCCTTGGTTCAATAGCTAAAAATTTTTAAGGGAAGTGTGCGAGCTAGAGTCATGTAGGTTAAGGTTGAAAAGTAAAGAAGCCTTTTATCGTCTTAGATAGATATCATAAGTTGAGAAGAAAGCAAACCACTGTACAAAATTAACACAGAAGACGGAAACTTTGTCTTAAACGCTGACCAGAAGAAGAACAAACTTGAGACTGCCATTCCTTGACGTATGTGGCTATCGTGGCAAATGCAAAAGAGACCTTAGCCGATATACTCCGACATATTTGGAGCTCAGGCTGGTAAGGAAATTCAAGACTAAGTCAGGGTTATGGAAAAAAGATGTTGACGGATGAGTCTTTTATAGACCAATGGAAGCGCTCACATCCCCGAAAGAGTTACTGGCTTCGGTCTAACCGACCCCTCGTCCTAGCGGTATCAAAAATGCAACTAGTCCTCCAGGTTGGGGATTGTGCCGCCGGGGTAACTTTTCGGCCATGGAAAAAAGATTTAAGTTACGAAGCCACAACAAACCTCGTATACCTCTACTGTTGACAACCCATGCAAACTAGCGCAAGCCCTAAACTGCTGCAAAGCAGACACTGCCGCCATCCAAGAAGTACGATGGAATAGGCCGGACAAAAAAAAGATGAAAATCTTTGGCGTTATTTGGATTCGAATTTGTATTTGGAGGCAGACTTATGTCAGAAGCCTTCCTGTGTGTGAACAAGCGCCTCGTAGCAATACGTTTTAGCCTTATATGCACGCACGCCACTACAGAGATGAAAGACGCCGAAACCAAAGACAGGTTCTACGAGCTCTTAAATAGGACCTACGAACTTGACATGACATCAACATTTTCCTCGGCAGTTTTAATACAAAGCTAGGAAGAGCGGGCATCTTTGGTAGCACTGTCGGAAGTTATAGCCTGCAAGACACCACCTCCGATAACGGATTCAGGCTAATTGACTCTGCCGCGGGCTGAAAAATTGTCGTAGCTAGCGGACTGTCGCGGTTCCCACCAGATATACTACATTGCAATCGACGCAAGATATTCCTTGAGTATTATTGATGTCCGAACGTTCAGAGGAGCCAACATCGACTCAGACTATTACCTTGTTGTAGGTTAGGTAGCGGATATCCCAAACAACGCCTAGACAATCTAATATTGTGAGGAATTTTGTCGTAAGCCGGCTACAATCGCAAGAAATCGCCAAATCGTTTTCTGACTAAGCATCCTTTTATCTCTAAATATATCCACTACCGCCAGCATAAAGCAGCGAAGACGAGTGGCAACATTGCCCAAAAGCCATTAGATGATGCGCTGGGTTTCTCTCGACCACAACAACGAGACTCCGGATTTGACAATGAGTGCCGGGGAAAGGAAGCACATGTAACTGAGCCAGGTACACACAAACTGGCCCTGCAGAAGAGGAGAGACGAACACCGGCTTCTAGTAAAGAAAAGGAGCATGAGAAGCGCACTGTCGAGGAAATTGATAGGTGGTACTCCAAAAATGAGATTCGGAAGTTTTACCAAAAGCTAAAAAATAACAATCCATTGACACAAGCCCCGAACCGAAGCCTGCAGAGAAGAACAAGGGAACATTGAAGTGGAGTCGCGGTCAATGCTGAGTATTTGGAAAGCGAATTTCTGTTGACTGTATAACGGCAATGACGAACCAAAAACCTCTATGAGGCAGAGTGAACGTATCAACCTGGACGATGTAGACCAACAACTCCGTCTACCCGGTTGGATGAAGTGAAGAAAGCAATATCAAAGTTTAATGGACACAAAATTGCTAGATCGGACGGCCTGACTGCCGCGCTCTTTAAAGCAGCAGGCGATGACTTGGTAGGAGCATAGACCAACTCATCTGTAAACGACACCAGCGCTGAGATAAAACGAAGAATAACAGTTTCCAATCGCTATTTCTTTGGGCTAAGAAGGCAATTGACTAATAAAGCCCTCACTCGAACAACAAAATTTACTCTATATAAGACCGCAGAGGCACGGACATTATCAAAAATGGATGAGGGTGATCTCCGTTGCTTTGAGAGAACAATTCTTCGAGTGATCTTCGGTCTTGTCTGCATTGACGGTGAGTGGAGGACGAAATGTAAAGACGAACTGTATGGACTGTACAGCGACATTGACCCAGCCGAAAGAATGAAGATCCATCGACTGAGATGGCTGGGTCATGTAGAACTGATGGACACCAATGCTTCGGTCCAAAAAGTTTCCGAATCCACCCCGGAGGGGAGGGACAGTGAAATAGGGGAAGACCGAGACTCAGATGGCGCGAGCATGATAAAAGTGTTATATTCTTATCCGTGTAGATCAAGGAACCCCTATTGCTAATAAGCAACGTGTCTCGCCGAAAGCCGCTTATACTTATATAGCTTTTGCAATTAGGGTCCTATTCAATGATATTTCACTCATGTGCAAAACTTGATTGATTTTTTAACATTAACTCGTCGATTTATAGGTGCACTGCTTTATCTAAAGTAGTCACAATGTCAATGAAAACACGTGTCGTCTACCACTTCTTGCTCAGTGCGCCTTCAATATTGAAGCACACTTCTGTAGGATTCCTAATAAATGAATTAGACTGCATAGAGGGGATGTGTATGCAAATCAGCTCTTAAACATGCAAGTATTCAAACTCATTACTGCGAAATTCCTAGCGGGCATGTAGGGCTATTTTTCGATTTTTAGTATAAGGTCTACTTTTACCGTTTACCAGGCATTCGTTATTTATTGCAATGGTGCCAGGCTAGACTTTCACAATTTGCAGCTGTAGATCAGTTGTACTACATTTTTGCTCCTGCACTGAGAATAAACGGAAGGCAGGTAAAAGCCTCATAATTCACAACAACCGATGCCAGATACCAGCAACACTGCGTTGCATTAATTCGTTAACTTACAATTCCGCTGGTAGAAGCTGTTTGTAAGCCGATCTAGTCACTTGAAACAAGTGTTTCGTACCTGTATGTACCCTGAATCAGTTTAGCTGTCATCAAATTGTCCGGCTGCTGTTTGTCCTTTGGAGGACTTTGACCATCCTGTCGCCAATTTTTCGGTAGCACACGTTAATTGAGTTTTTTAAATTGTGGATAAATTCTTTTACCTTTTGTCCAGCTCAACCAAAACTCTGTAGCAAAAATGTTCCAAATTGAATGCTGAGGAAAAACTCTGTCTAATGGAGCAATATCCCTGTCTTTGACATTATTCACCATAGAGTGTGAAACGACCACAGATACAGCCGTACACCTATATGTACAGTCAGGCTCAAATTTTACTATACTCTTTTGAAAAGATACACAATTTGCCTATGATGTATCTGACAAGGCCTAAGGATAATACAAACCAAAGGTCAAACGAAGGGAACCCATGTCGTAAGCGAACTTAAATATCAAACGATCTTTGGTTTGTTGACCAGTAAATGTACGATTCGAAGCAGGACCACAATAAGGCAATTTAAAGACATAGCTCTAAGAAACTCAAAAGTCTGAAGTATATCCTTCTAAATCTTAACTTCCTAACCAGCCATCAATTGAATTTCTTTCCAAGATAATTGCAGACGTCACTCGTTAGAGACCGAATTTTACAAAATACAATAAATTCTTTTGGAATTGTTTTGTTGTTGAAAATCCTGCAATCTGGCATCGCTTTTTTGAAATCATACTCCATCCAATTGGACGGGATCTCCACTATGGATATGGACTACAAGCTACGAATACCATTTGAGTCAATTAGTGCGTGATGCTGTGTTGAGTTTGATTTCGAATAAGAGCATAGAGTACTCGTATACGAAACAGATACTCCGAATCTATGTGTGGCATCCGAACTCAATGTTCGTCTTTTGCATTTAAAATCGTTTTACGTATACTCGATGTGGTTTTTTGGTGGCGCGCGTTCCCTTTGATGTTTTTCCAAACATACTAAAAAAAATAACACAAAATACAAAAGAACACAACAGAAAGCAAAACCCCAATGACTTTCGGTTGGTTTTGTTGTATCCGCATGTGGAGCAATTGCAGATGTAGGAATTGTGTAATTTCGGTAGTTGAACGTGGGGTACTCATACCTATTCCAAATATTCGTATCTTTAGCTTTTGGCAGTTTCAATTTCCAGGAAATTGTTTTGAAAAAAAAGAAGAAAAAGAAAAAAACATTTTTTTTTGTCCCCATCCACTGGTATTTCCTTGGCCTTCCTGGTCTCCTTTGGTCTCCCTCGGTTTCCGCTATACTTCCAAAAGATTTAATTTAATATCCGTTTATGATTGGAGGAAGATTTTAGGAAAAATTTGGGGAAAAATTTCGCCAAAGGCAACGATTTGTTGTTGCTGTTGTTGTTTTGTTTTCGAAAATCTTTTTCACGTTTGCCAATGTACTCACATGTATTTCAAGGTCTGGATCTTTGGTTTGGGCCTGAGGATATTACTGGAGCGGAACATGCGAATTTCAAATTCCAAACATGTGGGAGTTCAATGGCTTGGTCTGAGTTGCAGTAGTAGTAGTTGTGTTAGTTGTATCTATAGATGCTAACATCGAGGAGACACATGGTAACTCTGTGCTTAGCGTACGGAACAATGATAAGATCTAGGGAGCATCTGGTCGCTCTGGAATGAGATATTAAAATTCGAATCACAGCAAACGTGGACATGTATTTTTATTTATTTTAAAACTCTCAGGCTGGCGTTATTTAGTTTAGTTCGTTTGTCTCCGAGACATGGTGAAACATGGAGGAATCTCCACTTTGTTGTGGTTCTGATTTTATTGCCAACCATTAATGTCTAGTGGACTGTTTGATTGAAGTGTAATTCAGAAAGGTAGCAACTTGTATGTAAATGGGAAGGGCACTTCAACAGAAGACGACAGTACAACGCAAAGTGAAACTCTTTTACCTTCTGATGTGTTGGGATTGTTTGTATAGTCGTATCTTAGGTAAACAGTCATACAGAAGAACGATAAACAAACATAAAATCATTGTAAAAAGAACCAATTGAGATGAATTTAAAATAACTACAAATCTTTGAGAGGTAATGCCCGACGAGACATAAATATTCGTACAAAGTGAAACACAACTCCCTTCCCACTCAGCCCACTATCTCAGCAACAACTTTGCAACGTCATGACTTTTGACAATCACCCATAATCTCAGTGTCACTTCTAAGCTCTGCATTACTTTGTCAAACTGTCACATGCACAATTTTCCACAAAGCACATCATTCGTTCAAATGTCAAATCATCCCACTGACATACGAGTATTTCGAAACGCATCCCGCTGTGACACTTGCACCAATCATTTATAAACTTCATTCCGAGGAATATGACGTTAAATAGATTTCTGGGATGAAGGAAAATATAGGGCACGAGCTCTTGCCATCAATTTAACCCCACGACGACTGTTCGTTGCACGAAGTAATAAACTTTTCCTCGAACTCGCTTACAGGAACCCAGAATCTGGACCAGCATCCAAATCAAATATAGTACTCGTACCGTTTCAGGGTGACTTGATGATGAACTGATGTGCCCCCCTGCACCCATCAAATGGTTGTGAAGACCAATTAAAACCGGGGCCATCGCAGCTAGGGTAATAAATCACCGGGAAAGCTATCCTCAACGTCAGGGAAATTATGAGGTTCCCGTCATTTTTTATGTCAAAAGCCAGATGCCAAAATTTCCAAAGAAACTCAGAAAGGGAAATCTCCATTCAGTCTATTCAGACGTCGAGATACGGATACTTCCACATTTAGAAGACTTCATCACCATCCTATTGGGCTGGGGTACGGATAAATTAGATGGCACATCATATACCATATGCGTTGCGTACGAGTAACTGCTGCGGAAGCATCTTTATAGCCGCCCATGACTATTTTAAATCATCCTGCGGACCTATCTATTGCTGAGAGTAGCTGACTGTGAATCCGTTTTGTATGAAATTTATGTACTTTTGTGTAGATACTCGTATCTAGATAGGGACTAGAGAAGTCACATCATTAAAATTCCTATCTGCTTGCAGTTCATTTAGAATTTATGAGTCGCTCAATTGACGGAATGAATGGGCACTTACACGTGACGTTGACCTTTGGCATTGTCTTTAGAGTTGACTTCTCAAGTGCATTTCTGCATCTCCATATCTGTGTATCTCTTGGATCTTGTCTTTATGTTTTGTTTACTCACAGGACTGGTAGACAAATACTCGTACTTCTACCTCCCCTTTACAACTCATTTTCGTACGAGTATGCAATGCATGCCAGATAACATGTTCGGGTTTGACATTGTAACAAGTCGAGGATGACAGGAAGACGACATAATTAAAGTTAACCGAGGGTGCGTCAAAGTATTTGTATCATACTCCTACTTGTCCTCGGCAAGTGTAATCCCAGCAAGGGATGTAGTGGATTAGGGATTCTCATAAACGAGGGTGAGATGGTTTTTTTCTTCATTTTCAATCGACCTTAAGAGGCTGTTTTAAATTGTACGGATATGACATTTGGAGGATAAAAATCCTGTCAATTTGTTTCGTTTTATTGCCGTTCGTTAGGTTGAGTTTTGGGCTCTGAGGCTGAGTCTGAATCTGAATTTGAAGGTTAAAGTTAGAGGGTATGAGTGATTAATGAGTATTGCTAATTGAATTGTGAGAAAGGAATGCGACAACGGCAGTGGTGGCGGCGGCGCAGCGTTTATGGGTGAGGGTGACAAATGAAATGGAATTGATATCTGTACAAGTGACACTTTTTGAGTTAGTAGACCTTCAGGGACTGATGCGGAACTTTATGTGGGCTGAAGGTAATTTATCATCGAATAAAATGTTGTAAATGCTAAGGGTGTTGAGAAGTTGTAAATTTTGACTCGATTCGGTTCAATGTTAGGCAACAGCTTAATTAGAAAGGTAAACCTAGTCGTTGACAATAAAATTTCTTGTTTTTCAATTGAGTTTAATGGAGGGTGTTGAAAAATCGGAATAAATTCAGTTTGAAAGAAGAAATCGCTTTTCTTTTATTTGCTCTTGGGAACGATAAATAGAGGGTGTTTGGGAGGATTATAATTCAGACTTGTTGGCATTTATAGGCTTTTTTGTTGCTTGTTGATTGGAATGTGATGTAGCGTCCGATTTACAGTCACGATGCGGATAACTTTTCCCATTTACAGATGATTTGCGCAGCGCAGACATTACATTCTGTGCAGATTCGTTTCAGTATATTAGCCGTTGATGAGGCGAACTATTATGCTGCTTATAAAGATACTCTAATCACCAATGAAGGTAGAAACAAGAATCTACGGTATGTACATCTTTGGCTAACAAATGGTGATGGGAATCTAATGAATTCCCATTCGAAAATATGTGAGTGCTGAAGCTGAAGAACCTAGAAGCTCCAAGGTTTTAAGTCTCTTATGGCCCACAGCTGATGTCTGAATCTAGGATATGGACCAGAAATCTGAAAATCTTAGAGAACCTTGAAGGAAACGACAATGAAGAATAATAATGCGTCCATAAGGTGATCCATTTTGACGATTTTCTAATTTTTAGTAAAATCAGAGTAAGTTTACAGATTAGAGATCGCATCCCAGAAGTTCCATCTAGCCACCATCATAGACTTCACACCATACGTATTCTTACAACGCATTTTAGTTTTCATATCCACCTTTCCTGCTTCCAAATTTGATACCACCATTCCATGGATTCAAACGACTTTTGGACAATCAGTGCATCGGATCCTATAGTCATTGAAGGGCTGCGGAATATGTTTTGACAAATACCTATTTTGTTAAAAATATAAGTATGTCAGTACATATGTACTTTAGTCCGTGCGGCATCGGATAAAGAATAGTGCCGCAGTGCGTCCCAGCTTGTCGTAAGAGGCGACTAAATGGGACACCAATCATATACAGGCAACTATGACACCAAAAATGAGCCTGTGACACTTTAACACCTTAAAACTTTCCCACAAGTTTGTATGCAATCAGTGGGTTCCCACGTCTGGAGACTACCGGTGGGGTAAAAGAACAGTCAATCAATTCGAAATGAGCATACAAGTGTCAAACCACTCAAACTTTAAACTTCATGGAAATGATCGCAATTAATAGCACTACCCCGCTGGGCACCACGATTGCAACGCACTCGGGTGATCCCAGAGCAAGCAGAAGTGCTTGTGTCAGAGCCCGACGGATTCCGGGGGCGGGCAAAATGAAGTTTCCAAAATATTTTCATAAACTTCGGTTTGCAAGTTGGAACGTCGGATCGATGACCTCAAAAAGTTTAGAACTGGAAGCGATTATGCGTCGCAGAACTCTACAAATCCTGTGCGTACAGGAAACGAAGTGGTGTAATACAGGAAATAAAGCGCGTTTTCTAGATTTAAAAACTAAGGCATTTAAGATGTTCTACCATGGAACGGTCAATGGACGAAACGGTGTTGGTATCTTGAAAATAAGCGACCGCTTGATGAGTGTTAAACTCGTCATACACAATGAAACGTGGAACATTGTTAGCGCGTACGCTCCACAAAATGGATGCGACCAATCGGAAAAAGATACATTTTGGTCAGAGTTCGGTAATTTGCTTAGAAATATACCTATCGATGAGATGCTCTTCGTAGGCGGAGATTTAAATGGCCACGTCGGAGAAACAAATGTTGATTATGAGGACTGCCACGGCGGTAAAGGCGTTGGAACCAGAAATTCAGCTGGCGAAGACATCCTTGTAGCGTGTAGGGCTTACGGCTTAACCGTCTTAAATACAATGTTTATTAAACATCAACGACATCTTATCACCTATAGCAGCGGAGGCCACGAAACGCAAATAGATTATCACCTCTGCAAAATGTCGATGAGAAACCGTGTTAAGGACTGTAAAGTAATACTTGGAGAATCGCTAGTAAGCCAACACCGTCTGCTCATTACAGAATTTTTCACAGCGGAACCACCGAAAACACGGGCATCGTTTGGAAAGCCAAAAAGCTGGTGGTATAATCTATCGAAGGAACGAAGCGCAAGATTTATCGCACTGGCTAAAGAAGTACTTCACAATATAAACGGTATCGCAGACTCACTTAGCCCACAAGAAATGTGGAACAGCATGCACGAGGAATGCATAACACTCGCAAGGTCCCATCTAGGGACTATATCGAAATACCATCACGTCGGCAAAGAAACATGGTGGTGGAATGACGAAACCAAACGAGCTGTGGCCGACAAGAAGAGTGCATTCCAAGCGTGGACAAAATGCGATCGGAGCGACGATATCGAAAAAGCTCGACTGGCTCTTGAATACGAGCGTCTTAAAAAGATCGCAAAGAAAATCCTGGCTCGAACTCGAGCGGCAGAAGCGGAAAACCTGTACCAGGAGTTGGAACAAATATCCTCACGATCGGCGGATAGAAGACAAGCTATCCAAGAAGTTCAAACGACGTACAATACTAAAATGCCAACTATTTTTAAGCTCGCTGCACAGAGGAGAAAAAATTCAATGGAAATAACCTCGCCGAAATACATCAAAAACGCAGATGGTCGCTTACTAACAAATGAAAAGGAAATTTGTGACCGGTGGCTTGAATACTGCAAGGAGTTGCTTAACAAACAGTTTCCACGTGATATCGTGCCGACAGCTGGTCTATTCGAGGAGGAAGTTTCGGACTTTTCAATCGAAGAAATAAGTATAGCAATTGGAAAAATGAAGCGCGGGAAAGCGGCGGGACCAGACAGCATTCCATCAGAGTTTTGGTCGAAGATGGAGCGGATCGGCAGCGTTTGGCTATCGAAACTTTTAAATAAATTAAAATGTGGACAACCCATGCCGAATCAATGGAGAAGTAGCTTCTTGGTTCCGTTATACAAAGGAAAAGGCGACACTCGAGAATGCAACAACTACCGTTCAATCAAGCTTATGTCACACACAATGAAAATCGTCGAAAGAGTCTTAAACGAACGTCTTCGGCAAATAATAAAGCTCGATAATAGTCAGTGTGAATTTGTTGAAGCAAGATCGACGGTGGACGCTATCCAAAGCCTACGAATAATAATGGAAAAGCACCGAAATTCGTCTAAGGATTTACACATGGTATTTATCGACCTCGAGAAAGCATTCGATCGAGTGCCTAGGGATCTCATATGGGCCGCGCTGAGGTCTCAAAACGTACCGGAAACGTATGTTAGAATAATACAAGACATGTACGGAAACGTGAAAACTGCGGTTAAAAGCTCTGCTGGACTAACGAGAGAATTTCCAGTTAATGTCGGAGTGCATCAAGGAAGCGTACTTAGCCCTTTCCTCTTTAACGTAGTATTCGACTATCTTTTAAAAGACTGCATGCGCGAAGCAAATGTAACGCCAATTCTCTTCGCTGACGACGCAGTTATACTTAGCGATAACGTCGAAGATTTACAGAACGCCTTAGGTTCATGGAGAAATGCGCTAGAGAGAAACGGGTTTAAAATAAGTCGTTCAAAGACGGAACATTTGCGCATCCGTTGCGACCTGTTCCGGATATAATGTTAGACGGAATAGTTCTTCCGAAAAGCACTATCTTTAAGTACTTAGGATCAATCGTTAACATGGAAGCGAAATGTGACGACGACGTTAACCACAGAGTTGTTAGGTCAGCTCTTATATACGGTTCACAATGCTGGACAATGTACGATGTCTAGTTGAGTCACTAAACGCGATTGCATTAGATCTACGCGTATAAGAGGAAGTCTACATATAAAGAATTCGGTAACCGAACAGCTTGAGGCGAATAGAATAAGCTGTTATTGCCACGTTCAAAGAAGATCTGCGGAAAATCCGGTTAAAAAGGCACTATCAACTACGGTCACTCCAACTGTAAGAAAACGAGGTAACCACTGAAGCAATCCAGGACCGAGCATTATGTAGAAGCGTTCTGCGGTCTGCGACATTAGCCAACCCCATAAGCGGAGCAGCAGCGATGCAGTAAAAATGGGAAACTCGTTACGCATAAGTTCGTATAACGAGGAAAGGGTTAATAAAAGGATAAGAAGAAGAAGTGGAAATGAACACTTCTAGCGTTAACGACTCCTGCAAACAAATCAAGGACAACGAACTTCGGATATGCAGGTGGAATGTTAAGTCCCATAAAAGGTCACGTGCAGACGAACAACTAGCGGAGGCCCTGGTCTGCTAAGAAGTATATATTACCGCCAGCCAAAAAATCCAATGTGATGGGCTGCATCTACCTCTGCGGTTGTTATCGATGGCAAAGCATCGTCAATTTAGATGCGGACTTGTTACTGGAGGCACATTTAGGCAAGAAGTTTTGATTTTCCGGCATATGAACGAGCGCCTCGCCCGAATGTTCCGAGAAGCCAACATCGACTCGGACCAATATCTTTTTGTAGCCAAGATACTATTGCGAATACCCCGAACAGCGCAAAGGTAAGTTGAGGCTATGCGGAATTGCAATGTCAGACGGTTACATTCGCAAATATCACCAAATCCTTTTCCAATAGAGTCTCTCCCAATGATGTCCACTCACACCTGTGGCTACACTGCGAAAAAGTTATCAGAAATGCAAACGTTTGACGACAAGTACAGGCATCGGATACAAACCCAAAACCGAAGCATGTAGAAAAGAGCAATGGAACTGGCTCTTGCGAGTGGAAGGGGACCTTAGCGTTCGAAACTAGGAGGAAGATCGTGCTGCATGGGGACTGAAACTCAGATCCACCCGGGCTGTAGCGCCACTGTAATATGTAGGTACGAAGGAAGATAACATAAAATATAGTTCAACTCAGACTCTTTGTGGAGTATTATGGTACATATGAAGAGTTCGGATCTCTTCTACATTTACTACTCCTTTGTATAGTGTTGGAAAAGTGTTAGTCATCAAGTGGGGTATGTCAAGATTGCAATCTCTCAACATATTGCTTCTTTTTTATATTTAAATGTATTCCGAAACTTAGAAAAAGTCAGTGTCAGCATTTAGATGTCATTGACCGCGCTAACTATTAAAGTTCTGAAACCTCTTGATAGGCGTTAACTCCAACAGCTCGCCAAGCTTGCCCATGCCATTCTTTTAATAACCGAATATTTGAAATACAGATTGAGCCAAATGTTTTTGATGTGTTAACAACTGTTAACAAATGCTTTTAGATCATGAGTGATTAGTGATAGTGACATAAAGCCGCACATTCACAGCGGATGCAATGGTGTTCGTATACAGCCTTCACACTGCCAAAAGTCATTTAACTTTTTACTTTTGTCTTGGACTTGACATTTTGCACTTTCACAATCACAATATGTCTTTGTAACAGCAATGAGTTCCTCTAAAGTTTCTTTCCTGCGCACTGAATGGTTTCCCGAAGGCAACGAGGGGCGCGTCAAGAAAGGGTCTAAATTGTTTAGAGCCTACTCTCTAGTTTCTATTGTGTAGCTTCCTTTAGATGGCTGAAAAATTTGTAATCCCACAATACTTGTTAGCTTCAGCCTTGAGTGCGTTTAAGCTAATTGGAATTCATTGCATACCATAAATCATTCGGGTTCAGGGGTACAATACTATCAAAAATGAGATTAAGTACAGCCACGAAAAGCTCTGTTCATCTTCTAAGTCCTCGTCCCATATTAACAAGGTTTTATATACACTTCGATACAGGATACATAGGGAACCCATTACTCTCTTTGTGGTTCTGTGGACAGTCTTTCTATTAAATTTTTTATGATGGTCCAACAAAGACTTTTATGCCATGCATTTGTGTACTTCCTTTAACTTTATTCGATACTGGGCATACAATATTCCACTCTCTAATCGAGAAGACGTGTCAATTCCAACTTTACATGCTCACAGAAGAGCTGTCTTTTGTGAATCTTGGAATGCTTGAGCTGATGCTAGAGTTGAACAAATAACGCGTTCTGCCGTAAGCTCAGTTGAATCGCTGAAGTTCCAGAATTATATTATTGTTCTTGTCTTTCCAAAGTGAATAATATAGAAATTAAGTAAGCAAGATATTTAGAGGGGCTTATCGCTTAAGTGAAAAGAGTTGTTTTGCTTAAATTTTCATAGCATACGAGCAGAGGTATCATTTGGATAGTCGAGTCGAACACAGAAAATCAGTTGCGGCATTTCTAAATTAATACAGGTCATAATCATTTATGACGTTGCCGTTTACCTAAACGTGTCTTCACAGTATGTTTCGATCTTGTGGCATCTGAGATATTCTTAGACCTACATAAGCTGCAACTGGTTAATTGCCAGTTTGCTTTTTAACTATCGCAATATTGTCATTATAGAAACTTTGTAAATTGTGAGAATTCTTAGTGATATTTTGCCCCGCAGCGAATTAAAATAACCTAAGGCTGCAAAAATATTTTGGTTATCCTAAAAATAAAACTATTTTAGCATCATGCGGATAAAAACATGCTTTGGCAGCTCCGTTCGTTTCTCTTGTAGAGGTGTGAGCGCTTAATGTTGATGCTTAATATTTTTCTGTATAGTCTGCTGCTTATTCAAGTCAGGGTCCCTACAGATGCTAATCTCTTCTCTAACCAATCATAGGAAATCGTAGGTAATGCCAAAAAATATATTTTATGTCGATCATTGAACGCTGGAGAGTTGAACCCAAAACTAAGCGCATAAGTAGACAAACTTAACCATAGCGCCATCTAGATTTTTTAAATCTTCTTTGCGACCTTTAATTATAGTCCTGAAATAGGAGCACGATGGTATTACTTAGTGTGAATTTTTAGTTTTGAGCAAAATAGTTCTACGTCCATTTCGACTTTACTTTGACAAATTTCTTATGTGAAAAGTGTTACTTCCTACGTCCATTTCTCTGTTTACTCTTTCTTCCCATCCTAATTGCTTTTCCTGTTATCACTTCAATTTTCCCAGAACGTTTCTGTTCCTCATCCAAAACTAATTTCCTTTATTCTCACGTTTTTTTCTCCGTATCTTCTCCGATCTTCCTAATTTTCAAATTCAGTGACGCATATCTAACGCAACACACTTGTGTGTGGTGTCGGCTTTTCAGTTTTCAGTTTTCAGTTTTCAGTTCCAAATGTTCACCCCCTCTAGCAGCTGTCAAATTCGTCTAATTTAAATGTAAACTAACGTCCGAACATATTTCAAATTTAATTATCCATCTGATTAGCGTCATTTGGAATCTTTCAAATTGTTACTCAAATCCAAGTTGAAGGGCACCAGACACTTTGACACACCAATTATGTTAATCTTTCGATTCCCGAGGGCACATTCCATTACAAGTTCATATCAGCTGAGGACAAAGGACAATCTCATCAAGCGTGACACACACGAATACCAACACTTTGATCTCAAAATGTTGGAAAAACAAAACCCCAAACAAAATATCGAGCAGCGAACTCCGAAAACTGAAAATTGAAAACCGCTGTCTCATCAAAACACCACAAGCCGCAGCCGAGTGGTTCTTCACCTTCAACCACCGAAAAATAACTCTCCGACACAAAAGCCTCCTAATTGCGGTCAGACAGCTTCACTTGCACCAACCATCGTATCGGTTCCAGAACCTCAATCCGATAATTTGATGGCGCGTCAACTACGTGTATACTATATAGGCATTCAAAGGGATTTGAGACAGAATTCTAGTGGCTGGCTATTGTCTCTTATCCGTATCTGGAAACAGTCTGTGTTCATGTATCATGTTCTTGCACTAATTTCTTTTACAAAGAAACCCGCCACGTAAATTTTTGATTTAAGAACGACCACTACGACCACAACACTATCTCCCCACACCACCCAGGAGTTCTGCGATATGGATCGGATCTCACCTCTGTCAGCACAAACATGAGAAGGAGAAAAAAAGATTCGTCTGCTTCTCCTCCCAGTAATGTCATGTGCGGTCTGAGATCTGAACTCTAAGATGAGTTCTTCTTGGCCCTTCTCCAAAGATGCATTTTGCAGGTCTTACTGGCAATGTGATACACGTAATAAATTTGACAACCAAATGACAGAAGACAGAAAATGTGGTCCCCTAATTTGAGTTGGAACATTTGCCTAGCCACTGGAGTCGGTGTCCATGAATTCGGAGTGAAGGGGTGTGTCAGAAGCAGACTAAGTCGATGCATGATTGATGTTTACGATCATGATTATGTTGCTGGTGTCGATGGTGCATATGTGCGTGGGTCATGTCGATGACGGCTGGCACGACATAAACCTAGCTACGAGTATCCACCACATGACATCAACAATGTAAATTAACTCGTTGACGAGACATCGGTTAATTAAGGAGTTGAAGTGAAGTTCAACGAACTGGAGATTTTTTTTTTTTTTTTGCCTCTTCAATTCGAGGGTGGAATGTCGAAACTGTTTTTTGGGTCACGATTTACGAAAGAATGAATGCCTGGAGCATTATGCTCTTCCACTTGAGAAAATCACCAAGTTCTTTTGAAGTTGATTTCCGTAATTGCATGTGTGCTCTTGAAATTCTTGCACAACTGAACTGCATACAGTGGTGTGCAAAAGAAATGGATTCATTGGATTTTTTTTTTTTTTTTTTTTTTTCATTTAGCCGCGTTACCAGTGATTTGTAGGTGAAAGCTAAGGTGTGTTCGCGTGTTATGTAGTATGTACACGTCGATGCCTTTAATTAACTGTTTTTGAGTAAAGTGTTTTCCCAGATCAAAACTGTTGCAAGTGAGCAATTGGTTTGAAGTCCTCGTTTTGGAGGAATATCTCTACTCAGTAAACCAGTTGGAGCCTTGGACTTTTAATGTCCGGATTTTTAAATCATTTAAGTCATCGTGGTAGGAAACTATGCACTCCATGGAGATCGATATACATACTTTTGTACGCGCTTGAACCACTTTTCGAAGCACTTTTTCCACTCCGATTGTGGTACCTCCAAAACATGTGATTTGAACCACATGCGGTTGCCTGCGAATAACTTTTATTGGATTTGGCTCGTCATAAAAGACCCATATAGTCGATTGTTGTTTAGTTTCGGATTCATATACGATCTTTGCATGATTCTTCGCCTGTCACGAGTTTTTAGACGTCTTTTGAATCACCGCGATTGAATTTTTTCAACATTTCTTGGCACCAATCGACACGAGGCTTTTTTGAGCGATTGTCAAATGATGCTGTATCCAATGCAAGCAAATCTTTTTGACGGCCAAATGTCCATGTGAGTGGAACTAGTGTCCAAACATGTCCCAATCCCAATCACGCACAGAATTCATTTTTTCTAGCACAACAATCGATTTTGGACAACCTTTACGAAATTCGTCCTGCAGCGAAGTGCGACTACGAATGAATTCGGAAAACCAGCGACCCACGGTGGCTCAAAGGTTGCTTCATTATCAAAAGTTGACGCGAGTTTATCGGCACACTGTTGTTGGTTTAATTCACGTCGAAACTTATAAAAAATCATTGCACGAAAATGTTAACGATTTAATATCAGTTTTTGGCTATAATGAATATTTCAAGTAGCTGTACACAACACAAATAGCTCATTTTGAGTACGGTTACCATTTAAAATGTCAAACTTCAAGATGACAGTGTCAGATTTGACATATTCACATTGGTGTAGCCATATCTCAGAACGTATCAACCTCTTATTAGCACACATCACGTCAACGTCGAATACGTGTTACTTGGTGCGTGCGTAACCCGGACATTCATAGAAGCTGTGCTCTGCGGTCGAAGGATGTTTAACCGAAAGATGTTGTAATATATATACTCAGCACATTTAAGTGCTTGAAAAAGTTTAGTACCTCGTCATGACGCTAGAAAGCACCCTTCAGTCGAGGAGAATTCGTCTGCTGGCAATCCGGAGGCTACTATTGATCATATTCTTGACCAAACACTAAGTACCTGTGTATATAGATGAAAGTGTATCGCTTGACCAGCTGAATCACTGCTCTCACATACAAAAAATACAGCTTCATTGACTCAGGCTACCTTTTTGTTGCAGACATTGATATAGCATATCTTAAGCACAGCCACTCCGAAGGATTGTACCATAGCTGGCATTAACGATAGAGGTGATTGACTGCATTATAAGTACAAACTGCATTGCTTTCAATATTTATTTGAAACTTAAAACCGACAAGAAGCGCCAGATATTTGTTGTGTGTCGGACGACATCATTCAAATAATTTCGAACTGGGTATCATCTGAACACTCTTTTTCAAATCACGCCAACCGAAATTATGGGTAAACTGATTAGCTAAAATACACAGGCCCACTTTACTACTCCCCTCCCCTGAACTTTAATGTTCCCAATGTAGGGGCAGGAAAAAGCTGTACTGGTAAGCATCAGCACTGCCAGCGTTTAGAAACGCTAGGTACGTCTATAAAAAAGAACTGGGGAAGGTAAAACTGCTAGGCATCTTTCCAAAGAACAGAACAGGACATGTTTTTTCATAAGCGGAGCCTTACGAATTAATTCCTCTGCGGCACTAGATATTCTGTTTCACTTGACACACCTCGATTGTGTGAGCTGTGTACGCAGCTATTCTCTTTTAAGCTACAAACTATTTGTCCACGCCAATATAGGAAACATAGACTACACTATGCCCTAACAATGGTTTAGCAATGAATTTCCCATACAAACATCCCCTTTAGATCTTTCTGGGAGGCAAATCCTTTTATGGACAACATGCCAATACATTTCTACACAGATGCATCTAAGACTGATATTGCGGTTGGTGTTTTCTCAGATAAGCTTCACCTAATTTTCTTCTTCCTCCTACTAAATCACTGTGTTTTAGGCGGAAATTTTGACGATTAAAGAAGTCCTGTCCTGGCAAAAGAAAAACGTGAAGTCTGCAAAGGTTTTCGGAATTTTATCAGGTAGTCAGACTGCTATCATATCCCTGGATTCAGTCTCCCAATATTATAAAACCGCCCTTGACTGCCGACCACATCGCAAGGGAGATAGCAGAGCAGTTCAACATCCATTGATGTTGGATGCCGGCCCAAGGATAATTTCTAGGACCGACGAATTCGCTCGAATTGGACACTGTTTTCCAGGCAATCATCCAAAAAGGGTTGGCGTTTTTCAACGGCTTCGGGATCAATCTTTCATCTACTCAATATATGTATAGCACTTTTGCAAAGAACAAGACTACAAATAGCAGATTTGTTCTATTGAACAAGAACTTAAGCAATCTAGTCTCCTACGCTTTGTCTGAAACTCAAATCGGAGAAACTCAAGAAGAGAAGGATCACAAATTCGGCATCACAACGGGCCAATAGATCTAGATGGGTTGGTTTTTCCAACAGCCTCTGTAATCCAATTTACACCATAACCTGTCTATGGAAACGTTTTATGCTGTCAATGATGCTTTTCAGAGATGTACTCGTACTACAAAAGTTCGGATGGAACTTGTACCTATAAATTATGCAACCAAAAGTGGTTGTGGTCGAAAGATACAAAGAAGACTCAATGGAATATCTAATTAATGAAACCGCGGTATAAAGTCTAACTCCTTAAAGACTCCATGAACTGTCCTAAACAATACATTTAACAGCTCACCTTCATTTAAATATTAAAGCCTACTCTAGAGTAGACTGATCCGTTTGCTTAAAAAAAATGCGGAAGAGATATTAAGCCAACGAATTTTATACAAACGTTCATCTGATTAAGATTGCATCTATCGCCATGGAAATGGAAAGCTCAAAGGACTCTTTCGACTTTAAAGTGTGAATTCAGAAGCACTTACGACATGATCTTTCTGTATTTCAAGTTAGTCTCATAAGAAGAGATTAAATTTCGATTTTAAATAATTCAGAGCTGGTCCTGCTTTAACCGGGGGTTGAGTCCCATTGCAAAGCTTATTTATAAACCATGCACCCCACATACTATACAGCTGGAACTTTCAAACACGACTGTGAGTCGTTTGACAATAAAAATGTCACTTACGATACGTCTCTTTGAGGGTTGCATGCAACAGCTACGAATCACCCTTTGTTAGACAAATTCGGAGTAGAACTTGGGTAATTTGCCCCGGTGTTCACACATCAACACATCCGAACAATATACAATTATGAATTGTTCATGAATTGCATGCTGAGCTGTGGGTAGATGGAGATGGTAGGGGTGTGGGGGAGGTGATAACTGCGGATTAAGTGAGATTCAAACACAATGTCGCCCTCTTTTAAAACAAAAATCCAATTCAGACACTCAGCCCACTCAACCCTCCCTCTTTTATTTCGACAACCAATTCGAGGGTATCCGTAACGTGCGCCAGAAATTAAATATTAAAGGACGAGAATTTTGACAGTACAATGTTAAAGTCGTTCATTCCATGGCTTTATGTTTGTGTTGCTGTTGGTCCTTCTAATCTCATCCTGCTTAAAAATAAAAAGCCTCTCTACGTCTCTAACTCACGAGAACGACCGACGTCGTTTTTAATTTGCGCGTCTACTACGTCTGAGTGCATCTGCACAGGAGCTACTCGGGATTCTGGAGGCTTAGTTGGAAAACAAAAAAAAAGCAATTTCACGATTAATTTCGCAGGCACAATCCGAGCGATTGTCGAAAGGAGGTTGTTTAGTGGGGAGCACAATTGACGCCTCTACTCGTACGTACGAGTATCTCCCTGTTTACACTACTGCGACGAATATGTACGTTTGTATGTTTGAGTGTGTGCTTGCTTAACCGGATGTCGATAGGACATTGTTTTCTGTGAGGCTTCTCGGTTTTTTTCCTCGACTTATTCTGCCGTTTTGGGTAGAAGACCCCCGAAAATCGGATATTCCTTCCGCACTGTGGACCGACGAACGTTTTGGGCAAATATTTTGTTAAACTGATTGAAATGTGTTTTGGATGGGCGAACAGGACACTTTGGGTCATGACGGCAGGATGGATGTTTGAACTTTTGATAAGGATTCGTGGGCGCTGAAATGATTGCTGTTGCACGAGTACGAGTACGAATACTCGTACGTATTTGCTGAGTGATTTCTTTTCGGTTTCTATCTTTCAGTTCGTCTTGTACGTTTTTCTGTATTTTATTATGGATTTGCGATTGTAAAAGGATTTTCAGTTCGATTTGGTTTTTTTTTTCTATTTTTTTCCCCTCTAAAGGATCAAAAGGAACGCTTTGGTAGAAATAAAGGATAGGACAATGTCACAAAAGAATGCGTAGGTGGTCAGTCGGTTTGTTTATTTTTGACTTTTGTATGTTGAAAGTTGAAAATGTGTGACCGTTTGCAGATGACAATGGGGCATTAAGTTCTTAAGCTGAACAAGGATATCACGAAAAAAGGGTTCAAAGGGAAAACTTTTTCAATAACAAGGAAACCAGCATGTATGCTTGTTAGGGGAGATGATGTTTACTTTAGAGAGATGGAATTTGTATGTTAATTTTGTGTGTAATCTTTCGTATAGAGCTGCTTGATTTAGACAGATTTTTGAAAGAATTTGTTCAGAGAAGGTTGTGGAAAGGCCTTGGCCTACAAGTTATTGAATTGAACGTAGACAATTTAGGTCCCATTCGAATCTGTGAACAAAGGTAAATCCATTCTTAATGGTTGCTAACATTTTAAGTCGTTCAACAAACGAATTTTTTTTTTATTGAATACATATTGGTGGGTTGACGTAGTCATCGATTCAAGGAGCCTGTTGTAAGTACCCTTACAAATCTCGGGGCAATTGGACCATGGTCTTACAAGCGTTGGGAAAATCCTCAAAAATATTTCTTATTTGGATAGAAATAATTTTACTTTTTATAAATTCATCAAAGATAGTTGAGGCAAGGAAACTTTTATTACTATAACTGCTGACGTGCGAGGGGTTAAGACCTTCGGACCTTCTCTAAAAAATATAGACTAATTGGTATTTGTTTTTTATTTGTTAACTTTCTTATTGCAGGCCAAAGATTGCTTACCGAAAATGTTAGATATTCTCATATTATGATAGCAGTGGTAGTTCCTAGTTTGAATTCAATTGTTGACTTTAGCCATAAGCCTTACTTATAAGGTAAGACCTAGCTCTATAAAGTCGTGTCTTGCTGTTTTCCTTACCTAATTTGGCTGATGTTGGCAAAAATTTAGTTGCTTTCTATATGCTCGAATGAGTTGCTCGTACCTACTCTTTCTGAAAGTATCCTGCTTTAAATATTATATGCTATTGAATCTTAGCTACAAAAGAAAGAGTTGTAGGTTGGTTGGTATGAGACCATCGTGTCATGGTAGGTACTCCTAGATTCCGTACTGCATCAATTCAAAGATTCCGCATTACCATAGGGACATCGAGGTACAACATTGATTGGCTTAAGAACTTCTCATCAAACTAACATTTGATACAACATCGTTTACATGGAATGCGAGCATTGCACGTTCGAAATACATTAAAAGACATTGAAATACCCTAAATGCATCATCAACCGAAGTGAAGGACAATGTCACAAGATGTTAAGAAAGGTAAGACCCGTGCTTTTTGTTTTCTTTCCTAAAATCTGATGGACAGGTTATTCCATGAAATTCATCCCTTTTAAGTAAAAGAAAGTAGTTTTTCGTGTCCCTATACCTACAATATATTGAAGGGAAATAATTTAGCTCGAGAAGGGACAACTTCACTAACATGCTGCCCACAGGAGCAGAAAACGTGGAAAATAACCACAGCTTATGAGATGAGAGGACCATTATAGTTCAGTTTTGAACTATGTTCATCAAAATGTAGTTACGAGTATGATATGTAAGTTACTTGAAGAAAACACTCCCCACAAATTGATATCATTCTCGTGACTTAGAGTCACATACACAATAAAACTGATAAGTTGCGTTCTAATGGAGCTTCGAAAACAACATCTGCAAAACTCTTGAATTCACTTCGCGGAATGCTACTCAAAGTTTCATTGGAACTCTAGATGAATCAACTCAGGGCGAACGAAGACATAACGAGTACTTGGTGTTGGGGGATCTATGATCCATCCATCCCATGGTTTTGAATCGTATGTACCAAGTACAAAGAGGTCTTTGAAACAACTGACCATATGTGGGTATTTTACTCTTATTTTAAACAATAAGTGATTGAGCCCAGTTGCGAAAGGATAAACATCGCTTAAAAAACATTTTACATTGAATATGTGATCATTCCTACACAAGTTTTCGTTGGTATACATATGGAAAATGTAAAGTTATTTGGTTTCAACGATAGACAATGAAGATATGTTATGTTATGATCAAAGGAAAGACGTAACCAGAAGAAGTGATATAAAAGAGATCTCTATTGAAAATAGGTTTTTGGACTAAGGACCGAAACCTGAGGCAATGTCAGAGTTGAAACCATAAAAAAACAAAAATCAATCTAAACATTCCGAAAGGTAATTGAAGAAGGGCTTCACGAATCCCTGGAGAATTTCCGTGTTTCGAGACATTTCATGAACTGAGGGCTTAACAGCGTTTTCGTGATCTTGATAAGAAGCGACTTAAATGCAATGGGCCCTTGGGTTGACTTAATATTTTTTTCGATGTACTTGGAAAGAATGCTAAAGATTAGGAATAATGAAAATAATATGCAATGGTTTTGCCAGCGTAGAAGAACATCATTCATATTAAGAAGATGGGAGTTCTGGAAAATCGAATTGTGTTTGAAAGGAGCCTTCAGTACTCTTAATCCTAAAGAGTTCCTCTGTCAATTTTCAAGGCTCTGCCCATAATTACATTAGACTTATCGGTAACATCTTCAAACCTTAATACTACTGCAGGTTGCTACGATTTATCCAGTTAAAAGCTGTCGTGGAACTCAGCCCCCTGGATTTCGGTCCGGATACGACTTGAAGAGGTAGGCTTCGTGTGGGAACGAAAACTAAGTATTATGTGGTAAGACCATAAGGGTGGAACCTTTACCCTCAGCATAGTGTATAACGAAACGAATCGATGCGCCCAAGTGTAGCTGGAGACATGACAAAATCTGAAAAATTCAGCTGACTTCAATAGATGGAGGATGAAACAGATTTTCTTGGTAAATAGAAACATTGCATAGAAAGAATAGTTCTCGAACTCTAATTACGTTATTACAGCTCGTGTCATTTTCTTTTAACACTCTTATCCAAATGGAGGATGGATTTTACGCCGTTATCGAGGAAACAGAATTACCAGCCAATATTCCTAAAGAATATTCAGTCTGTTGGAATTGATTTTCTTATATATGTAACTTTGTGGTCAGCATACGTGAAATAAGCTTAAACGCAATAGTGGTCCTACGAGCTTATATTGGATAGCTCATTAACGGTATACTTATTATAGTGAGACGTCTTAAAAAACCGCCCTTCGAATATTTTCTTACCAGAATATCAAAGTCTTCCAGATTTATGCGTAACGAAATCGCCCGTAATCACGATCAGTATAGGAATGCAGGGATACAACTCTATGTATGGAGTAAGACAGCGCTGCAAATCCTGTAAAAATCGAATTGCTCTCTAAAAGTGTTGGGCTTAAAATTATTCCAATTTTGACAATTAACAATTAATTTAATTTTATTTTTAATTGTGCATTTGAAATTCATCAATTGAAATATTTAATTGTTAATTGTTAATAGCAATTGAAATTGACAATTAAAAGCAAAAAATGGAAAAGTAGTAAAACCATATTCTTATATTTACATTCAATTATATGGTATTTCTCGTCGTTTAAGTTTCATTGTAAAAATACTTGCTTTTTAAACATCTGGTCTGATAACCTATGCGATTTTGGCAACTTGAGCATACTTAGTTGCATACAGATCCAGATCCAGAGGGCGGTTAAGGTGTATTATATTTAACCCTCCGCTAGTCGCGGCTATAAAACGTGTCATATTGGTCGCTGCGATCTGCCAGAGCCCTTTCATGATAACTTGTATTATTGTTGAAATTTTAAATTTACTAACTCACACCAAGAACGTAAAAGTTTTTAGAAGTAAGAAGTATGCATGAAACAATAGGCAATGAATTTAAGAAAAAGAGCGTAAATTAAATTAGCGTAAATTCCGAGACCACGGCGAGAAATAAAAAATAGGCATATGTATTGTACTTCCAATATCTTGAAAATACATCGACCTTTGTCGCAAAGTTTATTTAACAAATTAGCACCCACAATATCGGCTATTATTTATCTACTCCTTGCTTATGATTCTGCTGTGGCACTTAAACAAATCGAATACATCTGTCGTTGCATATCTTACAATAAATTGAGTTAATACAGGTCCTATCGAAGAAGACCTTTGAAATGCTTGATCTTAAGTGACAAAGGCTTATTTTGTTGTATTCCAAGTCCATTTTCATTTATTGAATTCTTGTACACATTCAAAGATTCAAACAAGCTGTTCTGTATGTGGTCGTCTTCCTTTTATCGCACTCTCTGCTAATAGCAGTTATATGAGCTCTTCGGCTATTAGCTGACTTTCGACGATCATCAATCGTTTCATTGGGGATCCGAAGAACAGTGGCCTTTTATAGGGTCTCAGGATTGGCACAACTGAGTAAATTATTTTCAAATGATGGTCGTTATTTTGGGTCTTGGATAAATTCTCTTTTTGCGATCTAATGCCACACACAATAGAAACCCTTGAAACCAAGAATATTTGTGGATGTCCTTATGCTTTGTGGCTTCAATGTGCCAACCCTCAATCAAAGTACATCAAATTTGTTGAAATTATGCTTCCATTCCGGGATATTCTTGTACATTAACTACTGTGCGGTTTAAGAATGCCTTATTCGGAAAAGTCTTTTCTCTCTCTCTTTTTTGCTACAAGTAGGGTGAAAAGAAGGGTGTAGATAGAGGCCGGTCTGTTAGAATTTGTAAGTATCCCAAAACTCTGCTCCTGGTTTCGTGTACCTACTGTTTTAACACCTGTTCACACTATTCTCTTATTCAACGACCTGATTGCATGATTTCTTCGACCAGAAGTCAATTCTTCTACCAATGCGAATGCACAGTGCATCATTAATACATAACAATTAAGGGCTGTCGACAAATAATTTATTTATTGTCTAATGAACAGTTTGGAAATTAGGTCACAGTTTTGTCCTAAAGGCGTTTTCTTAATAAGCAATCATAGAGCTATTAAGTATCTGAATCTCAAACTTCTACCAACAAACTCATTTATCACACTCAATCACCATTCAGATCTACAATTTATCAGCAAATTTTAAAATCAATTACCAAACTAAACTATCTAATAATTTCTACTTCATTTCATTTCATTTCAACTTCAGTTGTATCTGAATAAATTTATCTCATTCATTTGTCAAAGAAATTTATTGGACACAATCAGGCGGAATTGGTCCCTTTCGATTATTTCCACTCTCGACGTCATGTCGTTTCAAAATGATCTCCTTTCATCTTGGTTTCATTAGTTCCATCAACAAACCACGAAGATTTCTTTATTTTTAGCGAAACATGGAAAAAAAAAAGGAAAAGAAAAATGCATTGCTTGTCAATTTCAGAGAGATCTATCCATGACATGTATCCATCGCACAACATCGTCAAGATCATTTTTGCTTGTGATCCATTAAGAAGACATAACCAACTGTAGATACACCATCATAATGGTCTTAATCGATGACGACTGCTCAAAATGTAACAAGAATCAATAAATCTTGCAAAATTGAGCATTAAATTGCCTGCCATGCAGATACAGAGATACGAGTACAAGTAGTCGGACGGATGGCTTACAACAGCCACCCAGCAAAGATCGCCAACTTTTCGCTTATATGAGCAAAGAGGCGACAGTGACTTCTTTTGATTGCTGTATTCGTATCTGAGTATATCTGACACTGGTCGTAGTCGTATTTGGCGAATGAAAGAGGCGCCTTCATGACAACTGGTAGTCGCCTCTAAAGACATGAGAAATTAATCACTGGTTTCATTATATGACTACCATAAAGCCAAACAGACATGATCATGATCATCACTGGGTAGCGGACGGCGGCGGTGCATTGTAGAAGTACGAGTACTCGTATCTTATCGCATCTTGGAGTTGGCAAGCTTCACTGGTTGTCTTCCCCTATTTATAGTGCAACTTTTGTCCCATTATACGAATACCAACAGGAATGAGTGATTTTTCAATGCGACTAGTACGAGAAGTGGCGCATGCTTTGACATTTGATTCAATGAAAAGGAATACGGACGTCGTCGGTGTTAGTGGGGCGAGAATGTGCCCTATCTCTGACAGGAGTACACTGCTCATTGTAGTCAAAACAAATTACTCATTTTCATTGCAGAATGGATCGCAATTATCAACCTCTAGTCGCAGATACAAATACGGACATGAGTACGAATACGAGTATTATAATTCACATGTACTTGTACGAGTACGACTCCTCATCTTCAATGTTTTGAATTGCAAATTGAGGACGATCGCCAAAGGGATTTTATTACTTCTAATTGCGCGAATTGTTTGCTTGCTTTCAGAGGCGTTTCTGCAATACTATTGTAGTTAATGCGCGACAAAGGGCTCGTCGTCATGTGGATTAACTGAATGAACGATGATGATTGTTCATGTATATCTAGAAGGACCACACAAGTAATGTGAATAATTTGACATTAGAGATGGATATGCAAATGGCAATTGGTTATCCGTTAAGTGGGAATATTCATCTTAATTGTCATTTTGAGGTGAGATCTGTGAGTTCAGTAGCAATTTGCAATGTACTATAGAGTTATTTTTTTTTTATTTTTTTTTTTTTTGGTGGGTAGGTGTGAAAATCTTCATAGACACTATGAACCCGTTGCTTCTCATAGTAGTGTGAGATTCTTACTCACTAAAAACACGCCTCCCTTCTTATCGACTACTTCTAAGTAACCTTATCAAGTAGTTTGCGTTTCAAATAACGTTCGCGTGGGGCAGGTAGCTTTCCAGCAAAAGCACCTGTTAGTACCGCTATTATATGCGGATGGTCCTTATCGCGCCAGATCGAATGGTCTCATTCTTTGTAATCGCACTAAGTTTGTCTCGTCCAGAATATGGAGTATTTTATTATTACAATGACCATGAAGACGAATATGGAGTTTGCGAGCAAAGTTCATTATTTGGTCCTCGACGGTAAATATTCTTAGTCTCTGTGGATATCACTGTTTCTGATATACCATGGGGCGTTCACGATTTGTCTTAGAACTTTGTTTTGATAGCCTTGGAGAATATTTCGGTTGCTTGGTTTAGTACAACCCCAAAGTTGTATACCGTACGTCCAAACGGGTTTGAGCACTTGCTTATAGATGAGCAGTTTGTTATGTATGCTTATTTTGGAATGTCTTCCTAGTAGCCAGTACATTTGTCTGAATTTATTTTCAAGTTCATCACGTTTCTTCTTAACATGCGGCTTCCATTTCAGTTTTACATCTAGTGTCATTCCTAGATACTTTGCTTCATTTGCATGTGGTATTTGTACCGAGTTAATGAAAATGGGAAGGTTGTTTGTTTTCCGGTAAGTAAAATTAACATGATTCGCCATATCTTTGTCCAATCGTAGATTTTATCCAAAGCCGTTTGAAGCTTTCCAGTAGCTAACTCGACTGAAGTATCTGTAGCTAGTATCGCCGTGTCGTCCGCGAACGTGGCTATTATGGTACCTGATTCTTCCGGTATGTCTCGAGTATAGAGTAAAAACAATACCGGACCAAGTACACTTCCTTGCAGAACTCCAGCAGCGATCTCTTTAAATTCCGAGTATTCGGTGCCATGTTTAACACGAACAATTCTGTTTTCCAGGTACGATTTCAGAATCGTATGCAGCTCTCTCGGAAGAACCTGACTTAGTTTGAAATTTAAGCCTTCCATACCTTATCGAACGCTTGAGACACGTCAAGAAACACGCTGGAACATATCTTTTTCCCCTCTAGGGCTTTCTAAATTTCATTCGTAATTCTAAAAACCTGGTCAATTGTGGAGTGCTTAGTATTAAAACCGAATTGATGATCAGGAATTAGACGCCTTTCTTCAATGATCGGTTGCAAGCGCTTCAATAGGAGTTTTTCAAATATTTTAGATATTATCGGTATGTAGGACTTTTTTTCATTTAGAGATTTGCCTGGTTTCGGGACCATTATAACTTCGGCAACTTTCCATTGGTTTGGAACGTTTAATAGTCTTAGCGCGGCATTTATAAGTTGAAGCAATTTGATCAGGGCTTTCCTTGGCAACTCCTTGAGAATTTGACCAAGTTATCAAATCATAACCAGGGGCTTTGTTATTTTTTAATTTTTTAAATGCTTGCTTAAGTTCTTGTAGCGACACTGTTTTTATTTTAAAATTGTCCGTTGTCGTAATTTTATAACTAGAACCTCCTGTTAACGCCTGTCCATCAAAAGGCTTAAACGTTTCTTCTAGGTGCTCGGCAAATAGATCCGCCTTCTCCTTATCTCCTTTTGCCCATTCCCATTATTTTTTTTTATGGGAGGAAATTGCATTTGAGGCTTTTGATTCCTTTCATGGCTTTCCAGAGGGAGTAACCCTCTTCTTTCGACAGTCAGACCTTCGAGATATGTGGAGATATTCCGATTTTTGTAATCTCGTATTGCTTCCTTCAACTTGTTGCATAAGTGGTTTAAGTATGTTTTATGTTGGGGAGCACGGGATTGTTGCCATCTTTTGCGCGCTCTTCTCTTTTCTCTCACCAGAGACTATAGAGTTATGATACTAAGCAAAAGCAATTCACCGCATCTAATAATTAAACCAAGATTGCTAAACAGTTGTAAGACACGAATGAAATTGGGAATAAGTTCGGCGGAATGGGTGGTACTAGGTGGGGTGAAAAGTAACCTCCTTGAACGCCATAATGCACTGCTACTGCAAAAATGGTTATGGTGCCTTGAAGTCCGTTCATATTTAGGCAGACATGCCAAATTTCAGTGCGATACTGTCTTTGGTTTTGTTTTGACAGCTGATTGTTGTTGACGTGTTTGGCATCATGTTGAGTATGGACAAAAACGATTTTCTCATAAAACATTATTTTTTGAGAGGCAAAATGGCGAAGGAAACAAAAGAAAAGTTTGGGCTAATGCTCCGAAATATTGGTTTCGAGAGTTTCATGGTGGCTGCAACTGCACTACCGATAAAGTCCGCAGCTGTAGGCCCTCCGATGCGGTTACAGAGGACAATGTCAAAAAAATACATGGAATGGTGTTGGCTGACCGGAAAGTGAAGGTGCGCGAGCTAGCAGATACCACAAAGATTAGTACTGAGCGCATACGCCATATTTTGGGCAATATTCTGCATATGAAAAACTTATCCTGCCGCTGGGTACCGCGCATGCTCACACTTGACCAAAAACACGAACGCGAGAGCACTTCGAAAGAGTGTTTGGACTTGCTGATGCGGAATCGGGCGGACTTTTGCCATTGATTGGTAACTGTTGATGAAACGTGGAACCACTGTTACACACCAGAGAACAGAATGAGTGCCCGGCAATGGACTGAAGCCGGCACGAGTACTCCGAAGCGGCCGAGGGAGGCTCAATGGGTCGGAAAGGTTATGGCGTCGGTTTTCTCATCTTGCATCCCTGTCGGAGCCGTCTGGGAATACCCGATTACATTTTGTCCTGGATTTTATTCTGTTTAGTTACTATAGATTGTTGGGTACAGGGAAAGTCGATTTTCATACAACAGCGATTAAGGTATCATAACAGGAAGTTGCTGTTGAGAGCACAGCTCCTAGTATAAATATCATAAGTTCGTCTAGAGCAGAACCAAACTGGTTAGGGAAAACGTACATTAAGGTCTAATTTTGATCGTATCAACCTTCCTTCTTCAACCCAAGTCTTGAAGAAATGGTCTTTATACTGGGTAAAATCAGACAGCGTGACATATTTGATTCAAAAAGTTTGTTATCCAGGATAAAACCAGATACCTCTCATTGACATTCTTCTAGATAGAAAGTTGTGGAGACAGACATCATCCTGCCTGTTTACCTCCGTCAATATATTTGGTTCGCAGCCACCAAAATGTTTCATTTCAGGCCCTAATAGCTCTTATTCAAAAAATTAACACCTGCAATCAGAAGTCTCTATACGTAGCGTACACTTATTCTTGTTGAGTGGACCTACTAGATTATGGAGCGTAGTTTTGCAGAATCTTCCGCGTAGGTGGGCATGTTGTCCTTCAGACATAAGATCCATTCGCAAAACAATTTTTCTCATATGTGAGTTAGAACCATTGTTTTCATTCTCTTTAACGGGAGCAATTTTAGATTAATTGAGCTGAAGAACTTGGCAATGGCTAAAGGGTTCGGTATGGCTGCATCAAGCTAGTAATTAAGGTTCTCTTTAGAATGTCCAGCAGCATGTGTTAAATTTATTTAAAAAAAAAAGTTCCAGGCGACTTGAAATATCTGGTAGAATCTTTCTAGAATTTGCTCTACCAAGGAACGGGCGATCTGCAGAAACTTTTTATGCTTGGCCCCTCAAGTTCAAATTATTTCTGAACTTGTTCGGATTCTGAACCCTCGAACTTCTTTTTACCGTCTTAGTGTGCTTGGTTGAGTGGTGTAGAAATAGGAAATGCTGAAGAAGTATTGAGGCACGTGAAAGAACTCCTCGTAACAATTCGTATCAAGGCTAAATTTGCCAACATTTGCCTTATATGCGTGAACGCCCACATAGAGAAGGAAGCTCTTGAACACGACCTACGAGTAATGCCCTCGCTATGACCTGTCTTAAAATGCCGAGGAGAATTTTAATGCAACGGCTAGGAAAAGAGGGCATGTTTGGTAGTATTGTCGGAAGGTGTAGCCTGCACGAAACCACCTCCGCCAGCATAAAGTATCGCAAACCAGTAGCAATACTGGAAAAAACCATCAGAGGTGGCGTTTCTGATATGCAGGGTTTCAAGCTATCACCACAATGAAACTCCTTGTTTGACGATGAATGTTGGCAAGCACATGCATACAAAGCGGCCCTGCATGGAGGGACTTGAACTGCTCACGAATTCTACGATCAGAAGATGAGAGGTGAAGAACGGATTCTCGAGAGGAAAAGCAAGGAGTATGAGAAGCGCACTGTCCTGAAAATTGATATTGCGATGAAAATTGATACGCAGATGTCAATACATATTTGGAAGAAAGCAGTGTAGTGTCAGTGACGCTTTCGCGAGTATTGAAATGTTAGCTGCGAAACTGGGTTTTACGGTCAATGAGGGCAAGACCAGGTATATGCTGTCAAGCGAAAGGGATACCTAACCCCGACGTCTCGGACAGAACCCCACCCTCGACAAATATAACATTGAGGTAGTTAAGGACTTTGTCTACCTATACTTTCAATTCATACAACGACACAAGTGAAGAGATCAAAAGCTGAGATCTTGCCAATGGCGGCTATTTTGGGCTAAGAGGGCAATTGACTAGCAAAGCCTGACCCTGACTGGGTCATGTAGAGTGGAATGAGACCGACGCTCTGGTCCAAAAGGTCTTCGAATCTGCTCTCGACTCAGGTGCCGCACGCAATAGGAAGGTGTCCCCAGCCAATTTAGCGTGAGAAACTGCTGCCTCCAGTTAGTTACAGATCGAGTTGGTTGGCGTTGGAGGCGATCGTTGACATGCGACTTATGTCCACCCCAGACTGTGGTGCCATCTAAAGTAAATAAGTAAGCTCACATTATAGTATGAAGTCCAGGAGATTATTTCCTCTCAAACTGTCCTGTTACTGCCTAAAACTTTCTATGGGCATAAGCATTGCTCCAGATGACGAATCCCATCTTCCTGGAGTCGCAGTGAATTATGAGTTGGGCTACTGCTTTGCTGGTGACGGCAGGACCAAATCATGGAAAGAGTTCTCTACCGCAACGTTGAATTTGTTGCAGTCTCGGTCCGATTACCCCGATCGTGAACGCAAAGACCACTGGTAGATCTCATTCTGACCACCCCTACATGGTCTCGAAGTACTGGTTGACTTTTGACCCTTTGTCGAGGTTCCTTAGTATATCTGGAATGAGCGTGACCAAGTTTGCTTGTCTCCTTCCTACCTAACTCGAATATTAGTTGACATATTGCCCACACTAAAGATTTGAACAGATGAATCCGGAATCATTTTGGTAATTCCACAGATGACGTTGTTGGGGCAATAGCTATTTCAAATTCCAATTTAGGTCTCCTCATATAAATGTCATACTCCTAACTGATTTGTGCTTTAATTTTCTATAATGAAAATCTACATTGAAACCGTTCTCATCTTTAAGCAAATTCATCACCCATCCTCCTTGCTAAAGCCTACTAAACCAGAAAAGCTGTAACAAGCTATGCCTGCACTATAGTACGATACTTATCATTCGTCCTTTGATGTACTCATTTATAAAACCATCTCGAAAAGCTAATCCACAACACAAAATTATCTCAATTGCCTTCAAACGGAATCTGCTTCCTCTCAGGAATCCGGATGTCCGTTTGGATTAGGAGCTCTAAGCTGTAATCTTTTCCATTTCGAAGAGCTATCCGTTCATTGTTCATGCAACATTTTAATTGAGAAACTCAAACTCAAGCAAAACAATTTACATTTTAGCTCGCAACAATTACTGATAGATAGATGTGAATGCAAATAGTATGAGCACTGTACTATATTATTACAGCGGATATACTCCCACTTTTCGTATTTGAATACTGGATACCTACGAGAGTATCTACATAAAGTTTTCCACTTAAAATAAATCCAACATACAACGGAAGATACTCTTGGAAAAAATCTTTTCTCGTTTTGTTTTTTTCTTTTTTTTCTTTTTTTTCATTTACAACGGCGATCGCAATAAAACTTCATTGTATCTAGAGCCGGATCTGGTACAGTATCGGGTAAAGTACGAATATACTCGTATCTGTGCATCTGCAGATGCTGCGGATTCAGATAGGAATATACCGTATTATACCATTTTCCACCAGATTTGATGTGCGATATTGTTGTCAGTAGTTGGTATGTAGTTGTATTTGTGTATCTATATGGTCTGGATTCGTTTGTTGCACGCATCAAATAGTGCCAAGGAAGCGCGTCACATCATGGCACCATCATAGACATCCGCAGATACCTTAAAGAGTTAAAGAGATACAGAGGGAGGTAATTTATTCCGCCTGGCTATGTGGCTGAGATGAGATGCACTCTGGAGGATGTTACATGTTACGCGCTCATGTATATGTAATTCGCCCAGGTAGGGGGTGTTCGTGTTCGTTTACTTAAGCCCAGTAGAATGCATCCAATGGCATTCAGTGCAATTTATCATACTGATGGCGGGTGCTACCGCACAAATCAGGCCAAATGATGCTTAAAGCATCATCTCCACGTATCATCACCATGGAGACGATGACGATACTAGTAGTTGAGTGAGTTTCTCTCATCTGGCTCACTCCAAAGCCAAGGCTACGAGATACGAATGCTATTAAGCAAATTAAATTCTAAGGAAACAAACGTTGTGCAAAAGAGGGAACCAAAAGTCGCCCAAGTGCAGAAGATACAAAAAAGGAATACTCGTACGTATGCGAGTATGAGTCCGGGCACGAGATACGAGTATCTAGTTGTTGTTTAGTGAATCTGACGCAAAGTGGGTGACTCCAACGAGAGCATTCGAGTATATGGCGTTGACTCGGAACTCCTCTTGACTCATTAGAGGCAGCACAATACGTTGGGGCTTCCGTTTTCTCCTTTGATTTTTTCTTTCGTTTTTGGGGGTAGCAACCCATCATTAGCGTGACTTTTCCATTTGTAATTGTTATCTGAGCTTGTACGAATAGTAGGTAGGACAATAGGATTCTCTACTGACAGTTCAGGGAACTGTTGGAGTTGGCAGTTAATCCTGACGGACTCCGGCAACGACGAGCCGGGTCGGTGAGTACGTATTTAGCTGGAAGGAAGTGGCATTTAACTCATCATTAAGTAGACGAACTGCCATCTTTTTATGGCATTGTGGCAATAGATGGTGGCGGAGATGGTGGTGTTGGCGGTAATAGTAGCACGGCAGATTGAAATAATGATAAATTGAAAGGAATTTTCTTACTCCCTGAACGGTGATTTGTTTGTTTGTTGCAATAGACCAAGAGTCCACTAAAGGATGTTAAGGGAATAGAACAATTGAAAAGTTTTTTCCTCTCGTATTTCGCTTGTTAGATGTCAGAGGGAATTACTTAGGACGAGAGATGAGGGTGAGTAAGTATTTGGAAATTGTTTGACATTACAATAAGAGTGTTTTGGATTATTTTTTTTTTTTGGATAAGATTTGGATGATGTGCCGAAAAGAAATTTCAGGAAATAAACGTCTATACATGATTCTTTGGCTGTTTTTTTAAAACTTAAAATCAGAGGCTGAAAAGGAGATCCCTTAAGAATAAAATTAAGCTCAAGGCAGACCTTACTCGTTCTACCCTGCAATTCAGAAGTCAAAAGCTCAATTTGTTAAAAGTTGATGGTACTCTTGACTAGGCCTACTATTGCCATTAATTTGATGGGCAGAATGGCATTAACTGTGATGTCAAAACCAAGTAGATGCTCTCATATAGAGGGGATGCACTACGTCGACGAAGCGAATAGTACGTTATAATAGCCAGATATGATTTCGAAGTAATAACTGATTCAACCCTATCTTTGCTTTAAACTCTGTTAATGACACTTCATTAGAGATCAGGATATGAGTTGTACTAGTAAAACGTTTGTCTTCAAGAGGCAATGAACAATGAACAATGCGCCCAACTCGTACTCTACGACGCAGATGGATCCCTACTTCCTGTTGGGCTGCCCGCGTGTTTTAAAGGCTAGGTTCTCTGAATGATTTTTGTTTATTTTTTCTGCGGTGACGGGAATTTAAAACCTTACACCGGGTAAAGCCTTTTGGCTTATCTGCACAAGATTGTTTTGCAAGAGTATTCTCATACATTATTGAAGTGAGCTCTAGGGTTAATTATACAGTTTAAAGTGAGATAATATAGGAGATACAACTAAATACAGAAATTATGAACAAAATGATTTTTTTAGGAATTTCTTTCGCAAATTCGGGCTTAGAATGTTATTTTAGGAGTTTGGCATCTGGTTGAATAGAGTTGGGACGCAGCACTGTAGCTGTCTTCTTCCGTTTGCATTGTTGATCTTACTTTAGGTGGCGCACACCTCAAACCTCATCGTTTGTGTCCATTCGCTGTACATGACCCAGCCCAATCAGTCGTTAGATATTCGCCCTTCTGGTTAGGTCGATGTCGCAGTTCTTTGTTGTATCCATGCCTCTGGGCCATAGAGCAGGACTGGGATTCTTAAGATTTGATATAGGGTAGCTTTTATTATTTGAGAAAGGGCTTTGCTAGTCAATTGCCTTCTTAGGTCAAAGATGCAGCGATTGTCCAAAGTTATTTTTCGTTTGATTTCAGCGCTGGTGCCATTATCTGAGTTCAAACAGAGCCTAGGTAGACAAAGTCCTTAACTACCTGAAAGTTATACCTATCAAGTGTGACGCTCTGTCGAAGACATCGGTTTTCAGTGTCATTTTTGCTTGACAGCATATACGTGGTCTTGCCTTCGTTGACCGCTAAATTCATTTTCGCCGCTTCCGTCTCAATACTCATGAAAGTGCCACTGAAATCACGCAGCTTTCTCCCGATTTTGTCAATATCGTCGGCGTATGCGAGTAGTTGGACGGACTTTTGAAAGATTGTGCCTCTTGTGTTTGCCTGTCTACATCGTTCTGCCCGACAGCGGTATTTTTTTCGTCATCGCCGTTATACAGTCAACAGAAAAAATCTTTACAGATTTTTTAGCATCGACTGCGACTATACTACAGGCTTCAGTTCGGGGTTTGTGTTCGTGGCATGATTTGTTTTATCATTTGGTACAACTTCCAAATCTCATTACTGGAGTATCATCTCTCAATTTCCTCGACCGCACGCTTCTTATGCTCTATCATTTTCCGTCGATTTTCGTCTCTCTTCTTCTGCCCATTGAGCTCGTGAGCAGCCTTAGGCTTTCTTTGCAGCGGCTCATTGCGAGCGTCTTGCTTAGCTGCATGTGCTTGCCGGCATTCGTTATCAAATCAGGGGTTTCGTTGATCATCGCAGTTTTCTTCTTGTGTGTTACTGATGATCTTTGGGGTTTTTAAAACGGGTGTCACCATAATTTTGAAGAGTTAGTGTCATCTAGAATATTTTTTGGACCCTCTAGCGTTGTTGGGATATCGATGTTGTATCTTATTAACAATAACGCTTTGATGCGTTACTCCATATTTATATGCCGTATCTCAGTTTGGACTTCACAACGGCGTAGTACACTTGCTTTTGTATTGCAAATGTTAAGGAGTATCCAAGGTACACTGCGGCATAGAGAGCTTGTCTGAGGTTGGACCGGAGTTTGTTTTTGTGCACATCCTAGAGAAAATGGCTGTCGATAATCACTCCCAGGTACTTGTAGGTCCGGACTACTTCGATTTCTTAGTCTGATAGTACTCCTACCAAAGAGTGTGTCTTTTGAGAGTTACTCTCACATCGGTGGCTTTGTGGAGTAGTCCCCGGACGTAGATCATTTTCGTCTTCGTCGCATTTAAAATCAGACCTATCTATCTACCTCTGATTCCATGTCGTCCTAATGCTTCTATCAGCTTTGCATGAATGCTTTGGTAAAATCTATTAACATGACAAAGATGTAATGTTTTTGTTAAGGCTTATGTTGATGATATTCGCGAATTCACCAACTGTCCGAATTTAAGTCTTTATTTTTCCGAAAGGACTCAGTGGAGGCAAACATGGGCTTAGTGTACCTTAGCAATACAATGGAGAGCGATTGATAAGTATTGTCCAATGAACGTATGATTGATCTTTGTTAGTCTGATAGTCTGATATTGTCATGATCCTTTATTTTGATTTCTATATTACTCCCTGATCCAGATTACAAGTTCTTGAATCTAATACTCTGAACTAAATTATCGCTCAGTTGTAGTTTCAATAAATCTCTATCTATCTATCGCCGCTCGGGCCATCTCTGCTTTCAATGTATCTTTCATTTTCCACTCTCCGGAACAATTTCCAATCAACGGTGTCTGAATACAAATCAGTGTCTGTAGGGTCTATTCTGGATTAGCCTCACTTCATATCGAACAATTTCGCTGTAAATTGCTCGAGGCGAGGACCGATTTTCAGAGTAAATCTAGACTTTCCTAGCATCATTCAGTCGAACGTGCATTTCCGATTATTTTGTCAGAGTAACCTGTAGAAACGGTCGTAAGTGCAAGCTCTTCTAAGCATCAACGTTGCAAAATCTCCTCTAAGGAATGCTTATTTTACAGCAGCTTGTTCAATATATGTATTCTCTAGATCCACCAGCAGTACAGAAGTATACCTTGAATGCATTAGATACTTTTTAAGATTAAAAGTTGTTTTTTACTTTAGCTATATATGCCATGCTCTAAGAACTCGGCCTTCATATTGCGTGAAATATAATGATCCACTTGCAGGCAGTGCAGAATACAACGGCACACCACACACATATTCTCCGAATAAATTACGTTTCCATTTGCAAAGAATCTTCCCGTAACACTACCCTAACCACCCTATTACCAAATAACCCGAGTACTTAGACGTTTGCCCCAAAAAAGTGAGAAATGCGTCCACCTGCTCGACAAACTTCACTTAACCGGTTATTCACTTTAGCTCATTGGCGCCTATGAAGCCATCCGGCAACGAACAATTAAGTGTAACTGTCCCCAAATCACCTCCAAATTGATGTTGGCACTCAGTGCACCCATCCATACAAAGAATACAAAAAAAAGAAGTAAACTGATGCACAGGACCAAGTATTCATCCGAACGAGTTATACCTACCAAGTCAACAAAGGCAAACAAGAGCAGCTACACGCCATAGCTCATGACTCATGACAGAACCACATAAAATGTCCTCTCCAGTGCAATCTACCGATAACAATCGATGAGCGGTTCATAAAGAGACCCTCCAGACATCATGTTGTAAAGGTGTTCCCAGCTACAAATAGACATGCACTCATGGAATGTCATACGAGAAGTGCAGTAGGAACACGAGAGTCTAAATCCGAATACGAATACGAATACAAATCACAGAATAACAAAAGTGCACCCAACAACGGCAACAACAGCAGCAGCAGTATAAACAAAAGGATTCATCCTGCATGACAATTTGTTAGAGCTAGGATATCAGACACACGATGCAATTTAACACAAACATAGAGAAACCCAAACACTCATCGTCATCGTCATCGTCATCATGATTGTCGTGCAAATGAATATCCCGGTATCAAGGGTTCTCATCATCAAACGGCTCGTTTTAGAGAATGTCGTTACGGTCCTTTTTGGAATTCTCCATTTTTTTTCTCTAAATTGGAATGGGTGGTTGTGCAACCGCCTCCTGTTAGAACATTAAATTGTCAACTTCCTTCTGCAATTGTCCTCGACTAGGCCATGTGAACTGCATCGGTATCTGAGTGTGTTTGGGGCGAATAATTTGCTCTTCCACATTGCCATTCATCATTTCTTTTATGAAGTTTTGTGTGGCTCTTGATATATGATTGTACACATGAAGGAGTATCTTTTTGTGGAAATTGCGCTCTATTTGTCCATTCGGATGTGATGATGCTTTCTCAGACATGGGTCAGCTCCACTTGTTTAGATTGTTGTTCTTTGTCTATTGCATCATTCTGGTATTTGTTCTGATGTAGACTTCAAAATAGAATAAACTCGTGAATAGGTAATAAGAAATTTATTTTTTTATTTTCTCTTTTTTTTTTCAGGACATGCAAGGATAACTGGAAAATGCCGGAGAACAAGCCAAAATCGAATCGGATACCACGACGGCGGCCGTCGAATTTGAATTTGAAAGTTGTTCGTGTGGAGCCAGTAGATGACAGGTGAGTTTCTCAAACTGTTTTGAAAATTACTCCTCTAGTGGATGAATGAAGAACTGATTTTTGTCTAGTAAAGGCAAGAATCACACGAGTATGTAGAAGAACGAGTTTCCTGAACCGATTTTATGTATTTGAACCGGTTCCCAATATTGGTTGTGAGCATAGATAAAACTATTTCAAACACTTACCGAAGACACCTCTTTTATTCATATCAAATGCTTTGGGTGCTCTGTCTAGCATTGCCTAGAACCAAGAAGAAGTCTAAACTATTCTGAGGGTAACCCAGGCAAAAATTTGGTTTTTCACCTAGGTATAATGTTGCAGCAACAAACATTAATAAAACCTTCAAGTGTTGCAGAGTTTTCTTTTCTTGATCCACACTTCGTGGGTCGTTATCGGTGTTCGTGAACGTGTTTGTGCCAATTTCATGACAATTTTTCTAGAGTCGTGTCTTCTTTATTGAATTCACTACCTTACCAAAGAGCATTGGTTTAAATGAACGGTTACGTGGTAAGTTATGTCCCAGCGCGGTATCCAGAATGGGTAAGCTCCTGTTCTTACTTATATACTATAATGCTCTTGTCCGCCTGAACGAAGTCAGTACTCCACCTTGGTCCTCAATCTTATTTGAAGGAGAATACCTTTGTGATAAAGGCAAGATGGCTTGAATGATGACACGCGAACGTCAGAAGCAAAGCGACCTATGCTTTGTCCTTATCATAGAGGATTCGAGTACCTTAAGGCGCGCATAACCGTTTACATATAAAACAATTTTTCGTTCAATTTTAAGGAAACCTTTAGACATACACAGCCCACCCAACAATATCTCGGGAAATGGATATGGGAATGGTTTTTCGTACACATTTCCAACTTTCATGGATTAACATTGACACTTAGAACACTCCTAGAAAACATACATCCAATGTCCTAGACGAACATCAATTTCTAGAGGTTAACGTTGATGTGGTTCTGTAGAAAGATCGGACATTAGACGGCTTCAATCGGCAGAGGCTACGAACGCTTTTACCTATAGCGTTTTCCTCAACGTCCCAACGAAGATAAGCTGTACACACAGGCTACTATAGAAATGAGGAACGGAACGAAAACCACGTCTACAAGGTAAGATCTCTTCTACTCCAGCCAGCTTAAACTTTTGGTAGCTGCCTCCATTTTCGCACGCTAAGTTTGCTGAGGTCCCTTTCCACTTGCGTGTGGCATCTAAGTCTCGGTGTTCCTTTACATCGCTGTCCCTCGAGGGTGGATTCGAAGACTTATCGGACAGGAGAGCGTTGGTGAACATCCGCGCTACTTGACCCAGCCATCTCAGTTGTTGGATCTTTACTTTTCTGACCGAAAATCACTCGAAGAATTTCGCAGTCGGTGCTAAGAATTTGTGAAGACCACTTTAGAGAGCTGGTTAGAAACATGCACAACTTTATCTGTATAATTTGGTTAAAATAACTAAAGAAAGAATATCCCCTGAACTGCGCTGATTACAAGCGCATTCGTCAGCTAAACTTAGCATGCAAGATCCTTGCTGCCATATTATGTGAGTGACAAAATATTGCACCCTGCACAAATTCTGGAGAAGATTATGAAATCGATATTCATCACTATTTATCGTTGAATCGCCTTATTTTGTCATGTCAAACTCGAATGGTGGTACATGGCGTCAATGGTTATCTCTCCTGCTTTATCAAAATCGTGGAAGCCTTCGCAGAATCTTTTGAATCTGTCTAAGAAGCTAGATCTTGCAACTTATTTGAAATTGTGCTTGAAAAAATTGTGTATTTTTCACTAGAGGTTCAATATTTTAAAATCCCGATACATACAGATGACACTGGTATTATCTAGAAAAATTTGCTGGATTTTAGAAGGACATTTGTTCCATGTGTGACTTTGGCCGCCAATAAAAACAAAACAGAAGATATGCTGTTGTCAGAAAATTAACTTAAACCGATGTCGCAGAGGAAAAATAAAAAAAAGCAGACAACAATAATTTGGAGATTCAAAAAATTAGTTTCTTAACTAATCGAGTCCTCTAATTATAGGTGCAGAGATCAAGCGAGGAATATCTGTTGCCAACCGCTATGCTTATGGGCTTTGGAGGCATATGAGTAGTATTAAACTGCGGAATGTGCAGGAGTTGGAACGCCGAAGAACTATACACGCTGTACAGCGATAAGGATCTCGTCAGAATATTACTTCTACTTTTAATAAGAAATCCAGGTCATTTAGAGGAACATAGTGCTTTAGCCAGAAAGATCTTGGAATCCAGCCTAGTAGAACGTAGTATAGGAATAACTTAACTTAAGAGGTACGCGAAAGCGCAGGTAACCCCAAATGTGGGGGACCGTGCGTCGCTCTTCTAGCGGCTTAGAAGAGTTTTCGGCAAGCCATGGGGCCTGTTAACGAGAAGAGTCCTCTGGACTCATTCGTGAAGGCCCGACTTAATTTCATTTCTAGCGGTTGTCTAGTATTGGGCACTGGGAAAGTTGAATAAAAACACAGCCGAGATGCAAAGTCATCAAAGCTCCAGTGTGTGTTGTACCGAAGACCACTTCTCATTGACTTATCAATGCATCTAGAGCGGAGCCAGGGACGCTTAGGAAAGCCCCCAGCCGGGACAAACTGTCTTTTAAAGTCTGTTAGAAGCAGCAATGACGTATTTTCGTGGTCTGGTATTTCCAACAGACGACCGACGCATGGAAAATAATTAGCCCTTTCATAGCCGTGGGAGCCTTCTCGGTGACCGGATCCTGTCTTGCAGACAACTCCTTTGCACTGCCAGAAGGCTGCCACCGCCTTAAAGGCTTTTCTTGTAACAAGTTTGGTCCGTAAACGTTTGATGCATGCAGCATGACACTCAAATCTTTAGCTTCTTTGGAGAATAAGATGGTGATGCACTAGATGAGTCAAACAAAACAGACAGTGAGTCGATTAGCATGCACAATAGCAGGCGAAACAATGTCAAATTCACTAGCATAACTTTTATCTGCAAAACTAGTACTTCCTCTTCGAGGTGTTGGCTGGCCGAGTTACACATGCTGTCAAAAGCTGCGTTGTCGAAAGTATTCTCAATGTCGATGAAAATGCCCAGCGCGTATTTTTTTTCGTCGAGTAGGCCTTTAGCTCTGCCAATCGGATTTTTAAACGTACTCTTGCAAGATCTTTCGCATCCGTAACATATTGCATCTTAGATAGAGGATGCAGTTGTGCGATGGATCTCGGCTATTTTCTCCATGCTCTTCAACATGAAGTAAGTCAGCCTTATAGGTTTGAAGTTCTCGACGAGTGTGTACCTTTTTCCGATTTTCGGGGTAAAGACTAATCTTACTGCCAGGAAAACAAGATCCGTTTAAGAGTAACCTTTTTGTAACATAAGAAGATATGTATATACAATTAATGCCAGACGCCTTAAAGCCATCAAAGGAAGCAACAGCATGCTAGAGAGCCTCATCCGTCACCACAATCGATGAGACAAATATTTGTGATTGTTTGAATCGCATCTTACATCCGTGCCCTTCTTCAGATGATTACAATTTTCTGCTTCTGCAGCTGAAAATTTCACAGTTCAATGTATAATGTTGTTCGTCCTTTGATTAGTCTATGTATTGTCAGAGAGCCATGTTCTCTGAGTCATTTGTCTTATACCGATGAAGATTTCAGCACCAGTCACAAGCACTCAACGCCGCTGAGCACTTCTTTTTGAAATTCTCCCCAAAATGTTGGCTCACTATGAAATCTCACAGCCCTGCAGATGTTTTACAAATAATATCTTAATTGTGGGCTAATTGGCAACTAGCCCATGTAGTAAGACGTGCGTAGCTCTGTAGTTAAAACTTTTAACTAATCTTACAAGTATGCCATATTTTGTGCGCAAACATGTCCCTTTCAAGAACAATGTATCTAGAGGTCTATAAAACTGGCCGCCGCCGTTGTCATTCCATTCTCCTAGGGTATATTTTCTTATCACATATTTTACCATATATCTGTTTTAATGTTGCCTACACTCAAGTCCCAGCCAGTCATAGTAGGCCGTAGAAATTGTCACTTAATTCTACTACGCAATTTTTGCCTTGTGCTTCGAATGCCAAAGTAAGAAAAGTCGCTTTTTCAAGACGTTCGTCTTCACTTATCCCGCACCGTAGAATTTTACAACCACAACCTGCCATCATCAATTTAAGGTTAAGCATTTCAATTCTATGTTAATCCTCCTCAAAATGCATTGCCTCACTGTCATAAACATTTAACTGGCAAATTGTGATATTTATTTAAATAAAATTTTAACACCGTGTTAACGCAGATCTGGGAATGGCTTAATTCTTCACAAGGCCATTTGGCTTTGGCTTTAATGGCTGGATGTTAAAAATCAAAAACGTAAAATTGCGTTTCTTTGTCAGAACCCTTAGCGGATACATAAATTAATTAACCTCTTGACAAATTTTACAGAATCAACATGAATGGCACTTAAACTCTCGAAGATTACACCATAAAAAAGCGACGTTTTCATTTCATCGAAATACGAGTATTGCAAAGTTCCGCAACTTTAGTGGCCAATAAAACCACCCAATCGGGCACTTAAGACTGAATGTACGAGTATCTCCCCCTCGAAATTCAGTCTAATTTTAGTTGAAAAAACATTTGTAAACTTCTAATGCATCCATTTTTACGATTATTTGGATGCTTATACCCGTTTCGTTTGTTCTCTCTTCCAGGGGCAGTGATGACTCCTCTCAATCGGCAGCACCCGTTTTTGTAAGTATCAATAAATACCACAGTTTCAGATTCAAAGATACAGAAGGCCAGGCAAAGATGTACAACAAAAAACGGAGATCATTTCAGTAATAAAAATTCAATTTTCATCAGCAATTAGCAGCTCATTCCGTTGTCATAACTTGCATGAGATACGAATACTTGTACAGCCATCCACTTGAAATCAGGAAAACACATTTCCTGACCCCGACGTCCCCGTTTACCGAAGAGTGAAAACCAAACAAATACTCCATGGACCGGATGCGTGTAAGATATTTGGCCTTACACAATCCACGGACGGGGGTCATAAAATCTAAGTGTGTGCCCACACGAGGGGTAACATGCCATCAAGACCCGACATCAAGCTGTCGATTGTAAATCACTGCGACAGAGAGAATCTCAAGAATTTTATTACAAAGTGAAACGACGACGTACTATTGCCTGGCTTTTGTGCTTTCAGATGGAACTTGGAATTGTGCTTTATGTCACTTTCATTTGACTCTTCTTTGTCTTTCTCGTTGTAGGCATCTGTGCATCGACCACGCCATACAGGGGGTTCAGCAGTTAAGCGAGACGGATTACAACTGCATCATCATCATCAACATCATCCGCACAACAGGCAACAATCATCATCGGTATCTTCCGGTGTTCGCATTCATCATTCATCCAACTCACACCCATCAACGACCCTTGTGGCAGCGGTGCTTCCTCCAGGATCGACATTTCGTGCAGGTCTTTCAAATAGCCCGGCCTTTGGTTTTGCCTCGAATGCTGCTCCCGCCACTTCTGCTTTGTCAGACAATACCGGCAGAAATAAAGCGATCAGATGCTGGGCTGATAGAGATAGAGCCATACCACCTCCGCCACTGCCAGCAACTCTATCTAACAACAGCACCAACAACATCAATAGTAACAGCAACAATGCAAATGCAAATGCCATAATGGCTGGGGGAAAGCAATCAATTGCGGTGCCAATTCCGCAACCCTTCCGACCGTTACCACCTGGAGCAGAACAACAATACCAGCAACAACACCGAACAATGTCTGCCTCATATTCAAATGGCAGTGGCCAGAACCAGTATCAACACCAGCATCAGTTCACAGAAGGGGATGAAGTTGGACCCAGCGGTGGTGGAAGTAATGGCAGTCGAATTCCACTTGTACAACAGAATTTTAATCAAATTTCCAAAACTGCCACCAATTTGCTGAACGACATTTACGAGAAGCACCTGTTGAATCAGACAACATTTGACATGCGTTCCAATGGCCCAAACAGTCAGCCTTACCACCCGCCCATGGATGGTGATTTTCATTTGAATAACTTGCCTCTACCACCTGGTAGGCATCATCAACAACAGCAACAACAACAACAACCCAACCACCACCATATTCAACAACAACAACAGCAGCATTACCATCAGCAATCATCATTCATGAGAGAGATGTCTGGAGGGATGGCCCCCACACCCAAGCAACCGAAGGGTTTGCATTTTTTAAAGATCCCACCCTCTGCACCACAAATGGTTTCATCAACTGCACCCCATTTGCACTTTCATTTTCCCGGAGGCTTTGTCGAGCCGATGTGTGACAAGGCGGCTGTATTCCATCAACACCAGCAACAACAGCAACAGCAGCAAAAATATCACCTTCAACAGCAGCTTCAGAACAACCATGTCTACGAAACAATACCAGAGCGACCACAAGCCAACACTACGACGACAAAATCCCACCAAAATACTACAAACAATAACTCTACCCCTCCCAACAATGCTGGCAACGGCCAACAGCCATCAAATCGAAATCTAAGAAGACGCGCTTCCGGAAGGGGTTCACAAAAATCCAACACAGCCGCCGCAATGGCGGAAGGAAACAAAAAGGCATCATCTGCTCTGCCAGTATCTTCTTTCTCTAACTCTTCCGATGTCGTCGCCATCGTCGGACGGGACAACAAACAACAAAGTGGAGTTGGCGGCGGCACAACCACCAACAGCAACAACAATCCGTCAAATCAGAGAAAACATATGTCAGCCGGAGTCAGTGGTATTGGATATGAGGAGCATTATTTCCAGCAACAGCAGGATGACTTCCATTACCGGAATCAGCCGCCACAGTTTCCATCTTTACCACCACCTCCGCCACCACCAAAAAATCCACCACCCCCACCATCTAATATGAATCCAAATGCTATACATCAACGGACCAGAGCCGATGGCGAGTATAATCAAAGGCATAGTCAGTTCCAGCTACAAGGCCAACATCAGCAGGCTTCAACAGGCAATAGCCATAGCAATGGCAATGACAATGGCACCCACCCGACAGGAGTGAATGGAGTGTCCGTTACTCCGAGAAATGTCAATGTCACAGGGGTTTCGAATACTGCTTATGTTATGGAAGATCACAGCGTACGAGAGGTTCCTTTGGGTAGTGCTGCAATGCATTCTAGCTTCGTTGAGGACAATCTACGAGAAGCTGGTCTACTGGACAAGTCTTCGTCAAAGGGACTGGTCAATGGGTTGCCCATTGTTTTCGAAGAGGAGATTGCAGTCAATGCAACGTCAGCAGATTTGAATGCGGAATTGGATGATGGCATTGCCAAGTACCCGTATCGAAATTGCAAAATTGATTTGATGATGGAGACGGCCCAGGCAATGGCTGCTGCTGCATACTATGCAAGGTGAGTATCTCGAATATTGATTTTTAGGAAATACAGATATTTTACCATTTGAAAAAGGAAAGGGTTTGGGTTTAAGGCCTCGACACAGAACGGTTCTCTATTCGGCATTAAGATGAACTGGTAGTTATGCTCATTGTTTCACTTGAGTTGTCCTTTAAAACTACACCGATTTATTGTAAGCTCATCCCTGTCTCTTGTCATAAGTTTCCACTCGATTTCGAAGGATTTTCAGTTGCAGAATTGAAAGGGCAATATGATGAGTATCAGAGACTATACAGTGCTCGTGGACTTCAGGTAGATTTTGTGGTTTGGTGTCCAAAACACTATTCAGTTATCTTGACCCTTGTCTTGAAAAATCGAAGTGAAAGTAGTCCTCGCATACTCCAAAGAGTGAACAATTATGCAAAATACTTCAGACTAAGCGGTTGCATTTTGGTCGGCCCTAACTGCCTTTAGAGTGCTGCTGCGTCTTCTGGCTCTTGGCCTACGTACAAAAAATACAGCACTATGTAGCAAAGTCAGACTCAAAGAATCCGGGTACTGGACTGAACCGCTTTACGGTCTTATATGCTGAATTCGTTACCAAATGGAATGGACACTTTAGCCAATTGGAGAAGTTATCACATCAAACAAGCATTGGTCAGCACACGCGCCGGCAAAGCTGAAACATCAAGATAGCTTAGTCAGCACACGCGCTAGCAACCTGTGAACTGCAGCGGATACGGATCGAATATCCGACTGCAACATTAAAGTCATTATAAATTCCATAACCTATTCCCACAAATTTGTTATACATTTTCCCACCATAAATTCAATAAATAGAACCAAATGTTAAAATTGTAATTAGATTTAAGTTGGCAATAAAGCGAGACACTTGTCTCAGAAATAAATTTTTTTATTTAATTTATTAAAAGAATTTATAACTGAGACCATGACAAGGAATAGGCACACTGCGTGCATTAAACTAATCATTCTTCGACGACCTTAACGACAACTTGGGTAAGAGGATATGAGATCTAATCAGTTTTCTTAACTCCAAGGCCTCGATCTCACCGATTGCCTCATATCCTTAACAAAACCTCATCATCAACCAGGTAACACGAGTTGTAGTAACTCATCAACATGTTGAACTGCGACCTTTTATAAGTCTCTGAAAGTAAGCTGCAGTGAAGAGACCTAGTACCGAATCAACATGCCTCACAGATGGAAAAAGTGCAAAAATCGTCCAGCACTGTTAGAAAATCTTTTCGATGCGGTGACAGCCTTTCTCGTCATTAAAAAACACTGTTATCACTTTGACAACACATAGAAATCTTGACAATTTCGGAGCCAATCCGGTCAGTCCTGTATGGTAAAGAGCAGGCTTATCACTGCAACCCTAGCTACCGTAGTATCACTTTCGCTAGAGATACACCTCATGTATAAGTGATTTCATTTCTTCTGTAGACCTTGGTTTAATGAAGTACTTCTCCAACTAGAACTTAACGAATAAGGATCGCAATGCATGATGTTGATTTGATTGTTGTTCCTACCGGCAAGATCCTCCTTACAATTAGTGCAATCCCGAACTACGCTCCTGGTGTTGTCAGCGAATGAACAATTCACGTATAAAACAACGTGCGTCAACGCTACGGAGAAAAAAATATTCCTGGTCTCGATCCCTAAGGGGTCTGGTCGCAAGAATCTGGACCTGTAGGTGCCAAGCCTTATGTTTGTGTAGACTCATTGTGATACCCGGGTGGGGTATGGGAATTCGATTGCGGTTGCTAGTTTTTGTTTTTGCTCTCTACCTCGTGTTGGTTATCGTTTGACCCTTAAGCCGATCCATCTTCTTACATCCGCTAATATGAAAAGAGATATTTACGAATCGGCAGAAAGCTCTCAGATGTCGTGGAAGTAGTAGCTCCTTAAAACACTTTTTTTTTAAATTACTTAGGCTAGGGAATGCCACAGAAAGTGGGGTGTGTCCTCCCATAAGCCTATGTCCCCACAGCCTCTACAGAGATCGCCGACAGTAAGGCGCAGCTTCCTTGCGTGCACTCCTAAAAGATTGTGGCGTGCGAGCAATCTAACAAACGTTCAGCTCTGCTTTTAAGAGATTCTTATTTGTTCGTTTTGAGGTTTTAAAGTTTGGAAGGTTTTTCTTACCTCCCGTTGGCTTTTATTTGTATCTTTCGTATTCTCAGAGTACCGAGTAGACATTTGACGTATTGATGTGACAGTTCCGTTTCTAAGTAGGATTCTTTTCGAGCCAACTCGTCTGTTCGTTGCTTGCCTATCCTTTTGGGAAAGATCTGCCAGATCGTAAGATGGTTATCGAATCTTTTACCATTTGCTTCCTGTCGAATTTCTCTCTACTTGGGAAAATGCAGGCGAATGGTATTTCAAACTCATAATGGGGCTGGTTTCCATCAAATAAATTGACTTAATCTACGAGCAGTTTTGCTTTTTGATTCTTGCATGTATAGATCTAGGGGGAAGAGACGAAGCATGTTTTCCAGTCATGATTTTGGCATCGTTTTTATGGAACAAGTTGTGCCAGTATATGCAGTTATCTGTACTCTTGTCATTAGTTTAAGGTTGCTAGTGTTATTTGAGGATTGCCACCATACTTACTTACAGTAGGTTCAGATGGTTCTAAACATAGCTCGTCTTGGGGTTAGGTCCCCATTTTCTCCGAAATATACGACTAGACTAATTGCACTTAACATAAGGCCAAGCAATGCTGGATACATGCCATAGATGGGTGGTAGGCAACGAATGTATTATCCGAATGGATTATGTGGGCTAAAACATCAAGTCTCTATTTGCAATTCCAAAAATTAATTTTTAACTGATGTGAAATGGTACTGTGTAGTGGTCTGTATCTTGGTTATTTCTTACGGAAAACAACTCAAAGAGATGTTTTAAGTTTGTCCGATTAGCCTGAATACAATTTCTGAATTGAGTTAGCTAACTATGGATATCTAAGACGTGACAACAACGGAAGTATGGTATGAGGAGGTCTATTGTTACCGCAATAAACTCCCAATTTTTTTGCTAATTGCGGTCCACAATAATTAAAGCCCAATGGCATCGATACCAAGAAACAGCAGACAAAAATGTGGGCCTGTATGTCTATTTTAATATGAAAGATCAAATGTGGCAGCTACTAGAAGGGATACCGGATTTTTGATTATTTAAATGACGCTATAGTTCGCTCAGCTTACATGCTTCTACAGCCGGCATGTTATTTTTTGATGCTTTCTCTTGTCTGCGCAAGCTTAGGTGACCCGTCCTCTACGGCATTGTCCCTCTGGGTTGCGGTAGAGAACTTACCGGTCCGGGACGCTGGCATTCATACATTCAATATGATCTAGTCGAGTTGTCAAAGCATTTTCACAAGGTTGGCATCGTTTTATAGCCCGTACAGTTTGCAGATGCATTTTTCTCTTGAAACGCTTCCTTGTGGTAAAACAGGACAGGAATGATAAGAGTCTTGGTTCAGCTCGATTTCCTTGTAAGCCCAAAGAAGAGTGATTCTCCGCATGATTTTCACGTTGGTATTTATATAGGAGTTGACAGTAGAGCCAATGTAAACTAAGTCCTTTACAACTTCAAAGTTGTACGATCCAATCTTAACATTTTGTCTTATGCATCGATATCGTGTGTCCTAATTTGTTGAAAGTGTGTGCTATCTTTTTCCTTCATTGACCGTTTGTCCATCTATGCCAATTCTGCTCCAATAAGCGCAAACCTTCCATTGATAGTATCTAATGCAGACTCTTCTGACCTAAAACCATAGGAACTTTAACGATGAAAGAATCCAACCTGTTCTTTTCATATCTGCAAGGTACCTGGTATTTTCGAATGTAACGTTGACCTTAGCGATGTTTTTTTCGATTTCCAAACATTACGACGGTTCAAACTGTCGAATGTTTTAATGAACTAAGTAAAAAGTTGGTGCTACGGAACCCTGTACTCAATATACAAGAAGACCTGGATGACCTTAGATGGTGATTAAACACTTTAATCCATCTGTATCGCTGGATTATTGTTGTTGGATTGGATTGTTGTTTTAAATCTAAAAATAGGACTATCTGTGAAGGATTCTGCAGTATCTGAAGTGGTTGTATTCATTTTGGCTGCAAAATCGTTAGTAACTCATGATTAAGCACCAAAATGATGTAAGAAATAAGGTAAACTTGCAAAATCGTTGCCTGCAATAGCTCCCTTCCATAACTTAAGAGTTACACACATTTCGTGAGCGTAGTCGTTCCGCACTCACTTTTTAAATATTTTTTAAGTTTTAAGGGATACATCCCTGAAAAGATTTTCCCTTTTTAATTTCAGCTAGATAATAATGAGTACCACAACCTCCCCTTTAAGTAAAATATACCAAAGTAACCCTAAACAAGTACAAACAAACTTAAATATTTACACTGCAAACTTTTCCCCTAATTTCCCCCATTTCCTTTAGTGTACCTATTTTCATAGAAAAAGTAATCCCTTTCGCGTAGCCATTACCTCGATGTAACGGCACTTATCATAAGGCAAAGACCCACTCATCATACAAGTGGAACGTGTCTAATTGCTTTTCCAGGGATGATTTAACAGGTGACAAATTACGACAAGACACTGTCACAACCAACAAAAAGACACCCAACATCACACTACCGCCAGAAGACAATTCCATAAGATCATGTCCAACTAGATACCAGACCCACAGTTGTCTGGCTGTAGTCGCGTCGTCGTCGTGTTGACTCTTCGACGTCATCATGGTCCCGCTTAAAATTTATTAAATTAAATTTAGTCGCATACCATGAGACAAAGTTGTCGACAAGATGATGGCTTGACAGTGGAATGCTTCATTTGATTAATCCGGAACGACTGTCAGTCTATGTACTCGTATATACTTGTACGAGTATGTTCCTTCTGACACTGGTACTGTGACTAATTGGACGAGTGTGAAATACTGAGATCCTATCTGGCTTCCACAGATCTCCATTGCTGAATCAGGGATAAAGCCTCATTTTGGATGAGAAGCAAAAGAAAAAACAAAAAAATTATAAATCAAATCACGCCCAGGACTAATGTTCCTACACAATTCGAATTTGGTTCAGCATGCTCCTGCTCTTTGCTCTAATTCATTCATCATTCAAGCGGCAGCAAGGATTTAACGAACAGCAATATCCTTTTTTGCCCATTTAAATTCGAATTCGAACTGTAACATAGTTTTCATCAACAACAGAAGTACGAGTAGAAGGGAATGAAAGGAAGTAATCTAAAACACCACCAACAACACATCATGGAACGATTTGAAAATCTCTGTCATGTCCAGGACATGGTGGGAATCAATCTGAATTTGCTTTCAAAGGGATACCATCACATACAAAATACAGTTCCCAAATCGAGTGTATCCCGTTTCGGACTGTCAAGCCAAATGAGAGCCAATTTGTTTATCCGTGTCTTGAATGGAAGAAGGATACACGAACCAAAGTCGTGACCAATTCCCTTCCCACAATCGATTGGCAGTTGAAAGTTTTGTGTTCGACTTTCGTTCGTCCTTTATTTCAGGACTTGTTTGGTTTTTTTTTTTGTTTTTTTTGTTTGCTCTCCAACACCCCATCTTCTACTTTATTTTGAACCTTTTTCTGTTTTTTTTTTTTGGAAAATTGGTAGTCAATTAGTGGCTTAGGGATGTAGTAGAGTTTTCATGATTTTATGATACCAAGAGCGGTACCCTACACACGAGTGTGTATTTATAGTAGGGTAGTTGAGCCTTTAAAAGAAAGAGGGAGAAGAAGAAAGACAACAAAAAAAATTGATGAAAAACTCCTTCAAGTTAATGCGGGTCAGGAAAACATGATCCCGACTTTCTAATGAGAATTTGCTGTGAAATGATGGCCGGGAGGTGATGGTGACTAGTGGCTGTTAGGTTGTTCCAAACGAAGGACAAAAGTTTGCTTGATTGGAAAAAGTTTCTGTTAACAGCAATTATAACAACTTTTTGGATAAATTTTTACCGTTAACTCTGGTTGGGAACATTTGCTATTGTGTTTGCTCGTTCGGTGCGGTTGTTTCGAATCAGTTACATGCGGCGGTTGGGGCAAAATTAATTAGCAACACACTTTACCGATGGTTTCAGAGTTCTGAGAAACAAGAAGAAACTAAAGTTCGACCATTCATCCGTGCTGATGGAATCAATATTACTTTATTCATCAATTGTGGTGGAAAATTTAAACGGATATTCGAAACTGGTTCAGTGGTTCAATTATGAATAAGTTTTCTGTGGCATAAATTGCCCGAGGGTATACTTCCAAAAGGGGATCTATGTTTACGAATAGGTGCTGTGATAGCAATTTATCCTTTTCTTCTTTGTATTCATCGACTACGGAATCGAGTATATTGACATTCGCTTGATTTATTTGTTTCAATGGGTTTGTACATCAAGATATAATCCGTTTTAGTATTGAGAACCAGTAAGCTACAATACTTCAACAAAAAAAGAAAAAGTTACAAAAAAGATTAGTTTTATGTATGTAGTTGAAGAAGAATACGAATTGCACTTTTAAAAACCTGAGACAGAGAATTTCGAAGTGTGATGTGGGGAATGAAAAATAAACGTGAGTAGTTTGGGTGTTGAATTCGGGATGGAATAATATTTATAGTTTTTGAAGCATGAGTAAAGGTTTTTTTTTTTTTCTTCCTTTTATTACTCCACTTGGGAGCATAGGACTTCCACTTGGTATCTCCATCTCACGCGGTTGGTTACAGTTATCTTTACACTGTTCTAAGTGAGGTTGAGTTTTCCCAGTTCCTGGAGTATCGATCGTCTCCATGTGTTCTTTGGACGGCCTCTGGATCTCTTGCTGTCGGCTTTTTTTCTTCCATTTCCATTTGTGTCTCTTAATCTGTATTCGCAATTGGTTCCTCTCTTGTCATTTCCAACAGATCCACGTTCCTGATAATGTTTGGCCAGAATATTGAGACATTTGTGTGAGTACATAAAGTTTCTGCATGATGTTGTTGGAAATGAACCAGGTTTCGCTGCCATATATCAGTTCTGACTTGACACATGAGTTGAATATTCTGAGCTTCGTATTTCTGGAAATCTGGGAACTCCTCCATATAGGTCGTAATTGGCCGAATGCTGTTCTTCCTTTACGAAGTCTGTTATCAACTTCTGCTTCTGCGCCGCCGTCTAGATAGCAGAAGCTATCCACATATTCAACGGGGTTTTCTTCGATGGTAATGTCTCCTCTGTTGCAGGTTTTGATCCTCATGGCCTTAGTCTTCTGGATATTTATCTCAATCTGGCGCATCGTGCTAATCCTGCGAGGTGTTCTTATTTAGCTTGGATGTCACTGAGCTTATGTGATAGAAGACAAATATCATCTGTATAGTCTGAGTACTCGAGTTGTCGTGTGAGACTCCAAGTTATTCCACGTCTCTGCGCGCGGACTTCTCTCATAATTTCATACAGGACAATTGTGAACAGTTGAGGTGAGAGTGGGCATCCTTGTCTTTTGTCCAAAATGCGTGCATTTGGAAACGATTACTGTCTTGGTTAATAAATTAGAAATAACCTTTTGGAAAGTTGCACTAAAGTTGTCTTTTATGGTTTCAAGTCTGACATTGACGAAACAAATGCTGGTGTCCCACAGGGCTCCGTTCTGTCTCCGACAGTCTTCTTAATCTTCAGTAATAAATTCTTATTTGCTACTTCTAATCCAATATATTATATTCCTTGCTGACGACAGCACTCTATGCTTTTCATACCCTATCCCTGCGCTTTGGCTGTAGAATGGAGTGTATGGTAGGCTAAAAAAAAAATGTAATGCTTCCAAAACGCAATGTTGTCTGCTGTTGTTAAAGTGAGATCTAAACAAGAATGGCACTTGCGTCTTGGAAACGTGGTTCAATGATAACTTGCGTTGTGATGACCAAATATTCGATGTTGCCAAATGCCTAGGTTTCCTCAAACGATATAAGAAATACTTTTCACTCTCTGATCTGACTTCAATATACATACCAGGCTTTTATCCTCCCATAATTGGAGTACAATTCTCACACCTAGTTAGGTCGCTCAAAGACTCTTTGCACTTGCTAGATAGTCTTCAAAAACGTGCGATAAAACATATAGTCGATGCCTCACCTTCCAGTGCTCCACCGATATAACTAGTACCATTCCTTTCCTTCAATCCTTCAACCATAACACCCGTCTAGCTATGAACGCTCATCAGCATACCCTCAAGCTCACTTTTGGGCGTAATCTGAAGCCAAAGAATTCACTAATGGAATGCTCTGCTGAGCTCTTTATTTTATAGACATTATAACATGCAAACATTCAAAACCAACGTACATCGGTACCTCTCTTTCTTTCCTTCCCTACATTCTATTGCCCGCACAATGTGAAAACATTTTAAGGTTGCTTATTATTATTAACTATAAAGCCTTCTGCAGAGATTTACCTGGTAGGTACTTGTAGTCCAAAAAAATCCACACACTACTAAGAATATACAATCTACTCCTTTTTAGATATAGAGGGGGCCTTTAATAACTTACAAACTGAAGCTATTCATAAATCTCTGATCGAGCTAGACATAGAGCAGCTTATTAGTATCTATGCTCAGAACCAGAACAAAAGTTATTTAGGCAGAACTAATCAAATTTTCTCATTGAAGAGCGCGACAGGGTGGAAAGTTGCAGACTTGGTGTCGATCCGAGTAAAACTGAATTGATGCTATTTACTAAGAAGACCAAACTATCTGATTTTACAATTTTATTTCTAAATGGTCAATCGCTCATATTATCCTTCAGCGTTTGGTATCTGGGTATTATGCTTGACCCAAAACTTATCTGGAGAAGCAAAATGTCGAACACAGGGTGAAGAAGGTATGTTTCGCCTTCTATGCCTGCATCAAAACTCTTAGAATGAATTGGAGACTTTAATAGTAGTGCGACCAATCTTCAGCTAAAGCCAGTAGTAAAGTCGCCCGTGTTGAAGAAAGGTTACAATCTTACGAAAATAAAAAAGCTCCAAAGAACAGCCGAGATCGGCCCCAACAGTTGCCCTTACTGTGCTCCTGCAACTCTGCCTCACGAACTGCAATACTTACAAAAAAAACCGCACTATGACTCAAAGAATCTGGGTGCTGAACTGCATGAACCTTACGGTCACAGCAACATCCTGGACTCGTTATTACGCATCATGGTCATGTTTCCATCAAATGTCAGAACTATGGTATTGGCCCGGTGCCTACTCTGAAAATATCAATATCGTCCTGCTTTCCCAATTTTTCCAGTGTCTTTAAAGAAACATAAAATAAAAGTGATCCCAGCATTGACCCCTGGGGTACCCTTGCACCATTGTTTTAGGGGAAGAACGGCTGTAAGTGCTAACGAAATTTTATAATCTTCCTGAATGAAATTGATCAATTATTTTAAAACTCTTACTAAGGCGAAAGAGAAATCCAACAAATACACATAGATGTTGGATGGACACGTTGTTTCTATCGAAATCTTCCTTTTTTTCCTCGAGTAAGTTGTCCACAGCAGTTGATCGGCTATGGTTGGCTCTGAAACCAGACTGTCGTGTTTGTCATCTTCTGGTCTTTTTGAATAGGCAAGACTAAAGCAGTTTTGTAAAATTGTGGAAAAGTAGCATTGTTGATGCACCATTTTAAACTATTAGTAAAACGGGTAACAATAAGTGACAGAATGAGCTTAACAAAACTTATGAACACTTCGTCATCTCCTATGGAGTTGAACTTTACGGAATTTACGCAATTAATGACTTTGTTTTCAGCTATTCTAATGAAGTATTAAAAGCACATATAAGCCCCTTTTTTTCTATAACTCTCTCCCAACATTTTGCAAGCTTGCGGATTTCGTTTTCATGGAAACTGCGTGGCTTTACTTCAACAAATGTTTTAAGGTATTCTAAGGAATACTGTGGATACTGAAGGAATTGCTATTTTAATTCCTTCAGTTTTTGCAGCGTAAATCGGGCGACATGTGGCTTGGCGGTATCATGATAAACTGAATAAAGTTCCAATACTCACTCCTTTTCGAAACTCGCGAAGGTGCAACTTTTCGTTCTCAATTTAAGAAAGTTTTTTCACACACAATTTGCTTTAACTCAACGGGGCCTAGCAAGATCGGGAATGAACTTTTGCAAGGATCCAATAATATGGGACATAGGTACACAGGTTGCAACTATCATGTATTACTTGCTCCATTTCCAAAATAAATAAACAGAGTTACTTCTGCACATTGACACTTGAGTTGAATCAAACAAATCGCTTCTTCCTTCCCATTGATCTTCCAAAACATATTCTCTGGGGTTTCTCCAACACCCCAAGTGCACTTCAACTATATATAAGTACAAACTATTCGGTAGATAAGGGCTAAATTTATTATTCCCTTCGTCGAATTAACCCAAAATTGAAATACGTTGAAAGATGCATATCCATACCTCCCACCAAAAAAAAAGTGCATTACCTTCACTGTCATGTGGATAACATATCACTTAAGCACATTATCTCATAAATCAGCACATGATAGTGCCATTAAGAGCTACCAACGTACGAGTACGTGTGTGTGTGTATAGGCAAATCCCTCATCTAAGGCAAATTCATTCCCATAATTCAATTGTGCAGAGATTTTCGAAAATCTATTCCTTCGAAAAATGAATTTCAAAAATGGAAAATTCCTAATTTACGACCCCTTAAAGGGAACGCGTAAAGTGTTCTAGTCGTATTCTCTCTCTCTCCATGTGTGTTGCAACTTGTAGGCACCCATGTCTACATAAGTTTCACCTCATATACTCATACTCACCCCCGCTACCATAAAACACTTGAGCTCGTTTAAAAACATTGAAAAACATCTCGAAACTAGGAAAACCGAAGAAATTATGACTGCGTCTCAACTGTCGACGCACGATGGGAAACATCTGTTCGACTATAAATCCGTTCCACGTTACAGATTCACGTTCGGATCGGATACAGAAACTCACACTCGTCACATCAGAGTCATGGTACTTAGAAACACCGCCGCATCAGATTTAAGGGAACACGGGACATCGCCATCAACATCACCGTCACCTTAGTGTCCAAAAATACAAATCGTATGATGGGTGCCCCTTTTGGGAGTCGTAGTAGGCCCATCTTCAGATCAGACAATCGGCAAAGCCTTGAAAAAGAGTATACTTCGTGTCTATTTCTTTTTAGGAAACACCATCACCCCAACCACTAGACGGATGTTTGACATCAATCGGGATTTGTTGTGTTGCTGTAATGCAAACAAAAGATTACGAGATGTGAATTTATGTAGCACTCTGGCTGTCGTTTTATTTTTGTTTTTGAAATGCGCTACCAGAATCAAAATTCGGAACGGAGTGTCTGTCATGTGAAGTTTTGACAGAGATTACCGCTGTCAAAGTTTCGCTGGGACACGAATAGGATCCGAACATTTTCAAGGAATGGTCACAAGACACTTCCTTGGTAATTAAATGCAGACCGCAGCATACCACAAAACCTGGTAATGGCGCTAATTATCGTAAAATTTTGAAGACCGTTTAATTATTTAAGTCCTTTGGGGAACGGAGAAAGTTTTTCGATTGTCCAAACACTGCATGGGCATCTCCAGTGGTCGTAAAATTTTATGTGCCAGCCCTTTTTTGGTGCGCAGTTTTGAGATGGTTAGGGGGCCTACGTAGAGTGCTCTTGCGAGTCATGGTCGTCACTTCCGGAAACCGATTATAGATAAGCAGGACTCATTTTTGGAAGTAACAGATGTCCCCGGGTTGAGTGTAGAGGAAAGGAGAGGAGGTCGTTGTAAAACTCGTTGTTCTTGAACGTGTGCACATGGCCATAAAGTGTCATGTTGCAATTTCCAAAGAACAACAGTTGTGACATGGACATGTTTATAGGACTACGAATAAGGACGCCTTGTTAAGAGAGGAAATTAAAGTTCGGTTTTATAGCTCTAACATTGCAAGCATAAACAAAACCACTTAAGGGTGTGCCTGGCTGTCTGGATGGCTTATCTAGTGGGTGGTACGATTAGAAGTGCGAATGTGTTGTAGATAGAAGAACCACTTTTTGAAATGCGTCGAAATGCGTTTGCAGACGTTTACGAGTATAATACCGCGAGGTGGTCTGGCGGCACGAAGGATATCAAGGGTAATGGATGGATTTCATCTAGAAAACGTGTGGCAGGGGTTGGTTTTCTTTATGCAATCTCTAAAGGAAGTTGCGTGAGTGCAATTGAAGTAGACTTGAGAGCTGCACTTAAAAAGGGGATGTGCATCGATAGGTGGGTGGGAGATCGACTATTGAGTGAACAGTATCAACACCACGAAGGGGGTGGACTGTTTTGTTTTAATGGAATGATACGGAGATGGTTATAATGCTTTGATGCAGGGATTAAGGACCATTTGAAAAGTTAATTGGTATATTCGATACAATGCAAGGTTCTCAGACGAGGAATTTCTTGAGTACTTGGTGTCATTAGGGAGATAATGGTGTTTTTGTTTTTTTATCGAAATATGATAAAATGTTTGCTTAAGATTCTAGATTCAATTTTTTCTCTCATCGGACGTCGAATATAAGACTAGAGGCACCAGGTTTTTAGAGTGTTCGATGGAGTGTATGCAGTTAGGGATTCCTTCTTGACAAAGATAAAATTCATTTCATTTGACTTGTGTGGGAAAGAAATCAACTTAAAAACTTCCCATAAGGTAGTGTCTTATCGGTGCATTTAGTTTGCGTGAAGCGTTTATTTGTGCCCAGAAGAATGCCCAATATGTGTAGAAAGGTCATCGAAAATTATCTTGTCCAAATCAAGTCCTGTAAGATCTCCTGTGGGGGACATTTGAATGACGTTATATTCCATTCATAATGGCAAGATCTTAATTAAACTGTGTTCTTTGCAAAACAGGGGGAAAGAAAGTTTTAGCTAGATCACGCGCGGTTACAGTGGGAACTGTAGAGGGGCTTAGAAGGTTTTAGAAAGAATAGGCAAACACGCAAGGTTTTATCATCGATATATGTATTTTGAAGACGAACAGGGACGACTACTGGCATGGAAACAACAAGATTTATAATGGATGGGTACAATTTGTGTCTTTCTGCCTTACTCGACGAAAAATTCTGGGGCAGTCTTACTACTTCTTCTTATCCTTTTATTAACCCTTTCCTCGTTATACGAACTTATGCGTAACGAGTTTCCCATTTTTACTGCATCGCTGCTGCTCCGCTTATGGGGTTGGCTAATGTCGCAGACCGCAGAACGCGTCTACATAATGCTCGGTCGTGGATTGCTTCAGTGGTTACCTCGTTTTCTTACAGTTGGAGTGACCGTGATAGTGCCTTTTTAACCGGATTTTCCGCAGATCTTCTTTGAACGTGGCAATAACAGCTTATTCTATTCGCCTCAAGCTGTTCGGTTACCGAATTCTTTATATGTAGACTTCCTCTTATACGCGTAGATCTAATGCAATCGCGTTTAGTGACTCCACTAGACATCGTACATTGTCCAGCACTGTGAACTGTATATAAGAGCTGACCTAACAACTGTGGTGTAGAGTTTCCCCTTTAATTTAAGTGGAAATTTTCGGTCGCAAAAGATTCCCGAATTTTCCCGCCATTTCATCCATCCCACACTCACTCTGTGGTTTACGTCGTCGTCACATTTCGCTTCCATGTTAACGATTGATCCTAAGTACTTAAAGATAGTGCTTTTCGGAAGAACTATTCCGTCTAACATTATATCCGAAACAGGTCGCAACGGGTGCGCAAATGGGCACGTCAAATGCTCCGTCTTTGAACGACTTATTTTAAACCCGTTTCTCTCTAGCGCATTTCTCCATGAATCTAAGGCGTTCTGTAAATCTTCGACGTTATCGCTAAGTATAACTGCGTCGTCAGCGAAGAGAATTGGCGTTACATTTGCTTCGCGCATGCAGTCTTTTAAAAGATAATCGAATACTACGTTAAAGAGGAAAGGGCTAAGTACGCTTCCTTGATGCACTCCGACATTAACTGGGAATTCTCTTGTTAGTCCAGCAGAGCTTTTAACCGCAGTTTTCACGTTTCCGTACATGTCTTGTATTATTCTAACATACGTTTTCGGTACGTTTTGAGACCTCAGCGCGGCAGTCATACTACCTTCGGAGGAAACGACAAATTTTACAGAACGTAAGTGCTTCCCGATTAGATTTTATAAAATGATGAGGGGCGATCAGATGTTAATCCAGCGAAAGGAGAGGTTTCTTGTTTCAGTTTAAAAACGCAAAACAATACGACAAATTCCAGCAACTAGCGTGCAGTGAAACTAATGTCACAAACTAACAAGAGAATAGACATCGGACTGTTATCAAACTCCATGATGAGAACCTGGTCAAAGTTGATTTATGTATAATGATGGAGAAACATCACGTCGATTCAAAGGATCCGCATATTTTCTTCCTCAATTTCCAAAGAGGGTTTGATAGAGTTCTAAGACATTATATGGACCGCAGAACCTACACCCGAGTCGATGTTCTACAATATCAATGTAGCTTTTATTGTATCAAAGATGTAGGGGAAGCAATTGCTTTCCAACCTCCTCCATCATGAATAAGAACATTGAAAACTTTTTTAAAAAATCCTAAGTCAACAATAGATGCTATGTATATGTACAAGGACATTCTTTTGAAATGTATACTCTTGCAAGTCAACTTCATCGTCAAAATTTATCAGTTCAAAAGGGCAGCAAATAGTTTCTATATAGGAAGGACATGCAATGTGCAGGACTTTCATCCAGGCATTCCCAAACCAAGGCTATAGTTTACAGAAGTTATTGCCGATATTTACAGCGGAACATAAGCGGCTGTTCAATATTAAACTAATTTGCTCCCAGTCCCGTCGGGAGATAGGAGATATGCCAATTTGCAGCTACGATCCATAGGATCCGGCTCTAGGACCCGATGGTACACATATTCGTATTTCCTCCAGAACAACAGAATGCTTTTAGAGTATCGAAGGCGCTCCGCGTTGGATTCTTAAAGCCGGTTTTACTCTCTGTACAGTACCCAGTGCATGGATTTACATACCCAAGCAAGATGAAACTTCAAACATTCCCCCCTACAGAAAGTCTTTTGTCTTTCCATCAAGTGAAATCTCAGTCACAGAAGATAAGCATTCCTATCAAAAACGTTTAAGTTTAAAAAATTAGGGTCTCGCCACGTTCAATCTCTGCTCTAAAAGCAAGAAACTACAAAGAAGGTCATCCCAAAGTATGCCCTCCCTCATTTCATTAGGGGGCGCGTAATGTGTTACTTATGCAGATGATGTCAACTCGTGAATACCCACAAACTGTTTCTAACATTCTTCAGCATTTCCCCTGGGATACTTAGGACGTAGGTGTGTACTGAACATGAATCCAAAAGGTTCCGATCGTCTCCACAGATTGTGATACCCTGCCTCTTCTCAAAAATCTAAATGACACCAGTTCCTCGAATAGTGCCACAAACGTAGATCTCATCGTGGACTGTAAATAGGAATGTAAAATTAAGAGCCCTGTAGGTGGTGACTGGCTCTTTCTTATCTTATCTGTCATATTGCATGAACATCTGAAACCCTTCATCAATAACGTGACTGGCCCTTATCAGTGTGGTCTCAGACCAGATTAGTCCAGAGTCGACGAAATCTTCGCACCTCGGCAGATCGTGGAATTCCAAATCGGAACTCACCGTCTTTTCGTCGATTTAAAAGCCGCACATGACAGTATTTATGGAGAAGCTATATAAAGGCATGTAGAACTTTGACATCCCTACCAAGCTCATCCGTCTGTGCAAACTGACTATTAGAGGGCTCAGTGATTCGTCAAAGTTGGTAACAACTAAACCGTAAACTTTAATGCCAAAAAAGGCTTCAGGCGAGGTGACACCGCGTCATTTTTCTTCCTTGACATCATACTCAAAGGAACTTGACCGCTGGAGCACAATCTTTTTAAAGTCTATAATAATGTACGCCGATATATCGGTCACCAGCTGCCAAAGTGGTCAAAACGTATGTCAGTCAACGAAAAGTGACATGCAACATCGACTAGAATTGGGCAGAACATCGCACTCGACAGCTATAATTTAGAGGTAGTAAAGGTCCTTGTCTACCTTGGATCTGCTGTGAATTCTGCCAACAACCCTTCGGCAGATATGTAATAAAGAATCGCTCTTCCAAATCACTGGTTCTATGGATTAGGAAAATAATTGAGCAAAAAGATCTTTTCCGATGAAGAAAGGAGACTTCATATAGGAGCCCGATTATCCAATCCAGTTTTATGGTTTTATGGAGCCGAAACACGGGCTCTGTCGAAAGCGGATGAAGTTATCCTCGGTCTTTCCAAGAGAAAATCCTTCGAAAAATTGTCGGTCCGGTTTGCGTTGATGGGCTTTGGAGAAGAAAACTCCTCGAGGAACTATTCACCGGCTTACTCAGAAAAATGCGCATCAGATGTTATGGGAACGACATGCTCTAACCCGAAAAGTCTTCGAATCCAACCGGGAGGGACAACGAATGTAGAGAAAGACCTTACCTTAGGTGGTGCGCACTAGAAGAAGGGGACCTAAAAGGACTTGGAATGCGCAACTGGAGTCATTAAGCTAAACACCGGGCTAACTGAAGACGCTTGTTGGTTGAGCTAATTGTAGCACCACCCGAACTTGCAGACAGATTTTTGTATAGAAAAGGTCAACACACCGGGCTCTTGTTTCACAGGAGGGACCTAGTCTCATTGGGTCTTTTTTCTTCCAATCAAATAGTTGCTTTTCAGTTTTACAGACACTCATCTTGCTCTGAATCGAATTCAACACACTTACGATAGACTGTGCATCCATCACCACGTCATGTCAGCGTTTACTTCAAATTCCATCAACTACGAGCTTAATTTGAGAGATTCAAAATCATTGACCCACATATTTGAAGGATTCATCCAAAGTCCTTTCCTAAAAAGGAAAGCATTTCCAAACTTTCGGTGTTCATTTAGGAACTGTGATTCTTTTGTAATATTCCAAAAACTATTGTTCCCGTTTTGCAGCTGCTACCTTCTTTCCGGACATAAAAGCAAGTTCTCCACTTCACCATGAGGAACATAAATCCACTTTATAGGCTCTCGTGGATATAAAAACCCATGTTGTCCCATTATCGTTTCACGAGTAGTCTCAGAGCTTTTATGTACCGTTTTTCGTATTTCAAAGTTTACTTCATGACAATTGAATGGCATTGCACAGCCCCCTATTCGTTATGCGAGTACTTCCTCAGTGTCTTACGTACCCTTAAAGTGTGTGCAGTGTTCCTTTTTCTTAACACCATCCATAAGATGGCATACTGTTAAGTTTGAGAGGTATCCTTTGCAAAAGTATGAAGGAAGAATCGCCCGCCTGCTCACTTGCTCTTAAGTTACTAGGTAGTATCATCCCCCATTGAACAGTTCCATGGTAGGGGATGCAAGTATTTCTTGTTACTTTATGCTCGTGCTTCGTTTTTATTATTTTACTGCGATTCCTTCTGTCAGGCAGTGACATTTCTTCATCTGTTTCTCTTCTCTAACTCGTAGTTGTTCTCATTCCTAGAGTCCACAACCACCCCCCGAAACAGGATACCAAGTCGTTCCATAACTCATTCGTGTTAAACACTTGCTGCCATTTTCTTTGTTGTTGCATAGAAAAGCGGTAAAGAGACAGTTGGGGGGATAAAAAAAAAATAAAAAAAAATAAAAATAAATAAATTGTGACAACTTAATAAGTGGAACAGATTTCACTTTTTTTTTCCTTCTTCTCTACTCCCCACTTATGAGATGAGTTGCTCTGTTAGTATGTGTCTGCTGAGGGGTGGTGGTTCAGGTTGAGTTTGAGTTTGAGTTTTTCTTCTTAAATATCTGAGGAGTTGTGCCAGGATGAAATAAATCTTTTCCAATTCAGAAAGGTACGAGTAGTAGTAGTAGGGTGGGCCTCGTCTTTGAGCATAATGCTGTTAGATTTCGTATCAGGATTCCATAAAAGATAAAAGTTCCTTTTCGAGTCGAGTATTAGTGCAAACAGTTAAGCAAGGGTGAGTATGAGGGTGGTTGATGTCTCTTTTTGTTATTCGTTTGGTTGATAAGAACACACGTGACAAATCGAAACATTTGGTGCTGGCGATAGAAATGCCATCGTTGAAGATACAGGCGGAGAAGGAGGAATAAGTGAGGTGGAGGTTGACAATTACCCCCCCATTCGCCATGTGGATGTCGTAAATTTGTTGGGCGCAGCACACACATATTTTCATGAAAGTTCCTTTGCGGCAGAAGTTGATTTTCGATTAAGTAAAAATGGTGGTGTGACAGAGTGAACGGTGAGCAGGCTGGCCGGCCGGCTGGCAAGATGATTTAAGAGGATACAAAAAAACTTTACTTAAGTTGATGATGTCAGTGGAGTTTAGGCATTGACAATATGTGACCAGATGTTGGCATTGAACGATTACGAGATTTTGGTAAACGAATGCCGGGCTATGGAACGCCGGTTGCTAAGAACTAATTTCTTAGTGAAGTGATGTGTATGCGCATGTTGGATAACCTTGAAACCTACTAGATGTTTTAAGGGTTTAAGATCTTATTGCTCAAATAAAATGCAAAGAAATTCATTTAATTTTGTCCTTTTTAAAATATTTGAAAATAGTTTTGGGCATATGTATGTGCACTATGCCTGCCTTGTCAACCGAGCTTTCATAGCCGTGATATTTTCTTTCGAACGCATTGTGCTCGTTCATGTTACGGTATGTGAGTATCCAATACAGTGAATTTTGTGGGAATATTTACAATAATTCCATAAGTAGAACGATCAGATGGCCAACAATGTCTACCGTAAATTCATAAAATAATCCATAAGATCGTAGAGATTCAATTTTGAATGTAAACGAAAACTCCCTAAATAAATGGCAAATTGTACTGAGAACAATACTTTGTGACAGTTGATTTGACACTTGGTTAAATCTGCAAAAGAAAACATTGCATATGAGATTTTAATTACACCATTTTAGCTAATGTCATGCGTAATTTCATAAATTCAGAAATTCTGACTTTTTTGTTGAATAGTCCCAAGTAGACGGGGACTATCCTTCGAACGATATCCGATTGTTCCTATTTTACCTATGCATGTGTACATAGCTCTATTTCCATATAAGCTCATGGGCTTACTCCTGTTAACAAAAACGTACTCGTATAAAGATTCTCCGTATGGTTCTCCTTATTGTAGTGATAAAGGTTTAATGGATTAGCTCTTGTCCCTACCATATAGACATAGATAGACCAGCCCATATTTTACCTTCTTGCTCTATTGTACCTAAATTCGAATGAATTTTAAGCAGGGCATGGTCTTAAGCTTTATGCCTTCTCTGACAAGAATGGTTTTGCTATCTATCTGCTATCAGATTCAGAGATTTTTGATGTCTTTTGTCACTTTATGATGGTTGCTAGGGGATATAAAGAAATTACTTTAACAGAAACATTGTTTCTATTGCTAAAATAAAAGCCATAACCGTTCAAGATAATCCATAAGAATTTTATTGGGTATATAACTTAATTCGTGCGGTTTTTTTCAAAATTTGAACGTTTATTTAAGAAAAACATGTACAATAGTATCATTCAAAGTATTGCCCCTCTGAAGCTATGACTTTTTCCCATCTTTCTGGCGATTTGTGGATCCCATCCCAAAAGAACTGCGCCGGCTTGGCAGCCAAGAATGAATCAAGCCAATTTTTGATATTCTGCTCTGATGTGAACCGAATTTTAGTGCGGGCGTTCTGCATCGACCGGAACAAATGGTAGTCAGAAGGGGCAAGGTCTGGGCTATAAGGCGGGTGGAGTATGACTTCCCATCCACTGTTTTCCAAATAGTTCTTAACCGGAATAGTAACGTGGGGCCGAGCGTTGTCATGATGGAAAATTATTGCCTCGTGTCTGGTCGCATATTCCGAGCGTTTTTCGCCTACTGCTCTCTTCAAACGGATTAATTGTGTTCGGTAGCGTTGTCCATTGATGGTTTCACCCGGTTTTAGCAGCTCATAATACAACACACTTTTTTTCCATCTGATCCCACCAAATACAGAGCATTACTTTCGCACCATGGATATTCGGCTTTGCCGTTAATTTGGCTGGTTGGCCGGGTTTCACATATGATTTTTTGCGCTTGGGGTTGTCGTAATGGATCCATTTTTCATCACCAGTTACAATCCGATGCAAAAATGACTTCCTTTTGTGGCGTTCCAGCAGCATTTCGGACATGCAAAACCGCCTTTCGATGTCTCTCGGCTTGAGTTGATGTGGAACCCAATTTCCTTGCTTTTGAATATATCCAGCTGCTTTTAAACGTTTTGAAATGGCTGCTTGCGTAACACCCACAAATTCTGCGAGCTCTTCTTGTGTTTGACAACAATCTTCATAGAGTAATGCTTCCAGTTCTTCATCTTCAATCTTTTTTGGCTGCCCAGGACGTTCATCTTCATCACCACTTTTAAATCGTGCAAGCCACTTTTGGCACGTTCGCTCAGCTAGCGCATGTTCACCATAAACTTCCACCAAAATACGATGACTTTCGGCAGCAGCGGCAGCACGAATTAAGTTATAGACCCAATAGTTGACAAGTAGATACAAGGTTTCATGACTGTCAACTTCACAAGACATTAGCTATTATACGGACTCACCGTGGTCCCTGTGTAGCGTGGTTTTTAGCCGGACTTGAAAAGTTAGATGAATTTCTAAAATGTCTGTAGTTAGACTTTGTCTTTAAAGCCCTGAAGACCTATTTATGATTTACACAGTCCAATGCTAAAGTCTTAGCTGCATAGGTTATGAGAACTATTGGCTTCCTTGACAATTCCAATTTGGACGGCCGAATTCATTTTTTTCCTTACCACAGTGGGAATGCGTCTAATGCGATTATGTGCACATAGTGTCTTAAGTCGCAAAATAGTTGTGATTTGAAGATGCTTGTTCCCTCCAACTTAAATGAGACCTGACCTGTGCATGAAGAGAGAAAAATTTGTGCAAAACTAATCTCACTAGCATTTCAGGTTCTCTCGTCTTGGGGATAACTAGGATTTCTGTCTAAACGCACTGAGACATATGTGAGTATAAAAAGCTTAAAGCCGTTTCTTCCAAGGTCTTAGATGTATCTCCCGTGTGAACACAACTGATGCTGCCTCAACAAGTTGTTCTCTCCTCTTTGGGTAGTAAACCTAAAAGGGAATATCGAAGGCCGCTATTGTCTGTTCTAGCAGAGTTCATCGGAACCAAAGTCTGTCATATGAAGCTATTTCTAAAGAATTCGAGGCTTATAAATCTGATTGCTTTGAGCTGGCATAGTGCACAGAATAACCATGGTTACTCCTTGGGCTCCTCTTCATTTTTATGGCTTCGTACTATATCAGTATTCGAGAAAATACATAAAAGAACAATAAGACTTTCCTTACAAAATTGTCTAGAGAAGGAAGTCTGTAACTGGGACCTTGTATTCTGTGATATACAGGATAAACCACATTTAATAAGGATTTGAATAGATATAGGTCACCTGTGAACTATTATTTAAACACTTTGTTTGTATATAACCCAGGGGTATTGCGCAATTTTCGCAGAATGACGGTAACAACGTCATATCCCTAGTTTGAGAAGTCAACTCAAGTTTCTAACATCTTCATACTGCTGGTTTAGGTCTCGCTGGTTTTTTCGATGAAAGGGACAATTAGTTTCATCTGTTATAGTCCGAAGCAAAGCTACTTCTAAGAATTGCACCCAAGGTTTACATATGTTGCCTTATTATAGAACCCTAACAGATTCGTTTCCGTGGGTGCTATCGAGTAACAACATTTGACAGTCTGCTCATATAGGAAGTATATCCGTATGCTCAAGAATTGAATTTGAAAAACGGTTAAAATCTAATAAATTGAATTTCTTACTTGATGGAGCAAAACTTTTTCACTAATTCAACAGATTCTAGCTATCTTCAGTTTCACATGTTAGTCGATGTTTCTTTTACTTCTGTCCGTCACCCAAGAGCTAGTCCTTCTTTTCATGGTGTTAGTTTGAAAGTCAGTCATCTTAGATGCTGGGTTCCTCTATTTTCTCTGGGCTGTAAATGTGTAGTGGGTACAATTTTTATTGGAACTCTTCCTGCACTAATATTGAATTCAAACGAAACCTAATATCATTCGAAGAACTTTAGTCATCCTTATTAAAGCAGTTTATGTCTAAGCCAGAGCAATTGCTGTGTTTTAGCACTGGTAAAACAGGACAATGGAGGAATAAAGCCTTTAGAATAGCTTACATACTCGCCAGGGCTCTAACTATTATATAATCTAATGCAATCACGAATCCTTTCGCAAACATCTAGCGCAACCTGGACATAATAGATTACCACGCTCTACGGATTTCGTAGACTAGACCAAGAATAAGATATGGAAGAGGAAAATGGGTAGATATCCTTCATGTTATCGAGGAACTTAGTGACAATTCTAGTTAATCACGTTTTTCGTATTGAGACTGAGTATTTTTATAAGTGCCTAGCATGCAAGATGGCCGACAATAATCTTCCTCCGATTCCCTATAACCATTGTCTAAAGTGGAAATTGGAAGACCATCATACTTTCCCATTATCCCCAAAATAAAAAACCGTTCACATTATCTGCGGTAGATAAAATCTGACCTCAAAAATCCCCCGTTTAAGTTTAAGTGGATGTTCCAAATAAAATGGATCTGGCTCCATTTCTCTAAAAGAAAAATCAAAAAAGTTAACTTCCACTCGACTGGCTCCATCACAGGAGTAGCAGGCAGTAGTTCTGTATGAAAAACAACAACAAACTTCCATCTCCATCCATAACCAACTTCAGGCACTTCCCGTGATATGCAATAAAATTACGTTTGACTGCATTCTGTTCAATTCGATTACACAGTCACCCATGTCACTGGTTCCGACTCCGACTGTATGCCTTTGAAGCGACCCTTTCCGGGTCATTTAGCAATTTAGTCGTCTCGCAGTGCTCCAACTCCGGCAGTAGTTAGGTTCTGCACCACGAGCAGCTCACTTCCAAAGTGTTGTTTATGACATGTTCATTACTTTCATACACTTCCTTCAGCTCTAGCTTCATTTCCAGTTTAAGTTATACCTCTAGATACAGTGTCGATTCTGTCTCCTGCCTCCGATTTTAACATTCGTATTAACCTCCACCGAGACAAATTGGTCGATTGCTATAACTGCGAATACTGGCATACCTATCCCCCACATAACCAACCCTCAACCTCCTTGACTAGCTCATCATAATATCGACTCCACTTATATATAAACGATCTGGCAACACTTACTACAGTGATGAGGATAATGATGGCAATGTGTGCCATTCATCTCTGCCGTTCCATTAGCACATATTAGACGAGAAGACGAAGAGACGATATGACGATGAGATGAGATGAAATGAGGAGACACCACGAGACATTTGGGCGTGATGTTAGAAGTGATGACGATGATGATGATGGAATACCTCTTTCTTATGCTACTCCGGATTCGAGATGGGTTAAGGGATACACAGAATCTGAAGGTGTTCCTTGTAGATGGGATCGTTCCATACAACACTAGATATTTTGACATTGGAGTCGTGTTAAACTGCTGACTGGAGGGGGAGTATGATTATATTTTTTTTTCCGAGGGATTCCTACATTTTGACAGCTTGTCACATGTGAGGGTTTTTGTCGTTGCAGCCCCTTCAGCTTTGTGGTGAAGTGAGGTGTTTGAAACAATTACTGAAGCGTATGATTGACATTCAGCGAGAGTGTTCTGGAACTGAAATGATAATTATTTTTATCTTTTGATTAGGATGGGGGATAAGTAGCTAGAAATCCATTCGAATTCAGGGAGAGTAGTGAAAGATGCCACTGGTGATGGAAATGAAGACGACCCCTTAAGATTCTTTTAGTTAAATGGACTCGGATCCTCGAAATTAACACGGGGTACTACATGTAGTAATTGCCTTAAGTGTTGAGTAGTCCAGACAGATGTATGAATTTATTTATTCCATTGAGGCAGTATAAATTCAATCACTTCAGGGCGTATTTTATCGCAAGGCAGGGTTGAGTAGACCATTAAATAGAAAGGCAGGGAATTTCGGATTTGACATACCAATATAACTATTCTGAAATTATTGCAAGATAGCCGACTACTATTGTCTGCATACTGCTGATAACTACGAGTACTATACTTCATGTCTCGCACATCCTCTGTTCAAAACAGGTTGATTGCAAAGACCTTACAAGCGCTACAGGACAGAGTGGAAGTGGTCCTCCAACAAAAGGTTCATCCTTTAATCGCTCGATCAAAAGGGAATAGCTTTTGATTACCCTCATTAAGTTGGCAGAAGTCTCTTTCGACTTGGGATTGATACTAAAGTAAAATCTTTCTTAAGTACGTTGTAACACTGATCGAACCAGTTTCTTCTATCAAAATCCATGTCGCTGTTGAGCACCTTGATCTGATTGTTGTGCTGTTATATGGCAAATTGTGATCGAGTTCGATCGGGCCAATATGATGTTCCCAAAGGTGTTGATAGGTGTGATAGGTGTTCGTGAAATTCCAGATAATGCAAAATTCAGTGGCCAATAGAAGCGGAACGATTCCATACAAGTCTTCCCAATTGCTTGCGCAGATGACATGGACGTTATTAAACGAAGACAGCGAGACGTAAATGAGGCATTCGCAGCTATCGAAGCGGAAGCGGCAAAAATTGGTCTCACGGTAAAAAAGGAAAAAAGGGCTCGCAACATCGACAACTTGGTTAGAGTGTCACAATTGCCAGCTATATCTTCGAGGTAGTTAAAGACTTCGTCTACCTTGAATCCGCAGTTACAAGAAACAACGATACCAGCACGGAAATAATCCGTAGAATAACTTGCCAACCGCGGTTTTTTCGGGCTTAGAAGGCAATTGATTAGTAGAGCCCACTCTCGCAAGACCAAACTGGCTTTAAACAAGACCTAGATCATCCCCGTCTTGCTCTATGGCGCAGAGACATAAGCACAGTTGAAAAAGGATGAAAAAACCCTTGGCCGCTTCGAGAGGAAAATGCTACGTGTTATTTTTAGTCCCGTTTGGAGGGAAATGGAGGCGGAGTTTTAGCACCACAAGGCTAGCCCGAATAATCTTCAAATCCGAGCTTCGGGGTCTACGTAGCAGAGGACGGCCGAATTTACGGTGGTAGAAGCAGACCTCAACCAACTTGGAGTGCATCCCCGATGGAAGGAGCTAGTGAAAAAACCATGTCAGCTGGAGAGGCTTGTTGGTTGAGGTCCAATTTCACCCCGGACTGTAGCGTCACTTAAGAAGAAGTGTATTTGAATTTTTTGAAACTGCCTTCCGGCCAAAAGTGCATCAATGATCCGCTGATTTCTTCCAACGATGCCGATGTAATTTACTCGTACGTAAGCAAGCACATTTGCATAGACTTTTGAAATGTCGCACCTACTATAGATCATACCCAAATATTGACTATAGTGCGATAGAACAGAATTCAAGCTGCATCTGCTGGAATCAGATTTACAATACTCCTGATATCAACACAAAGGTATCGCTGCTCAATACCTTAGTAAATCAACTGTATAATAGCTCAGTACCCATTGTTACCAAAACAGTTAAACCTAGATGTTGTCCGTGGTACAATAATCAGACTGATTTAGAGATCCGGGGTATGGAACGTTTTTTCAACAGATATAAGAGAAATCCAATGGAGTTGAATAAAAGGCAGTAAAAAATTATAGAGAAATTTGAAAGAAGTAGGGGTGGTGAGTACTAACTCTGGTAAATGCGCCTTATGTCAAGATGAAATGAGTTCATTCGTAGGCAATGATTCGTAATTTCCACCAACGTTTACACTAGAATTAGAAAAGCTCGAGTCAGATGGAAGCTTTTCATTCAGAAGTGTTAGTGCGATAGAGATTCTGAATGCCATTCAGTGTGTGAAATCTAGCGCTATTGGATCTGATGGAGTATCTCCGAAATTTCTAAAACTTATTCTTTCCTATAAAGTTCCAATTATCCTTCGTATCGTTAAACTATTCAATATATAGTTGTCAGTTTCCAGAGCATAGGAGACTATCCAAGTTCATACCTGAACCCGAAACAACGAGCCTTGTAGTTCTTTCAGATTTAAGACCCATAAGCACCACACTTTTTTGTGCAAAAGTGTTTAAGAAGATTCTCTTAAATCAAATTCAGCAACATTTAATTACTAATAACATGCTTTCCATGAATCTGGCTTTCGCAATAGGCACCATTGTGAATCAGCGGTTATAAAAGTAACCACAGATATGGGATTAGCCTTCGACAGTGATCAGATTGGTGTCGCTGTTCAGCTTGATTTTTCAAAAGTTTCTGATTCGATAGACCACAGAACTCTGCTTTCTAAATTAAGAAATAGCTATGACTTTTCAAAACCCTCGTTAAAACTCCTACATCAGTATCTTCGGAATAGCATCCTAACAATTGTAACTGAGCGAGGAACATCTGAACCACCTGTTACAAACTCAGGTGTGCCGCAGGGATCGATATTAGGGCCACTTCTATTGAACATAAATGCCCTTCGGATAAACCCTGTTTAATTGATTTCCCAATGGGCAGTCAATAACTTTCAAACACTAAAGTTTTCTCCCAAAACGTCATATGTCCTGCATAAATAAATATCCCATCATCCATAAACGCTCTCGAGAAGGATCCCGTCTGGACGTCGTCATTTTCATGAATTTATACACGCAAACGATACCAAAAACTCTTATTGACCACTAAAATAATTGAAGTTATATCTAAGTGACCATTAGGGGGGCATAAACTTGACAAAGTTCCCCAGCCCAGCATATGGCGATAGAATCAAATTCCTTGAATCATTGATGACTGTCCCAGCGGAGTCAGAAAAGAAAACAACAAAACCAACTTGACTAAAAGGGAAGAGATGGAAAGAGTTTATGGACGAAACTCAACTTTTATTTTTCCTTCAAATCAATTCGCTACCCTATCGTCTGTAACCCCCAAAACAACCAACACTTGCTTTTGTTTATGAGATGTGCAGCGAAATTGCTACACAGACAGTTACTATTGAGGCCATGCGCACGTTTTGCTCTTCAGTCTTCGATCCAGAACTAGTATAGCTTCTAGGGTTGGTTTCATTTCTATTAGATTCATGGGTGTGCGGGATTCTATTTTCAATCCGGGACTTCCTCTCATTCTGCTGTAAATGATGCAATTAGTGATATTGGTCCAAGGGGGACACTTTTAGTTTTACTATGTGATGTTGGCTGCTCGTCGTTTCGACGTTTCCAGGAATGTGTGGGCTGGCAGAGAGATTTCGGGGACGGTTAACCTGTTGGAATCGTTGGCAATTTATTTTCGTCGGAGATATCTTGAATGATTTGTTTTGATAGCTCTATGTCCTCTTGTTTGGGAGTTGGATGATATTTTTAGTCCGGTACTTCGGATCAGCACCTCTAGGGAGCAGGTGTCCCGAAAGTATGGTGTATCGCTTGTAAATTGTGTAGTCGTATGTCACTGAGAAATTTGGAATATTTCTGTGCCTGACTGGAAGTGTGCTTCATGCGTAGTTTTGAGGGAATTTTCGAGATACGATTTTCTCATAATTTTTGTAGAACTTGAATCGAATTCGTACATTGTGTGCCATGGAATGGATAACAAATGTGGAACACAGGAATTCGTTACTAATTTATCTTGTCATTATGACCATCAAGGTTGGATGAAACCACAACAGAGTTTGTGCTACATAATATGATATATTTCAGATTTATTTCATTTCATCTATTTTGGCTTGCGAAGCCATATCTTGAACAACAGGTCTCTAGTTAGCTGCATATTGATTTGATGGACACCTAGCCCTCCTTGCCACTCGAGGTAAGGCTCGCAGACACTATAGAAGAAACCACAGGAATCATTGAGAAAGAAAGTCTCAAAGAAGAATTTAAACGAACCTTGACCTGCTTCAAAATCTACGTGTCATTGCTACAGAACACCTCCATCAAGCCAGATATATCCATGTAAAGTCTCGACCCCGAAGTCACCCCGAAAAAGTCACAAAATGGAAATCCTCAGCAGAGACTTTCGGTTAAATTGCAAATTCCTACAGAATTCTTCACACCATCGCTTGTATCCGTATTCGTATTTGGATTTGTATCCGTATCCGCCGCAATCGAATGCCGTCATTTGCAGTCGAAATTCCTGCCGTTCCATGTGTGGTTTATCGCCAAGAAATGGCATTTGAACATTCCTTTGGTAGACAGATACAGGCGATCCTGAATGCTGAATGTCCAATTGTTTACGATAAAACTGAATGTCCATCAGGGATACTCGTACAACCAAACCAATTCGATGACAGATTCAGTCAGTGAAATGTAGAAACTCGATGGTGAACTCCATTAACATGTGGATGAGTGAAGTTGGTTCGTCTATTTGTCCATCCCATGCTGGGAGATGGTTTCTATCTCTGTTTCCATTTCTATTTCTATTTCTATTTCTACTTATATCCATGCACCTACTTCAATTCTCATCAATCAATTTGTCCAATGAGGATTGTGTTTTGGGGGCGGCATACAAAAATGTAAACAGATCACAACATCGAGCTCTTAGCCATCTCTGGAGTTGCTTGCGTTTCTTGTTGATTGAATGGCATCACTATTGGTACATATGTAGCGCCTCCAGTTACTGAGTACTTTGTGACCAACATCTGGATGGTCCCGAAGCAGTCAAACATTGAATTTGTTGTAACATTGACATTGTGAGAAACTGACGAATGTCTTCGGGGCGTTAATTGGCGTGAAAAATTCCGAAAACGTAAACAAATTGGAACGAACACCAGGACAGAGGGATAATAAATGTCATCGTGCTGTGTCGTCTCTGTGCGGTTGTGTCAATTGCTGATTATCGGGGTTTGCGGACAGATAGACAGAATTGATATTTCAGAGATGATAGTTTGTTTGACAGCCGCAGGATGAGAGATAAAGATACCGTGAAATCGGAGAAAGCAAATTGCTTACTTGACTGACCATAGTTGAGGGTTAGTGCTGTTGACATTGACATGAATTATCACCACGATTAGCAATCGAAGTAAATAGTAATGCGACTAATTGTTTTGATAAGGAAGCCATGGCACAGATGTGTTGTGGAGGCGTATTCTGAGAGGCTCAGCTAATGATTGATTGAGAGTTGTTTTCGATAATCAACGCCCTATGTCAACTAACAACAATCACTAGCTATCTGGTTCATTAATAAATCGGGTGATAAAGGGACTTTTTCGGATTCCATGAACCTTTAAATCTACGCCTTGTATCTTGAACACTAACATCACATATTGTGTACATGAGAATTGTCGAATTATATTCGGTGCTCAGTGTTAAGTCCACACTTGGAATTGATGCATATCATCTTATCCTCCAGAAGTATTTCTAGATTTTCTCCGCTTGATGATAGGTTCAGTAAGTAGCCTTATGATTTAGCATCTTCAATTTATTTTAAGTGACGCAGGAGTCTTCAAGAGGAATACCCACGTTCAGTCAATGAAGACCACTTCCACCTCCCAGTATAAAAGAAGTCGGCTTTGTTATAAAAAAGCTTAAGAACAACAAGACCGCAAGTTGTGATGGCCTACCACCGGAGCTCTTCAAGTACGGTTGTTTTGGTAGTGCGCATTCACTTGGTAAAAGCATGACTGATGACTGGACTATCAGCTCCATATGCCCCATCTACAATAAAGGCGATCCTATGTCTTGCAAGAACTATCGAGGAATATCCGTTCTGCAACTTACCAATATGCACGTGCCTGTGTGGTTCTGGCCCGTCAGATCGACTATATACCAAATTTCAACACTGAGACAAAACCTGAAAAAGACCAACGAATTTCAAGTCGAGACTCATCACCTATTCATCGTCAGGAGCTTCAGGAGCTATAAACGAATTCTGGATGCCGGAAAAACTTAACCAGATGTATCGCGTGACGCCGGAAACACTGGCCGCTCCAATATGCAATTTGGAAGTAGCTCTTCCGAACTATTTCAAACGTACACCGGATTTTGGGAAGGCACTGTGTTCAACAGGTCCGTTCAGCTACTGGGAGATGCGGACAATATTCCAATCATCGTTCGTTCCCAGCATTCCATAATAGTTGCACTGAAAAACAGACGGAATTTGGAAGCTTTGAAGTAAACGAGGACAAGACTAAGTACATGCTATCAATAAACAAACTAGCATCTGTCCACCGCCTAGGACGAAACGTCACCATTGATACCAACAATTTCGAGGTAGTAAAAGAGTTTACCTACCTCGGAGTAAACGTGGACTCCACTTCGAAGAATTACCCTAGGAAACTGGCAAAATAATTGGGAGAACTGATACTAGACTCCTTCGAATGAAAAATCCTTCGTCGGACGAGGAAGGTGAACTCTATGAGCTATATCAACATGCGGATGTTGTCGAAACAGCCAAAATACTTCGACTACATTAACTCGGCCACATCGAGCGAATGAACAACAATGCTCCAGGTAAGAGGATCTTCGATTCCCAGCCCCGGTTTCGAGACGACAAGGGCTAACCTCCGTTTTAAACACCAAGCCACCATGGATGCAAGAGCGCTTGGTCTAGATAACTGGAAGTAGCGTATCCAGGATCGCAGAGAACGGAAGGTTGCAGTGTCTCATACAGAGACTCTCCACTGGTCGGGAACCTCTTAATTAAGGCGCTGCTGTTCAGGTGAATTTTTGCCTTTACCAACAACTCTCTGCATTTGATGTCATCTTACGCTAATCGGCTCCAGTTGCGCATATCAAGTTGTGCAAAAGGTTTCTTTCCACTTGAAGCGAAATCTCCGCTTACTACGTAATGATGACCACTGTGTAATGGATTAAGAAAACATTCCACGCTAAAACGGCGATATGCATTCGCTCAACTTGTCCTAGTTATTCAAGCCGACAAGTTCTAGGGCTTCTGACCAGGTCCAATTCGCTGTTTTTATTTTACGAAAATCGGACTGAAAACAACTCAAAGAGCTTTTCTTTCTAAGCATTCAAAACATTTTACTTTGCCACACAGTACGAGTATAACTGCAGGTTAAGTAGATTAACCAGACGACGGAAAGGAGGTCTTCTTTCTTAAGAACCGGGCTAACTCTGCTGCGACTCCAATCACTGGGGAAACTTTTATCAGATTATGTGGAATCTGCTGTAAAGAATTCCGCCAAAGTCCGTCTGCTCCTACAGCCCTATTAAACTTTCGTTTGGATATTGCTATGAAAACGTCATCTATTCATGGCTCTGATCCAGCTTCTTCTTCTGATGCTAGCTCCCTTTTCTTTTGAAAAGCGATGTCATCTTTCTTTAGTCATAGAGCACAAGGGCAGCTCTCATACTTCTTTTCACACCTCTTGTGTATGCATCTTGTATCGTTCCATGCGCTAACCAATGCTTTTCGCCAAAGCAAGGGTTTCGTTACATTGGTCGAATAAAATACATCAGATGCGGCACATCTAACGACTTGCAGACAATGCCATCTCTAGTGTCATTGAATTTCTCCAAAGATTTAAGAAAAGTCAATTACAATAGAAAAGAACTAACATCCTTTCGCGATTGTAGCCTTTCGGTGTAAGACTACTTCTTACTCCCCTTTTGTCATTAGGGATATTGGGATTGACACATTAAATTCGATGTTGGTCCCTCAAAACGTCTGATTCTGGTAGACGTGTTTTTTAGGTCAGCTTACTGCCAAGTTGATTAGTCTGGGTTCACATTCAACTGTTATAAAACTATGCTCTCGTACTCCCCTTCTAAGCTTGGCCTTAATATAACCATGGATTTTCTAACATCGGGAATATTGCTAATAAAACTGTTCGGGGAGCTCATACAAGCATATACAAGAGGGGAGCTCAATGCTATCCTTCTCCTTTCCAGGAACGCGAGTGGGTATTAGGCTGATAATTCATTCTAAGTATGAACTTTAAAAGATCTTCCGCATGTGCTTGAAGCTCAAGACCTTTTGACTAAGTTTTCAAAAGGCAAACGCAGATCCAACTAAGATGTTTCTTCTTCTCTCTACAGCAATCATCACAAAGCCAGGTCCTTCAACGACCACAAAATGGTAGGGATTTTTGGTATCAAGCTAGTCTTTAACAGCGTTGGTACCTCCTCAATCATCAGCTTGTAGCTTGCAGCTTACAACCTGATTCACTTCATTTTAGGCAATGAAACCATAAATTTAATCGCTGCTTCACGTGAAGAACTCTGGATCCTGGAGAGCAAACTCAATTAACATTGAAAACTTTGTCAAGAAATCCCTTCAGTTTCAGCAGTAAATAGGGTTCGCCCTACCATGTTCTCTCATTGGAAGCACAATGGACCTACACCTGCACTTCACTTCAACGAGGTCTACTCAAACCTAACGTACCTTTCTACCATTGGCAGTCTTTAACGCTTGAACGATATAATTAATTTAATGCTGTTGTGCCAGTTAACCTGCTTTGCTTTTCAGCTTCTTGCTGCCAACGTACCTTCCGAAATCTTGCGGATGCTGAGCCAAGAAGACTAATTTGAATTGTTTTGACCAGTGAACCACTGATAGAATCTCTGAATTGAGTTACAACCTCTTCCCTGGTTTGCCATCTGTTTTTAATCGGTTCATCCATGCAGTACGAAATTCTGTAGTTCAAATGATGAGAAAAAACAGAGTTAACATGCAACAAATTTTTATTGCGAGCAAGTAGAAGGCTCTTTCATACCTAATTCAATGGTGCAAACACCGCCGGATTCATCTTGGCTTTATCTTAAATCTGCGTCATTTTGGCTCTTGATTATCCTTTTGCTTCACCGCCCTCTTTCGACGAAAGCCAACAGCCAAAAATAGAGATAATTTCGAAACAAAAATAAAGTAATCAATCTTGTTTTGCCAAGCCTATTTTCCTTAAGAACTGATACCCTCAACGTCAACAAAAATAAAGTAACCAGCACAATGACCTCTCTAATTACTAATTAAAAGCCAAAAAAGGACATCGCATACACCTTGACACCTTAATCCCCAACTGACACAATCAGTACCATCATCACCCTCTAATAACGAAACACAAATTAAATAATCCTCTTGGTCATTGTACGTCAGTCCGATTGAAATCTACACTTCACTATCAAAACTGTAAGCTCACAAACATAGTATGCTGGACTGGCACCCGTCCAAAAAAGGACTTTGGTGGCAGGGCTAAGTAGACTAAAAATAAAACAGCTCTCTCCTACATAATTCCTGGTATTGTGCTCGTCCATCACCATTATTGACCTATCCGCACTCACAAATTGGCCTAATTTGACTTTTCTAACTGTCCGTATCGAAATGATAATCACAAGGGATCATCGCACATCACAATACCCTCCGCCTCCTCTGTTCAACCAAAACCAAATACCCACCCCCAGCCAACACCAGTCTGTCTTAACCACACCACCACCATTATCGTTCATTGAAAGCACCGGAAATACCAAACTCTCTCACCCCCTCCTTTGACTTTGACTTTACGTACGTATGTACGTTCGTACGGATACGTCCATTCGTTTACTCTGTGATCAGAAAAACCGAATAGAAAAAATCATTCACCCTCGCATTATTTACCTTCCCTTCTTGTGTTAGGTCGTCGTTGGAGCGGTATTTTTTTTGTTCACTTCATGCTCTCTAGCTGCGCTTTAAGTAAACAAATATCACTACCATCACCATGCCATAATAGCAGACCATTCACCCACTCACCCAGCAATGCCAACCACCCACTGAATAAGGGTGGTAGTGTCAGTGGATCGTCCTTGAAGGAGAGCCCTCGACGTTAGTATCACTCGATTAAAAGGAATCGCTTTATGCAGTTTGGTTAAGAAAAAGTCAAGCACAGTTACTCTAGCCCAGAGGGTGGGCTAGGCTTGAGGTAGAGCTTGGGATTTAAGGTGAGGGTGAGTGTTACTATGAAAATGGAATGTTCATTTGACTTAACACAAAGGGATGTTAACAGTAAGCGGCAGCATTGATTCATTGCATAGTCTTACCCTTACCTATGCCATTATTCAAACCCCAACCCTTGGTTTGGTTCCTTTTGATATAAACACATCGCCAAAAACATTTCAATCAAGGATTCGCTTTTCTAATCGTTTTCTCTTGTGAATGAGGGTAGATTACGAGTATAGATTTCTTTCCTCAGGTGGGGGTGGTGGTGGTGGTTTGATTTTTGCTTTGAAATGAGATTTTCTTTTGATTTTGGCAAATTCGAACAGTGCGATGGGAAAAATTAAAACCCAAAAAGATGTTTCGTTTGTTTTCTACTTTGTTTTTTGTGAATTGATGCAAGGATACCACTTGGCAAAGTCTGGCTGCAAAGGGTACGAAGACGAACTACGAATAGCACGTGATTGAAAATTTTCTCAAATTGTATTGTAGTTGACTATTAAGGGTGTTTTCAAACATGTTCGATGTTGGTTAGCTGGATTACAGGGAACATGTTGTATGTGGGGAAATCCATCTTTTGGGGAGAAAGAAGGGAAATTTTATTCATCAACTTCAATGTAAACATCTCGTTCTGATGTCAAATTGTTTTTTGTTTTTCATTTCAGGTAAGATTTCAATACATACTCGTATGTCAACCCATGTAAACATTCGTGGTAAGTAACATTTTGAAACAGTTTCTAAATCTCGTATTAAAATGAAATGAATGTCGGTCATTAATGTCACAATACTCTGCATCCAAGGTTGCATATTTACATAGTGTAGTGCTAAATTTTGATCGAAATTTTTCGTGCATCGAAACTGGCAGGCTTTCGAGCTGCGTCCTCCCGTTTTGATAACACCCACACCATGCTCGCATCGCGTTAGAAAATGTCATGTTTCACACGACAGGTAAGCGTAAGAACAATTTCAAGTTCACCGCAAAGTACGATGAAGATGCATTCCTTTGTAACTGCTTTTTCTTGTAAAGTAAGCGGTATCCCCTTTAGAGGTACTTTTTTAGTGCAGATTTTATGACTTAGCACGAATGCGTCGTGTTACACTGATATGGTATTTTTATTCAGTACTATTTCATTATAAACAATACTGTCTGAAAATTATTCATCTGTATAACGAAAATCAGCGTTTTACGAGGAATGTGTTTCGAACGCTTAGAGACTGTCTACATACTTGGCCTACCGAACATACCATTCCATAGGCCACCGAAAAATGTACACCCAATTTTCATTATTGGTTAAAATGCGACCAAATAGACCATATACAGTATGTAGTGAAGAAAATAAAGCCGCCGTAGCGAAGAGTGTACGCGATGACCGCGATAAATCGACCGTTCTCAACAAGCTTGGCTTGTTGTATGCAAGAACTTGGTATATTTTATGTGAGGATCTTGGTTTAACAGCATACAAAATTCATGCAAGAACTGAGCCGACCGATCTTCCGAATAGTCTCCGGTTCTTGAAAATCTTCAAGAAGGTCCACTGTTTTCGAGTCAAATTCAATAAGAGGCAAAACTGGCCTATGGTATATAGTATGAGGTGTGGGTCAACCCAAAGGGGTTCAAGACCTGCCATTACATGCAGATAAAACAACGTTCTGATGTGGTTTATGGGCTGGTGGAATCATTAATCCATATTTCTTCAAAAAATACCTCTTAAAGAATTTCCCTTTAGCAGTCAGTGATGCCCTTATCACTTTTATTTCTCAGCAAACACGACGCTTCTAGTACGAAGGTGTGGAGAGCGGAATTTGAAAAGCATAATCTGTGATCAGTATGTTTTCTTCAATTTGAGCAAACTATGTCGCAAAGTAATACCGACCTTAAACTGCACCGACAATTTAAATTATGCTTGCACAGTCCGTTTGATAAGATCGTATACGGCAAAAATTAAAGAAGAACTTATAATAATAAAAAAATCAATTGTACTGGTTTATTTTGGTCATTTACTTGAATGCTTTTCAATTAATATGTTGTCCACTCTCCTCCATTATCAATAATTGCTTGGAGTCTTCGAGGCATGCTTTCTGCTAATCTTATAGTATAATCTTGAGACAAAGATCTCCATAAAACTCGTATTTTTCGTGATAATTGTTTGACCCTCGAGATCTTCTTTCCTTGGAGCTTTAGCTTCATGAATGTCCACACATTTTCAATCGTATTTGCATCCGGCGACTGTGATGGCCAATCTAAAACATCGACGTCATTTTCTTGTTTCCCCGCACTGCACATACGACTGCGATGTTTCGGATCATTACCTTCTTGCAGTAACCAATTCTTATTCCTTCTTTTAAACCACCTTTGGGCAGATGGTAATAAAACCTTCTTATAAATTTTAACCATGTTGGGTGCGTTTAAGTTACTTGTAAACATGAACAAATTGCCAAATCCTTGTTTTGAGAAGCATCCCCAAACGTGCACCTTTGCCGGGTGTTTGACGGTCCGCTGGATTAATTTATTGGATTGTGTACACTAGGTATGAGTGATAGGAGACCATGCCCAAAAAGAAACTTCATCCGAAAAAAAAAACGTTGTTCCAATCTCTGTCCAAATTCTCCTTGGCCCAACTGAGTCGTTTTTCTACGGGTTTTTTGACAGTAGTGGGTTCTTTATTGTGCTTCGAAATTTGACATTATTGGCTAGTAAACGTCTTCGTATCGTATCACAACACACATTTAGACCCCTTTTACGTAAAATCCCTTGTCCTCCAGGTAACGATAGAAGAGGATTTTTTTCAAACACGCGTAGAATCATTTTGTCCTGCTTTTTTGTTGTTTTTGGCGTAGACCCACGATCCGGCAAATCATCCACATTTTTAACTTGGCTAGCTAACAAATGCTTTTGACTTTTTCATGTATTTAGCAGCTGCTCCGTATGAAATTTTCGGTCCTTTTGGATGCGTGCACAAGAATACTGCTTCATAATTTGATGCAAACGCGACACTCATTTTAAAATACTCGTACTTCCGTCTCTGACAAAAATTGAACACTCTTTAAATTTTTTTATCCAAAGCATCTTAGCAGAGGTATTTTTTTATCTGCTAATGCAAATGCCACTTCCAAACCGGTTTTCATAAACGAGTTTTGCCGTATACGATCTTATCAAACGGACTGTATTTCGGGATCACCTCCAGTTTTCTTAGCGAATTTTCTCTTATGTCTTGAATCGACTTAATACAGGTCCTACGAAGAAATAATTTAAGTTTCGGGAATAGGAAAAAGTCACAGGGAGTCATATCTTTAAAATTCAGTACTCAGCCGATCATATTGGTACCGTTCGAACCAAAAGTCGCTTACATACATGGATTTATTGTGAGGTGGTACCCAATAGTGGCACAAAATTCAAGAGTTGTTCCACCACAATTCCGGCTTTTACCAACGATTGCTCTCAATCATACGTCTCATAACGCTTACATCATATTTTTAATTCACTGGTTGACTCACCTCAAGAAATTCCGAGTGATCAACATCACTAATATAGAAAAACTGGGAGCAAAACTCTGACTTTTGAACGACTTTGACGGTTCTTCCAACGGTCTGTACCTACCACGATCTTGTTCTTTCTCCAACATATTTAACGCGTTCGAAAAAGAAATTCCGTTCGCAACTCAAGAATTCAAACTATTTGCTCAATATTTTTCCTCATAATAAAAATCGCCGATATCTTTTGAGGTTAGCTAATGTATTTGTTTACTCCCAACAAAATATTTGACGGATGACGCCCAAACTCTGCATCAAAATCGATGACAGTTGCACCAACATAGAAAAACCAGGCTGGGTTATATTTTGACTATTGAGAGGATTATTGAGAGGGAAGCGGCGAAAATGAGCTTAACTATCAACGAGGGCAAGACCAGGTATATGCTGTCAAGCAGAATACCATCTCGGATAAAACGTCACCTTCGTCATAAATAACTTTGATGTAATTAAGGATTTTGCCTTCCTGGGCTCCGCTTTCTCTTGAACAACAAAAGTGACCCTAAGGCCTCAATAATCCCAGAGAGGATAATTACACCGCTAATATTGGCGAAACGAGAATAAATTATTCTGGACTCATAAATATGCTGCTTAAATAGAAATTATTGAACGACAATAAGATATGAAGCTTCGTGTACTTTTCCTATACCTAGTGTGTTTTTCATTGTTTTATTTTTGACAGCTCGTGCGTAATTCGTGACATGTGTCCAAGTCAAACATGCTCAGTTACTTAATTACTTTAGGTGGCGCCTCAGTCAACAAGCTAAAAGGCTTGTAGATGCTTCGTAACCTATGTTTTTTTTAAATGGCTGGCAGTTACCCCGGCGGCACAACCCCCAACCTGGAAGACCAGTTCGATTTTGAATGCCCCTAGGACGAGGGGTCGATTACACCGAAGCCAGTAACCCGTTCCGAGATGTTAGCGCTGGACCATATAGGGCTCGTCCGCCACCATCTCTTTGCCAATACCCTGACTAAGTCCTGGAAATCCTTACCGGCCTGAGCTCCAAATATGTCGGAGTAGCCCGGATAATGTCTTGTTTGGTTTTTTTTTCCGACACTAAACCTGATTTATGGCGCAGGAAACTCGCCATTTGCCCCCTTCACTTCGCAATCTCTAATGAGATTCCCAGATGGCGCCACGGGGAGGCGTGAAGTAGGGCTTATTAGCAGAGCTGCAAGATGTTTGGCTGCAGAGGCTCATTCTCGTCATTTAAAGAACCAGCACCTGACGGAAGATGCTACTTCTACGAGGCCTTATACTAATCGTTGCCAACATTCTCAGTTAGCATTGCGAATTTCACGCAATTGGACTACAAGCCTCCTGGCCGTATGCGTAGAGTGCGTATCATTTATCGCGTTCGCAGTGATTGTGATACTCGAATATGTGGAAGATTTTACATAAGTATCTTGGTTTAAAATCTTACAAAATACAGCTTGTGCAAGAACTAAAGCCGAACGACCTACAAAAGCGTCGAATTGAGGAATGGGAGCGGTGAGTCGGCCATAGAAAATCTCGAGGAAGATATGCATTTTTATCGAAAAATTGTCTTCAACGACGAAGCTCAGTTTTGATTGAATAAATAAAACTCTCTTATTTGGTCCGATGGGCGGCCTCAGGCAATATATGAGGGCCAACAAATGCACTATTTGGTACCGTTTATGGTCCGGCGGTATTTTTTCAAAGATGACAGCTAAGATAGCGAGCCCAAAATGCACGAGCTGAACCTGGTCGAAATATGGTTCTATCAAGATGACGCTAAGTGTCACATGTTGTCGCTAATAGCTAATCGATTGAGAAATTGAGAAATTCGGTGAGCAATTTATTTCTTGTTTTAAACCGATGAGTTGGCCAACTAGATGACGTCTTAAGACAATTTTGTATGAGGATACGTTTAATCACTCGTCTATACTGATAAGCCAGCGTCAATTGCAGCATTGATCCCTTGTTAGAGCTGCCTGCGCTCTTAGTGTGGTTCCCCAGCTTGCCGGTAGATCAAAGATGTTTCCCAACATCTTTAAGAAGTCAGCGGTTTTCCAGCTGTCTCTCAGTAGGTCCTGAACGGAAATTTACCCTCAGCCTGGGCTTTTTGTTGACCGGGCATGGCTGCCTTAATGCGTTTTTGCATAAAAGAGGGCTTAGTGGTTCGGCGAATTGCTCATGTGAACTTCCCATGAGGATTGGCTGCACGTTCTTTGTGAGTGCCCAAATTATTTGGATGTTAGGGACTTGCATGCTATGGGCATCATCTTCAATGGTGAGACCTACGATGTCAGTGGAATTCTAACTGACACCGTATGGTTCGATAGAGCCCGTAGCTTTGCAAGAGAAGTATTCCTTAGAAGACACAGTAGAGAGTTAGCGGGTGGATTGTGAGAAGTTATGAGAAATTGAGGTATTAAAGGCCACCATTCCTGGGCAGTGAGGTGCCCAACTGGAAGTGACCGCAAGGTTGCGAAGCTCGACCGGAAGCTATATTCTGGTACCACAGGAGGTCAGGGGCCCCTGGAACTATTGTTTCCAGCTTGACCTAGGAGTTGGCCCCCTTGTGGGAGTATCGTGGTGGCTGTGGTTTGCACCCAAAGTCGCGGGGAGAATAAAAGATGCCGCCTCTTGCGAGTCAGTTTTCCCTAGGCCAACACAACGAAACCCTGATTTGACGAAAAATATTGGCATTTACTTGGAACAAAACAAGTGAAGCACTCAGGCTGAACACTAGTCTTTTATATGCAGGGTATAAAGATGAAGCGTGCGAAGTGGGCGATCAGTGGAAAACGAAAATGCCAATGTAGAAAGGAGGCCCAAAAATGTTGCAAAAGAGGAAGAAATCGTGTCAAGCTTATGAATTTTTTTCATCAAAACACCGACCTTACGATTACAAGAAGGCAACAAGTAAAAAGAACGTATGGCAGCTCTGGCTACTTATCCCCCAATTAACGCATAGGACATCAAGAAATTTCCGACTTTTTCTGGCATTTCTTGTAATTTTATGTCACTAAACTGCGTAATATCCCATACCAACCCCCCCATCCAAAAATCTACAAATTTCCCACTATTTCTCCTTTCATTGGAGCCAACCTATAGCACAACTCTGAACCAAATTAGCCCCCATATCCGTCGCTCACTTGAAACCATACCAGACAACACCCCCCAATAAGTATGATATTTTCCTCAGAAAATAATTCCCGTTAACCACCCTCAACATGCAGCAAGTTGGTGCCGTGACATTGCCCATGCGTTCCAACTCCAACAAAACCATGCGCTCCCGCATCCATCCGACCAAATCGGAAGTTTTTCATTGAGAAAATCCAACACACCAAAGCCTCAGTAGTAATCGAACGTCGGCCGCGTATACAGCGTTCTCTCGGTCGTGTTTCGTCGAGTGCGGTATTTGTTCCAAAAAAAAAAAAAAAACAAAAAACACAAACCTATCTCCTTGGATATACACAACTCTGGAGACTTGAAACGGAACTTCAACAGATTTATTCAAAAAAATTGTGAAACTTCAGAAAAAAAAAAACAAAAGAAAAAAAAAAGAAAATTCAATTTCGCAGGATTTTAAATCCTTTTATGGGAATACTCGTACAACAATCAACCGTTAATGTGAATGGAGAAAAGGTGCGATGTCCAAGAAATTGTGTTAATTTTTTTTCTCCTTTTTATCTTAATCCTTTCAAAATAGTCGGAAGTCTGATGGGGGGTTGCAAGGAGAACTGGAATGACCTCACGAAGAAGTGAATGTAGACGGAACTTCCTGGTTTGGAGTTCCGTCTGCAGCGTGGAGTGCCTCCTGGTATTTCTGCATTTCCTTTTCAAATCACGTTGCCTCGGAAAGAAAAACAGAGAAACAGAAACACAAGCAAACGAATTAATTTCATGTTCTCCTTCCCCTTAACTGCGGATACACAACGTACGAGTATCTACAAGGCTTGTAAAAGGAAAGTGAGGACTACGAAATAAAAAAATAAAAAATGAACCATCGAACAAAGGCGTGGGGCATCCTTTTTCCTTGTCGGCGTTGTTGTTGTTATTGTTGTTGTAAAACAACACACCCAGTTTTTATTGCACACTTCAACAATTCGCGTTTTGTGTGGTCAATTTTTTATGAGAGAGGCAGCAGCACTAACTGCTGCCATGTTGTAGGGTGCAGCCTTCACCGCTTTTCCGTTTTTATTGCAAACGCTCGAATTGTTTTTCCGCAGCCTTCCTTCAGACGAAAGCGAATACAAATAGGCAGGACGACTGCGACTTTAACTACTACTACGGGTTATCCTGGAAGTGAAGTGTCCTCCATTCAAATTACTCTCTATTTCTTTCATTTTTCTTCTTTCAATTTCCTTTACTCTAGCCCAAAACTACCCTCCTACCCACTATCTGTTAATTAAAAATGCAATAAACGAAATGATAAGGGTGGGCGGGGTGGGTGGTAGGGTGGCTGGGTGGATATTTGCAAAGATTGCTTAATTATTTCAACAATGTCCTCCATGTCCGGTTTTCTTTTATTTTTTATCCGTGTGTCGTTTGTTAAAAAGAAAAACGTCCTCGAGAAATGCAACAGAGGGAATTCATGTGATACAGGATGGGTGGGGTGACATATAGTAAAGCCGTATCCATATCCCTCGACGATTAATGGAATTTCAGTGCACGAGATAACATATGGTGTGAATATTTTATGATCGTTATCCTTTCGTTCGTTGCCAGTGAATTGTGAAAACATATTGTTAAGTTACGAGTACATATATCGAGTGTGTGTGTTTCTGTGCAGCTAGTGTTTTCATCGTTTATTTTTGGTCTCCTTCTTATTGGCGGCAGGACTTACCATCCCACACCCCCAACAACCACCCACATCATCGAGTGCTTTGGGGATATTTTTTTACAAGAATACAATTTAAGTTTTTTTTTTGAATTTTTTTTTGTGAAATAAAGAAACGTCAAGAACGGATATGTAAGCGGATTATCCTTGTTCTCATATGTGTGTGTGTCGTGTCATTTTTAACAAGTGCAAGTTAATTTTTCTGTTTTCATCTTTTTTTTACAAAAAAAAATTATACAAATTCTGACCTCTTCTGGTTCAGTGTTTTAAGAATTTCCCACAACTAAGAGGACATTTCTTACAATTTTCAAGGATTGTTGATCCTTTTTGTTGTGTTTTTGTTTGTGTTTTGTGATTATTTAGTGTGTCCATTGTGTAAACAACAAGACCGAGTATAGTGTCTTATTTAAGTGAACACATCCCTAGATGAGTATCAACAACATCAGCAAGGATAACAGGTTTGAGATAACATAGACCTCCTAATTAGTTGACTGTCACATGCTATAAAAGTGTCTGTGAGGTTGGATGTATCTATCACATGTGAAAGGACAATACACAATGGGGATTTATTTTTATTACAGTTTTCCTTTCTGTTACTCTCATTGAATTCGGGAGCACAAAGGATACAAGGATATACTTATAATTCCTAAGGATAAGGATGTACTGATGGAGAGACGCATCTGGAGGCAGAGGGGTGTATTTATTTATTTTTCCCATTTTTTTTGTTGCCTTCCTTTTGGAGTTTGACGAAGCGTTTAATTGGGATGATTATTACGAGACATGTTATTGAAGGATTAAATAACAGTACCTATATAGCCGAATTGGTATTGATTGAAAGGGACAATTGTTAGAGTATTGATTGAAAGGGATGGCATATGGCATAAGGGTGTAGCAAGTGGACCTTTTTTATTATCTGATCTCTGATGAGACAACAAGATCTCCTTCTTATCGACTTTTGTTCAAACATTAAATAGATTATGCCGCGAGTCGGAGGCATTTTTAACAAAAACATATGTATCTTTAGGGAAAAATTATATTTTTAATCGCCACTTGCCTATGAGACTCAGACAAACTTGGAGTCTCATAAATCTGCAGAAACCGAAACCTCTTCAAGACGACATTTTGTGGAATTCAAATCACCGAAAGTAAAAATTCCAAGATTTAATGTAGACTGCCTCTACTTTAAGAGACACGATCACAATCTATCTCTAACTACAATACCTACCATTCTATCGTCAACTCCTTATTTCATAAGAAATTCAATACATAGATGGTACAACACTCCGTTAAAGACCTGTGCCTCATTCAACAAACTCTTCGAGTTAGCTCAATAATGCACTTCAAGATGATTGAAGTGCCCTTCTACTAGTGAGCGCCTCGCCGTGGAGGGCGAAGTCCTTCTGCGTTTCCTCTTTTGCCCGCAGTCTTCATATTCATTCGCTCGAAGAATTCTATATATCTCAGGCAACTGTTGCGATTTTTCTAACCGGGATGTTATCGCCGTATCGCTCGCAGTTATATCTCCTCCTCCAAATTCCATTAACATAAAAAAAAAGTCAAAATCCGTTTGAGTTTTAAACGACCAAGGCTATCTTTTTTCCCATTTTTTAACGTCCATGTCTTTATGCCACTTAGCAGGTCTGAGATCCAGTGGATAATCGTTCTTGACAAAGCTTCATTTCTTGATAATGTCCTTAAGTCGAAGAAACAGTTGCACAAAGGTTTCGTTTAACTTCTAACTACCTTATAGTGTCTAGTCTATTGCGACAATTGTGTCCCATTTGTTGATGCTGTAAGTCCCTTCTTGTTGGTAAGATATACTTGGGTTTGCCCCCATTTGTAGGCTTACTCATTTTGCCACTCCGTTTCAGTAACAATTTGCAATGACAGCTCGTTGCCTTCTGCCAATCAACATTTGCAAGTAGCCTCAGATACTACGCTCCTTGCGAGGGGTTAAGCACATGAGAATGGATCATTCCCGAGCCCTTTCTTGAAATCAAAAATGTAGGTTAAATTGTTCGGTTCTGCCTAGGCGCTGCAAGTGTTATCTTTTCAAATTCTGTATAATTTGACAAGTTTTCCGGAATGCCAAGTCGTCAACTACACACGGCTGCTTATAGCTCATTTATCGTTTAGCTATCCTGGAACACAATTTTCTATGGGTCGAAATATAGTATTTCTCATTCATCATTCATCATCAATTTTTGATTTTAATTCAGCAACAGTCTTCAACAGGAAGTGAATTTAAGTCTTAATGGCTACTATTTTTGAAATTCCACTAATTTCTCAAAATTTATTTGTATAGAGTTCCAGTTTTAACAAAGAGCCAGGAACTTTAAACAGTCCAAAAGGGAATCAGGAAGCTTTTATATGAGTTAGTCATATTACCCTCTTAAGCAAAAGAAATTTAAGAATACTGTCATTATGTCTAAAGAGTATCCTTTCCGGAGCCCCGGGATCTGTAATCAGGCCTGCTGCCAGAGGCTCATTTTAATACAAAGCCATTTGATAGTTTGCCCAGTACTAGTTTTAAATCTGAAATCTGCAAGTAAATCAGCTCATTTCTAGTCTAGATCTGACTTTTTACTGGATAAGGATGGCAGCGGTTGTCTTTATTACTCAATAAACTAATAGCTTCAATTTTTGAGATACTAGGTCAGTTGAACAATAATCTGAAGTGTCTTTGAAAAATCGTGTAGGTACATGGGTTTTTTCCACTGCCGAGTTATGCTCTGCTCTGAATGCAAGATTGAATCACTAAGACGATAGAAGATTTGATAGCTAGAATTGATCAAATCGTTTAGACAAGTGTGTACTGGACACTTGTTTGTGGAATCGACAATGTTGCGCTCCAAACTCTGGTTCTTTTACAAGTAAATGAGCTATTGATACTGTCGTTTCAACACCTTTTGATACACTTTTATGGGAACCGATTTCGGGGGGCGTGTACTAACGAAGTTTAACAAAAGGTACATAGACTTGGTTTTGTGCATCGTTTATTAAAAAGCATTGTTTTCGATACACTAGTTAGCACTCGATTGTTGCTCAGGTCTTTGCCGAAATTTCCGTACCAAGACAATATTAGTGAACAACGGAGCAGCGTTTGATGGCAGCCTTGAAGTTGCTTTGAAATGCGTGATTTTAAAAAAAAATTAAGCTGAATTCTACTACCGGAAATATTCTTAGTTATATTCATTTCATCATAAGCTGCATGCTAGATATTTATTTTGCCCTTAGTCGTTAACTCCTTGTCTTCTACATATTCTATTTCCATCGAAAGTTGTAAATCGACCTTAATTGCGCTATGATTGTGGAACGTGGTGGCTCCAAACCATATGTTTATCGTGGCTAGCTTCGAGGAATTGGGGTGATATTAAACACTTTTATGAAAAATAAATGATCTGCCTCCTCAAAAGGCCATGCAAACATTTGTACGTAATTCCAATGATATTTCTCCTTCCATACTAGACACTTGCAAAATTTAAGGTTCAAGGCTTCTTAGGGTTCAGTTTTAAGCCTGGCGTAAGGCAACAACCAGATTGCTGAAGATCCTCATTGAGCTCACTAAAACAAGATCATAAGGCTTGGCTTCCTTTGTTCCCAGACACTCGGGTCCATTCAGACATAGGCGCCAAGTGCTCATCAATATTTTCAAAGAGAACAACTTTAACCGGTTTTTAGTGTTTTAGGAACGACTGAGGACTGACTAAGTAATCGTTTCGAAGAAAGTGCAATTTATTTTTATTTAAAGAGCTTGTACACTGAATTTGAAGCCAGCTACTTGTTGCTCCCTTCAATACATCTGCGGCTTCCTAGCTCCGGGGTTTTCCTGAACACTCTTTTTAGTTGGTGTTCTTATGTAGTGAAAGCAGATAGTGAAACTTCTTCGAATTTAAATGCAGACGCAATGTATAATGAAATCGACTGTTGCTCTGAAGGTCCTTAAATCAATACCCACTAATACTCTGTGAAGAGATGTCATATGGAAAGTTTCGTTTTTTGAGCTTGGCAATGACCTTCTTATACTTAGGATTATACAAAGGTAATAAAGAAGCCTTAAGTTCCAATTCTTTGTGAACTTTTTCTGAATCTTGAGTTGGTTCTAAGCCAGAGTCATTAAACTACCATTGAACGCATTGTAATTCGTACGTCACTCATGCCAAGTTAGTCTACATAATCTATTTTGATCTGACTGTCGAATATACCGGCTTCTCGCTGCTCCTTCTATGTTGTTTCTAGGCGATTTCAGAGATGAAATTGTACCTTTTACTCAAACTGGTGTGTATACAGATAAATTAATGGTTTTCCAATAAGGACTTGACAACTTTTTTTTAAAATAAAACGCAAACCATTTGAGGTATTTCAAAAACTTTATTATCGGCTTGAAGTACAATCAAAACATTTATGAATGGAACTCGACTTCGTTTATATGGCCACCGCGGGCACGTTTGCAGCGGTCGATTCGTTGGACCCAATTTTCAACGACTCCGCCACACATTTCGGCCGAAACGGTCGCTATTTCGCATTCAATGTTAGCTCTGAACTCTTCCAACTTCGTCAGCTTGTTGGCATAAACCAATGACTTAACGTAGCCCCACAGAAAATAGTCAAGCGGCGTTAAATCGCACGAACGAGGCGACCAATCGACTGGTCCATTTCTGAAGTTGATTTTGCGATAAAATTCACCATCTTGGCGCATCTTCTCCAGAACCAATCGGAGAACGTACGTCGCTTCAAATGGTCCATCGGTTTCAATTCTTGAGTCAGCTTGATCTTGTATGGATGTTAACCAAGATCCTTACGCAAAATACGCCATAATGTGGTCTGAGCGATGCCCAATTCTTGAGAACGCCGTGGAATTGACTGATTTCCATCGTTTGCTAGGACGCCTGAACGGTAGCGATATTTTCGACACTTCGACCAACCCGTTGTCTCACTGACACATCAACATCACACAACGAACATGTAGACTCAAATTTTTGCACTAAACTTGTTATTGCCTGTCTAATAGGGCGAGAATTATGACCGAAAATTGGAATTAACTCTCTTAAAGATGCAGTCACCGACTCTTAGTTCCGATAGAAAATTTTTATGATTTGCAGACATTGCTCGTTCGTGTACTTTACCATAATGAAAATGTTGAGCTTACTGAATAAATTGACAGTGACAGTTTGATGATTAGTGAAAAAGTGCGTTCACGAATTAAATTCAAAGTTGTCAAGTCCCTATTGGAAAACCCGATACAAGTTAACTCAACATTGTACACTCAATTTTATCGCTAACAAATGTCAGCATTCATCAAAAGGTAGTTCCTTTAGAATTTCTTTGTCAATAATATCTGCTAAGTGCATCAATCATTGCAATTACCTTTCATCGTCTTTGGCATGGACTTGCGTTCTCTTAATATCACCTCCACTTTCCTGGGTCGTTTAAAATGAATTTCTTTATTCTTTCAGAAGAGTTTACTATAAGAAACGATTTTATGTGTTAAAGTATCTCATACCTTTCAAATCCATTATTTAATCTATCTTACTACCTTTAAAGAGGCAGTGATAACTTAAACATCAAGAGTAGCGAAGGATACCTGTGAACTATGAAACAATTGTGAGGAAGGTCTGAACTAATGGTGAATAGGCAGAGGCATTGTTAGAAGTTTTCATCGCTTTTATACCGCGGAATGAGGTCATTTGCCTCTGAGTGCACTTGAATGCATTTCCCATAATTTCTTTTCAATGGGAATGATAGGCATCCAGACCTTAGAAATTGCGCATTCAAAATGACATAAGCCTTTTGTTTTAGATTTCATTTCCTTTTTTCTATTCTTTAGAGGTTATTCGGATGAAAAGAGGATGTAGACTCCAATTCGGAATAATAGGAATATCGAAACTATTGAATGAATGTGACGAATTAACAAAATGCATGTTGATGACCTGGGATTTATTTTAAGACTTTGCTTAAGTGTGTCAAAGTTTAACTTTTTTGTTTTTAATTAAGAAGTGAGCTATTCAATACCTGCTTGCACATACAAATATCTTCGACTTATTTTAAGCCATTCATTTACCGAAGCACTTTGGTCCTTAGCAATACTTTGCATACATTTCTATTGGATGGATTCAGTGCTCATTGGTAGAAATGTGGGGATTGGCAGAATACAAAAAAAACAGCAGGATTGACTCAATTCGACTGAATCAACGTATCGTTCTTAATGCAGGGATGATGGCAATCAAATGGGTTTTGTCCTGGCTGAATCTTCAATCATATTCAAGTGATAATCAAGGAGGACAGAGGAAAGGCACTTGACCTAAACAAAACTGCACTTTATGAATTGGGAGAATTTGACTTTGTCAAACTATATATGTCGATCGGAATATGATCAGGAAACCTGCAAAGAACTCTGAAAGGTCAATTAAGGAGAGAAAAGCCCAACGTAAGTCGACCCTAAGTCCCAAAATAAATCCTCCTGGCTGTGGCATGTTCTGTCCCAACAAATGCGAGCGCATTTAAGCCCTAATTAGTATCTGAGTTGTCTCTGGAAACGAGTCCCTCAATCTATTCAATTGCAATTTACAATTACTTCAACAGCGCACCTAAAACCCACTTTAAGAAAGTTGATCTACCTTCTAATCCACGCAAAATCAGCGAGAAATAGTTAAAATTCTGAGTTTGCAGCTTCAAACCGTACAATCCACTTCACACCCTTCTCTACATTCTGACTTTCGGTTCAGTACCCAGTTTCTGGGCTACACTTATCGTAGTTTTCATATCCAAAGCATGCAAAATCTTCTTTTTGTTTCCAAACGATCAGAGACCCATCAGTTCTTCCAGAGAATCCTTAATCTTCACAACCTATAACACCAATCATAGAAAAGGTAGTGAATTACCAGCACTACACTCTCTCTCACTATCCATTCATAAGACAGTCTCTTTGTCCAGAATCATACAATGGTGGCGTTCCTCGGTATCGAGGGTAAAATATCAACTCTCTTCTAGAACAGGGCCAGACATGAGTATGTCCCCAGCTTCAACCACTTCATCTCATTCTCATAAAAAATGGTCAAAGACACAATATTTGGTAACTGCTCTATAAGATCAGAAACCTACTGTTCGATGGAACATAGTCTTCAATAGGTCGCTTGATAAATTAGAGCACGATGAAGGGAATTCGAAAGTTCTTTCTCTCTGGGTCAAGGTAACATGTACAGGCGTTCTCTAATATTTTCTAGCATTCTTAGACACACAGTTGTGGCTCTACCATAAATTCGATTCCTTTCACAACAAAAATCAAAATATCCTGAATCATTGCACATCCCACTAAGCTAAATGGTATCTGTTTGAATTTCTCAAGAAGTGCCAGGTGTCTAAGGCTCATTCTAAACAAAAAAACTAGGGTGGAAGGGCATTGTTGTGGACCAAAAAGACAACTCTAAATGACGTTTCCTTGTGCAAAAGAACTGTTTGCTCAGGTTGAGTTATACCAAGTCCCGCACCAGGTCTATTCTACGGTGGTAAGACCAATTCTATTCTATAGTATTGCCGTTTGGTAGCCTGTGCAAGAAAAACAAGTCTATCTTTACAAACACCTCTATCACAGGTGAAGATGTAGACTCAGGGTCTTTTTTGAGAACCTCTGCATATACAAATCCTTGAGTCATTTCTGGTACATCATTTTTCAATCTAAAATCTCAACCTGATAAATAGGCCGCTGCCTCGTTCAATTCAAAACCAATGCCTTCATCAAATATTGCAAAACAAATAAACAGTACAATAATCAATCGAATCCCTTGCTTCAAACATTTGGATTCAAGTATGGTAAGAGTCTGCCATGATTATCCCACTTAAAAGGTTAAGCATCACTAGATCACACTCTTGGGTGTCGTGGCATTCGAACTACATAGGGAAACAGATCAAGTCAAGACCCCTGACAAACGTTCAAAATCTCTCTTAAGCAAGTCATCGAGATAACCATGGGTCTCCCATACTAATAAGGGCCATACTCAATGTTTTGTGATCAATAAAGCTGGTTAACCTCTGTAGAACAGATATTTCAAAGCTTAATATCATATCCAAATGATTTCTGCGAGAGTTGCAGAGACGATGAGGAAAATGAATCTGTGAAGTACTTACTTTGCAACTGCCCTACCTTCGGATGGCTTAAAGTTCTTTAATTCAAACAGAGTGGTGTAGTGTTTAATGTTAACCTGTTGTTGTAGGGAAATCGCCATTCCATTCAGACTTTTTTCCATGTTGGAATTACACCAGCATGCCCAACGACCAGAAGATAATTGTAAAATATAAAAACAAAAAGTAAACAACACTTGTAAATTGCCAGCTTCAATAAATAGTTGCAATCACACTATTTAAAACCCATTGCTCCAACTTCGCATCTGCTGCCGCAGTACAAACCACTTTCAACTGTAAATTAAAAAATAAATAAAAAATCAATTCTCTAACAAACACCGAAAACTAATCATCTGCAAATGGTCGACCGTCGATGGAATTGCTCTTTCAAAATAATGAATCAAAAAAAATATACAATATTTTATAGTAAATTGCCCAAATCCAATAATTCTCACATACACAAATCCAGCAACCGATTTTCACCCGAAAAAAATTGAAACGACTCCCAAACGACCTCCTAAATGATGTGCCAAAATATAATAGATACAAAATATCTGTTCCCAATTTTTAAATTCAAAGCGTGAATGACAAATGAGATCAGCGCACCGAAATCATGTAGTAATCCAAATCCTCAAAAAAAAAAAAGAGAAAAATTATTTCATTTCACAAATATTTTCATAACATCCACTGCAACTCCAACCCGTTGTGTGAAGTGCCACCAAGCACCATTCTACGTATGTCCATCCATCCGCACTTTCTATTCATAACCCGAGCCGATCCGAGTCAAGCTGAATACTATGGTGGCGTACGAATTGATGCAGCCGCGCGTAAAGTGGCGCCCATAAATTTTAATTCAACATTCCGCTCATGTTCTAGTTTGGGGCGCTTTTATACAAGTATCCGCACAATTATTTCATTTAATTGGGAATTTTAATGTCGCACGCTGCGACTACTCTACCACAGATACTAAGCACTCCTACACCAACAGTTGTCTGTATAATGTGGCAGGTCTATGTACATGAGTACAATTTTTATTGTACACAATTTATTTTTCTTTTTTTTGCGAATATGAAACATCTGCAGTGCTTCAAGTGAACTTAGAAGTTCGGTTCAAGGGGTGGTAATCATTGAATCAGAAAAGCCTTTCAGGGTCAATGGATTGCGACCTTCAAGAAATAATGGGAAACCAAAATCAAGCATCAAGAATAGGCAATCAAAGAACCGCAAAACACAATCAAGCGGGACTTGAACGAATAGCAACGAAAAAAAGAAGAAAAATAAGGTACGAAGCCCGGAAAAAGTACATCGAACATAAATAAACAATTGTTTCCGCTCTAACCCCCGCATTCAATTGACCCAATTTCCGTTTCACTTATTCGCAGTCGTTTCGTTATGTCCTTGCCTTGATTTTTTGTTTTTTTTTTCTCCTTTCTTTGGAGATTTCCTAGCACTCATTGTGCACCGCAAACTCAATGAACTTGGCATATAAATTGATTTGATTAGACCGTACTGAACTAAAAGGAACCCAATTCCACTCCCCCACCCTAGCAAACACTCTTTTCTTCGTTTCTTTACCTATTTCTCGTCTTTTTTTTTTGATATTCAAAGTGTGCAAACAACAGAAATTAACTAAAGGGAAGACAGATATACATACACACACATTGTTCAACCCTTTTGTTTCGGGTAAAGTGTGTTTAACAAGAGAGTACCCCAAAGCAAAAGCTCAGGGAAAATCCGCCAAGAAGAGAGTAAATATTTAGTGTCATCTAGACTGGAAATTGTCGAGATTACGATTTACCAGGTTAAATGCATCTGTTAATGATAGGTCATAGTTTAAAGAAACGCCTGCCAAATAAGACTTTTGGAACTAAACGACATACACAGGTCGCGTCGCAATTCAAATCAGATCAAATGTGATCTCTCCATTCAAAAATGATTTGTTGAGGCTCCTTTTCGAAGTTTTGGATTGCCACTGATGTCTGTTTCGATAACTATTGTACGCTTGCTGCTTTGGATGGCCCATGACTATTCCTTCAATTGATCTCTCTAAAATCGCTAAGCGCCAATGGACTAGTGCATTTCCGAACAATTTTTTCTGAAATGTTTAAAGACAACTTTGTGAACAGATTCACTTGAGGACGCTCTCTGCATTTCTTACAAAGTTGCCTTACCAATTCAAAGGATCAACGATTGATTTCAGCTAATTAATTTTGACAGAGTTTCTAACTCGCCTTGATTGCAAGGCCTAGCCAAAAGTCTGTGTGCGGTCATAAGTAACTACGGGAAGGCAAAAAGCATAATCATTGTCAAAGTGAAGAAGTGAAGAAATTATAATACTCAGTATGATTCTGCTTAGCTCATATCTTATAGAAAATCTGAGGCGGAGATAGATGGCAAATACGGTCTTTTGAACAATTTCCCAGCAACTGCGGCAATATGAAAGTTTTCTTCGTGATTTGCAAAAGTTTTGGCTGTAGCTGTGGCTTTTCTTATGAAATAAAATCGAAGCCATCTTTGTTGAATACTTTGGTCATGATTTCGTTTGAAATTTTGTATTAACTACCGGCAGAATGACTGATCAACTTTAAGGATGGCAAAGTCTAAGGACTTCATGGCCATATACCTGAAAATTAAAACAGATGGCATTGCCATCTCAAATCTAAGATTTTACTTTTCAAAAGCCATCAAAACTGTCAAATTCGAAGCTGCTTGCTTTTTGCAAAACTGGTAACTAGGCAGAGACTTTATTTCTTATACAAAGTGGCGCAAAATTAATCATCCTATCGGAAAACGTTATAATTTTTATAGAAATGGCGTCGTACATCAATCATATTTGACATTTGTGAACTAGACATCTGCAGTATACAAACAGACAAGCAATGGAGCATGGTATAATTGTGTCGATTTTGTTGACCAATAATCTGTTGTGTTGTTGTTGTTACCACAGCATGAATTTCGACGTCTAATCTCTTATCGTGCCGAGCCAACTTGGCAAACATTCCGGCGCTTAACTACTAGACTCGAACAGAGTGGAACCACAGGAGACCATGCAGAGCGTGGCGGCCACCGGTCTGGTCGTTCGGACGAAAATATCGCGGGTGTGGCTGACGATGTCGCTGAGAACAAAGAAACAACAACCAGATGAAGGGCCAGGAAATTTCGCATCACCAGACGGACCCTACAGCGAACTGTAGTGAAACACTTACACATGTTCCCATACAAAGTGCAAACAGTGCACCAATTAATGCCTCCTCCATCAGTCGCGTGTGAATTACTGTCAAGCCATCCTCAATCCCAACAAGGAAGAGGACGATTTTGTGTCGAAAATCATCATGAGCGACGAGGCGCATTTCTACTCAAAGCCACTGTGTGGTAACTGGGCCGTATTTTTTTGAGGACGCCATCGGCAATACGGTCAGTGTTACTCGCGAGCCGTACAGGGCCATGATAAATGACTTATTACTGCCAGAATTGGATGAGCGAGGCTTGGTGAACATATGGTTCAGAGCCACAATGAATATTGTGAAGGAAGCTTTTCCTGTTCGCGTAATCTCCCGTTTTGGTGATTTGGCATGGCCAGTAAGAATGCCTGATTTAACCATCCCAGACGTCTTTCTTTGCGTCTACAAGGCTTAGACAATCGCACCCCCTAAGGAGAATAGGAGAACAAGAATGCGGACAGTTATCACCGAAAATATTGCGGAAAGCTGGTGGCAGCTACTTTTCGGATATCATCTTTTCCACTTAACAGAAAAAATCGTAAAGGTCCAAATCAAAATGAAATCTTTCATATAAATTCGGTACAGTGTCGCTGTAGAAAGTTTAAGCTCATGAGCGCGTTGATAAATAAAAGTGTTTAACTCATTTTCGGCACTTTCTTTACTACGCTGATATTGTCCTTCGAATGTCCTTCACATCTGTTACTGTGCCCGTCTTTGAATTGTTCTTGGATTTTATTGCGCATAGACGTCTTGGGAGGTATCTGATTACGAAGATGCGAATAACTTAAACTGTTCTAGGTAACGCCGAGCGTAGAAATCAGCCATAAATTTTCGCACCAGGGGACTTAGACCGGGCGCTATTTATTGTGATGTACAAATATGTAATTCAGAATTCCTAATTCAGATTTATTGAAGAGTAAAATGATAAGCAGCGCAGTTATACTACCTTGATTGAGTATATCGATGATTGACTGAAACTAAATCCTTATTCTGAGAACGCTTCTGCTATTTCAAAAGAACAAGTCTCTTAGAAACCAACTGCTAAAGGACTGTTACAAACATTTTGAGTAGGGTGAAGGTTTTGGGTTGCACGTTTATTTCAGTTAGTGCCCTCGTAATGAGCTATTTTGAACAATCACCCTGAATGCTACCTTTTTCCATTCTTGAGCCTGAAAGCTAAACCAACACTAGAAACATTTGCTATTGTAAAGTGTGGGGCATCTGTTGGTATTATCTGTTTGAAACACTGTTTAATATTTTTCAATGATTGTTCCTTAATTGAGTTAACCTTCCGACTAATAATTATGGAAAACAGTCGGACATGGGGAAGCGATACACGAATACACTCTCAAAGGTTTCGGGGACTGTTTCACGAATAGCTTTACCAATGTTATTTTTGAGTGCCTGAATCATCTTTGCATTGTTCGCATAATATCAGCCTTTAATGGAACGTTACCAAAAAAAACTGTCCAACGGCGTCAAATCGGGGCTCCTTGCCCGCAAAGCAACATCACCAAAACGACTGATTACACGATTATTGAAATTAGTGTGCAATAAATCGATTGTTGGACGGCTTCTAGAACCATAGTTCTTCCAAGTCCAAATCCTCAATTTTTGATCATAAAAAATCGGTTAACATGCCTTTGCATCGCTCCCCATTGACTGTTCATTTTCTTCCATTCACACACCAATCAGTCTCTTTGATTATGCATGGATTTTCCGAGGTCCAAAACACTCCCATTTTGCTTATTAACGTAGCCGCCGACAAAGAAATGTGCCTCATCTGAAAAGAAGATTTTTTTAGCAAAATTTCCGCCAATTTCGAGCTGCTGTTAAGCCTAAACAGGGAAGCGATGACGAAGCCGGGGTTATTTTACTTCAATTCCTGAGTCGATTTGGTCTTGTGAGCAAAAAAACCCCGCGATATTGAGTTTGTGTAAACAATTTTGAGCGCTTATGAGCTGTCAGTGTCAAAATAGCAAATGATTCAAAAATATACCAATATATGGCCCAGCCTTTATATTACGTTATTGACGTTACCTACTACCCGCTATAGCTGGGTTATGACCTCCTTTAGAGTACTCATTTTAAATACAATATATTGCAGATGTATAGCAATATCTATGTAGACCAGCCAATGTGGATTTCTAATCCCTTGATAATCAATAATCAAAGATTCATTATTTAAAAAATCTTGCTAAATTGTAAGCCCGATGTGTTAATCTTGAAATTGCTTCAAAGCACATGATTATATGGTATACCCTCTCTAGAATATATCTTAAGAAATATCTAGCACAATCCCTGGCTTTCACTGGGTGTGTACAAGGGTTAATAGCTCGGCCCTTATCCTTTTCCAGAGTACAAGACTATCGTTCTCCAACCCAGATCTAAAAGGTGAACGAGTACATCGATAGCAATCGTCATGCATTTGGGTTCACAGTCGATTTTTTACTCAATTTTAAGATTGATTTAATCTGGTCACGGAATATTTCAAAGTGCAGTAAAGTAATGCATTTAAGCAAAATATTTAATGTCCAAAGTTTACGAGCCTTTAAATTGATTGATCACGGTTTAGCATGTTGTTGGATTAAAGAACCAAAAATAGACATGAACAAGGATCTCAACTGTATGGGAACGTGCTTCCAGTTCAATTTCAAATAATTTAAAAATTCTTGGCAAAGGCCAATCACATTGACGTCTTTGTCCAAATATCATTCTTAAAGCAAATTGAACATCACGAATTGTTTATAAAATTCAATTGCTTTTGAAGTGAATCATCTTTATAGTGCTATGATGAAACGTTCTTGAAGTAGTTGGCCATTTGGCGATAGCTTTTTCAATTCATCAGAAAAGTAATAAAACGCTGCATATGTAGGTCTTTGGAATGTTTTTTTTTTGTTGGGAGTGGGAATTTATCTTTGTCCGCATATCTCATTGATTGAAAGTCATAGGCTGACTTAATGTTTATAATTATTTTTGCAAAGCATTATTCATTGTGTTTATAGTATTGGCAAAAGTATTGCCGTAAAGGATGAACATTGCCGATGACAAAACCATGAATGCTAGGAACTTTGATGAGATCGTATATAAATTGTAAAAGTGTTGACTAATTTTGCCCAGCATTATCGGTCAAATCCACAAGCAATAATCCTCCAGCTAAGAAAATTTTTAAATCCTGCCTCCAAGGTTCCGGACAACAGGAAATATTTTTAATGGTTTCATAGCTATTTTCGTCGGCCGAAATCACTGTTTGTTACGCCATTATTCTAAATTCAACCCAATATAGGAGAAAGACTATGAGCCAGTTGGGCTTAAAACTGTTTTTCTATCCGGAAATATATGATTGGGGTGCTTTTCATTCCTATTTTGAGAATAATCCTAGTACATTCTCGGGTGGCATCAAGCTCAGCTTAGGAGGCGCTGTGACTTTTTTTAATTGGCATTACAGCGTTTGTTGGCTATTGCAAGTCCCATTCGTGTCGATTCTGAATCACTAGGTTCCTGTCGAAGCAATTAAATTATCGTCTACTGCGCAGATCAGGGCTGGGAAACCCTGAGATGAAGATACCGAGCTTGTACTGAAGAGCAAATTTTAGCTTTCCTGTGATATTCTAAGATTGCAATCTCTATTCTGACTGCTGCATACATGCGGAAACAACTTTTCATAGCCCAAGCTTTGAATATTCCTAGGCAGTTCAATCTGGTAACACTTAGACAGTCCACGCTGTCCCTTATATGAACTAACTGTATACTCTGAGACTTAACAAAAGTGCATGTTTAGGTTCTATCAGTCTTATACACATTTAGCAACTGGAATCTGGTTAGTATACTCCCTTATATTATTTATTATTACTTTGGTTGTGCTGTGTTGGTAGAGGGGACTTCAAGAAGAAGACAGAGAAGGTAACTGAAAATTTTGATCGAGCAAATGTTATTCTGGCAAAATACTCGTATGAAACAACGGGCCTTCGACTTAGGGCAACTAAACAGGTAATCATAAGTTTAAAGTGTGTAAGCTACAACATCGGAAATGAATAGGCACTATTTGGCAATCCATAATGGAGGAGATATGTAGTAAGCCCCCACCCTCTATATTTATCTCATTGCTTGAATTCTCAAAGCTATCTTCCATTCGGAAAGATGGGGTCCTTGATATATTACTGATGCAACGATACCACACCTCGTATTGCTAGTATATGAGCCACCAAAGCAATATTGTTCGACCCTTACAGACAACTCAAAATGCGCTAATCGTATCTTTCGAAGACAAAACCGTAATATATCACTCCGCACTCACCATGTAGAATATAATAGCTATAACATCAGGAATGTGTGAAGGGGATTAAGTTTCGGTCTATCTACATTTATGGGTTCTATGAACCATTTACGACTTCCAAGCTAATTCGAGAATGCGAAGATTCTCTGAAAAGATTTGAAAAATTGAACTTTCTTGGCCTTATTTGGGTGCTACATCTGGAGAGAAAGATCGCGTAAAAAAGATCGCCGTTGTACATGCTGGGCAAAGATCAGAGAACATTATCTCATAGCCTAAACCTGCTTATAGGACAGTCTAAGTCCTCGATAAGGACTAACATTTATAACTAGGATTCTTGGGTCAATAGGTGCCTAATGATATAGAACTCCAAAATGCCAACAGATCAAATGAATGACTCGCGACTTCTCTGCTGTGTGGTAACTTAGTGTAGGTTGCCAACTAACTACGTTTTCCCTAAGAACTTAAGTGTGATAAACATAAGTTACACAACACCCTGCGATTATTGCCTTCAAACAAAATGATATCGTTAGCACTTGTTGCGAATGTTTTTCGCCTATATCGGCAGATGCTCTTTTATGCTAAGCAATGGTGCTGGAATAATCTTATCAGGTATAAGTACGCAGAACAGTGAACTAGTTCTTTGTCGGAAAACTTATATTCAAACAGAAGGTTCGGTGTAGGCTATAGATTAGTCTTGAGCTGGGGAAATACTATGAGTACTTTGCTTCTGAAATTAACACCTATTTGCTTCTTTCAAAATGTTGACTTCAGATTTGAAGATGAAAGAAATGGGATTTCAGTGTATCTTCATATCTTCATACATTTGGTACATATGTAATTGAAAAAATTGTGGGACACGGTCCTAGAATTGATTCATACTGTTCAAAGTGTTATGGAAATTATAATCTTAAATAGAGTCAACGGATATAAATGATTCTATCACAGGTAACCTCGATTGCGAACCTCAGCTCATACATTGGTCTAATATTAGATTTGTTCAGATGTGAAGCCCTACCCTGTCGTTGAGCTTTTCGACGTATGATGTGCTCAAACATTATTTGTCGATCGGATACTATAAGACTCAGCAGTAAGGCATAAGATCACTCAATTCTTCTTAATAATTTCTAAAACTCTGTACTTCTTAGTGGCAAAAAATACAATTGGAGCTTAAATTCTATCCGAAAAGTGCTTGCTATTAATATTCAAATGTATATTCGATCATAGAGCCCTGAGATATTCTTTGGTTGAGAGGCTGAGTAGAATTTTTTCTGAAGCCGCGTTTGTTTTATTTCTAAGCTCAAGTTGAGATTTCTATTCCTACCATCCCTGTTTAGGGCTGTTGTGCTTGTCGATACCAAAGTCCAGAATATCGTCGAAAAAACTACGAGTACCTAACAAGAATTCTTTGTCGTCTTCTTTTCGAGTTGCGCGCCTTCTTTCGCGTTAATTAACTTTTGAAAAGACGGGAAAGCCAAAGGACATCACAATTCATATCTGTCGCCTTTTATCAGTAGTCTATTTGACAGACTGGTGTTGGTTGTGGTAGAGGTAGTTGGAGTTTTGTCGGTGCTCTCTATGGCATGCACCATGTGAACAAGGACTTTCTCTTCCACTCTTTGCAGATTTCTCCAGGTTCTGGTGTTGGTACTTGGGTTTTGTTCATTCAACGATGCCAAAGTTTGTGTGTTGGCTCGGCCGATGCCTTGCGGAAAACACCCTTTTATGATGTGTGGTTTCGAAAACGCATCATCCTCAGGCAACATCACATTCAGCTCGGATTAGTCCTTTATTTTTAAGAAATTTACAGTACAGCTTCATTGGAGGAAATCAACTTGACCCAGCCTGTCCTGATTGTAGGGCTATTAAAAGAGTTTTACCTCTTAATCTCGAAACTCAACCGAAACATCATTAAATACCTCCTGTATTTAAGTCATTTTGTCTAACATTAAGGAAGTTGAGATTTATGTCATTCGGAAATATACCCAGCCTTATGCGTCACAGTATATTGCTATATGGAACCTTGTCGAGTGTAGTGTTTCCTGGTCAGACTCTCTTTGCTTCCGACGGTGGGGGAGTGAAGTCGTCGGATCGGGCTTATTTGCCCTCTGTGTCGTTTTTTTTCGGTTTTGGCAGTGGCAATCTCTAGAGCATATTCCCTAGAGTTGCTGTGTCATTAGGCTAGTTTGAGCCTTGTTTTCTCCGATGGTCTAAGTTTGTTGAAGCCAGTAGATTTTTATGGTACACATAACTCATCCGATAGCATACTGATTGTATGATTGTATTAGTTTAAGTCAGTCAAAAGCGACACATTACCTTTATCGCTTTTCATTTCAGCGTCAGAGATGGCAGCGGTTGTCCGATCTAGAATTTCTGCACAGGTGCGTCCCTAGAAGTTGATACTTTTAAAGAGGCATCAGTCTCTGAATTTCCAACTTTATTTCGATTAATTTTAATTCTCACGGATAATCGGGATAAGAAAGTCACCTAACAGCAGAGCCCATTTTACTGGGAGGAAGGCGGTAGAACTAAATCAGAAGTTTACCTGTAACCAAATTTCGCAAACTAGAGACTAAGCACCCTCTTAACCATGCATCCCTCGGCACTTGCTGTCCCAACTTGGAGTTGCGAATTTTTGAAAGAGGTAAGCTCCCCTTTGTCGCCCATTTCAGCCGATATTATGACATAACTAACAATGACAAAGAGAACTCATTCGTTGTGAAATAATTAATGTCATCTGGAGGTGATGAGTATTCATGTATCGGTAATTCTTAGGGATTATTACGACCTTACCCTACAAGTCCACACCACCGTCGACTTCTCTTAATCTACTAACAGTATGAGTCATGCACAGAATAAAGATATTCTTTATCTTCAATACCTTCCCAAACCATTTTTAGGGCGAGGTTACCTGAAAATAAAAGAGCAACTTTTGTACAAAATACGCGCGTACATAGCGAGATAGTTTTAATTTATCCTGACTCATCATTTCGGATTATGATTGTCTTACGAGTATAGTTTAACACGTAGTCTTAGAAGACCAATCTATTACATCTCCAGGCTTAGAGTTATCGCTATTTCATTTATCTGTGCATTATTAAGACGTCACAAGTATTTTATGGGTACAAAGGATCGATTCCACTTAGCTTTTGAATCTCTGCAGTATAAATGCGGTTTCGTCTTCAAAACTGAACGAAACATTGAAGTTCGATTTGTCATACTGCTTCGATGCATTGAATCCTTTTATGAACATGTGCTTTCTCTTGTATTTCCGACTGTCATTCCTCGATTCACTACCATACCTAACTACAATAATCCTACCGAAATCAAGCACGTGCCTCTTTACTCAGTAATTCCAGTGACCAAAAAAACGAGCCAATGAATTTAATCACAACGATTCAAAGATTTGCAGAGTCCTTTCATAGACTCCAAATTAAAATTGAAGAAAAAATAAAGTCTCTTCCTTTTGTGTACTTAAAAGGAAGCTTCCTCTATCTTCCATTCGAAAGTTTAATGCCAGGAAATGTGTCTTCCCACTCAAACCCTTTCGTAAGGAATACGAAAAAAAAAAACACTGCCTGTTTAAAAAATAGGAAGAGAAAAAACTTAAATTCATTGGAGTCCTTATCCCCTAATTTAGATATCCTTTTTCCCATTTTTTTCGTTTACAAAGGGGGGGCCAACGAACCAACGAAGGAAACAAAACAAAAAACAAGTAAATAAATCTAAGGAAACCTCTGTTTTTCTTCCTTTTTTTTTATTTTCTATTTCATTGCGCTACTGTTATTATGTTTTGCGTGACCCTGATTGTATGTATAGGCTGGAGTGTACTCGTATATGCGAAGGATTCTGTTTCATGGGGAGCCTCAGCTCTTTTCATTTTGGAAAGATATTTTTAGCTAAAACTGTGGCGTCTGTCGAAGAGAAAAAAAAATATATAAGAATTCGGGATTTTCACTTCCCCGCCACCCCCTACCGCCCACCGGCATTCGACGGTGTTAGTAGTAGTTGTTGTCGTTGTCGTCCTTTTGTGCAATTTACGAGCTACAGGATACTATGTGTCACGCGCATACAACTTGGTAATCACTTTGATTGTATTTAGATTTGAAAGGGAAATGGCAAAAGGAACTCCCGGATAATGGCCTAAGAATATCCCGAGTATGTTGGTAGTGGTAATGGTGTTATTCGTATTCGTACAATAGGCGAGGGGACGTACACAAAATTCCACCATCTTCGTTAAGACCATGGAATCCGTATTGTTGTTATCGGGATTTTCTAATCGATCGGCCAGGATAAAGGATATATGTGTAAAAATGAGAGAATAAAAGTATCTACGAGTACTAATACCTTCAATGAAAAGAAGTTTTTATGAAGGGCGGAAAGATGTCTACACAGTAATACCATACCCATACCATACCTTCCACTCTGAGTGGAGTTCAGGTGAATTGTGCAAACTTTGACCCAGTTTGTAAGGTATGTGTCCCCAAAGGCAACAGAGGGTATTCCCCTCCTTTAAGTACTGAGCATATAATAAGCGAATTCTTTGCAGAAATGGAAAGATCTTATCAGTTGGCGTTGGTTACGATGACGACGACGATGATGATGATGATGATGGTGGAAATGGTAAAAGGACTTTTTCTCTCATTGCGTACCCTCAATCTGGCAGATGCTTTTCAAATTTATTTTGTCAAGCATCCAAATCTTCTAGGGACTGTTATGCAGGATAACAACTTCTTTTTTTTCTGTTCAATTCTAAGGCTCAGTTAATGGCATAAAGGACATGGGTAGCCTCTGTGTAATTTATTTGACCAAGGCAACTGATGTTGCATTAGATATGCTGTGCCTTTTAGTCCTTTTACTTTTGCCGTAGGAGCAAACAATTTTGGAAATACCTACTCGTATATCTTTTTGAGTGCATAATTCAATAGGCTCTGGTAGTAACGAGAATATCGACATTTGAATCTTTTATTCCTTGAAGATATTACCATTGAGGGGCGTAGTTTAATATTGATTTGTCTGCCCAAGGGGATATAAGGCCACTTGGAGCATATTACTATTGAAATAGACTCAATCAATGATTCCTTTCTTCGGCCATAAGTTACCTACTATATTAGAATCGACTTCATTTCTTTAATAAAGCTAAATTAGTGAAGAACGTAGCCACCAAAGTATATAATTAAAGTTGCCCCTTGAGTGGATGTTTTTATTTTACTCACGGCGCTGTTGATATGCTCTTCATATTCTTGTAACACAACTCGTAAAGTATGCGTTGAGTTTCCTCAAGCAGAAACCTATTCTTAGTAAGCAAAAGTTTCATATTCTTCGAAATCAGGAACACTTCTTGAAGAGCACCTTTAAGGACTGTACGAATCTGTGGTAAATTGTAAAAATTCTAAAGATAACGACGGCTAGATCTTTTGCTTGTTTGTTTCCAGTCACATAATGCAAGCCGGGAATGTTTGTATGGTATGATAAAGGGCGTGAAAAACCACTATGCCTTTAGCTCAAATCTGACCAAATCTGGATTTGAATCCCTCTAAGAGTTTGATCCTTCAAAACAGAAAACATCTCAGAAACATCATAGGTGCCATCACTGGACACTGTCTCTTAGGTAAAGAGGCAAGAAGGCTTGTTTACAAACAATTTCTGCAGAATATACATGGACGAGGAGGAAGGAGAGATAATACCCCACTTTCCTTGTACATATCAAGCCCTCTCCCAAAAAAGAAAAATCCACTTAGCCTTCTTCTACAACGACTAAAATGACTGACGTCAAAAGTCTTCTACGCTTTGTCATAAGCTCAAAATGGTTTCTTGAGTAGGAAGATCAAAAAATCGACGTTGAATCACAAAGGGTCAACAGGCTTTAGTGGGTTTGTACTATTCCAACAGGTACGCTAATCTAACCTAGCGCAGGTAGGTCATATTCGTACGTTCTAATTCAGTCAGTTTACTATGGTGTAGGTCGCCTTTCCCTGATTCATTTCCTTCTCTACAGTTCTGAACTCTTTACAGCACGAAGGTCAGGTTAATAAGTTGAAGGGACAGGAAAGTCGTACAACTGTCATCCTAAGATCGATGAAAATAAGAACAATAAGAAATTTGTAAAACTTCTCTTAGCACTTATGAAATTATACAAATCTTTCACAAATTTGCCAGATATTTCTTCTAAATGCTGAGAGAAGTGGCTTCCACATGTTTTGTTCTTTAGTGACAGAGTGCAGAGCAGTGATATAGAAAGGATCATGTACACCTCCATCATCCTCTACACAGGTCATTCTTGTTGGATTTCATTGTCCTCGTTTGATGTCTCATCATGTCATGCATGGTAATAATACCAAGGGAAGACAGCAGGATCTTGCTAATTGTGGAGTGACCTAATTTTTTTGGAGTTGACACAAGAATCAAGCATATTCCACTTCTTGTTTGCAGCTTATAAATCGATGTCAATATTTGGCTCTGCTGGATTAGAAGACCTGATTGAACTGGAAGGCCTAAGAATTTCAGAAAAGAATTCCACGTCAACCCCATTGTCCAACCTATCCGTACAGATCGGTTAATTCATCTCTAAGTAGTCGTTGTCTTGAACTTTCGCATTGCTGGGATAAGAAGCGATGATAAGTCTTGAAAATCTTGACACCAAGTTGTGAAATCTGTGAACACTCGTTTTCCGTGTATCGTGACATAATTCGCCCTTACCCCATCAAATGGTTTTCCATCTTTCAAGTAGACGTTTGTTTGTTGTTTAGGTGGCGCTACAGTCCGGGGTGGACCTGGGCCTCAGTCAACAAGCTTCTCCAGCCAGCTCGATCCCTGGCTAGCTGCCTCCAGTTTCGCACTCTAAGTTGGCTGAGGTCCTCTTCCACTTGCGTGCGCCACCTGACTCTTGGCCTTCCTTCACTGCGCTGTCCCTCGGGGGCGGATTCGAAGACTTTTCGGACCGGAGCATTGATGTCCATGCGCTCTACATGACCCAGCCATCTCAGTCTTTGGATCTTCACTCTTCTGGCTAGGTCCATGCCGCTGTACAGTCCATACAGTTCGAAGTTGTATCTCCTCCTCCACTCACCGTCAATGCAGACGGGACCGAAGATCGCCCGAAGAATTTTTCTCTCGAAGCAACCAAGAACCCCCTCATCCATTTTTGATAATGTCCATGCCTCTGCGCCATAGAGCAGGACCGGGATTATTAAAGTCTTATAAAGGGTGACTTTTGTTGTCCGAGAGAGGGCTTTGCTACTCAATTGCCTTCTTAACCCAAAGACACAGCGGTTGGCAAGAGTTATTCTTCGCTTGATCTCAGCGCTGGTGTCGTTGTCTGTATTTATAGCGGAGCCTAGGTAGACAAAGTCCTTAACTACCTCAAAGTTATATCTGTCGAGGGTGACGTTCTGCCCGAGACGTCGGTGTTGGTTGTCCTTTTTGCTTGACAGCATATACTTGGTCTTGCCCTCATTGACTGCTAAATCCATTTTCGCTGCTTCCGTCTCAATACTCGCGAAAGAGCCACTGACATCACGCTGCTTCTCACGATTATGTCAATATCGTCGGCGTATGCGAGTAGTTGGACGGACTTTTGAAAGATAGTGCCTCTTGTGTTTGCTCGTGAGTTTTGCACTATTTTTTCAAGTACGATGTTGAAAAAATCGCATGACAGCGCATCGCCTTGTGTAATTCCTTTCTGGACATCAAAGGTCTCGGTGAGATCTTTACCGACCTTGATGGAGCAGCGTGCATTCTCCATTGTCATCCTGCACAGACGGACGAGTTTGGCAGGGATGCCAAAACTAGACATTGCTCTATATAGCTCGTCTCTATAGATGCTGTCATACGCGGACTTAAAATCGATGAATACGTGGTTGGTATCGATCTGAAGCCCATGGGTCTTCTTCAAGATCTGCCGTAGTGTGAATATCTGGTCGATGGTGGACTTTCCTGGCCTGAAGCCACACTGATATGGACCTATCAGGTTGTTGACGAACGGCTTCAGGCGTTCAGACAATACGGCGGATAAGATCTTATATGCGATGTTAAGGAGACTGATGCCTCTGTAGTTGGCGCAGTTCAGAGGGTCTCCTTTCTTGAGAATTGGACAAATAATGCTGAGGTTCCATTCATCGGGCATACTTTCGTCCGACCATATTTTACAGATGAGTTGGTGTATGCTCCTTACCAAGTCATCGCCTGCCGCTTTGAAGAGCTCGGCAGTCAGGCCATCCGCTCCAGCAGCTTTGTTGGACTTAAGCTTCGATATGGCTATCTTCACTTCATCCAGGTCGGGTGGACGGAATTGTTGGTCATCATCGTCCAGGTTGAAAGGTTGATTCTGCCTGACAGCGGTATTTGGTCCGTCATCGCCGTTATACAGTCTGCAGAAATGATCTTTCCAAATCCTCAGCATCGACTGCGATTCTACTACGATGTTCCCTTGTTCATCTCTACAGGCTTCGGTTCGGGGTTTGTTTCCGCGGCATGTTGTTTTTACCTTTTGGTTAAACTTCCGAACCTCATTCCTGGAGTAGCATCTCTCAATTTCCTCGATCGCGCGCTTCTCATGCTCTTTCTTCTTCCTCCTGAGAAGCCGGTGCTCGTCTCTCCTCTTCCGCTCATAGAGCTCATGAGCAGCTCTTTCTATGCAGCGCCGCGTTATATGCATCTTGCTTAGCTGCATGTGCTTGCCGGCATTCATCATCGAACCAGGGGTTTCGTTGTGGTGGGCGAGTGAAACCCAGCACATCAGAAGCGGCATCTCTGATGGCGTTTTGGCAGTGTTTCCAATGGTCTTCGATGCTTGATGCTGGCGGCATTGGACCTCTTAAGAGATTAAGAGACACTCGATCGGAAAAGGACTTGGCTATCTCTCTCGATTGCAGCTTTTTTTAGCACTTAGTTTCTTTGTCAATGTCGACGTGCATCGTATAAAGCTACTCATAATTGTTCGTCATCTGGTATAATTGATATACCTGGACAGGTGCAGAAAGCTTTAACTTTTTTTAACGACAGGGCTCGATGAAGGATCGATTCTTATTCACATCAGAATTAACATAACCAACCGATTTGATAATTGCTCAGATTTAAAAATGTTGTTCCGACTGTCAGTTATACATACAATATATCGATAGCACTGGCGCAGCATCTTTACCAAACATACTGATGTCGATGTGTCTCTAAAGGTAGTCTTCTTATCTGAAGCCCTGATTTCAATTCAAATTCTCAACGCACTTATGTTGCTCGCCAGGGTTGAAAAACTTGCTAAGTCAAATTGTCGGATAGATCTGGTTTTCTTGGGTGTTTTCCATAAATTGAACGCAGATTTTGATATTCCTTTTCAATTAACAGCCAGGATATGCCGAGTTTGCTCATCAGTACCTATATCCCTATCTCTGCTGGACATCACAGCTTTGGATGTATGCTATGCTGATAAGGACAGGGTTTACTTCAGCTATTCAAACGAAGTCAAATCTCCTTTCCAAGTTACTAAAAAGATTTTCATTTTCGTATTGTCCAGTCGACATCGGACGAAGAGGGATTAAATCGTCCTTTTATAAGTTTTTCGAAAGAGAATTCCGGTTTATATTCAGCACCTTTTATGAGAGAATCAGATCTGATCAATATCGATTTTGGGCTTGCTCGCTTTGTTAGTGTAGGTTAGTTAAAGGAAGTGAGTAAGTGATATGAGTGCCTCCATCCAGTATTAGGAGGTATCCACTCTGAATCTAATGGATCATCTAGATTTCTGAATGCTCTCGTAACTTTGATATTTTTTCGATATTACCTACATGCCTGGGAGCCGTTGATTGTTCTATGAAATAGATATCTAGAACAGAGGATGTTCTTATTCAGTATATTGTACTTTCCTTGATTAAATTTTTAGGATGAGTGACTGTACGCTGCTTTATAACCCATCGCTCTCTCCTAAATGTTGTCAGAAGAACATCAAAACAAGTAAACAAAGTTTGTCGTTAAATTTTCTGCTTATCTAGGACTAATAGGACGCTAAAGCATCAGTAAGTAAGGTGTGCCTCTATTTTGCGCTCAAATATTGCTTAACGTAAAAATGTAACTAATTAGACAGGGAATATCCTTTGGTGTCACTGGCTTACCCACAGCACACTAGAGTCTGAGCTTTAAATGAAGTGCAACCTAATATCCGTCTTCATACGTTGACTGCAACGAGATACATATTAGTCGGAGTCCTTGTTGGCCTGTTGGAGATTGCAGATAAACTCGATTTCAAACAAAGGTCTGACTTTGGTAGAAATGTGTCTAATGATTGATATTTTGCGATCGAAAGCCTTGTATGGAAGAAATTTTTGAGGACGTAAATAACATGCTTTGTGAAAATACGAGTCCGATAGCAGAAATATACTTAATTTCGTTGTTGCTTGATGTCCGTAAAGTCAATACATTGCAAGCCAGACCTCTGCTCCATGACGGGGGTGTCATTATTCTTTTTCGGGCTTTAGTATCTTCCTCAAGACTCAGCTTTAGGAATACTGATGAACTTTTAAGCCAGAAATATACAGCAGTTAGTTCTTCGATTCAATATTTCTATAATTATCAGATGCTGATTAGGCTTCCGCAGCTCTCTATGTTCTTTTGACGCACAGCTGTATCAATGTTTATCGGTATGTATAGTGTGGTCCAAGTACAAGTTTCTTTTTAAAAATAAAGGAAAATGCACAAAATTCACTAATTCCTGGTATGTTAAAACTTTGTTAGAAAAAGCAATCAATCCGACTAGCTATGCAATACGGTTGTCTTGATTAGCTTTGCAGTAACATATCCTGTCAACCCAATTTTCCAATAACGTGTTGACTGTTCCTGGCTCTTTCCTAAAAATGGCTCGAACGATATTCACTTGAGGCTTAGATTATCTGCATAACATCGATCTTTAAGGGCGTAAAACAAAAGAAAGATCTAATAGGGTTAAGCCGCAGATCCGAGGTGAGTAGTTAACATCGCCAAGATGGCTAATAACACAATTAACACACGTAGCGCGCAAAAAAATCGATTGTTTGATAGGCTGGGTGTTTGAGTGCCCCATCTTATTGAAACCAAAGATCGTGGAGGTTCATGTCCTAAATTTCATCTTACAAGCATACGGTAATCATGACTCTCTACCGTTCACCGTTGATCGAAAAAGAATTTTTAAAATAAAACTCTCTGCGGATGCATTACCTTCTTAACAATGACGTGCAGTTTCCTGATTCCCAGATGTGGTAATTTTGTTTCTTAACTAAGCCGCCCAGATGAAAATGTGTCTTATAAGAAAAAATTATTCTTCGATCAAATTCGAGGTCCACATCGAGCTGTTGTAAGGCCCTAATGGTGAGGCGATAACGAAGCGGATGGTTATGTGCTTCAATTGCCGAGTTAATAAGACTTTGGAACGGAATAATCGGGCACCTTTTTGCAAAATTCTCATCAGGCTGTCGCTAGTCGATTGGGGGCTGTGAGTGTTATTCGCAACTATGTACGACAGCCTCACGAACTTTTTGTATAAATTTGCGTACAGCAGGCACGGTGGGTGCTTCATTTCGATCAAAACATATTTTCAAAAACGCACTATTTGGGCAACACAGCACTAATTTTTGAAATTAATTTCCAATATATCTGTTCTGCGGAGTTTTGATACTGACTGACGATCAAAATTTCGAGTGGGAAAGTATCAATGTCAGTATCAAAACGACATTCAGTCTTAGTATGTATCTAATTTCATTTAAATAAACAAAAAAGCACTGCTCCTAATGGATATAACTAGTCAATTTGTATCGCCTTTCAAAATCGATTTGATCCTCTTTAAGCACAATCTGTTCTCAGCCTTCGTTGTGATTTGCCTTAATTGTTTGATTAAGATTCATGACATACCTTCACAGTGAAATGAAGTCAACTACTTTGTTGCAAGTTTGACCAGTAAACGTACACATCAATTTCAATCAATTGACTCTAATTACTGGCTTCCTGAAAAAGAAACTATTCGCTTAACTTACATCAAATTACAACTACCCTTCGTCGGCTTGGTCAACTCAAAACTAACCTCTCTGCCAAATTACCCCGTTCAACATCAATTTGTATCAATTAATTTAATTTACTCAATCGAAGGTTTTGGAAACAACATCTTTCAAGTTTACCGCTACTAAAACAAGCGAATCATTCATTTTAATTGACACGACATCCCTCACCCGACCAAACAACCCAATAACCCAACAACCCTCTCTTTCGAATTTTAAATAGAAAATTTTCCAACAAAAAAAAAATTGCAACACCATACCATGCCGTACCGTGTCGTACGAATGCGACGTTTGCTCTTAACGACCACTTGAGTAGTCCTCGTCTCTCATTTCCGTCCGTTCCGTTCAATTTTTCATCTGAATATTGAAAATTCAAAAACCAACTAAAAACGAAAACGAAAAAAACGGAAACATTCCAATCCAATTGACAGAGAGAACGTAAAAAAAATTGTTAAGTGACCAACGACAAACTCCCCCGGGAAAATTGGAAACCATCGTCGCTACGTCGTTTCACAGAACAGCCAAGCCAAGACCAACGAAAAGAACAAAAAAAAAAGCAGAAAAAGTGTCAGTGGGTGAAAAATGACCGATTCCATAAAATTAAATGAATTTTCTATACACCCTGTCGAAGGAAAGTAAACAAAACCCAAAAGCAAATGAAAAATTGTTAAAAAGTACACGACAACCGGAACCCCACCAAAGGGGTTTCAGTTACACTTCCTGTTCAACACATTATTACAGAACAAAAAAAATGGCCAAAAACTCCAAGAACCATTGTTACTTCTGCTCTCATCCTTCGTTTTCTCGTCTTCCTTGTCCTCTCAGTTGGATGAATAACAGCAATTGTATTGAGTTATTTGTAATCAGAAAATGACGAGGCTAAAAAGAAAAATAAAATAAAAAAATGCCAAACTGTAAAGGACGAAATTGTAAAATGTCTGCCAAAAGTGGAAAAGTGAAAGTCATATTTCATGACGTTTCTAAATGGAAACGATACAACAAAAAAAAAAAAAAAAAAAAATACAACCGTTACAGATACAACAAACCCAGCAAAATGGCAAGTAACTGTATCTAGCCCATTTCGAAGTGAGTTTTTGACATTTGCCATAGCCGCTCCACTTTAATTCTGACTCATCTTCAATTATCCTTGATTTAATTTTGTTTTTGTTTTTCGTCGTTTCCTTCGTCTGTTCGCTCCACTGCTGAGACAAGCGCTGTCATTTTACAAGGTTCTAAGGGATGGTAGACAGTATACGAAAGCCAGGTAACGTTCAGTTGACGTACAAGTACAAGGAGACTTTTCGTTTTTTTGGCATAAAAGAGCCCCACTGGGGCTAGGTAAATGGAATTTGCTGGAGGCCTTTTGGGGAAACGTAATTTTATTTCAGCTGATGCACACGTTCTTATTTTTATTATTTATTTAGTTTTTCCTTCTTTATTTTCTCGTTTCAATATTCATTTTTGTTTGCTTTCTTGCTTTATTTTTTTTTTGTGAAAAATGACAAAAAATTTACGAATGATGTCGGGGGTACGTTTAGAAAATGACAGGTACGTTGGATATTCTGCAAATCGATTGGCTACTCGTACAACTATTCAGGGTCTTGGGGCGAAATCTTTTGATATGTGACAGTTTGACAGACATTTTCTGACACTTTTATTTTTTGACAGCTGTTTTCTGTAAGTATGAGTACCCATCAGTCGGTTTCGGATGGAAACAACAGCATTCAAGTTAGTCTAGTTCTTAAGACTTACCCAAAGGGTGCCTTTCATAGCACCAATCAAATAGTAATTTAATTGTTGATCATTCTTTGACATTTTCGTCGATAACATACTTTATACTTACAACAGCGGAGACATATAGACGTAGAGAATAGAGTCAATTCATCGTTCTGTGGATAAAATTCGTACCATGAACAGATACACTCTACATGACGCAAGTTTTAATTTTGTCCTTCCACAATATGAAAAATTGTACGAAAAGTTCTCGTTCGTACAAGATCCAGCTAATGTAGAGTCTGTATCCAACAGACCATGGGTTGCAACAGAAGTTCGGGAATTCGGCTCTTAAACAACTTATTTCAGCTCAGTTTCGCCTGAATGGGATTGTGTACAAGCAAAATTTCAGTTTCCTGAATAAGCCCCAAAAAAGGCGCAGTTTATTGAGGTTTTCACTTTTTGCTCAAAAGGGAGGTCAGATCTCATATTACTCGTATAGTCAGTGGCATTATTTCAAAAATTTAGATGACATTTCTCCCGACGGTTTGTAATTCTACCTCATAAAATCGTTGCCTTACAAAAGGCTTGACACAATGACAACATTGTATCGCCTTCGAGGTCATGCCACAGGATGTGCTCCGTCAAAAACAGCTGAGTTAACTGCATGCCTGAAGTCGTATTCAAAAAATCATGGTGTGAACCATTTTATAACAGATAAGGACTATTTATTCAAACTTTATTCCCATGGTTGTTGGGTCCCAAAAAAAAAAAAAACTCTATACCTTTGTCACAGGCAGAGAGATCCTTTTGATTGCGGATTGGTCGTAGATTGTCAATCACAAAACAAAAAAAAACACTGTGGTGCTGGCAGCCCGGTGTGGGCCATGGCCTAGCTTCTTGACACTCATTTGTGTTGCTCTTCTTCTTATCCTTTTATTAACCCTTTCCTCGTTGTACGAACTTATGTGTAACGAGTTTCCCATTTTTACTGCATCGCTGCTGCTCCGCTTATGGGGTTGGCTAATGTCGCAGACCGCAGAACGCGTCTACATAATGCTCAGTTCTGGATCGCTTCAGTGGTTAGCCCCAGGCGTTGTTGCGCATTTGCCATCTGAGAAATCCAGGAATTCTTTTTCCGACCTCGTTTTCTTACAGTTGGAGTGACCGTAGTTGATAGTGCCTTTTAACCGGATTTTCCGCAGATCTTCTTTGAACGTGGCAATACCAACTTATTCTATTCGCCTCAAGCTGTTCGGTTACCGAATTCTTTATATGTAGACTTCCTCTTATACGCGTAGATCTAATACAATCGCGTTTAGTGACTCCACTAGACATCCTTAACATTTTCATTTCCGCTGCTCATGTTGTCATTTTAGTCACATCTGAGCGGGGCCTACGGTTTATCGCCGAGTCCGAACGGCACTCCTTAGAAGCTTTTTCGTAGGCAATTTTACTTTCGGGAGTTTGCCATTGCCTGCCGAAAGGGTGATGGCGATTTCAAAAATTGTTGGTGACCCAGCCAGGAATCGAACCCAGACTGTTTGCGTGATAGTCTAATGAGCTAACTATCGCGCCATCGCCATCGCCATCAATCACTTATGCCATCTTCCAGAAGGATGAGGTATTCAACACAATGTCTTGTTTTGACATCTTCGGTAAACTAATTAGATTATACAGGAAGACTATGAAGAATTTTCGCTGGTTCATCAAGGTCCGCAATGACAGAACAGTTGACAGTTTTTCAACATAGGTCCTGAAAGATTCAAGTCAAAATCACTGGCCTTCAAAAGAACTACACGTCGAGTCCTTAATTTAATTTTCGAGAGTAATGATCAAAGTGGGTCTGCCTTTAGACGAGGGCAAAACAAAGTGCAAACTGCCATAAGAAAACAGCGCGCACCTCCGGTGACTTGACTAGAACGTCACCATTGGTAGTTATCACTATGGGGTTATGGACTGCAGTAACATACGAGTATATGTAACAACCTCAGTCCAGGAATTTGGTGAAAAATTACTCTTGCCAATCCCTGTTTCTGTGGTTAGGACCAAACCACAAACCTTTATCAACTGGACTTTGTCGAGAGCAGATGGTCGTTTCCACCCTGTGGAAACTATGTGTTCAGTTTCATTTGTATTGAGGGCCAATGTATAAGAATATTCAACCACTTCAAAACCGAAGATGGCTGTGTCATTTCAGAAACGTCGCATCAGAGGACAATTGCATCTAACTTGACGTAGGCACGCGGGAAAGACCCCAACCAACTTGGAGTGCAGCAATGGAACCAGCTAGAGATCATTCTGGCTGAAGAGTTCTGTTGGCTGAGACCCACGTTCACACAGGGCAACCTACTCATGTAAGTTAGTTATAACTGCGCCCGTATATACCTGCCTCTTAAGCGTGCAACCACTTTACATGATTACGCCATGTCTCCACCTTAACTTGATTGTTCAGCCTCTTCCACTTCCACTGCAACTGCTCTATTGAAATTTCCATTTTCATTTGCTACTTAGATTTCTTCAACTATAATATACTATATGTCCAGCTACGAATGCACATCATCTTACCTACACGTACATATATGGCCAACTTCTCCTATTCAATGAAAAACTATAAAGACGAATTCCCTGGTACCACCTGCTTAAGCCTTCTTTCATAAGAGTTCGCATCTTAATGCTCATCGCATCCTGCGTAAAACCAATCCTTGTAAGGGTTGGCTATCTGTTCAAAGGCCTTAGAAAAACTCTGTTCAATATTTTTAAACCACTGTGGCTTTTTCTGAAAATATATTTCTCTTTTCCTACCGATCCAATTTTTCAATACATTTTCGATGGTTTCGGCTCCTATTTCACTTGGGAGCCTAAATTATCTTTGAATTGTTTGCACCACATTCATCTGTAATAGTATTCCACCAGAAAAAGTTGAACGGCGTTAGATCGCAGCACCGTGGCGGCCAAACAATAACACGACGCAGACTGATTACACGATTTTTGAACTCAGTGTCCAATAAATCGTTTGTTGGATGGCTTTTTTGCCGCGTTGCCCCATCTTACTCACCCAAGTTCAAATTTCTGACCATAAGATTTCGGTTATCATGCCCCAGTAGCGTTCTACATTGTCTGTAAAGTTTCTTCTATTGTCGTCTTGGAAGAAAAATGGGCCAATGATGCCGCCAGTCGAAAAACCACACCAAACAGTCAATCGTTTATGATGCATTGGCTTCTTAATGGCTACGTGTGGATTTTCTTATCCCCAGATACGACAATTTTGAATATTTACGTAGTCGATGAGATGGTAATGCGCCTCGTTTAAAAAGATAATTTTTTGAGTAAAATTGTCCTCTATTTCATGCTGGTGACAATTCTTGCGTCAATTGGACCATGTAACCGAATAATCCGAGATCTTTATGAAAAATTCTGCTCAGGCTAGTGCAACTGATATTCTGTTATTAAGATTGTTGGCAAGTCGAGTTTCTCAGGTATATTTAGGCGCTCACTTTCGGTGACAATTGCAATTTTTTCTGTTGTGCGCACAGGAAGAACACGGTAATATTCGGTTATCAATCAGCAAACCAGTAGATATCGCGAACTTTCTTCATTATTATTTCGAGCGAAATTTCTTATCAAAAATATCACTGTTTCGGCAACAGAGCAATCACTTTAAAAGTAACTTGAAATATATTCCAACGTTGTTCAAGCGTTAATCGATCCACGCTTTGAACGTCGAAAACATAATACAGCGTTTCTGTCAGTATTTTGAGCGCATAAGAGCTGTCAGTGTCGAAATAACATATGAATGAACAGGACACCAACAGATGGGCTACATCTATAGTCTAGTCTATGACTAGCACTGGATTTTTGACGACCTAGCATCCGGACTGAGCATGCTGTTTGTTGCAATGACACCAGACTTCCTGTTGCTACGAACACACGGCATCGACCTCTCGAAATCTGAGCGAGAATACAAATTTAGTGTGGTTTTTACGAATGCCTCCAATTCCTATCTTGAACCAGAAACTGTTGTCTCTCTAAAGAAATTTGCGTCTGTCTCCCAAGTGAAGATATTAGTAGTTCTGATGATAATTAACTTTGTGTGAAGAATCGGTGAATTCGATGGTGAAGTTGTGTTTACCGCGAAAGTCCCTTGCGCCTTTCACTCTAGTTCAAAAATGCAAGGTATCCTTGAATGCGGTCTGAAGGCAAAATTTAGTGAATTTTATATGGGTTACGGGACAGAATTCGTAACGTGTTAGGCAATACCGAGAGAAGAGTTTTTCAAGACCAAACATCTTTCCCAAAATGGTAACTTTAATACAAGATCTAAGTCGGGATTGTTGAAATCTTAATTCAGAAAATATTGCTTGGTAACGAATTTGACGGTGTCACCGTGAGGCTTGATTTCGCATCAATCTGCAAAAGGCACGATACTGTAAGTGACCCTTGTAAATGCATTCTGTTTAGGTCTCGACGCAAACGAATATATAATAGAAATTCCACAACTCTTTCAATACTCTAATAGGAAGGATCAGGTCAAACACATGATTTTTGATTGATGTCTTTGGCTAGTTTATTCCATTTTAACTCTTAAATTAAAATTGTATATTTTTTTTAAACACAATGCAATAAGATTTCGAAGAGTATTTAACTTTATCTGGCCCTCAAGTAGAAAATCCGGATGAAACCCTATTTGCTTTCGAACATTTTGCATCCCTATCGATATCCTTCCTTTAATACAATTTAAGACCAATAAGTCATGAAATTCATTTTAAAAATAAGCCCCTTACTTAAAATGACTCATTTAGCATATTTTGTTATCAATGGTTTTCACGAATATCAACCGCAAATCCTTTCCCAACGAACGTAAATCCTCTTTCCATTAAAGAGGAATGAATTCCTGAATTCGTTTATACCGAAGGTCCTACTCTGAATGAATCATTTATAAAGCGCTCACCCCCCACTATAGCAAATTACATGATTATTCCATTTAATATCTTTTAATCTCTATCCAGATATCAGAGTCGGAGATTGTTTTTTATTTGTTTACATTTTGTTTGCATAGAAAATTAATTTAATATGACATGTGGCAATAAATACCGTGTTTGGTCATCCGACCGTGAAATATATTCCAGCTTAGTCCACCAAAATGAGATACGAATACGTATTCACCTCGTTTGCTTGTAAACGCGCTCCAAACTACACACAAGTTCTGTGTGGTTGTTATTAAAAATTAAAAATTAAAAATTAAATATTGAAAAAATTAAAAAAAAAAAAAACAAATTGAGGGGAGTGACTTTTTTTTTAGCATTTAACGAATTTTCATTCGCCCTAAATTGTGGTGATGGAAAAAATTCGTTAACATCCGGTTGCCACAAACTCTCGCGGAAGAAATGGGGTTGGAAGGCCGGAAAAAAGCCGCCTTTATGGTGCCATAAACTATCAAATTAAATTGAAAAAAAAACTTGCACACAAACACATGACCAAAATTGCTGAAAGAGACCTCAATCCCTTCGTCCTGGATTTTTAATCAGAGTAAAGCATGTGAGGTTATTAAATTACAATTACAAGTGCATATTACACATTAAGCCCATTAAAATCATTTTGAATGCGAAAAATTTGCTCTGCACTATACTTGCACCAACTCAGTAATCCTACATCCACTACAACCACCCAACCGCCCAACCACCCATCTTCACCCTTATAGACCACCTCCTGATGCTCCGAGTAAGTTGAGGATGTGTTTTTTTTCATAATTCGTTGCATCATGTATCTGGATTTTTTATGGAGATCTATTAAAGCGCATATTTTTTGAATACAGTCGGTTTTTTCGCGTCCTGATTTGTTGGTGTTGTTTTGGGTAGTGCTCTCCTCCATCTCTGACATATTTATGCTCTTGGAGCGTGTAAAATGCGAATTAAAATTCTTTTCAAGTCAGATTTGTTGTTGTTATTGTTTAATGGTATTTTACCTTTTTTTTAAAAATATTTTTTACCCCGTTTACACTCATTGTACTGCATCGAATGCAGGATCGTAATTTGTGTTATTATCCCTCGAAGGGTTGGTTGAAACGGGTGGCAGATGAGTATCCCTATCAACGAATTGCCAGAGAGTTGGTGAAATAGTCACAGTAGTTGAAGAGTCAGTAGGACTTCCTGTTTTTCGCTGTTTTTTTTTTTGTTGTGACCATTTTTGTTTTCAATTTTCATTCCGGATGGATCCGTGATTGTTTACAAAAAAAAAAAAAAAAACCTGATAGGATTGCCTGTTGTAAGCTGCTGTGCATCCAGATAGCAATTTGTTTTTTTAACTATGACTAATTAAATTGGAGACTTGATTGGAATTAAAAGTGGGTCTGTGGGCGAACCACATAGGAAGATCTTTAAAATTAGGTGAAGTTGGTGGGAAAAGGTGTGTTTTTAGAAGAGTGTGCTTCGGCTTGGAGCTTCGATAGCAAATATGTACTCTTGTGTATGTAATAACTTATGCGTGGCAGCTGTAACAGGTTGAATGATTCTAAGATTTTTAAGCTGCCGGCTGGGGTCCTTCGGCTCAAAGTCATTTATTGTGTATCAAAAGCCCTTGTCGCACTTAAAGCACTTTTGTCTCGAAATGAAAAAGTGCCTGCTCATCTTTTGCATATAGATCTGTCATAAAGGATCATAGAAAAGAAAAGGGTTTTCTAGAACGCTATTTAGTTGTCAAAGTGAGGACTCGCTTGTCCTGCTTTCTGAGCATAAACAAAAATTTACAAGAGTTGCTCCTTAATTGATCTGGAAAGTGGTGTCATTGTTAGCTTTGGAACCTATGTAGACAAAGTGCTTGACCATTTTGCTGCCTACTGTGACTTTTGGTCCGAGTTGTTGATGTTGTAGGTCCTTTCTCGATGCATATTTCGTTTCTCTCTTACTTGACATGACCTAACATAATCATGCAACCTTTTGATCGATTAATAGGGTGACTAGAGACCTTATCTAATGTTTCCACGATCTGACGCGATTTTAAAGTCTGTTGGATATTGGACTTTCCAGTGTCTTAACCCATCTGATAACAAAGTACAGCAGAGAAGATTTTATGAACGATGAGGGGGTTCCAATCGCCTTAAAATTCTTTCGTCAGATCATATTTTATACATGGCTTTGCGCGGCCTCTTCTTCATAAGGTTATCTCTTTACTCCATGATCACTTTGGCAGGTAGGTCGGCTTCACTTTTGGACTTAAGTATTGATATAGTCATCCTCACTCCGTTAAGTAAGTGGAATTGGTGCTCATTGTCATTATGATTGAATGGTTCCTTCTGCTTGATAGTTATCATAACTGTCGAACAATGTGCAGGCCGTTCTTGTTCTGACTGAGAATCTACATTTATATTCCTTTATTGGCTTTCCTTTGTATTTGCCAGATTTAATACGATCTGTCCCTCAATATTTGTGATCGTCCTTTTTGCTGTCTCATTTCTAAATTTTCTCGATTCCACTTTTCTATGTAAACTCGATGTTTTCTGTGTCCAGAAAACTTAAGTCTTTGAACTACTGCTTTTTAAGTAGTGATCAGAGGAAGCCTAACACACCAGAGATGCCATCGTTGATGGCTTTTCGTAGCCTTACGACTGAGTTCGGTACAAGATTCTTGTGTCGTACGACTTTGAAGCGCAGGAGAGAGATATTTGATCAGCAAAGACCTATCTTTAAAACTTTAGCGTCACTTTGGCCGATATGGATGTTGAGATGTGGGAAACTTGTGCTTGCTATGATGACCTTCGGTCTCGCCGGGATCTTAATAAGCAGAGCGGCCAGGCCACAGATGAACTTCTTTGCAAACTCTACGTAAAAGATGGTTCTAAGGTCTTGTTTTGGACATTGCTCATATGTCAAGTCGAGGAGCTTGTTGAAGCAATATTAAGCAAAGTCATTCCTAATCTCTGTTTGGGCTTGAGTATATAGGCTACATTTTAGCAATTTATCTTGGATGTGGATTGTAATCATATTTTTACTTAGATGCCTAAAATGAGCGCTGCTTCTGTTATCATCTTACCAGTTGTTGTCCTTCTTTTGGCCAGTTTAATTATTTGTCCATCTGTGATGACAGTAATATTCGCTTTGTAGTCAACTGTTAAGGTGTATATATCGGCCAACTACATATCGTAAAGGGTCCAAGCATTCGGGCCTTACAACATACCGAAACCATAACTTCCTATATCAAGGGCCATAAGCCTTATAGGACAGTCTGCCAAGGAACTATAAAGGCTGAGGTTTATTTACTGGAAATTCTTTCGTATCCACCTCTATTTCAACGTCCAGACTTTTGTTACTTTAGAGATCATAGGGCCCTCTATACATGTTAAAATCTCTTACCTTCGCCATCTGAACCTTTGAGACCCTAAAGATATTTGTCAAACTTATTCCGGCAATTAGCCTGTAGACAATTTGATTGGCAGGTTGAGTAAATAACTGATATCAGCCAATTGACAGGCTGTTTGGCAGAATGTGGCGAAAACTCTGGAAACGATGTGGATCTTCTTTCCTACAAAATACAACTGGCTCAAAAATTTAAGCCTACAGACCGTACCCAGCGAAGAGAGTTTGTCAATTGGATCATAGGACAACAACTAGTGAACGTGGAGTTTTCCCAACAATATTATCTTCAGTGGTAAAGCCAATTTTTATACTGAAAGCTACATTAACAGATGTCACCAGCGTCTTAGGTAGGAACCTCCCGTGAAGGTTCAATCCTACGGTACGTCTCCATACGAGATATCAAAACAATACGTTGATCAGCGTCCGGGTAGTACCAACCCCACCAGTACCAGATTCAAAAACGTGTGTAAAATGAACGCAAGCCGTAGCACGCTTAACAACATATGCTTAGCCATGAGATGTTCAAGCTCCAGTCAGATAACCTCCCCGCGATTCGGGTGTAACCTACAGCCACCACGATACTTCCACAAGGGGCTAACTTCTAGGTCGGGCGGAAGCAGAAGTTTTAGCGCTTCGGGTCGAGCTTCATAACTTTTCGGCAACCTCCTGTTAGGCACCTTGCCGTATAGATACAACGCCTGCATTAAGCAATGCTTTATGCTCCCTCATCGATAAGTCATTCACTTTCCCAACAGAAAAACTTTGTTAACCTTGAAAGCAATACCATGACGCATCACTTTTAGATCCAGAAGCTACACTCCCAACAATATGTGCGTTGCCTCGACACTTTGTAAAGCCAAGATTCGACGGTAGCCATTCACAATCATAACCTTATCGTAGCCATGTAGCCTTCCACTTAAGCGACCAGAATTACTCTCCTAAATCGTACAATAAGCTCACGACCACTTAAGCTTCGAACAAGAAGGTACGACGCAGTATTACCGAGATCCAGGCAGCTTGGTCTGATGGAAACAATTGCGAGTGCCGAAGATGCAAAAATCGGGAGATACCAGGCATTAACATTCGTTTAATGAATTTGCCAGGATTAATGGAAATCTCATCCAAAAAACCGAAACATAGCCACTAAGAGACTTTTCAGGCTACAAACTTGCTTCTGCTCTCATTACATAGCCTTGAAGTCTACTGACTTATATCCCCTGGTCATTACTCAAAATTAGAAGTCCATCGTCGAGAAGCTTTAAATGCGAAATTTTAAAAACTCTAAGCACTTTCCAAGGACCATCTACGTAAAAGATTTCCCATCCCGGCAAACGACAACTCAACTTCTGTAGACAAACTCGCCCCATATGGCCATTTAGAGCATAAATAACCCAACACAGTGGTGCTGCATATTGTATGGGTGCCTACGTACGTATGTTATGCCGACAGTTACCCTGATGTAGGTCGTTGAATGGTAAACCTGAGAAAATGTCTTCAACACACACCAAGGAATACATTATGCATGCAAACGGCATTCAAAAAGGATATGCGACAGTACCACGAGCATTTTTCGTTGACGTTCTCGTCCTCGTCCTCGTCCTCATCCTCATCATCGTCCTTTTAAATGCACTCAAACTTTTCCTGCACAATAACAAAGATAATACACCGTCCTTCGTGATAGTAGAAAAGGATAAGTAAAGCTTCAAGGAGCAGAATAAAAAGCTATCGTCCTTCTCACTACGAAACCGACGTCGTCATCGCCATCGTCGTCCATCTCTTTTAATAGAGAAAAGGATTAAAAATCACTTTGAAAAGTTGCCGGCAAAGGTATCGTAACGTAAATCCTTTTTTTTATTGCACCCAAACTGTCAGCATGTTGTCCTCCGTTGCCTTCTTTGCTTGCTTCCTTGAATGCGACCCATTCAAGGATATAAAGTGGGTGGTGGCACTCCATCATTCTAGTTTGTTTTTCTCTAATTTTACTACCCAAAACGACCAAGACATAAGAAAGGACTGGAGTAAGGTTTAAGGCTTTCCAATGTGAGGAAATCCTGTTTCTGGACCTAGCCCAATTTATTTTATACAAAAACAATTTTGTTTTCTCTGCTCAAGGAGGCCCGATAAGGTTTGTACTTTGTTTAGTCCTTTGAGTGGGTGGGTGAATAAAATAAACAAAACTCCAGGATAATGGATCGCGAATTGTAGAGCATCTTCTATGCTCAGAACCCAGTCAAACCCAAAGGCCGTTTTTTTAGCGACACTTTCAAATGCTGGCAAAGGTTTTCTCCTCTATCCTCCGTCAAACAAGGTATCCTTTGTCTTCATATTGGATAGAATATTAAACTGGCAGAGTCAGAAATAACATAGATAGAATCAGTGGGAGAGGACTGGGCACGAAGTTGAACTTCCTGCCTAGTCGAACTGCGTGATTGTAGTGCATAGGTTTTGTCTGCAACTGCAAGGCATCACATTTTCCTTAGATTTTGCCTGCTGCTACTGCCCTTTCTTCTTTTTGCTGATTCTGCAGGAGTCGTTAAGAAAATTGAGATTAAGAACACAACCAGTCTAGGTGCTTCGGATTGATACTGTGGAAAACGGAAAAGGGACCGAAGTTCACCGAGGAAGTATTTTGATTAAGTTCACCATCCTTGCACGTAGCGGGACCAACATTTTTTTTATAAATTTTTTCTCGGTCTACTGTAGAGGAACCTAGGAACTATGACGACAAAGACGACGAAGACGGCACAAAAAGGACACACATATTCGCATTTTTGTTGTCATTTCGTTGTCCCGTGCTCCTTCTGAAATTTACGTGATTTCACCAAATGCACGGAATATGCTCGAAGACATCCTAGACGAGAACGACAACGACAACGACAAGGACAAGAACGAAGATGCGACGTCCCTTTAAAGCTTTAAAATGTATAAATGTCCTTCTTTACCTCGGTCCAGGGGGGGGGGGGGGGGGGGAATTCTCTTCAATTTACATATTGACGGATGAAAATTTGCCAATAGAATTCTGATGAGCGATATTGCCCCTAGAGGCCTAGAGTGATACGGGGTTTGGGGATAAGTTTTAAATTAAAACATTCCTACTGGCATCCTTTGACAAAATTATTTCCTTACTCCTGCTGCTGATGCTGGTGCTGGTGCTGGTTCAGGTTCAGGTTCTGGTTCTTTGCCCTGAAGGATCTTCAATGTTGCGAACGAAATAATTCTGGGAATAATGAAATCTACAACATCTGTCTGGCAGTGTGTGTGTATACATATATATCTGTGTATATGTGGGTGGTTAAGGGCAGGGAAGGTCCTTTTTTTAAAGGCAAACATCTTTGGAGAGTGCTGATCTGTATTTGGGCATGTTAGGAGGGACAGCTTCATTTATCCTAAACCTGACCTGAATTTTTGATTTATATTTGGATGGAAGCAAAAAGGATTCGATGTCCCTAGTGGACAAGTAGGGACAGAGACACTTGTTTCAAAATTCTTCGTACTTTCGAAGGTAAAGACGAGATGGGGATGGTCTCAGTTGGGTCGTCACATTTGACAGATTGTTGTGTGGGGAAAGTTATGAAGTAGTTAACCCGAGATTGTAGGGAAATATTTCCAAGAAGCGCAATAAAAATTCTTTAAAATATTAAAACGGTTTTGTTTTATTAAATTTAAAGCAGTCTTTGAGGTGGTGAAGCAGTTTTTTGCTTCCTTTATGCAGTAGTTTCTTAGTATCGAGTGTTTGATATAGAAACTTACTAAATGGAGTAGAATTCAAATCAAAAATGTATTAACTTCGTTTAGGTCATGTGGACGGACGTTTGAGCTAATATCGTCTATATATATTCTTTGGTATAACTTTGCTTCTATTACAAGGTTTCCTTCTTCATCTCAATAGGTCGTCCTGCCTTGACACTATCATTTTACTTGTTGGTTAAATTTCCGTACGTTTTTTCCGGAGTACAACCTCTCAATATCTTTGATCTCGAGCTTCTCGTCTCTTCTACTCGTGGAGCTCACCAACGGCTTCCGTCTTTCGCAGCAGTGCTGCTTTCTATGCTTCTTGTTTAGCTACATGTGCTTGCCCGCATTCTTCATCAAACCAGGGATTTCTTGGTGGTGGTCAGACGAAATCCAGCACATAAGTTGTGATGTCTTTGATTGGGCGTTGTCAGCGATGTCACTGGTCTTCTGTTCTTGACGTTGGTCAAAGGATTTCAGGATATACGTCCGGTAAGGCTCAACTGTAAAAAAGTTCGAAGGCTTATCCATCGTCGAAATGCTTTCGAATGAAGTTTTTGGCCTCAAATCAAAGATATGAATGTGGGATAAGTGCCACATCTCACACAACAGAACCCGTTTTGGCTTTATTGCCAAAAATATTTGCTGTACGAGTTGCTTCGCGTTTTGGTGATGTGAACCTAGCCACCAAGATCGTGTGATCTGTCATCCTTAGGATTTATTTTTATGGGGGTATGCAAAGATCGAGTTTATACACACAATCCACAAACTCTGGACGGTTTGTAAACGAATATTCAACAAGTTATGGCCAAGTTATTGCCTGATATATGTCGAAAAGTCACTGTAAATTACGTTGACAGAAATATTGTAAGTTCTGCAAAACTCCCGTGGAGGACATTTGAATGATGTTCAATTCCATTCGATTGGAATCAGAAGTGTTCTTCTTGGACACCTGTCTCGAAGGACTTAATTTCCCGAGATGCCCATGCATTCATGGGAGTAACGATACTCCTTGCCATTGCTCTTCGTGAATTCCTTTGATACCAATAGGAACCCGTGGTCCGTCTATTCAAAACTTCTTACAAGGTCTTAGCAGTATACATGGGGTGATACCAGCACCCTTTCAGCGTTTTAAGTTTGAACAACAGCTGCAGTGACGCTCCATCAAGGAGGCCTACCTCTTCAAGTCAAGCCCGGACCGTAATCCGCTTCCACGGTACCGTGTTCTACTTGTAAGTCCTAGTATTCACTACTGGTGGTTTCGGCCGCTCGTAACTGGTCAGATGGAGGCAACCATTTGATCCAAAGATGTAATCAATAAGTCAGGTATTGCTCCGCTCCTGCTGTTTATCAGACAACGTCATTAGTGCAGAAAGCCTTGATTATTGGACGGGAGTCTGTGATCCGACTCAATGCTGGCTGCCCGGAATGTTCAGATGTCCAGAATGTAATCAGTTTGATTTAGCTGTTCGTGTTCCGGAGACCGTGATGTCCCTTGCGTATATTGAGATAAGTAAACCATGCGCTTGCTTGAGTGATATGTCAACGCATCGCATAGTCGATAATCCTTAGTCCGTTGCCAGACGCGGTGCCGTTTACTTGGGCTTTGTCGATCAATTGTCAACCTAGTACGATTTTTACATCGTACTTCGGACATTGCTGATATGGTATGTCTGGTCAAGGAGCTCATATAACTATTCTTTAGTGCTGTCGTCCATAAGGACATAGTCGCATATAAAGCTTATTTTTGGCGGTTTTCCATAAGATGCTAGCTCACGTGCCGGAAACTCAAGCTTTTATCAATCTCAATATGGTGATATGCATGCATGCATACAGTAGATATCACATGTGTCCGACCCATCCTATTGCACTTACTGGATGGCGGTATACCTACGTGATAGTCATCAATGGTCTCTGCTAATTACTTGGCTACACGTGGCCTGTTAAAGTCCGATGGTCGTTCTCCTTAAAATGTTTGCAAAGGTCTTCAAGAAAGAACCAATTTATATCCAAGGCCATTAATGAACTCTTCCCTATAGGGTTGTGAGCCCCATGATGGTGTAGGCCAGTATATTGCTACTGATTGAGCATAGCCTTGCCATTAAGGCAGCACGCGAAAGCCCCTTACTCGGGGACCACCACCAATCACTACGAACTTGATTGTTGTTCTGCTGTCCCAATTAGATAATTAGCAATTCATATAAGATATGGTCACAGACCATTTAACTCAGAAGGTAAGAAACCCTTAACCAAGCTAGTTTCCACTCCAACAGTTGCCGCGACTACGTATTCAGAGGCCATACGCAAACGTGTGTCAAAGAGATGTGGTTTTGCTGGTTTTGCTAGGAAACAACTGCCAAATGCCGCAGTGACGATAGTCTTGGAAATTTGGTCAGAGATATCTGTATCATATAATCTAGCGTTCAAGTACATTTCATGCCATATTTTGGCAGAGGTATCTCATTATTTAAAATGTAAAGCGCATTCGCCGAGGTATCTCAGAAATGATCACCACGTATAGTTCATGCTCGTTAACTATTTTTCGAGCTACATCGCTATTAGCTGCAAACCTTTCTAATGTTCGAAAATTGGGGTTACAAAGTCTAAGAAATAATCAAATCTCAAGTTTCCCAATTAAAGATATTCCTTCCACCTCCTTTTTTTTATCCAGAGATCTGGGGTCATTAAGAAGGACGTTGATACTATACCTGTAGTTCGAGGAGTACCATTTCTTTCTCTAGCACCCATATCGCAATTTTCTCGCTCTTCTGAGTATCTGTCCGTCAAGGTAATCCATATCTTTCTTTTCTTCTGATATCTCCTGAAACACCACCAAACGCCACATCAAGGTCCTTTACGCTGCAGATATCTCCTGTAAAGAGCATTACCCTAATTGAAGTTAACTGCACAGCTGCAATTCACACATTATCTCCCTATACTTCTCGGATATAATAAGTCCATCATCATGAAGAAAACTTTTTAAATCTTACAAACACGGGCACTACCTACACAGTCCAGAATTTCAGAAAATCACTTTAGCTTACACCTTCAGTGGCTCTGTAGTTATTATCTATTCGGCTGCTGGCTCCTAGTTATTAGCTTCCACCACCACACAACAACAACAGCCCGTCTTCCGAAAAAAGAAAAGCCCTTGGGTTAATCAAATCTCTCCCCAAGTATACGAGTATACCGCATTGTAATGCAATTTAGATCTCGATTCCCATGGATAATAAATTGAGTTTGGGCTTCATTAAAAGTCTACCAGGATCCGGGTTTTTTTTTTGCTGTCTTTTCGTTTCCCTATTCCTCTGCTTTGCTCCCATCAGTTGTTGTTTTTCTTTTCTATTTTATTCATTTCTTGAGGCATCAGACTGGAAAGAACTTTCGTTTCCGACGGGCGTCGCCTCCACTGTCTGTTTGAAGACAACTTCACAACACCACAAGTACCAGAAGCATCAGTAAACAGGATGCTGCAGAGGATAAAAGTAATCCACTTTTTCCATTCACAAGTTTCCACTTTCGCTCTTGTATAAAAGTGGTCGCATCACATCATGCTTGGTCCCTCGGCAGAGTGTCCACATACGAATATCCTGTGACGTCAAACGCACCATGTTGCTGCATTCATCCGCACTTCTGTTCTCCTTATTAGTTTATCGAATTGTAGTTGGCTTGTGTTGGGAGAGAGGAGATTGTCTTCCAAGTACTTGACGCCATCATACCATATTGCGAGGCGGCCGCGCCTCGTTGCTCTTGTACCATTATTATCAATATTATTGGGTTTGACAGTGTTTGTCTTTTGTCCTCCTGCTCATGGTGTTGGGAAAAGCAATTTATTTCCTTTCTTTTGCTAAAGAAAACGAAAAGACTTCATTGAGTCTCCTATTTTCTATTTTGTATTCTTGGTCTTCAACATGACACACCCTATTCATCGGGAAATGCGACAGAAAAAGACGAAGAACGACCGAAGTTCAAGTGCGCTTAGAGAGGTTGACAACCTCTTTTACTCCCTCGAAGTTTTTTTTTTTATTTTTTGGTTTTTCTTCAAAGTTGAGTTCAGTTCCTGCTCAAGGGCTTCCACAACATCGAGAGGCCTAATCACGTATCTCAGGGCTCAGATCACGTTCTCTTGAAACTTTTCAATCGAGTTTAAACGTTAAAAGGACAACGGCATAGGAACAAGACAAAAAAACAGAAAAAGAAAAATAGAAAAGATTGCCGCAGGACTCCTACTCGTTCGGCAAAAAATTTCATATCATCATCATCATCCCTTACAACATCCCTTAAACTGATTGAGCCTAGGGAGGGGGCTCATTTCAAATTCTTTTAGTGTGCATCGATTCAGCCGTTCAAGATGGCATGGGATAAGTACACGCATCTAGGATATCTTTATGCGGCTATCTCGATGTATGGATACGACTAAATGTGTGTGTGTAGGAGAATACGAATATAACAAATGGCCAGAGGGTATGATCCATTTTTCCGACGTCTGCTCTGTTCAAGCTGCGACAAGAGTCAAGATTAAATGTCAACTCAAGGTGAGCGGTAACAAGTTTCTTTGTATGAGTACCTCAGCTACAAGGACCTTCTTGGTAAAAATTAGAAGGCACTTAACTGCCGCGAAAGTTGTTCTTATTCTTCCTTTGAAGGATACCCTAACTGGTGGTGCCTTCAAGTGAGTAATGTGAAAAGTTGTCCTTGCAGGTGAAAAAGTTTTCGTACAACCATTTTTCACTGGCACAAATGTTGCACGAGACGCGACGCCACACGGATAGGAGTAGCTAGTAAAACAACCAACAATAAAGTCAAAAAGCCAAAAAAGGACCCTTGACAAGGCACAATAGGGGAGAGGGGGTCACAAGTTTATGTTTAAATGAGATAATGAGATGAACTTTCCCGGTTTTCTTCTTGCCTCTGCTAAACAACGTAGTGAAAGTGTTTTTTCGTTTTCGTCGTTCACGCATTTGGCTGATGAGGTCCCTGCGGAGTTTGTCTATGCAAAACAATGGCACTGGGGGTGGCCTTTTCAATGAATGAATATTTTTATCAATCCATTTTAACGTGAGTCGATTGATTCCCACATGAGGAATTGCATGAGTTACTTTGTCGTTTGCAGATGGAGCACCGTTTGGAATCCTTTGCCCTTGAAGGATTAACAATGAATTTTTCTATCTGACTTGTAAATTGTACTGGATTTATAGCAAATAGGTGGAGCATTGTCCCAACAAATCCGAAGAGATTGTATCACAGATTGCATTATACATATACACGTCATGGGAGTACCCAAAGTGCAGTGTAGACAACTGACAGCGTCTCGTGGACGCTTGCAATGCGAGGTTTCTTGTTAAAATGACAGTGTTATTTGCCTAGTAAAAGCAGAAAAGTTTCAATGTTCGGGCGTTAGAAGTCCTACGACAGCCCTGTCTAGCAAGTTTAACGTTAAACCTATTCCCTGCGATTGCACTCGCGAACTAGATTGGAGACGAAATGCTGCCCAAAATGATCTTAAGAGCAGCTAGACTGTCACTATAGGCTATTATGTTGCGCCCCTTTTACCTGTTCCTTACAATATTAATAATTGTTATCAAAATCAAATATTTATACCAAAAAGACAGATCAGAGTTTGCCTATGTGAAGTCTACTCGTAGACCAGTGTGGAAGGCGATTACTGGAAATCTAACTTCCTAACTCAATTTCTTGCCGAAGCCATTTCTTGTTTCAAGGAAAGTCGACTTTGTTTTCTAGCGGCAACTGTTCTCCCGATCTCGTGCCTCGGACGCAAGTTTCTGAATGAATTCAGATTCCAATAACATTGGGTGCGAAGGGTTAACGTACCTGCAGCGGAGATAGACGAAACGGAGTCGGTATTTTAGAAGATTTTTTTCAAAGGCAGGTTTGTTAGACACCCTTACCTTGCCATGTTACACGGTGAGTGCCTTTAATATGCTGAATCGGTTTCAAAAGAATTCAAATACCATGAATGATCAGCTTATTAATTAATGAAAATTTCGTAAGATACATCCAATGTACAGGATTCATCCATCCTCTAATCCTAATAACCACACTCAATGCTACTTATTGCCCCTACATTTATCCATTTGCCGCTTTAAGAGTTGGTCTTACTTGGTAATTTCATATTCACTTTACGCGACGCTTAATTTAAGACCCCCTCCCCTTAAGAGCTTTTCCGAGTAGAATATACTTTCCAAATCGATGAAACCCACATGCAAATCTTTCATCATCATTATCCGTTAACCTTGAATCACGTCATAGTTACATATGTCGACCTACTTCCCAAATAAAATAACTGCCACATAGTCGAGTTCCCAGTATGCTCTTCAATATCTTCATAGTATCCAACATTAGCTTTACCGGTTGCTAGTTGTTGCAAGTTTTTGTGTCGTTGCTTTTTAGCCAGTGGAAGAAGTCTTCTATTTAAGGAAACAAACTCGCGAGCAACCCAAGACTTTTGGGTACGTTTCGCTGCCCTGCTTCGATAAATTTCTACTAGTATATTTCTTCTGAATTTTTCCTTTCAACAGCCTCTTTTTTTGCAACCTTTATAGTCTCACTCAAGTCGCGCGTTATGGATTTCTATGTTGCCGCTGTACTGTCACACTTAAAAGGTTTGCCTTTCGTTCCCTACGACTATTTTTGTCTCATCGTTGTGAGGAGTCGCCCCTTTGATACTTCGAGGAAAGTCTCTGTGCTACTTTTTCATTTATCCGCTTGGATAATGCAATCTTGGCACTATTTTTTCAAAGTCAGTGTCGGGATCTGAAATCTTTGTGAAACCGACTAATGCCGGTTTTCGTTGGTCAATCTCTGTTTTTATTTTTTTTAATTCTGTTAACGAAAGTCGGTGGTGACTTGGTTGTGGTTCGCCTTAAATCACTTTAAAAAATTGTATTCACTACTTCGCGTTATTTTATCATATGTGATAGAATATCTATGTTTGGTACCTTGGTAAAGTATAGTAAGACTGCGTGACTTACAAAATCCTTATATGTATTCTCCAGATGCGTTTCTCGTTCTAAAAATGTTTACTCCATCGCAGCCTTCTTATTCGCAGTTCGATTTTCGGACGTGTGCATTTGAATATGCACCGATGAAAGAATTTTCCTTATTTTTTGAAAGCATATTGCTCCCACGGGACACCACAAGTCTCTGATATGAATATTGCTAGTCGTCAAAGGATCAACCCAACGCTTAGCAGAAGTACCCAGTGGGATATTGTTCTTATACGTTCACTTTCATGACTCCCTACTGTCGTATTATTCGCCCTTCAACTGTCTTGGCTAATGTCTTGCCGCTAGTTTCTTAAAGTGATTGGTAGTATGTTGAGAAGAAGAGTGAGGTTTTTCGAGAGGGGGAGTAGTAAAGAAAGTGAAGTATCTTTGCGGCATTCGATACAAAAGTATTTCGATTCACTTATCCCTACTTCATTTCATCAAGATAGTGCAGGAGTGAGCACTACAGTTTGAAGGCACAATATGACGCCCCATTACGTAGTCGGAGGTAACCATCTAAAAAGGGTCTATTTCAATGAACTCTACTCTTCCGAAGCAGTAAGAAAAGACTCCTTCAATCCTTGAAATATTGATCCAATATTATCGTCTATATATATGTTGTGGGAGTACAATGCTTTTCTCAAGATCATTTTCAATGTCGTTTGTTAACAACAAGAACAATGAATATAGTGGGCTACCCCCATTGTCCAAAAAATCCTACTCACTCTGCTCCTTGCTATCTTTATTGCTGCAGCGAAACCTTTCCCCCTTATAAAAATCGAGCTATTTCAATATTTTACAACGTCATTTCGGCTTTATTTAACAAATTTTTACGACTGTCATCCACGCAAACTCTCTCTCTTATATCTTTCCACTGTCATGCATCTAAAATAACAATGGCCTTCCATTATTGCCTGCATAAAATCAACTTTGTTGCACACTTAACAAAATAGCAAAACGTCATAATGTAGATACTCACACCCAGCCTTGACCTTCCCCTTTCCTTCTAACGAATAGGACGAACACGTTTCCATAGAAACCCCATAAATGGTGTCAAAAATTTCCCGAAATAACCCATCAGCCATCACTTAATGACTAAATACCACCATTTAACTGCGTGTGCACAATGTCGAATAAATGAAATTCCAAAAATCGCATCGTAAAACCCCAGCATGCTTCACTGCAACCAACACGCATAGATCGTTCGTGTAGATGCGACTTTAAGAGTCCCAATGCCATGGGAATACAAAAGCGCCATTACAAAATTTATGACCCACAATTTCAATGTGACAGCACAGGATACCCCATCACCGATGGAACAACGAAAGTCTCTAACACATCAGCATTTCAGCAACGCAACCCGAGTCCAGGAGCAATGGTGTCTATAAAACTCACAATAGCAACTCAAACTGTGGAGGAAGAAGTAAAACGGAACTCGCATCCCCGAGTGTCATTAAAAAAAAAATCTCATTAGCTAAATGGTTTACGATGGCAACCCTACCAATAAAAATCCTCTCCCCCGCCCCATCTGAACCGCCAACTCACCCAGATACCTCATAAAAATCATCGCGCACTTTGGCAACATTAAATGTCTAAATGTCGTCCCGCCATAAAGTGCAAATTCTAGAACAAAACTTTGTAAAAGGACGAAAAAATTTAAAAAAAAAAAAAAAAAAAAAACAAAGAAAAACACGACAAAAAAAGGAAAAGAAATTAAAAAAGGAGAGGAAATTAAATCCGACACTTTTATTAAGGATATTCGTGACGCTATTTCGAGGCCATGAACCCAACTACAATATAGGTACTATGTACCTACTCGAACTGCCTCTCCACCTAGTCAGTCCTACATTAAATTTTGCGGCAGGTAATGACTTTCCTTTGACGTTATGACACCGCATAAATGCAACTCGCGTTCATGAAAATACTTAAAACAGGACGAGTACGCAATTTTCACACCCTGTGCGCTAAGAGTCAGGTAAACCTACGAGTAATGCCGTCAAAGGGCACCAGCAATTAGTGTTGCCACTTTGGAGATACTTTTAAAGAGTGGATTTGGATAGTTCATGCTGGTTGGATCTTCTTGTTTCTTCAGACAATTAGACAAAAATCTTATCTGACTAAATCGGTTTTCAGTTTCAGTCTTATAGAGTGCTTCATCTATCATTCTGGAGTTGAGTCGAAGCTTTTTGTTTTAAGTTTTACTCTTGCTTTACTCGACTCTGAAGATTCATCGTTCACAAAGGACATTTATTCTTATTTTTCCAGAATGATGTCTTCAGAACTCGGTTCTTTGATCACCTATCCTAGAGTAATTTGATTTAATAATAAAGGGTAGGCCATCTGTTGGTATCTTTTTAAAAGGTTACAAAAATGAACACCGTTCAATATTTTTCAACGATTGTCGCTTTATTGAAAAGAGTAAACCGTTCGACTTATTATGAAATATAACTTCATTCAAATGACTACGTTGACTGCCTTGACCATCAGTGTGCGATAAATCGACGTGGCTCGTGTGGCACAAGCCATCTTACCCATCTTACTGCACCCACAGCCCGCTCTGTTATCATGCTTATGCCTCGGTATCGCACTCAATTGTCTGCAATTCCATGGCCGCCACTCCAAAAACCGTCTGAAACAGTCAGGATGCTTTGGCCTGTATTTGACTACGTGTGGATTTCCTGAGCCCTCAGTCGCATCAGAACAGAACATCATCACTGATCGAAACATACTGTGCCACGGCCATTCTCTAAATAAAAACGTGGTACCCCGTACTTTGACTCTTTGGTCTCGGTTCTTTGATAGTTTGTTTTTTTAAGCCAAATTTTGTGCTCCTTCTGGCTGTAGGTCTTCTTCTCGATCTTAGGTTGTCTAATGCTCTGGGCATATGAAATATGGTATAAGCCAATCATTACTTGGAAGGAACATCCAGATTCTAGACCGCTATGAGTCTCAGGATATGCCTCAAGGGCCAACTGAGCTCTCATCCTTCGCCTCAATTCTAAGCCTTACAGCGATCAGGAGGCATGGGTACTTTCAAATAAGAAAAGTCATGATAGATGCAATTAGTTATCTTTCTATCTACTGAAACCACCCGCCAAGTGAGAGGCGTGGATGGGAATTGTTGTGGATTAGATATGCAGCGGTAAATGATGCTTGTAGAAACCTTTTCTAGATTACCAAGGGATCGCTTCTTTGGCCGAAAATGCCAAGGTCTAAATGATTCTTTAAATTTGTAGGGGGTAGTCCTTGAGTCCTGTATTTAAGGAGACTGTTTTGCCTCTCATAAGCTCACACATTGCCAAATATTTCGACAACTTTCGATGATATTTCTCAAATCATTTCTTGTTCCTTTAAAACAAGTTCTATTTTAGAAAAGGGAGCGCCCAGGCCTAGCCTGGCTAGCGTGATCCCTGACAAAATCGTTGAAAAAGTTCGAGACATGATTCTTGCTGAACGAACAGTCAAGAGTTCATATGAATTGGAAATCAAAATTGTTCGTGATAAATTCAGCACTAGGCCGATGGTGTTACCATTTCGGATACGACTGTCAACCTCAAAGCAGAATTTGTAGCTCTTCCATCGAAATTCGCAGAGGTTTCTGCATCGACTTGTGCGGACTACGGATTTTTCCATGGGAAATACGGCAGGGTCACGGCTACCGCATGGAATTCCATGTAGTAGTTGTAGTTCTAAGGGACTTTTTGAAGAAAAGAAGTATAATCAGAGGATAGTATTATATTGACCGATTTGATAAGAAATTGACAGACAACAGCCTCACTTGGCAAAGAACATAGTGGTGTTCCAAGACATAACTCGCCAGCACACCCATCCTGAATTGCCTGGGTCAAATTGCATGAATTACAGTACAAATTGGTGCCCGACCAAGCTTTCTGTGATATACACTCCATGGACCCTTGCTATTTTGCTTCCCATGAACTTATTGTTCTCCGTGACCTTCTGGGCCTGAAATCTGCTATTTATTCATTTTATGGTTTTCCGGTGTTTGAAATTCCCTCAAAGCAACTACAGGCTTTCCGAGTGAACAGGCTTACCTATAAATATTTCACAATAATATCACAGACAAAGGTCAAACGAAGAGGCTTTCGATGCACTGCATAGTACCCACATTTTTATTTCACAAAGTGGCAACACTTTCTTCAAGCCACAAGGACAATCTAAACAAAGAAAAGAAGACCAAAAATAAATGTCAACTTGTCGTCTTTTGTCTGTGGAAATAATTAAATTTTCATATTTTCCCTTTGCGCTTCGATGGGAAAGGAAGAATTCCCAAAAGGATATACCAAGCCAAGATACAAATATCTAAACCAAGTAAAGTCCTCCTTGTGAGGAAACAAACAAATTTCGCTATCTGTCCTTGGACATAGGAAATACACTAGTAGTCGTACTCGTATTGTAGTAATCGGGGGTTGGAGTAGAAGGTGATGGAATAAAACCCACCCGAGACAGCATTTTTATCAAATTAGTTCCGCCACCACTACCACTACCACTGCCACCTCATACCGCGTGAAGTAATTTAATATTCCGTCCTAAAAGCAAATTCTATAATAGAAAAGAAAGGACAACGAAACACAGAACAAGGACTTTTCTCAACAGCATCACTGTTCATTACCATTGCCGTGGAAGAGATGGTTTGCGAAGAGGAAAAACAAGAAAATATTCCATTGGACAACCTCAATGGATGACGTGTGTCTTCATTGTCATAGTTAAATTCTCTCCACATTCCACATATATTTGTTACAATATTCTGACATACAAAAGGACATAAAAGGATATGATACATGGACTAGAGTTTGAAAGATGACACAGAAAAAAAAACCAAAAAAAAAAGAGAAAAAGCCACCACTCGACTATGGCCAACCAATTTTGACATGTACCCGACATAAAAGAACCGCTTTCACTTTTATTCCGTTTCCATTTACCGTTGTTTGAGTAGTATCCTGAGAACAATAACGTAACAGCACAGAAAACAAAAAAAAAAAAGAAGCAAACCCAACGAAATGAATTATGACAGCAAAGTTGTCACAGTCATCAAGTCTGTGTTTCCTTTCATACATTTTCCTGGATCATTTGTTACCTGTTTACACAGAGAAATAGCAGTGTGACTTCACAACAGTGTGACCAGTCTGAAATTTAATAAAAGCCAAGTTATGACAGCTTAGCATTGGCAATGGTACTCAGTGTGACATTTGATTCATCACTGCGGAAGTTTGTCTTCGTAAACATTTCCGAGAAGCACAACGCATGTGACGAACTCAGAAGCAGCAAATAACCAAGCATTGAAGCCAAGCAACAGTATACAAAGACGAGCAGATATTTGGCTCATTTACAATCTATTGATAGCGCGTGCGTCCAGTATATTCGTACTTCTGTATCTCGGAATCTGATTAAACTACACGTTTTGTGATCGAGAAATACCCGCGTAGTCTTGTTTGTTTTGAGATGTTGGAACCCTAATCATTGATGCGGTGAAATCGGCCCTTCCTATACCGTTTACGAAGGACTTGTCGATTAAATATTTTTTTCAATTTGGAGCGGAATATATGTATTCTTCTTAGCCAACTACAGGGCGTAGGAGCATGGGCATAAAAGGAGCTGATTTTGAAAGAACTGCTGTAATGATGCAAAGGATAATGAAAATATCCTATATAGTTAGCAGGAGAACTAGAAGACGTTGAATCAAACGCCAAGTGGAGCTTTTCTCCATAACAACTGCAAAGACACCACCGAACGTCTTTCCGAACCAAAGTTGTCTCATATTGTAGATTATCTCCCGAAATTCACACAGTCCAGTTGGATAGAGATCCCTTAACAATTGAAGGTCTGGGCGCTTCAGGTGCTAATCCGTAAATCATTTCTTAACCAAAATCATTGGCCACACTTTGTACCTCTCACAATTACCCATCTATGTGCTCCCCATTTCCATGATCAGCAACCATTTTCCTCACTCAAAGGACATATACCATACTCGTACGAATATGAATGCACGACGTTGCCGTTTGTATAACATTCTCCGACAAACGAATAGTAAAAGGACACTCTGGTGTTGTTGCTGTCACATGGAATTATAATATAACTCCTTGTCGTACTCATATTCCATTCGCTATTACTGTTATTATTATTTCCGTTTTTTTTATGTCATCCCCGAACCCCTACCCGGGGAATAAATCAAACGGATGAGCCAAAGTATGGCACAAACGAGCGAAATGAGGTTAAAAGGGGATACGCGAAACAAACCAGAAGGGGTTGAGGATACAGCTCAGACACATCACGTGGGAATTGTTAAGAGAATAGAAAAATCCTGTGTCTGTCTACGTACAATGTCCAAAGGGAACAAATTCTATTCTGTTTTCTATTTTTCTGTTTTTGTGTTTTTCCTTTTCACTTTCGCTCCATTGTACCGCCTTCGGGGTTGGATAACTAGAGAGTTCAGAGGCCTTTTAGGTAGACAATTCAAATGGAATGGACTACGAGTATGTGCTGGAAAAGGAGGTTTTATAAAAATCACTTTAAGAAGACTTCAATATACAAACACTGGTAGAATGGTCACATGTTGCTTTAAAAGGGATAATAAGTAGGAGTGTAACAGCTTCGTTTAGAATACCCTAGGCTATAGACTGGACCTGGTTGAAAGGTAACATCGCAGCTCACTTTACAATCTGGGGGAATCCTCATTCTGAGGGACGTTAACTTACTTAAACAGCAGACCAATTCTTAGAACTCATGTCCTCAGGTGCTACTATATAAAGCATCTTGGGTCTCCAAAGGTTCTGTACAAACCTTCTGAGAAGGTTCTGTATAAACCTACTGAAAAGGTCAAGGAATGACAATAAAACATCTCCTCATACCTGTGCCATTCATGGGTTTAGCAATTAAAATCTTGAACCTTGATTGAATTTCAATGACAGTATGTCATAAGAACCAAGGCAATATCTTTGGGATCCCTGGCAAGTTTGCTTGCAGCCCACTGTACCATCATGCTCTTTAGGCTAGAAACACACCGTAGCATGTTAGGATAAATACGAAGGCAAGGTGAAAAGTTCTCGGCCTGACGCAAACTTTATGTTTCCTGCCTGGATGCATACGTCATTAGTCCGTATGACAAGTTTCAACTTCTTCTCTCAAATTTTTGCAGTAGACGTCCTGCGTGTTTTCCGTACGAACTTGAATATCGTACGGTCAAAAAAATACTTCGTTTCATGTTGACAAAAGTTTATGGGGACTCTCTGAATTTGATCACACTTTCCTCTGAAGATGGCCCACGTGAAGGACGGCCAAAAATCGCTAACGAAACTATCGAAAAAGTGCATGATATCGTGTTGGAGGTTAGGCGAGTGAAGATGAGTGAGATAGCTGAGGCTGTGGGGTGCGAAACATTTTGCACAAAAACTTAGGGATGCGAGTGCTCTGCGTAAGATGGCGATTTCACACCATGGATGAGACCAGGGTACACCCCAAAAATGAAACAGCAGACGAAGCAATGGATGGAAGCCGGTAGTTTAGAGTCAAGGAAAGCGAGCTGGATCGCATCTGCGGAAAAGGTCATGGCCAGCGTGTTTTGTGATGCGAAAGAGATCCTGTTGATTGATTACCTTGCAAAAGGCAGAATAATTGCTGGCGAATACTACTTCAACCTTCTTGATCAGCTGAATGCCGAAATTCGCTAGAAAACGTCCGGCTGGAAGAAGAAAAAAAATCGTGTTTGACTAGGACAATGAAGCTGTCCACAAGAATGCGTTGGCGATGGGAAAACTGCGGGATTTGGGGTACGATTTGTTCCGCCCTCCCCCCTATTCTCCTGATTTGGCACCCTCAGGCTTCCATCTGTTCCCAAACTTGAAGAAATTTGTTGAATATTTCCACAGCCTTCTAGACTCTCACTTCGAGGAGGGAATACTGATGTTAGAGAATCGCTGGACCAAGTGTGTTGAAGTCAAGGTAGATTATGTAGAAAAATAAAATCATTTTTTGACTGAAAATCGCAGTCTTTCATTGTCAGGCCAAGAACTTTTCACCTTACCCTCGTAGATGGAGCTCTTGATTGCTGAGATATGGCTCATGACCGCGATATTATCTGCCACAATATGTATATCTGTGCGCATTACTCGCCTGAGATATGTGATCGGTTCCTACGTAGAGAAGACAATAAGCTAGATTAAGACTTTGCCGTAGGTGTTTCGGTCAGGCGAATGCAGCAACACAGCCTGTGTCTGTAGTCCACAATTTGAGGCCAAAGATTGTGCTAAATGTAGAGCTTGATTGGCTAAGGGTTAAGTACACTCCGGGCTGTATTCCCATCATACTCACTGAAGAGGTCAAGACTGATCAGAGAAATATCGTACTTGAACTGCTCATTGTATTTTTCTGACTTATTGGTTGAACGACCAAATTCCATTTGCTATCGTAATTTGTTCAGTAATCTACGGAACTTCAAACCACATATGTAGATATAGCAATTTATAAAAAGGGTAGCCTGCATCATCGGGATCCTTCCATCCCTTACGTCTTTAAGTCGTTAACAAAGAACCAAATCCGCGAGGTAATAAGTAGAACCTTATGTACGTGAGTGCGAAATCCAGCTGACACAGTTGATACAGACCATCATCACAGTAAGAACTGTGGCGTGTTTCTGCCGACTACGAACAGGGCGCCGGGAGAGGTTTGTCGTTCCTCCGCAGAAGAGTAATGACGTTAGAAAATTTTATGATTTTTTTTTACGCTTCTGGGATCTGAACCCAGACCTCCCTGGTTAGTAGATAATAAACTCAAACACAGCGCCACGACACCGCAATTTCAATTTTGCAATTACAAATACAATGCTTTTTCTTCAAAAATTAGGATGAAACTCTCTAGAATGAACAAGAAGAAGTATTTCGTCAACAATTCGGGTGATATTGATTCATATGAGAACAAGGTTTAGAAAGCACGGCGCAACGTTCTGATAGAGCGATCAAATCAATTGACTCTTGCTTAGTTGTAAAGTGCAGAGTTCTTGCAGTCTTTTGCGAGCTATGTCTGGACAGGACATTATCATTATCATTATAACAATTAAGTGAAACCCAATTATCAATGGAAGCCTTAACCAATGTTACAGGCAGACGTTACAAAGGTTCGGGTCTTGACAAATTTCCAAGCACGTTCATCGGTGATTTCATTCTCTGAATCCGATAATAACCACACAAGACTCAGAAAATTGAGCCTTACGTCCGTATGCATTGAAGTTTTGCATTCTCGAACTGGTTTAGAAGTCGTGAGAGCTCTCAGTACGTCCTTAAACACAAGCTGACTGCCGTATTTTTGTGAAAGTTTTTATCAACGGGTATCCAATGGCATGAGTGGCCTTCTCATAGACTTGAATCTTTCAGAGGACCTACCTCGGTGACAAGCACCATTTTTAGCCGAAAGCTCATTTATACTCCCAGAAATCTGAAGACAATATCTGCAATGTTAGTGGCATAAAACTCCTGTAGCTGCGTAACATATTTGAACTCTAAATATTGTATTCACATTTGCCGGGCAGCAAGGGCGGTACCTTGTGTTGGACTTTGAGAAGGTACAGGTTCCGTACTCAGATCGTTGGCCGATATTGTTCAAAAGAAGAAGGAATTGTCTCTTCTACCGAAATTAAAGTGGCAAGAAAAGAAAGTCATAACGAATAGACAGAACCTGGACCAACTTATGTTGTCCAATTAGAAGACATTATCAAGACGGAGTTTTCTAAACCACAAACCATGGTTCGACGAAGAATACAATACGGCAAGAAAAATCTCGTTCTTACGGCCGGAAATATTTCGAAACACCAGCGAGAATTTCTTAAGGAGATGTTGAAGGACACGCGAACTATAAGGACTTATGCAAAAGGATGCGTTGCAAACCAAACATTTATTACTAGTAAGACGTAAGGACCTGATATTCATCTTGAACTAAGCACAGCCGGCCTTTGTCAGCACGTAAAATGACAGAAATATGCAGCATTTAAGAGAGCGAAAGATAGAAAACCACCTGGGCTGTATAGATTCCCTTTAGAATTGTATAAACAGGGGACATCTAAGATCACTAAGACACTAGAGTGTCATTTAATAATATTCTCGAACATAGGTCGCAGAAACTTGGCGTATTTTTCTGGATGATCTTGGTGAAAAAGCATACAAAATTCAATTCGTGTAAAAACTGAAGCCAGCAGATCTTCCCAATCGTCTCCGTTTCAGCCGCCAGGCTCTGGAAAAGCTTCAAGAAGATTCGCAGTTTTCGACCGAAATTTCGCACAGCAATAAAACCTATTTATGGCTTAAAGTTGCGTAAATAAGCAAAATAGCCATATTTGGGATGCGGAGCAACCCGAGGAGATCCAGACGTGGATTGCATTCAAAGAAAACAACGGTTTGGTGTGGTTTTTTGTCTGGTCTGGAGTCATCGGTCCATATTTATTCAATACTGAGGCTGGCCGGAACGTATCTGTGAATGTTTGCTCCCTGAAACCGAAGCCGGTTGCCTCGACGACGTTTGGTTCAGATAACACGGCGCCACTTGCCACACAGCACGTGAAACATAGCTCTCTTGCGAGAACATTTCGGTGAACAGTTGAATTGACGCTTTGGGCCGGTGAATTAACGACCTATAAACTTCTTTCTTCGAGACTACGTTAAGTACAAAATCTACATGGATAAACCGCCTACGACTGATATATTGGAGGCCAACATTACTTAAGTCATTGGTCAAACTCTACTCGCAATGCTCGAACGGACCACGTTATCTGCAGCTTTGGCCAGCACTTGAAATAAATAATCAGAAGATTAATGTAAAATATGGTTCTTTTGTAAGATGATAAAGATTAGCCAGTAGAACTTAGTTTTTTCCTTTCTTTTTATTTTTGAAAAAGGTACCTCTAAAAGAATTACCCTTGTCAACCAAGAATCGTAGAAGCGAAATTCGCGTGCATTGCCGCATATGCACAATTTGCTCATTATTTTTGCAGAGTTGTCTGCATGTTCGTGTGATATACTGCTGCCTCTTCCTGAGGATTTTAGTCGAGCATCTGTAAACCTTCATAATTAAACAAAAAAAATCCTGCACTCTAGTAGTGGGACAAGAATAATTGGGATTGGCTTTTACTTATGATCTTCCACTGCTTAGTCCTTGATCGAATCTACACTACTTCTGTAGTGCTTGCTGCCCCCTGCGCGCAAATTGGAATCATCATCAGGCTCATCTTAAAGTTCACAACAACCGAATATGCATCGAATCTGGGTACCTTAATGGTGGTAAAAGCCACTTCTTCACCTCCACTCTGACCTTCCATTTGTTCCCAATAGAAATGTAAAAAGTGATTTATTTCCGAGAATAAACTTGGATAGGTTCCAGCTTTCTCCAAACAAAGTTTCTCCTCAACCACAGAAATTCTAACCAAAAAATTGTTCTAAGGAACTTCGGCTCCTTTAACCAGTTTGACTCAAAGAACATGTGCCACTCTACATTGCATTGCTTGATTTCGTATGCACACATGCAGTCGGTGAGTCTTGCATAACTAACCTACACATCGGTGCTTTCTCGCTCCGTGACAACTCTTGTTATCCTTCAGCAAATCTTAATGCTTTTGAGTACGTATTTGCATTTCGTACCTTCCTTTCTAAACTTCATCTAATTTTTTATTTACTTTGACAAATTTTCTATTTCCATTCACCATTTCCAGTTGTATTCACCAATTTCTTTTCTTTTTTTTTCGTTTTCTCCTTACAGAGCAGCACAAAAACTCGCCCAAGGTGGTGGCTCCTCAAAAAGCCGTTCCGCCGATATGTCAAACACATCGCGAAACGGTGGCTTTTGCGGAGCCTTACAACGTGCTCCGCCGCCTATGCCACCCGGATTAGCTAGACGACTAGCTAACAAAGAAAACTACGGCATCGGCAAGGTAAGTGCCAAGAAAACTAACTCGTATATCGAGTTCTTACCAAGTTTACCCAGGAAATCATATGTCCTGTCAGCAGAGAAATACCACGATTTGTTTTATGAATGCACTTAGAGAGAGTCAGATAGCGAGTCCTTTGGGTGTGCATGTGCATGTGCAATGTGCTTTCTTTGAAACGGAAGCATATCGCATTTGTGCATTAGCTTGACATATTTATAAGTTGACATGCACAACCCACGGAGACTGGCATAAATCAAATTAATTTCCTATCCTTCTTCCATGTATTGTAGGTAAAAGTAATGTTGCGTGTGTCGGACAGTCACATTGATGAAGAGCATCCTCATTTTATGGCTGTGGACAAAAAGAAACGTCAAGTCACCCTTACAGATCCTAGTGCAGCAACTACGGTGGCTGCATCTACCTCACAAGAACGTGGACCGATGGTGGCCGCCCCAAAGATGTTCGCCTTCGACAGTCTTTTCACAGCAGAGGACCAACAGGTAAGTTGACAATTCCAAACATTATTAGAGAAAAAAAAAACAGAAAAAAAAAAAAAAAAAAACGAGACAAACAAGACAGACTTTTGCGTCAAATTAACTAGTGAGCCAGTGTACTTGTACTAAAGCGAATCATCTGTTGTCCATCTCTCCAACAGTCTGATATATGTGCCTCGGCCTTGTCCGAAGTAATCCCTGCTGTGCTGGAGGGTTCCGATGGATGTCTGCTAACAATTGGCTATCCCAGTTCAGGTAAGCATTTGTCACCAGAAGAAACCAACAAACCTTTCTAAAGAGGATGCAATGGCAAGGCAATCGTAACGATGTTTTCTCTTTTGCAGGACAATCCCGGACAATGTTGGGCGGAATTCAATCATCGAACGAATTAGGTGCCATACCCTGTGCCATCTCATGGCTCTACAAGGGCATCAACGAACGAAGGCAAAAGTCCGGTGCACGATTCTCTGTTAGAGTTAGTGCTTTAGGAGTGAGTGCAACCAAACCCGATTCCAGTTCGAAGGATTTATTAGCTGCCCATGCGACAGGTAAGGATCGAGCACTAACAGGAGTGTACCTATATTTTATCCAGGACTTAACCTATAGTGTAAGGTGGGTCAGGAACACAGTAAAACACAGGGTATCGAGGGCAGAAAAAAAAAATGGAATAGAAGAAGCGGAACTCATTTTCAGAAAACAACGGTACAAATTAATTCCACTTGAGGCGAATATTTATGGCTTCCGTCATTCGATACAGCAACACCCTGGTTGCAGTTACTAGTACAATTGTGCGAGTACTCGTATCTACGAATACGGATACCATCTATCCCCCCAGCTGGAGCTGAGTTTGAAAGTTTTTTCTTCTTTCCGAATTGAACTTGTTAGGGTGACAAGTGAAAATCTATGACTGGGTTGGTCAGGTTGACGAGTCAGGTCGACCGGATACGGTTTAGGGTGTGTTCTTCAGCTTCAACTTGTACTAGGACGTACGGTCTACGAGTAAATGTATCTCTATCTTGTCGCAGTAATTGCGTGATAATTAATTAAACCTTGACTGACTGACTAGAGGAACTGAATTGAAGTGACTTTTTATTCGGGTTTCAGGTTTGGTTACGATGGATTGTGTCTTGGAGGCAGGTGATGAAGGTAGATTGAGTGACAGGTAAACAGACAGCCAGACATTTCCCCAATGGATGAAGGTTAAAAATTCAACAGAGCGTCGGATAGCAGATGCCATAAGAATGACGTTGACTAAGGGATTTGTTAAATATTGTTAATTGAAGTGGATGGCATTCATTTTGATGGAAAAATGAAGTGGAAGTTACGAGAGTTCAGGATTGATGTACATACATTCATATGTACAAACTTGAACTCCCGTGCGACGTGCTTAAGTGAAGATTTATGAGTTAACAGGTAGAGTTTGGGTCTATTTGGGATATAAATTCTAGCGTCCCGGGTAGTCATTTGGGTAAACTTTATAACTTTTGTGCCTGAGAGATCTTTGTTAGTGCTAACGATCCAAAAATTAATGAAGATTGAGGTAATTGAGGTATTTTTAAGAGCGTTGCGATATTTTATACCTCTTGATTAATCCAAAGTATAGTTCCTCGAAAGCTCTCCGGTGTTGGTGGGTAATGTTTCTACCACAGTAACTAAGCTGCGGGCGAGTTTTTGGTGCCTAGAGTATATTTGAAGCCTAAAGACTACTCTGGCAAGCATCAACTGACCTTAAGCACATAACTTAAGCAAGTGGAGGGCACTAAATGCGGCTGAATTTGAATATGTTTCCACATCGAGTCGATCTAATGTGGATTGAATGTGGTGGACTATTACTTACAAAGGTGGGGCTTCAGCTCGGGATGGACATGTGCCTCACCAGTTAGCCCACTCTTTACCTTACCACCTTCAGTTGCGCACTCTAAGTTGGTTGAGGTCCTTTTCTACTTGTGCGCGTCATCTGAAGTGATGTCGCTTTGTACTGTGTTGTCAATCTAGATTGTATTCGAAGACTCTGGGCGCCGGAGCATTGGAGGATCTGCTCTCCATCTCAGGCGTCTGATGCGCAGTTTTTTTACCAAGTCGAAGCTGCAAATTTCAGATAGTTCACTGTTGAATAGTTCTCACAACTATGTCGATGTCATCGCCAGTAGTTGCACAATTCTTTGAAATTTGATGTAAACGAAGTCACATAACTGTGCGTCACCTTGTCCAAAAACCATTCTTAACATCAAAGGTCTCAAATACGTCGTTACCGACTTTGATGGAGCATGGAGCGTTCCCGAAGGACTTCTTGTCTTGATATGTTCTTTTTACCTAATGGTGGAACTTCTATACGTTATTTTTGGAGTACAACCTCTCAAAGACTTTGACCGAGCTTTTCTGTTGTTTTTTTTTTTCCTCATAGTAACTAGCAGCTCTCGTCCTTGATTGTCGGCATTCTAAGTCAAACGAAGGATTTCTTTAGGTGACACCTAGCGCGTTAATTACAGAGTGTCTAAAGGCATATTGGCGGCGATACCACTGGTCTGCGGTACTTGATCCTGGAGGGATTCCTAATGCTCACAGGCACTAGTCTCTTAAGGATGAGATGAGATATCCCTCATCGAATTTAGAGAATCAACCCAAAACAAAAAAGATTTAGTACGACTAGAGCTGTAAAGAGACTATCAGGGCTAGCGATCTGTTTTTTTGTCCTAACAGACAAACCAGACAGAAGAAAACAAAAAAAAGTTAAAATTATCCAGGAATGGCTAAAAGTCCCAAAGAAAAGCTAAAAAATACTACAATGTTCAAAAACTCGTTCGTAAAAATTATTAGGAATTCTGCCTCGTCCTCCAACGTCCACTTGCTCAACACGTCTAGATTGTGCTTTATATCCGGTTTCACTTGAGTGGATTGAATCTCCAATAAGACAATTCCACATTCGCACTCGCGAAGTAGCAAAACTACTTAAAGATCTTAACATTCACAAATCCGCTGATGGGACATTGAACGTTCTTCTGAAGAGTTGCCTTCCATGCTGTCAAAATCAATGCATGCGAATTTTCATCAATCCTACTCTTTAGGTTCATTCAATTCAAGTTGCCTTGGATGGTTTCAAGTAAAAGAAATGCTGGTATGCCCCAAGGCTCCGTTCTGTCCCGCGAAATTCTTTAAATCTTCAATGATGATTTCTGGTCTGATACTTCTTAACCAATATATTCCTTTGCTGACGACAGTACTCTCTGCCTTTCATATTCACATCCCTGCTCTTTTGTTGTAGAGCGATAATGGCAACTTAACCAATTCGAAAATAATCAACACAGTAAAATTTAATTCTTCGAAAACACAATGTTGTCTGATGTCGTTAGAGCGAAATTTGAACACCCAGTCACTACCCATGAATGCATGCATTTGCATTTTCGGTACGCATGTGTCGGACAACCTTCGATGTCGTTGCCACAAGTGATGTGAAATTTTTAGGTTTCCTAAAACGATGGAAGAAATAGTTCAATCCCTCTGATCCGGCATCCATATATAAGGCGTTCATCTACCTAAAATTGTAGTACAATGCTCAAATTTGGTGGTGTCCTACATTTTCCTTCATTTACATTTTCTAAATAGGATTAAAAAACGTGCGATAGAATTTATAGTCGATGCCGACATTACACAGTCAATGAGCTCCCTTGGACACTGACGTAATGTCTTCTGCCTTACCTTGTTCCATCGCTATTTTTACCAGCAGTGTTCAACCGAAATTGCTGTAGCATTACGCACCTTCATACCTTCAACCATAACACCTGTTTTGATATGAATATTCATCAGTCCACCCTCAAACCCATTTTCAGATATAAACTAAAATATTGTGATTCTTTCTTGATACAAACAACTCTCTTTTGGAATTCCAAGTTTAGCTCTAGTCATTATAACCTGCAAACATTCAAAACCAACGTTCATCGGTACCTCTCATTCTTTTCTCCCTAATTTTTCACCACTCGTGTTTGGTCCAAATACTGGCCAATATTGAGGACTACTGGTTTGATGCAGAGTGCATACGAGCATATAAGTGAAAACACCTCTCTTATGAAGAGCGCTCCATATGATGAAAGGCAAGGAGCAAGAACTCGTTCGTTATTCGAGGAAAATTGGATGAAGAAATGGTTCTAGAAATAATGTTTAAATATCCATTAAAAGGTTATCAAGGCAAAAAATCCGAACCAGAAAATACGGAAAACCAATCCTGCAGTCTTTAAAACGATCAATTCTACCAGGACGATGAAAGACGAGATTTTTGTCCTCGTGACTAATATGTAAATAAAGCAAAATCTAAATTTATGCACAACAAGACTGCCAAGCTATTGTAAATTGTCTATCACTTAAATGAAGAAGGAAATTAGCTATGGAAGAGCATACACAAAATCTTTTTTAAAAGATAGTTGGATGAAACCTGCCTAAGTTATGGAGTACCATATCGTTTGACCGATCCAGAGGAAACAGAAAGGAGACCCACTTAATTTGGTCTGTGACCTTAACATCGTGTCTAACTTACTCTGTGAAGCCCTGTATCTATTTGTCAAAAATTTAATAAGTTCCTATCAGAGCTGTCAGTGGGTCGATATCAGAGTACAGCAAATTCTTAAGAAAGTTGAAGGTAATCCAATCCATATGTCAGTATCTAAGTCTAAGGTGATGAACTATATGGACAAGGTTTGTCACTAGGATCATGATTGAGAACAGCCTTGACGAGACCTTTGGTGTGAAATAGTTTTTAAATAGGGTGATTTGCCGTCTTGTGACTTCTTAAACATCACATTTGAAACAAAATGTGGAAAACGCCCAAGCCAACATCAGAAGCACCATCATTAAAAGACTGATACTTGCATATACTGATGATATTAGCATCTCGGGCAGAACACAACTATCTGTCATTGGGGCGTTTGCAAATACTGAAACATTATCGGCAAACCTTACCTCAGCCATTCAATGAGGGCAGAAGTAAATTTATGCCGTCAACAAGAAGGCAAGCTAAATATCAGTAATCGAGTATCGCAATAGCAACTACTTTAAGGTAGAAAGGTAGTAAGGCTGCCTTGGTCTGCCTTAGCAATGCTACTTACTTACTTTAGGTGGCGCTACAGTCCGGGGTGGACCTGGGCCTCAGTCAACAAGCTTCTCCAGCCAGCTCGATCCCTGGCTAGCTGCTTCTAGTTTCGCACTCTAAGTTGGCTGAGGTCCTCTTCCACTTGCGTGCGCCACCTGAGTCTTGGCCTTCCTCTACTGCGCTGTCCCTCGGCGGCGGATTCGAAGACTTTTCGGACCGGAGCATTAGTGTCCATGCGCTCTACATGACCCAGCCATCTCAGTCTTTGGATCTTCACTCTTCTGGCTAGGTCCATGTCGCTGTACAGTCCATACAGTTCGTAGTTGTATCTCCTCCTCCACTCACCGTCAATGCAGACGGGACCGAAGATCACCCGAAGAATTTTTCTCTCGAAGCAACCAAGAACACTCTCATCCATTTTTGATAATGTCCATGCCTCTGCGCCATAGAGCAGGACCGGGATGATTAAAGTCTTACAAAGGGTGACTTTGCTGTCCGCGAGAAGGCTTTGCTACTCAATTGCCTTCTTAACCCAAAGAAACAGCGGTTGGCAAGAGTTATTCTTCGCTTGATCTCAGCGCTGGTGTCGTTGTCTGTATTTATAGCGGAGCCTAGGTGGACAAAGTCCTTAACTACCTCAAAGTTATATCTGTCGAGGGTGACGTTCTGTCCAAGACTTCGGTGTTGGTTGTCCTTTTTGCTTGACAGCATATACTTGGTCTTGCCCTCATTGACCGCTAAACCCATTTTCGCCGCTTCCGTCTCAATACTCGCGAAAGCGCCACTTACATCACGCTGTTTTCTTCCGATTATGTCAATATCGTCGGCGTATGCGAGTAGTTGGACGGACTTTTGAAAGATAGTGCCTCTTGTGTTTGCTCGTGAGTTTTGCACTATTCTTTCAAGTACGATGTTGAAAAAATCGCATGACAGCGCATCGCCTTGTCTAAATCCTTTCTGGACATCAAAAGTCACGGTGAGATCTTTACCGACCTTGATGGAGCAGCGTGCATTCTCCATCGTCATCCAGCACAGACGGACGAGTTTGGCAGGGATGCCAAAACTAGACATTGCTCTATATAGCTCGTCTCCATAGATGCTGTCATACGCGGCCTTAAAATCGATTAATTGGTGGTGGGTATCGATCTGAAGCTCATGGGTCTTCTCCAAGATCTGCCGAAGTGTGAATATCTGGTCGATGGTGGACTTTCCTGGCCTGAAGCCACACTGATATGGACCTATCAGGTTGTTGACGAACGGCTTCAGGCGTTCACACAATACGGCGGATAAGATCTTATATGCGATGTTAAGGAGACTGATGCCTCTGTAGTTGGCGCAGTTCAGAGGGTCTCCTTTCTTGAGAATTGGACAAACAATGCGGAGGTTCCATTCATCGGGCATACTTTCGTCCGACCATATTTTACAGATGAGTTGGTGTATGCTCCTTACCAAGTCATCGCCTGCCGCTTTGAAGAGCTCGGCAGTCAGGCCATCCGCTCAAGCAGCTTTGTTGGACTTAAGCTTCGATATTGCTATCTTCACTTCATCCAGGTCGGGTGGACGGAATTGTTGGTCATCATCGTCCAAGTTGAAAGGTTGATTCTGCCTGACAGCGGTATTTGGTCCGTCATCGCCGTTATACAGTCGGCAGAAATGATCTTTCCAAATCCTCAGCATTGACTGCGATTCTACTACGATGTTCCCTTGTTCATCTCTACAGGCTTCGGTTCGGGGTTTGTTTCCGCGGCATGTTATTTGTACCTTTTGGTAAAACTTCCGAACCTCATTCCTGGAGTAGCATCTCTCAATTTCCTCGATCGCGCGCTTCTCATGCTCTTTCTTCTTCCTCCTGAGAAGCCGGTGCTCGTCTCTCCTCTTCCGCTCATAGAGTTCATGAGCAGCTCTGGTCTTTCTAAGCAGCGCCGCGTTATATGCATCTTGCTTAGCTGCATGTGCTTTCCGGCATTCATCATCGAACCAGGGGTTTCGTTGTGGTGGACGAGTGAAACCCAGCACATCAGAAGCGGCATCTCTGATGGCGTTTTGGCAGTGTTTCCAATGGTCTTCGATGCTTGATGCTGGCGGCATTGGACCTCTTAAGAGATTAAGAGACACTCGATCGGAGAAGGAGTTGGCGATCTCTTGCGATTGTAGCCATCTGACGTCGAATTTTCTCACAGCATTAGTTTGTCTTGGCGTAGTTTGGGATTTCCGCAACCGTACCTTGACTACAACAAGGTAGTGGTCCGAGTCGGCGTTGGCTCCTCGGAACGTACGGACATCCATAATGCTGGAGGAGTGTCTTGCGTCGATCGCAATGTGATCAATCTGGTTGACTGTTGATTGATCAGGAGTTCTCCTAGTCCCCTTGTGTATGTCGAGATTTGGGAACCGCGTTCTAGCCATGACAATGTTTCGCCCCGGCGCAAAGTCGATGAGCCTGAATCCGTTATCGGAGGTGGTGTTGTGCAGGCTATATTTTCCGATTGTTCCACCAAAGATACCTTCTCTTCCTAGCTTTGCATTAAAATCACCGAGGACAATTTTAATTTCATAGCTAGGGCATTGCTCGTAGGTCTTGTTAAGGAGCTCGTAGAAGGCATCCTTGGTGTCGTCATCTTTCTCCTCTGTGGGGGCATGTGCGCATATGAGGCTAATGTTGGCGAATTTAGCCTTGATGCGGATTGCTACGAGGCGCTCGCTCACATGCCGGAAGCTGAGGACTTCTCGTCTTAGTCTGCCTCCGACAACAAATCCGCATCCAAATAAGCGCTGCTTTTGCCGTCGATAGCAATTGCCGTAGTAGATATCGCAGTTTTTCATCTTCTTTTTGTCCGGCCCATCCCATCGCATTTCTTGGATGGCGGTTATGTGTGCTTTGCAGCAGTCTAGGGCCTCCGCTAGTTGCTCGGCTGCACGTGGTCTATTAAGGGATCTAACATTCCACGTGCATATCCGAAGCTCATTGTCCTTAAATCGTTTGCGTGGGTTGTCAACAGTAGATCCGTCCATATCCGAGGCTTGTTGATGCTTCGTAACTTCTTGTTTTTTTAAATGGCCGGGCGGTTACCCCGGCGGCACAACCGCCAACTGGAAGACCAGTTCCATTTTGAGTTCCCCTAGGACGAGGGGTCGGTTACACCGAAGCCAGTAACCCGTTCCGGGATGTGAGTGCTGCCGTTGGCCCTTATAGGGCTCGTCCGCCACCATCTCTTTTCCAAGACCCTGACTAAGTCCTGGAAATCCTTTCCGGCCTGAGCTCCAAATATGTCGGAGTAGCCCGGATAAGGTCTTGTTTTGTTTTTCCGACACTAATCCTGGTTAATGGCGCAGGAAACTCGTCATTTGCCCCCTTCACTTCGCAACCTCTAGTGAGATTCCCAGATAGCGCCACGGGTAGGCGTGAAGTAGGACTTATTAGCAGAGCTGCAAGATGTTCGGCTGCAGAGGCTCATTCTCGTCATTTAAGGAACCAGCACCTGTCGGAAGATACTACTTCTACGAGGCCTTATACTAATCGTTAGCCTTAGCAATGCTATTATCCCTAAAATTGACAATCGCTTATTGACCTCAGAAGGCAATTTGGTTATAAGACCTGATGAAGAGTCCATCAGAGCTTTATCTCTCCGTTTCTGCTCCATTGTGTAGAGAAATTGACGTTAGCAAAGACCAGTGAAGCAGTAATTTCTTCCTTTGCATGCAATTATTCAGACTATTTGCGTCGACGGGCTTCGAAGAAGAGGATATAGCATAACAATTCGAGCTGTGAAGCGATATCGAACTGAAGAGAATAAGAAAAACAGAGATGATTTAGTCACTAAAAGCGAATAAACACGACCTTCCTGAAGGGTCTATAAGTTTCACCTGCCAGAAAAATGCAAACGGAATCCAACTTTAAGCGCGAAACAGGGGGAATTGATGGTCAAACACTGCTTTTACTAGAGAGGTTTGTTAGTTGAAGACCAGTTCTTAAAGAGAATTAATATCTTCTTCATTATAAGTACCGATGGACGGACGATTGTTTGGATCTTAATTTCATTAAGGAGTGCCATCGTAAGAATTTACCCGCTCTCATTTCGAATTTACTTCCAAAAATTACAGAAAAATCACTCAAATTGCTCTTTTTTGTAATGCTGAGAATGCTTCTATTATTTTTAAATTTTATGTCATTTCTGTTTGGTAGTTAACATAATAAACATGGAATCTGAACTGGATGTAAGAAAAAATATTATTTAGTGTCACTTAGCACATCCAAGGTTGACGTATGCAAAAATCGCAAAGAAACTAAAAGTTAATAGGAAAACGGTTGCTACTGCTATTAAGAATTATAAAGAGATCCTGTCAGTTTTATGAACCCAAAAAAAGGCCACCAAGATTTCGAGGCTTCTTGAAAAAAATCCGAACATTTCCGAACGTACGAGTAATTTGGCAAAAAAAGCAGAATGTTCAAATTTTTCTAGTTCATAAAGCGAAGCGAAATACGGGCTTGAAATCATACAAAGTCCAAAAGGTTCCAGATCGGAACGCCAAAAATAATTTGGATGCGAAACAACGGGCAAAACGTTAGCAATCAAATTTTCATGCATTGTAATGGGTGATGAATCGTATGTTTTTTTGCTGATTTCAACCAGCTTCCGGGGCAGGCATTCCATACCGCCAAAAGTAGAGGAAATGTTGAAGCAAAGTTTCGAGCCCAACCTAAACCAAAATTAAAAAAAAAAAAAATTTCTTGTTTGGCAGGCAATTTGTTCTTGCGGGCTCTGAAAGCCAAACTTTCATCACAACTGACTCAATAAATGGCGAAATTTATGTAAATGAGTGCCTGCAGAAGTGCTTCTTCTTCTTCTTACAACAATCATCGAGAACTCCCCTTATTTTGGCCTGATCTTGCGTCATTTCACTATAGAAAGAGAGCGATGGATTGGTATGAGTTAAACAACTTTTCGGTGGTTCCCAGAGAGGCCAATCCTCCGAATTCGCCAGAACCTAGGCCAATTGAAAGATATTGGGCCCTGGTCAAAAAAGAGTTAAGGGCCCTCAAAAAAAGCTGTCAACACCCCGGAAAGAATTCAAAAAATGCTGGAAAAATAGCTCTAAAAAGGTGACAGTTGAGACCATAAAAACAATAAAGGAAGGTGTTCCTGAAAAAATTACAAAAATTTGCTAAAAATAAAGTTTAATTTTTTTTGTTAATTTTTACAGATTGAGAGACATGAAATAAATGTTTTAATTTTTTGTAATTTTTTAAGTTCTATTTTTACTGTATTTTTTATTAATTTTCGGTGGAAACATTTTTTCGATGGCACTCCTTCATCTTATTTTGTTCCCATTGACTTGTAACCCGTCTAAAATCCTTATCCATCTGGTAGATATTTAGCTTAATAGTTTGGTAGTTTGCTGAAAATAGCGCATTGCGTTTGGAGATCTCATCTCCCTGACTTCTTATGGGAATCTGATCATGTAGATACGATTCTCTTGACACAGTGTGAAAAGCTAAAATTTATAGAACTGACATCAAATCAAAACTTGGTATAATGCATCCCTTGTGTTTCAATATCAAATATTCATAGATGAAATGTGTACAGGTTTGTTTCTCATTGATGGAAGCTAAGGGTATGCATTACTATCGAAAGCATACTTCTAAATCTGAACAATAATTAGCTAGAATAGATTTTTTGATAATAAAAAACTTAATTGCAAGCTTCGAACATATTTGTAGGACTACCTCGACTCATGTTGTTACCACTGGTTTCGCAGTTAATAATTAGAGCTCATGCATTTATCTAAAGATACCTACCTATGCGTGCCTCAAATCCTTTATGACAAGGAAAAAAAATCGCTTTACCAATCTAAAAAGTCATAATTTCCAATTTAATAGGAAAGTACTCAGTAACTACAGTCCACTAACTGGCTAAGCATTCGTTTCAGTACGAGTATTTCACGATTCTTGTCATTAAGCATAGAAATGCTAAAAGGAATTGCAATTTTAATTGCACTCAACGATTTGCTTCCAACTATGAGGATACCATGGTACCCCCTGGCCGGTTAACATTAAGTTTTAATGGATTTTTTGCCTTATCAATGGAAACAACCCCACCGGTGCAGTTAGCTGTCACGACTGCGATAAAACGATGAAATATAGTCGTAGAGGCCGACATCCCTTAATCAACTTTACCCAAGTTGACCTATGTGCGAACACTTGTAATTGCTTCCGCACGCAAGCTTATTACTGACAATGCAACTGGCAGCTGCCAGTTGGCCGTAACCAGCTGCACCTTTGAACGAATAAATAAACTTCAACTTCAACCCTATTCCTTACATTGCTTACTTCCAGATTCAGACGATTCGCCTGGAGTTTACTTGCGTGATGACTTTCTTGGCGGACCAACAGAACTGCGAGCACCCACTGCCGAAAGAGCTGCCCTCTTCTTGGATGCGGCTTTAGCTGGACGACCCCAGGGAGGACTTGAGCCCGCCATGATATTCACATTGCATGTCTATCAGTATAGTTTGTCGCGAAAAGGTGGAGGTAAGTTGAGAAATCATAAAACGACCAAGTCCAACCAATTAGCATGATTGATGACATGGTAAGGCGTCACTTTTGTTTTCACCCTCTCCATCTCTTGAATCTTTTGACAGTTGCTGGTGGACGAAGTCGTTTGCATCTAATCGATTTGGGTGGTTGTGCGAATCGAAATGGCGGCCTACCACTATCCGGAATCGGCAATATACTCCTAGCGATATTAAGTGGTCAACGTCATCCACCAAATAAGGATCATCCCTTGACGCCACTGTTAAAAGACTGCCTTGCACCGTTAACATGTCATGTCGCCATTATGGCACACGTCTCTCACACACAGGTACGTACGTATTCACGTATTCGTAAGCTCATTAGCAAAAGCATTCACATCCAAAACTGATTTGTCAGTACCACTAGTTGTGCATGCATGGTGTATGGTAGCTTTCAATTGTTTCAACTGTTCCTTGTGTTCTTTCAGACTCATTCGGATGCACTAACGACAATCCAATTAGCCTCAAGGATACACAGGATGCGGAGACGGAAACATCGTTTCCCAATTTCATCGGATAAAGCGCTCGGCGTTAATGCAGGTATAAATCAGAGATGTGTCCAAGTTTTAGTCCTGCTCCAAATAAAACAGACCACACTACCATGGGAGATACGAATTGTTGGAATTGTTCCAGCAGTTGGTCATCCCTTGGTGGTAGTGTAGTTTGTATAGTATTGTAGATTCACACAAAGTGCTATTGTCTATCTCAGCCTCCAATAAACGTGCAATTTTAGGCCATCAATCTGCCGGCTCATCTGAGGGACCCGATCCATCAAGTTCTGATTTATCGGCCGATACAGTCATTTATATGGGACCGTGCGACGATGCAACGGACGGCGAACATCCTCCTGTGTATTTACCATCGCTGAGCAGTGGTGACAATCGATGTGCCATGAATAAGGTGCTGAAGGGTAGCGGTGCTGAGAAGCCAACTGGAGTTGGAGTCGGAACCGGATCTGGATCGACATCAATGTCTAAAATTCCAGCTAAAAAGGGTACATCTCAGAAACGTAAGTACCTACAGAGAATGGCTTTTGTTTTTCAGATTTGAATAGCAGTGTGGAACAGTGGGGATCATAAGTTTGACAATGGGCAATGAGAAGATACTGGTTAGGCAAGGTTGTAAGGATAAAAAAGATAAAAGAGTACTCGTATACTCGTAGCCATTTAATGCGATTTGATGAATTGTAAAACAATGGGTTGGAAGTTTGGATTTTTTTTAAAATCAGTTCACAGCTATTTCATTTGGTTTGAGCTTCCGATTTAACAGCTCATCGAGCAATTTTTTCTTGAGAATAGATGCAGCTGGAGTATCATTGATATACTCATCAGGTAGAGATTAAAAGGGATATACGTCCTTCTGCTGTTAGTGGCTGCTACTTTTGGAGAGGCCCAAGCAGTACTTAGTCTATTTTTACTCCAACCGTATTTAAGGCATAATTTGGTGTGTACTCTTCACAACATCATCTTCCGCCCTCAGTACCAACATCTTTGCTCAATTTAAGCAGAGGTTGTAGCTAAAGGTGGCTGTAGCAACCAAGTAGCACTAGAATGTGTCATTCTGTTGAACCCAAATTTGGATATGGCTTTGCTCTTTTCGTTTAAGTCGGTTGCACGTTCTGCCCAACAGAAAAATGCTTGCTGATCGTTATTGGTATTAAATGTCTGCGGAAATGGTTCCTTTCTACCCTCATCACTGAATGCCAATTAATCTCCAGGTTCCTTTGTCCATACTTGCATATTAAGCGAAAGCGTTTCTTTTCCTTTTTCGTAAAATTTAGTTTCTTTTTTTCTTTGATTTCGATCTTCTCATCTTCTTTTTCTTCTTACTGAGAGGCCGATACTCGTTCTTCTTTGGTTGTTTGTAGAGGTTACTAGCAAATATAATTCCTCTTCCTATTTCTCCGGAATCGCCATCCCTCATTCATCGTCGAACCACGGATTTCGTAGTAATTGTCGGATTTTATAGGGGCCGCGACTCCAATAGCTCATGATACCTCTGCCATCGGATTCCATGACAAGAAGATGAAAGTGCAGGGCGTCAAGCAAGGTCAAATAACATTTAATCGGCAAGAGCTTGGTGGTTTCTACATCCTCAAAGTACTGGGTCTTCCAATTGGGACTTCCGAACTTTGACAGTTGATAGCGGCCATATTGTTAAAGCTACATCTGTCAAATTAGCTGTCATTTATTCAGTCTGTCTTGCCAAATCACCATGCATGGATATAGCGTTTAACAACACATACAAATGATAAAATTGTTTTCTCAAAATGAGTGTTCTATTCTGTTTGAGTCCATTGGTTCAGTAAACGATAACCCGTACGTCGACGAAACACAAGATCGGCCGAAAACATCGCCGCTGTCCGTGAGAGTGTGCAGGAGAATCCCAGCCAGTCGATTTTGCATGGCTCACAAGAACTTGGACTTTCGCAGACCACAGTTCGGCGAATTTTGCTTCGTGTCTTTGGCATGTACCCGTACGAAATTCAACTGACCTAAGAGCTGAAGTTTGACGACCATAGACAACGACTTGTGTCCGCTAAACGCGCTCTGGAGCAGCTGGAAATTGACCCTAATTTTCATCGAATAATCAGCTTCATGGATGAGGTCCATTTCTGCATGAATGGGTTGTCGAATTTGGGACAATATCAATCCACACGAAATCCAAGAGTCAAGTTTATTCAAAAAAAGTCACTGTTTGGTGTGAATTTTGGGCTGGACCGAAGACGCCAGCCCATATTTCTTTGAGAATGACGTTGGTCAGGCCAACCGTAAACGAACTGCATTAAAGGTCTATGATTACCAACTTCTTTTTGCCTAGATTAGAGGATATGGACACCAACGACATGTGGTTTCAACAGGACGGCGCTACATGCTCAGCTCAGGACACATTGGAAATTCGGCACTAGCAATTCGAGGGCTTGGTCATCTCGAGTCGAGGTGATGTGAACTGGTCACCGAGATCGTTAGACCTTTTCTTGTGGGCTTTTCTGAAGTCGCAGGTCTATGCGAATAAGCTACAAACCACAGCGGCCCTCAAAGCCAACATAACCCATGCCATCGGTCAAATTCAGCCTGAATTATGCGCTACAGTCATGGAGAATTAGATATTTCGAAGGACCAAGGTGGTGATCCGACTCTCTGCCTGATATGTAGACATGCGGAAAGGTAGAGGAATGCATTTCGTCGATTGCAGTGTTATTAATTTCTGTGGTGACCAGAACACCTTTAGGTTCACTTTTAAATGTGGGAATGTGGGGATCATATGTTTAATACGATGACATATCTTTCCGCAGCGAAGGTAATGAACCAGTCTGTTGATTGAAATGATGTCATGAAGTTTATATGTACTAGTGCGCTACCAAATATGTCCTCTTTTCTATGCATTGAAAATGAGATTAAGTATATGTTTTGTTGAGGAGTCCTTGATGCCGACACTTGGCAAACAGGCAATGTGTCGGGGCTTACTCATCACTAAACATGCAAAAGAATGAGTACAGATGCAAATGAGCCATTGTTTTCTACATTCCATCGAGAATCGACAAGGACAAGGACATTGTCTCGGTTGTCCTGCACAAAGGAGAGGTTTCGCGGAAGCTAAAGTCAAGGAAGCAGACCTTCAAAGTATGGGCAATATGGTCAGCAATATTATGTGAAATGGAGAAAAGCTTTTTTGTTGCACTTTATAAAGGCAAAGGCTACACGAGAAATTGCAACAATTACCCAACGGCAAAATATGGAAAGATATTACCGAGCGCAAGATATGGATTCCCCCTTTGACAAACTGAACCATTTGCAGGCGCAAAGATTCAGACAAGGAAGAACAATAGTCAAGAAAACTTCTCCGGGACCAGGACCATTTGCATTTTTGAGTGGCAAGAATGCTTGAAAATGCCAGTGAAGAAACGAAATTTGATTTGCTTGGAGTCTCAACAACCCTAAAGAACGCCGTCAAAAATGTTTTCTTCACCCAAAAGCCAGTGAGATGTGAGATTTTTGCGCGATTAAGAAACAGTGTTTGCGAAAGTGTATTTCCGAGGAATCGATTCAAATTTCATCTGCCACTGCTGCAGCTATTTTTCGGGAACAACAAAAGAATAACACACATTTAGAGTCTTGACTATTTCATAAATTAATTGATTACTGCGTGTTGAGGCATTCCCTGGATACCTCACTCTCCGCTTTGTTTTGATATTCCATGTTGAAAAGATAGAAATTGGTTGTATGACCAAAAGCGTGAGGAGATGGAACGATATTGGCTGCCTGACCACCGAAACATTTGCATAGCCATTTCCAAACTCAAGCAAGAGGTTTCTGGGATATTTGATCCACTTAGAAGATTCAATCAAATGGAACTCAGTACTTTAACCTTAGTTTACCACTTTCGAAACAAGACTATGGAGACCTTTATATCAGGGAATTGCAACACTTTAGAATGTCCACGCTCAGCTCAATTTAGACAACGGCACCAACACTGAGGTCAAACGAAGGAGTACTCGAACAAAAAATGTGACCCTACATAAGGCCTTAATGGTCACTGTCCTGCTCAATGGTACAGAGGCATGGATTTTATCAAATAAGAATGCTCTTGGACGCTTTGAGAGGAAAATTCTTCGTGTATTTTTGGTCCTTGTTGGCTGGGGGCTAGGTCCACCCTGAAAATCGAATAGCAATTGCAAAACGACTGGACGATTACAAGTTGGATTCGCGGGGATTAATTTAAACTCAAAAATATACTCCTGCGCTTGAGCATCACTAAATCTTTGATGGTGTAGATGGATGCTGGAATTTTTTTCACATTTTTGGGAAATGAACCTTACACGGGTTTACTCAGCTGTAAGGTCCTAGCCTCTACCAGACCCCCAAAAACGCCGTAATGGATCCAGCAATGAATCACCTCTAGCTAGTAATAAATGTTTCCGTTTGGAAGCACCTTGGTTGCCCAATAAGCATCTTCTCATGTAGTAACTGCCAAATCCAGCTACACCAAGGAATTCTTACAAATCGCCTTTAAGAAGGGTTGATTAAACTTCTTCTACAGTCTTGACACAATCTAGATATTCTTCCTACCAGATGGGGACAAGACTCTCCTAACCTTCCTCTCCTTCACTGACGACTCTTGTTCTGATTCTAGGGATTTGGATTGTTCTCTTAGTACACCGCAAGGTGGCCTAGATTCGTTGCGTAACTATATGACGGCCTTCCCCACGAGCAACTGACAAAATGACTTTGCTGTCTTGGATGCTAACTAAGATTTGCACTTTTCTAAAGAAAATATCTCTACCCAATCTCCACTCGTGGCTTGTGTACATATCAATATCAGCACACTATTTTTCTTCCACTTTTCAACCTCAGATTCCCATCACGAATTATCATTCCTACTCGTGAATAGATCTGCTTTGTCCTCCGCGTGTACAACATAAGACTTTATATCATAACGTTCATCCCATCTCAGTCTACGATGTCCTTCCTTTCTTTCATGGAATACTTTCTAGCCCCACTGTAATCCACTGCTACCATCATGACAATTTATTTAATTTTTCTTTTCCGGAACAGCTCAAAGCCCAGTGGTGGCCAACCGAACGGATAGTTTAAAACGTAACCATCACAATACAAGCTCCAGTCCTACACCTCCAAATGTCAGCTCCACAGCTGGCTCCAACGACCAAACCACAATTCCCGCTCAATTCTTCTCTCCAGTTCATAGTCTGAAAACAATACCACACTCAGCATCATCACCGAAAATCGTTGCCGGCACACTGCGACATGGTGGCTTGAGTAAAGGTTCCAATGTACCCACTCCCAAGGGTTCACCCCTACGACGACCGGCAACTGGTAATGCCTCTTCAATTCCTTCTACCGTCAATCCTGATAGTCCATTGAGACAAATCACCGAAGAGCAATGGATTGATGGACCTCGCGTATCCAGAGCTAAGGTTGCCGAAGCTAGACATCTCATGCGAGAGATTAACCATGTCAAACAGTGCGAAACGTGGGTAGATGGACCAAAGTCTCAATCAGCACGGTCACTGACCGCAGGTAATTTACCATCTACTCCAACGCAGACAGTCGGCTATGGATTTATGGACTCGCATAAAAAGACTATGATCCGGCAGTGGGTGGAAAATCAATCATCGCAGGTCTTCCAGTCATCGGCTGCCTCTTCACCAACCCATCAGGGTCAACAACAAATGCAGATGCAACAACAGCAGCAGCATTTGAGAAATCTTACATATCATTTGGCGCAGCTGAAGCAAAAGTCTGAAGATGACCAGCATTCGTTTGAGAGTAACCTGGAGATGGTACATCCTATAGGGCCAGGACTGACGACAGCGATTAGTACGACAAATGCATCAGCGCCAGCAGAGATTTGCGGAGTACGCAGTGGCGGCTGTGGTGGTAGTAGTGCCAAATCCCATATTCACAACCAGCATAGAGATGAGACTGACTTACATTCGGAGAGATCGATGAGATCGTATGGACATCAGGATAACCACAGCGGTGGGCAGGATGAGGAGGATCAAGATAGTGGGCCATCAGAAGTGCCTCCAGCGTTGCCACTGATTGAACCTCTGGGATCGAGAGAGATTTCTCATGAGAGTTTGCATAGGATAATTTCAAGGCATGTGTCCAGAGAGAGTCTACTTATGCAGCAACAACACCATCAGCAACAACAGCAACATATGATGCATCAGCAGAGTAGCTATGGGATGTCGGATTGTGGTTTGCAAGTGACTGAGGAGGAAATCGCAAGAACCATGGGCGGGTAAGTTGTTGACTTGTGTGTGAAATGGAATGCAAGCTTCATGTGTTTGATTTTAGGGAACACCCTTTGGCTGCGTTAAGTCATTGCGATATGTCAGTGGTGTCTAGTTTTCATGTGGGCGGAGATGCGTTCAGCGATTGTGCAATGGGTGAAAGAACGAGGTAAGTTGTTACAGTTGGAATGGTGAAATCCATTAGATTCAATACGATTTTGCATCGATAGGAACCAATTTGATCAACTGGCGCGTCTTCGAGAGATTTTCACATCTCAACTGGCTATGGCTGAGGTAACTCCTGTCTTCCGAGTAGGATGCGATGTCGGTAGTGTGTACAGTGAACCAGCGTATCGATTCAATACAGGTCCTGGAAGTGTGTGTAGTGAACCACCATATCGACCACCTAGTCCTCGGTAAGTTACAAGTTTTATTTTGTCTAAGTGTACTCGTATCTCTTTCCGTCTTAATCACATCGGATGTAACAAAAATTTTTGTTTTTGTCTGTTCTTAGGCAACCATCCCGCAGTCCCAGTCAGTGTTCTCTACCCAGCTTGAATGGTATCATGCAAATAGCTGGTATGGAACAGTATGCCTCTCTACGACATCCCGATGGTGCATCTGATCCTAATATTCCAAAAACCGAAAAACCATTCACCGAAACCGAAGAAATCACTGAGGTTGACGAAAAATCTGCCCTTCTCTCCAAGCGTCCATCTATGGAACATGACCACCTAACTGCCCTACCGATTAGTGCCCAAAGTCAACTACCCCTTCTGCCATTGAATACATCATCTGAAGCCTACGACAGCGGTCATGACTCTTCAACTCCAAGAACCTCCAAACACTCTGGCATTTCTCGGCGAGCCGAAAGCGGATATCACAGTGTTGCCACTGTTCGAGATAGTGATGAATCTAGTTTCACTTCCGGCCTCTCTAAGGAACACAATCGGATTGTGGTGAAGAAGAAACGACAGGACAAGTCCTTGTGCAATTGGTTAATGAATCCATTCACCTGTACGTATCCAGAGACTGAAGGTGAGGTTAGTGATTTTTAAAAAAAATCCACACACACACATACACCCCCACACATAAACCACAAAGGTGTTAATGAAAACCACCCACCAAAACGAGTTTAAAAAAAAGAAGCAAAACAGACAGACAAACACTTACTATAGAAATATTTTTTTCATTATAATGGTATCCTTGAAAAGGATGCGATATGAGAATATATTTGTGAATATAAGTACGATTATATGTTTGTATATGTAAAAAAAAAAAACAAAAACAAAAACAAAAATGGTGCGCTTTGTCATTGTCTTATGCTAAAGTATTTTATCATATTGTGCTAACGAATATTTAAAAGGAAGCAATAGCAGCTCTAGCTAAAGCTTTGTAAGCTTTTCTTTTGTTAAAACTAATTTTCAGTTGGAATAAAACTGCGAGCTTTAAGGATCTTTTTTTTTAATTTTTATTTACAGTATATAGTGTTTTTTGTTTAAGGAAAATTTTATTGTTTAAGTAAGGTGAGTAGCTTTACCTTGTATTTTTAAATGTTTTTTTTAGTTAAGCGATGTATTGTTGAAGCTGGAAAGTAAGAGTTTCCCGAAGTAGGAAACAATTTGTAAGCAAGATTGGTGTAGGGTTCAAAACATTTTGGGCCAAGAAGTCTCTGTTTGCTGTCTGTTTGACGTCATATTTGTAATACGATTCTGAAAAATAAATCTCAACGCAGCTCGTTAGTTAAAGCCTAGTCATTTATGCCTTATGGGGCGGCTCTAAGACGTTTAAGGTCATAAACGGGCTCCAGATAGGTATCGGGCTTGACTTAATCACCTTATCCTCGGTTTTTGTACGAGAAGTGAGTTTGACAACATTCAAAGTGCATGATCAATCTGATCGAGAAAGAAACTGATCAGCATCCAGCACCTCAGGAACCTTGTTGTAACAAATTAGTCCATACAACCATGTCAATTGGTTTGTTCGCAATCGAACAGAAAGATAACTCTTCAAGATCATTAAAGAGTGGTTTACCTTAGGCGTTGTGCTTGGTCTAAGTTAGATAAGGGATTATTTCTCATTTGATATTTGCACCTGCGACAGAAGGCATTATATCTTGGCTGTGTGATTCCCTTAAAAGGTAACGGCCATATCTTATCTTGATCTGCTTAGTGGTTTAATTTATCAGTCCATGCTGTCCTTGGTTAGCAACCTTGAGGAAGTATTGTTACATGTTGATCTGAATACTTCCGTCGGAATGCTAGTAAAGTCAAGTAAAGTAAATGCCTGCGCCGACAACGCCGTCCATTTTTAAGCCATCGGTGAAAATTTTCGACTCAAGGTCTTCAATAAACTGGTCCACTCCTCTCTGGTTGGTAATCTTTTGTTTGAAATTTAGAGAGAGTAGCTTGGAAGCGTTTTTAAGATTTTATTGTGTCCATAATAACGAATAGTTCTGTAGTCGAATTCTCTGAGCCGAACTAACCTTATGGCTTGTTCATGGCTATAAGCCGTTTACCGAGAAGTTACCCTATACATGGTATTTCTATTTTGATTTAAGCTATTGTTGGCAGTTCATAGAAGAAAATCGAATAGTTCTCAAAAAATACAACGCATATTTCAGGATCAATGCTCAGGCCATCATACACATTTCTTCTTAAAGGTAGCAAAGCAGCTGTTGACAGTTTTTTTTTTTTTGAGGAGATAAACCACGCATCTTTTGCCCTCAACAATTCTGGTATGCGCTCGATGTTCTCAAGAAGACAAATTGAAACCCTGAAGACCCCAGGAAAGGTTTATGATGGATAGTCTTTTTGATCCATACCCCGGGTAGAATAATCAGCACAAAAACAGTTGCATGCTGTCGTTTCTTGCTTAAAAAGGTACTCTAATGAGACCGCATTCGGTTACCGATTCTTTTCTCATCATGGTATTGCCCTACATTAGCCGACTAGGCTTCTGCCGAATTGAAAAGATAAATATTGATTTTTCTTAGATATGTTGTCTACAACCAACGTGAGATTGTCACCAGGGATGCGTCCCTATAGGGAGTGTAAAATCCGACTAATTTGGTTACTTTTAGCACTACTTTCTAGGGAATGAAATCTTAACAAGCTTCGTTAGTCAGATTGAGTATTGTTTCAACTTTTATATCTCGATAGACAGATATTGCTTGTGTACTGATAGTCTTGATCAATCTGTTTGATAACGTGCCGTAGTCTACTGTAAAGAAATTTCCATTTCGTCTCGGGTCACAAATTTATTTTCAGCCTTTCGCTTTTCTACTCGTATCCACAGGCTCTAGGTCAGGTGATCTGCATAAGCTGATGGCTAGCTTCTTAGATTCGATGTAACATGGCAAAGTACATATGTATTCGTATCAACCAAAGTTTGAATTGAATTTACCTCTTAATGGCATGCTCACAGCTTTGAATATGGTACCAGCACTGTTGTCCTTATCCAGTTACGATTTCTGCTTTCAATGCAGCATAGTGCTTCATTCTTAAGGTTTTAACATTTTCGTCACGATTAACTCTCGCAAAAATTTTGTCGAAATCAAGTATTGTCTTCTTAAATGACCTAAGTTACTACATTCTGTGGTTAGCTTCCACTTCAAACAATAACTTCGACCTCTAAAGCCCGTCAACGTAAACGGAACCTAACCTTTGAGGGATTTTTCTCCAAAACAACTAAGAATCTCTTCGATAGAATCCATGTAGCAGCGTCATAAAGCAGGAATGGGATTATCAGGAGAGTCTTCTTAATTCTTTGGGATAGGGCCTAACTACTCAATTGCCTTCTTAGCCTAAAGAAACAGTGATTGGCAAGAGTGATTCTTGGCAGAATTTATAGCAGAGCCAAAGTAGACAAAGTCCCTTATTACTTCGAAATAACAGCTGGCTACTGTGACGTTTTGTTCCATTCGTCGATGTTGCATGTCCCTTCTTGTTGATAGAATATACTTAGTTTTGCCTTTATTTGACGTCAAACCTATTTTGGCAGCTTACGTTGGAATATTATTGAACGCACCGGTTATAGCCCACTAAATTCTCGAAATTACGAGTATGTTGATACCATTGGCGGCATACGCTTGCAGTTGCACAGACTTTTGACAGATTGTGCCTCCGGTGTTCGCTTTTGATTTTTGCACAATTGTTTGAAGTCACAGGACAGCGCGTCGCCTTACTTGAAACTTTTTTTGACGGCAAAAGCCGCGGTTAAGTCGTTAGCGACTTTGGCGGAGAAACAATTGTTTTCAATCGTCTTCTGCAACGACAGTCGAGCTTGGCAGGGATACCAAACTAGACATGGCTCTATGTGACTCGTTTTTATCAATGCTGTGATATGTGGCCTTACAATCTATGAAAGGATGGCATGTATCGTTTTGGACTTTTAGGACTTGCCGAAGTATGAAGATTTAGTCAATTGTGAACTTTCCTGGTCCGAAACCACAAAAAGAGGGTGCAACGAAGTTTTTAACAAAGGATCTCAGACGTTCACATAATATGACAGATAAGATCTTGTATGAGATGATGAGGAGACTTATACCTCTATAGTTGGCGCAGTTGAGTGGTCTTCCTTTTAGTGAATCAAGCAAACGATACCGAGATTCCAGTCATCATGCCCACACTCTTGATTTGATGGACTTCAGCTAAGATATTGCTATCCTTACTTCGTTTTGGTCAAATGGAGAACAGTTTCAGTTTCACCTCCCGATGTGACTTCTCCACCTGCACATTATTTCTGGATTACAACCTTCCAATATCTTCGATCGGCCATTACTTGTGCTAATTTTCAAGTCTTTTGGAGAAGCCGCTGTTCTTCCCGTCTATTTTGCTCGAAACATATTTCGAGGTCCAAGGGAAGTCTTTTTAGGGACAGAAATTGTGGTCAAATTGGCCTTCAGATGCAATATTCTAAATTCCTTTGGCGCGACGGTCACGATTTCGGTTCCTCACGCCATAAATATGTCCTTATAACATAATTGTTTAAAAAAAAATCAACAATTATTGGCCAAGAAGGATTTCGACAGAAAAAATTTTCTAAGGATTTATACAATTTCAATTTATTGTCAAAGTGTGTATCATTTCATTTATAAAGGGTTTTTCAATAACGACATATGAATTTTGTATTTAAAAAAACACAGAATACTAAAGGTATCGGGCTGAAATTTATGCCAAGTATAGGACCCATTTTCAATTGAACTTTGAAGTTCTATCACCGATATATGACCTCAGAGGGCACGTTTCCAGCGATCGATTCTTTGGAGTCAATTTTCCAACACTCTTTTACAAATATGGCCCTGAAATTTGGCAATTTCGATTTCGACATTACTCCTGATCTCCTCTAACGTTGTTGGCTCGTTGGCATAAGCTTACGACTTAACGCAAACCCTTAAAAGAAATCCAACGGCGTTAAATCGTATGAACTAGGTGGCCGTCAAGATTATATGATTACCGAAATTCCCCTTCAAAAAATCAACTGTTTGACCAATTGTGTAGCACGCGGTACCATATTTTTGGTCCTAATTATCGCTGATGTCAAGTCCACGCAATTCTGGCCAAAAAAAGTGTTTCAACATGGTAGAATAGCGACCTTCATTGACAGTAACATTGCGATCGTTTTCATCGACAAAGAAATACGATCAAACCTCTGGCAAGAAGTCCACACCACACAGTTACTATTTGTGGATGCAATTGAGTGTCTTTAAGTATATGTGTGATTGTTGCTGTTCAATAACAAAGCCATTAAGCCCAAACTCAGCTTTATTGCTGAAGAAGATTTCTTGAAACTTTTGCAAATCTCAATCGGAGAAGTTTCGGCGGTTCAACAGATCACGACGCCTCAGTTCTTGACTTAATTTGATCTTGTTGGTGAAAGCTAAGATCCTTACACGAAATTCGTCACAATGTGAAGTCAGACATCCCCAAATCCTGTAAACAGCACAGAATCGATTTGACTCGTTTTGAACTGAAGCATTTACGGCTGCAATATTTTCGGTTCTTAGATCGTTGCGCTGTATTACTGACACAAAAACTTTCAATAGTGAATGTGTTGACTCGAATTTGCCAATCGGAGTGTGAAAAATCTGTCTGGTTTGGTGGGACGATTATTACGACCGAATTTAAATTTATTTAAATTGCGGCCAGTGACTCAGAAATTCGGTAGTAATTTTTAATAAATTCCAAACGCAGCTCATTCTGAACTTCACCATGATACAAATGTTAACCTTGACAGACATCTTGACATTGGCAGATCATAAAAAGAGCGGCGGATGTTTTCAATAACAAAATTGTTAGGTCCCCATTAGAAAACCCTTTATTAATGCCGTAGTCATATGTAAGAAAAAACCATTGGCAGCAACATTTTTAATGGGTGGAAAATAAGTGGAATATTTAAAATCAAACCTGTTATAGAAAGCCCTGACTATTGTCGCATGAAGAAGCCCCTTGAAGAAGCATATTTGTACTTATCTTGTTTCCTCTAAGAAAATATTTGAAACCCGGACTTACGGCCGTCAAAACAATATCTTCAATAGTCCTCGAGTGAGGAAATCGAATACCTAATCCACATATTACTCCAGCTGAAACAAATACTTTATTTTTAGTTTTTGAGTTTTAAATGTTAATAAACGAAAAGAAAAGCTTAAAGGAAAGTTAAGTGAAATTTTTATTTGCAATTACTTGTTGAAATGAAATGATTTATAGAAAATAAAAATAAAAATGAAAACACAAACTATTATCGTTAATTATTTTAGCAAAAATATGTATAAAACTTATCGCTACAAATGCAGCTAATTTAAAAAACAAAAAAACAAAAAAACAAAAAACAAAATAATTAAAGCATAGGTGTTTGATAAATAAATAAAAAATAAATGCAGAAAAAAATAAATAAAATATTTCGTTGCCAGTTTTGCCTATTACTATGTTATTATTATTAAATATTTAAAAATATATATTATATATTATATAAATATTAACTAATAAATAAAATTTATTACAAAAACAAAAAAAAAAAAAAAAACTATTCAGAAAAATGAAACAAATAAATTGCTTAGGTATTAAATATTATTAATATAGTTTTTTGTTTATTTTTATTTTAGTTAAATTTGCTAAGTATAAATATAAAAATCTGAATGTGTTACCTGGTAGACAAGATAAAAAGGAAAAAAAACAAAATTTACAGAAAAACTAAAAAAACTAACTAAAAAAAGGTGAAGAAAATATCTTACAAGAAAAAGACTCAAATTTTAAATGCATTTATCTGATGAATTTAAATCCAAACAATTTGAAGTTTGTACGAAATAAAATAAATAAGTTAAAAAGAAAAACTTCAAACAATGAATGAAAGCCAACTAATTTTAGGTAGGAGTATATGTATTTATTTCGTGTAAATGACAGCACGTACTTTTACTATATTATACACGTTCGCAGTAGATTTTATACGGCCCTAATGGACAGTTCTTCTTGAATATTTTTCTGTTCTTTTTTTTCTATTAATTTTATTTTATTTTTTAAATTTATATAGAAAACAAATTATCCCATTAAAATAATGAAAAATTATCAAGAGTTTTTGTTGATGATGTAAATTGCAATTTGCATGTGAAACATTTCAAAACCAAACCCTACTATTATTATCATATTGTCATGAAGATAATTGTAAAATTGTATTATAAATATGGAGAAGAAAAAAAAACAGTTTAATAATAAAAACAAAACGAGTAGAAACGACTCATTTTTTTAAAAACAATTTAATGGAATTTGTTTGGTGTTTTATTTACCTAAAAATAAAGAACTGCGGTGTTGGTACATAGTTTCATAGTTTTCAGCTCAAGTTCAGTGTCTTTGTCAAGGTAAGTTTTTTTTTCAGAAATAAACTGTAAGGTAACCTTTGGCCTATGAGCAACAGGATGAAAGTTGGAGTCATCCCAAATAACAATAATATATAGGGTGTAGTACACTGCGACCTTGTGGTCTATTGTGCCACCTTCTTATACCTTGGAGAGGTTTGCTCGATTTTCCAGAGCTTAATTCACCAAGAATTATGTTGGAGTGTTTATACTCTAGATGGATGGCAACGATTAGTATAAGGCCTCGTAGAAGTAGCATCTTCCGACAGGTGCTGGTTCCTTAAATGACGAGAATGAGCCTCTGCAGCCGAACATCTTGCAGCTCTGCTAATAAGTCCTACTTCACGCCTCCCCGTGCCGCCATCTGGGTATCTCACTAGAGGTTGCGAAGTGAAGGGGGCAAATGGCGAGTTTTCTGCGCCATTAACCAGGATTTGTGTCGGAAAAACAAAACAAGACCTTATCCGGGCTACTCCGACATATTTGGAGCTCAGGCCGGAAAGGATTTCCAGGACTTAGTCAGGGTCTTGGAAAAGAGATGGTGGCGGACGAGCCCTATAAGGGCCAACGGCAGCACTCACATCCCGGAACGGGTTACTGGCTTCGGTGTAACCGACCCCTCGTCCTAGGGGAACTCAAAATGGAACTGGTCTTTCAGTTGGCGGTTGTGCCGCCGGGGTAACCACCCGGCCATTTAAAAAAAAATTAAGTTACGAAGCATCAACAAGCCTCGGATATGGACGGATCTACTGTTGACAACCCACGCAAACGATTTAAGGACAATGAGCTTCGGATATGCACGTGGAATGTTAGATCCCTTAATAGACCACGTGCAGCCGAGCAACTAGCGGAGGCCCTAGACTGCTGCAAAGCAGACATAACGGCCATCCAACAAATGCGATGGGATGGGCCGGACAAAAAGAAGATGAAAAACTGCGACATCTACTACGGCAATTGCTATCGACGGCAAAAGCAGCGCTTATTTGGATGCGGATTTGTTGTCGGAGGCAGACTAAGACAAGAAGTCCTCAGCTTCCGGCATGTGAGCGAGCGCCTCGTAGCAATCCGCATTAAGGCTAAATTCGCCAACATAAGCCTCATATGCGCGCATGCCCCCACAGAGGAGAAAGATGACGACACCAAGGATGCCTTCTACGAACTCCTTAACAAGACCTACGAGCAATGCCCTAGCTATGAAATTAAAATTGTCCTCGGTGATTTTAATGCAAAGCTAGGAAGAGAGGGTATCTTTGGTGGAACAATCGGAAAATATTGCCTGCACAACACCACCTCCGATAACGGATTCAGGCTAATCGACTTTGCGGCGGGGCGAAACATTGTCGTGGCTAGCACGCGGTTCCCACATCTCGACATACACAAGGGGACTTGGAGAACTCCTGATCAATCAACAGTCAACCAGATTGATCACATTGCGATCGACGCAAGACACTCCTCCAACATTATGGATGTCCGTACGTTCCGAGGAGCCAACATCGACTCGGACCACTACCTTGTTGTAGCCAAGGAACGGTTGCGGATATCCCAAACTACGCCAAGACAAACTAATGCTGTGAGAAAATTCGACGTCAGATGGCTACAATCGCAAGAGATCGCCAAGTCCTTCTCCGATCGAGTGTCTCTCAATCTCTTAAGAGGTCCAATGCCGCCAGTATCAAGCATCGAAGACCATTGGAAACACTGCCAAAACGCCATCAGAGATGCCGCTTCTGATGTGCTGGGTTTCACTCGTCCACCACAACGAAACCCCTGGTTCGACGATGAATGCCGGCAAGCACATGCAGCTAAGCAAGATGCATATAACTCGGCGCTGCATAGAAAGACCAGAGCTGCTCATGAGCTCTATGAGCGGAAGAGGAGAGACGAGCACCGGCTTCTCAGGAGGAAGAAGAAAGAGAATGAGAAGCGCGCGATCGAGGAAATTGAGAGATGCTACTCCAGGAATGAGGTTCGGAGGTTTAACCAAAAGGTAAAAACAACATGCCGCGGAAACAAACCCCGAACCGAAGCCTGTAGAGATGAACAAGGGAACATCGTAGTAGAATCGCAGTCGATGCTGAGGATTTGGAAAGATCATTTCTGCAGACTGTATAACGGCGATGACGGACCAAATACCGCTGTCAGGCAGAATCAACCTTTCAACTTGGACGACGATGACCAACAATTCCGTCCACCCGACCTGGATGAAGTGAAGATAGCCATATCGAAGCTTAAGTCCAACAAAGCTGTTGGAGCGGATGGCCTGACTGCCGAGCTCTTCAAAGCGGCAGGCGATGACTTGGTAAGGAGCATACACCAACTCATCTGTAAAATATGGTCGGACGAAAGTATGCCCGATGAATGGAACCTCAGCATTGTTTGTCCAATTCTCAAGAAAGGAGACCCTCTGAACTGCGCCAACTACAGAGGCATCAGTCTCCTTAACATCGCATATAAGATCTTATCCGCCGTATTGTCTGAACGCCTGAAGCCGTTCGTCAACAACCTGATAGGTCCATATCAGTGTGGCTTCAGGCCAGGAAAGTCCACCATCGACCAGATATTCACACTACGGCAGATCTTGGAGAAGACCCATGAGCTTCAGATCGATACCAACCACCTATTCATCGATTTTAAGGCCGCGTATGACAGCATCTATAGAGACGAGCTATATAGAGCAATGTCTAGTTTTGGCATCCATGCCAAACTCGTCCGTCTGTGCAGGATGACAATGGAGAATGCACGCTGCTCCATTAAGGTCGGTAAAGATCTCACCGAGACCTTTGATGTCCAGAAAGGATTTAGACAAGGCGATGCGCTGTCATGCGATTTTTTCAACATCGTACTTGAAAAAATAGTGCAAAACTCACGAGCAAACACAATAGGCACTATCTTTCAAAAGTCCGTCCAACTACTCGCATACGCCGACGATATTGACATAATCGGGAGAAAGCAGCGTGATGTCAGTGGCGCTTTCGCGAGTATTGAGACGGAAGCAGCGAAAATGGGTTTAGCGGTCAATGAGGGCAAGACCAAGTATATGCTGTCAAGCAAAAAGGACAACCAACACCGACGTCTCGGACAGAACGTCACCCTCGACAGATATAACTTTGAGGTAGTTAAGGACTTTGTCTACCTAGGCTCCGCTATAAATACAGACAACGACACCAGCGCTGAGATCAAGCGAAGAAAAACTCTTGCCAACCGCTGTTTCTTTGGGTTAAGAAGGCAATTGAGTAGCAAAGCCCTCTCTCGGACAGCAGAAGTCACCCTTTATAAGACTTTAATAATCCCGGTCCTGCTCTATGGCGCAGAGGCATGGACATTATCAAAAATGAATGAGGGTGTTCTTGGTTGCTTCGAGAGAAAAATTCTTCGGGCGATCTTCGGTCCCGTCTGCATTGACGGTGAGTGGAGGAGGAGATACAACCACGAACTGTATGGACTGTACAGCGACATGGACCTAGCCAGAAGAGTGAAGATCCAAAGACTGAGATGGCTGGGTCATGTAGAGCGCATGGACACCAATGCTCCGGTCCGAAAAGTCTTCGAATTCGCCCCCGAGGGACAGCGCAGTAGAGGAAGCCCAAGACTCAGGTGGCGCACGCAAGTGGAAGAGGACCTCAGCCAACTTAGCGTGCGAAACTGGAGGCAGCTAGCCAGGGATCGAGCTGGCTGGAGAAGCTTGTTGACTGAGGCCCAGGTCCACTCCGGACTGTAGTGCCACCTAAAGTAAGTAAGTTTATACTCTAGTTTTAGCCCTGGCAAGGAAAACCTACTCAGAGCATTTCATCCAGACCAGTTTCTTTTATGAATGTGAGAGTGAGGAGTGGATCCGTGGGTGGTAAATCCTTTCCTTGAATTTGGTGTTTTTCCAGATGTTCCCTGAGTTTGCAATACCCCGTTTGGAAACCAGTTAGGATGCGTAGGTTATTTTTGCTAAGACTGGTACATGCTTTAAATCTATTGAGATTGTCATCTCCTAAGAGTTTTTTTTGGCTTGTCTCAGATCTTGGAGATCCCGAAAGGTTCTAGCCCTTTTCTCCTTTTCAAATTTCCTGAACTTTTCGCGTAGAGTATGTTTTCCTATCCTCCAGAATGGTTCAGGTTCTGCCGCCTCTTTTCTCGCTGGAGAGTCCGCTGCCATCTTACCAGTGATGCCAACATGGCGTAGCATCCAGCAGACAGATACTCTATTTTTCTTTCCCAATTTGTTGAGACTTTGTAGGCATTCCCATACGAGTTTGGGTTGTAATGACAAAGGAGTCCAGTGCTTTGATAGCTGCTTGACTATCTGGCATTATTGATATTGTAATATTTCGGCTAGGGTTCGAAATGATAAAACGTTATTCTGTTTCTAAAAACACTCTATTTATTATTATTTAAATACAACTTTCAATCAATTCACAAACAATTTCACTTCTATTTTCCAATTCAAATCTCTTATCTTTCACTTAGTACGACTTAGGTCCTTTTCCATCGCTTTCCAAATATCAACTTATCGTCCGCAGTTTCTCATCCTGTATTTATACTACATTTGTCGGGTTCTAGTTCTTTCTGGTAACTTCTGGTTTGAAACTGGGGTAATAACTGAACTCTCCAACGTGGAGAGTTTGTATGATCCTAAAACTATGCAACACTGGATCCTTGATTTAATCACATATATACCACAATATCCCCCTCTTAAACTTGTTCGTCCCGAACAAACTCTTCGCCATTCTGCCCAATATAGCGATGTAGTCGATCCACATGAACCACTTTCATCTTGCCTCTTCCTCGTTGAATGCGATAGACAACATCGTTGATGCGTTTTACGACTTTATATGGTCCTTCCCAGTCTTGCTGTAATTTGGGTGACACGCCTTTCCGTCTATGGGGGTTATATAGCCACACTAGATCTCCTTCCTGGAATCCCGTTGTGGTCGCCTTGACATCATACCTCGTCTTCATGCGGTCACTGGCTATCTTGATCTTATCCCTGGTTGTTTGGTGCACGTCCCTAATAGTCCGTCTGAGGTCTGCGACATAGTCGTCTTCATTTCTGTTCTCTTCAGACGGTGGTGATCCAAACATCAATTCACTAGGTAACCGGACTGTTCGACCGAAAAGGATTTCCGATGGAGTGTGACCTGTGGTGTTGTGTACTGCACTCCGATAGGCTAATAGAAACATTGGAATTTGCCTATCCCAATCGCATTGCTTGTCGCCAACGACCTTTGATAGGTGTTCATTCAAGGTTCTGTTGAAGCGTTCTACCATCCCGTCCGATTGTGGGTGGAGCGGTGTTGTTCTTGTCTTTTTAATCCCCAGTAGCTCGCACACCCCTTGGAAAATCTTAGACTCGAAGTTACGCCCTTGATCCGAGTGCAATTCCATCGGTACGCCGAATCTGCTCACCCAGTTGTAAACGATCTGCTCAACCACGGTTTTGGCTTCTTGGTTAGGGATAGCAAAAGCCTCAGGCCACTTGCTGAAGTAATCCATAACAACAAGAATGTAGCGATTTCCATTTTCGGTTTCAGGAAACGGTCCTGCAATGTCAACTGCGATTCTCTCGAATGGCGCTCCAACGTTGTATTGCTGCATTCTGCCGTGAGTTTTAACCCTCGGGCCTTTACTGGCGGCGCAGGTGACACACTTTCTGCACCAATTTTCTACATCGTCCTTGGCGTGCACCCAATAAAAACGTTCTCGCACCTTTTCTAACGTCTTATTCACTCCCAGATGGCCTCCGGATATTCCATCGTGCAGTTCCCTTAGCACGTCACTGACTCTCGACCTTGGCACAACGAGCTGCATCACAAACGACTTTCCATCCGAGCTTTCCCACCTTCGCCTCAAAACACCATCTTGAACTTGAAGCGAGTCCCACTGTGCCCAGTATGCCTTTAGTTCGGGACTTTTATTGGATATTTCCTGCCAATCTGGTTTTTCTTCATGTTCTTTCCAGGCGAGAATTGGCTCGATATCCGGATCCTCTTTTTGGGCGTTTCGCATTTCACTTTCATTCCAACCATCAGTGGGCTCAGCTCTTAGTCGTTGAGTGGATACCGCATCTTTTTCTTCTTGTCGTGCGCAATGTTTGCAATCAGATTTGCAAGGTCGCCGGGACAGAGCATCCGCATTAGAGTGAAGGCTTCCCTTTCGATGCTGTATCTCGTAGTCGTACATCTGGAGTCGTTCAATCCACCTTGCGACTTGTCCTTCAGGATTTTTAAATTGCAGCAACCACTTCAGAGATGCATGGTCTGTGCGAAGAATGAATTTTTGCCCGTACAGGTACTTATGGAAATGCTTTGTTGCCAAGACCAAAGCAAGAAGTTCCCGCCTGGTAACACAGTAGTTCCTTTCCGGCTTAGAGAGCACCTTACTAAAGTAGGAAACAACTTTCTCTTGCCCGTCATGCATCTGCGAAAGGACAGCTCCAATTCCGACGTTACTAGCATCTGCATCCACAATAAATGTTTTTCCTGGAGTAGGGTACACTAGTACAGGGGCCTCACATAGTTGTTGTTTGAGAGTTTTGAAGCTTCTTTCGCATTCACTTGACCATTTGAATTGTTTTCCCTTTTCTGTAAGTTGATGTAAACTCTTTGCGATTCCAGCAAAATCCTTCACAAACCGCCTGTAGTACGTAGCGAGTCCCAGAAAGCTTCTCAGTTGGTGTTTGTCTCTTGGGACTGGCCAATTTTTCACCGCTTCGATCTTTTCTGGGTCTGTCCGTACCCCTTCGGATGAGATGATGTGTCCCAAGTATTTGACATCTGGCCTAAAGAGATGACACTTCTTCGGGTTTAGCTTTAGCTGTGCACTTCGTAGTCTTTGGAACACTTCCTTTAAGTTATCTCGATGTTCTTGAAAAGTTTTGCCGACCACGATGACATCGTCCAGGTAGACCAAACAGGTTTTCCATGTTAGTCCCAGCAAAACGCGTTCCATTAGACGCTCAAAGGTTGCCGGAGCATTGCACAATCCGAATGGCATTACTGCGAACTGCCAAAGCCCGTTTCCTGCGGTGAAGGCTGTCTTCTCACGGTCCTCCGGATGGATCTGTACTTGCCAATAGCCACTTTTCAAATCAAGTGTGGAGAACCATTGCGCTCCTGACAGTGTGTCCAGTGTGTCGTCAATCCTTGGCAACGGGTAGCTATCCTTCTTGGTGACATTATTTAGCTGGCGATAATCCACGCAGAATCTATTGGTGCCGTCTTTCTTCTTGACCAGTACAACGGGTGATGCCCATGGACTCTTAGAGCATTCAATCAACCCTTGATTTTCCATAGTCGAAACCATTTCTGCAACCTCCGTCTGCTTAGCTAATGGTAAACGCCTAGGAGGTTGACGTATGGGTCTTGCATCTCCAGTGTCTATTCGGTGTTGTACCAAATGTGTGCTGCCATATTCGCCATCCTGCGAGGCAAATACGTCTGCAAATTCGTTGATTAGTTCCTCTGCCATAGCTCGTTGCTCCTGGTTCAGCTCGGTTTGCCGGAGTATAGTTCTTTTCAACTCAGCTGTGCTACTTGATGGCAAAGATATAGCAGCATTCTCCTTCGACAACTTGGTGACAGCAGTTATCGGTACGCACGCTCCGATCGATTGTCCTTGCTTTAGTTTGATGCTCTTATTTCCCACATTCAAGATTCTTACTGGGACCATTTTGTCTTTCGGCTCAACGAGCATCTTTCCCACGACGTAATTCTGATAATGATTTTTAGAGTCCGGCTCAATCAAATAGAATCGATGGCCCCCAAGATCACCTTCCAGCTGCGCCCAAATTAGTGTCTCTGCGGAAGGTGGTAAGATCTCGTCCTTGTTGACTACTGTCCTAAGGCATGCGGCATTCTCATTCCCGTACACCATTGGTATCTCGACGTTCCTGTACTTAAGTACTTGAGTTCCGATGTCGAGCACTACATTATGCGCCTTCATAAAGTCAACTCCAATGATGCACTCGTCGCATATATCGGCCACTAGGAATACGTGGGTGAACGTTAGTCCTGCCAGATTGATCGTAAGAACAACTTCTCCATACACCTTTGTCGTCGCTCCTGTTGCTGTTTTCAAGCAGTAGCTACTGGTATTGTGCAGCCATGAATCATGGGCGATATCCCTTCTTATAATGGAAGCGGTGGCACCGGTGTCAATGGTGGCCACGCATTTATTCTGGCCAATGTGGGCTTCCACTGTAAGACTCTTGTTACTTCGTTTTGTTTGGGAAACTTGGATTTTGATCCTGGGGGCGTCAATTCCAGAAACCAACTTCTGCCCCTCGAAGTTGGTTCTTACACGTTTCCCGCCTGTTGACTTGACGTTGCGCTGCTGGCAGGATAGATGTCATTCCTGCCAGATGCCTCTTCGTTACGTCTCCTAGCAGCGCATTGTGGACAACTGCGTTGTTTAAATGGAGACCTACACTCACGCTGCAGATGTCCTATTTTGTTGCAGTTCCAACAACGGACTTGTCCTCCACGCACACTGTTCCGCTCCACGACGTCTGCTCGTTGGCAGGAGCATTCCACGGCTGTCACTTCTCTTACGCGGTGGATTCCTTGAGATGCTTGGTCGGCAGCTTTCATCGTCAGGGCAAATGCTAGGGCCTCAGGAAGGGTTCGTTTTCCAGCCATTCTTACAGCCATTTGCAACTGCCTATCTTCAATCGCTTGGGTAAACGCCTCTACAGCCATTTCGTTGATAAGGTCTTCTCCGGCATTAGGATAAGATAGATGCGCCAACCGTTCGATATCGGCCTGCAACTGCTGAAGTGTTTCGCCCCTCTTCTGGACTCTGCTGCGCAGTTGGACTCTGTATACTTGCTGCATATGGTCATCTCCGAACCGCATTTCTATGGCTTTAACCAAAGCGTCGTAGTTGAGTTGTTTATCTTCTGAGATGGTTTGCAGCAATTCCGCAGCTGTACCTCTCAGTGCCAGCGTGAGTGCAATCGACTTTTCTCCGTCGTCCCAGTTGTTGGTCATGGCAGCTGCTTCAAATTGTCTTCTATATATTGGCCACGATGTTTGGCCATCGAAGACAGGCGGTTGCATCTCTTTCCTTCTAGGGCTGTCTGTAGAAATTTCTCGGACTTTCTGTTTCTTTACTCTCTCTAGTTCTTTCGCAAGATTCTCGATATTGTGTTCAACCTTCTCGAATTGTGCCTCGTGCATATTTAATTTTTGATCGATTATTTCGAATTTCGCTTCTAGAGAATTCTTGAACTCTTCGACAGTGTCTTTTTGTGCGGAAATAATGGAATTCTTCTGTTCTTCTAGAGAATTCTTCTGTTCTTCTAGAGAATTCTTCTGTTCTTCTAGAGAATTCTTCTGTTCTTCAAACTTAGAATCCATACTTCTCCTTTGTTCTTCTGCGGAATTCTTCTGTTCTTCAAACTTAGAATCCATACTTCTCCTTTGTTCTTCTAAAGAATTCTTCTGTTCTTCAAATTTAGAATTCAATCCAAGGAGTAATTCCATCATGGCAGACATGTCAACCCCTGTGCTTACAAGCTCCTCTTCTACGTCGAACGACATGGATTTAGGATCTTTTCCATCTTTTTCGATCGCTTCTTGTAGCCGAAGAATCAAATCACTTTTCCCTCCAGCTGCGGAGAGATTCCGCTTCTCTAGCTCCATTTTCAGCTGGGGTATACTTAGCTCCAGCAATGTACGTGGCATTTTTATTTATTTTTTTTTTTTTTTTTTTTTCACAGCACTCAGAATAAGTTTTATCCCACTTCTGACACCAATGTAATATTTCGGCTAGGGTTCGAAATGATAAAACGTTATTCTGTTTCTAAAAACACTCTATTTATTATTATTTAAATACAACTTTCAATCAATTCACAAACAATTTCACTTCTATTTTCCAATTCAAATCTCTTATCTTTCACTTAGTACGACTTAGGTCCTTTTCCATCGCTTTCCAAATATCAACTTATCGTCCGCAGTTTCTCATCCTGTATTTATACTACATTTGTCGGGTTCTAGTTCTTTCTGGTAACTTCTGGTTTGAAACTGGGGTAATAACTGAACTCTCCAACGTGGAGAGTTTGTATGATCCTAAAACTATGCAACACTGGATCCTTGATTTAATCACATATATACCACAATATGTTAAAGTTTCTGTAATTCTTTTCGAGATTGATTCGATCGCATCTTTGTATGGCGCATACTTCTGCTTGAAAGATGATGGTACTCTTGCCCATGGATTCATGGTGCTTCGTTGTTGGACCAAATACACCTGCACCACTTTATCGTGTGGTTTCTCAGTCCGTAGATTGTGGATTCATCGCTCCATTCCTTTTTGTTGTTGAGCTTCGTTAAGAAATTATTTTCCAAGATGTATATCTTAATGCTGTCATCTCTTGGAATAGCCAAGAGTGGAAGTTTTCCGAGTAGTTCATCATATTTTTTCGAAATAATGACAAAAAGTCATGGTTCTTTTGCCATCATGTACTGCTTGCTTTCAACAGCTAGTTAGTTGAACAATTTAATCGACTTTTCGTAACACAACTGAAAAATTTCGAACTTCATTTACACCAAACCACTTACAAGAAAGCACAGGCATAAAAATATTGACAGGGTCAGTGGCAAGTGTTGAAAAAGATGCGAAGTCATCGTTTCGTCTTCGTATGCAAGAACTTGCCCTGCGTCCGTTGTGGAACATTTTGCTCATAAAACCTCCTTTACACGCTTTTGCTGCGAGAATTGCAAACAAACGATCGTCGGTTGAGTGGTCGCTTGAACTGTCGAAAGTTAATCCAAATTTTTACGGTGGTAAAATTTTGTTCATTAATGATGTTCACTTTTGCCTTAATGGCTTGTTTAATACCCAAAATTGTCGAATTTTGAGCAAGTAAATCAAGAGTGATCCATTAGAAACCGATGCATCCAAAAAAAATTTCCCTTTTTTCCCGCTTAGGGGCTTGTGGAATCATCTGTCTGAAAATGAGAAAGATCAGAATGTCGCAGTCAATGGCGCCCGGTACAAAGCCAGCTGGCGTTCAAGTTCGTATGACTTCATGCCACTGGACTGGACTGAAAGTATTTGAAATCATCGCACTTTAAGGATAAGCCAATAACAACTTCAGCATATAAAATCAATATCAAGCACACCCTTCGCATCAAATGTTCGAAGAAGTGGTCAAAAATTAAAGTTGCAGTCTGGCCATGGCCATGTGCCTAAAATTATTCTTATTCAGTAATGTTGTACAATTATTTATCGAATGAATAAACCTTGGTACCTTTCCTTAACTTGTGTGTATTTTATTTGAATTTTCAAACGTTGAGCTCTTAGAAAACACCCTTTATACCTAGTACTAGCAGATGCTTTGCTACACGAAATAAACACAGTCATTCTCGAGAATCAATGAAGTCAAGTTGGAGTGGGTGCAACTCCAACTATTTGAGTTACATTTTGATAAGTGACATTTATGCAAAGTTCCCGCGTGAAAGGTTTTAGACGTCAACTGTTGCAGTTAAGAAATCGGCCTCGGTCGAATGTAGTGTTTTTGTACTTGACTGCAAGGCGAAATTTTCCAGATGTTGCTGCCACTAAAAATCACATGAAACTTTGTGTATCGTACCGTGAAGTTGTATGAGGAATACTCGACTGTGCAAAATCAGGTCGTTCGCGCGTTGTGCGAATGCCATAAGTTATCAGGACAGTGGGGAATTAAATGTATGCGATATCAGTTCCGCAAGTAACAATTCTTGTCTCTGGAGAAAAATATCAGCCAAACAGAAGCATAAGTCATAATCAAAACCCTGAAGAACGATCACAGACGAATTCCTTTTTTAGACGAGACAACATTCACCGCCGAAGAATCGTACAAGAACAGTACGATAGAGTGTATGCTCAGCTATCACGACATGCGTCTGAACTCATTCCAAGAGTTCAACATGGCCACCACTCAGCTTCTGTGATAATTAACGGAAGCGTAGCTCCATTTCAACGAGATAGGTTTCACAACCTCTGCGAAAGTGCATCAGTCAGATGTTTTAGAGTACATTACTCGCAAATGAAATGTGGACATTTCAACAAGACTACGCTCTAACATATATTTACCACTTTACGAACTTCATTTCTAAGGATGTTTGGACAACTGGTAACCCATAACTTAATCCATTAGATTACGACAATGATCCGTTCTGGAGCCTATGGCTTTTATTTCTCTACATCCAAGTATTGAATCTTTGAACCTCGTCCTTATCAGAGCAGTGGGAGATTTTCCAATACATGAGATTCCGTCGCTGGAACGCAAATAAGGTTCATATCGAACAAATTGTTCTAGAGCTTGTAGCCATTAATTGACCCATTAAACAGAAAAATAGGAAAATACCCACTCGTTTTCATTTTAATAGCCAGTCCAGCTTCGTGATTTACCGAATGCATAAGCGATGCAACTTAGATGCTCTTAGAACTGTTTACGTTAAGTCCCTTTTCAATCAGCTTACTGAGAATATTGGCCAAATTCTTCCACATCAAGTTGTAACAAATTTTCCATAGTGCCCCAAGTCGTCTATTTTTCTTTTCAAAGACCTTGTTTTCAAAAATTCCATGCTCGTGCCCTTCCTTGGACCTCAAACAAAGTATCTGGAATTCTTTTTAGCAGCAGCGATCCTTGTCATAGGCTTAGTAATCGTTTGAAGTGGCTACCCACTACTAGGTCCTGCAAACACCCAAGTTGAATTGGTTTTTCGAATGAGAAGTGGTCTTTGGTACAACATACATGACCTTACCTACGACTCAAGTCATAGACATGCCGTCTGATGCAATAAAACCAAAACTCCTGCTGCGAAAAGAATAAGAAATCGACTTTGTCTTAAAACTGGTTTCGGCCAGAACTCGAGCCAGGAAAGGAATGTAATCGGGTGACTCCAAAACCGATGTAGGATGGGATGCAGGTGTCTTACTGGACAGAGTAAAATTGTACTCCTGGTAAGGAAAACATTTGTTTTCCAAGCGGAGATAGTAAAAATTCGAAGAGGAGCGAAGCATTTACATCTGTAGGTGCACTAAGAGCCTTCCTAGGGTCACAATGGGATCAGGGATCGAAAGATTAAATTGTCGATGAAATTGCTAGGCAAGGCACTGAGGAGCATTTTTAAGGACCCGAATCTACGTTATAGCTGCCTGCCACCTCGGCTAGGGCTTCCGTAAATAGTTGGATTTTATATGAAATGCTTCCCATTGTCCCAACTCTCGAAAAATGAGTACTTGGCCAAATGTTTCCTCAAATACTTTGTCAATTTGTTTGTCTAATGCCCCTCATGAAATAAACATGAAGGTCGCTTCATAGCTCTTATTTGCATTCAGTCAAAGAACTTATTAAAGCAATGCCATCCACAAGAGCTGTAAATTAAATATTATTTAAAAAAGCGACCCTCTCCTGCCTTTAACTGTATATTTGTCTATATTTCCCCATCTGAAAACTTTCAATTGAATCCACCTCGTGAGAGATTTGAACAAGTTTGGCCCCAAACCACGTTGCCAGTGAAACATTTTTAAATAAATCATGATTCATAGACCCTGTTGCGTTGCTCCGAAAAGAACTTCAAAACAAAATTAATCCTCACCTGAACACGGTGACCTCGATCCTCATAACACACATGTACTTCGTATCTGTACTAATTGTCCTGGCTTTAATGAATGTCAACTCTAATAATGATTTTGCTCCACAGGATAACACTCAACAGGGGTTCCTCTAACTTTTACTTTTGAAAAGAAGAATCCCACTTCGCACTCGACTCTGCTGCTCGACTTAAATCCAGTTGAATGCTTCATCCAAAGGGATTCGCTCAATTCTCTCCTACTTCCACGAAGCTCACAAAAATCCAAGTGCGAACAAAGTCTTCAACATATCCCTAGGGATGCACCTGCATTGCTGAAAACGAAACAAGGCTACTCCGTCTCCCTCTGTGCCTTCAGGCATTTCAAAATCCTTTGCACTTTCTCCCCTTGGCCATCATATAGGCAAGACAAGGACTCGTTACTCTGCAATTATTTAATGCCCCCAAAGGATTCTCATCTTAGCCTCCCTACCTCTCCCAACGTCATTATGATAATTTCCTCACGACTTGACTGCGCGAATCCTCGCAACTTCTTCCGTGGTTACTGTTTGCAATAGTTACAGATGGACGCTGAAGCCGGGGGGGAACTTTTTTGAATGCAATATCTTCAAGAAACGAACAGACAACAAGGAAACACAAGAAATCCTTGCAAAGGATACCAATAAAAACAAGAACAAAATAAAAACGCGAGCGTGAATTAAAATTCATGGAAAAAGAAATTAAAAAACTTTTAGAATTTATTTTCCTCTCAGTTTATTACTCACCTGAGAATTGCGTCTTCTACGAGTATTCCATGTGCTTGGTGGAGGGCGTAGGATACTGTGATTTATTCCCTTAGATTGACGTTCCGGCTTTTTAATTGCTTAACTGAAATGTAGTTAAATTATTAAGTTAATTAAGTTGCAGGGAAGTCGGTGGCCGCTGTAGGAGCTGCCAAGATCTTTGGAGGAAGCCATCCAGCTGGAGAAGAAGGGTTTTGTTCAATGCCGCTGGCATTTGTTGAGCAGATTTGTTGAGCTATTGAATGTCTGGTGGGCATAGTAGCATCATTTGGATGTCAGAGTTTTCGAAAACTACTTAATTAGGGCTGCGGGTATTGTCATCTTATTACTATCTAGAGATTCAATAAGCTGCTCATCTGAATGAGAAGTGTAATGCATGCTTTGCATAACCATGTTAATGGAAAAAACTCTCCCTTATTTAGATCATCAAGACAAGCAACTTTCCATTTAGCACGGTCTTACAATAATTGGTACCTCATGCACTATCACATTCCCAGCGGTCCCTTCATCCAGCATAGGCTACGTCTATTTCCTGCTATAGTCTGATAATAAATGGAATACAACAATGGTCTCACCCTTTGCCAAAGGGGTCTTATTATTATTTCGAATTGGTACATGTCTGATTGAGACTCCCAAAGATAATCTGGACTTAGCCCTTTTGAAATCAGGGCAACGATTACTTCTCTAATGAACTGCAGGTGCCCATGTAGAGCAAGAGATAAATCGTCACTCTTCCATTGATAATTCGTTATTCTCTTATGAGTCACAATGTCCTTTCCCTTTCTCGACACCATATATCTTGGTGATGTTTTGGCAGAAAGAACGCTCGTTAATCCATAAAGATCACTGAGACTTCTGATGTCAAAAAGGATTTAGACAAGCCAATGCGCATTCATACATGTCTTTCTTACTTAAGAAAATAGAGAAAATAAGTACTACGTCGAAATCCACTGCAAAACTATGGTCCACTAATGTCATATCCTCACCAATTCCAGCGCCCAAGTTCATGAGGTTTCGTCAAATCATCGATTTTTAAGCGGCGTATGACAGCGTCTTTAGAGACAAGCTATACAGAGCAAATAGTACTTTTACACCCTTGCTAAACTCGTCCGTCTCTGCAGGATGAGGATGAGGACTGCGCTCTGGTCCATTGTGTTCGGCAAAGATCTCACCGAGACCAAGTTGAAAGGTTTATTCTGCCTGACAGTGGTATTTGGTTCGTCAACGCCGTCAAACAGTCTACAGAAATACTTTTTCCTCAGTATCGACTGCGACTCTACTACGATGTTCCCTTGTTCGTGTCTGCGCGCTTCGGTGGGAAGATAAAAAGATTTGCTCAAGCGTATTTCTTGACGTCTCTCAAGCCTTTGACAAAGTTTGGCTTAAAGTTAAAATTACGTCAAATTTTACCATCGAAACTTTGCAACATATTGACTAAGTACTCGTATCTTGAAAATAGAAGTTTTCGTGTTAGATACGGAAATGACGTATCGCAGTTCAAAAATAAATTGGCCGGTGTACCGCAGGGAAGTGTGCTCGGACCACTCCTGTTTCTCTTATATACAAGAGATATACCACAAGTCGAGGGGACTGTTCTTGCCACCTTTGCCGACGACACTGCCATTTTAGCTGTCGGAGAAACAATAGAAGAATCAACAGCGAAGTTGCAAAGCGCTCTAATTAAGGTATTTAACTGATCAAAGATTTGGCGGATCGCTCTCAACCAAATCTGTGCAAGTAAACTTTACCTACAGAAAAAAAGGTCGCCTGTCCATCCACATAAATTCGGTCATGACTCTCGATGCGTAAAGAACTAGAATCTAAATACAGAGGAACGTATTGGCTACTTGGTAAATTGGAGTTACTTCTGTCAAAGATGAAGCAAGAAAACATAAGATCCGGTTAAATGGATACAGTCTTAGAAATTCTGGACGATCACAATTTATTCCGCTTTCTTCAAAGATCTAAGGACCTGGCACGATAAATTGAAACCGCGTTAAAAAAGCGGAAGATGTAGGATCTTTTAATGGAAAGTCACCTGCCAAACGAGATTATATTGTGATGAAAAAGCTACTTGATAAGTCTTACTGAGTTGCGGTATCAAACATAACTATCGAAGGGAGCTGTTTTTAGTGAGTAAGAATCTCACACTACTATGAGCACGCATTCGCGATCCTCATAGTGTCTGATGGAAGATTTTCACCTTCCCTCGCCGGGGGGGCGGAAAAAAAAAACAAAGGCTTCTGTTCGGGGCTCGTATCCGTGGCATGTCTTTTTTCTTTCCTTTTGGTAAGACTTCCGAAGCTTATTCCTAGAGTAGCATCGAAACGCACTTCTTATGCTCTTTCGTTTTCCTTCTAGAAGTCGGTGTTTGCCTTTCCTCATATGTTCGTAGAACTCGTGGGCATATCTAGTCCTTCTACGCAGCAGCGCTTTGTATGTATCTTACTTAGCTCAGCTCGCTTCTCGAGTGAAGTTTCGTTATGGCGGTCGAGTTAAAACCAGCAGATCAGAAGCAGCATCTCTGAAAGCTTTTTGGCAGTGTTGGCACAGGTCTTCGATGCTTGATGTTGTCGGCAGTGGACCGCTCAAAAGGTTAGGAGAGACTTAACCGGGAAAAGGTTTGGCGATCCATTGCGATTCTAGCCATCCGACGCACGTCGAAATTCCTCACATCAATAACTTGCTTTGTGATGTTCGGGATATTCACAACCGTACCTTGCCTACAACCAGGTAATGGTCCGAGTCGATGTAGGCTCCTCAGATCGTCCGGAATTTCAAAATACTGAAGGTGTGTCTTGCATCGATCACAATGTTGTCAATCTGGTTGACGATTGATTGATTAGAAAATCTCCAAGTGCCCTTGTAAATATCGGGTGTGGGAACCGCGTACTAGCTACGTCAATGTCTCGCCCCGTCCCTAAAGTCGATAAGTCTTTATCAATTTTCGGAGATGGTGTCAAGCAAGCTATACCTTTCTACAGTTCATACTATCAAAGATGCCCTCTCTTCCTAGCTTTGCATTAGAATCGCCGAGGACGGTCTTAACCCATATAGGCCTACCGTACACTATGTGGTCCAGTCACTTTGTAAAAAGAATTTTGAAGTTACCACAAATTGTTCAATTCTTATTTAAGTTGTTAAAGCAGCAGTTTACGTGAGAGTATTTGCAAACACGTTCGTTTAAGCGATAGGTTTTGAAAACATATTTGAAATACCCCGGCAGAAACCTAAGAAAATATTTCCAATGTCTTCAATATGGTAAGTCCCATGTTATTTGTTGTGAGTGATATTGCTCTTCAGTTTTATTTAAAAAAAAAAGGATAAATACTCGTATTATCATGACTACAAAAAAAATCATTTAAGTTAGTGGTATGGTGTACTGTGTCCTTAAGTAGTGTACCGTATAGTGTACAGTAGGTCTATGCATGAGCAAAATATACGTAAAAATATAGTTCGATTTTCATCATTTACTTCATTGGCGCTGCATGATATTGCAACATTTTTGGAAGAAGAGGATGATTCCAAGAACCAAGGGCAAGATCTTGATATTTGAAGACCAGACTGACGAAGATTCGAGTGATGAAGATGGCGTCAATATAAATAATTTGCCTCCGAGTTAACTTCGAACACCAGCAGAGCAGAGAAGAGCCAGAAACTCAAGACCAGTGCCTCCGGAATCGCAGGAGCTTTTAATAAAGCGTCTCATGAAGTATAATTGGAAAAAAAGAGAGTTACAGCCAAAACCTACTACTTGGCTACCTTCTTATAAATGTTCCTATCGAAACAATACCAATAGAATGGTTTTCTTTGTTCTATTCTGAAGACGTATTTGAATTGCTGACCATCGAAAAAAATATACATTAAGCACGAAAACTACTTCCCGCTGACGTCAAAATTGACGAAACGAAATGTTTGGTTAGAATTTTGTTACCTATTCTCGGCTATTCTCAAGTGAACAGGAGAAGAATTTATCGAGAAAATGTACCGGATTCAAGAAATAGTTTGACTGCCTCAGCCTTGCCTTGTCAAGAGATAGATTCACACTAATATATTCCAACATTCATGTTGCTGATAATCTGAATTTAGATCAATCGGATAAATTTGCAAAAGGTCGCCGTCTACTGAAACTTTTAGCTGCAAAGTTTCTCGACCACTGTCCACGTAAGGGGAATCATAGCATCGATGAGGCAATTGTTCCATAATTTGGTCATCACAGATGTAAGCAATTTATTCGAGAAAAACCTATAAGATATGGATACAAGCTATGGGTTGGTGCAACATCAGGAGGTTACATTGCATGGTTCGAACCATATCAAATTTTTCAAATTCAAATTCAAATTCAAATTACTTCATTCATATGTATATACAAAAGTTACAAATTTAAAATACGATTTTACATGCATTTGATACATATAGAATAGTTAGTGACACCTATATTTATGAAAAATAGAGACGATGCCGATGCATGTGAGCGAGCGCCTCGTAGCAATCCGCATCAAGGCTAAATTCGCCAACATAAGCCTCATATGCGCGCATGCCCCCACAGAGGAGAAAGATGACGACACCAAGGATGCGTTCTACGAGCTCCTCAACAAGACCTACGAGCAATGCCCTAGCTATGACACTAAAATTGTCCTCAGTGATTTTAATGCAAAGCTAGGAAGAGAAGGTATCTTTGGTGGAACAATCGGAAAATATAGCCTGCACAACACCACCTCCGATAACGGATTCAGGCTAATCGACTTTGCGGCGGGGCGAAACATTGTCGTGGCTAGCACGCGGTTCCCACATCTCGACATACACAAGGGGACTTGGAGAACTCCTGATCAATCAACAGTCAACCAGATTGATCACATTGCGATCGACGCAAGACACTCCTCCAGCATTATGGATGTCCGTACGTTCCGAGGAGCCAACATCGACTCGGACCATTACCTTGTTGTAGCCAAGGTACGGTTGCGGATATCCCAAACTACGCCAAGACAAACTAATGCTGAGAGAAAATTCGACGTCAGACGGCTACAATCGCAAGAGATCGCCAAGTCCTTCTCCGATCGAGTGTCTCTTAATCTCTTAAGAGGTCCAATGCCGCCAGCATCAAGCATCGAAGACCATTGGAAACACTGCCAAAACGCCATCAGAGATGCTGCTTCTGATGTGCTGGGTTTCACTCGTCCACCACAACGAAACCCCTGGTTCGATGATGAATGCCGGCAAGCACATGCAGCTAAGCAACATGCATATAACGCGGCGCTGCTTAGAAAGACCAGAGCTGCTCATGAGCTCTATGAGCGGAAGAGGAGAGACGAGCACCGGCTTCTCAGGAGGAAGAAGAAAGAGCATGAGAAGCGCGCGATCGAGGAAATTGAGAGATGCTACTCCAGGAATGAGGTTCGGAAGTTTAACCAAAAGGTAAAAATAACATGCCGCGGAAACAAACCACGAACCGAAGCCTGTAGAGATGAACAAGGGAACATCGTAGTAGAATCGCAGTCGATACTGAGGATTTGGAAAGATCATTTCTGCAGACTGTATAACGGCGATGACGGACCAAATACCGCTGTCAGGCAGAATCAACCTTTCAACCTGGACGATTATGACCAACAATTCCGTCCATCCGACCTGGATGAAGTGAAGATAGCCATATCGAAGCTTAAGTTCAACAAAGCTGCTGGAGCGGATGGCCTGACTGCCGATCTCTTCAAAGCGGCAGGCGATGACTTAGTAAGGAGCATACACCAACTCATCTGTAAAATATGGTCGGACGAAAGTATGCCCGATGAATGGAACCTCAGCATTGTTTGTCCGATTCTCAAGAAAGGAGACCCTCTGAACTGCGCCAACTACAGAGGCATCAGTCTCCTTAACATCGCATATAAGATCTTATCCGCCGTATTGTCTGAACGCCTGACGCCGTTCGTCAACAACCTGATAGGTCCATATCAGTGTGGCTTCAGGCCAGGAAAGTCCACCATCGACCAGATATTCACACTACGGCAGATCTTGGAGAAGACCCATGAGCTTCAGATCGATACCAACCACCTATTCATCGATTTTAAGGCCGCGTATGACAGCATCTATAGAGACGAGCTATATAGAGCAATGTCTTGTTTTGGCATCCTTGCCAAACTCGTCCGTCTGTGCAGGATGACAATGGAGAATGCACGCTGCTCCATCAAGGTCGGTAAAGATCTCACCGAGACCTTTGATGTCCAGAAAGGATTTAGACAAGGCGATGCGCTGTCATGCGATTTTTTCAACATCGTACTTGAAAAAATAGTGCAAAACTCACGAGCAAACACAAGAGGCACTATCTTTCAAAAGTCCGTCCAACTACTCGCATACGCCGACGATATTGACATAATCGGAAGAAAACAGCGTGATGTAAGTGGCGCTTTCGCGAGTATTGAGACGGAAGCGGCGAAAATGGGTTTAGCGGTCAATGAGGGCAAGACCAAGTATATGCTGTCAAGCAAAAAGGACAACCAACACCGAAGTCTCGGACAGAACATCACCCTCGACAGATATAACTTTGAGGTAGTTAAGGACTTTGTCTACCTAGGCTCCGCTATAGACACAGACAACGACACCAGCGCTGAGATCAAGCGAAGAATAACTCTTGCCAACCGCTGTTTCTTAGGTTAAAAAGGCAATTGAATAGCAAAGCCCTCTCTCGGACAGCAAAAATCACCCTTTATAAGACTTTAATAATCCCGGTCCTGCTCTATGACGCAGAGGCATGGACATTATCAAAAATGGATGAGGGTGTTCTTGGTTGCTTCGAGAGAAAAATTCTTCGGGCGATCTTCGGTCCCGTCTGCATTGACGGTGAGTGGAGGAGGAGATACAACGACGAACTGTATGGACTGTACAGCGACATGGACCTAGCCAGAAGAGTGAAGATCCAAAGACTGAGATGGCTGGGTCATGTAGAGCGCATGGACACCAATGCTCCGGTCCGAAAAGTCTTCGAATCCGCCCCCGAGGGGCAGCGCAGTAGAGGAAGGCCAAGACTCAGGTGGCGCACGCAAGTGGAAGAGGACCTCAGCCAACTTAGCGTGCGAAACTGGAGACAGCTAGCCAGGGATCGAGCTGGCTGGAGAAGCTTGTTAACTGAGGCCCAGGTCAACATTATTTACTTTACTATATTTTAAATTGAATAACTTAGGAGAGTTTCGATTTTATGATGATTAAAACTAAGAAGCCATGATTTAACTACTTTAGAAAATGTGGACAAATTTCTTATGGATCGAATTTCTAAGGGCAAACTGTTAAAAAGTTTGCATGAAACAATGGAGTAGGAGTTTCTGTAACTTGTAGTGCGAAACGCAGGGACATTTACAACAAAGTTTCAATGGCTGCGTAAGATGCGAAAGTCAGAAATTGGACTCTCCAGGTACCCGCCTCTCATGAAAAAGACCTTAAGGACTTTAAAATAGAATAAATGGTGCAAAGGGAGAATATTCAAGGCCCTAAAAAGGTCCATTGTGTACGCATAACGGTGAAAACCACAAACACTACGAATTGCAGATTTTTGAGGGTCAGTTAATTGCTGCAGTTTACTAATAGAAGCGCCACCCCAACTACAAAGCCCATATTGCAATCTAGATTGGAATACACCATAATAAACCCTTTTCAACGTGTTAAGAGAGCAATACTTTCTAAGGCGGAAAAGGCAACGAGTAGCAGAAAGAAGATATTTTTTTAAGGCAGAAATGTGCTTTGACCAGTTCAAGTTTTGATCTATTGTAACACAAAGGTACGAGTACTTGAAATTATCTACACCTTCAATTTTGAAACAATTTGTACTACAGTTAGTATTCCTGTTGAAGGTTTTACCAACTTGGATTCTGCATTAGCTGTATAGGAAGTCGTAACACGGGCAGACATTAGAATGAAATACTATGTCTAAGTCGGGGTACTCTTGCTCAGTAAGACTGATAAACATCAACTTAGTTTTACTACTAACAATAAGTTTGTGATTAGCAAACCAGCATCTAAGTAGGAAAACATCATGGTTTATATCAGCGATTAGATCTAGCGGACTGGCTGAACGCTGAACAATATGCAACGCCAAGGTCGTCGGCAAAAGCTGTAACTTTACCTATGAATGCGAGAGAAAATAAGGAATTTATGTAAATTGGGAATAAAATTGGACCAAGTACAGAACCTTGGGGTACCCCCAGGTTATTGGTTTTTGAACTGCTTATATTGCTTCCAATTTTTACATATTGCATTCTGTCTTTAATATAAGACTCAAACCAATTGTATATGAATTCTCTGAATCCGACCTTATATAGTTTATCTAATTGTATGAAGTGGTCAACCATGTCAAACGCCTCAATTATATCCACAAAAAGGCCTGCACAAAACTGTTTTTTATCTAGTCCCTTATATAAGAAGGAGCAAAAGTCCAATAGAGCATCCTCAGTGGAGAGGCCAGTTCTGAAACCAAACTGCATAGGAGAGAACAAATTATAATGATTGAGATAAGTTAATATTCTCGTTTTAATTATTTTCTCAAAAACTTTTGAAATTGATGGCAGTAAAGATATTGGTCTGTAGTTTGATTTATCAGTCCTGCTGCCCTTCTTAAATAACGGAATCACTACAGCGCATTTAAGTTCAGATGGAAAGGTACCGGACATAATACTAAAATTAAAAAGGAAAGTTAAAATATCTACTAAGTTGGGTCCAATGTGCTTGAGTACCAAATTCGATATTTTATCATTACCATGTGAATTGGAATTAGGAAGGGAATTAATAGTTTTTAGTAATTAAAATCCCGTAATGAGCTTAAACATGAAGCTGTTTCTAGAACAGTTGCTTTGAGAGCCAGCCTTAGGGCAACAGTTACACGAAATTTGTGAGTTTCTTGGAAAAGAAGTTTGTCCAATGGAAGCAAAGTAATTGCTGATCTCATTAGCTATTTCTAAAGGATTTGAAATGTTAATATTTCCATTTTTAAGTACAATGGGATCTGCGTTATTACACACTTTCCGACTAACAATACTATTAACTACTTGCCACTCTTTCTTAAGATTTCCACTTGCCGCTTGTATTTTCGAACGAAAATAGTCATCCCGTGCTTTTTTAACTTCCTTTGTCACTTTTGTGCAGAATTTATCAAAACGATTTTTTAAATTGGTGTTCAAAGGATGTTTCCAACATTTTTTTCTTAGTTTGTTTTTGATATTTATTTTTTTGACAAGGTTACGAGTTATCCAAGGCTTAAGGCGACACTCCGATTTTTTGTGTGTTATAGTGCAAGTAGATGCGCTTATGTAATTTTTCAGAATACTAAGAAATACACTATAAGCTGAAGAAGCATTTCTTTCAACATAAACACTTTCCCAATATTCATAACGTAGCCTATTGTTCAATTCAGGAAAGTTAATTTTATCAAAGCTGGTTTCATATGATACGTTCGATTTCCTGCATATTATTTTTTCAAAAAGGATTCCCGTCATACAATGATCACTTATATGTAGATCCAAGTTAATGCCAGCGAGGGAATCCACAGCAATATTCTCAAAACGAGCAAAAACATGGTCGAGGCAGGTGCCTGTAATTGGTCTAGTAGGCTCAGCAATAAAAGATAAAAAACCATGTTCAGCCATAAGCGCTTGGAAGGAATCAGAAACGGAGTTCGAACATAAGATATCTAGATTAAAATCACCTAGGATAACAAGATTTCCAGATCGTTCATTGGCTAACAAATTTGAAAATTCATCCAAAAACAAATTCAGAGAAGAAGAATGCAGTCTGTATACACAGATAAAATTAAAGAGTTCATTGTGAATATTGCAACAAACTTTAATCACGTCCGCACTTTTTAAATTACAAATTTTTACATCACACTCATACAAGTTTGATATAAAAACTCCCACTCCACCGGCAGAGTACGTATCATTCGTATTAGGAAAAAAATTATAGTTCGGAATATGGTAATCTTCACTCCCGCAAGAGTAGATCCAAATTTTAGAAACAAATATTATGTCAGCCAGGTTAACGAGAGCTTCTAGATTCACCATCAGTAAGTCGAAGTTTTGGCGTAAACTACGTATGTTTTGATGTAAAACGAAAAATGATTTGCCATCTGATTTACATTTAAAATAGCTTTCTAAATTATTACGTATGGTTCTAATAGTGGGGCTGTGGCACATAAGATCACAGCTGCCGTTCATATTAGTGTGCTTGAAGAACATTAAGATCATCAAATGATCTTATGACAACAGCCTCACTATTATCAAATTTTCTCATCAAAATACGAGAATTATGGAACCACAAGTATTTGTATTTAAACTCTGTTTTAAATTTTTTAGCTGCCATAATTAATATTAATAAAAATGTTACTATTGGTACCTTCAATAAATAGCGACGAGTTCAGCTTCCTCTTTGCAATTTTCTTGCTCTTCATCAATTCCTCTTTGACCTTCTTTGTAGAGAAATGTACACAGAGAATGTCACCGTGATTATTGGTGGTGGTGGTTATGCTCTTCTTTTTTGGTTTATCCATGCGCTTTACATAACATTTCTGTATATCCTCAGTCGATATGGAGATATTTAAAGCTTTGTCTAAGATCTCCCTTACTCTCTCGCTGGCGTTTGAGCTATTTAAACCAGGTACACCAACAACTTCAATAGCATTCTCCAGCTGCTTCTGCTCCCTCCAATTTACTCGGCTTTCCAAATTGGTCACCTTCCTGCGCAACGTATCGTTCTCCTCTTTCAGCTGCTGGACTGTGCTGAGGAAATCGCTGTGGTTTTTTTTCAAGCTGATGATTTCTTCGTATAGCACTTGCAGGGTTATTGAACTTTCAGTCGAAGGCGAAAGAACCGTCGATAAACTGTCATCAGATGGTCCACAAGCAGTTTCTGTTTCGCATTGCGACGAAAGTGAAGCTTGAATGGCTCGGGCAACCGTTGATTTAGTAGTAAGGTCCACCTTGGCAGGTACTATTTCCCGTTGAGATGAAAGTGAGGTAGACTTGATGGTTGCTGTAGACTTAGATGTTGCGGATTTTTGTTGTTTATTTATTAGGCGTGAGTTGGATGAAACAGGTAGTGGTTGTTGAAGCGATTTACGGCGCAAAACAGAGCACTTGTCGCATCGATGCGTGAGATTGTTGGTTGTGAGATACGAGTATTCAATGTCGGCCGGTTGAATATTGACACACGAGCCGTGGAACAAACTTTTACAATCACCTCACTGTATTTTCGCTGCATCATTGCGATCTATTTTGCCTTGGCAAACCGGGCAGTTCATTTTAATAGAAAAAACAGGAATATTGGAAGATTAGACAGGAACTAATCTACTAAAGTACGCACCCCACGACACTTTAAGAAACACGTCTGTTCTTGACCACAGTCAATAAATACGTGCGTCTACATTTGTTAATACTCGATATTCTCAGCTTGGTCTCGGACCCAGTGTGGTTTTGACTTATGCAGATCAATTAGAGACTTTGAAATATGGAAAAGACTACCATCTCTTAATAGACAATTTTTTTAACTGGTTTGCCTTTAGTCCATGAACTCACTGAGAGAGGGTTCCATATTACTGGCACTATAAGAGAAAATCGGTCTGCGATTTTGCGATTATCGTGTATCTGATGATATCATAATATGCAAATGGCATGATAATAGCAAGAAATAATGCTTAATAAGCACACGAAATTCACTTTTTTCCATTTTCTCCTCAAATTAGTGAGTAGTCTGATAAAAATAGCTGTCAAACACAAACTAACTGACGCAGCAAGTTTAAATTTTGACAGAAGTCAACTGACAGATGCCTGTTGACAGGAGCAGTGTTGCTGTTTCAGTAAAGAGGTCAGAAATTCAAAAAGTCACGGACTTATTGACCCGCCCTCGTAGCATGGTATCAGTTTGTTCCAATGCAATCGGTGTTGAACCCGTCCACAAAACTGAACGGTATTCACAGCAACAAAAAAAGAAAATATCTGTAACGCAACCCCATCTTATTCAGTTATACAATAAGAACGTGGGTGGAGTGGATTTATCGCTACAAACTAGTATTTGAGGAAAAAACTGGTACACGCCTCTGATTCTCCATTGCAATTTGGATTTATTAAATTTCCGTAGTCATTTTCATTCATTGAAAGCAATAAACAACGCGATAAGCCAGGTCCTAGTCGGCTTTCCTTAATAACCATAGACTCTCGATATGATGGCAAAGAACATTTCTCGTATATAACTAAGCAGGAAAAAAGAACCAGGTGTGAACAATGCCACAGACAATGTCCCACCAGGTGTGTCAAGGGTGATGTTGGTGCCCATGTGGAATGCTTTATTTTATATCATAAGAACTAATAAATAAAAACCTTCTTTAGACAACTAGTATTTATTGCATGCAGATAGCCCACTGTACCCTATATGGTACGACCCCTCCGCGGCCCCCTGTTTATTGAATATTTTTTTTAAATATTTTTTTCATGGATTTTATGCTTCTCCTTCTAAATGGATTAATGTCATAGCTAGGGCCTTAGTCGAAAGTCTTGGTTCAGAGTTCATAGAAGCTATCCTTGGTTTCGTCATTTTTCTCCTTTGTACATTCGTGCGCGCATATCAAGACTTCTTGACTACATCTGCGTCCAAATAGGCACTGTTCTTGATGTCGATAATAATCGCCGTAGTATAGGTAGATGTTGCAGTTTTTCTACTTCTTTTTGTCCAGCTCACCCCATTGTATTTCTTGAATTGCGGTAATACCTGCTATGCAGCAGTCCAAGGCATTCGCTGGTTGTTAGGTTGGACGTGCCTCTTTAGGGACTTAACATCCCACATACATATCCGAAATACGCTGTCCTTAAAACTTTAAAAGTTTTACTCTTTTTTCATTGCAGTTATCACGACGGCCCAAACCCCAACCTGAAGGGCCAGTTCCGTTTAAGGTAACAGCGTTGGTTCATTTAGAGTTCATTCTCCACCATCTCTTTTCCAAGACCCTGACTTAGTTTCGGAAGTTCTTACCGGCCTAAGGTCGAAATATATCGGCGTAGCCCGGAAAAGGTCTCATTTGTGTTATTCCGGGATTTTACTTCACTGACTCCATATAGAAAATTTATCTGCTGTCCCGTTTAAAATGCTGCTATTTTTGTCTTCTGGTCAGCACTCGCGCTTAAAATTTTAGCGAGTGGATGCCGGATGGACATCTACCAACACCCGATGGTTATCACTTGGAGGTAAAATAATCAAAACTTATGTTCAAAAACAGTTGCGGCACTGACTATCGCAAGGATACCTCTTGGCGCCTACCATATTTCTATAGCACCCTGAAACAGACAACATATTCTTCAAAGTGGTTGGACTTTGTCTGGATTCACGATTGAAGCTGTAGGTTTTCTGACAAGATAGGCAGACTACCACAATAAATGTCCAAAAATATTAAAATGTTCGCTTGCTTGAAGTAGTCTAAAAGGTTACATAGAAAGCAGCTCAACATTTTAGCTATTCCTTATTCTTTCCGCTTCAACTTCCATCCATCAAATTACCAAAACATGGCATGCTTTTCTGATTTAAAAAACGGATTCACATATCCCTGTACCAGCTCAATAGCCACTTCTTCCAACTAGTTAAAATTTTCAATCAACTTAATCCCCACAAAACCAATGCATGTCAAGATGCCACTTGAAAATTTTTCAATTTTCATTTCATTCGAAAACTAATTTGCACCAACGATTGACTTAGCCCCAATAAAACCACATACAGTTCCTACTCTCCTCCTTTTGGGAGCGAATTCCCATTTTATTTTTTTCAAACTGAAAATCAGACTCGGATGCATTCTACAGGCAGAAAATTTACCCAAATAATTAGCCAGCTGTAGTGCGGCATCTAACCACTTCGAAGCCACTTTCAACGCAAAATTGCACTCTTGAAAAGTGGGTGAAGAGCGAAATTTGCAAGTCCAAAGCCATCTTGAAACACATTAGAAGGCTCTTCTCATGATCCCTTTGTTAATTGAAGCATCTGCTGATGAAGAACATCTTCAAACAAAGTCACCTCCAAGTGAATTGACTTAAAGTTCGTTCAGTGTGTCGCACAAATTTTAACTTTGTCCAATATTCACGTGGACCCTTTTCACTGTGGCGCTGAAAATTTATTTTACGAGTACTCGCATGCGATTCTGGGCTTTGATTCATAAATGATGATCCCTTGAGTGCCATAAATTAAGCCTTCGTCCTGGATACACCGTGAATACTATCTGAGTACACTCTGGACTCGCCCAACCACTTTATCTATATTCTCAATTGGTCCAGGACAATTTGTTTTGTATTCGTAGTTCCGTTGGAAATTTTTCCACCCACCACCCGTTGCATAGATATGACTCAACTATGCCGTCCAGAAGATGTACTAAGTTGTAGATGGGGTTGTGTCTGCTCTGCTGATAATAATGCAAAATGCCGCAAGTGTTAATTATGTATCTGACAGGACGATAATTCAAGTCGGCGCGTACTCCTTGCCCGGTTACCCGGCCGACACCGCTACCGCCATCACTATTCGACAGATATGTACTCATATATTCAACTGTCCTCCACGCTGTCCGGCATAAATAAATTTATGACAATTTTAATTGGCATTCGATTGTCGAATCGAGACTTTGTGGAAATGGAACTTTTCCAAAAGTTGATTTCTGACATTTTCGGATTGTTCCGAGTTCGGGTAGTGATGATGAAATTGACCTCTAGGGACAATCGCATTGCTTATCCAACTGCTGATATTGTTTAAACACTGTGTAACGAGAGAGGTAAAATATCGTAACTTCTGCGACCAGGTGAACCATATGACTGGGACTGGTTTCGAAACCAATGGTCATGACTTATGTTTAGCTGGGGAGATATTAACATAAAAAATGATACCAGAAAACAGCCACTGAATCGATATGATATCCAGAGAACTAAACTCCACAAGTGTCAATATGACTTTACTTCCTTTATAAGGTGAGTATATAGACGGCGGCGATATTGACATAATCGGGAGAAAGCAGCGTGATGTCAGTGGCGCTTTCGCGAGTATTGAGACGGAAGCGGCGAAAATGGGTTTAGCGATCAATGAGGGCAAGACCAAGTATATGCTGTCAAGCAAAAAGGACAACCAATACCGACGTCTCGGACAGAACGTCACCCTCGACAGATATAACTTTGAGGTAGTTAAGGACTTTGTCTACCTAGGCTCCGCTATAAATACAGACAACGACACCAGCGCTGAGATCAAGCGAAGAATAACTCTTGCCAACCGCTGTTTCTTAGGTTAAAAAGGCAATTGAATAGCAAAGCCTTCTCTCGGACAGCAAAAGTCACCCTTTATAAGACTTTACTAATCCCGGTCCTACTCTATGGCGCAGAGGCATGGACATTATCAAAAATGGATGAGGGTGTTCTTGGTCGATCGATTCGATCTTCGGTCCCGTCTGCATTGACGGTGAGTGGAGGAGGAGATACAACGACGAACTGTATGGACTGTACAGCGACATGGACCTAGCCAGAAGAGTGAAGATCCAAAGACTGAGATGGCTGGGTCATGTAGAGCGCATGGACACCAATGCTCCGGTCCGAAAAGTCTTCGAATCCGCCCCCGAGGGACAGCGCAGTAGAGGAAGGCCAAGACTCAGGTGGCGCACGCAAGTGGAAGAGAACCTCAGCCAACTTAGCGTGCGAAACTGGAGGCAGCTAGCCAGGGATCGAGCTAGCTGGAGAAGCTTGTTGACTGAGGCCCAGGTCCACCCCGGACTGTAGCGCCACAGAAAAAAAAAAATATAGACGGCGGCGGCTGACCTGGCTCTTAACCAAAAAACCTCTTCGATCAGCTCTGTGTTTGGAGGAGGGGATTTCCTCTTGAATTTTCCCTAAGTGGTACATTCGAAGGATCTTCGAGCTGGAGCTGTGATATCAATCCGCGTTGCAAGTCACAGCTATCAAGGCCGATAAATACTCGAAAAATGAATGCGTAATCTCTCATGAAATCCCCACTGGAAAAAGTACCTCAAAAAGGTATCCTGCAATGCCAGACAAGTGAAGTTATCGAAAATGGATGAACATGTCCTCAGTTCTTTTGAGAGGCAAATTGATTGTGCAATATTTGATTCCGTTTGGATTGACGGGCTTTGGAGGAAAAGATTCAACAACGAAGTATACAGTCAAATCAACTTAGCCAGAAAACTGCGCATCACTCGCCAGAGATGGGTAAAACATGTACAGCGCAGAGAATGTAACAGCGAGGAACAACGTATTATAGAAGAACTTACCATAGGTCGCCCGCATTAGTACAAAAGTACGGGTCTTGTTATTAGAAGCCCAAAATCACTTCGAGCTATAGAGTCCTTAAGCAGGTTAGTAAGATGAATTGGAAAGTTCTTAAGGAAAAATCGAGGTATATCCGTTGTTTTTGGGTTTCTATAGAATGAAGCACTCTCTATAAAGCCCCTTCATGCAACGGAAATATGCTTACATGGTGTCCTCAGAAGAATCCCTTCAAATCTGAAACACTCCCGGTGTTGCTCAAAAGCTTAAATCTCTCTTTACGCGGTACAAGGTAGATATAATCGCGATCCAGTAGATGCATTGGATAGGGCCAGGTATGCAATAATTACAATTTTGCCACAAATCGGCTATGGTCAAAGGCTATAGATTTCAACCGATAAGCGGTCACCTGGCTAAAAGCTGCATCCGAGGCATATTCTACAACATCAGCCTGATGTGTATACATGCCCAGAGACAGAGCCTGTCCCATGTTTGACGTTAAAATCGTGCTCGGAGACTTCAACGCCAAAATCGGGAGGAAAAATATCTTTTGTGGATCGATAGGTAAGCACAGCCTCTACAACACGACAACAGACAACGGATCCTGACTAATCGACTGTAGGGCATCCCAAAACATGGTAATAAGTGGCACTGGGTTTTCAAGGCTAAGGAGCCACAAAGTAACCTAGTGCGCTATTCAGACGGTTGAACTTCTAACCAAATTGACCATGTACTATTCGATGCGAGGCATGGAGCTAGAGTTTGAAACGTTAACACATTCCGAGGGGTAACGTCAGCTCTGACCATATTCTTGTTGCGGTTGGACACCTACGCATGATTGGAGTAGCCAGAGTCTACAGAGAACGCTTGAGTCAAACACTCTCCGCTTCGCACTCGCTGCCCACAAACGCTAACATAATGGCAAACCATTATCGCGACAAGGTGGTGACGTAAGATTATAAGCCACCCCAGAAAGTGAAGCCGTGGTATGGTGATGAGTGTGTTGCCCAGAAAGCGGCGATAGAGCTTGCACATTTTCAAATGCTTCACCGTAAAACTAGAACAGCGAGGGAAAGAAGAGGACGGTCTCCCACCGCAAGGAAATCGAATTTCAATCTCGCGATTGACACAACAGTCGGATGCTTCACAAGAAAGTCAAGCAATTGTTGGTTAGCTTCAAGCCCGGACGGCAGTATAGCAGAGGTTAGCTTAGTTATAACAAAGTTAAAGAGCAACAAGTCGCCGGTTCTGATGATAGGAACGTCATGAAATATGGAGCTGATGCTTTGATACGACGCATACACTCAATCATCAACCAAGTATGGGTGAACCAGAGTATACTGCATGACTGGACTATCAACTCTATATGCTCAATCTAATAGAAAGGCGATCTTATGTCCTGCAAGAACTATCGTGCTTAATGTGGCATATAAAATCCTATCCAACATACTATGTGAACGTCTGAAGCTGTTCTACAACACACCTTTCGGTGCGTACTAGTGACCAACGAATTTCAAGTCGGTACTCATCATCTCTTCATCGACTTTAAAGCCGCATATGACAGCATTCATCAACAGTAGCTTAACATGGCGATGGCCGAATTGGGGATCCTGACAAAACTGATCCAATTGTGTGCCGCAACAATGGAAAATACGAGGTTCAATGTACCTACATTCTAAGAACAGGTCTTTCGAATTGTTTTAAGCATGCATCGAATTTCAACACGCACGCTCCCAGCATGCCATAATATAAGCTTTCACGGCAATAGAAGAACGGACGAGTTGGTAGGTCTTAAAGGGAAAGAGGACAAGACAAAATACATGCTACCAATTAACAAAGAAACTTCTGTTCACCGCTTAGGACAAAACACTACAGCTGGTTGCAACAACTTTGAGGTAGTTAAGGAACTCATTTACGTTGGTAGATTTACAATATCGGAAAACCAAGTGCATGCTCTATATGCCAGATAATAAGCAGGAGAGATCTTACTCCAACTCTTTCGAGAAAAAATTCGTTGGTGGATATTTGGTCCCGTATGAGAGAAGGGCGAATGGAGGAGAAGATAACGCCACGAACTCTACGAGCTGTACCAGTATGTGCACTTAGTCCAGAAGCAAAAACTTGTCGGTTACATTCGAGTGAGCGAATTCATAAAAATGCTTCAGCAAAGGGAATCTTCGATTTCCAGCCCATGGGTTCGAGACGACACGTAAGGCCTAACCTCCCTTTCAAAGATCACACCGTTGCGAATGCCAGAGCACTTAGTTTGGACAACCGGAAGCAACGTGACCGGGATCGCAGAGGATGGAAGGCTGTATTGTCTCAGGCAGAGACAGTCGGCAGCCCGTTTAGTAAAGTAGTAAGTAAGAATTCTAAAATTAACTCACCTCTCATGTTTATGTCTTTACTGCTCCACACTTTTCCCCCACTTCACACTTTCCTTCCACTTTCGCCCCATCTTTTGTAGGAATCCTGGCAAGATTCCTGACATATGTATATTGCAACCCTTGGTCTAGCTGCAGTTTCAACACCATGTCCCCTGCTGAACCTTAAGTTGGGGATCCTACCGTCAAACCTCTTGCTAATATCAGCTGTCCCAGCTTAAACATGTTAAGATTGATCTGGAGACAGCTTAATTATCGTTGTGTGTTGGTATTGAAGTCACTGCAACAGTTGTCCACTTCTTTTAGCCATACGGTATCCATTAGTTTTAGTTGCCCAGGACTGATTTACGCAGCCTTAAGTGTTAGGGTAATCTGGTCAGCACTAATGATCTAGCCTAGAGCAGGAAGAGTAAGGTGTTAAAACGAATTCCAAAGATTTGGATCTAAAGCTAAGGATTCATTCCCCTTATCCAGGACGCAAAAAATCTCTTACCTCATTGTTGATTCTTGGGACTTAATGTCAGTCAATGATGCAAGGAATCCAAGCAAACAAACTGCAAATGTTCCTCCGATTAGAAAATGCATGTGTCTCCAGTGGCTTATGCAAATGACTCTCCCAATCAAACTAAGTCAACATCTATCAAAATACTTCAAATTATCTAGAACTTGAATTGAATTTACCTTGTCCCAAATATAGTAGAGTTGTCCCAATTCAAACTAAGCACCATCAGCTAGTAGAAGATTCAAATGTGCTCCCATTCACCAACTTGAATGCAAACACCTTCAATTAAAGTCGTTCCAAATGGCAAATAATCCTGACCTTGGTTTGACTCAAACACCAACAGTCTCAAAGTCACATTTCAACTTATCTGACCCACATTTCGAGAGCAAACTATTTTCATCGTCTGTCGATTAGGATTTTTCCTTTTCCATTTCCATTTCGAGATACAAATATAGTACTTGTTCCCAAATACTCAGACGAAATTTCATTGCCAACTGCCAGCTGCCACCTTCCATGCCTTGACTTGACTCGAGTGGGTAATCGTTATGACTGGTGTTTGAGCCTTTATACAAATATTATCACAATTGTCTCGTATAAACGACAAAAGTTACGACCCCATAATGGCGTATAAAGTGCAGGACCAAACAAAACTAATGGAACCAACACACGAACCAAAACCGCAACCCCAATCCAAGCTCTGGCCCCATCATCCCCACCAGTCCCAGCCCGAAAAAAGAAACCAAACAAAAAAAACACACTCTAGCGTTCTAAATCGAGTTTATAATTAGAATGGAAATGAGGGTCCTTAAAGGAGGCAAGGAGCTCCTAGCCTAACTAGCGCGCCTATAATTATCTCAATATGGGTGTACGACTACGAGTACGAGTACTTTTGCATGTCTGACTTTTACGAATATATAGTATGCGCGACATTCTGACTGAAGAAACAACGCCAAATCCAAAACCGCCTTCAACAACAACATTGACGACAAAAAAAAAAAAAAAACCAAAAACAAAAATCAAGGTGTCGGCCACCCAGACGAACTTTATGTTCCATGAAATCCTGTGTAGCGTGTTCATATGCATTAAATTGGATCTTGTTGGCTTAAGGTCCCCGGACCCTGTTCCTCTCAACCGTATGTCTATGTTTTTGTGTATATGTGTGTGTGTGTGTGCAGTAAACCAAATGTCATATGAATTATGGGGATAATTTTAAATGTCATTAATGACCCGCAGCGGGGTGTAATGAGGATTTAAGATAACGAAAATAATAACACAAAGCGGTTGATTGTTGTTGGTGGCGCGAACTTAAGAATCTACTACCCCAACTCAGGCCCACACCCCCATGGTCAAATTGTTGCATTGCTGGCGCTTCCTAATTGCTCGAAATTCCTGGAACTTGTATCACAACACAACTAACGTCAGTCGTGAATCGTGATGGAGTTTAACTAGGGAAAGCCTCTAACTTTACTTTGAAATCTGAGTCGAGACCAATGGGGTTGAATGAGGTCGATTGCAAAATGCAATTCAATCTGAGTGATCAACTGGATTTGGAAGACTAGGAGGTAGGTTCGGTGGTAAAGTGACCAATAAAACATTTTCGCTTGAACGGAAACAATCGAAGCTTATGTCGAAGCTAATTAGAAGTTAATCGAAGTGGCATTGGATTACCCCCGTCCGAATGGGATGACGAGGTGTGCTTTGGATGCGTGAAAACATGTGTTCTGACACATTGTGCCGAAGTGCAGTGAGTGGTGAGTGAAGACTGGCAAAGTGCATAAATAAGGCTTCGGTAAGGAACTATCGAATTACTTCTTAGGATTTTCTATTGTTTCTATTGGAGATGACTAATTAAGTGGAGGTACTGTACTGCAATCTGATATGTGAACGATTTGATTGATTGGTCTTTCGAAGAAAGGATTTTTTTAGTGTTGATTTCGAATCTTTAAGGAAGCTTACCGACAACTTCTTGAATTCTTCAGTGGTTACATGAATAAAGGGATATCTTTGCGGTTGACTTCTTTCCTGTTGGAATGATAATTTGCGGCATTTGAAAGTTGGTATTCAGCGTCTATTTTGAAGAGTTAGTTTGATATTTTTTTCTGCCATTTCTGCCACATATCTTTGCGTTGCTTATTTTCAAAATGATTTCTATTGCAGCAGTAAGTGCTAAGGGCAACCATTTTGTAAAGTTCAAACTATCTTCTGATCTACCTTTGTGACAAAATGAAGATTTCAAGTAAATGACTTGCCACGAACTACGGGTGTACTCTGCAACTCAGTGAAACTCCAGAAAAAATTAGAACAAGGTGAAGGCTTTTTATAAGATTCTGCCACAAACCTGATATCCAATATTTTGAACGGACATGACCTACCACAAGGGTTCCAAGTGACCTGCCTTAAATCTTAACTGATCGAACTAAGAAGAAAGAGCCTTACTCGAACATCACATCCCTAAGGGACTCTGGAAACAGTTTGAAACACTTTCTTTATGCAACTAGTAGATTGGTATCTTACCTTACTTTCCTACAAAGGTGGTGCTTCAATCCAGGATGAAGCTGGCCCTTAACCAATAAGCCCCTCCGTTTAGCACATTTTTCGCCAGCTACCTCCAGTGCCACATTCGAAGTTGGTTGGGGGTCCTTCCATTTTGTCTTTTGCTGCGCCGCCACTCGGGTTTGGAATCTAGGAGTCTTTGCCTCGGAGCTGTGGCATCTATTCGCTTAGCATAGCAAAGCCATCTCGTACGTTCGATTGGTAAACATTTAGCCAAAAACAATGTTCCTGTTTAGCCCATAAAGTCGATGATTGACCCTCTCCTTCATTCTCAGATAATAAAGCCAGCTTGGTCCTATGAAGAAGAACTTTGTCAATCAATTGCCTCTTGAGCCCAAACAAACGGAGACTGGCAAGGATATATCAGCGTCTACGCTGATATCACTGCTACTTTCAGCTCCGGAGCCAAGTTAGACGAAGTCGTCAACTACCTGTAAGCTATAGCTACCGATGGTTATGTTTTGGCCAAGGTATCGGTCTTATTCGTCCTTTTCTGATGCCAGCATGTACTTTATCCCCCGTTTATTTCAAAGCCATTTTGGGCGTTTTTGCCCCACAGAAGATTAATTGACAACTCGCAAGCAAAAAAGACATATGGCGCCGACTCCACTTGTCTTAAAACTTTCTTGACCGTGAAGATTTCAATTCCGATCTTGATGGTTGCACTAACTCATACACATTTGGTTGTATAGCTCGCCCCTTAGCACTCTATCGTATGCAGTTTTAAACATGATGGTTAATTTTCGTGACCTGAAACAGCACGGATAAAGTTCAACTTGATTCTATAGGCTACGTCAAGGAGACTAGTTCCTCTATTGTTGACGGTGTCTAAGAAGTCATCTTTCTTTTCGACCATATTTTACTGATGAGCTGCTGCATGTTCTCAAACAAGTCGTCTCCAGCTGCTGCAAGTAGCTCAACAGAACCATCTGCGCCGGAAGGCCTATTAAGCTTTAGCTACGATATTGGTACCTTAGCTTCGTCCAGGTCAGTGGGACGGAGCTTACTTTCGCCTTCATCCAGAGTGAACGGCTTATTCTGGCAGCCATATTTTGAACAACATCGATGTCACTCAATCTTCCTATATTCCGACCACCGTCTGCCACTCTACTGTTAGTTGTCTTTGTTCTATTGTAATCTTCCTTTACGATTTTGTAGCCCTGGCATGCTCGTTTTATTCTCTGATAGATGTTTCCGAGGAACCTGTACCCTTCCTTTCTTTCCTGCTAACGAGCATCTTTCGTCTTCAATGCAGAGCAGGTTTATACGCTTTGTAGCTACATTAATGGTCAAGAAAGAGGGATCGTTTTGACTGATGCCTCGTTGAGGATAATTTGGTTGATAAAGTTCTTCAAAATCGTAAACACTAAAGATACTCAAGAAATTGTATGGTTCCTACACTCAGATTACAAAGTTCTCACAAATACCTATCACTGGAACTATAAATGAGCTGAGTAGTACAACATTCCGTAGTATCTGCCATTGATGGTGGAGAAGGATTTGGTACGGTGTTGCACTCTTTCAATGCTGCAAGAAAATAAAGACCATATACTGCCAATAGTGATGATAATCTTCACGACGTCACTGGCCTACATATCCAAAACCTTACCTGACAGTGGGAGTAGTTCGATACCGAAGTTCAGTAAGAAAGATTACTCACTTGTCAGCTCCAGTTCATTCAAGTCACTTCCTTATTGCTAAAGAGCGTGATGAGGGTAGAACTACGGTGAACCCTTAGTTTTGCCAGTCACAGCAAAGCTAATAAGTAGTAGATTCGCTTGCAAATGCACTACCTTCACCGCTATAGTAAACTTTGGTTTACCTACCACTTTCTGGTACGATATCAGCTCTTATATCTATGCTAATGCTCAGATATTTACAATGCATAAAGCCCTAAACGAATGCAGTGATTGATGAAGTAAAAACGAGCTTCCATTTACGAGTTCTGAGTAACAAAGTTCCTTGCAAATGACTTATTTTCAAGATGCTTTCATCTTCCTAGCGGTGGTAAGAAGTTTTGGAATGTGTAGTAGGCCAACGAGAAAGGTATTCTTTTCTATGCTTCAGTAGTTTGGTGAATAATTTTCATTGAAAGATATATCTTGAACGCAGCGCTCTTCTGCATCTCTCGTTCAAAAGGGCAGAGCTTTGGTGCAAATCGTGCTAAAGTTTTCATAACTTTTTCTGGGTCTTAACGGACAGTTGAGTTTCCTATGAGCACCGCAGTGGGTTAGAAAATTGTTCAGGATGCATACAAGCGAAGCGAACGCTTCACTACATATCCACAATGTCAGCATTTACGTGTAGATGGGTAGAGGGTATAACGTTTTTGCTAAACATCTTAGCGAGCTAGGCATTCTCTGCATATGAAGGTGATGATGATTCCTACTTACAACTACTCACTGTTGTAGTGTATGCCCTTCTCACTGCATGAAACTTCTGCTTAATGAGTCCTCCATTCAGACTGCTCTGACCATCCATGCAATATGTTTTAATCTGATATTTCTAATCTTCAGCAGATAGGTCGTTGGGACCTTTTTCCTTAAAATTAAAAGATCAGGATTGCTCTCTTTTATATACAAGTAAAATCATTCCTATCACTGCCCAAACCAAATCAGTTCGCGGTATTCTCGTGACACTCTGAATGGCTACTCCAACATTCGTTTGGTAGCCAAGCGGTACGTACATGTGAAGAATTTCTCGTTACGGACGTGAATAAGAATCCACTACGTACCTCTTTATGTCCCCATTTAATGAACAATTCCAAAACGACTCACATAACTACTTGGTTTTTTGATTTCCATTTCCATAAATATGGCCTTGTGTGCATAGATCCTCAACAGGAAAAGCAACGCAATCCATGTAAAGGACGTAGTCGTAAAATACAAAGTTGATGTCACTGAGAATATGGCCAACTTGGCAAGAAATATCTCATGAGAATCGTTGACTTCTGTGCGGATTTGTATGAATTTGTAACTGAATATCAAACGTCTTCTATGCAAACCAAATTGCTGTAAGCTAGTAGCAGCCTTATATATGACCATGCTTTGACGGATGAGCATAATTATGCAGCTATGCGCGCTTTTAAGCGCATACCGACTACATTTCCTCGGCGTGATACCCCGAAATCGTTCTCCTTTCAGTATCCATAACCTTCTGGGTCGGGCAACATAAATAAAGAGAACCTGGCTTTGAGTAGTGAACTGTCCAAATCACCGGTCAAGTTTTGCTCATAAGATTTGAACATAATTCCTGAACTATCAGAAAAACCAGTGATATAACCAAGAAACATTGGCAATGCGTCATGCCAGTAACAGATTGAGATGTTTGGTTGCTCTAATGAGACCAAAAATTCTCGCAATGCCCAACTGTTTCAACCTTCAAACTCAAGAAAATCGACAATGAACTCAAAGATTAATGTCAGCGACATCTATCAATCCGAGTTCCCAAAGGCGACGAATGTACTAACGTACCAGCCACATAGATCAATTTTATCGGGATCCAGGACTTCGCATTGGTCTTAAGGAAGCAACTGTGGCCTCAAAGGGGATCTGAAGTCCTAACCTTAAGTTCGTCGGTCTTCTTTAAACCTAGCCTCTGTAGGTTTGAAAAACAACAGATCGACCTGCATCTTGATGGGTAATGTAATGGTGACGGCATATTTGGTGACATGAAGCATGAACCAGCAGCCTTGTGAATGATGGGTTTCTGACAAACATACTAGCCGATCTTTCCTATCTTACTGTACTACTTTCTCTGTAAAATTATTCAAAACAATTGCTATTAACGCCTTCCTTCTTTTCATAGAATTTCAAGTTTGGTGCTGGAAACCATATTCCACTTTCTTAGCTTGCTGATAGAACGTCCAGCTATTGCTTCGGTTGTTAGAGTTTGCATATATGTACCTTCGAGCTCTTTTTTACTGAGAATTTAATACTCCACTAGATTTCTTGTTAGGCACTTATTCTTCGCGCCTACTCAGGAATTTCTCCGAAGCCCTGTCTAAAAGATACAGCTTCACATATTTTTCTTTGTCATCGACCTAGGAACATCGCTACCATAAAAGTCTTAAATCTTCGTTTGCATCTTTAGATATATGATGCATCCCAAGCATCTTACCAGTCTGAAAATATCTAACTTGCTTTAAGGACCTGTAGTCTGGGAAATCTAGAGCTACAAGTACCACTGGGACCCGTCTAACAATTCTTAAAACCACTCAGATAGAGCTGTTGTCTGGGATCATATCGACGGAGCTTATCTGAAAAAACCGATCTTCCTCAAGTCTTCAACATGGTTGCCATCTATCTCTCTGCATTAGATACTCTAGCCCTAAATGGAGCTGTAAATTCAAAGAGATCCTATCCGACATTAACCTCTGCTTAATGGAAGAATTTAAGCTCTATCCGAACAAAACTATTACTAATGTGAAGAGGAGCAGTGGAAATACATATTTGCAACTCAAACCATCTATCTATCCCCATTTTTATTGTATAGATCCTTGAATGTGGTTTCTCATGCTAACCAGACTGTAGTTAAACATTGAATCGAAGAGGTGTATCTCTCGTGGGACATGGTTATAAATCCTTTTGCATTCTAACAAAACATTTCTCCTCCTCGATCGCATAGTTAACTTTGGCCGTACATTGTCCCATAGAATTGAGTTGATTTCTTCCGACGACGTTTACCATATCGTAAGCGCTTTCACTTCTGCCATACCGTCTCCCCAAACTCCCTCATCGTTACGCTGAAATCGATCCATACAAATTTATTTTCATATGCAAATATTTTGAAACTGAACCTTTGCGCACTATTGTGTATGTTACATGAACTAGCGGAGGGGGGCAAGTTTGTTTCGCCTCCCCTAGTGACGTCTACGATACGTACTCGTTCTCGTACTTACGAGTATGTCCCTCTGGGAATTCGGATTTTATTTTTGACACAACAAACGGCAAAACCAGAACAAAAGCAGCAAATGGAACAGCGAAAAGGAATTTCACATATGCAAGTGCAATGAGGAGGAATAAATGTGAAAGGCACAAAGTCCACAAGGACATTGTTATGGGAGAGTAACTTTGTTGAGAAGTCTCAGCATTTACAGGGATAACAGGAAACATTATTCATGACGATGACGACAATGGCGACGACCAATGTCCTGGTGGAATTATTTCCACTGCGGATTCGACATATTTATTCGATCAGCCATATTGTGCCATTGTCGGTCATTAATTCTTAAGAACTGGTATCCACAACCCTATCGATTGAAAGGAACAAAGTGCATTTGAGACAACCGTATGTTGAAATACGAGTAAATTCAAGTTTCTGTGGACTGTGGAGTTCCTCAAACCACAAAGCGTGAGAAATTGCTTCACGCACTCCCTAAACCACTGAAGAGTATCTGTATCTGTGGCTAACGCTGTTCTTGGAATTGCTCCAGGAATTGAAAGTTTTCCACTCTCACTCTGAGTCTGAGAGTACATCTTCCCTTGGCAATCTTTCCGAATAAACAACTGTAGGGTGCCGAACTTGAATTATTTAAGACGTGGTTTTCATTTAGTTACTCGTACTTAAGGGAAAAAATAGAAACTTTTTCAAGGGTGAAGTTCATGCCAGGGCTTGAGATTATCCCTCTTGATGTGCACCCGGAGTGGCGGTAAATTTTGAAAGGAGTTTTGAAAGTTTTCTATGCTCCCTCTGTATTTTACGGATTCGTTCCCTTGGTGTTCTGAATCTCCTCGCCAACTTGTGCAGACTTACGAGTAAGTGGTGGTGGATTAAATTGTTTTGGATGCAATTTAAGTTCAACTAAGTTGGTGAGTGTTTGGTGAGTGATCTACTTTTCGATGCTTATGCTTTTGTTTTGACTTAATTTGTCGTTAAACTGTACTTCTCTGCTCTGCTCTGTCACAGAAATTCAACCGGGTGCCAACTGATTAAGAGAAAATGCATTTAAGTGCTTTCGTTTTATTTTCTGTGGAAAGTAAACGGAGGAAGGAAATGAATTTATCAGTTGAGAGGCTCCTTCTCTAAGGATAGAAGTTTTATTTTAGCAAATTAAAGGTTTCGCTGTCCTGGCGATGAAAATATGAAAAGTTCTGGTAGACGGAGATAGGGACATGTGAAGTTTACAAACAAAAATATCTCTGTATTGTGACAAGGATGAATTAAGTAAGCGTGACTTGTATATGATTGAACACATCCACTGTGCAACTTTAGAGAAGAGTCCATGTATTCGGTCCTCCATGAGAAAACTGCAAAGAATGTGTGAATCGTTACTCAAGATTGCTAAACAGAGGAGATGGGACTCCGATGCTCTTATTCAGGACACTGGTCCGGGTAGTAGAAAAGACCACGTGAATGGCACACATTTCCTGGACTTTATACTTATGTCTGTCCAGTTGTTAGAAAAATTATCTATCAAATGGACTTAACTATTTCTAGCAGTAGATTACCGACTGGAAAGTATCATCTAATGTCTCTATGTCGGACTAAAAGTACTATATATAGAATTCAGAATTGGATCAAAAACTAACTAGATATATCTTAAGACGGAGAAAAACTCTTGACCTATTTGCAGCTTACTCCGGTAAGGGTTTCAGAGACTAAGTCAGGATCTTGAAAAGACCAATGGCAGCCTTCACATCCCTAAATTGGTTACTGACTTCAGTGTGACCGACCCATAAATCTAAGGATAACAATATTGGAACTGACTTGGGGTTCATGGCTCCAAGGTAACCGCACAGCCATAGAAAAAAGACGAAAGTTACAAAGCGGAAAATAGCCTCGAATGCTGACGTATCTTTTGTTGACAACCACTGCAAATAAGGACAACGATCTTCGACTATGCTGTAAAGCAGATATTACCGCCATCCAAGAAATGCGATGAGATGGACCGGACGAAAAGAGGATGAGAAACTGCCAATTTGGAAGTGAATTTGTCATTGGAGATAGACTTATGGAAGAAGTTTTGAGTCTTCAGCATATGAACGAGTACTTCGTAGCAATCCACATCAAGGCTAAATTTACCAACATACGCCTTATAGCGCGCACCCCTCCCACAGAAGAGTAAGATGACGACACCAAAGATAGCTTCTACGAGCTCTTGAACAACACCTACGAGCAATGCCCTAGCTTTGTCAATAATATTGTCCTCGGCGATTCTTATATGAAGCAACGAAGAGAGGACATCTTTGAGAGTACTCTCGGAAGGTGCACGCTGCACGACACCCCCTCGGATAATTAGCAGGCATATGGTGTTTGCAGCGGTACGAAACATTTTCAGAGCAAATACACGGCCCTCACATCATAATATTCATAAGAGGACTTCGAGAACTCCTGATCAATCAACCATCAATCAGATTGACCACGTTGCGACCGACGCAAGACACCCCCTCAGTATTATGGATGTCCGCACGTTCCAAAAAGCCAACATCGGCTTCTACCTTGTTGTAGCCAAGGTACAGTTGTGGATATCCTCAACAGCGCAAAAGCAAGCGAATGATGAGAGGATAGTCTTCAATCGCTACAACCGCAAAAGATCGCCAAATCCTTTAAACATCGAAGAACAGTGCCAACACCACCAAAAACCCATCAGATACGCTCCTTCTGATGTGCTGGGTTTCACCACCATAGCACCACCCAAACTCCTTGTTTGGGGATGCGTGCCGGCAAGCACATTGGGCTAAGCAAGATGCATGCAAACCGACACTACATAGAAGGACTAGAACTGCTTATAAGCTCTACGAGCACAAGAGGAGAGACGAAAACCAGCTTCTCAGGAGGAAAAAGAAAGAGCATGAGAAGTGCGCGATCGAGGAAATTGAGAGATGCTACTCCAGAAATGAGATTCGGAAGTTCTACCAAAACGTAAAAAAAATATGCCATGGACTCCGAACCGATGTCTGCAGAGGCAAACAAGGGAACAATCGTAGCTGAGCATTTGGAATGAGCAATTCTGTTGACTGTATAACAGCGATGACGAAACAAATACCGCTGTGAGGCAGAATCAACCTTTTAACTTGGACGATGATGACCAACAATTCCGTCCACCAGACCTGGATGAAGTGAAGATAGCTATATCGAAGCTTAAGTCCAACAAAGTTGCTGGAGCGAACAGCTTGACTGCCGAGCTCTTCCAGGCGATGACTTTGTAAGGAGCATACACCAACCCACCTCTAAAATATGGTCGGACGAAAGTATGCCCGATGAATGGAACCTCAGCATTGTTTGTCCGATTCTCAGGAAAGGAGACCCTCTGAACTGCGCCAACTACAGAGGCATCAGTCTCCGTAACATCGCGTACAAGATCTTATCTGCTGTATTGTGTGAACGCCTGAAGCTGTTCGTCAACAGCCTGATAGGTCCATATCAGTGTGGCTTCAGGCCAGGAAAGTCCACCATCGACCAAATATTCACACTACGGCAGATCTTGGAGAAGACCCATGAGCTTCAGAACGATACACACCACCTGTTCATCGCGTATGACAGCATCTATAGAGATGAGCTATACAGAGCATCCTCGTCTGTCTGTGCAGGATGGCGATGGAGAATGCACGCTGCTCCATCAAGAACGGTAAAGATCTCACCGAGACATTTGATATCCAGAAAGGATTTAGACAAGGCGATGCGCTGTCATGCGATTTTTTCAACATCGTACTTGAAAGAATAGTGCAAAACTCACGAGCAAACACAAGACGCACTATCTTTCAAAAGTCCGTCCAACTACTCGCATACGCCGACGATATTTACATAATCGGGAGAAAGCAGGGCGATGTCCTTGACGCTTCAGCGAAAATTGAGTCGGAACGGCGAAAATGTACTCACCGGTCAACGAGAGCAAGACCAAGTATATGCTGTCAAGCAAAAAGGACAACCAACACCGGCGTCTCGGATAGAACGTCACCTTTGACAGATATATCTTTGAGGTAGTTAAGGGCTTTGTCTACCTAGGCTCCGCTATAAATACAGACAACGACACCAGCGCTGGCATGGCGCAGAGGCATGGACACTATTGAAAATGGATGAAGGTGTTCTTGATTGCTTTGATAGAAAAATTCTTCGTATGATTTTCGATCCCCCCGCATTGGCAGTGAGTGGTGGTGGAGACACAACTGTACAGCAACATAGTTTTAACCGGAATTAAACCGGAGCGGATGAACAGCAATGCTCTGGTCCAAAAAGTCTTCGAGTCCAAAGGACAGCGAAGTAAAGGACGCCCGCGACTCAGGTGGTGCATGCAACTGGAAGGGGACCTCAGCCAACTTAGCCTGCAGAAATGGATATCTTTCACTATGAGCAGTCTCATGTCGAACATACTGTATGCTGCAAAAAAATTTGTAAAATCTCCATTTTCATCAATCGATGATGCCAAAATATATATATATACACCTACTGCACTACCTTCCCTGCGTCTGGTTCCGGCCCTGTTTCGCACTGTACGGGTACTCTCCTCTCTAAGGGAATTATTTTATTTTCAGTGCGAGTACAGCATGTTCCTCCAAACAACAATCCTGCTGACATTTACTATATCAAGGATTTTTTTTGCCATTTTTTTTCTTTTTCTTGTTTTCAATTACTTTCCAAATCCGCCCCTGAAACGGATTGTTGCTTTCGAAAATAACAACAATCGTATGACCTCTGTATTGTTTCTGGGCTGGTACTACGAGCATACCGGTGGGTTATGGTCTCCGCCTTCATCCTGCGAAATTGTCAACGGGCGCTCCTTTTCAATTGCGGATTACTGTGGCCTTAAGTATTTGAATAGGTTTTCCAGGACAACAAACGACTGGAGCACTACGGAAAAAAACAAAAAGAAAAACAAAGACCAACCGAAAGAGCAAAAAAATAATAAAAATCGGGAACACGAGAAGATTAAAACAAACCAGGATGTCTGTCAGGTTTATTGGGAGAGAAATTCGAAAATCGACATTCGATTCGAAAGCTCAAATCCTGTGTGTGTTTGTACGGTTGTCCTTTGTGTGGTATCGCGGTTTGGTTTGTGGTTGACTTCGTCTTTTGTTTCTGTCAAAATGAAAGTAAATTTCTGATGGCAAGCGGGTTTGCTATTTCGACTGTAACCAGCATCACCAACTCACCACACCACCGTCATCGTAGTTGACATCCTCATAACATAGTTGTGTCGTGGACGTAGTCGTCTATGTTCTCAGTCCTGATGAGTTTTTCTGTTCTGGATGTCTATTATTTGATCCCGAATATTTGGTTCGAATTTCAATTTGCTTCGGTTACAGATACATAGTCAGTAAAGCACATCTTCCATTCATACTCGTATCATCGTGTCTAAATTGTGCTGATGATTTTGAAATGAGAAGCTTTGGTTCTGCAAATAGCAAACATAGCAAACATCTGTTGTGGTTGTCTGGCAGATGGATGACATGACTAGAACCAGGACCAGAACTAGAAATCAAAGTTACATATGGTCTTGGTCAGTGCATTCGAAACAATAAGGTCATGTGTTCAAATGGAATTGTGATTAAAAAAAGGGAAGCAGATCGATATTGCGGAAGGACATGGTCAAAGTCGTTGCTATTTTAACAAAGTCCAAAGAAACTAAATCCTTGTTAAATCATTGGATACCCTTTCCCCTGGTAGTTTTTTTTTTTTTTTCTCCCCCTGTCATGAATTATGTTCCCCACGACTCGCATGTAACAAGCACCATGCATGATAGGTGTATCTCATTTTTTTTTTTCTGTTCCTAAACCCCAACCATTCAGCCACAGATGTAAGGAATACTCGTATCCTTGTAAGCATGTGATGCTGGGTTCTCTAAGGAGCTCTGTTTTCCATGCTTATTTGCAATTCTACACGATTCGTCGGAACAATAAAAATCGCTGTGTCTCAGGATATATACTCGTAGCTATACGAGTACTCGTACGAGCATTAGTATGCAAAAATATTTTCACTCGCGCGCCGACATTTCGTATTCAAGTTGAGTGTTTTTTGGCTTCTTTTTCGCTTGGCATTTCAAACAAATATAAAAATAAATAAAAAAAATTAAACAAATAAAACTTGGAGTGGTGGTGCATTATTCCAGATGTGACGTTTGTCGAGACGATGTTTCTTCTCAGCTCACGGACGAGCCGAGCACGAGCACGAGCCAGAGCGTGTCTGTATCTAGGGAAAGTAATGCCAAGGATATGGAGAAAGAAATCATATGGAAGTGGTAGGTACTTCCTTATCCTTGGCAAATGTCATTTATTAAAAAATGAAAGAGGAGAAAGGTGCGAACACCACCCACACATGTAGACTGTAGGATCATTCATGGTCCTTTGAAAAAAGAAAAAAAAAAAATGCTCCTTGCGACACCGAAACAAGCGATAAGCACGACACACTGTCGGGTAAAGTCAGTATTTCAGGGAGCTAAGACATATAACGACACAGCATTCAGATATTTTTGAGAAGGAGAAACAGAATTTCCATGCGATTACAATAGTTGCATGCTCGATTGTTAGTATTCGTATTCAACGAGGAGGGTACTTTTCCTGTTTAAAGTAACAAAACTCATCTCTGGGTAGAGCTTCTTGGCTGCTGTTTCAAGAATAATAGATCCCTCGTTCGTTTATTTTGGTAGTCAAGTGGAGTTAGGTGGAGAAATTAAAAACGTGACTTTTCTCCTTGATATTGATGAATTTCTTCAATACCAATTTAATTGCGCTAACGAGAGGTTCTTATTAATGATGTAAGTATCGGCATGACATTGACACGGTTCAGTGAGTTAAATTCGCCCTTTCTATTTGAAACAGTGGAGTCGTTTATGATTTCTAGCAACCCAAATACCCGTAATTGGATGAAGAACCTTTGTTGCTTAACCCAAACCGTAAGTATTTTGTGTAGTTTCCTAGGTTTTCCAATAAGGACTTGACAACTTTTTTTTTAAATAAAACGCAAACCTTTTGAGATATTTCAAAACCTTTATTATCGGCTTAAAGTACAATCGAAACATTTATGAATGGAACTCGACATCGTTCATATGACCCCTGCGGGTATGTTTGCAGCGATCGATACGTTGGACCCAATTTTCAACGACTCGGCCACACGTTTCGGCCGAAACGGCCACTATTTCGCGTTCAATGTTGGCTCTGAGCTCTTCCAACGCCATCGGCCTGTTGGCATAAACCAAAGACTTAACGTAGCACCACAGAAAATAGTCAAGCGGCGTTAAATCGCACAAACGAGGCGGCCAATCGACTGGCCCATTTCTTGAGATAACACGCTCACCATACTTACTCTTCAATAAATCGATTTAACGTGTGCTGTGTGGCTTGTGGCACCATCCTGTTGAAACCAAATGTCGTCCAAGTCCATAACTTCCAATTCAGGCAAAAAATAATAGGTGATCATGGCGCGATAACGCTGACCATTCACAGTAACTTGACGATCGTTATCGTCAACGAAAAAATATGGCCCAATAACGCCGCCGGCGTGCAAACCGCAGCAAACAGTTATTTTTTGTGGTTAAAGTGATGATTCATGAAGCACATGTGGATTTTCACCCGCCCAATAACGCATATTTTGCTTATTGACGAACCCATTGAACCAAAAATGAGCTTCGTCACTGAAGATGATTTTGCGATGAAATTCACCATCTTGGCGCATCTTCTCCAGAACCCAATTGGAGAACGTACATCGCTTCAAATGGTCCATCGGCTTCAATTCATGAGTCAGCTTGATCTAGTACGGGTGTAAGCCAAGATCTTTATGCAAAATACGCCATAATGTGGTCTGAGCGATGCCTAATTCTTGAGAACGCCGTGGAATTGACTGATTTGAATCGTTTGCTACGGACGCCTGAACGGCAGCGATATTTTCGACACTTCGACCAACCCGTTGTCTCACTGACAAGGCAACATCACACAACGAATATGTAGACTCAAATTTTTGCACTAAACTTCTTATTGCCTGTCTACTAGGGCGAGAATTACGACCAAAAATTGGAATTAACGCTCTTAAAGTTGCAGTCACCGACTCCGAATTTCGGTAGAAAATTTTTATATTTTGCAGACGTTGCTCGTTTGTGTAAAATGATGAAAATGTTGAGTTTACTGAATAAATTGATAGTGACAGTTTGATAATTAGTGAAAGAGTGCGTTCACAAATTAAAATCGAAGTTGTCAAGTGCCTTTTGGAAAACCCGATTCTTTTAAACTTTTACCGAGTTGCCCTCCTTGTGGAGTAAGTTTTGATGATTCCTCTTTCTTAGGCTGACTTGCCGTAGGTTCTAATATGAAACATCAAACTAAGCTTTGGAGACATCCAGATGGACGTCAGACTAATGAAACGCCTCACTGATCTAATGGAAAAAATGGAGAAAGTGTCTTTTTGGACGGCTTGTCACGGGAAGTCGAAAGGTTGAACAGGCTCTACGCAGGGATATAGCAAATGGAGACAAAGGAGAGAGTGCTTGAAGACTCACACCTTTTTTTAAAATATAAGCCCCTGCCAGGATAGTCCACCATCGACCAGATAATCACACTACGGCAGATCTTGGAGAAGACCCATGAGCTACAGATCGATACACACCACCTATTAAACGATTTTAAGGCCGCGTATGACAGCATCTATAGAGACGAGCTATATAGAGCAATGTCTAGTTTTGGCATCCCTGCCAAAATCGTCCGTCTGTGCAGGATAACGATGGAGAATGCACTCTGCTCCATCACGGTCGGTAAAGATCTCACCGAGACCTCTGATGTCCAGAAAGGATTTAGACAAGGCGATGCGCTGTCGTTTTTTGCAATTTTTTCAACATCGTACTTGAAAAAATAATGCAAAACTCACGAGCAAACACAAGAGGCACTATCTTTCAAAAGTTTGTCCAGCTACTCGCATACGCCGACGAAATATTCTTCGGGCGATCTTCGGTCCCGTCTACATTGATGGTGAGTGGAGGAGGAGATACAACGACGAACTGTATGGACTGTACAGCGACATGGACCTAGCCAGAAGAGTGAAGATCCAACGACTGAGATGGCTGGGTCATGTAGAGCGCATGGACACCAATGCTCCGGTCCGAAAAGTCTTCGAATCCGCTCCCAAGGGACAGCACAGTAGAGGAATACCAAGACTCAGGTGGCGGACGCAAGTGGAAGAGGACCTCAGCCAACTTAGCGTGCGAAACTGGAGACAGCTAGCCAGGGATCGAGCTGGTTGGAGACGCTTGTTGACTGAGGCCCAGGTCCACCCCGGACTTTAGCGCCACCTAAATTGAAATTGAACATAAGTTGCCGTTTCCCTTCTACTGCCGAAGAGCAGGGATGCAAGTCTGGGAACGAATATGAAAAGTAGGGAATACTCTTATCAGTAAAGGAATCTTTTGGATCGGAGAGGCACTTTTATAGCAGCCTATAAAGCAGGTTCAACCGCTGTTCAAGAACTGCCGAAAAAGTCAAAAACTGAAGAAATGCTCAGGCTTGACTGTATCTATATTTTCCAATTCCTATCATTGCGAATGTATTTACGAGTACGTGTGTATTTATGTTTTGTGGCCAGAGGCGTATTTGTCTTGAATATCTGTTTCTATTTTTGAATATCTGTTTAAGTTTATGTCGTCAAAGTAATTTTCTTCATTAGACAACGCTTCTGTCCACCTCTCAGACAACTTTGATTTATCGAAAAGCCCCTTGGACATAAACCCGAAGTCTAATATTTTTTATATCGAAGTTTTTCAGAGTTTGGAGTAATTGGAAATTTTGATTACAAGGCGGACTAACTATATTTTTTTTCTATCCGAATTCGTAAAACTTAACTAGGTGTTCCAAGCCATGTGAGGTCGAGCATTATCATGATGAGATAGAGCACTCTGGTTATTTTGGCTCTAGTTTCGACTTACAGTTTCGAGGGTAATACTTATGTTTGAAGTTAACTACTCACAATGAATAATTTCCTCAGCATCTCACCGTACAGACAGTAACACCTTGATCCGGTGAGCTCCATCTCTAGGATGTTGTCCTGGTATGTCTTCTGGACTAAGCTGTTGTTGGCGGCATTTAATCTTTTCTCATTTCGCGTAAGAAAACGATTCTTGATTGAGATGCGCGATGTCAGCTTCAACCCTGTGCTGATTGCCCAACTTTATGACTCTTCCCATATTTGTTTGGTGTCGATGAATGGTCATATGGCTTACGTAGAGTTCCCTTCCGCATTCCATTCCGCGTTCCCGTATCTACCGTAAAATTTCGATTTCTTTAGACTGTCGGCTTCAAGGTCTCTCTTCTCGATTACCCTTTAGGTCAAAATTGCCATCTTGCAAAGGAACGCCGGCGCTTGAACCCAATAGGAAGACACTCTTCATTCATATTTTGGAGGTCTTTAGAGGCTTCACTTACATTCAGTTTTTTCAGGAATAAAACATAAAAAGTTTCGAATATGCAACCATTTCAAAACTCAGTCAAAAATGCTTGAAATGATATAACTTGCTTAATTAAGGTGGCGTTGGATTTCTAGGTGGACCTGGACCTCATCCAGGCACCTCCAGCCAGCCCGATCTTTCGCTAGCTGCCTCCAGTTATTTCGCACAATAAGTTAGCTGAAGTCTCGTTTTATTTGCGTGCCCCATCTAAATCGTAGTTTTTCTCTACTGCAGTGTCCATCTGGGGCGGATTCGAAGTATTTTCGGACCGGGATGTTCATTTTTCAGGGTTAGTCGATTCGCTGTACAGCCTTACTGTTCGTTGTTGTAGCACCTCCTACACCAACCATATTTGCGGATAGGATCGATAATCACCCGAAGAATTTTCCTCTCAAAGTAAACAAGACCACCCTGAACAATTATTGCCTCTGCGGCTTCTACTGCGACTCTACTACGATGCTCCCTTGTTCGCCTCTATAGGCTTCTGTTCGGAATTCGTATACTCAGCATATTTGCTTTACCCTACCTACCTGGAGTAGGATATGTCAATTTCGGCGAACCGGTAATCGTATCAGCAGACAAGTAGCCGCCAACGCATCTATTCGCTTCAAAGCGACTTCACAGTGGGCAAATAAACATCTTGACCACGCAAATATTTTTAACGCATTAGGAATTCTACCAGAAAATATAGACTATACCATACCCAAACAATGGTTTGACAAGGGCTTCCATATAAGCATTCCCTCCAGATCCTTGTGGGAGGAAAATCCCTTCAGTCAACTTTTACACCGACGGTTCAAAGACTGTCAATGGGGTTGGTGGTGGTGTTTTTGTCGATAAGCTTAACCTTCCGCCTCCCCAATCACTGTAAGTTGTTCCAGGCGGAAATTCTGGCAATTAAGCAAGTCCTATCCTGGTTGAAGAAAAATGTAATATTTGCAATGAATATCCGCATCTTCTCCGATAGTCAGGCCGCTAACCCCTGGACTCATGCTCTCTAAATTCAAGAACAGTCATGTACTGCCGATCATCTCTAATGATTATGGCGGACCAGTTTAACATTCACTGTTGCTGGGTGCCGGAAAATAGAGACATTTCAGGGAATTGTAGGGCCGACGAACTTGCCAAAATTGGAACCACTTACCTATCACACCTGAAAAGGAAAACATAGGTATACCTATCGCTAGGTTCAAACAAGAAATAAAGCTGGATGCTCTTAGAAGAACAAACCATAGAAGGTTGGATCGACATGCTTAGCCACCAAAAAAATCTGGCCAAAGCTCTGAATCGCTCCATGAGTTTAATTCTTCTAAATAGAAAATATCTCAGCGCCATTATAGGTGTCATCACTGGACACTGCCTCATAGGTAAACATGCAAGAAGGCTTGGCATGTTAACTAACGACTTTTGCAGAAGCTGCATGCATGAGGAGGAAGAGGATATAATCCCGCACCTCCTCTGTCCATGTCCAGCTCTCTCCTAAAGAAGAAATCTCCACCTAGGGGCCTTGTCCACAACGACTTAAGTTCCACAACATTGACATTAAAAGTCTCCTACGCTTTATTAAGAGCTCCAAGTGGTGTCTGGAGAAGAAGAATCACAGATCCACGTAGCATCACAATGGGCCGATAGGCCTTAGTGGGTTGGTTTTTCAACAGCCACTTAAACCTAACATAACCTAGTCTTTGCTTGCTGCCGCAAGGTAGGAAACAATTGCAGCACATGGTATTTCCAGATTGACACCTCTCAGCGCCTAGATATTCTATTTCTACGGTGCCCAACCGTCCTTTAAGTACGATACTTATTTAAGTATTTCTTAGGGTTAAACTTGTAATGTCCATTCCGTGACTGACCTTTCGCATAATACCTTGAAGGCAAGCAGGTCATAAAACCAAAACAGAAATGACTAATCATGTACCTGTTCTCCAATCAAGCCACGTAGATTCTCCACTGTATTTTCCTTCACAAGTTTCGACAGTTTTACGATTCATTTTTTCAGCCAAAATACTCTAATGTGATTAGTTTTTTTTACGACTTTTACTATTAAGTTTATCACCACCCGTAAGTTTGAGTGATTCCCCTTCACCTCTTCAGATGTACGAAAATAAAAAACAAATGCTCACGGCACCTCCCTAAATCTCCAAGGACTCTCAAATTATCGATCAACAAAGTTTTAATGAAGTAAAGCTCATCTGCTAGACGACTCATATCTGTTCTTTTAACGATTCCCCATTTTAAGTATCTGCATGTATTTTCCAAGATTTGATAATCCTCCAAGACAACTTTCTAGATAACCAACCAACCAACCAACCACCCGGAGGATACAAATCTGTCAATCTGTCACGAATTCTTCATCTTCTCTAGTGAGTCACCTCAAATATTCACAAAACGTAATTTAATCTAAAATTCCATCATGAAAATTTTTTCCAGCCAAAAGATACAAATACGACTACACTAACACTTACATTCATCCACAACAACAACAAGAAAAAGAGAAAAAAATTTCCAAGATACACATAACTCACCGGCATCGGCATCAACAGAGATGTCGCATGTAATGTGTCAAGAAAATTCTTCGAAAAGACGAAACCAAACATGGAAAGGATCTCCGCTCCAACTAAGTCGCTACTTCCTTGAAAGATATGTCAATTTTCATTCACCCATTCTCCGTTTTCACACCACACCACACCCCATCCGCTAACTGAATCGGTGGGTGACACTTTTCTTCGAAAAGAAAACGCTATGCAAATTTTATGAGCGCAAAAATTTCTGATGAGGAATTACCATCAAAAAGTCAAAAAATTGGAAAAAAAAAAATAAACGAATACCAGCAACGGTAGTGGGACTGCTGCCGAAAAAATAAAAAAAGGAAAAAGGACGACAAAATAATGAGACTGCCAGAGGAGTGAATTTTATGGCATCTTCATTGGAAGTTTGACACTTCCATTCCTCCGGGGAGAGAAGAAACAAACAGTCACACACTGATACACCATCGGTATACAGATACGGCGACAAACAGAGCGGCACTCCTAAGTAAACCTCATTATTATGGAAAATCGAGCTCAGCATTCGCGCAATCATTATAAAAGCATAAAACTTCTCCATCATACCTACCAGCATATGGTAGGGGTGCCCCAAGGGTACCACCTCACAACGCAGCTACTTAAGCCAGACAAGCCGACGCACGGCACTAAGAATTCGGCAGAGGTACATAGTAAATACTCGTAGTGGGTGTTTGAATGAAATACGTTGAAGTGTCCCGCTTTTACGATTTACAAAAGTGAATGCGTGTCGTTAAATTTGGTGGAACTCCTTATCAGGATTTAAGGATCCTGGTCGATTATATTTATAGGTGAGCTCCTCCTGTGACAACGATGGTAAGGGAAATCGAAACTTTCACCAAAGTGTCGTAAATCTAGCGCCAGCGGCCTAACATACCTACCAACTATAGGTTTGTCCTAATTGTATGCTGCCTGCCGTGCGTTTCTGGCCAAACAATAGGGTAACAGCAACAGCACACACTTTTCGATCGTAAACTGTTTAACGCACTTTTGTTGCAAACACCAAGGTTGGCAAGGCCCTCACTTGTGTTGCGGCTGATGAGTGACGCCGCCGTCTTTTATCCCTATTGCGCGCGAAGATTTTATGTGATTTTTATGCGAACGCGATTCGAATGTGCTGACGTTTTGCTCGATAAGGTGATTGAATACGTTGGGATACGGATACTTGTGTATTTGTATTTGTTGTGTTGGATGGAATTTCATTAGAAAGCCCGGCATTGTTAAAACTCCGACTTTTGGCAGGTGGTAGATTTTTACGAGCGTTTTTAACGAACTGTTCAACTAGATGGGGCTGCGATGTGCGATGTGCGATGTGATGCGAAATCAATGGCACGAGGGGTTGGTGTTAATTAAATGCTCTCTGCTGGAAGTGATGGTGTTATCTTTTGATTTGACGACTTCTAGTTGAATTACAGATGAGGTGTTTAAGGTCGGTGGTAGGTGCACATTGAATAGATAGAAATTTACTGCCAATTCCGAATGGGAGATTTTATTGCGCTGATGGATAATGGCGGCTATAAAATCACAAAAGTTCAGAGAAGAAACGTGATTTTGTTTTTTTTAACTAGATTTGTTATAGTACCTACACTTTAGAGTGGTCGGTTCAGAAGGCATGAAAAGAAAGATTTTTGAGAAGAACTTCTATAGGGCAATCCTATAGCAATAGCTGCCGATATCAATCTACAAAACACATATCGCCTCAGCCCTGACAATACTCCTCATTAGCCAATTTTATCAAGGAATCAAACGTTTCGGACCAGACTGTCAATGGCCCATAAACACCATGGCCTGCGTCAGCAGTACAGGCAGTATAGACCTACGAGGGTTATCTGAAAAGTGTCCAACCGCAACGTAAAGATAGCGCCACTCGTCAATAAAGTAAATAGTGAATGCTAGTTGTGCATCGTTTGACAGTTACTTACCGAAGTTTCAGTCATTTTGGACGCGCAGCTTTTAGTTGACAGTCGTTTGAGTGAGTGGTTTTTGTGAAAATGGAAAAAATTGAGCATCGAGCTGCTATTAAATTCTTATTTTTGAAAGGCAATACGCCTACATACATAAATCAAAAATGAGTTGGACTCTGTGTATGGGAACTTGCACCATCATTTACCACAGTGAAATTTTGGCAGCTGGACTTAAACGTGTCTGTAAGAGCTTGGGAGATGATGAACGTTCAGGACGTCAAAAAACTGCAATAACTGACGATAACATTGCTAAAGTTCACCAAATGGTGTTAGACGACCGCCGAATTAAAACGAGAGAGAGATAGTGGAGGTTATGAAAATGTCCAAAGAACGTGTTTGTTACATATCAAATCAAGATTTATTCTTGAGAAAGCTGTCCGAGCGCCGTCTCACACCTCAGCGGTTGCCACGGCGAAAATCCATGAATTTCGGTTTAAACTGCTTGACCATCCGCCTTATTCACCAGATCTAGTCCCAATCGACTTATTTTTGTTCCCTCATCTAAAAACTACGGTCGGAGAACAGAGATTTTCGTCAAATGCGGAGGCAATTACCTTCGTGAACAATTATTTTGCAGAGAAAAACGACAAGTATCTACTATTTGGACGTGTTAGAGAGATGGGAGCATCGCTGGGAGAAGTGTTTGGAGTTACAAGGAGACTATGTAGAAAAATTTGAGGAAAAATGTCTTGTGTATTGCTAGGTCGGAAACTTTTCAGACAACCCTCGTATAATGCTGCCGATAGGACGGGTCGCACAAGAAGGCAATTAAAAACTGGAACATCTTCTTCAGCGACTACAGTACATGTTAAGGTTCGGGTTTGTCAAGTGCCTTATACTCATAAACACGTATAAGCGAGTAACAATCCGTTTAAGAGTTACATTCGTCAACATTGTAAGTGCCGACGAAGAGATGATTCTGGATAGTGTCCCATTGATTTAAGAATCGTTCTTGGTGACTTTAATGTCAGATGTCCAGAATGGACAGCAACCTTAGTTGCTTACATCTGAGAATATTTAGTGGTACCAATTGATCTGGTCTGGCACATAATATAAATCCAATTACGGATATCAACGCAGCACAGAACTGAGAAAGGACTGTGTGAATGCTTGGTCACGGTTAACTGCAATCGCAAAGTCTACCGGTGTCTCACTGATCGCGTCTTCCTCAACTTTCATAATAATTTCTCACTACAAGCAACATAGGACTTATGTCCTGTACCGTGTAACAGCACAGTGGCATGGACAAACACAAAGCAAATGAAATCTCGCACGGCTGTTTTGAAGAAGGCAACCAAGAGCTGTATCAGCTGCTTATTGACATAGATTTACTGAGAAGACTGTGATCAGGCAGTTTATAAAATGAACAGGTCTTGGAAGCCCATGCTTCAGCCCGGGGGATACTTCAAGGTTTCTCGATGCAACTCGACTTGCAGGGTTCTCAGTTCAACTCGACTAGATGTGGGTAAAACCCTTGTCCCCCATTATTCTCACCTCTGTAGCTGGCAGGCCGGTTTGTCAACAAACACCCGAGGGAAGTCGTCAACCCAAAAAAGCAGGAGCTTCTTCCCTCTGAATTAAATTTCCTGAAAATGACAACACACACAAAGATGCAGATGCAAAATCTGAAGCCATTTAGGATGTTCACACTAACACATAAGGAGGAAGTTATACCAAAGTTGCATATCCTCTAAGGAAATCTGTGCAAGAAACTCCAAAGATTTTCTTGAACTCAAAATTTGTGGCTGCCTTTTAACAATAAAAAACAGGCTTTCCGTGATGAATTGACAACGTATCAGAAGCCATAAGCGTAGAAAAAAAGATAATAGCTGGAATTTGATGCGAGCGTTGGCCTGGCACTCACAGAGGGAATACTCAGCGAAGTCGGCGTCACTTTTACAGCAAGCTTCGCAGAATGTTGTGTCACGTAGGTCAAGTATACCTTAGTGTCTAGCAAAAAAGTAGTGGCCCGTCACGATGTCAGTCAACTTCCTTGATTTTTCCTACTGAGTGCCAGGAACAAAGTTGCTAACTTCTGAGAGGCTTCCTTCGAGCTGCCGATTAGCTGAAGAGTCATGTCATTTGCAGTTGTGCACTTTTAAAAACCAACTGTCAATGGAAGTTCTAAAGGAAGATGCAGGCATTCCTAAGGTCGGTTTGTGTTCTGAAAAACTTTCCTCTGAGCCTTGCCTATTATGTTCTTCGGCGATTTTATTTGCGTTTATCTTTTGTGACCGGGGACCCAGCTTCCCATGCAAATGCTTCCATCGTTCTTTCGCAATGCAGTCCGTTGTTATCAGAGTTTGCATATATTTTAGCATCCGACTATGTTCCTAGCCTATGTTCTTATTCTACCCGAAACCATTTCTGGAAACAGAAAAAGTCGATTAAGCATCTTCTCCTCAACAGGAATTCAGTTCTTATTACATCAGACAGCATTGAGAGTGTAGCTCATGATATGAATATCAAGAGAAGGTAGATTCGTCAGTAAGTCCAAGCTCATATTCAGTCAAGACAGACCGATTTTAAGTAGAATCTTACAAATCTGGCGGGCCTTTCATAGCTGTGTACATATATCGGACATTGCACGGTGACCAGCCTCATGTCTTGCCGACAGCTTCTTCACCCTGTCAGAAGGTCAATAGCCGCTTGGAGGATTTGTACGTGACATGTTTATCCCAATATAGTTTGTCATACAAGATGATACCTAAATACTTAGCTCCGTTGAAAAATCTCTTTTTGTAAACAGAAAAACCTCAATTCTGAGTTGTTTGACGGAAACCCCATTTCTAGTGCGCCGGACACCGATCGAATCTTAATATGCTTCTGCATCAGACAAGACACTCGCTAGACATGATCTAATAGAGAGATCCAACCATAGAAGTCAAAACTATTGAGCGCATTGTGCAGAGATGGGCAACTCCAGTTTACTCCAGCCAACACACGTGGTATTGGCCGTAGCCAGCATACGCAATAAGTTTCCTATTAACCAGCATTGCTCTGATATACGAATCTAATGATTCGTGAACGCCGTGTTGTCTGTCGAAAGTGCGTGCGCCTTCAATTCCTCCTACAAGATTTTAATGCGTTCTTTCCTTGGATCTTCCTCGTTAGTAAGCATGTTGCATCTTAGATAGACTTCAGCCATTCTTTTCACGCTCTTCAACATGAAGGTTTTCGGGTAGTAGGTTTTAAACACTTTACAAGAGTGTAGGTCTATTTTCTGATCTCCTGGCCAGTGCCAGGCTAGCAGTAAAGATTCTCTTGAGAGATTAATGCAGCTATTCGACATATTTTTGTAGCATGCCTGGGTATATGCAATCGTTGTCAGGAGCCTTGATGCCATCGAAAAACCAAAAGCATCTTCCATGCCTCACCACATTCCATGAGATATGCCAACTAAGGCTTGTTGTGTTACTCAGCATACTACCAGCTTCGTTAGTAGCAACTCGTAGTGGGCTGGTATTGAATAGGATACCTAAAAAGTGAGCCTTAAGCATAAGATGGAGAATCTCTACTTTCGAGTCAGTGTAGGTGACTGTAGGTGACCACAGGTGTGGTCAGATTTTCTAGGTGATTCCAGCGTAACAAATTTCCCTTTTTGAAGACTTTGGCTAGTCAACTGATTTACAGACAGTCTTTACAAGACTGTCATCACCCTTTCGACGGGCAATGCCAAACTCCCGAAAGTAAATTTGCCTATGAAAAAGCGTCTAAGAAGTGCCCTTCGGATTCGGCGATGAACCGAATGACAGCTCAGATATGACAAAAATGACAACGTGAGCAACACAAATGAGTGTCAAGAAGCTAGGCCATGGTCCATACCGGCCATGTGCCAGCGCCACAGTGTTTTCTTTTTTGTTTTTCTTACCAAAATCCAATCCTTCGTTAAAATGGAACTTTTGGTTTCTTTATGGAAATGTTCGCAATCAAGTATACAGTGCGAACTATAACCAAACATTCACAAAGGCTGCGTATTCGTCATTTTCACAGCGAGCTCCTAAGATGATGTAACTTAGGCCTTACTCTCTTCAAGACAGTTAAAAGCAGTTTTCGTTTAGTATAACTGCAGCCTGCCACCTTTCGTACTTACATGAGAGGCGGATATTAATCGAAGCCTTAATCGAGTATGTAGAGTATTACAACTGATTTTTCATTACAAACGTTACTACTTCATGCTCAAAATGTAGACATTGCCAACACGATTGCATGTGTATTCGGTCAAAGTCAGTATGGTAAATAGAAATACTTTTCTTTCTCTAGAATTCGTAATTAAAACACGATTTTTGTTTATTTTCCGCCGGAATAATCGAAAATATCGAAAAAGATCGAAATATTCTCCCCCCGATTCCATGCACTTGTTACAGCGATTCAATAGTGATTCAAATTCCTGCTCTAGGCCATTTTGCGGAATTGCCTACAGTGCGCGTGTCGAAGCTTCTTGAATGATCGGAATGTCGTCAAAAAAGCGTCCTTTCAATTTTAATTTCAGTTTCGGGAATAAAGAGAAGTTGTACGGTGCTAAATCAGGTGAATTCGTCAGATGCTTCAATACACAGACTTGATTTCGAGCCAAAAATTTACGAACAATGAGTGCTGTGTGACTACATCCATATTGTGCAACAAATATCAACTTTTTGGATGGAAATATTCTGATCGAATAGCTTAAATAGTCTATTTGTTGATGTTTGATCATTCTCAGTGAAGCGATGCGTCTTCTGTGACAAAATCATGTACTTCTTCGATCACTTCAGGCGTCCTAACTAAAAATGTCCTTCCTGTGTGTTTGTCATCCTCCAGGGTCTTTCTGCCGCCCAAAAAACAATATGCCACTCGAAACAACTGTTTTACTCAAACAATCATCGGGATACACTTGCTGCATCAATCGGAATTTTTCTGATGAATTTTTGCGAAGTTTTGTGCGGAATTCATTTTGACATCAAATAAAGGGGCATTTTGGGGGAAAAAAATGTTATGACTGTCAAATGTCAACCAAATAAAAGGGAAAGATTCAAGCTTTAAAACTCATGTTTGGACATAAAGATGGAGCTCTTTGTTGCTGAGATATGGCCCGTGTCCGGGATATTATCTGCCACACTGTGTATGTGTCTATATTAGGTTATCGTCGGGCTGCGGCTTAAGCTGGGCCAGATAACTTCTTCCTATTTCTGCAGGAGGGGATATTACAATGTCTATCCGTAAGACTGCAAATGAACTATACTTTGGCGATGGCGCTCATAGCTCGATAGCTCATTGGACTTTCACGCAGAGAGTCTTGGTTCGATTCCTGACTGGGTCACCAACAATTTTTCAAATCGCCATCTTCCTTCCGGCGAAAAAACTTCTAAGGAGTGCCGTTCGGACTCGGCGATAAGCCGTAGGCCCTGCTCAAACCAGCTCCTCTGGTGCTTTTTCTGGTGATGATGGATAAAAGTTCACCTAATGTTAATATAAGTCCACCGGTATTTGACTGCTGCCCTATTGCTATCAAAGACTCAGAAATTCTATTTTATTTTTTAAATTAACATGAACTTCTTCTTTATCTCAGTTCCATCAAATTCTTCTGATTTTACATGATCGCTGCTTCAGTTACCGTCTTTCAAACGTTCGCAGTTCTATATATTTAAAGATACATAGCTCTGTACTGCACTTAAGAAGTTGCTCATCCCAGAGTAAGCATGTTCTGTAATAAAATACGACACATTCCGAACTCAAAACACCCGAAGACACGAATTTTGAAATATTTCCCCGAAATTTTTAACTGGAGCATTTTATTTAAGCAAATCCCTACCCCTAATAAAAAATGAAATGCGAAATGGAAAATTTAATTTCTACCACCCCTTTCTGCTCTCAGCCGTTCGCATGGATAGGAGGATTGGTAATTTAAGAAACTCAACTCGTGCCACAAAGCCAACAACCTTCCACGCGCGACATTCTCAACAGCACGTGATGGAACTTTTAATTCTGACATTTCATTTAAATGACAATCTACTACCTTGAGCCGACGCTGTCACCCCCCTTCATGTTTGTGTATGCGTGTATGTTCGTCCCTATGGGAATTCCACCACTAGGTATGTATGAAAAAACAAACGGAATTGAAAAATTCCCAATGATTCCCAGAAGATATGGATACCTGCCACCGATTGGGTGGCATTGAAGAGCACTGAATAATACTGGACTCAGCCTTTAGCAACGCAATGTGCACACAAACACGCAAACGTTTACATAGATTTAGAAATATTTTTTCCCCGGAAATACGTGAGAAAGACTGCATGAGAACAGCAACAACTAAAGCTCATAGATACATGTTCAGAATTTTTGATGAGTCCCGATTTTTTGGGGCAAAAACAAAAAATTGTACAAAAATAAATTCATACCATTATTCGCAATGGGATGCCGGATGCTGGTAGCTGCATGGGCTTTTCGAAGTAGAACGATGCCATGACTGGCAGCCTACCTCGTCGTGAATACCCTGGGAAATACGAGAACAACGTTCATATGTCGAAATTATAATGAATGGAGTTTTCGTTCGTTTCGTTTCGACTGATATTGGGTTCATCCCAAATGCAATAGGATTTCGGCCGAAAGCAGATTTAAATTCGAAAATAGGCTCACAAAAAACTCATGAACAATGTATACCTATACACATGCATGTGCCTACTGAGTATATTTGTTTTGGGTGACGACTTTCCTCGAGGTAAGTGATAGTTTACCAAAAGCGTGAGAAGATACATTTGTAAATAAAGAGATGCAAAGCTTTGCTTATCTAAATGGCAATGCTGCTAAGAGTTAATACCGTGTTGCAGCATGAAGTCATGGGAAGTTATCAAGTTATATAAAAGTACGAGTATATTAAGTCTTATCAACAAATATCAATACTGACTGTTATAGCCTTAGTAACGGCTTGATTTATCTTTCAAAATCTTCGTTAGTTCCAAGGCACTATTCAGCTAGTGACAATGAACTCCACTTTTTGTGCAGTCCTAGTATCAAAAGGAGTTTTAACATTTCGGAACATCGCTTTTAAGGCAAATCCTTGCAGTTGCCCTCAATAGTTTGAATGAGGTCTCTTGCATTTTTAATGAAACAAAATTATTCTGCTTCAGTTTAAATAGTTGCGGTTATTGCAACTCGATGCCATCTTTTGCGTTTCTAATATAAGTTAGTGAAGTTCGAATTTGGAAACACATAACAGAACAATAAAAGAGAATAAGTGTCGGTTATTTAGCAGCATTACAGACGGATGCGTATAGCTTGTTGATGACTTTTGGCGATCGAGCACGGCCACCAATCTAATTCTTAAACTTGAAGGCTCCCTCGACTAAGAGTCGAGAATGATGTACAATTTAAGGCTGAGTGAAAGAATGGTGGAGAAACTTCTGTCATAAAACACTGTCTAGGCAGCACACTCATCCTATTGGTTCAACGAAAAAACCTGATGTGGCATACGCCGAAAACAAACATACTTTCAAGACTCCACAATAATTCCAGAAGCTCAAGAAAACCCTACCCATAGAAAGATAAACAGACCGCTCAGGAGGGTCCACCCCTTCAAAGTCCCAGGTGAAGATGGAATATTCCCAGCTTTTCTACAAAAGGTTATCCCACAATTGCTACCTGCAATAATCAACTTATTTAGGACCAGCTACGCGTGCCGCTTCCAAAAAAGTAGAAGGAGGTTGCTGTCAAATATATACCTTGGGTCGGAGGCAGGCCGTTTAAAGGTACCTAAGTCGTATAGGCCTATCCGCCTCACTTCCTTTTTCCTTAAAACTATAGAAAAAATCATTGACGTATCAGAGATGGGGGACTTAAGATGAACCCCCTTCACAAATATCAATATGCCTACCAACCCGGAAAATCTACCACGTACGCTCTAGAGGATCTAACTACAAGAATTGAAGAATCTCATAGAGTAAACGAGGTAGCGGTTGGTCTTTTCCAGGATACAAAAGGAGCATTAGACAACAGAGAATTCTCTTAGATATATAGAGGTATTCAAAGCATGGGAGTTGACGAGACTACATGCAAATGGATACAATGTATCCTGGAGGATAAAACGACAGCAATAAAATCAGTGTAATAGCTACGAATAGATGCCCCTAGGGAGAGTACTCTCACCCCTACTTTTGTTTATCGAAGTTAATCTACTGATTATTCTCAGATATGATGCCTTCTATGTCCAAGGATATACAGACGACATAGCTATCCTTATCAGAGGTAAATTCGAAGACACAATCTCGGATCGCCTTTAAAGGGCTCCGAATATAGTTGCTGAATGCTACCCCAAAGTAAGCTTCAAAGTCAATCCCAAGAAAAGCACAATTGTTGGATTCACTAAGAGAAGAAGGGAAGGAAGAACCAGAAACGTCACACTCTTCGGTGAAACAATAGAGTTCTCAACGGAGTCAAATATTTAGGAAAAGTTTATGTGGAAGACTCACCTTTCCAGGACTATCTACAAAATCAGGACCAGTCTACTCGGTAAAAATTGGGGGACTTAAGTGACACTGTAGACGCACAAGGCAATACAGGCTAAACTTAACAAAATACTGAGACTAGCTTGTGTCTGTGCAACTGGTGCAATGCACTTGAAGTTATCCTAAAAATCCCACCACTTCATTTAGAACTCATGATAGAAGCATTGGCAAAATCCAATATGCTCATCACAGAAGATGCGCCAAATTCAAACTTAGTTCATACTGCAATCCTACAGGAATATACTTAACAGACAAATGAAACCACGATATAACTTTTGGCACAACATTTCCAGACAACATTTTCACATGTAAAGTACACGGTCGGATCCAAAACAAATGAAAGAGTTGGAACCGGAGTACACGGTCCTCGCGCTAAAACATCCCTACATGCCAGTATGGACACAAGCAGCTCCGTGTTTCAGCCCGAAAGCCATGCAATTGAGCTTTTGAACGAGAAAATCTAAACAGATACATAAGAAATAAAAACATTTACATTCTCTCCAATACCAGGGCAGCCCTACTTGCTTTTAATGCCTTTGAGATGACATCAAAACTGGTCTGGGATTGCCTTCAACTCCTACAACTACTGGCCACTACAAACAAAGTCCATCTGATTTGGTGCCAGGCAATGAAAAAGCAGACGAAATAGCCTCTCAATTCATGATGCTAAGACCATTCTGTGGGCAACCAATGAACACTTTAAAAAGAAATGTCAAAACCTGTCTAAAGGAAAAGAAGAAAGGCAAACACTTTATGCCAAACAGCTGCCACAACAAAACGAAACACCTACTACGATTAGGTGGAAGTCAGATTCGACTAATCACAGGTTTTCTTACAGGGCACTGCCATGTCAAAAAGTCCCTGATGTCCGTGGGAAAAGCACAAAACAATACTGGCAGACTGTGCAACGAGGACGTGGAAACAGCAGAATACATATTATCATATGTACTCGGATACGTCAACGTCACCTAGGTAAATTCTACCTCGAAGCAACGGACAAGACTGTCAGCTCACCTACAGAGTTAGCTGCCTTTCTCACAAATTCCGGCATCATAGACGAGCTTTAATTGGATGACATCACAATAGGCCCACTTGTGGCCGCAGTGATCTGGAAAAAGGATTACCTATACCCATCCGAAAGTATGCCTTACTCTGGTTTAGTTGTGCCAGCTAGAAGCATGTAAGCCCATACTATCAAATCCATGCAGTGACGGGATATTGTAGGTAAGATTCCAGAGCAAAGTAAGAATGACTACCACTTGTTGCACAATGAGGGTAGACTTAATTCACATTGTTGAACAGGTGACGTAAGAGATCAAATTGACAACAGCGAAGGAGCGACTTATTGATTTCTGCAATAGCAACTGCCTAGTAATTGAAGGCACATTTCTTTAACAACGAAACTTCTGCAAGATCAGCATAGTCTCATCTGATAAGTAGAGAATAATGAGCCAGATAGATCTGCGATCGGAAAATAAGTCTGTAACTTACTTCAAGCTCTGTAACATTGCTAAGCAAGAGGTAGATAGATTACTTAGTTCTCGATTGAGAACTGCGTAATGTGTTCTAATCTGTACTTACTTACTAACTTCCTGAAGTGGGCCCTACTTTTCAGGGTGCACCTGGGCCTCTCCACTCAACTCGGTCTTCTAGCTGACTGCCTAAGTTAAAGGCCGTGCGCACCAACTAACTTTAGGTCTCCCTCTTTTGCGTTGTCTCTCTTGGTCACATTCGACCACTCTGTGGACCAAAGCATAAGTGTCCATTCGCTCTACATGTCTTAGCCATCTCACACTGATAGGCAGTTTCCTCGCTGGATTAATATCGCCTTACAGCTCATATAGTTTCTCTTTGAGTGTTTTCCTTCACTGAGGCTGAGGATATCTACGAGTATATTCGCTTTCGCGCTGGGATCATCAAGGTCTTATATAGAGTCCTTTTAGTTTTTAAGGATATGGCCTTACTACACAATTGTCTTTAAAGTCCAAAGAAACAGCGATTAACAAGTTTGATTCTTCGTTTTGTTTCTCCCGAGGTGTTGTTAGCAGAATTATTAACATAGCCAAGGTACACAAAGCCCTTTACCAGTTCCAAATTATAGGATGTTTAGTTTAGTCGTTAGCAATTTTCATTCAGACAAAAAACCTTCTGTATAAATACTGTCATAAGCGGCCTTAAAATTGATGAAAAGATGAATGCCATCGATTTGTACTTCTGTCTTCTTTTCAAGATCTGCTAGAGTATAAAGATTTGATCGATTGCGGACTTTGCTGGTTTGAAAACGCAGTAATAGGCACCAATCAGTTCATTAGTAGACGGCTTCAAGTACTCACATAACTCCAAAGTTGCCAAGGTTGAGCGGGTCTTCTTATTTGTGGATCAACAAACATTCAACAGCATGCAGATAAAGTTTCCCCATATTATCAGCATCGGCGGTGTCTCTACTGCAACGTTGCCTTCTTCATCTCTAAAGGTTTCGGTACGGGTTTTCTTGCCTTAACCTACCGTTTTACCTGTTTATTTCTTCTGGAAAACGTGATGTTCTTCCGATCTCTTCTGCTCGTGAAGGTTATGTGAAGTTCGCGATCCTATATTCGCCGCTCGAAACCCTCAGATATCTTTTATACTGGAGGAGTCACTTCTGTTGATTGGTTGACGGTTTAATGATCAGGAAACCGGCATGTCTTTGTGGATTTTAAACCGGCAAAACCGTGTGAAAAGCTATGTTGTTATTGCGCATCAAAGTCAAATAACCTTGTGCACTTCCGGACGTGGTATCGTGCACGCTGTACTTTCCGATTACGGTATATTACGAATATCTTCCCTTCCCATCTTGGGCTTAAGATCACTAGGTTTCACACTTTGATCTTTCGTCGAGGACCTCGGAGGAATATTTTTTCGGTTGTGTCGCATTTTTCCTCTACAGGGATGTCTGATGCGTAGAAAGGCCATCTCTTCCTGCCACTAAATTTGCCACTGACAACAAATCTGCACCAAAATAGATGCTGTTTGTTTCCTTTGTAGCTCACATTCGATGTTTATATTCATTTGTCGTTTTGCAATGTCATTACAGTAGATCTGTTTGCTTCGCAACAGTGAAGTCTTACGTGGTCGAGTAATTAGCCCCAGGTACAGCCGCCAACGTAGAGAGCTCTGCATATTGACTATCCAATGGGGCCGGGAATATACTAAAGTTAGCAACCCCACATTGGTAGGAAAGTTGCCGGGACCCATTTTGGGCTTATCCGCCGTCATCCCTATTTCAGAATTCTGACCAATACTGAAGGCTATAAAAGGTATCTGGCATTTTGACAGTTAAAGCCACTGTTGCTTCAACTCTACGAATTCATCCTCCGTACGTGTTCAAATACACGTACATTGTCGCGATGGCAGCCCGCTATGGGTCATGGCCTAGCTTCTTGCCATTCATGTTGTCATTTTTGTCACATCTGAGCGGGCCCTACGGTTTATCGCCGAATCTAAACGGCACACCTTTTTCATAGGCAATTTTACTTTCCGGAGTTTGCCATTGTCCACCGAAAGGGTGATGACGATTCGAAGAATTGTTGGCGATGGCGCGGATTAAATCACGCACCCTCTGCGTAATAATCCAATGAGCTAACCATCACTCCATGACGAGGCGGTAACTTAAGTCTTTATTTGAAAAATCGTCCTTATTTATTGTCAGGAAGTTTATCTAACAACAGTCGGGACATGGAGAACCAGATATTTGCCGGTAGCCAGGGCATACGTAAGTGCCATCAACTGCTTACCTAGATGTCCTGCCTTACAATTTGTTTTTAAAATGACGTGACCCTCCAATATTGATCTCTGTTGTCGCCATTGATTCTAATTAACTAACTTAAACTCTAGAAAAAAACATTTCCTAACAAAATCAAACGAAAACGAATCAACTTGAGTTCGCCATCATACTCGTATATTCTAAAGTGATTACCAGTGCAAAAACTTATTGAATAAATTCAACTGATACTCTCTCTCCCCCCATCGAAACCGAAAACAATTTACATCAATTCTAGAGAATGAAACCGAGACTTCAGCCAATGTCATCATCCCGTCGCCGCCACAAATGTGCGCCCAAATCCGACAAACACGGATTTAAATTCAAAAGAAAATCTCAGTCGACGCGGCAAATAATAAAAACGCAAAAAAACAAAGAGAGACAACTTTGGAAAAATGTCACCCCTTTTGCCCTACTGATGTGCAGGGACCCATTTCAGATGAAGCTTTTGTTACCCATTAACCCCCTCATCCAGTTGTATGTAGTTACACGCCCCATTCACATTATCGGCAGCCGCCAAAAGATCTGTAACGTCTGCCAACACCAACAGATTTTCCAATGAGATTGCCACCGTTACGCTGCGCATCATCTAGGTACTGTACGAATATCTCAACCCGATCCCCCATGTATCCACCGCATATCCTTTAAAATGTAAATCGAGGATTTGCGAATTCGTTTTTATTGCCTGGTAATGCGACAATATCCTTTGGATTCCTTATTCTTCGTTTTTTTTTTGTTTTTTGCTTCGGCTTTTCCTTATTCTCTCTCTCTCCCCCTGAATGACATAGGGATTTGAAAAGGCGTCGTCGGTTGTCCTTGCGGCAATGGTGGAGTGTCATTCTGCTCTTCAGTTTGGTTTTGCGACTTTGTCTTCTGATTGCACACACCCAATTGACTATCTACTTGCATACGATTGACGATGACGGTGAAGGCAGTGGTACTAACATATAGTCGGTGACAGGGGATAAAACTTGCTAAAGTGGAAATTGTTAAGCGGATTTTGTTATGGTAATTTCTTCAAGGACTCCCCCAGATACATACATATATAAGACAGAATATGATCACGATCTTGAACCAGTGAGACATCGCCCTAAACCCTGACACAATACAACTCTAATCAAATCAGCAAAGAAGTCGATAAATTACTCCAACCCAAAGGAAACATGGATTGTCTGAAGGATACAAATGGTTTCGTAGTCTTCAGTCAAAAGGATAATGCGAAAGAAATTGCAAGAAAACTCAGCCCTTGATTTATGTTCAAAATGCACACAGAGGCAATAACTATCCGTACACCGTCCAATAGACAAGACCGACTCTCATTCGACTCAAATGATAATAATCTGCCAAACCGCAATAAGGACAAAAGTGCAACGGACGGAACCCCAGAACGGTTCCAGCAATCTCTCTGGAAACAGATTTGTGTCGTCCTTTTCTATAAAAAAAATTAATTAAGTGTAATTTATCAGTCAGGACATACCTCTCCTTGATGGTGCCTTAAACAAGACAAAAAAAAAATAGGTACGAGTATTACGAAGAAGAGGCAAAAAAAAAAACTGGCAACACATTTTCGACAAGCTGCAAACAAGGACTCGCCAAGAGCCAGGATTTTCACACAGGATATTCTTGAAAAATTTATTGGAAAACTTTTCCATAGTCTCGTTGTCTTCCTCTCTCTCTCTCCCTTTGTTGTTGGCTTATTTCTCCCAAATTACATCGTTCGAGCTAGAGTTCGATGGTGTGGAGTTTTAAAAAAATAAAAACTTTGCTCCACACAGGCGAACAGACGAACAGACGAACAGACGAACAGACGAACCAATGAACAAGGAACAACGACTCGTTAGGAGTTTAAAAATTCATTTTCGGAAATTGAGCAAATGTTTCCACCCAACTCTCCGACCACCTCTGGAGTATGTGAATGAAGAGTCAAATGAAGTCGCCATGTGCTAAGCATTAACATGTTACAGGCTGCGTGGTCCTAGTTCACATATCCTTTATAAACCAGAGGGTGTTATCCTGTTGGAAAATTGGAAACTGTTAAACATGTCATAATCGTAATGATAATCGCAGAATTGACTGTTGCCGAAATACGAGTACGAGTATACGAGTATAGTATGCCATCGACAAGAATGAAAATTCATGTTTATCGGGTCGAGAAGGATAATGACGAGATGGTGGGTGTACGAATATGCCTGTTGAAGGGGCCGACAATGTTTTGAAGACATTATTATAGATTAAGTGTCAAAAAAAGGGATTTTTTTTTGTTGGGCTTGTTGTTTGTAGGATTGGAGGTTGGGTTAAGGACCAAATATGCATGAGAGATGATGATGAAAAATAAGAATGGCGCGGATACTCGTAACAGGCAGAGAATAGTCAGTCGTTGGGTGCAAAGGACTCTGGTGCTTTTGAATAATTCATACAGGATTGTGGGAGCAATTTTTCTAAGATGATTACACGATTATGGTTATGGGAAATGAGTTATTGTCGGGACAAATATTTATTAGGGGATGACGAAATGTGTTCTTTGTTTGAAGTGGCGAACGGAAGTCTGCGAGACTGTTGAACGGATTGGAAGGATGTAATTGGGTGTCGTTAGTGGGTGATTTTGACTGTTGATTCAGTTTATGGATGGACATATATATTTGAGAGTGTGCAGGCGCGTCAGTTATGCTATTTATGTTGGCTGTAATGAAAATGCAAATGGTTTTGGGGATGTTTATTGCCTATAAGTTCCAACACTTGCAGCTATGATCCATAAACCATCGATAATGTGAGAGATGATTTGTCTGAAATCTGATAAAGTCTAACACAAAACTGTAAATTATCTTCTCAGGTACATACGTGATTTTAAAAAAGGAGAGTTTGCATGTTTCTTTTTCAATTCAAAAGTTTTTTTATTTTTACAATACTTTCGATTACACAAAGCAAAGCGTTTTTTTTTTCTATAATAAGCGCACACTCAAGGGGTTGTTTGTACCCCTAAAATTATTGCACATGCGATGGAAAGTTAGGAAGGAAAGAAAGAGAGGTACCGATGTACGTTGGTCTTGAATGTTTGGAGGTTGTAATGACTAGAGAATAAAGAGCTCGGCAAAGCATTCCATAAGCGAATTGTTCGGCTTAGGAACGAATCACGATATTTCAGGTTACGGCCGAAAGTGGGCTTGAGGGTGTACTGTTGATCATTCATAGCGAGACGGGTTTTACGGTGTGGGGTTTGAAGGGACGGAATGCTACTGGCGATTTCAGCGGAGCACTGGTGGTGAAAATAGCGATAGAACAGAATGAGGCAGGAGACATTACGTCGGTGACCGAGGGTGTCAATCGACTGGGTAATATTAGCACCACCTTTAAGCTTTATCGCACGGTTTTGAATCTTATCTAGTAGGCGCAAAGATGTCTTAGGGGCACCTGACGAGATGTGAGCATTGAACTTCAATTTTTAGCGGATGAAAGCCTTATATATTGAAGCCAGATCAGAGGGGGTGAAATATTTCTTACATCGCATAAGGAAACCTAGACATTTCGCAGCATTTTCGGTGACTTCGAATATGTGGTCATTCCAACGTAAGTTGTCACTGATACACATACCGAGAATGGAAAGTTTTTCGGTTTCAAGGATGCAATCATGGATAATGGCTGGATATTTGAATTTCACTTAAGCGACAGCAGATAGCATTGTGTCTTGGAAGAATTAAATTTCACTCTGTTGGTAGTTCCCCAATTGGTTATGCTGTTTATATCGGAATTTAATGAGCTTAACATACTCTGCCGTGACGTGAGTCCGGGAACGAATATGAAAAGAAGAAAGTACTGTCGTCAGCAAAGGAGTAAATTGGATTACAAAGAGTGTCGGAGACAGAACGGAGCACTGGAGCACACCAACATTTATTTTGTGAATATCGGACTTGAAACCATCCAAAACAACCTGAATTGAACTTTCCGAAAGGTAATTTCTAATCCATTGAAGAAGAGAGTCGTCAATACCAAATGCACGTATTTTCGACAATAGAGCCTGATGCCAAACTCTGTCAAATGCCATAGAAATATCAAGTGCAACTATCTTGCTTTCGCCAGATTGATGTAAACTTTGGTTCCACTTTTCGGTGAGACATGCTATCAAATCACCATTGGACCTGTTGCTACGGAAACAGTATTGCCGGTCATTAAGAAGTTTTCGTGCTTCGAGATATTTCATGAGCCGATGATTTATCAGCGTTTCCATGGCCTTGGAAAGAAGGGACGTAAGTGCAATGGGTCTTTAAGAGGAGAGAGAAGAAGATTCGCTTTTTTTAGGGGCGGGCTGGACAAATGCTGTTTTCCATCTGCTCGGAAAGAGTTCTAAAGATTAGAATTGATGGAAAAGCATACGCAGTGGTTATGCCAGCGTAGAAGAACACCTCTTCAGAAGAAGGGGAGATATACCATCTGGACCAGCGGATTTGTGAGTGTTAAGATCTTTGAGTACGAAACCAAACGAGCTGTGGCCGACAAGAAGAGTGCATTCCAAGCGTGGACAAAATGCGATCGGAGCGACGATATCGAAAAAGCTCGACTGGCTCTTGAATACGAGCGTCTTAAAAAAATCGCAAAGAAAGTCCTGGCTCGAACTCGAGCGGCAGAAGCCGAAAACCTGTACCAGGAGTTGGAACAAATATCCTCATGATCGGCAGATAGAAGACAAGCTATCCAAGAAGTTCAAACGTCGTACAATACTAAAATGCCAAATATTTTTAAGCTCGCTACACAGAAGAGGAAAAATTCAATGGAAATAATCTTGCCGAAATACATCAAAAACGCAGACGGTCGCTTACTAACAAATGAAAAGGAAATTTGTGACCGGTGACTTGAATACTTCAAGGAGTTGCTTAACAAACAGTTTCCACGTGATATCGTGCCGACAGCTGGTCTATTCGAGGAGGAAGTTTCGGACTTTTCAATCGAAGAAATAAGTATAGCAATTGGAAAAATGAAGCGGGGGAAAGCGGCGGGACCAGACAGCATTCCATCAGAGTTTTGGTCGAAGATAGAGGGGATCGCCAGCGTTTGGCTATCGAAACGAAATAAATTAAAATGTGGGCAACCTATGCCGAATCAATGGAGAAGTAGCTTCTTGGTTCGATTATACAAAGGAAAAGGCGACACTCGAGAATGCAACAACTACCGTTCAATGAAGCTTATGTCACACACAATGAAAATCGTCGAAAGAGTCTTAAACGAACGTCTTCGGCAAATAATAAAGCTCGATAATAGCCAATGTGGATTTGTTGAAGGAAGATCGACGGTGGACGCTATCCAAAGCCTACGAATAGTAATGGAAAAGCACCGAGATTCGTCTAAGGACTTACACATGGTATTTATCGACCTCGAGAAAGCATTCGATCGAGTGCCTAGGGATCTCATATGGGCCGCGCTGAGGTCTCAAAACGTACCGGAAACGTATGTTAGAATAATGCAAGACATGTACGGAAGCGTGAAAACTGCGGTTAAAAGCTCTGCTGGACTAACGAGAGAATTTTCAGTTAATGTCGGAGTGCATCAAGGAAGCGTACTTAGCCCTTTCCTCTTTAACGTAGTATTCGACTATCTTTTAAAAGACTGCATGCGCGAAGCAAATGTAACGCCAATTCTCTTCGCTGACGACGCAGTTATACTTAGCGATAACGCCGAAGACTTACAGAACGCCTTAGATTTATGGAAAAATGCGCTAGAGAGAAACGGGTTTAAAATAAGTCGTTCAAAGACGGAGCATTTGACGTGCCCATTTGCGCATCCGTTGCGACCTGTTCCGGATATAATGTTAGACGGAATAGTTCTTCCGAAGGCACTATCTCTAAGTACTTAGGATCAATCGTTAACATGGAAGCGAAATGTGACGACGACGTAAACCACAGAGTGAGTGTAGGATGGATGAAATGGCGGGAAAATTCGGGAATCTTTTGCGACCGAAAATTTCCACTTAAATTAAAGGGGAAACTCTACACCACGGTTGTTAGACCAGCTCTTATATACGGTTCACAGTGCTGGACAATGTACGAAGCGTTTAAAAACAAAATGACGGCAGCGGAAATCAAAATGTTAAGGATGTCTAGTTGAGTCACTAAACGCGATTGCATTAGATCTACGCGTATAAGAGCAAGTCTACATATAAAGAATTCGGTAACCGAACAGCTTGAGGCGAATAGAATAAGCTGGTATTGCCACGTTCAAAGAAGACCTGCGGAAAATCCGGCTAAAAAGGCACTATCAACTACGGTCACTCCAACTGTAAGAAAACGAGGTCGGAAAAAGAATTCCTGGATTTCTCAGATGGCAAATGCGCAACAACGCCTATGGCTAACCACTGAAGCGATGCAGGACCGAGCATTATGTAGACGCGTTCTGCGGTCTGCGGCATTAGCCAACCCCATAAGCGGAGCAGCAGCGATGCAGTAAAATTGGGAAACTCGTTACGCATAAGTTCGTATAACGAGGAAAGGGTTAATAAAAGGATAAGAAGAAGAAGAAGGTCGACAAGGTCAGTTTCCACAACTGCTGATCTTAGGGACTTACTTCCGTAAAATCAAACCACCATGTTCCGCCATTATCCCCGTCAGCACAGATTGCTAATGAACGTTCTGTTACCATTCAACAATCAAGCATTGTTTGTGCTATCACATCTTGTACAGCGAGCGTTTACAGGTCGAAAACGCCAAATTCACGAAGATCGTAATAAGCACGCATTATATTGGGAGGAGTAGATGAAAAAGAAGAAAATATGATCTCCGTGTCTTAATCCATATTCGTTTAGGGCATTATCTAATTCTAGTTACCTATTATTCATCGAGTCTTGTCTGAACTCTGTGTCAAATAAAGCACCTCGGATACAAAGCATATGCATAAAGAACTCCGACATCTACTAACTGGTTCCCGCATCTCGTACAATGGGACTTGAAGTACTCTTGATTTATCAACCGTCAACCAGGTTGACGACATTTCAATCAGCGCAAGACAGTACTCCAGTATTACGGATGTTCGAACGTTCCGTACGGATGATCCAACATCGAATCGGACCATTACATTGTTGTAGATAAGATACAGCAAGCTAATGCTGTGAGGAATTTCAACCGCTAGCATTAAGTATGGAAGATCAGTGGCAATGCTAGTAAAAAGCTATCATAAATGTCGCTTCCGACGTGCTAGATTTAACTCTCTGCATAGAAAGACTAGAGCTGCTCACGAGCTCTACGAGCAAAAGAGGAGAGACGAACATCGGCTTCTCAGGAGGAAGAAGAAAGAGCATAAGAAGCGCGTGGTCGAGCGAATTGAGAGAGGCTACTCCAGGAATGAGGTTCGGAAGTTTTACCAAAAGGTAAAAATAAAATGCCACGGAAACAAACCCCGAACAGAAGCCTGTAGAGACTACAGTGGCATCAGTCTTCTTATCATTGCATACAAGATCTGCCCTATTGTGTGAACGCCTGTAGCCGTTCGTTAACAACACACTGCTGCACATCCCATATTTATCGATTTTAAGGCTGCGTACGATAGCATCAATAGAGACGAGCTATACAGAGCAATGTCTAGTTTTGGCATCCCTGCCAAACTCATACATCTGTGCAGTATGACGATGAAGAATGCACTTTTTTTGATGTTAGAAAAGAATTAAGATAAGGTGATGAACTGTCATGTCACTTTTCACTGACCGATAGAAGGGGAACGATTCTTTACAAGTCATCCCAATCGCTCGCGTACGCAGCTGACATCGACATTATTGGACTGTGAGACGTAAATGAGGCATTCGCAGCTATCGAAGCGAAAGCGGCTAAAATTGGTCCCACGACAAAAAAAAAAAAAAACAAAGTATATGCTGTCTCGTCAAAAAAAGGACTCGTACGTCAACAACTTGGTCAGAGTATCACAATTGGCAGCTTAAACTTCGAGATAGTCAAAGACTTCGCTTACCTTGGCTCCGCAGTTACAAGTAACAACGATATCAGCACGGAAGTAAGACATAGAATAACTCTTGTCAACCGCTGTTTTTTCAGGCTTAGAAGGCAATTGATTAACAGAGCCCTCTCTCACAAAACCAAACTGGCTTTATACATGACCTGGATCATCACGTCTTCCTCTATGGCGGCAGAACAGAAACATGAACAATATTGAAAAAGATGAAGAAGCCCTTGACCGTTTCGAAACGAAAATGCTACGTGTTATTTTTGGTCCCGGTTGGAGTGGAATAGAGAAGGAGATTTAACCACGAAGCGACATTGGCTTGGTCAGGTGTCTACGGATTAAAAGCCTAAAATAGGTGCGGCATATAGAGCAAATGGACACCACAGCTCCGGCCCGAATAATCTTTAAACCCAAGCCCCAGAGACTACGAAGCAGAGGACTGTCGAATCTGCGCGCTGGTGCGAACAAGTCAAAGGGGACCTCAATCAACACTTGGAGAGCATCACCGACGAAAAGAGCTGGCGAAAGACAATCTCAGCTGGAGAGGCCTCTTGGTTGTGGCCCAGATTTACTTCGGAATGTAGCTCCACCTAAGAAGAAGAAAAAGTTAGTTAGATAATAACCATAAAAAATATAAGTCCATGGAAACTTTGAGGCTTGCCAGAGGAATCTAGGATGAGCGGTTCATAAAAGAAACACTGCACTACATAGTATCATACCCAAACTTTAATGCATATCCTAGGGGTGGGTAAGCCGACAAGTGTAAGTGTTTGCTAACTTCATCATGGTACCCCTTTTCGCAGAGCTTGATTGATTGGCACGCTAGTCGTCACTGATTGCTAGTAAACAGAACGCACTTAGTCCTGATTTCATAAAATTAATATATCAAAACTGCGTACCTTAACTTTACGATAAATTTCAATTTCCTAAGTAAATTTGATGAAATGTGCGTGTATCCGTTCGGCAGCATAGTAAGAAGAGTTCTTCTATTATGGAAGTGCCTATTCAGCAGGCTTAGGTCAATATCATTACTTCACCCTCATTTGCCTTCCATACATCAGGACAAACCACATTAAGTTCAGTGAAACTTAAACGAGGCCAGTCATACATCACGCACATCTGTTTGCATTCATTCATCCTCTTACTTACAACTTACTATCTTTCTGATTATCTCAAACGACTTTAAACAAAATTTCGTTTTTAATAAAAATAAAACAATCCCAAAGCCCACATAAGCTGACATAAAAATCATATGCTTCACATTCCCTCCGGTCGAAGATAAAACAAATCCTGCATCTACTCGTAGATACTCCATTATCAAACCCCAATCGCCAACAACCCACACTCACATGCATATCCTTTGGCAATCCTCTGTTTGGAATTTTATGTTTGTTGCCCTTCCTCTCAACACAAAACAAAAAAAAAAAACACACAAAACTCAATTCAGTCTAAATTATGTTTACGTAATCTCTGCAACCCAAGCCAGTCCTCTTATCCCAATCCCAACTCAAGTTATTATCCCTTCCATTTATTTTTTATTCTTTCATAAATCTTTTATCAGCTCGGACTCCATCCCCCCCAACCGGCGGCGGCTGAAGAACAAAGAACAAAAAAAAAATAACAACACAAAAACCAACAAAAACGCTCTAAAGCATCTTCGTATTCAATTTAAAAACCCTAAAGTTGTGTCCTTCTTTGGGCATCCGAAAGGACATCCCGTATATGGAGCACAACACAAGTTTATGAGATGATTTCATCGACGAGACGAGTATATGGGCAAAACGGGAGAAACCTTTCTTCTTCATTTCTTTTTTTGCATTTCCATCTGTGCCTGCATACGAAACTAATTTCACCTGGTCCTGGAGAGCAGTGAAGGAACAATCTTCAGGACTATTAATTGAAAATTTGTATTCTGGTCAGGAGCGCTTGACAAAGCACTACGAATACCTTCAGCCAGGACCAATACCAAAAGACAACCAACGAATAACGACTAACGACTAACGGCCAACAACCGACAACCGACAACCGACAACCAAGCGGAAGGAGCAATTAGAGCCTTCAAGAAAAATGGCAAAGCAGACGAAAAAATATGCCACTAAGTCAAATGAAGACATCGCGGCGCCGCGCCATTTATATTCTTGAATAGAACACTCATCACCCATCAGCCATAACCGAACACCCAATAACCAAGAGTCGGCAGGATTCTAAGAAGAACATGGCTCAAGACCAAGACCAGCAGCCAGAGGAATTATTAATTTTCGACGGCAGTTTTTGTGAAGAGATGGAAATTATTACGAAGACATCTCTCCGTAGCGTTGCCTCCTTTACGTGAGCAATTAAGGAGTCAAAGAGAAATAAGGGAATGGGAAATTATTATCATTATTAAGGACGACCAGGACACCGAAAGAACACAACAAGATGCTGATGAAGACGTGTCTTCGATGTCAGGATACTCGTACTCGTACTCGTACTCGTACACAGCCCAAAAGCGAAACACGAGGTTACGATACTAATTAGAGGAATTTACCGAGCATTTTTATAGGTCATCGAGAGAAGGAGGAATATGGTACAATGTAAGCTTCAACCAAGGACACTGAAAGACAAGGAAGTCAAGGATGACTATAACTAATTAGTATGCAACCGACACACGAAAGCTTGGTCCGTTAATATTAATTTTTTTCTTTGCAGGGCAGCAGGTTTTTTCGTTGAAATTCCAGGTTCCCTCTTGGATGAAAAAAGGATATGACAAGATGACTCTTTAAGCTTGCTCGTATTAAATAAATTATCCCACATGAATTGAGACGACTACCATGAGTTTTCAGTCAATTTTCACATTCAGGACGTTGTCTCGTTCGATGCTCTCCCACTTGCCAGTCCAGACTTACTCGTAAAATTGGGTGGAAAAGGAAGTTGTTTACATCCTTTTAGATCGGATTTTGTAAGAAAATTGTTTTTGAATTGAATGCACAATCATTATGGTAGTTGAAGTTGCTCATTCCTTCCTTCTCGGAATGATACATCATAGGGATTGGCTTTGGTGTACTGCAGCTTGGTGGCAACATCATGTCACGTTGTCTGCCAAAAATTGAATTCAATCAATTCAGGACCATAATGCACCACCATCTATGACTGCTCGATGGTAGAGTTAAAGGATCCCAAAGACATTTGAAAGAAAAGGGACTTACTTCTTTGAATTTGAAGAATTTACCATTTGTCAGCGTCAAAGATACGAGTATTCGTACTTGAAACTACTCTCCCTCTTGTCCCGGTTTTGCGATACTATTTTGAGTTCTCTCTTTGGTATTTGTGTTCAAAATTGAACAGGGACTTAGTTGAAAAGCAAAAGTGATATGGGTTAGAACGGAAGAACATTTGTTATTCCTTTCTGTGGTGACGGTTGTATTTTAAAAGAAAGCATTTTTCAAAAACGTTTCGCTCACTTTTTTCTGAATGAAATTGAAGGTTGGAGAAAGTCTAGACAAAACATTTCAGCTGAGTCGAAGAAAGTGAGTGAGCTTTTCGAACGCAAATTCGATTTGTATACAGCAAAGGATTTGGCTTTAGTTTCAACTGAAGTTGGAGGATTTTCAAAGTTTTGAAGTGGAATTGGCCAAATATTGTGACAAAATGTGGGATTCGAATTTAATGGAAGTTTTTAATGAAGATTGTGTTGAAAGTCATGCTCTCACATTCAAACAAACATTGGTCTGCGTTTTTCCTGCTTCCAAAATCGCTTTATCGGCACCTTTAGCCTACTGGCTAGGTATATTTTAGTGAACTAACGATGGGCAGACGGCTACAATCGCAAGAGATTGCCAAGTCCTTTTCCGATCGAGTGTCTCTCAGTCTCTTTGGAGGTCCACTGCCGCCAGCATCAAGCATCGAAGACCAATGGCAACGCTTCCGATTTGCTGGGTTTCACTCGACCACCACAACTAAACCCCTGGTATGATGACGAATGCCGGCAAGCAGATGTAGGTCAGCAAGATGCACACAAAGCGGCGCTGCACAGAAGAACTAGAGCTCTATGAATAGGAGAGACGAACACCGGCTTCTCAGGAGGAAAAAGAAGGAGCATCAGAAGCGCACGGTCGAGCAAATTGAGAGATACTACTCCTAGAATGAGATTCAGAAATTTTACCAAAAAATAAAAAGGACCATGCCACGGACACAAGCCCCGAATCGATGCTGAGGATTGGAAAATAACATTTCTGTAGGGTGTATAACGGCGACGACGAACCAAATATCGCTGTCAGGCAGAATGAACTTTCGACTTGGACGATGTAGACCGATAGTTCCGCCCACCAGACCAGGATGAAGTCAAGATAGCAATATCTAGGCTCAAATCCAACAAAGCTGCTGGAGCGGACGGCCTGACTGCCGATCTCTTCAAAGCGGTAGGCGATGTACCAACTCAAGAAAGCAGACTCTCTTAACTGCGCTAATTAAAGAGGCATCAGTTTGTTTCTTATCTCCCGCATTGTGTAAATGCTTGAAGCCGTTAATCAACAACCTGATAGGTCCATATCAGTGTGGCTTCAGGCCAGGAAAGTCCACCATCGACCAAATATTCACAATACGGCAGACTTTGGAGAAAACCCATGATCGATACACACCACCTATTAGTCGATTTTAAGGCCATGTATGACAGCATCTAAAGAGACGAGCTATACAGAGTAATGTTTAGTTTTGGCATCCCTGCCAAATTCGTCCGTCAGTGCAGGAATGCACACTGCTTCATGAAGATCGGTAAGGATCTCACTGAGACCTTTGATGTCAATAAAGGATTTAGACAAGGCGATGCGCTGTCATGTGATTTCTGCAACGTTGGGCTAAGAAGGGCATTGATTGCCACAGTCCACTCTCGAACAACAAAAAAGACTCTATGTATAGGTGAGACCTTAATAATCCCAATCTTACTCTATGGCGCAGAGGCATGGACATCGTAAAAAATGGATATGGATGCTCTTGGCTGCTTTGAGAGAAAAATTCTTCGAGTGATTTTCGGACACGTTTGTAAAGACAGTGGAGGAGGAGATTAACTCTACGGACTGTACAGCGACATCGACCTAGCTAGAAGAGTGAAGATTCAACGACTGAGATGGCTGGGTCGTGTAGAGCGAATGGCCACCAATGCTCCGGTCCGAAAAGTCTTCAAATCCGCTCCCGAGGGACAGCGCAGTGGAGGAAGGTCAAGACTCAGATGGCTCACACAAGCGAAAGGGGACCTCAGCCAATTTAGCGTACGAAACTGGAGGCAGCTACCCGGGGAACGAGCTGGCTGGAGGCACTTGTTGACTGAGGCTCAGGACCACCCCGGACTGTAGCGCCACTTAAAGAAAGAAGAAGAAACACCTATCTGTCAAGTGTCCTCAAAAAACAAAGGTCAATCAGTTTTTCACTGCAAATGCTCTTCATGTAGATTCTCCGTGACCCAAAAACATAATTTTTGATTTTCACATGTTATTTCACAAACTTAGTGGAAATGGTCTTCGTCGCTCATCCTTTTCCTGCACTAGGTTTAACAGAGCATGAGAGTAAATAAATCTCACTTGACGGGCAGCAGCAGCATTTGATAAACGATGTGCACTTTATAAGGAGAAATCTTCTGGTCTTTCAGCGAAATTCGACCCAAAGAACGCTGCTGATGCCAAATTATGTGCATTGACGTTGTCTCGTCGATTTTTGTGGACTCTATCGAACTCGGCCACATTTTTTTCTCGAAGCAACCAAGAACCCCCTCATCCATTTTTGATAATGTCCATGCCTCTGCGCCATAGAGCAGGACCGGGATTATTAAAGTCTTATAAAGGGTGACTTTTGCTGTCCGAGAGAAGGCTTTGCTACTCAATTGCCTTCTTAACCCAGAGACACATCGGTTGGCAAGAGTTATTCTTCGCTTGATCTCAGCGCTGGTGTCGTTGTCTGTATTTATAGCGGAGCCTAGGTAGACAAAGTCCTTAACTACCTCAAAGTTATATCTGTCGAGGGTGACGTTCTGCCCGAGACGTCGGTGTTGGTTGTCCTTTTTGCTTGACAGCATATACTTGGTCTTGCCCTCATTGACTGCTAAATCCATTTTCGCTGCTTCCGTCTCAATACTCGCGAAAGAGCCACTGACATCACGCTGCTTTCTCCCGATTATGTCAATATCGTCGGCGTATGCGAGGAGTTGGACGGACTTTTGAAAGATAGTGCCTATTGTGTTTGCTCGTGAGTTTTGCACTATTTTTTCAAGTACGATGTTGAAAAAATCGCATGACAGCGTATCGCCTTGTCTAAATCCTTTCTGGACATCAAAGGTCTCGGTGAGATCTTTACCGACCTTGATGGAGCAGCGTGCATTCTCCATTGTCATCCTGCACAGACGGACGAGTTTGGCAGGGATGCCAAAACTAGACATTGATCTATATAGCTCGTCTTTATAGATGCTGTCATACGCGGCCTTAAAATAGATGAATAGGTGGTTGGTATCGATCTGAAGCTCATGGGTCTTCTTCAAGATCTGCCGTAGTGTGAATATATGGTCGATGGTGGACTTTCCTGGCCTGAAGCCACACTGATATGGACCTATCAGGTTGTTGACGAACGGCTTCAGGCGTTCAGACAATACGGCGGATAAGATCTTATATGCGATGTTAAGGAGACTGATGCCTCTGTAGTTGGCGCAGTTCAGAGGGTCTCCTTTCTTGAGAATTGGACAAACAATGCTGAGGTTCCATTCATCGGGCATACTTTCGTCCGACCATATTTTACAGATGAGTTGGTGTATGCTCCTTACTAAGTCATCGCCTGCCGCTTTGAAGAGCTCGGCAGTCAGGCCATCCGCTCCAGCAGGTTTGTTGGACTTAAGCTTCGATATGGCTATCTTCACTTCATCCAGGTCGGGTGGACGGATCGTCCAGGTTGAAAGGTTGATTCTGCCTGACAGCGGTATTTGGTCCGTCATCGCCGTTATACAGTCTGCAGAAATGATCTTTCCAAATCCTCAGCATCGACTGCGATTCTACTACGATGTTCCCTTGTTCATCTCTACAGGCTTCGATTCGGGGTTTGTTTCCGCGGCATGTTGTTTTTACCTTTTGGTTAAACTTTCGAACCTCATTCCTGGATTAGCATCTCTCAATTTCCTCGATCGCGCGCTTCTCATCTCTTCTCTCTTTCTTCTTCCTCCTGAGAAGCCGGTGCTCGTCTCTCCTCTTCCGCTCATAGAGCTCATGAGCAGCTCTGGTCTTTCTAAGCAGCGCCGCGTTATATGCATCTTGCTTAGCTGCATGTGCTTGCCGGCATTCATCATCGAACCAGGGGTTTCGTTGTGGTGGACGAGTAAAACCCAGCACATCAGAAGCGGCATCTCTGATGGCGTTTTGGCAGTGTTTCCAATGGTCTTCGATGCTTGATGCTGGCGGCATTGGAGATTAAGAGACACTCGATCGGAAAAGGACTTGGCGATCTCTTGCGATTGTAGCCGTATGACGTCGAATTTTCTCACAGCATTAGTTTGTCTTGGAGTAGTTTGGGATATCCGCAACCGTACCTTGGCTACAACAAGGTAATGGTCCGAGTCGATGTTGATTCCTCGAAACGTACGGACATCCATAATGCTGGAGGAGTGTCTTGCGTCGATCGCAATGTGATCAATCTGGTTGACTGTTGATTGATCAGGAGTTCTCCAAGTCCCCTTGTGTATGTCGAGATGTGGGAACCGCGTGCTAGCCACGACAATGTTTCGCCCCGCCGCAAGGTCGATTAGCCTGAATCCGTAATCGGAGGTGGTGTTGTGCAGGCTATATTTTCCGATTGTTCCACCAAAGATACCTTCTCTTCCTAGCTTTGCATTAAAATCACCGAGGACAATTTCAATGTGATAGCTAGGGCATTGCTCGTAGGTCTTGTTGAGGAGCTCGTAGAAGGCATCCTTGGTGTCGTCATCTTTCTCCTCTGTGGGGGCATGCGCGCATATGAGGCTTATGTTGGCGAATTTAGCCTTGATGCGGATTGCTACTAGGCGCTCGCTCACATGCCGGAAGCTGAGGACTTCTCGTCTTAGTCTGCCTCCGACAACAAATCCGCATCCAAATAAGCGCTGCTTTTGCCGTCGATAGCAATTGCCGTAGTAGATATCGCAGTTTTTCATCTTCTTTTTGCCCGGCCCATCCCATCGCATTTCTTGGATGGCGGTTATGTGTGCTTTGCAGCAGTCTAGGGCCTCCGCTAGTTGCTCGGCTGCACGTGGTCTATTAAGGGATCTAACATTCCACGTGCATATCCGAAGCTCATTGTCCTTAAATCGTTTGCGTGGGTTGTCAACAGTAGATCCGTCCATATCCGAGGCTTGTTGATGCTTCGTAACTTAATCTTTTTTAAATGGCCGGGCAGTTACCCCGGCGGCACAACCCCCAACCTGGAGGACCAGTTCCAATTTGAGTGCCCCTAGGACGAGGGGTCGGTTACACCGAAGCCAGTAACCCGTTCCGGGATGTGAGCGCTGCCGTTGGCCCTTATAGAGCTCGTCCGCCACCATCTCTTTTCCAAGACCCTGACTTAGTCCTGGAAATCCTTTCCGGCCTGAGCTCCAAATATGTCGGAGTAGCCCGGATAAGGTCTTGTTTTGTTTTTCCGACACAAATCCTGGTTAATGGCGCAGGAAACTCGCCATTTGCCCCCTTCACTTCGCAACCTCTAGTGAGATTCCCAGCCAGTAATACGACATAAAAGTGTTTCCTACATCGACTAATGTTTCTATAGTTGGAAAGGTTTTGTATACGACCGTTTTGATAGATCATGCAATTAATGCAAAAAGGAAGTTGTCTTCAAGCATGCTTCCTTTTTGGTAAATAAATTAAAAATTAGTCGGTGCTATGAGCTCGATGAAGTCGCCTTGTGTTCGGCAGGAAGTCGACCACTTTTCGTAGTTTTGTGTTAACATTGGTCGGGTTGACAAAAATCTTGTCTTCTATTATTCTATTGAGGTACAAATGTCTTCTTTGACTGAATAGACGTGTTTCCAATTCGTTCGGCAAAAGTGAGCAAAAATCTAAGTGACAATCTGCTAAACAAACAATTTAACGTGCGAAATCCTACAGACTAGTATCTGTCTGAATATTTCTAAAAAAATATTTTTAACCTGCGCTTTCTTTTAAATAAATAAAGTGACATTAAATAAATTTATTTGTCGCCGTTAAATCTTTACCGCTTGTTTCAAATTTTTCACGGGCTATCAAACCAGCAAACATGTCTGCACCGTCACTGCAAAGATCTTGGAAGAACAACTCTCCAAGCAATTTCACTCACTACGGCAGAGTTTCTCGGAAGAAATTTCTAAGATTCAGAGTGAATTACTTCTGAAGATTGAAGAAATAACTGGTAACTGGAGTCGAAAACTCGATGAGGTCAACAAAACCATCGCCAACATAGTTGATCGCATTAATGGACCTGAAGAAAACTCAAATGCAACCTCTCAGCACCATCATGAGGAAATTGCAGCTATCCAAAAGCAATGTAACCTGCTTGAAAAGAAGGGGATCTCATGCGACGCTGTGCTCTTCGGTATACCGATTCAGCCTGAGGAGAACCTCAGAACTTTATTCAATCGACTTTGTCACACTATTGATTGCCAGCCGCCTCTTCTAATGAACATTTTTCGTACCAGAAGCAGTAATAATGGAACATCACCACCACCAATTGTTGTAAAATTCAGTAACTCTCTCAAGAGAAATACTGTATTGAAGTCAGCTGCAAACTACCGGAAGCAAAATGCAACCGAGCTTCGTCTGCATGATCTGGGCATTGAATCGAGCAACAGCTGTTATCTCAATGAGAGCTGAACAAAGAAAACACGCTTTCTCTTAAACAGTGCTCTTGGTCTTCGAAGAAAAAAACAACTGTTTGCTGTGCACACAAGGTATGGAGATGTTTATGTTAGGAAGACGGCGAGTGGAAAAAGCTTTCTCATTGAAAGCCCAGATGATCTTGCTGCTGCTGCCGCTGCGACTAATACGAGTATATGAAATTCTTTATTACAAATTTTTGTTATTGCAAACTCTGCATTGTAAATTCTGTATTCACGGTTTCTTCACCCACTCCTGTTAAATTTCCTCCCCTCACCAACAGCCTCGCAAGGAATGCACTTTTTTCTCGCCTGCTCTTAATTTTAAACTATGGATGTTTCAAGCTCTTCCTCTAGTGAGGTGTACAGCATGAATGAAAAATCAACATACACTATGGCAAATATTATTTCCCAGCGATTTAATGGACTCAGGGTTTGTTATCTAACTGCACGTAGCTTAAATGACACTAAATTAGACTTTTTAAAATATTTGTTCTCAACTTCATGTACTGATGTTATTTGTGTGAATGAAACATGGTTCAAACCAAAGATACCTGATGAAATCTATGATATACCAAATTTCAAACTGCATAGGAATGATAGAATCACTGATACCACAGGTTGAGGTGTGGCAATTTACTGTAAGTCAACTATTAAGTCTGAAAGCATTTTTAAATCTAGTGGACCTGGTGTTGAGTTTATTGCTGTTGAAATAAGTGGCTGTAGTACTAAGTGTCTCGTCTCATGTGTGTATAGTAAAAACCGAAGATGTTCTTCGGCGTCTTTCTTTCTTACTCTTTCGGAATGTTGTGCATTTTATGAGCATATAATTGTTTGTGGAGATTTCAATGCTGATTTGTTAAGAAATGACTCACGCGCATTTCAGCTGAAAGACTCAGTGTCCTCTGTTGGTCTGAGTATAGTTAATACAACCTAACCAACACGCTTTGTCCCAGCTCGTCCTACTTTCTGACCAGATATCTTTTGATATCTCTGATCATGACCTAATGTTCCTGACATACAATATAAATTTATCTAAATGTTCTACTACTGATTCTTTCTCTTATAAAGACTTCAATTCGATTGATATTAATGCTCTTCTACTAGCAACAACATCGGCTTCTTGGATGAAGTGCAGACTGAAATCTGATCCAAATGACAAAGTTGATTCCTTTCAATCGATCCTAACCCAACTGTTTAATCAACATGTACCGACAAAAACAGTAAGAGTACAAAACCAAAACTGTCCATGGTTCACCCCCGATGTTTTCAATATTATCAAGATTCGAAATAAATTGCACAGTAGATGGAAGCGTAGATCAACGAATGTCAATTGGGAAGCATTTAAACAAGCCCGAAATCATGCAACTCTGGTTATACGTGCATCTAAAAAGAACTACTTTGCATCAAAGCTTAATGCCTCTTTACCCGCCAAAACACTTTGGAGAAACATGCAAAAAATTGGCGTCTCTAAAGTCCTTAACCCTCAGAGTGCTCTCGACCCAGATCTTCTTAACAACTTTTTCGTAGGTGATCAACTCCATGATAATGATCTTGATTCTTATCACACATCGGCGCAGTTGGAAAGTTCTGTGCAAAGACTAGAAGATTTTGAAGTGGTGAGCGAAGATGAAGTCTTTAAATGCACCATGGCAGTTAAGTCTGACGCTACTGGAGAGGATGGTCTATCAATACGATTTATTAAACTTATATTACCTCATATTGTCGGTCATCTCACTCATGTTATTAACTTTTGCATTACCACATCAAATTTTCCCATGTCTTGGAAAATTGCAAGGGTACTTCCAATCGCCAAAAAAACAAAAGCAAAGCAAAAAAACAATTCAAAAATTTTTGAAAAAGTCTTAGAGAAGCAAATTCTAAACCATGAAGCTACTAACAATTTGTTGTATCCGAAACAATCAGGGTTTAGAGTAAATCACAGTTGCTACTTGACGAAATAAGGCAGGATTATGACAAGGGCTATGTAAGTCTTCTTTGTCTGCTTGACTTTTCGAAAGCTTTCGATAGGGTAGACCACAACATCCTAAAGGGGAAGCTAAAAAACTTGTTTGGTTTCAGTGATAGGGCTGTCAGGCTTATTGATAGTTATTTATCAGGAAGATTTCAGAGAGTTACCTCTGGCGGCAAATCTTATTCTCTAAAAGCTTTAGTTCAAGGAGTTCCTCAAGGGTCAATTCTTGGACCATTATTATTCTGCATGTTCATCAACGATCTCCCATCAGTCTGCACGCAAACATCTGTGCATCTTTATGCTGACGATGTTCAACTTCATCTAGGGAAACCCTTTAATGAGCTCTCTGAGCTGGCTCTTCTTGTTAATGAAGATCTTTCTCGAATATATGCTTGGTCCGTCGTAAATATGCTGCTTCTTCTGAACCCTTTAAAATCTCAAATAATACCAATATCTATTGGAAAATTTAACTTGAACATCCTACCAGATATATGTTTGAGCAATAATAAAATTACTGCTGTTGAGCATAGCACAAGTCTTGGCATTGTTATTGATCGTTCTCTATCAGGCTTTAGTCATACTCAAATAGTCATTGGTCGGATTTACGGATGTTTACGCAAATTATGGCTATCGGCGTACTTTACTCCTGTGGAAACCCCAATCATTACACACGCCGACGTTGTCTATAGCGCCCTTGACTCAATGTCCCAGCATAGGTTACAAGTAGCGTTCAACGATGCGGTGCGCTACGTATATGGCCTCCGTTGATATGACCATATTTCTGAACACTCAAAAAAGCTATTTGGCTGCACACTACAGCAACACATCAATACAAGAAATTGTATATTTCTACATAAAATCATAAGTAATAAATGTCCGTCCTACTTATTTAACAAACTTGTCTTTAATCGGTCTGTAAGATATTTAAGTATTGTTCCTTTCCGTCACCAATATTTAAACTCAAGCCGTTTATTTTTCATTCATGCTGTCAAACTATGGAATTCATTACCACCACGAATCTAACTCATTTCTAACCGTGCAATCTTCAAAAGTGCAGTCCTCTTGCATTTCTCTTCTTTAACTACCCATCCTTAATCCCTTCTTTGTTCCCTCATCTCTACCTCTTAAGTAATTTAAGCAATCTATCTTGCATCGTAGTTTAAGTTTTTAATTTATAAATGTTAAATTAGTTCAACTTTCTGCTCAATTTGTATCTAAGTACTAAAAAAGATATTTATCTTATTGTACACCCCAAATATTTAATAAATGAAATGAAATGAAATGAAATATTGTTCAGAAGTGGTTTTCCATATAAAGAGCGTCGACTGTAATCCTACTGCTAAAGTCGTTTTCTCATCACAGAGTATTGTGTCCAGATATGTTCTCTTTTACATTTTAATAAAACCTCTAAAAGTTGTTCCCGGAGAAGTACCATTCATTTCATCGATTGTTCTACTTTCATGCTCTTTCCTGTTACTCCACAGATACGTTTTCCCACCTTTTTTGTTCACTTTTTAGCGCCACTTCATAGACGAGTTGTGTTGCTAAATTTTTTATTTTTTTTTAAAAAAAAAGAACTTAACACTCAAGTGGGTATGAATAAACTAATAATGGCTCAAAATGTGTTAAGTTTTTTGGAAAATTGGACAAAGAGAGAAGAAAGGCGTTTGGGCTCAGTCGTTATTTTGCTCCATGGGTGGCATCCAACATTTAATGGGGAGACTAAATTGTTAGTGAGAGGTGGCTTGTTGTTCGTATTATAGTCAACTATGCATTTTGAGTTTTGTTGACTGGAAAAATGCAAGTTTTCGGGCAGGCTGGAATTCGAACACCGAACCTACCGTTTTGGAAGCCAGTTCACTACCACTTGTGTCACAGCCACCCACATGCTACATGTGCCTTCTTGCAATGTTCAACTAACCAGGGTTTTTTTGTGGGCTTGTTTGTATAAAACCCAGCACTTCCGACTGATCTTGAGAAAGTCGAAACTGTCCATCGCCCTTGTTCTGAGAACAAGTCATTTCTAACAGGACATCATGCTATTGCATGTAATCGGCAACAATTTGGCTTTTTAATTTTATTTTCTTACTAAAGGAAAACTTCCTAAGCATTACGCTGCACAACTGTTTACAGATCCAACTATTTATTTGTTGCGCTACAAGACTTTTTCTATTCACAGTATCATAAGGTGCTTCGCAAAAGTGTATAAAAAACAAAACCACTGTGGCGCTGGCAGCCCGGTATGGGCCATGGCCTAGCTTCTTGACACTCATTTGTGTTGCTCATGTTATCATTTTGGTCACATCTGAGCGGGGCCTAGGATTTATCACCGAGTCCGAACGGCAGTCCTTAGAAGCTCTTTCGTAGGCAATTTTACTTTCGGGAGTTTGCCATTGCCCGCCGAAAGGGTGATGGCGATTTGAAAAAATTGTTGGTGACCCAGCCTGGAATCGAACCCAGACTCTCTGCGTGATAGTCCAATGAGCTAACTATCACGCCATCGCCATCGCCCGCAAAAGTGTATATGAGTTGTAAATTCGCACGGGACTTGCAGATACGCCAGTTAGTGTAGATTGTCTAAAGACTTGGACAAATACCAGTCTTGGAAACCTCGAGTTCTGACCAAATTTTGGAAGTTGTCACAGGGCTGAATAATAATTTATATGCACTTGTCTCTGCACAGGGTCATCAATTTTGTTGTTCTTCCCATCACCAATATGTGAACCAACTAGTTCAGGAAGTTTTTCTTGAATTGAAGATAAGACGGGTGGTATTTTTGAGTCCTGTTGATACCACATATCTTCCACATCCATATCTTCGATTTGAAGGCAACAAATTTGGCTAGCATTTTGGTATAGCGATGTGAATTGAGGGTGACCTTACATCTTCCTTATTTTCAAAGAAGTATGGAGTTATGACACCGTTATTGCACACCAGTGACGTTTTGTGGATGCAATGGTATTTTGACAGTTACATATGGATGTTAACTTCCCCTTGTGTGAAAATTTTGTTTGTTGACGTATCTACCGACGGAGAAATGAGCCACATCGCTGAAGAAAATGTTGCGTGCAAATTGGTCATCTACTATATAATATGTGCCGATGTCAAAGCTAGATTTGAATCTTCTACAACACTTTCACTAACGGCAGGCATATTTTCTGTAATGTGGGATTTAGATGATAGATAGGCCTTAAGACATCTACAACAGAGCCAGTGTTTTCAACATTTTTTCGACAGTTTTGCCTATTATACGCTCAGATGGCGCTATTTTAAACTAGGAAGAAGTCATTCTGGTATGAATGAGTGAGCAAGTATATCTCTAAGTTAGAGACCATACAATAGGCAACCGCGAGAAAGTCGAAAGTCTATTGCATGCGGTACATAAGGACAATCTTTCTTAAGCTAGCAGATTGTCTAGCACATACGATGTAGAAAAAAATTTAATTTGTAAATTTTATATGAAGTTATATAATACAAATTGACAGATAGATACCAGATACGATCGAAAATATAAAAAGAAAAACTTTCCACTGACAATTTACATGTATTTTTCTAAATTTCAACCGTAATTCCAACATTTTGTTTAGTATATAACTATCCTGTTAGAGTCCCACAGTATGAAGCGTTCCTCTTGCACATCTTCCAACTGATCCAGCCAGCTCCGAAGAATGATTCCACTTGTTGAGTTACGAACAAGACGAAAACCAAAACCAATAGAAGGTGAAAGATTGAAAACATTTTTGAAATAATATTAGAATGTGTACGAGTTTGGTATGTAAAACTGTTCTGTCGTCTACCAAACGTAAATAGCAGTATTTATACCATTTTTAGAAATCCGTGAACCAGCACCGAATGTGAAGATACAGACAATCACACTTACATATACGAAAGTTACTTTGAAGTACTTAAATATGGCTTTAATCAATGTTGCACTGCAATTGTTCAAATATTTATTTTTCGAGAAAAGAGAAAATTTGTAAGTCATGGACGGAGTGATTTTATTTAGAACTTTGCCCTCTAGAATATGTCACATTTGTGACAAAAACAACATGTAAGGGATCTATCTATTTTTATATGAAATACATGTGTGTTCCAGCGAATAAATTAATATTCATATCTAGAAGCAGATGCTGCCCAAAAATTTTATTTAAAGAACGCTTTTATGAAACTATTTCGGTCTATACATGTTGAATGAATCAATCGATAGTAAAACGGTAAATTTGAAGGCGACCATCACTTAAAACCTTTTCTGAAGCCAAACTCAACAACTTCAAAAAGATGAAAGCGTTCAGAAAAGAAATCAGGATATATTCTTTCTGTTTTGTCATCGGATTCAGACCAAAGGAGTTGCCGCTTTAGGAAAGTTAAAGGCCAGAGTATTGCTGACATATTCCTACAACTTCAGTCCCTCACTAACTATAGGAGATAGGTAATGTGATCTAATTTTATTGATACAGGCCCTTGGCAGTAATTTTTGATGACTGTCCAAACTACGACATTAGATAGATGTTTGGAGACCTCTGTCAATATTGCCAATAAACTTTTTACATTATTCTTGCTATGGCTATGGAGACATGAACATCAATGATCAACATAGATTCGAACTTTTCGGATAAGATTATTACTTTTCGGAGATTATTGAAATCCTAGTTGAACGCATTTTCTTTAATCCCCTGTAAGCCGAATTATTGCGTATGTCGGGCACTAACTTGATTTGATTCATCTTCGATTATGATGCCACGGGTTGGGTTTATAAGCTCATGAAGCCAAATAAGCCGCTCAACTTTGCTTTAAACCAAAGTGATACCAAGACAAATTTAATCTAACGACATTTTATCACCCTACCATTTTGGCTATTAATACTTGACAATCACAATTTATCCACGTCACATTAAGCTGGCAATAGATCGCTTAAGTCCAGGACTTAGTCAGGGTCTTGGAAAAGAGATGGTGGCGGACGAGCCCTATAAGGGCCAACGGCAGCGCTCACATCCCGGAACGGGTTACTGGCTTCGGTGTAACCGACCCCTCGTCCTAGGGGCACTCAAAGTGGAACTGGCCCTCCAGGTTGGGGTTGTGCCGCCGAGGTAGCTGCCCGGCCATTTAAAATTGCAATTGCTATCGACAGCAAAAGCAGCGCTTATTTGGATGCGGATTTGTTGTCGGAGGCAGACCAAGACGAGAAGTCCTCAGCTTCCGGCATGTGAGCGAGCGCCTCGTAGCAATCCGCATCAAGGCTAAATTCGCCAACATAAGCCTCATATGCGCGCATGCCCCCACAGAGGAGAAAGATGACGACACCAAGGATGCCTTCTACGAGCTCCTCAACAAGACCTACGAGCAATGCCATAGCTATGACATTAAAATTGTCCTCGGTGATTTTAATGCAAAGTTAGGAAGAGAAGGTATCTTTGGTGGAACAATCGGAAAATATAGCCTGCACAACACCACCTCCGATAACGGATTCAGGCTAATCGACTTTGCGGCGGGGCGAAACATTGTCGTGGCTAGCACGCGGTTCCCACATCTCGACATACCCAAGGGGACTTGGAGAACTCCTGATCAATCAACTGTCAACCAGATTGATCACATTGCGATCGACGCAAGACACTCCTCCAGCATTATGGATGTCCGTACGTTCCGAGGAGCCAACATCGACTCGGACCATTACCTTGTTGTAGCCAAGGTACGGTTGTGGATATCCCAAACTACGCCAAGACAAACTAATGCTGTGAGAAAATTCGACGTCAGACGGCTACAATCGCAAGAGATCGCCAAGTCCTTTTCCGATCGAGTATCTCTTAATCTCTTAAGAGGTCCAATGCCGCCAGCATCAAGCATCGAAGAATATTGGAAACACTGAGATGCTGCTTCTGATGTGCTGGGTTTCACTCGTCCACCACAACGAAACCCCTGGTTCGACGATGAATGCCGGCAAGCACATGCAGCTAAGCAAGATGCATATAACGCGGCGCTGCATAGAAAGACCAGAGCTGCTCATGAGCTCTATGAGCGGAAGAGGAGAGACGAGCACCGGCTTCTCAGGAGGAAGAAGAAAGAGCATGAGAAGCGCGCGATCGAGGAAATTGAGGGATGCTACTCCAGGAATGAGGTTCGGAAGTTTTACCAAAAGGTAAAAATAACATGCCGCGGAAACAAACCCCGAACCGAAGCCTGTAGAGATGAACAAGGGAACATCGTAGTAGAATCGCAGTCGATGCTGAGGATTTGGAAAGATCATTTCTGCAGACTGTATAACGGCGATGACGGACCAAATACCGCTGTCAGGCAGAATCAACCTTTCAACCTGGACGATGATGACCAACAATTCCGTCCACCCGACCTGGATGAAGTGAAGATAGCCATATCGAAGCTTAAGTTCAACAAAGCTGCTGGAGTGGATGGCCTGATCAGTCTCCTTAACATCGCATATAAGATCTTATCCGCCGTATTGTGTGAACGCCTGAAGCCGTTTGTCAACAACCTGATAGGTCCATATCAGTGTGGCTTCAGGCCAGGAAAGTTCACCATCGACCAGATATTCACACTACAGCAGATCTGGGAGAAAGTCAATGAGCTTCAGATCGATACCCACCACCTATTCATCGATTTTAAGGCCGCGTATGACAGCATCTATAGAGACGAGCTATATAGAGCAATGTCTAGTTTTGGCATCCTTGCCAAACTCGTCCGTCTGTGCAGGATGACGATGGAGAATGCACGCTGCTCCATCGAGGTCGGTAAAGATCTCACCGAGACCTTTGATGACCAGAAAGGATTTAGGCAAGGCGATGCGCTGTTATGCGATTTTTTCAACATCGTACTTGAAAAAATAGTGCAAAAATCACGAGCAAACACAATAGGCACTATCTTTCAAAAGTCCGTCCAACTACTCGCATACGCCGACGATATTGACATAATCGGGAGAAAGCAGCGTGATGTCAGTGGCGCTTTCGCGAGTATTGAGACGGAAGCGGCGAAAATGGGTTTAGCGGTCAATGAGGGCAAGACCAAGTATATACTGTCAAGCAAAAAGGACAACCAACACCGACGTCTCGGACAGAACGTCACCCTCGACAGATATAACTTTGAGGTAGTTAAGGACTTTGTCTACCTAGGCTCCGCTATAAATACAGACAACGACACCAGCGCTGAGATCAAGCGAAGAATAACTCTTGCCAACCGCTGTTTCTTTGGGTTAAGAAGGCAATTGAGTAGCAAAGCCCTCTCTCGGACAACAAAAGTCACCCTTTATAAGACTTTAATAATCCCGGTCCTGCTCTATGGCGCAGAGGCATGGACATTATCAAAAATGGATGAGGGTGTTCTTGGTTGCTTCGAGAGAAAAATTCTTCGGGCGATCTTCGGTCCCGTCTGCATTGACGGTGAGTGGAGGAGGAGATACAACGACGAACTGTATGGACTGTACAGCGACATGGACCTAGCCAGAAGAGTGAAGATCCAAAGACTGAGATGGCTGGGTCATGTAGAGCGCATGGACAACAATGCTCCGGTCCGAAAAGTCTTCGAATCCGCCCCCGAGGGACAGCGCAGTAGAGGAAGGCCAAGACTCAGGTGGCGCACGCAAGTGGAAGAGGACCTCAGCCAACTTAGCGTGCGAAACTGGAGACAGCTAGCCAGGGATCGAGCTTGCTGGAGAAGCTTGTTGACTGAGGCCCAGGTCCATCCCGGACTGTAGCGCCACCTAAAGTAAGTAAGTAAGATCGCTTAACATGGTGATTGACTCGACAGGTCTGACTGTATTTCGAAACGGCTGCGTATCACGTCGAGAAAAAGTCCTTCCTTAATTTAGCCAGCACCTGACACTCAATTTGGTGCACGGTAGCCATTACGAGGGCCTCGTTACATTCTAACTTAAGATGATTTTCTCATCAAATTTCAGGGGAATCGGGACAATACCTTTTCGTGAAATTAGTTCTAAGATCATTGTAGTAGCTTTGACTGAGGTATCGATTTCCAGATATGGGGCGCCTCTGCGAATAATAAGTGATCAAGGATGATAGTTTGATGGGGATTTTCAGACAACTGACATGTCTGTATGTGAAACTGAAATGGCAATGAGACAGAGATTGTCATAGAAGGAAACAAGCACTAAGTCATTCCACAGAATGCGTCTTTCAAACGACGTCAAAGCATTTTCAACTATCGCAAATGCGATGCCTTATTCTTTGTCGGTCAGCCATCGGATTGCAACCCATTTTAGGTATCACTCGGATTTTCCGTCAGTGGGAAAAAATTGAAAATGTCGCTTGAAAAAATTACCAATTATCTGAACCAGGAATCATATGCCAGATCCGTAAGATAGGAGGATACTACGACAATTTCCACTCTAAATGTATCACGTAAAATGCTGTCGATGTTCTATATTGTGTTGTAGTCCTAGGAGCATCATGGTTGAATACGGTACCAGTACAGGTGTCAGGAAGAGAGTCTTTTTGCCAACCATCACGTCTTTGCGTTATCAATACTATTGACAAAGTAGATACTCTTAGAAAATTAGGAGAACACTGTATAAGACTTTCCGTTGCAATCAGCAGCGCATTAGGTAACTAGAATCCATTGATAACTTGATTCAAGCAAAATCAGCGAGGCCGGGGAAACCTTAAAAAAGTTATTTGTAGCTCTTATTCATCCCGGACTATAGTACGAGAATGACGTTATTAGAAAATTTCCGCTTATGTACCTTCAAAGCTAACACAACTTTCCAAATGTAGCGCGGTAGAGGTTATTTTTCCAGCGGAGATTTCATGACACATCACGCAAGCGTGATTATTGTTCAGAATTGCCCGATTTTGTTTTATCGAGAGACTTAGCCCGGCGCAGCGTCTTTCAATTATTCAGCTCTTTTACAAAAATTGGAGGTCTATGAGGAATGGAGCCTAGAGCAGCTCATGGTCTACATTAATTCGCTGTAGCATCAAAAATTTTAAAACTCAATTTTCTATATTAGATTATACGCAACCAAATAGACTACATCTAACATACAGTGAAGAAAGTATAGCGGCGGTAGCGGAGATTGTACGCGGATGACTATTATGAATCGATATGGGGCCGTTCTCAAAAGCAGGGCTTTTTTTGGTGTACTTTACATAAGGATCTTGGTTTAAAACCCATAAAAACACACAAAATTAAATTCGTGTCAGAACTAAAGTCGGCTGGTATTCCAAGTGGTCCCTGTTTCAGTCCTTGGGCTGCTGAAAACTTCAAGAAGATCCACTGTTTTCGACTAAAATTTTGTTCAGTTATGAGGCCTATTTCTGGCTAAATGGCTACGTCAATAGGCAAAATAACCATATTTGTGTGGAACGCAACAAGAAGAGGTTCAAGAGCGGCGATTGTATTTAGACAAGACCCCGGTTTGGTATGGTTTATGGGTTGGAGCGTAACTGTGATTGGCTGCCGTTATCGCAACATGATAATGGACTATTTGTTGCATGAAATTCATAGTTTCGAAGACATTTAGTTCCAAAAAGACGGCGGCACATCCCATACAGTCCGTGAAACCATGGCTTTCTTGTTAGAAAGATTCGGTGTACAGTTGGACCTGTGAATTAGGCGCCTCACATAGATCATGTGACATCACACATCTAAAAGTTTTTCCCTTGGGGTTACGTAAAGTCCAAAGTATACATGGATAACCCGGCTATGATTCAAGAATACAAATGTCATTGCTCAAACACCACTCGTAATACTCAAACGCGCCATCGACTATTGTACTAGAGTGCAAGTTGTTTTCGATTACTGCTCCATTTTGTCAGTGACACATGGCTCCTAGTAGACACTTTTAGGCCGATCCAGTAATTTATTCTTAGTAGAAATTGTTATTTTCCTTATAAGTATAGATCTAACGTCAAAGAAAGGACATTGTAGGGTATATATTAAGCTACATGGCCCCAAGATGCGACAGTAAATATAATAAAAAAGATCTTCAGAGAGCGTGGCTTAAACAGACATAAAATGAGAAGCTAAGATGTTTCTGTTCACATCAGATAAAGAATGAGCACATATTTTGAAACGACCACTTTCCAAATAGGCAACGGTGCAGAGATTGCAACTCAAATGATCTGAAGAAGACCGAGGCCACGGACATTGGTGGCTAACCAAGCTGAGTCAATTACCCCGCAGAACTTTTGATGACATTGGAGTTAGCAAATGAAAAATTCAGCAAAGAATGTAAAATAGTTAAAGAAGAACAGTTAGATAAAGTTCGAAAACTGGCGACTTTTAGTTTGTTTTTTTCCGTAGTGCATAGTACAATCATTGTTATGCGCAGAATATGGATCTCATCTATACTTTATGTTGAATTCGAGAAGGCCCTTGACATGAACAATGTGCAGATCATATGAAGAGCCTTGTGCCAACGTAGTTGAAGAAGTAAAACTTGAATATGCCTATACGAAGGCTTGTGGACCTTCACCGGATTAACGAGATTACCAGCGAGCAGATAAGTGTTGTAACCAATACCAAGTTTGATACAGCCTGTAGAGTCGGAAAGCGAAAAACTTTTTTCGTTATGTAGACTTGTTTTCGTAGACTTGTTGCAGAATATTTAAGGAGAAATCGAGGAGGTAGCTTAGTTTGCTTTGTTGATGCCTTATACTCTGTGAGAGACAACAGAAGTTGAATAACAACAAAAACTATCAGATCTCTGATTCAATGGTTTGATAATTCTTTAAAGAAATGAAGAAGCTTCTCTCTCAAATTGGTCTGCAATATAAACATTCCAATTATTTTGAACTGAAGGTGGGTTGTAATACAGACATACTGTCTTAACTTCAAAAGGTGTTCTGGTGATAAATTCTTTCTCTGCTATAAGCTGTTGTTTTTTTTTTCCTTAAAATCTATTTAAGGCTCAGTGATGGCTTGACTGACTGACTTCCATAAGTGACCAATTCTCATCCTCTTAAAAAGTTGTCCTTCAACACAAATTGCAAAAACCTATCTCACACTACGATCCCTTTGTTACTTACCCGCGAAATTTCCTCCTTTAGCACTTTTTAGTGCTTTCATTCGAACTATTTAATAACTTTCTTAATCATTTCCAATCCATTGAAGAGGGGTTCAAAAAATCTACACCTTCAACAAACCACATCCTTTATCATCATTTCCATGTCAACTACTACTACTAAAACGAGTACTTCACAACTTCATGCACTCTGTCAAAATAATTTTGAATGTCCACCTCTTAAAGGCATTCCGCTCTATTTCCAAACAATCTTTTCACCTTGACTCACCTTAACTCTGCACCACATCAAGTTATCCACAAAAACCACTCGGTAAACACTCTGATGATGTATGTGAATTAATTTCGTCCTTGAGAAGCTCAAAATTCATAGAACTTTGTATTTACAAACAAGTTCTTTGGTAAATCTTCAGTTTTTGAATATCTTCAGCTTCAGCGGTGGGGTTTCTAATCCGGCAGCAGTTGAGGGATGTGCTCAAAAGTGTTATATTAAATTTCTGTAATTGATATAAATCCTCCCCCAAAGGACCAAAGGCTCAGTGGTAATCATTTGGCAGGGATACGACCCCAAAACCTTCAGTCTCACAGAGGTGTCTATCAAAAATTCATCTACATACGAACGGTTGCGTACTGCGTCATCATTTACTTTCGAAGAAAGACACTACTGCCGGTGCTTATGGTGAAATGCTGAGATTGTGATATGGTTAGATGGTTAGAGAAGCCACATGTCGAGGAAATATTAAGGATCACTCCGGGTGGGTAGTGAAGGTGTCGGTTATTAAGGTTCAAAAAGTGAATAATAATAACAAATGGATTCGTGAACAGAACAGTCTCCATGTGGTTGAGGGGATGAAACCGGGTGTGTGTTAATTATGTGAGATGAAATGAGTGGAGCTCTGGTTTTTAATTAAGTGGAAAAGTGGATAGAAGAACAAATGAGTTAGAGATACCTACGAGTACGTTCCCTCTAAGGATTCCCTGGGACATGTGTTGCTTCACCTTACAAATCAGAAAAAAAAAAACAAATTCAAATATGTATAAACGAAAAAGTAATAATCACATGAATACCCTCACACGCCCTAACTCTCAGCACAACATCCCAACTCCATTAATCTTGTTATATGCAACAACACCCCCGAATCCACTTAGCTTTCTTTGGCAATTCCCACCTCGTTTACCATTTAATAGTCAAACCAAAGCCAAATGTGTCTTCAAGGAGGGCAACACAAACGCACAGCACATTATGATAAATAATTTTCGAAAGAACATCGAAAATGCAACAACACTACTCGAGTTTGCTACCCTTACCACTCTACAACCCCCAAAATATCGTGGCCCAAATTTTCTGCAAAATTTATGAATGAAACTCATACCATCAAGGTTTTGTCAGTTTGTCAGCAAATACGAGCAGAAGGACTACGTGTATACCTATATATTCCCTCTGTCCTGTCTACTATATTGAGGAGGAGGGATGATACTCAATAAAGCAGTCATAACTTTGACAGGAACTCTTAAAATTTGACAATTCACCGCGCACCAAAAGGATCAAAACGCACGCCAAATGAGACCGCTACAAACACATACATCCATCCGAGCTGTGCCGGTAAAGCCACAATGCCTGATTGATTAAAAAGGAGCATGCTAGTAACACGTCAAGAAAGGAAATCATATAGCCCAGGATACTCGTATGTAGGCTTTTCGACACCGCATAGCATAGAGTCTTCGTTTGTTTGTTTTCGTAATTAGGGTGAAGGTTTTTAGGTAAATTAATAACCACGCATAAGTTCTTGGGTTCTGTGTTATGAATAGAAGATTCGAATGTCTGGTGCCTAGTCATAGTCCGCTCAGCCCGCCCATGTCATGCGGATGAGTCGTTATGATATTTTGACAGACAACTTGTCGTCATTTGGGGGCTGCCATAAGGTGGGCAGGTATACGAGTACATATTTGCTTTCACTTTCACTGGCATCGTGTTGCGTACATTTTTCAAAATCATAAATTGATATGTCAAAAACGGTGCACTGACTGGGGCACAAGGTGGAAGGAAACTCTAACTCATTTGGTAAATTGACAGGAAGATAATTTGCAAGCGAACTAGAGCCATTAGGGTGGTAATGTGATTGCTTAATATTGTGATAATGACTAAGTATGTGGGGGGGACACAAATACAATATTTCGACGAAAGATACATTTTTTTTATATTCAAACATCTGTGGAGCTATCAAGCGGTTGATGAAAGTCAATATTTTGAGTGTAATGGGAGAACGATTTTTGAAACTGAACTACGACTTGGAGCTTACGAAGAAATTTAGTGACGATCAGGAAGATGGCAGTTATTTTGCTGTATCTTGCTGAAGAAACTGAGAAATATGTGAATTTGAACCCCTTCATCCTGTCAGACAGTGAAAGAATGGACTGCAGCAGCGTTCAGATTCGTTTATGAAAGATTCGGATCTTGAATGAGGCCATAGCCACAAATATCGCTATGAAAAAATTTTCACATCTATTTCAATGATTGCTCCAGGCGAAAGAAGCGGCGTTGATTAAGATTAAGACAGGAAGTCTTGAGTTAAACATTTGTCAACATAAGCCTGACATATGGCTATGTCCCCAGTAGAGACAGGCGATTCAAACAAAGTACTATAACGTTGGTTTGGCGGTGATATAAATTTTAGGGAATTTTAAGAAAAAAAGCAAAGGGGAGCGGAAGTTCGAAAAGTATAGCTTGCACGGGCCACGCTTAAAAGGGATTTAGACTTATCGGCTACTGAACAGAATATTACTAAAGTTGGCACATACCCGAATATTCTGAAGTAGCAATCACAGAGAAATTTTGTAAACAGATTGAATGTAGCTGTTTGAAAATACGAATTTCGCTTAGAATTTAAGCAAGGAATTTAGTTGGGTCTTCATTGATGGCTCCAAAACAGTTTATGGATGCGGCGTAGGTATCTTTCTGCAGGCCGATATCGGTCTTCCAAGCAAAAATATACACAATCTTGATGTTTACGAACTAAATTGTCAAGAATTGGTAGAATCTGCATCCTCTCATGCCGATGAATTTCCTGTCAAGATTCAGGAGAGAATTTTTGAGTATCTGAACCTGTGTTGGCCCTGCTTGCGTCCTCGGTTAGGTCCTCCATTGGGTTTCATAGATGCCCTATAGATCTAAGTCGCAGGCAGATCAAATATGATAGATTTTCAGTAGAAACGACTGCAAGTTTTTTGCTGATATCGTGACGATGGCGTGGCGTACTGTGCTTTAGTTTAGTTATAAGCGACGAGTCGTCTGTGAGTGTTATGAATGTCCAGCCTATGCGCGCATCAGGCTACAAGTACCTACTCAGCGGTGGTATGGTGGTGCGCTTAATCACCTTTCTACGAAAATCCACAAAGTTTTAGTAAAAGAACTTGTACGGACTACACTTGACAAGTTTTTCGTTTGAATACTCCTTTCCGATAGAGGAAAGGTTTGGACGGCTTTAGGAGTCTGAACTCTTTGTCAATACCTATATAGCTTCTTTCGATTAGAGAAGACGAGAGCTATAAAAATGTGAAACGTCGCAACAAAATGAGAAATTACATGACTAGAAATTCATTTGTTTCTTGGGCTGTATGGCATATGACATCGGCTTGTTGAAACCACATTCTGTACAAAAGGCTGGACTATCATGTAGCGAAGGCGAGCAACATTGATTGTTACTACTGTTTTGTCAAGATGCCAGAAAAATTATGTTCAGTATATATTCGCCAATCGATCTCCAGGGGTCTGCTGTCTACCATTTGGTTTGGCCTTTTCATCTTCTATTGAAAATAATGAACTCATTGCTCCCAGGGGTAAAGCTGCTGATTGTTTCTGCATTTGCTACAAATGGTTGTCCGTTGGCATAATTGGAAATCATGAGGCCTATCGGTATTATATATAGGTATCTCTCGGAATTGGGTTGGTTGCCATTAACAGTTTCAGGACGGAAGCAATGTTTTAGGCGTTGGCTAATGGTACATGATCGATCTGATTCGACGACATAAAGACGTTGCCCAGAACTCGAGATCCAGCTGGTCCTGTCCCAGTCTTTGTGGTGGAGCAGGCTTCTTTTCATAACCTGGCACTAAGATTGTAAAATTCATCAAATCTTAGATGGCGCACATGTCTAGAAAGTCAGTCATAGGATTCGCTCTACATGACCCAGCCATCTCAGTCGTTGAATCTTCACTCTTCTGGCTAGGTCGATGTCGCTGTGCAGTCCGTAGAGTTAATCATTGTATCTCCTCCCCGACCGTCTTTGCGAACGGGTCCGAAAGTCCATCGAAGAATTTTTCTCTCAAAGCAGCCAAGAGCACCTATAGTAGTAGCGTAGTTCAGAGGGTCTCCTTTCTTGAGAATCGGACAAACAATGCTGAGGTTCCATTCATCGGGCATACTTTCGTCCGACCATATTTTATAGATGAGTTGGTGTATGCTCCTTACCAAGTCATCGCCTGCTGCTTTGGAGAGCTCGGCAGTCAGGCCGTCTGCTCTAGCAGCTTTGTTCGACTTAAGATTTGATATAGCTATCTTCACTTCATCCAGGTCGGGTGAACGGAATTGTTGGTCATCATCGTCCAAGTTGAAAGGTTGATTCTGCCTGACAGCGGTATTTGGTTTGTCATCACCCTTATACAGTCTGCAGAAATAGTCTTTCCAAATCCTCAGCATGGACTGCGATTCTAATATGATGTTCCCTTGTTCATCTCTACAGGCTACAGGCTACGGGTTCGGGGTTTGTTTTCGTGTCCCAGTGACAGACAGGTGTTTAACGACTTCTTTTAGTCATAAGTCGCAGAATTGGGTCCAGAGCACTGAAAGAAATTTTGAATCATTAACTTCCAGGCCGTGAGATCTCGCCAGATCACCAGGTCTGACAGCGCCATACTTCTTCTTTAAAGGCTTTTTGGAATCGCGCTTTTACCACAGTCCTGAAAGCTGACATTGAAGAAGAAATCATCAATTTGGAGCCAGATGTTTAAGGAACAACAATTCAAAGTGCAGTAAAACGAGAACAAATGGGCATCAAGTCATGAGATGGCCACATGATCGATATAATTTTTTCAACTTTATGTTTTCATCAAAACAGAGCCCCAAATTGTTCCAACTCACATTATGACATTGCTTTTACCCATCCTGGACTATTCACTTAAAAGTTGTCTCACAGAGACCTTCACCAATTAAAAGTTCCAGCTAACTAACATTAGACAGCCATCAAATTCCTTTCAACGATTTTCAGTTTAGAACTACATCTCCAGCTTAATTTTTCATTTCTTCTCAAACCCAAACCCAAATCGATATCCTTGCTGAATTATTCATTGAATAGGGAAACAACCAACAATTCTGCCCAACAAAGATTAGAAGGAATTTTATTCTCAAGATTCTTTGTTATGCTTCCTTGTAAATGATCAAGAATTCACTTATTCATTCATTCATTGTCTGATTCATCTTATACCATTCCTCTTATTACAATTGAAAATTACAACCATCAGAGTTGTGTCTTCGTTTGTTGTTTCTTTCCGAAAGTTATAGAGTCTACGACACTGACACCGAAACTGACACTGGCACCACTACTCTACCCCCCAAATATCCTTCAAACAAACAGCTTTCAACCGAAAAATGGAAATGATGTCCTCTAAACTCTTGGGTCTCACCTCTTATGAGGCTGTTCCTGGAAATGCCTAAAATCATTGAAACAAAAGGACTATGTCCCAACCAAAAATCCCGCATTGTCACCCCCCCAAAAAACTCAAACCCAAACACTCCATCCAGCCCTCTACTGTCTGTGACAAGAATTCTACGAGTATTCAGCGACATAGGGCTAAAGGAATGTCTATCCATATTCGTATGCCTAAAGGACACTACCTATATATGTATATGTTTGTACGAATCCCTGTAGCCGTTGTTAGGGTAAACAACACTACTTTAACTTAAACCTCACTGTTGTGTCGCACGTTAATGGAATTCGGTGTAACGCGGTTGTTTTGGAGTCTATCCGGGAGGTTGCAAAGTTCTTGTAAATCGAGAGATTTTCTCTTGTAAATTGCACATCCTCTAGAGGAAGGCGTAGTTATCCCACGACTAACTACCAACTTTGACAATGAGTCACTTTGGAACATTATCCTCTCCCATTGGCTCGTGGGCAACTATTAAGTTAATTAAAAATCGCGACCCCGGGAAAGTTTCCCACCCGCAGCATCCCCATTACGTACGTATCAGACAGAAAACCACCCTCTCTAGACAATTTATTGCTTCAGCGCCCTCTCTCTCTCTCTCTGTCCATCTTTCACCCAGCTGAGGCGGTTGAGCCTTGTAATGATCCTGTAATTGCCATCCGATTAAAGCGAGACATCTGAGATACGAGTATCATAGTTGTAGCCATTGGAGTTGGTCGCTCTAACTGGCTCCATTGTCAGGAAAACACTTTCACAAATTCGATTTCTCTTATAAATTCGATTTCGTAAAACCGATGGCGAAAAATTGGAAAACTTCATCTACCATCACCACCATCACCAGACGACTATCATCGAAAGCACCACCATCACCCACACCTCTCGGAATTCTACGAGTATTGTAGGAATGGAAAATAAAACTTTGTAGATTGTTCTTTGGTTAATGCCGTTGTGTTCCATTTAGGCCCAGATGTTCGAGCCCCTGGAACTTGACTGGAATAACAAATCTCCCTGACAATGCGAAAGGAGGAAGGTCCTCTGTAAAATCTCCCATTCTCTCGTGCGTCGCACGCACCGGGATAAGCCTCATGACGATTATGTCTATGAGGCTGAATGGTTGTAGCCTGTTTTCTTTTTCTTTTTTTTTTGTCAATGATGATGATGGTGATAAGGTAATGTAGGTGCCAATAAAGCCGCCTTAATACCACCAAAAGGCATCCAAACCGGATTGCAAATTCTCCCCCTTTTTTTGAAATCGTAAAGCCTCCCTGCATCATTATCAACATCCCTGTTTCCCAACCCCCTAGAGAGAGTAAGAGACCCAATTCTTGTTCTCCTCCTCTTTTGGCCAGGATAAATAGGTTTTCGTGATAAGAAAACATTATTGCCACTGCAGTTCAACTTGGTTAGTATCCGTACGAGTAAATTCAACACAGTCAGTCACTCAGTCAGTCAGTCATGTGGTGGAGCAGGAGGAGATTTCGGGGGTTCCCTGCTGTACAATGATAAATGATTGCATGAAATATGGTATTGGGAAAGGTGGCCTTCGACTTGATGTGTCCTGGTGGTTGGAGGCCAAAGCACACACATCCTTTCCGTATGTCAATGGCTAGTGGATGGAGGCTCAAAGTTGGTTTTCCGAATTTAGACGTATTACTCAAACACCTTGGACCTCTCATGCCCATTTAGGGGGGCACACAAGGCAGAGGGAACTTTGAAAACTGGATAAACTTAGTTAGCAGGAGAGTTGGCTTTATTGTCAAGTTAATCCCATTGAAGTTGATTTGTTACGAATATAAATTATTTATTTTATTTTATTTTTTTTTTTTTTGTTGCTTCTCATTCTTCTTCAGAAGAAGAACTGGCATTTTCTTCGGGTTTGTGGGATTCTTTGGAGGTAATTCCTTTTAGAGTCGTTTTCTTAGCTTTGCCCGGGTGAGAGGGTGGTTTCAATGTATATTCGGGCGCCTGGACGTGTTGTTTTCTTCGGCTTATTTCAAATTCCAAGGTAATTTCTTATTTTCTTTTATTTTCTTTGACTTTGACTTTGAAGTTTTTTTTCTGAGAAAATTAAGGTATTTTGTACTCGTAGATACTTTTTAAAGTAAATTGAGGTACTCACGAATTTTCTTTCAACAAAATTGAGTTTAACAGAATGAAAGCCTCTATGGAGACGCATGCCTATTTCTTTTTTTTTCAAGGATGGTTGTGCATGTGTCTATTGCTAAATTGTACAAATGTTCTGAGAGTAGGATGCTTTTCAGTACTACCTGCAATTTTCCGAAACATGATTAAATCTTAACCAATTCGTACGCAGATCACCCAACTGCTTAGTGTCTTTGAAAATGGTGTCTCGCTTCTCAGACTTATGTAGTATTCCAAAGTTTGAAGTCGAGTAGTTGGACGGATTTTTGAAAGATAGTGCCTCTTGTGTTTGCTCGTGAGTTTTGCACTATTCTCTCAAGTACGATGTTGAAAAAATCGCATGACAGCGCATCGCCTTGTCTATCCTTTTTTGACATCAAAGGTCTCGGGGAGATGTTTACCGATTTTGATGGAGCACACATTGCTCTGTATAGCTCGTCTCAACAGTTGCCTAAAAGTCGACTCGACTAATAGGTGGTGTGTATCGATCTGAAGCTCATGGATTTTCTCCAAGATCGGGTGGACGGAATTGTTGGTCTTCAATGTCCAGGTTGAAAGGTTGATTCTGCCTGACAGCGGTATTTGGTCCGTCATCGCCGTTATACAGTCTGCAGAAATGATCTTTCCAAATCCTCAGCATCGACTGTGATTCTACTACGATGTTCCCTTGTTCATCTCTACAGGCTTCGGTTCGGGGTTTGTTTCCGCGGCATGTTATTTTTACCTTTTGGTAAAACTTCCGAACCTCATTCCTGGAGTAGCATCCCTCAATTTCCTCGATCGCGCGCTTCTCATGCTCTTTCTTCTTCCTCCTGAGAAGCCGGTGCTCGTCTCTCCTCTTCCGCTCATAGAGCTCATGAGCAGCTCTGGTCTTTCTATGCAGCGCCGCGTTATATGCATCTTGCTTAGCTGCATGTGCTTGCCGGCATTCATCGTCGAACCAGGGGTTTCGTTGTGGTGGACGAGTGAAACCCAGCACATCAGAAGCAGCATCTCAGTGTTTCCAATATTCTTCGATGCTTGATGCTGGCGGCATTGGACCTCTTAAGAGATTAAGAGATACTCGATCGGAAAAGGACTTGGCGATCTCTTGCGATTGTAGCCGTCTGACGTCGAATTTTCTCACAGCATTAGTTTGTCTTGGCGTAGTTTGGGATATCCGCAACCGTACCTTGGCTACAAAAAGGTAATGGTCCGAGTCGATGTTGGCTCCTCGGAACGTACGAACATCCATAATGCTGGAGGAGTGTCTTGCGTCGATCGCAATGTGATCAATCTGGTTGACTGTTGATTGATCAGGAGTTCTCCAAGTCCCCTTGGGTATGTCGAGATGTGGGAACCGCGTGCTAGCCACGACAATGTTTCGCCCCGCCGCAAAGTCGATTAGCCTGAATCCGTTATCGGAGGTGGTGTCGTGCAGGCTATATTTTCCGATTGTTCCACCAAAGATACCCTCTCTTCCTAGCTTTCCATTAAAATCGCCGAGGACAATTTTAATGTCATAGCTAGGGCATTGCTCGTAGGTCTTGTTAAGGAGCTCGTAGAAGGCATCCTTGGTGTCGTCATCTTTCTCCTCTGTGGGGTATGCGCGCATATGAGGCTAATGTTGGCGAATTTAGCCTTGATGCGGATTGCTACGAGGCGCTAGCTTACATGCCGGAAGCTGAGGACTTCTTGTCTTAGGCTGCCTCCGACAACAAATCCGCATCCAAATAAGCGCTGCTTTTGCCGTCGATAGCAATTGCCGTAGTAGATGTCGCAGTTTTTCATCTTCTTTTTGTCCGGCCCATCCCATCGCATTTCTTGGATGGCGGTTATGTCTGCTTTGCAGCAGTCTAGGGCCTCCGCTAGTTGCTCGGCTGCACGTGGTCTATTAAGGTATCTAACATTCCACGTGCATATCCGAAGCTCATTGTCCTTAAATCGTTTGCGTGGGTTGTCAACAGTAGATCCGTCCATATCCGAGGCTTGTTGATGTTTCGTACCTTAATCTTTTTTAAATGGCCGGGCAGTTACCCCGGCGGCACAACCCCCAACCTGGAGGACCAGTTCCATTTTGAGTGCCCCTAGGACGAGGGGTCGGTTACACTGAAGCCAGTAACCCGTTCCGGGATGTGAGCGCTGCCGTTGGCCCTTATATGGCTCGTCCGCCACCATCTCTTTTCCAAGACCCTGACTAAGTCCTGTAAATCCTTTCCGGCCTGAGCTCCAAATATGTCGGAGAAGCCCGGATAAGGTCTTGTTTTGTTTTTCCGACACAAATCCTGGTTAATGGCGCAGGAAACTCGCCATTTGCCCTCTTCACTTCGCAACCTCTAGTGAAATTCCCAGATGTCGCCACGGGGAAGTGTGAAGTAGGACTTATTAGCAGAGCTGCAAGATGTTCGGCTGCAGAGGCTCTTTCTCGTCATTTAAGAAACCAGCACCTGTCGGAAGATGCTACTTCTACGAGGCCTTATACTAATCGTTGACATCCCCTTCGAATTAACATCGTTCTAATAATATAAGTAACACTTATCTTCCTTTTCGTAATGAAGATGGTAGTTAAGTGGCACGTCATGCCCAAAAAGCAATGATTTTTTCGATTGGGATGCCTAGCAGTTGGAGTGCTGCGCGCTATCGACTATCATAGGCACAATAAAGTCAAGTACGGCTGCCAACATTTGACGTCGAACAGCCGCAACAAGATCATTAGAATCTTTACTGATTGGCGTTTCACTTAAGGTGTCTCAAAATCTTAGAAAAGGTTGTCAATGAGACTTCAGAGAAGATGCTATCTGCAAATATAAACATGGATACTAGTAGAATCGTAGGCGATGCCGAGAATATGGAAACACTACTGCACGCTGTTTGACTGTATGATGTCGCTGCTATTCCGAATAAACCATTCATCTGGACGAAAACGAAAGAGAATTTCGACGAGAGCGGCTTAAATGTATCACCATTAGGTTCAATAGGCTCGCTTAGACTCGGGTTCAATCCGAACTGTAGCGTCACCTTAGTAATACCAAACATTTCTAATGGTTTCCCATTTGAGTGGTTATCTCGACCGGAATTTTCATTGCTTTTTGCATCACATTTTCCGAAGACCTTCGTTAGAAATCGCGAAACCAATTTATTGGCTCAGTGTAAAGTTTTTTAACTTCCACAGATACACGTTGTTCTTACTAAATCACGGTTCTATCCCTTGCTGCAAATGGTAGGACTAATGGAAAACACTGGAGGCTTAAGTTGCAGTTCTAGCGAAATGGTTGTGCAAAGTGTTGGCACTATTTTACCTCATGTAAAACGACGGTATCGAAAATTCCTGAATAATTTATGACAGCTCTAAATATTTTAGTTATTTATACAAGGCACGAAGAAGAGGTAATGTTTGTCGAAAAATGGAAAGCATCCTTTTTTCGCCTTTAATCAATAACCCAACGTTGCGTTAAGGTCGGTCAAAACTTTATTCGCACCAAGAAAAAAAACTCTCGCTGACCCTCGGAATTTGCTGGTCGTCACAAAAGTGACTTCCAGATCTTTTCCTTTCCCCAAGCTCTGATTCTCACACGCATTCTCACACTCACTCACACAGACATTCATTTGGCTCTAGTGAACCCAACAACGGGGTTTCCAGCTACACAACTAACAAACTTTGCTAGTGTGTGCTTCCGTGTCTAACTAGGCCTCTCACACATTCCAGTTGTTTCCAATTGTTCACTCTCATTCTAAACTCTCAGACACTGAGTTCTCTCCCGCTTCCAGTGATAACTGGGAACTCCACTGAGCGAGTTTATGAGAGCTTGTCGATCCTAGCTATGCCTAGCTATTGCCCTAGACATTGGAAGTCAATAAAAAATTTCGAAAAGCAATGTTTCTTTCATTGCTGATCCCCGGTTAATTTTTCCCCATCGAACTAAACAAAATTGCAAAACAACAACAAGCGCTAAGGAGAAAGAAAGTATGATCGAAGGTCAATGGAGTGTTGGGACGAAGGAGGAAGGTTGTGTGGGTATAATCCTAATCTGATTATACCCCGGTTTAGCCATTCTCTAAACCGCCGCCCCAAACAAAGCTAAGTATATGTGCCTCTGTGTTAATATACCCCGGGTCCCTACTTACTCCGGTGGATCGGCGTTCAGATTTGGGGGGAATGGGGGGACTGACCAATAGCGGGTCATTCCTTACATAATTATGTATTTTACTTCTTCGGTTTTCGTTTTCGTTTATGTTGTGGGCCATTCTGCCTGCCTGGTATTTCGTTATGGTTTTGTTTTTATTATGTTGTTGTTATTGTTTATATTTGTGGTTTATTGTTTTTGGTTATTGTTATTTTTATTAATGTTTTTATGTTCCCACGTTGGAGGCTGTCTCGTAACTCGGCCGTCCGCCTACAGCCTCTGCTGCTCCCTTGGTGCTCCATCGGTGGGGTGCTGGCTTCAAAGGGGTCGTCGTCCCTTCACCCATCGAACCTGACTCTTACAGCTGGTGCATCGTTGGGATGTGTTCGATTATGCTGGCTGTCCGCCTACACACCACCGTCGCTCCTGCGTAGCTCCCTCGTTGGGGTATAGCTATAAAAGAGATCGTAATCTCTTCCCCCTTAGACCTTTCAACGTTAGCATCCACATCGATTACGAGATGTGATGCTTCTTGTCTCCACATCGATGGCAAGATATGGGAGTCCTCAAGCCTTTATATAACTTGGCTTTCGTTGGGGTGTAAGTTCCGGGGATCGTCCTCCCCCACCCGTCATCATCGTGTTGGGGTGTCTGGCTTACAAGGACCGTCCGTCCCCACCCGTCGATGACTTTCAGATGTCCTGTCTGATGCTGCCCGTTGCGAGTCTCCCGTCTAGCCTACGGGCTCCGACAACGGTGACCTTGGTGGACCTCCTGTCGCACCCTGGGCTCCTGGTTCGTCGTGAGTCTCCCTACCGTCCTTAGGGCTTCACCAACCGAACCACGTCGTCCTTCTCTGAGGATAACCGCCCGTGAACCTATGTGGGTCCTTTCCAAGGTCTGTGGTCGGTGGGCCAATGGCTGATGGGACCATGGCTGCCCTCCACCTCCGCCAGAGCTCGGTCTTCCCACTCAAAGAAAAGAGGGAACGAAGGGAGAAGCACAAGGAAGAGGGTAAACCTTGTTGCGGGAAAATTTACCTCAACAACATCGATATGGGAATTCGTTTCGGGCTCGCCGGTCCTAATTTAAAAGAAAACCTTGCGCGACGTTGAAATTTAAGTCCAATCGGAAAGAACTGCAAGTCTCGAAGAAGTTATAATAATAAACTCTTCAAGTTGTGTAAGTCAAAAGTAAGTCCATTGCTTCGATGATAAAAGCTGAAAACGCTAGTTTGCAGTGGCCCAAGTACCACTGCGCCTCGAACTAAACAGGCAGCACCGAATAAAGAAAAAAAACAGGGGCAGGTTAGTATAGGGGATAGCAGAACGTTCAGGTGAACTTTCTGCAGCACCCAATAACGTCGGTGTTAAGGGTTCCACAGAAAAGCAAGGCAGTTGGCACAGAGTTCGTCCCGGTGGAATTCTTCAAATCCATGTCCAAAATTTCGCCCTAATTCCTACATAAACTGATAAAGAAACCACGGAAACCAAAGCCTTCTATGAAGACTGTAAGAACGGCACTAGTAAGTAGAGTAATTTGATCTTAATCCAACGTTCAACATCGACTAAAAGGTTCACGAGCTGAATCGTCTTGGATCGACCACGACGACACCATACGGTTTCAGAGCGGACAATGCGTGGGATACAGATCTGTGCAAGTCCTTGGTTCATCAAGGTCGAGGAGGCTTGGACTCGTATACAAGAAAAACGAATCACTCTTATAAAGTCAACCAATTATGGCAGTTAATAAGTGCCAGGTCTTACACAACGGTAAGTTATCAGGGCAGTGTGAATTTCAGTGCGGAGTTGTTGAGGATACATTCTTGCAGCACTCCTACTCCTCCTTGTTTACCCACTCTAGCATAGGATATTGCATCTTCATCATATGGCTCAAGACTAAGAGCAAGTGGTAAGCGAGGAAGGGTTCAAAATGAATTTGGCTAAAGCCGTAGTCCCTGAGCACGTCAATTTCTTAGCAAAACACCAGCTCGACCTAACTTGATGTAGTTGACGAAGCAGGCAGTTCTCTATATCTTGGCTATAAAATTTCGAAAGAAGGTAGTACCGAACTGGTTGTGGTCAGAAAAATTCACAAAGCAAATGCTGCATTCTGTATGATTTCGGCGATCTAATGAAGCAAAGTTTATTAGTATAAAAACCAAGCCGAGTCTGTTTCGATATAACGTGAAAAAAGTGCAACTTTATGAGTAAAGTAGACGGAAAGTGGAAGCTAACGTTGTTTATGAGTTCTGGTCAAAAGTACTTCCAAGTACATGAAATATACGGCAAAGAGCTATTAAACCTCAAAATACGAAGAAGAAAGTGACAATGAACTGGTGGCACCATGCAGCGCTTTGCAAAATACATCATGAGGTAGCCGAATGGGCCACGCTAGACAAGTATGAAGAAGAATTCTCAAGGAGAAGTATTGAGCTAGAAACCTATAGTACGTCGCAACTCCGAGGAGTCAAAGCACCTAAGTAGTGATCTCAAATAAAAAGGGTTACAGTTTCTGGGCACTGCGTCTGTGACAAGTTTCATCAAACAAACAAGATCATTCGACCTTATTCACAACATTTCAATAATCTTAGGCTCCATCCATCAGTATGTGCCTATCTATGGGTACATTTCAACCAGCAGCCTACCAAAATAATTACCAGCTGCATAGCCTACCGGCATCCCTGCCAAACTCGTCCGTCTGTGCAGGATGACGATTGAGAATGCACGCTGCTCCATCAAGGTCGGTAAAGATCTCACCGAGACCTTTGATGCCCAGAAAGGATTTAGACAAGGCGATGCGCTGTCATGCGATTTTTTCAACATCGTACTTGAGAGAATAGTGCAAAACTCACGAGCAAACACAAGAGGCGCTATCTTTCAAAAGTCCGTCCAACTACTCGCATACGCCGACGATATTGACATAATCGGGAGAAAGCAGCGTGATGTCAGTGGCGCTTTCGCGAGTATTGAGACGGAAGCAGCGAAAATGCGTTTAGCGGTCAATGAGGGCAAGACCAAGTATATGCTGTCAAGCAAAAAGTACAACCAACACCGACGTCTCGGGCAGAACGTCACTCTCGACAGATATAACTTTGAGGTAGTTAAGGACTTTGTCTACCTAGGCTCTGCTATAAATACAGACAACGACACCAGCGCTGAGATCAAGCGAAGAATAACTCTTGCCAACCGCTGTTTCTTTGGGTTAAGAAGGCAATTGAGTAGCAAAGCCCTCTCTCGTACAACAAAAGTCGCCCTTTATAAGACTTTAATAATCCCGGTCCTGCTCTATGGCGCAGAGGCATGGACATTATATAAAAATGGATGAGGGTGTCCTTGGATGCTTCGAGAGAAAAATTCTTCGGGCGATCTTTGGTCCCGTCTGCATTGACGGTGAGTGGAGGAGAAGATACAACGACGAACTGTATGGACTGTACAGCAACATGGACCTAGCCAGAAGAATGAAAATCCAACGACTGAGATGGCTGGGTCATGTAGAGCGTATGACCCGAGGGCCAGCGCAGTAGAAGAAGGCCAAGACTCAGGTGGCGCACGCAAGTGGAAGAGGACCTCAGCCAACTTAGCGTGTGAAACTGGAGGCAGCTAGCCAGAGATCGAGCTGGCTGGAGATGCTTGTTGACTGAGGCCCAGGTCCACCCCACACCGAAGCGCCACTTAAAGTAAGTAAAGTAAGCGTAGCCTACCAGGATATATGAGACCACAAGAGCGTCAGTTAGTTTGGTGAAGCAGCGTCGGTGATGGAAGAACTGGTAATGACTTATGAGGATCTTAGTCATATCATTGAGTACATCGATATTAGTTTTTTCATTTGACAGAGCTATCAACAGAAGACCGCGTCCAGCAAGAGTTCCAGAAGTTCAATCTGACGTATTGATATTAATTAGTGAAAGAAATTAAAGAAAGGAATAGAGGCAATCCTCCCCTTAGCCTCTAATAGGAAACATTCGAATAAGCTCGTATCTGTAGTCCTTTTCCCACTCAAATTGTACATTCAATTTCCTCTAGACATTTCCCTCCACAAAAAAAAATAGCGAATAAAATTTTTAATTGAATCTTAAATCCTCTCCTCATCGCAGAAAAATAATTAAAATCACTCCACGGTTTGCATCCATTCACATGTTTCCAAACAAAAACACTAAAATCCGTCACGAATAGAAATTATATTAACACTCCTTTCCAAGCCTCTGCCGTATCTCTTGTTGATTATTCACTATCCACAGCAACAAAGTCCTGCTTATACAGAATGCCACAACGACCAAACATCTAGACCTACTCCGTCTCCGTCTCCATCACCGAAACGGAAAGCCAAAAGCCTTCAACGTCTGACTAAATGAAGCAATGTGTGTGCATGTCAGCTTATTAGAAGGAAAAGGATTCGCCTTCACATGTTTTCTCGCCTTTCAACTTCCCATGCTCTTGATTTGGGTGTGTGTCTTAGTCTGGGTCGGAGAGACTGGGAGGCTGGGCGGTCGTTGTCTTCCCACTCTATGAAAGGGAAAACAATTTTTATGGTATTAATAATGCACCAAGTCACGTCCTTTTAGCATCGCGTTACGTTTGCCACCCCCACTACACTACAACAACACCTTCCTCCAAGTGTGTACAAGTGATAGATTCCACTCCTTCCATTGGCCCCTGTGTTTATGGAATATGGAATAGAACTGCTTCATAAAATCCTTTCTGCATGGTTGGCTTGTTAGTTTCATATCCTAGATGATAGACCACCATTGCGGTATAATATCCTTTACACAACGTCTCCCATTATTATGACACACATATGCTGCTGCTTCTGCTGCTACAAATACTGCTGCTTGGTTGCTTTTGCTGTCATGTATTGTACCCTACCCATACTGCATGCATGTTGTGTTCCTAGTTCCTACACATAGCATTGACTCGTGAATGGAATAAGAAATTTTCCCCGCATCGTTCTGTGAATCTACTATCACAGCACCAGCACCAGCACCAACACCATAAGCAGCTAGTAGAACTCAACAAGGATATAAGTTTGCCATTAATTTTACAAAGTATCACCCGGAACGTGTGAATTTGCCAAGGGTTTCGCTTTTTTTTTTTGGGGGGGAGGACGAATTTGTATCCGACCAGACAGTAATGTTAATTGCACGCAATTTAATTAGTTCCAGAGGTCCTTGCACTGGCCTAGGTCTTTTATAGCTCTGTCTAAGGCTGGCTTTCATATCCTTTACCCCGAAAAATTGATTTACAATATTTTAATCCTTAACAAGGAGAAGAAAAAGAAGAACAAGACGTACCAGGGCTAAGTGGTGTGGGCTTCAATGCCACTGTTAAACATCACAGACACCACTCCGGCCCAATGTTTACCCAATGTTTCAAACGAGAAGGATTGAGAGTGCTGTTTGGGTGGCCGGATGCGGCCAGACTCATATATTATGACCAACGAAATGGAAAAGCTCGAGTTGACATTTATGTATTCAATTAATTTAGTTGCAAATATCTTTTGGTGCTTTGGTGGTGCTCACTTTGGGATAGTTGCCCTCCCGCTGGTGTTCAGAGGACAGTGACGGCGGCGCGCGATAGGGACACTATACCGGACACCACCTATATCAGGGTCTTTCGACTGAGTTCTGAGTTCGGAGTTGTGAGTTGTTCGGCCGTAGTCCTGAATGGTTTATGTGGCCTGTGTACGAATGCAGAAAAACATAATTTTAACATATTGTCACCCGGGCAGTTGGCCTTTGGTCTGTTCCGAGTTGGTGTGTCCTCTCTCTATTCTATAGACTGAGTATACCATAGTATCGTGCCTGATCGTCCACCTTTAGGGATGCGGGGTGTTGTGCTTCCGGATTGCATCACGAGAATCCCTTTGATATTCAAAAATTTGTTACTTTGGTCGTCTTTCGCTTTCAGATTTTTTTTTCTTTTTGCTCTGTTGAGGCCATTTTTGTTTCGGAATACATTTGGGAATGGTGTGTGACTACTCTGTAGTATAGTGTTACTCTGTTACTGTCATGGGTAATTTGTGTGGCAGTTGTTTGTTGCGATTGCTGGTGGCCGGACATGCTTCTGGAATTACCATATGCGGATGTTCCGGTGGTCGCAGTGAGTAAACACACACAAATCCTCGCCACTGGATCTACATTATGGGAATTTACTTTGGAATACAAATATTTGGATAGTTTTCCGAGTGAAGTTTGTCCAACCGGCCGTCATCCGTCGACTGAATTGAATATAATTAGAGCCGTTGACACGTGAATGGAATTTTTATTTTTTCTTCTTTTTTTAGAAAAGTTTCGACATGGATATGGAGTTGCTGTTTGTACTTGGTGTAAACTTTATTTTATGGTAGTATATATTTAGAAGCGCAAACACTTTAAATATGTTAAACTTGAGGATAAAAAGGAAGACTCCTTACTAAGGCAGTCGCCCCAGTATCATTGACCCCAAATGTGTTCGTCAGTAAGTGGGATATGATACTTCATTTTGGTTTAAGGTTACTTGCTCAGGCCTGGACAACGCTTGCGGTAGTGTTACACAAGGAGACCTGCAGAGCCATTGAACAGGAAGCAGATGACTGTGACTTTACTTGGATTGGAACATCATGGTGGGAGCCGGTAACTGCATTAGTAAATCTTTACTCATACAGGCTTAAATGGCGATGGGATTCTTAGCCAGTGGCAATACACTCACAAACGCCATCTTACAGCTCGCATCTTTATTTGGAAAAGATTTAATGATGTCACGAGCCAAATAGCCTCGGATATAAGTTGATTCTCTGTTGACGACCCTTGCAAACGGTCGAAGGAAAACAACGTGCTTAGGCCCTTGATGTACGAAGTACGAAGGAATGGGCCGGGAATAGGCAGGAGGATATCCTTATGCTATAGATAGAAGAAACAGCGCTTATTCGTATTTGGATTTGAGTGCCGTGACTACCACCGACGAGTGCATACGCGACTCAGTGCACTCGTGAATCTTTCCTCGCCAATTCGAAAAAAAAACACTGACGCGTTTAGTCTATTCCATCAATTACCGCGTGCGTGTGCATTGCGACGTAAGAAAAATAAATAAAAAAATACACAGTGCGGGTTCCCCAACTCACCCGCTTCAGGTGGTATTGTGCTTTTGCCTAAGCCCAGTCACTGCATATGCTGTATTGTCATACGGGACGGAAAATGACTGAGTGTATGTAACAACTGAAGTATAGCGGGTTGTGGATGTAGGCTAAAAGCTAAAAAGTAATCATTTTTCTGCGTACATCCACGTCTGCAAATACAGACCAGCTGTATTGTCACTTAGTGAAACACAGGTAGATCCCCGCCCACACTTCTCAGATCACTCTGATCTGTAGCTACCTGGCTGCGAACTGGTGCCATTATTCTTTTCTCACCGCGGTCTCGCCATCTACGTGCGTAGTGATGCTTACCAAACTCCACCATAATGTATTCCCTGTTCCAATCCGGAATTCAATTTCATGTGGTTAAAATTCCATCTCCGTAAGCAAATTATCCACTACTGCTTTATTTATAGAAGCCCCAAACAAACTAGACAACAGCAATTCGACCTTTAACGAGTTCTGGACAGACAACAACCGACGGTGTGTTGAATTCTTCGCTGCAGAAAACAACTTGACCCAGCTTGTAAATGAGCGCACGCGAATCCCAGACGTTGATGGTCATACCGCCAACACCGTGGACTTGTTTCTAACCTCTCACCCTGATAAGTACACTGTTTATGTACTCTCACCCTTAGGCTCGTCGGACCATTGTGTCGTATCAGCTAAATTCTCTTACATTGACCACACAATTAGAGAAAGAATTCCGAAAAGAACAGTATAGCAATACGAGAAATCCAATTGGAGTGGACTTAACACCTTCCTTAGGAATTATAACTGGTCGTTAACTGATATGATCACAGACACTATTCTCTTTGGAATGAGATCCTTTATCCCTCTCACCGGATAAAGAGTATCAGACCGAAGGAAAAGGCGTGGTACGACTCGAGCTGTAAAGAGGCTGTCAGGTTGAGAGAATTGTTTTGTCGGTCCTTTCCTACCAACCCCACAGAGGAAAACCGGAAAAAATTCAAACGAGCCAGGAATGACTGCAACGCCTTTCTTAAGCGTGTGAAATTTCTATACGGCCAAAAACTGAGGCAAAAAATACTACAATGTTCCAAAGGTAATAAGAATTGTTTGTCGTTCGTCAAAAACATAAGAAATTCTGCCTCATCCTACGCTCATTTACAATGACATTCCAGCTGTCAGCTCTTTGGACAAAGCCAATCTGCTTGCTGCACATTTTGCAGCCAGCTCAACGATTCCGGTTTGTGTTTTGTCCTCGCCTACACTTGAGTGCGTAGAATCTTCAATGGAACGAAACCACTTTCGCACTCGTGTAGTTGCAAGAATACTCAAAAATCTTAACATCCACAAATCCGCTGGTCCAGATGGTATATCTCACCTTCTTATGAAGAGGTGTTCTTCTACGCCGGCAAAACCACTGCGCAAGCTTTTCCATCGATCCTACTCTTTAGGACTCTTTCCGAGTAGATGGAAAACAGCATTTGTCCAGCCTGTCCCTAAAAAAAGCAAATCTTCTTCTCTCTCCTCTTAGAGACCCATTGCACTTACGTCCCTTCTTTCCAAGGTCATGGAAACGCTGATAAATCGTCAGCTCATGAAATATCTCGAAATACGAAAACTTCTTAACGACCAGCAGTACGGTTTTCGTAGCAACAGGTCCACTGGTGATTTGATATCATGTCTTACCGAAAAGTGGAACCAAAGTTTACATCAATCTGGCGAAAGCAAGATAGTTGCACTTGATATTTCTATGGCATTTGACAGAGTTTGGCATCAGGCTCTTTTGTCGAAAATGCGTGCATTTGGGATCGATGATTCCCTCCTTCAATAGATTAGAAATTACCTTTCGGAACGTTCAATTCAGGCTGTTTTGGATGGTTTCAAGTCCGATATTCACAAAATAAATGCTGGTGTGCCCCAGGGCTCCGTTCTGTCTCCGACACTCTTTTTAATTTTCATCAATGATCTCTTGTCTGCTATTTCTAATCCAATTTACTCCTTTGCTGACGACAGTACTTTCTGCTTTTCATATTCGTTTCCGGACTCACGTCCCTTCTCTTCGGCTGTAGAATGGGAACAGCAGCGTATGTTAAGCTCAATTAATTCCGATATAAACAGCATAACCAATTGGGAAACTACCAACAGAGTGGAATTTAATGCTTCCAAAACACAATGCTATCTGGTGTCGCCTTAGCAAAATTCAAATACCCAGCCATTATCCATGAATGGCACTTGCATCGTTGAAACCGAAAAACTTTCCATTCTCGGTATGTGTATCAGTGACAACTTACTTTGGAATGACCACATATTCGAAGTCACCAAAAATGCTGTGAAATGTCTAGGTATCCTCAAGCGATGTAAGAAATATTACACCCCCTCTAATCTGGCCTCAATATATAAGGCTTTCATCTGCCCAAAATTGGAGTACAATGCTCACATCTCGTCAGGGTTCAAAAGCGTGCGATAAAGCTTAAAGGTGGTGCTAATATTACCCAGTCGATTGACACCCTCGATCACCGACGTAATGTCTCCTGCCTCATTCTGTTCTATCGCTATTTTCACCACCAGTGCTCCACTGAAATCGCCAGTAGCATTCCGTCCCTTCATTCAAACCCCACACCGTAAAACCCGTCTCGCTATGAATGATCAACAGTACACCCTCAAGCCCACTTTCGGCCGTAACCTGAAATATCGTGATTCGTTCCTAAGCCGAACAACTCGCTTATGGAATGTTTTGCCGAGCTCTTTATTCCCTAGTCATTATAACCTCCAAACATTCAAGACCAACGTACATCGGTACCTCTCTTTCTATCCTCCCTATTTTTCTATCGCCCGCTGCTTCTAATAACCCCTTAAGCGCGCGCCAATTATAAAAAAAAAAAACCTAATGCACAAGACTGTGGCAACAAGTCTTGTGCTTCCGACATGTGAGAGAGCATTTTAATATCAAATTCGCAAACATAAGCCGTACATTCGCCTATGCTTTATGCCATCAAGGAATAAATCAATAAAACAAATGATCAATGTCCGAAGTATGACGGCGGTATAGGAAAGGAGAACGTCTTTGGTATAGCAATTCATAAGCATAGCCTATACGACACCATGTCTGGCAACGAACTACGGCTTGAACGTTATATCATTATATCAACCACACGCTTTCCTCATCTCAAAACACATTCAGGGATATGGAGGTCTTCGTATCGTGAAACGTTAAATCCAATGGATCACATTGCGTGGGCGTAAGGCCTGCCTCAAGTATTCTGGACATCTGCACGTTCCGGGCAGCCAACATTGACTCGAATCATCACCTTGTTGCAGCTAAGATTCGCCACAGCGAAGAAGAAGAATTGCAAAAAGTGATAACAACGAAGAGCTGCAATCGCAAGAGACCACCAGAATCTTTGCCGAAATCTCTCAATAATAAAAATAACATTAGCATCGCAGCTAACGTCCCACAGAGATCCCCCAAACACCGCCAAGAAATACCTGGTGTTATGAAGAATGCCAGGAGGCACATGCAGCTAAACGCGGCACTGCAGTGGAGGACGAGAATCGCTCGTGAACTTGACAAACAACCTGGTTGGGGCTTGTCAGAGCGGTTTCAGACCAGGAAAGTTCACAATCGACCAAATCTGGAAGCATCTATAGAGGCGAGCTAGCAATACCTTGTCTCAGCATCCCTCCCAAGTTCTTGCATCTGTGCAGAAATAACTGGGGAGGAAGTAACTCCTTGTGCAATGGTCAACCATACTATAGGAGGACCCGTCGCATATTTGAAGGCATCTTGAAAAGTCTCTCTCCTCAGGCAGTAGTCCAAGAGTTGAATTTTTAACTTTTGTATGAAATCCTGCTTTCCGATATCATAGGTGCTGCTTCGGTTCAGGTGTACCTTCCTTCTCGTGTACCTCCTCTGATTGTTAAGCCTAATGTTCCAATACTTGCTATTCTTCGTTTAAAATGCCAAACGGGATCCTTTAAGTACGAAAATCTCATCAAAACGAAATTGCCTTCATGTCGGCTTCCAACACATTCCCACGCATTCAAAAACGTCCTCTTCGAATCCGGAAAGCTCAGGATGCCCAAAACGCAGAAGATACTAAAAATGAACCTTACGTGCAGCCATAAAATGAACATAAATTAAAAACCGTTCATAAATTACCGTCACATAAACAAATTTAACCAAAAGAAGAATGTCGCTTTGTTCGAGTGACAGCAGCTACCTCCGGTGAAGATTAAAACTGACAGGCGTACATATATCCTTCTGGTTGGAGCAAAAAGTATAACAGAAACACAAAATTGCAAGTATCATACATACAGACTGTGGTAGGATCTTCCACAAGGCAAACGACTTTATCGCGGATTAATTTCACCAGTAGCAACCACCATACACCAGAAGCCACTGTGTCGTCATTTCGTTTGTCCTACTCAAATTGAGAACTGTGACAATTTACAGGACCGAACGCCTCCTAGCTGACGCTCCATCTGGAAAAGGATCATAAAACACTCTACCGTCATTGTGGAGTGCGTGTACGAAATGGATACGATACGGATACATGCAGCATTGTGGCGTGAGCACTTGGAAGACTTGGACGACTTTGAAGGACTGAGAAGTGTGTTACTACAGTGTAACCCCAAAGAACATGGCGCTACCATGAGCGGTACCATAAATTATTAACAAGTGTGCCAGCCGTTGTGCGAGTTACTTTTATGCTTAATGATCCATCTGGCACTTAATCCAGGATAATAATTTTTTTTTTCCCTTTTCCTTCTCAGAGTTCTTTTATCGTCAAGTGCACTACCGCAAGTTTGCCTTTACTCGTACTCGTACTCGTACTCTTCGGCTTCAACGTCAAGCTTTGTCCTGGAGTGAATGTAGGCTTTCGCATTATTTTTCAAGTGGCAATAATTGTGGGGGAAGGAGAACGGAAGAGAAAATTGACGACAGCCTGATGGAAGGATAATAAGTTGAATTGAATTACGCACGTACGGATAGCTCAGCGATGGTGTGAATTATTGTTGCTTCCATGTAATGGATACACCAATTGAAGGATATTTTTTTGTTATTTTTTGAAGTACATCTGTGGAATGGTGAAACTGCAATAAAACTGTTTTATTGGTCAAATTAAATGGGCGGCTTTAAGGGGTGGCCGCTGTAGCTTTATGAGTCTATTAAAATGACCAAGTTATTTGAGTCAAAGAATATGAGGTATTTCATTGAAGTGGCTCGGGTGGCTGAAGTAGCAGGCTTGAATCTCATAAAAATATGACGGCATTTAGAGCTCTTGCAACAGTATTAAAACTTGAATTTGCGTTTATGAGCTGAAATACGACAAGACCTCTGTGTTTATTACAAGACCAAGCCCAGAACTCAATGGCTGGGATTACTAACCACCAAATGTCACATTATCCGCGATTATTGATCAATACAGTGTCTACTTTTCAGACAACTTTTTCATGGACAGATATTAACTAACATTGTTGGAAAGGACTGCAAAACCACAGCACACTGTCAACGACAACTAAAACAGGCAATAGCAGTGAAAGCAGGAGTCAGATGCTCAGTATTACAATACATAGAGAAGAAAAGCATGTAGTGTCGGACGTAAGATCAGACATCAAGGAATTAATTTCGGTTGAAACACTTCTTCCAGCGATTTTCCAACTTCTTGATCCCGTCCGAAACATAATTTTCCGGAAGGTCCTCGCGTGAGCTGAATTTTTTATTGATGAGCCATCTTTTGAGGTTTGGGAAGAGATAATAGTCCGAGGGAGCCAAATCGGGCGAATACGGTGGATGCGACAGCAATTGGAGCCGTAAATCAATGATTTTAGCCGTGATTGCGATGCTCTTATGCGCCGGCGCATTGTCTTGCAAATACAGAATTTTTTTTCGCTTCATGTGAGGCCGTTTTGCAGCGATTTCGGCCTTCAATACTCCAATAATGCACAGTAAAAAAAAATACATCAACAACGATGGTTTTTCGTTTTTCGAGGTAGTCCACGAAGAGTATGCCATGACAATCCCAGAAAACCGACGCCATAACATTTCCGACCCATTGAGCCTCCCTCGGCAGGTTCGGAGCACTTGTGCCGGCTTCAGTCCATTGCCGGGCAATCATTCTGTTCTCTGGTGTGTAATAGTGGATCCAGGTTTCATCAACAGTTACCAATCGACGCCAAAAGTCCGCTCGATGCCGCATCAGGTAGTCCAGACACTCCTTCGAAGTGCTCTCGCGTTCGTGTTTTTGGTCAGGAGTAAGCATGCGCGACATCGAGTAGCAGGATAACTCTTCCATATGCAGAATATTGCCCAAAATATGGCGTGTGCGCTCAGTACTAATCTTTGTGGTATCTGCTAGCTCGCGCACCTTCACTTTCCGGTCAGCCAACCCCATTTCCTGTATTTTTTTGACATTTTCCTCTGTAACCGTAGTGGAGTTGCGGCTACCAAGAAACTCTCGAAACCAATATTTGACGGTGTAATCTGACGGAGCATTAGCCCCACAATATTTATAACTTTTCTTTTGTTTCTTTCGCCGTTTTGCCTCTCAAAAAATAATGTTTTATGAGAGAACGAAAATCGTTTTTGTCCATACTCAACAAAATGCCAAACACGTCAACAACAATCAGCTGTCAAAACAAATTTCGCACTGAAATTTGGCATGTCTGCCTAAATATGGACGGACTTCAAGGCACCATAACCTTTTTTCTGGCGGTCAAGGAGGTTACTTTTCACCCCACCCCACATGGTCTTCAGGAAAACGATGGCTTTCGATGCGAGGACTGTTCCCGAAATAACCACCGTGTGGCGCTCCCATTCCGATTTGAGTTCTGTTTCTTATTGTTAAGTAGGTACAGCTGTTGTTGATATTCCCTCTAAACCTTAGCGTCATAGCTTGACATTTGCAAAAGTTACGAAGCCAGGAGTACATCTATCTCTGTGTGTGTTGGCGATTTTTTACAATTTTAGAAATAAATTTAAATTTGCAACAGCGAACTTGTATTCAATTTTGCGTTAAAAACGGATTTAATGGTGCGCGAACATTGGAAACGTGTTTCGCCAACGATTCTCTAAAGAAAACGGTCGTTTACCTGCGGCACGAGCGGTTCAAAACTGGTCGTGAGTCAATCGAAGATGATGACCATCGATATCGAAAATCGACGAAAACATAGATGAAGTAAAGGAAATGTCGGTCAATAACCGCAAATTAACCATCAGAGAGATACCGGAGGACTTGAACATTGCTTATGGATCCGTCCAAGACATTTTGGTTAATGATTTGGGTTTCCGTCGTGTAGCAGCAAAGTTGGTGCCAAAAGATCTCAATTTCATGCAAAACAGAGACCGTGTTGACGTCGCAAAACAGATGATTCGCGAGGCTGAATCCGATCCCACATTCATAGAAAGGATCATTACTTGAGACGAGACGTGGGCTTATGAGTAAGATACGCAATCCAGACATCAGGCAAGTTAATGGCTTTCTCCAAATGAACCGAGACCAAGAAAACCACGTCGTTTTCAGTCAAAAAAGAAGGCGATGCGCACGGTTTCCATGGATTACAACAGTGTAGTGCATCATGAATTTTTGCCAGAAGGCCAGACAGTAAACAAAGAGTATTATTTGGGAATTATGAGATGTTTGCGTGAAGCAATTCGCCGAATGAGACCAGAATTGTGGGCAGAAAACTCATGGATTTTGCACCATGATAACACACCGTCGCACAGTGCCATCTGTATTCATAAATACCATCCAACAGCCATCGAATTCACCTGATTTGGCTCCCTGTGAGTTCTTTCTGTTCAACTGCGCTAAAAAACCACTACGGGAAACGCCTTTCACCGAATATAAAAAATGTTTCGAGGATTGGATCTAGCGCTGGCATAAGTGTGTTGCAATCGATGAGGATTACTTTGAAGGGGACAATATAGATTTAGATGAATAAACTTGTATTTTTAATTCCGGGAACTTTTTAATCAATATGGTATTTAAGACCGCGGAGAATGAGAGGAATTGCCGATCGGAGAATAACCTACGACAGTCTGGAGTAGCTTTAATTAGTTCAAGTAGATTTGAAGAAGCCAAGTAGTTAGCCTTCCTCTATTGAATATGGAAAAATAATATATAGGGCCCTGACATCAGAAAGATTGCCGGTTCCACTGTGCAAATCTTTTAGATGGTTTCGTGATATACCTAGTCATGGTGAAATGCAAGGATCACATTTAAGAAGAACTCTGAGACTTTTGTGAGGGTATACACTACAAGCTATATCCCTGGAGCAATGTCCCACCTGACCAATAGAAAACTGCTTGTTCCAAGTCTGCGAGCAAAAAACGGAAGACCTGGACTTCTAGCGAGATTTGATGCCAAAACAAACATAAGGCCGATTTGTTCATCGCTGGTACTGATATTAGACCAAAAGTTGATACTCAAGTTGGTACCAAGTCATTTCTTCACCAGGTTTTACCGCGCTAATCCACCGAATTTGGTAACGAGTACTTGTTGGTACTGTACCCTCGAAATAGGCAGTCTAGCGGCTTTAGTACCTGGATTAGGTCAATAGCAAATGGATCGGTGCAGATTGCCGGCGAATTTGGAAATGACATACTAATCGGTGACTCTATGTCTTAGTGCGTTGACACTCCTCCCCCCTCTCTCGTCCGCTGACACCAACGACCTACCACAGGTGTTGGTTACCCCATCTCCAGTCGAGGTACTAGACACCCACCAGTCACCAACGCGATTTGGGATCACAGGAGACGAAATATGGTTCACTGAGGTACATTGATATTCTTGTTCTTATTGAAGAAGAAGTTTATTCAGTAAAGTTTATCCAAAGATCTATTTGGTAGACGCAAGTCGACAAATTTAACAAGGCTTCTTTGGTTGTGGATATTGGATACCATTTGTTGTATCGAACGATCCAAGGCTCAGATACTGTAAGAAAGTGTTTCTTTTACAAACATTGAGACCAATATGAGAATTTCAGTGTGTAGATGATCGCTCTCGTAACGACGTTATTCGAAAATTCAGACACAGAGTTCAATTAGAAGTATTTTTTTAAGGAAGTCAATCCCAAGAGCTAGACGGCCTCCCTATTCAATTTTGAAACTGCAAATAGCTTAAACTACCTAACGATACCTTGAACGAATATTCCATTATGGTAGAGGCCTCGCATACCATTTAGCATGTCTTTTATTGTTGATTCTTTTAACCTTTAAAACAGCTTTAAAGTCGTCGAAATTCATGCTCCAAGAAGGGGTGAAAAATCAATTTCATTCCCAAGTCGAAAATCGCTCCCCAAATGACACTGCAAAACGACGACATTTCGCCATGTCACTTTCAATTTTAGGCTTCACCAGACCTCTGCGCAGCCCCCATAAAACATTCCAAGTTTAATGAACTTCCTCATCAAATCCAAAACGGAGGGAAAAAAAAAAGAAAACGTTTCTATAAATCTCATAAACGAACTAAACCCAACACGACAGATTAATGACGCATCCATGAGTCGACAGAAAAACAAAGTCCACTTCTTCTCAGACGTGGGGCATGTCTGTCTGTGTCTGGTTTCAATAGCCGTCCCGTCCCCCTTCAAAGCATCAAAACGGGCCTACGAAATAAAGTGTCGAATCTCGAAATGATTTCCCCATTCAAAGTGTCAAACAGTGCCCAGAACAAAAAGGAAACATCCTGTAAACACTCCGTGAAATAAATGCGACGTAAATTGGCAATTTCAAATGGCTTTATGACATATTAAGGACAATAACCCCCAAAAGTATAATCCTCTCTCCCACCATCCATGGAGTAGGAAGTCCTTCCTGCGGCAGTCGTAAATGGGATCAGAAAATGCTCCCCAACTAAAGGACTACTACATACGACCATACGGATACAAATAAAACGACTAAGGAATGATTTTCTGTTTTTTGTTTTTTTTTTGTTCCGTTTTTCTTCGCCTTCCCCCAGAAAAATTTACCGCCTCTCGATTTTCCGAAAAAGGACCAAATCACAGTTTAAGCACTGCTATGGGGCTTTGCTTAAAACTTTCTCAATTATTTCAGGATATTTATAGTGTGTATCCCTTGCGTTCACACTCGCATCCGAGGACGTGCCATAGAACAACCGAATCGAATTTTCTTTGGAGATTTCCTCAAAAGCTGTCCCACGATTCGAAAAATCGTCATAAAATGTTTACACGAGTTTTTCATTTCCCTTGTGGAATGAGGCCAAAAGGAGGGTGAGTGGGCGACGAGTACAAGTACAATCTTTGGCTTTAGAGTTGAAGACAGAAAAAGGGGTTCCTGTACGGGTATTGGGATTTTCCCTTAAGGGTCACATTGGTCATATTTGGAATTTTATCTTCATTACTTCGAGTGTCCGATGTGTGTTGTACTCGTACATGGAATGGGTTAACAACTTGCGTAATTAGAGAAGACACATTCAAACTTCCTTCCTGCGAATGCGACAAACTTCAACTCTACTCCAAAAGAGACTCACTTAATAGCCTGAAGGAGTTGTAAAGCAACCACTGGTGCTGTCAGCTCACCAACTCACAACCTTACTAGTTGACTACTTCACCAACTCACCACCGCGATAAACATATGTACAAGGACAACCTTGAAAGGGAACATGCTAAAGCCATTACTAGGGGCTTAGTTGATGGTGATGGTGATGGTGGAGGAAAACATAAGGACACGTCTTGTCAGTCTTGTACGAAGGAGTGTAACTTACAACCCTTTTCGCTATCCAAACATATACGTATTTCCTCACATACTCGTACTAATGTTCCTTCATCCTTTCATATGTGCGAGGTGATATTTTTCCCAAAGAACATACACTTTTTGGCATTTGGTACACCTTCAAGGATACGCCAGAATTAGGGGTTGCTGAAAAATCACTAGATACACCGATTCATTCATAGCAAGCCGAGATGGAGGATGTAAATTGCTTTTTGAGCAGACACTAAGCGAGTATGCAAATCCCATTTAACACGCCGCAGACACCAAAAGGATAACGTGTAAAAGGATTGCGGTGCGGGTTAAATTAAAATTTATTATTATTAGAATGTGAAATCTGGATAAATGGTGTAAATTAACATAACTCAGGTTTTCTTGCCTGTGAGCCTGTGGTTTAGCTCAGACTTCAATCACTGCTCTGGCATCCTTACTCTCACCCTTATCTATTCAAGGATTATCGATTTTTCTTCTTTTTTTCTGTTCATTCCCTCTTTTCTGGATTGTTTTTTTTTTTTGGCCTCCTAGTGGTATCAATTGTTGGCTATCGAAACCCAATTGAAGGACAATTTGCATACGAAATTGCGCTATCATGGGATTTTTTCGATGTCCCTTTTGGGTGGCTGTTGTGGGTGATTGGTTTCAAGGACGAATTGACAGCACTGGCTTTGAATTTTGTTTTGGATGAGTTTTTCGACACCCTGAAGAGTAGTTGATTGGAGAGTTTAAAGTGGATTACTTTGTTGTAAACTTAATGCCGGGCTGTTATGTGGGTACTTAAAGGAAATAGAACAAAGTGGCTTAAGCTGAAATGACATTTCAACACGTCATGTAGCATTAAGTTGATGAGCAGATGTTTCCTTTTTTTTGCTGATTCAGTTGCTTTACTATTCTGAAATTCTATTCTGTTTCCAACGAGGAGTGACGTAATTGAGGCCTTCAAAATGAGACAGATTTGAGTATCTAAAGAAGCTATCAAGCAGCATTGAATTTCTGTGAGGACCTCACTACACTATCCTCTTCTAAAAAATAATGAGAGGAAGGGTCATCTCCCACAGCTGATCATTTTGTTTCAGAACCCATCACAGCAGAGCCTCGTGCCTGCGATAATAGATGATGGGTTTCTTGCTGTCATCGCTCGCCTCAGTTATGCTAGTCAACCTGGTTGATAACTTAAAAGCCTGACGAGGAGCAATAGAAAGGTTCTTGACTTTCAAGACGCACCATGAAGCATTCATTGGTCAAGTCACCTTCGGTTATGCTCATGAAAGAGCCAATGCCGATGACACAGGCAGTTTTCACGCGAGTCTAGGGTTCTTGAGAATTCCTCTTACGAGTCTTTTCTTTGAGTGTAATAGACTACTGTCATCGCCAGTCTTCCCGACTCGAAGTAGCGAGTAACAAATAGGGTTCGTCTTTCTTCGCATTTCACGATTTTCAAGAAAGTGGATTTTTCAAATTCCATCCACCCGATGTACAACGCCATTTTTTACAATAGTTGAGGCCCCTGTAAGCTTTTGCGGTCTATAGTAAGTCCGATCTTTTCCGGTCCACGTTTTTAATTTTGCGATTCCAGTTCCGCCATGGGGTAGAGCGGTTCAAGATAATTTTTGTTAATAAATTCTATTGTAGACGATACTCACCTTCTTCGTTTAAATTTTTAAGCTTCTTCAGTTTGTAACTATCAGGGGGAGTCTCTTGCTATCATAGTTCAAGATAGTCCAAGTCGGAGAAGTCACCCCTCAGATAAGTTGAGCGTAATACTGTGTCTGACTTACCGCCTTCAGTGCGTTCCTGCCACGTTTTTATTTGTTTTGCCCGGAATTGAATTAGCTTTTATATTCACTATCTAGGTCTTCCTTCATCAACGGAATCTTAAAGTGGTACCCTAAGAATATTGTATGTGTACGGGCCCTGGATAGAAGCTACATCTTGGATGCACCTTAATCCCATAGTAAGATCTAGTAAAGGGATAAGTTGGTAGAAATGATAACATTTTTCGCTTAGACTATGAGGAAAATTCTGCTAACGCCTTCGACCCTTGAGGCTCTCCCTTAGCCATTACCATTGAACTTGCTTGTTCCAGATGTGATGAGTGGCGGGGCTGTTGGGCATTATCAGCTCCAAGTGTAATCCCCTTGCTTGCATCAAAGAGATTTAGCTGAGCGCTTATCTTTGAATGTGCTAGTGCTATGTCCTCTATTTAGGCTTTCATTTTTTTTTTTTTCTGGAATGGTCTCAACAACTCTTTTATTTTGATCAAGACATACGAGAAGTTGAGGAAAAGTTAACGTGCTTGGCTTTGGGTATAATCCTTAGAAAACTCATCTATTCCCTTCCACCGTCACCTTAATGACTCGTTAGCTTTTTGTGGATAAGACGAACACGCGAACTACAGCCACTACTGGATTCAGCATCGATCTGAACTTGCCAAGTAGATTTGACATTGGCGGTTGCAGTGCCAGTTAAGTCCAGCCATCGAGTGTTGGCAAAACCACCACTAGATTTGTGTTTGTTTATAGATTTGAATTCCGTGAATGATTTCGTCTACTAGAGCTGTAACCTGCACTTGTTCGAGGACTACCTTCATTCGGGCATTGTGCGACCGAAAAAGTCAGCAACAGAGGGAGTATCAGAAATTTTCTTTTTCATGACCTCCTTCGAGAGGGTGGAAAAAGAGGCGGTCCATTGGCCCATTTCTTGAGATAACACGCTCACCCTACTTACTCTTCAATAAATCGATTGTAACGTGTGCTGTGTGGCTGTGGCACCATCTTGTTGAAACCACATGTCGTCCAAGCCCATATCTTCCAATTCAGGCCAACAATATTCGGTGATCATGGCGCGATAACGCTGACCATTCACAATAACGTGACGATCGTTATCGTCGACGAAAAAATATGGCCCAATAACGCCGCCGGCATGCAAACCGCACCAAACAGTTATTTTTTGTGGTTGAAGTGGTGATTCATGAAGCACATGTGGATTTTCACCCGACCAATAACGCATATTTTGCTTATTGACGAACCCATTGAACCAAAATGAGCTTCGAAATTCACCATCTTGGCGCATCTTCTCCAGAACCCAATCGGAGAACGTACGTCGTTTCAAATGGTCCATCGGCTTCAATTCTTGAGTCAGCTTGATCTTGATCAATAATTATGCAAAATACGCCATAATGTGGTCTGAGCGATGCCCAATTCTTGAGAACGCCGTGGAATTGACTGATTTGGACCGTTTGCTACGGACGCCTGAACAGCAGCGATATTTTCGACACTTCGACCAACCCGTTGTCTCACTAACACGGCAACATCACACAACGAATATGTAGACTCAAATTTTTGCACTAAACTTCTTATTGCCTGTCTACTAGGGCGAGAATTATGACCGAAAATTGAAAACTCGTATCTTTCTAATAGAACCGCCGTAATTTTCCTATGGAGCTCGACTTCATAAATGAGTTGTTTTTCTACACATTGTATATCAAGGAATTTGCCTTCCTTACTGCCGACCCTACTATTACGAATTCATCCTCTGTACCTTCTCCCTCTGAAAAGGCATTATAATGTTGCTACTTTGTCCTGCTCAAATCTCATGCCTGTCGAAATAAACGAGGGCAGCTCCAGGGCGGTGGCTACCACAAGTATGTGAATAAACACAATTGATACGTAGTCATAGTAACAGCCCCATTAAAGCTACTTACTGCCTGCTCTTATCGTACGGTTTCAAGCCACCTTTCAAGAACTCGAATAGTTGCAGTACACTTGTTCAAATATTAGAGACCCGTAAATGAATCTTTCAAGATCAAGAAATGTTCTTAAAATAGATGGCCTTTACTTATAAATATTCTTTATATAATTAAGGTACTCAATCAACAGTCGAAACAAATCAGAGATTTTTACCGTCTAGTTCCGGACATTCTCAAGGGACACAAGTGTTAATCTGCGGAGACAAGGTTTTTTAAATTTAGCCATTTTCATGGTTCAAAGTAAGCTTTGAGAATTCTCAATATTTGAGCAAATGTAACGGCGTACCTCTGTTAATTCGTTTAATCAAAGTAGTATAAATACTCCAATCAAATTTTCAAACTATATCAGTGTCTTTGGTGTGAAAACCATATCAAACATAGTCTAGCAAAGCCTTTTGATATTTCCAAAATGATTTCGCTGTTCCAATTTTTGTTGGTTTTGATCTTTGTGCTGTTTGTGGCTCAGCAGGCTGAATCATTCTTTGGAGCTGCTTGGATAAGTTGGAAAATGTGTAAAAGGAACGCATCCTACTGCGCCACAGGATAGTTTTTAAGAGACAAACTGAAATTAATGCTGATAATGAAATAAATGACCAACCAACTGTTGGAATTGTGTAAAATTAGTTGTATCTCTTAATTATTTAATTCAATTTCACACGAAATACATTAAATATATTAAATCTAAAATTATGTAAAGAAGCTGTAGACTTTCCAGAACTGTGAACTTTCGTAGGGCGTCTTTCAAGACTTACCATACTCTGGGTTAATCGATCTTATATCATAAGAATAGAAGGACTTTTAACGATAGAAACGTTGTCTTCTAAACGATGTGCATGGAATTTGATTGTTTCATTTCTTTCTATAGGAACACTTCGACAAAAACCTAGTCCATTCCATACCATGTAAGTTAAATATTATGTTTTTAAGTCTTTCAAAGAAGAGCCATTAGACGCTTCAAAGATAAAGTGCCTATAGTGCCGCACCAACCACGTCAACGCCAAGTACCTGTAGCCTGATGCAAACGTAATCCGGACATTCACAGAGGTGGTGCTCCGCGGTGCGGTCATTACTTTCACAGCAAGCGTTGCAAGACATCGTATCACTTATGCCCAGCATATTTAAGTTCTTCGGAAAAATGTAGTAGCCCGTCATGGCGACAGTAAACAACATGCAGTCTTATGAACCAGGAGGTGGCAGTTACCGTCTTAGAGATGTCGGAAGGCATTCGCTTGGTCTACCTGCCAGCCTTAACCGAGGACGCAGGCACACATAACATTATTTTAAGTCCTGAAAAATTCTCCTCTAAGCCTTCCCTGGCAAGTTTATCGCCGATTCCATTTCCCATTGTGACTTAAAACCCAGACAAGACTCAGTATATTTAGCCTTCCGAATGCTGGCGGTGAAGTGTTGAATTCTCGAACTAGCTAAAAAGTCGTAAAAGGGTACAGCCAGGCTCTAAGCATAGTCTGGCCGTCGCTACAGATGCAAATCCTTCACCAATTCTTATAACTGGAGACAAGAGACAATCCACAAATTTTTGCGGAACATTTTTCACACTGCCTGAACCCCAAAAGACCTTGAGACGCAAATATTCAATGCTGATACTGAGATTTGTTTGAAAAACAAGTGAAGATGCCTCTTTGCGGTAGGTGGATCAAAACTGTCGATTTGACTTGATTGACAAGAAGCAAGTTCCTCCATCAACAATAGTAATAAGAAGCAGCTTGGTCTTGGGAGAATTGAAAACCCATTTCTAGGACAGCTTAATTACATTGCACATGCACAATTATTCTATGCCAACATATGCTAAAGTGATAGAGCCAAGATGCAATGCCGATTGACTCCATCATCACATAATGGCCGCCATCGGTACTCGGAATCACGGTCGCTATTACTTACTTACTTACTTACTTACTTCAGGTGGCGCTACAGTCCGGGGTGGACCTGGGCCTCAGTCAACAAGCTTCTCCAGCCAGCTCGATCCCTGGCTAGCTGCCTCCAGTTTCGCACGCTAAGTTGGCTGAGGTCCTCTTCCACTTGCGTGCGCCACCTGAGTCTTGGCCTTCCTCTACTGCGCTGTCCCTCAGGACCGGGATTATTAAAGTCTTATAAAGGGTGACTTTTGTTGTACGAAAGAGGGCTTTGCTACTCAATTGCCTTCTTAACCCAAAGAAACAGCGGTTGGCAAGAGTTATTCTTCGCTTGATCTCAGCGCTGGTGTCGTTGTCTGTATTTATAGCAGAGCCTAGGTAGACAAAGTCCTTAACTACCTCAAAGTTATATCTGTCGAGGGTGACGTTCTGTCTGAGACGTCGGTGTTGGTTGTCCTTTTTGCTTGACAGCATATACTTGGTCTTGCCCTCATTGACCGCTAAACCCATTTTCGCCGCTTCCGTCTCAATACTCGCGAAAGCGCCACTGACATCACGCTGTTTTCTCCCGATTATGTCAATATCGTCGGCGTATGCGAGTAGTTGGACGGACTTTTGAAAGATAGTGCCTCTTGTGTTTGCTCGTGAGTTTTGCACTATTCTTTCAAGTACGATGTTGAAAAAATTGCATGACAGCTCATCGCCTTATCTAAATCCTTTCTGGACATGAAAGGTCTCGGTGAGATCTTTACCGTTCTTGATGGAGCAGCGTGCATTCTCCATCGTCATCCTGCACAGACGGACGAGTTTGGCAGGGATGCCAAAACTAGACATTGCTCTTTATAGCTCGTCTCTATAGATGCTGTCATACGCGGCCTTAAAATCGATGAATAAGTGGTGGGTATCGATCTGAAGCTCATGGGTCTTCTCCAAGATCTGCCGTAGTGTGAATATCTGGTCGATGGTGGACTTTTCTGGCCTGAAGCCACACTGATATGGACCTATCAGGTTGTTGACGAACGGCTTCAGGCGCTCACACAATACGGCGAATAAGATCTTATATGCGATGTTAAGGAGACTGATGCCTCTGTAGTTGGCGCAGTTCAGAGGGTCTCCTTTCTTAAGAATCGGATAAACAATGCAGAGGTTCCATTCATCGGGCACACTTTCTTCCGACCATATTTTACAGATGAGTTGGTGTATGCTCCTTACCAAGTCATCGCCTGCCGCTTTGAAGAGCTCGGCAGTCAGGCCATCCGCTACAGCAGCTTTGTTGGACTTAAGCTTCGATATAGCTATCTTTACTCTACATCAGGAGTTCTCCAAGTCCTCTTGTGTATGTCGAGATATGTGAACCACATGCTAGCCACGACAATATTTCGCCCCGCCGCAAAGTCGATTAGCCTGAATCCGTTATCGGAGGTGGTGTTGTGCAGGCTATATTTTCCGATTGTTCCACCAAAGATACCCTCTCTTCCTAGCTTTGCATTAAAATCAACGAGGACAATTTTAATGTCATAGCTAGGGCATTGCTCGTAGGTCTTGTTGAGGAGCTCGTAGAAGGCATCCTTGGTGTCGTCATCTTTCTCCTCTGTGGGGGCATGCGCGCATATAAGGCTTATGTTGGCGAATTTAGCCTTGATGCGGATTGCTACAAGGCGCTCGCTCACATGCCGGAAGTTGAGGACTTCTTGTCTTAGTCTGCCTCCGACAACAAATCCGCATCCAAATAAGCGCTGCTTTTGCCGTCGATAGCAATTGCCGTAGTAGATGTCGCAGTTTTTCATCTTCTTTTTGTCCTGCCCATCCCATCGCATTTCTTGGATGGCGGTTATGTCTGCTTTGCAGCAGTCTAGGGCCTCCGCTAGTTGCTCGGCTGCACGTGGTCTATTAAGGGATCTAACATTCCACGTGCATATCCGAAGCTCATTGTCCTTAAATCGTATGCGTGGGTTGTCAACAGAAGATCCGTCCATATCCGAGTCTTGTTGATGCTTCGTAACTTAATCTTTTTTTAAATGACCGGGCAGTTACTCCGGCGTCACAACCCTCAACCTGGAAGACCAGTTATATTTTGAGTGCCCCTAGGACGAGGGGTCGGTTACACCGAAGCCAGTAACCCGTTCCGGGATGTGAGCGCTGCCGTTGGCCCTTATAGAGCTCGTCCGCCACCATCTCTTTTCCAAGACCCTGACTAAGTCCTGGAAATCCTTTCCGGCCTGAGCTCCAAATATGTCGGAGTAGCCCGGATAAGGTCTGGTTTTGTTTTCGCTATTACTTAAATTGTTTTAATCCAAGAATACTATGGTTCGTCGCAATATCTTAAAAGTTTGTACATCCAATCGACATGTCGATGAAAATGTCGGATGATAGCAAACCTTATTTGAAAAGCACGCAGCAGGGAAGAACATCTCACTAAATAAGGGCCATGTAAAGATGTAAAAGGATAAAAAAAAAAGCATAGGGGAAGCATATGTATGTCAACGCATCTGTAAAATGTTGTCGGATGGTCCATTTACGAGTAAATAGAATCTCGGCATCGTTTGGCCGATTACTGAGAAAGGTCTTAGATTCTTTGAAGCAATATATGATCCTCTAGGTAAACCTATCTCTATGTGAACGCCTTAAACAATATCTAGAACCTAATAGTTTAGTATTGTTGTAGGTTCTGTTCGCTCACCATACACGAAATATTCATCTTACAGTAAACCTTGAGACAATGCCAGGAAATGCACACCTTCGTTTGCTTTAAGTTCTTCGACTAATACCAGACCCTAGTATCAGCCATAAACTCATAAACAAAAATTGAAGGGGAAGATACAATAACTTTGAGTATGAGGCAAAGTACAAAACAGTTCACTAATTCTGTGTTATACACACTAATACTCGTACTTGCAACCAACAGTCAAAGTCACTGTGCACTTGTTCAAATATTGGAGATTCGTAAATGGCGGCTTAAAGACCTGGAAACTTTTTTTCGAAAATAGATAACCTTAACCTCTAATTATTTCTTACGTGAATAAGCTGCAATACTGCTGTTTCTAAAACTAAACTCAGTCAGAGTAAATCAGAATTTCAATTCTTTTGATTTCTGGTTTCTAGTTTGGATATCATTGAAGTCGTGACTCTAATGTTAAGTTTTGAAGGGAAAACTGTTCAGTTTACTTATCTTGAGGATTCAAACTAACATTGACTATTCAGAAATTCAAATATTTGAGCAAATGTAATGCTGCGCTGACACGAATTGCTGCTTCCTGATTCAATGAAAGTAGTATAAATACTCCAATCAAATTTTCAAAACTATATCAGCGTCTTTGGTGTTTAAACCATATCAAACATCGTCTAGCAAAACCTTTTGATATTTCGAAAATGATTTCGCTGTTCCAATTTTTGTTGGTCCTGATCTTTGTGCTGTTTGTGGTTCAGCAGGCCGAATCATTCTTTGGAGCTGCTTGGATAAGTTGGAAGATGTGTAAAAGGAACGCATCCTACTGCGCTACAGGATAGTTTTTTTTATTAAGAGACAAGCTGAAATAATAAAAATGTGAAAAATAAGGTCAATAAACTATGGAAGTTGTATATAATAAGTTGTTGTATTTATCGAGAAAATATTCATTTTTCATAAGGTAAGGGTTATCGTCAATAATGAGAAACAAGCTAAATGAAGTCATCTGTTGTACAAACAACCTCCCTGATGAAACTCTCCTTGGCACATTTGTGGCTTTTTTTCCAAAAAAATAAGAACCCCAATACTCGCATTAAGTGCTCTATCGACCTTTTGTCATAAATCATCTATTTTACTTTGCCCCAAACAAATAAGTCACACTGTGCAAAGTTGCATAATTTCGACGGCGAATTTTGATCACCATCTCGAGAAATGACTCTGGAGGAAACTTTCCTCGGAAAAAATGTGGCCTTAAAAAAACAGCACTCAAACACCACACCTTGTGGATAATTTTCGACCTTCATTCTTGGATTATCCAATCACTTACACCCTCACCAAGAGCTTCAGACCTGTGAGCCTGACTTCTTGATGAGCAAGAAAAGAAAGGTCCAGATCCATGTGTGCATACTTTGCAAATGCATCTTTTGCCAGAGAGAGCGCTTTAATATACGAGTATGGTAAACGGAATTGAAAGCGCACTTGACGCGCACTTGATAAGAAGAAATATGCGCTATGCGTTTTCAACGACATTGAGAGTGCCTTCGGCAGTGCAACATTTGACGAAATGTGTAACTCGCCCAGACAATACGGTGTAGATGAATTACTAGTTTTCTGAATCGAATGGTTGTGAATAGGATACTGATTACAGATGCTTAATGTGGCCAATATATTATGTAGAGATTAAGCTAGGGTTACACACAAGCCGGTAATTTGTCTCATCTGCTATGGTGCATATTGTGCGACTCACCGCTCAACGCACTCAATACTTCGAACGTATATGCACAAGCGCACGCAGATGATACAGCTGTACTCTCAGTTGGACTGTGTCTTGCGACTTTCTGCTTTAAAGAATATGATAGCTGATTGGTCTGACTTATCTGTGCTATAAGGTAATACCATGCAATTCTCTAATGAACCTAAGTATTTGGGTGTCATCCTGAATAGTAAACTTTCATAAACTAAACATATTACGTCGAAAGCCTCTTAGGCTCTGTCGACTTCTGACAGTGCAAATGAACTGTCGGCAAAACACGCGACCTTTCACATTGAAGGGTCCATTAGATGTATATAGCTGTGATAAAGCCAATTATATACTACGCGTCGATTGGCTGGTACAACAAGCTCTTATGAAAATACGTTATTCCTTATTTAACCAGGTTCGAAGGTTCGCACTATCTCTGCTGCATGCACCTAGTTCCAGTCTAAACGTATTGATGAATCTACCTGTCATTGATATCGCTATCATGTGCTGCACTCTCAATGCCATCTACGGTTTAAAAGAAATGTTCTTTGGGAAAATACGGAGCTTTGGTGAACTTGCACCTTTGAGGCCTTATTACTCTGGTCTTTCGGACATGACGTCAGACGCAGTGGTACTAGAACTCTCGCTGTGGAAAAAATAACAAATCGAAATTGTCCAGAATGTGAGCCAGGAAAAGAACTTTGTGGGGTCTTCACGGATGGCACCAAGACTGATTTAGAGTGGCATCGAACTATTGTATATTCTACTATAGGCTATGCTCAAAGAACTGTTAAGCCCTCTTCTGACTCTCTTACAGTCAGAATGCTAATTGCTCTGATCCTGTCTGGGTCCCAGGTGACAATGGGATCACAGAGAATACAATTTCCGATCAGCTTGCTAGTCGACGCTTAGAGGGGAGTTTCCAGAACCCCAACCAAAATTTGGTCTGCGCTAGTTCTCGGATAGATCTTCCGATGCCAGTTGGGCTTCATATGAGCACAGCTGCAGATTGGATTACTCCTTAGGTTGCCAGGAAAAGGAGAAAAAAAAAATTTCCTAATTCTTCTTATTCCCGATGCAATACTTCTTCTGCTATCACACAAACTCTAGCTACTGCTTTTTGGCCATTTTTTGTTACTTTCATATTCTAACTCTTAGTGGGTTTTTTCAGTCGCACTGAATGTCCGCTGTACTTTTTCCACGCTTCAAACGCTTGCCTTGTGTTCTTCACGGCAATTTTCGTTTCATAGTTCCTCCATCATGTTTCTTTAGAGCCGAGCTTGATGTCTTTGGGCCAAAATCTTGTCCATTGCAACATTACCGGTGACGAGACATTGGTCTGTGAATATGACATCGAAACCAACCAACAATAATCGAAATGGCGTTTATAAGATCAGTTGATCCAAAATCAAGGCTTTGTTGATCTTTTTTTTTTTTATTGTCATCTTGTGGTTCACGCCGAATTTCTTTCGCCTGGCCAGACAGTAAATAAGAAGTATTACTCAAGGGGTTAGTCGCATGAATACAAAATTGTGGAGAAACGTAGTTTCTTCACCGTAACAACACATCGGCTCACATATCTCATCTTGTACGCGACTATCTGATCAAATTGAACGTGCCTACCGTTTCGCAAGCTCCGTATTCACCTGACATGGATCCTTGTGAATTTTTCAATACTCAAGTTACCACTTCCCAGAAACCGTCACCAACCGATATACGAGTATATACAGATTTTGGGCAGACTCATAAGATATTCCTGCACGCCAGAATTATTTTGGATGTTGAAGTGCCTAAATATAATTCTTGCTCATTATGTCGCCTTTTGCAACAAGCAGAGGAATGCAACAATATTCTTATATTCTAGTGATGGGAATCTTTATTTGCCATTTTTGCCCGTTTTATCTCATTTTCCATGACTTTCCGCAAGATTTCCGGTGATAACTGTCTGCTTTCCTGTCGAATATTCTCCTTAAGGGCTGCGATAGTCTGAGGCTTGTTAGTATAAGCCCACGACTGCAAGTAGCCCCAAAGAAAGAATTCTGGGATGGTTAAATCGGGCGATCTTGCTGACAATGTCAAATCGCCAAAACGGGAGATTTCGCGACCAAGAAACGCTTCCTTCACAATATCCACTGTGGCTCGTGCTGTGTGTGCGGTTGCACAGTCTTATCGAAACCACATGTTCACCAAGTCCCACTCATCCAATTCCGGCAGTAAGAAGTCGTTTATCATGGCCCTGTAGCGTTCGCCAATAACAGTGACCGTATTGCCGATGGGGTCCTCACGCGGCCCAACCATTTCGGCCGCGTGAACGACGCACCACACAGTGGCTTTGAGTGGATGTAATGGCTCTTTGTGCATCACACGCTGATTTTCAATGCCCCAGAAACGAAGATTTTGCTTATCGACGTAACCGTTGAAGCCGAAATGCGCTTTGTCGCTCATAATGATTTTCGACACAAAATCGTCCTCTACGTTGTTGAGATTGAGGATGGCTTGACAGAAATTCTCACGCGACTGTCGCGGGAGGCATTAACTGATGCACTGTTTGCACTTTGTACGGGAATATGTGTAAATCTTTCACTAAAATTCGCTGTCCGTCCGTCTGGTGATGCCCAATTGCCTGGTTGATGTTTCTTCGTTCTCAGCGACATCGGCAGCCACAGGCGCGATATTATCGGCCGAGTGACCAGTCCTTTGGTTCCAATCTGTCGAGTAGCTAAGAGCCGGAATTTTTCTCCAGTTGGTGCGACACGATTAGGAAATCGAAGTCGTACTGCAGATGTCTAGTTCACAAATGTCGAATATGATAGGATGATTAATTTTGCGCCTCCTTGTATATTCTGCATGGAATTTCCACATGACACAAGCCTGTTGGGTTACAAACTCTTATACAAATTAACATATAGTATGTAAGCGAATGTAGTGTAACTGTAAAGTATTTATTTCTTAAAAATTATCTTGTTGACATAGTAGGATGCTTGCACCTTACACAATTCCCCGCTCTGCTCGCCTGGTCAGGACGTCACTAGAGTCATAAAAATATTGAAATAATGAAATCATTCATAGTTTTAAAAATTTAAGATTGTTGGGAGTATGCAACTGTTTTGGCACAAAGTAGATAGCCATTTACTTTTCCTATACCAAAATGGGAAGTGATTCTATTCAATGAACCCTTAAACCTACAAACACACTCAAGAAACATTCTGCAGTTGAGCAAATATTAGAGATACGTTATTGAAAATTTCAATATCAAAAGATATAATTATTACAACCTTAACATTTACCTTAAATTACGCCTTATTTGAATTGGGTGCTGAAATGTTTCTGTTTCATCTGGGTTAACTGAAATGAATCTGAGTTTTTAATTTCTGGTTTCCGCTTCCGACATAATGAGGTTCATAGGGCTCAAGTTTCAAAGACAAAATGTGTCTAGTTAACAAACCTTGAGAGTGACATACAATATAATATGTACACAAATGTAAGTCCACACCAGTTTGTATGACTTAAGTGATTTCATCGAATTGGTATAAATAGTTGAAGCAAATCTTCGAAATCACATCAGTGCTCCTGGTTTGAAGCCATTAACTACCTAACAAGCTCTTTTTGAAGTTACAGATATCTGTACAACTCGACTTTGTGCAATGTTTTCGTTATTCCAGTTTTTGTTGGTCCTGATCTTTGTGCTGTTTGTTGTTCAGCAAACTGAATCATTCTTTGGAGCTGCTTGGATAAGTTGGAAAATGTGTAAGAGGAACGCATCCTACTGTGCCACAGGATAATTTCTTTTAAAGCAAAAATATTGAACCAGTTGTTAATGAAAATCGAATGTATTATCAATAAAATATCAAACTTGTGCACCCCTTAGTCCCCAAATTTTTACCAAATACTTTGTAAACGGACTCTAGCTTAAGAAAGACCCGGCAGTCTCTCATCATCTTTAACAAAAATTACTGCTGTTTCATCTGATTGTTCTAAACAATTGATGTTTGGTTCTTCTCATCTGAAGATGTTTAATCAACTGTCTTTAAAAGAGTTAATTAGTTAAGTAAAGCCTTTGTTTTATCTCTTACGCCAACGATATTGACATAAACGGGATAAAGCAGCTTGATATCAGTGGCACTTTCGCAAGTATTGAGACGGAAGCGGCGAAAATGGGTTTAGCGGTTAATGAGAGCAAGACCAAGTATATGCTGTCAAGGAAAAAGCACAACCAACACCAATGTCTCGGGCAGAACGTCACCTTCGACAGATATAACTTTGAGGTAGTTACGGAGTATGCGAGATCAAGCGAAGAATAACTCTTGCCAACCGCTGTTTCTTTGGGCTAAGAAGACAATTGAGTAGCAAAGCCCTCTCTCGGACAACAAAAGTTACCCTTTATAAGACCTTAATAATCCCGGTCCTGCTCTATAGAGCAGAGGCATGGACATTATCAAAAATGAATGAGGGTGTTCTTGGTTACTTCGAGAGAAAAATTCTTCGGGCGATCTTCGGTCTCGTCTGTATTGAAGGAGAGAACAATGAACTCTACGGACTGTACAGCGACATCGACCTTACCAGAAAACTGAAGATCCAAAGGCTGAGATGCTGGGTCATGTAGAGCGTATGGACAACAATGCTCCGGTCCGAAAAGTCTTTGAATCCGCTCCCGAGGGACAGCGCAGTAGAGGAAGGCCAAGACTCAGGTGGCGCACGCAAGTGAAAGGGGACCTCAGCCAACTTAGCGTGCGAAACTGGAGGCAGCTAGCCAGGGATAGAGCTGACTGTTGCTGACTGAGGCGCAATCCACCCCGGGCTGTAGTGTCACTTAAAGAAGAAGAAGAAAGCCTTTGCTAGTTATGAGAGCTAATATCATAATCAATCAGCTGGATCCGTTTTCGAGGAAATGAATTCCTTGCAGAGATTCAGGAATTCAAACGATATCATGTCATAACCCCGGTGCTGTTTTTAGCAGAATCCTATAGTTACATAAAATATAGAATAACGCGCACTATTCGTAGTTTTCGTACAGAGCTCGATCAATATTTTCGCAATCAGTCATTACATCATAATTGGTGGTGAATTCGACTCATTCGATGACTTAAGTCGCAAATGCAAGCTATTATCGATTTGCCTGTGCAAGAAAGCACCTTAGGATATCTACAAGAGTTTATGGTACCTTTACAGCAAATCGAAAGCGAACTCTATAAATGCTACTTAAGGTTCATTTTCCAGAATCAATCTGGTTATATGAAGTACATTGATTGTGAAGCTAACTACAAAAACAAAATTACCAGCCTATCTGGGAGTATGTTTAGTATGGACAAAGAGAAATTGGCCATAAACTCATTTAAATCATACAAGAGTCTTCCCAGAAATGACTCAAAAATATCCAGATTCTTCCCCACTCAAGCCGCCTTAAATAGGTCTAACTTCAGCAAAGGATGCGTCCCACAAGCCCAAGGGGAGGTTATCCTATTTTGTATCCCCAAACCAGATAAGTCTACTCAACTACCTGATTCTTATCGACCCATAAGTCCTTATATACCATCTACCTTATCGACCTAAATACCAGAGATTTTCTCAACAGAAATTCACCTCTGCACCATTATCAATACGCACATAGGAAAGAAAAATCCACGGAAGGCGCTCGGTTAAATCTGGTAACACACATTTAAGAGGCCTACCGATTGTAGGAGATTGTAGTATATGCCTTCCTAGATTTTGGTGCTATCGATAATACCGAATATGAACCGCTTACGGAAGCCATGTCTAAAATGGTTTTTAAAGTTTGGTTAGAGCGGTGCCCGAAAAACGGAAAGTCTCCACATTTTCCGGTGAGGCTAAAATCTCTGTCTCACCTGGATGTCCATAAGGTGGTGTTTTTTCACGCTGGTATGGTCACTGGGCATTGATTCTTTCTAATCTGCGCTACCAAATGTACTATATTACGATGACTAAATCAATATACGAGTAATTAAAGGTAAGCACCATAGAAACATTTACTATAAGACTATAAATGTAGTAAACGACTTGTGTGTTGGAGGAAATCTCTCAATCAACCCCAGTAACCCTTCACTTATTCTATTCAGTCGAAAGAATTCTGAGTCTTGGCCAGATCTCACTTAGCGATGCAATAATTGAGAATATTTAGGAATGTGTACATTTTAAAATAAAAGTACCAATGTGGGCAAAGACACGTATTATCATACTCGTATTTTCGTTAAGACCTACGATTCCTCCCCAAAGTCCGCCTATTGGATATGTAAATAAAGGTAGATTCTTTAAGAGGTTCTTTTTTCTAGTGGGGCTTTCATAGGCCATCCATGAGTCGTGTCAAACTGTTGCAATATTTTCATTTAGTATTAATTTAGCATTTGATAGCAGAAAGACTTAGCCCGGCACAGCGCCTAGCTATATTACAAAAAACAGTGTCTTACAAGAAATGTCTTTCGTCCGCGTAAGGCAACTGTTGGTCCACATAATCGGCTCACTGAACGCACAATTCGATAGACCATCGAAAAGCTTGAAATCTAATCTTATTAACTAGATAATACGCAACTAAATAGACCATAGACTAGCAAAGAGTGAAGAAAATATAGCCGCAGTAGCGGAGAGTGTACTCGATGACCGTGGTGAATCGATTTGGTACCGTTGCCAACTGCTTGGCTAGTCGTTTGCAACTGATTGGCGTATTTTATGTGAGCAACTTCACTTAAAAGCATATAAAATTCAATTCCTGCGGAGCAACTCGAAGAGACTGACGACCTGCCATTATATCCAGATAAAACAATGGTTAGGTGTGGTTTATAAGTTGATGGAATGATCGGTTCATATTCTTAAATTCAGAAGCCGACCGGAACGACACTGTGATTGTCGCCCATTATCGAACTATTTCCTGTCTGAAATTGAAGCCAGTAGTTTCAACAATTTTTTATTCCAACAAGACGCCACTTGCCATATAGACAATGAAACCATGGCTTTCTTGCGAACGATTCGGTGAAAAGTTAATTTCACGCTTTGGACCGGCCTAGATCTTACACATCACCCTTTAGACCTCTAGACGGCTACGTAAAGTGCAAACTCTACATGGATAAGCCGATGGTGAATCAGAGACCAACAGTACTCGAGTTATTGGTCAAACATCATTCGGAATGCGCGTCATCAAAAATTTGAACTGTAGCGGCTACAAAGACTTGTATGTCTCGGGATCGCGGGCGTAATGCACACATGGGCCACAGCGCCCTTTGAAGCCTAAGCTCCAACCTCATTGACTCCAAATCAGTCTTGCACTGCAAGATACAAGACTTCACCTTTAAGAACAAAGTAAATTTTTGGCGGGTGCCTGCTCATAAAGGTATTGTCGGAAATAAAATAGCTAATGAACTGGCTAGAAACAGTTCGGCTGATTGTTTCATCGGCCCTGATCCGTCCTATTATATTCAAGATTCAACAATTACTTCAGCAATAAACAGTTGGCGTAATAAAGTGTGCGAGTGTATATCCCATTGGGAAACATCCAAGTACCAAGCTTAAAGAGCCATCAAACCCTTAAATTTGAATGGGATGATATCAGAAGAGTGGTCAGTTTCTCACCAGGCAGTGCACCCTTCGATGTAACCTACACGAAATAGTTTTTATTTAGCAAACTGAATGCCATTTTTGGATGAAGGACATCGAAAGTATAAAAAACATTTTATGTGAAGGCATGACTGTTAATGCCTTATGGACCATCGGAATATAAAGTATTGATAGCATCGGAAATACGAGTAAAATGAAGAGTTGCAACTAACATTACTGTTTCCTTGTCCAAAGAGGACAATAATGTAATCAGCCGTTGCCCAGAAACACTAAGGAGAATCCATATAAGACCCTTATCTACCCTTTCCTGGTTCCTACAAAACTATGACACCGTCCTGATCAGAAAAATAAACATCAGCCACCTGAGACAACTGGAGCATAAAGAACGAGGGAGAACGAGAACGTTCCGGTTCAAAACAGTCCTTGATTCCTACGCGTTTTAACAATGCCTGTCGATGATGAAGTCATAAGTAGAAAAGGACCTCAACCTTGTAGTTAACCACGGACAACGCTGACTTGATACATTCCTTTACTGAGATCATACTCGAAATATAAAACTTAAAAGTCTCTCTCTTTTAAAAACGTGCGAGCTGTTCGAACAATACGGTTCAAGCAAAGAAGCGTCATGGGCAAGAGGGTGTGGTAAGCTAAGTACTAGTTGGTCGGTTTGCAAGAAAACACAGAACTTCCGATGTTGTCTTGCCCAATACTGTGCCACCAAAGCAACGTAATTCCCTTTAAACTTCGGAAAATTGCAGTCTACAATCCACTCAAGAGTTGAAAACAGCTGAAGGTCAAGTACCCATCTCTTGTTGAACTTCCTTGAAAAACTCTCAATTATAGTTCCAAGCTAACTGTTTTTGCTCAAAACTTACTCCAACAACTTCGCTTCAAATTAAACTCCATAAGTCCTCAATTCGATCCGGAATATATCAAGGATATCAATTTACCATTAGCGGCGTTGTAAAGTTTGCCTATTTGTCGGTGATTCTATGCGAATTAATTGTACTGCAGATATTCACCGCCACAGGCAGGCAACTTCAATTCAAACTTACGAAATAATCCCGTGTGTGAAATCAAACACCCACAATGCACCCATGACAATCATTTCTTATCAAATGCCAGCCAACAAAATCCAACTACCCCACTTAGACTGAAGAGTGAATACCAGAAGCGAACCCATCCTTCAATAATCGCTTAATTCCTTCGACAGACTACAACACGCCTTCGCACAAATCCACTCATCCAAGGGCTACATACTCGTAGCTAAATACCCCGCTGCCGAAAATTAATCCGAAAACACCGACACTAAAATTCAAAACGTCCCGGAAGTTAGAAGTATAACAAGCCTTCATACCCCAAAATTTACTCGTACTCTGTGGTACTCCGACCCTCTAGCTCATGCAACATACATGAGGTTATAGCTGGTTACATCTATCACCCCAACCCCAAAACACTGCCCATCCACTATGACTACCAGGACGTGGTGGTGGTGCGCCCCAAAAGCAACGAACAAGCGAACGAACTACCTTTACGATTGATTTTGTCGGATCATTTAATTTGCAAACAAATTCCACCGGCAGACAGACACATGCACACACCCTCCCGCCCGGAGGGTAGATGTTCAACAAACCCCTTCCTCATAGATCCTGTATCCCTCGGAACAAATTGAAACGAAACCGATGTACGGATATGCAGCAGCAGGAAATCCTAGTGCAAATCGCCCTTTTAAAATATTTAATTGCACTGCATGTACTCATACACGTACTCGTACTCGTAGTAGGAATGAAATTCAAATGCAAGGATCCCCAGAGACTGGGTGCACAAGGATGGCCCATGCCATTGGAATTAAATCAACCCTTGTTAGGGAATTTTTAAGTGCACAGTTTAACATGGGCTTTAAGCCTTTTTGGTTTTGGTTTGTTTTCTGTTGTTGTACTGTTGTGTGCTCCGACCTAGGTGTTTCTCGATATCCTGTAGATGTATCCGTATATATCCTTTGCTTCAGGTTCGCCAGAAGAAACAAGAAAAGGCAGAGAAGAAAAAATACAAAAAAGTACCAAAAAGAGGAATTAAGTACAATAACAGGAAACACCAACATCGTATTCAAGAAGAAATCCTGGGATGAAGCATCAAGGGTGAGATTGTTAGATTGTTCGCAACATATCCCCAAGGATTGTCGTTTTCCATTAGATAGGAATAGGAAGGCTGCTATAGGTTTAAGGGCATCCTGTTCCATTCATTTTAACACAGAATGAGTACTCGTACATTTCCTCAGGCCAAACCCTCTCTTTCAGCAGGGATAATCGAAGTGGATGCTCTGAGTGGGGCATAGCCCCGATGGCGGCCCATCCATGATAATGATGATGGAGATGATGATGATGACGAAGAGCGAATATTTTCGAAAAATATTATACATTTTGGCGGGAAGTCAGATTTTTCCATCTTTTTTTGGCTTCGTTTTATTAAGAGTGATTCGTTTGAAATACACCACACTTGGCGGCGGTGGTACGTAAATAAATTTTGCAACGTAGTTGTTACAGTACGGGTAGATCGCTCATCGGTACTACAACCCCCATGCTTGGCAGGTGTCAATATAATTTTCGAGTTGATTGATTTTTACTTTGTTTCCGAGACCGGGGGAGATATTTTCGTTTTTTCTCTATTTTTGTACTGCGAAATTGATTCCATCCCTTGCTCTGGGTTTTTGGCTTTCTGATATCAATCTATTGATTTTGTTGCAGCAGATGGAGACACTGTTGAATTTTTAAAGGGTTGTGAAGACGTATTTTTGGCGGAACTGCATGGCGATTGTTTGGGAAACTGCTGAGTGTCCTAAAACTTGGATTGGGCCAACTGCGCAACAAACAAGTTCTAGGCGAAGTGCTTGGTTAATCTCACGTGGCGGTTCTCGGTAACTGTTTAATCATGCAGGGTAAAATAACAAGAGAATCCTCGACTAGTAGCCCAATACTGGCTAACGAGATTGAAAAACTGTGTTGAAGCAACCACTAGCCCCGGACAAATGTTTAAAAAACAACGACGGTCGGATATGCATGTAGTTGGCCATGTGCAGGCCAACAATAAGCAGAAGCCGTTAGCTGCTATCCTGCACTGTGATGTAAATTATGATAATTGGTATAGAGAAAATAATCGCTAACATGACCCTAATATGCGCCATTGAGCCTAGGAAAGATAAGACGATTTTCGATAAGGCATATGAGGACTATCTGAAGAATTGCGCCGGGATTGGAAAGGAGAACATCGTTGGTAGGATAGATGATCAGCATAGCCTGCTACACTACCTAGGTTTATTGAAAGACCGCTATGGCATGCACATTGTCTTTAAAATGTGATGTGTTAGTAAAATCTGTCGGCACTGATGTTGAATACATTATTGCTGAGGTTCATGATGGAAGTGTTAAATGTTTGGATCCTTGTTCTTATAACCCTAACCGGAGGTTTTCATGTGAACCTTTTTTTTCTACTCTGTCAGAGTTTTCACAAAGATATGTTAATATTATTGTATTAGGAGATTTTAACGCCAACTTATTAAACAACGATTCTTGGTCGCGCCAATTGGTGGATCATGCCTCTTCGAGTGGTCTTTATGTTGTTAACACGTCCTATCCAACTTGTTTTCGTACAGATGCACCACCGAGTCTTCTTGATGTTGGTCTGTGTTGCCAAACTCTATGAAGATTTCGTATATTGGTATACCAGTCAAATTTCTAAAAATAATTTTACCCAGTATTGTAAGCCATATAACCCACATCATTAACTCGTGTATCATGACATCTACCTTTCCCCAGGCTTGGAAACATGCACGGGTTATTCCGATTGCCAAAAAATCGAACCCAAGTTCTGTTTACGATTTTAGGCCAATAAGCATTCTCCCATGCCTATCAAAAGTATTTGAGAGAGTCTTATCCCACCAGATCAAATGCCGCTTATCCTTTAACTCTCTATTGACTTCTTCTCAGTCAGGCTTTCGAGAAGGGCATAGTTGTCAGTCGGCAATGGTGAAGATTTTGGATGATGTAAGGCAAGACTATGACAAAGGGCTCGTGACTTTAGTTTGCTTTCTCGATTTTTCGAAAGCTTTTGACAAAGTGAATCACAAAATTCTTTTATGGAAGCTTAAACCCTTTTTCAAAGGGTCGTTGTTGGTGGAAGGATTTCCTCTATTTTGCCCTTATTACAAGGTGTTCCTCAAGGTTCCATCCTTGGACCGATTTTATTTTCCATGTTTGTCAACGATTTGCCATTGGTATGTGTTAACACTTGTATGCATATGTACGCGGGTGACGTTCAATTGTACATGTCTATGCCTATGAATCGGCTTGACGAATTAGTTCTTTGTTTAAACAGGGATTTGTCAGCGATTAATGACTGGGCAGACAAACACGGGCTGCTGTTAAATCCTTCTAAGTAGCAGGTTCTACCTATATCAAAAAGCAATTTCGAACTGAGTCTGGTGCCAAATATATGCATATCGGAACCGAAATTGGCGATAGTGGAGTCGGCTACTAGCCTTCTGTCCTGCAACAACCACATAAACTACGTCATTGGTCGCATTTATGGTTTTTTGCGTAGACAGTGGTTGGCTGCAAACTTCACACCCTTTGAAACTCAACGGAAGCTAGTCCAAGCCCTTATACTTCCCATAATAACATATGCCGATGTTGTTTTTAGTAGCATGGATTCGTTGTCACGTAATAAGTTACAGGTAGCCTTCAATGATGCAGTTAGATACATTCATGGACTACGCAGATACAATCGGATATCGGTCTATGTGAAAGGTTTATTGGGTTGCACTTAAGTACAATGCATGTATGCAAGAAATTGTATATTCTTACACAAACTAATAATGACAAAAACGCCAAATTATCTGTTTTGCAAGCTTGAGTTTTCTTCTCGCAGAACACAAAATATAAACTTACCAAAATTTAAATATCTCGCCATGAGGCTATGGAACTCTCTGCCCTTGAATATCAAGGTTATAAGCAATGCCGCAAGCTTTAAAACTTCAATATTTAGGCATTTTTCTAATTAGCAATAATTAAGATTAATGTATATTTAATTCCTCTTTCTCCTACTTCTTACTATTCATCTTCGTTGACTATCCTTTATTTCTATTCTTTTTTTTTTCTTATAAATTATATTTTTAGAAATGTTAACCTTGCTTATTTCAGTAATCTTATGAATTGTTTTTACTTTTGAAATATTACATATCTTGTTAATTTAAACATCTAACTAAGTTTTTAGATGGCAACGATTAGTATAAGGCCTCGTAGAAGTAGCATCTTCCGACAGGTGCTGGTTCCTTAAATGACGAGAATGAGCCTCTGCAGCCGAACATCTTGCAGCTCTGCTAATAAGTCCTACTTCACGCCTCCCCGTGGTGCCATCTGGGAATCTCACTAGAAGTTGCGAAGTGAAGGGGGCAAATGGCGAGTTTCCTGCGCCATTAACCAGGATTAGTGTCGGAAAAAACAAAACAAGACCTTATCCGGGCTACTCCGACATATTTGGAGCTCAGGCCGGAAAGGATTTACAGGACTTAGTCAGGGTCTTGGAAAAGAGATGGTGGCGGACGAGCCCTATAAGGGCCAACGGCAGCGCTCACATCCCGGCACGGGCTACTGGCTTCGGTGTAACCGACCCCTCGTCCTAGGGGCATTCAAAATGGAACTGGTCCTCCAGGTTGGGGGCTGTGCCGCCGAGGTAACTGCCGGCCATTTAAAAAAAAAAGAAGTTACGAAGCATCAACAAGGCTCGAATATGGACGGATCTACTGTTGACAACCCACACAAACGATTTAAATACAATGAGCTTTGGATATGCACATGGAATGTTAGATCCCTAAAAAGACCACGTCCAGCCGAGCAACTAGCGGAGGCCCTAGACTGCTGCAAAGCAGACATAACCGCCATCCAAGAAATGCGATGGGATGGGCCGGACAAAAAGAAGATGAAAAACTGCGATATCTACTACGGCAATTGCTATCGACGGCAAAAGCAGCGCTTATTTGGATGCGGATTTGTTGTCGGAGGCAGCCTAAGACAAGAAGTCCTCAGCATCCGGCATGTAAGCGAGCGCCTCGTAGCAATCCGCATCAAGTCTAAATTCGCCAACATTAGCCTTATATGCGCGCATGTCCCCACAGAGGAGAAAGATGACGACACCAAGGATGCCTTCTACGAGCTCCTCAACATGACTTACGAGCAATGCCCTAGCTATGACGGAAAATATAGCCTGCACAACACCACCTCCGATAACGGATTCAGGCTAATCGACTTTGCGGCGGTGCGAAACATTGTCGTGGCTAGCACGCGGTTCCCACATCTCGACATACACAAGGGGACTTGGAGAACTCCTGATCAATCAACAGTCAACCAGATTGATCACATTGCGATCGACGCAAGACACTCCTCCAGCATTATGGATGTTCGTACGTTCCGAGGAGCCAACATCGACTCGGACCATTACCTTGTTGTAGCCAAGGTACGGTTGCGGATATCCCAAACTACGCCAAGACAAACTAATGCTGTGAGAAAATTCGACGTCTACAATTGCAAGAGATCGCCAAGTCCTTTTCCGACCGAGTGTCTCTTAATCTCTTAAGAGGTCCAATGCCGCCAGCATCAAGCATCGAAGACCATTGGAAACACTGCCAAAACGCCATCAGAGATGCCGCCTCTGATGTGCTGGGTTTCACTCGTCCACCACAACGAAACCCCTGGTTCGATGATGAATGTCGGCAAGCACATACAGCAAAGCAAGATGCATATAATGCGGCGCTGCTTAGAAAGACCAGAGCTGCTCATGAGCTCTATGAGCAGAAGAGGAGAGACGAGCACCGGCTTCTCAGGAGGAAGAAGAAAGAGCATGAGAAGCGCGCGATCAAGGAAATTGAGAGATGCTACTCCAGGAATGAGGTTCGGAAGTATTACCAAAAGGTAAAAATAACATGCCGCGGAAACAAACCCCGAACCGAAGCCTGTAGAGATGAACAAGGGAACATCGTAGTAGAATCGCAGTCGATGCTGAGGATTTGGAAAGACCATCTCTGCAGACTGTATAACCGCGATGACGGACCAAATACCGCTGTCAGGCAGAATAAACCTTTCAACCTGGACGATGATGACCAACAATTCCGTCCATCCGACCTGTATTAAGTGAAGATAGCTATATCTAACCTCCTGGAGCGGACGGCCTGACTGCCGAGCTCTTTAAAGCGGCAGGCGATGACTTGGTAAGGAGCATACCCCAACTCATCTGTAAAATATGGTCGGACGAAAGTATGCCCGATGAATGGAACCTCAGCATTGTTTGTCCAATTCTCAAGAAAGGAGACCCTCTGAACTGCGCCAACTACAGAGGCATCAGTCTCCTGAACATCGCATATAAGATCTTATCCGCCGTATTGTGTGTTCGTCAACAACCTGATAGGTCCATATCAGTGTGACTTCAGGCCAGGAAAGTCCACCATCGACCAGAAATTCACATTACGGCAGATCTTGGAGAAGACCCATGGCTTCAGATCGATACCCACCACCTATTCATCGATTTTAAGGCCGCGTATGACAGCATCTATAGAGATGAGCTATATAGAGCAATGTCTAGTTTTAGCATCCCTGCCAAACTCGTCCGTCTGTGCAGGAAGACGATGGAGAATGCACGCTGCTCCATCAAGGTCGGTAAAGATCTCACCGAGACCTTTGATGTCCAGAAAGGATTTAGACAAGGCGATGCGCTGTCATGCGATTTTTTCAACATCGTACTTGATAGAATAGTGCAAAACTCACGATCAAACACAAGAGGCACTATCTTTCAAAAGTCCGTCCAACTACTCGCATACGCCGACGATATTGACATAATCGGGAGAAAGCAGCGTGATGTCAGTGGCGCTTTCGCGAGTATTGAGACGGAAGCGGCGAAAATGGGTTTAGTGGTCAATGAGGGCAAGACCAAGTATATGCTGTCAAGCAAAAAGGACAACCAACACCGACGTCTCGGACAGAACGCCACCCTCGACAGATATAACTTTGATGTAGTTAAGGACTTTGTCTACCTAGGCTCCGCTATAAATACAGACAACGACACCAGCGCTGAGATCAAGCGAAGAATAACTCTTGCCAACCGCTGTTTCTTTGGGTTAAGAAGGCAATTGAGTAGCAAAGCCCTCTCTCGGACAACAAAAGTCACCCTTTATAAGACTTTAATAATCCCGGTCCTGCTCTTTGGCGCAGAGGCATGGAAAATATCAAAAATGGATGAGGGTACTCTTGGTTGCTTCGAGAGAAAAATTCTTCGGGCGATCTTCGGTCCCGTCTGTATTAACGGTGAGTGGAGGAGGAGATACAACGACGAACTGTATGGACTGTACAGCGACATGGACCTAGCCAGAAGAGTGAAGATCCAAAGACTGAGATGGCTGGGTCATGAAGAGCGCATGGGCACCAATGTTCCGGTCCGAAAAGTCTTCGAATCCGCCCCCGAGGGACAGCGCAGTAGAGGAAGGCCAAGACTCAGGTGGCGCACGCAAGTGAAAGAGGACCTCAGCCAACTTAGCGTGCGAAACTGGAGGCAGCTAGCCAGGGATCGAGCTGGCTGGAGAAGCTTGTTGACTGAGGCCCAGGTCCACCCCGGACTGTAGCGCCAACTAAAGTAAGTAAGTAACTAAGTTTTTATTTTAACTATCTAGCCTAAGTACTATAAGAGACCTATGTCTTAATGTACATACCATGTTATCTAATAATAATAATAATAATAATAAACATCATTAGATGACATGGTTTCCTCGTCTTAATTTACACTAGGGCACATAGTGGACTCCGGATCATGATACGTCTTATCGAACTGATCACATTGCGGTGGAAGTCGAGCATACCTTCAGTACTCAGGACGTCCAAATGTTTTGGGTAGACAACATTGACTCGGATCACTCGGATGCAAATACGAATTTCTCTGGTTTGATGAACAATGCCGGCAAGCACATGTAGCTTAACAAGAAATGTACAAAGCGGCGCTGCAACGGAGGATGAGAATAGCCTCTGAGCAGAAATGACCAGAAGAACATCGGCTTCTCCAGAAAAAAAAGGAGAGAAGTGCACAATCGAATTGAGGGTTTGCACTCTTAAAAGATTTACCAACAAGCCAAAACATACGTCAAGCCAAGAAGATCCGTACCTAAGCCAGTAGTGATGAAGAAGGAAACCTTGTATTGTAATAGAGTCAGAGTCGGTACTGACAATATCGTAAAACTTTTTCTGCAGACTGTGTAATAGCGAACAAGCCCTAAGTCCCACCTTCTTCTTATCCTTATATTAACCCTTTCCTCGTTATACGAACTTATGCGTAACGAGTTTCCCATTTTTACTGCATAGCTGCTGCTCCGCTTATGGGGTTGGCTAATGTCGCAGACCGCAGAACGCGTCTACATAATGCTCGGTCCTGCATCGCTTCAGTGGTTAGCCCCAGGCGTTGTTGCGCATTTGCCATCTGAGAAATCCAGGAATTCTTTTTCCGACCTCGTTTTCTTACAGTTGGAGTGACCGTAGTTGATAGTGCCTTTTTAGCCGGATTTTCCGCAGATCTTCTTTGAACGTGGCAATACCAGCTTATTCTATTCGCCTCAAGCTGTTCGGTTACCGAGTTCTTTATATGTAGACTTCCTCTTATACGCGTAGATCTAATGCAATCGCGTTTAGTGACTCCACTAGACATCCTTAACATTTTCATTTCCGCTGCCGTCATTTTGTTTTTAAACGCTTCGTACATTGTCGAGCACTGCGAACCGTATATAAGAGCTGGTCTAACAACCGTTGTGTAGAGTGACCCCTTCAAATAAAGTGCACATTTTCGGTCGCAAAGGATTCCCGAATTTTCCCGCCATTTCATCCATCCCACACTCGCTCTGTGGTTTAAGTCGTCGTCACATTTCGCGTCCATGTTAAGGATTGATCCTAAGTACTTAAAGATAGTGCTTTTCGGAAGAACTATTCCGTCTAACATTATATCCGGAACAGGTCGCAACGGATGCGCAAATGGGCACGTCAAATGCTCCGTCTTTGAACGACTTATTTTAAACCCGTTTCTCTCTAGCGCATTTCTACATGAATCTAAGGCGTTCTGTAAATCTTCGACATAGTCGACTTCGCAGTCTTTTAAAAGATAGTCGAATACTACGTTAAAGAGGAAAGGGCTAAGTACGCTTCCTTGATGCACTCCGACATTAACTGAAAATTCTCTCGTTAGTCCAGCAGAGCTTTTAACCGCAGTTATCACGCTTCCGTACATGTCTTGTATTATTCTAACATACGTTTCCGGTACGTTTTGAGACCTCAGCGCGGCCCATATGAGATCCCTAGGCACTCGATCGAATGCTTTCTCGAGGTCGATAAATACCATGTGTAAGTCCTTAGACGAATCTCGGTGCTTTTCCATTATTATTCGTAGGCTTTGGATAGCGTCCACCGTCGATCTTCCTTCAACAAAACCACACTGGCTATTATCGAGCTTTATTATTTGCCGAAGACGTTCGTTTAAGACTCTTTCGACGATTTTCATTGTGTGTGACATAAGCTTGATTGAACGGTAGTTATTGCATTCTCGAGTGTCGCCTTTTCCTTTGTATAATGGAACCAAGAAGCTACTTCTCCATGGATTCGGCATAGGTTGTCCACATTTTAATTTATTTAAAAGTTTCGATAGCCAAACGCTGCCGATCCCCTCCATCTTCGACCAAAACTCTGATGGAATGCTGTCTGGTCCCACGACTTTCCCCGGCTTCATTTTTCCAATTGCTATACTTATTTCTTCGATTGAAAAGTCCGAAACTTCCTCCTCGAATAGACCAGCTGCCGGCACGATATCACGTGGAAACTGTTTGTTAAGCAACTTCTTGCAGTATTCAAGCCACCGGTCACAAATTTTCATTTCATTTGTTAGTAAGCGACCGTCTGCATTTTTATGTATTTCGGCGAGGTTATTTCCATTGAATTCTTTCTCCTCTGTGTAGCGAGCTTAAAAATATTTGGCATTTTAGTATTGTACGGCGTTTGAACTTCTTGGATAGCTTGTCTTCTATCCGCCGATCGTGAGGATATTTGTTCCAACTCCTGGTACAGGTTTTCCGCTTCTGCCGCTCGATCTTTTTAAGACGCTCGTATTCAAGAGCCAGTCGAGGTTTTTCGATATCGTCGCTCCGATCGCATTTTGTCCATGCTTGGAATGCACTCTTCTTGTCGGCCACAGCTCGTTTGGTTTCGTCATTCCACCACCATGTTTCTTTGCCGACGTGATGGTATTTCGATATAGTCCCCAGATGGGACTTTGCGAGAGTTATGCATTCCTCGTGCATGCTGTTCCACATTTCTTGCGGGCTAAGTGAGTCTGCTATACCATTTATATTTTGAAGTACTTCTTTAGCCAGTGCGATAAATCTTGCGCTTCGTTCCTTCGATAGATTATACCACCGGATTTTTGGCTTTCCAAACGATGCCTGTGTTTTCGGTGGTTCCGCTGTGAAAAATTCTGTAATGAGCAGACGGTGTTGGCTTACTAGCGATTCTCCAAGTATTACTTTACAATCCTTAACACGGTTTCTCATCGACATTTTGCAGAGGTGATAATCTATTTGCGTTTCGTGGCCTCCGCTGCTATAGGTGATAAGATGTCCTTGATGTTTAATAAACATTGTATTTAAGATGGTTAAGCCGTAAGCCCCAAGTCACACCATCTGATAGAAAATACCATTAAACTTAGATGATAATGTCTAAGAATTCCATTCATGCTAAGTAAGGATAGCAATATCTAAGCTGACATCCAACAGAGCAACTGGACTTGGTGTCTAAGCGCTAGACTATCCACAGCTGCTGGAAATGACTTTGTGCAGATCATACACCAACCCATTTCTCAGATCTGTTCAGAAGTATGTATGCCTGGAGGATTGAGAGTCTATGTAAGACCTTGATCATCTCAGCCCTACTATATGGCGCATAAACATGGACTCTATCGAAGCAAATGAATACATTCCCAGAAAATCCTTCGAAAAATATTCTATTCATCGACAAATATTACTAGCAGCGCAGCGACATCGACAAACAATTGCGCATCAGCCGTCTAATATGGCTTGAACATGTAGAGCGAATAACACAAATCTAATCCGGAGGGACAACGCAAAAGAGAAAGATCTCATGTGCCGGAGACGCATAGAAGTAGAAGGACGCAGAAACCTAAGTACTAGGGTAACTAGAAGGACCTGTAAGATGCGACCCAGGCATACCCCGAACTAAAGCACTACCTGAGTAAGAAAGTGGGATGGCAAGTGGAAGAACTAGGCTTCATAGAAAAGAAGATATTCATAACCCTTTTAACTTTTGCGAGTACTTAATGTAATGTTGGATGTCCTATCCAAGACCCGATTACAATTAGCTCGAAACTAACGTGGCAAATAGTCCTAAAAAAGAATATCAAACTAGAGGGAGTTCTTGCGGCACCAGATGGGTATCAAACCAGATTGATCCTTTTGGAATTGGTCGTCTTAAAATGGTGGCCAACATTGACTGGAAACGCGACCACTATTAGCTGAAGTTCGCTTCTATCACACCTCTGCTTACATGCTTTCTTAACCCAGGTAAATCGACAAACTTTTGGTTCGCGGAGTATACTAACAAACTGGGTTGCAAGCAATAAACTGATAAAAGAAAACAGTCCAAGGCAGCCTATGAAGTCAAAGATTTTGAAGAGCTCAAAGCTGTGAGAAAAGAATGAAATAACAGCGAGGTACATGCTCAATCGACTTAAAAATACAATCAGCCTTCACGGTTGGGATCATATCAAAAATGTGGTTGAAGTGTCAAAGCATTAACATACTACCTGATGGTGACCCAAGGACCAACTTTAGTCATGTTAGTATGAAATTCCAGTTTTTGAAGGGAAATCGCCTATCTAACACTTCCGCTAATCTAACGAATGGAACCTACCTCTACTAGTTAAGCTAGAACCATAGTTTAAGTGTCTAAACTCCCAAAATTTACGTAAAAGACTACAAACGGTTCTACCCCTAACGAATTCAGACTGAGTTTAAAGTTCGCTACCACAGTGAGACCTTTTATGACAGAACAAAAAATCATTTCCAGAAAGCCAATTCCAGAAACGTAGACTGTTCCTTACTACTATCGGATGAGGATGAGCCAATGACTTTATGCCATTGGCCCATGCTATTACTAGGACCTTAGCATCAATTGGAAAAGAAGGGAAAAACAGGGCGGCAATTAGAATCTGTATTCCCGGTAAGATTTTCCAAGGTACGATTTGATAGATGGCAAGCGAAAATTATTAAAATAGTAGGAAACTACCGGGAATAACGGCAGAAACTAGAAACGCTTGTATTTCACTTTTGACGTAAAACAAGCAGGTTTCCCCGCATTGCTCATTCGGACAAATATTTCTACGGTAAACCAACTCTGTATCATCTTTCGCTGAATTGAAGAGGTATAAAGACAGCCTTTCATAAGAGAAACAACACAAGGCCAAGTTGTTATACACTTTTAAAATCCAAAGCGGTACATAGCAAGTTTACATTTCATCATATTTTCTAGAGTTCTTGGATTAGAATAATGTAGACCTCCTATTTGGAGAGGGCCATAAACATGCTGGCGGAACCATCCATAAAGTGGAAGTGTGAGTACTACCCGCAGCATTATTGCTTCAATTAGAAAACTTAACCGTTTTCATATTTTCATGATTTTAATCCTAGGAAATGTCGGCAAAGGTTTCATCCGAAGGGTCTGTAGTTGAGCTCTTAAGCCCTTACTTGGCATTTGCTTTTACCAAGGTGAAGTTCGGTGTCTAAAAGTTGGTCTTAGTGCCAACTTCGAGGTTATGGTGCTAATAAATCTAAGGCATACTCTTTACGGGTAGCACCAAAATAATCTATATCATCCTAAGCAAGCTTAAAGGAACTTCTATAAATCTGCCGAAGAGTGTCAATTACATAGGCATTATCCTAGGCCTAGATTGGGCCGCAAAAAATATCCGGATGGTATTCCATATAAAGTCCCAATAATCCCTTTTGAAATTTGGATCCTCTAGAAGCATTCCAAGTGTCCAACGGAGACGATTTGGAAAGTCGGCTGGTCTAAATTCTTATACGAATTAGATTTTATATGCTTTTAAACGAAGATCAAAGAATGAAGTAACTAATTACCGCCAATTGTGAAACTTTCTCATATATGTACTATAAAATATTTGACAGTTTATTATATGACGATTTAAGCTGTCAGTGGAAGTCTCATTTATCCCCCCATCAGCAAGGATTTCTGAAAGGTAGATCAACTACCACTACTACTTAGTTGAATTCGTATCGTTAACGCTCTCAGCCCTAGAGAATGGCAACGAAGTCGATGTTATTGCTATAAATTTCGCTAAATTCTTTAATAAAGTATCTCATCGATTGATCTTGTTCAAATTGTCTTCTTTCGGCTCTGACCCCATAATATTAAAACGGATATCTTCTTATCGGAAAGAAGACTGCTGGTCTCCCACAAGGCAGCCATCTAGGTCCTGTTCTGTTTACCTTAACAATAAACGATCTTAATAGAATTATTAAACACTGTTCCCTATCCATTTACGCGGACCAAGTTCTCTGAAACGATTTCCTCTCCCCATGAATCTAGACTTCTTCCAGAAGAGTAAGAAGAAGAAGGTTTTCACGGCCAACCCATACCCCCGGTTCGATCCCTTCGCGACTTGGGAATATTGTATGATAGAGAGATATACTTCCGGTCACATATTAATGAGGTAATCCTTAAAGCCAACTCTTCACTTGGTCCACATATCCCGAATAGACTGCATTCAGCGCCGTTTCTTTCGATTTGTTCTTCGAGGACTACCTTGGGATGACTCTCTTATTTCACCACTCTATCGAGTTCACCTTGAACTTCTTAACTTGAACACCCTCGAAAAATGCAAAGACCTAGCTGACACTCTCTTCATCCATCGACTATTCTCTGGTTCCGTAGATTGCACCTCCAGTTACAACTCCTCGTCTCTTTTATATTGCTACCCGTCGGAACCTCTTACGGTTTCAACGAACCAATCTCTCTTATGCTCCTAAAGGTCATCGCAAACCTATCAGTTGTAAGTGTTAGTTTTTAAGTTAGATTTAGCCGGAAGCCGTTATCTGTTGACGGATTGCCGATGCCTTGCTTTCCGACTAACTGCCGATATTTCCTTTACTGATTTTGGCATTGCAGCCCAAGTCTATTGGGATTAATTCAGTCCTGCATACTCGTATGTGATCCAGTCCATCATATCTCCTATCATCTCCTATTAATTCATAGTCCGTAGACGTTCTGGATCGGGATCTTAAGTCCAGTTAGAGGGTATTATATGAGTTCGTTCGTTCAGCATGCATATTTCAACCAGCCTATAAGTTCAGCAGGGCGATGGCGATGGCGATGGCGCGATAGTAAGCTCGTTGGACTATCACGCAGAGAGTCTGGGTTCTATTCCTAGCTGGGTCACCAACAATTTTTCAAATCGCCATCACCCTTTCGGCGGGCAATGGCAAACTCTCGAAAGTAAAATTGCCTACGAAAAAGCTTCTTAGGAGTGCCGTTCGGACTCGGCGATAAACTGTAGGCCCCGCTCAGATATGACAAAAAAAAATTACAACATGAGCAACACAAATGATTGTCAAGAAGCTAGACCATGGCCCATACCGGGCTGCCAGCGCCACAGTGTTTTTTTTTTGTTTTTTTTTATAAGTTCAGCAGGTCGAGTCTGGATGGAGACCAATTCTTACTCGATGATTACCAATTGTTGTGTAGTAACAGCTACAACACTGGGCATAGCCAAGTTGATGCCTGTCAGTATCTACCCTTTTCCCATAGCATCAACCCATCAACATGGATGATTATCATGGCAAGTTACTAAAATCTACAGCGCTTCAAAATTAGGCCCGAAAATCACTTCGATATTGTGCTGAAAAAAGCTAAAAATTGGCATGTACCCTACTTCTTATTGCCGTACATCAAAAGCAAATAAACTTTCCACTCAAGTCTCATTGCTCGATGACAAGGATACATTTCAAAGTCATTTGAAAAAATTCCAATTGCCCATTTATCAAAAGTCTACTAGAGCAGTTAATCCCTTTTCCAAGAAAGTACCGTCCATTCGAGCGATTTTTTGTATTCTTCATGGATTCAAGGATCTGTAAATTTATTAAACCGAGAACCAAATGAGTGTTTAAAGTGCCTAAATCAAAAGTTCACTTCACAAGCGACTTTCAGACACTTTCTTCCATTACGACTCTACCCAAACTCATCCTCATAGTCATCCATGAATGAGTGGTTGTGATGATGGCAGTGGCTATATAGTACAGCCAGGTATCCGCACATTTAAAAAAATAAATCAACAGGACAATGATTTTGCTGAAAGGCAATTTTCAGCTACCACTTTTGGATTCGATTCCAACCAGTGTGTGAGGTGATGTGAGTTTGTGAGGATACAAATATTTCATCCCTTTGTGACATGGAAAAGCCATTATCGCAGTTGCTAGAGCAGCTACTGCTTTTTCTCAAAACGAAAAACCCAGCAACCGGGCTTATTCCAACCAATTTCAACACGAAAATACCACTGTAAGCCTGTATAAGTGATGCATATCCGTATGCATATGTCATTTTGGGGAAAAAAAGCGGTATGAGTCTGAAGTAGAGGCAACCGACAGATATCTACTTTTCGGAATGCGGGTATCTGATATGGGAACAGTTGCCCTTAGTCAGAAAGCCCTGCCTGTATTAAGTTTTTATTTAAAAGTTGCAGTCGAACCGAACCTTTTTTTCTACCTAGTGCCCAATCGTGTACGAATAGATACAAAAGGTCAGACGGATTTTGGAAAGAGATACTTCTATGAGTAAACGTACCATCAAATACAACGAACGTCTGTATCCGCACGAGAGACACTGAGAATTGAGGATTTATTTCTGATATCTAGAATTATTTAAGGACATTTTAAGTGCTCCATTTTGATTGACGAATGACGTCTATCTCTACAATGGGCCGATGGTTGGATGGTTCCATGGTACGAACGGCTCACTGGCATTCGTAATCCAACGAAAATTCAGAGAACAAAATCTGGTAAAGTTTTTCAAAGTCGAATCGATAGCAAAACTACAAATTTATTCGAAATCGATACACTAAAACACCAGCGGGAGGAACCGAACCCAATGTCGTTTCTTGTCCTGTCTTGGCATGGAACAGATTCTTGCTTCCCTCAACTGGAAAATGTTTTTCGAATTCTCTTGAATTATTCATGGCTGCCGGTATTCTGGGTTATTCCTGCAAAAGGGAGTTGTGGAAAAAATCGTAATTTAAACACTTATCGCCAAAGATAACAGGTCCAGTGGATTCGTGGATCCACCCTTGAAACTCGAATTGGTAGTCATTGTTGATATCGGAAAGGAGAATGTTTTAAACAATCTCCTTGTATTTGCAAGTTTGAAGCATTTAGAGAATCTCATTTAGATCACATGGTGGTGGTTGTCGGTTGCCATATACAGCAGTTCGTATCAGATTATTGAAATCTAGGACATTATGTCGAAGGAGTGGATGTAGAATTTTAAATTGGTTCAGGTTGCAGTTTATGGGTAGATGAACAGAGGAGTTTTAGATGAGATTTTCTTGATTTTTTGACGATGGAGGATGAACAATTTTTGAATTTCATCAGAGGACCTAGTGCAGTAGGAATCTGACCAGCGAAAACAACTGTTTAGCATAGGCAAAGTGGAGACGTAGCTTATATGCTTAAAATGGCTTTAAACTTGACTAGTGGGCTTTAAATAGGCCAAATACATCAACTCTGGTGGAATAGGCTCTCAATGTTTAAACGCTACCCAGGATAAAAGACTCTTGACGGGAAATTGATGTCAACAGCATGGCGTCTTCAGACTTTGAAGGCTTGTCTAGCATGAGCTTAATAATTAAATATTTTCGCCCGAACGTCTTTCAAGACTTCAACAAGATTTTATAAATCTTCAAGCACAGTAATCCATTTCATAACACATACTATACTATGAGCACTTTCGACGTCAGACGGCTACAATTGCAAGAGATCATCAAATCCTATTCCGATAGAATCTCTCTTGGTCTCTAAGGAAGTCTTATGTCGCTAGCACCGAATACCGAACACCAGTGGCAACACTGCCAACAGCACTGAAGGCGTCGTAAATGCTGCTTCTGATGTGCTGGATTTTATTCAACCAACACAATGAAACCCCTGGATTTGATGACGAAAGACTAGAGCTGCTCACGAGCTCTATGAGCAGAAGAGAAGAGACCGGCTTATCAGGAGGGTAAAGAAGGAGCATGAGAAGCGCGTGGTCGAGAAAATTATGAGATGCCACTTCTGGAATGAGATTAGGAAGTTTTGCCAAAAGGTAAAAAAGCATCCCCCGAAGAGAAACCTTGAATAGAAGAATGCCGGAGCAGATGGCCTGACGGCTCTTCAAAGCACCAACTCATCTCTGAAATATAGTAGCACAATAATATGCCGGAAGAATGGAACCTCAGCATTGTGTGTCCGATCTTTAAGATAAGGGACCCTCTTATCTGCGCAAACTACAGAGGCATTAGTCTTCTTAACATCGCACACAAGATGTTATCTACCGTATGGTGAGAACGCCTGTAATTGTTCGTCAACAACTTGATAGTTCCATATCAGTGTGGCTTCAAGCCAGGAAAGTCCACCGTCGCCCAAATATTCACACTACAGTAGATCTTGGAGAAGACCCATGAGCTTCAGATCAATACCCACCACCTATTCATCGATTTTAAGGCCGCGTATGACATCATCTATAGAGACGAACTATACAGAGCAATGTCTAATCTTCGCATCCGTATCAAACTCGTCCATCAGTGCAGGATGACGATGGGGAGTGCACGCTGCTCCATCAAGGTCGGTAAAGGTCTCACCGAGACCTCAAGCAAGAAGGACACTCAACACCGATGTCTCGGGCAAAACGTCACCTTTGACAGACATGACTTTGAGAAGGTTAAGGAATTTGGCTTGAGACGCTCGTCGACTGAGGCCTGTAGCGCCACCTAGAGTAAGTAAGTAAGTACTAAAGAAAATGAAGACAGCGTCCACTTGGGCACGGATATGTTGAAAGTGATAGAATAGATAGAGAGTAAGGAGTCTTAAGCATTCAACGCGAACGCACGAGTGATTCTACAAAATTGTGTTTCTGGTGGCCTCTCGACTAAACCTTATAACCTGAGCATTGAGTTGAAATTGGTTAACCAAACAAATTTCGAATTAAAGTTTGAGTAAACCAAGCCGACAATGACGACCTTAATTTTTCTACAGAAGCATTACATCAACAAGTCTGGAGTCAATCTTCTTTTTGTCGATGAAGCAACGACTACGTGCAAGCCCTCAAGCAAACCTTAATAATTGGGTGAAGGCGCTAAAATACAATCGATTTCAAATCAATCATCAGAAGTAAGACCAAAGGTCTATATACGAGGGCGGGTCAATAAGTCCGTGACTTTTGGATTAAAACACAGATTTTTTTATAAAAAAATAATTTTATTTTTCAACGTAACCTCCCTTGAGCTCTATACACTTTGTCCAACGCTTCTCCAATTTTTTTATCCCTTCCAAAAAAAATGATTTGTCGAGGTCCTCAAAATAGGCCTTTGTTTGCGAGATGACTTCATCATTGGAGTCAAATCTTTTTCCACCAAGCCATTTCTTCAGGTTTGGGAACAAGAAGTAGTCGCTCGGAGCCAAATCTGGAGAATAGGGTGGATGAGGGAGCAATTCATAGCCCAATTCATGGATTTTTGCCATGGCAACTGCACATGTGTTTGTGGTCGACTGTGAGCAAACGCGGCACCCATCTTGCGAAAAGCTTTCTCATGCCCAAGTGATCATTCAAAATTGAAACCACTGAGCCATGCGAGATCCCTACGGCTTCCACAATCTCTCGCACTTTCAATCTTCGGTCGGCCAACACCATATCGTGAATTTTTTCGATTGTTTCGGGTGTAGAGACCTCAACTGGGCGTCCAGGACGTTCGGCATCTTCAGTGCTTGTACGGCCACAACGAAATTCAGTAAACCACTTTTTTACCATTGAAATCGATGGTGCAGAGTCCCCATAGTATTTATCAAGCTTAGCCTTGGTCTCGGTAATGGTTTTTTTTCGCAAGAAATAATGCTTAATAAGCACACGAAATTCACTTTTTTCCATTTTCTCTTCAAATTAGTGAGTAGTCTGATAAAAATAGCTGTCAAACACAAACTAACTGACGCAGCAAGTTTAAATTTTGACAGGAGTCAACTGACAGATGCCTGTTGACAGGAGCAGTGTTGCTGTTTCAGTTAAGAGGTCAGAAATTCAAAAAGTCACGGACTTATTGACCCGCCCTCGTATATTGTCGTGTTACTTAATCCGCAAGCCAAATCTAGACATCTATTAAGAAGGAGTCACAGTGGATCAGTACTTAGGTCCTGTAGTTAACCAGCAACAAATTTGTAGATGCAAACCATTGGCAAACTCTTGAGTACACTAACTAGCTGATCCAAAAGAGAGCCGCAAATTTAAGCAACCCCGCATGCGGTGCAGTAGAAACGCAGATGTACAGATATGCCAGAGTAGACACGGTTGTACAGAGCGTTCAGTTCGCTTTTGAAGGTCTTCTCTATTCTCTTATATGGACATGACGATAGGATGTGATTCTCATCAGCATTAAAAAGTCGGCAAAAATAAACTTTCAAAGTTCTCATCATCGTCCGTGGATCTACTATGAGCTGTCCCCTCTTCGTCCTTGCAGATCGATGTTCGGGTATTTCGGTTTTGGCAAAACTTTCGAATATCATTCCTGTGATAGCACCTGAATTGAACGATTCTCGTTCTATTTATGTTTTCTTCCCTAGAAATTGTTAGGTCGGGTTGAAACCCAATTCACCAGATAAGGCCTTTATGATCACTCTTTCACAGTGATACCACTGGTCTTCTGTACTTGATGCTGGCAGCATCGGACCCTTATAATAGTTAGGTAGCTTTGTACTGGTCGAATATCCGCATCCATATCTTGGCTACATCAAGATAACGGTCCAAATCGAAGTTTGCTGCTCGAAAGTAAGTTCGAACATCTTAAGTACTGGATGAGTGCCTTGTGGCGATTATAACGTCATCAATTTGCTTGACAGTTTGTTGATCAGGAATCGGCCAGGTGTCTTAATGGATATTAAAGTCTTGGAAATATTGTGCCGGGTATTGTTACTTTACTCCCCGCAGCAAATTTAACAATTCTATGTCGGTTTTCAGGAGTTATGTCTCACAGTCTGTACTTCCCACTGTGTTCGCAAAGATGCTCTCCTTACCTAGCTTAGCATACAAACGGACAAGGACTATTTTTACGTCATATTTGGGCTGCAAATGTCTATGTTATTTAGTCTTACACAGCGGACTTCTTGCTATGTATTGCAACATGATTGATTCAGCTACAGACCGCGGATCTAACATTCTATATCTACCCCACAGAAAAAGAAAACTATGGAAGTTAAGTCTGAAGATCTCGGACAGGCAATTTGGCGTTAAGAAAGCTAGCTGGTATAAGAGTGCTCAGGGAATTTCCTAAACGAAACGAAAATGAGCTTATTGCTGGACGTTAAATTCTGTCCATTCGGTTGTTGCCTAGGTATAGAGATCCTATTAAAGGTAATAGGATGAGGTCCCGACTCTTACCAATCTCCTCTCAAGCAACGCCGAGCCAGGACAACATGAAAAACTGCTAAGCCATTTCAAAAATTGCGACCGAAACTCCATAAAGGAAGAGAAAGCGACTATTTTAGGTAGAGCTCGCCGATCATAAAGCGAAACAGCTGTGAAATGGCCAAATCAACGAAAAAGAATAGGAGAGTTAGCAGGTTGATAACCCCTGAAAAAGCATCAACCGCGATATGTTAGGACTTCTCCTTACTTGAGTAGATTGCCCGCACCCTGAAAGAGGACTGCTCAATGACACAAGCTTTCTACAAAACAACTGCAGCTGCTAGAAGTAAGGATCCTAGACGGTGACGATTTTCTGGAATAAGCCGAGAATATACCACTTTTTGGGTAGCTAAGAATCCCTAAAGGACTCAGTGTGGTAACATAACCAGAAAGGATTGAGGTAGTCGGCGAAAATTATTCGTATAAGAGGCATCAATATCACGAGCAGCGGGTAAAAGATCTTATTTGACATAAAACTACCATAAAACCATTTGTGAAGGCCCAGTTCTGTCTGGTTTAAGTACACAATTGAACAAATACTTGCACTTAGGCAAATTCTACAGAAAGTCCAAGAATTGACACTCACTCCCTCTTTTCGATTTCAAGTTCGCGTTGCTCAGTATAGTTGGCAGTCCCGCTAGACATTTTTACAGCATAGGCCAAAGTAGAGCTGGGCTTCTTGTGTGAAGATTATTAGCTTTCTTCTGAAGAATTCGTTTCTGTTATAAGCATTTCATGGATATGTTGATCAATCTGATGTTCCTCAATCGTTCCTGTTCGACAATATCCGAAATATTGATATGGCTGCTGTACAGCTTGGTCAAAACAACGTAAGCTCTTATGGCCTTTCACTTTTTGATCAGCCTCTATGAGTTTTCAGAAGCCAGGAGGTCAGCTTAGCACGATCACAAAGCAGTGACACACGGTGATGGAAATGGTTTTCTAGTTGTCCAACAGGTCATGCCAAGATGGCTTAGTTGCAGAATTTGTGCTCAACCTTTCAGAGATTACCCACATATTTGTCTGTTGAAATTTTAATGGACCACCTACTACTCGTACATACATGCATATGTACGCTAATCGCCCCATATGGCCTTCCATATGGATTATGCACTTGCATTAGTTTTATTTCATGGATTACGAGAGCGTTCTATAAAATTACACAAATATCTTAACACGAAAAAATATTTCAACAATTTCACCACTCAGTGAGTTGTGAACTCCGCGTGAACCTCACATCCTAGACAGCCGCGCACACCCATTCTGGATAAGTGCTTTTGTGTTATCTTTTCAGAATATACAAACAGTTGCCTGCATTGCCTACTCCATTGAAATAAATTTGCATTTTCCACTTCCATAACCACAAGACATACTCCTGTTCCTCCTCCAAAATACCATGAAATAACCTTCGCAGTGATTTCACAACCAAAAAAAAAAACAGGAACGGCTTAGCTTAAATTCTCTAGCCCTCATGTGAAGAGGGGTGTGTTGTCACTCGTACTCGTACTCGTATCTATCGATATTGTCAAGTCGATTATACTGTTTCATAGACCCTTCACCATCGCGATGGAGTTGGAGGATTTAAAATTGCACACAATTTTCGTGTGAGTGCGTTCACAGTCATGGTGATGTTCAGGGCCCACCAACCCCTGAATTCGAACCGAATCGAGTTAAAAGTGTTTTCCATGAGAATCGAATAAAATCGGAAAATTGATTTTTCGTCGAAGAAAGTTATTGACAGCGCGACAATCGACAATCGGCAGTCGGTAATCGTGTGTGTATGTGTGTATGTCAGACTAAATTCGTAGCAACTCAACAGCAAGTACAATATTAGACAATATCTGTGCTACCGTACCTATTGTGTGAGCGGATGGTTAGGTAGACTCCCCCTAAAACATTTAAGTTATGAGCCTGTTAAGATTTTGTCTCTTTTAACTTGGCCTAGGGTTGATGGAACTTCCTGGAATTCACTAGAATTCCACCATCACCACAACGGATTAACATGTTTCCTTGCAATTTTCTCCAACACCGAGCACATACTCGTACCCATGCTGTGCTACATACTCGTATGCGAAATACGAAACCAAACGGAAGCAAGATTAATGAGGATTAAGTGCAACAGCAGTATGCGGTTTACTTCCTTTCATAAGTTAGACAAGTGGGCGGTAGAAGAAGTAATACGAGTATGATGGTTTTTTTCGTTTCGTTTTCTTCTCCTTTTTGCCATTTAGGCCCTTTGTTTATGAATTTAAGGAGCGAAAACTTCGCCATCATCAGATCACAGAGCGAAAAGTCCTTGCTACGTCATCATTTATACTTAAATTGTATTTTGGGCGATTCTCACATAAACACACACATACACACCCACTGAGGATGTAGCGGTGTAAGCGGATTATTCCACTTAAAATAGATTTGTTCGCTTTTGTTTTGTGTTTTTCTTCTTTTAGTCGACGGCGGCGGCTTTGTCTTGCTTTTCTTCGTTTTTTTTTTAACATGTTGAAGAAAAGCGAATGATGCGATAATTCACACAACTGATCCGAGAAAACAAAAGCAAGGACACACAAAAGAAGACAGAAGAGAGAAAGAGAGGATGAATGTGAAGAAAGGATGATATATTACTGATAGGACGCATTTATGGGTATTATGAGAAATCTGCGGTTAATAAGAGGATCCTGTTGGAATTTTGGGGAGCTGTGCTGGATTATGGTTAAGCTCATTTCGGTAATTTAGCGTGCAAAACATTCGGGATGATTTGGTGGTGGGTGGTTTCCATGGTTTGATTTGATTGCGGTGAGAGGGTTTTATCTTAAATGTACCCAAAGACTGTTGCCGAACTGATGTATTGGGACAGTGATGAACATCATTTTTCATTCACTTTCTATATAGAAACTTCAGCAAGATACATTCTTCCAAAGACTCTGTAAAATTGAACAGGTTTATGGCTCATAATTTCAGTAATGAATCTACGCCTATAAAAATCCAACATAATGCTCTAATTGAAAACTCTGACTGTTCAAATGCAGGTTCAGATACTGAGAGTTCGGAGGAAACCTTAATTCCCACGATCCCATTGTAATTTGCGGCCTAGAAAAGACTCTGTGAAATTTTCCCTCTGATCGCATTTAGAGAGTCTACAATCTCCACAGACGCACAATCGCTACATATCACTTAACGTTGACTAAAGTGTAGGTGATATGTCGTCCTCCACGAAAATTCTAGCGCTAAATAGTAGATCCATTTGGGATCCATCCGTGATTATTCAACGACATTCCTTTTCTGGGTCAGATTCCGACTGTAGCCAATGTTAAGCCGATTTCGTATCCTCGCAGCAACCAAATGTTGATGTCATTGCCTCAAACATTTATCGTCCTCCGCGATGTAAGCTAGAAAAGACCGAAGGACCTAGAAGGACCGAATTATTATAATTGGTGGTGACTTTAATTCGAAACATACCTTCTGGGGCTCAAGATGTAATACAACGAAAGGCAGACAACTCTATAAAGCCGGTATGCAATCTGGAGTTGACTTTTTCTCGACAGGAAAACCAACATATTGGAGAAAAGAGGAGAGCGCGCAAAAGATGGCAACAATCCCGTGCTCCCCAGCATAAAACATACTTAAACCACTTATGCAACAAGTTGAAGGAAGCAATACGAGATTACAAAAATCGGAATATCTCCACATATCTCGAAGGTCTGACTGTCGAAAGAAATTCAAGTTACTCCCTCTGGAAAGCCATGAAAGGAATCAAAAAGCCTCAAATGCAATTTCCTCCCATACGAAGAAATAATGGCGAATGGGCAAAAGGAGATAAGGATAAGATAATGCCGCGCTTAGACTATTAAACGTTCCAAACCAATGGAAAGTTGCCGAAATTATAATGGTCCCGAAACCAGGCAAATCTCTAAATGAAAAAAAGTCCTACAGACCGATATCGCTTCTGCCGATAATATCTAAAATATTTGAAAAACTCCTATTGAAGCGCGTGCAACCGATCACTGAAGAGAGGCGTCTAATTCCTGATCATCAATTCGGTTTTAGAACTAAGCACTCCACAATTGACCAGGTTTTTAGAATTGCGAATGAAATTGAGAAAGCCCTAGAGGGGAAAAAGATATGTTCTATCGTGTTTCTTGACGTGTCTCAAGCCTTCGATAAGATATGGCATGAAGACTTAAATTTTAAACTAAGTCAGGTCTTCCGAGAGAGCTGCATACGATTCTGAAATCGTACCTGGAAAACAGAATTGTTCGTGTTAAACATGGCATCGAATACTCGGAATTTAAAGAGATCGCCGCTGGAGTTCCGCAAGGAAGTGTACTTGGCCCGGTATTGTTTTTACTCTGTACTCGAGATATACCGGAAGAATCAGGAACCATAATAGCCACGTTCGCGGACGACACGGCGATACTAGCTACAGATATTTCAGTCGAGTTAGCTACTGGAAAGCTACAAACGGCCTTGGATAAAATCTACGAATGGACAAAGATATGGCGAATTTTTCTCAACGAGACCAAATCTACTCATGTTAATTTTACTTACCGGAAAATAAACAACCTTCCCATTTTCATTAACTCGGTGCAAATACCTATACCATATGCAAATGAAGCGAAGTATCTAGGAATGACATTAGATGTAAAACTGAAATGGAAGCTATTCTATAGTAGCTATTGCCTACTAGGAAGACATTCCAACCTAAGTATACATAACAAACTGCTCATCTATAAGCAAGTGCTTAAACCTGTTTGGACGTGCGGTATACAACTTTGGGGTTTTACTAAACCAAGCAACCGAAATATTCTCCAAACCTATCAAAACAAAGTTCTAAGACAAATCGTGAACGCCCCATGGAATATCAGAAACAGTGATATCCACAGAGACTTAGGAATAGTTACCGTCGAGGACGAACTAATGAACTAATGAACTCAGAAACTCCGTATTCCAAACTCCAAATTCTGGACGAGAGAAACTTAGTGCGTCGGTTACAAAGAACGAGACTATTCGATCTGGCGCGATAAGGACTATCCGCATATAATAGCGGTACTAGCAGGTGCTTTTCCTGGAAAGCTACCTACCCCACGCGAACATATTTTGAAACGAAAACTACTTGATAAGGTAACTTAGTTGTAGTCGTTAAGAAGTGAGGCGTGTTTTTAGTGAGTAAGAATCTCACACTACTATGAGCAACGGGTTCATAGTGTCTATGAAGATTTTCACACCTACCCACCAAAAAAAAATAAACAAAAATTGCTTCAAACGGGCTGTCAATAAGACTAGTGTAATTAGAAGGTCCTAGAGGAAGGTCATTTAGAGGCGAGTTTTATCAAAAACCACTTCCCTTCCCTTCCCAATACCTATGAGATATCGTTTGCCTTGCTAAATGAACGCCTAATACCCTTCGTCAACAGTCAGTTTGTCCATCTCAGTGTGGTTTAAGGCCAGGAAAACCCACTATAAATAAACGTACATTAAGACAAACCTCGCAAAAAAAAACAGAAAAAAATCGAAGCGATAAACATTACGTCTTACTGTTTTTGAAACTGCTGATGACTAGAAACACACTATACGATGTCATATCTAGTTTCGCCACCCGGCTGTACAGGATGAGGACGTAGGATATAGGTTTCTCTGCCAATTACGGCAATGACACAATCTAGAACTTCAACGTCAGAAAAGGGCTAAAACTTTAAGCCATGCGTTGTCGTGTACCATTTTCGACATCGTTCTTAACAGATACAACAACTTTCAAAGTCTGCTCAGTTACCTGCATATACAGAGGACACTGATATAATGAGCTGAAAAGACCGAGCTGTAAAAGAAGTGTTTACGACTTTAAAAGTAAAGACAGGCTTAGCGGTGTTCGAACGGGGAACAAAGTGTATGATACTCGTATCAACAAAGGAGCTCACACACAAAATCGACGCCCAGAATAAAACCATTTACAGCTACAACTACCTCAACTCCGATAGAAATAAGAAGACGAAACCAGAGCAACATGTGAAGAACTTCTCTTACTAATCGCTACTTCTTTGAACTTAGAGGGCAATCGAGTCGTAATGCCCTTTTTCATGCCACCAGGCAAAATCCTGATCACTTTAATCCTGGCTTACTTCACAGAACTTTCGGCACTGTAGAAATTGGATGAAATGATCTCGGGTATCTCATATCAGTCTCGTTTGCATCAATGGAGAATGAAGCAGACGTTCAAAGTACTAACGTAAGGCAAAGGAATTTACCAAAGATAGAGTTCTTCTCACATGGTGATGTTGTATTAACCTAAAATAAGTAGTTAATTACTTACTTTAGGTCGCGCTACAGTCCGGGGTGGACCTGGGCCTCAGTCAAAAAGCTTCTCCAGCCAGCTCGATCCCTGGCTAGCTGCCTCCAGTTTCGCACGCTAAGTTGGCTGAGGTCCTCTTTCACTTGCGTGCGCCACCTGAATCTTGGCCTTCCTCTACTGCGCTGTCCCTCGGGGGCGGATTCGAAGACTTTTCGGACCGGAGCATTGGTGTCCATGCGCTCTACATGACCCAGCCATCTCAGTCTTTGGATCTTCACTCTTCACTCTTCTTGGCCCGAAGAATTTTTCTCTCGAAGCAACCAAGAATACCCTCATCCATTTTTGATAATGTCCATGCCTCAGCGCCATAGAGCAGGACCGGGATTATTAAAGTCTTATAAAGGGCGACTTTTGTTGTCCGAGAGAGGGCTTTGCTACTCAATTGCCTTCTTAACCCAAAGAAACAGCGGTTGGCAAGAGTTATTCTTCGCTTGATCTCAGCGCTGGTGTTGTTGTCTGTATTTATAGCGGAGCCTAGGTAGACAAAGTCCTTAACTACATCAAAGTTATATCTGTCGAGGGTGACTTTCTGTCCGAGACGTCGGTGTTGGTTGTCCTTTTTGCTTGACAGCATATACTTGGTCTTGCCCTCATTGACCACTAAACCCATTTTCGCCGCTTCCGTCTCAATACTCGCGAAAGCGCCACTGACATCACGCTGCTTTCTCCCGATTATGTCAATATCGTCGGCGTATGCGAGTAGTTGGACGGACTTTTGAAAGATAGTGCCTCTTGTGTTTGCTCGTGAGTTTTGCACTATTCTTTCAAGTACGATGTTGAAAAAATCGCATGACAGCGCATCGCCTTGTCTAAATCCTTTCTGGACATCAAAGGTCTCGGTGAGATCTTTACCGACCTTGATGGAGCAGCGTGCATTCTCAATCATCATCCTGCACAGACGGACGAGTTTGGCAGGGATGCCAAAACTAGACATTGCTCTATATAGCTCGTCTCTATAGATGCTTTCATACGCGGCCTTAAAATCGATGAATAGGTGGTGGGTATCGATCTGAAGCTCATGGGTCTTCTCCAAGATCTGCCGTAGTGTGAATATCTGGTCGATGGTGGACTTTCCTGGCCTGAAGCCACACTGATATGGACCTATCAGGCTTCAGGCGTTCACACAATACGGCAGATAAGATCTTGTACGCGATGTTAAGGAGACTGATGCCTCTGAAGTTGGCGCAGTTCAGAGGGTCTCCTTTCTTAAGAATCGGACAACCAATGCTGAGGTTCCATTCATCGGGCATACTTTCGTCCGACCATATTTTACAGATGAGTTGGTGTATGCTCCTTGCCAAGTCATCGCCTGCCGCTTTGAAGAGCTCGGCAGTCAGGCCATCCGCTCCAGCAGCTTTATTGGACTGAAGCTTAGATATAGCTATCTTCACTTCATCCAGGTCGGGTGGACGGAATTGTTGGTCATCATCGTCCAAGTTGAAAGGTTGATTCTGCCTGACAGCGGTATTTGGTCCGTCATCGCCGTTATACAGTCTGCAGAGATGGTTCCAAATCCTCAGCATCGACTGTGATTCTACTACGATGTTCCCTTGTTCATCTCTACAGGCTTCGGTTCGGGGTTTGTTTCCGTGGCATGTTGTTTTTACCTTTTGGTAAAACTTCTGAACCTCATTCCTGGAGTAGCATCTATCAATTTCCCTGATCGCGCGCTTCTCATGTTCTTTCTTCTTCCCCCTGAGATGCCGGTGTTCGTCTCTCCTCTTCCGCTCACAGAGCTCATGAGCAGCTCTGGTCCTTCTATGCAGCGCCGCTTTATATGCATTTTGCTTAGCTGCATATACTTGCCGGCATTCATCATCGAACCAGGGGTTTCGTTGTGGTGGACGAGTTAAACCCAGCACATCAGAAGCAGCATTTCTGATGGCGTTTTGGCAGTGTTTCCAGTGGTCTTCGATGCTTGATGCTGGCGGCATTGGACCTCTTAAGAGATTAAGAGACACTCGATCGGAAAAGGACTTGGCGATCTCTTGCGATTGTAGCCGTCTGACGTCGAATTTTCTCACAGCATTAGTTTGTCTTGGCGTAGTTTGGGATATCCGCAACCGTTCCTTGACTACAACAAGGTAGTGGTCCGAGTCGATGTTGGCTCCTCGGAACGTACGGACATCCATAATGCTGGAGGAGTGCCTTGCGTCGATCGCAATGTGATCAATCTGGTTGACTGTTGATTGATCAGGAGTTCTCCAAGTCCCCTTGTGTATGTCGAGATGTGGGAACCGCGTGCTAGCCACGACAATGTTTCGCCCTGCCGCAAAGTCGATTAGCCTGAATCCGTTATCGGAGGTGGTGTTGTGCAGGCTATATTTTCCGATCGTTCCACCAAAGATACCCTCTCTTCCTAGCTTTGTATTAAAATCACCGAGGACAATTTTAATGTCATAGCTAGGGCATTGCTCGTAGGTCTTGTTGAGGAGCTCGTAGAAGGCATCTTTGGTGTCGTCATCTTTCTCCTCTGTGGGGGCATGCGCGCATATAAGGCTTATGTTGGCGAATTTAGCCTTGATGCATATATTGCTAGGAGGCGCTCGCTCACATGCCGGAAGCTGAGGACTTCTCGTCTTAGTCTGCCTCCGACAACAAATCCGCATCCAAATAAGCGCTTCTTTTGCTGTCGATAGCAATTGCCGTAGTAGATGTCGCAGTTTTTCATCTTCTTTTTGTGCGGCCCATCCCATTGCATTTCTTGGATGGCGGTTATGTCTGCTTTACAGCAGTCTAGTGCCTCCGCTAGTTGCTCGGCTGCACGTGGTCTATTAAGGGATCTAACATTCCACGTGCATATCCGAAGCTCATTGTCCTTAAATCGTTTGCGTGGGTTGTCAACAGTAGATCCGTCCATATCCGAGGCTTGTTGATGCTTCGTAACTTCTTGTTTTTTTTTTTAAATGGCCGGGCAGTTACCCCGGCGGCACAACCCCCAACCTGGAGGACTAGTTCCATTTTGAGTGCCCCTAGGACGCCAGTAACCCGTTCCGGGATGTGAGCGCTGCCGTTGGCCCTTAAAGGGCTCGTCCGCCACCATCTCTTTTCCAAGACCCTGACTAAGTCCTGGAAATCCTTTCCGGCCTGAGCTCCAAATATGTCGGAGTAGCCCGGATAAGGTCTTGTTTTGTTTTTCCGACACTAATCCTGGTTAATGGCGCAGGAAACTCGCCATTTGCCCCCTTCACTTCGCAACCTCTAGTGAGACTCCCAGATGGCGCCACGGGAAGGCGTGAAGTAGGATTTATTAGCAGAGCTGCAAGATGTTCGGCTGCAAAGGCTCATTCTCGTCATTTAAGGAACCAGCACCTGTCGGAAGATGCTACTTCTACGAGGCCTTATACTAATCGTTGCCATCCAAAAATAAGTAGTTACTCCTTTTTAAACCGGAATGTAGGCTTAACTTTTGGCCCGCATGCTTTAACTTTAGCTTTAACATCTGTTTACCGAACATGGAAATAACGAACGAAAGTGGATCCATTCTATGTCCAACTCTCACACATTATTAGTCCTCGAGGAGGACTGGGAGGAACTTTCGGTAAGGCATGTGCCTGGTCAGCGGACGGAGTCTTTTCGATCTATATGGCTATGATTAGGCCAATTGTTTCCTATGCCTGGTTTCCCTGGTGGAACAGACTTTCGCTAAAATATGTCACTACTCTAGACTTCAACGAACGATCTGTCTCAGTTGCATGGAGCTGTACTCTTGACGCAAAGACGAATCTCTCTCTTTGATATTCATATCAGGGACTGTGCTTTCAAGTTCATTTTCCTTTTCAACAGAAGTGGATTTTTGATACATATATCACACACAGGAGTTTGAAGTACTATGCACGCCGAGTGTCGTATGACTCTGAACTTATGGACACCCTGTCTGATGTAATTTACCAGAACTCTTTTTGGCGAAAAACTTCAAATAGCCATTCCCTGTGCCCGGGGATAAACTTACTATGCAATGCTCGGAAAAAAAATGTCCATGACCAGGGCCATGAGTGCCAACGTTCAGGATTAACGCTTACATTGATATTGGTCATCTAGCGAGTTTGGAAGCAGACACTTAAATTAACGAGATTTACATTTGAAGAACTTAGCATTCAAAAGACGTGTATGCATTCCAGTACAAAAACCGCAACCCTGAGACTCAGATCTGCAATTGGAATTCCGCAATTACATTCTGGTAAGACACTTTATAAAGAACAAATTTACCGGATTCTGTGGACGAATGAGTGCCAAGTCATTGGATAAAATTTAACAATTTATAAAGGGTCATCGGTTATTATTCGACCATATCGCTCCGAATTGACTGTAACCGTCCGCCTATTGTCATATTCGAAGAAATACGGACCAATGACACTTTTCGACCATAGAGCAAACCAAAGAGTCACTTTGTCTGGATGCAAGGCACCTCTTCGATCACTTGTGGGTTTAATGAGCTCCATATGCGGCAATTTTTTTTGTTTACATACCCACCGAGTCTGTTGTTCCGACACCCAACAAGGGTATCTACGGCGTTGTGAATGGTCAGCAGGCTTCAAATGTTGCGCAAGTTGAGCTTTATAAGGATGGAGAAGCAAATCAAAATGCAAAGTACGCCATAAGCCTCCCCCACAGGTACGTTCTGTACCGCGCGAAAGCGTGGAATGCAAGGTTTCGCGGGCGAAAGAGTGCACGTGTAATAGCATGAGTTGTGCAACGGAAAGCCTGTGTGCTCAGTACCGAGTGAATTGCGCGCGCTCCCCGTTTTGTGAAGTACATTCTTTCCCACGTGATTAAGCGCGGTAGTGAGAGTGAAAACATCATGGACGACCGACGTTGGTCCCGCTGGCTCTTAAAAATTCCCTCGCACGTTCCAGCGAAAACTGTTGAGCTGTTGTACACTCCATGTTCAAGTTTCACAACGTATTTCGCGCCCGTTAGACACAAACTCCTGAAGTGTACGCTCCAAGAATGCGTAATTTCGCGAGTGAAAGATTTTATTCACAATTTTTAATACCACTTTCTTGGCGCACGGTATTTTACTCGTTCTTGACCGCACCCCGGAGCGTACGCTCCAATCATGTGGTAAAACGCTTGAAAAGGTCGCTATAGTGAGGTGTACCACGCGTACTATTGCTGCGCACGCCGGGAAATCGGTAAATCCGGATCATCAGCAACACTTGCACTTACAGCAGTAATATTTTCGACTGAGCGTGCATAACGATGATGCACAGACCTTACGAAATCAGCAACGCTTCCACTCTCTTCAAATTTCTTCACAATTTTACCGATTGCTTGCGTCGGTCGATTATGACGACCATAATCATGGCGTAATGCGCGACACCTCTGTAGTAAGTTTAAATAAATTTAACGCGTTGCTCGATTTATAAGCGATCCATTATTGTAAATCGCAGACATCCAACTCATATTATGACACTTCAAGTGGCAGCTGAATTTGGCAGGTGTCAAATGCCAGCATTACCAACTGAAAACTACAAAATGAATGACCCTGTATAGGTGGGCACTCCATGAAACAAAGAGCTTTTCAGCATACTTTCGATGTCATGTTTGGGCCGGCACATTCGGTAACAAATTGATCAGACTCTATCTACTTGGTTCAAGCCTTAATTCGAATATATGTATACCTTGAAATATTGCAAAAACAATAACCAGAAATAAGGTGAATTACCCCAGCTACAGGATGGCGCCACCGTACACTATGGTCAAGAAATTACTCAGATTAGACCACGAGTATGAAAATTCATGGATAAGGGAGGATGACCGATTTTGTAGCCTTAAAGTTCTCTAGATTTTTCCGCAATGGGTTTTTTTTTATAGAGGCAGCTGAAATACAGTGTTTACTTATCAGATAGATGGCTGGAACCATATGATTAACGAGGCAAAAGCGAAACCTCGAGGAGAACTGAATGGACATTGTTAAAGTCTTTCCAATACCAGCTCTGACGTGCTACAAAGAGATGGCTTGCACAAAGTTAAAAGAAGAATCACTCTTGAATATTTGATTATTTTTGGACACATTAACTTAAGGGCAACATTTTCCTTTGAACAATAATAGTATTCACAATTACCAGAACACCGGGACCTTATTTGTTACCGCATTGCATTAATTTGAAATATGCTATTTTTAGCGAAAGACTTCACTTTGAACCTTTGTATCTCGGAGGAGATGCATTTCCATCCTCCCTCCAACCATACGATTTTTTTTATTAGAATGTATCAAGGACTCTCCCCATAAAATCTTCCACATCCGAGACACCCTATCTAATATACGAGTACTACATGACCGAATTAAATTAGGGCACTCACACAAAAATATTCCTGCAAACTTCAATTTATTTCATTCAATCTATTTACCACAATTGATGACTTTCTAGGACTTAAACGCAAATGATCAGGAACACCCACAAAAAATTTAGAAAAATCCCAGCGTCCCAGTCTCCCAGGAGACTGTTTAAATCTGAATGACGGCTCTCCCTGGTACAAACGAAATCAAATTAAATCCCACAAAAAAAAATTATAGAAATCGCTCTGAGGATAAATAAGAATTGGTAATAGCTTATGTCTCAGCTTTCAACTTGCTAACCTTATTTAGACGTTTAAACCATGCACCCCCTCTCTGTTTCAGAAAGACGAAAGAACTGAAATCGAAATCACAGGGGCGACAGATTTTGAATTTATTACCCCACTTGCTATTTTGGCATTTGGCTGTCGGTCTTTGGCTTTCGCAGTGCCACTGTTTTGGCTTCTTTTTTTTTTGTCTATCCCCACGGCCTGGTAAACCACCCTTAAATCGAGTGGAACGTATTTCGGTTTTTTGGAAAATTATTATTTATTGCGTTTTCCACACGCCATAGTGTGGAGTGAAGAAATTTCCACGAAAAGACGCAAAAAAAAAACAGAAGGACGAAATACCATTTCCCTTAGTCCTGTCTGACAGGGGAGTCAAATCAGTGCCAAGGATTCATTCTCATCCTACGGCCGTTCGAGTTTAACAAATGTGTGTGATCAACCCGCAAGGCAAGTGCTATAAATTTCGACTCTAATTGATTTATAAGCGGTTCTCGGTTCGATTGGTCATCGCAGCGGGGTGAGTTTTTGGTTACAAGGGATCGGGCAAACTCCCGATGACAATGTTGAATTTGTCTTTGGTGGATGGCAGATCTGGTTGTACTCGTAATTGGTTGTCATACAGAGAAAACCAATACATTTTACGTGAAAGCACTTAAGTTAGTAGTCATCGAAGAAGAGTTATTATGGTGCCAATGTGGCGATGTGTCAAGCTTCCCGGAAAGTAAGTGGTGATGTCCTAGTGATTAGAAACTTGGACACAAGTAAGCCACAGACTCCATGGATCTGAGTCATCTTTGGGTAAGAAGGTGACTTGCTATGTATTGTACATTGGCGTCGATGGCAGGGATACCATTTTTGTAATCGAATTAAATTTGCCAGCTTACCTCCACGCCAATCCAGCCTTAGCTTTGTGCCCTCAATTATCTTCCCGTGTCATAACTTAAATGCAGATATGGGTAATAAAGATAAAAGCTGACTTTTACGTACTCTGAATTATTGTGATTCTTTCCCAAGCCAAACAACTCGCTTACGGAACGCCCTACCAAGCTCTTTATTTCCTAGTCATTGTAACCTTCAAACATTCAAAACCAACGTACATCGGTACCTCTCATGAATTTTTATTTAATTGTATTTCACCCGCGCTATATGCAAACATTTCAAGGTAACTCAACATCTTTATCCCGAGCGCTGATATTAAAAACAACTAAGAGGCCGTTGTACAAAAAACAGTAAACCTCAAGACAATATACTAGCCACAGACCTAAAAAAACATTCCCTCGATGTTCAAAAATAAGTTCTTTTGTCAGGTGTTACTTAATACGTTTTCCCCATTTGCCTACTTGACGTTGTTTTTATTTATGCCATCTATCCTTCTCGTGATTCTGAATACGAAAACACTCTTCCGCCCTTCCACCTCAATGTTCCCCTGTAACAGAAAATCTTTGTAAAATGGCGTTTTCCCGGAAAACACCTACAAACTTTTCCGCAAAGTTTTAATTATGAAAAGCAACAAACTGGACACTATAACTGGGACGTGGTTCTTAATTAGTTCTGGACCTGGTTACCACCACTATTCCCAAGGGAAAATCAGGACAGAAGGAGAAGAAAAAACTGAACGAAAAAATGAAATCAAAAGCCCTCTCAACAAATCTCATTAAAAATCATAATTACACCAGAGTGCAACGCCAGGACTTGCTGCTCATTTCCGCTGTGTAACGCAAAAAAAAGCCGTCTACTCGTATTTGTGAGTAAAACTTCCGGTTAACCTCAGAGGAACGTGCCAGAGGAAATGAAGTCCTTATGTCAATGCAACTAAAGGTGCAAATTTGTCACTTATTCTGTCCCTGCTGTTTCTAATGTTTCTGTGTCCTTTTATTACTTATCCAGGTCAGTTGGGATAGAATTGGTGTGTGTGTGTCTTGTTTTTCTATGTGCATTCATCATTTTCTCCAACGCGTTAGATGCTGAACGACATGCTTCGTGTCGCTGGTGCCACTATAACAAATGCATCAAAAACCAGAGCAACACTTGGCTTAATGACAAAATTAACCACCAAAGGGTTACTGTTTTTTTTGTAGGTTATACTCTTGTGAGGAAATAATTTTCACAACCATAACAGGCAATAGCCTTCAAAGTGGCGGGAAACTGTTGCATGGTTATTTTTGTATGAAAGAGCGTTTTAAAACCAAGTTACTGTGAAAGGTGTAACAAGTTCTAGTTTTTATTGAAGACCTTTAGAGCGACAAATTAGAGACCCAATTTTTAAATCTTGGCCTCGTTGCAAATGAGAAATTTTTAAACACAAAACTCACTACAAAATGTGGCACTTGGGGAATTTAGAAATGGAAAAAAAGTGGTTTGGCATCCACAATAACGCCATGAGTGTAATACCTCAGATGAAATTTGCACGTAAGTATCTTTTTATGATTATACTAACCGCTATAAGTTGTAACAGTTAAAGATCAAACAAAAAACGTGGTGGCGCCAACAGAGTTATAGCAGTGGCAAAGAAGCGTCACGAAAAAGTGTAACAATGAAAGTTTGGTATAGTTCATTACGGTTCATTCAATTAAACTCAAAGTGGGTTTGGAAAATGCCAAAGGCCAACGCTTATTCTTGTTTGTGTCCTTATCTATGGAAAACCATCAACAGACTTAAGATCTTATATGCGCGCGTTTAGTTCGAAAAAAATAGAGCGTGTGTAAGATTCATAACTTACATGAATGATGACATCACATAGGAGGCAGGACTATCTTGACTGCAATACTCAATCATCTCAATATGAGCTATTTTATCAACTATCAATCATGTGCCTAAGCAAGATATCACTGATAGGATGTCCTTGAACTGGACAAGAAACGCCATTCAGCCAGTGAAGTATAGAAAGTAGATCAATTCTTCTTTGTTAAAAAAAACTCTTCTAACTCGTCAAAAAGGTCTAGCATATCATTGACTGTTTTACTTATGCCTATACCGGATAAATGAGATTCTTTCTTCTTGATGTTCTAACAGCTATTACAGAATGTAGAATAAGAAATATCAAGCCTGACAGTATATCTTTCTATTGGGTTATAACAAGTGGTTAAAGCCACCAAGCTACCAAAGGCCAAGCTTAAGTCAAACCAAGCTGCTGAACCTGTTGCCGTATCTACCGAGCTGTTTAAAGCATGGTGATGATTGGATACGGAATAAACATCAACTTATCTCAACAATTCGATGAATAAAACCCTCTGAACTGGGCCATCACTGCAAAGGCATGAGTCTTTTTAACATCGCCTACAATTTCCTATCTGCCATATTACGTGAATGCCCTAATGTCGCTCTTCAACATCCTTATTGGTCCATATCCATGTTGCTTTAAACCAGAAAAGTTTACCAGCGACAAAATAGTTACACTATGATAGATCTTGCAAAAACTCATGAGCTCCAAATGGATGCACACCACCTATTTTTCGTTTTATGATCGCTTATGGCAGCATCTATAGAAACAAGTTTTACAGAGCAATATCTAGTTTTGACATCCCTGTCAAACTCTTGCGTCTGCGCAGGATGACAATGGAGCATGCAATCTGCTCCTGACGTTGGACGTGCTTTCGAGAGAATCGAGAGGGAAGCGGAAAAGTTGGGTTGAACGGTCAATAAGGGCAAAACCAAGTATAAGCTATCGAGCAGAAAGGACTACCAACACCGACGTTTCAGAAGGGACGTCACTCTCGGTAGATATAACTTTAAAGTAGTTAAAGACTTCGTCTACCCAGGCTCCGCTATCAATTAAAACAACGACACTATCGATAAGATCAAACGAAAAATAGCTCTTGCCAATCGCTGTTCTTTTGGGATAAGAAGGCAGTTGGCTAGCAAAACCCTCTCTCTACAACAAAAGTAACCATGGACCATATCAAAAATGTATGAGGTTGCTCTGGATTGCTTTGATAGGAAAATTATTCGGCTGAAAGCCGACAGGAAGTAGTGTGAAGATCCAACAACTTAGATGACTTGTGGAGAGGATGGGCACTAACTTTCCGGTTCGAAAAGTCTTCAAATATGCATCTGACAGGAGAGGAAGTCCGCGACTCAAGGGGCGCGTGCAAATGAAAGGGGACTTCAGTCAAATAACTGTGCAAAACTTGTGGCAGTTAGAAAATGATCGAGCTGAGTGAGGGCTCCGGACTGTAGCACCACCTTGGGTTAGTAAGGTAATAAGGGCAATAGGGCAATATTGGTTGCAGAGAACAACTCTCTGGTTGTCTGTAACACACGTCAGATGGCACCGATTTTTTTTAAATATTGTGGGTTTGAGGAGTTCTAGTAAATGACCGTCATTTGCTATTAGCTATCTAGCGTCATGACTGATGGTAGCTGGTACCTTTCCAGCACAATGGTCCAACACAATTTTGCCTATCTAAATTGATCATTTATTAATGCAACCTAGAAGTCGTCTTTGGTCATTTGGTTTGGTGTTGGCGAAGGTGTTTCCAAACGTTGCTTTCAACCTGGCTATATATGACAGAATATTACGCTTTCTCTACCGAGCGAGCTCACTTACTTTCTGTAGTAAGCTTTGCTTTGTACCCGGCAAAAATATGTAGTAGTCAGCAACAACAGCCTAATACTTTTCAAGCAAAGTCTCAGTCGTTTCGTTCTTGACTTTGAAGACTGGTTAGACTAAGTTAGACCAATCAAATGATGCCTACATAGCATTGTAAGACACTGACTCTAAGGTTTCATTATTGTCATTGAAATAAGCACTGTGACATGCACTATGGCATAGCTCGCTTGACAACAAAGAAAAGCAGGCATTATGGCTGGCCACTCGTAGTGTCAACTGCAGTAGGAAACTACTACTAATTTGAAGATTATGCTACATTGATGTTTTCAATATAATTTAAAACACCCCATCCCAGTAGAACACTAGGCGTCATCCTCCATGGGTCTTATTCTGCGGCACCACTTGAACCGCCGAGTTTAATTCTCGCAGAATCTATCCCTCAACTGTGGAACTATCGTACACTGCTTGCCTAAGGTGCACATTTTTACATTAGGCTCGGATATAATTGGCATCTGAGGAGTATTAGCAGAGCCCAACAGGAAGTAATTAGGTGTGAGCGGTTCTTTTTCATCGCCGGTCACCGGCAAATGCGTTAGAGGACGTGAATGGTAGATGTTCTCGGCTTCGAAGATTACGCAGTGCAGCGTGTGTTCCTGTGGAGTGATTTCCTTAAGAGTATGAAGTAACATTGTTTGACGCAACGAACATATCGTACCCGACCTCGCCCTTTCGATGGATTATTGGGCAATTGAAAACCCACTCTTTCCGCTATCGCTATGGATCGTGGACGGTACCCCTATTTGATTTTCAAAGTTGACATCCATTGACAAGTCGTAAGGGACGTCTAAGCCCTGATTGAGAGGCAGGTAAACAAGGCGATCCATTGCTTTTCACATCGGCGATCAACCAAAACAGTGAGCGGCCCAGGATAGTCCAACATCCTGAATGTGAACGGTCTGACGAACGACGTTACCCGGTCATCCGACACAGAACCCATTACAGGCGTATCTAGTTTGGTTCTGAGTATTTTCCAGACAATGCAGTTGTTGATTGCACGCCAAATGACTTGACGCAGACGGGGAATCTAGAACTTGTGGCGTATCTCACATATGGTAGCTTCGGTGCTCTGATGTTTCATCTCTTTGTGGTAGTGGTCAACCAAGAGCATCGTGAGTCCATAGACTCGAAGTAGTTTTTCACTGTCGATGTACGGCATCAACTTAAACAACACACTCTTCTCCGGGAGCTGCAAACTTTGGGTTTCTGAATATGGCATCTAATGCAATGACATTAGAACTCCTGTAGCGGAAAAAATACGTTATCAACTCTCTCCGTGCCAAGGAATAAGAGTCAGGAAGGGAATGTAACCGAGTCTTCACCGTCGCCTCCGAAAACGTTTTGGGATGGGGCAATGGTATCTTTCTAGAGGACGACCATGTCTGGTTTCAGTACTCGTTACAAAACTTCGGTTTGTCTTCTAAACAGAGGTCGATACACTTAATCCTGATGGCATCCAACTATATTTCGAAGAATCAGTGGGGAGTGGAACATCTTCATCTCTAGCGAAAGCTAAGTAACATTTAAATCATTTCTGAACTCTCTTAAGACTTCGAATAATGCAAGACTTCATAGAACTTAGTCAGCAGGTCAAAATGGGATCACAGGAGATGAAATTACCAGTAAACTTACTGGGCAAGTCTCAGAGAAAAGTATCCTTAAACCAGCTATGAACACAACTCATTTAAAATCTTTATATCAATACATAATCAATGATGTAAGACTTTTCTATTCCAATAAGGAGTATTTTTTTAATTTAAGCAAATTGAATTCCCCTTCCAAAAAGGAAAAGTATTGAGTACTGCAGATTTCCTTGAATCCTCTGACTAGTTAAGTCTACAAAAGCTGGAAACATATCATCTTTCGAATGCGCACTGCGACACTTGGATTAAGTCCATCCAGTACATTCAAAGTCATTAGTTCAATTTCACCTGAAATCCCACGATATCCGAGTACCTGTGTCCCAGAAATTATACTCCCTATCCCCTACCATCAACCACCTGCTTTCACCTAACAAACAACAATATGTCACCCAGTTTTGTATCAGTGTACGACCACAACGTCCCATGTCTCTGCAGAATCTACCAGTTGCCAGATTAAACGAATCTTCATTAACCCACTCAAGGAGAAGCTTGTTTATTTTGTTAACTCTCGTTTACATGGCGCATCAGGCACTCCCCGGGAGAACCTTACCAGCTGAAGTACTTTGAGGTACTCAGGAACAGCAATCCTGTAGTGTAGTTGCTATATGAAGCCAACGAACCGGGACGAAAAGGGATATGTTAATATTACAAGTTAATTGCAAAGTCTCCACTTCCAACCCTTTTTTCGCCTGTGTCTGTTTGAGTTTTCCGTGTATCTTACTGTACGTTTCGTCTGTGTGTAAGTGTGTTGAATCTATTCAGCAAGAGCACACGGTGGATATCATTAGCGATAACGTTTCCCTTTTTGGAATACGACCGATGCTAGCTTAGGGTACCAGTACTACTCACTACAATTCACGATGGAGTTTTACAAAGCTCCTAACAAAGAGGAACACAATGATTACATCCCCTATCCCCTGGAACTCATACCCTTTTTACCTTTCATCATCACCCTCATCATCCTCTCATCATTACAGTATCCTCATCACCCTTGGCTTTTATTCACCAACGAGAACATTCAACACCCTGACTACAGCCACAGCCACAGCTTTTACTCGTAGCTCCTGCCTGACTACGTTCTACGACTATGATGTTGCCAACGTATTGGAACGTAATCCTTGTTGTGCTTTGTAGCACAAACTTTAATGAAAATGTTTTTCAGGTAAGTTTACCATTAACTTGCAATCCTGTGTAACGGTACCTATTTTCCTTTAACTCTTACTCGTAGCTCTCTCTTTAAACACGTTGAGTCGATTTTTTTTTTGTCTTCAAATGAAAGCACAGGATACCCAGGATTTTGTCTCTACTTCTCACCACCTAAAAACAAATCAGTGCTACTATTAAAGGTAATTAACGGAACACAGTTTTTCGTTGGTGTTAGCCAGGGGAATCCCCTTGTAACGTCGAGAGGAAAAACAGAAAAAAAAAAAAAAACAGACGAGGATTTGAGATTTATGGAGTTGTAAGGATGGGAAGCTTTTTATTTGGAGAATGATGTAAAAGACGAAGCTAAGAAGGACGTTGTCCTGCCGGCTTGTTTGAATATGATCTACGAGCATCGGACCATGAAGAGGGAGTTTCATCCGTTTACTGGTGGAAACCGCTTCGGGTTTGTTAGGTAAACAATTATGAGGAACAGCGTCCGGAAGTTTTAAGGAAATAATTGGAAAGTTTTATAGTTTGCTAAGGATACCCTAATTTAGGAAAATTTACCCAATAGCAGGGGTGAGCTGAAATTTATAGAAGCAGAAGGCGTTTTAATAGACTTTTCGAAGAGTTACAACAAAATGAGTAATGTGCCTCGCAGAAACTTAATTGGGTCAGTCCGGGGATAGGGGACAAAATTTAATTGAAAAGTAACAGCTAAGGCTTGGTTGATGATGGAAAACCGTCTTTTACGACCAGGTAATTGATTTGTATAGAAGTTTTGTTGGTAAAAACGAAACGTTGCCGAAATGGGAAAAGCGAAAGGAAATTGGTATTCACTGACCGCCATTAAGATCCCTTCGGTAACCAGGACATTTTAAGTCACTATTTGATGTAGAGTTACTCTTCTCTAAAGAACATTGAAAACAGTACAGATATACGAGTATATGCTAAAATTTGTTGATGTACCTACTCTCAGTATTCAGGAACTAGTTTAACCAAGTGGCGCTGAGGTATAAGATCAGAGTTAGCTTAGAGAAATAATTATTGCTTTCTTTCATTTGGAGAGCAAACAATGTACAATGTATTAAAACGATCAAATAGAATCCACTGGCTTACATCCTGACAAAGTCAACCTGGTAAAGCTCATTTCAACAGCATTTTCCTGTATTGTAGATACCCTTGCGATAGTCGTACAATACGTTTTAAAATCTTGTTTTCCGTACTTGCCACTTTCACCAAGAGATAGTTAAAGCCTATCGAATTGCTTTTCCAGTCCATGATTATCGTTTAACCAGATCTTACGAGGGCGGGTCAATAAGTCCGTGACTTTTTGAATTTCTGACCTCTTTACTGAAACAGCAACACTGCTCCTGTCAACAGGCATCTGTCAGTTGACTCCTGTCAAAATTAAACTTGCTGCGTCAGTTAGTTTGTGTTTGACAGCTATTTTTATCAGACTACTCACTAATTTGAGGAGAAAATGGAAAAAAGTGAATTTCGTGTGCTTATTAAGCATTATTTCTTGCGAAAAAAAACCATTACCGAGACCAAGGCTAAGCTTGATAAACACTATGGGGACTCTGCACCATCGATTTCAATGGTAAAAAAGTGGTTTACTGAATTTCGTTGTGGCCGTACAAGCACTGAAGATGCCGAACGTCCTGGACGCCCAGTTGAGGTCACTACACCCGAAACAATCGAAAAAATTCACGATATGGTGTTGGCCGACCGAAGATTGAAAGTGCGAGAGATTGTGGAAGCCGTAGGGATCTCGCATGGCTCAGTGGTTTCAATTTTGAATGATCACTTAAGCATGAGAAAGCTTTCCGCAAGATGGGTGCCGCGTTTGCTCACAGTCGACCACAAACGCAATCGTGTAACAAATGGCAAAAATCCATGAATTGGGCTATGAATTGCTCCCTCATCCACCCTATTCTCCAGATTTGGCTCCGAGGGACTACTTCTTGTTCCCAAACCTGAAGAAATGGCTTGGTGGAAAAAGATTTGACTCCAATGATGAAGTCATCTCGCAAACAAAGGCCTATTTTGAGGACCTCGACAAATCATTTTTTTTGGAAGGGATAAAAAAATTGGAGAAGCGTTGGGCAAAGTGTATAGAGCTCAAGGGAGACTACGTTGAAAAATAAAGTTATTTTTTTATCAAAAAATCTGTGTTTTAATCCAAAAGTCACGGACTTATTGACCCGCCCTCGTAGTAACCTTAAGGTGCCGCTAAACTCTGAACGGATGGTAGACCACTTTCAATCAAAAACCCTTTCCTCTTGTCATGCGCAACTTTGAACGAACTTTGGAAACTAAAAAAGACGGTAGACTGGGACTTCGACATTGTTTTTCTCTATTTTGTTCTTTTTGGAAAATCTGGTAAAGTTCGCGAGCGGTTCGTCATTTTGCAAGTGGCACACCTTATCAAATAGTTTCATTTTGACTGTACAATATATCAGATATGAAGTCTCTAACATCCTGATAGCAATACTGGCAGCAATTTCCTTAATATGTGCTACATAGGACTTATCAGGAGATTATGCAAGAATTGAAAGGTTCTAGCAGAGTCCTTCGATTTCAACCGACTGATACCTTGTCCAGCCAATGTCATAATTTCAATGCAATGGTGACGTTTGACCAACTTGCCGTGGTATAGAGGTTTTAGTAGTATTTGATCTCTGGTTATTATCCCACCCTTTCCGCTCATTCTTTGTTTTACTTATGTATACATACTCATCCCCGTGGCTGAACCAAGGCGTCATTTAAGGAAAAGCCTGGATGAGAATCAAGTTTGAACCAAAAGTCGTATATTATGAATTGGGTTCACAAATGAGTTTTGGAAACTAGTTGATCGGGGTTCATTTCGCGTTGACAAGCTTTCTAGCTACACGTGAAATGACCATTTCAATTCCAAGCAAAAACAAACTCCTTATGATGGGCTTCAACCAAATAATAGGTAACTCTTTGCCTTCATTGAAACTGATAACGCCCTTAACGTTGAATACCATCTACTGATATTCAGTCTTAGTGACTCTACCAAAACCCTTTACCAGCACTCCATCACACAGCCTTACTGAAAACATCCAAAGCGGCGCAACCGAAGCTCGAATTCGCGAAACAATCGTGATTTGAAAACCCCAACAACGTCACTTGAGATCGCTTCAAGCCAAAACCCCCATCCGTTGCGACAAGGCCGAAAATGTACCAACGCCGTTCGATATCATTTAGCTACATAAAATAGGCGAGGATTACAAGGCTGCTTCCAAAACCTTCTCTAATACAATAAAAGACAGTTTCGTAGTTGCGATTCATGACATTTCTGACTTTGATAGAGAAATCACATTGGTACTGTAAATGGGGGCTCGTAAAATGTTGCATTCCTAAGTGCAACAACAGCGCTTTACTTTCTCTCACCTTCAGGGGTGGTGACTGGCATAAAAAATTCGTGAAGCAGTGGCCTGTCGAGGTTGTAGTGGGGTTTGGCTTAAGTTTAATGTAAAAGATTCTGTAAACAAATAAATGAATTAGATGGAAATAAATGAAGTACTTCAGTGCAAGATTGAAGCAGCCTAACCTAATTTGAGCCCTTGAAACTTAGTAAAATTCCGAGATATCAAATCTGGGGCTCCTGGGGCTCCTGGGGCTGGAAGATTCTTACCTATCACAGTAAGGCACTTTACCTCACAAGAAGAAGAGGTTTACTTATAACTTGTATTCGGGCCTGATCTAATCAATATAGCACAGATGGCTTTGAATTGGTACTACATACTGACTTCGAGAGATGACAAAATATCGATCGCATCCTGGTGTTGGTGCTATGATGACCATAAACCTGCATTCCCCAAAAACGGGATAGAAATTCTTTATGAGGGTGATCTTGGTTACTTTCAGCCCCGTCTGCATTGATGGTGCCTGGAGGAGGAGATGCAACGACAAACTGTATGGACTGAACAGAGACATCGATTTAGCCAGAAGAGTTAAGATCCGACTGAGATGGCTGGGTTATGTTGAGCGGACGGACACCAACGTTTCGGTCCGAAAAATCTTCGAATCCGCCCCCGACGGACAGTGCAGTAGAAAATGAGCGAGACTCAGGTGACATACGCAATAGAAGGCAACCCCAGCCAACCTTGCTTGCGAAACTCGAGGCTGCTGGAGACGCTTGTTGACTGAGGCCTGGACTGTAGCGCTTCCTAAAGTTAAAGAATCAAATTTTCCCGAAATATGTTGCAACACACCAACTAATAACATGAAATCGGGCGGTTTGAGGCTGATAGATTAACTCATTAAACTGGGCTCCAGGATAGCAATATGATCTTCAACTCGGATGTCAAGATCATTCAAAATATTGTACAAGCAATCCACTTCGGAATGAGAGCTGCCATTGATTTCATAGAAATTTGTTCGTCAGTATGTTCATTTCGATACTCTAGTTTGATATCACGGTTGACTTCGCTACATAGATAGCAACCAGCTATGTCCCGTGGACTGGCTCTTCGTTTGTTTACCGACTATTAGAAGCAGCGACCATTTTATTCAGACTTCGTATAGCTCAACATATCTATTCTAGCTACTGCTGCAATCACCGGCAGTATGGTTTCGTCGCAACAGGTTAACTGGTGATTTGATAAGATGTCTTACCGAAAAGGCGAAATATTGTATACATTCAATACAATAGAAACTACCTTCTAGATCACGATCAATTTCATTTGCCTTGGATTGTTTCAAGCATTCCATAAATGCTGGTATGCCCCAAGACTCTGTTCTGGGTCCTACACTTTTTCTGATTTTTATTCGTGTTTGAAGTAGCAGAAAAGAACTAAGTGGACTAAGTTCTTTTACTGAAGAAAGTACTTTCTGGCTTCTATATTCATTTTTGGACCCGCGTCCCAGCTCTTCGACTATGGAATATCTCATTGAATTCCACCATCAACAGGCCGGAATTTTAATTTCTTAAACATAAATAATCCTGTCTGCTTTTATGAAAGCAACATCGAAATACCAATCAATTAACCATGAATGCCACCTGCATCGTCGAAACTCAATAACCTCCCAATATTGATAAGGATTCGGGATTCAAATTCAACAGGATTCAAAACTATCACAGATGACCCCCAAACACCGACATAATGTCTTCTGCATTTCTTTGTTGTAGCATTCTTTTTACGGCCAGTAAAAGCCTCCTTTAAAACACTCGTCTTGCTCATCAGTTTACCTTCAAGGCCTCATCAAAAAGTTCCATTAATTATCGTGACTGTTTTTTATGTACGTCATATAACACGATAATAAAATGCCCTCCTGACCTCTTTATTTATAGAATTTACAGATAACAAACCAATATGCATCAGTATCATTTCTTTCTTTCTCCCTCATTTTCTTGTGGATCTCCGCAAGAATATATTGAGGAACTCCTGACTCTCGCATAAATTGGATTTGGCCAGCACCTTGACAGGATCCCAGTAGTGGATCAGTGGATCATGGAGTATATCATCACTCATGCAGGATAAAATAGCAAGTGCCTGTTCCTACAGTAGGTAGACCCAAACCGACTTAGGATGCGCAAACCCAAACCAATCAAAGTGTAGCACCATCTAAGTAAGTTAATTACTTTCTTTGTCCGCGCTATATCCAAACATTGTAGCGATTGTAGTACTGGTCCGAGCGGCATTCTTATTATAAACCAAAGTAACTGCAACGCATTCTAAAATCATCAGTACGGTCAAGTGTTTCCATGGTATCCAGATTGGCAGGCTTTATGGCTCCTTCCTTAGTCCCAAATGATGCCAAATTCAGTGACTTTCGCACGGGAAATGAAGATTCATCCGTCTGCATTTGGAGTCTCATTAAAAGTATCGAATTCTAAGGAATCGAATTGAAACCGCCTCGAAGCCGCCGAGGAATATCAGGTCCGAATAATTGTTTTCTTGATTGGATAGAACGTACTTCTAAGTCTTCAATAATAACCCATGGCTTCAGCACTCATTACCAAAGTCTTGACTTGTTCCATTAAAGCCTTCTGATGAAGATAATCATCTCCGTGCTCGCTAGGTGAATACTTTACAGCGATTCGAACAGCACTCTGGACCAGAAAATTCCATGTTGAGGGGTAATTGAATCCTCCACCCATGTGCATCAGTAGACTTTATGCATATATTCAAGCTAATAATGTCAAGAAAGACTGAGGCCATATTTGCCGGACAGTACTCTGTCATAAATTGAATCTCTATCAAGAGCCTCTTCTAACGTTGTAGTCAGACCAGTGAACTGCCGAATAACTCCAACAAAATAGAAAAAAAAATTATTAAAGTGTCAATCGTAAAGTGTCGAGCAAATTGATGTTTCTCCATCTCTTCGTTGGCATTTCAATTTTATGCGACAGCACTTTCCACTGGGGAATATGCAAACCCGGCGCCACAATGACAAAAAGCAAACGCTCAATGAACTTCCAACTTTTTATCTCGAACTTCTGAATGGCACATGAATATTTTAAAACATTTAACGAGCATAGAAAATAATGACAAGTCCAATGGATTGACGGCATTGCATCATTAATTGATGGATGGTAACCTCAGTCCACTTCACCATGCCACCACATGCACCGAGATGTGCCGGATAAAAGTGAGTGAATTAAAATGGACCACAGCATCCGAGCAACAGCATCAGATCAGGAAAATTACAAAAGGAAATTAACACTGTGCGGCGCGATTGCAAGCCACACTAAGGGACCAAGAGCAGAACGACGAACAGGACAACGACCAGCAGAATTGTGGGTCATTAAGTGATGGTCGACGCCAATGATGATTCCGATGATGAGCCACAGCATGTTCACATACTAGCTACTAGGTCTTTTGCGTCCGGGTGGCTTGGATTTCCTACATACTCGTATGTGTAAAAGCGGATGCTTTAACGATGCTCTTGGGTATGTCCTTTACGAGCCAAGTGGCATTCCATTTTGGTGGCAATATGTGGTTGGACTTCCTCTTTGGTTCCTTGTACTTTGTTGTTTTATTCTATCCTTCGTCACCATTCCCACTTTCAGCTCTCGTAATTAGAATGAAATTATTGACCAGAGTCCTGGGAGCTATGGATAGATATGCTTTGAAAAAGAATAACACCCGGATGAGGATGCAAAAACATTAGCCACTCGTGTGTCCTTTATTACATTCTGTTGACACCGGGGTTGAATTGAGGGTGGGATTTATGAGGTTTTTATTTTATGTCCACTAACAGGGGGGGCCAGAAGATGTTGCTGGATTCGCCTGCTCAATCGAAATTAATATCAATTTACCTTTAGATGGTAACTATTCGAATCGAAGCCAGACGAACGAATATATTGTCAAATGGTGACTTAAAATCGATTAAACACAACAGAGTCGTTTTTTTTCCCCGACGATGCAGCGAATCCTTTCTCCGCTTGCATCGTAAATTTGAATTTGATTAATATTGGCCATTTGGGGGAAGAATTTTACCTTTCATTTCGATGAAACTGTATCTACATTGAATGCATGGTAATGGAGGTGAAAGAAGTCTGTGCACGGCAAAGCTGGATTGCGACAGAAATTTCGGAACAAAATTTGGCATTAATGGCACGAAATACGAATGAATATGCCAACGTTTTGGAGATTTATTTGAAAATTTCAGCGCGCTGGGTTGTAAATAAATGGATGGGGCTTCCGATGGATTTTAGCACTTAATTTCCATTTATTCCAGTTCGATGAAGTGCTCTCTCGAAGGAGAGAGATTTAGGAATTCAAACTCAGTTAGCATGCATCCAGCATTGTCAAATGAACGTATTTTGTTTTTCTGATGCTTCGAGTCTCGAAAAGCATTTATCTTTTAGTTTTTTAAATATCGCCCTTTTAGTTTAGCAACGCAGACCCCGCGAAAGTGAAGCTACTGTAACAACTAAAATCACCGCTCTGAGGAGAGTTTTCCCGTACACAAATATATTACAACAGAGCCTAAAATGTCCTCAAACGATAAAGAATTTACACTAATGCGTGCATGCTAAAATACTCTTTTTCAAGCTGAACCGATGGCGTTGGAGTCCAAAAATTGCTCTGAAGTGCTGAAAAAAAGAAAAGGAGTCAAAGGAGTCATAAGAGATGAAAGTTGATTGCGTTTCATCGTAATTTGTTCCTGTTCCCTGACCTTATAAGGGCTTTCACTTCTCTACAGTCTTTTATGATGACGCGGCCTTCGTTGCAAGAACGCACCACCGAGCAAATTGATTTTTGAAAAATCTTAATAAGTATGGGCACAGGACAGAATATTGCCGATCTTCTAGATTTTTAAATTCCTTACTATACCTTTAGTGGCGCTACAGTCCGGGGTGGACCTGGGGTTCAGTCAACAAGCTTCTCCAGCCAGCTCAATCCCAGGCTAGCTACCTCCAGTTTCGCACGCTAAGTTGGCTGAGGTCACCTTCCACTTGCGTGCGCCACCTGAGTCTAGAACCTTCCTCTACTGCGTTGTCCCTCGGGAGCGGATTCGAAGACTTTTCGAACCGGAGCATTGGTGTCCATACGCACTACATGACCCAGCTATCACAGTCTTTGGATCTTCATTCTTCTGGTTAGGTCGGTGTCGCTGCTCAGTCCATAGAGTTCCTCCTTGCATCTCCTCCTCCTCTTACAGTTTATGTAGACGAGACCGCAAATCCTCCAAAGAATTTTGCTCTTAAAATAGCCAAGAGCACCTTCATCCATTTTTGATAATGTGCATACCTCTGCGACATAGAGCAGTACCGGGATTATAAGGATACCGAAACTAGACATTGCTCTGTTTAGCTCGTCTCTATAGATGCTGTCATACGCGGCCTTAAAATCGAAGAATAGGTGGTGTGTATCGATCTGAAGCTCATGGATTTTCTCCAAGATCTGCCGTAGTGTGAATATTTGGTCGATGGTGGACTTTCCTGGCTTGATGCCACACTGATATGGTCCTATCTCTGTAGTTGGCGCAGTTCAGAGGGTCTCCTTTTTTGAGAATCCGACAACCAATGCTGAGGTTCCATTCATCGGGCATACTTTCGTCCGACCATATTTTACAGATGAGTTGGTGTATGCTCCTTACCAAGTCATCGCCTGCCGCTTTGAAGAGCTCGGCAGTCAGGCCATCCGCTCCAGCAGCTTTGTTGGACTTAAGCTTAGATATAGCTATCTTCACTTCATCCAGGTCGGGTGGACGGAATTGTTGGTCATCATCGTCCAAGTTGAAAGGTTGATTCTGCCTGACAGCGGTATTTGGTCCGTCATTGCCGTTATACAGTCTGCAGAGATGGTCTTTCCAAATCCTCAGCATCGACTGCGATTCTACTACGATGTTCCCTTGTTCATCTCTACAGGCTTCGGTTCGGGGTTTGTTTCCGTGGCATGTTGTTTTTACCTTTTGGTAAAACTTCCGAGCCTCATTCCTGGAGTAGAACCTCTCAATTTCCTTGAGCGCGCTTCTCATGCTCTTTCTTCTTCCTCCTGAGATGCCAGTGTTCGTCTCTCCTCTTCCGCTCATAGAGCTCATGAGCAGCTCTGGTCTTTCTATGCAGCGCCGCGTTATATGCATCTGGCTTAGCTGCATGTGCTTGCCGGCATTCGTCATCGAACCAGGGGTTTCGTTGTGGTAGACGAGTGAAACCCAGCACATCAGAAGCGGCGTCTCTGATGGCGTTTTGGCAGTGTTTCCAGTGATCTTCGATGCTTGATGCTGTCGGCATTGGACCTCTTAAGAGATTAAGACACACTCGATCAGAAAAGGACTTGGCGATCTCTTGCGATTGTAGCCGTCTGACGTCGAATTTTCTCACAGCATTAGTTTGTCTTGGCGTAGTTTGGGATATCTGCAACCGTACCTTGACTACAACAAGGTAATGGTCCGAGTCGATGTTGGCTCCTCGGAACGTACGGACATCCATAATACTGGAGGAGTGTCTTGCGTCGATCGCAAAGTGATCAATCTGGTTGACTGTGGATTGATCAGGAGTTCTCCAAGTCCCCTTGTGTATGTCGAGATGTGGGAACCGCGTGCTAGCCATGACAATGTTTCGCCCCGCCGCAAAGTCGATTAGCCTGAATCCGTTATCGGAGGTGGTGTTGTGCAGGCTATATTTTCCGATTGTTCCACCAAAGATACCCTCTCTTCCTAGCTTTGCATTAAAATCACCGAGGACAATTTAAATGTCATAGCTAGGGCCTTGCTCGTAGGTCTTGTTAAGGAGCTCGTAGAAGTCATCCTTGGTCTCGTCATCTTTCTCCGCTGTGCGAGAATGCGCGCATATAAGGCTAATGTTGGCGAATTAAGCCTTGATGCGGATTGCTACGAGGCGCTAGCTTATATGCCGGAAGCTGAGGATTTCTTGTCTTAGTCTGCCTCCGACAACAAATCCGCATCCAAATAAGCGTAGTAGATATCGCAGTTTTTCATCCTCTTTTTGTCCGGCCCATCCCATCGCATTTCTTGGATGGCGGTTGTGTGTGCTTTGCAGCAGTCTAGGGCCTCCGCTAGTTGCTCGGCTGCACGTGGTCTATTAAGGGATCGAACATTCCATGTGCATATCCGAAGCTCATTGTCCTTAAATCGTTTGCGTGGGTTGTCAACAGTAGATCCGTCCATATTCGAGCCTTGTTGATGCTTCGTAACTTCTTGTTTTTTTTAAATGGCCGGCAGTTACCTCGGCGGCACAGCCCCCAACCTGGAGGAACAGTTCCATGTTGAATGCCCCTAGAACATAGGGTCGGTTACACCGCAGTCAATAACCCATTCCGGGATATGAGTGCTGCCGTTTGCCCATATATGGCTCGTCCGCCACCATCTCTTTTCCAAGACCCTGACTAAGTCCTTGAAATCCTTACCGGCCCGAGCTCCAAATATGTCGGAGTAGCCCGGATAAGGTCTTGTTTTGTTTTCCGACACTAATCCTGATTTATGGCGCAGGAAACTCGCCATTCGTCCCCTTCACTTCGCAATTTCCAGTGAAATGGCGAAGATGGCATCACGGGGAGGCGTGAAGTAGGGCTTATTAGCAGAGCTGCAAGATGTTCGGCTGCAGAGGCTCATTCTCGTTATTTAAGGGACCAGTACCTGTCGGAAGATGCTACTTCTATGAGGTCTTATACTAATCGTTGCCATCTTTGTATTAGAAGCGCTTAATATGAGACTATTCAGTCGCGGCAGCACATAATTGCTCACCACAGGGTGAGTCTACTACATTTTTGCAAATTTAACAAATACCCCAGGATTTTAATTCTGCCGACTGATCGTGATAGCTTATGGTGCCTTTCATGATTCAGTGTGGCAAATGCCTTGTTGAAACTCATGAACACCAATAGTAAATAGTGATTCTTGTTGAGGCTTTCGTTGATTATGTGTGAAAATTCTCGTAATAGTTCTGCCGCGGTCTTATTCTTTTAAAAGCCGTATTGCCTTTTATGGATAATAGAATCTTTTCCACAAATTTGAGTAGTCGTTTTGTCACAACTTCTTTCACGAGAAGAAGGAGAGATGATGCTGAGTCTTCAAACTCTTCGGGTAATAGTTGATGAATTAGTACTTAGTCAACCGCTTTATCTTCTCTACAACTAATGAACATTTTTTCGTCTCACAATCCAAGATCTCTTTGCAATATTTTGTTTCATTTCAATCTACAGATCTTTGAAGCACATCAGCTCGAGGTCGTACCTCATTCATCAATCTATAAAACGCCAATTTCAGCATCTGACCATTGGAGTTGCCTTAACTTCTGCCACCTTCTTACCGACTCCTATCCAATTCCAATCCATCAGTTGACCCTGCAGATCGAGAGGTATATTCAACCCCACTCCTCACCATCAATTTCAGTCGTTTCTTACTTAACAAGTGTCTAATCCTCAATTATCCCAATATTCCGACAGTTTATCTCCCCATTTGAGGATAATCGCCTCGTAAACGCTCCTAACGACAATATCCTTCCGTAGCCAATTTTCCAAGCGACAAGAACAGTTTTCACATCCTGAAGGCACACAGAGAAAAATGTCATCCTTTCATTGATATATCCACAGCCAAATGAACTGTCACCTAATCCCGAATAGATAGTTGACAATTAATTGCCTTGGAATAATACAAGGACATCCTTTGCTCCTGCTGATGTTTTCATATCTCTCATACCCTCTGTCTTAGTCTCTAACCGAATCAGCACACAATAGAGGCAATTTGTTAACCATTTCACAAAGAGCTCTCTGTACTCGAATGTATCCCAGTATAGGACACATATTTAACCACACAGCCTAAACACACGCACAACTGAAAATGCCTTTAGGATTTAAATGAACTTACAAGGCTGATCCTTTTCATTTGAAAAACGTTATCGGTCCAGCCGCACTGACATTTATCCTCCCTCTCTTGGTCAGAGTGTGTATGGTTTGTTTTTTTTTTTTCATCAAAACCTGAGGCCATACGGCCAGGACTAGTACAAATATCAGTATCAGGACGTGTATTACCAGGACTAGGACCATCCTCCCTCTGGGTACACAGACGATGATATCTGATTGAATTTTGCCATCACAACGTACAACTGAGAGTTGGGGGCATGCGACAGGACGTCACTTAATCCCGAATGTCAAGTGTCTAACGATGCGTTAAATTTTAAATGATTCAAAGGAGAGATTTTTGGATTTTTTTGTTTTTTTTTTTATTTATTTGATAATCCCAACTGAGTGATTGTCGAGGCGGTGATGTTTAATCGAAGGATAACCAGTAAAAAGGACTTCGGACTATGGATAGTAGTGGATGTGCTGGAGCTATTAAATTTAAAGTCAAACAGAGAAACCACAAAGCCAAAATCAGAACCGAAATTCACACAATTTATCCAGAGCTACTTCTTGGGGTTCTGGAGAGGTATTTGCGTCGTGTTTGCCTTCTCGACTGAAGGATTATTCAAGGATTAAAGCAGCTAATTATTGAAATAGTCGAGTCGAGTCGTCCTCATGTAACCGTACCGTACCGTCTGGTGTGCGTCGTCTATGTCGTAATTCGTGGATTCCTTTTGCTGGATTTTAATCTCAACTAAATTAAAAGACGACCACGCCAAACCGATGTGTCTGTCTGTGTCTACGTTCAACGGTTTGAGGATACCCGATTCGGGCAGATGAGTAGTCAATGAGTTTCGGGAGCCATAATCCTTTTGTAATTACAACGTAAATGGGGATGAATAAACTGAGAATGTGTATTTGCTTTTGGAAACGTTTTAAATTCTCAGATAAGCGAACGAAAATTCGTTAAACTTCTTTTGCGGCTGGCAATTTGATTTTCGCGCGGTTCAAAAATATTCGTAAATTGCAAAAGTTCTTTAATGACCAGCAGAGGTTTTGGGGGCCAGCAACTAATTATCTTTTAATCGTTTGGAAATGGTTCTACCAGAAAGTATTGATTTTTTTTTAAGAGTCTTGGAGAAGTTAAGCAGTAATAACTACACAATGGCCAAAAGGTGATTGTTTCCGTCGTTGACAACCTCTTAGGAGCAATAAACATATTTACACAAGTATCCGCAGTTTGTTGTCCTCTATTGAGTTTAACCAAAATGTCGAGTCTAATAAAGCTTTAAACAGTCTCTGAGGATTGAAACTAAGTGGACCAGAATCACTATCCATTCCCCGATAATGTTTAGTATGTTGTTCTAGTTGGACTAAACTTTAAATTGTACTACCTTGATGTTAAAAAAAATTCTCCTGCTGAATAAAAACAAGAAAAAATGAATGTTTCCGCCCGGGATCGAACCGGGGGCCTTCCGCGTGTTAGGCGGATGTGATAACCACTACACCACGGAAACTCATATCTAATCGTATTCTTTGAAAAGACACAAGTCCACCAAAAGAAAAACTATCTCACACTGCCTTTTCAAAAACTGGATCATACTCAGCGAATTTGAATGACAGCTCACACGCGATATGCGATGCATTACCAAACAGGTATAACCACTCGTAATGAACCCAAAACTATTCAAATACGAGTTGGTTTGCCCACTGATCTCTCTCTTCACGCGTGTACGACTACAAATTGTGTGCGTCTGCTACTGACAATGATCACACGTCGTATAGACAGTTAAAAAGTATCCCCATTCCAAAATTTGATACAAAGATACAATGATACGAGTACGAGTGCGCACTTTCAAATTCAGAACATACTCGTACTCTGTCACGCAAAATTCCTCCCGTTGAACATACACCTCTTACACGTACAACTGTCCATTGAAACCAAAAGACGAGCGGGGATGGAGAAAAACACAAATATGTGAAATAAAACAGCCGACAGGCTCATAAAAATTTTTTGTGTACCCATTCCCCCCAATTGACGCGACCGGCACGGTAAATCATCAAACGGGCGCACTTAAGTTAACTCTTGAGCCATCGCAGACGCTTGGATCACTTTTTTTTCTTTTTTTTTTCTGGACCAACTCCATGTGGACGCACGAAAACACCTATGGATATGCGAATGTGAGCTCCCCTCCAACTTCTTGATCCCGTCCGCTAACCGGAAGGTCTGCAAAATACTCCTCCGTGGCGTCGATGATTTCCTCGCGTGAGCTGAATTTTTTATGGATGAGCCATCTTTTGAGGTTTGGGAAGAGATTATAGTCCGAGGGAACCAAATCGGGTGAATACGGTGGATGCGACAGCAATTGGAGCCGTAAGTCATTGGTTTTAGCCGTGGTTGCGATGCTCTTATGCGCCGGCGCATTGTCTTGCAAAAACAAAAATTTTTTCGCTTCATGTGAGGCCGTTTTGCAACGATTTCGGCCTTTAATCGCTCCAATAATGCGCAGTAATAATCGCTGTTGATAGTTTTTCCTTTTTCGAGGTAGCCCTGTCCGGGCACTCTTTCTGTTCTCTGGTGTGTAATAGTGGATCCAGCTTTCATCAACAATTACCAATCGACGCCAAAAGTCCGCCCAATTCCGCATCAGCAAGTCCAAATACTCTTTCGAAGTGCTCTCGCGTTCGTGTTTTTGGTCAGGAGTGAGCATGCGCGGCACCCAGCAGCAGGATAACTTTTTCATATGCAAAGTATTGCCCAAAATATGGCGTGTGCGGTCAGCACTAATCTTTGTGTGATCTGTTAGCTCGCGCACCTTCACTTTTCGGTCAGCCAACACCATTTCATGTATTTTTTTTGACATTGTCCTCTGTAACCGCATCGGACGGCCTGCCGCTGCGAACTTGATCGGTAGTGGAGTTGAGTTGCGGCTACCACGAAACTCTCGAAACCAATATTTGACGGTATAATCTGACGGAGCATTAGCCCCATAATATTTATCGAACTTTTCTTTTGTTTCCTACGCCGTTTTGCCTCTCAAAAAATAATGTTTTATGAGAAAACGAAAATCGTTTTTGTCCATACTCAACATGATGCCAGACACGTCAACAACAATCAGCTTTCAAAACAGAACTTAAGACAGTATCGCACTGAAATTTGGCATGTCTGCCTAAATATGAACTTCAAGGCACCATAACCTTTTTTGCAGCAGCAGCGCATTCTGCCAGTCAAGGATATTACTTTTCACCCCATTTAGTAATTCCCAGAGATTTTTGAAGACCGATCGCTTCGGACCATAACGATCATTTGCAACAGATATACAAACGAGTATAATTCGGAAGAGGGCTGAGATACTTTACTTTAGATAGTCAGTGGATACTCGTATTTGGCAGTGTTGAGCTGTTGCAACAACGAGAAATTTGTTAACCGACACCGAAGATTAAAACTAGTGAAAGGCGACTTTAAGGGTTGATCTGTTGCACGATTTGTGCCCTAACAGATGTAAATTCAATAGTTCCTTCCCCGCTGATGTTTTCAATGTAGGTCAAGTTTAAAATTACACCAGGAGCGGCCTATCATACTCTCTTTACGTGAGCTAGGACTTTGGACAACTGAAACGCACATCGCACAGTTTTTTAAATAAGTTCGGGTGTACAAACTGGTCTTACGAAGATACGAGTAGTTTTTGGCGTTTTTGCTCAGACTTATATTGGTTTCAAGAAGACCAGAATGCATCTATAATATATTAATTCTAGGTCTGACTTATTTCGGCATAAGATGATTGGCATTGTAAAACATTTTACTCCAGAAAATAAAGGATGAGCCAGTCATTGGTATCTTGTTGATTCATAGGTTTTTCGATTCTGACACATTTTATTCGCTCAAAAAATTGACACAAACTCAGTATTATATTTTTGCGGTACGAAATGAATCAATTTATGCCTGTGCAACTTTGGGAAATATTGTAAAATTATGGTGTGGATGCTGAATGCTCGAATAATTCGGTTAGAAAGTCCAATTAAGGAGTTGAAGCATAATTACTACGTGCTTCGCCATTGCTACTCTGCTTGACTTTTTGACTTTGCATCTCAAAATTGGGGACAATTTTTCCTCAAAAAATCATCTTTTTGATGAGGCGCATTTCCATTTCGTACACAAAAGACTATAATTGAAGAAACATTATAGTCAAAGGAGAGTGCTACCGAGGCACAATATTCGATTTTTTATAGCCAGAAAATAATGATTTGAGCTTGGACGAGTTATGGTTTCAACAGGATGGAGCTCCGTGGCTCAAAAGCCATTCAACAATCGATTTATTGCACACTAAGTTCGATATTCGTCTAATTAGTCGTTTTTATTGACAGCTTACCTCTGTTGCCGAAAAAAGTTTCAGTCGATTTCGTATGAAGATGTCTGAATTTGTCCGACTTATTATCACATTAAGCTACAGATACTAGCCGATGGTGTCAGCAGCACTGGTGTTAAGGTATTCCTTTATTTAAAAAAAAATATATCAGGACCAGTACTTCTTCTACTATTTTTCAAAAACCTTTTTCAAATACAAGTAATGGTCTATTTAGAATTTTCAGGAATAGATAGGATGCTATAATAGTTCAAAATCAATTCTTAAGCATCCCTTCAGCTCACATATCCTCTCTGTGGTTCCTGGCTGCTACAGAGAACAAAAGCAGCGTCTCTCGGATGCTAAATTTGGATATAAGCTTAGTCTAAGATAACTTAAGCTTATGGCACGTGAGCAGACGCCCAATAACAATCCGATTCATTAATTAATTCGCCAATATTATGCTTATCTGCTTTTACTCCTGCACAACGAAAGGGATGATATTTCCAACGATTTTTCCACGAACATTGCTAAGAAATAAGCAAAAATTGTTTAAGCTGTTTCCGACTCCAAAGTAGGAAAAACGAACATCTCTGGTCGGACAAACGACACCACGGTTTCCATGGTTTCTCCACCTAAATAATCAAAACTGATGCTACAGACTCAAGGCAGTTCGCGGTATTATAGATAAAAGAACCTTACGACGGCGGTCAATACCCATTTGCAGCAAATGTACGTACAGCGTTTTCTTTTACAATACTTCGCGGCAGTCAACTGGAAGATATAACACTATTACATTTTCTCGATGCATAAGAAAACAAAGACCCCCTAATTTCTACCAACTTTAGCGGGAAAAATGCCTTAATGTGTGAGCTCCTGAATACTCGTATATTGGTCAGCGATCTGTTTGACTGCTATTTGCGTAGTTTTATGGTCGACAAGTATTCACCCTATGGCATTATCCAAAATCACTATCTTTTTATTGATTTTAAGGCCGCATATGACAAACTTCCTTCCCCAAAAGACAATGTAACTAATTGCAACTACGCCGACCTTTGCGAAAGAAAATCAAGATTGTTCTAGTCGTTTTGAACGCAGGATTGATATAGGTTTTCGTTGATGGACCTTAAAGGGAGAGATTTAACAATGATTTCTATGAGCTGTACTATTTATCAATCTGATCAGAAAAGCTGGCTTAAATTAATGGGACATGTCGAGCAATTGGCTAAAATTACGAAGGTTTGATGCTTTTTAGCGGTGGCGGAGACATGACTTGATCTGATAGTTCTAAGCTGGCTAAGAAATATGCAAGATTGTCCCAAGAACAAACACCTGTGGTATGACTATGGATAAATGTTCGAATCCAAAAGTAGGCGAAATTCCCCATGTATTTGATAACCGATTGCCGATTTCCACGAACCCTTAAGTCAATATAGTATTTCCTATCACTGTCGGGTTGATTTCGTAAGATCAAAAAAACTGTCCTCTTATCCTGAAAGGCACTTACAGCTTTAGTCGTACCACGTCTTTTCTTTTTCTTTGATACTCTTCATCCGATGAGAGATAAGGGATCTGAGAATTGTATCTGTGATTATATTAGCGGTATCCATGTGTTTACCAGGAAAACACAGGAACCGGTTACAATTTCTAAGAAAAGTAATGCGCCCGCTCCACCGCCTCCATTAGAATGCTCTTCCTATGTGTGTCATGTCACAGAGGAGCATGGTGTACTTATCGGGAATAGCAATTTAAAGCAGGTCCAGGTGTTAGCGGCATGATGTTTTCCTTTGTGCGTTGACCAAATGGATGTGAAATGTTCATAATATCAGTATCATCTACTGTTGATATGCATGATTCTCCTTCAACTCCGTGCTATATGCCTTACCTCATATCTGTACTCGCCAGCTACTCTCACCGTGGGACTGGTGTCAGGTATTACTTCGTGGGGCTGGTAATTACAGCCCGCTGATTTAATCACGGGAATTAGCTGGTGCAGAATTGGATATCTTCAAAAGCTCTAGTTTTCTTTCTAACTCTTTCGACCTTAGTGCACCGGCCCATAACGGAGCACCATTTAGGAGAACCGAATTGACAACTCTTGACAGCACGACCCTGCGGAAGTGTACGGGGCTTCCTTCTTCCTTTCACTCACTGGTTAAAGAAGTGATAGTCGCAGAAGTCCATTTATTGGTTAATTTAAAGTATAGGTCCGAGAACCGAACCTTGCCGGGGTACTTCAGAAACTCAATTGTATTTAGCACCAGTTTATCGTCAGCGTGATATTTAAGCCTTCTGTAGTCTCTGACTACACATTGTATCCATTCTGGCAAAAGATTCTTGAATGTACGACTACCGTAATGTATGTACGTACGCCATATGATATAACGTCAGGTAGTTGTGTGCGTCTTTTTAGAAGCCACAGAAAAGATCAATCAAAGAGGTTTTTTTCAACAGAGCTACACTCCGAAAGCTGATCGTCATCTGACAGCTGACACCATCATTCAAGAGAGCACGACGCCAATTTCGCCGTCGATATAATCGCAACACATTTATTTTTTTGGACCCCAAGCCACTGACAATAATGCACAGAGATGAAAACACCGGCGCCATTGAGGCCAATGTTGATGAAGATCTTAGTTCATTAATTCGCAATCGAGCGCGAGAACTTGGCCTATATCCATTGGTTTTATGGGAAATTTTACATAACTATCTGGGTTAACATGCTTGCGAGACCGAATTGCTGCAAGAATTGAAGGCAGGCAATCATCGTTTGTGTCATGACTTCAATTGTTGAGCGTTGAACAGATGGGAGTTTGTCCACTTTTTACCATCAAATTTTGTTCAATAATCGGACTCACTTTTGTCTCAGTGACCTTGTTAATAAGGAAAATTGTCGAATTTTTACTTGCTGTTGATCTATGCGAACAAGCCAACAATGATTTCATCCTGAATCGGTCATTTTTTTTGCCTAGGTAGAGCAACGTTTCTGTGCTCTTGTGCATTTTCTATAATTATTTACATAAGCCCGGGGATAAGGGTGTTCGTCATGTTGATTGTTCACGAAATATTGCTTCGAGTAAGCTTATTGGGTTTCGGCTTTTTCTCAGTAGGGATAGAATTTTATGCACTGCTACCCATGTGTTCTGTATAAATGAAGGGAAGCCTTAAGACAAACCCTCTCAAACACTCAATTTTTTCCGATTTTATGTATTCTGCTTGCTGTCACGTTCAACCACAAGGAAGAAGTCGTCATTCTTAACTATCTACTGGTGAGCGTGAGCATATGTGTTTTAATGCAGCATGTTCAGCTTGAATAGGAGTCCGTACCGTACCATCACCCGTACCATACGCTGTCGAGGGCTTTTCAAAAACATTACTGGTAATGATTTGAAAGAGACTTATCGACCAGAGTTTCGCTGTGTTGGAAGTGTCTCTATAATTTTCAGCACTAAGTTCAGTGAAAGCGGAACACTTAAATAGCTTTTTCTGTATTTCATTTCAAAAACCGATATTTTACAAAGGACTCGATTACCCAGCTCGTTGTTCAGACCAAAACATCATTCGTTTTGTGCACTTGCACAGCAAAGTCACTCATGTGCCCTCTACTTCTTGTTTTCGCATTTGAATCTGTACCTGCTTTTTGCACTATTTGTTCATTGTCCATTGTTCGGGCGATCTTTAGAAATGGGAGGCCATTCTGATCTGCGTTAAAACCAAGGTATCGTACTATCTGTCGTTTGTTTTATAGCCTTTTGAGGTGCCTGCCAATCTCTTCGTTTGGCAGTTTTCTGTTGGATAGTGGATGAAGTGAGTTCGAGTAGAATGCTTTGATCAGTGATCCGAAGAAGTGTCTGCAACATACCCTAATAATTCTAGGAATAGGAATACCATTGAACGAGCTGGATACGGTAACTTCGTTTCTACGATATCGATGATCAATGACGTAGTCGACAGTAAAAAGACAGTTTGTCGTACAATATCCCTGTGCTGCATAGCAGAGTCGCTTAGGACTGTTTAGACTTGGTCCGCATATTATCTATACTGACCCAACCAATTGAATAGTAGCCTCGTTCTAGTATTACAAGTACCTAGAAGCCCTCCCGTCATTCCCCAAAGTCTTCTACTTATCGAATCAACACTTTAAGGTACCATTTCAGGTTTTCTGTTTAAATTTGGAATTTTCCCTTTCTCCAATATTCAGAGAATAGGGTCAGTTCAAAGACGAGATAGCACAATTCTGTTCTACAAAGAATTTGACATAAAGTCTGCCCCCTTCCCCTCATACACGCATTCCCATTTCTTAGACGACTTCTTAACTACCGCATACAAGAAGACAATCTGAAGAAAAGGGTTCTCTCCGTGGATTAATGGCTTGGAAATTTGTTTGAACATTCTGACCCCTTTTTTTGTCACCACTACAACTGATGGACTACTTTCCCCCCAAAGACGGCCTTTCCATTCTCTATTCTCAGTCCAGTGTCCCTGTGTTTTTTTTTTTTTTTTTTATTCCCATCCTTAATCATCGCTTATGCGAGTCTATCTAAGTCAATTTATCAACCGACATGCGACGGATCGAAAGGTTTTCCGAGGGGTTCGGTTGTTGCAAATAAACACGAAGCCAGTGTGCTCTCTTCATGTGAAAACATATGTGACACCATCAAACAACCCAGCCATCAGCCTTCAATAGCATAATACGAGTACCAACAACAAGGACACTATACGAGATACTGAAGGACATAAAGGGAAGACGGTTACAGATTTATTTTCGTACGTTCGCCATTCGCTTGTAGTCCTTCAGGATACCAATTTGCTAAGCAAATAGAATTTTTCCAGCTGCGCGTATGTTTAAAAAAGGGGCGGGCCATGAAGACCCGACCAGGCGACATAATAAAAATTTAAATTTGCTCCCCATCAAATTTTCGACATTTTCCGAACAAGGGATGAATGGGAGGAATATTGAGTTGCTTCGAACTTCATATTTGACAAAACGAGAAAATAGGTTTTAACCCTCCCCCCCCCCCCCCTTCCCAGACATCTATCTACATACATATCTATCGAACGACTCAGTTCTGTGCGATGGACTCCCTTGCATAGAACACCACCTCTAAGGGTTGTTGGGTGAGAGTGAATTCCAGCAACTGGGGTGGTGAGCTGGTTTTTATGTCTTTAAATTTCCAAAAAAAAAAAAATAAAAAAGAAAAACCTGATTGAATGGCAAATATTCGTATTTTTGTTGGTGCATGTATTTACTGTTATATTAAAAATGTGCTCGGAATAATAATTCGCTGGTAATTGCTTTTAAATTAGGTCGACGTTACAGCAAAATCAGATTAAGGTGCTGTCCTTACCTGGGTGGCTCTCGAAATTACTCTCGAAAATCTGCAGGCGCTCTTCATTAAAAACGAAACATCAGTCAGGAAGAGTAGTCTTTGTGGACAGAAACGGAGGTAGACAGGAGCAGACCCAGTTTAGGTGTATTCGTAGTTTCCTTCTGTTTTGCTTCATGACACAAATAAATCAAAATATTTCGGATTTGATAGAGACGAGGCCCTGGTGAATTAATTTTAATAGGATTGCGATGAACAGGAAGCAGATGCTTTTACATTTTCCAATCAGAAGAGACTCACTGATGTGTCCTGCCGCCGCCGATTGTGCCGTCGTTGGGTGCTCTATTCGACTCTTGCATCTTCTGTTTTTTGTAAGGATTATTAGTCTATTTAGGCAGGTTGAAGGTCTTTGATGAAGGCTGGGAATAGAGGAGGAGAAGTTGAATAGGATCTAGTAAACCTCTTTAGGAGCTAATTAATTTTGGAAGTTAAACCATTCGGAGTTAAATTTGATCGTTTAAAGGATGATTAAATTGTTTGTGAATCTACTCAAGCTATAGGGTGTAGGTGGTATCTTCTTCTTCTTCTTCTTCTTATTCTTATCCTTTTATTAACCCTTTCCTCGTTATACGAACTTATGCGTAACGAGTTTCCCATTTTTACTGCATCGCTGCTGCTCCGCTTATGGGGTTGGCTAATGTCGCACACCTCAGGACACATACTGCTCGGTCCTGGATCGCTTCAGTGGTAAGCCCCAGGCGTTGTTGCGCATTTGCCATCTGAGAAATCCAGGAATTCTTTTTCCGACCTCGTTTTCTTACAGTTGGAGTGACCGTAGTTGATAATGCCTTTTTAACCGGATTTTCCGCAGATCTTCTTTGAACGTGGCAATACCAACTTATTCTATTCGCCTCAAGCTGTTCGGTTACCGAATTCTTTATATGTAGACTTCTTCTTATACGCGTAGATTTAATGCAATCGCGTTTAGTGACTCCACTAGACATCCTTAACATTTTCATTTCCGCTGCCGTCATTTTGTTTTTAAACGCTTCGTACATTGTCCAGCACTGTGAACCGTATATAAGAGCTGGTCTAACAACCGTGGTGTAGAGTTTCCCCTTTAATTTAAGTGGAAATTTTCGGTCGCAAAAGATTCCCGAATTTTCCCGCCATTTCATCCATCCCACACTCACTCTGTGGTTTACGTCGTCGTCACATTTCGCTTCCATGTTAACGATTGATCCTAAGTACTTAAAGATAGTGCTTTTCGGAAGAACTATTCCGTCTAACATTATATCCGGAACAGGTCGCAACGGATGCGCAAATGGGCACGTCAAGTGCTCCGTCTTTCAACGACTTATTTTAAACCCGTTTCTCTCTAGCGCATTTCTACATGAATCTAAGGCGTTCTGTAAATCTTCGACATAGTCGACTTCGCAGTCTTTTAAAAGATAGTCGAATACTACGTTAAAGAGGAAAGGGCTAAGTACGCTTCCTTGATGCACTCCTACATTAACTGGAAATTCTCTCGTTAGTCCAGCAGAGCTTTTAACCGCAGTTTTCACGCTTCCGTACATGTCTTGTATTATTCTAACATACGTTTCCGGTACGTTTTGAGACCTCAGCGCGGCCCATATGAGATCCCTAGGCACTCGATCGAATGCTTTCTCGAGGTCGATAAATACCATGTGTAAATCCTTAGACGAATCTCGGTACTTTTCCATTATTATTCGTAGGCTTTGGATAGCGTCCACCGATCGATCTTCCTTCAACAAAACCACACTGGCTATTATCGAGCTTTATTATTTGCCGAAGACGTTCTTTTAAGACTCTTTCGACGATTTTCATTGTGTGTGACATAAGCTTGATTGAACGGTAGTTGTTGCATTCTCGAGTGTCGCCTTTTCCTTTGTATAATGGAACCAAGAAGCTACTTCTCCATTGATTCGGCATAGGTTGTCCACATTTTAATTTATTTAAAAGTTTCGATCCCCTCCATCTTCGACCAAAACTCTGATGGAATGCTGTCTGGTCCCGCCGCTTTCCTCCGCATCATTTTTCCAATTGCTATACTTATTTCTTCGATTGAAAAGTCCGAAACTTGCTCCTCGAATACACCAGCTGCCGACACGATATCATGTGGAAACTGTTTGCTAAGCAACTTCTTGCGGTATTCAAGCCACCGGTCACAAATTTTCTTTTCGTTTGTTAGTAAGCGACCGTCTGCATTTTTATGTATTTCGGCGAGGTTATTTCCATTGAATTATTTCTCCTCTGTGTAGCGAGCTTAGAAATATTTGGCATTTTAGTATTGTACGACGTTTGAACTTCTTGGATAGCTTGTCTTCTATCTGCCGATCGTGAGGATATTTGTTCCAACTCCTGGTACAGGTTTTCCGCTTCTGCCGCTCGAGTTCGAGCCAGGACTTTCTTTGCGATCTTTTTAAGACGCTCGTATTCAAGAGCCAGTCGAGCTTTTTCGATATCGTCGCATTTTGTCCACGCTTGGAATGCACTCTTCTTAACGGCCGCAGCTCGTTTGGTTTCGTCATTCCACCACCATGTTTCTTTGCCGACGTGATGGTATTTCGATATATTCCCCAGAAGGGACTTTGCGAGTGTTATGCATTCCTCGTGCATGCTGTTCCACATTTCTTGCGGGCTAAGTGAGTCTGCGATACCGTTTATATTTTGAAGTACTCTTTAGCCAGTGCGATAAATCTTGCGCTTCGTTCCTTCGATAGATTATACCACCGGATTTTTGGCTTTCCAAACGATGCCCGTGTTTTCGGTGGTTCCGCTGTGAAAAATTCTGTAATGAGCAGACGGTGTTGGCTTACTAGCGATTCTCCAAGTATTACTTTACAGTCCTTAACACGGTTTTTCATCGACATTTTGCAGAGGTGATAATCTATTTGCGTTTCGTGGCCTCCGCTGCTATAGGTGATAAGATGTCGTTGATGTTTAATAAACATTGTATTTAAGACTGTTAAGCCGTAAGCCCTACACGCTACAAGGATGTCTTCGCCAGCTGAATTTCTGGTTCCAAAGCCTTTACCGCCGTGGCAGTCCTCATAATCAACATTTGTTTCTCCGACGTGGCCATTTAAATCTCCGCCTACGAAGAGCATCTCATCGATAGGTATATTTCTAAGCAAATTACCGAACTCTGACCAAAATGTATCTTTTTCCGATTGGTCGCATCCATTTTGTGGAGCGTACGCGCTAACAATGTTCCACGTTTCATTGTGTATGACGAGTTTAACACTCATCAAGTGGTCGCTTATTTTCAAGATACCAACGATGTTGTTTAGAAGATTCGCTGCAACAACGATGTCAACACCGTCTCGTCCATTGACCGTTCCATGGTAGAACATCTTAAATGCCTTAGTTTTTAAATCTAGAAAACGCGCTTTATTTCCTGTATTACACCACTTCGTTTCCTGTACGCACAGGATTTGTAGAGTTCTGCGACGCATAATCGCTTCCAGTTCTAAACTTTTTGAGGTCATCGATCCGACGTTCCAACTTGCAAACCGAAGTTTATGAAAATATTTTGGAAACTTCATTTTGCCCGCCCCCGGAATCCGTCGGGCTCTGACACAAGCACTTCTGCTTGCTCTGGGATCACCCGAGTGCGTTGCAATCGTGGTGCCCAGCGGGGTAGTGCTATTAATTGCGATCATTTCCATGAAGTGTATCTAAAGGTTGAGTGGTTTGAGTGGTATCTAGATCGAAGTAATTCCAAGTTGCAATTCCATGACTTCAGTTCATCATCAGAAATCAGATGCAAGTGTGGCGAATCACGAAGTGCAGAGTTTCAAGATCAGTTTCTGGAGAGATGGCTTTTACCAACCTACCCTGGTCGGCGTAGAAGATTGGTAAGCCCTTGTATTGAATAGAAGAATATATTCCACCTCGCCGACTTTAATTTTACCCCATGCTCTAATCCAGCAGTGCTAAAATCATCTAAGATGACCTATTTCTGCTACCCATGTGATAGAATTGGGCCTCCCTAGCAACAAATCAGCTTCTAGAAAATAAATTCAAAAATCAGAAAGTCCTGAACCTAAGCGATGGCATCGATAATAGTTGTACTTCTAAGCAATGTAACAAAGGTGGTCTTTAGACTTTCTTTGTGATGATAACAACAATATTCAATCAATGCCAAAGGTTTATTGGAACTCAGGCCGAAACAATGTCATCCTTTTAAAAGAGACCCAAATCCTTAACACTGGAACCTTCACCTATCCTTGACTGGCAGATGTGTGGCTAACTATAAGGCGAAATAACCCCAAACGTTTCCATGTCTCGCCATAATTTTTCCCAAGAAAATGAAGTACCCTTTTGTAGAGGCCAATAAGATGTCGATTAATTGAACTGGACAGTGAACAGATCAAGGCTTTTAGAACACAGATTTGCATTTGGTACAGCTCTGAGCTAAGGTATATTTATCAAGGCAGCACTGACAAGGAAGTCAAGGCGAAGGCGGTTTTCTACCATTGTAGACAGTCTTATATTTTACATTCCCTCTCTAACCGCAGTGTGGAAGTACTTGACTTCCCGAACCCGTATATAAACCCAGACGTAGTCTCTCCCACTTACTGCACTGATGACCGCGTCATTGCATAATGCATAGTTGGAAGAGGCCCACGGTGTACTGTCCACTCCAAGCGTCGCTACAATATGGAACATTTTCTTCAGCAGAAGAAATCGCCCCAAACTAGTAGTTAATTATTTTTATCTAATTTTTAGTGTTAAGTTAAAGGTTCAGACAATCTCGTTAATTTATTTACTATGGTGCCGCTACAGTTCGATATGAACCCGGACCTTTACTACAAAGCCTCTCCAGTAAACCAAAGCTAACATGCCCTCAATTGTGAACTTTAGGTTGGGTTGGGTTAGGTTGGAGAGAGTTTTGGGAAAAAAGAGACCAACCCCCTTAGGCCTGTTGGTTCGTTGTAATACCACGTCTATCTGTGATCCTTCAACTCAAGAAACGATTTAAAGCTTTTGACAAAGCGTAGCAGACTTTGTTTTTGCTTCGATCATTTAAGTCGCTGTAGAAGAAAGCTCCTAACTGGAGTTTCCTTTTTTGGGAGAGAGCTGGACATGTACAAAGACGATGGGGGATTGTCTTCTCCTCCTCATCGTCCATGCACCTTCTAAATAAGTCCTTTGTAGACATGCAAAGCCTTCATGCATGTTTACCTAAGAGGCAGTACCTAGTACTGACACCTGTGATGTTTCCTGTTTAAAAGGATCAAACTCTTAGAACGATTCAGATCCAGTTTTGGACAGATTTGTTTGGTTGCTATACATCTTGATCCGCCCGTCCACCTAAGGAGTGTTCTTGTATACCGATGTTACCTTCTTAAGGTAGAATGGGTAGTGGTTCAAATTTTGGCAAGTTCGTTGGCCCAACAATTCCCAGGGATGTCCCTTTGTCCCGGCATCCAGCAAAGGCGAATATTGAACAGCTTTGCTATCGCCAGGAGAGATGATCGGCAGTCTACAACTGTCTTTGATTTAAAATAACAGGAGTCCAATGATTTGATGGCTGCCTGACTGTCGGAAAAGATGCGGATATCCACTAGAGATATTACGTGTTTCTTCAGCCAGGACAGGGCCTTCTTAATTGTCATGATATCCGCCTGAAACACAGTGAAAAGGAAGGTGGAAGGAGAGGCTTAGGTTAAAAATCCCTTACTACTGTCCACTGTGGCGTTCTGTCAGATTCTTCAATGTCGTGCGTCCCTTCTTGTTGACTCATACTTATCTATACTTAGTTCTGCCGATATTTTTCACCAAACCCATTTTGGGTGCTTCTCTTTCAATACTAGCAAACGCACCAGTAACAGCCAGATGTGGACTACCAATTATGTCGACATTATCGGCCTAAGCTTGTAGCTGTACAAACTTTTAAGAAATTGTCGGCCCGGTGTTCGCTTATGAGATCAGCACTCCGACTTCGATTAAGCAAAACTAGCGTTCTCGTCATTCTGCATAGACGAACCAGCTGGAGTACAACATCTCAATATCTTCGATCACACGCTTCTCATCCCCTTCTTTTTTCATTTGAAGAAGTCAACGTCCTTCTCGCCTCTTCCGCTTGTTTAGTTCACGAGCTGCAGCTGTTATTTCGCTGCTAGCCGGCAACACAGCACATTAGTTGAGGCATTTCTGATGGCCCGTTGGCAGCGATGCTGGCGGTATAGGGCTTGTTGAGAGATTTCCGTTTAAGCATGCGGCGAGAATTCGCTCGGTCTCTGGCAATTTCAGCTTTTCTATATTTTATCTTCTCACAGTAGTTCTTCTTTGTTGTGGCGCTTGGGGAATCCACATACGCACCTTGGCTGGAACAAGGTGGTAATCCAAGTCAATGTTGACCACTTGGAATTTTCGAACGGCCGGATTATTCCAGGCATGCCTTACGTCTATCGCATATGATTTCGATTTCCATGACCCACGAAGCGGAATGTCCTTCGTATATATTGAAATGAGAGAACCACATGCTCTCTATAGAAATATATCATCCCGCCGCAAAGTCAGTAAGCCTAAGTCCGTGGCCACACGTGGTGTCGTATAGGCTATGTCTACCAACTGTCACCTACTAACATTCAAACGTCATACTCTGGACATAGCCCATACGCCTTGTCGAGGAGCTCGTAAAAATAATCTTTGTTGGCGTCGTCCTTGTCTTCCGTAGACATAGGATTATGTCGTAAATTGAGCCCTGTTGTGGGTTATGACAAGATGTTCCCTGACTTGTCGGAAAGTCAAGACGTCTTACCTGCCGCTCATGGCTAAAATGCATCCGAATCAGCACAGATTATTTTCCCTATAGCAGTAACCATAGTAAATATCGAAATTTTTCACCCTTCAGCTCACTCCATCTCACTTCCTGGATGGCAGTTGAATCTGAATGCGTAGCAGTCAAGGGCCTATGCTAATTGCTCCGCTTCACGTGGCCTGTGCCTCTCGACATTTTCCATCTTCAGTCAGAAATGACTGAAACTATTCACAGATAGTGGAACTACAGTATAGTCTGCTGGTAAATTAAGACAAATACTATCTGAACTATGCCATCAGCAATCTTTAGAAAAGACCAAGAAATTGCAAAATACTCGTATGTATAGAAATAAACAAATTAGTGTAATGAACAGTCATAAAGTTCGTGGCTCTAACTACCACTTCTCTGTTTAACTTTTACAACTATTCGTATAATTCTTTTGGCTCAGTAACAATGCGAGTCTGTCCACAAAATTCACTCAATTACAGTGAAACTCTAATAAAATCCAAATTGAAGAAAGTCCATTTAGAGTAACATGACCGCACATATTCGTACCCATCATCCATCCCACTATACCTACCACCAACCGACGAACTTTAACTTTCGAATATCTAAGCAAATAAAAACCGTCAACCCTAATTTGACTGACACTCTCGCTCATTTAGAGCTTCACTCATAAACTTAATTTTCCAACATAAAACCTAGACGTCAACTGCTACCAGTTAATGCCACACGCCTGCCATTACAAATTATACCAACAGATACAGGAGAGAACTCATTTTATTCTCCACCATAAACCAGGACAAAGCTTCACTTGGGTTGGGTTCGCTTCCCCAACAATACGAATACGAATACACGAAAAATTCTCACAAAAATAACCCACAAAGAGGTACAATGAAAGAGTATGAGTATGAATACGAGTACGTGTTCGTAAATCATTATCCTTTCTGAGAGAAATATTTCCTCCGACCAGGACCCCATTACCTGGTTACTGTAGACCTTAAACACCTGAAGATCCTGCTGACGACTTTGGCGAACCGAAAAAGGACCCAACAAAACCATGGAAAGAAAAAAATGAAAAAAAAAACACTCGAACGCATTATCATCGGTGGCGTATGAGTAATATCCTTCGCATTCACGTTTTCACGTTTCATCAATTTTACGAGCAATCCTTCATAGAAAACATTTTGTAGCTGTAACAACAAATCCTCCCTTTAATGTCGTAAATGTCACGTAAATACGATCCAGGTGAATCCCTAAAAGTACGAGTATCTATGATGTTGGTTGGTATCCGTAGTCTCCTAACTTCATACTGTTCGTACTCTCACGCACGCTAGTCGTAAAGATTTTGGGCGCCACAAGGAGGAGGGTTTTTCTACCTACAAATGCCATTTTCTTCTCGTAAAGTATCCCCCCGACTGGAGGCAGCTTTCGCCCTCACATCGTAAAACCTCGATAAGAAGGGTTCACAATGACACTCCAGAGGACAATGTCATGGTGGCAATTTTGTTCATTGTCGTTGCCGGAGTCGTCCTGTAGTTACGAGTATGTTGTTGTTACTTTAGCTCTGGTTGTCATTGCCATGGTATCGTTGTCATAAAACTTAAGATCTTATAAGAATCAGGACCACTTCTAAGCAAACAGCATCCCTTTTGGCAACCAACCAACCAAACAACCACCTGTGGTGGTGGTTACATTTTGTCTCGTGTATGTTTGTGCCACCATAAGGACCAATAGTTGTTCACGTAGGAGACATAAAAATCTTAAAATTCATCGTTATAGTGGCCCCAAGATGATGATGCTGATGATGATAGTACTGTAGTTCAGGTTTGGGGGTAACACGATGTACTATACGGTTACCTTATATGGATTTCGTACAGATACACGGAATCTTGGTTTAACTTTGCAAAACACATGGTGCTCCCGAGAGATACAACTGTGGTGGCGGTTATCTTTTTGTTTTTGTTCCAGACGTGAAGTCAATCCAATTGTCCTCCCCCTACCCCTCCACATAGTGCCCGGTTCATTTTATTACTTTTTAACTGGTGTTGCCAATTGTAAATGAGATGGTGTATCCGTGTTGCAGATTGTGTAGATCTCATTAGTGAATCGAGGTCGTAAAAGGATGCGGAATTTAATTTCAAGAGATTTTTTCTAAACGTGGTCTCCTTTGAATTTATCTAGATACTTTTCATTTTATTTTTTATTTTTTTTTATTTTTGTTGGTTTCCTGTCGGGCGCCATTCTTTGTAAATAGTTCGCAACAACGCTTCTGTAGGAGGCGAGCGCCTTTTTACCACTTCTAGGTGGGAAAAGTAGCAGTGCTCAAAGTCAAAATGCATTTCCCAGTGGAATTGGTCGTTTGGGTTTTTGATTGCTCAAGTCAGAGAGAGAGAGAGTAAAGAAGAAATGAAAACGGAACCGGCAAGTGGTTGAGTCTTTTAGAAATGAACAGAAAACGAGCGAGGAATGCTCGTTTAATTGAAATTTTCGGAGCACATTGACCCGGTGTTTTGAAGGAAACAAAAACGAGAAGAACAACCTGGTTTAGGTTAAGTGGCTATGAGTTCTGGGAAAGTGGTTTCATTTGAAAATAAAGTTGGTTCACGGGACTATAAATTTGATGAATTCTTGCAGAATTCTTCTTTTTTACTCGAATGAAGTGCGATTTGAAAGCCAGGAATTGGCAAAGGAGTTGAACCGGAGAAAACCCTTTACACGAGCACTCTTCATCAATATCAAATGATAAGATGACTGTTATATACATTTAACAAGGTCTACTGGCGTTGAACCGTCACTCCTTGTACCATAATCTGAATAAATGAATGAAGGCTGATGATTTGTCACTGTATACATTTACGTATCCGTAGATGACGACACAAATAAAAAGAAATCAGGGTTTCGTTCAGTTTAACTGACTCACTCGAAGGATTTAAAAAGAAACTCTGCCCTTCGCCAAATGAAAATGAATACAGCGTCCTTTCCCTAAGACTAATGAAAGGAAGATTTTATGTTGGAAGCACTGAGTAGGTCACATTGAGAACGTCAGAACTTATTGCCCAAAGCGGATATAGCATGGATAAGACGTTCTGAAATCACACGGCAAGCGACTTTAAGTCTCGTATCGCCTACGCTTTGCATACTCGGGTGCGTCATTTGAAGCTTGGTATAAGCAGCAGTGAAGCATTTTCATGACAGCTTGTTCTACCAAATAACGGATGATAAGCCTTATCAAAGCCATGCAGATTCAAAGGATCCTTCTGCGTGAGAAGCCTCATATCTTATTAAAACTTGCTTAATGCTGACAAAAAAACACTGTGCCGCTGGCAGCCCGGCATTATTTTGTCACATCTTAGCGGGACCTACGGTTTATCGCCGAGTCCGAACGGCACTCTTTAGAAGCTTTTTCGTAGCCAATTTCTTACTTTCGGGAGTGTGCATTGCCCACCGAAAGGGTGATGGCGATTTGAAAAATTGTTGGTTACCCAGCCAGGAATCGAACCCATACTCTCTGCGTCATATTCTAATGAGCTAACTATCGCGCCATCGCCGTGACACATTTATTATGAACGATGACGCAAACATTAATTTCTTCGAAGAAAAGCACTAAACGAACACTAGTCTTTAAGCACCAGATGAGTCGTACCAGACAGTATCCTTCTCCTCATAAAGAGTAAACCCTAGTCTCAGGAGGATTGAACACTAATTTCTTGAGCTGGCTGCACTTTAAAGCAGGTACAGATACATCATTTGCATATGCCTTAGCATAGGTGTCTGCATTATTGAGAGTGTTAAGCAGTGAGTCGCCCAACATTGACTATACTATAGCATTGGATACAGGGTATTTCCTTATGTGCAACCACAGTTTACTCTTCTCATCACATATTGGCCGCGATTAGGGTCATCTTCTTTGGCATTGATCTTATTGACAAACCCTGCAAAGCAGACTTGCTCAAGCATTCTAGAATGTGCTGAATGAATCACTCTAATCCAGGAATTCCATTTTTCGTATCCCACCAAACATTTTCTGGTTTAGCTAGCTCCCACAGTTAATTGATACAGCGTTTGCACTCAAGATCTTTCAGAGTGTTTTCATTGTCAGTCTTTTGAATTCGAAGACCCGCCGGGGCTTTCTTTAAGGTGGATTATCTGCCGACATACAAGTTCCAAACACCCGAACTGCAACTTTTGCTAGTTGCAGCATTGGTTTCAGCTCAATCTTGTGGCTTTTCCCCACCAGAGATGTTGCTCAGCATGGATTTCGTTGCATCAACCGACCTCTGTTCACCAAGACTACTACCTTGGCTGGTCGTAGCACCAGCCCTGTCCAGTTTTATTTTTGTTGATGGGCTTGACCGCTTCATTCAAATTCCTTCCACTGGAACTATAGTCTTTGTTGGTTATCGAACTAGTTTCTTTCGCCAGTCTTGATTGGAACGCCCGGGTCCTGGTCCTATTCGGGACAAAAGATTTGGTCGCAGTTACAGTTCCGAAAAGTCGATCAATATCATTCGGGTTCACCTCCGCTTCTTTGCATGCGTTTGTCCCACTTTTTCTTTCCCCTCTAACTGCCACTTAAATGATTGTCTTTTAGAGTGTGCCTCTTCTAGATTTCGTCCGACCTTTTTGGTGTCCCGAGACAAGCCGTCAAAAAGCAGCACTCTCATGAAGTACTTGTCTACTACCAGCCCAATCTGCCAAACGTTTCGTAAAAAGAGCCGGAGGAGGAGGATTAGCGCCTTAATCGACAGGATTTTATTTAAGTATGTAAGTTGGGGACTTCTGTTAACGATTTCACGACAAGTTTACATGTCTTTGGTGCTTAGTTCAATGTTGCACTTGGGTTCCTTCTAGAATTTTAGGATCTTTGAAACTTAAGCCTACCTGCAACGACAGAGCAGCCAAAGAGAGGTAATTTTAACTATTTACCAGTTCTTGCATAGCAGTGAAGATTCTCGGGTATATAGTATGCTTTCACGTACCACTAAATTTTTTCCATTAGCACTTATTTGACCTGAAACCACATGAAAAGAAGCAACTGCGTATTTGATGCCCTCATCCGTAACTCCAGCCATTGATAAATGCCACCATGGAGTTGGATAACTCTGCTTAATTGCAACTTCAATATCGGAGCCCGGTTCTGATGAAATAACCTATGAAGAGAGTCTCCAGTAAAAGTTTCTGATTTCGACTCAATATAGGGGCCGTCAGATGTCCTTAGCATCGTCAGTCACATAAACTAGACATATGAGTTCAAGACATTTAGTGATGGTACAGTTTAAGTTCCGAATAGCTACCTTATGTTTCATTCTGTGATTTTCTATGCCATTGAGGTACTTGCCAAGCTTCTACTTAGCGCATGTCCAATTCGCTTTTCTCAGAAACATCTGATGATGAACCTACGGTCTGACATAGAAGCCATCAATGGTACTGTCAAAGTACCTGTTGGATAGTATTAAGTCCATGAAATAATTGGCACTCACGTTTTAATTGTTTCTGCTCTAAAATGTATTCCTAACGATGATTATCGTTATATGTGGCAAGTCTCATAATCTCTCCACACCCATTCCAATGTACAGAATTTCTGAGCTCTACCTTACATCGATAGTAAGTGAATCTAAATAACTAGATCCACATTACGCTTCTATGAAACGCTGAACCCCAAATATGGTTGCTCAAAACAGTTGTTCGATCAATCGCCTAATAAATATCGTTACCGTTTCAGTTTTCTGTGATGCTTCGTTATTTTGGAAATTCTGTTAAGTGTCCTTAAAATTTTTTTTATTGGAGACGAAAATCACTCGGTTCCTGAATACGATACATATGCAAAAGTTTGGCTCCCGTTTCACTTTTTCATTACAATTTGTTACAATTCGCCTCTTTGTAATGAATTGCATGGAGTCACCTCTGTTTCCATTTGGTAGCCCCTGCAACGCATCACTTTTCACTTGTCTGTTTCCAAGACAACGAGCCGTCTCCACTTTTTTTTACTGTTGGTGATTATCAACAGCTTTTCTCATCTAAATGCCACATGCCGTAGATCTCGAAAAGTTAACTTCAACGTCACCTGTAAAAATCTTAAAATCCTGTTTGCAATTGTTTTCCAAAGTCTCTGTTGCCGTTTCTTTAACCAATACCACCATCAAAGCTACCGACGACGGTGTAATTATTTTCCATTCAAGTGCAACGACGCGCACTTTACTCGTAAAAACGAAGAGTCCTTGACATTCAATGCTAATAAATCACGAATCCCTTTCCGCTAAATGAAGTTTGAAGTTACCGTCGTCAGGCATCTGCACTACACAATTCCGTTTCCGAATCTCTTAAAAAAAGGACCAAGTAACAAAAAACAAAAATAAACACACACATACACGTAGTCGTACTCTTACTCGTTCTCGTACAACCAGGAAATGCCGACATTTTATTGTTTTGCAAGTTGCAGCTTGCAGTGAAAGTTGAAAAGGGTTTTCCGGTTCTTCGGTTTTGGTATGGCATTCCTGGGAACAATTTTTGGAAGCCTTTTGGTCTCCTTTGGGGTGCCTCCTAGAAAATATATAAATCTTTGATTTCATTTGGGAAAACAATAACAAGGATTCCAAGGAATTTGCCGAAATACCACGTAATAAATATTTTATGACGAATGTCAGTTATAGTTGGGTACTTGGAAAGTGAACCGTTTCGTTTTGTGCAGCCAATTTAGCTGATAAGTTATATTTCATAATGGTTTTCCAGGGAATGGGGCTAGAGTGGCACAGTCAAGTAGTCTGACAGCTTTAATGTTGTGTCAAGTCCCGCTTTTTAAGATTTATTACACTGTGCTTGTGTTCCTTAAAAGTAGGAAATATCTTTTGAGTCACATTATTGCACAATCAAGGAAGAGTGTAATATGGTCGAGAAGTATTTTCTCAAGTCATTAGTCAATGGTTTGCTAACCAGTCTACAGTACCTGGTCAGTTTTACTTCTCATTTTTGGGTAGTTGTCCATAAGCTTTACTGATTTGGGTGGATATTAATCCAGAGTTAGTGAACGAAAGGATCGAAGAACTTAAGGACGAATACTCTGGTGGTCCAGGCGGGTTGCCAGCCAAGTTTTTGGACTGATCTGTGAATAACTATCCTCTTTAGAACACCAGTATCTAAGCCCATAAAAGCAACTTCTGGCGTACCTCAAGGAAACCATCTCGGTCCTCTATTATTCGTCATGACAATTTACGATGTTGACTGTTTTATTCTTAATTCGTAGAAGATGGCATCAAAAACCTTTAGACACATTTCGTCGCTCCACTGTTTTCCACTGCAAAAGGATGGTACATATGTGTTCCACTTGGTCCCAGAAAAATTTAATCGCGCTTTAATTGATAATAAATCTGTTCTCATAGTAACAGAAACACTAGATATATGTGCGATCTGTGAGAGCTTTCGTTCCCACATGATCATCCTACTCAATTGAGGAAGTTGTATAGATTTTCCCCAAGACTTGCCATAGTGTGAATATTTGGTCGATGGTGGGCTTTCCTAGCCTGAAGCCACACTGATATGGACCTATCAGATTGTTGACGAACGGTTCAGGCGTTCACACAATACGGCAAATAAGATCCTGTATGCGATGTTAGGAAGACGGATGACAGATGCCCTTAAAGTTGTCGCAGTTCAAAAAGTCCCTTTCTTGAGAATCGTTCCATTCATCGGGTATATTTTACAAATTAGTTGGTACAGGCTTCTAACCAAGTCATTAACAGCCTCTTTGAAGAGCGTGGCAGTCAGGTCGTCCGCTCCGGTGTTTGTCTCTCCTTTTCTACTCATAAAGCTCGTGACCAATACTAGTCCCTCTATGTAGCTGCGCTGCAAGTGCTTTCCTGCATTCATCATTAAACCTGAGGTTCCTTACAGTGCTAGCTTGTCTTTGACCTGTTCGGGATAGGTTTTGACTCCTCGGAACGTTCGCACATCCATAACGCGGGATAAGTGTCTTGCGTCGCTCGCTCTTTGATTAATCAGGTATTCTCCAAGTTCCCCTGTGAATATCGAAATGTGGGAACCGCATGCTAGCTACGACAATGATTCGTCCCGTTTCAAAGTCGATTAGCCCGAATCCAATTTCGGAGGTGGTGTCGTGCAGGCGTACCTTCTGACAGTACTACTAAAGATGCACTCTCTTCCAAGTGTTGCATTAATTGTGCTCCGCGAGTTTATTGTCATACCTAGCGCATTGCTCTAAGGTCTTGTTCATGAGCTCATAGAAGCTATCTTTATTTTCGACATCTTTCTCCTGTCTGGGGGCGTGGGCCCCTGCCCTATTATCAAGGCTTCTTACAGCGGGGGTAGAGTAAAACTGGACTCATTATAAACATCATCAGACCTTTCACCACTGATGGTTGTTATGATTTGTCCAGTTACAAACTGCCGGTCATAGGTCTTGTTGAGTGGCACCGGTAGTCCATACCAGGACTTAAAACACGATACCGTTGGTGTTAGGTGTCCCCCGGATCTCGGTCCGGGCCTAACTTGTTGAGGTAGGCCTCCTCGTGGAGCGTCACCGTGGCTGTGGTTTAAACCTAAGACGCTCGGCTAGGGTTCAATAAGAGTTGCTATAAGGGCTGGGTACGAAGACCCTAAGATCAGCAAGAGGTTTTAGGTAGGCCTCGACTCATACCAAGGGTGGAGCTGTGCCCTCAACACAGTTCCGCATTGGTATTACCCTTATGTAGCGAATACGCGATGGCAAGACGTATCCTTGCCCCCATAGACGTATGGACATCCCGTGAACTTAACTCTCCATGACACAATTGACGTTCTCTGGGGGGCGTGCGCGCATATAGAGCTAATATTGGAAAATTTAGCCTTGCTACAGATTGCTACAGGTGCGCGTTCACATGCCGGAACACAAGACTCTCGCCAAAGTCAGCCTAAAAACAAGAAATCCACATCCAAATATTCCTTGATTTTGCCGTCGATAACAATCGCCGTCGTAGGTATTGCAGTTTTATATCCTCTTCTTCTCCAACACATCCCATTGCATTACTTGAATGGCGGTAATGTCTGTTTTGCAGCAGACAAGGGCCTTCGCTTGTTATTTGGTTACACGTGGCCTGTTAAGGAACATTACATTCCAAGTGCAAATCCGAAGTTCGTTTCCTTAATTCGTTTGCATGGGTTGTCTACAGTAAATCCATCCGTATTCAGGGATTGTTGTTGCTTCGTTACTTTCATCTTTTTCCTTTGGCTGGGCAGCTACCCCTGCGATGCAACACCCAACCTGGAGGGCCAGTTCCATTTTTGGTACCCGCAGGACGCGGGTTCGGTTAGCTTCGGTTACGGGTTAGCGCTACATTGGTCTATAAAGGGCTCATCCCCCATCATCTCTCTTTCAAGACCCTGACTTAGTCTCCGCTAGGACTTAAATGATAAAAATCTTATATCGAGTATCAAGGCTATTATTAAGATTTAAATCTTAAAGATGAGTTGATGTATGCCTTCAACCCAGCCATCTCCTGATCGCCTTAAGTAGTTCGGCAGTAAGTCTATCCGGTTTTGTAGCAATATGCATAAGTTTGGCTTTTCCTTACTTGAGGACAGATGTGGACTTGGAAGTGCTTTCTATTTAAAGGCCTGCTAGAATGATTTTTGAATTTCGCTGCACAATACTGCAAGTCTCCGTCAATATTTTTCAGTTAAACTTAGTTCCAAATATTATTTTGGAGCAAAACATCTGCATCCTCGAACGTCTGGTTACTGGGGCCTTTTCTTCCTTCAGAGAAGCTAATATGCGTCCTTAAATTTCTGTTTAAAGGGCACATGATCCAATAAAGCCCTTGTGTGGAGCACCACTTCAAACACTTCAAAAAAGAATTGTTTTCTACATTTGATTTGTCGGAATCAATGGTGCGGAACCTCAGGCGTTAATAAAGATAATGAAGGCGTTGGCGAGAAATTTAAGGATACGGGAACGTGAATGGTTTGAAGCAATTACTGTCTATAATCTTAAAGTCCTCTCACAGAATTTCCCCTTTGTCAGGTCGTGTGTTACGTCCGTACACATAATTTAGCACGTAAGGATCCGAGTATACACTGGTCACTCAGAATGATTTGATACTTAGAATACCACTAGGATGGTGCCTTGTGTTTATAGCAACATGATCAGTTCGACCTACCGACTGTATGCTGACAGACTGCTCTGTTGTATTGAAGGCCCCTTCGTTGTACTGAATATTTCGCCGATATAGAAATGCTAAGCACTTTTTTTTCCGAAAAGTCTACCAGATACCTGATTTTTGAGCAGACATTTTTCTTAGCCCTTGTAAGAGTGGATTTCGTTGAACTTACCTCTACTGCAGGTTCCTTTATGAGTTTCCAAATTAAATTTCTCAAAGAATGTCCTTCTGTTCAAACGCATTCCGTCTTAGGCCTATCCTTTTTATAGCCACCCTTTTCTGGTCGTTTTAGTTCGATGTGAATCACTCCCCTCGCAACAATTAGATCTAAACAGCCCCACGCAGCCATACAAAGCAAAAGTAATAAAAAGAATTTAAACTAATTACGTCCGAGCTTAAAAGTCTCTCAGCTTTAGAACCCCAGTTATCTTCTCTCGAGTGGCACTCTTCCCCGGCGACGACAGACACCAAAAGACATTCAAATTAATTATGACATTATTGCCGCAACCTAATTAACTGCGCCTGGCCTTTAATTCATTCAATTCCAAGTGAATCTCACCCACTTATCCTTTTTTTTTTTGCTCCTCACTCTCTATTGCCTGCCCTCATCTTCAACTGAATCCCAAAGCCCATTCACTCTTTAAAGAAACCGTCGTTCGCCCTAGAGATGCCTCACATACTCTTTAACTTTAACTCCTCCACTGACCCTCGTTAAATATTTAATCCCAGTAAATAAAAGGGAAATAAAAATATTTTATAGACAGTGGAGAAAAGGAAAAGGATATTCCTATACTATAATGTTCCTATGCGCGCCATTCATGCGTTTTGTGTAAATAATTAAATCCTTAAGGGCTCCCCCAACTGACCTGCTCCAAATAGATAGACAATGTGAGACGGGCATATGCCTTCTTGGCGAATGTAGGGAACAAAGTCGAGTTACCCGGGGAGTGCAAATCGAATGGCGGAAGTCACCCTAACGAGAGTAGAAAATTGATTTTTTTATTCCTTCCATTCTTACCATCCACATCTCAACACCGTCATCACCACCACCCACTTCCGGTTTGGTCGTTTGTCCACACACAACTATAGAGAGGAAAGCAAATGAAAAACTTTTTTCCTTTCTCTGTTTTATTAGCAACACCACCAACAAGAACAACAATAACGGTCATAATGGCGCAACGCGCCAAAAAGGATATCTACTCGCATACTACCTTTTACTCGACTTTGACCATTTAAAACCGTTATAATTAAAAAAGTTTCCCAAAAACAAAAATGGGAAGCAAACATAAACCGAGGGTGTGGTGTTACCTATACATACATACCCATATAAACACATAAAGCAAGAGTCCTTGAGGGTTGATTTCGTCTTTCCTCACAATGCATGTGCAGTGGTGGAAGAGATGTTGACTATTATACAAGTACCATTCAGTTCGTGGGGTAAACAAAAAAAAATTGTTTGGCAAATGACTTCCTTCCCTTAGCTACATTGTGATGGCATGGCAACCCTTTTTTTTCCTTACCGCCATCTGAGGTCCTTTCTCTCTAACCAAAAAACCAACAAAAGACGTTACGTGGCAAATTTGGAATACAAAGAAAGTGCAAATGGGAAATGGTCACGTGAATAGTCGACATCGGAGGACTCGAGAGACCTAGGACAGCCTTGGTGATGAAAACTCTTTCAGCTCCTGGTCAAGACCAGGGTCGAACAACATGGTTCTAGTTTTTGTTTTTTTTTTTTTTTGTTCGTTTCGTGGATGACATTGCATGTCCGTTTGTATTAAATTAGGCGTCAATGGCACTGAAGGGGGCATAAACTTAATTTAAAGGCTCATCAGAGGCAATTAGCGGTGAATAGAAGTTGGGGCAAGCTTGTGGATTTCATATTTAGCCCCAACAATAGACGGCCTTTCTGGGGTTGTGATTGGAAATAAAGATTTGTGTTACGCGATTTGCATTGAATGGTTCCTTCGTCTTAATTTTTTTATTTTTTCCAAAGGCCTTTGGGGGGGTTTTATTGAATCCTGATTAAGATAGCTGACTGAATGGCATGACGATTAGCTATTGGGTAGCTGTTAAGGACGTTAATAGAATCATTTTTTCTGATTTTAATGGATTTTCGGGGGAAGTGACATCTAAATTTGGATATTTATTAATTAACGAAAGGAGGTGATAATTATTTTGGGTTATGACGTCAAATAGGCCATCAAAACAGAGTGAATGAGGTTGATTTGACGAAAAATTAGAAGTCGATTGTTTGGGAAGTTTGATTTGACCTATTGTGATACCTTCGACATACATTCATCCACGATGGATTTGATAAGGAACAGGGCTACGTCTTTGTGTGAACTAGTAGAAATTTCGCTTGCCCCTTTGTTAAAAATCCAGCTGATCGAGAGTACTAATGTTAAGGAAGGAATGTTAAGATTCTGGACAGACAGAATCCGAAAGACGAAATAACTATGTGGCAATACCAGAAAGCCAATCAAAGCGGTCTCAACATCTTCCCTATGAATATGATCACAACACTATTCCCTTAACGATGATATCCTGTATCTGATATCGAATGAAGAATATCAAAGCAGAAGAAGGATTGTTTGAGTATTGCTTCATTCAGCTTTCGAGCGAAAGGAAAAAATGTTTACTCGGTGTTGTTTATAGACCTAAAAGTCACATCGATCTCTCGCCACTCTACAGCTTTTTGGAAAACGATAGTGTGTGGCGATTTGAATTGCAACATACTGAATTCCGAAAACTCGGTTTCCTTAACTCAGTCCTTGAAAACTTTAGATTTAGATCTCCTTAACTCGTCTACACCAACACATTTTACCAGATCAAGCAGTACCCTTATTGATGTCTTTTTTGCAAGCAATAGTCAAAATAGTTTTCACAGCCAAGTCTCTGCTCCCACATTCTCGAAGCATGACCTGATTTTTGCTTCGTTTGTCCTTGGAATCAGTAAACAACAATTTAGGCAGTCTTTTAGAGGCTTTAGGAATCTTAAACCGGATTTGCTTGAACGTGACTTACAGGGTGTTAACTGGCAACCAATATTCTCAGAGGTTTCTCCTGACGTTCCGGAATTTTGTGAATTTTTCAAGATTTTGAGAAATCTAGTTTGTGCGCAAATCAAATCAAAATCAAAATCAAAATCAAGCAAACAAACTCTATGATTGATAACATCGATCCAAACCTGTTAAATAGTGACTTTGTTAAAATACCATTGACCCCAAGTGCTAGTACTCTAACTTTATCACCACCACAGGGTTCATTTGAATTTAGTAGAATTGAATAAGCTGATGTTGCAAGGGCCATTCTTAAAATAAAATCAAAAGCTGTTGGTTTTGATGGAATCCATCCCCATTTTATAAAAATTATTCTGCCGTACATTTTTCCAGCTCTAACACACATTTTCAATACTATAGTGACGACATCATCGTTTCCAGTATCTTGGAAAGCCGCAAAAATAGTCCCAGTGCTTAAAAAGAAAGCAATCAGTAACTCGCCTGCAGAGTACCGACTCATTGCAATCCTTTCGTATTTGTCAAAAGTCTTGGAAAAGTCTATTCACTTTCAAATGTCAGCTCATCTGCAACGTAACAACCTGCTCTATCCGCATCAATCTGGGTTCAGGCAATACCACAGCTGCACTTCAGCATTACTTAAGGTAGCGGATGATATACGGGTAGCAAGCGATAATGACCATTTCATTTTCATTTCTGGCACTTCTAGACTTCTCCAAGGCATTTGATACAGTCAATCACGGACTTCTCTTTAATAAACTTTGCACGTCTTTTGGATTCTCTTCCTCCGTGGCAAACCTTATTCGTTCTTACCTCTCGGGTCGCAAGTAAGCTGTTTTCTTAAGCAACTGCCAATCTACTTTTGCTGCAACTTCAGCGGGTGTTCCCCAAGGATACGAGTATATTTTGGGTCCACTTCTCTTCACAATCTTTATAAACGACCTTCCAACAGTCATTCAAAATTCATCGGCTCACATGTACGTAGATGATGTACAGCTGAAAAGTTCTCACCTGGTCTGAACAAAGTCTGAAGAAATTTTTCCTTATCGCGATACGCCATTGAACACTAGACTAATGTTGGCAAAGACGCTACTTCTTCCACTTACATATATCTAATAGTTGTGAAGTTTTTTGTTGCAACGGGGCACTTATTAATCGTAGTCTCCAGGTTGCATTCAACAATGTTACTCGTTACGTTTATGGACTTAAGCGTTTTGACCATGTTTCCGCCTATGCTAAAAATATTCTTGGCTGCTCACTAGACAAGTATCTAGACTTTTGTGCAGTCAAGTATTTACACAAGATCTTAACCACCAAATAGCCTCAATATTTATATGAAAAATTACGCTTCTCACAATTTCATCGCTCCTTGAGCTTGATTCTGCCCCGTGTTACATATCAGGTCTCGCAACACCAGTTTTTTGTGCATGCCATTCGTCTCTGGAATGCCCTCCCTCTAAGCGTCAGAAGGCTCTATAACGCGAACAGTTTTGGTGATATTCTCTTTCGGCACAATGCAGGTAACACATAAATACAGAAAATACCATTTTGAGTAAATTATTTGCATTTTAATTTAATTTTTTTTCTTTTTCTCTTTGTCGCTGTTTGTTTAACGAATGTTAGGTTAGTTAAAATTAAAATATAATGCAGCATAGTAATGTTTATCTATTTTAAACTTCCACATTCATATACCATATCGCATTTATTACTTATAGATGATATAAAGTCTACTACGCCCCCACATAGGAGAAAGGTGACGACACCAAAGATACCTGCTTCTATGAGCTCTTGAACAAGACCTACGAGCAATGCCCTAGCTATGGCAGATGTGTCATATGTTTTTTGTGAACCCCTGTCGTGGAGACTTAAGTTCACGGGATGTCCATACATCTATGGGGGTAAGAATACGCCTTACCGTCGCTTATTCGCTACATTAGGATAATACCAATGCAGAATTGTGTTGGGGGCACAGCTCCACACTTGGTATGAGTCGAGGCCTACCTAAAACCTCATACCGATCAAGGCCACCCTCCCTGCGTTTTAGGTTTAAACCACAACCACTGTGATGCTCCCACGAGGGGACCTACCTCAACAAGTTAGGCCCGGACCGAAATCCGGGTTCACCTAACTCCCACGGTTCCGTGTTTTAAGTCCTGGTATGGACTTCTGGTGGTCTTGCCACTCAACAAGTCCTATGACCGACGGCTTGTAGCTGCACAAATCATAGCAACCATCAGTGGCGTGAAGGTCTGATGATGTTTATGATAAGTCCAGTTTTGCTCTACCCCCGCTTTTTACTAGACAACTTGACATTGATGAAGGAAGCCTTCATCCTTGATCGTCCTCGACGATTTTAATGCTAAGCTAGGACGAGAGGGATTTTTCGGTAGTACTGTCGGAATGTACTGCACAACACCGCCTTTGATAACACGGATTCAGGCCAATTAACTTTGAGGCGGAGCGAAAGTGGTTGCTAGCACGCGTTTGGATACACACACAAATCGCACTGATTAATTATTTTATTTTGCTTGAAGTGGACTGTAATTATAAAACTATTGCTCAACTAAAGATAGATCCGCACTGTTTATATAGGCAACGATGTTACCCTCGATGACAGAGTCCTTGATGTTCCACTATTCGGTCGCAACCACCGCTATTCGAATGATGGCATCTGCTCCTGTTGACAAAGGGATCGTATGCGCATTACTCTATTTCTCGGTCGCAACCACCGCTATTCGAACGACGACATTTTCCATCGTCAGAGATGTTGAGTTTCGACTCGATCGTCGGCGCCGTCGATGATGATGTTGGAAAAGATCGATATGGTTGTTGTTGCGCTCGTGCCCAAAGACATCTGCTGGTCGAATGATGATTTCTTTGAGGCTCCGTTGCTCTGCTCGTATTTTCGATGTGCAAGTAGGTATTTTGCTGCACATGGTGGCCCACTATATGGTTTTGAAATTCATATTACTCCGTTGACGTTGACGTGTCTCGTGCTTCCCATATCTCCATATTCGCAAGGGGACTTGAAGATCTCCTGAACAATCCACCGTCAACCAGTTTGACCACATTACGATCGACACAAGACGCTATGGATATCTCTGAATAATCCGAGATATGAACACCGATATGAACCATTACCTTGTTGTATCCAAGGTACGGTTGCCGATATTCCAAACAGCGCAAAGACAAGATAATGCTGTGAGGAATACCGATGTCAGACGCAACAGATCGCCAAGTCCTTTCCCGATCGAGTCTCCTTAAACCTCTTAAGAGGTCCCTTGCCGCAAGCATGAAGCATCGAAGACCAGTGGCAATGCTGCCAAAAAGCCATTTGAGATGCCGCTACTGATTTGGAGGAGGTTTAGAACTACTCACAAGCTCTATGAGCTACACCGGCTTCTTAGGAGGAAAAAGAAGGAGCATGAGAAGCGCGCGGTCGAGGATATTGACAGATGCTAGTTCAGGAATGAGATTCGGATGTTTTGCCGAAAAGGTTCGATGACGAACCAAATACCGCTGACAGTCAGAAGAGCCGCAGGAGGGGACGACCTAACTGCCGAGGTTTTCAAAGCGGCAAGCGATGACTTGGTAAAGATGGTGTATACTCCTAACGTCCACCATCGGAAAACATTCACACTTGGAGGATTGCCATGGGCTCCAGCTCGATATGCATCACCTATTCAAGGCAGCTTATAGCAGCTTATGACAGCATCTAAAGAGCATCTTATCAAATTCGTCCGTCTGTGCTTAAATGACGATGTGGAAGGTACGCTGCTTCATTAATTTCTCAATGATTCCTTTAATCTCACACGATTTCTTCAACATCAATCTCGACCAAATAGTGCAAGACTCACGCGCCAACACAAATCTTTTAAAATTCCATCCAATTACTCGCATATGCCATTGGTATTGACATAATAGGAAGGAAACAATATGATGTCAGGGGCGTTTTCGCGAGCATTGAGACGGATTAAGCGGTCAACGAGGGCTAGACCATGTACGTGCTGTCAAGCTAAGAAAACACCCAACACCGACGTTGCGGAAAAAATGTTATTCTCGACAAATATAACTTTGAGCTAGTTAAGGACTAGGCTCAGCTATCAATTCAAACAACGGCACCAGCGCTAACTCTTGCCAATCGCTGCTACTTTCGGTTAAGAAGGCAATTGACCAGCATTAGACTAATACTTCCAGTCCAGCTCTGTGGCGCAGATCTAAAGACAGTATCAAAAATGGATAAGGGTGCTCCTAACTGTTTCAGTCTCGTCTGTTTAGACGGTGAATCGACGAGTAAATACAACGAAACCCGTATAGACGTCCAGCGACATTGACTCAACCGGAATAGTGAAGCTCCAATGAGTAAGATGGTTGGGTCATGTAGAGTGGATGAACACCAACACTTCGATCAAAAAATAGTCTTCGAATCCACTCCAGAAGGACACCGCAGTAGAGGACGACCGAACCACAGATGGCGGCTGCCAGCGAAAAGGGACCTCTGCCACCTTAACGTGCGAAACTGGAGACAGCTAACGTGAAATCGAACTATCTGAAGGCCCTTGTTGGCTGAGGCGCAGGTCCACCCCGGGCTGTAGCGCCAACCAAAGTATGTAAGCAAATCTCGTCATTAATAAGTCCGTCCTCATACTAGGCTTTTCATTGTTTTGCTCAGCCGGGTATTTGTATATTCACTGCCAGAATCTTCTGCCATTGACGGGCAGAAAACAGTAGCTTGGCAACTGTGTTCAGCTGCAAATTTGTCTAAGCACCGTAAGAAGTCCTACAAACTTCGTATTTCTATGCTGGTTTATGTCCAAACATGTAAAACCTCAATGGATAAATCTAGTATCCGACAGCTACCGCAAAGAGATAATATTAGCACCATTGAGCAGAAATCATAGTTAAACCACCAGGTATCAACAGGCTGACAGCGACTTTACAGACAGCTGCTTTTCAGTTGCTCACATTGAGTGCGTGAATACCATGTGGTATTACAAAGGCCTTCTCTGGTCTGAATTCAGATCACGTGTGGATGCTTCGCCCATATTTTAACACCATTTCGAAGTTGAATGACAATATCCGCGATTTAATGTTAACGATATTCACATTGTCCCAGTTTCCTACCAATATCTGCTCTCAATCTTTACTAGATTATACCTTGAACAAGGCGGGAAGAACTCTAGCCTTCTCTAAGTTTCAAATCCAATCAGGTAGTCTTCTTCGGCAGCTTCTTTCTCACTTAACATTCTACTCAATTCCTAGGTCTTACTTGACTTACTTTCCTTACGAGATCTGATTTATTACTTCCGCATGTTTGCTACAGTCAGGACGACGTATGGATTTGCAATATCTCGATGGACTTATCGAAAGGTTTTGCACTTTACCCTGTGTTTCTAGTATATCTGAGCATCGCCCCAAATGTCGTTGTATCTTATGCGCTTTAATGAAGTTCCTCTTACTATTAGGCGGATAGTGCTCTTGCCTACAAAGTTGATAGGACCTTGGCTAGAATAGTGATTTCTCATCATAAAGTAAGCTCATGCCTATCAGGAGTATGATGCTGTTTCTATTCGATGAAGCCTGAAATTACCTTCCTGCTACACAGCACTTTAAGTCTATTTAAAGCATTTACTCGGTTCTCTTGTGAACAAACAATGAACAACACATCGTTGGCCATATGGAACGCCCTCTCTACAAAGCCCAATTGCTTAACCATGTCGTATTATTTTCTAAGTGTTTACGCCACTTAAGAGCAATAAAACATAATCACACATAATCCCTGGCATTATCAAAAAGTCATAAATCGCAGCTAGTACTCACGAAAACCAACAGCCAGTCTGCCCGTCTAATAAACACCCAATGTGCACTTCATATCGTTCTCCACCTCCAACACGAGCCCCAAGGAGCAGTACGAGTAACACTTCAAGAGTTAGTTACCATCACCATGGTTTATGACTTTAATAAACGCAACACCTGTGACCTTATTATTTATCAGAGGAGCTCCAACCAGAGCTCCTGAACACCAGAATACCAGAGTGGTATTGGAATACCACAAAGCTTCCTCTGGCAGTTGGAAAATATTTTACGACCCCTGCAGGTGGTGGTGAGCTTGTGCACTATGAAATGGAATGTGACACTAACTTCACTTTGGACACGGTTGAATTTTGTATGGAAGCTGTATCTAGGATGCGAAAGTTCTTAATGAGAATATCAATCTCCGATTCTGAGCACACAGTCCAATCGAGAACTTCAAACTCATTAGCAGGCAAGACAAACAAAGGGCCTCCTAATAACGAGGGATATTCTTTCTATCGAACTCCAACAATGACTACGACTGCGACTGCGACTCCTACTCCGACTACCCTCAACCCGACACATAACCATTGAAAAGGAAAGAAGACTTTGGGAAACTTTTTTCGACAACTTCTAGCATGTGTAGACGGTTCTCAAGAACAAATAAGCTGCGACATATCGAAAAGGAGTACACGAATAGAAAAAAAAACTACAAAAACTGAAACAACATTTCCTTTGTCAACTTAAAGCTCCTCGAAATAGAAAAACATTCGACACGAGGCAGTCATCCTGAAGATGCCTAATCACAGAGGTCCTTCTGAATGCACATCACGTCCGAGACATCCCAAATGGAGTTCTCAAGTGGAAAAAGCCCCAACAACAACGATGAACACAAAACGAATCGAATTGAATCGAGAGATGAAATCTAAACGTAAGAATGCTACTGATTGCCGCCACTATACTCGTAGAGTTAAAGGGTAGAGGGTTTGTTGCTGCAGTTAAGGGTTGAAATCAGCTTAAATCGATTGAACTTTAAATGTTCCTCATTTCTCTGGTTTGGTCCCTTTGAATTTTTGGGGGAAAATTCCAATGCTAATGCACCTTATCATCATCATCTCCCCGGAGAAATGAACATCCTTACTTACACATAGACATGGGGAGGGGGGGTTCGTTTTCTATTGTTCATCATTGTGGAGGGGAATTGTTTGCCAAATAATTAATTAGCAGTTAAGTGACATTTCTTGTCACAAAAGTCAATCAGCAAAAGTTCAGTGTTTCATCCCCTCACCTTTGGGGGTTGTTACTGGAAAATTTCTCTTTGACTAATGCACCGACATTCGCACGGTTTCAATCGGCAGCCCTAGGTGTTGACTGCAGGGTGGAACTTGTTTGTGTATTGGTATACATTCTGTGCCATGTGGGAGCAGCTAACATCATCCCCCGTACTGGAACGGGGAGAATGCATAAGTGAAAAAGCTAATATTGAATTTTCTTTGCCATAGCCATTGGGGATTCACAGTGACACTTGAAGTTGAAATGCATTTACATCTAGGTGCAGGCACAGGCACAGGCACATTAGTAGCACTCGACTCTGGAGTATGACATGTGCTACTATGCACTTTAGAAGCCAACACTGTTCAAGAGTCATCTAAAGGTGTTTCTGTGTTTGTGTGATGGTCGTCGAGTCGAGTCTGAAACGATACCAAAGTGGTTTAATCGGTGTCAAAAGTGGCAATGCAACCTTGTTAATTCAACTAGTTTATGGCCTTTGAGGACAGACTAGAGTACACCCCTACTAAGGATGGATGGCTTAAAAGCATTTCCAGCTTTCAGGGAAGGTGTATTCCTACATAAAGTGACAACTCGTGGGAAAGATGAGAGGATTCGTCATCAAAAAATGAAAACAACGTTCTACTGGTGGATAATTTTGAATTGTTGAACTCGTTGCAGTGGAATAAAGTAACACTGAGTAGAAGATATCCTCTAAGCTACCCCATGGCATTGGTCATCAAACCCTAACATTTAACGGGCCCGTTTCGACCCCGGGCGACTTTATTAAGCTTACTACAAACTTGTCTTAAACTAAAACTAAAAGACAGGGAAGACCGGAATCAGGAGATTTGATAGTTTAGGGGTACTTCTGCTTCACTGAATATCGAACACATGAGGAGTTCTATAAATTTCACCCATTGTAGGACGGAAGGATATACTGGTAAGCCCATGGGAGCGTGCTCAGGGCGAACAAAACAAATCTGTATTGGATAGCTTCAACACGGTGGATATTGTTTTCATAGAAAGGCCAGCATATTCGAGAAGTGGCCTAACAAAACTGAGTAATCTCATCTTCCCCTTGATCTAAGGCATACAGTAAGCTAGAAACCCGTGACGAATGATGCAACATTGTGGTGATGAGCAACACTTGAGCATCACTTGGGACCTACAAGAGAAATCATAAAAGCCCCACTGATAAGGAGAACTCGAAAGGGGTGGAGGAGCAGTTACATACAGGTCAACCTAAGTTTTATTGTAAGTCGGGTCGTATCCAACTTTGAGCAACTTCATTTATAGCAATCTCGTGATGAAACTAGGATCAGGTCGGCGCAGGTAAATCTTTAAGCTCTCACGCACAATCATTATATCATTGCTGCTTTGGCGACTAAACAAAAACAGATGTGAGAGGTGCTTCAGGAGAGTATAAAAGTATCCTTGTCCGACTGTTACTAGAAAATACAACGCACAACTAGGACTGGGAGTTGAATCATTTTGCGGGTGAGTGTCCCATAAAAGACAATCGACGCTTCTACCAGTTATCTATCCGGTTCTTCCGACACGCCGCCACTGGCTTTATGGTTAGTATAGCTAAGGCCATGCTTGAACGAGAAAATTGAAAAGTTTTTCCATAGGTCAAGAACAGAGTGGAAACATGCAAAATAGGGACGATAGATTGGATAGATAAATATTCTGGAGAACGCGGCCACCATGGACATTAGTACGGCACACACATTTATTTGTTCCACTCAAATACACGCGCGACTCTACGCAGCTTCGAATCCGGATGGTTACGCTGTTCAAGTTCCATAAATTCAAGTTAACTTGTAGCTGATTACTATTGCAAAAGGACAAGCTACTACCTGGGGACTTAATCTGTCGGCTGTTATTTCTTTTAAAACAGTTGAAAGACGCTTTATTCTTATGAAAGGTTTTGGAGAAGCATTCCCAAACATTACCAAATCCAAGAGCACATCTTGCACCGAAATTCTTTATTTAACTACAGCAGTTCAAGGGTCACCTGGCTGGCAGCAAGAGAGAATTTTATGTTCCCTGCACCCTGCACAACAATTATTAAAAATGATATCGTCGACAACGCAATTAGTGTCTTCATAATGAGAAATACGTAAGTGTCAAGCCTCTCAACTCTGCGATAGTCGGATCTAGGATTTTAGAAACCTAAAACAATGTTATAAGTAAGATATCAAATGGCAAATTCTAGGGACACATGAGTAAGCCCAGACAGCAATTATTGTGAACGACTAAGTTTACCCCGCAATGACCTCTGTAGCTGGGTAGACGAGAAGAGATTAATTTTTAGGCATCCCCTGCTGAACTACTCTGAATAGCTTTAGGAGATAATGCAAATATATATCTTCAGCTTAGTAATCTCCTGAAAATAGTATCGTTATCTAAGAGGTTCCAATCTGGCTATGCAAAGACAGGCCTACTGCCGCTTAAGCACAATGGACCTCTTTGCTGGCCTATGTAAGTAGTGACTTACTGTCACAAGGAACCTGTCGACCTACTCACCACAACTTGCTTCGAAGGCCTCTTTCTTTTTTAAAACAGGAGTCTCGCTTTATTTTAAGAGATTTCCATAAAAATTTTCCAACCCTCATACCCTACCTGCGAATGTGCTCATGAAAGACTTTGAAGATATTTTGTGAAGTCCTAGCAAAATATGTACAATAAATAGAACTTCAATATCATTTTACCATGTAGCACCAAGTTCAAGTCTTAAACTCTTGCCACACAATCGAACACAATGCACGCATGGTCCCACAGAAGTTTTTAGCGAATGTCTCTACGACAAAACACACGAGAATTGTCAAAGGTGTTACTCACGTTCGTCTTCCACTTGACGAGCTATTGTGCACCTCCTTCACGATCAGTGACTTCGATGCCTAGAAACTGTCAGAAATGCCGAGACTGATGGTTCCATCCTTTCGTTTGATGCAAAGTGACACCAAGAACAGAAAGCAATCCGCCTCGGCGCAGCTGACATTGGTTCATACGATGTACAAGCAAAGGACGAGGGAAGGAAAGGCAAAAAGAACGTGTCAAGCAAACAAAATCCGAACAGAAAATTCTAAGGATGAGGAAGAAAAATAGAAAGCAGTCATAGTCAGTGCTGATACGGAAAGCTTCTCCTAAGAACGTTTGAGCAGCGGGGACAGCGCATGCTCCGCTTTTAGGTAGAGTGAGCCATTCAACTCGGACGATGAAAACCAACATTTTCGGCCATTCGACCAATATGAATAACAAAACCCTATCAGCCGGCTGCCGAACCAGACGGTCTACCTGCCGACCTATTTATATAATTTCGGGTATTTTGCAGGGCGAAAACAACGAATCACTAGTGCTGTGAATAAAAGCAGTGCTGGTAAGTAGGGCCCGCTTACGGATGTAATCTTCTTTGGACTACACATGTCGCCTCGAAAACTTCAGGCTTCTACCAGACTTTAAAGAGCGGTTTCGTCTGGATCTCAGGTCAGAATAGGATCGCAGGACATGAAATCATCAATAAACTTGCAAGACCCCGGTTAGGTTATACAGGATCCGAACGACCCTTAGACCTGGCATCGTCCTCAGTTAGGCCTTCTACCGACGGTTGTGAGGTTAGCGGCCTTCCTGATGTCCCTCAGTAGGTGAGACTGTATACGTAGGCTGCTTACTAGTGTCTTGACGGGGCATTACTCTTTTGCTAGGCACAAAAGTGTACTCTCCATAAGTAATAGAATATGCTGGCATGCATTCTTTAAGAGTGACAAATAATCAGCAGCATAGTTACTCGGAGCTGACGTTGTGGAAAATGATACGGTAGCCACTTTATCACTGAAGCGCCTTTTCATCTTTCTGTAAAATTTTACTTTATCACTTTTCCAGGGGATTTACCACGAGTACAATAGACTAATGCTCTGTCCAAGTAATCTAAACGACTTTCTAAACTACACTACAAGTCTTAAAACTATTTAAGCCATAACCAGCCAAATATTCACAAAATATTAGATGCCAGAGAAAAAACTTAGATCCACAGACCAGAGATGGTGCGTTATCAAGTTTCTTATTCTGGTATTTTGGCTTGTAATTGAGTAAAAGGCTGCATACAAGATTCAAATTATCCAAGTCTTGTTCAATAGCGCAAAAGTTATTCCTAGACCTGGTTGGCTGACTTACTTTAGGAGAGACGACAGAACAACGAGCTGTGCGATAGTATCGGCTTTGTCAGATAAATGTGTATCATATATAAGGCGAATGGATAACAAGGCTCCGGTACGTTATGAAGACTGACAACGCAATACTGGAACCCATCGCACAAGTCTAAGGGACCTAGCTCATTTTGCAGTGCGTAACTGAAGACTGTTGGCGAAACACCACGCCAAGTGGAGAGGTGTATTAGTAGGCCCAGTATGTGAGGCGTTTCTAGCAATATACAATATGTACGTCTTGAATCAAGATTTTAGAAAGTGAGAACTGAAAATGTCTTCAAGAAATAAACGAGGTATTCTCGTATCAAGTTGGACAAAGCCCATAATACTTGAGTAAGCATTAACCGGTTAGAAAGTTAGTTAAGATCTGGGCCTTTTACACGTACTTTCACTTTTTCAATATTTTTTTTAAGCATTTCTTAAGTAAATTCTAACTCATTCCCATTGTTTTGTACCCGCCAATCAGTGTCGCAACAAATACCTATCCCGAAAATTAGAGACGAAATGTACTTGCTAGTATGTTCATCAGCGGATCCATCGCCAGTGCGTTCAAAGACTCGTATTAAACTGATTTTACTGTATAAAGCAAGCTTCGAGATAATCTGTAAGCAATTTTTAACCAACTTAGACTCCAAGTTAGAAGACTTTAAAGCCCTAATGGCTGCTACCTTACAAGAAATATTCAACGAAGATCTTCGGAGGTTTCTCTCATACAATCTCTGGCGACAAATCTTTATATACAATATGCGAGTATCTCAATCAAGCAAAAAGTATTTAGTTGAGGTTACCCTATTAAAGGCCAACTGGATTGAAGAACTGCTTAAACGGATTCAAGCAGCATGGTAATCTGAAACACGGACATGCAACCTTGTGATTGAGTTGATCTCTTTTTTCGGCATGAAGTCTGTACGTACTAATGAAAATCATAGAAGAGATTCCTTCGGGATCTCCATATATCTAACTATTTTTTGTTCCACAGATTGACGATCTTTAGAACACTCTCCCCTGCGGTATTTATACTTTTTGTGTGTAGATAAGGCTGGTCGAGGATTGCTTCAATCACAGATCTAGCGCGGTATTTTGCAAGCTGTTGCGAACACAAAGTTGGCAAAGATCCACTTTTACTTGTGTACACCACGTAAGATGAGGTCGTCGCCTATTCCTTGGTCCCTGGCATTAGTCCAAGGAAAGACTATGCTAATAAACTAATCCTTCTAATCAAATTGGTGCTTAGTCCTCTTCTTTCCGGTAACTGTCTTCAAATATCTTGTCATACAGGGTGTCATTGTAAGCTGGAAGAGATTCCTAATGAGGGAAGGGACCCTGCAATCAGCACGTTCCCGCAGATCTTCGAGAAATAGTTTTCATCGTGACATGCAAATATTCTGCCTGTAACACCCAACACACTGGAGATTATACTAGTAACTTTCCAACACCCACCCAGGAAGTCTGTCCACGCATATATGGGTAACAGTGCGGCATGGAAATGAAATAGAGAACTGGCGATCCGAGGGCTCTGGTTTCACCCGGTTCAGCGACGAAAATATGGCAAATAATGTCATTGCCAGAGAAGGTGACCTACCCCCGTTCATTTCGAAGGAAGAACTCCATGAGATCCTAGACACAATCAGAAGTAAGAAATCAGTGGGGACCGATGGTATTCCGAACATCGTGCTTCGACATCTTCCTCTAGAAGCGGTGGACATTTATACCACCCTGTTTAATAATGCAATGAATAATGCATATTATCCAGCGCATTGGAAAACGGCGGCGGTTCAACCTATCCCCAAAAAGGGAAAGGATATATCCAATCCGGCGAATCTCCGGTCGATAAGTCTCCTTCCGAATATCAGTAAGGTGTTCGAAAAAGTAATCAATAGAGCACTGACTAGGTGGGTTGAGGACAAACATATAGTTCCGGATAATCAATTCGGTTTTAAGGCAGGACATGCTATCTCACATGCCGCGTCTAAACTGGTGTCCGATATCCAATGGAATAAAGGCAAAAAACAGTGTACTGGTGCCTGCCTAGTTGACTTGGAGAAGGCTTTCGACACTGTATGGTTAGAAGGTCTTTTCTACAAGCTGGCAAGCCTGGGGATCAGTAAACCACTCTTGTACATTCTTTATAATATGCTAACCAACAGACAGTTCATCGTGAAAAATGGTGATGTGACTTCTGTTGGAATATTTCAAATTAAAAATGGTCTTCGGCAAGGCGCGGTCAATTCGCCGATCCTATTCAATATTTATACAAGCGACTTGATAGGTTCACTTCCCCATACTATTGCGTACGCAGACGACTTGATAGCGTACAGAACAGGTCCAAAAATCGAGGTCATAAATAGTCTCTTACAGCGTGACTTCGATAAGATAAGACGATTTTGCGATGACTGGAAGTTGAAAATCAACTTTCAGAAGTCGGAAACCATTCTTTTTAGGACGCCGTTGTCTGGAGCCTCTAGGGATACCAGAAAAAATTGGCGAAAGTTCTCGATCATTGAACAACACGGACAGCCTCTTGCCTGTCGAAATGTAGTCAGATACCTTGGGATTTGGCTAGATCAGTTTCTGTATTTTAACAAAAATGTAGATGCTGCTCTATCCAGAGCTAAAGGCGCTTTTGCCCTCACAAAGAGACTGTTTTATAGCAGCCAACTCGATGCGAGGGTAAAGATAATCTGCTACATGGCCCTTATCAGGCCCATGCTGGTATTTGGGTGTCCCGTGTGGTTCAATGTACGAGCAAGCTTAATGGAAAAGATTCGGGTGTTTGAGAGGGCTTGTCTTAGGGCTTGTCTAAGAAAGTCTTGAAACTTACTCTTTACTCAAATTTAGAGGAAACCACTACTCACGACAAATACGGTAACTAGATCACAATACGAAGATGAGTTGATGCTAAGTAAATGGAGGTTGATGGAGGTAAGCCACTTTGGCAGGATCATATTGAAAGTGACCCACGACCAGCTTCGAACCCGGGAAACAAACAAAAATAACATAACTGACCCCAAGGAACCTTTACTCTTCGGATTAAAACGACACCTTTTATATTCAACGGAGCGTCATCAATGCCAATACTTTGTCCGCTGCATTCCAATGCTCCAAACGGAGATACCGTGATCATCGCAAGAGACTTGATTCACAACAGATAAGAGGCAAAGATACCAATCACTGGGTTCCAAGCAAATGTATCAAGCTAGTTATGGACTCATACCATCAGGTAATGGAATGTCACCCACATCCTTTGGTATCGCTTGTGTCCATTCTTCTTGGCACACTTTTCTCATCGAACCATTATAAACAAAAACTACTCCTCTCGGTATTGATGATGACATTCATCATCTCGCCTTTGGGAGTCAAAATAAAGTCTCTCTTCGAAGGTCCTGTGGCAAAATCAATCATAAATCACGACACTCATTCGTTTTTATTAAATTGCTCAGCCGAATGCCATTATCGTGAAGCAAAACGCTCTCCCAAAAAAATGGAGAAAAAGGCACACCACTGACTCCTTAACTAATCCAAGCGGTTCCTCTTTGCCAATCCAAATCACATAAACACCCGAACATAATCCAATTTTCTCACATAAGAAGGCAGGACTATGGTCGATTCTGAGAGTGGAACACATAAGCACTTTGCCGCTTGTTATCCTTTCAAATCAACTAACAAACTACCATTTATATTCATTAAGGGATCCAACTCCTACTGTAAGTCGTAGTCAAAGTCGAAGACCAGAATCCAGCACAATGAGTACCCAAACGTAATAATGATTGAAGCTGTAAAGGACTTTGTCCATCCCAGGCACTCATGTGACTCCATGAAGTTGCGAACAGATCCATCATTCTTCCGACACATGAAGAAACTCTTGGCATGGATATATGTCAACCTTTGGCGTATTGGTGTGAGCATAGGTGGCTTTCGATACGGAACTAAGGGTGCGGTGTGTATTATCCCGTCAAATGGTTAACGATGCGTTAATTTCCATAATGGAATTCCACAAGCAAATTGAAATAAGTTACCAAAGCAACGTTTTTCTTCCTGCTGGCCAGGAGTTGTTGGTTTTTATACATACGGAGTGCTATATACGTCGCCTACGTATGTCTGTGTGCCAGATAGTTCATGATGTATGACCATATTATGTTAATCCTGGCAGGGGGAGGGGGGATTGTCTTGTCATAGCCATTGGGATGTACGAATGTGTGATTGCGCATCCTTCAATAGCGGTTAATCCGATTCTACTTAATTATCATCGATTTTATGAAAACCGAGTTGGAGTGTCTTTTGTGAAATGAACGATAAACTGCTTGATGGTCGTTAATGAGAGGTGGTAATCGATGGGGGTAATCGAAGGAGGTGAGCCTTAATTGGAGTCCTTTGATTGCATAACTGATAGGCTTGTAATGCCAGCAATTGGGTGACAAGCACAAAATGTCCACATAATTTTCATAATGAATTGATTACGTGACCCTTGAAGTGCTGTACGAGTAGTTGAGTTCCTTTTTGTTATGCAGTCGATGTTTACTGAGATGACTAAGTGAGGGTGATCAGATTATGTTGTAATGACAAATAAAGAAAATCGACCTGCCAATGTTATCCAATTAAAGTTGGAATTTGAGAAACTGAAGATTGGGTGATGCTCTTTGGATCACTTGTCACTGATTGGCATATAAAACTTGTCGAACTAAAAGATTCACTGTATGCCACCCTTCACGTTCGATACAACATAAAAATCCGTTTTTAAACTTAATTATTGGGTACGAGACCTGACAAGACAATTGGTCACTCGCTGTGCTTGGAGGAAGGGTACAACAAACTTACGTATAGAGCGACCAATTTTAGTAACTTGACAACGACAACCCGCTGTCGAACTCGACAACGACACACGTCTTTAACTTTTTGTTCCACCAACAAGATGGCCCAGCTACTTATGATGAGCCTTTTTCGGTTGACCATCGCTTCACTACCCAGAAGAATGTTTCTAATTTATATTTTCCGAATGACGAAGATTTCCTTGAATTTTAGCAAGGACTAGTCTTATAATTGACATTCACCCGCGCTTCAATAACAAACTCAGAATTGTTCCGTCTAATAGCGAAGCATTAGTCTTCGCCCCGCGGACCAGTATTCCAACATTGGACATCTAAACATCCGATGGAGTTCATAAGTTACAACGCTACCAGCCTATGCTACCAGTTAGTGCCCTTAGAGCACAGCACTGTGGTTCGCTGTTTTACAGTAAAAAGCCTATATGGCCTAAGCAAACAGCCAAGTTAAGGCGCGTGGTAAGCGAAAGTTTTGCTGCCTGTCACAAAACATACAAACTACATTCGAGGCCTATTTCGCTTTGCCGGGATACTGAATTTCTTCAAGCTTACTGAAAGCTTCTACACAGCTGTCTCCTGTTAAATGATACCAAACGCTTAGAATCAAATCAAAACTAGGTTAAGCGTCCGAAGCCGCTTATCTTCGCTTCCTTAATCCATTCGACCATTGATCTTCGCCTTCTACAACCTACCATCAAACATGAAGTAAGACTTTACAGCGAATTTTCCTCAAAGTTGGAAAATTTAAGATTGGCAAAAACATGGTCTGCTTGAAAGCAATTCAGCAGTCACTGGCGAAACGCCTTTGAGGTTTCGAAGTCATTCAAGCGAACCACATTTGAAGCCGTACAGAATCTCAATCATACAGAGGTTGGAGCCTTCCACAAAACTATCGCCTTTCGCTTCTTACAGCCATCATTGTGAAATTTACATGTCAACAGTGGATAGTCCACAGCAATCATAACTACAAGTAAGATAAAAAGACAAACCAGGGAAGATTTGCACTGGCCTAGTTGAGTTGTGGAGTTGTTCCGCCTATACCTATATTTGTTGATGTGGAGGTCCATCGTGGACTTTAGTACCATTAAAATGAGTAGCTCTGTCATAGCTGCTCTTTAGCTCAGGTTCGGAGAGGTAGCGGAAGCTGCTGAGGACGACTTTGGCTATAATTCAGCTTAATGTCTCACTACGTAAGCGCAACTGAATTCTCAGACCTGTGCAACAGAGCAGCACTTCAATGCATACTCGTACGCGTATTCCAGCCAAAGCAGAACAGGACGTTTTAAAGGACACGTTACAGGTACCTTCAACTATGATCTACTTAAAGTCATATCTCACCACTTAACGTTTCATGGAATAGCTCTTTGCACGACACCTAGCAAAGGTGAATGTTAAACTGCTCTACCATCTTCATGACAGAGGATAGAAAGTCTAAGAAGATTTTCAAATTTCACGAGAATGAGTTCAGGGATCTAATAACGACCGAACTATCCGAAAAGGTGCGAGTGTCCTTTACGGATATCACGTTTTTCTTCAGCCAGGCCTGGATAGACTTTAGGGAGTTCTATGAAATATCGTATCTATTGGAAAAGAGGATAAGATAAGTAATATGAGGGTTCACTTCCAATCCACAGCTATCCAGCCAACAGGTTCATCTTTAGATTGCTGAAAGAATTCTTAAATGATATTGAGATGTTTCCCTTAAACGGCTTTAGCAACGTTGCTGCATAGGCAACGATCCTGGTGCAACGGCTCTCAGGTATATCGGCAGTTCATTCTAAGTTCCAAAAAAAGGGTGAAAGGACCCCGCCTATCGGCGTACATCTGGGGACATATCTTTCACCAAATTGACCTTCTACTTTGCGGCTTGCTATTTACCAACAGACTGCCAAACTTCCTAAGCAAGTCATTTACCTTCAAAATTGACAGCGCAGTCACTAATGCGGATGTATGTAGGGATTGTTCGATGTGGCTTTTCAGTGAATAAAAAGCCATTTCCAAAGCCTCCTCTTGCAATTAGCGTATTGATCTGTAGACAATAATTGTGGACAAATTCTATATCGTAAACAGATATCGGTCACAATCGCAAGAATTCGCCAAATCTTTTTTCGATCGAGTCTTCCTTAATCTCTTAAAAAATCCACTGCCGCCAGAATAAAGCATCTAAAACCAGTTGCAATACTGCCAAAAACCCATCAGAGATGCCGCTACTGATATGCTGGGTTTCACTCGGACACCACAACGCAACCCTTGGTTTGGTGACGAATGACGGCAAGCATATGCATCTAAGCAAGAAGCACACAAAGCGGCGCTGTAAAGAAAGACAAGAGCTGCCCACAAGGTCTATGAGCAGAAGCGGAGAGACTATTACTGGCTTCTCAGGAGAAAGAAGAAGGAGCATGCGACAACGGCAATGACGAAACAAATACTGCTGTCAGGCAGAATGAACTTTTCAACCTGGACGACGTAGACCAACAATTCCGCCCACCAGACATGGATGAAGTGAAGATAGCAATATCTAGGCTAGTCTGACAAAGCTGCTGGAGCGGATGGCCTGACTGCCAATCTCTTCAACTCGGCAGGCGATGACTTGGTAGGGAGTGTATACCAACTCCAGAAAGCAGACTCTCTTAACTGGCCAACTACAGAAGCATCAGTTTGCTTAACATCGCATACCAGATCTTATCTCCCGCATTGTGTTAACGCCTGAAGCCAATAGTCGATAGCCTGATAGGTCCACATCAGTGTGGCACTCAGGCTAGGAAAGTCCAGCATCGACCAAATATTCACACTACGGCAGATCTTAGAGAAGACCCATGAGCTTCGGATCGATACACACCACCTATTCATCGATTTTAGGGCCGCGTATGACAACATCTATAGAGACGAGCTATACAGAGCAATGCCTAGTTTTGGCATCCCTGCCAAACTCGCCCGTCTGTGATGACAATGGAGAATGCACGCTGCTCCATCAAGGTCTGTAAAGATCTCACCGAGACCTTTGTCCAGAAAGGATTTAGACAAGGCGATGCGCTGTCATGCACATCGTACTTGAAAGAATAGTGCAAACTCATAAGCAAACACTAAAGGGCACTGTCTTTCAAAAGTCCGTCCAACTACTCGCATTCGCCGACGATATTGACATGATCGGGAGAAAGCTGCTCTTTCGCGAGTATTGAGAGAGAGCGGCGAAAATGAGTTTTGCGGTCAATGAGGGAAGGCCAAGTATATGCTTTTAAGCAAAAAGGACATTCAACACCGACGTCTCGGACAGAACGTCACCTATGACAGATATAATTTTGAGATTGTTAAGGACTTTGTATACCTAGGCTCCACGACAAACGACAACATCACCAGCGCTGAAATCAAACGAAAAATAACTCTTGCCAATCGCTGCTTCTTTGGGCTAAGTAGGCAATTGACTAGTAGAGCCCTCTTTCGAATAACAAAAGTTACCCTATATAAGACTTTAATAATCCCAGTCCTGTTCTTCTTCGCAGAAGCTTGGACATTATCAAAAACGGATTGGGTGCTCTTGGCTGCCTTGAGAGAAAATTTTTCGAGTGATCTTCGGTCCCGTCTGCATTGACGGAGAGTGGAGGATGAGATACAACGATGAACTGTATGGGCTGTACAGCGACATCGATTAAGCCAGAAGAGTGAAGATCCAACGGCTGAGATGGCTGGGTTATGTAGAGCGGATGGACACCAACGCTACGATCCGAAATGTCTTTGAATCCACAACCAAGGTACAGCGCAGTAGAGGAAGACCGAGACTAAGATGAAGCACGCAACTGAAAGAGGACCTCAGCCAGCTTAGCGTACAAAACTGGAGGCATCTAGCAATGATCGATCAGGCTTAAGACGTTTGTTGACTGAGACCCAGGTCCACCCCGGAACGAAGCACCTCCAAACTAAGTAAGTAAGCTATTATTAATCGGGGTTCTAGGGTTTTCACAGGGAAAAATGATAAACTTATAGATCTGAAGTCTTCTGGAACAAGGAAAATATGCTTAAAAGCTTATCCTTACTATCATCTGATTATAAAGGATTTTTTTTTAATCGTCGTCAGGGGTGAAGACCATCGGCTTGGTTTTCATCTCGGATAGATTAATGACAGCTATCCGTTTCGAGAAAGGAAATCGACGCTCCAAGATCTGAAACTGAATTTGCCTTTTCAGTTTTCTGCATCCTAAACTAAATAGTACCTTAGGTTGGTGCTAAATGGTTAAAGTTTGTCTTTTTAGTTTCGCGACCTTCCAGACATGATTTGGAAGAGTCAGCTTAGTGAGTCTAATGATCTACAGAATGCAGATAGGAATATCCTCTTTAGCTACTACCTTAAGCTTTGCGCCCGGACAGATCTCTTTTAATCCACCTACAGCTTTAGCATCAATATCCGGAGATTTTTGATCGGTACAGGCAATGAGCTCGACGTGATTTTCTCGAATGTTGGTCAAGAAGCCAACTTGATAACTTGACTGCCACCGTTCAGTTGTAATAAATCCAACTTCGTCTCTTTTATCGATCGACACAATTGTCATTGCGGCTTTTAGGACTTGACTAAAAGTCTACAGAAATGTAACAATTAAACGCCCTGGGGGTTTTTGGCGCTTTTTATTTCAAGCCTTTTGGAACTGGAACGGTTTCCTCCCATGATCTCTGGTGTTTGAAGGAGTCTTTCAGTGTCTTGAGAGCAATGGGTAATTCGTCGTTTTTGCTGGCCCACTCTGTTCTGCCCTTTTTCTCCGCAGTTTACTCGACCTCTGGAATAAATCGGAGGGTTTTTGATAAATCGTACAGCATTTTGACAGCTGATGTAGAAAGTGAGTAAATGGCACAGATTCCTGATAAATTATTCAAAGCCCATCCTAAAGTCGATAATGAGACCACTAGACTGTCTGACCTGGATAAATATACCCAGCATGATTGCACTTAATTCTGTGGTGCTTCTCAAGTCTAACCTATGTCATGCATAGTCGCCAAGAAGTGTCATTTTTCGACACTTACGTCTAAAAGCATCAGTTGAAATACATCAGGAATCAAAAATTTATTTCGAAACTCTCTCTGACAACGACTGTGGGGAGAGAGTGTTCCCTTTTTGAGCCTCATCAAAATGATCTCATTCAATTTTCAACATTTATCCCTGAGAATAACCCACTTTCGAACTTTGCAACCTTCCTTAGCAGACAAACATTCAACTAACAAAACAAAAGGAAACTTTCAAATCAAAAATCTCACATTTATCGGATCGTTAACTCTGTGACATTTCTTCAACACATACTCGTACACAGAACCCCATCCCCTTCGGCATGACATACCCGAACTTTATCTGTGTCACACGGTTGACTTGGAGTAAATTAAATCTAGGACAGATCCTGAGCATACATAAAGTAACATGGCGTAGACACAACAAAAAAAGGTCCAACATCCCATCACTCAAAAAGGGTTCACTTTTCGCAAAGTGACATATCTTGTAAAATTTTCAAAATTGTCCCTCTGACATATGTTTAGTCGTTACGTCCATACTCGTACCCCAACCAACCCCACCCCCAAAGGTCGGGCTGACTGAGAATTTATCGTTCTGCTGAGTGTGTCTGACTTGGTGCCGGTTATAAAGTTTCAATTTAACCTACTCCACAACCCCGTGGGTATGTAAAGTAGGTGGAAGGTTTAAAGAGGGTGGTTTTGGGTATTTTTTTTTTTTTCATATTTTGTTATTTTAATGAGAGCTCCCGATGATTGCCGCAAATTAAACTTTTTCCACCCTGGATCCCATTGGTATCCGAGATGCCGAAGGTGGTTGCCAGGACTGGGATCAGTTTTATTAGGCCCCTGCCGGTTTGAAACTTTGCTCATTAAAAACGAATGAGGAAGCATGCGATGTAGGACACCATGCAAGTATACTCGTATTTGTACTGACCCACCCCTAAGGGTGAAGTGAAAACTGTGGTCGCATGCAATACCGTCGGGAATAAGTCTGTCGTCCATCGGACGGCGGCGCTAGTCTGTCAGAAAGTCACGTGCTAATGCCGCAAAATATAAATTTAATATTTCACTCGGATTGTGTTGGATTGGAGATACACAACTTTTATGGCGAAATAATTCACTCGCTCGGCTTTTTGGTTTATGGGGTTGATACCCCTCTAACGGTGAAAGATATTTTGTTTGATTTGGCCAATTTCGGGGGACACCCATGGGCCAGGCGATATTTTGGAAAGTAGACAAACACTTTTTTGGATAATAAAGTTGAGTCGACAATTTAATCGAGCACACGTATGGCATCCCCAGCACACATGTGTGATATTCTAGTTCATGGATAGCTACCTCCTGTGTAGGTAGATTATTTTATTATGAAATATTTCACCCGCATCCTCTGGATTTGATTACAAATTTTCCTTCAGATTTAATTTCATTTGCGGAAGTGCCTTACTCTTACTCGTCTCGTTTATTTAAATTACGAATACACACACACACACCCAGTTAAGAATACAAGTGTTTTGGCTCCCTCACAGAACAGAAGTAAGGACGCGGCAAGAACGAGCTAATAGGCAAGTCCTTAACGTGTAATCCTTTTAAAAAGTTCCGCATTTAAGTGTTTTCTTGTTGTCTAACTCGCGAGAAGGGTTTGTTTAACTTTGTTTTGAATGTGGTATTGGATCTGAGTGACGAGGATATGTAATTGAGCGGGTGAGAGAAACAACTGACTGTCAGGACATTAAGATAATCCAATGAAACAGAGTTTGAATATGAATTGAACTCGGCGACAGAGGAGGAATAAGATAAACACATGTCGCAGTTGAGGACAGTAAACGGAAGGCGGTGTGTATCAGATATGCCTTCCTTGAAATGGATGATGACGACGCAGGAATAATAACAGGTCTTGAGATCTTTCGGTGTTTGACAGTTGAAATGTGAAATTAGCGCTAAATTGCTGCTAATGGAATTCCAAGTCTTAGATGGAGTGCCGCGAGATTTGAATGACATTTTGTGCTTTGCAATTAGAAGAGTTTTGTGTAATGATGACTGCGGATGATTGACATTGTTGTGAAGATGAATTTCTGTAAGCGATGGCATTGAAGTCGTCATCGCAGTAATTTGGTGAAATGTCATAGGGATGGGACTAGGTGTACAAAGTTGACACATGATCGTTGAGGGTTCTAAATGGTATGTCAGTAACGAGAATTTCGTAATCTCAACACAGACTCAGCTGTTCAGTATACAAACTGATTAAGATTCTTTAGCGTCCAACTGGATGACAGTACGTCCCAAGAACGATGCCGGGCGCCCGTTCCTACTGACAACCATTCCACCAGTATGAAGTATGAAGCAGCAAATTTAGCTGAGAACACCATGAGTTCGAACTATGGAAATGGTTAAGCCCAAAAGGATGATACGAGGGCGGGTCAATAAGTCCGTGACTTTTGGATTAAAACACAGATTTTTTGATAAAAAAATAATTTTATTTTTCAACGTAGTCTCCCTTGAGCTCTATACACTTTGTCCAACGCTTCTCCAATTTTTTTTATCCCTTCCAAAAAAAAATGATTTGTCGAGGTCCTCAAAATAGGCCTTTGTTTGCGAGATGACTTCATCATTGGAGTCAAATCTTTTTCCACCAAGCCATTTCTTCAGGTTTGGGAACAAGAAGTAGTCGCTCGGAGCCAAATCTGGAGAATAGGGTGGATGAGGGAGCAATTCATAGCCCAATTCATGGATTTTTGCCATGTGGTCGACTGTGAGCAAACGCGGCACCCATCTTGCGGAAAGCTTTCTCATGCCCAAGTGATCATTCAAAATTGAAACCACTGAGCCATGCGAGATCCCTACGGCTTCCACAATCTCTCGCACTTTCAATCTTCGGTCGGCCAACACCATATCGTGAATTTTTTCGATTGTTTCGGGTGTAGAGACCTCAACTGGGCGTCCAGGACGTTCGGCATCTTCAGTGCTTGTACGGCCACAACGAAATTCAGTAAACCACTTTTTTACCATTGAAATCGATGGTGCAGAGTACCCATAGTATTTATCAAGCTTAGCCTTGGTCTCGGTAATGGTTTTTTTTTCGCAAGAAATAATGCTTAATAAGCACACGAAATTCACTTTTTTCCATTTTCTCCTCAAATTAGTGAGTAGTCTAAACTAACTGACGCAGCAAGTTTAAATTTTGACAGGAGTCAACTGACAGATGCCTGTTGACAGGAGCAGTGTTGCTGTTTCAGTAAAGAGGTCAGAAATTCAAAAAGTCACTGACTTATTGACCCGCCTTCGTATTATGCACAGAGGAAATCTTAAATTAGCAAGAATTTTCTTGACGGTTGGATGCTGTAGAAATGGGGTAGGCGATAAGAGGTATCAACCTGGCGATACCCAGTATTGCATTTATTTAAACACATCAATTTGCACTATTATAAACTTCAAGTGGACACTATCGGGCCAATGTCTATCTGGACTCAACCTGACTAACTTATAAGTGCGATTCCTGACCAGCCGACTAAAATACCAATACTATAAACGGGAAAGCAGATGAATTTCCCCGATGGAATCGACTGTGAGGAAAAAATCCCGGAAAAAATGAGACCTTAGCTGGGCTACTCCGACGTATTTGAAGCTCAGGCCGATAAGCATTTCGGTGACAAAGCCAGGATCTTGGAAAAGGGATGGTGGTGGATGAGCCCGTTATGTACCAACGGCAGCGATCATATCCCCGAACGGGTTAGTGCCTTCGCTCTGACCGACTCGTCGTCCTAGGGGTATCAAAAGTGAAACTGGGCTTCCAGGTTGGGGGTTATGCCGCTGGGGTAAATGCCCGGCCACGGAAAAAAGATGAAAGTAACGAAGCAACAACAAGCCTTGGATACGGACGGATCTACTTCTGACAACTCATGCAAATGGATTAAGGACAATGAACTTCGGATATGCACATGGAACGTTAGGTCTCTTGATGAGCCACGTACAGCCGAACAGCTAGCGGAGGCCCTAGAGTGCTGCAAATCAGACTTTCCCGCCATTCAAGAAGTGCAATAAGATGGGCCGGACAAAAAAACCGCCAAAGCAGCGCCTGTTTATACGGATTTGTTGTTGGAGGTGGACTTGGGCAAGAAGCCTTGAGTTGCCGTGTAAACGAGCCCTCCGTAGCAATCCGTATAGAGACTAAATTTGCCAACATTACCCTTATATCCGCGCACACCCCGACAGAAAAGTGATAGTGACGGTGATAACTTCTACGAGCTCTTAAACAAGACCTACGATCAATGCCCTAACGACTTCAATGCAAATCTAGGAAGAGAGAGCATTTTTGGAAGTACTGTCGAAATGTATAATCTGCGCGATGTATACCAACGATATACCACTTCCAATAATGGATTTAGGCTGAACGACTTTGCGGAAGAGCGAAAAATTGGTGTAATTAGCACCCGGTTCCTACATCTCGATATTTTCATGGGCCTTAGAGAACTCCCGATCAATCAACAGTCAACCAGATTGACCACACTGCTATCGAAACAAAACTCCTCCAGTATTGTGAATATCCAAACATTCCGAAGGGTCAACATCGCAATGACAAGTTACCACTATGAGGAAGTTTGACACAAATGCCGCCTCTGACGTATTGACTCGATCACCACAAAGAAACAAGCTGATTAAATGTGCGGGCAGTTACCGCACAACCTGGAGGACCAGTTCCATTTTTAATGCTCCTAGGACGAAGGGTCGTTTACACCGAAGCCAGTAACCCGTTCGGGGATGTGAGCGCTGCCATTGGCCCATATAGGTCACGTCCGCCACCATCTCTTTTCCAAAACCCTGACTAAGTCCTGGAAATCCTTACCGACCTGAGCTCCAAATATGTCGGATTAGCCAGGATAAGGTCTTATTTTGGTTTTCCGACACTTACCCTGATTTATGGCGCAGGAAACTCGCCATTTGCCCCCTTCACTTCGCAATCTCAAGTGAGATTCCCAGATGGCGCCACGGGGAAGCGTGAAGTAGGGCTTATCACCAGAGCCCCAAGATTTTCGGCTGCAGAGGCTCATTCTCGTTATTTAAAGAACCAGCACCTGCCAGAAGATGCTACTTGAGACGGCAGCGGCGAAAATGGGTTAGGCGGTCAATGAGGGCAAGACCAAGTATATACTGTCAAGCAAAAAATCTTCGGTCCCAACTGCACTGACGGTGAGTGGAGGAGGAGATACAGCGACGAACTGTATGGACTGCACAGCGACATGGACCTAGCCAGAAGAGTGAAGATTCAACGACTGAGATGGCTGGGTCATATTGAGCGGATGGGCACCAACGCTCCGGTTCGAAAAGTCTTCGAATCCGCCCCCGAATGACAGCGCAGTAGAGGAAGGCCAAGACTCAGGTGGCGCACCCAAGTGGAAGAGGACCTCAGCCAACTCAGCCGGACTGTAGCGCCACCTAAAGTAAGTAAGTAAGAAATGCCGCGATCGAGGAATTTGAGAGATGCTACTCCAGGAATGAGATTCGCAAATTTACCAAAGAGCAAACAAATCATGCCACGAACACAAACCCGAACCGAAGGTAGCATCATAGTAGAGCTTCAAGCTATGCTGAGGTTTTGGCAAGAGCATTTCTGGAGACCGTAGAAAGGCGATGACGAGCCAAATACCTCTGCCAGGCAGAATTAAACTTTTAACCTGAATGATGTCCCATCGAGCTGTATGAATTGAAGATAGAAATATGTCCCAACAAAGCTGTTGGAGTGGACGGCCTGACGGTTGCGCTCTTCTTCTCCCTCGCAGACCCTCTGAAACCGCGCCAACACGCAGGCATCAATCTTCTTAACATCGCCTACAAGATCTTATCTGCCGTTTTATGTGAACGCCTGAAGCCGTTCATCAACAACCTCATAGGTCCATGTCAATATGGCTTCAGGCCAGGAAGGTGCACTATCGTACAAATATTCACACTTAAGCTTAAATCAATACACACCACCTATTCATCTATTTTAATTCCACGTATAACAGGATATATAATGGCAAGCAATACAAAGCAATATCAAGGTTTGTCATCCTTGCCAAGCTCGTCCGTCTGTGCAGAAAATCGATGGAGAATGTACGTTGCTCCAATAAGATCGGTAGGACCTCACCGAGATAGTTTATGTCAAAAAATGGTTTAGACAAGGTGATGCGCTGTCATGTGATTTCTTCAATGTTATACTTGAAAATATGGTACAGAACTCACGACCAAACACAAGAGGCACAATCTTGCAAAAATCCGTCCAATTACTCGCATACGCCGATGATATTGACAAAATCGTAAGAAATGAGCGAGAGATGGTGGAGAGATTTTGGTGGCACTTTCGCGAGTATTAAGACGGAAGCGTCGGAAACGGTCTTAACGATCAGCGAGAGCAAGACCAAGTACATGCTGTCAATCAGAGAGGACACCCTACACCGGCGTCTCGGACAGAATATAACTCCCGACCGGTATAACTTTAAGGTAGTTAAGAACTTTGTCTACCAAGGCCAAGACCACGACGCCGGCGCTGGGATTAATCGAATAATAACTCTTGCAAGTCGCTGCTTTGGGCTAAACAAGCAATTTTCTAGCAAAGATTTCTCTTTCAGAACAACAGTGACCTATTATTCACAACGAAAGAAGTGTACTTATTCAATCTTTTTAAGCGTTACCCAACTTAAGCTGACTGGAAAGATATTTTCAGGACCGAGATAAGGTCCAGCATCCATACCTTATCACTCTGTTTAGAAAAAGAAACATGTTTGTGCCTCTCAAATACTCAAAGTCCTCCAATTAGAATTAGTTTTTGGTGTTTTTGTCCGGTGTCATTATAGAAAGCAACATGAAAATCAAATCAAATCAACAATTTCTCATTTTCTATGCCTTTGAAACCAGTAATCCCCTGGCGGTTTGAAAGTAAACCCGGGTAACCAATTTCCTTCTGCCTGATTCAACTAGTCAAAATTGTCCCTATGGCGCCTCCGCCTATTACAGAGCGGGCGCTAAATTATTAATTGATGTCTGGCCGCGTGGTAGTGATTCGAAATTAAATCCAACAAGCAATCCAATTGCCAGCGCCTGATGGTAATCGTTTAATCATTCATATCACGTTTCGTCAACTCCGCCGACAAAACAGACCAACCACCGCCTACACCTCCGCCACAATCGGCTACAGGACCAACGTTTCATGAATTATTTCCATTTGCGATTTTCGACAAATTAACACCCCTGGCCCAAAGGGGTGAACCCCTAAGTGACCGTTGGCCCTGGTGGTGCAATTAATTTATTCGTGTGCTTGCGCACAGTCAAAATGGTGACGGTCCTGTTGGAGAGGATCAGACTGCGGAATGTAAATACATTTTACAGGTAATTTATTCCCGAGCACTCGAATACAGATTGGTGGAAAAATCAACAGTGGTTGTCGTCGGCTTGTCGTCGAAGTGGGAGCTGAAGTTGCAGAAACGCATCTTTTGAATTTCTGAACAAATTGCCGATGTGATGATTGGCGCTGTTATGCAATAAACCAATCGCTTCTAGAGAATCCCTTTTATTTGTACTTGTTCAGTGAATGTGAAGTTAATTGATAGCTCAGATGGCATTAAGGTAAAGTAAATGGTCGTTCTTTGATACGAAAAGGTGGCAATGTGGCGATGAAACTGCAATGGTTTCTTAAAGTTTATTCATGATAACTGGATTGTCGGTGCTCCTGAAGCTTTACTGAAGCCGAGTTAATATTTTCATGTGTACCGAATGACATTCGAAACAAAATGCGGTTTCCCATGTGCAACCCTTCTATTCAACAGCTTCTTTCAAGGTACTCAGGCAGTTTTGTTCCTCCCTGCAATGCTTATTAATAAGTTCCTGACCGAAGCAATTTGTATCATGCACCAGTTAAGCTCAGATGCGCTCCAGTCCCGGGGTTGACTATCTTTTCGGTTGACAATCTCTACAGTTGAGGTCTTTTACCAGCTGCCCCCAGTTGCGCGCACAAAGTTGGCCGAAATGAAATGGGCTCGTTTCCTACTGTGTTATTCTTTTGAGTAGAAAACTGGGCGTGCGCTCAAGGTGACGTTTCTATTTATTTAGGCCACCAGAGCTACTTTAACGAGGTAGACACTGCAGACTGTAAAGTTCGGTGAAACATCTGTAGCATCTTCTCCTTTCTCTATTTTCTAGAATCCGAAGTTTCATCCGTCGGACATAATTTCGTCCAAATTTCAGCAAAAAGTCTGAAACAGAACCAAAACTTGTATACGAGTAGAGGCTGGTTATCTGTACTCCTTCCTGCATTTCTGTTGCTACCTTGCCGTGGCAGTAATACTTAAGAGTCACAGATCCTAAGATTCTGGGAAAATTCCAGGTGGTACGGCGAACTAATCGGCAAAGACACCCAAACAAGAGGGCAAAGTGTTAAAAGTGTGAGCCCTCTCCGCGAGATAAGGGGGAGCAGCTGGATCCTTAGTTTCAATACCCCCTGAGGCTCTTATAAATACGTTCGCTAGATTGGCCTGGAGCGATGGAGAGAGTACGGATAAGGCTCTACCTGTTACAGTTAATCTCCATTAGAATAGACCAGTGCTGTTTTTGGCAGCTTGTCTCAGGAAACCGAAAATATGGAATAGGCTCCAGAAAGGTACAATCTAAAAGACTTCCGTCTAAGCGACAAATGCGGACGAACCGAAACTAGGGACAAATGCACAGCGAAAAGGGACGGCAGGTGCTGTCGAAAGTGCGAGTGCTTGAAATATCACTCCCACAACGATTAAGGAGAATAGAAAAATGTAGGTGAGAGTAACAGAAATTGATAGGAATCAACCTCTCGGAAGTGATACTGCACCCTCTCCTTCTGTTCAAAATAGGGCCAAGGGAAAGATAGTTTCTGGCATGCCTTCTATCGGTGGCTGTTTCTGCCCATCATCCTCGGATGAAAGTGCTACAAAGTTCGTAGTTCTGGTCATCGGAAGTCGACAGGTATAGTAAAATCTCCGCTAGATGCATCTCTGGTGATGATAATTCCAACGCACATGATCTGCCTAAGACCCGTACTGCAACCAGCAGAATGCGAATGTGGTCAGAGAACCCACTTTCAACAAAACACCAAAGCGCCAAAGGGAACAAAGTCGGCGCACCTATCAGAATGCCGCTATCACTTTTCCGAATTAAGAAGGCTGGAAACGACAACAGCCCAAACAACTCCGTGTGCAAACACTGTGCCTACTTGTATATACTGCGATAGGTAGCCAAAGTAAAATATGTTTGCATCCAAGCAGATGGCTAGTATACGGAAAACGGAGCTCTAAGAGTGAAGTGCTATTGAATGTTTCAACAAGTCTGTGCCGTTTTCAGGCAACGGAAATTAACGTGTGCCATCTTCTAAGCTCCGTGCCAACTTTGGCGATGTTCTGATACACCTCCCCACTTAGAACTTTGGACTCGATACTGATAAGTGAAAAATCTACTCTTACAATGCGAGAAAGAATCGGGAAAACAAGGACAGAGTTTTTCTTGCTGGGGATATAGGACCATCTTCTGTCGAACTCGCTGATCAATGTTCCGATCTACATACATCTAGAAAAAAGTCAGAAATTAGGTGAATTTGAATAAGGAACGTCTTGCCGGATGGCAAAAATATTTCGGTGTATTTCTAAACCATCCAGGCAATAGCGATCTAGGCCCAAGCTCAGCTGAACCTCAATCAGCACAAGGAACCCATACCGCTCAATAGTAAACGATAATGAGGAACCTGAAGAAAACCAATCCAGTTGATATACGTAGGCGGTATCCCGGCGGAACTTTTTCAAGCCAACTCTTCGACGGATATCCCGCCAAATTGGCCTTTTGGCAAAAATTCATGATGCACTACACCGTTTTCGATGTCTGCCACTGCATTCATCATCTTGAATTTGATTGACTCACGACCACTTTTGAACCGTTTACCACTGGTAAACGACCGTTTTCTTAAGAGAATCGTTGTCGAAACACTTTTCCAACATTTCTAACGTTCGCGCACCCTTAAATCCATTTTTTACGCAAAATTAAATACAAGTTCGTTGTTGCAAATTTAAATTCATTTCTAAAATTGTAAAAAATCGCTAACACACACAGAGATAGATGTACTCCTGGCTTCGTAACTTTTGCAAATGTCAAGCTATGACGCTAAGGTTTAGAGGGAATATCGACAACTTAACAAAAAAAACAGAACTCAAATCGGAACAATGGGAGCGCTACATGGCGGTTATTCCGGGAACTTTCTGATCAAGGTTATATCTATTAATATTTATTCAACGCTCGACATCGAACAGACATATCTTTCGCATTGACTATGTCAATACCTTGCAGATCATCGAGTATAGAGCGCTACATTTGTTGTCAATTTTGAAAAGGCCTTACTGGCCCTATGACAAGCGTTGTCCAGAAAATGTGTATCAGAAAATCTATATCATGTCTTACAACAGTAAGATTTCAAAGGAATTCGATGTTCGCAGTACAAAGGTTCACCACTGCAATTCCTCGTAGGAATCAGTAACCTGATTCGGGTTGATAAAATAAGCTTCTTCTATTTAAAATGGTTAAGCAATATTTTTTCGACTGCCCCTTAAAACGTGGAAACTGTTCTACTTTATGAGTGTAGGACGTGGAAAACGCTAGCTCAAAACAGGTCAAATTATACATCAAATGACGAAATGGACGGCAAAACCAACCATAAACCAGAGGGCGGCAGAATACAAACGATAATATGACAGAGACTTTCAGCAAGAAGACAGTACCTTTGCAATGGAATCCACTTACCCAATCAGGTCGCCTAAGGCGGACATGGAAAACCACAGGCAATAAGTTTAGACTAGTCCATGTGAGGATTTCATTTTTGTCAAACCAGTTATTAGATTGAAAACTATCACTTGTCACAATTGTCACTTTTATTCAGTAGTCCTTGTAATTTTATTGTGATGACATACACGCTTCAACAACTAGAAATCTATTTCTCAGATGACGAATAGCGCATCGTATTACTAACCGTTTTGGCACAGCATTTTCTTTAAAAGGTGCATTAGCACCGAGAAGCATAAGAAAAGTGCGTACTGAAGAGAAAATTTCATTCGTTCTGGAGAGTGTTAAAGAAGATCCAAACTCTTCGATTCAAAGTCGTTGACAACAACTTGGTCTATGTCCATCCACTTTATGGAAAATTCTACACAAAGATCTTGGTTTGAAGGCTTACAAGATCCAACTCGTGCAAGAACTGAAGTCGAATGACCATCGTTTGCGTGGGTAATGGACTTGTGATTTGACACCACTTGATTACCTTTTTTGGGGATAAATACTCGTAGAGTCGCTAGTCTACATTTACAAACCAACAACAATCAACTCAATGGAAGCCGTCGTTATTCGTGTAATTGAGAAGATAGGGCGATGACATTCATTAGATCCAGCCGTGGTGAGTTTATGCCGAAAGTTGTGTTTAAGAAAAATTGCAGAATCTATTTTCTAGATTAAACATAAATAAATCGATATTTTATTGCTATTTTATGTTTTCTCTGTTCAAAATCCAAGCAAGTACTAAATTTAAAAAAAAAACACAAAACACGAACTAAATAGAGCCATGTCTTCCATGGTAAACTTGTCAGGGAAGGCTCGCTGCTCTGGCAAAATAGGAAATAATTTCATTGATACCTTCGATACAAAAGAAAGGGATTCAAAAGGTGTGGTCCCATTATCTGGTTTCTTGAACATTTCACATGAAAAAAATGCAATCCAACACCAGGGGCACATTTCTAAAAGTTTTTGTGAACTATTTGCTGTCAGACACCTTAACGTACTTTATTGACCGGGTTTGTCGGTGAATAATAGGAGTAGGACCGAACGCTATAAAAAAATCTACAAGCTGTTTTACGACATCGAATTGGCCAATAATTCAAGAAAATGTAGACCGAATAGATAACGAATCCGAAAACTCTTTCGTTGAACGGAACCATGATTTTAATTTTTGTGGCAATACGAGGGTTGTCTGAAAAGTTTCCAACTGCAACGTAAAGAGAGCGGCACTCGTCAATTAAAGCTAGTGAATGCTAGTTGTGCATCTTTTGACAGTTACTTACCGAAGTTTCAGTCAGTTTTTAGTTGACAGTCATTTGAGTGGGTCGATGTGAGTGTTTTTTGTGAAAATGGAGAAAATTGAGTATCGAGCTGTTATCTTGTTTTTAAAAGGCAATACGCCTACGCATATCAAAAATGAGTTGGACTCTGTGTATGGGGACTCTGCACCATCATTTACCACAGTGAAATTTTGGGCAGCTGGATTTAAATTAAACGTGCCCGTAAGAGCTTGCGAGATTATGAACGTTCGGGACGTCCAAAAACTGCAACCACTGACGATAACTTTGCTTAAGTACACCAAATGGTGTTTGACGACCGTCGAATTAAAGTGAGAGTAGAGGTTATGAAAATGTCCAAAGATCGTCTTTGTTACATATTAAATCAAGATTTAGGCATAAGAAAGTTGTCCGCGCGTTGTATGCCGCGTTTGCTTACGTTAGACCAAAAATTTGTTCGAGTGAACATTTCCAACGCTCTGTTGGAGCAGTTTAGGCGCAATAAATCCGAGTTTTGGCGGCGATTAAATACTAAAGATGAAACTTGTATACACCAATATACGCCCGAAACAAAAATTCAGTCAAAACAGTGGACTGCAAAGGGCGAACTGGCTTCAAAAAAAAGCAAAAACGTGATGGCGACTGTTTTTTGGAATAGTAAAGAAGTTATCTTAATCGATTATCTTCAAAAAGGAAAAACCATTACAGGAGCATACTACGCATCATTACTTGCCAGGCTGAAGGCAGAAGATGCGGAAAAACGGCCACATCTGCAGAAAAAGAAAATCCTGTTTCACCAAGACAACGCGCCGTCTCACACCTCCGCGGTTGCCATGGCGAATTCCTTGATCATCCGCCTTATTCACCAGATCTAGCCCCAAGCGACTTCTTTTTGTTCCCTCATCTAAAAACTGCGCTCGGAGGACAGAGATTTTTGTCAAATGAGAAGGCAATCACCTTCGTGAACAATTATTTTGCAGTGAAAACGCCAAGTACTATTTGGAAGGGTTAGAGAGATGGGAGCATCGCTGGGAGAAGTGTGTAGAGGAACAAGGAGACTATGTAGAAAAATAAAAAAAAATTTGTATCATTGTTCGGTGGGAAACTTTTCAAACATTGCTCGTATGTTCATCTTGAACTTACCATAAATCAGTCCAGTCTGAAAAAAAGGGATGGTTCGACAAGTTTCATATAAATTTGGCTTGAACAAGAGACATTTGTTCTAAGCAAGTTTAAGTACCGGGTCATCCATTTGGTGTTTCCAAAAGTAAATTTAATTAGAACTCATTTATGGTTTAGTTTTTAATCAAATTTTTTTTTTTCAATATAATGTTTAGATCTTGCCATTATGAGTAAAATATAGCGACAATAACTCGGCCATAACTTTACGGATATTCGTTTGAAAGCCATAGCTATTTGAAAATGAAGAAGGTATTACCGTGATCGTCAATTCTCATCGCTATAGCCATATGTTAAGCAAAGTTTTGGGGTTCAAATCGAAGATGTGAAGGACATGTGGTTTCAAAAAGACGGTGCTACATCTCACACATCTTGACCCGTTTTGGGTTTATTGCAAGGTTGATGATCTTTTTAGCGATGTGAACTGGCCACTAAGATCGTGTGCAAGTGTAAGTGCCCACAATTCGCTATCTAACCTTTAATCTGCCTATTCCCTTAGAAAATAAGTTGCGTGATTTAGGGATTATCTGTGATAAGAAACTCAATTTCAGTACCCACATTGATATTATAGTAAAAATAACCAACCTAGTCCGTGCGGCATCGGATAAAGAATAGTGCCGCAGTGCGTCCCAGCTTGTCGTAAGAGGCGACTAAATGGGACACCAATCATATACAGGCAACTATGACACCAAAAATGAGCCTGTGACACTTTAACACCTTAAAACTTTCCCACAAGTTTGTATGCAATCAGTGGGTTCCCACGTCTGGAGACTACCGGTGGGGTAAAAGAACAGTCAATCAATTCGAAATGAGCATACAAGTGTCAAACCACTCAAACTTTAGATACGCTTCATGGAAATGATCGCAATTAATAGCACTACCCCGCTGGGCACCACGATTGCAACGCACTCGGGTGATCCCAGAGCAAGCAGAAGTGCTTGTGTCAGAGCCCGACGGATTCCGGGGGCGGGCAAAATGAAGTTTCCAAAATCTTTTCATAAACTTCGGTTTGCAAGTTGGAACGTCGGATCGATGACCTCAAAAAGTTTAGAACTGGAAGCGATTATGCGTCGCAGAACTCTACAAATCCTGTGCGTACAGGAAACGAAGTGGTGTAATACAGGAAATAAAGCGCGTTTTCTAGATTTAAAAACTAAGGCATTTAAGATGTTCTACCATGGAACAGTCAATGGACGAAACGGTGTTGGAATCGTTGTTGCAGCGGATCTTCTAAACAACATCGTTGGTATCTTGAAAATAAGCGACCGCTTGATGAGTGTTAAACTCGTCATACACAATGAAACGTGGAACATTGTTAGCGCGTACGCTCCACAAAATGGATGCGACCAATCGGAAAAAGATATATTTTGGTCAGAGTTCGGTAATTTGCTTAGAAATATACCTATCGATGAGATGCTCTTCGTAGGCGGAGATTTAAATGGCCACGTCGGAGAAACAAATGTTGATTATGAGGACTGCCATGGCGGTAAAGGCTTTGGAACCAGAAATTCAGCTGGCGAAGACATCCTTGTAGCGTGTGGGGCTTACGGCTTATACAATATAAATGAATTGTTTACAATGTTTATTAAACATCAACGACATCTTATCACCTATAGCAGCGGAGGCCACGAAACGCAAATAGATTATCACCTCTGCAAAATGTCGATGAGAAACCGTGTTAAGGACTGTAAAGTAATACTTGGAGAATCGCTAGTAAGCCAACACCGTCTGCTCATTACAGAATTTTTCACAGCGGAACCACCGAAAACACGGGCATCGGTTGGAAAGCCAAAAATCCGGTGGTATAATCTATCGAAGGAACGAAGCGCAAGATTTATCGCACTGGCTAAAGAAGTACTTCACAATATAAACGGTATAGCAGACTCACTTAGCCCGCAAGAAATGTGGAACAGCATGCACGAGGAATGCATAACACTCGCAAAGTCCCTTCTGGGGAATATATCGAAATACCATCACGACGGCAAAGAAACATGGTGGTGGAATGACGAAACCAAACGACCTGTGGCCCACAAGAAGAGTGCATTCCAAGCGTGGACAAAATGCGATCGGAGCGACGATATCGAAAAAGCTCGACTGGCTCTTGAATACGAGCGTCTTAAAAAGATCGCAAAGAAAGTCCTGGCTCGAACTCGAGCGGCAGAAGCGGAAAACCTGTACCAGGAGTTGGAACAAATATCCTCACGATCGGCAGATAGAAGATAAGCTATCCAAGAAGTTCAAACGTCGTACAGTACTAAAATGCCAAATATTTTTAAGCTCGCTGCACAGAGGAGAAAAAATTCAATGGAAATAACCTCGCCGAAATACATTAAAAACGCAGACGGTCGCTTACTAACAAATGAAAAGGAAATTTGTGACCGGTGGCTTGAATACTGCAAGGAGTTGCTTAACAAACAGTTTCCACGTGATATCGTGCCGACAGCTGGTCTATTCGAGGAGGAAGTTTCGGACTTTTCAATCGAAGAAATAAGTATAGCAATTGGAAAAATGATGCGGAGGAAAGCGGCGGGACCAGACAGCATTCCATCAGAGTTTTGGTCGAAGATGGAGGGGATCGGCAGCGTTTGGCTATTGAAACTTTTAAATAAATTAAAATGTGGACAACCTATGCCGAATCCATGGAGAAGTAGCTTCTTGGTTCCATTATACAAAGGAAAAGGCGACACTCGAGAATGCAACAACTACCGTTCAATGAAGCTTATGTCACACACAATGAAAATCGTCGAAAGAGTCTTAAACGAACGTCTTCGGCAAATAATAAAGCTCGATAATAGCCGGTGTGGATTTGTTGAAGGAAGATCGACGGTGGACGCTATCCAAAGCCAACGAATTATAATGGAAAAGCACCGAGATTCGTCTAAGGATTTACACATGGTATTTATCGACCTCGAGAAAGCATTCGATCGAGTGCCTAGGGATCTCATATGGGCCGCGCTGAGGTCTCAAAACGTACCGGAATGGTATGTTAGAAAAATACAAGACATGTACGGAAACGTGAAAACTGCGGTTAAAAGCTCTGCTGGACTAACGAGAGAATTTCCAGTTAATGTCGGAGTGCATCAAGGAAGCGTACTTAGCCCTTTCCTCTTTAACGTAGTACTCGACTATCTTTTAAAAGACTGCATGCGCAAACCAAATGTAACGCCAATTCTCTTCGCTGACGACGCAGTTATACTTAGCGATAACGTCGAAGATTTACAGAACGCCTTAGATTCATGGAGAAATGCGCTAGAGAGAAACGGGTTTAAAATAAGTCGTTCAAAGACGGAGCATTTGACGTGCCCATTTGCACATCCGTTGCGACCTGTTCCGGATATAATGTTAGACGGAATAGTTCTTCCGAAAAGCACTATCTTTAAGTACTTAGGATCAATCGTTAACATGGAAGCGAAATGTGACGACGACGTAAACCACAGAGTGAGTGTGGGATGGATGAAATGGCGGGAAAATTCGGGAATCTTTTGCGACCGAAAATTTCCACTTAAATTAAAGGTTCACAGTGCTGGACAATGTACGAAGCGTTTAAAAACAAAATGACGGCAGCGGAAATGAAAATGTTAAGGATGTCTAATGGAGTCACTAAACGCGATTGCATTAGATCTACTCGTATAAGAGGAAGTCTACATATAAAGAATTCGGTAACCGAACAGCTTGAGGCGAATAGAATAAGTTGGTATTGCCACGTTTAAAGAAGATCTGCGGAAAATCCGGTTAAAAAGGCATTATCAACTACGGTCACTCCAACTGTAAGAAAACGAGGTCGGAAAAAGAATTCCTGGATTTCTCAGATGGCAAATGCGCAACAACGGCTGGGGTTAACCACTGAAGCGATCCAGGACCGAGCATTATGTAGACGCGTTCTGCGGTCTGCGACATCAGCCAACCCCATAAGCGGAGCAGCAGCGATGCAGTAAAAATGGGAAACTCGTTACGCATAAGTTCGTATAACGAGAAAAGGGTTAATAAAAGGATAAGAAGAAGAAGTAAAAATAACCAACCTATGGCTTCATCAAACTCTGGTCCTTATGTTGAAAAAATCTCTTACATAACCTTTGTTAGGCCTCTTCTTAAACATATGAATACCAAATTTGGCTCCCCTTCTACAGAACTCATCATCAACATCCTCCGGATAGAAGCTGTAGAGATCAGCGTAGAGTTCAAAGCAGGTTTTTACGATTTGCTTTACGTGGTCTTCCCTAATATGATAGCCAAAACTTAGCACCTGAACTTATAAATTTACAGCTCCTTTCTATACGGCAAAAAGTTGCCGACATTCTCTTTGTTCATCAAAGTTTAGTTGGTAATATCGATTGTCCTTCTTTACCTCAACTTATTTCTGATAACAGAAAACCAACGCAATCTTAGGTCTGTGCCACTTTTCCGGCTCAATCTTCACATGTCTTGAATGCTTCGTAAATTTAACGACTACTACCTCGGCAAACTCTCTCTCAAGAACATTCTTATTTCCACCTATTCCTCACGTCCTAACTTTCTCTAACCGCACCCACCCTTTAGTTTAAATAGTGAAGTTGTTAGTTTTAAGAATATAATTGCAATAAGCTTTAATAAATTTGTCCGGGGTTAACCCGGGCCGCAAATCAAATCAAATTCCATAATTTTATCACTTAGAAATCGAAGTTGAGTTTTAAAAAAATGTCCTTTCCTGAAGCGGCAATATCCGAATTACATTGAAATCACATATTTTCTTTAAAAAAATAGTATTACTTCCGATAGAACAAGACCAGCACATCTACATTGCCGTTCTCACTCCAAAGACACTTCCATCCCCCAGAATCTCAATCTCAATCTCAATCTCATTCTCAATCTCCATCCAAACGCAGTCCAGAGATTTGAAAACGCAAACAAAACCGAAGAACAATTTTAAAAGCATTTTTGTGTTTTTAAAACAAATATCGAATCGAATCGAATTTCGAAAACCGGAAAATACCATTTCGTTACTTAATGCCTAGAAACAGCCTCTAGATCCTTCAAGATATCCTGACATTCCTCACACTGACGATGCCTATTTCTTCTTTCAAAAAAAAATTAAAAAACCTTAAACCTTAAACCTTCCCCCAAAGAGAGAAGTATCTAATAGTGCTTTTCCGTCCTTTTTTTTCTCCCCCTGATAAGGAAAGGAAAATATTTTCACGAGAGCTTGGGAAAATCATCGAGCAACACATATGGCCCGTTCCCACGCTGTTTCTTGAGGGGCTTTAAGCAAAACTTTTACCCATCTACTCGTAGACCGTACAGGAATATCCTTTTACCTATCTACAAGTACCCCCACTTGTCCGTATTTGAATATTTGAATTGGTTGGTGTTGGTCCTTTATTTGGAGCTTCCTAGCTGTTTCAATGGGTGGTGGTGTGTACTCAATACTCATCCTCTTCAAACATACAATCAAAGTGGAAATTGCATTTTAATTAATTTACATCGATGAAGATGATGGAGGAAGCGGATAGATATTTTGTGGAGGCCTTCGGATGGCCCTACAGGGTGACAACAACATACCAGCTTAGGCAGACGAGAAGAGGAAAGAACAAAACGCACTATCGCCAGTATTGTAGGAACTGTGGGAATTGTGGGAATTGTGGGAATTGTGGTAATTTTATAATTATGAAAACCATGAGCAAACTAAAATCCAAATACGAGTAATGAATGATGCTATTGAAGTGCCGATATGGATCGTTGTCGAAAGGACTACCCACGACCAGGAACAAATACTATCCATTGTTGGCCAGATGGGGGTAGATTAATTATTAAAATGCAAATGAATAGCATAATTGACATTGAAAGACAGTTATTCGGTAAATAAATGTCAACCGCATGAATGGCGGCGGTAATGAGAATTACTTTTGTTTGTTATGCGGTAGTCGGATATCCTTCTGCGCGGGTATCTCACATAACAGCAAACGTGGATAATTTGTGTAAATATGTTTGCTGAGTGATTATTAATATACGACAGCTGCATTGAAATGCTAAACAATTTGATCCAGTTTGATTCAGTTAGATAGATTCAATGAATACTTCATTAAGCGGAACAGTGTGACAGTGGAGTTATTGATACAATGTTATTGACAAATTGTGATGAGTAGTTGGAGGTAACTGGCAAACAAATACTGTTTTGATACCTCGCACATAAAGGGCTGTTAGTCAAGCCTTTTAATTGTTAGCAGAAATCTGAATTAAACATAAACTGACACATTAATTCGGTTCTGCAATTAAGGCAACAAATTATTCAAATTAGTTTTGATAACTCTAAATGTGGACCTAGCATATCCATAAATTTCTAGTTCAATATCTGAGTATTTCTTCTTTCTCCTTCTTCTTTAGGTGGCGCTACAGTCCGGGGTGGACCTGGGCCTCAGTCAACAAGCTTCTCCAGCAAGCTCGATCCCTGGCTAGCTGTCTCCAGTTTCGCACGCTAAGTTGGCTGAGGTCCTCTTCCACTTGCGTGCGCCACCTGAGTCTTGGCCTTCCTCTACTGCGCTGTCCCTCGGGGGCGGATTCGAAGAATTTTCGGACCGGAGCATTGGTGTCCATGCTCTCTACATGACCCAGCCATCTCAGTCGTTGGATCTTCACTCTTCTGGCTGGGTCCATGTCGCTGTACAGTCCATACAGTTCGTCGTTGTATCTCCTCCTCCACACACCGTCAATGCAGACGGGACCGAAGATCACCCTAAGAATTTTTCTCTCGAAGTAACCAAGAACACCTTCATCCATTTTTGATAATGTCCATGCCTCTGCACCATAGAGCAGGACCGGGATTATTAAGTTCTTATAAAGGGTGACTTTTGTTGTCCGAGAGAGGGCTTTGCTACTCAATTGCCTTCTTAACCCAAAGAAACAGCGGTTGGCAAGAGTTATTCTTCGCTTGATCTCAGCGCTGGTGTCGTTGTCTGTATTTATAGCGGAGCCTAGGTAGACAAAGTCCTTAACTACCTCAAAGTTATATCTGTCGAGGGTGACGTTCTGTCCGAGACGTCGGTGTTGGTTGTCCTTTTTGCTTGACAGCATATACTTGGTGTTGCCCTCATTGACCGATACACCCATTTTCGCCGCTTCCGTCTCAATACTCGCGAAAACGCCACTGAAATCACGCTGCTTTCTCCCGATTATGTCAATATCGTCGGCGTATGCGAGTAGTTGGACGGACTTTTGAAAGATAGTGCCTCTTGTGTTTGCTCGTGAGTTTTGCACTATTCTTTCAAGTACGATGTTGAAAAAATCGCATGACAGCGCATCGCCTTGTCTAAATCCTTTCTGGACATCAAAGGTCTCGGTGAGATCTTTACCGACCTTGATGGAGCAGCGTGCATTCTCCATCGTCATCCTGCACAGACGGACGAATTTGGCAGGGATGCCAAAACTAGACATTGCTCTATATAGCTCGTCTCTATAGATGCTGTCATACGCGGCCTTAAAATCGATGAATAGGTGGTGGGTATCGATCTGAAGCTCATGAGTCTTCTCCAAGATCTGCCGTAGTGTGAATATCTGGTCGATGGTGGACTTTCCAGGCCTGAAGCCACACTGATATGGACCTATCAGGTTGTTGACGAACGGCTTCAGGCGCTCACACAATACGGCTGATAAGATCTTATATGCGATGTTAAGGAGACTGATGCCTCTGTAGTTGGCGTAGTTCAGAGGGTCTCCTTTCTTGAGAATTGGACAAACAATGCTGAGGTTCCATTCATCGGGCATACTTTCGTCCGACCATATTTTACAGATGAGTTGGTGTATGCTCCTTACCAAGTCATCGCCTGCCGCTTTGAAGAGCTCGGCAGTCATGCCATCCGCTCCAGCAGCTTTGTTGGACTTAAGCTTCGATATGGCTATCTTCACTTCATCCAGGTCGGGTGGACGGAATTGTTGGTCATCATCGTCCAGGTTGAAAGGTTGATTCTGCCTGACAGCGGTATTTGGTCCATCATCGCCGTTATACAGTCTGCAGAAATGATCTTTCCAAATCCTCAGCATCGACTGCGATTCTACTACGATGTTCCCTTGTTTATCTCTACAGGCTTCGGTTCGGGGTTTGTTTCCGTGGCATGTTATTTTTACCTTTTGGTAAAACTTCCGAACCTCATTTCTGGAGTAGCATCTCTCAATTTCCTCGATCGCGCGCTTCTCATGCTCTTTCTTCTTCCTCCTGAGAAGACGGTGCTCGTCTCTCCTCTTCCGCTCATAGAGCTCATGAGCAGCTCTGGTCTTTCTAAGCAGCGCCGCGTTATATGCATCTTACTTAGCTGCATGTGCTTGCCGGCATTCATCATCGAACCAGGGGTTTCGTTGTGGTGGACATATCTGTACTTTTAATTGTTACTTTAAACACTCAGATATTGAACTTTTTTCATACTTTTTATAAGCCTGCTACCAGAACTCTTGGGAAATTTGCTGATCCCAAAACCACCGACATAAAGTGCGGTGGGAGTACTAACAAGAGTCGCCTAAGACTGCAGTATGTAATGAGTTCACACCTCTGGTGAAACGCATCCCTCAATGAAGAAGATAAATCAAAAGTACGACACCTTGGATTCAATTAAGGAATATCGTTCTAAAAGCTTAACTAGTAAGATACTACACCACCCATTTTATTAACGTGTTCAAGACAGACATTAACAGATGGAGTGCTCCTATCAGTCGCGTGAGTACAAAGCTTAGGCACCAGTAAGTAATCTTCGGTCTTTTGTACAAAAGCCATCAGCAATGCCGTTCACTTTTTAGAGACGTCTAGCAGCATTTGTTTGGACTACTTGCATCTTGAAGTGTAGCTCACAGAAGCAAGAAGCTTTGGGTGTGGAAAATCGTTCGCTCATCCTCAGCAATCGGAGATCTCAAGATCCAGGTGACTACTCTCAAAGAAGCTTGAATTAGCTTGGATAAGATAATTGAGTTCTGCAAATCTGAAGCACTACTTGACTGTTCCTATATGTGAAGTTCATTCAGATGCAAATTTTACTCATGAGGAGTGAAATTTAAGGATACCTTCCCCTTAGAAGACACCGGCGCCGCATACTACTACTTTCATTGTATCAAATTTCATGTCCACTTGGTTTTGAGGAATCACAACCAAATACTAAGCCTTCGCTGGATGGGGATAGTTGTATCCTTAAGCACTTGACGAATCATACCAGCCAGGATTCTCGCTGAAGGAGCAAGCTCTGTTTTCATAGGATTCACTGAACGTCCACTTCTAACCGTCGATTACGTTTTCGGTTGCTGACCCAACAGAAGTAAGAACCATTGATGGCTGCAGTCCAGCACTCGCAGTCAGGTTTCTGCTCACCAGTACGAAGGTTACTACTTAACTTTATTATCAGGCCTTACTGGTTTTCAAATAACTCTCCACGAATATCAGCATACTTTTGCATGCATTTAAACCAATTTTCGAGGCAGTTTTTATACTCTGGGCAAAGTAACTCCAACCGCTTCTTGAGGCGTTAAACTCGCAGTTCAGTTCAATTGATTGTTGCTTAGTCAAGGTTATATGACGATTGGCACATCAATTCGACACATTTAATTCGACCTGTGCGAGCTGCATTATGGTGATAGAGAATAAAATCTCTTCCGCGGCTGCTTTTTCTTATTTCTCCAAAGACTTCTGGCAAACAAATTGTGGTGTACCATTCCGAATCAACAGTCTACATTTCTATAATAATGTACGGAGGTGACCATTTGGTTCGATGTGCTTCGTATGTGAGCATTTTTGACTGGATTTGGCTCGTCCTGAAAAGCCCAATCAGTTGATTGTTTTTAGATTCGGTCCAATATGCATATATCCATAATTCTTGGCATGCCATGATCTTGAAAACCTCTTTTGAAGCTCCGTGATAGAATTATCTAAACATATTTTGGACCAATTGACGAGAGCCTGCTCTTGATGCCGATCGATATCGACCTCCTCAGAAAAACTCGAGTTTCCACCTAACCAACGCCTCGACCTGGAAAGTGTCTACTGCAACTCAGAGGTACAACGCTGTAGAAAAAAATATATTTTAAATGGGCACACGTTACCGAAAAGAGACCGCAGCCCACTTCATGTGTGGAACTGGAACCAGCTGGCGTATACCGCGATAGCTGGAAAAGCGTGTTAACTGAGGCTCATATTCACCCCGGATCACAGTGTCATCTAAGTATGGAATTTAATATGTAATCCATGTCAGTTTCAAACATTTTGAGAAGGCATCGTTGAGGTTCTGTGCAGCACCTTCTACTTCCTGTCTTGTTCTGAGTTTAGATGAAAAGTTGCAGCTTTGCTGAGCCCCTCCTTAAAACATATCCAGTTTGTGTTACTCGGATTCCTCATACTGCACGTCACCACCACTTTTTCCCTACTAGTATGGGTTGCCATACTTTACTGAAATATTCAAAAAAAGGACGACAAGTATTTTTTGAAAGGCCTTAGTAGCATATGGTTCTGAAAATTCCTTAAATCAAAGCTTGACGTAACCGAGGGCAAAGTTGGCTTACAAAACTGCAGTCAATCTTAGATTAATTGATCTTACAAAAGCTCTGTCAAGCCATCTTTGTTTTCTTTCTCTCCCTGTGGAAGTAGATTTTCCCTCATTTGTTTTGGAATCAGCGTATTGAAACGCGTCAACACCTCCACCGTTTTCCGAAATTTCCCCAGAAACTTCTGTAAAGAGAAAACCTCAACTTCATCCTTAAAGTTCAGTTTTCCGTATAGTAATCCTTTGAAGCCAGAGCAGTCACCCTTGCCACTGACGAAGCATGTCATCTCCGGACTGACCGATCAGTCAACACGTATGACTGACACAGGTGGCGATCTTTACCTGTCATCAGAAATCGTGAAAGTTACTCCCTTCTACTTTTTAAGAGTGGGGTATGGTAGGATCCCTATAAAACCAAATATGGACTGTATAAGTAACGATAATATGTTCCACCCCGACGAAGTGATGGGTAACCAGGCGACTTTAGTTGATGTTACTTTTACTGCAGCTCTAGAGGGAAAACCTCGCGGTTTCTCTTCAATAAATAAAAAGGAGGACGAGATCCTGCCAGACTTGATGGGAGTGGTGGGAACCCTGCCACTGAGGAGCTCTTTAGGCACGAAGATGCCTGAAACCTCCGACAGCTCATCAACTGAACCGAAGAAACAGAGAGGAAGGCTATTCGCCAGCGATTGCGCTTAACACTCATCGAAAGACTGCGAAGATGAAACATAGGCTGATAATCCAAAACCCCTAAAGTTCTGCCTAAGGCAGTCCTTGTTCTTCCAGCCCAGAAAAAGAAATATTCCGAAGTTTTTGGACTGATGAGTAGATAGACGTGTATAGTCTTGGCCCCCACTACAAAACTTTGCGTAAGACTACGGTGGATTGAGTCCTTGTGACTGCTGCCACTGAAGCAGTATTAGACATGGATAAGTCCAGCATATTGGCCCCAAGCCTAATCTGGGAAATTTAAGAAGTCGACTACACAGTGGCAAAAAAAAATGGGAACAGCTGTAAAGAGCTACTTCATAAAAGGAACCCTCAAGGCCCAAACCTAGAGCGGAGAGCCAACGATTGCAAGTGGCACATACATCTGCTTGGCAGAACAAATGACTTGTTCCACTGAATCGAAAACGCTGCCCTCGTTGAGAGAAATAAGAGCAAATCCCAAGTTATGCTCGATGCCAGAGATAGTCATCTGCCAACAAAACCAACCGCAGTTTTGTTTTTGGTCATAGAGTTAATCACCGATGCACAAAATTCATGCTGGCAGCATGCGTTGGTTAATCATCCAACAAAAGGAGCCCTTAAAACTATCTTCGACTTTCAGTTGTTGTCACTTCCCGGGACCTGTTTCTCTTTACCGTCACTACTGAAGAAATAGTTGTTTTGACACTATAGCCTTCGACTATACAAGCAGTCTTTTAACACCGTGCGTCTACCCCATGGATATACATTCAACCTATATGTTTTCCAAATCAGACCTTCAGAAACAACCCCCAGTTCAACCTCCTCCTCTCCCGGCAATCATTCCACCCAAATCTTCAGATCGTGCTGTAGAAACAGTTGAAGAGTCTTCAAAATGGATGGATGTATGTTGGTGATATGAAGCTAGTATGATAGAGTAGGTGCCCCGTCTGCGGTCAAAAGCTTCACAGGTTCAGATTGTGTCTTTAGTTCAGAATCTGTTTGTAAATTTTCACACTCTAAAGATATCTCCTAGACTTTCCTGCCTTAAATATTCTGACTAAAAGTTCAAATCGCTTTTCCAGCCAGATTCATAGATTTTTATAAGAAAAAAAGACAAAATCTTGTCTTTACAGCCTCCTTAATCCTGCACGTTTTAAACCCAAGTTCATACCTACAAAGTAACCACCTAAATGGTACTCCATCAGATTGTAACTCACTGTAGCAGTGAAAGACTTTTTTGCCATAAACAAGGACACCCCTTTAAAAACCTCTGCAATCGTTTTCTTTAACTGTTGAGCATAAGAAACTTCTCAAGCTCAACGTGTGTTTAAAGGCCATGTCCTGTAATATGTTCTCATTTGTTCATTTGTGCCTTCCCCTGTTTCCTTTCCTTTCATTTCTTCAATTCCTTTGACGAAACACAACTGAAAACGAAGGAAAAAAAGAAGAAAGTTTGACAAAACGTTGATAATACATCACTTTGTCGTTAGCTAATGCTCCTCGATCACGAAACCCCATTTACTATCTGCACCCAGCAGCGTCAGATTGTGGTTAACTCTCAAAGTTTCCCAAGAAAAATCTAAAAAAAATAAAAAAAAATCCACTGCAGTCGCCGGAATATACCAACCAACCCACAGAAAGACAAAAACAAAAAAAGAGGAAATTCCAATATCCTCTTGAGTACAAGGAGGTCCCCAAAGACCGACAATTCCAGAAGAAAGGAAAAACTTTTCATTTTCCCCTCGAGGAGAACACAACAAAATAATTTGCTGGAGTTCCTCTCTATCATTTCTTGAAATCGTCCAGGTGACTTACGAGTAATGCATCGAACTCCGGTGGAAGCCTATGTATGTTCTAGGCCCATTCCCTAGATTCCTTGAACTATACGTGCACTCGAATACAGGACACGGCAGTAGACAAAAACGTGCCACCTTGCCTTGAAACTTTGATTTATCGGCAGACCAGAAGCGGTGAATACGAGTATTGCTTCACTTAAGAAAATTACACTCTGCCAGAGTTCCAGCTCCTCCTGCAGCTCTGGTAATCGATATATCAATTCCACATACGCCTCAGTATGTGGTTTGAGGGATGGTTTTCAGGCAGATCTCCTACCCACCCCCTAAACAACGAAAAGTCGTCATCATTTTCGTCTTCGGTTACGTCTCTGTGTCGAGTTTGAGGCTGTAAAACAAAATGAAATTCCATTTCATTCAATTTGATGAGCGACGTATAAAACTCCATGAAGTTGCCATAAACCATCCCCCAGCCTATCAATCCTCCACCGCTGCTTCCTCTTTAAAGAGAAATATAATGCACGTGCACTCACTCGTAGAGAATTTTACGACTTCACAAAAGGAATCTGAGTTGCGAATCCATGTCCTGGTATTCGCAGTTGATACTCCTTCAGTGCCATCGACCGCTTCTCTGGAGTAGCACTGATTTCCATTTTATTAGATTCGCAGATTTATTCCTTGAGCGAGTGAAAGAGATTTTATAGCCGCCCTTTCAGGAGGAATCGGGGGTGAGTTTGACGATAAATCGTAAAATCGAGCAAAGGGGCCTCTTTGTGTGGTGGGCCTAGATTTTTGGAAATTTTTTACGACTTTCTCGCCAAAAAGTGAGTAACGCGTTGCAATGTATGGTATTCGCTCTCGTAAATCGGCTAAACGAACAAGGATAACTGAAAAACGACGATTGAATGCGCTGAGTGTATGGTATTCCACAGGAACTGTGCCAATCGGGCGCTTAAGTTGGCTGATGAATTTCTGATGAGCCTCTGAGGCGGGAAGTGTTGATGTTGTTGTTGAATGTAGATGTAGGAGTTCTTGGGAATTCTTTGGTCCTTTTATGATGGTTCCCATTGTAATGACGGTTGGCACACATTTTCCTCTGGGAAAAGGAAAGGATTGCCATATTGTTTTTAATAGCCATTTACTGGAAGATGGTTTGCGGAAATTGATTTGTCATTTGCGCCTTGTGGGGGATGGAATTCGTATTTTATTCGTCGATAATGTGCCTGATGCTGCTCTGTGGTTAACCAAAGGCTTAAGAGCCTGAAAGAGCCAAAGGATTTGCTGACTTGGCATAAAAGAAGTTAAACAAGTGTGGAGCATAACCAAATAGATTTGTATACGGGGTATTCACAACAGCAACTATCCATCCATTCTCAGCTAAAAGAAGCAGTTCAGAACCTTAGCTGTAAGCTCACCAAGTACTCTAAACTATGATTACGTATCCAACGAGGCAACAGTTGGGCGTTTCTTGGTAGACTACAGATCTGCAACGACTTCGTAAAACAAAGGAAATCGAAGCAAAACGAATATAAGAAGCTGATTAGGCTTTCGAAGAGGTCTTCCTATTAAGACTTTTGCGGAAAGATCGAAACTGTCGATGAAATCATAAGGCTAGTCAAAGTCCTCAAGCACGACCAGTCTGGAATCACTTATACAATCTGATGACAACTACGCTGTTCTCAATTCATGGTTGGGGCCCACTTCAAAGGTAACATAATGGAAAAAACCAACTCACAACCATTTGTACGAAGCTGCTAGTAGGCTGGATAATACAACGCCGTAACCATCACATCTTATCTATAGCACCGATGCTATGTCAATTTTTCTGCTACAAGAAGTTATAGATACCTTGCTGGCTACCCTGAGCAGAATCTTCAGTGCTATCCTGACGAAAATCAGAAACGAGTGTACACGATCTTTTTTAAGTCTGATTTCCTTTCTGTTAAAGTGCCGGCCATGTGGGTAAAACATCCTCTATCTGAAATAAAACATGCTTACCAACACTGAAGATTTTGTGAGAGTGCGAGAGGTAAGCGCTGGGAATTTTCAATAACACTGCATGTGCTTTCGACAGTGCATCCTTTGAGCAATATGACTCAGATTATAAATTGTGGATTGTGATGAACCTCGCCATCGGGCTGCAAAGTGGCGTCCTGTCTTCTCTGTAGGGCCCCCTTTCAATTATGAAATCTTCTGCTATCAATGACGTAGTCTTATAATGAACGGTACACCGGCCAAATACTGAAGGTTGCTACGATTTAACCAGTTCAAAGCTGCCTGTCATAAGTCCTTTTGAATGGCAGAACCACGGGTAGTCCCTACTATGACTTTAAGCACGATACCGTGGGAATCAGAGCTCCCTAGACTTCGGCACGAACCAGATACGGGTTTAAAGCTTAAATCATAGGAATGGCTTTTCAGTTGAACTTAGCTCGATGTACCGGTTGCCGTCTCCCCTTATATCGGCAAGTGTTTCCTTCCATTCTCGGATTCATTAATGCATCCAAGCGCTGGTTAGGCCTTAATGAACTTAAGTCTCTCATAGACAGGCGTTCGTGTTAAGCCCCAGAGACATCTGTCTACTTTGCTATGGTGCATTATGGCCACTCAGTACCTGATTGCCTCAACAACTTTTTGCTGACAAGTGCAGAGGTATTACACTCTCGATCTGTAACAGGCAAACAGTCCTACAAATGGGTGTTTAGTCAATCCCTCCAAAGCTGAGGTTGTTCTCCCTATGAGAAGGGGGAAATTAATTAATCTCAATCATCTTGTGCTTAAATGCATCACCATCCGATTCTACAATGAGCGTAAGTATTTGGGAGACATCGCGGATAAGAAATTTCTTTGAACTAAGCATACTACGTCGAAAACCTCTAAGGCGCTCTCAGCAATCTGGTATGGTAGAGAAAAGGAACTGTCGGCAAGGCATGGGACTTGTCAACGAGGAGGGTTCTTGCCTGATGAAACAAACTTTGAAGAAAATACATCTGACTCCAAAGAACGACCTGTTTCTGGTGCATGGGGTCTTTCCCTTGTACTCCTGGCTTTGCTCTAGACGCACATATGTTTGATCTATATATCATGGGTTGCCCTCTCAAAGCCATATTCCATTTAACTACGTTTTTATAGACATTCAATGAAAATACGGAAAATTACGAAATCGACTTTCACTGATTTAAGCCAGAATGTGAGACAAGAAAGGAATGTAGTCGGGTTATCTTGAACTGATTTTGAATGCAGTGCTGCTGTCTTTCTAAAAGAGTATAATTCAATTTAGGATTTCATTCTACGTAAAGATAAGTTGCATTTGCATCCATGGCATCCAATCTGCCCTTTAAGGTCTTACTGAACACTCTTACGACTTCCAACCTACAATAGTTCAAAAACCATAGACTACACAGAGTGTTGTCGTCTTCCAGGTCACAATTAGATCACGGAAATTGAAATTGCCGACTTACCTGCTAGGTAAGGCTCAGAGGACATCAAAAAGTTGCCGCACCATTATTAAGTTTGCCCGCGTTCTCAATTGGGGTTTTCGGTAGACCAATCGAATCCTATCCGACATCATTAAGAGCTTAGCATACCTTTCACCTATCTCTCAGTTAGAAGGAATGCAGAATCGTTACTGGCGTGGTGATGGGCACTACGGCTTGGTTTAGTTATCAAGTGTGATGACCGTAAGTGGTATAACATTCTGTTACACTCCATGAATATCCACCCTACTATCGCATTAGGTTGCAGATAAGTGCCAATGATGTGCTGGGAAATATCGGGTTTTCCAATAGGGGCTTGACAACATTGAATTTAATTTGTGAACGCACTCTTTCACTAATCATCAAACTGTCACTGTCAATTTATTCAGTAAACTCAACATTTTCATCATGAAAAGTACACGAACGAGATAAAAATTTTCTACCGAAATTCGGAAATTCGGTGACTGCAACTTTAAGAGCGTTAATTCCAATTTTCGGTCGTAATTCTCGCCCTAGTAGACAGGCAATAACAAGTTTAGTGCAAAAATTTGAGTCTACATATTCGCTGTGTGATGTTGCCTAGTCAATGAGACAACGGGTTGGTCGAAGTGTCGAAAATATCGCTACCGTTCAGGCGTCCGTAGCAAACGATCCAAATCAGTCAATTCCATGGCGTTCTCAGGAATTGGGCATCGCTCAGACCACATTATGTCGTATTTTGCGTAAGTATCTTGGTTACACCCATACAAAATCAAGCTGACTCAAGAATTGAAGCCGATGGACCATTTGAAGCGACGTACGTTCTTCGGTTGGGTTCTGGAGAAGATGCGCCAAGATGGTGAATTTCATCGCAAAATCTCAAGATAAGGTCAGTCGATTGGCTGCCTCATTCGTGCGGTTTAACGCCGCTTGACTATTTTCTGTGGGGCTACGTTAAGTCATTAGTTTATGCCAACAAGCCGACGACGTTGGAAGAGCTCAGAGCCAACATTGAACACGAAATAGCTGCCGTTTCCGAGTGTGACCGAGTCGTTGAAAATTGGGTCCAACGAATCGACCGCTGCAAACGTGCATGCGGTGGCCATATGAACGAAGTTGAGTTCCATTCATAAATGTTTTGATTGTACTTCAAGCCGATAATAAAGTTCTTGAAATATCTCAAATAGTTTGCGTTTTATTATAAAAAAAAGTTGTCAAGTCCTTATTGGAAAACCCTTTAGTTCTCTAGCCACTCTATTATCAAACCACTTACTCGACGTTCTTCCAAGGACTAAGGAATTTCAGTTAAAAGAGATACAAAGAGTATGAGAGTATCCTCACCAATATTTTAGACTCTGACGATTCCTGCGGCTTTTTCTGCGAAGAGTCCAATAAGTATTGTAGATCTGGAACCCTAGTTAAGTACATAATGTCGTTCAGAATTGAGACTTGTACAGTGCTGCTAATGACTAAAGGACTTAATCAGCTTTGACAAAAACTTAAACGGGCAAATCTATACAAAAGGCCTAAAAGTGTCAACAAAACAGCAACAACTTTTCAGAGAAAAATGTCTTCGAACTCCTCGACAAGATTTATAAGCACTGTGTGAGGCACGACGTTATGGACATTCCTGACAACTGTGCGAAAGCAAAGTCTTTACGAAAATAGGCCTGAAAATATACTTAGGTTAAGGCTATTTATAATTGACGTAATTGTCAGTGTGGTAAATATCATTACACCTAGCATATGTTTCCCACACCTCAACATTGAATGATTTGAAAGACCAACTCCGCCGCTTTGAACCAGTTTCTTTGAGGAAGATCTCGCCAGAAGTGCTACGCTTTAGTAGCTAGGTGTGCCTCAACCCATTGTTCAAAATTTATGTGCCTTATTGCATGTTGAGAAGCAAAATAAAATTTACACCTTTCAATTCCGTATTCCGCATCGGTAAAACCTTCAAACCGCTTGTCCGCTTCTGTTTTCCTATTCTGCATACTTTTTATCGAATTAAATGCGACCAATAATTCACGGCAACTTTTCCAATTTCAACTCCCAAAGGAAGTACACGCCAATACAAAAACAGTATAGAAACTCCAGCTGCAACTCCAAACACCAACTCCAACTTCAACTCTAACCATAAATGCAAAAATCTTCTGAAATGTGGTCACCATCTCCGTAAATCGCAGACTTCTTGCACTATTCCACAACCGAAAGATGAAAGGAAAAACTGCAACAAGAAAATGCAAAATCAAAGACGGTGTAGCCAAAGTTGAAGAGGAAAAAAAAGTAAAGTAAGGACACCCTGAAATGGTGGATCCTTTTGATAAAGTTATTCGCAACGATTCCCCTTACAGTTGTTTCACTTGTGAGAAAAAGGAAACGGAGGTGCAGACAATTTACCGCCAAAAAACCAACTTTTTCTCCTTGTTTCTTTCTTGAGGTAATCTTGAAAAGTCGGCGACGATAACAGTAGTTTTTCCATCAAAAAACGCTTCTGTTTAATTCACTTTTTATTGGTTGACATTTAAATTGTTGAATACGAGCATAAAAGAATGTTACATTTCCAAAATGCATAGTCTTTCACAAGAGGATTCAGAAAGCATATTTCATGGACAATATAGTCTTGTGAGGCAAGGTAGGGCGGCAGCATCGATCGGGAAAAACTGCTGATATTCCTTTAACTTGGATTGGGCCAATAGCGCCCGGCAACAGCATGAGTAAGACGTTACCATTCATGCTAAAGATGTTAGTCATAGTCATAGTGCTCATAACAAGGGATACAAAATGTGACGGACTAGCTTATAGTCTCGTATAATAACGAATGCACTGTTAACGACCCTTGCAAAGGATAAAATGACAACAGGACCGCTTGCAGGCAAACGACTAGCAGAGATCTTCAACTGCTACAAAGCGGACATAACCACCGTTCAACAAGTGTGAATAAACCGGAAAAAACGTAGATGAGCACGTTACTCACAAGCTGGCTCAATAAGGATAGCAGTTGCAGTATTTATTTGGATGTGAATTCGCCGTGACACAAATATTACTGCAACAAACCTCGCGATGATTTATCGTCAAGCAGGTGTAATTCCCCAACATAAGCCTCAATGCAGGACATCGACGACCTTATCAAGGTCTAGATCTACTAGAATCATACAACATGAACATAGACAGAAACACTTTCGCCTACTCGACCGAGATGAAGTCAGGACAGCTATATCCAAGCTTAAGTCCAACAAAGTTGCTGTATCCTTAGGCATAGCTGCTGAGCTGTTTAACGTAAGAAGTGGTGATTGAATAAGAGGCATACATCCGACAACTAGATGAAAAATATGTCTTCCTCTCTGCCGTATTATGTGAATGCCTAAGACCCTTCTTCAAAAATCGGACTGCGTCACATACCACCTTTGCGTCGGTGGTGATGAACCGTACAGAGTTTTAGCACCCTTGCCAAGCTCATTCGACTATGCGGGATGACGATGGTAAATGGAAGCTGATCCGACCAGATCAGTAATGACAAAGCTGAGAACTTCAATCTCACAAAAGTACTTGGATAAGGCTATTCGTATTTATATGGTTTTCTCAACATCGTTCTTGAAACTATTGTACGCAACTCACAAGTCAACTCCAGAGGCACTATCTATCAAAAGTCAGTTCAATGACTCGCATATGTGGACGATATTGACATGATGGAACAACGAGTTATTATTGTAGATGGCGTGACTATCGAAGTGGCAAAGAGGAACACACAACATCGACGCATTGCCAGGAAATCTCAGATAACACGGCTTAGATGGCCGTGTCACCTCGTTCCAAAACCTAAGAGACAATGATGTTCAGAACGTCTTATGATTTCCATGAACACCTGTCTTGATGACTTAATTTCACAGTATGCCCATTCAATTCCTTTGATACCAATTCGGAACTATGTTGAGGGCACGGCTCCAGCCTTGGTATGAGTCTTACTGATCTTACTAGCTTAACAAGTTAGGCTCAGACCGAGGACCAGGGGGCTCCTAATTCTTACGATATGGTGTTTTAAGTCCTGGTATGGTCTACCGGTGGTCTTGCTACAAATTATAGCAACCATCAGTGATGGTGTGATCTGATGATGTTACAGATAAGTTCAGTTTTGCTCTATCCCCGCTTTTTATTGGACAACGTCGTTGATGGAAGAAACCTTGATAATTGGGCGGTGGCCCGCAATGATGTACATTGATTATGACATTGTGCGAGCCTAATTGTAGAATAGGCCAAAGATTTCAACTCAGGAAATTTCTGAAAGTCTTAATACTGACCATTCTTCGCATATAGCCATTTAAAGAAACTTGGATTCACTTCCAAGCTTGAAACGTTGGTGCTGTATTGTTCGATAACAAAAAATAAGCTGGGTCCCGTCGCCGTGGAATAGGAACCTTTTGTGGGTCGAGTCGTGACAGGTGGCGAGGAGTGAATTCTATACTACAACGTACGTAAAGGTACAGAAACCTTTAAAAAAGCTATTTGGTGGGATTACAGGACTATAGTCTTTTCGAGCTTCTTTCACCTGACGAAACAATTACGGCGAATATGTAAGTACTGTCAACAATTCTGTTAGCTTTATGTGAAGGTTCGAAAAAAATCATCTGGTTTTGGGTAATCGAAAAAGCCTCATCCTCCATCATATCATGATTTGCATCTGTTTCGGTGCCTTCAGAACGGTTTAAATAGAAAGAAATTTAGTTAACATGCCCCATTGCCTATCGCTACTGGTCTAGCTGTCCGACAATTTGTAGATGCCACGCCAAAAGCACTGTTGCTCTTTTGAGACAAACCAATCATCAAGCCATTTTAGTAAAAAGTGAAACGCTGTTCGGCATGTGCGTATCTCATTGGTGGAAAAAGGTAGTACTCGGAATTAGCGATGTTTGGTGAGCAAGCCTTATACGAAATTATTATCATTTTGTTTTGTTTATCAGTTCTGCTGTCTGTGATGGTGCATTATCATGAAACAAAATCACGTTGTGTTGCCTATTTTAATACTACTTCCATCCATAGCGATTTCGGTAGAAGTTCGCTTGGAGTTCATGTGGAATCCAATTTCCCATCTCATAGATCTTTCCCATGGCTCTCAAACATATGGAGAAGGCTTCTCGTGTCACATTTAACCGATCGGTTGCTTATTGCTTCTTTTCAGAATCATCCTCATCCAACTATACTTGACATTTGCTTTCTTTAAATTTTGTCCGTGATCTTCCACGTTCTTCGTTTCCCAAGTCAAAATCGCCAATAACGCCATCTATTTACCAATTCCAGTTCCACATTTACAGACTGGTAGGATTTCCCTTCTTCTCCAGTGATTTACCCATTCGACTTGTCATAATTTAGACACTCTACTTGACACTACTCGATTAGGTCTTCATCGTTGATTTCTATCTGACATTCTCGCAACAACTGCAGTGGCCTGTTGAAATTGAACGACTAGGAAGCACTGAAAGCAGAGTTTCAACATAAAACTGCGGGTTTTCCAAAATTCTTTGCCAACAACTTACAAAGATTCTTCGGTGATTCCTTGTCAACAAGGACGGTTCCCCCTTGTTGGTCTATTTTTCATCAACTCGTCACAAGTTTTATTGGTAAAGTGAAAAATTACGCCAGCCAAGCCCTAAAACGACCTCATTATCACCAGCTTTCGTGAATTAACTCAGGGCCAACTTCACATAATTTATTAAATCTCATAAAAGCCACCCTCCTCGGTGTAACATTGCCTGTTCAACTCCAAAGTCCTTGTGCTGATTAATTGCGTTGTTAATGCGAAGAGAGCTATTGAATGGTTCCGTACTACAGAGTAGCACGAGTTAGTTGCTCCATGCAACCATCACCGGAAGTTGGTTATTTGAAATTTCTTTTTCGCTTCGAAATTATTTCCGCCAACTCATTCGGCCTGGAGCGGTTGGTGAAAATGAAAAATTGAAAGCAACGCTGTCCTCGCTCCACACACACTCGGCGATTGAAAGTTGTAACAATTTTCTGTCTTTTTTTGAAAATCGATTGCAATTATCTTCGTATGAAGACCCAGGAGGATGGAGAACGTTTACGTACCTTTTTTTTGTATGTGTGCAATCCAAAATGTAACATCTCCACAGGATTACCTGTCTGGAGTTTTGGCAAGGGATCCTGTCAATGCTATCGTTACTCCCTGACACAAGTCTCTTGCTCTACTCCAGCTTCAGTGTACATTCCAATCTGATAAAAGTGTTTGCAATCGAAAGTAAACAGAAACATAAACAAAACAATCATAATCCTTGTGAGATGTTGTTTACGAGTATGTTGGAAAAGGATGTGAGTTTTGAGAACAATGTAGGGATACGATTCCGGATACATGTGGAGACTGTGCACAGGATGTGTTCTTAAGTTTTTCACGGGGAAAAGAAAAGTTTTTTGTTTGTGTAATTGTGTATGTCTTTGGAATTTTCTGAAAATCTCAACATTGAAGTTTACTCACCCACCCATCCTTCTTAAATATATTTTTTTTGTGTTTTTGTTTAAATTCTTCTTAAGTTGACCAGTTTACGAGGTAAAAAGTCCTGAAAATGCTTGCTTCAGTTGTTGTGGAGTATTGAGAGTATCATAAGAAGTTTTCCAATTTTCAAAACTTTTTGACAGCCCTTATACCTTAACGGTAGAAACCTAACATCCTTCTTGACAGATGTCTTGACAGAAGTAGAATTTTTTCTCAGAATTTTGTATTGAGCTGACAAGAAAATAACATTTGTTCGCTTCCGAAGACCTCTGGAGTCCAATGCAGAGTCTTCGATGTTATTTTAGCAACCCGAATACGTGACCATATTTTGCCATCTAAATTACATCCCAAGGGAAGAAAAATCCGCATGAATGACACGTTGGGACAAAGCGGGGCGTTCTGGCTACAATTTACTACAATAATAGCAATGAGCAAGCAACGCGCTTGATTCGTTGGGTTCTGTAGAAATAGAGAAAGCAACTGTTTCTACGCATCATTGATTGTTTTACATCCAAATGGTAGCTATAGAGTACTGGTAAATGTCCATCCGGACTTGACCTTACAAATTTGTAAGTGCGAGTGCTGACCTACGGAGAAAAATAGCTGCACCATAAAAAGGTCTATTCTGACATATTTCAAGCTCAGGCTGGTAAGGACTTCCGAGACTAAGTCAGGGCCTTGGGAAAGATATGGTGGCGGATGAACCCTTACAGCAGCGTTCATATCGCCGAACGGATAACTGGCTCCAGTCTAACCGGCACCTTGTCCTAGTGGTCATATCTACATATAATAGAACTGGCGCCCTCCAGGTTGAGGCTTGTGTCGCCGGGTAACTGCCCGGACATGGAAAGGGTTTAAAGCTATATAACGGCGAAAAGCCTCACATACAGTCAGATCTACTGTTCACAACTCATTCAACTCATTCAAACATGCACTCGGAATACACTTAAGACGCCAATACGTTTCCAGCATGTGAACGAGTGCCCCGTAGCAATCCACAAAGAAATTAGCCCCGAACTAAAGTCTGTAAAGACGAATAAGGGAACATTGTTGTAGAGTCGAAGTCGATGCGGAGGGTTTCGATTCGAAAGAGTATTTCAGTGGCTGTATAATGGCGATGACGGAACAAGTACCGCTGTCATACAGAACGAACCTTTAAACCTGAACGATGTAGGCCAACAATTCCGCTGAAGTCCAACAAAGCTGCTGGATCGGACCGCCTGACTGCCGAGCTCTTCAAAACGACAGGCGATGACTTGGTAAGGAGCATACACCAACTCATCTGTAAAATATGGTCGGACGAAAGTATGCCCGATGAATGGAACCTCAGCATTGTTTGTCCGATTCTTAAGAAAGGAGACCCTCTGAACTGCGCCAACTACAGAGGCATCAGTCTCCTTAACATCGCATATAAGATCTTACTTGCTGTATTGTGTGAATGCCTGAAGCCGTTCGTTAACAACCTGATAGGTCCATATCAGTGTGGCTTCAGGCCAAGAAAGTCCACCATCGACCGGATATTCACACTACGGCAGATCTTGGAGAAGACCCATGAGCTTCAGATCGATACCCACCACCTATTCATCGTCTATGCAGGATGACGATGGAGAATGCACGCTGCTTTATTAAGGTCGGTAAGGATCTTATCGAGACCTTTGATGTCCAGAAGGGATTTAGACAAGGCGATGTGCTGTCATGCGATTTTTTCAACATCGTACTTGAAAGAATAGTGCAAAACTCACGAGCAAACGCAAGAGGCACTATCTTTCAAAAGTCCGTCTAACTACTCGCATACGACGACGATATTGGCATAATCGGGAGAAAGCAGGGTGATGTCAGTGGCGTTTTCACGAGTATTGAGACGGAAGCGGCGAAAATGGGTTAAGCGGTCAATGAGGGCAAGACCAAGTATATGCTGGCTCCGCTATAAATACAGGCAACGACACCAGCGCTGAGTTCAAACGAAGAATAATGACTTTAGCGGTCAACGAGGGTAAGACCAAGTATATACCTTCGACATCCAGCACCAGCGTTCTGGCCGGAATGTCACTTTTGACAGGTATTACCTCTGAGGTAGTTAGGGCCTTTCTCTACCTAGACCCCGCTATCAATTCAGACAACGCTGAAGTCAAACCAAAAATAACTCTTGCCAACCGCTGCATCTTTAGAGAAGGAGAGCAATTGACTACCAAAGCCCTCTCTTGAGCAGCAGAAGTGACCCTTTATGTTACATTTATAATCTCAGTTCTGTTCTGTGGCGCAGAGGCATGGACAGTATCAAAAATTGATGAAGGGGCTCTTGGCTATTATGAGGACAAAATTCTTTGGAGGATTTGCGATCCCGTCTGCATAGACTGTGAGTGGAGCCTCCTCCAGTAGATACAACGACGAACGAAGTGACCCTTTATGTTACATTTATAATCCCAGTTCTGTTCTGTGGCGCAGAGGCATGGACAGTATCAAAAATTGATGAAGGGGCTCTTGGCTATTATGAGGACAAAATTCTTTGGAGGATTTGCGATCCCGTCTGCATAAACTGTGAGTGGAGCCTCCTCCAGTGGATACAACGACGAACTCTCTGGACTGTGCAGCGACACCGACCTAACCAGAAGAGTGAAGGTCTAACGACTGAGATGGCTGGGTCGTGTAGAATGGATGGACAACAACTCTCCGTTTGATGTTTTTGCAAATACTTTAGGTCTGCTTGAGGATGATGTCACAAAAATTAACCACAATATATATGCTTTTTCTAACTGAGCACTAGTTTTTAACAAACCTTGCCGAAATAAGGTGGAGCCTGCTGTAACTGTTGAAGATAGGATTATTTGCTGCGATGCTGGCCCAATCCTAGTTATAGGACAGTCCGCTGTCTGCCGACAAGACTCCTGAGTCTTCATCACCTGTCCTATATCCGGAGCTTTTAGATTGAATTTCATCCAACTTTATTCGCGCAGATTTGAGTACTCGGATAAATGGAAGAGAAGGTACGTAGCTCTACAACAATCTTTGTCCCAGTTCTTGCAAAAGCCCTTTAACCAGATTCTGTCACCGCTTAATGGTGGAAGTTTCGTTCATAGAATACCAATTTCATGGTTTCCACAGTTGATATCCAACTGACCCGCATTAGCCTTTTTAGGTCTATTTCACTCAGCAGTTCACTTTCCTTTCGATCATGTTGAGCCATCAAACTTTAGGACTCTAGCGGTCTAGATTTCCGCAGTGGGATACATATATCCAGATGGACAGGAAGCTGCCGCTGTTAATGTGAATCGCTGAAAAATTTATTCGTTCAGCAACTAGAGACACAACGATTAGACTGATTGAATAAGCAGGCTGCTTCAGCAAGTTCTCCGTCCGTATTTGAAGTAAATTAGCTGACAATCATTCTTACAATAACTTTCCTTCAAGTAGCTCAAATTTCTAGTAATACTTATCGATTTGGTAGACTACCACTCGTCGAAGATGGCATTCGTATAAATGTTTATCCTCTATATCATCGAATCCTTAAACATTGGTACACATCAATACACATTTTCGTTCAGGCATACACAAATTTAAAGCCACATCCCTCTGCCTTAAATATGCGACAATTTCAATGCGGATATGAATACACACTCGTACCTACCTCCGTACTGCCTTCGATTTAATATTCATGTCACGGTGCCCTTTAATGCAAAACCATGCATCATCATGCATCCCCCCCTATTCGGAGTGGAACGCCTACTGAAATATATACGAAGGCACCAATTTCACAACACATTTCCTCCTCTCCCACCTGACAAAGCAAAAAATCCAAAACGTAAAACGAAAACGAAAGAAAAAGAAGATTCCATCACATAACCTAATCCTGAATCAAATGCAAAATTCAACAAAACATCTCTCCAACCACCCCTCACAGAATATTCATTCAACAGAGTAGGTGGAGTTGTTGCCTTTGACTCGAAAAATTGCCATCCCAAAACCGGTGTATCCGGAGAAGAAGTTGAATTCGAAATTGAAATGGCATAGAGCACAATAATAATTCTAGGATTCATGATGCGCTGCCTGAAAGCTTCACAACTATCAGGATTGAGGATTCAGCAGCTACGAGTACATACAACCCCTGAAACGAATGAACACAATAAAATGTGTACACCTGGGATAAGTTGGTTTTTTTGTTGGTCCTTCCAGTATTTTTAGAGCCCTTTCCCACTCGAAAAGGATACGCATTAATAATATTGAAATTCACCACCTGTTGTCGAGGACATAAATCATACTAGGATGTGTATACGGTACAAATGAATAGCGTAACGAGTATTATTTGGTTATACACCAAAGCAGCAGACTCGTCTATACTTCATATTCAAAGTACCAATCCAAGGACGAAATCTCACAAAGTCTGAATGGAATATTTTAATATCATTTGAGCTAGACCAACATAGGACATAATGCTAATGCTAGTTGCAATATCAGACGTTACGACATATGCAAAAACTACGAGTTCATCGTTACACAGAACTACAGACGGACGTACACCGTACACCGTACACCCCTATGGGAGAAAGGATGTGAGTTGTTATAGAGTACGAGTATGTCCTGTCAAATGCAATGTAACTTATTGATCCAATGAATAATATATGTCCCTAATTGAATCGGAAGCGTTGAGAAATTGACAAGGCAGAAAATCGAAAAGAAACATGAACAACCGCAAGGACATTGCCATGGACACATGGTGGGAAGAGAGTGAAAATCATACGAACTAAAGCAACATTTCAAATTTAATCCTTTAGGGAATCGTTCTCAGACATACATTTTCCTGGTACTCGTACACCATACAACATGACACAGAGAATTCTTGCAGCGTAAGCAATTTCCAAATCTTGTTAGCTGAATCCTTTTGATAACTCCTTCGAATGCCTTTTGGGAAAGATAGTCCCTTCAGAACCTGAACTTAAACCTATCTATAAAGCACTAAAAGGAAGTAGTAAACTGCAACTTCTATCGAATATGCTTATTGAGTATGCTTGAATGCATGACATTTAATCATTTTTTGGTCCTTCGAGCCGGATCATGCCGTAATTCCATTCTTCTCTTCTGTTAATCATCAGCTCTTCTGGCAACATTACATCTTAAATATCTGTCTTAAAGATAGTTTCCTATCCATCTTCGCTTCTTCGATGTTTCCTCCTTAGCCCATGACCCATTTCAAACTACACCACCACCACAAGTGTCCTTAACTTTAAATGTAACCAGCTTTGCTAATCTCTAGAGAGAAAGTCCTTTCCTTTTCTGTTACCTCTTCCTTTTCATGTTCTACTTTGACTCAAGACGAGCAACAAGAAAATGAAAGAAATTTAGTAAAAAACAAAATAAGAAAAGTGATGAAACTTATAACTTCCGGTCCTGTGGAATTAACATTTTCAAGGCTAACCCCAAACAAAGGGAATTCATGTGTGTTGCCGGATCTCTTTGTCTGTTGGAATATCCTTTGACCCTTTTTTATGAGCCCTTAGCATGTGTACATGTGTACACATTCAAATGTTTAACCACTACGAGTATGTGGTATCATTGGAGATCAAAAAACAATTTGCATATGTAATTAGTCCTTTTGTGGGAGTTATTTGAAGTATGTATTCCGGTGTGTGGATTCTGTGTCCTGCTCGGGATGGTGGAACTGTCAGAGGTGGTTTTGATGCTTTATTCTGGGCTTGGACTTGTTAGTGTCCTTTCACACAGTCAGGTGTAGGTTGCGTTAGGTATGCTGCTACGGTGAATGGATTTAACAGTTTGTTGAAGGAAACCATCCAACATGCTTGCTAATTCCATGACTTAAGAAGATTTACTTGGTCTTGTGGAAAAAGTTTTAAGTCTTGTGGCTAACGCGCTGTGTTAAGTTGAAAGTGAAAGGAACAAGTTGGAGATCTTCAAAGGATTAAACGGATTTAAAATTTAATTTGTAGATACCAATGCGATTACTGGTTGAATGAAGGAGCATTTTCAAGTTTCACCAACGATGACTGACAACGGACAAAAATTGATTTTTGCTCCATACTTGCAACAAATACAGCGATCTGAGTGGGATTTTGGTAAGATTGCGGACATGAACACTGTCCTATCCCGAAATCTCTCGGAAGCAATAATGAATACGGCGTTGTTATCAAACAACTATCTTCTGGAGAAACAAATATCACTGTGTCATAGTTTGCCCCAAATGGGAAATTCATGGACCTCCGAAATATTTGCATTGTCATGAGAGTTCTAAAAACAAGGACTCAAGAATGTAAAATACAAACGGAGCCTCGTCGAAGCGCTTGTTGATTTCAGCTCACTGCATTGTTTAGTTGTGCAATAGGCTTATTAACCAAATGGATCAGTTGGTACTAAATCGCCGTTTTAGAAGCCAACTGACGAGTGTCCGCAATATAAGTATAAGAAGGCCATGTGAAAGTGGTACAAGACCTTCATACTTTTTGCTTGACTTTACTTGGTCTTGCCCTCATTGACCGCTTAACCCATTTTCGCCGCTTCCGTCTCAATACTCGTGAAAGCGCCACTGACATCACCCTGCTTTCTCCCGATTATGTCAATATCGTCGTCGTATGCGAGTAGATGGACGGAATTTTGAAAGATAGTGCCTCTTGTGTTTGCTCATGAGTTTTGCACTATTCTTTCAAGTACGATGTTGAAAAAATCGCATGACAGCAGATCGCCTTGTCTAAATCCCTTCTGGGCATCAGAGGTCTCGGTAAGATCCTTACCGACCTTAATGAAGCAGCGTGCATTCTCCATCGTCATCCTGCACAGACGATGAATAGGTGGGGGGTATCGATCTGAAGCTCATGGGTCTTCTCCAAGATCTGCCGTAGTGTGAATATCCGGTCGATGGTGGACTTTCCTGGCCTGAAGCCACACTGATATGAACCTATCAGGTTGTTGACGAACGGCTTCAGGCGTTCACACAATACGGCGGATAAGATCTTATATGCGATGTTCAGGAGACTGATGCCTCTGTAGTTGGCGCAGTTCAGAGGGTCTCCTTTCTTGAGAATCGGACAACCAATGCTGAGGTCCCATTCATCGGGCATACTTTCGTCCGACCATATTTTACAGATGAGTTGGTGTATGCTCCTTGCCAAGTCATCGCCTGCCGCTTTGAAGAGCTCGGCAGTCAGGCCATCCGCTCCAGCAGCTTTATTGAACTTAAGCTTAGATATAGCTATCTTCACTTCATCCAGGTCGGGTGGACGGAATTGTTGGTCATCATCGTCCAAGTTGAAAGGTTGATTCTGCCTGACAGCGGTATTTGGTCCGTCATCGCCGTTATACAGTCTGCAGAGATGGTCTTTCCAAATCCTCAGCATCGACTGCGATTCTACTACGATGTTCCCTTGTTCATCTCTACAGGCTTCGGTTCGGGGTTTGTTTCCGCGGCATGTTATTTTTACCTTTTGGTAAAACATCCGAACCTCATTCCTGGAGTAGCATCTCTCAATTTCCTCGACCGCGCACTTCTCATGCTCTTTCTTCTTCCTCCTGAGGAGCCGGTGTTCGTCTCTCCTCTTCCGCTCATAGAGCTCATGAGCAGCTCTGGTCTTTTTTTTGCAGTGCCGCATTGCGTGCTTTTTGCTTAGCTGCATGTGCTTGCCGGCATTCATCATCGAACCAAGGGTTTCGTTGTGGTGGACGAGTGAAACCCAGCACATCAGAAGCGGCACTAAATACTAAAACAAACAAAAAAAAACACTGTGGCGCTGGCAACCCGGTCTGGTCTATGGCCTAGCTTCTTGACACTCATTTGTGTTGCTCATGTTGTCATTTTTGTCACAACTAAGCGGGCCAGAGTTTCAAGAAAGGCTATCTATCTTCAGATTAGCAAGGCGAGATCTCGAAAAGGCCATTAAAGAGAGCAAGGCAAGATGCTTTAGACAACTCTGCGATGGGGCAGACATAGACCCCTGGGGTATGGCATATAGGATGGTGATGAAGAAGCTTAAGGGCAGTATGTCCCCACAAATATCCTGCCCAATAATGCTGAAGACAATAGTTGAGCACTTATTCCCATATAGGGCGTCAACTTTGATCATCACCACAAGAGACACAAGTTCGGAACGCATCCCTGCAATCACGCCGAAGGAACTATACGAAGCGTGCAGGAAGATAGGTGACAACAAAGCGCCCGGACCCGATGGCATCCTGAATGTGGCGGTTAAAGCGGCCGTTCGAAAACGACCGGAGCTTTTTATTGCAACGATGCAACGGTGTCTGGAGGAAGGGGTATTCCCGAGGTCGTGGAAACTCCAGCACCTGGTTTTACTGCCAAAAGGGAAAAAACCACCAGAGGAACCGTCCTCATACCGGCCAATATGCCTATTAGATACAATGGGAAAAATCTTAGAACGGATCATATACTGCAGACTACTCGAGGTGGCAGAAGATAAAGGAGCTTTGTCTGATGACCAGTATGGATTCAGAAAATCACGTTCTACCGTCGATGCCATTAAGGCGGTAGTAGATACAGCGGCTGAAGCAATACGGGGAAAAAGATGAAGAGGTGGGATGAAGAAATATTGCGCGGTTGTGACCCTTGATGTTAAAAATGCCTTCAATTCGGCAAGCTGGTCATGCATTAGGAGATCCTTGGTCAGAATGGAAACGCCGTACTACCTGCTAAACATAGTAGTAAACTACCTTACCGACAGGAAATTAAGATACCATACTGACGATGGCGTTAAGTACTACAACACCACCGCGGGAGTACCACAAGGGTCGGACCCCTCTTGTGGAACATAATGTACGACGGGGTTCTCCGATTAACGCTGCCACAAGGAGTTAAGGTTATAGGCTTTGCTGACGATATCGCTGTGGTTACTGTGGCCAAACATATCCATGAGATAGAGTCCGCTACGGATGAAGCAGTAGCCAGAATCAAGAATTGGCTACAGTCTGCAGGGCTAGAACTAGCTGACCACAAGACCGAGGCTGTGTTGATAAACAGCCGAAAGACTGTGGAATATGCATCTTTCCGTGTTGGAAACCAACTAATTAGATCAAAGGGGTCATTAATGTACCTAGGAGTAACGCTCGACAACAGGTTAAGCTTTAAAACGCACATCCAGTATGCCAGCAAAAGGGCGTCACAGATGCAGGCAGCTCTTTCCCGGATTATGCCAAACATCGGTGGACCTGGATACGCCAGAAGGATTCTGTTATCCAGGGTGGTCAGCTCAATACTGATATACGCTGCACCGGTCTGGGCAGGGGCTCTTACATCTAAGGAAACAAGAAGGAAGCTCTCGTCAGCATACAGGCTCTGCGCAATAAGAACAATAAGCGGATTCCGAACAATTTCGGACGAAGCAGCCTGCGTTATTGCGGGAATGATTCCCATCGACATTCTCGCTAACGAAATGCAAAGGATCCACCTTAGGCTAACTGTCAACAGGCAAGAGTCCATCATAAGAAAAAGGATAAAAGAAGAAGAAAGGGCAACATCTCTAGCACTGTGGTAAGTCCGGTGGGATAACACGGCAAAAGGCAGATTGACCCACAAACTGATCCCAAACATCGAGGTCTGGACAAGAAGAAAAAGCGGGGACTGCAACTACCACCTCACGCAGTTCCTGTCCGGGCACGGCGGCTATCGAAGTTATCTTCACAGATTCGGCCACGATAGCTCGCCTCTATGCCCCGAATGCCCAGATGAAGAAGAGGATACGGAGCACGTAATGTTCCACTGCAGAAGATTTTCAGGAGGAAGAGTGAACTTACCCATTCCACAGCTTCTCACAGAGCATATGTTGAGCTCAGAAGACGACTGGCTGGAAATATGTTCATACATAACGAGCGTACAAAATGAGCTAAGAAGAGCCGAAAGACAAAGAAGGGCCGAAGTGGCAGACGTTGATGATTTAGCATGAGTAGCTAACCAGCCCCGCGAAGTAATACCTAACGGCAGTCCTGCGGGGAGAGTGGTAGAAGAGTACATGGGTGTGGTTTAGTACGTGTGGCGCGGGGCACTGGAGAAACATATCCCGCGAATCGTGCATGCTAGTAGCACGGGCAAATACGAGTAGTATCTTTCGAAGATTACACATCCTTTGGACGCAACCAAAAACAAAAAAAAAAAACAAAAAAAAAAATCCGATGTTAAGTCCCCTCTACTATAGAGTTGACACATTTAAGGGAATCTCCTTTTTTGTGCACCTGGCATCATTAAGAAATGAGTTGGCGTATATTCCCCAGAGATCCAGTTTCTTTGTTTTACTTCTCAACATATCTAACCGCCCGTTACATTTGCGCATTCTACATAGACTGCGAATTTCTCGTGGTGTTCGGCAGAAATTTTAAAACCGATATCATTGCCAAGCTTGATTTCATCTGCCCTATGAAGTCTTTATGTTCATCCCACTTACTTTGGAAGAAGCTTGCCTGAATCTCGCATTCTTCTTCAAACCCTACATTCAATTGCTTAAACAGGCTGGATTTGGATCCACAAACCTCTCCAATAGGCACATTCCTTGTCCAACTGCGGTCTTAAACATGTCTTATGATACTGTATGCGCTTGTCAGCACTCTCTATTAAAGCAGGAGTTTCGTTGTATTAATAAAGTGAAACCAACATATTAGATGCAACACGTCTCCAGGATGGCTTTCTTAGAATGTCACCATACATCTTCTACGCTATTTGTTATAAGCAGACTCCATTAGGACGATTCTTATGACAAGCTTAGGACATTGATCATATATCTGGCTAAAGAGCTCGAATTTTCGCTCAGATGCTTAAAGCTCATGACACCTTGTCTAAGTCTTGCTCTGATGACAAATCCACAGTCACAAATATGCTATTTCTAGTCTCTTTACCAATCACATATGGCCTGGCCTATATAATCAAACTTTCTGGCAGTATTATCGGGATTGAAGTGGTCGAAAGCCTCTCCTAACTGTACGGCTTCCTGGGGTCTGTTAAGGCTCCCAACATTTCAAAGTAAATCCATTTATTTCTAAAATAGTTTGTTGCTTCACACCATACAATATTTTAGTCAACTTGGCAACACTTCTATAACCTGACAAGATTCTTCAGAAGATCGTGCTAGTAGCTAGATGCCAACAAAGTCTTACGTAATCTGAGCTTCGTGGAAGTAGCTCAAATAAGATTTTCGCTGAATCTGCTTCCTTCCTCGCCGTTGGCACTAAATGAGAAAACGTGCGCTTTTTCGGAATTTCGCGTATGCAATCCATTTCGTCTTACTGTGTTTGGGCAGATTAAAGCACTCACTTACGTATGCAAAGGCTCAGAGTGGTTAAAAATGTTTTATATGCTCAGGGAACCCCTAACTTCATTTTTCATCTGAACTTGAGTACAGCTATAGCGAATTTAGCCTTGCAAGATAATTAAGGACGTAAACAACCGTGTGCCCATTCCTATGCCGAGCCTTACTCGTAATTCCACATCTTAAAACAGAGCTAAGATGCTCTCAAAGAGGAAAGCTTTTATCGAGCCCTAAAGATATTATCCAAACATGTTTGATGTATTCTAGGAAATTTACATCGGCCTAGATGGCATTTTTTAAATATTTATTCAAGTCGGGGTGGGATTTAAAGGAATTTTAAGCAAAAACCACTTCGGGTATAGAACTTAATTTAAAAAACAGAGTACAAGGGCCAATTTTCAAAAGTGGTTCTGACAAAGTGGATAATCCTTGCCACCTGTATTAGTGGTTAAAGTTTCTTCTTTAAAGCATTTGCATAAGTAATAGATTGCAGATAGTTCGCAGAATTTGTCCTAATTCCTGCTCAAGTACTCATTTAGAATATGCTGTAAGTGGATAACATTTCCTTACAAATTTATTTAAAAGACCTCTCCACTATTATCCTCGAAATAAATCGCTCATCATGTTATAAAGTCTTGAGGAATCTCTATTCAGAAGGAATAGTCTTATGTTCCATCTACTACCTCCACCAATTTAAGACAAAGTCATAACTTTAGCAGTTCCTTTGTGAATATCCAAAACTATTTCCTCTTCACTTTAAATATTAAGGCATTCCATTTCCATCCATTGCTACTGCATAAATTCTGGACCATCCTTGCCCCTATAGTCCGAATCCCAGTCTATGATCTTACCATGGAACATAATTAAAACGTAAACTTCTTCGTAAGATACCAAGTAAAAAAGGAACATCAACATTAAGTTGATTTACGCTCTGTGTGCTCTGCGCGAAAATTTTCTTTAATTTCCCTAATAAACAAACGGTCCAGAGGACCAGTAATAGGGCTCCGGCCAGAACCATAGCTATGGCCAAGAGACAGTGTCTTTTATTCATTACCCCGAGGACTAAATAAATTTCCAAACAGAGTCTCCATACTTTTGCAATTACCCTCCCTAAATATCCACGGCGTGGTAGTGCGTAAATAAAATGCCAAACACAAGGAATACGACGAACGAGTAACATAACATAGAATTGCGTTAATTGTCGTGTACGCGAGTTACTTGGTCTTTATTTTCCTAGTCCTTGGTTCCTGGTTGTTGGTTCCTGGTTCCTGGTTCCTGGTGTGCAGCGCTCAATGAGAAGATTCCTGAAAACTGAATTTGCCAGCATTCACAGGGGTATCGTCCAACAAATGGCTTTTGCGCTATTCATTGCTGCCATTCCCGTTTCATCGGGGCATCATCATTATTGCCATTACCAACCCAAATATACGAATGGTTTGCAACTTGTTCTTCCTCTTGCAAAAGTTAAAAATCTTATGGACGAGATTGGTTTTATTTTTGCTGTTGCCTTCTAGTTACAGTGCGACTGGAAAGAAGAGATACACTTTGACAATTTAAAATAAAACAAGTTCTAGTCGAAAAATGAAAAACCGGTGGCAAAAGTGTATTTATGTAGATTCTTCCTACTCTTACAGTCAAAACTACATTGGAGCCTTCAAGCAACGGAAAACTTCAGTCGAGAATGCCTGAACGAGATTACCCTCTTTCACAGCATTCAGACACAACTGACTATCATAAAAGATAGCGAAAAGTGAAACCTCTATGAAATGAAGCACTCGGCAGAACTGAGAAACCGAATATTAGGCATCTGGCGAGCAAGGTATTTTTAAATCGACTGAAGTGAGAAATTCCGTCTTGTCGTCTTTTAAAATAATTTGATTTAACACTTTATACCTATAGTTGTCAAATCCATTTACCACTCCGATGCAAAGCTTTACCACCTCGTTTTGATGGTATGAGAAGTGCTATTTAAGGGTTGGGATATGGCAATACTGGTGAAGATACGTCAAATCTGACATCAGCACCGTAAAGTTTGACGTTTTTAATGGTGCAGGTGCTCAGAACGTTCTGTCATACGAGTGACATTTACATTTTTGACATTCATCTTTATCATTCAAAAATAGAATGAAATCGTAGACATATTTGTGTGATGTTTTTTTTTATAATTTTCGAGTGGATTAACTCAACAATAGTATGTATGATTAACTACCTTCGACTTTTGGTGATAAAGCAATAAGCCGGGCCACTGTATTTCGCTGATTTTCCGTATTCAACCTTGTCATCGATTTTTTGAATGTCGTCTAAAATCGGCTGCTGTGGCAGAAAACATCTAAGCCGTGCGGAAGCTGATATTGAAATATGGCCATAGATCGCGATAGGCCACGAATCATGGATCTATAGGCTGGAAACAGCAGTCAAAGATGTGGGTTTTTCAACACAATCCAAATACAATAAAAGTTGGTTACGTTCGATCTATGTTCTTCTTAAAAATCGGACATGTCTCCACCGTACCATTGGAGCAATATAGAGCGGTCATTCCTTTGCTAGAAGTCTTTGAAAAATAAGCGAAACCAAACGCGAAACACGGATCATTCTTCACCACAACAATGCGAGCTCTCACATAAGGAGCATACTACATGGAGTTTTGCCTCGCATGATATATTTACCATATATCATGGACTGTACTCGCATATCCATCTTTCATTTAAAAAGAAATGGTCTTTGGCGCAACACCCACTTAAGCGTCGATAACCTTGGGCGCAGGCTTTCTTCTGACACTGATCTTATGGTCACGCCATCGGATGCCATAACACCTGAACTCCTGCTGTAGATAAAATACAAAATCGACTTTACCTGACCAAAACAACCAAAACTGGTTTCAGCAACGTCGGGTATTCACGAACGGCATCGAAACCTATATTGGATGTGGCGTTGGTATCTTTCTGGAGAACCACAACTTTAGATTTCACTACGCGCTAAAGAAACCTGCACATGTCTTTTAGGCGGTCAAATACGCATTCCTGATAGCAGCGAACAATATTGTGAAGAACCAGTGGGGAAACCGAAATATTTTAATCTGTAGCGACAGAAAATCGTAGGACTCTGACAACTTCAAGTTAGTTCGTGTATGCAAGACATCGATTAACGCAGTCGGAAGGCTAAATTTATTGACTCTTGTCTAGGTCCCAGGTAACAACGGGTTCACAGGAAATGGAATCTTTTCCCCTTCTTGCTGTTTCTATTTGAAATTTTTCTAATGCGCCAGTGAAAGTTTCATACATTCCGCCAATGTTGTTGATGTCACCAGCATATGGACGAGCTATTGAAAATTGTGGCTCCGGTGTTGGAAACATGCTAGTCTCTCTCAATTGCATGACAGCCCATCCCCTTGTCTAAGCTATTTTTCTACCTGGTCTTTTTGGGGTATTCATAGAATCAGCTATAGCGTAAATATTGGTAAGTTTTGGACTTACAGGGTTTAAAATGCTTAAATCGGGACCGATCAGATCGTTGACAAATAGTTTCACGTGTTCACACAATGCAGCGGACAAGACCTTGTACAGTTCAATAGCTATCTGAATTTAAAGGAACTCGCTTCTCTTGCGTCAGGTAGACGATACTGAGTGTCCATTCATCAGACATACTTGAGTTGCTGTCTGGAAAGCTATCAAGTAAGCTACCTCTTGCCACTCTAAGTAGCTCGGCAAGTAGATTGCCCTTTTTTACTCTTTTGTGCGGGGGTTTGAAAAAGGTGGCCAAGTAAAGCTTAGAACAGCGGTGGCGATATTTCTGAAGACTGTTATGAATATCAAGATTAGTCTATTGAAGTCTATTGGTTGACATTATGGCAACGGAAGAGTTATAACATAGCCGGGTAATTGATCTAACTCACAACTCCCAACCAAAAGGCACAAGCCTTTCTTTGGAACACTATGACAAAAAGACCAAAATCCTTGTCGACTTTAGCCCTTAATAAGTTGATCTAACTCGCAAGCCGGCAATTCACCACAGACGTCGCATCGGAATTACTGATCATCATTGTGGAAGGATTTCTACACTAAACTGCTGGCAATGCCGTTTGAGCAAGCAAAACTGGAAAACATCTATCAGAACTTTGGTTTCTCCGACGAAACAGACACTAGGTTACCCATATCCAAGGCACCAATAAGATAAAGAACATGAAACAACTTACCCAATAGCTTAAGTGGAATAAGGAATGCCAGATACTTGATCGATCGTCAGTATCATCCTACATCCTAAGTAAAGTTTAGAGTCAGAGACGTAGACCCCAACTTTTCAATAATTTTCAGGCCTCATATGGCAGCGCTTATAAATTCTACAAATATGCTTAGGGACATCTGTGCTAACTAGACAAGACTATGCGTAGCTTCCTTCATGGAGTTTATGGACTGTTTCTGTTTCCAACTTGCCAGCTCTACTGTATGTCCATCCATTTAGAAGCAACAAGATATTCGTATCTCAAGGTGGTGTGGTGGTGCCAAACACCGCGTCAAGGGGATGGCAGTGGCAATAAATGTTGGACTTGCTCCGTTTTTTCTTTCTCCCCTTCACTGTCTTCGCTTCTACATACATTTATGCTCATTTCATAGCTGCGCTGCGCTAAGAAAGCATCTCGAGCAGAAAATTACTTCAAAGCTTTATGATGCGGAAATATTATGAAAAGTCATGCTTTTGTCTAAAGATTCTAAGGAAAGGAAACATCGAAGCAGGAGTTCGCGGTATCGCATACAATCCGATGCCGGCGATGCCCTTAACATTGGGGGTTTCAATCGGCAGCCAAAGCAACAGTGGCAACCGCAATAGGTTGAAGGAATTTTTAGTGCCCTTCCAGCCGTAACCGCAATTTTTCGAGTCTGCTATTCCCTCTTTTGTATATGTCTCTCTCTTTCTAAGAAACCTGATAGGAAGCGGAAAAATAAAAACGGAAAACGGAAAGGATTCCATACAGAACAGAAGTGAACATTATTTACATATACCTATGGAGGCCTCCCCTGCCAATGGGGTTGTGCTCGCTTGGGGTGGTAATGGCGACCCAAGGACTCTGGATCCCTGTGCACTTTAAACATTTCTTTTTAAATAAATGGACTCTTATTATAGAGTGTCGTAAATTTAAACAGAAGCGATGAATTTCCGCTTATGGAAGTGTGGTGTATACGGGGTACGAGTACGAATACGAATACTTCCTGCGTGTGACTTCATAAAAATAAAAATTTGCAGTTGAAGAAGGAGAAGGAAGTCCTTCGAAGCGATTTCTTTGCTTCGGTTGTAAACTTGAAGTTTGATTACATGAATCGCTGTTTCAGTGGTGCCTTTAGACTGTGGGGAGACTTTGAGGTTTGAGAGGAAAATCGATAACTAGGTCAGGAAGGATTATGAAAAATTTATTACTGACACACGTTTCAGTAATTTGTTTTGAGAGGAGCAATCCATTTTTTTTTTTTTTGTAAGTGTGCTGATTTAAGTGAGATGTGACGAAGTAAATTTATGGTGGCTCCTCAAACTTGAATTTGGCACGATAAATACTTTCGAAAACCCTTACTACATAGAATCCGTAATCGTTTTAACCTTGAAGGAGAGTTTGATTTTGCTTGATGGTTCAAACCTATGGGATTCTCTTTAAGTGCTTTGCAAAGCTTCCTTCAGCTTATACCAAGTCACCTCGATTAGTACTTCCTATGGACTTATCCTTGAGCCGTAAGGTGTGAACAATCGGTTGCCTCTTTATCATCCGTATTTTGGTGTCCACATGCACATGGCACCTTGTTTGTATATACATACAGTCGGCCAAAAAGTCCGTTAGATCCTGCATAGACGCACACTGCTTTCATGTGGCAGTCCTATGTAAATTCCATGCATTACACTTTAATAGCAGCACTGATTGAACACCAAATAAAAAAAATCTCGGCTTTGTTGGTTCGCTAAAAACATTGCCTCCTAATATCTATGCCAGCATATTTAAGGCCACCTTGACTTGTGTGTTTTGATGCCCACAACTACAATAATTCGATACCTCCATACTCCAAGTCTAATGGAAAAAAAGACACAATTTTTCATTAGAGTTCATTGTTGTATCTCCTCCTCCATTCTCCTTCAATGCAGACGGGACCGAAGATCGACCGAAGGATTTTTCTCTCGAAGTAACCAAGAACACCCTCATCCACTTTTGATAATGTGTCCATACCTCTGTGCCATAGAGCAGGACCGGGATTATTAAGGCCTTATAAAGGGTGACTTTTGTTGTCCGAGAGAGGACTTTGCTAAACAACTGCCTTCTTAACCCAAAGAAACAGCGGTTGACAAGAGTTATTCTTCGCTTGATCTCAGCGCTGGTGTCGTTGTCTATATTTATGGCAGAGCCTAGACAAAATCCTTAACTACCTCAAAGTTATATCTGTCTAGGCTGACGTTCTGCCCGAGACGTCGGTGTTGGTTGTCTTTTTTGCTTGACAACATAACTTGGTCTTGCCCTCATTGACCGCTAAACCTATTTTTGCCGTTTCCGCCTCAATACTAGCGAAAGCGCCACTGACATCACCCTGCTTTCTCCCGATTATGTCAATATCGGCGGAGTATGCAAGTAGTTGAACGGACTTTTGAAAGATAGTGCCTCTTGTGTTTGCTCGTGAGTTGTGCACTATTCTTTCAAGTCCGATGTTGAAAAAATCGCATGACAGCGCATCGCCTTGTCTAAATCCTTTCTGAACATCAAAGGTCTCGGTGAGGCCCTTACCGACCTTGATGGAGCAGCGTGCATTCTCCATCGTCATCCTGCACAGACGGACAAGTTTGGCAGGGATGCCGAAACTAGACATTGATCTGTATAGCTCGTCTGTATAGATGCTGTCATACGCGGCCTTAAAATCGATGAATAGGTGGTGTGTATCGATCTGAAGCTCATGGGTCTTCTCCAAGATCTGCCGTAGTGTGAATATCTGGTCGATGGTGGACTTTCCTGGCCTGAAGCCACACAGGTTGTTAACGAACGGCTTCAGAACGGCTACGGCGGATAAGATCTTACATACGATGATAAGGAGACTGGTGCCTCTGTAGTTGGGGCAGTTCAGAGGGTCTCCTTTCTTGAGAATCGGACAAACAATGCTAAGGTTCCATTCATCGGGCATACTTTCGTCCGACCATATTTTACAGAAGAGTTGGTGTATGCTCCTTACCAAGTCATCGCCTATCGCTTTGAAGAGCTCGGTGGTCAGGCCGTGCGCTCCAGCAGCTTCGTTGGACTTCAGCATAGATATAGCTATCTTCACTTCATCCAGGTCGGGTGGACGGAATTTGTTTCATCGTCGCCGTTATACAGTGTACGGAAGTAATCTTTCCAGATTTTCAGCATCGACTGCGACTCTTCTACGGTGTTCTTCTGTTCGTCTCTACAGGCTTCGGTTCAGAGTTTGTTTCCGCCGCATGTTATTTTTACCTTTTGGTAAAACTTCCGAACCTCATTCCTGGAGTAGCATCTCTCAATTTCCTCGATCGCGCGCTTCTCATGCTCTTTCTTCTTCCTTCTGAGAAGCCGGTGTTCGTCTCTCCTCTTCCGCTCATAGAGCTCATGAGCAGCTCTTGTCTTTTTAAGCAGCGCCGCTTTATATGCATCTTGCTTAGCTGCATGTGCTTGCCGGCACTTATCATCAAACCAGGGGTTTCGTTTTGGTGGACGAGAGAAACCCAGCACATCAGAAACGACATCTCTGATGGCGTTTTGGCAGTGTTTCCAGTGGTCTTCGATGCTTGATGCTGGCGGCATTGGACCTCTTAAGAGATGAAGAGACACTCGATCGGAAAAGGACTTGGCGATCTCTTGCGATTGTAGCCGTCTGACGTCGAATTTTCTCACAGCATTAGTTTGTCTTGGCGTAGTTTGGGATATCCGCAACCGTACCTTGGCTACAACAAGGTAATGGTCCGAGTCGATGTTGGCTCCTCGGAACGTACGGACATCCATAATACTGGAGGAGTGTCTTGCGTCGATCGCAAAGTGATCAATCTGGTTGACTGTGGATTGATCAGGAGTTCTCCAAGTCCCCTTGTGTATGTCGAGATGTGGGAACCGCGTGCTAGCCATGACAATGTTTCGCCCCGCCGCAAAGTCGATTAGCCTGAATCCGTTATCGGAGGTGGTGTTGTGCAGGCTATATTTTCCGATTGTTCCACCAAAGATACCCTCTCTTCCTAGCTTTGCATTAAAATCACCGAGGACAATTTAAATGTCATAGCTAGGGCATTGCTCGTAGGTCTTGTTAAGGAGCTCGTAGAAGTCATCCTTGGTCTCGTCATCTTTCTCCGCTGTGCGAGCATGCGCGCATATAAGGCTAATGTTGGCAAATTAAGCCTTGATGCGGATTGCTACGAGGCGCTCGCTCACATGCCGGAAGCTGAGGACTTCTTGTCTTAGTCTGCCTCCGACAACAAATCCGCATCCAAATAAGCGCTGCTTTTGCCGTCGATAGCAATTGCCGTAGTAGATATCGCAGTTTTTCATCTACTTTTTGTCCGGCCCATCCCATCGCATTTCTTGAACGGCGGTTATGTCTGCTTTGCAGCAGTCTAGGGCCTCCGTAAGTTGCTCAGCTGCACGTGGTCTATTAAGGGATCTAACATTTCACGTGCATATCTGAGTCTCATTGTCCTTAAATCGTTTGCGTGGGTTGTCAATAGTAGATACATTCATATCCGAAGCTTGTTGATGCTTCGTAACTTCTTGTTTTTTTTTAAATGGCCGGACAGTTACCCCGGCGGCACAACCCCCTACCTATAGCACCAGTTCCATTTTTATGACCCTAGGACGAAGGGTCGGTTACACCGAAGCCAGTAACCCCTTTCGGGATGTGAGTGCTGCCGTTGAGTGAGTGTCCCCTCTCTGCTGAAATCATGGCTCCTAGTATTCAATCAATTCTGTTGCAAAAGCCTACGAAAACCACTATTACAAAGCTCTAACAAGTGTACTTCCCATTTGCACTAAATGCTAAGTTATGTGCCTAAATTTTGGTGCAAAGTGAGTCTAATTTTTACCCAAAAGAGGGTGGAAGAATTCACACAACTACAAAAGTCTATACAGATTCATAAATCTATAGATCGTAAGGGATGTGACTCCTGGAGCGGACCGGTATATACGACTCTTCACAACGACTTGTATCAATAATGAGGTGGACAAGTAATTATAGGAATTACCCCGTCATCGAACGAGCATTCAATTACATAAGTAAAGACGCGTTACTACCCAAGGCTCTATTGAGACCTGAAGTATATTGGTTTTAAACAACGTTGGTGAGATTCATTTTTGCAGTTCGGTATTCTGGAGCAAGCACTTACAGAAGTACTACCAGCTCACCAACCTACCAACCTCAATCTAATTAAAAGAAAACAGCGAAATTCTGGAAAAGACTTATACTGTAACAGTTCGATCATTAAGGCGGTTGCTAAGCTGCGAGAGAAATATCTATGTTATGATCACCTACAACCCATTGAGTAGGTGACTGTATTATAATTCTGAAAATCGCATGCTTTTAAAGTTACTCTTGTAGAGCAGATTATCTAACAGACACATAGGCGCTGGGATACACAAGTCGTCTCTAGATTTGAGCCATTGCCATCTATGATGAACATATATGTAGGTATCACAACAACTTCTGCAGAAGCTTCAGGAACGATGAGAAGACTTAGTCTATCCGTCACCTATTGTCTATCTGTATAAAATTAAAGAGAACTTCTGATGTTGCAGAAACTAGAAAGATTCGTCTCAATATACAACGTACTGATAGATCCCGTTGATCATGGATCTTAAAGTGTTATAATGTTTGCTAATCAATTAGTTTGACCGTCACAATTCGGTTCTAGAGCGCAGCTTAAGCCTGTGCATTAGGCGGTATTCGCTGGTAACATATACATAAGTACATAATTGGAGGAACTCAACGTGATGTCAATGTTCGTTTGAATATTTATTTACTTACTTACTTGTTTAATTAAGATGTCGCGGTCCGAGGTGAACCCAGCTCTAAACAAGCCTCTCCATGTAACACAATCTTCAAGCATGTTCTTGTGGTCCTTTTGCGCTTGCATGCGCCACTTTAGTTAAAGTCGTCTTCTGCTATGCCTTCCCTCATAGTTAGAGTTAAATACTCTTTGGGCCAAAAGTGGTCCAATTTTTTCAGATGTTAGATGTGTAGACGACTGACTAGACCAATGTCGCTGTACAGTTCATGGTCGAATCTCATACTCCATAACAGAATAAAAAACCTGCTTCTTCAATCGCTCCCAATGGGCTCCAAGCTTCAGGGTAACAGCGATCGCAACATTTAATTAGCCAACGCGCTGTTTGGACAACTCAACCTACATAAACGGCCTCTACTATCCCTTGATCTATCAACTAAATATCAAGCATATAGTCTAAGAAAGTGTCTTATAGTGCAGACCGCTGCTAAACATGCCACAGTTAATCTGTAAGATATAGTCAAAGGAAAACATGCCTGAGAAATGGAACCTTATTAAATCCGAACAAAGGCAGATTATTTTGACCACACCAGTTATGTATTGCGTAATAAGTTTCAAAAACATAAGTCCTACGGTTTTCTCTGCCGTATTATGTGTGCGTCAAGACCGTAAACAGTCAGTATAGTCCATACCAATACCGTTTAAGGCAAGCAAGGAAATATTCAGACTTCAGCAAATCGTGGAAAGACCTGGATTTCAAATCAACTATTTTCAGTCTTCAAAGCAGCATGTGCTAATGGCAGGAGCTAATTTCATTAAGTTGTGCAGGTCAAGGTCGATAATCGTTCAACAGAAACCTTCAATGTCGGAGAATAGACGAGGAGATTCCGCCACGAACTGTTCCGGCGGCTTGACAATCCTCGTCCAAAAGAGTCGGCAGGTCACAGAAGAAGTCGACGCATCTATGATGTCGCATGCAAGTGAAAGAATACTTTAACCAACTTCAAGTACGGCACTGTCCAGATATCACACAAATTTGAAGGCCTTGTTTGGTTGAAGCCTATCCAGCCTTGCACACCCTATTTTAACAGATATCTCCTTAAGAGCTGCATGCCACGCAACCTATGGAAAATTGACTTACTAAGGAATCATTTGACCGACAAAGTTATGTTGTGAAACTAACCAATGAATTGCCAAAGATATCGTGCAATTTCACATCGTTCAATTACATTTTAAAAAAAGCCTTCGATACACGCTCCGAAAAAATAGCTCAAATTTCACTAACAGGATGCGCTTTGTCAAAAACAACCATGTGCATAGCTTTCGTATTGTGCTGCCTCAGGACAGGATCATTCAAAGGCCACCAAACTAAATCGCATCCCTAAGTCGATCCAGGCTCTATAACCAAAATCACAGTCACTTTAGAAAACTAATTTGAAATAATTTTCCCAGAAAAATTACTCACTCCGAAATTCAAGCTCACAACTGTTGTAAATATTTGCAATAAACTTGAATAAACAAGTTCATTTTGCTGTAGTTATGTCAACACTTTGCACCTTCTTAAAAGATTTACCTCAGTCCCGGTACTTCTCCCTCTCTATCTTTTCCAGATTTCATTTTATAGTACTTCACTATTCCTGTCATTGCCATGGAATCTCTCAAATCTCATTTATTATTTCAGTCAAACTCAGCAGGAGCAGAGCTACGGGACAACGAAACTACGAGTACTAGACTAGAGGACAATTTCAAGATAGACGTAATCATCGCACAGAACATTTGGCACTTTGTTTATCTGTGGCAATAAGCTCACAAGTACAAATACGAATTCCGACAATTTCGGTCTCATCATAGCACACCGTGTTTCCAGTATACATACTCGTAATACTACTAACAACCTCCTTCAAAATAGAATTGTAGACAGACAGACAAATGCAGATCCTTAAAGCCTCATCTCGTAAGCAACTATGAGCAATAGTATCTATCAGAAAACTTTGCTGCATCATACTCGTAGAACGGAATAGGGTTCTTCATAAATCCAACTTCCCTAGGTATGTCATTTCATCAGTACCGTCGTTCTCTTGTCCTTTACTCTGCTGTACCGTTGCTGTTTATTAAAACTATCAAAACGAAACAATCTTCGTTTCATTTGTTCACATCCTTAAGCAAACGATTGGCGCGTCGCTCCTCTATAAATCCTAACGTAGACGTTGCCATTCAGAAGGCAACAGAGGCAACAGAGGCAACAGCCACACCAGCAGCAACTTGTTGAGGACGAGACGTCTCGTTTACTTCTAAACAAGTTAACGTAATAAAATCATTAAACCCTTCATGGGACTCTAACTCTAACTTTGGTCAGACGGTATCGTTCAGTATCTCATTGAAGAGATTCGGCTCCATCGGGACAGGATTAGAATCAGCAAATGAAGATGAAATGAAATAACTTTCTCGCACTGTACTAAATACGGAATAGGAGCAATACAGTGCTGTACTGGTATGTGACAGATGAAAGGACAAACTATATAGATACTGCACACTCGAGGAAGTATGAACTCATTTTCTAATTTGCGAAACTTTAAATGAATGTTGAACTTACAATGTCGAAGGGATGCACTTTCGAGAAGGACTAATCCTGGGTAAGAAGTTTACAACTACAACTTGCCATTGCCCAGAAAAGTTGAAAAGTTCTACAATTCGGTGGAGAATTCCGTTTGCAAAATTTTGTAGCAAATTAGTAGGGATTCTGGCGTCTGTGAGTTGACGTTTATGTTTGTTATGTGTCTGCTGCAGGAGCTTACGATATCGACTAGGGTTGTTACTTTGGTTACGAGTAATTTGCAATCTAAGATGGACTTTTATTTTCCGTGAAAACTTCGAATTCGGATACTATCGGGATAAGGATATTGTACCACTTAGTAGATCTATGACACATCATTCTGGTTGTGGTTGAGGGCATTTAGAAATTGATTTACTGGAATTAGTAGTATTTACCTAATTCATCTTTAACTGCAATAACTGACAGCACTGCTAATAGCAATAGTCAAAGTCTGATTAGAGCGTAAGCTAGACATTCAAAATGGAAGTCCTTTAAGCTGTCGTCATCAATCTTATAGCAAGCATCGCAGGATAGGTTCGATAAAGTCAAATATCTGGGGATAATCCTGGATCAAAAATTAAATTGGACCTCACACCTAAATAATAAAATAACTAAATCAACCAACGCTTTATTGGTTTGCCGCCGCATGTATGGAACCACATGGGGGATATCGCCAAAAATTACTCTATGGATCTATACAATGATGGTAAGACCCATCCTAACATATGCTTCTATAGTATGGTGGACTAAAACTTCTCAGAAGACCGCCATTGCTCAGCTTAAAAAAGTGCAACGTTAAACATGCCTGGGTATATCCGGAGCCTTTCGGGCATGCCCAACAGCGGCTATTGAAGCAATAATAGGACTAACACTCCTACACTTGCACATCAGCAAAGTGGCTCTACGCAGCTCAACCAGTCTGGCACAAGCCAAAGAGCTGGATCTATATGTACATCAGGACCTGAAGATCCTACTCTCTGACGTACCAGAACTAGACATGATCTGCGCAGTCACAAACCGCTTTCAAAAGACTTTATGCCTAAACAAAGGTTTCTCCACGGAGATTCCCTAACCTATGCTCCTTTAGGTTAGTAAACACCCACCAAATAGCCAAAGTGGCGTACAGTGGTATACGGATGGTGTTAAAATGGAAGCGGGAGTGGAAGCTAGAATACATGGACCGAACATAAACATATCAATTGCCATGGGCAAGAGTCCTAGTGTATTCCAAGCTGAAATACGCGCAATTCAAGAATACGCCAATCTGATACTCAACTCTAGTATCAAGGGTGCAAACATCTATATATTCATATATAGTCAAGCAGTTATAAATGCCCGTAACTCGCACTTAATTGACTCCAAATCAGTCATGCACTACTTCAAAAAAACTCAAGACACGAGACCAAAATATGGTGGGTTCATGGGCATGAGGGCATTGACGGAAACGAAATGGCAGACAAACTGGCGAAAACCCCCTTTAACGGTCCTGAACCCTTCTGCTGCACATCTAAAACAGCAATAAATTTAGTCATTAAGCGCTGGGAGCACTCAAAGTGCATCTCATACTGGGGGGAGACTCGAGGGCTAAAGCAGACCAAACGAGCCATCGTACCCTTTAATAAAAATGCCGACAGATGTCTGAATCTAAATCGACATGATGTCAGAAACCTAGTAGGATACCTTACAGGACACAAAGGCTTAAGATATCACCTCAGCAAAATAGGACTTGCTGACTCCGCAGAATTTCGACTCTGTCTCGAAGACGAACAAACAGTTGAACACATTTTATGTGAGTGTCCAGCCCTCAATGGAATCAGGCGGAACACCTTCCACAGAGAACAACTCGACATCTCTGAAAAAAGGGACTCTCCTGCTGGTAGAGTTGCGAACTTCATTCGGAAGGTTAAAACCCTACTAGCCTAATTTTTTTTATGACTCCTCTAGCACAAAACATCTTTTTAGGTCGAAGTGCTTCTCAATCGATACTAGAAAGTCAGGTTTAATAAAAAAATATACATGCCTAGCACACATATGAATGTGCTTAGTAAGGAGTAATGCCCCAGTATCATGCCAGAAACACAGAAAAAAAGTCGTAGAACTCCTAAAAATGTGAAAAAACATTTGGAGAGTCTTGCCTTCTACAGTTGAGGTCGAAAGAAATTTAACTGTAAGAAAATCTGGGTTCTTTTCATATCCAAAATAACTCTAGAAAATTCATCAGCAATATCGTTTTCGGCAATTTCATTATGGTGTGGGACCCATTCAACGCTTAATGAGTTCAGCTTACCCACTGCGTTCAGAGAAATCTTGCATTCTCGATCTATCTTGAAGGTGGTGAGAGGGCTCAGCAAGGCATCGATTTCAAAGCAAACACAAGTTTTTTTTTTCGAACGAGGAGTAATATCCAACGTAGTCATATTCAAAAAGACACCAGCGCCGCATCGTGCGAGTAGATCAGCTTTGAAGTCATCCTTGAACCATACATTTCCTTCGTAGCTCAGATTCTCATCAAAATAATTCCTGGACACAGGAAAGAAGAGTTCCGGTCTTTTTGCATCAGTCGAGCTGACCATAACACTCGGGTGCAAAGATCCCACCACCCACAAAGTCATAAAAACTTGGGTGCCTGCTGTACCAAGAACCACTTCATTACAAACGGAACAAGGCTTTAAGAGTGCAGCCCATGCTACGAATATTCATCATGGAAATTCATCAGTGTGTCTTGAACAGACCCCATAAAACCGGGACCGATTGATCTTAAGACTTTAGTGAAAACAGCAGTAATATATTTTTGTGAAAACTTAGATCCTCCTCAGTGACAAGGATTACATTTGCCGAAAGATCCTACACACACTACACTGGCAAAAAGTAATTTTTCGCCTCCGACATTTTTCACACGAAGTGTTAGCCTAAGCAAGCTAGACGACACTAAAAGAGTTAGCTCCGTATGAAAACGAATGCCATTAAGCGGAAGATAAGTCAGGCCGGTGAATGTTCTCCTTCTTGTAATAAGAACGATATCAGTTTTGAAATGATTGATTCAAAGCCCTTATCAAGTGTATCAATCATCAGTGGCCTAGGGCTGCCTGCTGTTAATAAGAAAGTGGACATAATCCGTTGGCTCTGGGTATAATACGTGATCGTAGACATTCATATTATTAGGTCGACCAGTAAACACCACACAAAACAAAACCAAATAAAAACCAAAGCGCCGTCATCATCAAGCACAGGACCGACGAGGATGAACATCATCTTCGAACTAGAACTTCAATATTCACGGTCCCAAATAGCGGTAAATTACAGAGGCGCAAGAAATTTGTGGTCTCAAAAATTACATTGGTCTTTGGCCTGACCGCGTAATAAATGAAATGCTCAAATATTGGGCTGAAAAAGGTTCCACAAAACTTCAAAATTGCGATGAAGTATCTCTGCAGAATTTAGTCCTTCAGTCGAGAGATAGTTCCAACATTGTTCGGAAATGTTCAAAGAATACGTTTACATGCCACAATAAAAATCAAAAGAATCAATTGATTCTGGCTTTGCTTTTCTCCAACTACAAGGAAATCATATTGTTATGCGTGTAAATTAATGTCCTCTCAAAACACCAAACTCAGTGGAGAAGGTTTTAGTGACTGGAAGCGTGCATCTGATAGTCTATATGAACATGAGATTTCAAAGACTCCTTTGGAATCAGTATTGAGTTTAGTGCAACAGGAAAAAGTCACAGGACGCATCGATCAAGAGGTAGCGATACAAGAGGCAAAAAAAATCCAGTATTGGCAAAAAATCCTCAGAATCATCGTTAGTACTATCAAATTCATTGCTAAGCATGGATTAGCCCTTGGAGGTGACAATGAAATTATTGGTTCAGCGAGGAATGGAAATTTTCTAGGAATTTTGGAATTGCTAGCCGGGTATGAACCAATCCTTTCAACCCATTTGAAAGAGAATGCAAATAAAGGAATCGATATCTCAGGGGTTCGCACTGACGATTCTCGTATAAGCTGGCAAACAATTCAAGACATCCAAGAAGGCAACTGCATTTATTATGGCCACAAATCACCACAATCGATGACAGGTACTAGCTAAGGAGCTCACTTGCGGCTTCGGCACTAGTAGCTGGTTGTGTGCCGATTCTAATAAAATTGCCTAGGAAGTGAGTATCGGGCATAAGTAAGTCAAAGAGTGCCTGTTTTCGACTCAGTGTAGGTAGCATTCGATTTTTGGTGTGCTTCCAGACTTTCGAGAACTCTAACCAGTCTGATGGTTTCACCGAATAATTCGAGCTTCTACAAAAGCCATTATAAGACGCACTCTACGAAGTCCTAATCAGTTACTTACAACAAGATTAATTCAGTTTTCGGCTACTCATATCTATTCGCTACAAATCTGCATTTGCGATTCACTATGGAACAGAGGATCAACTGAAATTTATTTTGGCTGGACGGATTCCGTTTCTGAATTTAATGTGCTTATTATCGAAGGTCTCCAACATTACCCGGCATGGATAGATATTCCCTTAGTATACATATCTCTGTTTAACAGAGTTGATCCAGTTTACCCGTCTACAAAAAGCTTCATAGAAAGAGCTATCGGAACAAAACAAATGAGCAACTTCTGGCTCAGTGTTGGTGTTGGTTCCAATTTTCCCTATGGTTTGGGTTGTACAGTAGTGACATCGCTATTGCGAGTGCCACCTAGAGTGCAAAAATCTTGTGGAATCACCTCGCCATTATTACGAGAAAGTAAATCTATTAACAAATCAAGGCGCATTTGGTGTTGAACCATTCCTTATCCACTTGAATCTTTCGGCCTCGACAAGTAAGATGAAGGCAAGGAAGGAACTTTTTCTTCCAACCTCAACATTTTAAACTGTTTACTGATGGTTTATGACAGGCTTTTGAAAAGGAATTCCAGATACTCATTTTCTGTGATAAATCAATGTTATTCAAACATATTCGTACATATGTATCCACTAGCTCATAATGTCGTTGGGTAGTGCATAAAAAGGGAATACCCTTCCCTCATAAACTATGATTATCCTGATTCAAGGAAACAAAACAAAGTAGTTATTGAACTTAGAAGTTTATGCCTTGGAGTGCATTTTATATTGAAAAATTGAACGTTTCTGGGTCAATGCTGAGTCTGAGTTTTATTACCAGTTTGTTGACTCCGTATCCTATAATGTGTATGCCTCGAGGCATGCAAAACTTTATTCAAATTCACTGAAGCATAACGACAGAGTTTCATTGTTAATGAGAGTTGTAGATATTGTAAGAATAATTAACACTTGTATGTGTGAAATGTTGATAATGTCATGCATAAGCTTACGAGTATATGCCATCCGAGTTCATCGTAACAATGAACCATACAGCAGACAATAATGAATGCCATGTGAGTTACGAGTATTAACAAACAGTAAGTTGTATGCATCAAATGCTGCTCCTGTGTCCTCCTAATTGCACGATACAACATTTCTGTTGTTGAAGCTACTGTAGTACAGGAAGCACCCTAAACCTTCTTTGCAAAGTTACGTCTTAAAAAAAAAAACTATCCTGTAACCAAAGTCTGCATCTTTTGTATTACGAGTACTAATTACCAACGACTAATTGTAACTGTGTAAGTCTAATTACCTCTTGACATTTTCATTTTAAATGTATACCTGCCATCAGCAGAGCACATTTTAAAGATTGACTTTACTTTAAATACCACCAAGACCTTCACTTTTAATTCGAAATATTTTTGTACAGATACTCGCTTCTTCTACAGAATATAAACAATACCTACGTACTTACCTCTGACATACACCTATACAAACACCTACAACCTCTTGCCACTGATTAAATGCGCGGATAATAAAATGAGAAATTCTACCATTTGCCGGTCTTTCTGCCGGCAAAGTTCGCTTTCGTTTCTATTATTCACCAGGGCGACGGTCTTATCAGGCGTGTCATAAATTAAAAGAAAAAAAAAACAACGAAAACAGAAAACATTTCGCCGCAGGTTCTTTAGGCTCTGGTATTGTGGAAGCATTTCAAGCATGAGGCCATTACACACAATGATGGCAACCGGAAGGAAGGAAACAAACAATCACCCCAATTCCCGACAGATGTGACACATCTTTTCTTTCCGGGGTCGTGATGCTGCTGATGGCTGTGTTATACGGTGACCTCTGATATTGCCAAGGACTCCCTTGATAAAAATTTGAATTGATAATTTCGCCAATTTGTCTTGAGTGTAATAGAGGAGGTGTGTGAGAGTTTTTTTTTTTTTTTTTTGTTGGATAAAAAATTCTTAAGAAATTTCATGAGAAATGGATGAGTGCTTAGAACTGTGGAAGCCATAAGGAGGTATATTTGTATACTGAGTGGGAACTTGGAAGCGCTTCAAGCGGAAAATATTGTTTACCTAGCGCAATAAGGGGACTCTGTGCACACATTGTATTTCATGGTTTAATTGGTAGATTCTGTCAGCCGATTGATAAGTGGCAAATACATTAAAATGTTGTAAAGCACATGGTACTGTTTCAATTCATTCGAACACTCTATCGCCTAACTAACAGTCGCCCCTGATCTGCAGCCATACGAACGAGCAATCACGTCGTCCTTCAAAAAGCCAGGAGACAAAGGCCTTCTATAGTTCACTTAACTAAATAATCATGTTGGACAATAGAAGGTGAAATTTTGATCGGAAGAGGATTGAAATAATTTAGAGTTCTCATTGTGGCTACCCCGGCAGAGATTAGATGATTAAGCGAATCACTATACGACATAAAGATAAATTACGTCCAGCATGCTGTACGCGATGAAAAATGGATAAAAATTAAAGGCCTGACCGTCTAGACGATCGCGAAATAACTGACAAGTGGTTGGAGCTAAATGGCTGAAACACAATTCAATGGACATGCACAAAATACTGCGGCGACCTGCGGTAGTCAAAACTGAAAGAGATGAGAGGATCGTAATAAAACGTAAAACGTAATCCCATCGCATGTCATCGAAAATGTTGGATATTTTTTGACAGAGGGGGGCGATGTGAGAGCGACATTGAGAATTTTCTCCCAAATTGAGCAATTTTTGTGGCAACTGACATTTGAGAAATGAAAACAGCTGACTAAAATTATTTTAACGACAAAACTAAAGGCCCAAACCCATAAGGCACAAGCCCATAGAATACGTTGCGTACGTTGCGTCATGTCAAAAACTTAACATCTCACAAGTCCTAATGAGCGGAAGAGAGACAGCAAATACGTCGCACAAATGGAATGCATTACTTCGGATGATATTTGTCAACTTTTAACTTTTTGAGCGTCTGACAGATGTTTCCATGGAAATTCATTCGGGTGCTCTTTTGTGTTTCATATGGATGGATGTTTCTGATGGATTTCGGACGCAACGTACGTATTCATTGGGCACCTCTTTGCAATCCGTCAAATACGATTTTAGTGGATTGTAAACGCAACGAACGCAACGGATTCTATGGGTTTGGGCCTTAATTTGAAATCCGTGTATGCAGAAGGAAAAGTTTCCGGAAATAAGTACAAATAACAAAAAGGATTTGCACCGTAAGTCTATTGCACTCCTGAATATGTTTACTCTATTATAATAATAACTGATTTTCAGATGTCGTTTGAAGAAAATTTTATTAACCTGGTGAGAAGGGAATCGTTTTTATACCATATAAAGTCCCAGGCATATAAAAACGTGTTAAAAAAGGATTCTAAGTGGAACTCAATTGCAAAAGAGCTAAACAAGTCAGGTAATTTATCAAATAGATACTCGTCACATATGTTGATGAATTCAAATATGCACATAAATTAATTTATTAATTTTCAGAAAAAGAATGCGAGATGCGCTGGAGGAGTCTAAGAAACCGGTATGTGAAGGAGAGAAGGAAAATGCCAAAATTCCCTGTTGTTGCGCCGCTGACCTGCAAAAAACCAAAATATAAAATGAAAGTTTTGCAAATTTTGCAAACTCACGAAATTCACGCAGCACACTTGTTTGTTTACATTTTTTTGACAGCAGAGAAAGGTGAGTTCTGTTTGACGACCCATTCAGTGCACCGACGAGCTTGTCAGCAATAGGATCAAGTAGAGGTAGGGAGAAAAGAACACAGACACCTAGAAAGGTTTAACGAAGAAAAATCTGCCGTTTCCTGTGACGTAGAACTTCTCCAAATAAAAGCAGTTCCAACTTTACAGTGAATTTCAGCGTTACAACGGCAGTAAAACAACAGAAGCGGAAATAAACAGCAAGCTTTGACGACTGGACGGATTTAAAAAGGGGCAGAAAAATTGGAGGAGGCGAAGTCTTTCACGAGCAGTCGACAGCAGCAACTTTCTAATACATTTATAAAAAAATTAAAATAAAAAAAAGTTTAACCTCTCGGGAACCAGAGATTTTGTTATTTTTATTCGTTGTCGTGTTGCAAGACGTTGTGGGGGTCAATTGATTTCTTTTTTTTTTTGTAACACTATATAAAACCACATGTAGAAAAACGATTCGACTATACGCTTATCCTTAGCATCTTTCCTTTTCTTTACCATTGACATTCAAAAGCAAGCAGACTTGAAAATGTTTTTTTTTTTCTCAGTAAAGCTGGCTATACACGACGAAGATGTTCGTGTGATCTGTTTGTGTTCGTGTTCTTGTTCGACTTTAGTGGTACTGTTGACGAACCGATCCAATGTTTATGAAAAAATTCACAATTTGTGAATTTGTTCTCCAGCATGCTCGCCGTGTGTGGCGTTGTTCGCAAACATTTTACTTTTTTAAATAAATTTTGTTTTGTGCACATCAGCGGAAGATAAAATATGGCAAGTTTTTGCAAAACGTTTCTTTTGGAATTTATTGAAATATTTGTTTAAAACTTTAGACCCTCGGAACATGGTCCAGTTACGAGGAATCTTAAAGTTGCTGACATTCTCTCGTTTGCTGTAATTGCTTCTCGCATCCCTGTGTTTTTTTTTCCAATAACTGGACTGGCCAAGCTCAGCAATTCAATAAAAGTTTCTGAATCCATTCTAAGAAATTTTTAAAAATCTTCTGGTGCAGACATTTCTAATTTTCTCAACAATTTAGTATAAGTGCGATCGTTTCTACCATACAGCCACTCTTTCATGTTGGAAAATCCAGACATCGGGCAAGTAAATGGGGTTCACCAAATGAGCCGAGACCAAAAAAACTACGTCGCTTTCAGTCAAAAAAGAAGGCAATGCTCACGGTTTTCATGGATTACAACGGTGTAGTGCATCATGAATTTTTGCCAGAAGGCCAGACAGTAAACAAAGAGTATTATTTGGGCGTTATGAGACGTTTGCGTGAAGCAATTCGCCGAAAGAGACCAGAATTGTGGGCAGAAAACTCGTCAGCATTACTCGGTATTTTTTGACGAAAAATGCAACAAATACTATCCAACAGCCATCACCTGGTTTGGCTCCCTGTGACTTCTTTCTGTTCAATCGAGTTAAAAAAACCACTACGGGGAAGGCGCTTCAGCAGCCAAGAAGTAATGGAAAAATCGCAGGAAGCACTGATGGACATACCGAAAACCGGATATAAAAAAAGTTTCGAGGATTGGATCAAGCGCTGGCATAAATGTGTTGCAGTCGATGGGGATTACTTTGAAGGGGACAATATAGATTTAGATGAATAAACTTTTTGATCAAGGTGGTATATCTCTTATAGTATTAGAGCAATACTTGTGAGCAGAACCCTAATTGCGAATGCGGAATGCATCCAATATGCGATGAAAGATTTATAGAGATGTTGCCCTTTAGGCAGCTTTCTGTATTCACTCTTATATACTCGTAACACTGTCTTGAAACATTTTGTGCAAATGATATCCCTACCGATTATCGACGCAGGCAGCCCTAGACGTTAGTATAGTAAGTTGTTATGCTGTATATCCATGATATCCATGTCATGGGCTGCACTCTCCAGTCGTTTGATGAAAGATTCTCAAGTTCGAAATTGGGTTAGGACTGCATACGTCCTCGGTAAGCGGCTTTGTTAATGAATTTAGTCTAGCGGAGCCTAGATAGATTGTTACTCCAGAATGCTAGCAGACCAGGTGAGTACTTCCTGCCCATCTACAAGATCAGCGTAAATACTTTCCTGCTGTCGTTACAGAGCGGCCCCCCGTCCAATTATCAACGCTTCTTCCATCAATAACGTTTTGTCTTATAAAAGAGCAAAACTGGACTTATTAATAACATCATCAGAGTTTTACGCCACTGATGATTGCTATGATATGTCCAGTTACATATTGCCGGTCACAGGACTTACCTCTGGAAACTGACAAAATTAAGAGCAAGTTCTGAAAGGTGTGCAAACGTGAAAACAAGGCATAATTCAGAGAGACTGCGGATGCGTTTCAAGGTGCAAGTGCTACGTTGTTCCAAACGCCGAAAAATTGCTGTTGTCATACGAACTGAAACGAACAACTTTTTGTCGAAAAGGGCCAAGAAGAAGGCTTTCGGAATTCCCTCATTTGATGGCTTTTCTATGAACCATGACTGGACAACTTGTAAACGTTGGACGGAACTCGATTGAAATGGTTAAAGCAATCGAAACAACGAAAACCAGTGGTGGTCTTACCCGTGGAGGATATGTGGATGAGATTGGCACTACAACCAGTAAAACCCTTAACTCTGGTGGACGAAAATTGACAGAAATTGTCAAATTAAACCCAGAAAAACCGCGATGGTATTGTAGATCAACTTTGGAAACTTGCTTAAGCTGAGGAGAATACAGAACTCCCAGAGGCAATGTAGCAAACCCTTGAATGGCAAAACACACCTGGTAACCACAATTTGTAAGCCTTTTAGACCATATACTGAGTCCCGCTTGCTTCATAGCCGATACTACAAAGGTCGAGTGTCAGCCTGCATCATGCACTTTTTTTGAGGTTTTGTGGTATCCCACAGGCCAATTCTCAAGTGGAACTCAAACTATTTGAATTTGTCCTCAGTTTCCAAAGTATGTCCCTAGCCAAAGTAATGGAGTAAATGATGAAATAGCGAGGTTCAAGCCAACTACATGTTGGACAAACACTTATTTTGTTGTGGAAACTAGTTTACCAGTTCATTCTCACTGAAACCATTCCCAAACCCCACCGTAAATCTCCCCCACAAGCACCTCATCTAATTCAAATTAACCACCCACAACCAAGAGCAGCCAACAAAACTGCCCACCACACGGAATTTAATCAAACACCAAATATGCAGATCAATTGCAAACAGGATTTGGTCGAAAAAGAAAAACAAGGAAAACATTTCCATGTAACCGCATTGTTTGCCGCTGGTTCATTAATTACTTGCGGCAGCGGCGATATCCGTAGCAATGCGATTTTACAAATTCACGTGCAAACATACGGATATGTTGAAGGAGTCCCCGAACCACCTGACTACAAAATCGATTAGGCAATAGACATTCCCTAAAATACCCTCGCTGATGAGGCATTTCTACCAGCTAGTTGCAAATGTTCTCCGCTTGCATTACAAATATGCGAGAGGTTTCCTCCCCCGACTACAGCTATCCTCCAGGAACCCACGGAATACCGAGCACACAGTGAAACAAGAAATTTTGCAACACAACCTACCATAGAGCAGTGCTAAAGCTGCTTGTTTACTTGACCAGAAATCTAGCCCGAATGGGTTTTTTGGCCAACCACACAATCAATTGGCACTCCGGGTAGGTGCATTTCATTCAAGTGAATAATCTTTATGCTCCGGAAGCAGGGATTGCCTGTAATGATGCCATAGTGTGTGCGATTAATTCGAATTAGTGTCACATAGACAACAACTTCTACCTGCACATGGATATTGGTAAGGCGATTAGGGGTGAGTGGAATCTGATATTTGCGCGGTTTGTTTATAGAAGCCTTGGAAATCGCATTTGAAATTCAATGAAACTATTATATTTTCGAAATCATCCTTTAGCAAAGCCTTTGAATTGAATAGGAGTTCTATTCAGACTTTGTTATTGAGGATTTTTCAAAGATTTGAAGCTCATTAACGTTTGAATGCATTCTTCCACAATCGAATATGCCTTTGAGTATCTAGGTCCAGGGCTCCCAAAATAAATAATTAGCCGCACAACTCCTCACACCAACTTGGCGGGAAGTCAATTTTTCCCATCAAGGGGAGTTGTTGGAGTTTAGAGGTTGGCTATAGAACCATTTTGCAGGCCCCTGTATGGCGATAGCGCGATAATTAGCTCATTGGACTATCACGCAGAGAGTGTGGGTTCGATTCCTGGCTGGGTCACCAACAATTTTTCAAATCGCCATCACCCTATCGGCGGGCAATGACAAACTCTCGAAAGTAAAATTGCCGACGAAAAAGCTTCTAAGTAGTGCCGTTCGGACTCGGCGATAAATCGTAGACCCCGCTCAGATGTGACAAAAATGACAACATGAGCAACGCAAATGAGTGTCAAGAAGTTAGGCCTATACCATACCATACCGGGCTGCCAGAGCCACAGTTTTGTTTTTGTTTTTTTAAATCAACTAGACCGATTTCCAAGACGCCCTTCACTTAACTTGGCAAATCTGCTAAAGTTTTTCAAGATTAAATGTTACTTGACTAAACACAAAACGAGTAACTAACTTCGGTTATATACTTCGGTTATAAGCACTCCAGTAACAAATGAAGTCTTAGACCGGTACAAAGACGATATATTGGCAACCCAAGAAGTGCAATGAAATAGTTATTTCCTTAGGCGGAAATACTGTTTGGAGTGCACGTGGCGTGCAGCAAAGAAGCCGCTTCGGTTAGCCCGTTCTTCAGCAATCTGCCTCCAATTCCGCATTCATCCGACCTCATAGTTGAGGTCCGCTTCTACTAATGAGCGCCATCTATGGTTAGTTTTTTTGTCGTCTGAGCTATCTCTCAGAGTTAGATAACAAGACTTTGCGATCCGGAGCATTGGTATCGCTCTACATGTCCCATCTATCTCAAGCAACTTATCCTGTGTTTACGATATTACTGTACACCTTCTGAAGTTCTTCATTGAATCACCCTATGCAAACGTGACTGCATATTTTAAAAAGACGGAGGATGTCTTCATCTAATTTCAATAGTGTCTATACTTCAGCACCATAAAGTAGGACTAGGGTCAAGGTCTTATGTAAAGTTTCTTCTACCTCGAAATTATAGCTGCCGACTGCGACGTTCTGTCCAACTCGTCAACTTGTATGTCCCTTCTTCTTAACACAAAATACTAAAGCCCAGATTTTAGAAAAATTGTGCCTCCGATGGTCAATTTTGTTGTCTGAAACCTTTTTTAACATCAAAGGTCTCGACGAAGTCGTTATCGACATCTGCAAAAACGGGCGAGCTTGGCAGGGACGACAAAACTATACATGGGTGTATACAGCTCGTTCCTGTAAATGCAATCATATGGGGCCATAAAATCGATGAAAAGATTGTAGGTATCCATTTTGACTTCTTGAGGTTTTTTTTAGAATCTGCCGGAGCGTAAATATTTGGTTGATTATAGACTTTCCTGGTCTGCAATTCTAAAATCGCACTGATAGGGGCCAATTAGGTTGTGGAGGAGGATTTTCAGACTTTTACAAAGTATGACAGATAAGATCTTATATCCAATGTTGAGAAGACTTATAACTTCATAGATGGCGCAGTTGATTGAATTTCCTTTTATGTGGACTGGGGAAATGATAACGACTTTCCATTCATTAGGCGTAGACTCTTCTGACCAAATTTGAGAATGCTCTCCAAAAAGTAATTTCGAGCAGCTGTGATTCCCTCAAGGAGTAGGCTATCAGGCCCAGCAGCTTTGTTTGATTTAAGCCAAGACATTGCTATGATTTCTTCGTCTCGTTATTGTGCGCAAAAGTTCTGCCTATTGTCGTCTAACGGCGGTATGTTCGTCGTTTAACAGTCTGCAGGAAAAGTTTCTTTCATATTCTCAGCATCGGCAGTGACTCTATTACAAGGCTTCTTTTTTCATCTCTACGGGACTTCTTGAATTGACAGGTTCGTTGGTTAAACTTTCGTATGTTATTCCAGGTATTCAAACTTTCAATATTTTCGACCACGTTCTTCTCGTGCACTTTTTTCTTCTTCTCACATCTGCTCGTAGACCGGTTTCGTATTCTTCTTATTTACCTGCATGTGCTCGACGGCACTCTTGATCAACCTATGTGGTGATCGTGTGAAATCTAGCACATCATTTGTGGTGTCTCTGATTACAGGTAGGCAGCATTGCCAATGATCTTCGGTACTTGGCACAGGACTTGTTGAAAAGCGCATTCGGCAATATACCTGGTATGGGCAGTTCTGCAGTTTTTAACATTATATTTTCTCACCATAGTTCTTATTTGTTATGGCACTTGTGGGATTTGTCAATGGCAGACATTGGCTGTCAATGTTGGGGAGTCAGCAAGTTCGGACGTTCAAAATACTGAAGGGATGGCTTACTTCGATGGCAATGTGAACCATTTGATTTAGCGATTCATAATTCAGGGACCGTAAAGTCCTTTTCTGTACTCGTATATTGAGATAAAGAAATCTTGTGCTTGCTATAGTAGTATTTCGTCCTACCCCAAAGTAAATAAGCCACCGCTGCTGAACGCGGTGTAAGATATGTTTACCAACTGCCCTAGAGGAGCTCGTTGAAATATTCATTGGTGACATTGTCGTCCTTATCTTCCATAGAGGCATGAGGAAATGTTGAGAGTCCGAACTTTCCACATGCTTATCCTGGAGTCGCTGTCCCTAAAATGTCTGCAGGGGTCATCAACCGAGACCATAAGTAGGTATTCTGGATGCCCGAAACGATAACCAGCATCGATATGGACGCAACTCGCTGCTGTGACCGCGAATATCCTGAATGACAAAGTATCGAATAATTTCGACGAAAGAAGCAAATATGCGCATGATCGAGGCCATAGAGAAAAACAGTTTGGAAGATCTAACAAACCTGGAAATAACATGCTTGAGATACAGATCCCTCACAGATAAAAATAGAAACTGCACTGTTTAACAGCGACAAAGAGCAACATTTCGTTGTTTGGTTTTGAAGCTGCCTCGAAAATACTTGCTGACCTCGCGTCAGTTTTAAAAAGAGACTTCTTATTGGGGGAGATAACCTTATACAATGTCCTTGTAAAGGTAGTTGCTTAAACCCTTTTATAACTCTCTTGTTGTAGATAGGATCAGTGTAGAGGTGGAAAGTGAGCACTGAGAATAATGCAGCAGGTGAAAACGGCTTCTTGTAAATTATTTAGTACCGGCTTTGTCGCTTTTTATCTCCCAATATTCGCAAATAAAAAGATTTGCTTTTCGACTGCGGTGATACATGCAATTTTTTCGGTTCCGAATGAGAAATTCACAAAGCCACCATCAGAAATATCATCCTCGTCGACTTCTTTCAGCGAAACACCATCTCAGGTCGCAATGATACGAATATTGCCATCTAACACTGTTTGATTCTCGCAGTTCAGATTCCTCAACCTGGTCTAAGAATTGTGTTCCAAATTTGGTTTGGTTTCATACTACCTTTGTTAAGGCTCGCGATCTTATCAAATATTTACAAAATTTTGTTTGTTATTCACATGTTCCTTGTTAAAGTCAAAGTTAGAAAGTTTGAAGCGATCATTTGAACACTAGGCCCTCTCTGCAGAACTTATATAACTTTTGGAGAAGAATATGTTGGATATGGGATCCGTTCAGCCCTTTTAACAAATTGAGAGGTAACTCTCATAAAAATGCCACAGTGGCTCTTGGAATCGCTTTCGAGCAGCTTCACTATTTCGCTCAGATGAAGGTTTTTATCAGGCTTCTTTGATTTTGAAAGCAAAAAAATATTGCTGCCAGGAAAGGCTTAAGGTAAGATAAGTATTGAAGGCAAAGCCCCGAATGTCAACAACGGAGACACATATATGCATGCAACTGTAGACATTCACAATTGACCGCCACGAAATACACTGACGTAGTGCTGTCCCTTCCATAGGCGAAATAGCTCAGGGTGTTTTCTATGAGATCTTGGATTCGCATTGCTTCGTCACGGTCAAGGGCACCTTTTTTTTATAATAAGCGCGCCCTCAAAGGGTTGTTAGTACCCTTAAATGATCGCACACAGCGCGGGTGATGGAAAGTTAGGGGGAAAAGAAAGAGAGGTACCGATGTACGTTGGTCTTGAATGTTTGGAGGCTATAATGGCTAGAAAATAAAGAGCTCGGCAGGGCATCCCACGAGCAAGTTGTTCGGCTTAGGAGAGAATCACGATATTTCAGGGTACGTCCGAAAGTGGACATGAGTGTGTACTGATGAGCATTCATAACGAGACGGGTGTTACGGTTGGAGGTTTGAAGGAGCGGAATGCTACTGGCAATCTCTGAGGAGCACTGGTGGTGAAAATAGCGAAAGAACAGGGTAAGACAGGAGACATTACGTCGGTGATCAAGGGTGTCAATCGTCTGTGTAATATTGGCATTACCTATAAGTTTTATCGCACGGGTTTAAACCCTATCTAGTAGGCGCAAAAAAGTCTTGGGAGCACTTGACCAGATTAGAGCATTGTACTCCAATTTTGGGCGGATGAAAGCCTTATATATTGAAGCCAGATCAGAGGGAGTGAAATATTTCTTACATCGTATAAGGAAACCTAAACATTTCGCAGCATTTTTGGCGACTTGGAATATGTGGTCATTCTAACGTAAGTTGTCACTGATACACATACCGAGAATGGAAAGTTTTTCGATTTCAACGATGCAGTGCCATTCATGGATAATGTCTGGGTATTTGAATTTCGCTTAAGCGACAGCAGACAGCATTGTGTTTTGGAAGCATTAAATTCCACTCTGTTGGTAGTTCCCCAATTGGTTTTGCTGTTTATACCGGAATTTAATGAGCTTAACATACGCTGCCGTTCCCGTTTTACAGCTGAAGAGTAGGGACATGAGTCCGGAAACGAATATGAAAAGCAGAGAGTACTGTCATCAGCAAAGCAGTACGAGCAAATTGGATTAGAAGTAGCAGACAAGAGATCATTGATGAAAGTTAAAAAGAGTGTCGGAGGCAGAACGGAGCCCTGGGGCACACCAGCATTTATTTTGTGGATATCGGACTTGAATCCATCCAAGACAACTTGAATTGAACGTTCCGAAAGATAATTACTAACCCATTGAAGAAGAGAGTCGTCGATACCAAAAGCACGCATTTTCGAGAAAAGAGCCTGATGCCAAACTCTGTCAAATGCCTTAGAAGTATCAAGTGCAACTATCTTGCTTTCGCCAGATTGATATAAGCTTTGATTCCACTTTTCGGTGAGACATGCCATCAAATATCAGAAAAACTACGCATGAAGGAGTTTGTCTCCAGCGAGTACACAGACACAGACATGGAAAATAGAGGACGCATCCAGATTTGCGGAGAGTGACTTACAGAACTCGAAATACGATGTCAAGTTAGTGATAGTTGGCTCAATATGTGCATTCAAAGCTCATAAAAACTGTATTCTTGCTACTATCTACGAACGGTTTACGAGAGAAATATTTCGATTCTAGTAATAGCAAAAAAAATAAATGGAAGGAAGCACCCAAATCTAGCATAGTAAAACCGCAATTTTCATTAAAAGACCAACAACCTCAAAAACAACTACCGAAGCAATCTTCCTTTCAAACTTGTAAAATTGCATTTCTACTTCCATCGTACAAATTGACAATACATATTCGTATCAGTTCCATATCGGATTTCTTTTTGCAGTTAAATGAGCCGCATCTTTGACCAGGTGTATCGAAACTTAATATTCGATTCCAATAACTACGAATACTACCAGCTAGCTTGCAATTTCTGTCTCCAAGAACAACTCAACATTGTACGTGACCACATGCATATCTAGAAACCTCCTTCATACCCTGCATTGCATCCAATTTTCCACCATTCAAGCCAAATCCAATCACAAAATAATGGGATGCGATGAGGCGTAAAAGTCGATTTGAATTCGAACACCTTCTCCACTTGACTTCAATTTTCTCCGAAATTTTCTTGAGCCAGAGTGGAAAAAAGCTTCCATTTCCGAACAATAAGTGACTTTGCAATGTTAAAACATGCAGAAGATGATGGCCTCGTCGTCGTTGTCATATAATCGCATGAGAATCTGATTTTAAATCGAAAAGTAGGGGTTGCACATACGAATATAAGTACTATTCGTAGCTACCTACCCATGACAATCCGTAGATTTTGAATCATTTGGGATATCCTTCATTGGTGTGGGCGAACTAGAGCTGGAACTAGATCTACTTCAACTCTCTCCTACTCCTACTCATTCTCAAAAAGGGGTGCTTCGGTGTAGATAAGTTACATTAGCATCCAACTCGAATGTTGGTGTTGCCTGGGCCGACTGTTGCACGCTTCCTGCCTGGCCTGGAACTAATCGTACAAATAAATGATTTCATATCGATTGATATGGTTTCGGTACGTTTGAGAAATTGTATTGAAGTTGATGCAAAGGGGATTGAATATGGAATGGGGGGATGGATATCTGTGCATAAGTATTGTCGGGGGTAGTACGAGTACTTTGAAATTCAGTTAGTGTAGGAGCAATCAATATAATCAAAATTCGATTATGTACTTAATAGCTATGAGTTCGGGAAGTGGAGACATGGTTTGAAGTGACAATAAGAGATGCTGGAACTAGTAGAAGTATAGTATATGAAGATTAAGAGGACGCTTCATCAATTCTGTCTTAAATTGTTTTGACTCAATTGATGCAGACCCTAAAGCACTTCATATATTTACTTGTAGTGTAATACTTTGTCGTTAGATTTGTCCCCTTTTCAGCGTGTGGTTACACGTGTGTTGAGGATCTTTGTTCCATACCTATGAAGGCATTTGGTGATGTGGTTGAGGTACGGCTCATAATTATAATCTGTGTTGTGGTCTCAACTCGAAACGAAGAACTACGCATGAAATACAAATAAAGCAAAGCACAACTGCATAACTAGGTTATTATTTACTACTAACCGCATCCGTTCTACTTCAACAAATATCTTAACTCGATCGACCATACAAACTAGGTGAGGTTAAACAGGCTGTGCCATAAGACACAACACTAGGCACCAAAACGGCCCCTCGGCGATCCCCTGTGGGTCCAGTTGCAACCAACTCCAATTTGCAAAAACCTAAACAGTCTCCCTATTAAAACACCTAATTTCTCTACAAAAACCAAGAAGGCCTTTGAGATCCGTGCCGTCTGTTTCCTCTAAGTCTTCAAATGAATATTTTCCTAAGAATTTCCTTTGCCTACGCGATATTACCCCACATTTACACAGTATGTGTGTTATGTCCTCAACCGCTTGTAGATCCCCGCAGAATCTCCAAGTGTCTGTATTTGTCAGTTTTAGTTTCTTTACGTGTTTCAGCAGTAGACAGTGTCCTGTCAGTATTCCTATTAGCGTCCTAAGCTTATCCCTTTTCAACTTAAAAAGCTTCCTAGATCTTTTACCGTCGAGAAGTGGCCATAGAGCCTTTGATACCCTATGTCCTTCCAGATTCTACCACTTTATGCTGGCGGCCTTTATGGTCTTTTCTTCAATAGTGCTCCTTACCGTGCAGAGGGGTAGTTTGACATCAGCAACCTCATTATTGTCGAGTAGCACTCCTCTTCTCGCAAGCTCGTCTGCTTGTTGATTTCCTTGTATACCGCAGTGTCCTGGCACCCAGCACAGTCTCACCCTGTTCTGAATGCAAATTGCTTTGAGCATTGTGCGACGGCCCTTGACTGTGTCAGAGTTGACGTTGTTTGACTCCATTGCCTTAAGAGCGGCCTGGCTGTCGGTGTAGATAGCGATATCTCTGCCGGATACCGATCTCATCTGCATCAGCTCAGCCGCCCTGAGGACAGCTAGAACCTCTGATTGGAAGACACTGCTAGTGTCCGGTAGCCTTATGGAGACTCTTAGTTCCGGATCCTCCGAGAAGATTCCGGAACCTGTTCCTTCCTCTGTCTTCGAGCCATCTGTGAAAACTGCAATTTCGTTTGATCTTGTCACTGCATTTTCTGGCCAGTCCTTCCTCTGCGGATATCATACGGAATGTCGAAATCGATTAAGGAAGGGATTTCATCCATTCTAATAGTATTGCCTGGTAGTAGCTCTTCCAAGATTGTGCCGTGTCCGAAGCTACTGTTTTTGAAAAGACCCAGATTAGTGAGTCGAATCGCACTGTTGCCAGCAAGTTTTTTTATCTGTAAATCAAGCGGTGTCAGGTGTAGGAAGGTGTCCAATGCTGCCGTAGGGGTGGTACGGAGCGCTCCTGTAATGGCTATGGTAGCCGTTCTCTGAACCGCCGCTAATTTTCCGTAAGTCGTTTTCTAAGTTGTTGCTTTCCACCATGTTAGTGCGCCATATGTCAGTATGGGTCTCACCACTACCGTATATAGCCAGTACACCATAGCAGGTTTAAGGCCCCACATTTTTCCCACAGTTCTTTTACATATGAAAAGAGCATTATATGCCTTTTTGATTCTTTCCGCTACGTTAAGATTCCAATTTAGTTTCTTTTCCAGAATCACGCCAAGATACTTAGCACTATCCGTGAGGACCATACAAACTAAGTTGTCTTAAAAATACGAGGGCGGGTCAATAAGTCCGTGACTTTTGGATTAAAACACAGATTTTTTGATAAAAAAATAATTTTATTTTTCAACGTAGTCTCCCTTGAGCTCTATACACTTTGTCCAACGCTTCTCCAATTTTTTTATCCCTTCCAAAAAAAATGATTTGTGGAGGTCCTCAAAATAGGCCTTTGTTTGCGAGATGACTTCATCATTGGAGTCAAATCTATTTCCACCAAGCCATTTCTTCAGGTTTGGGAACAAGAAGTAGTCGCTCGGAGCCAAATCTGGAGAATAGGGTGGATGAGGGAGCAATTCATAGCCCAATTCATGGATTTTTGCCATGGCAACTGCACATATGTTTGTGGTCGACTGTGAGCAAACGCGGCACCCATCTTGCGGAAAGCTTTCTCATGCCCAAGTGATCATTCAAAATTGAAACCACTGAGCCATGCGAGATCCCTACGGCTTCCACAATCTCTCGCACTCTCAATCTTCGGTCGGCCAACACCATATCGTGAATTTTTTCGATTGTTTCGGGTGTAGAGACCTCAACTGGGCGTCCAGGACGTTCGGCATCTTCAGTGCTTGTACGGCCACAACGAAATTCAGTAAACCACTTTTTTACCATTGAAATCGATGGTGCAGAGTCCCCATAGTATTTATCAAGCTTAGCCTTGGTCTCGGTAATGGTTTTTTTTCGCAAGAAATAATGCTTAATAAGCACACGAAATTCACTTTTTTCCATTTTCTCCTCAAATTAGTGAGTAGTCTGATAAAAATAGCTGTCAAACACAAACTAACTGACGCAGCAAGTTTAAATTTTGACAGGAGTCAACTGACAAATGCCTGTTGACAGGAGCAGTGTTGCTGTTTCAGTAAAGAGGTCAGAAATTCAAAAAGTCACGGACTTATTGACCCGCCCTCGTGTATTGTGTTCTCAAGATTTTGTGCCCAACAAGGCGGCCTGTCACAATCAAAATTAAACTCGGTAAACTCGGTAAACTCTGCAATTAGCAGACTGCTATCATGCGGATATCACTGCCACCCAGGAAATGCGATATTCGGGGGAAACAAAGAGGTTCTGATAGCTAAAGTGAAAAGAAACAGTCTTTAATGGGATGGTGACTAACCATAAGCGTCAGACTTAAAGCGCCTACGCACGGGCCAATTTCGGGAGGGCATACTTTTTTTGTTTTTCGATAACAGCGACATGACAATCTACTCACATGAAATCCTAGATTGTACTGAGAGATTGGGATGTGTGAAGAGTTGCACACAATTTATCCCCACTCAAACCTCCTAGAAATTGTGTGTACAAATTGCCTCGTGTTTAGGCGCTTTTAGGCAAAAAGTCTTAAAGGATTCCGACATGTGAGCCAACGTCTAATGATAATCCGCTTCAAGGCTATGCCTCAAGCCCCTACAAAGAATAAGGACGATCTCCGCATCATGAAACTTCTCTGCTGACAGCATCAAAGACCGAAGACCAATGTAATCGATGCCAACGTGCCAGCAAAGGTCAAAGCCAAAACTTCCGCCCACCTGATTAAAATATAATTAGGATGGCAGTATAGAAGCTTAAATCAAAGAAAGCAGCTGGACCTGGCGATTTGCCGGCCTATTCAAAGCTGGTGGAAAAAACTTTGTGGAAACCATATGCCAGTCCATTTCTCACATTTAGTCAGGAGAGTGTATACCTAATGGATGAAATCTTCCTACAAAAAAGCGGATCCCTTCAACTGCGCTAACTATAGAGGTATAAGTCTCTTGCTTAAATGTATGGTTTCACCCCAAATCGTCAAAGTCCGGCAAATCCGGGATGTTTCGCAGCATTTTTGGGTACTTCGAATACTCATGTGTGGTCATTTCAATGAACAATGTCATTGACCCGCATACCAAGAATGGAAAGTATTTCGGTTTTGACAATGAATTTCAAATTTCGCTTAAATTACAGCAGACAGCGTTGTATTTTAGAAGCATTAAATTAAACTCTGGTTATGCCGAAGAGACGTGAGCCCGGGAACGAATATAAAAAGCAAAGAATCCTGTTGGCAGCGAAGGAATAGATAGGAATAAAAGCAGACAACAGATTATTATTAAAGATTAAGAAGTGTGTCGGAGACAGACGGAACCCTGGAGCACACCAGCAGTTATATTGTGTATATCAGACTTAAGACCACCCAAAACAACTTGAATTGAACGATCCGAAAGGAAATTTCTCCATTGAAGGAGTGAATCATCGATCCCAAATGCACGCACTATTGACAAAAGAGCCTGGTGCCAAACTCCGTCAAATACCTTAGAGATATCAAATGCAACTATATCGTTTCGGCATATTGATGTGCGCTTTGGTTCAACTTTTCGGTGAGACGTGGTATTATATCATCGGTGGACCTGTTGCTACGAAAACCATACTGCAGGTCATCGGGAAGTTTTCATGTTTCGAGATATTTCATAAGCTGATGGTTTATCTGCGTTTCCTTGGAAACAAGGGACGTAAGTGCAATGGTCTTACGAGAGGAGTAAGAAGATTCGCCTTTTTAAGGGACGGGCTGGACAAATACTGTTTTTCATCTGTTCGGACTCTCCGAATCCCACTTAAGAGTGGGATCAATGAAAAAGCTTACGAAGTGGTTTTGCAAGTGTGGAGAAACACATCTTCAGAGAATTGGGGTTTGTGAATATTAAGATCTTTTAGTACTCTTCCTATTACACGAGTACGAAAGTGGATTCGTCTTATTGAAGATTCGATGCACTCAAGTGAAGGCGAAGATAGAGCACAATCTGGAAGTCTTCGACATCAACTCTGGCAATGTATTTTCGTCAGAAATTGAATGAAAAGTAAGCTTAGGTAATTCTACGTAAAAAAAAAACACACACACACAAAGGCATTAGTCTTCAATTGTGCCGTTTAAACCGTTAATATTTATTTGGCTCCCTATGAACTACAAATGATTTAAAATATAAGGCAACACACATCCAAAAATGCATTCAAATAAAAAATAATACTTTAAGCTATTCCTACAAACAACTACAACGTTAGCAAGTGCTCTCTTTAAATTCAGTCTAGATAAGCACATCGTTAGTAGTATTAATGGCAATCGGGGGCAAGTAGATCGCTCGAATTTGACTCCTTAGCCTGGCTATTTCCACATCCTCACGTTCCATTTCGCGTACTAGTTGGGCAAATTGGACAAGGCCCTCCCGGTTTCCTGGGAATCCATAAGATTTAATCACCTCTGTCTGGAGCTGCATAACCAGAGGGAAGACATGCTGCATCATGAGGAGCATCTCCTTTCCAGCCGACGCCTTTGCTTCTGAAAGTTTCTTTGAATTCTCCGCTTGGTTTACTGTCCGGATTATGTCGATGAGAACTTGTTTGGCAGTATCATTGTTGAAATTCGTAAGATAGGACATTTTAATTGATTTTGATAAACAATTTCTTTTTTGGCAAGATGTCGGGTAAAAGCAAATATTGTTTGTTTATTTTTTGCTTGTTCAACTGTCAGATAAGTCCATCCACATCTCTGCCCTCTGGTGGAAATTTGGAGAACTTTAGTTTAACTGCGTTGCCAAATATTCAGAATTTTATAGAAATTATTTTAGCGATAGATACATTAACGAGTTGTGATGTTTTGCTAGTGATCAAAGGATAAACTTTAGCACTTTAACAGTGTACGATTATGTCTGAAGTCAATAAATTTTGCATAAGAGTCTCCAAGTAAGCAGTAGGCCCTAGAACTAGAAGCTCAATATCGTCACAAAAGGTAAGACAAACAGTGGAAACCACTAGATTTCCTAACTTCTGATTTCTAATAAGAAAAAAATGATAATGCCTTCCAAACATTAGCAAGGACTATTAACTTAAAAAATGTGGTAATGAGTTATGATATTATTATACGGTCTAAAATCTAAACATCTTGTGCAAGATATTATACTTTTATAAGTCACTCATTGAATTGTAGCAACGAATTCGCTCAACGTAATATCAAATTTTGCGTGCCAATTTTCTGTATTATTTGCCTCTAAAGGTTTAAATGTAATCTTTGGAATACAAAAAACTCTGCGAATTTGTATACCATGGGCCCTGAGGCTCTTATGGTAGAAACCCTTTTACAAATTATTTTATTGTGCACAATGCGATGTACTTTGTTCACCTTTCCTTATTTCGATAGCAACACGATTTCGTTTCTATCCTTACATACTTACTTTAGCGCCACTGTCTGGAGTGGAACTGGGCTTTAGCCAACAAGCATCTCCAGTCAGCTTGATCTGTTGCTAGCAGCCAAGAGCACCCTCATCCATTTATGGTAATGTCCATGCCACTGCGCCATAGAACAGGACTGGGATAATCTAAGGGTAACTTTTGTTGTTCGAGAGAGTTTTCCAACTCCCATTGTAAATATCGAAATGAGGGAACCACGTGCTGGCTACGGCAATGTTTCGTCCCGCCGCAAAGACCATATGCCTGAATCCGTTATCGGAGCAATGTGTCGTACAGGCTATATCTTTCGACAGTACTACCAAGTTTGCCCTCGCTTCCTAGCTTTTCATTTAAATCACCGAGGACAATTTTAATTTTTTCATTGCAATCCACTGTTAAAATTTCTTCTACTCGAGCTCTTGCACCGAATGCTTAAGTAGGCCTTCAACTAGAAAACGCAAGACCAATCCCACTTGCAATCTTAACCTACAGACACAAATATATTTACATGTAATATGAAATGCCCAAGAATTTGAATACTATTCGGGGATAGAACAATTAAACCGGCAGCGAGTAAAATAACTTAATAGACATTCATTGTAATTGAATTCTAGTTGTCAACAAATAGAAAGTTTAAAGGAAGTATTTAGTGTTGCTTAATCAGAGATACCCTATGCATAAAAGGACACCAGACTGCATGACCCAAGAACACGGAAAAAAACCAATTCGAAAATATATCTAACAACACTTTTTGGATCGCACTTCAAACCAGCGCTCATTTGAATGCTTTATTACTGTTGTTTATTTCAACAAAATATGTATGCGTCCCATTTCATGAAAGCACTTACTTTACATAAAGATATTTATGATCTACCGTAAAAACCGATTTATCGCAAGAGTTCATCGTTTAATTTAGTTATAGAATATTTTTTTACGGCCTCTTACGTGAGTTAAGTTTCAAACGATTCCATTTAAATAGTTTAGGTAGGCAGTCTATATCATTTAACTTTTATTCAAATCCTAGTAGTAATTATCTCGAATGAAACTACATAGTCTGCTATTACCCGATGACTTTTGAGTCACAACTCTTTTTGACAGCTCTCGTTAATATTTTTTTTCTCATTGAACACTAATTTTTCGCTCAGTTTTATAACCATAAGACTCTATTGGCAACTCATGTATTAAGTAGCTCTCCACTATCTACCAACAAATCCGAACAAAATCATCAACTGTCAAACACAATTCTACAAAGTATAAAATCAAAAGAAAAAGACAACTTTTTTTTACTCTCCTCTTGGAACTAACTTCTTCACTTTTTTAATATTTTTGCTAATAAATTCGCATAATTTCCCCCGAACAAACACTGAACCGTAACGTAGAAATAATAAACCGAAATTACCCAACACCATTTAGTCCGATAATGTTCTGAATTAACTTTGAAAGCCTCGCACTAATTGACAAGCAAAGGAGGACGGAACAGCATTTGTGCCTTCGTCATATATGTACGGCAGCAGAGTGATTTTGCGAAAAATCTTCAGGGAAAACTCCACGGAAATCGTAAATCAGCAATATCAAGTCAATGAGTGTGTATTGACGATGTGAATTGGATTGTTTCATCTGGTCTATCCGCTTTGTTGTTTTTTATTTTGCAGGAAAATAATCAAAAAGGCCTTTTAAAAGGGTCTACGGCACTAGATAACCCCTAAAGTAACAACGTAAGACACAAAGTTTGTAGTAAGGGATTTGTGTTCAATATGGATGCCATTGATGGATTATCCAATGAGCAAACCGATAAGGTTCTGCAATTCCAAGACATCACTGGCATAGATGATATGAATGTGTGTCGGGATATTCTAATACGACACCAATGGGATCTGGAGGTTAGTCGTGGTATTTCATATAAGAAACGCATGCCTAAAATTAGGAATTTAATTTATTTTGGTAGGTTGCATTCCAAGAACAAATGAATATTCGTGAAGGTCGGCCGTCCATGTACGCTGCTTCGACAGAGTTGCGTGCACCAAATGTTGTCAACGATCGCTTTCTACAACAAGTGTTTTCGGCGAGCATGCCTGGCGGTAGGACAGGCAGCGGACCACCAATACCCAGTAGTTTCACCGGCATCATTGGATACGTGATAAACTTTGTTATTCGCTGCTGTTACTCCACCCTGTCGTCGATTATTAGCACATTACTCAGTATAGTGCGCAGCGATGAGAGAAGTACTTTTGTTGATATATTATTCTGTGCACACATGATATATTGAGCGGATCTTCTTCTTTTGCAGTTGTTACAGATCCGCTGGGCGATGTAATGAAATTCATACAAACATACAACGAAAAGTACCCTCAGCACCCGGTTTTCTATCAGGGTACCTATGCGCAAGCTCTTAATGATGCCAAGAATGAGCTACGGTTTCTTCTTGTCTATCTTCATAAGGAAATACCAAATAACACAGACGTAGAGACGTTTTGTGGTCAGACACTTGCCGATCAGAGTGTTATTGAGTACATTAATCGTAATGTGTTGCTTTGGGGATGCGATGTATCCTCACCGGAGGGTTATAGAGTTTCGCACTCAGTACATGCTCGTATATATCCAATGATGGTATTGATTGGACTGCGAGCAAATAAAATGATAATCATGGGGCGTTTTGAAGGTGATTGCACACCTGAGGAGCTTGTACGAAGATTACAAACTGTAATTTCCAGCAATGAAGTGTGGTTGAGTCAAGCCCGCGCTGATCGTTTAGAACGTAGCTTTACACAGTCATTACGTCAGCAACAGGATGAAGCATATGAACAGAGCTTACGAGCTGATGAAGAGAAGGAGAGACGAAGGCAGAAGGAATTAGATGAAATTCGACAAGCAGAAGAGGCTGAAGAGAACGAACGTAGAGCCGAAGAAAGGCGAAAGGAGGTAAGTAATTATTTTTGAACGAATGGAGAACGTTTCTTTTTAAATAGAAACAGGCAAACCTTATAGAGACTCTAAATTTTAAACAAGTCATTGTCAGGATCTATCCGTCTGTATAGGATCTTCTATTTATCATTTGGCTGAATTCAATGGGCTTATTGGCCTTCGAATTCAGTCTCGAAAACTAATCTCAATTTCCGCAGATATTTCAAAACTTCTGGAACAACCGTCATCGTCAGGCAATTGGTCTATTCACGGTATAATAAGTAAAAGTGACAAAACGAAGAACATTTTCTCCACTCTGTTTCCTTAGAAGAGACGTAGACAAAAGTACGGAATGTTCTCATAATCAGATGTTTCATATGTTAGCAAGTAGGAGTTCACAGAAGCAGGGCAAATTATATATCAATTACAGACACATAGTTAGTTGCAATCTTCCCTAAGGTATAACCTTTGCATCCTTCCATATTTGAATGGAGCTAAAGCTCAGGGTGGATCTAAGACTCAACCAACGAATCCGTCTGTCCCTTTTTTGCAGGACCAGCTCAACAGATGAATACCGGAAACAAAGTTTAAATGAGACGGGAATGAATGCAACGCCTCTCTGAAATGCGGTGAAACTATACAACCAAAAACTAATGCGAGAAATATCAGTCTTTCAAATGTAGCATTAAGTGTTGATCGTACGTCAAAAACATCTGCCATTTCTATGGCACTCCTGTCAGACCTTTGCACAAACACAATGTGCTTGCTGTTCACTTTGCCGCCAAATTCAACGCTTCGAGTTGCTGTCATATGTTAAAAAAGTTATAAATGGTATTTCAAAGGCGTTTCACAGAGTTTGGCATTGGTGTGCAATGCACACACTGGCAATGTGCCTCTATAACCTCTATGTGTTTGCTAGATATAATTCCAAATTGCGCTACAATCTACAATTGACACCCTACAACATCGACATAATGTCTGCCTTTTCTTAGGCTACAATCATAGTGCACGCTGAGACGAGGCTGAAGACGAAGTTAAAGACGAAAAATCATGCAGAAGCTAACATAAGAATTCGCACGAAACTGTTCATAGTAGAGGGGAAGCCGAAGACGAAAAAGACGCTGCCAGCTTCAAATTGTGCGGTACTGATTTTGAAGCTGAATCGCTTGCAGTTATTTTTGTTTTATCTGCCGTCGTAATTTTTAAGTCTTGATTTGATTTCTGGTGGACAAACACGTGCATTAAAAATGCCTGTTGATAATGAGGAATTAATTGCAGCGGCTCTGTCAAAACGCTGCTTATGGGAGCAGCAAAACAAGCATATTGTGGGCCAAAATTTGAATGAAATTGGATATTTCATTACTTCAATGTCACAATTAGCCTTTCAGCAGGCATAATTGGAGTTTTATTAAAATTGGTCCAATATTTAAGAATAGGTGGGTCGAATTTTTGACAAAATGTGGTCAAATGTGCTTATTTTTTCGTCTTGACGCAGCTCATTAAACAAGTGATGAAATTCGCTAAAATTTTTCCGTTTTAAATTAATGGGATGAATTCGATTTCCACTAACTTTAATTTTTAACCTTAACTTTAAAAATAATTTTTCTTCTAATATAAGCTCATCATCTGGTGACGAATCCATTGCGACTAAGGAAAATAAAAACGCAGCTAATTCGTCTTATACTATGTTCACTTGTCAGCTTGCTCGCAAAGCAAGCAATTCATTCTCAGCTTCGTCTTAGCGTGTACTATGATTGTAGCCTTATTCTTTCGATATTTCTACCATAATTACTCCTTCAAACTTTCAACCTTAACACCCGTCTTTCTATGACCGCTTCTTTTCCTCTCCTGCCTCAAATAAAAAAGTAATGTCTTTGTGTTGCTTTTTCTTCTAACTTACTTTTTTTTACTTGAACATGCTTACATACCTTCAAGAGAGCCGTATAATGTTATATTAGGAATTGAGGGTAACGTGCCTTAATACCAGAGAAATCGAAGCAGTTTTAATGTGATCAAATGTTGGCTTTTGTTGCTTTATCTTTTAGATATAGAATATTGACCTTAAGAATAATCGGCGCGAAATGCTTCGACAAATGCTGTGTGTAAACAAAAATTCTTAAACGGCGACCGTATCAAGCTGCTCAATCAAATATGTTCGTCTATTTAAATTTCTGCTGCTGATGACTCAGGATTAAAGATAGAAAAACTCTTTCCTCACACATTTGATTTTGCTGAATATCCGGCAGTTTGTTCTCTTTCCTTTTCCTCATTCCCTAAATTACTATACTAAAGGTCCTAATACGTGAAAGTGTCCTCGAAAGGCCCCTTATGTACTTCTTGTCAATCTTAATCAGTTCCTTTAATGTTTAGCCTCAAGTAATTAACCAAACCTTCTTGTCATTCTATTCTAAAACGCTCGTAATTAAATTTTTATTTTTGTTTATAGGAAATAGCGCAGCAAAAAATCGACCTAGCCGAACTAGTGCCTTCTGAACCCCCACCACACTCACCAAATGCCGTATCCGTTGTCTTCAAACTACCAAATGGAGCACGTATTGAGCGCCGTTTCCTAAGCACAGACTCATTACAGGTAAAGCCAGTAACATTTGAGTCTTTGTAATTTCTCACAAATAATTGATTTTATCTTATTTTTATTTTTTTTGTAGGATGTCTACAATTATCTATTTTGTCATCCATCATCGCCAGATGAATTCGAAATAACTACGAATTTTCCAAAACGCGTTCTCTACGCCAAAGATAGAGCCGACGAAACAAAAACTCTTAGCGAAGTTGGCCTTAAAAATCGTGAAGTTCTATTTGTAAACGATTTAGATGCGTAAAATCAACTCCGCGAAATCTAATTTCTCGTGTGTCTCATCTTATATATGTTTCCTACACAAGTTTTATACGTTTTGTACTTCCCAACAACACACATTCACTTGTCTCCCTCAAAGAGTTTCAAGACAAAAAGCAATGTATAACACTTTAACATTTTTCATATTTTTTTTTTATTTACTACATTTTAGTTTTTTTTTTTCTCTTTTGTTAAGTTTCAACAACTAATGCTATAACATCTTTCCAAACACGCATTTAAAATTTCAATTGAATTGTCCCGTGTTTCTAACTAAATTAGTAATACCATTCCCTCACTTGGAAAAGAAAGAAAAAAAAAACAAAAACAAAGAAGTAAATGTCAAAAACTAAAGAAACCACTGAAATAAATACAATTTCATTTGTACTTACTTTCTAAATGTGTGTCGGGTGCACTATCTTTCCCCACAACTAAAGCATAATGCCTCAAATCATACAATGAATAGGTTTTATTGATTAATTCAACAATCAACAATTATTTTTCTGTTATTAATTTAGTTCATTTGATGATCAACAAAAAAAAAAAAAAAACAAAATTAATAATAATAATAAAAAAGAAACAAAATAACTAAAGAAACACGTTTATTGATTAAAAACTTATGTAAAAAATGTTGTTTTTTTTTCTAATTTCTTTTTTAAGAGACAAAAATGTTTAAGATGATTTTAAAACAAACAAAAAGGCAAACAGACAAAATAAATGAAAAACAATTGCATTAAGACATTTCATGAGTAGTGTGTTTTTTGTTTCGCTTTTTGTTGTGGTTAGCTTGTGATTTTAAATAGAAAATGTTAAATCGCTTGTCAATATCAAAATGTGTAGGGTCGCAAAAACGGCAATGCAGATATTCGGTGTTTGTACAACTGATCCGTAACCCGTTATCTTCATGTGCCTTTCTCGAATTATTAAGAGTTGCGTGAAGAGCTGTTAGCACGTTCCCCTTAATAACGCGATAATCGACGAACTGAAGTAAAGATTTGCTGCTGCAATAGAAAACCTTCTACAACACTTAAAACCAACGGACTTTGTACACGTCGAATTTAATTTCGAATTCTCCGATTATTTCCGTTGTGCATTCAACTTTATATTTAACATAATCGTTTATGTATATCGCGTATCATTTGTACATACATATGTACGTCTCGGGTAGATTTTCTTACTTACTTTAAGTGGCGGTACAGTCCGGGGTGGAAATGGGCCTCAGTCAACGAGCTTCAGGGTAGATTTTCAGATCAACCAAATAAGATCTGCGGGAATTCTTTCGAACTTTTTTCAAGTCGGTGAAGATGCTATTCAGATTCTTCAAAACTTAGCGACGTTTTCCATCATTATTCATAGACTACATGTCATATGTTGACTGCCTTCTACAAAACCGTTTTGATTGCCCCAGAGTTTCCATACTCAACTGTCTACAACTAGGTAGTATATTTTTATAATATGGGACTATAGCTTTACCGATCCTGTAGTTCTTCCAATTAATAGTGTAGCCTTTACCTTTATATAGAAAAATTAGAAAGCTCTTCCTCCACTGGTTGGGTAATCGATCGCCTCTCATCATTTTATTGAATAAAATCGCAAGCCGTTTAAATTCAAGCTTTCTGATTGTCATCCACATTTTGATGTCATGTTAAACTGAATCTAAAAATGCCGTTTCCCCTTTATCCATTGCAAATTTGATTGTACCCTTTTAAGTTTTTGTTGCACCTTTGTTAAGGTAGCTAAGGACTTTGTCTACCTAGGCTCCGCTATGAATTCAGACAACGACACCAGTGTTGAGATCAAACGAAGAATAACTCTGGGCTAAGACTAGTAAAGCCCTCTCTCGAACAACAAAAGTTGCTTCGAGGAGAAAATTCTTCGAGTGATTTTCAGTGCCGTCTGCATTGACGGTGAGTGGAGAGGAGATACAAAGACGAACTGTATGGTCCGTACAGCGACATCAAACTAGCCAGAAGAGTTAAGATCCAACGACTAAGATGGCGGATGAACACCAAAACTCCGGTCCGAAAAGTCTTCGAATCCGCCCCCGGGGGACAGCGTAGTAGATGAAGACCGAGAATCAGGTGACGCACGAAATTGAAAGGGGACCTCAGTCAACTTAGCGTTGGAGGCCCAGCTCCTAAAGTAAGTTGCACCTTAATCTTTAAAATCTTGCCTACCCGTGCTTTGATGTTGCACTTATTGTACTGCTTTTTGCAGGCAACATAAATTGATTTTATCATTTCTCATCCTACTCTGTATCCTGTGAATCAAAGAACAAGAGCTACATTAGCTGTAATTAATAGTTAATTTGTGCTCAACTTCCTTGTTTTCCATTTCCATGATTTGCAGATTCTAAACCAAAAATTTAGTGGTCAGATGTAGATATCTTGAGTTTGGGAGACATTTTACCTTTACCAAGTAGATTTTCCTCGTTCCGTATAATCATTTGTTATTAGCCTTCAAAGACGGGTGTCATAACTTTAATAGTGCTTATTTAATCAAAATTTGTACGCTTCGAAGTAAATGTTTTCTAGCTGGGCCTTTTGCTGTGACGGTAAAAATTTATCATAAAAGAAAAACTGGGACTGATGTTTTTATGTCATCAGGTTTTCTGGAAACGGCAAGACTTCTCGGGAATATCATTGAAGAGAAGTTTTACAGATATGAAACCGACACTGTAGTAAGGTATTACGAGCCTCTATACAATTTGATCGTGCCCTTTGGTGGTTTCTAACATAGGGCACTTAGGTTTGGCTTTGTTATAACCTCTTTTTTTATTAATGCTTATGACACTTTACAGGCAACAATTCCAGATTAACTCGGATATTCATGCCAAACGAATGACATTGCTTTTGTTTCTTGTTCGTGATTCAAGACGAAAACCGGCTCTAGGGTTACTGATGCGAGGGGTAAAATTGCGAAAATACTCGATTCTTAGCAGATGTCATAACATTAACCTACACCCCTAAGAGATAGCACATTTTCAAGACGGTTTCAAAACTTCAGAAACCCAATATTCGCAGATTATCATAAACAATGTTCATAATTAATTTAGGTAAACTGATCGTTTAGGCAGTAATTCTAGAATGTCGATTGTTTGAGATGCATTAGAAAAAGAATATAAAATGTGGGACTCTCGCATAAGGTTGTCATTGTTGAGTTAATCAATGCTTTGATTTGCTTAAGCCTTCATCAGCTCTCAATATATGAGAGTATGATTAAATAGCATTTGTTTTTACTGCATGGGCTTTAGTAATAACTTCATCGAAGAGTAACCAATAATTTGTGGTTTTTGTAAACCACATGCGTGCTCATTCAACACATTGTAATCGCATGTTTATATTGTTTTCTATGCACATAATTGATGCCTTAAGCCTTTCAGATGAACTATAACCAATTTTTCTTTAAAAGTTCGGAATATTTTGATTTCCAAGTTTATTCGGTTCCAGCAGCATATCGAAATGCATTCAATTTTCTGGATTTTCGTTGGATTAATAGAACTATCAATTCAGTTGGTTGGTCAAAATAAACTATTTTAAATTTTGTTTTAATCTTTTTCCCTCGTTCTATACTTTTAAAAATTTCCCATTTCAAGGAGATCAATATTACTAGACTTGATAATTGTATGGAAGTTTTAGACGCTGGTGAAGAATGGCCAATCGAAATTCAAGAAGTCCATTACGATTATAACACTGAAGGCTATATTGATCACATTCACGGAAAATATTTTGTCCGGACAATTGATACACGAGAAAAGGAAGTAAGCTCATACTAATATAAAGAGTTCGATTCCCTTAACCAAGCTACTTACTATCTAGTTAACCATTTCTATTTACAAATGTCCAATTGAGGAGCCTCAACCATGTGCCCGTAAAGTGGAACACATTATTACAGATCTGAATTGCATGAAATTTAAAAACGATGATACTGGAATATGGCACATGGTCTCACAAGCCATGACTGGATCTACTTGTGGCAACGAGACTGGTCTTTTCAAGTTTGAAATTCCACGGGTTAACCATGAGTATTTTGCGACATATTTAAGAGGAAATGAACAGAACTCGAGATATAGAATGCATTTACTTTTCCATAAAACGAATGACGAATCCAAAGACCAACGAGCTTGTATAGAAATTTATTTCGATGTATTTCATTAGAAGACAGTCATATCCTGGCTGCATTTAGTTAGTTGTTGTTTAAATACCTGGATAAAAGAGATGGGAAGCTAGATTCAAATAGTTTATAAGTTAATAAATTACTATGGGTTTTAACATGTCTCCTTTCTTTTATTCTGCTACTACAATAATCCTAGTCCATGGTGCAAACGATAACGTAACCAAAATAATATGAAATCAACCAGGACATTTGTGTGGACAAGTAAGAAAGTTTGCTGAAAAACAGAAGCTTAAATCTTTAGTTGTGTAGGCCTCTCTTGAAAGCGAAACGTTTAGTTGGTTGAGGTGCGTTTTCACCTGCGTGGGCCACCTAAGCTGCCGTCTTCCTCTACTGCGCTGTCTCTCGGTACCGAATGTGAAGATCTTTCGGATAGGGAGCATTGGTTAGCATACTCTCTGCATGGCCGAGTCACCTCAGTCGGTGCCGAAAATCACCCGAAGCAGCCAAAAAGACACTCATCCATTTATCCATAAAGTCCATGGTTCTGCGCCTTAGAGCAGGACTGGGGTTATAAAGGTCTTAAATAAATTAATTTTTTTGTTCGAGAGAGGGCTTAATTGTTATTCTTTTTGTGATCTTAGCGCTGGTGTCGTTGTTTGAACTTTTTCAAGAATGACTTAAGAAATCGGACGACAAGGCGTCGCCACATGCCACATATGGAGCGAAATAGCCACTGAGCCCAAACATCGATCCTTCCCTCTTCTTGTTATTTTCCTAAAAATCTAGCACGTGCTCGGACACTTTAAATATATAAAAATTGGGAGAAAAAACCAAATAATAATCGGAGTATATTTAGTTCATGAGAAGTGTAATATATAAAGGGAAATAAGTTAAATAAGACCTGTTACCGATGAGTATTTAGGAAACTGTCCTGGTTACTACTGAAACTATCAGATTTTTGACATATTTGGCAATGTTCTTCAATTGAGCAGAGGCGGTTGAGTTCAGAATTGGTAACTATTCAAACGTTTTATGTATTTGCTTACTGTTCACGACATTCCTCGGAGTAATCCAATTCAGTCATTTCTTGAATGCATGCTATTGTGCGGCGTACATTTCTGGGTGTTTTTTTTTACAGCACATATGACGGTTATGGACATTTGCATATAAAAATTCTGCAAAATCAATTTGGAGCAGATTACGTTTTCAGAAACGGCCTAATTCAAACAGAAGCTCTAAGCAATTTCCATCAGTCAAGAGTGCCACCGAGAATACACATGTCATACAATTCAAGGCATACTGCAATACACACACAAAGAGAAAAGATACGTTTGGATTTTTTTTTGTTGGTTTTTCATTAAATTGTAGGCAGTTCTTTTTTTATTTAATTTGAAATTTTGTCTTTAGGTCTTAATAAACAAAACGTCCCCCGTCTCCATGTCCTTGTCGTTCTCGGTTGCTGTTTTAGAATTTAAGTTCTCTCTGTTCTGTTTTGTTTTCAGTTGTTTTTATGTTTATTATTTTCTTTTATTATATATATATATATATATATATATCTTATATATATTTTTCTTGTTTCTATGTTACTGCTAAACTGTTGAAGTTGTTGTTCTTAAGATGAGCGATGTTGTTATTGTTAGCGATGAAAAAAAAAAACTTATCAACTCGCTGTTTAGGCTTCCAATTCTAGAGCAACACCGATCTTGTGTCCACCGGCATTGAAGTTTTTGCCATCGATCAATGTGGAAAGAGTTAAAGTGATGCCATCACGAAGTTTTTGCTGGTAGCCCAAACCAACTTGGCTAGCGTTGTTAACCTTGGCGCGAACGGCAGCATCCTTATCCAATTGGTATTTGGCACCAATGCCGAATTTGGTTGCGTTCGAGCCAGATGTCCATGACAATTGCACACCGCAATCCAATTTGTCGGAGCATTTTTGGAAAACGGAGCCGTTGAATTCTTGACCGTCATTCCTAAGAAATTTATTAAAAAAAAACAAAAATTATTAGACACACAGAACAAATGGAAAGAAATGAAATTTGACTACATACACAGCTGTATGGAGGACAAAGTCGTTGGTTGTGTAGCCTAAGGCAAAGTTGTTGGTGGTAATCTTCGACTTTTGGGTATCGAAGGCGGTCTGGTAACCAGCCAACCATCCCTGGTAGCCAAAGACTCCAGATGCATTGATCAAAGGTCCGCTCAAATCAACATTAACATCAGAGTCGATCTTAACGTTTTCTTGTCCATAGGAGACCTTGAATTTACCATCCTTGTTTCTATACAAAAGCGAACAATTTTAACAATATTATAAACAAAAAGTTGATTTGATTTTTTGATGTTTTTACCCGGATTGTGGGGCGAAAGTGCCTTCAAATGAGAGTTTCAAACCCTTGGCCAATTGATCCTGGATGGCAGCTTCAGTGAATAAGGTATTATCTGTGTTCCACTTCTCAGTCAAAGTAAGACCATAATCACTGACTTTGTATTTGGTTTCCAAGGAGCCGAAAACCTTTCCAGAATCTTGATTAGAGGCGCCAGATGTGTTGAATTCGATACCGGATGATGTCTTGGTCTTGCAGTCCAATTTCCACAAGCCAAAGTGGTAACCCTTACCGAAGATATCGCGGGCTTGTTTACCAAGATCTGAGTATGATGGAGGAGCCATCTACAATAAATAAAAATTACGATTAGTTCACAACAAGATAACAACAGCGATAAGGAAAAAAAAAGTAGGAAGGCGGTTACCAAAAAATATAAGAATTGCGACGATATATCTAATGTGAGCTTAATTAAAAAGAAAATATACACCAGCTAAACTAAATTCGTTTCTAATGTAGCTCAATATATATATGTAAACAAATTAAAGTCAAAAAACGTAAATGGATGAAGAAAAAATAAAAGTCACTTAGATTGAAACACGAACCAGTGCTTTGGCTCGACGTTCCTCCTGTTTTCGTTCATAATTTGGATCAGGGTCTGATGGTACATGATGCCATATTAGTTTGTACAACGTTACCATAATCATTTTCTTTTCCTTTAATGGAAAACATGTAAATTCAGAGAAAAAAACAAATGAGGAGAAGCTCAAGTTAAAATTATATTCACATGTCTCAACAATTTGCAAAATGAAATAGGTAAAAGCGAAACAAAAATCAGTATACGAGTAAATGGAAGTTAACGTTCTTGTTTTTGCTCCATCGCTTACTGTTTATAATTGGAAATTAATAAATCACTCTTTTATCGTTCCCTTATGCGGTGAATAAAGCATTTTCTGCATTCTAGCAATCCTATTTCGGAGAGAGAAGAACTCAAAATGTCTACTACCATAAACTGGCGCCAATTGATCCGTATATTTGGGAATCCAAGATTCGAGTTTTGTATTAGCGAACAAATCAAACATATGACGAGTATATTGCTGTGAGTGACTAAATGCAAATACAAATTTCAGGGTTGACTAATTTACTACTATTCAAACTTATTAAAATCTCTGCATACGATTGTGCTGCATGTCACCTACACACCACCACCAAAACTGAACATCTTCTATTCTGGAATAAATCCTCATTCGAAAGCTAGTATCAAAACATAATGTCGAGTACAATGGAGAAAAGCTGAGGAATTCTCAGACTAACTTGGGATGTTTCGGATATCTCTTTATAGATGATTTGGAACTGCAGTATCAATTATCTTGCACTAAGCGTTTGCGTGGAAACAAGTTTTTCAAAAATTTAAAGTATTATTCAATGTTTTACGTATATTAACGTGGGTTCGGTTTTAGCATTAATTATGTGGTTTCAAAGCATGTTTCATGCAAATGGCGATGTTTTGATACAACGCCATTTTCGATGCGGCATATATTATAAATTTGGTAGCTTAATAGGTTTCCATTATTCCACTATTCGGCCGAAGCTCTATTGTGATAAAGCGGATAGAAAATTTAGATCTTTTAAACCCCGTCTAGATGCAAGGTATCGAAATATAGCTGGTAATCAGTGAAATCTTGCTTTACATTAATTAGCCTTGTTGTTTCCCACATCCCCTATTCGTTAAAAAAAAAATATTTTGCGTGTTAATTACAACAATAACATAACGATGCACGTTAAGTCAATTTATACACGCTATTTACTTAGTGTATATATGACATTGTTTCCAAATGCTATTTTCTTCATTTAGGCTGAATTTTTACAATGAAGTTTAAGTAAAGTCAAACATTCGTCTACAAATTTTCTTCAAAACTACTTAAATTTGTTGACCAACCGACAAATGAACTAACTGCCAATAAAAGTCATAGACATGTCTGTGCTACCAAGTTTTTATGATGAACCCCCCTTAAGCTTAGTTGGGTCGTTTTTTTTGTAAATATCGTGCTAACTTGCGCGCAAAAACACACAGCTATAGTTGTAGTCAAGCACTTTTAAGAAAACCCAAATTTGGAACCACTTCCAATGAATATAGATAACGGTAACTCGAAATAGCTTTGTCAGTAGGGTCAGTATTTGAAAGAAATTGAAATATTTTTCATAAAATTGCAAGTGCGTGCTGACACTGTGACCGATATATTCCTGGACCTTGGTGTTCGAGTAAATGCACCGTCTCCTTCAGAATGAAGCGGATAAACATTCAGGATGCAAACTTGCTAAAGTTTGCCATCATCTGTGTAAAGGGGATGGTTTGAACTAAAAAATATGGAATGGGACAAAATACCCTCCAACCCGTATTTTTGTATATACGAAGTCCGTAACTTTTTTAATTTCCCGCCTTGCAACTGCTCCTCTCAACTTCCAAGCACCAGAATTTTGACGAATATGAAGGAGTTATTCAACTTCAATCGTGATGAGTTTTTGCACTGTTTTAAATCGTAAACGAAACATTGAACCATCACACCACTCCTGAGACCAAGCTGTTGTCGAAACTATTAATTTCTTTTGGCTAATCGGCGCAGAAGAAGGCCAAGGTGGGTCTCTCAGCCAAAAAGCTTATTGTGACATTTTTTAGAACATCGCGGCATAATTCTTATCGATTCCCTTTAACAGGAACTCGCCAAAATTAAATTTTGTGATTTTCATCAGTTATGAACTGCTTCCTCAATCGCCATATAATGTGGATGCATTATGTTTCTAACCACGACAATATGCCTCAGCCCAAAGAGATTAAACATATATTTTTGCACGGACAGTTTCAAAACAAAACAGACAAACAAATGTTGGTCATTTTGAGTTGATTTAAGTTTATTAAAACAAACTTTTACAATACTTTGTTTAGAAAAGGTTCCTTAATGATGTCTGATATCATCTTGGTAAAAATAGCTTCATCTTACAAGACATCACAACGAACTGTCCTCAACAGAGACAAAGCCAAACATAATTTTCTTGGCAATAAAAGCAAAAGTTTACTGGCAATCCAATATGTAATCAGAACTGTAAGTGGGTGAAAACCATTAAAGAATGTGTTGTGAAGAAAAATTCATAGAATACTTCATAAAATAGATTTGCTACATACACTGCTGAGATATGCATGAATAACAAAGTCATCTTTAAAAAAAACCTACCATTGCCAGGGGTACCTAATCGGTTCGAAATAAATTCCAAAAGAACCAATTAATATTGCACTTCTAAATTAAATTATTTTGTATGAAAGCGATCACTAAAGAATTTAGTGACAATTAACGATGAAACTAACATCAACGCATTGTGAAATATAAACTAAATTGAATGTGTAATAAACTTCTTCATTTTTTTCCCATATCTTATCTTTTGAAACAAAAATCTCTACACGAATTTCCTAAATTGTTCGATATCTAAAAATAAGTCACAATCAAAGGTAATAGCAAATTCATCCACTCAAACTAAACAATTGCAATTGCCAATTTACCTATCCATGTTTCTGATTAGATATGTACATATGTACTCGTATAATACATACTCGTACCAATACATTGATCTGTCACACCCGAAAGTGAAGTTTATAGAAAAAAAAAACGATTACCCAACTTGTCAATGCCATCAAGATGATGGTCAAGGCTTAGATAGAGATAAGTGCAATTTATCTTTCCGCTAACATGTCTCAAAAGGTCATTCACCACTAATTGCGTTCGCTGAACAATTGCCGATCACTGACTAGGAATAGATAATTAAAAATAAAAAAAAGTCGCATCGACGCAGACTGAATAACAATTTTTTTATTCGCTTTATTTCTTCTCATTTTCGATTTCATTTACAATTGCGGCAAATCATGTGAGTACGAGTGCGGGCAAGATACGAACTAGCACCCATGCGGTGAAACGGCGTAAATAGCCAACAAAAAAAATCATTTCATCGGTCTTATATTAATGCCTCATGCGTAGCTAGCGACTAGGTTTATAAATACACTCATTTGCCGGCTTTTGATGACGCTGCCTGTGTAGTGATACCACATAAAACAAGTATGTATGTCTATACTTGTATTTTTAATATCTCAGAGGACAGAAACTATCAGATTATGGTTTTCTAGCAAATTCTCTGGATAAGCAAAAGTGCCAAAATGTCTGCACATTTCCTCACTTTGCGAATTGTCGCGTAAAAAAGACTTTTTCTTAAATTTCTCCTGTTTGTGTTGGATGTGAAAACAAGTTTGATGTTGGGTAAACTTTGGCTGAATTGGACACACATATAATTAGAATAAATCACGTGAGGTGTACAGTGCCTGACTTGCAAAAATAATTTACACATGAGCAATTTAAATGGAAATACATATCTCTTTATAACTATGTATAAGGAATTTTTTTTCTATATGTGCGAGTGTAAATGTTATGTTTAATTATGTTGATTGATGTGTTTAAATAAACGTTAAAGAGTAAACAGTATCTGAAGTAAAAAGAATTAAAGTGCGAAAGCTGCCAATCATTCGACATTTCTCTTTCTTTATTTTAATGTACTCACACTTCCGTTTACTTAAAACAACCATATGTATGTGAGTAACATTTATATTCTTACGGATAACCTAATCATATATATACATGTACATTCATTGTATTTACATTTTAAACTTTTTAACAAGTCATACTGGAGTCGCTAATTTTCGTAGATTTTCGTCAAAAAGAATTTATTACTGAATTAGAGAGGCACTTTCAAATTTAATGAACTCTCTCAGTCAATATTGATCACGAGTTAAGACTAAAGAGTACAAGACATAACAAATTGTGCAAAAAACTGAATATAAACAAAATACTTGTGGCCTTACACATTTGCTTTACACGCACTTCATTGGTAATAACAAGTTAAATCTCTTCTTTAAATTGCTTTCCAATTATAAACAAGTATGCTTTCATAGCATACCCCAACACTTGAACAAAACCAAATTTAACCGAAATGTATTTCGATTTCCAGAACGGCCCCTAAAACCTAGTTCGATTCGTGTTGTATCCCTTCAGACGAAGCTAACTAAGGTGGTTAAGGCGGCTGTTGAGAAATATGAATCGAATTTTTGGCCAAATAATCACATTCAGTCAATGCGGTGTTAAAAAAGGCCGCATTAAAAAACGAAGAATTATCTGCCCATAGTGATCGTTTTTCAAAATCGCTTGTATCGATCTAGACGATGCTTGCGTAGTGCAAACAAAATCTCTAATTGTTAACCAACTATTTTTAAAGCACCAAAACCTTGGTTTCCCGACGTGTTGTTGTTCATCGATTGACATCGAATGACAATTAGGACATTCATAGTCTTCAACGCATTCTTTGCCCTCTTAAACCCGGCTCATTGTCACCAAAGCCTTTTCCAACACTTAAAACGATTTTCATTTTTGAGGCAAAATTGAAACAACTTATTCATCAGAGTGATACATAATTTTTAGCAAAAAATCTAAACCTTGCTTTCTTAAATGAGGAACCCTAGGACCAACAGGTCTTAGTCTTGCTTGACAAATTATGATTTTCATGTTCCTCAATGTTTAAAGTACATCGGCATAGATACAACTCTTGTAACACAAAGTAAAATGTCCAACGACGTAAAATCGCATGATCTTGGTGGTCAATAGAAGTTGTGAAAATGAAGAATTGATCCGTTTATTCCAAATCTAACATTATGTGCTATATGACACAATTAAGTTGGAACTTTAGACTAAAATTACCGATTTATTATTGAAAATATACGATCAACATTGACCTTAATTGTATGAGCTTCATCGCTTTTAAAAAGTAATAAACCACTGCGCAAAAAGCAAAACCAGCTGCATATGATATAATTGGTCTTATTCTAGCTGTGCAAATATAGAGGATCATCCTCAGTCTTGTCTAAAGCAGACAAATAAAGATTCAGACAAGTTAGATCCGCCCTTCTTGTTAGGATAAACAGCTTTAAGAGGATTGACTGAAAGCCCATTTCTGGTTTAGATCAAACCCACTAGTAATTGTACGATAAACAGTGTACTCATAGATACTTTATGCCCGAACGTAGACATTAGAGATATTGAAAGCAGCAAATTGAACAACATGTATGATATATATATGTAGTCGTGGAGCCAAAACTTTAAGTACTGTAAGTTTTCTTGAGTGCGCATTAAGGCCAACGCCCATAGAATCCGTTGCGTCGGCTGCGATGCCGGATAGGTTGACGTTGATGTATCTGACGGTTCCATATTCATCATTCTCTCAATGTCTCCGAGTAGTAGAAAGTGTGTACTCTCAATTTGTGAATGCTTGAAACTCAATATGTGAATGTATGGTCTTCAATATGTGAATGTGTGAACTACCAACGGATAAAACGGATGGAAAAGGTAGAAAATAAACTTACTTTATCCATCCTTTCCGTTATATCCGTTGCTTACACGCCGTCTCCACGAGCAATATTTCATAGAATACCATCTGTCACTTTGCATAGAAAGAAGGATCGATAGAATGATATAAAATTAAGGCTGGGCATTTCATAGAATACTATTTCATTCGTTGAAATGTTGCAAATCGAAGCAGTTCCATCTATTCTCACATTAAAGGCATTAAAGAAATTAAAGAAATTGCAAAAACAAACGAAGTTTTGGGTGAATCCATTCCTGGAATTGTCGATAATTATTCATAAATTTAATTATTTTCTCCATCCGCCACTCAAAATACAAGGGATTTGACAGCTCCTAGAATGATATCAATAGAATGCTATGAGCTAAGCAATCCATAGAATGCAATTTTTCATAGCAAACTATTAGTGGTCCCCACAGACAATTTTCATAGAATGATATATGGCATTCAATGAAATATTGCTCGTGGAGACGCCGTGTTATGGGCCTGCTTCCATAACAAAGTATATATTCTATCTAGCTGTCAATTGACGCAACGGTCGCAACGGATTCTAGCGGCCGGGGCCTTTGATTTTAGTCTGCGTGTTGCATTTGAAAAGCTGTTTGGGCACATAAAACTGAAGCATTAACTTAAACTCTTTAACAAGATACAAGTCATACTAACAGAACTTTGATCTTACACTATCACTACACAACTCATCTTTCAAATTTTCCGTAAGAAAGTTACGCAAGGGGCTGTCATGTGCTCCAGTATCTCTACTAACAGCGAAGTTTCTCAATTGATTTATGTAAATCTTTATGCATCATTACTGAAAATAGGTAACGGGATGCGGACGGGTTAAAATGAAGTTTATTATATACAAACACGGCAATCAAAATGAGCCGACGACAGATAATAAATCCAATCACCCAACCACTATTAAGAAGAGAGGTATTTAAATTCCATCAAAGCTGCAAAGTCTGACGGAATACTCGTTAAACTCCTTAAAGCAGCAACGTATAATCAGGTAAAATTATATAAAAAGAAAATACACCACACAACGAAAACAATTTCAACAAAATTTCAAATAAATTGTACTATTTTGTATGCATTGTGTATAAAAACATATGCACAGTGCACAGTTACATATACATACTTATGTAACTGGCCTAAATCATAACACCTTGGCTTGGATAAGGCATTTGAATACGAGTAGCTCCCTCAACTGCATCATAGAGTTTAAGATAAACATGCTCAATACGAACAAGTTGTTTGGTTGATATTGCGAAAATAGTTAAGGATGGAAAATGACCATATTACGATATGATATTGAAGCCTCTGTGATAAAAAGATATCAATAAACGAAGATTTGAATTTCGTTAAATTATGTTAAAAGAGAACGACATTGAAGTCAACTGATAGTTGTTGTTTGAATTATGTATGTGCTGCAACACTCACTTAACAGTTTTATAGCCATAAATTTTGCTATAAAATAATATTTGGTTTTTACGAAAACAAGAAATGAAAAACAAGTAACCAACCAGAAATGTAGTCTTGCGTTATGTGAAACCCCTTCTTGACAAGACCAAACTCATTGGTAATTCGTTCCATCGATCGATAATGAACAGCATTCACTAGGTATTTAGGTCAAATGACTACGGGGTTACCTTTTGCAATAAGGAGATACGAGTAGGAGATAAAATGTCCCCTTTACTTGGACTGTGTCTTGCTTACAATACACTTACAATTGTTTACGCAGTCTGGAGTAGATAAAATTCAATCACGTTTGGCCAGTGACGGTGCCACAGTTTACAAGAAAAAACTCCGAATTTTCACCGGAAAATGTGGTGCACAATTCCATAAAAAGTTGTATAACTATTTCTTGCATGCACGACCGGACAGTCACATTACTTTGCTATTCAAAGTCACGCTTCGCTGTCACAAATGCACCGCCCAAAATTTCATTACATGTTTTAGACAGTAGTCTCTACAATGCACCTGCTCCGACATTCGGTACTCTTGTGCAGGCACACTTCATATCCGATGAAAATTATTTGAAAACAATTTTTGTTTTTATTTCTTCTGCGCCTAGGCTGTTGGCAAAGTTACGAAATTCAACTGTCCTTACATAAGCAAATTTGAAACCTCTCACTACCACAACAGCTACTTCTACACCCACGTTCACAGTACCAGCTGCGCACTTCCCAGAACAAACACTCGCACGGGGAAGAACCAGAAATTATTAAAAATGTCATTCTCGTACGTCGTCAATCGGTGCTACGAAGTGGTAGTAGCAACAAGCCCCCTACTATGACTGACACTAATTAATAAGGAAAAAAAAAACATTGAACTATAACAAGGTTCCTCTAATCTTGTGACCACTTCCAACAGATTATTGAAAAAATTTGTGGGGTCAGCCAGCAACCGTCCTCAATCTCTATACTGCTCCATACCCACACCTCCTTTTGCTATATTGATCTGATGACGTCATACCGAACAAATATCACTATCATCCGATTATTCTTTGTGTAAATGAAATAAAAACAAGCAGCAGCACTTTTAACTACAAGCGTCATGAGACGAGACACCTCAGCGATTCTCATCCATTCAGAAGAAAATCTCTCTTCAATAGTTCTTTTCCTCCGTTCTAGAAGAATTTTCGACTGTATCTACTTCCTCCATGTGATCTGGAAAAAAAAAAAGAAAAAGAAAAGAAAACCTCATGGAGAGGCTAGAGTTGAACTGCCCTCGTCAGTATGCTCAGCTAGAAATGGAGCTGTATAGTGTAGAGAGGCTTCACAAATGGGTTACGTAACACGTCAAATGAAAGCTACGGGAATATTTCGAAATTCTTATCACGGACGAAAAAACGCCGGTGCTTATGGAAAACACGATCAACTTTAGATAATTGCCAATGCAATTCGATAGGAAAGCGCTTGATTAGAATTAGATTTTTCAATTTTTTTCTCTTTCCAAATTAGCACGCTGTGGGACTTTCCGATTTTTTTTTCTCTTCCCTCATGACAATTGTAAGGCGAATGAACAATTTTATTTTGTAAGAAATGCAATTTTTAAACAAAAGAACATTTTTAAAGTAATTTTTAACAATTTACTTACTTTTGTTATGAGTTTTTGGATTTAGAATGAACTTCTGAAGGAACACGAAACGTTTTCTAAGCAACACACCGACACAGCTAAGATGCGACTTCAACACGAATTGCAAAAAACTGCTCACTGACCGATTCTGGTTGCGATGAAAAAAAAAGACGACAGCGATGGCAATGGCGATGAAAGAAGAAAGCGACAATAGCTGTGAGGGAAATTAGTTCAATGCAGTTGAATAGTGGTATCTCTTTTTGGCATGCAATGCAGGACAGAATTGAACGTGGATGCACGCATGAAAAAAGTATGGCCTTCGCACTGTATTATCGATGGATTTAAAATATACAGCCATTACTAACTTCGGGTGGAAGGTATCGTTGCTCCTCAAAGTATGTGCGGTACTTTGTTTGTTTGACCTTACTATTGTTATAATCGGGTTGCCAATTTATCAAGAATAAAAAGCGTTTTATCGCAAATCGTTGATTCAGAATATGTACTCTCAGCAACATAACTTTTTGAAGAGAGTTAGAAACAAAGAATAGACGCCAACTAAATTCAACTAAAATCAAATGTAGATACATACTGTACACATAATGGGCTGCGTATGCACGATTAGTGGGCAATGATCAACGTAAAGTCGCCTTTAGATGACTTAGGCTAGGGTCACGTACTGAGCGACTGAGCAATTGAGCGATGAGCGACGTGCACCTTAGCGACGCAAAAAAAAAAAAATATATTGAATTGTAGGGCTGTGGCCACGTAGTTGCTAAACGATGAGCAATTTTTCTGAGTGACAGCGACGTCGCTCTGAATTCAATTCTGTTCTAGTTTTGTAGTTCATCGCTCAGCGATAAAGTGAAAATGGAGCAAATAAAAATTTCAGCTATCGACAATGACATTTTCACTACTAATCGCGTAAAAGGCCACTCGTCGCTCATCGCTCAATCTGTCAGTCGCTCAGCGCGTGACCCTAGCCTAAAGGATGTGGACGTACGTATTCACGTCGTTGAAACAATTAACAGTGGCCCATGACTAATATAATGCAGAGATCACCCCCATTCAGCAAGTACAGTGTGATAGACGGAGCTAAAGAAGGTTAAAAAACTGGGTGCGAGTTTGTTGTAAGTGACTTACTTGTGCAAGAAGTCTCGAACTTTTGATTCGTAAGCCATTACAATGCTTAATTCGCCAATATCACCCTAATCTGCTTCCCGTCCTTTTGCTTACGTGGTAGGAAAGCATAGCCTGCATGGCGCTACATCGTGAATCAGAATAAGTCTAATTACGTCTGCTGTAGGCAGAGCAACAATATACGCCAACCAAATTGATCATATTTCGAACCTCGTTGCAGGAGGACATTTCAAGCAGAATAACAACTAATAAATACAGCGAGGAGAAATAACATTGAACAGCTCCAACCACCTGAGCCTTTTCCGATCGCTTAACGTTTAATGCAACTGTAATGTTGTATGCAACTAACATGAATTACTGAAACCCAGTCCTAAAAAGCCAGCAACTGATGTTCTAGGCATAAGCAAAGTACCTTCACGAAAACGATGGAATAGGCAGAGAACGAATGGGCTCCAAAATGGCGAGGACAACCTAAATTTTACTGTCAGGTGAACGGTGAAGATCAAGAGATCCGTCCACCTGACCAAAATTATGTGGGAAAAGCAATGTTCAATATAGTCGGCAGATATCTTGACAGAAGGATGAAACCTTAGTGCCTTTCGCCCGATCCACAAACAACGAGACCTTTTTGGCAGCTGAGGCAATTATAAAGAGATTAATCCCCTTATCTGCTGTCAAGTGTGAACGTCTGAAAACATTTATCAACGATCTGATTGGCCCCAATCAGTATTTTTTTGGCGCAATGAGTCCATAGCTAACCAAATATTAACATTACAGTAAACATTGGGCAAAACCCAAACATGCATTATCATGCATATCGATTTTAAGACAAGATGTGACAGTATCTATAGAGAAAAGCAATAAGACAGGCCTTGGTATCTTTGGGCAGGGATTGTTCAAAATGGCGATGGAAAACGCTATAACTTTGTGGTAGTGAGAGACTTCCGCTTTTTAATCTGATAATTATTTTACATTAATAATCAAACGATGGCTCTATATGTGTTCAAGAACTGGCGGAGTTTGGAAATTTGGTCGTCTGTTGAATTTTCTGGTTCACACAACATGGCACGTTCAGTCAAACATTCTTTTAACCAGGCCTGAAAAATCAGTTGCTGTATGCTCTCCACTAAGTTTCCCAACAGCTTTGAATATCCCAGCCGCTAAACCGTCAAGTATAGTTGCTTTATTGGATTTCAGCTAAAAGCAGAGGGATGTACATTTTTAGCTACATTTAAAAATAGATGGATGAAATCTGCGTTTGTTAACAATAGGAAATGTAGCCGTTCAACAATAATCTGTGTGCGGAAATAATTTGATGGACATAAGGTCCCGTATCCTTAATTAACCAAGCACTCTTTGGATAGTTAAAAACCATGCTACGCGTCATTTACAATCTACGAGTATTGTAAATAGACTGTTCATGAGGTCTCCAAGATGTAGGATCGTTCTTTTTGATTTTACTCAGACGTCTCAGCTTATAGCTGACTACATTTTAAATGTTTTTTCCACAATTCATTGAGAAATTTAAATTTTTAATATTAAGCCAATCCGACAACAATTTTATTAGAAAAAAATGAGTATACGCCCGGTTGGGCACATTTTTAAAAAATCGATAATACAGTGCCGCATTGTACTTCTAGGCTGTTTGATTAATTAAAACGACTACATGATTCCATGCGATAAAAATAAATAGAGAACTAAAAAACTACCTTCTCCTTAGATAATTTTAAATTTAGACCAAAACTCTAGTCTTGTCATTGCACTATTTTTTTTTATTTCGGCTCACGTAGCAGATACACAGATTCCCGTACCTATTTATCATATGTATGTACATGCCTTTCTACGAGTGACTACATTAAATACATTCATGTGCTCGTAAAGAGAATCTTTAGAAAATTGCTATTTCAATTAGTCGCCGTCATATAGTCCTGTCAAGTACGTGATCGTGATCATTATCGTGATAGTAAGTTTTCTCAGTTCGCATCTCATATCGAAGGCGAAAACTACACACAGACTATGGACAAGATTCACGTGGAAGTTGATGCCCTATTCGGCCGTGTCATCGTTCTATCGGATAATGCCAAGTACGGCGAAGTAGTGGTCGATGAACTTCCGTTTGCCCTAGGCCCAAAACAAAATACTGCAATCGTTTGCCTTGGATGTTATATGAATCTGTATTTCGATGAGGACGGTGATTCCTCGGACAGGTGTGAAAAATGTGACTGGCCATTGTGTAGTGCTTGTGTAGATTCGCTGGATCATAAGCCAGAATGTGAAGTATTCCGGAATGCAAATGTTAAATTTGCTGCGAATGTGAGCTCCGATGGCATATGCACTCAATTGGATTGCATAACCCCTTTAAGGTTAGTTCGCGTTCGATCAATTAGCCATTTTTTTTTATAATTAACTTATATCTATTTTGTTGCAATAAGACATTGTCGGTGTTATTGTTGTTGTTTTGTGTTGATGTTTATTTTAGTTTTGTTTTGAATCGATTCGTTAGAAACATGTTGCTGAGATGAACAGATGCCGATCGCAAAAGTAAACATCAATAAAAAGTAAGCAAAAGAGGAAGATCATTTAATTGTTTATTGTTTTGTTGTTAGTGCTCTTTTTTGAAAAAAAAAAAAAACTAAAATGGTGGACTATTTTTAAAAATGTAAATATTCTCAAACTTTCATTATATTAAAACCCCTTTTTTGAATGCTTACTAAATGGATGAATGGTAAAGTTGAAATACAGTCCAGTGTTAACTCCAAACATAAGTACTAGTATTAAAAGTACCAAAGTCTTGTTCTTTATAAATTGCAGTTTTTAAACATGTAGTTTAGTGTGCCATCATTATTATTTGATTGTTTGTGTTTATCAGGTTTTATGGAAAACCCAAGTTTTCGCTAAACAGAGCTTAGAGCGTGCATGCTGACATAAGTGATCCACCTCCTATCATGTGCATCTGTATTAGGATTTTCTTTTTTGTACTCGTATCCTATTTCTAGACCAAATCGTTAGCACTATTATTCATACGAGTATATTAACTGCTATATAGAGTATAGGAACTCGTTCATCTAATCTTACATATATATTTTTCCCAAGTATTTGTATAACTACTGCGCAGTTTGGGAGCTGGGCTAAATTTGTGGACTTAAATCTACAGACTGCTCAAAATTATGAATAAGACCGAAAGTTTGCTGACATTTTCCATAACAGTTAAAAATTTAATCCTCCTTTTTTTGAATGACTAGTAAAACTTGAACTATTGTTGCTTTTGAAATCAAACTTAAAATTTTCTCGATTGAACTCGTTGAACGCGGGATTATCAGCTGGTTCGTTTAGTCTTAGGTTCTTTTTAGTATTATTATAACATGAAGACGAGTATTTTAAAGACAAATGTATACTTATCGTATTTTATCCAGTTATTACGAGTTAGAAAATCTTGCACGACATTTGAAAACAACAAACTTTGAACACTGTGTTATTTTCCTACGTTCATAGTTACATCCTTATGTGCGTGTCAAATAGTTTTTTAGATCTTAGTGACATTGATATTAGTTCTCTAGACCGGAAAAGGTGATCTTTCATCGTATATTGATTTGCTTGAACAAAGATACATTGACTGTTATGGAGTTTGGTTTTATTGCATTGACATTCAACTTACAGATCGCCAGTTGTTACAATTTTGTGAGTCACCTTAAGCCGATATTGCATTGATACTTTTTGACCCCACATGCTAAACTTAAAATAATACAATACTTACCTTCATTGTGAAGAAACCGATGTAGACATCTCTTAGCACTTGATAAGGAAAATTCTTTACGCATCTTACATTACATATAATTTTCTCATTTTCGTATTAGTTCCTTCGTATCATGCTTGTTAATTTCTTAATTCTGATCTTCGAATTTTGGTTACGGGATTTCAATCAGATTACCCTTTAATCTTCCTAAAGTACAAATAATGCCATTTAAGCCTTGAAAACAACGATGGTGGCTGTTTTGAAATTAATTCTCATATCATGAGACTTTTACTTCTTAAATGCATACTGTTCCGAATATTCCTGGTGATATATTATAGCTCAGATTTGATGCTTACATTAAAAGATCTTCAAAGGCAATTATTTAAAAATCTAACTTTTTCTGACAAGAAATCTTTTCTTATAAAAGAAAAATCTTCCTCCCACTTATTTGTGCAAAAGTGATAACAAAAAAAATGTTTGCAACGACTGCAAAATCAAGGTCAGAATCCACGTGCACTTTTAGCGCCACTTTTTGAATGCCAATGACGCATTTTTTGAAGCCATATTGTCATTCAATTTGCTTACATGTAAGGGGAAACTCAAATTAGAGTGACATTATTTATTATTATTTGTAGATTTAATCTATATTATTATTTATTAGCTTTCCAAACATACTCTATTTATTTGACATTGCAAATAGTATACAGCGTCGAAATGTGTGCGTCATTTCGTTTTTCCTTATGTCTAGATTTACGAGCACTTCCCAAAAGTATTTCTTAATAATAGCACAAGCCACAATGCAAATTCAACACACAAATGTTTTTACTTATCACCGACGTTTCAACACAACATGATTTCGAACAATTTGAAAGTTCAACTATGTATGTATATGTACATAATGTCAGTATAGTAATTGTATATTGTTTGCGATTTCTTTTTTAAGAATTCTTTAAGTTAAGTTAAACATTTAAAGGTAAAAAAAATTTGACAGACTTTGCCAAAATATATTTACTCAAGAAAACTCAAAACATTCAATTTTCGAACAGCTCATAGTTCATTTATACATTGTCAAAATTTCCACGCAAATGGATATTCTATTCAGTGTTACCATCCTATTGCGGTTGTCATAAATCATAGAACAAGCTGTCTCATTAATGCCGCCCGTTTCACTGTTAGAAATAAACCGGTTGTTCCCAGTGAGCGAGTTTTGTTTAGAAAAGTTGATAATGCCCTAGAATATATGCTGTAGGGTTTTGGATTTTTTTCGCCAGCACTTTATATTGATTCAAATATTCTAAGAGTTAGAATACGCTTTTTCGATGTTCATTCTCCGAACAGTGTATGCAGACTGATTATTATATGTTGTTACAGTCGAAAGCCCCTAAATACAATGTAAAAATATAAATCAAGCAGTATGATTTTAAACATCACATCGATCATGTGACACCTAATATAAACACATCGCTCATCTGAGCCGCAATGACCACGAGGAAGGAACAGAACTCACAAGGGATATCGCGTCAAAAACAAACTTTTAGGCAATTTGGGGCAGCGTTTAATGTTAAAAAGGGGAACTACAGATGAAATATCATAAAAATTGAGCGAAAAACAAAAAGCGGCGAAGGGTGCCGAAAATCAAACTTCATGAAATGATGCAGCAGAATATTGAATAATGCAGTTCAATAGGATACATGCACACCCAACGAGATCCTACAATATTTACGCACAAGGGTCGGACTATTAAATAGGAAAATAACACAAATCTCTTATCGCATCTAAAAACAAAATACGTATATATAGTATATACAATTTTAATGATAATAAAACTAGCAAACGTCGGAAGTGAGATAAAACTAACAAACGACTGCATAAAATGGGGTATGATATCGAACGAAAATATTTCAATTTAAACGAAGTAGACATTATATAGCCGCACAATCTTGATCGAATGAGTCACTTGTTTTCTTTCTCCCTCTTCCTAACCCCAATAGACTATATTGCTTTTCCTGTCATCAAAGCATCTATGAATACTTTCTTCAATGGATTAGAAAGTGAGCTTAAACCCTGGTATGGTCTGTTACAGATGCTATTTTTAGTTCTCAATAATGATTTTTTGTCTGCCACATTATCGTACAAAATTATGCTATGAAATTGCAATACTACTCAGTTAATTGGCCCCCTTGAGCATCGACGCAATGTCTCTTTTCTCATTTTGTTCTATCACTTTTTCACCGCCAGGGCTCCACCTAAATTACTAGTATCATTCCATCCTTTCAAATCTTCAACTGTTACACCCATGCTCAACAGTATACTCAGAAAACGTCTTTCGGAAATATGGTGATTTTTCCTAAACCGAAAAACTCGTACCTTGCCAAGGTCTTTATGCAATGATTATGACCTATTACATGCAAAATCAACGTACTCGTACATCAGTACATACTCGTATCTCAGTATTTTTCTCCCTAAACCATGAAATCTTCAAATTTTCTTGTAATTTTGGAAAAGTCGCAAGGAAAATAACCCTTTCTTGAGGAACCTTATAGCCACAAAGAAAGTGTTATGGTAATATCTCAGATCACAGTTTCTGTACCCCCCTGATATCATTACAATTGTGATTAAGGAAAATTTAGTTTTTTTTCCTTCAAAGAATGGGTAGTTCTTTTAGCCTTTCCAATTTCTTAAGCATTAACAAAATATGGTTTTTTCTATTACCATATGCAGACTGAGGACGATGAATAACTCGGAAGTTATGGAGCTTTTTCTTGTTAAAATTTTAATGAAACTAAAACCTTATACACAACTATGTTGTGTCTGGTGATGTTTTGTTTAGGTTTTTGGTGGAGCATTCACAACATCTCCAACAAGCTATACAATTTAATTTTTTGTTTCGATGAGCCTACTTTTCGAATTTTTGGCAAGTTGCCTGGTATATCATCCAGGAAGTGGCCGAACTCTCAGGACTTATCAACTTAGTTGATAAATCTATTCTCATCCTTCGTCAAAAGGTAATAAGAGAATATATCATTTACATACCCTATCTAATCCATCAATGATTCAATAATCTATTCAATGGCGAAGTAAAGAGTATTGAGTATGATAAAAGATATTTATGCAAGAACAAAATATTAGATCAATTTCGTCATTATTTATCACAAAAAGGAATATTAGCTTACAATTGATACTTTTACCTATCACTTCCTTAGAGAATTCCTCGAAAAAATTTTAAAGAAATTTATGAAAAAAGTCACTTTCATTTTGAAAAATCGACTGAAATAAAACAATTTTAAGATGGCAACGCTGAATAGGATTCGAAAAGTCAAATTCTCACTGCCAAATTTATTTATTTAGTTTTTTTTTTAAGTTCATCTTTCCGCTGCCTGTATTCGTATCTCATACTCCGTCGAACTTTTCATATTGTTGTGAATGTGATCCACTCAGCCAGTCAGTATTAAGAAAGCAATTTGGCTGTACGATGTCTACTTTCGAAAATCTTACATCAACCGAATACAGTCCGGTGCTAGGTCGGTACCTAGTCACACGTGAGGCGGTTTCAAATTTCGATATTCTCATAGACGAATTACCCTATGTATTCGGACCGAAAATTAGTTCACCTGTCGTGTGTTTGGAGTGCTACGATCCAATTGATGGTAGTGAATACGGACCCAGATGTCCAGATTGTGAGTGGCCTTTATGTTATGAGTGTGCCACCTCTGGGCCTGAAGTTCATCAGTTAGAGTGCAGTGTTTTTCAAGCGGCTAAAGCTAAATTTTATTCTGTAAACGATGATGCAGATATTTGTCTTCAATTGGATTGCATTGTCCCTCTGAGGTAGTCTATGATTAAAAACAAAAAAAAAAGCATACAATACTCGTACTATATACCTTTACATAACGAATATATTTCTGGAATAATTAAAATGCTATTGAAATTTGTTTTTCAACGAACATTCCGTTGGCTGTTTGAAACTTAAAATGCCGATACTGCACTCAAGGGTATCAGGACATATTATTGTCAAAGATATTTGGTCTTTGTGGTAGAATACGAATACATCAAATTGTCAAATATAATCTAATCCGATTCGTCATTTTGATGGGTACACGATTCGTTTGGCACGTACTGAAGGAATATCTTTGCATAAAGAGACATCAGACAAATGCAAGATATATTTTTGTCAGATGCAAATATGTGAGTTAAGTACACAATATGCGAGTACATGATTCTTCAAAAAGAATTGAAATAGCAACATACTAGTGCTTACACACAACAAAGTGATATTTCTGTTCCTGTTGTAGGTAATTTTTTATATTTACATTCGAATAGGTTGAATTTTAGTTTGCCTTAATAAAAGTATAGGTATGTACTCGTATTATATATAAGCTAAAGTGCAACTTCATGTTAGCAAATCTACCAAACTGCTAGAAAACACTTTTATGAAACAATTTTTTTAACAATTAATAGACAGGAATTAAGTTTGAATGAAAAACTGTGTCTTTAATAGCTTAATAGTTTATATGGCATACGGTTCTTCGGCTATTTTTGATGAAACGCATCTTGTTGGTCCAATGGCCAATATTGGGTTCTAAGGCCTGGCACATAATACAATCCTGCTTGAACCACAAATCATCGGTTAACGTTAGCCATTGACTGTAACTCTCTAGCCTCATGTTTTAGCAAATAAGTACCATTGAAACCACTTAGATGAAGACCATACTGGACTTTTGTGGATGGAACTGGGTCTTATAGGCTTCTTCTGTTTTCGCCTTCAGTGTCAATTCCAAATGTTGTGTTAATCGACGCTATTTAAATTTACATAAGAAGATGCTTTGTTGTTGAAGGCGATTAACATACCTATAACACATTTATAGTGCATTGAAATTGTACAGTTGTTGTTTTTTTTATCTCTTTTCTATTTTCTTCTTGTGAAAAATCACCTATGTAGAGAAGATGGACAAGAGCGCTTCCTTGCAGCAAAAAATCCGACCTGGACGAATACTATATATTCAGAACAGTTAAGACCCAGTGTTGTATACGTATCAAGCCTTCCTAACATAGCTTAACGAAAGCCTATTTCATTAGAAGCTATCGTCATGCACCTAGTCGAACGTTAAGTTGAGGTACGGTTTTTCAAAATCCTAGAGCTTCAGTAAGTTACACAGCTCATTTCAGTATGTTCTCGTATGTCGGATTCAAGTGGTGGCAATTCGCTTTCTCTTTTCTTTTAATTAGGATATCATTCCACGGGGTACACTTAACGATTTTAACGAAGTGATGAACTTTGATTTCATGTTCAAATGGCGGCTTAGTTTAACGCCAGGATCAACATTCTTTTTAATTTTTTTTCTTGAAGTCTTCCTAACTTAGATTTACTAAAAATTTCACTAATTGTCAATATCACTGAGAAATTGTCAGAGAAAGATCAAGGCTTGTCTTTTAAATTTAAGTCATAAATGTTTTTTATACTTAAGGAAGATTCACTTCTCACTTTTATTCAAAAATGTTTTTTTCGCATCGTAGCCAATTATACACATTTTTTGTAAGCCAGTTGTATAAATTTGTGAAAATACTTTTTTCAAGCGATATTTATTTTGTACTAGATCTCTTGTTCACATGGATTTGCGAGATCAAGAATACGTCAATATATTCTCATCCTGTGAATATTTCTAATTTGTCGAAGGCGTTTCAGGTACTTTACTCCTCAAATTTCCCAAAAATAACAGAAAAACCCTAAAAAACAGGGTCCGCGGAACCACGATCTGATGATGTGACTCAAGTATGTCTTAACATGCCAAACTTTCACAGTCTACAGCTTTTCCATTTAAGTTCTTGGGACTGATCCCGTTTTGTTTCTTTTGGTGCAATAACTTTGTGTTCTTAGACTTCTAAGGCTATTTAAAATTTAGCTTTTGCAGCTTTAGGATTCATTCGACTTTTTGTTGCAGCTCCTTAACTACTTTGCAGCCTCCATAATGAAAGAGGTATTTATGTTCCAAATTGATACCAATTTCCGAGCCTTATTTGTTACCCCACAGAGTTAAGAGAAGTGATTTCTGGGGCAGTTCAAACATATCGAGTATTCTGCTCCTCTCGTTTTTACGACGAAAAATGTTGCAGATTCAAAGTTGCCTAAGGGACATTAACTTTGTTTTATGAATATTTAAAACGAAATTTAGTTTTTAATTAAGAAAAGAAGAAGTAGATCATTCCAAATATACATATTTTCCCTACCGTAAAACTAGTACTTTGTTATCCCCATTATTCTCTACAACGTCATTGTCATCCTTAATTTAAACAGTTCGTATTACTTACATATGCCTGATAAATCTAAGTGTTTAAATAAAATCCAATAAGCGTCAAAACCGCAATGAGCAGTCTATTGTCCTTTCAGTATCGAGAATCACGCTGACTTTTAGAGAGAATCCGAGAAGATTTTGTTAGGCGTGTTCCAAGAAAGTCAACTGTTAATGGAAGCCGTAACCGAGGCGCAGGTGTTTTAAACTTCTTTTCTAGCAGTTTCATTAAGAATCACACTTTCCGTTACGACGTGGTACTCAGGAAAGATTTTGATAAAAAATATATGACAATTTTAGGACAAAACCTCCTTCTCAAATACGAGTAGTTTGAACATGATTGTTTTACGTTCTTAGTGCAATAATCGGCAATCGGCAATCGGCGGTATTACGCCGATACGTGCTTTCCACGTATGAATGCAGAGAAGAGTACCCAAGCGGAGAGAAAAGAAAGACTGTTTCAAACCTTGTTATTTATATTTTATTGGAATAGATAAAGCCCCGCTGTGATGCCGGGCCTGCGATCTTTACTATTCGAGTTTGGTTTTTAATACAATATTTATTGTATTATTATTATTATTATTATTATTATTTATTTTATAGTACAATAAAGGCCCACTTTGTAACCGAGGGCTGGGACCTTTACTGTCTGGAGGTGGTTATTTTTTTCTCCCTCTTTTCCCAAACACTGCCTTTTATACCAATTTTATCGATATTTCTGCTTGCACACTCACGAAATAGCTTTAGTACAAAATAATTCCCACAATGCATTTTTCACTCATTGATTTGAGGAGTCCGCAGTCCCAGTGAGTTTCGTACGATCGGTCGGTAATTTGATCCATTTTGCGTACAACGGCTTGCTGCCGCAGTGCAACAACGCTTGATGTCTGCCGTGTTGTTATTGTCGAATCGGCATTTGGGTTTTGACCTATACAACTCACTTCGGGATGAATGCGTTGAAGTATCTTTGGGTGTTTACAGTTTTCCTTTCCTGAGTAACGACGTCGGATTGGGTTGGTATAAGAATCACTTATTCTTGACTTTGTGTCTTGATGATAGATATGATGTACTCTTGCTATTGGAAGATGCAAGGGTTATTCGTTGCTATTTGGAAGATGCAAATGTTGCCTATGGGGTGGGAATATAGTACTAAAGCGTAGTGTAGCGGATAACAACAATTTAACCAACATGAATCTTAGCAGTGGAAGTAGGAGACGCAGCATTAGGATTCTCTACCAAAGTTTTATCTGTTAACTTTGCTTTAATCCTGGGTCCCTGGCTGATTCCATGTGTTTGACTCTTTTTAGACAAGAGATGCAGAACAGTTAGTTTTATTGACACAAAGTCGATTTTATCTTTATAAATTTTGTCAGGAGCGAAGTCGGAAACGTTCTTTGCTACTGAGTAGTCATCTTTCTTTTTTAATTTTTTTTTAGATACTCGTAAAAACAACTCTTACCGTACATCAGCTGTAAGACTTTTAGATCAGTTTGACGTAGCAATGACACTCCTTATAAAAGTTTGTAACATCTATACCTTTTTCCAAATATGCACATAAGCATCTTCAACCGACATAATGCCTTAACTGCTAGACTTCGAGCACTGAATTTTCAATTCCATCGCTTTGCGCCAGCCGCCTGATTTCGACCTTTTCAGCCGACTTAAACTTTTCCTTTTTTTTTAACCACTAGGATCTGAACCCTCAACGACCTTAACGCAGAATCACCTTGACCACTTAAATCCTTTCTTACTTATTTAACTGATTAAATGCCAAAGACGTCCTAATTTGATGTTTTATCTGCACTTTTCCAGAACCATGAGATTTTTTACTCTTAAGTCTTATCAGCACGATCCATTTTGGATGATATCATTTAGAAGGTTACTCCAGTTAAGTAAAACATCCACCGAAAACTCTCTACCGTGCTTTATACAGATCCGAATATGGCCGGTCATTTTCTAATACAACGTTTGCCTGCTATTTTCACAAGTCAGGTTGGTGATGACAGAGGCCGGGCTTTATGTCTTCTTTGATCTCAAATAGAAATTTAGATGCCTAAGCAACCATACTTCTGTGTTTATTCTATTTAATACTGGAATACTTATATTCAATATCTTTCATCGTTTAATTTCAGAGTCCTTCTAAATAAGGAAGCGAATCCAGAACGATGGGAGAGAGAGGTAGCACCGATGGAATATCACGATCAATCACGCCGCGAAATGGCCGATGTCTGGAATGCCGATCTGATGAATGTTGCTCGATATCTAAGAGGGCCTTGCAAATTAAGCAGATTCTCTGAAGATTTGATAATGCAAATTGTTGGTATACTTGAAGTAAATGCCTTCGAAGCCCGGACGGCTAAGGGTCATCCTATTAGATGCCTATATCCCACAACTGGAATTCTCGCTCACAACTGCTTACCCAATACAGCCCGTAGTATATATCCAAGTGAGGGGTTCCGGTAATTGCGCACACCTCCTTATTCTTTCTTAAACTAAAAATTCTATATTATACTCATAGAATTCGTTTAAGAGCAATGAGAGACCTCAAGGCTGGTCAACAACTTCACCATTCGTACACCTACACACTAAATGGCACATTAGATCGTCAGGAACACATCAGAAATGGAAAATTCTTTACTTGCAAATGTGAACGATGCAAAGATCCTACAGAACTTGGAACATTCTTTAGTTCATTCAAATGTAATAAATGCGATCTAGGTCTAATTTCAACTACTGATCCATTTGGTAAGTCTTTTTACTGTGCTAAATCAAATATTTACTTCTTTTCGTTTCTTTAAGATTCCAATGCTGATTGGAGATGCAACTTATGTAGGTATCTTACTCCGGCTGATGTTATTCAAAAGAGCGTATTTATTATGCAATCTGAGGTTACTGATGTTCAAGCTATGGATATGGGCCCAGAACGTTTACAAGAGTGTGAAACACTACTTCGCAAATACAAAACGGTGATACATCCACAACACTTCCTGAATATCAGCCTTAAGCAGAGCCTTATTGAAATGTATGGTAGAGTACGTGGGTATGAAATGGTAGAATTACCAGATATTTTACTCGAACGAAAAGAGGAGCTTTGCCGAGAAGTTCTAAGAGTGCTGAACGTTTTTGAACCAGGACTGAGCCGAGCTCGTGCTATGTTACTTTATGAATTGCATGTGCCATTGGTGCTAATAGCGAAAAGTGGTGTTATTGCTGGTGTCCTAACAGTTGCAAATCTAAAAGAAAGAATTCAAGAAGCGGTTAATATTTTAGATGAATGTGTTAACATCCTTAAATATGAAGATAGCAGCTCGCAGGAAGGAATGCTGGGAAGAGTGGCGACAACAGCTTTAGACCAACTTAGATTAAGTATGGAAGGAATGTAGATGCAAAAGCCTTTTTTATAATAGGTGGAAATGAAGGATGAATAATATTAAATAAATAAAAAAAATGGAATTATTTGAGACCCTGTTACTTTGCTTGTTTTTTTAGGAAAAAAAATATTGAGGGCTGAAGTTATATATAAAAAACAAGATTAAGTTTAGACTTTGTTAGTGGCCATGAGGCTAACCTCGGAAAGAGGTTGCAATCTTGGTCACAAATGCAAATGATATAAAGTGAGAGATTCAAAAATTCAAATGTTTGGAATATTGCGGCCAAGTGCTAAATTCTAAACGAGTGCGTATGTACATATATTTACATATGCTTAAGAACAATAACAAATCTATAGATTCGATAGATACGCGATTTGAACAAAAAATGCAGTTTTCGAATTTTACAATGTTTTTGCTTGCTGTCTAATGTTGTTTAACTGAACCTGATGTTGAGTATTAAAAAACAATATTCAAAGATATTTACTCCATCCTGTTCATCTTTACGTTACACATTCGACAATGGTCTTGGAACTGAACCCAGTAAATTCAGGTTTGTAAATTCATTTTTTTTTTTGTAGTAGATGGCCTTATATATCTAAGCCAACGTTTACATACGTGTTGTTATTGACATTTAACCTAAAAACAAACAAAAATATGGCGCCATTTTGTGCTTACTATTAAGGTGTTAAGATCCATAAATTTGAAGAGCATACTCGCCATATTTTGCTTCATTACTTCAAAAAAGGAAGGAAATCAAAAGAGGCAAGGAAAAAATTGCGTAAAGTTTACCCCCGAAATGTTTTAACGCAAAACGCCAGTGCTGGTTGAAGGTGTTCACCGCTCCGGTGAGCGTTGGTGCATGCAAATATTATAAGCGCTCATGGAAATTTAACATCACTTATGTAACGAAGCTCGATTTTTAGGTACCTCATGAGTTGAGAGAAATTCATTGCGATTAACTCATCAAACGCGGAAAAAACGACCCATTCCTGAAGCATATAATAACGGACGACGAAAAATGAATTATCAACTGGGTTTGGAACGGACCAGTTTTTTATGAGCGGCTTGCGAAAAAAAAACTATTAATTCTTTTGTTTACTGCAGCTACAGAAATTAAGTTATACCATTACACAGAAACGTCCCGACCTGATCAATCGTACGGTTGTGGTGTTTTATCACGCAAATGCGAGACCACACACAACTTTGGTAACTCGACAAAAATTGTTGCAGCTTGGTTGGAATGCGCTAGTTCGTTTGTGAATCGCGTTTTAGACTTACATCGCAGCGCATACTTCGGCTGTTGGAACTCCGCCATAAAGACCTCTCATTTTTTTCGATCAATATTTTAGAATGGTACCAATAAACAAGTGCAAAAGCACTTCTTTATTCGTCAAAAAGCCAAATACCTTAAACCGAACGGGAAGGTTTTATAATCTTTCTTGTTGTGTAATTGTTAATTCATTTTTGTGTTTACATATATTGTTCTTAATTCTCTTCTTTATATCCGTCGAAATATGAAGACTGGTAGCTTTTGCACAGCGACATCATTTATAACAGAAACATATGCATTCCTTGAAGACAGGGTAGTTCGTTCACATCCAGTTATGACTTTTTTGGAGCAAGTATTCTATATTTGGGTAAATCTTGTCAACTTCTTATTTTAAAGGTTTTCCAATTCTTGGATTTTACTGTTTTCCTGAATCAACCCATTCCTATTTGGAACTTTGCCGTCAGCAATACCAGATACACGAAAAACCAATGCATCCCAAAAAACTCACTGTATGGTGCGGATTATGGATTGGCGGCATCATTGCCACGTAGTTCGCCAAAGATGAGGCTGCAGAGACAGTAACAGTAAATGGAGAACATTACCCACACGTTGACGGGAAATGTTTATTTCCGAAATTGAATAAATTGCATCTAATGTTCAACTGGATGGTGCTACAGCCCACACAAGTCATCAATCAATTTATTGCGTACGAAATTAGAAGATCGAATTATTTCGATTAGAGAAGGAATTGATTGGCCCCCAAGATCATGCGATTTGACACCTTTAGACTTCTTCCAGTGGGGTTTTTTGAAGAGTAAGGTCTATGCGAATAATCCAGTAACAATTCAGGATCTCAAACATAATTTTCAAACTGAAATTGCGACCATTAACCCACTTGTTCTTCAAAAAATCAGCGATTATTCTGACCTTCGGATGGCCGCTGCAATAGAAGCCGTGGAGGCCATATGAACGATGTTGTATTCTATTCATAATTGCCATATAGCCAACTTTAATAATCAATAAAATTCTACATTAATTTCACAATAAATGTGTGTTTAATTTAATGAGAACATCACACTGGCTGTTGGCTTACCCTTTATAATGTAGAGGTCTACTTCCCCTAAGTACCTATAGAGTAACTGCTAAATTTGTTAAGGAAGTTTTTACTACACCATCCTTGGTTAAGAAGGAAAAGCATTTTGAGATAAAACGCTCGTATTAATTCGAGTCAACCTTATTATACTCTTGCAATTACATGCCTTATTTTTATGTTGATATATTCGTCCACATCTTTCCCCGCATTTTTGAATTTCATGAATTGGGAATCCATAAATGTTTCATAAGTCAAAAAAAAAAAATTAAAGTGGTGTAACGAGAACTGTCACAATCTTACGCTTAAAATCCTGCAACTTGAACTATTTGCAATTCCGGTGACCTAATCGTTAGAAACATTTACTAAAATATTTGTTCAAGATGAATACAAAACGGCCGCCCAACAATAGATTTATCTTTTGCCAATGCAAAATTAAATAAAAAATACTTGATTTATATATGTCTTAGATCATTTTATTTCTTAAATGATTTTTTCTTTACCCCATGTAGTTTCATATCATTTACGGCAAGATAAAGTGATTGTGATTTTTTACTACTGATTTCTCTTGTTATAACCTTCTTCAAATAACAATTCTGATGAGCAGTAAGTTTTTTCGAATCAAAATCATCTTTAGTAATTGATTCAAGATCTGTGTATTTGCCATTTTTTCTGAATTTATTGTTAGACTTCTTCGTGACGGCTGGTTTTTCATCTGAGAAATCTTCCCATTGAGTTGGTTCATTTCGCTTACTTTCGATTAGATGCCGCCTGTAATTCTCCTCTCTATTTTTTTGAAATTCCTTGGCATTTGGATTTTTATAATTGCTCTGTGATTCCTTCTCATCGTCGTGTTGCTTTTGGATAATCTGATTTTTGAATTGTGACCAAGGTGTTGCCTTCTCCATGGTGGCAGATTTAGCAACTGGATTAAATTTGACTTTACCCCATTCAGCTTCTTTCTTTGTTTTCTCTACTTGACCACCACCTTCTCTTCGAAAAGGATTGTTTTTATTTTTTCTCTCCATAGTAAAACTGTTTTATTTAATTATACTATTTGAAAAGAACGAAAAAAAACACCATGCCAAAGAATAAAAAATAAAATAAACAACGTGCGGCAGTTTGTCAAACGCTAAAATAAATAAAACGTCAAAAATCGAGGTGCTGCCACTTAAAAGATTTTTTAAAAATCTCTCTCATTTGTCACATACGTCATAAATGAATATTTACTTTCAATTCTTGCTAAGTCCTTTTGAACGAATTGTTTTTATAAACATTACTTATTCATGTTATGAAAACGGATCAAAGAGGATTGTTAACGTAGATGATGAAATATGATATCGGTTTCCACGACATTTCTGTAACAAGTTGTACATGATTTTTTGCTTAAGATTTGGGAGTAGGGATGAATTCTTTCTTAAAATTTAAAATCCAAAGGAACGACAAGGAATTTGCAAAGCAGGAGGAATATTTTTAAATTAGTTAATACTACTACTTTAATAATGCAGCAGATGTCAAGCCTCATTAAATTTAAAATGAAGAACTTTAGAAAATTCTATTTCTCCGAACTCTCAGAACTATCTGCTACTCTATTAACATCTTTTTTCAGATTTACGGATGCAACAAGATGTCTTAGGTTCAAGGACCCAACGACAACCAACGCGATACGGAAAGCGGTAACCAACCCTATTCCTTCACTCGGACATCACGGACCTATGTGTGATGAGGTATAGAGTGGCTTCCGTTTCATATACCTACCCGCTAACTCAACTTTACACATGCATTTGAAAATATGTAATGACGAGTTGAAATTCCTACCAAAACTACGAGTATTAAGCCAACTCCAACCGGCTTCCTCGTACTGTCATACGGTTCCATAAGGAATCTTTCTCTTACTCTATGGTCACTATATGGGAAGTTAAATGATTTGAGATAGTGGTCTGACGAGTCTAAACGGGAGAGCTCATCGAAGGTGAGAAGTTAAAAACAAATCTAGGCTTTTGGGGTTTGGTTTGAATTTTCTCAAAATAATAATAATAAGGCATCTCGCAAATAAAGTGAGTGAGTGAGTTAAAAAAAATTAAGATAATTGCTCACAAATTCAATTAACAGAATTTCGGGGATGGAAAAGTTGATATCTGCTTGCCGGAGCGCCTGGATTTGTAATAGCAGTATGTTCGACTAAAACAACGCTTTTGTATGCCGAAGTACATTCATGTATCTGAAAGATATCCGATGCAAATAACGGGAGAATGTCAGCAGTTAAACTTGGTGAAACAACGATTCCTACAACTTCCTAAATAAAAAAAATTGAAAGACGTAATTTTGTATGTATTCTAATTAATTTCTCGTATCCATATTTGACGTTGTTGTGTTCTAAATAAATTCTGAAAAGTGAATCGGAAAAGTATTTTCGATAACACCAGTTGAATTTCTGAACATATCAATTCGGCACCACGTGAAATTTGACAGATTTACTTTTAGCGTTATTGTCTGCTGTCAGTTCGCCGTTCATAAAAGTATTTTTATTTTCTTCTTTACATTTGGGGCTACTTAAATTTGTTTTAAATAAATGCCCAAAGGTAATTTACCAAAATTCCGTGGAACACGGGGCGGAGGTCATAACAACTCTAACAATTATTTTGAAGGAAAAAAAAATCGTAACAATAACAATGAACGATTTCAAGGCAGGAAGAACAGCCCACGCGGCGATAACAAATTTCGTTCAAAGAGGAACTTCGGCGGTGACCGACCCAAAGGAGGGTATCCTGGTGGGCGATCGAACCGAGGCGGTAATCACGGTGGAAACAATCGAAACAATAATGCGAACGTTTATCCTCAGAAGCATTATTATTTAGATAACCAGGGCGATGAGGAGGAGGAAGCTGGTTTTATTAAATTTCGTGATCCCAATGCTACAGCACCAATGAAGATCAAATTTGACCAACATAAAGTAATTGATTCACAAAACCAGTCATGGTTCAGTGATAATACTGGGGACTATACAGAAATGAGAGATCCAGTAGTAAAAAAGTCACTACCGTTTTTATCAAAGGAACCTAGTATCGATAAAACCGAACTTAAACTTGTACGCAAAATAAAGGTTGAAAAGCCAGACGAACCTCCAGCTGCTAAGAGTAGTAAGGTCGATGTGCCCCCTTCACAAAAAAGCTCCAGTAGCGAAAGCAGTTCTGAAGAAGAGGAAGTTGTTCCGCCACCCCAAATCAAAACTAAAACTGAAAAACCGGATGCTGTTCAAAAAATTCAAGTTAGAGAAGAGCATCAACTCTTATCTGAAAAGAAAAAGATGAAAAAAGCTGTTACTCCTCCGCCTTCTCAAAAGCCATCCGACTCATCTTCGTCGGAATCTTCTTCTTCTGATGATTCTAGTTCTAGCGAAGAAGAAATTCCTAAAATGCCACAGCCAATTAAGACTGCCGAGACTGTAAAACCTAAAAAAGAGCGTACCTCCGAAGATGATGTTGTCTGCTTGGGGACAGCGAGTAACATTGAAAATCTTATCGATGACGATGCTCCAAGTCCGATGCAAATATGCGTGGTGTGTAATAAGCAGGTGAGTATTGGTTCTTCACCTTTTATCAAAATCAAACTTAGTACTTTCATTCAAGGGTCACTCTGCTCAAGAGTGTCAGCTAAAGTGCAAGAACTGCAGTCATGAATGCCAAATGGTGTGCAAGAGCTGTGGCGAAATCAATAGTCAAAACTTGAACCCTCCAAAGCCGATGAATCCTTTTGTCATGTTTATGCAGTTTATGCAGTATTGCATGACGCAGTGCTATGATACAAACTCAGATACCAAGAGCATATTTCCTACTTTTGACAGCTCACCACAACCAGTTCAAGAGTCAACTGCTGCGGCATCCGAAGAAGTTACGCGCAGAGACATTGCAAATTCCAAACGAGATCGAAGAAAACAAAAGTCTGAATCAAAGCAGAGTCGAAAGAGAATACGAACCAGCATTACCTCAGACAAAAATTACGAATCAGACTCAGATTCTAGCTCTAAAGCTACATCTTCAGTAAAGAAACGAAAGGAGCGCACCAAATCGGTAGTTCATGAGATAGAACAACCTGCTCATCAACCGCTGCAGCCTCAAATACCTCGAATACCTCAAATGCCAGGTTTTGGTCAATTCCCCGCCAACATACCATTTGCAGCTGCTTTTAACGCTCCAGGATACAATCCAATGTTGGCTTTTAGCCAGATGATGGGATACAATCCATCAGTGATGAATTTCCCGAGATGAAGTTGGGTCATGAGAACTTATCTTTCGGTCGTTAGTTTTTTTTTTTACTTTAGTGTTATAGAGAAGTAGGTTTAATAGAGATGTCGTTTATCAATAAACATTCTAGAAAGCGTAAGATAGTTTTAAAAGTTGTTTGCTGTTTTCGGGTTTTCTTTTTCATTTGTTTTTCTAAGACATAAAAGGAAGTACCACAGTGGTTTGTTATTTACAACAATAGTTTGCCACCGGCAAACGTGTTTAGAAGTGTTTGTGTTTGGAGATCATTAGCAATCACCGTTCGGAGTTGGAATCTGCGATTCACCCTTATACCCTAGACAGCTGTGTAGCAAGACTAGACAGTGATTTTCCATACAAGGATAGGCATATTTGTGATTCGTTCGTAGGCCGCCGTGGTAAACGGACGTGTTTCTGTTTTCTCTTGTGCGCAATAAAAGAACGATTTATATACTTAGTATCAGTAAAGCCGAATTGGCCTAGTGGTAGTAGCACCTGATTAGCAAAAGTAGTGTTGCGGGTTCAATCCCAGCAGGCAGATAGTGACTTTAAAAAAAAAAAAAAAAAAAAAAAAAACTATCGTGTTTTTAATATTAACAAAAATATAAGCAACGGGACGTTCATCAGGCGATGGATGACAAAGAGCAGTCCGCTCTCCCCATAGCGGGACCAGCGGATGGGCTGGTCAAGCTACAAGCAGACGAAGAAGCAAAAACAAATATGGAGATGACAGTAAAACGGAAAAGGAAAAATAAACCAACTCCAAATGTAGTCAAGCGCCTGTCTCTATCAGCTCCAACTGAAAAGCTGCAAGGTGGAGCAAGGGAGGGAGCTTCTACGTCAGCAGCAGCAGTCAGAACACGTCGTGACGAAGTAGATTGCGACGAATACCCATAGAAGGGCGTTATACGGGAGATACGAATAGCTTTGCGTATCTCGCAGCCTCAGAGTCTGAAGACGAAGAAGAGAAAGTTGAAGCTCTTAAAAGCAGCATAGTTGAGCTACAGAAAAGAGTGCTGGCGATTAAGGCTAAGCAAAGTGCGAGAAGAGAAAAGGAGAGGCAAGATCTCCAGTTCGGCCTACTCCACCAACAAGCACAGCAGCCACAAGAGAACCAACAACAACAGTTGAAGCAAACTCAGCAACAACAGTCTAAACAAAAACAACAAAAGCAACAGTCAGAAATGCAACAGCAGCAAAAAAAGCAACAACAACAAGTACAACCACAAAACCAGCAGCAGAAAAAACAACAACAAACACAACAACAGCTACAGCAAAAATCAAGCAAAATAAGAGTGCCACCAATCAACACTTATAAAATGGAGTTAAGAGATACCATTGATCTATGTAAGTCAGCCATAGGCAATAATTTTTTTATTAAGCGTTTAAGTATAGACAAACATGCGATTCACTGTAATACAGTGGAACGCTATAACAAAATAAAAGCTTTACTAAAGGATACGACGACGGAGTTCTTCTCCTTCACCCCTAAATGTGATAAGCTGCAAACGATGCTGCTGAGGGGTCTAGAACCGTCGGCTGATCCGGAGGAGCTCCTCGCACTGTTGAAAGAGAAAGAGTGCGACGAATTCAAATTCGTAGGGGTTAAGCCGTTCCTCACGGCTAGAGCCAAAAGGGAGAAACGGAAACTACCGCTCTTCCTTGTTCAGCTCACTCCCAATAGTAAACTTGATAGTTTAAGGAGCATTAAATTCCTAAAATATCAGTCTATAAAATGGGAAAAAGTAAAAATGAGCGATAACATTTTGCAATGCGTTCGCTGTCAAAGGTTCGGGCACGCCGCGTCGAACTGCGAGATGCAGCCTCGATGTGTGAAGTGTGGAAAGGACCACAAATCAGAGGAATGCTCTCTGGGTAGAGAAGGTACGACAGAAAGAAGTCAGCTCTCGTGTGCTTTATGCAAGAACGCGGGACACACCGCAAACTATCGGGGTTGTCCTAAGTTTCAATACATAAAGACAATCAATTTAGCCCGGCAGCTAAAAGTGGAGGTTAAACGTCCACCCGTACATATTAAAACACCAGCCGTCACTCCTCAAATTACCTACGCCCAAATGGCGGCAGGTAGAGGTAGTACGGCACAACAAGCGAAGGTTGTTTCTCAGGCCCCTGCGCCAAGAGCATCTGAATCAACTTCTGATATGCTAGCTATCTTGCTCTCTATTCAGGGGCAGATCGCTCAGCTTCAACGTCAGATAACGGAACAGACCACGCGTGTAGACCAAATCTACGCGTTGCTGCCGGCCCTAACGCACCTCCAGTCTTAATGTGTACGAACATGGCGGAGCGAACCCTAAGGGTCCTTGCTTTGAATGTAAATTCTTTGATAAGGATCGAACGAAGAGCCGCACTGTTTAAGTTGCTCAAAGACCAAGTCCCTGATGTGCTTTTGGTTAGCGAAACTAAGCTAAGCAAAAAACACAAAATGAGGCACAAAAGATATAGAATATTAAGAAGAAACCGACCCAACTCTACGCAAGGAGGTAGTGTTGCAATCTTCATTAGAAAAAGTTTGCGATTTAAAAGAGTGTACAGCCGAGTAGTGCGTAGGTTCCAGGTGCTTGAGGCATGCATTGTGTACATCCCGCTCCGTAGTGGAAAACGGTTGTACATGGTCTCCGTCTATGCACCTCAAGCTACTCAATCCAGTTTATTTATCTTAGAACTCGAGACACTTTTTCGATTTCGATTCCTCAGGCTGGAATCCGAGGAGAATTGCTTCATAATCGGTGGAGATTTCAACGCCAAACATAGAGATTGGGGAAATAATACTCCAAACACTAGAGGGAACCTGCTACTTAATTGGTGGGGTCAGCACAGTGTAATGTACCGACTCGGTCTTAAGGCGACGGATAGTCCGTCGTTTCCCAGGCACGGCTCCTATCTGGATCTGCTGCTATTCGACACACGTATACAACTGACCGGCACGAATCAACATACTATAAACTGTCTACGCACGTTCGTATATGACAGTGACCATTGCGGTCTTAGTACCGAAATAACTGTTCCAAACGAAATTGCGGAATTGGAAGAGTTTGTTCAAAGGTATTCTTTCAACTACAGTAGGGTACGTTGGACTCACTTCTCAAGAACATTGACGAGAGCACTCCCCTCGAACTCGCTACACCCGCCGTCCAATAGGTATTTGTCAAATGAGGAGATTGACAAGGACCTAAAACAAATGGACGAGACCATAAAACGAACAATGGACAGTACGATACCTCGGTATCAACATTCCGAAAACGGATACACATTCCGCAATGCAACTATTAACGCACTGCACGGACACAAAAGCAGACTACTATCTACACTAAAAAACTTGTATAGACAGTTTACTGACAGACATAACCCCGAAATCATGACACTGAAGTCGTTGATCAAAACCCTCCAAACATTATTAAAAGAAAATTACAGGGCGTCTGTAAGTTTGTATTGGAACAATAAAATTCGAGCTGTAAACACTAGCAACCCGAATATGTTTCCGCAAATAAATAAAATATTTCGGAGGAAAGATCAAAACGATCTTCCATGTCTAAAGATCCCTCGAACAACAGACAATGAACAAATACTGATAACTGCAGGCGTAGATCCAGGAGAAGCGGTAGACGACGACAACTTCTTAGTGGTCGAAGATCCGCAGGAGAAGGTTGAGACCATAGGAGCGATTTTCCAGGAAGTATACAAGGCAAATGTTGTCATTGGTTGTAACCACGACCTGGAAAATCAGGTTCTTTTGTACAATTCCTACCTTCGAAATGATATAGAGCACTGGCGATTCGAGAGCTCAGGGTTCACTGAGTTCAATGAAGAAAATATGGCAAATATGGCCATCGCCGACGAAAGGGATCTTCCCCCGTTCATTTCGAAGGAAGAGCTCCGAACTATCTTCGTATCACTAAGAAGTAAGAAATCAGTGGGAACAGATGGAATACCAAACATTGTGCTTCGACATCTCCCACCAGAAGTGGTGGACATTTATACCATCCTGTTTAATAATGCTTTGAATAATGCTTATTATCCAATGCATTGGAAAACAGCGATGGTGCATCCCATCCCCAAAAGGGATAAAGACATGTCCAATCCGGCGAATCTTCGGTCGATAAGTCTCCTTCCGAATATCAGCAAAGTTTTCGAAAAAGTGATCAATAGAGTCCTGACTAAGTGGGTTGAGGACAAAAATATAGTTCCAGATAATCAGTTCGGTTTTAAGGCGGGACATGATATATCACATGCCGCGTCTAAACTGGTATCCGATATCCAGTGGAACAATAGCAAGAAACAGTGCACAGGCGCCTGCTTGATTGACTTGGAGAAGGCTTTTGACACCGTATGGCTAGAAGGCCTTTTTTTCAAGTTGAACAGGCTGGGCATATGTAAACCACTGCTGTATATTCTCTTTGATATGCTCTCCGGTAGAAAGTTCATCGTGAAGAATGGCGATGCGACTTCTGCTAGAACGTTTAACATTAAAAATGGTCTGCAACAAGGTGCGGTTAATTCACCGATCCTTTTTAACATTTACACAATCGATCTTGTGAGTTCACTTCACCATGCCATAGCGTACGCAGACGACTTGATAGCGTACAGATCAGGTCCGAAATTCGAGGTCATTAATATGCTCTTGCAAAGTGACTTCGATAAGATTAAACGATATTGCGATGACTGGAAGTTGAAGATCAACTTTCAGAAGTCGGAAACCATTCTTTTTAGGGCACCTTTGTCTGGGGTCTCTGCGGATACCAGAAAGAACTGGCGAAAGTTTTCGATCGTGGGACAACGCGGGCAACCACTTGCTTGTCGAAATGTAGTCAGATACCTTGGGATTTGGCTAGATCAATATCTATATTTTAACAAACATATAGATGTTGCTCTGGCCAGAGCCAAAGGTGCATTTGCCCTTACAAAGAGACTATTTTATAGCAGGCAACTCGATGCGAGGGTAAAAGTAATCTGCTACATGGCCCTTATCCGGCCTATGCTTGTATTTGCATGTCCCGTGTGGTTCAACGTGAGAGCAAGCTAAATGGAAAAGATTCGGGTGTTCGGCCCTCTCGTCTTAGGACTTGTCTTCGCTTGTACAGAACACCAGAATCGGAGTACATAAAATATTATCCTAACGAGGTCCTGTACAACAGGGCGAACCTAATTAGAGTGGACAATTTCGTCATTAAGCTGACTCGAAGGCACATTGCTAGAGCAATGGCTTCGACGAACAATCTGATCTCCGGGGCTTATTACCCTAACTATCTATATCACGAGAGTGTGCGCTTTAGCGGCTTTATTCCCCCAGAAGCGTTCCTCTATTTTGATAAAAAAGGGCTGATCCAGGACAAATTAGCGGTGCCGCTAATCTTCCACGTTGCTCGAACAGCTGCAGACAGGCGACTCAACTACGACAGAGACGTCGCACACGGCAGAGCGGAGCGTCTCCGGTTCAGTAGGGCGGTAGGGAGTCGCGATTTGAGAGACGTTGCTCGGCAGCACCAAGAATTTTGGTGGCTTATTGAAAGAGAGGGAGCTCTTTCGTCGTTTCCTTCTAATTCGAGGTAGCGTCGACAAGACGCAAAGTCGGTTTACTTAAATTTTAAGTCATGGCCGGCTTAAATAGTTTAGGTAGGTTAATGTAGTGTTAAGATAATTTGTAAAAAGAAAAAAAAAATTAAATAAAAATAAAAAAATAAAAAGAGATGGGTAGCATAAAAAAACAAAAAAAAAGTACGTATTTAATTACGTATCGTAGTTAAAGATAATCTAAGTAGTCTAAGAATTATTTTGTAAGTAGTTTTAAGTTTTATGTAAACGAAATGTCCTTTCACTAAGTTTTTGCTAAAACAATTTATATTTTCTTAGTTCTAAATATAATGTACATGAAATGAAAAATATATATATAAAAAAAAACAGTTAGGTTACGTCGAAAGACATAGATGAGTTTTATGTTTAGCTTAGAGCGCTCGTATAGGGCCAGTAAGTAAAAATAAGAAGAATTGAAGTAAATTAAGCTAGTTTTTAAGCGTTTTTTTGTTTAGCACTTAAGTATTAACAAATGAATTTAAATAAAAATGCATGGAAAAAAAAAAATAGGGTTTTGTATAAAGTCAAATTGTACAAGAGACCCTATTGCCTTCTTATCTCAAAAATACGTTCCTGATTTGTGAAACCTATTGATTTTAAACGTAGCTAAAATAGTTCCAATCTAGCTCGAAGTAACGTATGTAAATACAATAAGGAGCAAAACTGTTGCTAATGATGTTTAATCATTATTAGCTCGCTTACTCCTTTTAGTAAATTTTTATATACGAGGGCGGGTCAATAAGTCCGTGACTTTTTGAATTTCTGACCTCTTTACTGAAACAGCAACACTGCTCCTGTCAACAGGCATCTGTCAGTTGACTCCTGTCAAAATTTAAACTTGCTGCGTCAGTTAGTTTGTGTTTGACTACTCACTAATTTGAGGAGAAAATGGAAAAAAGTGAATTTCGTGTGCCTTGCTAACCATTATTTCTTGCGAAGAAAAACCATTACCGAGACCAAGGCTAAGCTTGATAAATACTATGGGGACTCTGCACCATCGATTTCAATGGTAAAAAAGTGGTTTACTGAATTTCGTTGTGGCCGTACAAGCACTGAAGATGCCGAACGTCCTGGACGCCCAGTTGAGGTCTCTACACCCGAAACAATCGAAAAAATTCACGATATGGTGTTGGCCGACCGAAGATTGAAAGTGCGAGGGATTGTGGAAGCCGTAGGGATCTCGCATGGCTCAGTGGTTTCAACTTTGAATGATCACTTGGGCATGAGAAAGCTTTCCGCAAGATGGGTGCCGCGTTTGCTCACAGTCGACCACAAACGCATGTGCAGTTGCCATGGGAAAAATCCATGAATTGGGCTATGAATTGCTCCCTCATCCACCCTATTCTCCAGATTTGGCTCCGAGCGACTACTTCTTGTTCACAAACCTGAAGAAATGGCTTGGTGGAAAAAGATTTGACTCCAATGATGAAGTCATCTCGCAAACAAAGGCCTATTTTGAGGACCTCGACAAATCATTTTTTTTGGAAGGGATAAAAAAATTGGAGAAGCGTTGGACAAAGTGTATAGAGCTCAAGGGAGACTACGTTGAAAAATAAAATTATTTTTTTATCAAAAAATCTGTGTTTTAATCCAAAAGTCACGGACTTATTGACCCGCCCTCGTACTATGTACCAAGAATTGTCTTTAAGTGGCTCCGGACTTTGTGGAGTCCACATTAATGTTGAAAATCTTTGGGTTTCGAGTCACTCTTTGACATACTCTTATTTGTGTTTCGTGTCATTGTGATGTTGGAAATCACATTTTCAAGGCAATACTTGTTTTTCCTACTACAGATAGAAGATTCTGTTACAGTATGACTAAATGCTTTTCTTTGTTCATTATCCCATCGGTACGAATCAATGGCCATACAGATTTTTTAGTATACCCCCACATCATTATATAACCTCCACCATGCTTTGCAACGGAAATGGTCTGATTTGTGTGGATTGTATCAAAGGCTTTGAACCAGTAGCATGATCTTCCATCCAACCAGGAAGAAAAAATCGTTGTCTCATCTAGCCAAATAAACTAAAATAAATATTTTGATTACAGGATTGCCTTCAAAAGCGAGGCATGAACACTTACTCGTTCCCAATTGGAAAATGTCCAATTTTTGTGGATTGTAACAAAATATATTTTTTCTGTAAATGGTTTCCTTTTTATTTTAGCCTCCAGACCAATTCTTTTAAAGCAACGTAGAGTTGACCTGATGCTCATTCAAAGCCTCATTTTGGGTAACTGCGTTCACACCTCAGATTTCCTTTGCAATTACAAAGCCCATCTTTAAAGTCTTAATCTTAAAAAATTCTACTAAACTGACTCTAGACAGATCACTCTCACATTCGAAATAGTTCGATCAGCCATACACACAATCTATAAAAAAAAAAAGCAACATATAAGAAGCTAGAGTAAAAATGTATGCTTCATTCGCCTGCGGTGGTTAAAACATATAAAGTGATTGAAAGCTAACTCCAACCGATTCCTACTCAGAGGAACGACACAGTAAATTAAGGCCTTGGTGAGGTTACGCGCACAAGCGGAAAAGTGCAGCCCACTGATGGTCGAGCATGGCCTTGCCGGGGACAAACACTAGGAGACAAGGCAAGCACCATGCTACAAACTTGATTGTTGGCCTATTCCATGTTAAGGGACAGTCAGCAGTTTCCCGATCAAAAGCAATGCAGATCCACTAAAAGAAGGTACCCTTGGACGTTTTTGACCCAAGTTATAGAAGATGAAGACCTTAGGATGAGGTCCACTGTGTACGCAAGTGGAAAGGACCTCAATACAGCGCTAACTAAAGAGTTATTTTTTCGGCACAGGTCCAGTACGGATCTAAAAGCAGGCTTACTTTTAGCAGTCATTTGTCTATCTTGTTTTAAACGTTGGATTTTGGTAATCTGCATTGTACAGCATCTGCAAATTCAAGTTTTTGAGTATTACGGGAGCGATTGATGCGAAAATTCTAAATTTCGGGTTGCGATCCAGCAGACTAAATTTCAATTCTTCCCTAGACGTTCTAAGATCTTTACTTTGTTTAGGCCGAAAGGCTACAGTCTTGACCCACAATCCAAATGGCCAAACAACCATAGTTTAACTAATATTTATTTACTAAATTAAATTAAATGACCGTTTGCAATAAAACAAAAAATTTAAACAGTTAACAGATGAATGAAATAGTAATTCGAATGAAATTCGTGACAAATGAAAAGTTCCCTCTTATCCTTGTAGATCCAGATTACGTTTCTGCATATTCTCCTTGACCCAATGGTGCGTCATCACTTGTACAAGTGTTATACGAGATGTGCTCTTCCGAAGGAGCTGAAAAATAAGCATTTATAAACATTTGTAACGCAAAAACATTCATCTTTTAAAACTCACCCTTGAAATCAGATCTTTTGCTCCTGAAGTCATGTGCTTAGGGTACTTAATCTCTAGTCGACGAATTTTCTCATATGTCATCTCAGTGCTGTTCGACTCAAACGGAGGATTTCCAACTAAAAATTCATAACACAGAATCCCTAAACACCATTGATCCACAGTGTCATCATAACTAACGCCGTCGACCATCTCTGGAGGTAGATAGTCAAGAGTGCCACACATAGTTCTTCTCCTGGAAAGTGCGTCAAATTAGTCAGTAATATGATCAAATTCAAGATAAAACTTACTTATTCGACATGGTATGTGCAGACCAGCCGAAATCAGCCAATTTAACATTATCGTCCGATGTAAGGAGAATATTTTCTGGCTTCAAGTCTCGGTGAATCACTTTATTCATGTGGCAGTAGTGCAACGCATCAGCAACCTGATAGGTATACTTTGCAGATCGTGGCTCATCGAATCGGTGTCCCGGTGCAGAACGTAGATGTTTATATAGTTCACCCTGTGATGCGATTTCAAGAGCCAGATAAATCTTTGTCTCGTCATGGAACCAAGTGAGCAAACGAAGAATATTTGGGTGCCTACATGATTATAAATTGAAAACAAAACTTAATCATAATCACCAAAAGAAATTGGTAGCGTACTCACTTTAAACGTGACTGAATTTCAATTTCCCGCAGAACCTGTCTTTGCACACCACCTTGCTTGAGTTCCGATTTGAACATCACTTTCATTGCGACCATGTACTTACTGTGACGCTCTCGAGCGATGTAAACACGACCGAATTTACCTCGACCAAGTGGAGCTCCCATCTCAAAATCATTTGTTGACCAGTTGTAGCTTAAATCGGATAAAAATTAATCACTTCCAACAAATTTACCAAAAAAAAATATTCAACTTACTGCTGTCCGTACGCTGGATGAGACATCATTTTCATGGACATTTCTAGGACTTGATCTCGATACTGTGGCGGTACTGCATTCATTAGAGTAGGAAGTTGATCCCTACCTGGAGGCTTTTTCTTCATCTTGTGCATGTTATGTTTCAAATTGAATGTCTGAAAATGTTCTTAACAAATTGTGGAAAAAAAAATTGGAGGATCACTTCCGTTAAATAAAGCCGCCAGTTTACTTTTCAAATGACTGCAAGTGACAGATGTAATTGACAATTGACAATTAGTCCCATCTTGTGGACAATAGTTGTTTTAACATTTACAACGCATCCAGAGCAGTTCTGAAAATTTAAATTAAATTTAAATAAATTTATTTGTACTAAACATCAAAAGAAGGAATTATTAAAATGACAAATACATGTATAAGTTCATAATTAAAATAGGAAACATTGCAAGTGTATATAATTTGAGATAGAATTAAAACAAACATCAAAAACGGCGAAATGTACTAAAGGGATTTGCAATGACAACAGAAACAAAAATAGGTAGCCGATTAGTTTAAGAAGAAAGACTTGGATATTAACTCGAAGTATCCGGTTTTTGAAGTCCTAATGATAAATTCGGTAACGTTAATATAATACAAACACATGTTGAGAAGAGTTCATAAGAAATGTTAAGTTTATCATGTCAGAAGTACTCTTATTCTACCAAAAATCTTTTGTTAAAAATTTTAATGATACTACTAAATTTAGAAAATAAAAAGCCACTCGTGTTAGAACGTTCCTCGATTTAATATTCACAGGATCTATTTATACCACGATCCATACAAGGAAATTTATAAAAAGAGTCTCCTGGTTGAGGGAGGCACGAACATTGCGGAAATTATACCAGTCTTAAACGTTAAAGCAGATAATGTAATTTAAGTTGAACTTATATTTGGAAAATTTTTGATTCAGAAGTCATGAATGGATTTTATGCAATCACACATTTTGTACAATTTACACACCTGAACAGAAAGCAACGCCAATGTGTTGGCAGGGATATTGAGTAACAAACAAAACGGAAATACGTATTTGTAAAAAGAAACACTTGCAATGTGCAATGAAAGACAAATATATTGTGTGTAAGGAAAAAATGATCGGTACATTGCATGCTATGATGTCTACTTTCAGTTAACAACGCAAAGATAATTGCATGTTTACAGAAGTGGCGTTAATATTTAAACAGTACAGTGACTAATAGAAATTTCAAAGCGTTCGAGTTTAATGGCTTATAATGATTTCTCAACAGACTCTATCGACTTGCTTTAAGACTTAGTTCGAATCTCTACCTGAATTGATTGCAAAACGTACTGAAGGAAGACCGCGCTTTCGGTGACCCGCACAACTAGAAGGAGAACTCAATCGACTTGGAATGCGTAACTGGAGGGAGTAATCAAAGGATCGGGCTAACTAAGGACCTTTATTTGTTGAGGCTCATGTTCACCCGGAACTGTGGCTCTACCAAAGTAAGTCGTCCGAAGCTTTGATGAACACAGAAACTGGACAAATAAACCCTGTTTTGAAAAGAACGCTAATTTGCGCATACGAGTACACACGTTCTCTGTACACCCTTGTACGTTTTTCTGTAGTAATAAATACCTGCACGTCTTTTAGCTCTTTGAACAATAAACTAAAAGATATTACCTTTCTTTAATGCTTCAATATTCCACTTCTGATTATAGTCGCCTGTTTATCTATTGCAGGAAAATATACTCGAATTCGACAACTCTGTATAGACTAAGACAAAGTCTATACAGCTATTTATTTCTTTGATTCTTTTTTGACATGCGTTTTCATTTCGATTCAAGAATAAGTCAGTCAGTTTCGTTGCCGCTTTTTCAATATTTTAGCAGGTTTTGAGGTTTTCTGCCGGCAGGGGTTGACATACCACATCTGTATTTTGATTTAAAATAATTTGTTTAATTTTATGCCAACACTTCAAAAAATAATTTCATATATTCCTCCAAGAACTGTGACGTCCGTCGTCTTACTCAGATGTCATAGCTTATAAATTCTTCTACTTTCCTATGATCCTCTATCGACGCTGAGATATTTTACACAAGGTTCTTTACGATCTGCCTTTCACTTTAAGTGCCAAATAATTTTTCTTATTCTTAGAAATCATCATTTTACTTAAAACCAGATATATATTATTGTGATATTTAATATTTTATTTTCTCTCGCATTATATTCGCATCTTATTTTTAAAATAAAAAGTCAAAATTTACATCTTAATAACAAATTCCCTACTCGCGTTTGTCCGTATGTAATATGTACAAAGAAAAAAAGATGAAAAACACAAACACGTCCTAGAATGCTATCACTTGGAAAAGGCTCTATTACTATCACATGTTCAACTGAAGAAGTACACCGATTTAAGAACGTTGCTTAGGTCAAAACTACCCTTGTGAGGAAGTTGTCGTAGTATCCTATTTAAGCTTTTCTTTGAAATATCCTCCGATGAACCAGTATTGTCCAGATCCCTGAAATATAAAAACAGCATATTACAAAAACTTCCCAAAAACAATGGATTAGTATACTTTTCGCTAAAACTATATTTCTGCTGAAGGAACTTTGCCAGATCTTCAAGAATCGGTTGCGAGTGTAACGCGACAAACTGTTCACGGCAGATCTAGTGATAAAAACAAAACATCTGTCGAAGGTGCTCTAGGAACAATTTATGTCAACAGCTTACCTTATTCATATCAGGTACTGTGCACGCATGTGTCCAGAAGCAATCGTGCACAGATACAAATGTTAATCCTTTTCGCTCGCAATGCAACGATGTAAGCATCATGTGACTAGAGTCTAGAGAATGGATAAAATTGGGTGGGAAGGCATTTTTCTGTTTCATCACGTTTGGTTTTTCGTACATATCCATGGACATGTTCGAACTAATTCGATTTCCTTTGTGAACGTTTTTAGGTTCCATGCGATTGTAGTGCTGTACAACAGGTAAACCTAGCGGAGTGCACCATTCCACGTTTTGACTGCAAACACCGGATATGAGACGTGAACATTCCGTGAACCAGTCCTGGATTTCTTTTGTGGATGTGAACATCTCACGAAGACTTTCGAATGTCTTCGTTGTGAGATATGTAGAAGCTGGCCACACCCATTCATTGGGAAAATCGTCAATGTCCTTTAGTTGGCGGGCAATCTGTAATCGTGCACCATATCGCGTCACTCCATAGACAGTCGTCATGACAGTCTGCTTGATTACTTTTCTACGGACGAATCCATCGAGCACTTGGGCCACATGGAGTCCATTTTCGGCGTCATTTTTTCGCATTTTTTCAACTAAAACGGCTACTGCACTATAAACATCCTGAGGTATTGGTGAAGGAGCTAAATTTACACTAATAGCACCAGATTTATCACGGCCTAGGGCAGCATAATGTTGCAAGCCATTGCAGGAGCCATCTTGATGAATTGGGAAGCGACTCATGTATTCTAAAAGGCCAACAAATATACAAATATTTTACTTTAAAAAATAGAAACAGAATACTTACTAGCTGGATCAGAACAACGATGCACTTTAGCGATTTCAATACAGCATGATAGAGTTTGCCATGGCTCGTCAGATTTTGTCCACCACATGCGTCCCGTGAGTGGGTTGTCTGCTGAATCTAAAATATCATCCATCACTTCCTCCGCATAAAGCAACCTTTCGCGAACAGAGTCTCGTTTCTTTTGTCCTGTTAAGTTGATACAGTGAAGTTTCAGCCAGCTGAACCCATCCTCACCCATTGGTTTGGCTTGATCAAACACTAGCATCGATCGTGCCAAATCAGAGCCAAGATGATTTAAATGAGGAGGAAGTGGATAAACTCTCCCGCGAAAGTCCATATTGTGCGGCAGCCAGAATACCTTATCTCGATACTAAAAGAAAGCTGCAATTGAAACCAAATGTTTGCAAATGATGAAACCATCAGCTTACGTGATTTGCTAGCGACAGGCGGTACAATGTGTCACACCACAAACTATACATTTCCGCTTGTCGTCGTCGATGTATCATTTTATCTTTGAAGAGCTTTGCTCTTTCCACATTCGAGAGGCCAGCGTCACGATCTGGTATCTTTGCCAGGGGTGGTAGCGCACTTGGCGGTCTCGGAACATCCAGCTTGTCGTCACCACCGTCTTGGAAAACTTTAATAATGACATCGAGGACCTTAGAGAAGAAGAACGATAAGTAAGAAAATGTATAAATTGACCACAATTAAAAAAAAAAATACAAGTACATACGTCGGTATTAACTCTCCAGGGAATACTAGCTAATTGATTTAAAGAATCCAGTGCTGGATATAAGTCTTGTGGATTGGCATCTTTTATTCGTTGCCACTGTTGAATTGCCTGATGTGGCAATCGAATGAGTTCAGCTTTGTTAAGTAAATATCCACCATTGTAGGGTGTACTCCAGGGCTGAGGTGGACACAACATCGGAACAAGATTCGAGTCAAAGGTAAGTGTTTGTTGGCGGGAGGCGCGTAGCAATCTAAAAGAAATTAGTTGATATCAAATTATTTTATTTGTTATAACTTTTTAGAATGCAAAATGTGACTCTATTGTATCTCTATCCAATCCAAATGGAGAAATGAATGATCGAGAAGTCAACCCAAATCGAATAAAAGAATTAATGGTTTATGTTCATTATTTACAGATGCTCTGCAGAAGTTTGACAATCTACCCAACATTTTCTCCTTTCATCTAACATACACACGCACTTTTCCTTGCATTTAATGAAAAGGCACGAGTACTATGAGAAAGTGTTATCCGCGTCAAAGTGCCAAGTAGTGACAGATACCACTAATTCTGACTGGATTTGAAAAGAAAGGTCTTTTTATACAACATATCTGTAGTGCACTAGAGATACCTAACTGTAAACGAAAAACCTGACAAAGAAAGAAGGAAAGCTGAGCTCAGATTCAAGTTCTGAAAACGTCTTCCCCTAAACTCAGCATGTTAAGTTAGTCAACGATCGAATTTTCTGCGACCTATTTATGACCTGGGACCCAAACACACACCCATACAGATTGATGTAAGCTTTATTTCCACTTTTCGGTGAGACCTGCTTCTCCGAAAACTGTAGTTCAAGGTATTTCATGAACTGGCGGTTTATCAGTGTTTCTATGATCTTGGAAAGAAGGGACGTAAGTGCAATAGTAAAAGGACTGGCTGAACAAATGCCGTTTTCTATCTGCTCATCAATCACAAGAAAAAGGCAAACTAAAAACATCTGGATAGAAATCATACCACCTTGATCCCGAAATAACCACCGTGTGGCGCTCCCATTGTTGGTACATCTGTTGTTGATATTCCGTCTAAATCTTAGCGTCATAGCTTGACATTTGCCAAGAGTACATCTATCTCTGTGTGTGTTGGCGATTTTTTACAATTTTAGAAATGAATTTAAATTTGCAACAACGAACTTGTATTCAATTTTGCGTAAAAAATGGAATTAATAGTGCGCGAACGTTGGAAATGTCGTAAAAAAAAAGACCGTGTTGACGTCGCAAAAAAGATGATTTTCGAGGCTGAATCCGATCACACATTCATCAAAAGGATCATTACTGGAGACGAGACGTGGATTTATGAGTACGACACGCAATCCAGACATCAGGCAAGTAAATGGCGTTCACCAAATGAGCCGAGACCAGAAAACCACGTCGTTTTCAGTCAAAAAAGAAGGCAACGCTCACGGTTTTCAAGGATTACAACGGTGTGCATCATGAATTTTTGCCAAAAAGCCAGACAGTAAACAAAGAGTATTATTTTGGCGTTATGAGACGTTTGCGTGAAGCGATTCGCCGAAAGAGACCAGAATTGTGGGCAGAAAACTCATCATCATTATTCGTAATTTTTTGACAAAAAATGCAACAAATAACATCCAACAGCCACCGAATTCACCTGATTTGGCTCCCTGTGACTTCTTTCTGTTCAATCGAGTTAAAAAACCACTACGGGGAACGCGTTTCAGCAGCCGAGAGGAAGTAATGGAAAAATCGGAGGAAGCACTGATGGACTTACCGAAAACCGAATATAAAAAATGTTTCGAGGATTGTATCAAGCGTTGGCATAAGTGTGTTGCAGTCGATGGGGATTACCTTAAAGGAGACAATATAGATTTAGATGAATAAACTTGTATTTTTAATTTTCTGAATAAATTCTTGGATCAAGGTGGTATAATCATAATACGATGATCATAATCCAGAAAAAACCCTCGACTTATACAAAATCATATGATATGAATCTTAATTGATAGTTTCTGTATACACAGGGTTCATTGTCCTCTCCATTATCTACTTACTTGTTCTAATTTAGAAGACTTGTTATCTGACAACATTTCTTTTCTTTTCTTAAATCTCATATTTGTTTTCGCGCCAAACAAAAATACAAAAACAAGTACAAGAGAACGCATACCATAAGGTGCGATTATATGATTCACTTTTGCGTTTTGTTTATGATATGCGATGACACAAGATTGTTTTTAAATATTTTTTATTGGGTGTGGTAATCTTCATCTTGAGATATTGCACGTTTATTGCGAATTGGTTGTCGAAACTCAATTTCCTGAAGCGTAAAATAAATTAGGCTATTACGCTTAGTAATTAACTCATCTATGAGCTATTCGTAATTCGTACTTGTATTGCCATTTTCATTGAGTTAGTGAAACGAAATGCTGATACAGACAACGATTCATTAATTCGGCTGCGTAATTCGAAAAGAAAAAGATATTACTGCGGGATTGTTATAGCATATAAGCAGATGAATAACTTTGCGACAATGTAGAGTATTTCATTCTATAATTTGTAAAAAGCTATGGAGGATTCTTAACTTTAAAATGTAAGCGTTTATATCCTCGTAGTTGGCTACTAGCATAATCTTCAAAAGACTAGGTTCTAAAGGTCAATGATCTATGTATATGCACATGACATTTTGGCACATGTTTTAAGCCAGAAGAAGATTTAAGCGAAAAGTCTGGACATGAAAGTTGAGAAATATGGCATGACGCTATTTCTTATCGACTTGGACCAATAAGACTGCTCGCCCCTTCCGAACTACTCAAAGCACTGAAGGTTTTCTTTAACATATACACATATGTATCTAACAACTAAATCAAGCAACGAAAACTTGGAAATCACTGTAGAATTCATATTTGAAATGCCTTTGTTGATCGATGTAGAATGAGCAAGCAAAGCCTTCAACACCGACTTACCTTGCTAAAACAGGGTGCGGCTTCACCTCTTCTTTCATTAGTCTACCTTGATTTCTGAACAGTGTGTAAAACGCCGGCATTAAGTTTGATTGTTTGCTTTTGTTTTTTGCTCTCAGAACGTAAGAATCGATTTTGATGTCTCTCATCAGAATGTTGTAAAGAAATCGTCCAACTCCAGCTAAAACATTCCTTGGCCATGGCAAGTCATTGATATCCATACTTGGACCAGTAGGACGATTTTCGTGCACCAAACGTTGCCACATTTGTCGAGGATTGTCATTTGTCACACCTTCATCCCATTGTTCGCAATAGCTGCCGTAGATTTCACCAACTTTCTCCAGAATTCCATTGCGTTTCTTTTGCTCAATGTGGTATCTAAAAATGTCATCATCATAAGAATGAAACCAGTAAAAAAAAATTACACCAAACCTTTGTTGCACCTTCAGTCCCAAATTTTTGTACAATTGCCCCACTGTTGGGCTGTAAGTCTCCGAACCTTCGGCTAACATTCGAATTTCTTTCAACAGAATGTCCACATAATGCGAACTGTCTAGGATTTTCAAATAAGTGTAATAAGTCATGTTGCCCTGGGGATTAAAACGAATCTGCGCACGGAGGGTGTTCAAATCTCTGTTGATGGCTGCGTTTATTTGTGATCGCCACAGTGTATAGAGTTCGTTCATTTTCTCACGCTGTAAAGGGAGACTTTTAGAATTTAATTCATTTAGAAAACATCAATGGAATCTTACGCAGAAATCAGCATTTGCAAACTCTTTAGCCTTCTCGATGCTCTTTATAGTTACAGAGCCATCTAATTCAATTTTTAGCTGCTGCCTGCCCATTTCTTGAAGCTGTTCTTTAGTGAAACCAGATTTTGACTGCATTATTGGACTTCTATCATTAGTTTGCGTTCCGCTAACTCCCTGAATATCGTCACTATTTAATCCATTTAGCAAAACATTGTTGTATCCTAATTCTGGAGGAGTGAATTGGGGCAAAAATTCAGGACGAATGCGTCGAATAGCATCCAAAGCAATGTCCTTTTGGTCGAATTGGAATTTACTTTTATCAATTACCGAGTTTACAGAGATTCCCTGAAATGGAAACTGTTTAAGACCAAATTTGAAATATTTCTGGAACTCGCTTACCATCCCCTCAGCCATTGCGATGTATTTGCGTATTTTTCGCAGATTCTGTTCGGTAGATTCCACCCGACCAAGGCACTCAAATATCGCAGCAAAAGTTTGCTCGTTAAAGGTTATTCCATCCTCCTCAAAGACAGCAAATATCTCTTGAAACCGATCAAAGCTTCCTTTCTCCGCATAGCCATGCAGAAGAATGTTATAAAGGTCTATTGGGAATGCTGCGGGTGGATTGTTCTTCTTTGCTCGCTGTCGATATGACAAAATTGTATTGAGACCACGATTCACCATGCCCGCTGATACACAGGCGGTAAGGTATGAATTTAAGTTGATAATCAGAGCCTGCTCACGTGCCAAACGTTCCTGATGCTCATTTACGTGATACTTAGACTTGTATGGTGATTGTTTCGCTTTTATGTCAACAGCCAGCGATGATTTTCTCTTAATGGGTTCATTAAGTGATGGTAGGACGTAAGGTTCTATTGGTTCAGTCACATCGGCAACTTCAGGAATAGATGCATCCAATCTTTCATTCGGAAAACTGGCGGATTAGGGGAAATTTTGAAATTGATTTTTAGCATAAAGCAATCTCTACTTACTTGTATGGTAGTACCTCCTCAGCTTCATGACCTTCATGCTCCATCGCTTCAATGACTTCCCGAAAATTATTGAAACTAGTGATAATATTGCGAATATTCTCTGGGTTGTCCAGCACACGTTTCATGTGCTTGCCGAGAAAAATTAAAGGTTTTTCGTCGAAAGCTTCCGGTTCTATCAGAGAGCTATCAAGAATTTCCATGTTGATCTTTTGATATTCAATCGGTTGCTGTGATAGTATTCTTGGTGTAGGGGATGCCGGCGATGCAGAAGATTTGGCTGAAGACGAACTTGTACTAAATGCTGCAGCCGCACTTGTTGTTACTGAAACCTTTAAATTATCAACCAAGGAATTTCTTTCTGCCTTTGCTCGTTTGGATAGAATTTGTTGTTGAGTTTTGATGATAAATTCCTGCAACTTTTTCGCCTTCAAACGTTTCACTTTGGCTTTCCGTTCTGTTGATTTTAAGTCCGTCACTTCAATTGAAATTCGTTAGTTGATTTCATTTGAAATTCTGCATATTTACTTACCCTCGAGAAACTCAACATATTTCGCAAATTTCGGCCTTAGTTTTCTCTTCTTCTTTGCCGGCGAATTTGGGCTGGTGGAACTATTTGTTGATTGCTGTCGTACAACCGGTTGAATGGGCGTTTTCCCTTTAAATCAAACATGATTTCAACAATATTCAATGAAAAATCAATTTAGTAACACTTACCAAGTGTGTGGAGTACCGGTTTATTTATAGGATGTGTTAGGGAATTGTGTTGAAAAGTTTTTTGCACTGCAGGTCGCTCCCAATTGGAAACACATTGTCCAACCATTAGCCGAACATTTCGCAATGTTGTCCTTTTAACTGACAGTAGTCGGTACATTCTAACTAATCGAGCAATTGGAAGTTAAAAATTACATTTAAATCGAGTGAACAAATTAGTTTTTAGCTAATGGAAATTGTTAAGATGTTCTTGCATAATAGCACGCAGTTTCTTTTTATTTTGGGTGAGCTAAGCAAGCGAGAGACTAGGAAAGAAAAAAGGCCAAAACAGTCAAAATGACAGTTCTAGAAAATTAGAAAATCACATGGCGGATACAAATAAACATGAAGGTCGCTGTGGTTAATTTATAATTTCATTCACAATGGTCAGTTGTTTTAGAAGAAGTAAATTTATTTATCGAACGTTAGTACTTTTAAATTTCTTAAACGAGTATCTTCGATTGTTGTGATAAAAAGTGTCATTCCGTAGAATGAAATCGGAGGGGAAATGCAAAGGGTCCTAGAATATCGTATGTATTGAAATTGGTTTAACATGCGCGATGTTGTAATAAGTTTCGATCATTTAAACTTCCCTCAACTATAATAGATTTATAAGGCACAGTAGGATTAGGATATTTAATTTTTGTTTGCCCTCTGATTATGGTCTTCATCAAATATGACTTATAACTGAAGTACACTGGTCAAATTTGTTCTTATGGCTTATGCTGAGAACTTATTACCTAGATAGCGTTATAGTCTGGGATAGATCTGAACCTAAGCCAATAGGGTTCTCTGGAAAACTGTGTCCAGTTTCAAACTGCAAGTTGGGTGATGTTGAAAAAGTTACATATCACCTTGGCAATATCCTGTTTTGACCACAAAGGTTTTGTAGAGTCAGTTTCCGACGCTTACGGAGCAGCGAGCGTTCTACATCGTCACTCTGCACAATTTGACAGTTTGGAAAGGATACCGAGGCTGTACTCGTAAGCTCGTCTTATACTGGCATATGCGGACTTAAAATAATTATCTTTCTTTCTTTTGGACTTATCAGACCTTAAGTGATACTGATGAATGGCTACAAGCGTTCACTTAAGCCGCAGTTAATATCTTAAATACGATGTTAAAGAGACTGATGCTTTTATAGTTGGAGCAGCTAAGATGGTCAAATTTCTTTCTTCTAGTTAACTTTCACAATGTGAGACAAGGCCTATTGCAAAAATTGGCCTTCTTTTACGGCACCGCCCGGAGTATCAGTATTGCTATTTTGGGCAAAATAATTTAGTGACCAAGTCAGTGATAAAGAGTATGTTTATATTTTGATTTTGAGCTATGAAACAGGGTTGCCATCTGTAGTGAAACTTTGCTCCGCTGCAAAGATGAACATCATCATCTTATCCTAACTAAGGAAACCTCTGTTAATGCTTTTGTAACAACTTCAAATTCAAATTATTATAGCGCAAAGCTCCTACGATTACCAGAGTAAATTAAAGAGATATTGCCAGACTTATTTAAAACACTTGCTTGAACATTTCTCCATTTTTACAATAAAGGAATAATTATATAATGTTTTTTGCCGTGCCCTAAGCAAGTACATTCCAGTAGAGAACATATCTTCATTTGCTTCCAGTTTCTGATTCACAGATCAGCTTTAAGAAGGCTAGGAGCCAGTTGGATTGGGGAACTTTTTGAATGATCTCCATGTGGCTTTGGTATTGTTGTTGCTCGATAGAAACTGAGAGTACCCAAAAGTATAGTCAAAAGTCCCAGTAAACAATATCTGCCAATTGCTAGCGAAAAAAAAAAAGAAAACGAAAGAATTGAGCTAGCCGAACGAAAGAGAGAATACCTTAAGAAGAAACACAATTTCACCAGTTCCGAATTCAAATTTCAAATCTCATCTAAATTTTACTTAATTATAGTATGTTATTATATACTATGTGGTTGTATATTTACTTTTACTTCTTTTGGGTTTAAAGTAAAGAAAAATACTTCCTTTATATGAACCAGAGGTTTTAATATAAAAAAAAGGCTATTTGTGGTCATCTTGCACATTGTGGAAGCTTGTATGCATATAAGTAACTTACGTGGGTCGGCAATATTAAATTCATCTTATTTATGACGTTTGCTTGCTCCAAAATACAATGATTTTCACGTTAGCAACCGGGACGGACAGGATTTATATAAAACCCCGAAAGCTGTCACTGATCCATTAAGAATTTGCCCAGCGCCATCTTGATTTCAACATCCTGACTTGTTCTAACTTATCCTTTATGATCTCATCTCAACGTTGAAGTGGCTTTGTAAGATATTTACCACACTGATTGTTGGCTTCACAGTAAATTCAAACGCGAGATTTTATCCTTTATAAGTCTTTCTTAAGCACCTCAGTCATTACAAACTTTTTATCATTTTTAACTTGTAACATAAGTTGTTGTATCCTAAATTAAATAATTATCTATTGTTAGCTAGTTTTAAGGTGATAATGAATAAATAAATTATACAAATACAAAAATACAAAATATTTATTCTTGCTTAAAACTTTTAAGGACTGTACTCATCAGTTTCAATGCCCATGCATTGGACGCATACTCAGTGTCGTTATATACTTAAATATACTTTTAAACTGAAGATGAATTCGTTCTTTTTCCTTCGCTTGGCTTACTTAGCGATAGGAGAACCCAGGCAACAATTAACAAGCCTTATATTTAAATCAGTCATTTGCTAGCTGTCTTTAGTTGCACACTCAAGGTCAATTAAGGTTTCCTTTTACTTGAAGACGTTTAGACTTGAAGACCGCAGTATTTTTTCCATTTATTCTATATGTCCTAGCCATTTTAGGCGAATGAATTTCACTTTTCTGATTAGAAGAAGGAGCAGAAGGCCTAGGATATATTTACAAGATTTTATATACAATATATTCTCCCTAGTTCTTTGGAATATGGCCTTAGTACTCAATCATCTTGTTAGATTTTTCATTTTATTCCTACCAAAATGTTGATGACAGATTTGATACCAGATTCAAGGTAGACCTTTTTGGACATCAAAGATCTCGGTTAAGTCATATCTATTTAGTTCATTACCACATTGATGAAGGCCAATAGAGGTATTTAAAAGGGATTTCGAACATTCACAGAACATGGCAGGAAAGATCTTGTACGCAATTTTATATAGGCATGACTTATGTCTCTATAGTTCACGTAGTTAAGGGAGTTTTCTTTTTGTGGATCTGGAAAACGATATTGAGATCCTATACATCAGGCATACACTCTTCTGACCAGATCTGATAAATGATCTACCCTCTTTACAAACTCACTTTCAGCAGCTTTAAACAACTTGGCCGGGAAGCAGTCAGGTCCAGCTGGATTGAGCTTACCCGTAATTATTGCTATCCTCATTTTATTTTCGCCAAGTGGCCGGAAATTTTGGCTATCGCCGTCTAAAGTGATTAGACTTCTTGTCTCTATGGTGCTCTTAGAGTTATCTTTACACAGCTTGGTCTTGAATCTCAGTTCATGGATAAATTTATAATTGAAGCGATAACTGATAAGATTGAACGGTTAGGGACGTATATTATTTTTCGGATGAAGTGAATCATTATAATGCATATATACCAATTTTAGTATATTCACGTTTTGAATCTCTAGGGATACCCAGGGCTGCGTTTGGATTGAAGGGTTTGTATAATGTCTACATTCTTTCGACTGATCTGTCCTTGTCAAACTTTTCAAGTTTTAGCGAATTTTCTTTTAGCTAATTTTGTATCTTAATTTAGGAATTAAAATTCTAAGAGTCACCGTGCTATTTTAGTTGAATAAAAAATTATAATTTTCACTTGGAATTTCATATTTAATTAATTATTGTAAGCAAAAGAATTACAGATCTGTTAATATTCTCTCATTAGAGACAGCTGTATATCGCCAGCTTACTAAAGAAATACGTCTTTACCGATTCCTAGAAAAACTCGTTTATAATATTTATCTCTGTGTAAAATAAATTTGCAAAATTATGTCAGTATTTTCCCAGCGCTATCTTCGTCAATTAATTGCCTAATCAATCATCATCTCCTCGCCAATCGTGTCACCCTTATATCCCTTTTACCAGAAAGATGATAAAATGAAAACAAATTAATTTTCAAATGTTCTATGGCGTCTTACACTATTACACAAATCTCCAATTGTTATTGGACCCATGTCGATCTTCGCCGTAATGTCATTATTATCTTATAGTCATATCTTCTCAAAGGATCATGTTCCCCTTCATCATAATGAAAACAAATCCATTTTGTATGTGTATCTCTACTATTTCATGATATCCCAGAAGTACACTTTTTTTTTTTGTTTCGGGTTTCGGTTTCCCAGATGCACTGAACAACTGAGAGTTGATTCCAATAGTTGTACGAGTAATTCTATTTCTGGATTAGGATCTGTGGAGTTCCACATCGCTCTCGATTCCGAACCGAATGATCGTGTCAGAGAATAATAAATCGAAAACTGCTCAGCTCATTCATCTAGTTGTTGTGAGCTATTGTGGTTGTCTCTGTCTTCCTATTTAGAGATTAAACCAGCACCAGAACCATCACCGTCGTCATTATAAACGCTGTACTGTTCCCAGCATCAGTGGCTAGATCATCATCCCCAAAACTTAGTTCTTTACATTTGAAGAGGAACCTTTGCTTGGCACGGTCAGAGGCATTGGTTCGAGTTGCTATAGATTTTGTGATCCTAGTGACGAGTTGGACAGAAGTGAATGTGGAGTGTGGATGTGATTTCATATAGTTTCCAAATAGTGTAGTGAGAGTTTTGAATATTTGTGTAACAGTTACCAGAATCAGTGAAAGTTTAAACAAATTGTGGACGTCATCCATTGGGATAAGAAATTTTTAATCAAGGTATGTCCAAACAAAAAATTTTTGTATTTACTTATCCCCTCTGCGTGACAATATGCTAAGTGCACATGGTATGCTCTCGTATAATCGTTAATTTTATATTTTTTTTGCGGTAAATTTTGTATTATAAACTTTTGACCTAAAAAACAGAAATTTCCTGATAACGTTTCTAAATAAATCAATTTGAAAAAAAATAGTTCTCTACTTTAAGTAACACGCAAGATCTACTCGTATGCAGCATTAGTGAATTGATTTTTAGCGGCATCTCTTTATCCATCCCTTTTTAATCTGTCTACCGGATATTGTTGTAATCTTATCACAACATTCAAAAATGAAAAGGTTAAGTCTGAGGCGTTAAAGTGCGATGAACTTGAAAAGGCAGATTCCGATTAAAAACAATTGATTTGTGTCGCCATCTCGATGACAGTAAGTCGCAAATCACTTCCACACATTTACAAATTTTGTTTTAGTTTGCAATTCCTCTTCTGGGAACTGATGTCATAGATATTAAAGAAAAAAAATAAATAAATAAGCAACAGATAAGCCGCCTGTAAACAGATTGATTTTTTAAACACAACCTGACGTAATTGTCTACTATGGGCTCGGAGGTGGCAAGGCTTTATTTTTTTTTTTCTTTATTCGGCCCTGACTTAGCCCTTAAGGACTGTAAAAAATATTTAGCTGACTAATTTTCCGGTATACACAAATATTTTAATTTATCGCCCTTTTTCTTACATTCTCCCATGGGAGTAAAAATAGTTTCCCTTATATTAGATCATAAGACCTAATCTTAGTACGAGAAAGCATAAAAAAAATATAAGGTTCATGCGTCATGCAATAGGAAAAACAGATCGTTTGCAATTCACTTTGGCGTGTCAGCTTAAAAAAAAAAAAAAGATTGAAGCAACTGCATTATTACTCACTACACTTCTTATAGATTTCATAGTAGAGTTTTTAAAAATTTGTATTTAATGAAAACAATCTATCGTGGGTATTTGCAAACAGATTTACGTAATTTTGAAGCTAGCGTTTTTTGGGATGTTCTCAGAGAAATCTTCAGAACCAAAAATAAATTCAGTTTTCCATTGTTCATTTATTTATTTGTTTTAAACACGCTGGTGTCTCTGTGAATATCTGTTGCTTATATTTGGAGTTAGAAAAATCCGATGGACCCATCCATTTGCGTACACATTAATTAGCTAAAGAACAAAATGCATCCAAGAGCTTATAAAAAAATCAAAGTTTTAAAAAATCGTCTGTCTTTTATTGAGAATAAATATGATTGAATCGTTTATACAAAAGCATCAAGGTGTACATCGATATTTATTTGACCATCCGATGATCTAAAAATCGGAGTGCTAGACTGTTACATCTTACTTATGACGTGATAGAGAGAATTTAGCAGTTCGCGACTTAATACCTATTTACAAAAATATCATGATCTTCAAGCGGGACAGAATTCTTTCTCGGACGAACTAATTACACAACGAATTTTCGATGTACATGCTTCTTGAAAAAAAATGTATCTTATCCATTACCCATTTAATACTTAGTGTACAGTCTTTTTTAACAAGGGACGGCAGAAAAGTCAATGGCCTTTAAGGAAGGTTGGAAAGTATTCATTTGGTCTCCCAAACCTTTTTTAGAACAAGCCATTCATAGTTAGTTTTACAAGGAACCTACTGTCAATAAAGCATGTTATGGCCCAGAGAAACTCTTCTGAGGAATATCTAGCAACTTTATTGACGATAGTGTCCCCGATCCGACCCAAACCAGACTAAGAAAATTTAGCTTGAGGCCATTCATTCTGGAATAAACTTGTAACTTAGTAGGTTTAGCTTGAACATCACTACAAACACAGATACTTTCCTCTTTAAGGTAGTTCATCATTTAGATTGCGTATATCTATGAAAGAAAGACAGACCCAAGATTCACAACGATGAGTAACATCGAGCGTTACCTACGCCACATCTTAGATTGATTTGAGAGCGATCTGTGAAAATTCGACTACATTCTTTCTTGGCTCAGATTCTGCCCAAAAATCATTTCTAAGCACAACCATTCGCCGTTTTCGTAGTTTTGCTGCAAATAGAGTTCTGGTGGCTTCGGAGATAGAAGACATGCACTCAAGATCATAGAAACTCCAGTGCGTTTTTTATCAAAGATTATTTACATTGAAGATTTCTTTGAGAGTGCGACCAATGACATGAATCTCATAGCATATCATAAGTTCGTCTATAGAAGAGCTGGGAGTACTGGTAAAACCCTCAACTTTGCTGAGATATATAAAAGTGAAAACTTTTTCCTCAAAAAAACTTTTTCCTCTAAATAACTAGAGGAGTCTCAAAGGTTTTACAGAAAATTTTATTACAGACGCGACATGTTTAGTCCAGAGAAGTTTGATAGCCAGGCCACTTGAAAAAGACGTCTTCAGTTTTGAGAGAATCGATTGGGACACATTTCTAGTACATCAATCGGCAATCACATCTAGTACTGACTGCAATCGACAGTACGACAAACTGAGAGCGTCAAGCAGTGCCTCGCACCATAGCAGTGGAAACGGGACATCACCCTGTGGATGCCTGTTTATTCCGCCTTCATATATTGGGCGAAGTCAGTACATATCTGCAATCAGATTCTCTTCCACCAGCATTGCTTCAATACACAATGTTTCTGATACGTCTACGTGGCATTGTATAGTCAAGTTGCGCATCTTGTCAAAAATTGCGTCGTTAAGATCACCCTCAATTGCCGAGTGCATCTTAAATGCAGACATATTTTAGATAGGGGATGCATTCGTAATGCAGTTTTCTGAAAGGAAATCAGACAAATAAGTCTGAAGCTTTAAAAGAGCGTGTAATAATTTTTTTCCGATTATTGATAAAAAGATAACTCTGATTGTTTGCTAGAACTTCGATACGTAGTGATAGCTTCTTTCTCTCATTTTCTGGCTAGCGCGAAGGATTCCTTTCAAACTTACCAGCTGCTAGTCTGCAACTTTTTGAATGATATGCTATAGGTGTGAGGCACCTTGACCAAGTGTTTCGATCTTTTCATAGGACCATATTTCTAAGTATTATCCCAAAAAGGACTTTTTTGGAAAGTGTTTGTCGCAATTCATTTTACCCCTTATCTTCCTATAACTGAACTGAAGTGAACATTGTTACATCATAGATTTTCGGTTCGATCTCGGTTTAACTTTGCGCCTTATTAATTCCAATGTCTAGTTCGCAGATTTCCTATTCTAATTAAATCGCCAGCTTAAGGGCTCGCATCTTTTCTCTGATGAATAAGTCTAAGTCATGACATTTTACCTGTTGATTTATTTTGGAATAAACCTAGTCCCCTCAGCTGAAGAATCATCTTTTATTGATTTTTGAATGGCGTTTTTCGACAACCTTTTCTTTGGGAAAAACTCAGGAAATTATTAATTTCTTAAACACAACTGTTTTTGATTGTAGTTAAAATTTGCTCAAATTTTATTAAATCGCAAAATAAAAATTATTTAAAAAATCATTCTTTGCTCCCTGCAGTTCAACGAACTGCTATTAAGGATTTCATATCAATCAAAATTGGAACAGTTTTTTGTGCGCCAAAAAAACGTATCTACACTCGTTATTTAATAAGAATACATTCCCAAAAAAAAAACTCGAATATATTAGAACATGTATTTCCTTTCTTTGTCCCAAATTAATTTTCCCATCGCATTTCATGCACAAAAAAAAAAAAATCAAAACGACATCACCTATTTCTTCTGACAAATATTTACAAATGTTTCCAACTCTATATAAATATTTAAAATTAATTCCATAAACAAAGTGGAAACATTTCGAAAAACCAACAATTTTTATTTTTATTTCGGAAATATTTGTTTTACATTTGCCTATAATACGAGCATGGGTCCATAATACGAGTACAGTCCCAGACACTACAATTCCGGAATACAAAATTTCTGAATCTCCTCTCTGACGTTTCAAAGCAATAAAATTCATTTTATTGGCAAAATTTCATTAACTTATTCTTGACTTTAATTTAAACAATATGAAAAAGGTGAAATTTTTCTTTGTTCCGTCTTTGAGAATAATGTTCCCAAATAATATTTGCCAGCTAACTAGTCCTTAGTCGGGTTTACGTGTTGATTTTTTTCAACGGTCATGCTGCCACAAATTTGTAAACAATTCAGGAAATAGCCAAAAACTACTCGTGCCATACTATATAATCGCAGAATCGATTTTATTTCATCAATGTAATTTTTCCTTCGGAAAATGCATTAAAAGATCTTTCTGGCGCCTTGACAAAAACGTGAACTAGATTTTCTGATGTTTTTAGAAATTTTTATCACTAATGAAATGCATTACTTGATTCTTGAATGAGTGTTTCAATCTTATTGCCGGCGGTATTGGTATCTGTTAATCGATTTTTTATTGAGGATTTCATTTTAATTTTTAAATGCATTTTATAGGAAATACTGTTGAAAACCATTTTAATGGGATGGAAATCTAAAAGCTTTTGAGCATCGAATGACAGATACATATGAATTCGAGTTGGTACTTACAAATAGCTGGCGTTGAATTCTTTTTTCAAATCCCGTTGTGTGAAATTGAATATTGCAAAAAAGCAAATTATTTAAAAATTAAGTCATTTCCTGCGTCATTAGGAAATATTGTTATACTATTCAGTTATTAAGGAGATACAGTTTTTAAATTCTGACCGTTTGACAGGTGATCAGATGCTCATCCAATTGAGGAAGAATCTTCTTATTCCATTGTAAAGGGTTTTCAAAAAGTCGTGGCTAGGTGTTTTTTTTTTATAAATAAAACGTGTAAACATTAAGATTTTTTCTGTTTTTTTGTTAATTTTCATAAAGATATGGCTCTTAAAAATTACATATGTGTGAAAATGACATCACTTAAATGTCCACCACGTCTACAGGCTCTAGTGCGAACATCGACATTTTTAAGGACTCACTCAAACATTACTACATTGAGTTCATCAATTTCGGTCTGATGTAGTTTTTCAGCTATGCAATTGTTACTGGCTTATGCACTTAGACTTTACACTTAAAAAAACCTCAAAAAAAGTCATCTGATGTCGTAAAATCTCATAATCTAGGTGGGAGGTTTATGTCAGTATTACGTACATTAATCGACCTGAACACTTAGAGCGCAATGGTTGCAAGTGTTGTGTGATTCGCAGCTCCATCCTGTTGATGGACACCGATCGCCTGTGTCTATTTCTTTGATTTGAACCCACAAAAAGATTGTCTAAATCGCTCTCGCAGAAATCAATGGCTCCGCCAGCCCAAAACCGCACCGCAGTTTATTTTAGTGGTCGTAGTGATTATTCTGAAATTATTCGAGGATTTTCTTCTCACCAGCGACAAATCTATCTGATATCATATGAGCTTCATCACTAAAGAAAAACCAGCATCATTTTCTTACAACCAATTGACGAAAGATCTCTTGACTTTAATTCCTGTGTTAATTCAATTTTTTTAAGAATGAAACTGCAAATTCTTATTTTAAATACCCCAAACAGTCGATAAATGAATGCCTGAGAACGTTGTGTTAGCGATGTTGAAGATTATTCAGTGACACTTTATTCTCAGTAAAGCACCCAGACCATTTTCGATCCTCGATAGGGCCAGTTTCTTTATTTTTACTGGCCTTTAAATTGTTGACCCATTTAGGCGATTAGTTGCGACAAAAAATCACGAATTTTATGATATGTATTTTTTTAAATCGACCATTATTATAAGTTTGAATAACTTTAATCCATTGTTCTAGTGTCCATGTTTAAATTTGTGCATGTACTCACTTCACTAATGAAAGCTTGGTTTTCCCCGAAAAAAGTTCATGAGTTGGTTTTCGACAACTTGTAGAGTGTTCAGATTTTTTCCATTTAAACAATTCCACAAAGTCCGCAGCAAATGATAATCTGATATTGCGCCTTCAGGTCAAATTTAGTTTCTGTATTTATCGCATTTGTATTTGTCTGGCAACATGCAACAAAAATGTCTTGTCTTGAAAATGAAATATGGCACCTTTTCGATTGGCTGGAATGGGTCGTTCAAAACATAAAGTGATTAATTCGTTTGTAAACCCGTCAAATACACAGTAACATCTACACTATATGCAAGTCATCCTTTCGAATGGGCTCAGACCATTCACCTGATTTTTTCGGGTCCCTTTCGCTGAAGGTACTTATTATTTTACACCCACTTCTTATCCCCTGTTATCATTGTTCCACTAAGGAACTTAAATCATTACCAGAAGGTCGTCCAAAGCGAGGCCGATCTTTCAAATTTAAATCGTCATTTCGAAATCCCCTAAACCATTTTTTTCTGTCCGGGGAGCAGAGGCACAAGCCGAATAAACGAATAAACGATCCGAATATTATTTTGTGCAGTCCCAACCAGGGGTGTTGCAGATATTCGCATCCGCATCCGCAACAGCAGAACTACCGAATTAAATTCAACCTCCGCATCCGCATCGCATCCGCAAAAAAGCAATGCGGAGCTTATGCGGATGCGGGTGTTGCACAAGTCGATACAGGAAAGAGTTAGCGCATCTCAAAGAATTCCAAGAGAGCGTAACCAGATGGAACAGTACAGTTTATATTCGAGCGGTTTTTTAAATTAAAAGACGCATTAAGTCTCTACATGAATGACAGCGAAATGGACCCAATTATGCCAGGAGACTGGAAAATAATCGAATGCGGTGTCCAGTTGCTGAAACCTTCTGAATGCTTATGAAAAAACTGGATGGCCATTGAACTAGATCACAGGACTCTGATCCGATTAGGCTGGCAATCACCACTTTAAAAACGGAAATGTTTCCTAAATTCTCGGCCTTGGACGAAAATCATTTATTTTCTATATCCACTTATTTAGACCCACACTACAACCACAAATTTTTCAATCCGTTGACAGAAGAAAAGATGAAAGACGAAATACTGAGAGCTCACAAAAATCAACTTCATGATCGTGACAGCACATTTTCTCCAAACTTCAACCAATCTAAAAGAATGAGAATGGGAGATTCATTGGATTTGGTGCAATCGATTGACCATTCTTCAGAACAACCTAGAACGTCGGGTATCACTAGGAAACCCTGTTTAAAAACTGATCTGGAATCGATGCTGGATTCGTCAAGTGAAGATGACGGCTTTGTCCAAAGATCAGAGAGGCCCGGAACAGACCTTAAAAAGGAGTAAGTGTCATATCGCAGCAAAAAAAATTACAAATTTATCGGAAAGTCCTCTTATCTGATGGAAAGATAAGATGTTAAGATGTTATCTGCAATAGCACGAAGAAATTTGTCACCTCCCCCAGCCAGTGTTCCTAGTCAACAATTGTTTAGTGGTGCGGGACTAATTTACGACCCTTTGCAAAATCGCCTAGACCCAGCCAAGTTGCTGTTCATTAAATATAACGCACCTATGTTTATGTTTAAGTATTTAAAGTTTCTTTTCGTTTAAATAAAAATGACTAACATAGTAATAATAAATGTTTTAATGTACCAAATTTTACATCCGCATCCGCATCAGCATCCGCGGATGTGAGACTTTTAATATCCGTATCCGCATCCGCATCAGCATCCGCGGATGTCAAAAAATCTGCATCCGCAACATCCCTAGTCCCAACATACCATTTGGAAGTTAAATTGAAAGTTTAACACACAACGCGAATAATAAGAGAATTCGGTATCGATATCCCAACTCGGAATCACAACTACTGACGTCTCGTCATAGACCATTAAGAAAACTACTAATACGATATCGCAAAAAGGCTTAACGAAGGGTGCTTGAATAGCGCGAGAACTCCCTTCTACCACATTTTCCCATAAAAAGAAATATCACATTGTTGGACGATGTACGAAATTCGCAAAAACAAAAATGTAATAAATGCCCCATAAGCGGTGCAGTAGAATGCAGTTACGTGGAAAAGATATAAGATGTAATTATACGCGCTTCATTTTTTAACCGTCAACACAAAAAATAAGAAGAAAGCTCTGACCGCAACAACACAGACCTTCTTTGGCAGAAAAAATATGTCTGAGAAAGGATTTTATGACTTATGAGTTTTTTATCAATAGTAAGAAGAAATATTGCCATAATTAATAGATTACAATGACGGATGAAACGATTTCAATACCTCAAGACCTATTCTACAAATCAGCCATATTAATGTTTGCATACACATTTAAGTGTAATTTCCCCGAATAACAGATAGTGCATCATAGTGATTGAATTATTTTTGCTTTAAAATTATCTTGGCAGCTAGATTACTTGGTTTGCCATTTGTACATTGAAATCTCAATTATCGTATTCTTGAAGGAACTCATTATTGACTAACAGCCAATTCAAAAATTTGAAGAGTACTTCGATGGTTTGGTAAGGTAGTATTCATGTCTTTGAACTGATTTCCAAGATATCAGTTCGATATCAGTTTATGGAATTAGGCAAACCCAGAAGAGACCCAGTAGACTCAATTATTCACACAAAAATGCACTGTTTTGTATGATCTTTAGGGTGCTAGGGCCATAAATCCGTATTTTTTTGTCAAAATGAAGACATTAGACCGCATTTCAGTCGACATTCAACGTTACCGAACAATGTCCAGTGATTACTTCCTTGAAACAATGAACGACATTGATCCGAACGATATGTGGCTCCAACAGGAATGCAGTACATCCTATACTGTCCATCAAACGATTGCCTTACCATTATTACCTTACTGAGCCCTCGATCAAACAACATTATTATTATGTCGCGCAATGGACCAGTGAATTATCTATAGCAATCGTACGATTTGATGCCATTTCATTACTTTGTAAGCTATTTAAATATTTGAGGCCAACGCATAGCACGTAATTGGTAAGACATAGTCCGAAATTGCACCAACATGTGTTCGGTTGGCAGAGATAAACTTCTTCTTCTTCTTCTTATCCTTTTATTAACCCTTTCCTCGTTATACGAACTTATGCGTAACGAGTTTCCCATTTTTACTGCATCGCTGCTGCTCCGCTTATGGGGTTGGCTAATGTCGCAGACCGCAGAACGCGTCTACATAATGCTCGGTCCTGGATCGCTTCAGTGGTAAGCCCCAGGCGTTGTTGCGCATTTGCCATCTGAGAAATCCAGGAATTGTTTTTCCGACCTCGTTTTCTTACAGTTGGAGTGACCATAGTTGATAGTGCCTTTTTAACCGGATTTTCCGCAGATCTTCTTTGAACGTGGCAATACCAACTTATTCTATTTGCCTCAAGCTGTTCGGTTACCGAATTCTTTATATGTAGACTTCCTCTTATACGCGTAGATCTAATACAATCGCGTTTAGTGACTCCACTAGACATCCTTAACATTTTCATTTCCGCTGCCGTCATTTTGTTTTTAAACGCTTCGTACATTGTCCAGCACTGTTAACCGTATATAAGAGCTGGTCTAACAACCGTGGTGTAGAGTTTCCCCTTTAATTTAAGTGGAAATTTTCGGTCGCAAAGGATTCCCGAATTTTCCCGCCATCCATCCCACACTCACTCTGTGGTTTACGTCGTCGTCACATTTCGCTTCCATGTTAACGATTGATCCTAAGTACTTAAAGATAGTGCTTTTCGGAAGAACTATTCCGTCTAACATTATATCCGGAACAGGTCGCAACGGATGCGCAAATGGGCACGTCAAATGCTCCGTCTTTGAACGACTTATTTTAAACCCGTTTCTCTCTAGCGCATTTCTCCATGAATCTAAGGCGTTCTGTAAATCGTCGACGTTATCGCTAAGTATAACTGCGTCGTCAGCGAAGAGAATTGGCGTTACATTTGCTTCGCGCATGCAGTCTTTTAAAAGATAGTCTAATACTACGTTAAAGAGGAAAGGGCTAAGTACGCTTCCTTGATGCACTCCGACATTAACTGGAAATTCTCTCGTTAGTCCAGCAGAGCTTTTAACCGCAGTTTTCACGTTTCCGTACATGTCTTGTATTATTCTAACATACGTTTCCGGTACGTTTTGAGACCTCAGCGCGGCCCACATGAGATCCCTAGGCACTCGATCGAATGCTTTCTCGAGGTCGATAAATACCATGTGTAAATCCTTAGACGAATCTCGGTGCTTTTCCATTATTATTCGTAGGCTTTGGATAGCGTCCACCGTCGATCTTCCTTCAACAAATCCACACTGGCTATTATCGAGCTTTATTATTTGCCGAAGACGTTCGTTTAAGACTCTTTCGACGATTTTCATTGTGTGTGACATAAGCTTGATTGAACGGTAGTTGTTGCATTCTCGAGTGTCGCCTTTTCCTTTGTATAATGGAACCAAGAAGCTACTTCTCCATTGATTCAGCATAGGTTGTCCACATTTTAATTTATTAAAAAGTTTCGATAGCCAAACGCTGCCGATCCCCTCCATCTTCGACCAAAACTCTGATGGAATGCTGTCTGGTCCCACCGCTTTCCCCGGCTTCATTTTTCCAATTGCTATACTTATTTCTTCTATTGAAAAGTCCGAAACTTCCTCCTCGAATAGACCAGCTGTCGGCACGATATCACGTGGAAACTGTTTGTTAAGCAACTCCTTACAGTATTCAAGCCACCGGTCACGAATTTCCTTTTCATTTGTTAGTAAGCGACCGTATGCGTTTTTGATGTATTTCGGCGAGGTTATTTCCATTGAATTTTTTCTCCTCTGTGCAGCGAGCTTAAAAATATTTGGCATTTTAGTACTGTACGACGTTTGAACTTCTTGGATAGCTTGTCTTCTATCCGCCGATCGTGAGGATATTTGTTCCAACTCTTGGTACAGGTTTTCCGCTTCTGCCGCTCGAGTTCGAGCCAGGACTTTCTTTGCGATCTTTTTAAGACGCTCGTATTCAAGAGCCAGTCGAGCTTTTTCGATATCGTCGCTCCGATCGCATTTTGTCCACGCTTGGAATGCACTCTTCTAGTCGGCCACAGCTCGTTTGGTTTCGTCATTCCACCACCATGTTTCTTTGCCGACGTAATGGTATTTCGATATAGTCCCCAGATGGGACTTTGCGAGTGTTATGCATTCTTCGTGCATACTGTTCCACATTTCTTGCGGGCTAAGTGAGTCTGCTATACCATTTATATTTTGAAGTACTTCTTTAGCCAGTGCGAAAAATCTTGCGCTTCGTTCCTTCGATAGATTATACCACCGGATTTTTGGCTTTCCAAACGATGCCCGTGTTTTCGATGGTTCCGCTGTGAAAAATTCTGTAATGAGCAGACGGTGTTGGCTTACTAGCGATTCTCCAAGTATTATTTTACAGTCCTTAACACGGTTTCTCATCGACATTTTGCAGAGGTGATAATCTATTTGCGTTTCGTGGCTTCCGCTGCTATAGGTGATAAGATGTCGTTGATGTTTAATAAACATTGTATTTAAGACGGTTAAGCCGTAAGCCCTATACGCTACAAGGATGTCTTCGCCAGCTGAATTTCTGGTTCCAAAGCCTTTACCGCCGTGGCAGTCCTCATAATCAACATTTGTTTCTCCGACGTGGCCATTTAAATCTCCGCCTACGAAGAGCATCTCATCGATAGGTATATTTCTAAGCAAATTACCGAACTCTGACCAAAATATATCTTTTTCTGATTGGTCGCATCCATTTTGTGGAGCGTACGCGCTAACAATGTTCCACGTTTCATTGTGTATGACGAGTTTAACACTCATCAAGCGGTCGCTTATTTTCAAGATACCAACGATGTTGTTTAGAAGATCCGCTGCAACAACGATTCCAACACCGTTTCGTCCATTGACCGTTCCATGGTAGAACATCTTAAATGCCTTAGTTTTTAAATCTAGAAAACGCGCTTTATTTCCTGTATTACACCACTTCGTTTCCTGTACGCACAGGATTTGTAGAGTTCTGCGACGCATAATCGCTTCCAGTTCTAAACTTTTTGAGGTCATCGATCCGACGTTCCAACTTGCAAACCGAAGTTTAGGAAAATATTTTGGAAACTTCATTTTGCCCGCCCCCGGAATCCGTCGGGCTCTGACACAAGCACTTCTGCTTGCTCTGGGATCACTTGAGTGCGTTGCAATCGTGGTGCCCAGCGGGGTAGTGCTATTAATTGCGATCATTTTCATGAAGTGTATCTAAAGTTTGAGTGGTTTGATACTTGTATGCTCATTTCGAATTGATTGACTGTTCTTTTACCCCACCGGTAGTCTCCAGACGTGGGAACCCACTGATTGCATACAAACTTGTGGGAAAGTTTTAAGGTGTTAAAGTGTCACAGGCTCATTTTTGGTGTCATAGTTGCCTGTATATGATTGGTGTCCCATTTAGTCGCCTCTTACGACAAGCTGGGACGCACTGCGGCACTATTCTTTATCCGATGCCGCACGGATAAGGTTGGCCGAGATAAACATATGATCATTTTGTTCAAAACATAATGACAAGAAACATCCTTCATTATAAAAAAAGCTTCTAGATTCCAAAGCTCAATTAGCTTCCAAAAAATACATCAACATGTTTACTTTCATGTAACTTCCATTTTTAAAAATAAAGACCATCGTAATCATTCATTAATCTTCTTCGTATCTCAACCCATTACCCTGTCATTGAATTCAATCTCCGGATATTGTTTGCAGCACATATTCCTATTTAAATTAGCTTTGCAATCTACTGAAGTTTAATCTGCTTTCCATGTTAGGACTGCCACCAGAATTATTCTTAACAACCACTTTTTGTTGAAAGGAATTCCTTGATTCACATGCGAATAACATGTCCATCGCAGCTGTATGTTGGTATCTATCAAGCAAATAGTTAAAAAAAGAAAACACATTATAAAATCAACTCGCCTTCTAGAGATGACGTCTAGACCCCAATTTACATTAACCAGATCATTTTCATTATTTCTTTTACAGATTGCAGCAGACAACCTCATTCAACAACCACACATTTTTCCTCTACAAGGCACCACTGTTACACTTTGGCAAAGGCTGAGTATAGTCATCCCGTTCGCATAATAGCTCAAGACCTTGTGTTCGCGTATCGCAATCATGAGGAAATCAATTGGAATTTTACTCGTTACACTAATTGGATTCGCATTAATAGATCTGGCTCCAGCGAAAGATGTCATGTAAGTACATAGTTCCTTTGGATCCTCCTACTGCCGATGTTCATAGTCAGAGTAGGGAGGGATAGTCCGAGTTCACATAATTACGAGTATTTATGTTATTTTCTTCGGTAGAGAGAAATAGATACGAGTGCAACACCAATGACATAATTCTCAGCAAAATTCTAGTCCTCAATTTAGATAAATAAAACCCACACTTCAACGCAATCGAGTATGGGACCATCGAAAAAAACAGACGCGTCTGGGTGATGGTGATAAGCATAATCTAATGCCTTCCCCGAAAGTGCATTCTAATAATAATCAGTCGGCAATGGCAATTAAATTCAATTCATATCTCTAGATGCATTTATCTGACCTATTGAGCCCAAGTGCAGCACTTACAAGTAACTTGTTTGTACTCATATAGTAGATACGAGTATGTACGAGTTTACTACTGCTGTTAATATACGAGTAGTATGCTAAGCAACACCATTTGCATTATCTCATTCGTATCCTGACAAATTGTTACTGCCACTTGGCAACACTTTTTTACCCTAAGGGTGCATTGACATGTGCTGTACAGTGTGCACATGTTTACAGAAACCAAACTCCAAAAACTGAAATTTCCTGACAGAAATTTTTCCCATAAAACTTCAATTTGGAACATAAATATGTTTTTTCTCTTAACAAAGTCATAAATAACGAGAGCAGGAAGCACCGAACGAAATCGAAATGCACGCACATGAAATGAAAAGATGGATTGCTTTCTGGGTTACGCGCCGCTTACGCATTTTCACTGTAGAGTACAGGGTATGCGTATGCACATGTTTTACCGCTTCACGTCGACCGATCCGCGGTCGTCCTTTATATCTTCACTTCTGCCACACAGTATACCAGTATCTATGTGCATACATATACATACTCGTATTTAACTTTGTATCCGAAATTAAGGTTGAATGTAAATTGTGAATACGCGTATCTGCTGCGTACTCGTCGTATTTAAGTATTTCTGGCTGAATTTGCCCTTTCCCTATGCGGTATGCGTCTATTTCTGGTGATCATCGCAGATCGCCGAGGCTGAAGCGTCACAGCCGGCATCTTGCAGGGTCAAAACGCATCTAAAAAACCGAGTCGGTCTTTCTCTGACGATTAAAAATAAACAAACACCAAGTTGAATTGAAATTCTTATTAATGAGAGTGCAAAGGCCTACTCACAGCACAGTTAGATCCATTTAATTTATGATCTTGGTGATCTTCAGAGCTTGTATCTGTGCGCTTTGTTAGACCATGATGAATGGGCATCTTTGTAGAGTTTACTATTTTCTACAATCAGTCAGATTTCGAAAGGTCGAACGGGATAGTTTTATTTATTTTATTCTGATTTTGATGGAGAGGTTAGTTTTGTTAGAGAAGACTTATTGTTTTGTTGTGGCAACATTTTAATTAGAACGGATTCTTTACGGTATTTAGAAAAGGAAAATGGGAAGTTCCGCATTTTGTTTGTGAAATTTTTGACGGATGTCATTTGTGCGGAACGGTTTGGTTTGATTTGGTAATAAATTATATTTTTAGACCGGAATATTTTGTGCAAGAATTAAGAGATGTAGGTGGGAGCTTAGTTGGAACATCTGTCATTGAGTAATTTGGCCGAATAATTCTTTTTAAAAAAATAAACGGAAATAGTTTGAATTTTAATTTTTGATTTATTTTTTATTATTATTATAATTTATTACCATGTAATTTTAATTACAATGTTAACAGGGAAACGAGTACAAGCTACTGGGACTTTCGGATCTTGGATTTATTTATTTTTATTGTGTGTTTGAAACTTATTGATACATTATAGATATAAAGAAAATCCAATAGAATGAGCTGCCCGCTGAGGAAATGGTGAAACCCGTTCTATTTGTTATGGTGACTGCTAAGAGAGCAGAATCCGTGCCTCTTTTGGTGTGTCTTTGTTACCAGTGAAAACTAAAACTAGTCCCGATTTTCAGGAATATGAACGACCGCGTCATTTCAATCGAAAAATTGAATTCAGAAACTTAAGTTGCACGGAAGAAAAACGACTTTGTCAAAGCTTTTACGAATTAGTTAGGAAAACATACGAGCTAATACGAGTATATATCTCAGAATACCTCCATGTCACGACTCCCCATATAAAGGCTGTTTATTGTTCAGTGAACCATCAACCAGGTTGAGCACCCATTCATTGCTAAAAACCAGTGACAAGATTGCTAGCAAACTATCGGAAATAGCGAATTTAATTTTCTGATATTTGCTCAACCCACTTATTGAAATAAAAATGCTGTAGAGTGCTGATGAGCGCTTACAGCAAACAGGAAGCATACGAATATAAGCCACGGTTACAGAAGAGGACCATAAAATGTTTAGAAAAGCAGACGAAAAGCTTCTCGGTTGAAACTAGATTGATAGATTGGTTGAATGGATCGTATGAGATCGAAAGAATTCTCAAAAAACAAAACCATAATCATAACCATAAGAAGTAAAGTAACACTACGAACTGGTATTGTGCTTAAAATTCTCATATGAACAAGGATCGACAGAAATTCTACTGCAAACCAAGAAATCTGCTCGAGCGGACTCACTGGAGAGCTATTTTAAACAATGGTCATTTGCCCAACCCTTGGGGAAGCAATATGTAGTGAAGGTGTTCACTTACTCATACCTCAGAGTAAATGTTCACTTTACAGAAAGAGGCCATATCAAATTGTTGCTGCTTTAGTTAACTGGGACAATGGGTTTCAAACTCATAGTTTAAAAACCAAGATTGTGTTCTTCGAAAATTTGATTCATTAGCTTGATGAATTTGTTTGTTTACGACTTGCTATGTTCATTGTCGATATTCACCAGATTGCAAAAGCTTTGAAGAAAAGGAGTATGGTACAAACTTGACAGAAGATACAGAGGCATAACCACGATCAGAATGCTCCAAATTCCATATCTATTAACTTTGTCATATTAATATCAACGCAATGGTGTTAACTTAATCTCAAAACAAAACTCGTTAAATACAGTTAAATGGTTGAAACCTCAGTGCGGAACCAATAGGATTGAGGTTCAGGTCTCCGCCGGAGTACAGTGAGTAAATAATCTTTTTCTTCACTTATTGACTTAAGGATTCAATTTTAACATAAACTTCATGACTAAGTTCATGCAAGATGACGGATGGTTGGCCTGAATTGAATAGAAATGATTGAAAAAAAAGGACTTTAAACTTTTGGTATCGAATTTAAAATAGTGGTCTCATGCTTCATGTTTGACGCTATTGTTAGAGGCTTAGGTTTATCTACTTCTTAAATGTGGAGGCCCTAAAGTAGAACCTGATGCAAACTCACGAGTACATAGAAAATATGCTTAACTTGATTCAATGATATTCCAAAATTTAACTCCTTTAATCCTCTGATAACTCCTTGATTAAAATTTTTTGTATTTTCATTTTAATTTTATAATTTTAGGAATGATCACCTACTGTCCCTCGTTCGCTCCTACAACCAGCTGGAAAATAAACTCGAACGTCATGAGTACCGAGAAAGAGCACTTGGAGAACTTATTAAAAAAGCTCTCCAGTCATTACAAATCGGTCAGAGATCTATGGAACCAATGAAGGGAATCTTTAGTCGTCTAGACGAACGTGTTAGCCAAATCGAAACTCTTCTAATGGCTGTAAACTTAAATATTATTTTATCTTTTGAATTTGCACTTACCTTCTTACAACTCTTTTTTTTTCAGCAAGAACAAAAGTACAGCGTACAAACCGAAAAGATTGATGAAGTCATAAAGATGCTTAAATGGATGGATGAGAACAGTCATAAGACGGTGGCTACGATTAAAGAGCCTATTGTCGTTGAAGCTCCAATGAACACAGAACTGCTCAATGAAATTCGTGGATTATCTGCCAACATCGAAAAACTTTTATCAATGTCTAGCAGTCTTGTTAAAAAGACCGATACAATGGCTCAACAATCACCAAAGACGGAGGATTTAATAACAAAAATGGAGCAGAAACTGGTCAGCTTCTATATACCACCTCCCTCAACGACTCAAGCTCCAATTATATTAGATAACTCCGAGTTTGAAAACAAGGTCATGGAATCGTTTAAGAAAATTTCCACTAATATCGATGAACTGAAGATGATTACACCACCACCACCACCAGCACCATTGGTCCAGAGCTTACCTGCTGGCCTTGACCAAGCCGATAAGGAGTTTATTCAAGGCCTAACCAACGAAACCTTGAATGCCTTGGAAAATCTCAAGATTGATGTCCTCAGCGCATCTGACAAGGGTAAGTTAAGTCAAATAAACTAATTTGTAATCCACGTGTGTATGGTATGTGACCTTTTCTACTTCATTCAAGCTCTGGCTAAAACAACATCTCGCATCAAGGACTCTGATAGCACCTCCAACAGCAATGCCAGCAAGTTGAATGAAAACCTAGCTGAGACCATTGAGCTGCTTGATAAGTTCTACAACGAAATGAATTCCAGTCAAAATAGTATGAACGAAGGTTTGATAGCATTCGGCAAAGTGCTTATGTCCAACTCTGATGAAATTCTGAAAACTCAGCGCAAGGTCGAATTTGGCACACATCAAATAACACAAAAGGTCAGTGACATACTTGAAACACAAGGTTTAGAACTGAACAAAGCCCTGATGAAACGATTCGACGATGTTGACGAATCAATCAGCAGTAACCATGTGGAAGCTATACAAAACATCAGCTCCACAATGGAATCAGAAATCAGTTTAGTTTGGCGCCAAATTGAAATCATGCACAGCGAAATCACAGACAGCAAGGACGCTCTTAATAAACTCCATGGCGAAACCGAAATATATGTCAATGGAACCTTCAGCACAATGGATGGCATGGAAGGCAAGGTCTCACAAATCACCAGTCGCATGCATGAAGTCGATTCCAATTTGAATTACCTTCTGGGACGTCTATCTTTGATCACTCAAGAATTCAATCAAATTAAAGTTGGGCTAGGTGAAGCCTTAGATCAAATCCGCGGTAGTTTTCACGAGATTCGAGAGAAAGTAGCAAACCCAGGTCCTGGACCACACAATATCCCAAGGAATGAGTATGAAACAGATTTTAATTTGCTATCAAAGAGGGATGCCTCGTCCTCGTAAGGCTGCCTAGAAAACTAGATGAAGCAAGTAGTTATCAGCAAGCAAGCGTTGATGAGGTGCTTAGTGCTTAGGATTATAAACCCGTAGTCTCTGTTTTATCACATTGTGCTCCGTACTGCAGCAAGATTCACTTATCCCTTTTTATTTTGTAAGTTTATTTTTTTGCATTTGTTTATAAGGAAAAATCGTATCTTAGTGTGTGCCATATTATTTTGAAAACATTTAATTACACCTTCTTAGTAATATTATTTTTGTAAAATTATTTAAACAAAGAAAATGTAATAAAAGATGCCGCTTTGAAGCAAAGTGATTAACATATAATCAAGGGTTGTTGTCGAATTTTAGTTTTTACTGCTTATTTTTATCAAAACGTAAATATTCGATAATATTCCAAAAAATTATTTAATTTTTTTATTTAAGATTATCTGGCATTTTGTTAGATAAGTTAATGTGATACATATCTTCTGATATTTATGTTTTAAAAGCAACAATATTTTCTTATCACTCCGCGTCATATCTCTTAGTCGATACACTCTGATTCACTTATTCTGAATTTCCAAATGAGACGCCAGAGACCGAAACAGTCCTTGCTGATTAAGTATAACTGTCTGAAGTTCAACAACGACATAATAAAACACAAAGAAGTATTGTTACGCCTCCAACGTACCAACAGAGATCCCGCATTTGATGAAGAAGGTTTAATTTTCTTCCATTAGAAAGGCCTTGATTTGCAGGTCTTTCCTTAAAAGGTCAGCAGGGTGACGACGACGAATCTATTGAAGAAGTATTTACCTATCATCCTCTACTCAACTAAAGGGGAAGAATTATGTCATAGAAGATGGACAAATGACGTCCTAGGATTTTGTTCGGTAAGGAAGTCAGCTAACTTTCCTTGTCCGTTTAAAAACGCTGCTCTGTATTTCAATTGTTTCTATAACAGGATAACAACAGTACAGCGCCTAGTCTTTCAATGGAAGCTCAAGGCCTCTTAAAATCGATTATGAATCTGCTGAGTCCACCCCAGTAATTTTTGAAACTCAAGACTTATAATAAAAGCTCATTTAAATAGCAATGAACGTTCAGATAAGTCAACTTCAAAATAAGCCCGCGTCTTAAGAATTTGCTTCTTAATGGCCGAAATAAATGCGAAGCCGACATCTGAATGGCATGTGACTACTATCCACACTATGCGCTGTAGCAGTCATTGTTAAAGTTCCTGTTGAAAATCATTATATAGGAGTGCTGTTACGCCAACTGACTGATTGCTAAAACTTGCTATGTTCTGCTTTCTCTTTTTTCAGTTCCTTTTTTTTCAAATAAAGATAAAGTGCTAATTTCACAACTCACAAGGATCTGCGTGTTTTTTTTTATACTTAAAATTACAATAAAAAAAACCCCACAATACCAGCATCAAATACATCAGTTCATAGAGGAAGTTCTCCGCGGTATCGTTTTCACTTACACAGAATGCAGCACGTTAAGATACTTTGCATTAATTCATTGAGACGGGGTGAATTGACGGTCGACATGCTATGAAGCTTTCATGAATTCTGTTTCATTCTGACTTGAGATTTGCCATAATAATCTTCCTTAAAGTGTAAAACAGGAGGTGGTTTTTAGGTATTCCTCCTCTTCGGCAAGACTGATGATATGTATCCGATTTGGAATTCGATGTATAATACCTGTAATCTGAAATAAAAATCGCAACATAATATGTTATCTTTCTTCAATATGGCATTTGTATTTTGTGATAACCGTAATTCGAATCACAGGAGAGGTAAGCTGACGGAATGATGTCTGATTTTCAAGCACTGATTCTCAACACCTTGGAAGATTTGTTATGCCAGTCAGCACACCTCGTCCGTCCAACTGGGTCACGGGATCACAAAGCACCTTTTAAGTGGAATAACGCAGTCCAAGCATTGCCCCCTTCAATTTTCGAAAGAATTTTGTAGTCTGGTGATGCATTACCTTAAACGGCAAATCTTTATTTCAATAGTGTAGAGGTGTTTAGATGGTTTTGTTTTTTCAGTATCCAATCATTTTTTAAGATGTAAAGATGTTTTTTAAGCACGACTTTTACAACATATTTTACACACTGCTCGAAAATCTGACACAAGTTTCACACTGCGATCATCAATTTCGGTTTTCGTGCGCGTCTATCATCTTTTTTACTAGCCCAACTGAACAACACTCGAAGTAATCGCATATCGTCTTCATCAACTTAAAAAAAGTTGGAAAGAGTTTCCAAACATCTTATTTGGCGACACTAAGAATACACAAAGGCAGAGAACAAAGTCCGTTGCTTTAATGTCGTACAAAATATTCTATTGAAGCTACACATCAACGAGTCCAGAACAACTATTCTTATTTTTGCCGATAATAGCGCTATTATAGGCAACGACTTGACAGTAGTTCAGGCCGATCCTAATAATTCGAGAAAGGCAAGAAGATATCGAGTTATTATCAATCGCATTGAGGCCGAATGTCTGCATCTATTTAGAAAAAGTTAACGTAATGCCAAAGTGTAAAAATTTAAACAAATACTTGGGCTCTGTTGGTAACCACCATATGAATTGCTACAACGATACCGCAAAAGCAGTGGACTTGTAGAATGGCTTAAACGGCTCGAAAGCCCTCCTTTGCAATGCTCCAGAATGCGACTTAAACTTAAAGGTTTTCCCAGCTTTAACACATGCATCGCGATGTTGAACGATATGAAAAAATATAAATCAAATTTCAGGCTGAAGTTCCAGCCGAGGTTTAAAGAAGAAAATGGAAGAAAAACTTATTGGACCACTCAAACTGACATCAGCAAACTCTTAGTTCCACTACAAGGTCATCAAAAAAAAAGAGTGGCATGTAGGTAGCATCGTTTTAAGGTCAGCAAGTTTAGCTAATAGCACAAGCGGAGTAGAGCTATGCAGATTCGCGGGAGAAATTTGTAACTACACGCGTAACATATTTCAGCTGGTACAAAAACAAGATGAAGAAGGCTGATCGAGGACAGACCAAGGGTGCTACTGATTTTCTGCTCATAATTATTCACATCGAACAGCTGCGGAAAGATATCAAAACTTCGATTGAGAGTCGCACACAGCAAATGGAAGCGTCTCCAGCTCAGTTGTTTAAGTTAAAATAAGTGCAAGATTTAGCGTTAGGTATTTAAACTAATTCCTCAGTGTTTTTGTCTAATACATATTAATTCGTTTCTAAACAAAATGCTATAAAACAAATAAAATTATGCGATTTTAATGGCAGAGCTAAACAATTCACTTTTACATAGCACAATTGCAATTCAATTATCCGGCAAAGCTTGGTATTCCAGACAATTAAAGCCCAAATCATAAGATTGAATTACAAGCCTCCGACAAAAATCTGAAACCGACACCGACCCTAAACAAGAGAACCACAATTCGAGTCACAATTCGACTCGCAACAACTCGTAAGGAGAGCGCAACATACACAAACAGCTCACAGCCAAATTGTTTATTTTTTCTCTTATTTTTGGCCGCAAATTTGTGTGCCTACTATCATCATGATCCGAATGTTTGCGTCATCAAGAATTAAAGTAGTAATCCTACACTACTCTTGCGAAATAAAATTGCCAGATTGCAAAGGTAAAGTTAATCTATTTACACCACGCACTACGTGTCTTTAAAAAAAAAAAACAACCACTTCGTTTGTTTCTTAAACAATTTAATTTGTTGTCTTTCTTTTTTTCTTGGTTTTCCTATTTTTTAATAATTTACAAATCACTTAAGTTTGTTACTGGGAACAAAATGCACCAACTGCCGTTTTTTAAACCGCTAACCAAAACTCATCGACCGAATCTTTGTTCACACTTGGAAAACTTGTACAGAACGTCGGCGAATGCGCGGACATTAAAATAACTACCAGTCTCAATTAGGTGGAACTCAGTAAAGCCCGTGTTCCATGGCATCAAGCCATATGTGCAGATGAACGTGCTTAAAACAATTGCACAATCAGGATCGGGCAGGTAATTCAGCTTCTTGCTCACTAACTCTGATATTTTATCAATCAGGATATTGCGATTTTTCAGCGCCTCTTGTACCTCTTCGGTATGTCTTTTCTCGAACAAATCCTTACACACTTCTATTATAAGGGGTTTACATTCATAATTGCTTAGCAGCACCACCTGAAATCCCAAGAACAAATTCCAAACGAGTGAGTTAGAAATAAACAACGTAAATCTACGCGCCAAACTTACCTCTATTGACTTTTCCATACCATTTCGATAGGTTAGTTGGCCAGTTTTTCTACGTCCTCCTGGCATTGACCACAGGAAACGACCGTTTTGCAGTTTTTTACTCGACACAAACTTTGGCACCTGCACCTGATCCAAACTGAAATTCCCTCGAGTGTCATAAAAGCTGACATATTCGATATCCATGATAAGGGCATACACAGCTATCTTTGTCAACATGTCGGCACTTGCATCGTCTTCATGACCGACGATTATCGTCAAATGTTTGGGAATTTTCGTCAGCTCTGGCTTACACTGCTCCAGGTATTCGATTTCATATGAGATACTGCGTCGATTTTTCGCCAAGTCATATGACTTGAGGTAGAATGCTTTTAATTTACGTGCACACATGCTTAGCATGTCATAGAGAGTGCAAATAAGACTGAGAATTGCCCAGAGTATTCGATAAATACCATGGATCATGACTTTATTGCTTAGATGTGGAATATTTAGATAAAACTACAAATTCACAGCGATCGGATGCAAGTGTTTCACATAACCTTTGGCGAAAATTGAATAAAACTGGAGCAATGCATGCGTTGCCCTTATCGGGCTAGTTTCCACGTAATTGTATGATGATAGTGTAACCCAAAATAATGTTTACTTTGCTCGTTAATCAATCAATTAGAAAAACATTTCTGTTATCTTAAGACAGTGTACATTCACCGAACAACGTACATGACGGAAAATGTCATCAGATTCGAATGTCAAATGTCAGCTGATTATCATGCTCCTACTACTGGGGTGTGTTCATTATTAAGAGTGTTCTCGTCTAGAGTTCGAGATTGCGATTCTTCCACATGGTTTGTGTATTGGGTAAGAAGTGTGTCGCAAAACTTTACTCATTAGGTATAATAATTATGTTTGAGTTCATCGATTAATATATTTTTTTTATGTTTTCTTAAATGCCTATCACTATTCTTCTCTGACAATGACGCAGATTTTTATACGAACAAAAACCCCGTTCTACTTAAATTGCAAACCTTCAACATCACCAAATGAAAAACAAAGGAAACTACTAGTACACGACACTCAACATTACTTGTTAAAACACCTTATATAGCAGATATCAATAGATCTGACACTGACACTGACACTGACAGCTCATGCGCTCAACAAATTGACAGGAACTTAATAGTTTTTTTCGCAATAAAAAATTATTCGATTTACACTTGAATCAATTTGGGCAATATTGCAAAGTTACTTCAAAATAGATGCCGTACTGCTAAAACAGTGCGAATTTTGGTCGAAGTAATGCATCAACAGCATCTGGGGTAAATAAGTTTGTGAGACTGGTTTACTAATATGTAATCGAACATAATACATACATAATAACCAAACATATTCCCGTATCCGTTTCGTGCATTCAACGGAAACTATGGTTGGTGTTGTCGAAAGTGTACGCCTGAACCCGAAACCCCCTACGTGCCAAGGATCCCAGGAACTGAAAGTCAGTTGAACTAGCCTGAATTCCGTACAAAGATCTCGGATTATTTACTTTGTCCAATTGACTGAAGAATGGAAGCAAAATGACCCTCCTGCTTCGTAATCGCTTCTCTGTTTGGGCTTTAGAGCAGGTCGAAATTTACGACAATTTTGCCTTAATAATCATCTTTTCAGAAGAGGCGCATTTTCGTCACGGCGGCTACGTTAAGCTGTAAAATTGCAGCATATTTTGCTTGAAACATCCAAACCTAATGATAGAGAAGCCAATCCATCCTAAAGGTACGAGTATGATTTGTGTTATTTTGTGTTTTTTTTATAAGTGGTGGCATTATTGGCTCGATTTTCCTCCAAGACAACAATAGATAAAACGTTATCATCTCTCCATTACCCGAATAATGGACTCGGAGGTGCTGTAATACCAGCAACATGGGACAACGTGCCACGCAATGGATTTATTGCACACTAAGTTCAATAATAGTGTAATCAGTTGTTTTGATGATGTTACTTGGCCGCCACGAAGCTGCGATTAGATTAGTTTATTTCTACAGAATTTTGAGGACATTGGTAAGACAGCTTAAGCTGAATATGTCCAAACCAAACTCATAAATGAGTTGGATCTTCGTATGACTGTGAGATATTAAATTTATTATGCAACAATTAAAAACCTCTTAAAACGTCTTAGATTCGTAAGAAGTTCAATATCAGATTACAGGCCCCTACTCGGTGAGAATGTGGTGAGTGCTGTTACTGTTGTCATTTTGCCACTGAAGCGCTAAACCATAGAAGGAATATAGAAACTATACAATGGAAAAGTTATTTTCCTAAAAAAATAAGATCCTTGATCTGCTGCGGTAAATATCTGGTCGGTAATAGGCTTGCCAAATCTAAAATCACAATGACAAGCAACTGTTTATTTTCTATTAAGTAGACTGATTCCTCTGAAGGTAGCGCTGAATCGTTCATTCTAATTTCAAACACCATTTTTAACTCTACTATTAGTTATCTGTGCTGTCATTTTTATGAGGACTAGGATACAACGATAAAATTAACATAATTCGCAGAACACAGAGGACTGTCACTGGTGCATTTTCCGTTGAAGCGAAAACGTCATGTGTGGTGCGGAATGAAGAATCATTGTGGAATTTGGCAAATGCATAAAATTTATTCATAACTTTTACTTTTCACAAGTAAACACACAATTGACTGACAGATACAGATTCGATAAGCGTCACCATTTTGTTCGATGTAGTCGCAAGCCGTGGTTTTGCGTTTGACAGCTATTCCAGATACGAGATTCAGATTCATTTTCTGATCAGCCCTTAAGGGTTGCAAATGTTTTTTGCTATTGTTGATCTTTGTCATCTGCATGATTTTCTTCTTGCAAACCCTTTTGACGTTTTCAAACAAAGCAAAAGGTTTCCATCACTAGGATTAGGTGATGGAATTCATTGGAAAAAAAAATTGTTGTTAAAAATAATAAGATAATCGATTTTATGTATGTGCTTACTGTTCACGAGATTCCTCTGAGCAATCCAATTAAGTCACTATTGAATTCATGTTATTGTGCAGCATTAATTTCTGGCTGCTTTTTTGCATCGCATATGACGTTTATGAACTAGGGCTTGTGAAGATATCTATCCGAAGTACCACTCCATTTTGTTCCCTTTTTAATCAATCTGGAGAGCAACAAATTTAACTCGGGCAGGAACAAAAATTTAATGATCTCTTATGAAAAGTTCCGATCGGATTAAATCCCTAGGATCAATATTTTTTTTTTCATCTTTGTTAATTAATCCGATTCGGAGCAAAAACAATTTGATTTTTAAAATATTTTTTCGGATTAAAAAGAAGTGAGTATTTATAACTATACTCGTAAATAGAAATGAAATAAAGCGAACTCCTGAACTCTTAATATACCTGATTCGCTAATATTGATATTTTACTATTTTATAATTTGTCCACAAAGCTAGTAAAATTTAAAAAAAATTCAATAACCTTAGAATTCAGAGTCTTTTTTGCTCTTTTTTGCCTGTGTAAAAGCCTCTCAGCCGTTTGAATTGAAATCGGCAAAAACAAAAGACCCTGCACAAGAGTGAAATAAATAATAACGCGAGCAGCACAAATGGGTGCGTTAAGCTGGACCCCGGCTTGCACCGGGCTGAAGCACCAATAAAGTTTTTTTGTTATAATGTATTGAATGACATGTACTCTGTGCTCATTTCTGACTCCTACTAATTGTTGTTTAGAAAGAATTTAAAGTTGTTTTATAATTTCTGATAAGTTGAATAAGAAACTTATAATATTTTAGATCAAAATTGGTGGCCTTTGGTTTCATTAATAGCTCATTTTCGTACAAAAAATGGAAAGGAGCGAAAAATTTTGCGAGAAATATTTTTTGTTCCGGGGCGGAGCAGTTTCTTACTCGGAGTAAATGAATTGCTCCGTTCGGATAAATATAAAGAACGATAGAAATTATTGGGAGCAAAATTATTTCCCTCTCTATATAATAGTTTTATGCAATCAATTAATATAAATATCCACAAAAACCAATCCGTTCGGAACTTTTAATTTTGATATACTCGTATATCTATTTCAAGCCCTGTTATAAAACTTCCCACAAGTTTGTATGCAATCAGTGGGTTCCCACGTCTGGAGACTACCGGTGGGGTAAAAGAACAGTCAATCAATTCGAAATGAGCATAAAAGTGTCAAGCCACTCAAACTTTAAACTTCATGGAAATGATCGCAATTAATAGCACTACCCCGCTGAGCACGACGATTGCAACGCACTCGGGTGATCCCAGAGCAAGCAGAAGTGCTTGTGTCAGAGCCCGACGGATTCCGGGGGCGAGCAAAATGAAGTTTCCAAAATATTTTCATAAACTTCGGTTTGCAAGTTGGAACGTCGGATCGATGACCTCAAAAAGTTTAGAACTGGAAGCGATTATGCGTCGCAGAACTCTACAAATCCTGTGCGTACAGGAAACGAAGTGGTGTAATACAGGAAATAAAGCGCGTTTTCTAGATTTAAAAACTAAGGAATTTAAGATGTTCTACCATGGAACGGTCAATGGACGAAACGGTGGTGGAATCGTTGTTGCAGCGGATCTTCTAAACAACATCGTTGGTATCTTGAAAATAAGCGACCGCTTGATGAGTGTTAAACTCGTCATACACAATGAAACGTGGAACATTGTTAGCGCGTACGCTCCACAAAATGGATGCGACCAATCAGAAAAAGATATATTTTGGTCAGAGTTCGGTAATTTGCTTAGAAATATACCTATCGATGAGATGCTCTTCGTAGGCGGAGATTTAAATGGCCACGTCGGAGAAACAAATGTTGATTATGAGGACTGCCACGGCGGTAAAGGCTTTGGAACCAGAAATTCAGCTGGCGAAGACATCCTTGTAGCGTGTAGGGCTTACGGCTTAACCGTCTTAAATACAATGTTTATTAAACATCAACGACATCTTATCACCTATAGCAGCGGAGGCCACGAAACGCAAATAGATTATCACCTCTGCAAAATGTCGATGAGAAACCGTGTTAAGGACTGTAAAGTAATACTTGGAGAATCGCTAGTAAGCCAACACCGTCTGCTCATTACAGAATTTTTCACAGCGGAACCATCGAAAACACGGGCATCGTTTGGAAAGCCAAAAATCCGGTGGTATAATCTATCGAAGGAACGACGCGCAAGATTTATCGCACTGGCTAAAGAAGTACTTCAAAATATAAATGGTATAGCAGACTCACTTAGCCCGCAAGAAATGTGGAACAGCATGCACGAGGAATGCATAACACTCGCAAAGTCCCATCTGGGGACTATATCGAAATACCATTACGTCGGCAAAGAAACATGGTGGTGGAATGACGAAACCAAACGAGCTGTGGCCGACAAGAAGAGTGCATTCTAAGCGTGGACAAAATGCGATCGGAGCGACGATATCGAAAAAGCTCGACTGGCTCTTGAATACGAACGTCTTAAAAAGATCGCAAAGAAAGTCCTGGCTCGAACTCGAGCGGCAGAAGCGGAAAACCTGTACCAGGAGTTGGAACAAATATCCTCACGATCGGCGGATAGAAGACAAGCTATCCAAGAAGTTCAAACGTCGTACAGTACTAAAATGCCAAATATTTTTAAGCTCGCTGCACAGAGGAGAAAAAATTCAATGGAAATAACCTCGCCGAAATACATCAAAAACGCAGACTGCCGTTTACTAATAAATGAAAAGGAAATTTGTGACCGGTGGCTTGAATACTTCAAGGAGTTGCTTAACAAACAGTTTCGGACTTTTCAATCAAAGAAATAAGTATAGCAATGGGAAAAATGAAGCGGGGGAAAGCGGCGGGACCAGACAGCATTCCATCAGAGTTTTGGTCGAAGATGGAGGGGATCGGCAGCGTTTGGCTATCGAAACTTTTAAATAAATTAAAATGTGGATAACCCATGCCGAATCAATAGAGAAGTAGCTTCTTGGTTCCATTATACAAAGGAAAAGGCGACACTCGAGAATGCAACAACTACCGTTCAATCAAGCTTGTGTCACACACAATGAAAATCATCGAAAGAGTCTTAAACGAACGTCTTCGGCAAATAATAAAGCTCGATAATAGCCAGTGTGGATTTGTTGAAGGAAGATCGACGGTGGACGCTATCCAAAGCCTACGAATAATAATTGAAAAGCACCGAGATTCGTCAAAGGATTTTCACATGGTATGGTATGCCTAGGGATCTCATATGGGCCGCGCTGAGGTCTCAAAACGTACCGGAAACATATGTTAGAATAATACAAGACATGTACGGAAACGTGAAAACTGCGGTTAAAAGCTCTGCTGGACTAACGAGAGAATTTCCAGTTAATGTCGGAGTGCATCAAGGAAGCGTACTTAGCCCTTTCCTCTTTAACGTAGTATTCGACTATCTTTTAAAAGACTGCATGCGCAAACCAAATGTAACGCCAATTCTCTTCGCTGACGACGCAGTTATACTTAGCGATAACGTCGAAGATTTACAGAACGCCTTAGATTCATGGAGAAATGCGCTAGAGAGAAACGGGTTTAAAATAAGTCGTTCAAAGACGGAGCATTTGACGTGCCCATTTGCACATCCGTTGCGACCTGTTCCGGATATAATGTTAGACGGAATAGTTCTTCCGAAAAGCACTATCTTTAGGTACTTAGGATCAATCGTTAACATGGAAGCGAAATGTGACGACGACGTAAACCACAGAGTGAGTGTGGGATGGATGAAATGGCGGGAAAATTCGGGAATCTTTTGCGACCGAAAATTTCCACTTAAATTAAAGGTTCACAGTGCTGGACAATGTACGAAGCGTTTAAAAACAAAATGACGGCAGCGGAAATGAAAATGTTAAGGATGTCTAGTGGAGTCACTAAACGCGATTGCATTAGATCTACGCGTATAAGAGGAAGTCTACATATAAAGAACTCGGTAACCGAACAGCTTGAGGCGAATAGAATAAGTTGGTATTGCCACGTTCAAAGAAGATCTGCGGAAAATCCAGTTAAAAAGGCACTATCAACTACGGTCACTCCAACTGTAAGAAAACGAGGTCGGAAAAAGAATTCCTGGATTTCTCAGATGGCAAATGCGCAACAACGTCTGGGGTTAACCACTGAAGCGATCCAGGACCGAGCATTATGTAGACGCGTTCTGTGGTCTGCGTCATTAGCCAACCCCATAAGCGGAGCAGTAGCGATGCAGTAAAAATGGGAAACTCGTTACGCATAAGTTCGTATAACGAGGAAAGGGTTAATAAAAGGATAAGAAGAAGAAGAAGAAGCCCTGTTATGAACACCTGCCCTGCAAATGCTGCCGTACCGAAAATGCATGCAAAAGCATTTTGATGCAGATGACGCTTTCGAAAACGGCCATTGACTTTATCGAAAGCAGATTTTATTATTACTAGATTAAATTTTTGAAAGGTATTTGGTCTCGTTAGCGTTGGCCTTTGGAGAAGAAGAAAAATAACCTATATGAGCTGTACAGCGACATCTATCTAGTCAGAAAATTACTCATCAATCGCCTGAGGTGGATTGGACATGTATAGCAATTGAATTCAGGAGAAGCCCTGCTTCACCCAGGACCTAAATGAGTAACAGATTATGATCCATCATTTCGTTCACAAATTGAGCTGTTTGTTAAGCACCAGATTCTCTTATTAGTTGGCACAGTTAAGCAGCTCTTTTTTTTTTAAATAGTACCAAACAGCGCATTAGTCAACAAATTCCTGGAAGCCTGATGTGGATACGGCTATGTGAAGATTCTTCCCTTTTCGAAAATAAATAAAAACAACCGTCATTTAACTGATTTTGATTTTTTTTTTTGTTTTATTTCTATAATTATTTTTGTTTTTGCATCTACTACTTTTTTTCACATTGTTTATTTATAATATTCTTATTTTCTTCTTTACTTTGTTGTCTCTTCATTTAATTTTTTTATTTTATCAATCCATTGTCATTAATTATATGTATATAATTATAAATTAAATGAAAAAAAAAAATATACAAACAAAAGAAAAAAAAAGTACTTTTTTTCATATCTGTTCTTTTTTTAAAAAAAAAGAACTAAATTCCTCTCTTTACTAAAAAATAATTCTGTACAAATTTTCTTAAAGAAAAACATAAAAATAAAAATTAAGAAAATCAAAAGAAAAATAAATTTATACATTACGTAATAATATATGCATAACGGGTTAAGCAACTGGAAAAAATCAGTTGAAAGAAAATACAAAGTTTGTCTCAAAAACAAGTCTCAAAACGAAGGAAATTAAATAAAAAAAAAAAAAAAAGAGAAAAAGTAAGACGAAACAAAAATACATAACTAATGAATTAGGGGAAGGAAATTGGGTGTTTGTCACTTGTTGTTGGTAATATTAATTATATATAATATTTTTAATATGTACCTGATAATATATACGTACACATATGTACGTATATATGCATATATAGATTTTTATTTTTCTTTTCTGTTCTTTATATATAATATAAACGTTGTTTTTTTTTTCTTTTTGTGGTTTTAATGAAATATTTGTTTTTGTTTGTTTGTTTATTTATTTAAATATATATAATCGTTTGTTTTATTTCTTCTACTATAAGAACTATTAACGACAAAAGTTTGTATGTTGTTTTTTGTTAAATATGTTTTGCAAAAAGAAGAAGACGAACAATTTTATATTTTATACACCCGGTATGTGTTTCACAGTGTGTGGATTTTGTTAAGTTGTTGCTTTATACAGGGGGGGAGGGGGGGTTCTATTAAAATTCTAAAATTTAAATTTTATTTGTTTTCTTTATTTTTTCATGATTTAAGAAGAGTGAATTTGTGTTAAATATATATGGTTCTCGCATTTCTAAAAGACAAAAGAAGAATAAACATAAAAAATGAATTTTTAAAAACAATTTGATTGTTTCCTTCCTTGTGGGATATTTTGTTTTATTGATCCTAATTCTGTTTTTAATTTCAATTTTAAAGATTGTAATTTTTTATGTTAAATATATATTTTTGTTTAATCTTCATAATATTTAAGAAATTTAATTTATGTCTTTGTTTGTTTGTTTTGTCCTTTTTTGAGTTGTTTTTTTTTTTTTGTTTTCATTAATTTACTTTTTATTTTTTGTATTTTGTTGCAATAACAAGTATTTATAAGAAAAGATGAACCTAAACAATGTTTTTTTTTTTTTATTTTGTTTTTAAATATATATTTATGTACGTTTACGTTTATGTATTTTATTTTTGTTGAAAGCTAAAGGCGTTTTGATTTTTTTTTTTGTTTTTGTTTTTTTTTTATTGTTTAACTTAAGTCTATTATTTTATGTATTGTTGTAATGTTGGTTTGTTTCTTAAATAAAAATAAAAAATAAAATATTATAAAAGCCGTCACTTTGTGACATATATCTCAAACGAAGTTCCATTTACGTCTATGTACTTTTATTTTTCTGTCTATATACTTATAATTGCAGATAGTTTAAAAACGTGAGTGTTAATAATTTGTATTCTTAAGCAAGTTTATTATATTTGTTTTTACATATATAATTTTTGTTTAAATAAATTTACAAATGGTTACACTACAAATGTGTTTTGTTTACTTTTTTCTTTCATCGCTTTCTTCTTATTTTTATTATTTTTAAACTCTCACTATTTGTTTTATTTTTATTTTTTAAGTAAAATTAAGAGCTAAAAGATTTAATCTTTTTTTTTTAACTATTTAAATATTTACAACTTAGCATTAAGAGAAAATATTAAACAAAAATAATAAAAAATAACTTGCAAAAATTAGTTTATTTGCTTATTTATCTTTTCGTTTCTGGTGGGTTATTACTTTAGAAATTAATGTATGTATAAGAAAAAGAAAAGAAATTACTTTGCATCTTGATGTGACTTTAATTTTCATTTTCTTCTTCTCTTGCGTTTATTATGGAAATTATTATGTTTTAAACTTTTCTTTTATATTTTTAATTTTAGCCTCAAAGGTGTTTTTATTCTCTTTATTTTTAACACATTTCTTTTTCTTCCATTAACGCGTTTTAAACAAACAATGTGGTTAACTTAAATTTAAGAAAATCTTAAGATTCAGTATTTTTTTTAAAGCTTTGGTTTCATTGTAAAAAAAAAAAATTATACATCTACGACTAAATATAAGAAAATGAATTAACAAGATGCAATGAGAGGAAGTCATAAAAAATAAGACAATAAAAAAAAATACCCGGTTTTGTTCAAGAAGCGATTTTAAAATTTGTTTTAAACAGAACAATATACATTGGCACATGTTTTTTTTTGTTTTTTTTCCCATTTTAAGTTTTATCAAATTTGTCAAATTTTACAACAATTAAGTCTTATTTATGTATTACCCGACTTTGGGTAAAAAAAAAAGAAAAAAATTAATTGTACTGACTTTGAATATTTATTTGCTTATTAAGTTTACATATATTTGATTTAATTTTTTGTAAGTTGTTTACTATATCTTTTTTCTTGTTTAATTAACTATAATTCGTAATTTGTTTTTGTTTAATATTTTTTTCAATTTTTAAATATGAAAGCCAAAATCCCTGAGGTGGTCAAAAAATTTTGAAAAATTTGGGAATTACTTGTATGTTTTAGTTTTTATCAATTAATTCGCTTTGTATTTTTGTTTTTCTTTAGTTAAACTTTAGCTTGGTCAATTGTTTTATGTTTGTTTTTGATTTGTATGTATTTGTTTTTTTTTTGTTTCACGTTTTTGTAAGTAAGATAGTTAAAGAGTTGTGTTAAAAAACTTGTACGTGGGAAACCGATTGTGTTTGGATTGAAAATTTAAAATAAATCGAGAGTTTAGCAGCTAAAATATACTTTGCAGAACAGAGCTGGGAAATTCATTTTGAATGTTTTTTTGTATTCCTTTTGTATCACAGAAGAAAGGTGTTTTACAAAATTTTGAAAATTGAAATGCCTGTACGGTTTTATTAAATGATTTAAGCTGAAAAACAAAACACTGTACCCCTGTTGTGTGAGAGACTGGTCGACAAACTCAATGGAAATTTGAATTTAATATGTAAGTACAAGCGAAGATCTTTCAAGAATTATGTTTGTTTGAATCGAAGTTTTATCAATGTTTGAATGGGGACAATGAGCGATTGGCTTCGGAGATTATCGACAATTTTTCGATCTTCGATCATGTCTTAAATATGCACCAGCTTATGATTGGAAGTCTTAATAAGCCTTAGTAAAAACTGTCAACTAAAGTTCGAGCATCATTTTCCCTTCCCAAAAAGATTGGACCTATGGAAGGTGTACAAGTATCTTCTTTTGATATTTTTCAAGACGTTATAAGAATGAATTCTCTAAGGCTGTCATCCCTGCAGCTTTTTTGAAAGACCAAGAAATGATATATTGTAGAATTTATCCTAGCAACACTACTATTGAATATAAACGTATATTCATTGAGGGAGTAATCACTTCCACATTTTTAAGTATTTTTTTTCAATCCGATAGACTGAATGACTTGCCATATTAGACAGTTTCACCAGGAGAACGTTCAGAAGCCCATGTACTGGTTAAGAAACTGAACAAGTAGCAACATGACCTCTAACGAACAATCACTATGGTCCTAATTAAAAACCATTTAAAAGGAACGCCCTCTGTGGGAAACTTAAAGCCAATAGCCTGTAGCCTCTAGCTGACATTAAGGTGTCTGGGAATCCCATTTCTTCTAACATTTTGTCAGATCTTAAACTGATTGTGAACAGTTGTAAACAGCTCTATTTAACCGCCAAGCCCGTTCAGAAATGTAGGAATTTTCAAACTCTTCTTTAGGTGAAATGACTCCAACATTTGCTGCCAATGAAGCTTTCTTCGACTAACTTTTTACTTTAAATGGCGGTGTATTCCAAAGTCCAAGAATAAGCATCTTAATACAGCTATTGATTCGACTGGATTTTTTTTTTCTAAAATAAAAAGCTAGCATAACTACCGTTATGTAAAGTTAGATACCATGTATCTCAATTTTCGTTAGTTGGCTTTTTATTCTCGTTTTTACGCAATTTGAAAAACTAAAAAACAATTTGAGGAAGCGAGGCGAGATAAAAATATTTTTAAAAAATTGAACTTTGAGGCGTAGGAGGTTTTAAATCTCAAAAAAGTTGCGCAGTCGTGTTTCGTTTAAATTATTCGGTTGTTTGCAGTTTGTGGAGATTTTATGTGTAACAAGGTTTAGTACTCGTACAAAGTTATTCTTCTACAGTCAGCATTTTCAAAAAATCGATTTTTTTTTTCATTTGTACAAAATGATATATAGAAAATTTTATGTCAATCCGGCGATTATTCTCGAGGTTACACGCACATTTCTAAAGGCGTGTCAGAGCGTTTAAATGGAAACGGGAACGGCAGCTGCTACCTAGCGCATGAGAGTAATGGACAGGGAAGAATTGTCCGTAGACAACTAACACCAACTCGAGTTATGAGAAGCTACCGAAGGGTTTATTAAATAGCGCTGAAATAGACGAATTAATGTAAGATGAAAAATATTTTTTTTTACTATATGTTATTGTCTTGACATTATTATAGCACAGCTAGAAATAGGAACAAGACACATCTACTGCCTGGATCAGAATCAACAAATCAATTATATAGTGAGGTCATTCTTTGATGCCAAATAACCCTGCACTGATTAAAGTTGTAAGGCCCTACTAGAGCAGAAATACTGTTATTGCTCAAGTTGATTTGATATATCGAACAGATGAACACTTAGGCCCGTATTGCGGTTGTTTATGTAAAAACAACAATAATTTGAATTTAGGGCGAAGCAAGTGACCAATACAACACATTCAGGTTTCAAAATATTTGGAATAGAATAGTTTCTTACAGTTGACTTCTGCTTAGTTTCTATTTAGACAAAAGGAAGATAAATTGAAGTAATGTATGTGTGTATGTGATTTTTCGAACGAAATACTTACACCCTTTTCTCCAGTTCTAAAGGGTTTGAGGCATCTCTTAACCCTTTATTTTTATCTGGCCATTAAATCATCTGACTAACTTAAGCAATTCGATGGAGCTCATTTTATTAAGTTTTTTTTTGAAAAATATTGCGGCAATGAATAAATAAGCAAACAACTGTCAAACAAATTGTATTCACAATAGTCACTTTTATGATTTTTATTCACAATAATAGAATCCTTTGTCGATTGAGTTATACAATACCAAATATGAAATCAGTCGAATCGACGATCGACAATCGACTTAATCGACTTAATCGACTTAATCGACGATCGACAACCACAATAAGGGCCTTAGTCACCAATTTCAAAAGTGATGAGAATTAAGTTTGATTGGATAAAGATAAAAAATAAAAACATAAAAGTAAAGGACGTAGGAGGTAGTAGACAATTTACTTAAAACCCTGTGGATTGAAGAATTAGACCCGTATCAAACTTAAGTGGAAATAAAAGTATAGTAAATTACCTATATACTCGTATGTCGAGTAATTTAAACAAAACAGTTAAGCAGACGCAGTTGATAGAAGTGTTCTTTACAGTAGTTCTTTAAAACAATTCATCTTGCGAAACCGAAAGCAGATGGTTGACAGGGTGAGTTTCTCAATGAAGACTTGCGCAAAACTATTTTAAGAATTAATACAAAACCAATAAATGGGGGGGCAAGGATATCCTAAAAATTGTGTACAACTTGTGATTATTAAAATTGATGATGCTAATGCCTTAGGCATTGATTGATTTAACAAAAAATAAATCTAATTAAGTAAGAATCTCTAAAAAAAAATAAATAGTCAATGAGGGTCTTAGAATAGCATTTAAAATTTAGCTGTTTTGGTTTTTATGAGTGTAACAATAACTAGTCTTTTCTTTTCTAAACAAAAAATAATATTTGATTTTTTAACTCTCATTATTGATTGGTTTACATTTCTATTTGAATTATTATTCGTTTTATTGTATTTATAGATATTTAAGCAAATAAAAAATATATTTTATATACAATCGACCAAACTTTATATACAATTGATTTGTAAATAAATATTAATTGTTTATTTTACATGTCATTTAAAGGCCTATTAAAACTCATAACGAAGAGTTTTGTTTTTTTATTTTTTTATTTTTCTCAAAAATATTTACAAATGTGCATATATTGGCTAACAATTCATATTGGAAGGAGTTTAAATTTTTTAAAGTTCTCAACATAGAGGTGTTATAGCTGCAACAAATCTCAGAGGCGATTTTTCTTAAATCTGTGATAAAGATGATCCAGGATTCAGGGAATTTGAGTTCGAATACCAAAATAAAAGAAAAAGTTGAAGTTAATGTCAAATTTCTTTTCAAATCATATATGAAGATGTTTTCGGAAACCATGAATCTGATAAGCAAACTACCAGCGGTTTTGTGTTACTCAACAACAACAGATTGAAGGGAACCTCCAACCACAGACTAAAATACAACCAGTTCACCAGTTAAATTTGTGGGTTACATTAATGATAGATAATAAGCTGTCTATCCTAACTGAGAATTGATCAGTAGATAATGGTGGACCATAGTCGGGTTTAGGACGTACCTTGTCAGTGTGACTAATCAGCGCCAGCCCCAAGAAAAGGAATAACTCTAAAACTGTATTTTGGAACATAAGTACCTACTAAATAATCCAAGATTCGTCTAATTAAGATCTGATTTTGCTTACAAAATGTTTTCTGGTACTTTCCCTTTCTAAATTTGATGGTGTCATTAAAAAATGAACGAAAGACTAGATCAAAATATGGTTCTCTACTCTCAATTCAGAACCCTATGTTGCGTATAAATCATTATGAGACATCAAATATAACTAAGGAGGTTAAACAATTATATATAAACTTGATCACTTTAGTCTTGCTCAATATAGAAAAAGCCTGAACTAAAATCTGTGTCAATCGAGTTCACTTGCATTTAAAGTGTGCACTTAAGTGAAAAATAAAAACACTATGGATTTCAACTTTTGATGTGAACGAATAGGAGGTTCAGAATTTATCTTCAAAGAAGGACTCATAGGTAGAGGTACATGGGCACTATGTGTCTGGTCAGCCCCTGCTCTGTTAGACCACCGGTCGGGTTCATTGTTGTCCATTTTGGAATTTACGAGGACGTTCTCTAACTTTTCAAAAGTTAAATAAAAACTGATTAACGTGCTACCAAGAAATAAGCCTCTGTCATAATTATATTGAGCTGAATTTCCAATCGCAGGGTTCAAGGACATTGAATAATTTGCCCAAATTTGTTCCATTTTTTTGTTATGAGCAATCGATAACGAGCAGCGATTGGTCACTTGATGCTTAAAGTCGACACCAAGATTAACAGTAGGCAAAATAAAACCCAACGATTGAACGATAAACTAGTTGCCATTCCACATTAGATACAAAAGTTTGTATGCAATTCTGGATAGTACGTTCCCAAGTTCCATCAAGAAGTAAATTAACATTCATTTTAAAATTTCTAAATTTTAATACATCTCCCAGGCTGCTGTCACTAACAACTAAGAAGAGATGGATTCGCAGGAAGTCCAAAAGTTTATTTATGCAATATTCACGAAAATAAAGTCAAACTATTGCTCCTCAGGACCACATAGAAAGGACGGTAATGTGCCTTTAATACAAACTAATACATTCAATTTGAACTAATGACGGCAAATTGACCAAAAATAGCTGTCCACTGTCTGTTGGAATACAAGTCTGTTAGATCCGATTTCATTGAAATGGGCAGGAGGAGCTTGTAACCTATGACCTCATTCAATACTACATTTATTACTAGATTCATTTTTCAACAGATCAAATGATTGATATTAAATTAATTTAAATTATCAAAACCGTCATTGAAATTTGAATTGTTAGCCATATGTCATTAATATTTAAATTTTTCATTTTATAAAATTTACTTTGACTCACTAGCAAAGACGTACATACAAATACATACATATATACACGTACTACGTACATAATTATGTTTGTTTTTTGTTTAAACATTTGATGCCGAAATATTGAGAAAAAATAACAAATTAATATCATAGTATTTTTTTTTGGAAAAATAAAAATGACGCTATACAAATTAGTGCGCATTTTTAAAGACTTTTGCTTTTCTCATTTAACACAAACGATATTAGATAGTCGTTAATTGTTTTCAACGAATACATTATGTACAGAGCTTAAATATTTATGTACTTTGAATAGCTTATTTTTTTGTTGTAATACTAAACTTTTTTTTGTTTTGTTTAAGAAAACTAAAATAATTTAAAATGTCCTAAAATGTAAATCTCACAGTGTTGACAATCTTGATTTGTTTTTTTGTTTTTTGTTTTTATTTTTGTTTTAACTGTTGAGTTTGTTTTAGTTTGTTAAATCTAGGCAAAGAGTTATATTATACAAATAGGATAAGGAGGGCGATGTGATGAATTTTGAGAAAATGAGAAAATCCAAAGGAAATGAAGGAATCCAGTAGGAATTCAGTAGCTATTGTGATTTATCAATTGGCTTAGGCTAGTGTGCTTCATGTAGACTTTTAAATTTAACGGCTATTTCTCTGTTTTAACAGCCGTCCCAGTAGATGGTGGTGTTACTGAGGGACCAGATGATGATGATGATGATGACGACGATGATGAGGAGGAGGATAAAGTTGGTGATGGTGCAGGAACCTTTGCGTCTTTTTGTGATTCCTCCATGGTGACATCCTCGACAGAATCTAAGGGCGATGTGGACGTAGGCGCTGTTGATGGAGCTGCAGTAGGGGTGGCAGATAGTGGTGAACTGGATTTGGGGATTGCTTCAGCATTCGTTGTGTTATTCAATGGATTTGGCATTTGTTTGGATTCGCTTTTGATGTCATTAGCGGTGGCGGCTGTTAATTGAGACGTTGTCGTTTCATCAGTTGTTGGAGTATTGCCAACATTTAAAACGACCACTGTCTCTTCGGGGCTGCGACGTGACGATTTCTTGAGCGGCACCTTAATCTTTTCATTCTCATTTTTGGTTGGCTGCGATAGTGACTGCGACTCTTGTTGATATGTTGACGCTCCCGTTGTAGCTGTTGTAGATGGTGAAATTTCATTTTGAGTTGAGCAGCTGTCAATTTTTGCAATGACACTACTATTGCTGCTAGAACTGCTACTGTTGCTACTCGTGCTACTGGTACTGCAACTGCTATTAACTTTTTGATGTGCAATTGCTGGCGACATTAACGCCATCTGTCGTCGATAATGCTGCAGTTCCTGCTGCAGATCACAGATTTGTTCGTCGCGTTTTCGCACCTCATCGATCAGCTGCAGATTGTCAAAACGAATCTGATTGTTGTCATGAATGAGCTTCTGCAGAAGTTGTAGAATCTTCTCTTTATCCTTTTGTCGGGTGTCTTTTAGAGCTTCAGCCGCTAACTCCCATGGTGCGAGCAAATTACTCTGACTATCGGGTTCACCATTCAAACTATCATCATCCGTATCTGTCGACAATTCGAATTCAGAATTACCAACGATACCCGCTGCGACACCATTAAGGTGCGGATGATGATGCTTTACTAAAACTCCAGTTGCGGCAGCAGCTGCAGCCGCAGCCGCAGCAGCAGCGACTCCAACTCCGGTGACCAAATTGACAGCGGCAGCCGCTGCTGCTCCCGTCGCTTGCGCCGACAACGAATTGGAAGACAATGATGCGGAAGATTGTGATGGCAATTGGTGGATTTGATTTGGTAGTTGCCTCTTATTATTATATTGCTCATGATTGGCAGCAGATGGCGGTTGAGGTGGTGGTGTTGGTGAACGTACGATATTCGAATGGTTAATTAGATTCTTACTTATGCGGATACGACTTGGTAAACATAAAACATTATTGTTGTCGGCAGTTGTAAGTAGTTTAGCATGTTGATTGATTGTTGCGATTATCGATTGCGATTGATGCGGATGATGTTGCGGACTTTGTTGGTGAATTCGATGTTGTTGATGTTGTGCATGCGCATGAGCATGCTGATGGAGAGTTTGTTGCAGTTGTAAATGCTGCAAATGTTGTTGCATGCTGCTCGGTGATGTATTACTTAGCGGTACGCTACTACTATTTGGGATGGGTGATGTCGATGAAGTTATCTCATTTGAACCAGAGAATTCTTCAGGACTAATAGCTTGTGGCGGGGTATGATGCAAATGACGTGAATGATGTTGTGAAGATGGTGGTGGTGGTGGAGGTGAATGCATTGAATGACGTCGATTATTATTATTATGGTGGCTGTTATTGCTTTTGTTGCTTAAAGGTGATGGTGACGTCATACGCATTTCTTCTGGCGATTGTGCTAAATCATCGGGTGAGGTTGGCCTTTCCTGTTTTATGTGTAGCTCAGCTTCACATAAATTTGTTATGGCGGCATGTTGCGTTTGTTGCCGATCTAATTCACGCTCACGCTCACGTTCTCTTTCACGTTCACGTTCTTTTTCACGTTCCTTCGAGAGAATACTTTTCCGAGGCGCCAGCGCCACATTCGGTTGATAAGTACGCTCAAATCGTTCACTTTCTGTATTACGAACTACACGTTCGGGATTCTGTAACACCGGCGGTTCTTGACTCAAGTATGGCAAGGTTGCTACCGTATTGTATGGCAATGGAAGAAATGTTTTCGGCGCCCATGGCCGAAAAGCCGACATTTGGCCACGTTGCTGTTGCTGTTGCTGATGCGCACAATGATAAATCAGAGCCTGCTGATACCGCTGATAATCCAGTTGATATGCTGACGTTTCATCGAGGCTCTTGACTTTTTTCGATGGAATGTCTATTGGTTCACGTTTGCATGTCGATGCTGGTATAAGCCCCTCATCAGCCTAAAATTAGAAAAGTAATGGAAGAAGCTTTAGAATTATAATAGTCAAATTAAATATAAAAATAATTATTTGTATCAGAGTGAGAAAAGATACACTTTGCAAGATTCTAAATCAAGGTCAAGCTTGAGAAATCTTCCTTCTCCACAATCTAGACTGTTTGATCCAAAATTCCAAACAATTAAACAAAACGACGTGACCAATTCAATCGAAAAAAGAAAGAGATAAACCGAAAAATGATTGTTACAAAAGTGCGTGTCTTTCAAAAAGAATTTGTGAATGCATTAGGGGTTAAACATGGTACCAGATCATCTCTTCATTATCGGAAGTGCTAAAGATTTAATGAAATGGTGGAAGCAATGCGAATAATGTGTTTGATGGAATGAGAAAAAACTATTTGAATAGTTTGTATTAGAAAACATGTCTTAAAGAGCAATAATAGACAAAAATTATTAGAAAATGCACGAATCATGGCGCGGAAGTTGGATTGCATCCGCAAGCATTTACCTAAATCTAAAAAAAAGACATTGAATTTGTTTTAAACAAAGTCATTTATGGTATGAGGAAGCGAATGTCAATAAAACAGGAACGGAAATAGAGTATAGTAAATATCGAAATATATTTGCAACTATCGATACTACAGCCTTTCTTGCTCTGGGTGGCGCTATAGTCCGAGGTGGACCTGGGCCTCAGACAACAAGCATCTCCAGCTAACTCGATCTTTTGCTAGCTGACTCCAGTTGGCTGAGGTCCCATTCCACTTGCGTGCGCCACCTGAGTCTCGGTCTTCCTCTACTGCGCTGTCCCTCAGAGGGCGGATTCGAAGACTTTTCGGACCGGAGCGTTTGTGTCCATCCATCTTTACTCTTCTGGCTAGGTCGATGTCGCTGTACAGTTCGTCGTTGTTTCTCCTCCTCCACTCACCGTCAATACAGACGGGACCAAATCACTCGAAGAATTTTTTTTTTCAAAGTAACCAAGAGCCCTGTCATCAGTTTTTGATAATGTCCATGCCTCTGCGCCATAGAGCAGGACTGGGATTATTAAGGTCTTATATAGGGTAACTTTTGTTGTTCGAGAGAGGGCTTTACTAGTCAATTGCCTTCTTAGCCCAAAGAAGCAGCGATTGGCAAGAGTTTTCTTCGTTTGATCTTAGCGCTGGTGTCGTTGATGTTCAGTGTGCTATTTGCTTGACAGCATATACTTGGTCTTGCCTTCATTGACCGCTAAACCCATTTTCGACGCTTCCGTCACTACATTCAGAGGATCATTTTTTAAAGGCTAAAACGTCCATTGACTCTAGGCTCTTGAAAAAATAAAGCTTGTTTTGTCATTGTGTCAGGCCTACTTAATTTATTATCAAGTTTAAGTGTGTCTTTCCAGCTTAACTGAAGAAAGCGTTTGACATCGTCCGAGAGTTGTTTATCGCGTTTTTCTTTGAAAAGGTGAATGTTGCTTTCGTACTTAAATCAGACCTTATTACATTTACCTATCTTGAATGAATAGATAAATAGTAAATTATATCTATCGGTGAAGCAACCTACTTATTACAGCATAAAGTCAACTGCAACTGTCCTGCACAACGTCTTACAAATGTCGTCGTGATGCTGAGCGTGGCTTAAGGCAACAACTACCGACTGCAGATTTGATTTATCCGCGTGGTGTACCGCACTTAAGAAAAGGGCTAAGTCAGCTGCTTACATATGTATATAGGAACATGCATACATCCCAAACGTACGTAGGACTTTCTCAGAGCCAAATTGTCCAGCATTTTACTCGCAAAGGTCGGAAAAAATTTGACTACCAGACTGGTTTCAGGACTAAGAAGCATTCGCCATGAGCGAATTAAGGAAATGCTCATCTAAAGCATGCTTAGAATTCAACGTAATATTCCAACGTCGAGGGAACTACTTAACTGATCTATCATTAAGTTTTAGTTACAAAAACACTCTCCCGAAAGAGGATGTTGCGACATAGTCACTGTTAATTCATACTAGCCCAGCATTTCTAAAAACCTTGAAATTTATGTGTACATCGTTCGCTTGAACACGGTTTTTTTTACTTTAATTTCTAACGAGATATAATTAAAATGAACGCCAACTGGTCCATTTTGGAACGCTGTTAGACTTTTAAAACGACTAATAATAGACGTTATATTTTCAAGCTTAACAGTGTTTTTCCAGGTTTCTGCTTTCTAGTCAGCCACGACCTCAGACTAAGCCCAAAAAGTAACGTCATTCTCGAATTGATAAGAACGAAGAGCGGACTCTAATTCACTTCCTCCTCGCTTGTTCAGCTTCCGACAATATTAGGAACTGTTTTCGTCTCGACAAGTTTTAACTTAATAAGTTTGCTATTGAATAAAGTGACTCGGTTTCCATTTTCGGCGTACTTGATGCTACTAAGTGGATGAAGTTGGAAAGTTTTATTATCAATATTTTTTTCCTAGAAAGGCGACATGTGAAAAAGGGGGTCATTCTGACAGTAAAATGGGTTTGCGTAAGGCTCTATCTTTTCGCTTATATTGGCCAATTGATGTCAAAGCAGTTTTTCTCAGGGAAAGGTATGTATGTGCTCTATCATAGCTCTATCATATATGTGTACCTAAAAAAGAACATTGGAAAATGTCCTCAGAACAGAACACCAACTCAAAAACGAACGATTGCAGCTACAATAGATCTCTGACGACATGTCTTGTTAGAAACAGGTCAGTAACTATGCTCACTGGGTTCGCGTAGGTGATTAAAATACTACTTCTGTCATAAAAAGAATCTTCTGTTCCACATGTTATAAATAAAACAACCCGGCTTTCAAGACAACTTGTAGTCGAAGACATCTTCCTTAACTTCTCAAATCTTAACCAATCGAATTATTTAAGCATCTAATTGGACAGCCTACTTGGACTCATTCAAATCATTTGCTCATCCACATCAAAAAGAAATGTCTATCCACGATGGGGCTGTTCAAAAATCGACAACACCTCCTTCCTTTGTACTTTCCGACAATAAAAATACAGTAGCCGACCAACCGACTGTCTGACCGGTCACAGTGGCGACCATTTAATCACTTCACCCTCCCCATCGATGACGAAATAACTTTTCACCCAAGCGACTACAAACAACCAACATCACGACTACAACTAGGAACAACATTTTTTTAATTCAACTGTATCAACACTATGCTGCTGCACATACACATTCGAATATTCGTATATATATATGTACATATAAATACAATTTATAATCAAATGTGACACCCAAATGTCAGTCGGCAGTCTATTTGAATTGAAAATAATAAATTACAACAGCGGCGCCACCTCATTGTCAAATAATAAATTTAAAGACGGCGAATCCAGAAATTTTATGCATAAATCCTTTTTGATGCGCGCGAACTCGTTGGCGGCTGCCATTGCTGTGTATTGCTTGCCCTGTCGCCGTCGTTTCCATCGTCATCGCTCGGTGGCTGCGGCGGGCTTTATGTCAGTGCGAGCGGTTTTCGTATTCTACTGCGTGCCACTGTTAGTTTTACTTTTCCATCGTGACTAATGTTCCGTCAAGTGTCAAATACATAATGTCACCGAGGGGTGCTGCTGTTTAATACGAGTATACTCGTACGACTACGACTATGTATTGAAAGGCGCTCTTTTCCTTGTTTAAATGTCAAAAAGAAATTGATTCTTCTGTATTTTTTTTTGTGTTTTTTTCAATCGCCCAATCGTCTATATACGAGTTTCCCTCCCTCATGGGCTCATGGTATCCTCAATTACCCTTTCTTGAAGTAGACAAAGAACATGACAGTTTCTAGTACTTACTTTTTTTCGTTTTTTTGTAAGTCAAAGTGACATTGGTTAGATGGCGGACGTTGACTCCTGAAATGTGACACTTGATTGGATGATTTTTTTTGTTATTTTCTTTTTCTGGTTTTCCTTTTTGTAATGCGCTTCCCTTCAATTGAGATATGAATCTCTATTTGAGATTTTTCACATGTCCTTTTAGAGCTAAATTGGGTATAGCACGACTATCAGAGGAAGGTGAATAAAAAGACAAGTGAAGGAACTTAATAGCACATTACCACCTTCTCTGACGTCTCTCCTGGGGACACTTTTTAACCGAATGCAATTTGAACGACATGATTTTATCAGAGTTCGTTACCACCGAATAGGGGAGAAGATATTCATATCTTATCTATTATAGTCAGGGTATAAATTTTCACTGGATTATGTTCAATGACGGAAGATGAACTTGTGTCAACCTTTTAGGGCACCCTAGTGTCAAATTCGGAAGATACGAGTACTAGAGTAAAGTTTTTTTTTTTTAACAAAGACTTGTTTCCCTTGCCGTTTTTGTTTTTTTAAGAGAAACGTCAATTTGCATAATGAGAACGTCGGAATGAGAAAACATTTTGGCAGCCTCCATCGAGAAGTTCTACTTAGGTCAAAAAAAGCCCTTTGTGATACTACAGGATCTCATTATCTTAACACCTAAAGTTTGTGAGAAAATCTATTTCAATTCAAGCTATTTGAGCCGAGGACAGGAGTTTCCTCCTTACACTCGTTCCACTTGGCTACCAATCAAACATTGATGACCTGTAACGATTGTCAATGTGCCAAAGATATCAGTAACTGAACACCAGTCACACTAGCGGAGAATTTTGCATAAAGATCTCGGATAATTCCCATACAAGGTCCTTTAATTAGAAATTAAAGAAAAATAACCACCTGCTTCGTTATCGCTTCTTTGTTTGGGCTTCAGAGCAGCTCGAAATTTACCACAATTTTGCTCAAAAAATCATCTGTTCCGATGAGGCGCCCATATCCATCTCGGCGACTACGTAGCCAAGCAAAGCTACCGTATTTGGCGCTCGGAAAATCCACACGTAATCATAAAGAAGCTACGAGTAATACATCCGGAACTTCTGACGGTTTGGTCTGGTTTTCCCAGTGGCGGCATTATTTGCCCAATTTCTGATAGAGAGCGCCGATTTTTACGGCCAGAAATTGAGGATGTAGATTTGGGCGAGCTATGCCTCCAGCAAGATGGCCTACGTGCCACAAAAGCCAGTCAACAATCGATGTATTGCACACTCAGTTCGATAATCGTGAAGTCAGTCGTTTTGGTGTTGTTGCTTGGCCGCCACGAAGCTGTAATTTGACGCCGTTAAACTCCTTTCTTTTTGTGGAGTGCCATTAGAGATCAGAATACTTAATTGTGGAACGCATCCATATTAAATCAGGGCTGTGGTCCTATCGATAATCTGGCAGCTCTTAATGTTCGATCTTCAGAAGAGGAGAGCAATTGGAAGTAATTACCAAAGAAGGATGTTATAAAGAATCCCAACACACACATTGTTAGCAGGCCACAAGAATTGAAATATGTTTAATTCCCATCTTTTTGAATAATATGACGAGTAATACGTCTAGAAGCTAATACATAATGATAACATCAGAATTAGTGGGCATTTTGACAGTTAACTCAGACCAGACCATTCAAAAACCAGAACTCGCCTTTCCTTGGTCTTCTTCATTACGTTGCTATTCGACACATTTATAGTGTAACAAGAATGACTAAACAATTTACAGACCAAATCGATCATGATATACTTTCAGACAAGTCTACTAGCTGTCTTCCCTACCGACCTAACAAACACAGTCCAAACAGAGTCAATAATTTTCTCAATACATTACTACCTTAGCTTAGATGTCAAAACAAATTAGTTTTCACCATAACTCTGATTGCTTTTACAGTCCTCTATCTTGATATCCAAACCCCAAGTCTCCAATGGAATCTATAATTAATGACATTTACTTGCAGCTGTCCTGGTGATTCAGTTTTTTTTTTGTTTTCCTCCAAAGAAACATCAGCCACCACATATGTTACAATTCTAACAGTCATCCATTAATTTTACGCGCCAAGTCTGCAAATGTCAGGCTTCGTATGAATCTATAAATTATTCTAGATCACTGTTATTCGTCACTGAAGACCGCAACAACTCATCTGTCAAATAGTCAAGTAAACCAGTTAAAATTACACGCATTCGTAATCGTCATGACTTCCATTGGAATGTTGGAATGCCAGTAAATTTAATTTGTCAAAAACTCTTAGTCTGACACTTAAGACGTCACTTTCTAAGCACGCTAGCACTCTCCAATTTTATGGTCACCATCCCTCCAAAATAGTTAACAACCAACAAAACTAATAAATTTCCAACTGAACACGATCCATCAAAGTGCTTGAACCAGAACAAGAACTTGAACTCAAACTCGAATTCGAATTTCAAACGTCAAACCATAAACGTCAGTCTTAGAGTGAGGTTAGGCTATAAAATTTTATCTTTGTCTGATGTTCTTTTGTTTTTTTTATTTTTTATTTTTCTCAATTGAAGTGGTTTAATCTACAGGTCGAGGTGATTTGATATCGTAAGCGAAGTGCAAAACCTGATGTTTACGACGGGTATATGGTAGTGTACTTGGTCTTAGTGTTAAGTGTTGACTAAAAGCTGCTAGCTGTCAGTTTGCCACTGTATTACATTGAAGAACGCACTGTGCAATCACGGTCGCAACAACTGCATGGTTGGGAGAGACGCGCGTTCCAGAAACAAAACTGAAGTGTAATTTAGCGCGCCAATCTTTAAGTCTTCAAATTAATGGCTTTGCTTGGATGAACGCGCGTAATTCTCTCTGTTGCGCTGTGTTGTTGGTTGGAGCAGTGTTAATATGCTGCCGCATTATGATGATGCTGATGCTGATACATCACCCGTGATGAGTGCGAGTAATTTAATCTTATTGTCTTATTTTTTTTTTTTTTTTTTTATAAAATTAAATCACGTTCTTACTTGAAGTGGATTGGTAAGAGGCTGTGCGAATTTTTGACATTTCTAGGTCATCACAGTGGTATGCTACCGAAGTCATCTAGACTGTAAGATGAGATGACGCTTAAAACGTTGAAACTTGCTACTGTTTGTTAAGACACTTGTCAAAAGTGGAGGCGCAGGTATCAGATTTTAAACATGATGTTTCTCTCATTTATGGCAACTGAACACTAGATGATGTTAATCCGTGTGGATAGATATTAAACCAGCGAGAGATTTATGCAACTATATAACTACTTGTACTCTTATTCGTATTCATAATTATAGTCAACTGTCGGGTATTAGTTGTCAGTTTTGATGGATGCCTTTATGCCACAAAAGGTGTGCTACTACTTTTTAATGCATCGTGTAGTCACTTCTGTCAGCAACTAATGAGTATTATTAGTTTTCAGAGGAGTAATAGTTACTTGAGTGGTGGCGTTTTTGTAACTGTCAAATTGACAGTTAATCTGACGTTTACTTGTGTGATGAGAGCTGACAAAATTAGTGTGAAAACTTGTCGTCGTTGAAGTTATTACGGACTTTATCCGATCGGGTTCATGAATCTTAAGTGATTTTGCCATAATAAACGATCATGCAATAAATAATCAAAGTCATAAAATGAGGACTCATAAAAATCGTTAAAAGACCTGCAACGAACACCTAAAATCCATTAAATAATACAACACATTCATTCATCTCATCCGGTTGGAATTGCGGATAAGAGAGGAATCGGTGACAAAAGAGGAACCAAAGAGAAGGAAAGAACTAACGATGAAAGAATGACTTACTAGAACACCAAAACAAGGACTGCTGTCAAGAGATGAACTAAAGATGATTAAAATCAAGTAACCTCTGTTTGATTGTTTGTTTTTTGTTTACTTATAGCCGCATGCATGTATTTCCCATAAATAACAGTTAAAAGATCTGAAATCAACGCCAAACCACTGCAAAAGTATTTGTACTGTAAAACCAGTGTTCATTGGAGTGTGACAAATCACGACAGCACCACCTCCATCATCATCGACAGTACTCGTAACTACTGTGGCGTCGGCATTGAAACCCGTGTGTACGTAAGCGTGCAATGACCTGTATTTATAGCTGGGGCAAGGTCTTTCTTTAGTTTGAAAGCGATATAAATGGAACGAGCGGAAGAATTTACTTGGCACACCCCTTTTTTACAATTAATGGTCCTTATTTATTTTTTTATGTATTCCTTAACGATTGCAGTATGCAACGGAAGTAAATTCTTAAAATACGAGTAACTGTTTACCATTTGGACGAAAAAGGATTTAACTGACCGCCATTATCATTGCTGGTTAGCTGTAAGTGGTGTGCCACAAAGTTCCATTTTCGGACCACTATTATTATTTTAAAATTTTCAAGAAAGAGCTCTTTTCTGTTCTATTGGAGAATGTACGAAAGAAGAAGGTTGAGATTTAAACAGCCCAATTCCTTTTGCTCTATCCAGATGTAGGAATATAAAGTTTAATCGGTAAACACAGTTTACAAAATCTAAAATGGATGACAATTTTTGTAGCTAGACTGTAGACTGCCATCGATGAGATTTTAAAATTTTCCAACAGTACTTAGTAAGTATCCTAAAAAGCCATGCACCTATCCAAGTTGACCTTTAAGGTTGAAGGCGGTCCTGTCTAAGATAGCGATGAGAATAATATTAAGACGAAAAGGATTAGAGCCAGTCTGGACGTTTAAGTGGATAAATCTAGCTTAAATGGATCACCAACGAAGTTAAGCATTTGGCAGTCATCCTGGATAAGAAACTCCTTTGGCCTATACATGTCCTGTCCAGGACTTCCAACCCGCTACCCTTTACCCTTTACACTTTCTGGCACTGTAAAGGAGCTTACGGCAGGGCATTGGGCTTGCCTCCAAGGGATGACTAATGAACTTACAGGGCTATAAACAAAAAAGCACTTATTTGCTATGTGCTGATATTTATTTTCTGGTGCAACCGGATTTTCCGAAAATGCGTCACTGACATTCCTATAAAGTTTAATCGGTAAACACAGTTTACAAAATCTAAAATGGATGACAATTTTTGTAGCTAGACTGTAGACTGCCATCGATGAGATTTTAAAATTTTCCAACAGTACTTAGTAAGTATCCTAAAAAGCCATGCACCTATCCAAGTTGACCTTTAAGGTTGAAGGCGGTCCTGTCTAAGATAGCGATGAGAATAATATTAAGACGAAAAGGATTAGAGCCAGTCTGGACGTTTAAGTGGATAAATCTAGCTTAAATGGATTCCAACGAAGTTAAGCATTTGGCAGTCATCCTGGATAAGAAACTCCTTTGGCCTATACATGTCCTGTCCAGGACTTCCAACCCGCTACCCTTTACCCTTTACACTTTCTGGCACTGTAAAGGAGCTTACGGCAGGGCATTGGGCTTGCCTCCAAGGGATGACTAATGAACTTACAGGGCTATAAACAAAAAAGCACTTATTTGCTATGTGCTGATATTTATTTTCTGGTGCAACCGGATTTTCCGAAAATGCGTCACTGACATTCCTATACAGTCCTAAAAACATTCTGCCGTCTACGAGTATATGGATCTGATATAGACGCACCGATTTATGATTATTTATCTCCCTCCTGTTGGTATTCATTTGTTGTTCTTATATTTCACAAGCCATCCTTCGTTTAAGAAGAAATAGTCCTTTGTACAACACAGCCTGGTTTTCAATAATTTTGCTCGCCAACTGTCTTTAACTCTAGGCCCTGCGCCTTATTATCAAGGCTTTACCCATTGTGGCCGTTGTCTAATAAAAAGCGATAACATCTTCAGACTTAAACGTCTGGTTAGAGGCTCCATCTTACCAATCGCTATAGAATATTGATCGTTTAAGTCCAAGACCGTAGCGCAGAAGGATGGAATTTTTGAAAAAAGGATAGTAAACCGGTTTCATATTTTGGGAGAAAATTGCTTCTAGTGATGAACGGCCCTGCACATGTGATCCACATTGGACAGTGGAGGAGCTGATTTCCGAGCCCAAACTTACTTGAAATGCGAAATTGGATAAAGCTAACAAAAACCAAAGGGCTGACTGGAAAGGCATATTGCTTTAGAAGCAGTCCTAATACAATATAACTATATACCGAGAGAAAAAGTTCAAGTCCCTTATTATTATCTTCCACACCCAAGAGCTGGTTTGAATCATTTTTAAATGATACACGAACGTGCAGTTTAAAGCGATTACCAATTCTATGAGATGCCATAGGGGTCCATCCAGGGTCCTTAACTTTTATGTCTTGTCATTGGAACGAAAAACCATAAAAACATCTTCATTTCTGATTTGATACTGTGTCTCATTAGAGGCAAATAAGATTCAGGAAACGTTGTACATATCTATTTTTCCACATTTAATTGAGTCTCTTCTTGTTGTAACCAGAGGGAAACAACGTAGATTGATATGTACTTGTTTACACTGGTGTTACCATCTTAAACGTTATAGACGTCGATCACACCTTTAGTCTTTATATTTTTCTTTATCCGTCATTCAATACGTGAGCTAGTCTGAAGTAGGACTTCAGTAAATCAAAGTTACCGTTCAATTCTAGAAATCATCTGCATGTGCACATACGAGTAAGAGCAAAACTTCTGCCGTTAAAACCGCTGACATACGATAATAAACTCATCTACGTGTTCGATGACACATGTCAAAAGTAATTTGCTCACGGTTTTCGATTTAACTGACACTTCGTATAGCCGTAGATCGGAAAGTTAGAAAAAAAAAAAAATAAACAAACGCAAGATCATGTTTAGTTAGAAAGGATTGGAATAAGGAAATACTCTTGTGTACTATTCGCACCTTTTAGCACCATCTGTCATCGACTTGAGATCGTCCACAGGGCATGCAAGTACACTGTGTACAGTGTACACATATCGAATAGAAGTTTCTCTCTCAAAACAATATCATCTTCGTGTGCCTTGTCTACGGATAAGTATTTGCTACGAGTGGCAACTCTCGGTAAATCTTTAATTCAATGTTTTATCTCTCGACATTTATCTATGGCCCTGAGCGTATACTAAGACGAAATCTTTTAGCAAAAGCCGCAAAAGAACACTGTGAAGCAGAAGACGACAAAAGCCTGCAAAGACTCCAAAGACTATCGAGAAGATGAAAACCATGAAGACTGATGGAAATGGAGTATCTATGTGTACATCGTTTGACTAATGACGAAACCGCACCAGGAAAAACCGCATCGCGCGATAAAACTGAAAAAGAAAAAAAAAAAAAAAAAATAAAGAAAAAAAGAAAAAACCGCGATATATGCTCGCAGATGATGATTACAATAATGACTGCGATCCATGACCATATGGCATTGATCACTGAGCACAGCCAAGTCTCTCTCAACAAGGATCCCTTGGCTCACTTTAATGCTTCAACGTTCATGGCTGGCATTGTCGTTGCATATACATATATTGAAATGGCCATCTAATAGGAGATGACAAGGCAGCGTCCTTTATATCTGTGGTTATAATACCGAGTATTGCCTCTACAAAGAGCACACTTGGACTTGGACGAGTGTCGTCTATCTGTGTTTACACTAGATGACTCTTGGAGGTTATTAGTTTGATTGGATATCACAGAGAGCTCAAATAAAAATTGATTTCATTTAGAATTAATTCTAATGTCGGATAATATTCAATTTGGCAAGGAACCTTCCCTCTTTCTCTTTATCTCTCCTCTTTGTGATGATCGTGGTCGCAACGAACATCAGCATCACACTAACCATCATCCATCCTTGTGGCGAGGAGGCCAATAAAATCCCAACTAATGGCGGACAATGCGGAAGGATACCTTGCTCCTGTAGTCACAGCCGACATCATCTTCATCGACTTTAACGTGTGTCTCTGTCTTCATCGTCATCGGTGAGCATCGTTGTCGCGACAGAGACTCATGTCTGGCTGGTAGAGGAGTTCTACTGACTTAGCCACTTGGATAATTGGTGTTGAACGATTCTTAACCTGTTTTAACCGCAAGCATGTGAGCAACCTTCAGGTCCTCTCTAATAGAAGTGCAAATCCATATCGTGATACGGTCTTTTGGTCTCTGGGTGATGCTTTGCCGTACGAAAATACCATATACTCATACATACATGTACTCGTACTCATACTGGTACTCTGTGAAGGTTTGATGTCTCGTCTCGTCTCAACAACAACGACAACGATGCCTATGTTGGTAACAACGAACGACAATTTTGGTCGTTGCCGGCGAACATTTATTGGACACATTAAATTTTAAGATTATGGCATGTCTTGGAATGGTCATGTGATATCCCCGATAAATAAAAGGGACAATTTAAATAAATTTTCCTCCGTTTTTGGTATTTTTACTGGATTTTATTACCGGTCTTGTGCGGGACTTTATTGGTGCAGAATCCAACTTGGGGTAATCGTGTAGTTGCTTGTAATATAAGCAACCAAACGGACAATGTGTAAGAGGACTTAAATTGTTGCTCGTTCTGATTTAAGTGGGTTACTTATGGCAAAAGGTTCTGGTACAACGGAAGTTTCTTATAAAATCTATAAAAACAATTTTGTAAAAAATTTAAGAAACAAACGTTATCGGCGATGTTAATTTCTATTAGTATTGCATGCTGCTAATTTTTTTTTTTTATCAAGGAAAAACAATTCTAGTAGGGTATTCCCTGCTATAAACATATTTCTTTTCCGGTAAATTAGTGACAAAGTGGAAGTTGTTTTGCTGAGCAATGTTAGCAGGTTCAAAAACATCATCATCTACTGATCAACCTTCGCATAGCACAAATAGCCGCGATCTACACTGATGTTCATCCTTGACTTGTCCCTTAACTTTTGTCTTATTGATATACAGTTTTTGGCTTTTTTCGACCAAGGTTAGTGAAGAAATTCTGGAGTTCGCAAAATTCAAATAGTCAAACTCAGTCGAAAGACGGAATATGTGAAAGCGGGCAATCAAGTGGCTCAACCCGGCAGCAGCAACATCAATTTGGTTGATTGTCTTAAGTCAAATGATCCCCAAAATTCCTTTGTGAATATTAAGATAGAGAAACCATGTATTGGTATAGTGACATACCGATTCGCAGCAATTGACCTACGTTCGTTTCCAAACGCTTTAACGCGTAGGCTGGCTTTTTTTTTTACTGAAGAAGACGTCCGCCATCGTTTTTACAACGTCAACAGAGAATCCGTCCTTATTCGAGCAACATCAAAAGTAACAAAGAACTAAGACAAAGAACTAGTCCATTGTACTCTTAGCATGCTTAGATGCTTAGTAAAAGTATAGCGTCCCAACACGACACCAGAAGACTTTCCTACTGAGCGATAGAAGAAACATCGTTTACCTCTTAGCCGAGAAGTATCCGATTTCTTTACCAGCAACCTGGGGCGTCATGTCATTTACAAATTTGCTCATATAAAAAACAGCGCATTTTGAGGACCAGACTATGAACTTTGATGAACCATTTCATCCATTCAATTTATGTGAGCCATTTTGACCTAAGAGACAAACAAGACATAATGGACTCGATATTTCGACTGCGTTCCAATTAAAAATTCATATTTGCCGAAAGCTGTTTCACACCGAGAGAATGCCGACATCGCCTTGAAAGTTGAAAGTTTTCGATATTAAATGTTTGGCCCAAAAAGGCTTGTAAAATTGAATGACACCTATATAGTTAGCTTTGTTGGAAGAACGGATGGTAATGCACTTAAGCATTGAATTAGCAGGATCTTCTTCCCATAAAGCGTACAGTCTCTGTTTTGAGAGGATTCACTGAAAGTCTATTTCAAGTGCACTCATGCCTATTGCCTTTCGGCTAGAAGGGGCTGAATATTTCGGAGATAGTTACCCATTTTGGGCTCTATTTTATCAACCTACATTACTAAAAAAAAATCTGCATTAATCTCAGTAGTCGGTTACGAGGTTAAGTCATTTTCAACAGTTTGTTTGGCATTTGAAATCCGGTTGAAAGTGAGTAGTAGAGACACGAACAGGTCTCTCTGTATTTACCCTTATCCCTTATATTATAAGAACCAACCACTGGCATGAACAACATAAACTCTGTAAAATCACAGGATCATACTTTTGAGGTGGTTAAAAATGGATCTTCACTCACAAGAAGAACTAACTGAAATCTGCCTTGATCTTGAGCACATTCAATTTCAGAGGAACAGTCCAATGACAGCTGTTATCAAATGCCTCGTTTGCTTAAAAACAAATTGACAAGCTTTCTTCATGAAAACAGTAAATTACAATAACAACGACGACAGCAAGAACAACCACTTAAGCCTTCAATCAGGCCTCCTAACTACAACAACGTCGACGCTGACGACATTCTTGAGATCCCTGACCCCCGTCATTCCTATCTGTCAGTGCCTGACTTTTCCCTCTCATGACATTTCAATAATCTCCACCTCACACTATCAATAATTACCCGCCAAACACAACAACAACAAATTGTCGATTAACAATATTTAATCTGTGATTTTTATTTTACCCAAGAGCACAACCAAAGTTCCTCACTCTCCAGCGTAGAGTGCTGGCTGCGCTAATAATAGTTCACTCCACTCCAGTCATCCTCCTCCAGTTGAAGAAGGGGAACAGAACTTTTTGTTTATTTAATTTTTTTTTTTTTCGAAACCAAAACACTGGTGGTTGGTGGAAATACAAAAACAAAATAAAAAATTCTGTGAATGCGAGTACAATTGAAAGCAAATGAGACGTGAAGCAAACAAACAAGAGAAACTTTTCAATTTTCCAACTTTTTCAGAGTTTTTTTTTGTGTTTCTTTTTTTCCACAGGAAAAAAAACTAAAACCAAACAAAACAAACCAAAAGAGGGCGCTGAGAGTCCAGCCCACACACTGTTGTAGTTTCGCAATATTACGAGTACGTAGTTGATAGTTTGGTAGGTTGTAGTTGCGAGCTGATAGCCGGTAGCATGCCACAACTATCCTTCATTTGTTCTATTGTTCAGGGGTGCGCGCGTTCTAAAATACTCGCGAGTTTTTTTTTTCTCATTTCTTTTTTGTAAAAAAATATTTTACGCGCGTTAATTAAGAATCCGTTGTATGATGTAGGGCAATATTTTGCAAAAAAAAAAATACTAATAATAATAACAACGCCTGCCTAGACTGCAGGCAATAGAAAAACAAACAAACAAACAGAACGGCAGCCATTATTCGTTAGAGTCGCTGCCACACTCGTACGTTTTTCTATGTGAATACAAATGCCAGATCGCAAGCTGGAGTATCTTTATGAACACTCTATGCGAGTACATATCATACTCTGCCGTACGAGATACAATACTAATTGTTATTAGTCCCGTTCGGTTTTATGGGGATTTTTAGAGTCGTGTAATCGGGAAAGGATGTTCTCGGAAAGGTGCGTCCGCGGGGTCATTTGAAAATGATAAGAGAAAACACAAAAAGGTTATTGGATTTGCAATCGAGCTGGTTTCGCAGCATTTCTTGAGAGTACTCGAGCTCTTGCTATCTGAGGTCGATGGGAATTTTTAATACTCATACTTTGAATGGATTTTATGTGTGAGATAGATTTCGGAGGATAAGTACTATGTATAGTGCTGCTACTGGAAACAAAATTGATAAAAGCAAAATAACTCTTTCACTTCTGGCAATATGCATACGAGCATGTTGCCGTCTGATATCAAATGATGACTTGTGCAAGTCAGAAACTTATCGACTCTTAAATATAGTTAGTGTGCTAGCTATGTTAGGGAAAGTATTTCAGATACCCATGGACAATAGTTGGGTCCTAGAGGTATACTCCAGTAAAATCGTCTAATTGCCAGAGCCTGTCGGTGGTTTTGATGGCTGCACTCGCTAGATCCTTCTCAAAAATTTAAAGCTACCTGAGGTCCAATAATAAAGTTGATGAAAAAACAATTCCGATATTTGCAATAAAAGGTTGCACTTTTAAGGATGCGAATTCGCTAGGAGAATTTGACAAGAGTTGGGCCTAATACGTGAACGTAATAAAGACACCATCAACAAGGAATTCTATGATCTTTTAGTTATTTCTCCAAATGGAAATAGACACGCCAACCGTTTTTAGTATAATGACAACACACAATGGCTTCCATCTTTACAGCAGCAGCTTTTGATACAATAATGAAAATTAAGATGCCTGAAAACACGAGCCCACAAAGCAACTTGGCTATCTATTGGTTAACGCCATCCAAGTCAATCACGTGCTAAAAGATGCGAGCCACTTATACAGTATTCAGGACGTGTACACATTCAGAGTACCAAATGTCGACCCTGACCATAATCTCATCAATTCATATTTAGAGCTCGACCGTCCAACGAAAATGGCCCAAAGACACTTGACATTCGGCGATTATGTCGGCAAAAAAATAAAAAATTATGGAAGTTAAAAAACCACACGAAGGGTACATTATCCGGTAGTTCTATAGAAAAGTCAGACATTTGATAGCTTACTTCATTACCCAAACCTATGCCTTTGCATTTAAACAGCATTTTAAACCATGGGAGCGTCACAGGGTGGTTATTCCGGGAACTTTCTGATCAAGGTAGTATATAGATGGGCCGATTTCATGGCATTAAGCCAGCTTGCAAATAACTTATCTGAACTATTTAAAAGTGTTTACTGGATTTTAGAAAAATAACCTGTAACTCCTGGCGTTCTATAGTACAGCAATCGAAAAGAGTTGTTTTAAGAGTAAATGAGGGCAACACCATAAGCACTCGATTCTGCTGTTAAGAAACAAAAAACAGAATCAACTTGAGCAGTAAGCTTAACCCAGGATCGACGAAGACTTAACCTAGGAAACAATACTTTTCGGTTTACGAAAACAAATATCCACCTGCAAGACACTGAACCTGCCATACTAAAGACGAAAACAAAACGGATTAACATTTACCACTTTCATTGTACATTTGGCAGTTATGCAAAGAGGATGAACGGATGAAAATATGCAACCGTGAGCTCAATAAGCTGTATCAAATGTGTATGTGGCACGAATATCAAAAAACGTTGACTACATTGCCTCGGCCACACCAAACGTCAAATTCGAGAGTATTTTCAAATCAAATTGAAAGGAACTTGCTCAGAATGATCAGAAATCTATCAGAGTTTATGCAGACCAGGTGCCACGAAACAATAGGCTCTCTGAAACAGGTATTTTATAAGACATCGAATGAGTTCTTTGTACAATGAATTAAGAAGGAGAATCGGCAATTGTTGGGGTTCTTATATTATAACTAAAAACCATGTTCTATGGCTTTAAGAGGCACTCTTAAGAAAAATCTGTTCACTCAAAAACAATAGAATACAGTCAGAATAAATATTTTGCGAGTTTACAAGAACTCAGAACAGGAAGACGACATCATGCACAACATACAAAAGCAATACTGCAATCTTTCAGTCTCAAAGTTAAATGAAAAAGTTGAAAAGGAGGGAAATGTTGGCACAGCCTTAACGACCATGGATTTAGGTTAATCGCTTTATGGCTAGCATGAGCATAAGGTTTATTCATCTCGATGCACAGATAGATAGGCTTCTGAAACTTCAGTATCAATCCACTTTCAAGTGTTATGGATTTTCGAACGTTTCGGAGAATGCAAACATTGAGTCGAAAAATTGTCGCCCGAATATACTAAAAGTTTCGGTCTAAAATCGAGATAAAATATCAAATGGGCAAATGCCAGTTATTCAATGCCACTCCAGAAATACTGCGTTTCAGACGACAATAACAGTGGTTTTCTTGTTTACACGGTGACGACGAGCAAAACACTAATAAAAGGTAGACATTCCATTGGCAGTGATGGAGAATTTGAAATGCTTCAACCTAACTTTGACGATAATGTCCGAACTGAGGTCAAGGATCATTGAAAGGATCATACATAAACATATTAATTCAATTGAAATATCAACAATACTTCTCCGGTAATCCGGTATAACATTAGTTATAAAAACAATCATTCCCTTAGCATCAGAGAAGTATACAATCTTCTTTCTTTTAAGCGAATATGCCACCGCTTCGGTCTACAAAATCGTATCGAAGACAAAAGATATCAAAAGAACATGACTAGTTACTAATAGAGCCATGGGAGTTACGATCGAAGACTTTTTTGGGGCTATAGCACATCCTTCTTGGAATTTGGCAAGGTGAGTACCAAATACTTGATAGAGTACCAGAATTGTCCGGACTAGGACCACATTTGTTTATTTAAAGTTATATTACAATCTATGACTCCAAAAAAAGTCACGATCAATGGTGTCGCGATCTGGCAATTGAACGAAAATATGATAGCCTCTTGATGGACGAGAATGGAAATGTTTGTCAATGTAAACAAAGGGGTCCCGATATTTAAAATTTAGATCATCTTTTGATACTTCTCAAATCAGTAGATAATTGACGACTATCAAAAAACCACAATTCTCTTTAAATATTTCTAGTACGTATAGTTATTCTGTTGAATTGTAACACAAGGTAGTCAGGTTGGACACCTGTGTTATAAGATGGAATCATTTCATCATTTAAAGCTGAATTGCCACAATCAGATGTGAATAGAACGGGCACCAGCCAAGTTTTTAAACTCTCATTATAGTCCTCATAGTTGTCATAGTAGTAGTAGTAGCGACAATAGAGAGATGGGCAAATAGAAAAAAAAATTGAACGGAATTTCTCATGGAGAAAATCCTTCATCTCGGTCAATATGCGCACTCCTTATATTCCCATCACTCCAGTAGCACCGCATTAATGCGCCAAATGTTGGATGGATGAAAGGTCTCCCTTGCACACATCGTTTCGTGCTTAATTTAATGTAATTAATCCTTTTTGTACATTTTGCGTTGTGTCATCGTTCTATTCGACTGCCATGACTGACGTTATAATACACCAAATATATTCACATACACTAACACATACATCAAGCAACAGTCATACACGGTATGTGGCAGTCACATTCGTCCTTCCTGATGTCATTGAACTACAAACAAGAGTACAATTTTCCGCTAGAGTCCTTCTGTACTCATTCAACTCTTCACAAACCATCACCATCATTTCTACCATCTCTGCAAGCAGCAGGCACTAGTACCAGCCAGTAGAAGTACCAGAACCAGAGAGTTCGGTTTCACCGACATCTCGAGACTCATTCTCATCCTAATAAGCGTTGATGTCGTCCTGAAAACTGACTGTATTCCCGTACCTACGATACGACAAGTAAGAACCAGAGCAGAGCAGAAAAAAAGGACATTGAGTGGGAATCGTGCATATGAATAAAACCAATTGGGAACAGGCGGCAGTGGGTGGTTTAATGGTAGAACTGGCCCCGCAGCGCCATCGGATACAGCACAAGAACAAGAACACGGCGCTCGAACTCGAAGTCGAAGTCGAACATACTATAGTCCTGGATGAAGGTATTTGTTCTCGGATTTAGATGCTCTTAAATTTTTATTATTTCCAATTTTTTATTATTTTTTTCTTAAATTTTTCCGCCGGGTTATTCAAATGTCAGGTTATCGAGGCATGTGATTCCAATTGAATGAGGGAACAGGGAAGGGATTTTGAAGCAGCAAAAGAAAAGGGAGCCAACTGTGAACTTTCGGGTAGGTTTGTTGACCTTTGGGAAAAGTTTTCTTTCCGAAAGGCGTAACGAAAATGAGAGGGGGTTTGTGGTAATGGAGATTTAATTGGAAGCCATCAAAAATGAAGGATGAGGGTGAAAAATGAATTTGGCATAAGAGGATATTGGTTTCGATGGATGGGGGACAGGTAGCTCTAGAAATTGTGCTCATATTCGGGTATCCTTACGTCGAAGTAGTACTCGTATTCGTAGTAAACGAAATCCTTGCCACTTGGTAGGAGTTCTATTTAGTCAGATGTGAGTAGATGAAGTAATTAGCCAAAGGGGTGAATTATGTAAGGGATTCGTCTTGAACAATTTGAGGAGGATATGGTCAACTGGTGTGTGAATTTAATAACTCAAGGATGGTAAAAAAAAGATGTAGAAAATCCCTTTCATCCTTATTTCGCATCGTCATCACACTACCTAAGGTGGATAGGTGCCCAACGACGTGTTAATGGAAATCATATCTCTTGGTCATAATGTCCTTGGGTGTATGTATAATAAGTGTAATCGGGTGGACCAATTTCGTTCGTGTTTTCAATTATAACTCAAGATCCATTTGTCTTTACTTCTGTTAAATGAACGGTTAGGAAAGGTAAGGGTAGGGAGCTGTAAAGGGTGATGTACCGGCTACTACCAAAATCGTAAGTTAAAGGAAAAGGAGTCCAAATTTAATTCCTGTTTCTCTTCACCCCTGCCGCTTTTGCGAGAATCAATGTAGGGGATAATCAATCGTTGCGTTTTTTAAGATCTAGGAGAACTTGGAGATGCCCCTTTTGAAGTTGGTCTCGAGCCAAAATTCAGTTGTCCCGATGACCCTGTCTATGGTAAGACTTAGAAAACGCTTTATTTTGTGTAGGACATTGTCAAATTGCCGTACAATTGTTTCTACGGTTCCGGCCTATGTGGCTCATCAGCGCAGAATTCCTTGGGACGATTGAATTCCAAAAAAAAATTACCGTTATTCAGACCGCTTTCATATGTTTATCGGTATCGGCAGTCTTAATCGATATGCACCTTATTTTGTTCAAAGTCTGGGGTCTAACATGTCGTTGGCTTTCTACATATGAAATCCATCAAAGGCCGTGTCTATGAATAGCCGAGACTGTGTCTTGAAAACCGCTTCACTGTGTGGGTTACTCAAAAAAAACTTGTGTATGCAGAAGTGATCTGAAAAGAACCCCGCGACAACTTCTTGGGCTATTTTACTCTCATTTGTGAAAATAAAAATGATTTCGAGCGTTCTACAACTTTACCCTACCCTTACCTAAGAAATTCGGAATTCATCAGAGAAATGCCATTTAGCATGCCATGACGCAAGAGCAACTTGCTCCTTCTTATGAAGAAAACCATCTCTGTTTCATTAGGATACACGCAAAGCCTATTTCTCGACATAACATGATTACTGAACTTCCCCTTCAATAGATCAATTATTTGATAGTCTTTCAACATGGCACATAAGCGAACTCCTTTGACCGTAACTTGACGATCATTTTCATCGAAAAAATCCAATCCGGTATGAAATCCAGCCCACACGGTCACTTTTGTTTGGGTACAAAGAAGTCTCTTAAAGCACAGTGGGTTTGTGGCTGTCCAATAACTCCTATTTCGCTTATCGACAAAGCCATTAAGTCAAAATGAGCTTCATAGCTGAAGGCACAAGACCATTCAATAGTGAACAGGTTGAGTCAAATTTATCCACTACAGCACCCACAGGGTATCTGGTGTGACGATTATTACGACCATTCGTTGCTGATTCATGAATTTCACTAATCATAACAAAACAAATCTTATGGTGGGTTTAGATTAAAAGACAAAATTATTGTGTCACTATTGAAAAACTCGTTAGAAAATCTGCATTGTTCCGTCGGATTTCTGTCAGTATAAGAGAGAGGCACTAGACTTTTCTCTTGCGAAACTCCGCTGGGTCTACGTAGCTATAATCAGACAAATTATGTCAATTCTTTGGAATCAGCGTTTACGTTAATACGTTGCTCAAAGTAGCCTTGGTTCCACACTCCAAACATATTGATGAATTTTTTCCTAGTTCTGGTACAACTCGCACTTGATTTTGCATTCGTCTAGTTCTCGGACTATCTATCAGAGTAACTAGATGACACATAAGTACAGGTAAAAGAATGGCTTTAAGGAACCGTCCCCATTTTCGTCGAAAAACCAAGATGATGAAGATGATTATGCATAAAACCTTGGACTTCTAAGGTCTATGATACTTTTCGACGTTCGAAGAGATGCAGAAAAGCGTTTGGAGACCATTGAAAGTAAAATACTTGCTCGTAGGAGGAAGTCCACGAACTCTAAGAAAAACTAACATATAAAGAATATATTTGCTTGGACCCATCAATCGAAAAAACTACAACGGTCTCGAAGTAATAGGAATTTCGAATCAGAGGTCCCTCGTTCATGACTTTAAGGCAGACCGATTCTCCTTTTCTTTGGGTATCATCGATCAAGGCGACAAGAAACCTCGCACAAGTCAGTAGAAACTCTGTTGTTTATAAGACGCCCTTTTCAATTGGATCTCTCAAAGACACTTCGCAGACTGTCCACTGTCCAGTTAAATTAGTAGCTATTTGAATGATGCTGCAGATTCCTAAAAGTATTTCGAGGTCTGGATAAGCTAAAACATTTCAACTTCTACATCAAGCTGACTAATAGTATAGAAGAGATGGCAGATCCAGCATAGCAAAAATCCACAAACCCATGTGACTTTGTTCCTCTAGACGAAGAATAGGAGTTCTCTATTCAGGAAATGAAATTCTTCGCAAACCAGTCATGGATTGACATCTCAAAGTGAGTGTGAAAAAATTATTTTTTTCTGCCTTGGTCTTTGTAAGTCTTATTTTCCAATGATGCATCCACTTTTACGGATTCCTTATGTTTAACTGAATCTCAAGTCAACAATCAAAAGTCACATATCTAGATGCCACCGATTTGACTAGCAGAACCACCGGCCTGGTGATTTCAAACGCTTATTACACTTCAGTATCCGTAGACATTAGGTTCTACCTCTCCATTAGCCCGGATTCGAATCCACCAGCAAACAGATCAACTATTGGGGCAGAACAAGAACAAACCACAGGTGCACCACCATCATCATCATCTTCGTCATCAGAGTTACTCAGCTCAGTCTAAGATCCCTGTAGCTTTGCTTACTCACATCACAGCACAACATTGCATGTACTCGTAATTTCGACTTTTTAGCCAGCAAATATGATAATAAATTATTCCCCTTTGAGTTGTTGGATTGATCTGTGTCAGTCAAAGTTACAAAGTCTTTGGTCGCCGGGTCTTTGGCTATGAGATTGATGGTGCAACCAATTCCTGGTCGGTCTGCATGCGAGAACGAGTTACTGGCCTGCGCTGTCGCTTTTTCGAATCTGAATATCATTCTAGTCGTTGTTGTCGTAGTCATCGTGGTCAACGTAGTCAACATCATCGTCATCATCGTGGTTCTGTGTCTTTCTCTTCGTCTTTGTCCACCTGGAAGATGTTTATTATGATGTGATCCGATGATAAAAGCCAAGGAAAAACAAACCTTCACCACAGATCAGGAATAGGGGTTTCTTCTAGATGTTTTTTTCTGGATCTCTTTTCATCTTCAAGTCTAACCTAATCCAGTTGAAGTTTGAGGTTATGCGGCGGAAGAGTATTCTTTGTTGTTTTTATTTTCAAATAGAGTGCCCCTCTAAAGGCATCTATTCAGATGAAGGCAACTTGAATAGATGATGCGAGATGGGATGAGTGATGGCAATGCAGATGAATAGCTGTAGTCTCCAAGAACATGTTCCACTCAGACCACTCGGACAGGCCTGTAATGAATGCCAGTTTGTTATTAGTTCAACCCAAGTGACCATTGGGTAGTTGCTGCTTGATATTCCTCTTCTACTCTACTGATGCTGGTTCTACTATTCTGCTCTGCTGTGCTCCTTCCTTGGGTGCCATCGAAAGGTGTTGCAGTTGTCAATTTCACTGCGGGGATGCATGAGCAATGTATGATATTATTAAATGGAGTACAGACAACAGGCACATGGTCAGAGATACGAATACTTGTGCTCGTACTTGTACAAAACTGAGATTCTTCCTTCTGCTTTGCGTATTAATTATAATGTACGGCTGGCTGGGTTGGGTATGCCATTTTGTTGGAAGCGACTCTTCCACCAGAATGGAACTATTATCTTTGCATACTAGAAACGGAGACAGGGAAGAGGTCTGTGTCATTTTTAATTGTAGATATCCGCTATTAAAATCGGTTGTTTGAATTTGCACAATTTATCTTGGAGCATCTGTAAACAAGTCTTTCTGTCGCTCTATATGGATGGCTGTCTGTACCTAGTACACTGTACACCATATAATTGATCTATGGCGTCGTCCTTTGGGTTGTAATTAGGCTGGGTGGTACTAAAAGCATCACATGGCAACTACTCGTACATACGTATATACAGAAGAGGTGATCATTTGCGTTTGAAAAAAAAGTATGGTTTAGGGGGATGGATCTAAAGAACATACAGTTTGAGTTAAGAAGAATTGTTCTATCAAGTACTGGTGTTGGTTCAACAATTCTCTCCTTGACGGCTAATTATACTGCCCTCCATCTTAGTCAAGGACGGGATATGATTTCAATTTTGATGAACCAGCGCCGTCTGACGCCATCAAAAGAAATAAATCAAAAACTAGATTTTAAGAATGAAATTTGTAGTATAGATCGCTGTAATATGTATGTATACATATCTATACATAGTTCTGGTTGCTCCGACTGTTGATATTTGTAGGAGTGACCAGCTGGTGTTAAGAACTTCCATCAATAGCTTCACTATTTGATTGACATGACAACAAAATCGATTCAAAGACTATTACGGAAGGTCTAGAAAGAAAGAGATCAGAGAAAAACTTATACTTCTGGACCCTATTCGATGCGCCACCGTTTACCTGGACAGTCTTATGGCAGAAACTAATTCAGAATTTTTTTTGAATGTTTCACAGAGTCCCACAAAGTTCTATTTTTGGACCGTAACTTTTATAATTTTGCAATTGTTCAATTTTAAATTGTCAAGGTACTGAGTTTCTAATAAGTCGTTCTTTCCCTTTATTGGGCCTTAGTTTGGACCTTCTTGTGCAAATGGTGCCTAACTTAGAGACCGTAAATTAATAGATAAAAATAACTTGCCGATATTTCTTCAGTTTTAAAGTAGCGATTGGTATTCACCTGAAAAGAAACAAAAAAAAAGAAATTCAATACTGATTTTTAGTATTTTATTATATACGAGTATATACAAAGTTTTAAGTAAAAATACAGACAAAGTTACAAAGAGTACGTTTCATATAAATTTAGTAAAACGGATCACTTAATTCTGAGACGAGATTGAGGAATCTGGTAATAATTGTCGGTGAACAGTCTATTTTCAAAAGTTTTTTAAACTAAGAACTTACCAGGAGACTGAACGACGATTGAGGGGGTTAAATTCTGACAACCTAAATGGCTACGTCACAGAACGATTTAAGCTCAAGTAAAGCCCTGGCATTACCTTTTAATGGTGGTCTCTAAAAACTACACGTGTGAACCTGTATATACTTAGACCAGAATTTTAAAGCGTGAGCCAGGATGAACTCCTCCAATGCAATCAACGGTGTTGTATGCATCCAGCGTCTTGGCCTGCTGAGCCTGGTTAAGGGCAAAAGCCTGTCTTTCCTCGCAAACCTAGAAAACGTGGACCTCATTCGTAACACAGTCGGTTAAAATAGGCTACACAATACCAACCAGACAGTGGATTCAGGCTTATCATCGCAGGAAGCAAACATTAACCAGGTTGATTAAATTGCCGTCAACGTAAGGTACGCCTCCGGGAGCCCCTTGTGGAAAGTTGGAATATTCCTAGGAGCCAACATTCAATCGGATCACGAATTTTTTGTGGCCAAAATGATCCGAATTTGGGTATCTCTCATGTGATTATAGGCTATAATCGCAAAAAATCTTGTTCTGAAATCCTGCGCCAAAGTTGCCAACAAGTTATCAGAAATGCCGCCTCTAATGTATTACGTTTCGTACGACATCTCTTGCAGACCTCTTAATTGGCGACAAAACTCACCAAAAACAAAGCTGCCAGTACTGACGGCCTAGCCGATCTGTTTATTCTCTTAATATCTGAAAGAGTGGTCGGTTGAAAGCATGGCAGACAAATATAACGTCAGCAATGTATGTCAAATCTGGGGAAATGGATGACAATGAAAAAGCACGTTGCTGCCAGAGGGTCGGCAATGAATGTACCGATATCCCTGACCGACAAGGCAATCCACTTTTAAGCGGTTTCTAGTCAAGAGTATTACTTGAAACTTGCAAGGCAACACAAGGGGCACGTACAACTACTTGCTTATGTAAATGACTTTATCAGAAAATTGGTTATGAGACATTTGCATGTATTCAAGCGAAGGCGGAAACGAAAGGACATGTTGTATATCGACGACTCAGATAAAACGCTACAATAGACAGGCATAACTATCAAGGACTTTTTCTATCTACCCTCTGAGGTTGATATTAGAACGATTTTTTTTTGGGCTCCCTCGGACAGTCAAAATAGAATTCTATTGAACCTTGGTTGTTCAAATACTCCGCTATGGGGTAGAGGCATGGACAAAGAATGAAGAGCTCCGAGTGATCTGCCGGTATCGATGGGTAATGAAGGAGGGTAATAGCTTCTTTATTCATAGTAATCAAAGTGAGGCTCATTCAGAGCTTGTCCTGGACTCTGTCTACACCAGAATCATACAAATGCTGTTCTGATGTAAAATCATTCTAAAGTGAGGTTCCAATTGAACTGAGAGCACAGAATTTCACAAACGAAAAGCGTTCAGTAAAATCGCACTTGTCTCGTAGTCAATGTTGCATTGTTCCGGCCAAGCAAAATTTATCGTAATTACATTCATACCATACCTTTAAGGGGCTTTGTCAACCCTTTTACGATATCGTCTTTGTCGCCAACTGCAATAACTTAATTTCCTCCAAAAGCACTCAGTAGGCAAACGTCGGGCTTCTTTGAAAGTGCAACTTAAGCAGTTACCTGGAGGATTAGCTTTCTTTTGGCAGCAAACAAGTAACCACATCCGCCTTCAAAGGTACTCTTCAAGGAGAATCAAAGAAAGGAACTCTCGTATATCCCTCTCTCAAGGCAATCAATCAAATCGAACAACAAACACTGTATTTGTCGGCGCCTTCAAAATTTGAAAAAGTTGCCACCTTCTACCCGCTTGCTGTTGCATTGCAAATATTCTTTGTCCGTATCTGAACATCAAAGAAAAAGCAACATCAAAGCGTTGAGCTTTAACTTGGCTTGTACTCCTCATATAACCCTTTTGCCAAAGACGACTTGGGCTTCCATTTTTTTTTTTTTTTATTGTTTTATTTGTTTTCTCTTGTCGTCATGGCTGTTTTCGTTCCTTTTGAACCGTTCCTGCATTAACGATATCATAGAGAAGGAAGCCTTTTGCCGTTCTTGAAACGAGGGTTAAACGAAGGAGCTCTCTACTATTTGTGGTGCACTTTCATCACGTCGACTATGTGTTGTTGGATGCAATCCCAAAAGGATTTTAACTTCCTTTTTGCCCTTCTGAATTTACCATTCGAACAAGCTCTTGCTTTGTGCAAGAGCATATACCATACGGCCTGAGTATTCGTACAATCGCACTATACTACTTATGTATGTGGTCAGTAACCCGAGATACATAACCAAAAGAAAAAAAAGAACAAATGAAAAGAAAAACGAAGAAAATCAGGGGACAAACGCAACGTCACAGTTTATTTGAAGTGTGTGCTTGTGGGGAGTGCAAGCCCTGAAAATTACTCTTGCCAGAAGAATTAAGTATCCCAAAGGATATTTCTTAAAAAAGGAGGATGGTGGACAACCAACCATTTAAACCAGCAGGCGACCAACCAACCAAGCGAACACCTTTACTTCTCTCAATCAGCCCTATTCATCTTATCGTCTGTTAAGGATGATATGACATTATGTGTTGCAGGCGTTGCAAAACCCGACTAGCACAAGGAAATCACTACGCGTGCACTTATGCAACGAAAAGTTTCGCCTCTATGTTCCTCCTGTGGATTAGGGTTGTACCTTATGGATTGATACAACCTCTTATCGTTGCCTTCGTATTGAATTTATCCCTTGGATACAAATTTAAACATGTGCACTCTAACTTGAATTGTGACACCGGTATGGTGCAAATTCCGTCACTGAATCGAAGAATAGTACGTTCAAATACTCTCATACAAATACATCATATGTACGTTTTTGTTCTGATTTAAATGTCAAAGAAAGGAGGGCCTTCCCCTTGCAACATAACATTCATGAAAAAAGCGGAAAATCGTTTTGCTTTACATACAGCAGCGTTGAAATCATTAACACAACTCTTTTCCAAAGGAGTGGTATCTATTCCATACGCAATTCGTACTCGTATCTGATCGTAAGACTTTCTTGAAGAGAAAAAGTCGTGATGACTAATGAGATTGATTTGGATAAGTCTAACAGTGCTAGTTATAATATTTAAAATCACAATGTAATCATGACATCCTCCTCCTATGACTTGGAACCTGACTTGCATTTTCCAGCACCGCCAACAATACCACTGTGAAACAAAATATAGTTTTCAACCTACTGACTTCGAAATTGGGAGTTAAATACAAATATTTTGACCTGGATGGCTTGCAAGAACATCAGAGTTAGACCACTTGTTTAAGAAACCAAAATTGGAAGAAACAACAGGACTCACTAAAGGTTGCGCTGAGGTCAGGTTTTTAAACAGAGCCAACTGAATTTACAGTCACCAGATGAAGTACTAATGCTTTCGTAAATGATAACATTTTGAGAAGTAGATGTTATTCGAAGAAGAACTACAGGAGTGCCTTGAAGATTCCAAATCATCACTATCAGTAGCAACATCTATTGCAGTAAAAAATCATTATTCATTCTTTTATATTTAACTCAAGAATGTTCTACTAGAACGCAACTTTATTCGACCATGCTAACTCTGCAATACTTTGGGAAGCATCACTTTGCTGAAAAACGAAGAATTTGAACTGTGTTAAAGTTCGAGAATGTGACCTTACTACTAAGCATGCTGAAGGACTTAAGTCCGTACCGACACAGACGTTGCAAGTGCCATTCATGGGTAATGGCTGGGTGTTTGAATTTCGCTTTAGCGACAGCAGACAGCATTGTATTTTGAAAGCATTAAATTCCACTCTGTCGATAGTTCCTAATTGGTTATTCTGTTTATATCGGAATTTAATGAGCTTAACATATGTACTGTCGTCAGCTAAGGAATATATTGGATTAGAAGTAGCAGACAAGAGATCATTGATAAAAATTAAAAAGAGTGTCGGAGACAGAACAGAGCCCTGGAGCACACCAGCATTTATTTTATGAATATCAGACTTGAAACCATCCAAGACGCTTCTCAACTTAGAATGGGGGCATAGGTTCGTCCAACCTTATTTTCTTTCGGAACAGTGCTATCTGTCATAAGAATTCCGCAGTGAGTCATTGTATGTTCCGTTACTAAAATGGGCAAACGCTTCATTTCCGTAACCTGATGAGAGCGAAGTGGGGACACTTACACAGGATGTTCTTAATGGAGTCGCCTTCACTCTCAGTAAAACGGTCACACGTTTTGGGTCACTAACGCCTGGTACACTAAGATACTAAGTAATACAGTGTGACACCCCTTATAAGCAATTTGAAGGACAGCAAAAAAGTCGCTGACATTTAAGAGGTGTCGGAAAGCATTCGTAAGGTCTCCCGGCAACTTGGAGTCTGCAGTACTGATCACAATAAAAGCAACTGCGAAGTACCAAGTACTCGAGCAGTCGTTAGACAGTTTCTGGTCCGGAGAAGCTCATCTCTCAGCGATCTTTCTCCATGCGATTACATTGCGACCTAGGACAAAAACAAAACTCAAATTATTCATCTTTTCTACCACGTTTAAGGAAACTCTTCATTCTCGAGCAAACTAGGCAGTGTTGTACGGGTTCAGCAAGTTCTTAGGGGCAGCTGAACTGTCCCTACAAACACAAATAATTCTCTCAACTGGAGGAGGTAAAGGACAGAAAACTACGTTATCATCCTCCTTGAACTGTTGTGGAGCCACTGGTGAAGGCATGACTAGATTCCTTTCTTGGTTAAATTCTGACCAAAACCTTTTCTGAGCACATGGAAAGTCGTACTTATCCATTAATCAGAGTTCTGATATCATTGCATCAGTCCTCATGTTTATAAGACCAAAGTCAAAATTCGAAGAAAATCCGAATATCGCTGTCTTTTCCGGCACCATCTCTTCTTTAACACCCAAATTAATTCAGAAGATTCCTATTAAGATACTCAAGGTAGTCCATATCCGTATGAACTGTACCAAACCGACTGTGTAACACATGATCTCCTTCTAAGGGGCTGATTGACTACTGAATTCAGTCATTTTGTCTTTTCGCAACACTCGTGCTTATTAGGTTTGAATGAGACCTGTAACCAGTGGTTCCCACGGAGGTGAAACAAAGCCATAGTTACAACATTGGTCGTCTCAAAGTTGATAACACCAACTGTGTTCATGAACAAAAAGAAAGAATGCCTTACGAGCTTATTCAATTTGGAAAGAGCAATGTATGCATGGTTCCTCAATGGTCCGAAATTACTCCGAATATATAATATATCGAGTGCTTTCCAGTCCCTATCTTCAGAATGATCTCCTCTGGGGTTGTTATTGACCACTTATACTTTGGTCCCTTGTGTATTAGTGTATTCGATCAAAGCTTACCTACCTCATCAACTAGCCTTGCCAACCCAGAACTATGCCAGTCTAAGTCGACGACATCATTGTTCAAGGACTTACTTTCCCGATCCAAAAATCATCCAAGTCTCCAAAATCATGTCTACTGGTTCGATGATGTCATTTTCTAATTGGCCCTTGCAACAAACCCACTTGTCATCCAACTATCGATTGCAAGTTATCTTCTATTGCGTGCAATGAACACATGCCGTTTGTCATTGAATTACAAAAAGAAAAACCCTCCAACTTGGCACACGTTCAAGAAGATTTATCTTACTCATCATTGTGAACAGAAAAACTCTCATTCCTTCATTAGTTCAACAATGTGTTGCAACACGAACTGTTTTACATGATTAAACCTAATTCATCTTTTCTAAAGAAGTTTCTATACTCTCCTACTTCAAATAGTCATATCTCCAACCTTCCCTAGTCATTATCTTCCCGGATCTAATGACTTTATTAGATGATTCTCAACTTTTTGCCGTTCTTCTGTTTAATAAATCGAATTCCAGCTCCCCCAAGCATGCATGCAAGACATGTCTCAGCTTAGTTTAGTTCAACCTAGACTGCCTTCCTCTCTAGAACAGACAATGATATGAAAAAAAACAAACTTGATTAGTTCCTCCACCATCAGTCAAAGTGGAGAAGACACAAACTAGATTCTGTTTCCTCGAATAAATGAAATACTACACCGACCGTCCTTCCTCTGGGTAAGAGCAATTCCATTTTTTGCAACAAGGACGGAGACAGGTATTATAAGATGCAATTAGAAAAAAAAAAAATATAAGTGAAAACGCCTGGAACGCTCTTGAGCACCGTATTTGTATCTTTTCGTACGAAAGGTGTTTGTTGTTCATTTCACACTGCAACACGCACATGACTTTGCTTTTTCCACTCAGCCTACTCAGTTGAGTAGGTATCTCTCTGTCGCTGTTGTAATTACTTTGTTCCCGAATAAGTAACAAATGACTACGAGAATAAGTCGCAGCGACGAATAATCAACATACGCCCTGCATACGAGTATGTAGCATGGTCCAGCCACCAGACTATTGTACCTAGAATGCGATAGCTTCTAATGGCCTGGCATAATTACACATCTCACATAGATGGACTTCTATTTCCACTTGGTTCGTCTTCCATCTCTGTACTAAATAACGTAAATGAAAAATCGCCATTAGAGCAAGATAACTGCACGGGAGCTAGATTGCAACCATATCTTATCTATAAGTGAACTAATCACAGAAGGCGCCCTCTGAAATTGTTTCCACCTAACGGCCGTCCCTGTTCCCTTCTACGAGTTTTCGATCTCATGCAACTCAATTGCTCAACGGCCGGATCGGACCAACAATCGGATGATAGGCGCATACACTCACTGGACATAAAAATCGCTTCATCATTCGCCAAACAATAATTAGATACTTTTCGCTTGGCCGTAAATCTGACTCCCATCGCCAGATGGGTCCAATGATATACTATTGGGAGCTGCGCGAAGACGAATTGTGGGGCGATCGTAAAATGGTTGAATCGTAAAAAAAAAAAAACCAAAACAACGTTACGACTACAACTCCGGAAAGTTATAATATTCTAATGATCTGTCCGCCGGCTGTGTTTTGCGGATTGTTTTTTAGAATTTTGTTGTTCAGTTGAGATATAGATAGAGATACCGAGAGATTTTCCCTGAGGCCCATCCAATTACTACCCGTTGGAGAGTTGAAGAGCATGTAAGGTAGCTACGAGTATGTTATTTGTGGTGCGCCAATTGTGACGGCAACGGCAACGGCAACGGCGGCGGCGGCGGCGCAGCTTCAGTTATTATTATAGTCGTAGGTCTAGGTCTGTTATGGCATTTACCTGCATGAGATTGTGTAATCTGCCACAGATGTGATACTTTGCACATTCATTTGAATAAAGATACGAGTGTAAACTATAAAATGCGAACTTGAACAATTCCACTTATGGGTATTCATACGGATACATTGGCGCTAAAAAGATATAAAAATAAAACTGAGTGGTGGTGACTTGTAGCCCGTAACTGTTTGAAGATGGCTTTAAGGATGTGGAACCACGAGTACTATTAAACATACTATCTGTGCACCTGTTCTTAAAGATGGATTTTAAATATTTGTTCCCGACAATTCTATTTGAATAAGTTGCACAGAAATGTGTTCTTTTGTGGTGATGGGAATTTTTATTTCAATTTTTCACCAGGTGAACTGGAAAGAGCGTGCGCTATTAAATAAATGATAAGCGTCATGGTTCTAAGCAAACAAATGGGATGCGTTTCGTAAGTAATAGCGAATTAAACTTCTTCAGTTGTTGGCTATCGTGTTTGTATCTGTTTTATCGGTGAATGCTTTTAAATAAGATACCATTTAGCTAATGGACGTTGAACATGACTTTTCAGTTTGTTTTTCTTGTTTTGGTTTTTAAATTAGAATAAAAGTTGGCATACCACAGGGGTCTACTGTTGGGCCATTTGCCTTTTTACTTTAAACTTCTAAATAGAAGGTACAGCTTCGGTTAATTAAGAGTTTAAAGTGACTCCCAGGTCAGGTGGTATTATCAAATCTAGTTCAATGATGTTATTCACCATTTTAGAAATTCCGCAGGACAATAAACACAGACTTTACAAATCAAATTGTGATCCTTTTATTTGAGTCACAAAATACTTGCCTTCTCAAATCTAGCAATGCTTTCCTACCAGTAGGATGCTCGGGCATAAACAGAAGATGTTTGTTTGGATCATACTGTCTGCTCTAGATGATATCGACGACTGGTGGACTTGAAATGGGCTTCAAGCGATTCTCTCAAACCCTTAATAAGAAAGGGGAACCTGCTTCCACCTAGACTTGAGGGAACCCCCCAGATAGATGGGTCTTTCCTTGCACGACGGGATCTGTTTCAGACGCACTGATATATATTCTTTTAACTAAGACGACTGCTACAAAATACATAAACAGCTATCACTTGGGTGCGTTTAAACTAAGACGAGAAGCTTTGAGTACTAGGTTCGTAGACGAATCATCACAAAAAAAAATTATAAGATTGATCATGCTGCGATCGATGCCCAGTATTTATGCTCCGAACGTTCACCGTTCAACGAAGACATTAATCAGTACCTAGTTGCAGCCAAGGTATGTCTTCTATTATTTTTGACAATACAACAGCGAAGAAATCTTGTTACGAGATCTAACTTTGAACGACTGCAATTGCGACAAACCTCCGGAACTTTTGCTATTCGTTTATACCTCGATCTCTCAACAACTCTTTTAGAACCTAGCCATACTTAGATGGCTTTGCCAATCAGGACAGACCATTCAACTTGGGCTATGACAAGATAAGATATTCATCTACCTGACCAACTGATTTCTGAAATTTGCTCAGATGAACGTATACTTGATGAATGGAGCTGAACATCGATTTCTTAATTTCGAAAACAGCAGAAACTATCAGGCATCTGCACAAGGGGCCCAAGCCCTTCCCCGCCCTTGGCAGAAACTACAACATTTGTCAATGATCTGATTGGGCCCTTATTATGCGGTTTCAGGTAAGGTTTTCGCATTCCTGGTTATCTCGCCAGATTGTGAAGAACGATAATCGAGATCCTTACCTGATTTGATGCCAAAATAGGGTTAGACGAGGTGAAGGCTTAAGCGAAATCCGATTTTCCAAAAGCTTGTGCAATAACTAACATACATGAGGTAGACATTATTGGTAAAACCAAACAACCTGCCACTTTTAGGCCTTCAAGTCTCGCAAAAATAAGTTAACTTGTCAATGAGCTCAAGACCAACTATATGATATCAATTAGACGACTTGGTAGGATTGTTAGATTTTTTTCACCCTATTAGCTTCATTAAGACTCCTCATCCAATGAACAACAACAACTGTTGTGTACTTTATGAAAATTAATAATGTGTATAGTACCTACTAATTACTAATTGTTATCAACTTACAAAGCCTCCAATTATCTCGCAACCAGTACGAGAAGATTCCACCATTTGTCTCACTGACCTTGCCTGTCTCAAAATGGAACAAAATCTGCTCCAAATTAAGAAAACGTCTCAAATCCGAGTATACAAATCCATCAACGATTTCTAAATTTAGCACCAGATGAGGGCGAGAAATTCCTTCTACTCTTTCCAATCACAAACGCGAATGGCCAAAATTAAATAATCCGAAAATCCATTTACGCAAATAACACCGAGACGCTGCACTCAACCTCCAGCAGACGTAAATAATTCGGAAAGACCGACTTCTTTTCAAATTCAACAACTAAACGCCATGTTTATGTCTATCTGACCCCTCTAACAGCAACCCTCCTCGTAATAATTGGCAAAAAATTCAAATTTCAAAATTTGTAAATCCCACCCCTCTGGAAAGTACACAGAGTTTTCCTCAGAAATATCAGCAAAACCTCACAAGCAGCGCCGGCAGAAGGGTGCGCAGAACTTTCAATTTCACTAAATAAATTGCCACCGACTTGGACCACCATCACAAGTGTAACAGATCAATGTGACCGGAAGTGCGAATGAGTTTTCGCATCTCTAGATTTCCTGTTAATGTCGAATTCCATTTTGCGCCAACAAGCAAATTTCCAAAATCAAAATTCGATGAGGTCATTGGACGGATTGTATTTTTTTCATTTTTTTTATTTTTATTTTACAAAAATGTTGTTTACGTCGAAAAATTCCTCGAAACAATGTTTTTGCTGTTTTCAGGGTTTTAGTATTTTTTGTTTTTGTTTTCGATCACACAAACCACCAGAAGAGCAGAGTCCGCGGACAACAATTGTCCATCGTATTGGTCCAACTCGTTAAAAAAAACAAAAAAATACCAGTGCCTTTCAAAGGATCGAATGATTATGGTTGGCCGTTTGGAAGGAAGACTTCTCCTCTAGATCTCTGCAAAAATGGTAATAAACAGAACCCTTTGCTCTGGAGGAATTGAACATGTTTGGGTTTACCGACCGCGGTAGGCATACGAATATGTTTTGTCTTTTCTCTTTCAGCGAATAAACTTGGACAAAAAAATATAAAACTTTTACACACAACCATGCAGAAGGAACAGAAAAAAAAATTGTTAAGGGGACGACAAAAGGGAATAAAAGGATAAAGAAGTTATGTAACTCAATATTTTCGATATCCGCGTTATCGTTCATTCGAGAATGGAACAAAGGAGCCGTTGCTCAAGTAGCACCACAGAAAACAAAACAAAAAACGGCCTCTTCTTGAAGAGATGCCTTTGCCTACCAGTATTGTGAAGACTTTTTCGGGAAACTCTTTACAAAAGGGTCAATGGAGTTCATTTTTTTTCCATAAACATAAATGCGATATCCTTTTGGGAATAGGTTTAGGTCAGGTCTTGTCAGTGGAATCTGATTACACGCCAGTACTTACTGCTGCTGTTGTAAGTACTGACAGAAATGTCAATGTGAATTAACATCATCATCGTTGGAGAGTTGCTTGGTGAATGGACGTTGGACATGGACTTGAAATGCGAAAGGAGTAGCTGACCGGGGGACTGTGTTGTGTTGTGTTGTGTTGTTTGAATAAAGGAAGCCATAGTTGTGGGAAAATGTGACCTTTTAGACGAACTGTGGTAATATAAATGGAAAGCAAGTTATTCCTCAATACTCAAATTGAACGCGGAATGATACTTGCGATGTTCTCGTCAATATAAAAAATCTAGCGGACACCAAGAGACGTCTTTGAGGCCTTATTTTACGAAATCAGACAAAAACAATAAGTTTTGCTTAAAGATTATAACTTATTACCTATTCAATCTGCAAGAATTACAAAAACATCCCCTGGGTACACCTCTTTACAACTTAGAAGAGCAGTGGTGATATCATAGAACCCTGTGGAACTCCAGCTCTTTTACTAGTCATTTACAAAAGACGCACAGACATCTTGGGACTGAATCAAACGGGATGCTATAATAGCATGCGATGCCAGGTGAATACCAACACAAACAGAACTAAAAAGCTATCATCGAAACTTCTGAGGTGATCGAAAATTTACGGAAAGTATTCAAAGTAGAGTAAAACCAAACACCGTCATATATGTGAAAGAAAAACCATGAATTTTGAAAAAGAGTGCAGATTTTATTGGTCTACTTTCAACATTTTTCTTTCAACATCATTGTCGAAACAACACTGCATTCCAACATGTGACGGATGTATCAGACCTTGAAGATCGTAATAATAATCGTATGGATTTCTACGATGTTACCTGCCAACCCATCGAAACACGATCGGATAAGCCCACGACGACCTAGCAATTTTATTTTCGATGATGGCAAGTCAAGGAATATTTAAGGATTTTTTTATATCATCCTGGTCACATACTAACTATTCCCAGGTCCTTTACCGAAAACAAGTAGTCTCTTACAAATTCAGGGACCATGTAAAGCTAGAAAAGGAAACAAACAGCAGTATAAGTAGAGATATTTCAGTGCTAGGATATACTCGCATGTACATTTATCAGTAAAAGGCGGATAAATAGCAACAGGCTATTAGCGGGTCGAGGAGCGTTCAAAGTTTTAGTTGAAATAAACTGAAATAAACTTCAAGAAGTACAGCATAAGGTAAGACATCTGCACAGGCCGAAGTTACAAGTAATCTGTACGAAAGTCTATCATACCAAGAAGCGAATGTACGACATACCACCCTGATCAAAAATGTTCCCGGAATAACCACCGTGTGGCGCTCCCATTGTTTCGATTTTTCTTTTTTTAAATTGGTACATCTGTTGTTGAAATTCCCTCTAAATCTTAGCGTCATAGCTTGACATTTGCAAAAGTTAAGTAGCCAAGAGTACATCTATCCCTGTATGTTTGGCGATTTTTCCATTACATCCTCTCGGCTGCTGAAACGCGTTCCCCGTAGTGGTTTTTTCACTCGATTGAACAGAAAGAAGTCACAGGGAGGCCAATGAAAATACCTCTTGAAAACTGTAAGATTTTCATTAGTTCATCTCTTATTCGACGCAAAACTTTCGAATTTAAGAAACACATCGGTAGATACCGCAAACATACGAGTAGTTCACTTGCTATTAAAAGTGCGGGCCTGAGATCGGAACATTCTGGAATTCCAATAGATAATAAAATTTCCTCGAAGTTGTCATCCATTGGCTTATCACGTTCAATTATTTAAGGCGAAACCATCTTATTTTATTTTTATCATTTGTATGAGTATAGCTATATAGCTAAAGTATCAGCTACCACGTGCGGAAGCTACACTCTCCTGCCATTGACAGTTTCTTTAAAAACAGAAATAGATACCCTGCTCATTCTATCGATTACAAGTCACTTCCATTTTGCCATAAAATGCCCATAACATCACATATTCCTACCTTCTAACTGTCAGTTACTACTTCTGAACTGACATTTACACCCTACCCTACCCAATAGAACTGTCAAAAGATAATTCTTCGAACCGACTCCAAACGAATACCAACCAACAATGGATAGAAATGTTCAACTTAAAACACTTGCAAGATTTACGACTAGGAAAATGCGTATAAATTTTGCGCCAAAATGTGACGCGTTGAATAATTTGCGCTGCGTTGGTAAGCATATCCGTTTCTCTTAAAGGCCTACACACATGCTTTAACTCATACTGCTGCCGTTTGGTAGCTTTGTTAGCGCGTACAAAACGTGAGCGCGTTTTGCCCATTTTCTGTTCTTTTATTCATTAAGCTGATCGTAAAGAATATTTTTTATTACCACCATCTTTTCTACGTTCTATTGAGTGTAACACACTTCAGGTTTGGGCCTTGGACAAAAGGATTCAACACCTCTCTTTGCATATGCCACATGAATTGACAATGAGGTGTAAAGGATCTATGAAGTCTACCCCTATGATGCATAAGAGTACTCTTCATAATGGTCCTGCTTTGAAGTTGCTTCAATGTTCACAAATGTATCCGTAGAATGCGGCGCAATATTAATACGTACAGAAATTTATTGTCATTTTGACAGTTATTACACGGTTTTTTACGCGTTTTCTTGACGCCCAGTGTGTGGTGAGTGGAACTCATTGACGTTTCATATGTAATTACGAACCAGTTTCGTGTGAGTTCCATCAGTTTGGCACTAAGAATATTAACCCCAACGAATTGCATTTCTTTAATTACAATTTGTGTTTCTTTTCTTTTGAATTTTTTTTGAGGTGACAGTTCGATGCAGAGATTAGGGTTGAAATGCAGCATTTTTTTATTTCTTTTAATGTCCAAAAACTGGTTCAGTTGGTCAAAGTGGTTGAAAGTGTTCTTAGAGTTATCGACAATATGCAGCTGCAAAGATTTTGTGGAAAGAAAACAAACGTCAGGTGCAGTTTTTTTTTTTTTGCGAAAAATAACGAAAACACGACAGATGTTTTCTGAAAGGTTTCAACTTGACCTTGAGTGAGTTTTTTGACTTAACCTTGACCAGTTATTGATTTGAATAAATGCAGTCGTAGGGATAAAATGATTTTGAAACGTATTTTTGGATTAGTTTGCATGTTTCTCCAGAAAGTCAATGAAATGAGGACTTTATTGTTGCATTTGACGTTTAAGAATTTGACAACTGTCATATGTAATCAGTAAAGCTTGGATCAATGTGATTGATCATTTGTGATTTTTTTTTTGTTAGCTGTGGGATGGCTGGTTCATCATTTGAAAATACAAGTGCCGATAAGATGGGAATTGGTACATGGATTTGACGTTTGGGATGTACCGTAGCCATACTGTCTGTCACTATAAGTTATGCCATGATTTTGGCTTTGCTTGTATTACAAATGTTTAATGATCTGAATCCTGTTCCTACGTCCTTCTTAGACGCTAGGTCATGCGAAGATTTTTCTGAATATAGACAGGTTGTCAAAATAACATAGAGATATACCCTGTTGCAGGCTACTCTCCTCGTGATGGACCTATTGCTGACGTCCATCCACAGCAAGCAAAAAACGCATATCGAAGAATGGAACACCTACTGTGGTGGTTACTATAAAGAGTAAAAGCAGCGTCTTTTGGATGTGCATTCTAATCAGAGAAAGTCTAAGACAAGAGGTTTTGAGCTCAGACATCTGAGCAAGCGCGTTGTGGCAATTTGATCAACATTTGATTGGAATAGGCTCACGTCATCATGTTTAAATCTTTATGTTTAGGAGAAGAATCTTTTCGATCAGAGATAGAAAAGCTGCATGACACCAGCTCTGAATATGAATTTGAACTTAGGAATCGCGCAGCATTTTGAAATGCCATCATAGACAGTACGCGTTTCCTATACCAACATCCACTTAAGGACTTTTCAGTTCTCTGATACGTTCGACGCAAGACAAAAATTTGGGATATCGAGAAACAAACATGAACTGAAACCACTACATTGTTGTAACCAAGATGGGAATGACCTTCCCAATGAGGAACACCGAAGGAAAATGACTACAAACGCACTGGAATGCCTAAGTCTGCGAAAACTCTGAAAAGTTCTGTGATGCTGGTATCAAGCGCAGGAGATTAGTAAGAACATTGTCAGCAAACCATTAGAAGTGATAGGTTACACCACACCCGACCATCAAAATAAAACCTGTGGTTTGTCAAAGAGCATTGGCAAGAGCATGCAGTGGAACAAAATCACGAAATCTATCTGGCGATTGAGACGTCTCATAGCTGCATGAGCACACGAACTGCATATTCCTCTTGAAGGAGCGCAGATTGAATCGTGCAAATATAGACGGACGAAAATATGGCCGGTGAATGAAATCCTAGTATTGTTTGCCAGATCCTCAAGAAGGAACCGCTAAACAGACATTCACAGGACAAATTGGAAAAAAAATTTAAAATCGATACGAAGTCAACTTCCGTTATTTTTGTACTTAGGGCTGGCTTTGTCCAGAGTTTTGTGGTTGAATTTGAATCAACTGTTACAGAACCAATTGTGAGTAAAACTTCTTCATTCTGTCTTTAAGAGTAAGGTCAAGTATTGCCGAAGGCAGTTATCGAAGACAGTAGAAAAGAAATAAGTTGCGTCTAAGAGAAATACATCGATTTCAGTAGTTAGCTTTCGTCAAGACAAGGCGTTTGCAGCACCACTTTGATCAGGGGATTGGTGGCTGTTTATTGACAGAGTTCAATCGTAAGAGGCTGAGCCTCACGGTCACTCTGTATACCTTATCATCCCAATCTGGGAAAAAAAAAGTGGAAAAGGAAAAGTGTCAGCTTAGATAGCAACCAAAAAAGACTGAAGAGCAATGAAGAATGCTGTTGGTAAATCTTAGCAAATTCCAGTGAGCACAGGACGGGGACCACAACAAAATCGACCTATTATTGAAGATAACCGTGACGTCGTTTTGAATATTAAGATTGAACTGCTGGTGCTACGTTCTATTTCTTGCCTAGGTAATACCACGCAAATTCGAGTGCTGTTCCGAACGATGTTTTTTTAGCCACTCTTAGTATACATTTGCTTCTTGAGACTCTGCAATTTTGAGTGAACGTGAATAATGTAAAATCAAAGTCTTCACATGTTCAGTGTTTCAATATTCCTTCCGACGACAAGAGCCAAGAACACCAGTTGAGTATGACTTGGATGTTAGCTTTGACACCCGGTCGCCAAATTCTCATATGGTGTAGCTGTTTAGTAAGCCCGGTGGTTATACATTGTCCGATAAGACTGTGTTTGGATATGCGCCACTCAGATTGATACTTTTTATCTATTGTAATATGGCTTATTTTCCACAAGCATTTTGTTTACTCACTGCATGCAGCGCAATCACTCTCTAACGTTTTAAACCGACCCCAAAATAAAATGGTTTAACAAAAATGTGCGCTGTGATTTATATTTTGACAGAAGCAGAACCTTGAAGTTGGCAACAGTATTTGACAGACTTTCTTGGATTTTTGTAATAAGATTAGCAGGCGTTTTAATTGCAGAATTTTTTGCTTAAAAAATGGTAAGCCCGCTTGCGCCTCTAAACAAATAATGTCATCATCTTCCACACACGAATCAACTATTGGTTAGTGGGCACCATTTACGTGTAATGTCATCGACTCTTGGTGTCCCAAATTTGTGTAAGTTATTAAAATCGCCCCCCTACTTGTATGCCCATAACCCATAAACTTCACGACATGTCTATTCCAATTCAAAGTGTCACAATTATTTGTTGATGCAGCCCCGACACCAGCTCTAGTTTCAACCGACTGAGGTCGCATATGGAGAACATTAGTCTCCATTTAGTTGTGCCTTTCTAATGTCACCATTAAAAGCACTATTCCATTCCAAGGCACAACCTACAAGTAACACATCATCAAACAAATACCTCCTACAGTCGTATCCCTCCCTTCTGGCCTGACAACACTATCCACGACAAAAGAAGTAATTTCCAAATGGACGGAATGACATTCTTATTTATAGGCAACCCACCACCCCTAGACCCCGCCCCAACCATGACTTATAGACATGTCAGCACTAATGCGCGCCTTGTAACTAAAAATGCATCCACAGATGTGTCTTCGGGGACTTAAAGGGTATCCATTGCGCCACCATCTCCATTTCTGCCATCTATTTCATCTCTCAACGGTGACGGCGGTTCTGGAAGTCGGTGAAAGCTGGAAATCCCATTCTGGGACGAATAAGAGGGGAGTAGAGTAGGATGCATCGTATATCCCATTTGAATGTGCTTTTACTGTGTGTGGAGGTGTCTACTAAGCATGAACATTGGGCGAACAGTACAGGTGATTAAAAGAACACCACTCTCAACGAGATGACCCCATAGACAGACTGTCTGGTTGCTGGTTGCTAGTTGCACAGTCATCGTCGACGTCGCTATTGGTGTTGTTGTAGTCGTCGCGAATAGATACACCATTTCGACGAACTACATAGAGGGGAGACCATGAAGATTATTTATGATACCGAAGTCCTATATGGGGCAAGAAGACTGCTGTGAAGGTGATGATGCTACTGCTGACGCTGCTGCTGCTGCTGTTGCTGGCATCGTCTAATAGATAGGGGGAAGAGTTGTTGCAACAGCAGAGGCAGATTACCTACCACCAGACAGCAGCGCAAAGCACGATGGAATAGCATGAATACTGAATAGTTAATAGTAAATCACCGGATGAAGTAGATGATGATGATGATGAAGAAGAGAGGAAGCATTAAGCAAAGTGAGGGATACGACCGAAGATGATAACGACGACGAATGATGTGGCTAATGTTTGGGTGGTTTATAAGCTGATGCAGTGATTAAGTCGATACTCTGGACACCTATGTACCATTACTATTGGCATGGTATGGGTCGGTTTTTTTTTTCAACTCCAGAGAATCGTTATATTGGCGCCTGATTGAGACAAAGAAGACCACACAGGCAGATTTGAGGGTTATTACTCATGGGATTCTGTTCCCATATTTTTAGGGCAAACCAGAGTGAGTGTAGAGGAGTTTTAGAACAAATTTTATAGAGATGCTCGTGAATCCGGGAATACTGATCTGAATATTGACTGTTGATAGGCAGAAAATGCGGATCTTTTGAAAAGAAGTGTTCGGAATGCAGTTCAACTAATTTATTGACTGTTCCAATATGATTGCATGACAAGTCGGTCGGGTTTTCTTCAAAACACATATTTGGAATAATGTTTGAGGGATTTGGGATGATCTGCTTATATGCCGATTTTGCAACCTACTTATAAATATGAAGAAAGAATAAAGCTACTCTAGCTTGTTTGGGTGACAATTAAACTGCCTACAGCCAATGTGGCGAATCAAAAAATTAAGGCCTCTATCCGGCTATAAGTATCCACCCAAGCAAGAAAGTTGTAACATGATCCACATTTATACATTCGTCTAAATGGGTTGACTAGATTGTGAGGAATCTTTTAACTATAGAAAGCTATAAGGAATGAGTATACCAAACACCGATCAAATGAAGGCATGTCTTTGATATGGAATCGTAGTATATCTTTGAACTTTAGTTCAGATTTATATGCATGTCTTCGGAGATCTGACCGTAATTCATTACATCATCGGCTTGTAATCATTTAACTGAAAGATAAATAAAAGAGCCTTTATCACGCCCGATTCGCTGAGCCACCAAAAGACTCACTCAAGCTGGTACCTTGTGTCATTGCCTTCTTCGGATAAAATCGTAAGAGAGATTGATGCCTCCACAAGTGCTATGAGATGAGATGAGATGAGATGTTAAGAAGATACTTAAGACAAGTTGTTGCATATTTGTTGCCTAACTCATTTGGAGACTGTCGAGAAGTTTTAAGAAATCTTTACAAAGTGTTAACTTTAAGAAATGGCTTCCATTACGAAGGCCTCCTTACAAGACTAAACTCGATTTCGCTACCAAAAACCTATCTATAATGTAGAGAAATCCTAAGCAGCATTTTTTTACTGGAGGGATTAAAATGTTCACCATAAGTACGGCACGTAAGCCAAGCATGACCCTGATATGTGTCCCCACCCAACAGAATAAATAGGTGTTGCTGCTCGACAAAATTAAGACGTAGACGTAAAAATCGTTTGAGGTAAACATCTTTAGAGGACATCTTTGGTAGCAAAGGGGAAAGCATCCACAAATGGACCTAAGCAAATTACCTTCATTACGGAGTGGAATATCACTATAGCAAGCACACGGATACATCAACGTAGTAGTATTCACAAAATAAACATTGTGATCACTTAAATTTAAGGCAGTCAACTTGGTTCATCATCGTGTAATCGACGAAAGGCACTCCTTCACTCGATAACTTCTTACTTCAAAAAGTCTGCGTATTTGTGAGACGCCATAATAACGAAAAAATGTGGTGAAAGGGTCTTACATTGAACGCCTGAATCCTTAGCATCTTGGTAAAATCCTATGTAGCAAGCATAAAATGTTGAAATCGGTGGGATGTGAGATATCCGTCTGCTCGATCGTTTTTTGAAATGTCTGAACGCCTAAAACCATTTTCCAACGCAGAAATCAATTCGTATACATAACCCAAAGTGACATGCCTTTGAACGCAAAATTATTAGAGTGAGTTTTGTCCCGTTTACGACGGATAGCAAACAAAAGAGCCTAGATTAGCTACCCCGAAGCGGCCGAGGGAGGCTCAATTGGTCGGAAAGGTTATGATTTTCTGGGATTGTCTGGCATACTCTTCGTGGACTACCTTGAAAAAGGAAAATCCATCAACAGCGAGTATTTCTGTGGATTATTGGAGCGATTAAAGGCCGAAATCGCTGCAAAGCGGCCTCACATGAAGCGAAAATTTTGTTTTTGCAAGACAATGCGCCGGCGCATATGAGCATCGCAACCACGGCTAAAATCAATGACTTACGGCTCCAATTGCTGTCGCATCCACAGTATTCGCCCGATTTAGTTCCCTCGGACTATTACCTCTTCCCAAACCTAAAAAGGTGGCCTATCAATAAAGAAATTCAGCTTACGCGAGGAAATCATCGACGCCACGGAGGAGTATTTTGCAGACCTTCCGGAAAATTACTTTTCGGACGGGATCAAGAAGTTGGAAAATCGCTGGAATAAGTGTATTAAGCTAAAAGGGGACTACATTGAATAAAATAAATAAAAACATTTAGAAAAATTTTTTTTTCATTCCCAAGGAGGTTACTTTTCTCCCCGGCTAGTAGAGCAAATAGAAATTAACAATCCAGCTAGAAAAGTAGTTAATCCCGATTCATATCAGCAACCAAGTAGAGATAAATTTCACCTGAAGTGGTGCAGACAATATTCTTGGAATTCCCAACTGGAGGTAGTTCCCCGTAAAACGCATTTAGAGAAAACATTTATTGGTTCAGATCATCAACAACGCTTGCGCGGCTAATGTTCTACACTATACCAAGAAAAGTGTTGATCATTTCTTAGAAGGCATTACAATAAACCAATCATTGACCAAAGTGTCCCTGAGAGATGTCCATAATCAAACTACTTTACTGGTCAATACATGTATATAAAAGGACTTGTATCAAGATGTCATCGTCGTGAGCTACTCTACAAAGAAGTGAATCCATCCATCTACAGCTGGGTTTAATTCATATGTTCCGATAAGGCCCCTAGTAAATGGATAAGAGGAATTGAGGAAATCACATAACCAAGTGATTTTAAAGGCAATGATGTCTTCATTTCGGCCCTTTCTTTCAAGGCATTCACGCACCCAGTTCCTTTTTTTTTTTCGCAACCGTAGTAAAACAAAGTACAGTGTGTAACGGACGCACCTTAACGGTGGACATTTCTTGACAGAGTTTGAAACGTTTCAGAATAATAATTGGAAGCTTTGAACTTGAGGCATGCACTACCTTTATCAGAAAGTTCCGAATCAAGCTCTGACGCTAAGATTTAGAGGGAATATCAACAGATGTACCAACTTAACAAACAAAAAACAGAACTCAAATCGGAACAATGGGAGTGCCACCCGATGGTTATTCCGGGAACCTTCCGATCAAGGTAGTATATCCACAAAAAAGAAAATTGCTCTTAACTGTTATATCAATACTTTAGAGATTTGAGAAGTCTTGCTGAAATATCATTCTGTTGTTGAATCCAGGAAACAGCTGTAAATGCGGCAGCAGAAATAAGAGTCAGCTTCAAAAATATGACTCAAATATCATTTTTTAACCAAAGAAAGAAGCAACGCCGGAAACACAAACATGGTTGACCAAAGTGCTGACCCTTGCGTTTTAAAGGTCACTTACGTTATTTCTACCACAATAATATGTTTGGTATTTTTGAAGACTGTAAAGCTCTGCGGTGTTCTGATTGACGCCCGTACTCCTAAGTCTACCTTAGTCGATTGGTCAAAAAATAATCGGTTTCGTAGACATAACTTAGAGTTTATCAACTGGTTTTTCGGGTCTCCGGCTAAACGCAGCCTTCTTTTCTAAGTAAATCTTAGCACAATGGAAATTCCGCCCGCGCTAAAAATCTGGATCATACCACGTGCTTACTCCGTCAGCAGAAGCCACTACATTCATTCCAGACTCCATGTAAAATAAAGCAAGAAACTTCCAAATCTAGATACTGTGCAGAATACAAAAACCGCAAAGTTCTTCCGGGGGCACAGAACACTCACCACTTCGAAGACAAATGACAGGGCACAGGGCGCGCCAAACAACATAAAAACCAGAAAAAACTTCACATGTCCCTCTGCTGCTGCTGTTGCAAAAAAAACCAAACAAAATCACCACACAATCGGCTTCTTCCAACAGACCACCACCAACCAAACCAGAAGCATAAGTGCCCACCGATTGCATACAAGTTTCGGTGACGCTGTCGTCAATGACGCGCGCAAGATGCACTCCACCAGCAAACAAAAAGCAAAAAAACACATCGTCTCCAACTAAAATAACAGGAAAACCAAGGCAAACAAGCCCAAGTCCCGTCTGCCGTGTGCTTGTAGTACCCGCATTTAGGCCATATGGAGACAAAAAAGTGGTCTCCATCTAGAGGGCAGCACAGGGTGAAGATCATCACCTAAAAGGACTGCAAAAACCGCAAAATAATAAAATGAAAAAATCAAGGAAGCTAACCGAAATGGCAAGGTAAACATCGGCGGCGATAGGCGCGTATAGAAGGTCATCGCTCTCACCCAACCAGCCGATACGACAAGCAAACACATCCAAATAAGTATCTCCTTTCCCAAGCACTCTTTCACGGGATTTTTAGTGGTGGTTCAGTTGGGTTAGGTTTTTCTACTCTGCCTTTCTATCCGTCCGTACAGCGCGTCGCTTTTGTTTGTTCGCTTTTCCTGTTTGTAGAGCGCGGGACGACAACGCGACGCGACGCCGTCATTTCGTGTGGTCTCCAAAGCTGGAGTCATCAATGTGACCAAAGACAACATTACCAAAGCAAAAACACAAAAAAAAAAACCTATCTAGATGGAGCTGTTGTAGAGTCTTTATTATGGCACTTAAGACCCGAGACCAGATAGCTACCGCAAAACGCGCTACTATTCAACACAACAACAACAGCCAAATATGCAAAAGTAGAGAAGATTGGGATCTTTTCTACCCAAGAAACCCAGCAAAAAAAAAAACCCACTAAAGAGTCTCCAAAATAAATCCTTCAGCTACGTATTCGCACTTTGTTGCAAACACAGCGGTTTTTTGATTTATTAATTATTGCTGCATTGCGCGCCATTTTGTTGAGAGAACTTTGCGTCGGGAGCGCGCGCGTTTCTTCTGCTTTTGAATTAATTTACGATCGCCAGACAAGAATAGCGCGCAACGCTTTGCTGGTTTATTAGTGTGGAGCGGCTCCTCATGACCCTGCGACAATAAATTTAGACGCGCAACCTAAAGTAGTTATTAATTCGCGAGACTTTGATTTTGTTTGCTGTTTGCTGTTTGTTGTTTGCTTGTTTTTTTTCTTCTAAAATTCTTGTTTGTCTTCCTTTCATCTGTTCTTCCCACGGGATGGCTGGATTTCGTTTTGGTTCCTTCTCTTTTGAGTTATGAATTTAAGTGAGCATAAAATAAATAAAAATTTAACGGTATTTTAGCGTTTTTATTAAAATGGCCACTACTTGTGTTTTTTTTTTTTTTTTTGTTGATTAAAATCAAATTGAATTGGGTCGAACGTCAACGATTTTCAAGGAGAAATTCGATTTACAATAGAATGCCGGAAACCATGACACCTGTTGGCGGTGGAATGGTGTCAAGAACACCATTTTATGGAGAATAATCAGGTGTCGGTCGAAAAATTGACAGATACGATCAAAATGGATGTTTCTGATAGATATTTAAGAGTTCACTGTAATCATCATAAATTCTAACTTAGACACAGCATCCACAGATGAATTTATATATCATATGCAACATTCTTCTCAGTGTGGCCCTTGTGGCTTCTACGGGGTAAAAAGGTGATTGTGTCAAAAACAGTTTCTAGTAGGTGCGTTAAGGATATGCTTTACCTGACGTCAAGATCGTCTTAAGCGATTTTAAACTACAAAATAAAGACATTTTCTAAATATTTATCATATACGTAGCATCAACGATGAGATCTTCAAAGCCAGCATAAAAGTTTCTTCAAGCCAGGGAGACTGCTATAAAACAAATACCAGCGACATTCAGCGAGTACTATGTGGAGTGAGCCGACTTAAAAAAGCGTGAAAACTAAAACGGACCTAGACTGATTATAAAGCTAGCTTTATAAAGGTTTTCTCACTTTTAAGTCCACTTAATATCCGGTAAAAACTTCACCGAGACCTTCAATCTCAGGAAAGGCCTGACAAGCCGTGCAACAGTATTGAAAGGATTTGCCTCCACAATCCGTCAAAAATCTGTACTATTTCCGCTCACACGGATAATAGGAGAGCAGGAGAGCCCAGCGCACTAAGACTGTTGCATTCGCCAACCCAAATGATTTCAGATTAAGAAGATAATATTGTTCAGAACTTTTGAAATCTTAATTTATTGTTCTAAATCTATTTCATTGCCTTCAAAGTGCTAAAATACACTTATGCCAACGCATTTTTCCAATCCTCGAAGCAATTGCTGAAGTTGATTTCCGGAATGGCTGCCAAAGCGTGTAGCGATTACCTTTTTATCTTCCCAATCGTGTCAAAACGCTGTCTACGAAGCGGTTTCTTTGGCTTAGGGAGTAGCCAGAAGCCACACGGTGCTGAATCAGGCGAAAGTCATGGTTGTGAAACGATATGAGTTTAATTTTCAGCGCAAAATTGACTCTCTATTACAAAAAACAAAAATTAAAACCAAACGAGATAAGACTTATTTCAGGCACAAAACATCTTTCAAAATGGTCTGGACTGATGCATATTAAATGTTAACAGTATCGGTGAAGGCTCTAATTGTCAATCGATGGTTTTTGAGTACAAATTCTTTGAGTTCCTTGACGTGTTGTTCATCAGTTTATGTTAGCTATCCAAAGCAAAAATCATCCTTGTTTGTACCTCTTTGAAATTTTATTGTGACACAACATGTTCACCAAAGGCCTTCTGCAATATTCTCAACATTTCTGTCTTTACTCGACAAAATCAAAAATCGTTAAATTCATTTATTGTTGCTCAGTAAACACGTTCGTAACTATTGAACATTTGCAGTTTTCGGCATAACATTTGAAACAAATGCCAGTGACAGTACTGTAAACCCAGAATTTTAAAATGCGGTTTTCTTACATGTTGACAACAGTAGTGGCCGGTTTCGAGAAAGATTGGAAATGATCCGAGCACCTGCCTTAAAAATAAATAATTGACGCGACAGTCCGAAGATGACCAAATCTCTTCCAGTCACTTCTGTGTTTGTCCTTTTATTTTCTACACTGTAGGAGCTGACCTACAATTTTGTTTCTGTCTTGTTCATAGACTGATATTTTACTACCGGAAGTTTGCCATTTACTTCCGAAAGGGTGAACAATATTTCTCCTGTTTCCTGTTTTTCAGTATTAGAGGAGAGTTAGACCTTGTGAATAGTAGTCGAATTTAACGCCTAAACTACATCTATATGGGGATATGCTGCAATCACGAAGAATTACATCGGCTCTACTACTACCTAGTCAAGTCATATGTAAATACTGGTACACAGAAAAATCAGCGCCAAATAAAAACGAATTAATATTTAAACAATTTTTTTTTTGTTTATATTGGGGTATTCAATGGCTACAAATCTTAGAACAACTTATTCGAAATGACTTCCATTTGCCTTCCAGCACGATTTAAGACGATGTGGTCACTCATCGATTGCGAGACGCACTTCATGCATGGGCAAATTGTCCACAGCACGGAAAAAGGCTAGCTTCAACGACTCAATATTTGAGTGTCGAGTAGAGCAAGCCATGCTCTCTTATACGGATCAAAACTTGTTATCCAACGGGTTGAGGTCTGGACAACCAGGTGGCCAATCATCCTTGTCCAATCATATGAAGTCCGGAACTTTGTTTTTGAGCCACAGTTGAGTCGTTTTTGCTTTGTGAGCTGGCTTGTTGTTGAATATTGTTTGGTTGAGAGACTTCACAATGGGTTCCAAGACGGTCGATTGATATACTTTGGCCGATGTTTTCACTCCTTTCTCGCAAAAATGGAGCTTGGTAACGCCATCGTAGCACACTCCCCACCATACCATTACAGACGCGGGATGGTGGCCTCTTTGAACCCTCGGGATGAGTTGGGATGCTTCTCTGGATGACCGAGCATACACACGATCGTTCTGCTTAATGAACGATTCTTCTACGGTGAAGATTTTCTCGTCAGTAAACAGAATTTGTCTGTGAGCGTTCTTCGCGTACCGGCTGAGTAACGCTTTCGATCTTCGCATGCGTTTTTTCTTAAATGCGGCCGTGAGCAGGTGTTCAGTGTGTCGCTTGTAGCGCTGAGTCCTAAATCTTCTTTGATAATGCGAGACATGGATTTTTGCAAAATTTGCATTTACATTGATCGTGTGACTAACCCTTCTCTCTCTCTCATGACTTAAACTTTATTAAGGGCGTTACATTCATGTGTTATTTAAATCGATAGTGATTTGTATAGCAAATTCGACTTGCCAGTTGAATTCGAATACAACGTATTCAACGGTCGAGAATTGGAGAGGGGATGTTCATCCATGTTTGTAAAGAAAAACTGCATTTTAAGAAGAACATACAACTGAATAAATCTCACATGTATGTTTTTTAGTGGCGGAAAGCGATTTTGAGTGCAGGTATCAGCATCTGACTTCGTACTTTTCTACAAATAAACTCCTTAACGATTAGATCAGACACAATAAATACAAAAATAGAACAATCTAATCTAACAGGCACTCCCCATACAGTTTTGAGAAGTCCTTTTAATGATCGATATAGAAAAACATCCATTCCTATCATCGGCCGATGGAGCTTAATCCTCGGTCTATCGGGAGTCGACTTAAGAACCATCACAGACTTGGTAACCACCATGAGGATAGGCTTAAAAACTTGATCCGCTAAGGGATGTACGAGGGCGGGTCAATAAGTCCGTGACTTTTTGAATTTCTGACCTCTTTACTGAAACAGCAACACTGCTCCTGTCAACAGGCATCTGTCAGTTGACTCCTGTCAAAATTTAAACTTGCTCCGTCAGTTAGTTTGTGTTTGACAGCTATTTTTATCAGACTACTCACTAATTTGAGGAGAAAATGGAAAAAAGTGAATTTCGTGTGCTTATTAAGCATTATTTCTTGCGAAAAAACACCATTACCGAGACCAAGGCTAAGCTTGATAAATACTATGGGGACTCTGCACCATCGATTTCAATGGTAAAAAAGTGATTTACTGAATTTCGTTGTGGCCGTACAAGCACTGAAGATGCCGAACGTCCTGGACGCCCAGTTGAGGTCTCTACACCTGAAACAATTGAAAAAATTCACGATATGGTGTTGGCCGACCGAAGATTGAAAGTGCGAGAGATTGTGGAAGCCGTAGGGATCTCGCATGGCTCAGTGGTTTCAATTTTGAATGATCACTTGGGCATGAGAAAGCTTTCCGCAAGATGGGTGCCGCGTTTGCTCACAGTCGACCACAAACGCAATCGTGTAACAACTTCACAGGAAGGTTTGGCGTTGTTTAATCGTTTCCGTGGACGAAACATGGATCCATCACAACACACCAGAGAACAAACAACAGTCAAAACAGTGGGTTTCTAAGGGTGAATCGGCGCCAAAGAAGGCCAAGGTGGGTTCGTCAGCCAATAAAGTTATGGCGACTGTTTTTTGGGATGCACGCGGGATAATCCACATTGACTACCTTCAAAAGGGAAGAACAATCAATGGGGAATATTATGCCAACTTATTGGACCGATTCAATGACGATTTGAAAAAAAAACGACCTCATTTGGCCAAGAAAAAAGTTCTTTTCCACCAAGACAATGCAAGGGTGCACACATGTGCAGTTGCCATGGCAAAAATCCATGAATTGGGCTATGAATTGCTCCCCCATCCACCCTATTCTCCAGATTTGGCTCCGAGCGACTACTTCTTGTTCCCAAACCTGAAGAAATGGCTTGGTGGAAAAAGATTTGACTCCAATGATGAAGTCATCTCGCAAACAAAGGCCTATTTTGAGGACCTCGACAAATCATTTTTTTGGAAGAGGTAAAAAAATTGGAGAAGCGTTGGACAAAGTGTATAGAGCTCAAGGGAGACTACGTTGAAAAATAAAATTATTTTTTTATCAAAAAATCTGTTTTTTAATCCAAAAGTCACGGACTTATTGACCCGCCCTCGTACCTTTCATTCTCCTTAAAAATCCGACATGACTGACAAAGCTGCCAAGAAGGAAATAAAGAAGATTTACAGACGGTTTAGTCATAAAGTTCAATCTATCTCGGCGAAAAGTTACTTCTGATAAATTTCCTAGTCTCCATACTCACATGTCTCGTAAAACCTTTCACCCAATTAGTCCCACACTAAACTAATAAGAATCGTGCATAGCTTCACCTCGAAATTCCATTACACTTCTGTCAATCTACCTATCTAAAGGAGACAAAGAAAACCTTCAAGTGCATTCCTATTCCCGACTGAGAGATCTTAACAAGATAATCAATTCGTCATCGTGCCGTCACTCAAAGTATACTCGTAAATTACTTCAGTTTAATTGACTACCGATATTGTTTTGACTGTTTTCGTTTGCAATTGCCTCTTTATCTTGTCAATGTATCTTTCAATGCAATTGTACAGGGAATATCTATAATTGTTAATTAAAGTCAAAACCGAGAAAATTGCAACGTGGGGGTCGCCATCTCCATCTCCATCACCACAACCACCAACGACCGACATTGCCACCGACACCGTCGAAAACATCGAATACGATTAGAACAACGACGAGGACGCTGTGTCAACCTCAAGTTTCTTGTAAAACACAATCGCGAACATCAAAACGATTGTAACAACGATGGTAATGACAACCGTAACGTCGACTCTGTGCCACTGTTGTGATTAAAACTGGGCTTGCCTCCTCCGCCTTACATACAGAGTATGCACTTATATCTACGCGCCCCATTAAGTCGTGTAAAGTCACTCAATTTCGGCTATCGCTAATTTATCTACATGCACTCCCTCTATCGTAAAATTGCGGCCGAAATTCCAAATAACGTTCGAAATAAGTGCATTAACCTTGAAAAGAGATCTCGCAGCGATCTTAAGCAATTTCTACGGTGACTTTGCGCACACGCACTACAACGATCTCTGCGATCTCGCTTGGTACGGGCGAAATCGATTTGCAATTATCGCGTAATTGCTGAACACTCCCATTGCGCGCGAATTCTAAAGTTCTAATAGATTCGGGAACGCAGCGCGGAACGGATAGACCCTAATTACACTAATTACCGTCAAGTATCGTTATTAGTTTTTTTTTTTTTTTTTTTTTTTCTGCTTTGAAGCTTCGATAACGAAAAATGAATGATGTTGCGGTGGCGGATGATAGTGATCGTGAAATGGCGTTCGGCGGGGTGTTATCGACGCAGCGGGTGGCGGTTTGATTGGGTTTCATTCATGCCAGCTCACAAAGTTACTCGTAGACTTTATGACACACTTTTTATGTTTATGACTCGATAGGGGGCGGCACTGTTCTTTGACAACAAGGGGATAATTGCAGGGTTTTGTTTGCGATAATAAACCTAATGGTGCCGCGTCTTGGCGTTCAGAAAAGGTGAACATGGTGTGAGATTACTTAGTGAGATACCTTGGCGGGATTGAAATTTTTTTTTTGTTTCTTTGTATTCTGGTGGGCTAAGGTAATTTATGGTTCTATTGGATTGACTTGGAAGAATTTGAGTGGAATTTGGATTGCGTTCGATGACGGTGGGTGGATTGGTTTTCCTTTTTTGTTGTAGTCTACGGCGCTTAGCTCAAGTTTGTCTAGTTTACTAAAATGGCACTGAATTCAAAGTGCGCGTGGTGACGGTGTTGGTATTAGACACTGATATCGACCAATTACACTACTTGATCTATGAGATCTTTTCAGAAATTGATCTGGTGATGACTCAGACTCAGACAGGATGGTAAATCTGAAATAAAACTGTGTTTTAACGACCAAGGGAAGCATAAAAACCTGAAACGAGTTTGATCAACATATCTGAACTATCTGTAGTACTCACCAACAGTATACCACAAGATACTAAACGGGAGTGAAAGTATACAAACTATACAAACCTATGAAACCTTACAATAATAATGTGAAAGACTTCACTAAAAAAAATTGTTTTAAATTCGTATTTCCAGAAAGATGAACTTAGGAGACTTATCGATGACTAAGGGCCTTCACCAAATGAAAAGGAAGTATGGGTAAGCTACCTTCCTCGACATTGGACAAACCTTTTAACACTTTTGCATAATTTAGAAAATATCAGATACATGGACCTGAAAACCTGTATAATTAGCAAAATGTACATCGATGCGATAGTGCATGCCTTAGTCTCCAGAAGGGGCCTTAGTTTACATTGTAATTTAATGGATTGAAGTCTGGGCTAGATGATGGCCAATCATACGTAGAAATTAAGTTCGGAACGTGGTTATTGAGTCGTATTTGAACGGAGTCTTGTTGAAAGGTCCATGGTCAATTTGCCAATCCATCGTAGGCAACTTCCCACCAAACCATCACAGGAGCTGGATGGTATCCACCCTGAACTCTTCGAACGAGATCGGATGCATGTCTTGAATGGTTATTGATCAGTAACAGCAGTTGTTGGCTTACTGGCGAAGCAAGACTTAAGATTTTGAATTACGTTTCTATTTCAATGCTTTTTTCAGTAAGTGTCCGATACACGACATACTGTCCTTGCTGGGATCCATCTCTCGATATATGATTTTCTTCTGGAGCATCGGATTTCGATGAGCCCACACAGTACGCGAAGGGACACTGCACTATCGACTATTTCACCAGTATTCTCAAACAGCTTCATGCTACAATACACAAAGTTTAGCATGATATTCAGTAGCCGCAATATAAGGCCATCAAATGTACAAAAAACATTTGCTAGTACAAGGACATTCAACTAAAAGCTCGACATTGGAAAACTTGTAAAGGAGGCCGTCTTCTATACTTGCAATCACATAATTAAGAGAGGTTAGTGCAAACCAAACACCAAGATCATCATAAGGGCATACATACTTGTGCATGGCTATGGCTGGACCCACCTTATCTTTCACCAGCTTGAGCATAAATTAATAACACATGCAGTATGCATTGGCCATGAGAACAACGCCAGTAATACTTGGGACTATCTTGATATCCATCTGCATTTTTGGATCAAAGAAAGGGATCGCCATTAGGATCATTTCCTATCAGCTGAATGTGATCACTTGATTCTTCAAGGTAGTGCTATTCGGTGGAATAAAAACTAGCGACATTAAGGCTCATGACACGACACGTCAGCACATTATCTGGTTTTTTGACAGTCAGGCGGCTGCCACAAAGGCCATCACTGCCGTCCAAATAATATCGAACTGTAAAGCCCTATCGAGAAGAACTTGCGATTTTTTGCATTAAACACATTGTTCTGCCTGGTCACAAAGGAGTGGCAAGTAATGACTACACCGAAGAGTTACACTGCAAACGATCTCCTACGGTTTTCGGCGTCCAGTTAAAGTCTCCATTCCCGAAAATTTGTGACGAAATAGGGGGCCATTGTTTCACCAGCTGGGTGACATGTGGTGGCAGACCAAAATCCACATCAAGCTCTGATTCGTTGCGGATAGAGAGGTTGTTTCACTTTTTCTCTTAAGTTTTCGGAGCCCCGGATGGGAAAAATGCCTCATCGTTCAGAATAATTTTGTGTAAAAAATCATAATCTTGTTCATTGATATCCTCCGCCCAATCAGCATAAGTATAGTTTTATCAGGGTTCAATTCCATTGTCAACTCGACCTTTTAAGGATTTGGACCCTTCGCATCACAAACCTCTCCGAGACGTTAAAATTTATTGATTAAATTCACAATAACTGTGCGAGAAGGCAACTGATGATGACTTAAAGCAGTACGAACTTTACGAGACGTTTCCCGATGTTTGCCTAAGCAGCGAGAGTTTACCATCGATATTCTACGTAACCGCCGACTTTAAAGTTTACTCCTAACAGACTGTAGAAGTTGGTTTTTTTCAATGTTTCAGCACCGTCAGTCGGTGTTTCCGTAGACGTTCTTGCAGGCTTCGGTTCTGGTTTAGATGACTTTCGGGAAAAATTTTCGAAGCCCATGTCTAGAGTAGGATCCTTCGGACGTTTTATCGTCCTCTTTCTCGTCGTTTTTCCCTGCTGTTATTCACCAACATCTCTGGGACTGCTTGGCCGTAAGTGTTCAACAGTTTTCATTGCTGAACGATAGATTTGTTTTGAGGTCGCGTTTTGAAATCTAGCAGACGAATTTCTGATTGCCTCCCATCAACAAGGCCGAATCGCTTGAAATGGGAAAATCTCAGACGGTTTCCCGCAGTTGTAGTTGTCAAACAATCTCACGGTATTTTCGTGTGGCACTGTACTGCCGTCGATATTCCCATTTTTAACTTGGCTACTACTAGGTGAATGTCCAATACAATTTGGATATTCCTTATGCGCGGACATTTAGAGCACTTTAGTTTAAAGAGACCAAGAAGAGCAGCTGCAAATAGTGGCTAAACCAGGGGGAAGCACCTTATTGTCGGTTTTATAAAACATGGCAAATTCTAATGCATATGTATGCAGCTTATCAATGAGCAAACCGGTGTTTATATATACAGAACTATCTCGTTCATGACTGGTTTTTACGCAAAACTGAATAGTGAGTCATTTTTCTATCCATTCAACTAAAAGTCTTCCTGGCGAACAAATGATTTTGATGACAGTGAAATTCACTGTTTACTGAGAAAAAATGCGCACGAAAGACAAATATTCAAATCTTTTCCAAAACAGAATTGCAAAATAACAAAAATCTCATCCTGGTCTGAGAGGTCTAACCTTCGCTTAAAGAAATTCATGCCAGTTTCTGTAAGATTGAATAGCAAAGAAAAGACCGTCAAAACAATCACAAATGTTCAAGGTCTTATATATATCTTCTATCAAAACAATTTCAATGGGAATCTGTCTATCCCTCGCTCTTCCTGAAATCTTCTTCTAAAATGTTCCACATTGTGTGTGAATGTGAATCGAATTTTGTTTATCACAATCTTTGGTTTCAAAATGCCCAGAGCGACAACGACGACGATAATGACTTGACTACGACAACAGAAAAAAAAAAAAAAACTCCGCCATTCAAAAACGAAAACAACATCCTTTAGACTATAGAATGTGTGTTGTCGAAAAGGTCTTTCATTTTTTTTTTTGGCAAATTGTGGGTTTTTTGTTGCCTCCTTTCTAGGAAGCATCGTAGTTGTTGGCGATGCTGTTTGGGATGCCAGGCTCTTCGAACCCCACCGTCTAATCCCTCACGAATTTAAGATTTTTCCAAGAACTGTTTGTTGTCTCAGTCGAAGAAGGTGAGACGCTAGCAACCATCGTGTTATTCTTAAATCAAATACCTGGAGTTGAGAGAGTATCTGTGGATACCTGTGGATGGTATTTCTAAAAAGCCTCCTCTACATGATCGTTGCAATAGGTTTGTTTATCCTACATACGAGTAGAATGTGCGTATTTATGAGCGGTAAACTTGGAACTTCGGCGGAAGAGTTTCAAATATCTAACATACAATACTTTGTATCTATACCTCCCACACACTTACGAGTATACTGTAAATTTGCTAAAAGTTCGCAGGTTAAATAAGAAATTCCACAAAATGCGACTCTACGCGACGTTGGAGGTACTCGTATCCCCTGTGAACAGATAATGAATCCACAACTGGTCTCCCTTTAGTGGCTGCGGATAAAATAAAAACCATAAAAAGTATCGATTAATCGGGTGTATCCAGAATACGAGTATGAGATACATTTTTGGGATCACCATAAACCAGGCAACCAAACCAAACTAAACCAAAACCAAGACTAACCGACGACCATCCAAGGGTCGCGAAGAAACTGTGTAAACAATTAGTGCGTACGGTGGCGGCAGATAAACCGCGAAGCGACTGTTATTAATTTTTATTGCTCTTGTGGATGAGTTTTATGCGTTTCCTAGTAGAACAAAAAAAATCGCTGACTAGGGACTTTGAATGGGACTAGGACGCGCGGCTCTCTGAAAAAGAAACGATTAATTAAAAATTTCAATTTTAATTTTTTTTTTTTATTTTTTTTTATGAGTGTGCGGAGCAGAACAGAGATTAAACTGAAATCCACTATTTCCGCTCAATTTGTGTAAACGAGTGATTTACTTTCGACGAGTTTTCGTAGAAAAATTTCATCGATTTTTGGCAGTCTGTTGGACTGAGAGTGGATTGTTCTTGGGAAAAAGGGCATTGGAGGTATATGGGGCATAGATTGTGAAGAATGGAAGTCTATTTGAAGTTCTAAATTGGCGGTTTAATGTAAAAACTAAACCGGAAAGATGATGAGATGTTATTCTGGGAATTAGCACTTAATTTTAAGGGGAGAGGCATCCTAAAATAGTTGTATTGATAGAATAGAACGGATTCCGAGAGAATCAATGTTTCTCGGAGTTCAAAAGCGATTCAGCCAGTAAGAGAAATATGTATGTGACATCGCGAGATACTAGTAAACATACAATCCCAAGACTGTCACTGATGTTTCGTCGAAAATTAGAGATATTCTTCTTCGGCCAGTGAAATCGATGTTCACTTAAGCCAGCAGAAGGTACTGCATTCATATTTTGTTCTTTAGCAGTTGTCATCTACTACCTTCTCGAGTTTTGCAGTAGACTGTTCTACATTTAAGAACTATCATTTCCTTCATGTCGGCGATTTGATTGCACACAACCCATATCTGATACAGAAACTTTGAAAAAACAACTTTACTGGTAAGACAGACTACGGATGACCATAGGTGTAGCAACTTACGCAGTCTAAAAGCAATTTTGACATCCAAATTTCTGGAATAGAAAACCAGCGGAATGAGACTGAGGTCTACAGCGCTGTCCTCTCCTAATTCATCCCATAACACCGTCCTCTGATTCTTGATGAGGGTTAAAATCTGACTGCGCTTGACAATCGCTGTAGCAAGACAATGTCCTACAGCTGGTGTTAATGTTTAGGTAGGGCAAAAATCCTTTTCCCGAAGTTCCTCACACTCTGAGGAAATGATCCTTTTGACCGCCGAAAGGGTGATGACGGTTCGAAAAATTGTTGGCGATGCCGGGGATCGAACCACGGACCCTCCGTGTGATAGTCAAATGAGCAAACCATCGCGCGATCGCCACCACCTAGTCAATAATAACACCGGGATGAGGGGCCACATAAGACAGCAACATTTTGACGTAAGCAACACTAGTTTTAGGACAGGCAATTGCAGTTTTGACAATGGTACACGGAGCACTTACTATGATTCTTCGTTTCCATGGATACTTCTGAAGCATCCGGTCGGGTGTAATAGGCGTGATCTTTTCAGCAGGAATTTTAGATCTTCTCCCACACATTACTCTGAGAAGCTTTCTCATTTGCTAAGATACTTCCCGAGCTATACTGGCTTTTTCTTTTCACAACCACCCGATTTATTTCTTGCTTTACTGCATGTGTTCGCTGACATCCGTTATGAAAACAGGAGCTTCGAATGAAGCCCATCTGCCTATTTACAAACTTGCTGGCACTACAAATCTCCTTTGTGTTGTGCTGTCTGAATTAGACCTTAAAGGAAGGTTGAAGGATCATCAATAAGAAAGCCAACAGGCGATCATGGTGGTTTTCTGATGATAGCGTCTATACCGCGCCTACGAAGAAATGATGGCCTGCGTCAGAGATCATTTCCTCAGAGGACATCAAAAGTATTATATCCAAGGTCAATCACAAAATGATCACTTCAATTCTTTTAGAGTTCTTGAAGTGAGGAACATGGCTACGGTAACATTCCGGTCATATTACCATTGTTCTACAGAAGAAGTTTTACGTTACTTTTTTAACTGAAATTTCTTGGACTTTTGTAAAATGTTAGTACCTATAGCGTAAGCCTTCAACAGTATTCATCGTTTCAGTCTTCATTATAATTAGTATCGCAGGAAGTTGTGTCACTTATGTCTAGCAGACTAAGGAGCTAAAAAACAGCGTAAAACCTTGATAAGACGCCAGTTACCACTAAATGACAGCAGAATAGTCGCCGACCTCTTAAATATCATTCCTTTCATATGTTTAAGGAAGCAAACAGTCCTTAAAAAATCTCGTTCCAGCATTGTCTATTAAGTCAATCGCAATTTAATTTAGCCTCTCGTCCTCCATAAAAACACCAGAGTCGCATATTTTTTTTAACAACCTGAAGACTAGCATCTTAATGACATCCATAAACTTGGTTAGAGTATAGCATGGTGTGCCGTAAGCAACAAATGTGTCAGACCAATCAATTTCCTTCTTGCTGCTTAAGACTATTTTTACTTGGTCAAGTCATAAATACTGGTACACAACTGAACTCACTCATTACGAATGCAACACTGGGCGCATCCATTTCGTATTGATTGCGATTTGACAGTTGATATTTATGCTTCATTGTGACGCAAAAGTTTTTGACATTAATTGCTTACAACCATGGAATGGGGCGACATCGAAAATCGTATTGTAGTTGGCCTACTTAAATGCAACATGGAAAAAGGCGATATCTTTAGGACGTTGCGACCGCTTGGAATCACCCGCAATTTTGTATATCGTGCTGTGAAGTTGTTTGAGGATACTGGTGGAGTACGAGACGAGACAACTCCGAAAGTGATCAAAGCCGTGAAGAAACGAATCGACCGAAAACCGCTGCGAAAACAGAACATCTTGTCGCGGGAAATGCAAATTTCGCAAAAATCTATGTCTCGCATTATTAAAGAAGATTTAGGACTCAGCGCATACAAGCGACATACTGGACACCTGCTCACGGCCGCATTGAAGGAAAAACGCAAGCGAAGATCGAGAGCGTTACTCAGCCGGTACGCGAAGAACGCTCACAGACAAATTCTGTTTGCTGACGAGAAAATCTTCACCGTAGAAGAATCATTCAATAAGCAGAACGTGTGTATGCTCGGTCATCCAGAGAAGCATCCTAACTCATCCCGAGAGTTCAAAGAGGCCACCATCCCGCGTCTCTGATGGTATGGTGGGGAGTGTGCTACGATGGCGTAACCAAGCTCCATTTTTGCGAGAAAGGAGTGAAAACATCGGCCAAAGTATATCAATCGACCGTCTTGGAACCCATTGTGAAGTCTCTCAACCAAACAATATTCAACAACAAGCCATGGACTTTCCAGCAAGACTCTGCTTCAGCTCACAAAGCAAAAACGACTCAGCTGTGGCTTAAAAACAACATTCCGGACTTCATATCAAAGGATGATTGACCAGCTGGTAGTCCAGACCTAAACCCGTTGGATTACAAGTTTTGGTCCGCATTAGAGGGCATGCCTTGCTCTACTCGACACTCAAATATTGAGTCGTTGAAGTGAGCCCTTGTCCGTGCATGAAGTGCGTCTCGCAATCGATGAGTGACCACATCGTCTTAAGCCGTGCTGGAAGGCAAATGGAAGTCATTTCGAATAAGTTGTTCTAAGATTTGTAGCCATTGAATCACCCAATAAAAACAAAAAAAAATTGTTTAAATATTAATTCGTTTTCATTTTGCACTAATTTTTCTGTGGACCAGTATTTATGACTTGACTAGGTAGAGCATCAATCGTTCATTACGTCTAGACCTGACCTGCTTTCGATTGCAGAACAGCAAACACTAATCAGGGTTCAAACCGACAGACAGTACATCTTCGTTAGAACTACTGAGAGCGCTGAGCATTAAATCAAGAAACAAGAATCGAAGCAGTGGGAACAGGTCTTCACACTTTCTGGGCGCCTGTTTACTCCATCATTATATATTTGCTGCAGTAAACATCCGCAATCCGGAATCCTATTCGCAAGCTTTGCTTTTATTCACAAAAGTAGTGATTCGTCTACAGTGTGCCGGCTGGCGCTTGCCATAAAAAGTTGCGTCGGTGGAAGCACCCTCAATATCGGTGAAAATACCTTCCGCGTTAGTAGGCATGTTGGGTCTTTAAGTGAGGATGCATCCATAAAGCCGTTTTGAGGACAAGCGTTTTGCAATCTGCAAAGAAAACCGATTAGCGAGCATGTGTTCAAAACATAATGACAGCAGCTCAGAGGTACTCCTTTCTTGTTGATGGTTCAGGAGATGCATACATCACTCCGACCAAATCAGGAAAATGAGTTGGTGCATGACCTCTTCGAAATCACTTACTGCTAGAGCATCATCATGTTGGATAATAATTTTTTGTAATACCATGCTCGATTCCACAAGCCCACAAAAATTTGAAACGCCTTTCCACCCTGCTTATTGCTGATGTGATCGTTAGCCTAATTTCTTCAACACAAATTATGATTTGTTGCTCCGGTTACTGATTTCCTCCGAATTAAATCAACTTATTCAATCACGCATCATCGCCTTTAAACATCAATCAACCCAAATAGCCCTCATCCATTAGTGGGGTGTCGTAAAACCCCGAGTCGATTTATAGTTGTGCCTCCTGCGATTGTTATTTCCCTGAAATTATCCACAACCACTCTGAATCATTTAGCACTGCTGCATTTCACAATAACTTAATCCCTCCATTGGTGATGCCAATTCTGCAGCTGATGAAATCTTTAATTTTACAAAAAATTCCATTTAACCGCATCAAGCACAGGATAATTGAAATATTTAGCTTTACGATGCGATTCGAATCCTTTTTACCGAAAAGAAACCAACAAAATCAATCCCAATACCTCGTTTGTCCTCTTGCGATTCACAATTTTATCGGCTGCCAATCGAAACCACGTGCAGCAGCAGCTACTACAACCCCGTTCGGGTCCCATCAAATTGAGTTCCAGACGCAAGCCCATTTGTATCCGCAATCATAGTCGCATTCGTTCTCATTCTCATTCTCGTTCTCGTTCTCGTTCTTGGATTCGTATTCATATTTCGTATTCGGATTGGCCTCAAGGCTAATTAAATTATTTACGACTCCCCAGATACGACGAAAGTATAAAGTTCGCTTTAATTGAAATTTTAACTACTGCTCGTGGTGTCTTGCCGCCAGATACACATAGGGTGACGTTCGGAAGGACGAACGTACGGTTACGGTTACGATGACGGTGACTGTGATGATGACTCTGATGATGATGATGGCCGGCTTGAGAAAATTCTTTGATTTACAAAAAAAAAATTTATCCATGAAGCGAGAAATATTCCATCTCTCAGTAATTTGCATCTGCATATTAGACGACAGAGCCTGCGAACACAACACCTATCCTATTAGCCTATTAGGAACACCACTCCTCAGAGATACGAATACAGATGCGCTGATGACCATGATGTCAGTCGCGTCGCAGGAATATAATGAGCGCGCCAAATGGCCATTTATTTTGATACAGTGCCGAGTCTGGGCATTTACATCAGGCTTTCGTCTAATCACTACCTAGAGCTACGAGCTTGATACTCTGATATGGATCTAAACCTATAAGCCATCCATAGAAATGGACATAAGATGACTGAAAACGGCGACGACTGAGAGCTGAACTGAACTGAAAAGTAAGTAATTAAATAAAATGCGCAGGTAATCCAAATGAAAATCCATTTTGACATTTTGCGATAGTCTTTCACGCATATCGTGAGGAGATTATCTCCACGTTCTCAGCGTTTAAGTCGCGCGTAGTCGTTCTGGAATACCATATCTAGCTAGCGGTATGTACTTGTACTTACACGAATGGTGGCAATTAAATTTGTCTTCGTTTCAATAAGATTGATGATATTTACGTACCTGGAAAGAGATACAAGACAATGACAGAGTAAGACATTAGCATTAGTTTCTACAAGAGCAAATGAATTTAATTTAAAAGCTATGTGACACTTTGAGAATTAACGGTAATTGTGACAGATGGACGCTGAGAGATGAGTTTATTTTCAAGTTTCAACCACAAGTCAATAGAGGGGCAGGCACCAAACTGTTGATTTAATTTTCCAATGATTCGATGCATTTGAATGTCAAGTTGATTTGATGAGATTATTGCTGCTGTGAGAATCAGATGGCGCTAATGCCAGAAATGAACTTGTGGGGGGCAGTTATGGGGCTGCTTTTAGCTGTTCTCACATAGTTCATGGCATTTACTCTGATACAGCGTCACGTGCGACGTTAAAACTGTGATAAATTGAACCGAATCGATGTCTGTATTATCCTAGGTCTCTTAAGTAAAAGTGGAAACGAAGGCATCATAGCATATTTAGGGAAATGAAGCCGAAAATTTAGCAGTTCCCTTAGTAAACACCACTTCGACATACTTCTGATGCCAGATGACGAGTTTCTAGGCCACAAAACAGGATAACCCTATTCTTCTGATGTGAAATACATAGCCTTAGATACAAGCGGATACCTGTTGCCAAAACCATTATTGACTCACCCCAATATACCCTATTTCGGTTGGCCAGCTAGGAGCATTTTGAGGTTTGGTAAAAGAATGGAAATGATGATCTAGCAACAGTAAGCCATCTCATATCATTTAAGCCTCACACCAAACATGGCCTATCATATACGGCTATATTCAAGTGCAAAGAGCACAGTCCTAGACCGTGCCTAAACGCGCGATAAGCAGTCAATTGAAGAGATCTTTGAGTTTGGTATAACAGCAGTGAGCAGTTTATAAATTTCGTCAATAGCAACCCTCTAGGCACAATTCGAGCATAACATCTATCACAAGGTCAGTTTTGCATCAACAAAGCTTCCTTAGGAGTTTAGTTTTAGTTTTAAGTGCATTTTATTTTACTTATCATTACTTCTTACATTCTAACAAAAAATGCTTAAATGCTAGCTTAAAATTACTTAACAATTTTATACTAACTTACTGGTCCCACACAGGCACTCTAAGCTATTCTGAATTCTTATATCTATGTCTTTCGACTTTATTTGCATTTTATTAATGAATATTTATTTTTTATACTTACTAATTGTTAGCAAAAAACTTAGCCAATGGACATGATTTTTTATTTTTATAAAAACTTAATATCTAACTTAAAATAAACCTTAATCTACCTAACCTACATACAATACGTACATACACACAAATAGAGATTATATACAATTATATACATACAGATCCCAAGGTATCTGACTACACTTCGACAGGCAAGAGGCTGTCCGTGTTGTCCAATGATCTAGAACCTTCGCCAATTATTTCTGGTATCCCTAGAGGCTCCAGACAACGGCGTCCTAAAGAGAATGGTTTCCGACTTCTGAAAGTTGATTTTCAACTTCCAGTCATCGCAAAATCGTCTTATCTTATCGAAGTCACGCTGTAAGAGAGTATAAATGACCTCGATTTTTGGACCTGTTCTGTACGCTATCAAGTCATCTGCGTACGCAATAGTATGGGGAAGTGAACCTATACTTCCTAAGGAGTTCTACCCTTAACATGCAAGATAGGTGTGGAGCCAACATCGGACAAAAACGCAAGCGCCAACATTACTAACATACTTGTACCATACTCGTAAGTATGACTTTAGAAAACGGCGTTTAACTGGCGATGCCATAGAAGCAGTAGAAGAAAAAGCAGTTGAAGTAACGCGAGTATAGTAGGAAGGCTGGGGATGAGGGACAAATACAAATAGTACAAGCGCACTAATCGTCCGTTAAGAGATTCTTCACTTCTTCAGCAGAATGGCTACCTACTGAAGATGATCACAGACTGCAAAGGCTAAAATATCACTACCGATGGCTTCGCTTTCTCGATCCTCAGACCTGTTCTTTGCAACGCAATATATGGCAGAGTTTTGCAACTAACCTTGTCTGAAGAAGTGAGAGCGATAAAGACCTCCACACCAAAATACCGAAGCTGTCCTTATAACCAGGGGCAAGAGCGTGTTGTATTCGCATAAACTTTTGAGTGAGAAACCAAACAGTCAATTCAATCCAATATCTGTCGTGGGTGACGTTCTACCCAAGAAATCGGTGTTGGTTTTCCTTTCTGCTTGACAGCATATACTTGGTCTTGCCCTCATTGACCGCTAAACCCATTTTCGCCGCTTCCGTCTCAATACTCGCGAAAGCGCCACTGACATCACGCTGCTTCCTCCCGATTATGTCAATATCGTCGGCGTATGCGAGTAGTTGGACGGACTTTTGAAAGATAGTGCCTCTTGTGTTTGCTCGTGAGTTTTGCACTATTCTTTCAAGTACGATGTTGAAAAAATCGCATGACAGCGCATCGCCTTGTCTAAATCCTTTCTGGACATCAAAGGTCCTTGATGGAGCAGCGTGCATTCTCCATCGTCATCCTGCACAGACGGATGAGTTTGGAAGGGATGCCGAAACTAGACATTGCTCTGTATAGCTCGTCTCTGTAGATGCTGTCGTACGCGTCCTTAAAATCGATGAATAGGTGGTGTGTATCGATCTGAAGCTCATGGGTCTTCTCCAAGATCTGCCGTAGTATAGATATTTGGTCGATGGTGGACTTTCCTGTATCTTCTGATATGGACCTATCAGGTTGTTGACGAACCGCGGATAAGACCTTGTATGCGATGTTAAGGAGACTGATGCCTCTGTAGTTGGCGCAGTTCAGAGGGTCTTCTTTCTTGAGAATCGGACAAACAATGCTGGGGTTCCATTCATCGGGCATACTTTCGTCCGACCATATTTTACAGATGAGTTAGTGTATTCCCGTTACCAAGTCATCGCCTGTCGCTTTGAAGAGCTCGGCATTCAAGCCGTCCGCTCCAGCAGCTTTGTTGGACTTCAGCTTAGATATAGCTATCTTCACTTCATCCAGATCGGGTGGACGGAATTGTTGGTCATCATCGTTCAGGTTGAAAGGTTGAAAGGTTGATTCTGCCTGACAGCGGTATTCGATACGTCATCGCCGTTATACAGTCTGCCAAAAATCCTCAGCATCGACTGCGATTCTACTACGATGTTCCCTTGTTCATCTCTACAGGTTTCGGTTCGGGGTTTGTTTCTTTTCATCACGAGTAGTTTATTCGGTCCATTTTAGCTCTGCTCTGATATTGGCTTCACTAGCTGCTAAAGGGTTTTAAAGAAAACTGTCCACAGCCTCCATATTCTGCGCAATCAAAGGCTTTTGAACAACTTTGGACGAAGCAGCCTATTTAGAAGAAATAATCTACGTCGACATCTTTATGAATTAGATGCTTTCTAAGCTGTACCTTAGGCAAACCTTGAATATCACGGACGTCAAACTAGAGCAAAAGAAGAAATGGGGCAGAGGGCGACTGGCTAGAGATCTGCTAATTTATAGTACGTGTTCAGAAAGTGCTCGTACTGCCAAGAGCGAAGTGCGATAAAGAATGCAGTGTATTGTGAGATCTGACAAATTTCAGTATACCAGCTTCCATGTCTCATGAAATAGGTTCTGCGCTAGAACTTTCCACAACATCGTGAATAGCTAATTGGTAACCGTAGCTGCAAGAAACATCCAATGAGGAGTTTAAATGGTTACCTCCTAATTTCGGGTAAAGATCAGGTGACAGATAGAGAGACGTCGTGACGCGCCCTTATCACATAGACGAGGATGGTATGATATCGATTTTTTACAAGATTCGCGACCAAATTTCCGAATTCCCACCGGACCTCCTAATAAAAATGCAAATAGCAACAACAAATGGCCCGAAATTCATCGACAAACGTGCTACTTCTTCTCATAGGGCCACTTGTATCGGGTTTTCCAATAGGGACATGACAATTTTGAATTTAATTTGTGAACGCACTCTTTCATTAATCATCAAACTGGCACTGTCAATTTATTCAGTAAACTCAACATGTTCATCATGGTAAAGTACACGAACGAGCAACGTGTGCAAATTATTGAACGCGAAATAGCGGCCGTTTCGGCCGAAATGTATGGCCGAGTCGTTGAAAATTGGGTCAAACGAATCGACCGCTGCAAACGTGCCCGCGGTGGCCATATGAACGAAGTCGAGTTCCATTCATAAATTTTTTTTATTGTACTTCAAGCCGATAATACAATTTTTGAAATATCTCAAATGGTTTGCGTTTTATTTAAAAAAAAAGTTGTCAAGTCCTTATTGGAAAACCCATTATTTTCACAGCCCCTTAAGCCATCTTCGTTGCCACAAAGGAGGCGGTTAAGTTTGAGCGATACAGGTGGTTTGGTATAGCTCCTTTCAATTCAGCAAAGGAAAGGTATGACAATCAGTGATGGACACCAATTGGTAAAATGCTTGTAACCAACTTCGATAGGTACGAAGGATAAATGGCTAATTAACTGGAGCAGCGTTATAGGTAGGTAACAGAGCGAATAATGGATTGATACTCGATAGAAGTTGTTCGCTTAGTTATCATGTGATAAACTCGGTTATGAAAACGCAAAAGGTAATTAGAAACGGTCGCCTATCCCTCGACGAGACGGCCAAAAAGTTCAAATTGTGACGGGTATTTAGACATTCAAGTATCCGAGAATTTTTTGAGTTGTAATTTAGTAGGGATTATCCAAAGACATTGCTTCAGGCACGCCAATTGACTTGGCTTTCCTTTCAAATATTTTCGCAGGGGCTCTATGGACGAAGAGGAAGATGAAAACTCCCATTATCTGGCACACTCTCTCAACTAGAAGAACAACTCTTCTAGGTGATTTCTTCTTAAATATTCTTAGAGATCTCTCCCAATTACAGACACCAAACTCTTCGATCTTGCTTAAATGGTTCGACTTCAGCCAAAAGTGGAATCGAGGAAGAGGCCATCAGCTTATCAAATGCACATTGGTCTGTAAGCTAAGGAGCGCCTTCTGATAGTTGCCTCGCCTTCTTCGACCTGCGCCGGTTAATTTGTTTAAACTGCTGAGCCCGTGAAAACCGTGTCTTTGGCTGTGCAGAGTCAGGTTTCTAGTCGCCTGCACCAGTTGAGCATAGGCAGTGAAAGCTATTTTCTGTCCTTTAGTCTCCCTATAAACGATGCTCTTGACGAGTTGATTTTAATAACAGTTTTCGCCCCTAAAAACAAAACACAAAATAAAGTTTATGACAAGAATTCAAAGAATTTTCAGCAAGATACACTTAATCTCGGTTTGCTGATGATGAATGCCCAATAAACAATTGCTTCCACATTCAAAATTTATTATTTGTTATCAAATCGGAGCATCAAAGACTTCCTTTTTCAAAAGCACTTCTCCGGATCTTTGTTTTTCTCCACCGAAAAACTCAACAACAATAAGTATCTTCTTTGGAAATACATCTTTTCTTCGAATCTCAAACTCCATTCATCTCTAAAATAGTAAAATCTTAACGGCAACCAAAGTACCTACTCATAGATCCGTCGAAGAGAAACCAACTCGAACTCTGTCTAAATTTAAAAAAAAATCTTTTTAAACGAACTCATCCGACCAGAACAATCAGTCATTTTAGTCTGAAAAATAAAAACTTCCGCATTTTACATTCGTAGAAATGTAAACATGCGCGCAAATCATGTTTACGCTTTACGTCCGGGGTCCCTAGTCCCTATTCCTCAGTTCTTAGTTCTCAGTTTTCAGTCTACCAGCCAATTCGCAGCTCCCAGTTTATGTCCGTAGTGCAGCCACTTTTACTCGTCGTCATCGTCGTCATCGTCGTCATCGTCGGCAGTCAGTCGTCCTCCCGCCGAAAATAATGCGCGAAAACATAAAATTCCAGGTTAATGACATTCTCAAACGCGCCCCAGAGTCCGACGCCCCAACACCCCAACACATGATTTATTGTAAAGAGATCTTTAAACGCATTCGTATCTTTTGGCAGGCGGTTGCAGCACGCCAGACGCATGTGGCGATGAGGAGCATATGGGACGAGCACGAGGAGTACGATTACGAGTACAAGAACTCCTCATCAAGAGATAGTGATGCATGCCTCCTGCTTCGAGTTGCCATTCCTATTTGCGCTATAGCTCCTGGTGTTGTTGTTTGATTATCGCAATGATGACGATGATCAATGATCTATTAACGACGAGGACGACATAGCAAGTACCAGAACATCAGAACACCAAAACACCAGAACACAGCAGCGTGGCAACAGCCACTACATACAAATAGCAGCACCAGCTAAACCACGTCAGCACCAGATTACTTTTCCTCCATGTAGCTTTAGAATTACAGCATACCCTACTACATCGCCCTACACCTCCAGAAAAGGTCTCCGGCTCTTTGTCCCTGTCATCCTCCTGCTATGAGGAGGAAGATGTCGTGTCAAAAAATTTACGAAAATGTAATTGCTTTGGAAATGTACACATGTGTCGGTCCGTACTGTGTACAGACACAGAGTGTAAGAAGTACGAAATACCCTGTGTACGAGTATTTTTGGACAAATAATGAATCTCGACAAGAGACGGAATGAGAGATTTGAATCGTTCGTCTTTGGGTGATGGGCAGTAAGGTGGCTAATGTTTGCCAACTAATTGCGCATTCTACTGCACTGACAGGGCGTGCATCTTAGCATCGTTGTATCTGCTGCAAAACTGTCATAATGATCAATTAATAGGAGGAACGTGAGCGTGAAAAATTCACTCACAAGGAATTTTTACTTTTGATTAGTCACGATAGATGGATGGTCTTTGGATGTGCTCCAATCCGGTAATGACTTCCTAGATTTACTTTGAAGGGATCATGGATCTTCATTCGTTTGGATCAACATATCAACATCATCAGCAACAGTGTCATCAACATGGAGGAAGGAATCTATCACAACAACTACAAATAATGACAGATACAAATTGACACATGTCAAAGCGATTTAGCACATTCCATGATATGGTAGAACACGAGTAAGTATACCATATCCAACACTACTTCACTCCAGTCACTCCAAAGAACAATCACAGACAATAAGGCGCGACAACAATCTGGCCTGGCGGCACCCTCCATTGCCAATGAGCGGATTATTCATCAGTTCAACGCCAAGTCAATTTGTTTGCCACGATTACTACTCGAAGGCAAATACCGACAGACCGAACGTGTGCCGTATGCCGCATGTCGTATGGTGGTATCTTGCAACATTCAGCCCTGAACTACTTCTGTTCTTTTTTAGTTTGAATTTGTTTTTCTGTTTACGAAAAGCTTATACTCGTACGTCTCGCTTCAACTGATTTCCTTTACAATGAGACTATGGCTGCGATTATGACTATCAACTGCAACTGAGTTGTGTGGAGTATCTGTGAGTACCGACTACTATATCAATGACTACAGCAAGTTATCGCATGAAAGCTTCCACTTCCACTTCCACTTCTACCAGGCAGCAGTCTTGATCTCGTTCAAGGAACCCAATTAAAGTTGCACGAGAGGTATTTTAACGCCTAAATGCAACCGCACCTACCACTAGTAACATTACGAATACTCGTATCTAGATACGGTGCTCTTGTTTACGAGTATGTCGTTTCCCCCCCTCCCAAAAATTAAAACTCAGAAACAGAACGGAAGTGGCACAAGGTTTCTACTACGAGTAGAGCGTTTTGCCATACGACTATTTCGATTACAACTTCTGACACTTGAAGTGGTGTTATCTGAACGCTTGACAGCTTCTCGGAGCCTATAGAACGCGTACAGAGAGCAGCAAGAAAAATTTTTTTTCTTTAATTTGTTTTTGTCCAGAGGTCAGTGTGCTTACTGTGGTCTGATGTAACATGTAGCCTCGATCTAACCATTCATCCATCTCACTCAAAACAGAGAGAGAGTAGTAGTAGTTAAGGCGATTGCGCGCCATCAAATGACATGGTGTCTTCTGTCTTGGCACGCAAAGTCTGTGTTTTGCCCGATGGTAGTGGTGGCAAGGAACTTGAAAGACAAGCAGATGTTTACAGGCGATGACTTCTTTTTCCACTCTAGAACTCTGGCACTCTGGAAGATGTCATGGTGTCGGTTTATCTCTGACAGACATTCTCCTCCAAGAAAATCCTGTGTTCACTGTTCGCTTGACGTTTGTGGTGCAGTGCAAAAGATGTCTTTAGAGTTTGGCAGCGATATAAGCATTTGGACAAGAGCCATTGATTTGAAGTAGAAGGAGACTTCAATCAGCCAACACAAACTATCCATCACGGTATCTGGGAAGTGCCAAAAGACAAGGAAGTATTTTACACTCAAAGAAAGCGATATTGTTCGGTAGTGACATTTTGTATAAATCAGCTGGGATTTGTAGTGCTTTTACGGACATACTTTGGATTGAGATCAGTTGAAGGATTATGTTTATTGTCAGCCCTATGGCTACTCGTATCAGGAAAGTATTGATGAGATGAGGTTTGCATTCAGGAAATTGTCTCATTCCCAACTGATCTGGTAAGTCATACATATTGGTCAAGGAGTAGGTACTTATGTGAACTTCTAAAGGAGTTTGTGCTAAAGGATTACGTTCTGAAAGCAGGGACTTATAATCTATTCGTGATACGTGGATGGCAAGATGTTGTAGATACTAAATGAGAGCAAGATTATTTAATTTCAACGACAAATTACAAGTAATCAGTCTTTCTGTTGAAGCTTTTAGAACGACGAAAGGATATTGCGACCAACTTTCAAGAGGCAACTGTCGTCCTTTGAAGAACATCATCAGCTAAGTATTTGAAGAGTAAGTAAAAATAATTGTAAGCCTTGTAGCATAAACTATCTTCGTTGCTTGGTGTTTGGTGATCACGGCACTCAGACTTTTGCAATCTTTAAGAAAGTTTTATGCTGTGATTTAGATTTTCGTTTGGTCTTTCCTTGCATCCTCTGTAATTACAGTTAGAATAGGTTTTAAGTTTAACGCTTATAAACCTGGGGTGATACAGGCATCGTTTGCGTTCCAATGAGAATGATGTTGTAAAGCCCACGCCTGATGCTTTCATATGGCTCTTAGCTCTTTGAAACGCCTTTTAACGGGTCACATGTTGTGGTTACTTGGTTACCTTTCTTTGTATCTGAAATTAGTTTGTTAACACCCTTTTGTGGAGTTGAACCTCGGACTCAACGATATAAATTGAACCATCACCAACCCTAGCTGACTTCGTTTGCATAGACAATGTCAGGAATTGAGCTGTGTTCGCCAATTCCCTCTTCGATACTAGGCTTACGAACACAAAAACATAATCACTGGTACACAGAAAAATCAGCGCCAAATGAAAAGCCGATGTGGTCACTCATCGCTTGCGAGACACACTTCATGCATCTTAAGACTTCAAAGACTTAATATTTGAGTGTCGAGTAGAGCAAGCCATGCCCTCTTATACGGACCAAAATTTTTAATCCAACGGGTTGAGGTCTGGACTATCAGCTGGCCAATCATCCGTTGATATGAAGTCCGGAATGTTGGTTTTGAGCCACAATTGAGTCATTTTTGCTTTGTGAGCTGGAGTAGAATCTTGCTGGAAAGTCCATGGCTTGTTGTTGAGTATTGATTGGTTGAGAGACTTCACAATGGGTTCTAAGACGGTCGATTGATATACTTTGGCCGATGTTTTCACTCCTTTCTCGCAAAAATGGAGCTTGGTTACGCCATCGTAGCACATTCCCCACCATACCATCAGAGACGCGGGATGGTGGCCTCTTTGAACTCTCGGGATGAGTTAGGATGCTTCTCTAGATGACCGAGCATACACACGATCGTTTTGCTTATTGAACGATTCTTCTACGGTGAAGATTTTCTCGTCAGTAAACAGAATTTGTCCAGTGTGTCGCTTGTACGTGCTGAGTCCTAAATCTTCTTTGATTATGCGAGACATTGATTTTTGCAAAATTTGCATTCCACGCGACAAGATTTTCTGTTTTTGCAGCGGTTTTCGGTCGATTCGTTTCTTCACGGCTTTGATCGCTTTCGGAGTTCTCACAGTGCGCGGACGGCCGGATCTTTGACGGTCTTGTACTCCACCAGTATCCTCAAACAACTTCACAGCACGATATACGAGTACAAAATTGCGAGCGATTCCAAGCGGTCGCAACGCCTTTTTTCATGTTGCATTTAAGTAGGACAACTAGAACAATACGATTTTCGATGTCGCCCCATTCCATGATTGTAACAATTAATGTCACTTGTAGCAATTTACGTCACAATGAAGCATAAATATCAACTGTCAAATCGCAATCAATACGAAATGGATGCGCCCAGTGTTGCATTCGTAATGAGTGAGTTCAGTTGTGTACCAGTATTTATGACTTGACTCGGTACATCGAGTATGTTGCAGTGACTGTAGGATTCTGCCAATCAGAGTAAATTGCACCAGACATTATGAAACGAATGTATCAGACGCAACAGCAATATTAGTGTTTCAGTTAAGCATATCTGCACTGCTTACCATATGACTTATTTCCTTTTTCTTCGTTCTATGAAGTATTCTAAACTTCTTCTTAGAAAAACCTGAATATAGACTCATCGATGGAACGGAGTAAGACGTGTCGACGTTTCAATGCGATTTTACGAACTATGGTGGGGGGTTAGGCGACTTCAGTATTTTTGGTCTATCTGTTCACGGGAGGAAGGCATTGCAAAAAATGTTTTGTTATTGTCCTTCCTCTTCCTGTGTGACCGTAGCCACTAGATTGTTTTCTAAAATTTCAATAAGCAGTCTACATTCTTTCTTACTGAGGGACAGTAGAAAAGTTGCTGATCTCCTAGAAATGCCGGAAATCATTCGTTCAGTCCGGCGGCATCCTTGAAAAGAATGCAGTTATGCTTTTAACTGTCAGCGGAATGACGCATTTGGCTCTCTAAAAGGATCTGAGTTTGGTTCGACAGTTAAAAATGAGTTTATCTTTGTTGATTAAAGTGCATAGATCAAGCTTAAGGTCTTATTGCATCGATATTGGAGTAATTGGTTGGTTAAGTCAATTCGCTGTCAGTCACTTAACTTAAATAATGTTAATCTGCCCCATGTACGTCCATTGAAACTCCTCTCTTCAATGACTTCTGCTTCCAAAAAAAAAATTCTCTTGTTCCAATTTGTCAAGCTTTGTTCTCAATTTCATAAAAAAAAACTACCGCCACACTCAACATCGCAATCTGCCATGATTTCATCAATACCGACACTTTAACAAAGCCAAACCCTTTTTCAACTAACTGTTGGACAGGCCTTATGCCGGATTCAATTTGTTCGTATTTCAAAGGAATGCCGCTGGCTAGACCGCTACTCTACCAAAGTCGACCGACTAACTGCACCAATAAATCCTAACCGTTGATGTCCCAAAAAATAAAAAAATAAAACCAAATCCCCAAGGTATCATATCATCACCGTCATCATCGTCAGTTCATCACATCATCGCGGAAAAAGTCAAAAAAAAAAAAATCACAATCCGCGATCTTCATGTTGAATGCCTACACTTACAACAAAAAACAAAATTAACAATAGCTGCCGCAATGTCATTGCATTTTTATTATATTTTTTAAAAACAGTCGGTGGTGGCGGCTTTTGACAGTTGACGGTGGGTTGAAGTTTCGGTCTCTACTGGCTCTTAACTGATTGAAGTCGGCTAATTGCGCAGCATGTAAATAGAAGCGTTGGCGGTAGCAAAAGCTGTGGCGACCGCCACTACCACCGACACTCTGTCGGTACTCGTATCTTTTAGATACAGTTTAAAGCATATCCATGTACAAGTGTACTTAACTCTACTCGCATTTGTAGTCGTACACATATCTCTCTGCCGCAGTGGTTTAGTCTAGAGTAGTGGATTGTGTACTCCTCTGCCGCCCTCGGTGACGCTTACCGCTGGGTTATTTATTGTTTAGTGGACAAACTTTATTGCTTCTCTGCAACATGGCACCAGTAGTGCTGCAGTACACGGTCCGTTTGATGATTGTCAACTCTGTGGTCGGCAACTGTGTAGTGCTGGTTGTACAGTGGCTCCCACTAATTAGACAGGCAGGCGTTTGTCGTTTTTTATTTTTGTCAGTTTTGTCTTATTCGACAATTTTTACGACTTTTCGACGTGACTTGTGAAGGACTTGAAATTGCGTTTTTATGATTGAGAAGAAGTAGGTTCGTTTGAAAAGGCTGTAGTAACAAGTCTAGTAAGAACATTATGGTTATCGTTCAGGGAGCAGATTAGTTAAAGAAACCGAATGACTAACATTGATATAAATGACCTGTGGCACCAACTTAGTGGTAAACCGTTTAGAATAATTACAATGTGATACCTTAACCGTTTTTCTAAGCAGGTGACACCATTCCTTTGCTTTTTAAGTCCAACATCATTCACTGATAAAGGTGAGGTGAGATCTGTTCTTTAGGAACCCAAGTCGTTGATGGTGGATTATTGAGAATTGCCGGTCAGAGGAATTCGCTCCGACCATTGTTGCGATGCATTGACATTTTTGACACCCTCTAGTTGCACTCTATATTCGAATATTACGAAGTTCCGGCATTATGTTGAGTTTATGTGAAGAGTTGCTCTCGTGAAAAATCCCAAGGCACTTTCCTCCTTCAATTATTACTGTGAAACATTTTGCAGAAAAGCCTTTGCGAATGTAAGATCCAAATGGTGCAGGAATTTCAGCCACAAAATCAATTAATCCTAAAACTGATTGGGCATTCGTCTGCTTTTTGGCGAGCAAATTAAAAGAACCCAGGCGAAACGTAGAATTCTGCGTCGAGGACATAACGTTAAATGGTTGAAGTATTTGCAAAAGCTTACTATCCACTTGGGAACGAATTTCGGAGGCCACTATTAACATGCAAAAAAGAAGAGGAAAACAAAACCGAAGACCTTTCCATTTTGAAGAATCTTGTGGTTTCATCTTCTATCGTAAATTGTACTGGAACAGTGGTCTTTCAAAGAAATTGTAGTTGCGAAACCCTTTGGAGGACGAGACAGACTTGCCTATAAGAATGCCAGTCGTTAGCAACTGGAGAATAGGCCCTTGTGTCCGAAAGCCTATGATGGTAAAATCTCAACTACAATATAAAGGAAACGAAAAAGAACTCTTCAAAGCATACCAGTTTCACTTTTCAAAAACCCAATTTTGACCTTACTGACGATTGCCCTGAAGGGCAAGAATCTAATTTCTAGATGGTGGTGCTAGAGCATATTGGTAATGTGTTGAGAAAAATTCGAAAGAAATGTTCCAGATCATATAGGGCACAACAAGTTCTTAGCATATCGCGGCACATGTGGTTGAATTTTAATGCGATTTCAAATTCTGTAGATGTACGAGGGCGGGTCAATAAGTCCGTGACTTTTGGATTAAAACACAGATTTTTTGATTAAAAAATAATTTTATTTTTCAACGTAGTCTCCCTTGAGCTCTATACACTTTGTCCAACGCTTCTCCAATTTTTTTATCCCTTCCAAAAAAAATGATTTGTCGAGGTCCTCAAAATAGGCCTTTGTTTGCGAGATGACTTCATCATTGGAGTCAAATCTTTTTCCACCAAGCCATTTCTTCAGGTTTGGGAACAAGAAGTAGTCGCTCGGAGCCAAATCTGAAGAATAGGGTGGATGAGGGAGCAATTCATAGCCCAATTCATGGATTTTTGCCATGGCAACTGCACATGTGTTTGTGGTCGACTGTGAGCAAACGCGGCACCCATCTTGCGGAAAGCTTTCTCATGCCCAAGTGATCATTCAAAATTGAAACCACTGAGCCATGCGAGATCCCTAAGGCTTCCACAATCTCTCGCACTTTCAATCTTCGGTCGGCCAACACCATATCGTGAATTTTTTCGATTGTTTCGGGTGTAGAGACCTCAACTGGGCGTCCAGGACTTTCGGCATCTTCAGTGCTTGTACGGCCACAACGAAATTCAGTAAACCACTTTTTTACCATTGAAATCGATGGTGCAGAGTCCCCATAGTATTTATCAAGCTTAGCCTTGGTCTCGGTAATGGTTTTTTTTTCGCAAGAAATAATGCTTAATAAGCACACGAAATTCACTTTTTTCCATTTTCTCCTCAAATTAGTGAGTAGTCTGATAAAAATAGCTGTCAAACACAAACTAACTGAAGCAGCAAGTTTAAATTTTGACAGGAGTCAACTGACAGATGCCTGTTGACAGGAGCAGTGTTGCTGTTTCAGTAAAGAGGTCAGAAATTCAAAAAGTCACGGACTTATTGACCCGCCCTCGTATGCTCTCAAAAACGGATTCGAGCAAACCCCTTTAACCCCTTTAACAAAGATCAACACCATTCGTTTGAAATGTCACCATATTTATGCCAACTGAGATAGGTTTGCAACCGTTTGATAATTTTAAACGCCGATCAAATATCGTCCCCAAGAATACCGAAAAAATTTATGAGTTACTAGTGCTTCCTCAGGCATATTTTAATTTTTCTTATCTGATATTGTTGAGTTATTAGTCTCTGATACGATTATCCCATACCTGCAGCTGACCAGTAACTATTATACAAAGGGCTCTTTCTGAGAACTAAACTACGAGTATATTCAGGGCTACAACGTCAGCCATAATGAAGCGTCGACGTTCTGTCCCGTAACCTTGATGTTGATCTAATGTCGTAAGAAACGAGTTTACTCTCTATAATCCAGCAATCCTTGTCTTTAGTTTGTATCAACATTACCACTCGAACAAGTTAAGGTAAAAAGCTACAGCCCTGTGGTGTTCTATTTTTTATTTCGAAAGCGTTTAGCACAGTCCTATTAAAACTGATCCGCAATATCAATGATACAGTTGAAGTGACAACTTCTTTATAACAAAACGTCATCTATAAGAACAATATATAATAAGATCTGTCCTAAAACACAACCTTATGGAACACCACCTATATATCTGCTAGTTTGAAGTAAATCTGTTACTTGAGCTGTGGAAGGGCTTGGTTTATCAATTGTCTTCTGAACCCAAAGAATGAGGAGTTGGAAAGAGATATCATTTAGTTGATACTCTCAGTAGTGATAAACTTAAACCGACGCTTTGTCGAAGACATCTGGGTACATATCTGTTTGTCGGCAAAACACTATACTAAGCCCTTCTTCTTAACCTCCCGGATCATATTACCAATGACTTCAATTCTATAATTATTTCTTCGAGATGTCAGAACCCAGGACTTTGAATCTGCTCTTGGAGCACGAGACCAGATACAGGTCTTCTATAAAGCACTGCTCTTTAGGGTTTTATGTTTTGCTGCATGTGCTCACTCGACGAAAGAAACTCAGCGCATCAGAAGCAGCAGCTCTAATTGGTTTTTGGTAGCGCTGTCACTAGGGTCAAGTTCTTGATGTAGCATAGGAATCCCTAAAAGATTAAGGGATGTTTGATTGTTAAAATCTCTGGTGATAATTTGAAATCTAGTCGTCTAATGTCTGACTTACTAAGTGTTTTTTTGGGTCGGTATGCTGAGGATATCCACAACCGTATCTTGAACGTTTAGGCATCCATCCTATAGGAGGTGTGCTTTGTGGCGAAAGTAATGTAATCAATCTGGTAGATGGTTTACCAGGTGCCTTTCATGAATTGCTTTCATTTGTGGTATGTGTGTCGCAAAAATGTCAATAGAACGATGAAACGAAATGGATGGTAGGGGGAATAAAACAAAATCCTTTCAAGAACCTTATCATCAATTGAGTCTGCAGTCTAAAGTTACGCACGTGCGCAACCGTGGTGGTGCTACAGCTGCGACCTGCATTGGACAGAAAGGCGCAACCACAAACGACAGCGTAGAGATCACTGGGCCTCGAAAAACTACTCGAACGAAGCTCTTTCAACTTAAGATTTCTTTTCTAACTATTGTCTTTTTCGGCACGCGAATTAAAATCAATTCTGCCGCAAAGTCTTTTCAGTAAATCCATCTTCATTTTTATAGACGGCTCTAAAATAGCCGTCCACAAGGGTCTTCTTTAAGTACATCATCATACAACAATCCTTTACTCTGTCCACATACGAATATCATATTAACTACCTTCCACTTCATAGACTGGTTGGGTTAGCCTTCCATTGGAATCACTGCAGTGGGGTAAATGGCGCGGAAGCACCTTAATATTTTGTGACTTTTTTCACCTCAATGTCCATAATGTTGTTTATACAGGCTCTAAACTTCTGTTCGTGGAAAACCAACGGCCTTTCCGCCGATTTTAATACTAGCAGATACTAGACAAAAATACAAGCTTTAAATTTCCTATTCCTCAAGTATATCCCCCGACTCTGGAAATGAAATATTTGCAAACAGCTCTCGTGTTTAAATGTCCAAAAGATTCTGCCACTCTTCGGTACATAGAGTCTTTAGTACTCTTTCTTCAGACACTGCCAAGCTGCAGTCTCAATATCGGTGGTAATTCAAAACAAAACACCTCAAGTGTGAATGCCATTAAAATCTTGCCGAAATGTCCAAGAATTGTCACCAGCTGCCACCGACTATAAGCGGGCATTTGTCATGTATCCGACCACGCAACTCCCCCCTTTCACAACTTCCCGATGTAATTAAATGAACACAATTTTAATATTCCAAATACTCGTAAGCCCGACAATCAGTCGATTGTTGACACTGCTAAGCGGGCTCTAATTAAATTGTACTTCACTCGAACTATTGATTAATAAAACTATAAAACCATAAAAGCTATAAAATGCGACTACTTATAGTGAGTTTAGATTTTAATGGCGTCGCGTCGTGCTCCGTTCTCCGTTCCCCTTCTCCCTGTCGATTTCTGGTTGGTCGTCAGTTCGTGTGGTTCGTGATTTTTTCCCGCATTTCTTCCGATTTTTATTTATTTTTCGCTTTTACATTTTTAAGGGCCGTTAAATTATAATTAAAATAAGTAATAAAAATTTTTAACAAGCTAGGCGCTGTAAAAATTACTTAACTAACAGTTGTTTGCCGGTTGTTAGTTAGTTGTTCGCTGGGGCATTCTCAAACCTCCTCTGTTTCTGTACGTTTTTCGGAACGTGATTTCTTTGTTGTTGCTGCTGTTGTTCGAATGCAATTAAATGCAGCAGCAACAGCACGGTTTGTTTATTTAATGCAATCCGGATTTGGACTAGATTTTTATGACTAGCCTCTTTTGGAACATCTGTTACGCAAAATTTCTAATGGGATGGTACACACCCATCTCCAAGCGAACACAATTGAATGGTCCCAAACGACTGACTGACTCCCCATAATAAAAATTTGAAAATTGTTGAATTTTATTTGTTAGAAGAATGCAACTTATTGGATGCGCGCTTAAGCTTTATGAGACCAACCAGAGGGCGGTGAGCTAGCGATAAATTTTCAGTTTTCGGATAAATTATGGCCCAAAGTGGTGGATAAATTTTATTGCATGCAATTAACTTGTCTCGTTTTAAGATTTTTTCGAAATTAGCTCTCTACTTTTTATTTATTTTTGGGGGGGATGAAACGGCTGGCGAAACTATCAGTAGTTATTGGTTTTTAGTTATTTGTTTTATGGAGAGGAATTTTTATGAAAGTATTCAACTATATTCCAGCCGGAGTGGATAAAAAGTAATTACTGTTGAATATATCTCGTTTGGCTTTTTCCGGTAGTGACAATGCCTGTTAAACTATCCGCCTCTCGATTTAAGCGAATTAGTTATGGTTTTAAAGGTTCACATGAATGCAGTTGTAGGCCATAAAAATACATCGCAGATCGAACGTCCAAAAAACATCGGGTCTGGAATGAGGGTCAAGAGTTTAAAATCGACACTCACGAATTTTATATCGATCGTAACAACATAGAGTCATATAGGAGTATGTATAAACCCACAGGCAATTGAACATTATGTAACAAAAAGAAGGGGCTCTACAGCAGAATCTTGTGGTACACCGTCGAAATAATTCATTTTGAATAGTTGATTGATTAATAAATGACCCACGGATCATATTTATGCCCTATTTGTACAGTAGGAACAACAGAAATTGGAATCGAACGAGCTCATGGCACAGATATGCTCCCGAAAGGGGTAATTTTGATAATTCATTCTTTGTTCAATTTTGTTTGATAATTTTTCCATATATCGCAAGCATCAATGTTATATAAAAAATAAATCTGTAAACAGATCCTCAGCGCCTACAGATAACCAGTGAAAAATCTAATTCGTGCAGGAATAAAAGCCAAGCCTTGCTTGGCTCAATAGGTTCATGAAGTACTGAATAAGGACGTCCAGAAAGATCTTCACGCTGAACAAGGGTAGTTTTAATTTGTTTAATGATTAACATTGCGAATTATTATTATTTTATCGAAAATTTAAAATACATAGATCCGGACGATATGGTGTTCCAATTGGATGGCGCTATGTGCCGTACAACTCATTGAACAACTGACTTATTTAAGTCTTGATTGAATAACATTATAAAGGCAAATGGACCTGTTAATTCGCCAACGAAACTGTGTGGTTTGACCTCATGCGAGTACTTCTACTTCGGCTATGTAAAGTCATTGGTGTATGCCGATAAACTTTCAGGCCATTGAAGTCATTATTCAGGTAGTGCCTAGTGCCTAGATTATTGTATATTGATACGATTCCCTAACATAAAAAATCCGCTGAAGCTATGTGCGTAAAGTCGTATTCAAAACGTTATGCCATTAATCAACTTTCAATGATTGTTTTATAAAATGACAGCAGGCTGATATGGAAAGACTCAAAATCCTGGAATTTAAAAAGAAAAGCTAGTTTGGTGTGGATAATGGTTAAGTCTCTGTATTCCCTGTACACCTTACCTTGTCATTTTTAACAAAGAGTAGGTAGACTACGATTATTTGCCGATTTGAGAAAGCCTTAGAGGGGAAAAAGATATGTTCTAGCGTATTTCTTGACATGTCTCAAGCCTTCGATAAGGTATGGCACGAAGGCTTGAATTTTAAACTAAGTCAGGTTCTTCCGAGAAAGCTGCATACGATTCTGAAATCGTAGCTGGAAAACAGAATTATTCGTGTTGAACATGGCACCGAATACTCGGAATTTAAAGAGATCGCTGCTGGAGTTCCGCAAGGAAGTGTACTTGGCCAGATATTTTTTTTATTCTATACTCGAGACATACTGAAAGAATCAGGTACCAGAGTAGCCACGTTCGCGGACGAAACGGTGATATTAGCTACAAACTATCCGTATTTAATAACGGTACTAGCAGGTGCTTTTGCTGGGAAGCAACCCGCCCCACGCGAACGGTTTTTGAAACGGAAACTACTTGATAAGGTAACTTAGTTGTAGTCATTAAGAAGCGAGGCCTTGCGATGCTATCCAAAAATATTGATAGGGTCAAACAGGATCCACTCAGATCCTTGACTAATTAAAGCATTGGTAATTTTGGCCAAGATATTTTTCGTCAAGTGATGAATTCAATTTGTGACCGTCATCTTGACACCTTATTCCTGAGCTTACTGTAGTGGACTCGACAATGATCGAAGTCTTGAACAAAACCGAGCTTAAGAAAACATCTAGCCTTGTCATTGATTGTTCTACTTGCTCTTTTCCGACAACATTTACTTACTCAACGGGCTCCCGATCCGTGAAGGGTCTCTGTCTGAAACAGCGAAGTCTTTCATGCTCTCGATCCCGGGCACGCTGTTGCCAGTTCGTAAGATAAATTACCGGTTAATGTGTCGCAAAGCAAAACTCTATAAGGAAACGTTTAGCGACATTAAGCAGGAATCCCTCGGTGGTTGTTGCAAATACCCTAATCATTCAAAAATTTGCGACAGAATGACAAGAGAAAGAATACGGAATTCCACGAGGTTGCACCAAATGGTTCTTTTGGTAATAACAGGAATACGTAAATAGATTTAGTGGCATAGATGACATTTGTCCAAGTTTTTTTTTGTAATATGGACTACTTCGACTTGTGTAATCCTAGATATAGTTCCCCTCTAAGCAACGTTTTATAAAGGGAACGCCATATAAAAAAGCCATGCCCTCTAATACGGACCAAAACTTGTAATCCAACGGGTTGAGGTCTGGACTACCAGCTGGCCAATCATCCGTTGATATGAAGTCCGGAACGTTGTTTTTGAGCCACAGTTGAGCCGTTTTTGCTTTGTGAGCTGGAGCAGAGTCTTGCTGGAAAGTCCATGGCTTGTTGTTGAATATTGATTGGTTGAGAGACTTCACAATGGGTTCCAAGACGGTCGATTGATATACTTTGGCCGATGTTTTCACTCCTTTCTCGCAAAAATGGAGCTTGGTTACGCCATCGTAGCACACTCCCCACCATACCATCAGAGACGCGGGATGATGGCCTCTTTGAATCCTCGGGATGAGTTAGGATGCTTCTCTGGATGACCGAGCATATACACGTTCTGCTTATTGAATGATTCTTCTACGGTGAAGATTTTCTCGTCAGTAAACAGAATTTGTCTCTGAACGTTCTTCTCGTACTGGCTGAGTAACGCTTTCGATCTTCGCTTGCGTTTTTCCTTCAATGCGGCCGTGAGCAGGTGTCCAGTGTGTCGCTTGTACGCGCTGAGTCCTAAATGTTCTTTAATAATGCGAGACATGGATTTTTGCGAAATTTGCATTTCCCGGGACAAGATTTTCTCGGTTTTCGGTCGATTCGTCCCTTCTACGGCTTTGATCGCTTTCGGAGTTCTCACAGTGCGCGGACGGCCGGATCTTTGACGGTCTCGTACTCCACCAGTATCCTCAAACAACTTCACAGCACGATACACAAGATATACACGATATATAAAAATATCGCCCTTTTCCATGTTGCATTTAAGTAGGCCAACTACAACACTACGATGTTCGATGTCGCCCCATTCCCTGATTGTAAGCAATTAATGTCAAAAACTTTTGCGTCACAATGAAGCATAAATATCAACTGTCAAATCGCAATCAATACGAAATGGATGCGCCCAGTGTTGCATTCGTAATGAGTGAGTTCAGTCGTGTACCAGTATTTATGACTTGACTAGGTACACACACGGATACGAAAATATTTCAAAACACTATATCCTTCCGCAAGTTTCTAAATGTTCTGCTGAGAATTTAGCTTGTATTCCGCAATACCTTAAAATACACCCACAACTCTGTAAACTTGTCAAAACATCTAAGTTCTTGCAATAGTCACTGACTACAATTATCAATACGCGATATACTCGTACTTACAAATGCCCAAAATTCCAATTCTGCTTCACACACAAAGGCACCCACAAACATCACCAATCAACTTAACTGCCCACAATTATGATTCCACCCACCCACTGGAGAATCATAAAACCACCCAAACGATCACCTAATTCCCATAAATGTTCACTGCACCTCATTTAGGCCAGACACTTGGGCGCGCAATAACTTACATTGAAATATAAGCCCCCTCAAGGCGGATTTATGTTACAGGGGGCCTCCTCCCTGTGTGTGGAAAGTGTTATGTCAAAGCAGCAATTCCACCCTTGAAAATCCCTTGTACAAATCAGCTTAACTATCGGCTTATGTGAGTGCTACCCATTTGGACAGATGTTTCGAGTTTTTTTTTTTCTTTTTTTTTTCGAAATCTAATCCAATCCCCTCTGTCAACATGCCTGCATGACTTGAATGTGACATACTCGTACTCATGTACCTGCTGCTCATGCAATCAGCATTGGGGTTTCGTCGAATAAAGGAATCCGTATTCCCCCTTTGGTCGTCGGTTATAAATAAGGTCACACTAGCGGCCCAAAATAGTTGACAACAAATCGAAAAAGATACAAGAACATGCATCGGCACACCACATAGACTAAAGAGCCGATGTGAATCCATAAAAGAGTGCCCGCTTCAGCTATATTCGGAGAGGAGACAGAAAGTATCTATAGATGGGCAGACCCAGCAAATTATGCAATTCTATGAGCAAAGTGGGAATGTATAGGAATACACTATGCAGTGTAGTTTGCTGTGTCTGCCTTCAAAGGCAGATAGCGGCTTCACTCCTACTGCCATGCTCATACCCTCCCCATAGTAGACTGAGACTCTATTTCATTTTTGGCCGCGCAGAACCACAAATGTTAAGAGCAGAGCCAATTGCACCGGTCTAACATAGTAGTAGAGGAAAAGGAACAACAAAAACAATGACAACAACAAAGGAAATTGGTAATGGCGGCGCGACTAAATAACGTCATTGAATTACACCACATAGGCAAAGAGGGTGACACTAGAAAGCAGTGCGGTCCCGACTTCAGTTGAGATACTCGTATGTATACTCGTATACCGGGCATGGAGCTCCTCCAGACACGCATAAATCTTAAAGGAGAAACTGTAAATGAAAATATATGAAACTGTTTAGCATGTAAAACACAAGAACCCCACACAGAGCGACGTTCCAGTCAAAGTTTTAGTTTCAGTCTCAGACTTCAGTCTAAGTCACCAGCGCTTGCCTCTTCTTTAGTTGCAACGGGAATGAGTGAGGAAGTTATTTGCAACAACTGACAGCGGGTGTCTTGTTTGGAGCCGCTCTTTTCATCGCCGAGTGCAATGTCATCGTGGGGATTCTTGAATTCTTCAATTCTCCTCGTGCTACTGCTGCGCGTCGCCACTCTTTGACATTTGATATTCGGAACCAAGTTATGCTGACTATGGCGACCGGCCGGCAGCCGCTTGCCACCTTCATGCTTTCTGGGGCGGGTTTGGGAGTTTTGTAATTTGTTTGAGAATTTTTTCAAAGTGGAAATTGGAATTTCATTTCATTTTTACGCTTTTTCCCTGTCTCCTGTTTCCACATGACGGCGAATCGCGGTGCGATAAAAGGCATCGTCATTGAACGATACTCGTAGTAGGTATAGCTGAATAAAAAAAATCGCTCTCTATCAAATTGGGAAATGGGGATTGTGTGTCAAATGCAATAAGATACCATAGAAGGGAAGCATGGATAAGATACATGGTGAGCGATTAGAACAAAGGCTCCCTCGCAAATGACAGGTTAATCGAGGTAAACAGATGAGTAAGCATGGTATGATATGAACATGACTCTTTTCAAAGTTGTTACAACCAAATGTGTACCTACATAACAAACTCAAGAACGGAACAACATAAGAGGGCGGGTCAATAAGTCCGTGACTTTTTGAATTTCTGACCTCTTTACTGAAACAGCAACACTGCTCCTGTCAACAGGCATCTGTCAGTTGACTCCTGTCAAAATTTAAACTTGCTGCGTCAGTTAGTTTGTGTTTGACAGCTATTTTTATCAGACTACTCACTAATTCGAGGAGAAAATGGAAAAAAGTGAATTTCGTGTGCTTATTAAGCATTATTTCTTGCGAAAAAAAAACCATTACCGAGACCAAGGCTAAGCTTGATAAATACTATGGGGACTCTGCACCATCGATTTCAATGGTAAAAAAGTGGTTTACTGAATTTCGTTGTGGCCGTACAAGCACTGAAGATGCCGAACGTCCTGGACACCCAGTTGAGGTCTCTACACCCGAAACAATCGAAAAAATTCACGATATGGTGTTGGCCGACCGAAGATTGAAAGTGCGAGAGATTGTGGAAGCCGTAGGGATCTCGCATGGCTCAGTGGTTTCAATTTTGAATGATCACTTGGGCATGAGAAAGCTTTCCGCAAGATGGGTGCCGCGTTTGCTCACAGTCGACCACAAACGCAATCGTGTAACAACTTCACAGGAAGGTTTGGCGTTGTTTAATCGCAATATGGAGGAGTTTTTGCGCCGTTTTGTAACCGTGGACGAAACATGGATCCATCACAACACACCAGAGAACAAACAACAGTCAAAACAGTGGGTTTCTAAGGGTGAATCGGCGCCAAAGAAGGCCAAGGTGAGTTTGTCAGCCAATAAAGTTATGGCGACTGTTTTTTGGGATGCACGCGGGATTATCCCCGACTACCTTCAAAAGGGAAGAACAATCAATGGGGAATATATTGAAAAAAAAACGACCTCATTTGGCCAAGAAAAAAGTTCTTTTCCACCAAGACAATGCAAGGGTGCATACATGTGCAGTTGCCATGGCAAAAATCCATGAATTGGGCTATGAATTGCTCCCTCATCCACCCTATTCTCCAGATTTGGCTCCGAGCGACTACTTCTTGTTCCCAAACCTGAAGAAATGGCTTGGTGGAAAAAGATTTGACTCCAATGATGAAGTCATCTCGCAAACAAAGGCCTATTTTGAGGACCTCGACAAATCATTTTTTTTGGAAGGGGTAAAAAAATTGGAGAAGCGTTGGACAAAGTGTATAGAGCTCAAGGGAGACTACGTTGAAAAATAAAATTATTTTTTTATCAAAAAATCTGTGTTTTAATCCAAAAGTCACGGACTTATTGACCCGCCCTCGTACAAGGAACAGTGGTGTGGTGTTGGGTGATTCGTAGATTTTACATCACTATTCGGCAAGCGATCGGGAAGACCTAGATCTTATCTTATTAAGCAGCTACCAGCCTCAGAACCTAAAATGGGCGATTCTGAACCAATACTAAGTTCTTACAGACATTAGCTACGAGGCAAACGATGAAGGGTATAAGTTTGTCTTGAACCAGCTTAGATCCTCTACAATCACCAAACGAAGAAGGCGAGGTCACAGATTATTATGATGCAAGAAACATATGATTTACCATATGCTGTGATGTTTATTCTCATCACATTCTTTTTACGACAGCGGCAAGTGCAACGTGAGAAGAATTCATTCCCTCGACTTCATTCGGTAGGCTACTCGTATACGGTTTTCTAGATACGCTTTGAGGACAAAAATGACAAAAGCATTTTGCAGATTTTCGCCAAAAGATCTTTAAAATTGGAGAACCCAACAGGTTCTTAACCAACCTTCTTCTAAAAGAGGCAAATTAGTCAGGCAGGAAACACTCAGAAGAGCTGAGGGCATTAAATACCATGCGGCGTTCTTCAAGTCGCCTGCTACCAATAGAATATTTCTATGAACGTTGGGAAAAGCTACAGATCAACTCCTTTCAAAAGTGAAACTGGCCTATCTACGATGCAACATGGTTACAAATAAACAGGTCACCTTTCGATGACTCTGCAACTAGTAAGACGTCGACCTTCGAAATGAGAACACGCATATATTATGTGCTGCACTTGTTAGGGACCGTACTATCGGCGAAGCACAAGTATGCTGGATAATATGCTTGTACAAATGTGCTGGGTTTCGAGAGTCGTCCTCCACTGCCGCCCGGGGTTGTTTGACCGAAGGTAAGGGTGGTATAACGGGCGACGGCTCTTACGGCATAATGGACAAAGTCAAAGATATAGGCGCCCGCATAGCAAAAGCAGGAGATGCACAGCGCTGTTGTCAAGTAGATGATGCGTCAAATCGTCTGGCAAATTAAGGGAGGACATACATAATTATACGCCACGGTTAAAGAAAACAGTGGATAGTAGTGCAGTACGTTGAAGACAAAACGGAGTAGTTTCAGCAGGACTGCCCTTGGAGTGATGGTGATAGATTTGTGTTTACCGCACGGTATCGGATGTGAAAGCGGCGTGACTTTCCATATGGCGTCGGTGGCCCAGTTTACTACGAACGCTCTTTTCTTGCAGCCAGATCAACGTTTCCAGATCATGTCATTCTTCCATCTACACTTGAACGTGTGGAAATTTCTTTAGTACGAATCCACGTAAGCACGCTTTAGCATTCTAGAAAGAGTACACCTTGAATCTTCTAAATAGGTGTTCTTCTACGCTGGAAAAACCTTTTTTAGCTTTCTCATCGATTTTAAATTTTATGACCCTTTCCACGTAGACGGAAAGCAGCACTTGTCCAGGGCGACCGCAAAAAGGAGAACTTTTTATCTCTCTTTCTATAGGAACAGGATTAATGATCCTTCCTTCCAGTGTCATGAAAACTCTTATGATATACTCGTATCAAAGATATTTGACAGAGTTTGGCACCACATATTTTCTACAAGGCTACGTAGGCAGCCTTCTAATGTCAGTAATGGCGCGATGTTCTTCTAGGCTTGATATTGAAGGCATCAGACTCCACGAGAGCTCAAGGGAGAACTCGATCGCTAAGGCCCTGGCGGTCACTTATAATCGTAGTCGTTCAACGTTGAACTTCTTCACAATAGTTCGCTGGCTTTGCTGGCACGGATACCCACATTCGTATTTTGCCTACAATAAGATAATGGTCCATGTCGAGGTTAGTGCTCGGAACGTTCAGACACCCAAAAGAAACACTGGAGGAGTGCCTTGCACCGATTCCTACATTCTCAATTTAATTGGCGGTTTGTTGATCGAGAGACAGCCTGGTACCTTTATGAATGGAAATTGAATGGAATGTGCTCACGAAACCAGTCGAATCGTCACAAATCTGAAGAACATCACTTTTTGTTAGATAAAAAAAGCGGAAACATACGCAATCTTGTCAAAATGCGTAATATATGTAGAACAGCTAACAAAGTTGGAGAAGGTAATGAGATTATGAGAGACGATATCGCCTACAATTTTTTCAGTCACAGGACCCCGCGTTAGGATCATCTTCGTGTTCATTCAAGACCTCCGTTAAGGATAAGGATATTTGGTGAACACAACTCTCTTGACAGTGACCGCAGCATTTATACGGCGCAAAGGCCTAAATGTGTTAGACAAAGAACAGACCACTTTCTTTATGGACGCGCGGGGTACTTGACTCTGATGTGGCAGGTGTTGAAAAAGTGCGAGCTATTCTATTACAAGGAGGAACATGTTAGGAGTACATGGGACGAGATTTTGGGCAGCCGCTGCCAGAATTTGATCACCGCAAAAATAGGATTTCAAGTTGCAGTCAGGGCATGAAATATTACCATCTTAGGACTTGTTTTTTTATAAATGGTCTTACAAGTAAAAAAAAACAAAAACACTCGTCACTAAATGTATACAATTGTGTCCATTCACTCCGAGCCGGAGGACAATCCTTCAAGTACCGTCGGCGATAGTCTCTAAAGCCCAGCCGCAATTACTTCAGAAATTCCATCGCAATGTATTGCCTTTTTTTTTTTTATTTTTTATACATACGTTCTACTATCTCCTTACCACCTCAACTGCAATTTAAAACCCACCAATGCTCAACATGTTTACCATCATGGGCATGAAACTTGAAATTAGCGACACCACTACCATTTCAAGGCAGAAAAAACCTCACGGTAAACAAAACAAAAACTAAAAAAGCCTCGACTCCATGCATTTAGGTTTCCAATTAACAATTTTCCCGACAATATATCTTCATAAAAATGACAGAGGGAAAAACTTCTCAGGTTAAGAGTTGGAGCCCCTTAAACCGCAAAACTAATCACTTCTTCGCTCCAGGAAGGTCTAGAGTCTTGACGCCGTTCATTGTCTATGATTGCAGTGTGTTGTCCACCTTAAAGCCACCGCATTTGGCGGTAAATGACTGGAGGGTTACCTGCTGATCTTCTCAATTTTATGCATACGCATGATTCGGCGAATAATGGTTACTAAATGGCTTAAGGGTTTCAATTTTTTCAGCGAAAAAAAAAAAAAAAATTAAAAACAAACTTTAATCACAGGCGCCGCAGAACAGTGGAACTGGTGAATCGAATTTTTGATCAAAAATTTAAAATTGTGAAGAGTTGGATCCGTTTTCATAATTTTGTCGGGTCAAAGCTCTTGGCAGTAGTATCCCTTTAATTGTGAGTGAAGCAACTCGTGTCTAATTCATACATCTTATTATTAAAACGAAACATCTTAAGCCTTAAGGAACGCATGTCTGCGTTGCACTTAAAGTAAGGTATCTGTATTCTAGTGACGATAGGGGTCCGTTTTTCTTACTGATCAAAAAGATCCCGGAATAACACCGTATGGCGCTCCAATCGTTCCGATTTGGGTTCTGTTTTTTTTTCTTAAGTTGGTACACCTGTTGTTGATATTCCCTCTTAGCGTCATAGCTTGACATTTACAAAAGTTACGTAGCCAAGAGTAAATCTATCTCGGTGTATGTTGGCGATTTTTTACAATTTTAGAAATGAATTTAAATTGCAACAACGAACTTGTTTTAAATTTTGCGTAAAAAACGGATTTAATGGTGCACGAACGTTGGAAAAATTGGAAGTGTTTCGACAACGATTCTCTAAAGAAAACGGTCGTTTACCAGTGGCACGAGCGGTTCATAAGTGATCGTGACTCGATCACGTCGTTTTCAGTCAAAAAAGAAGGAAATGCTCACGGGCCAGAAGTTTGCGTGAAGCAATTCGCCGAAAGAGACCAGAATTGTGGGCAGAAAACTCGTGGATTTTGCACCATGATAACACACCGTCTTACAGTGCCAGCATTGTTTATAATTTTTTGACGAAAAATGCAACAAATACCATCCAACAGCCACCGAATTCACCTGATTTGGCTCCCTGTGACTTCTTTCTGTTCAAACGAGTTAAAAAAAACCACTACGGGGAACGCGTTTCAACAGCCGAGAGGAAGAAATGGAAAAATCGCTAACACACACAGATATAGATGTACTCTTAGCTACGTAACTTTTGCAAATGTCAAGCTATGAAGCTAAGATTTAGAGGGAATATCAACAACAGATGTAAAAGAAAAAACAGAGCTCAAATCGGAGCAATGGGAGCGCCACACGGTGGTCATTCCGGGAGCTTTCTGATCAATGTAGTATATGACTATGTCTGAACGAGAGAGTAGGTACATTGCGTCGTTCTTGTCAAAAATGAAAAGTCAATGGTTGGTACATTATTAGTAATTGACCTTCTTGTTTGTCAGTATCCAACGTAATTCGGTATTTTTAGGATTTGTGGGGACGTTCATCTGCTATACCTTTGCTTTGGGGTTCATTGAGTCTTTAATAACTTCATAGAATTGTTCTTACCTTGACTCATGCACCCCAATTCTGCAGAACGATTCGAGATTGACTCTATCTTGCAAAAGAGTCCGCAACGAGGCATTCCGCAAACGTTTACACTGTTATTCTTTCCCACACAGGCTTTGAGTTCGTATTATATTGTCAAATGCCTTCCTGGCCACGGACATTACTGATACGAGTATATTGCAATCTCCGTCATTGTTTCCAAAAGTTATTAGAACTCCCACATAAATTTCGACCTAAGAAGTAAGGGAACGTATTTCCACTTTCATGTCATTGATTCGTTAGTTGTAGTTCCTGCTCCGGGCATTTCTGAACATGGATCTTCATCAGTTGTCGGTCCGTCAATCTGGCACTTCATTTTGTTTTCAACGCTTTAATCATGTTGCTACTAGCCTACATTAGCAACTTTCTTTTTCAACTCTATTGAGATTTCTGATACTTTCATCTCTGGGGATTCGTTTCACCTATGTTGCCGCTTCATACGTTGTCCTTGATCTCACAAATCCAATGAACAAGCATCATAGGAGGTAGGGGTTGTATATCATGAGAAGACGAATGGCCTGCTTTGAGATCTTCTTTGAAAAGTGAAATGGCACCACTCTTAGGTTACTTTAAGGTCTAATTCGTATGAAGTTTCAGAGGGCTTCCTAAAACTGTCCTCTGTGAGTCAATGCTTGCTCTACTTTGAGGTTGATAGGAACCTCTTTAGAGACCTCTTCGATTTGAGCTTAGTCTTATGTTTCGGTTGATGATTGAGTTGTTCTGATCTGGCGTCTGGCAGCCTACACTGCACACTATACTTTGCTTTTCAGGGATCGCTTGATGACCTCGTCTAAGGTGTCGTTATTTGATGTCAAGGAACACGTACTGTTTGTTTCTAAGAAACTTAGACCGGACACCCCATCGTTATCCTTTTTTAATATTGCCCGCTTACGTTATAAAATGACACCTATCCACGTTCTATGGAGGTACAGCTTGTTTCTTAGCGTAAGCGAGTAGATCATTACCATTCTACCCATATGGCTAAGGAATATCCCTTCCTGCTTACAGATATGTTCTCAAGCTAAGACAATATTAAGAGTACCTAGAATCAGCACCAGAGGCGGAAGCTTTTACAGAAACTTATGGTCACAGTAAAGGCTTTGGTATGAACAACAGTCCACAAATCCCTAATCGGCATCCTTGATAAGTGACAGTAATGTGATCAAAATCTGTCAAGGTAGTACAGCAGATAACTCATGGCTAATGAATTATTTTTATGGCGTAGCTAGGTCGAGCACAATTGCCTAATCGGCATTGCTGTCAGCATGAGTGTTTCGCATCTAGATACTCTGGACCAGAAAATAAAAGTCCGCTCGCAATGACCTTTACTTCTAGAGTCAATGACAGCACCTTAAATACATTACGGATGCATTGCAAAGTTGTTGGAGGTTATATTACAATTCAGTTTACCTTACCACAGAAAACTTTCTAAGAAATGCAGAGCAAAGACATCTTTTCGAATCAACGATTCTGTAGAGGCTAAAGCAATAGACCCTTGCTTTGGCTAGGATGTCCCAAGAAATAATGTCTCAATTTGGCACCAAACTGAACGACACCAAGGTGAAGAGGAATGTTTAAGATACTATAACTTAGCAAAGGAATCAGGAATTTATTACCCTGACTTCAAGGAAGCAAACGTCCGCTCTAGTATCTCGGATCAATGGTTTTTTTCAGATTATTGAAATGCGTCACATTTGAAGCATTTTCCTTCGAGTTGACCAAATTTTGTAAAAGGCAAAACGACTAAGAAGAGCTTGAGTGGATTAAGGTAAACATCTCCATCTGTCACTAAATCTCAAGGGTTTAATCTGCTCTATGAATCTAAGGGACAATGTCTTGAGTCAATTTATTGTTATAACTATTACTGTCAACACCGAGACTAGCAAGTGCTACTTTTATGTTGTGCGGAGGCCACAGTCGAAATGAACAGAGAAGATTCACCAGAAGGTCACATCCCACTTTGTGAGAATTGAAGTTCAGATGTAAGTTCTATCCACGTTTCCTCAAAGTTCATCAACAATCCGTGTATCACCCCTTGTGACAAAATTATTTTTTTATTCCACAAAAGGATAATTTCCGTTCCACTGTTCAAGTCACCACAATTACTACCGCAATTATCATTCTATTTACAGCAGTTTGACTTTATAGTCCCATCCTACCATCACCGTCTCATCATCTTTCCTTCCGCTCAATGCACTCTTCTCAAAAACCGATCCTAATGCATGACATTAAAGGTGTTCGCTGCAGCTTACAGTAGGCACCTCTGATTTGCCCCCTCTAGTGGTTTTGGTTTTGGTTTTGATTTTGATTTTTTTTAATAAAATTACACTTTACCGACGACAATCGACAATCACGCCTCAAATGGAACCTTTAAAAGCCTACAAGCTTTCCATCTGCCGGTTTTGAACGCCTTCTTCTTCTTTTTGCATGTCGCAAGGCAACGATGATGGCGACGGTGACGGCGGCGGCTGCAGGTTATGCGTTTGTTGTTCTCGCCTGGCACTTAACTTCATTAGGGGCGACGAAGAAAAAACCGAGATCAACAACAGCAATGCGACAACAACATCAGCACAGGAGTAGAAGCAGATTCCACATCTAATGCAACATCAGCATTCAGCATTAGTAGCCGGACCAAATGGTATCCATAAATACCGGAGAGGAGTAAAAGGCCAAGAATTGGAAGACACTAGGAGAAAGAAACATCTTCTCTGTGGCAGAAGATAACCTGCGTCTTGATAGATTCCATCCATATCTACTCGTAGAAGATACCGAGATAAAGTGGGTAAAGTGGCAACAGGGTAGAGTGACTTGTAATGCCGTGACTTCCGTTCGGTGTTTTCACAAACATCCTAGACAGCCAACATATTATTACAACTATCTATGTAACAATGTTGTTGTCGTCGTCGTCGTGTCGTCGCTTCTATCGGTATCTGTATTTCTGGTGCTTTTTCTGTCGATATATGTAGGTACGAGTATAAGTTGCTCCCCAGACTGAACTGAAGAATGATGATTGGTATTCCCAGCAAGTGATGGCGCGTAATTCGATGCAATGTTAATTGGGGATAAGTCAATTAGTTGGTGTGATAACATGGGCTTCTTAGTTTTATTTTTTTTTAACTTCTTCATTTGATGTTGCTAGTGGGGTGCCACAGAGATGACACTTAACAACCGTTTTAGTTAGACATTGAAAAAATAAAAATAATGAGGCGCAAAAAACTTATCTTTGTGGAGACGGGACCACCATAGATTCCGGCAGGTGGTGGTTGAAGATGGAATATAACTTTTTCTAGAACCGTGAATCAGGTTGGAAATTGGGTGGAAATCAAACGGTCAACATTCAAGTGGAAAGATGTGGTGATAGAGACATTCATTATCACCAACAGAGCATATGGATGAAGACTTAGAGACGATGATAGCAGAAGGAGTTGCCGATCATTATGAAGAGATAGGGGCAGAGCTGAGGCGAAGTGATTACTCTTTAGGTGCATCCCATAAAAGGCGCGGGCCCTACTTGAAGAGATACAACTATTCTTGTCTGTTTTTGCTAGGACTAACCAGTTATGAGATGACAATTGGAAAACATAGGCATAGTGCATACGATTTAGGATCAACCAACGGCATTTAATATACATCAATGTCCTGGTTGTGAAGGCCTTTTTTTTGTATCTTTGAGACGGATTTGTAATGATGTTTGCAAAAAGTTTAGAAAACTGTATCAAGGAGGCTAAAGGTATACGTACGCAAACATCAACGCCCACGTTTTTGTTACTAAAATAAAGTATTGTAGGTTAGTCAACGTGGTTTCGAGAACATGTCTATACTTTTGATAAGACATTCAAGCAAAAATATCAATCCAAACGAACCCTATTTCCTTAGTACTCTGTGCTTGATCAGCTGAAGGTATTCTGAAACTTTCCACAAACTCGCGGTTATAACAAGAGCCCTATCATAGAAGAAAGTCGGAATGGGGGAGGAACATAGAATCCCATCCTCTAAACGCATACTAAATTCGTGCTCTCTTTCGAACTCAGGCGGCTACAATCGCAAGATATTGCCAAGTCCTTTTCCGATCGAATATCCCTTAACCTCTTTAGTTGTCCCTTGCCAATAGCATGAAGCATCAAAGACCAGTGGCAACACTGCCAGAAGGCCATCAGAGGTGCCGCTCCTGGTGTGCTGGGTTTCACTCGTCCACCACAACGAAACCCCTGGTTTGATGACGAATGCCGGCTAGCACATGCAGCTAAGCAAAAAGCACGCAATGCGGCACTGCAAAAAAAGACCAGAGCTGCTCATGAGCTCTATGAGCGGAAGAGGAGAGACGAAAACCGGCTTCTCAGGAGGAAGAAGAAAGAGCATGAGAAGCGCGCGGTCGAGGAAATTGAGAGATGCTCCGAATGAGATTCGGAAGTTTTACCAAAAGGTAAAAAAACATGCCACGGACACAAACCCCGAACCGAAGTCTATAGAGATGAACAAGGGGACATCGTAGTAGAGTCGCAGTCGATGCTGAGAATCTGGAAAGATTACTTCTGTAGACTGCATAACGGCGACGACGAAACAAATACCGCTGTTAGGCAGAATGAACCTTTCAGCCTGGACAACGATGACCAACAATTCCGTCTACCCGACCTGGATGAAGTGAAGATAGCAATATCTAAGCTTAAGTCCAACAAATCTGCTGGAGCGGACGGCCTGACCGCCGAGCTCTTTAAAGCGACAGGCGATGACTTGGTAAGGAGCATACACCAACTCATCTCTAAAATATGGTCGGACGAAAGTATGCCCGATGAATAGCATCGTTTGTCCGATTCTCAAGAAAGGAGACCCTCTGAACTGCGCCAACCACAGAGGCATCAGTCTCCTTAACATCGCATATAAGATCTTATCTGCCGTATTGTGTGAACGCCTGAAGCCGTTCGTCAACAACCTGATAGGTCCATATCAGTGTGACTTCAGGCCAGGAAAGTCCACCATCGACCAGATATTCACACTACGGCAGATCTTGGAGAAGACCCATGAGCTTGAGATTGATTCACACCACCTATTCATCGATTTTAAGGTCGCTTATGACAGCATCTACAGAGGCGAGCTATACAGAGCAATGTCTAGTTTCGGCATCACTGCCAAACTCGTCCGTCTGTGCAGGATGACGATGCAGAATGCACGCTGCTCCATCAAGGTCGGTAAAGATCTCACCGAGACCTTTGATGTCCAGAAAGGATTTAGACAAGGCGATGCGCTGTCATGCGATTTTTTCAACATCGTACTTGAAAGAATAGTGCAAAACTCACGAGCAAACACAAGAGGCACTATCTTTCAAAAGTCCGTCCAACTACTCGCATACGCCGGCGATATTGACATAATCAGGAGAAAGCAGCGTGATACCAGTGGCGCTTTCGCGAGTATTGAGACGGAAGCGGCGAAAATGGGTTTATCGGTCAATGAGGGCAAGACCAAGTATATGCTGTCAAGCAAAAAGACAACCAACACCGACGTCTCGGGCAGAACGTCACCCTCGACAGGTATAACTTTGAGGTAGTTAAGGACTTTGTCTACCTAGGGTCTGCTATAAATACAGACAACGACACCAGCGCTGAGATCAAGCGAAGAATAACTCTTGCCAACCGCTGTTTCTTTGGGTTAAGAAGGCAATTGAGTAGCAAAGCCCTTTCTCGGACAACAAAAGTCACACTTTATAAGACCTTAATAATCCCAGTCCTGCTCTATGGCCTGCTCTATGGCGCAGAGGCATGGACATTATCAAAAATGGATAAGGGTGTTCTTGGTTGCTTCGAGAGGAAAATTCTTCGAGTGATTTTCGGTCCTGTCTGCATTGACGGTGAGTGGAGGACGAGATACAACGACGAACTGTATGGCCTGTACAGCGACATGGGCCTAGCCAGAAGAGTGAAGATCCGACAACTAAGATGGCTGGATCATGTAGAGCGTATGGACATCAATGCTCCGGCCCGAAAAGTCGTCGAATCCACCCCCGAGGGACAGCGCAGTAGAGAAAGACCGAGACTCAGGTGGCGCACGCAAGTGGAAGGAGACCTCAGCCAACTAACCATGCAAAACTGGAGTCGTGTAGCATAATATTGAGCTAGCTCGGGACGCTTGTTGATTGAGGCCCAGGTCCACCTCGGACTGTAGTGCCGCCTAAGGCAAAGTACACACATATCTCAGTAAGTTGATAACGAACTGCTTTAAAAATAAAGACCTCCGACGTGAGAATTACGCCATATAGAGTAGCTGATATACCGCAAGGCTGGGTCCTAGGCCCAATTTTGTGTAACTAATTTTGTGTCAATTGTTAAGAAGTTGCAACATTATGACCTTAGCTTGAAGCTCTAGTTACAGTAAGGGGTTTTCGAGTAATTACCACATTTGGAGTCGTAGAGAATAAAACAATTTGAAGAGTATTTGTGCATTGAAAACATCTGTGTGGTGTGCATGCAAAAACTTTGCAACTACGTTTACACATTTATGAAATGGAAAAAAAAGGCAAACAACGGATCGAATCTATAAAGAACAGACAAATGTACATTCGAAATATGAATTAATCCGAATCAGAGCCGTCACAGCTACGTCAGGAAAAACTCCGCCTGTCTTCAATAATCCGATAATCGCAGACTTAAAGCAAAAAATGATCATGACTCAGTCAGAACTTAGTACATGACAGATTTTCATCAGAAATATCAAACTGAAAGTCATCTCCTTTATATATATAGATTAAGACCGACTGTGTCAAAGTCTTACGCTGAGAACCATGTATGTCCCAAATTTTTCTGTTCAAACTTTCATAGATCCTTACGTCACCATGGTATAAACTTTCTAATGACTTTATTATCACCAACTGAAGTTTACTTTGAATATATTTCAGAGAGTTGTTTTACAAGTATTGTACTACATCAAATTACGCGTCCTTTCTCAATAAAACTTTTGACTAAAAGTGCCATCTCACAAACTCAAACACCTTTTCAAATACCTCCAGGTCCATTTTAAAATATAGCAATTTAAACCTTTAATGGCGTTTTAGGTTCCTAAGAGCAATTTAAGACATCTTATCCTTTCGCCTCAACTGACCAACCGTAACATCAATCATCTATCTACAATAGCTCTATTATAATCTAAAACTAAACAATACCTTCTCAAAACGACAATAGAATACCCAACAAAATTACTCTCTTTCTTATAAATAAATGATGTGCCACAGGAATGCCAACTTAGTCCAGTATTCTTTAATTTTCAAATTACACAGTCGTTTCTTGCTTTAACAAATCATTGCGATTTTCATTGAAAATGAACTGCAATCGAACCAACAATTTATTGTTTTCCAACAGTTATTATGCCAAAGCGACAAAGACAAATGCCTAAATGTGAATTGCGGCAGCCTAAGAGTTGCACCACCCGAAATCCCCTCAAGGCATCATTTGTTTCTATTCAAAGAAACCACTCTCACAAAAAAAAAAAAAAAAAATCCAATTCGAAATCTAACAACCAACTGCAACTTCCTTTTGTTTAGATTCCAAGTCAGAGTTAGAAGTTCTAGTCATCATCATCATCATCGTCGTCCATTATTACCCTAATCTTCTGTATTGGATGCGAATGGTGCACATAGGCATACCTGGGTATACTACTCGTACTGTAGCCACCAACTGCTCCAGTTCTCGTGTACTAGTCGTACTGGTGCGTCGTGCACCATGTAATTATCATTATTATTTTAACTCGTATAGACGCGGTTCAATAGTGGAATAATGCCACCGGCTACTCAAAGGAGGTTATTATGATGTTGCGCGTTCAAAATTGTTCGAATCCATCTTTTTGGTTCCCGAGACACCAAAGCCATAGTCCAAGTCCAAGTCCAAGTCCAAGTCCAAGTCCAATTCCAAGTCTTAGTCTAAGTCATAGTCAAAGTTATACTCGTGGTCATGGCTGGTACATGGTTTCTTTGGAGACCAGTTACAAACAACAGTGGCTGACTGGATAGATTTACAAGCTTAGATAGGTATGTACTCGTAGCTCCAACAAGGAAGTGAATCCATTTAGAATAGGAAGAATGACGAAACGACCGTAGCGCAATTGACTGGCCATTTCTACCTAACTTCAACTCCAGCTCCAGCCTCCTAATGCACACTAGTCAAGAGTCTCAACCCTTGAGATATACCAAAGTGAACAGAGTGGGGGGCTAACGAACCGAAGTTGGAAGAGATAAGTGTAATCATTAGTTTTATAATGCAATAATAAAGTGAAGTGGTCGTTTGTCTTGATTTTAGTCAGAGGCTTGTAGTTCGGTGCATCGCTTGGTCGGTCGGTTGTTCGTTTCTGGATCTACTTAGGTGCAGGTGTTGCTCTTGAAGATAAATACAGGGGCAACATTTAGCTGGTACTCAAGTTGATGGGCATTGTTATTAAGTGATAAGATAAAACATTGATTGACCTTTCTCCTGGTTTATGAAAGATTTAATGCTTTGTGCATGTATTCGTATTTTAAGATAACCAAAAGCCATGAAGCTGCACTTTGGTTTTGTTTACTTTAGATACTGATTAATTGTTATAGATACGAATACGAATATTAACTTAAATGTAAGACTTTGCAAAAGTACATACGATACTAGTAATTTGGACGGTTATGTGCGCCTGGTTTTGCTTACCTGAAAAGATAAAAAAAGAAAAGAAAATTTGTTATTAAAAAACTTTAGCAAAGACGTTCGAAAATAGAACAAAAGTTGAAGAATTTACTGAAAAGATAAGATAGCTTCGATATTTATTTATCGAGGCATGCAAGACTTCAAGACGATTTGATGAAACTTTGTGTTTTGTTAACAAATTAAGGCGGTTTGTAGTAGAAAAACAAGCCGTTGTTTAGGTTTCAAAAGCTGGCCAAGAACACCAACATATAAGTAAATGTTAATTGGTGAATCGTTTATCTATCGTAAGGATAGTAGAACCAACAATTGGTCTGGAAAAAAGTTCAGTCAAAACAAGATCAGGAGAGACCGCAAGATCATTTAAACCCTTCGTAACCCCGGGAACCGAAGTAATTTTACTAAGTTTGGCTTATTAAAGTAACCTTTCAATCTGAGATATATGATGCATTCCTAAAGCATTCCTAGTTCTGTATGCTTGACAATGGAACGACGACTTATACTAGGTGGGGTGAAAAGTAACCTCCTTGGGAATGAAAAAAAAAATTCCGCATCAGCAAGTGCTCTAGCGTTCGTGTTTTTGGTCAGGAGTGAGCATGCGCGGCACCCAGCGGCAGGATAACTTTTTCATATGCAGAATATTGCCCAAAATATGGCGTGTGCGCGCACCTTCACTTTCCGGTCAGCCAACACCATTTCATGTATTTTTTTGACATTGTCCTCTGTAACCGCATCGGAGGGCCTGCCGCTGCGAACTTCATCGGTAGTGGAGTTGCGGCCACCACGAAACTCTCGAAACCAATATTTGATGGTGTAACCTGACGGAGCATTAGCCCCAGAATATTTATCCAAGTTTTCTTTCGTTTCCTTCGCCGTTTTGCCTCTCAAAAAATAATGTTTTATGAGAGAACGAAAATCGTTTTTGTCAAAACACGTCAACAAAAATCAGCTGTCAAAACAAAACTAAAGACAGTATCGCACTGAAATTTGGACGTATGCCTAAATATGAACGGACTTCAAGGCACCATAACCTTGCAGTAGCAGTGCATTCTGGCGGTCAAAGAGGTTACTTTTCACCCCACCTTGTAGATGTTCAAATGTTTTGAATCTACAAAATGATGGTGAAACCGATCATCTTCTACTGGTCAGTGATATGATAGGGTAAGACAGAAGCAACAACTACCATATTAATTACAAAGGTACCTTTACGACATTGAAGCTCTATTGCCTTCAGATCACTTCACAAATAGCATAGATAGAACTCGCAGTAGAATCGGACTTCGTAATATAGTTTGAAACTGAACTTCATGTCAACCAAAAACGTGCCAATACCATTCCTGGAATAAAAATCAAAGACGCATCTATTCATAAGCTTATGGAGAACCAATCTGCATAAATTGCATTAAGCTCCAACTTGTTTGACTCCAAATCAGAGTAGTAGTACTCTTCAGGATTTACCTTAAAAAAACAGAGTTGAGCTTAAACAAAGTGGAAAAAACCGTTTAACTGGCTACAAGAAGTTTAACTAATTCGCTCAATGACCCAAACCTTTCTGTGGTATCTCGTAATGACCAATGGATCAAAAGTTGAGAAAACAAGTGTATCTATCCCATTGGGGAAATAGGAAGTTTGTAATGGTCAGCTTATTAAACCACAGTAGAGCACACTAACTTTTAATGACGAGCAAGATGCCACGGTCTTTTCAGGCCGAGGTTAAGTCTTAGTCACGCATTTCATCTTCTGGATCACTACAGTGTTTTCCAGCGGATGGCGAAGTGCAATTTAAACGAAAAAAAAAGCAAGCAAATGAGTTTTGCGTCCGAGCAACCAAGTCTTGGCTTCAACATACTCTAAAATGGCCCTAGAAAGGCGTTCGTAAGTAAATTCTAATTGACGCAATTACAACTAGAAGTAACTTCATACATATTTCACAAGATAAGGACACTTTACAGTGTATACCGATCGCTAGTTGTTAACAGTAGTCCGAATATTCCGAGGCCATTGCAGATCGGGACCATTACAAAGTTGCATGCAAAGTCCTTCTACTAACATCTAAGACTCAATAGCGGAGAACGCAACATGTGCTTATACCTGAACACCTGTCTTGGAGACATAATTTCACGGGATGTCCACACATCCATTGGAACAAAGTAACGTCGTAACATCGGTCTCTGTCAATTCCTTTGACACCAATCCGGAATGCATGTTGAGGGCACATCACCCAGAACTTATTGCAACTCTACATCGGGTGAGACCACAGGTGCACCTTTCCTGCATTTAAGGTTTAAACTACAGCCACCGTGACAATCCCACAAGGAGGCCTACCTCAACAAGTCAGTCCCGAACCGAAATCGGGGGGCTAACTTACTCCCACGGTATTGTGTTTTAAGTCCTGGTATAGACTGCCGGTAGTCTTGCCCCTCGAGAAGACTAAAAGAAACAACATTCATGATAGACGAAGCCTTGATAATTAGCCGGCCCCACCCAAGAGCGGGGAAGTACTATAAGGAGATTTATCATTGAACGACTGCACCACCAACAAATCGCCAGATCCTGTGTCAATCCTGTATCTCTCTACCTCTCAATCTCTTGCCAGACCCTTCAAAACTGGGTTTTACCCAGCTATTCGCATGAAACTCCCGAGTCTATGAACAATGCAAACAAATATAGCTATACACACTCGTAATCGTAAATGTGAAAGAAAAAAAATTGTGGATGAAGCACTGCTTTAATATGAGCCATCACTAGCCACAGGAGGCCTTCTCTGCACGTGTTCCGTTTCTAAAAAACAAAGCAATCTACTGGGTTGTTCAAAAAGTCATGGCTTTGCTCGCCGTTATTTGTATCTTGCCGTGGCATATACACGTAGTTGCCAAAATTTGTGCGCACATAAAAATAAAAATGCCGTATTTCGGTCGAGTTTTGTACCTGCAATTGCTACATTTTGATTTGTCACTTGAAAGAAGAAGGGGGGGAAGAAAGCAACCGTGGCAAGAAAAATTTGCGTATATCTTACGGCGGAAATTTCATCAAAAAACGCCAGTGCCAAAAATACTCGTAGTTCCGTGACAGTATTTTTCAATTGAATCGCTCATCGCTCCGGTAGACTTTCTGGAAGTTTTGTTATTCGGCAAAATTGTTGCGGATTGGATGGATCCATCCATAGTATAGCCCAAATCTTGTGTCATCAGGCTTCGACTTATTTCGCTCCGGAAAGTAGAACTTTGCTCTGAAGGCCTCATAAAACAGCACTTTGGCAAGTTTCTTGCAAGAAAGATAGTCAGTTTCCCGAGAGATGGCAGAAGCCATCAAGTAATACAATACATCACTCATTAATGTTCATTTTTGGATATTAAGTAAACGCATCCCAACAGGAGTCTTAATTCCATAAGGATCTCAATGATTTGACTAGCACAGACCTACGAGCGTAATATCCAAAGGTCTAACAGACTCAATGAATAGGTACCACAATGGCTCGGGATTTGTCATCACAGACAGGGCAAGGTTGGTCCAGCCAGCCTCCAGTTTCGCATGCTTAGTTTGCCGAGATCCGCTTCCCCTTGCGTGCGCCACCTGAGTCTTGGTATTCTTCTACTGCGCTGTCCCTCAGGGGCGCTTTTGTCGGGTTTGTAAAACGAGTTTTTTGCTACAGAAAGACTTTTCTAACACGCTTGGCTGTACTGTGGGACTATCCTTGATATCTAATCATACAATCTTCGGTTTTCAAAACATGCACTGGATTTTTGATGAACACGCTGGTTGGTCTTATGGAACTTCAGTTGTTCGATTTTCCCAGGATCGACATAGATCAGAATCTGAGCCAAAAATAACGAATATATTCTTGAAGAACCACAACCAAGAACTTGCATCTTCGTAAGGCAAACTTGCTTTTGTTTGGCAAGTTCATAGGGCACTGAATTGTACAAGAGAAGTACTTCTTAAGATCTGACACGGTTTTAGAGATTCCCGGGCGCACTAACAATTGAGCTTCTTGGGATCATAATCAAAGGTGTTAAGACTCTCCAGGTAGCAAGCACACCAAAGAATGTTTATCGAAAGATCGGAGGCATTCCTGCCGTTACACCACCTTCAGATGCCTAATGCGTGTGTGCTGATGACACTGCGGAGTACTATACATGTGTATACTTGACGCCTATGCGATGTGTGCTAGTATTATCAGCACTTTACCAATGAAGTTGTCGCTAATCTTACTACGAAAGACTGGAAAATGCCAAAGCATACAATGTACAAGGAGCGTAAGAGTGCTCTTTTCTGACAAAAAAAAAAAAAAAATAAGCTAAGAGGCTAACCGATTTGCAATAGCTATTAGACACTTAGATATTCGTAGTTGAGTTAATACTTGCTCTGAGGTGGATCAACCTCTTGCCTACTGTTAACAGAAAAATTCTTGACAGCCTGTTATTATCTGTTTACAGAGAGATTTTTTAAAAAATCATAAAATAGCTTGTTTGTTTGAACAAACCTGGATCAGGTTAGAAATATTATTGTCGCAATATACCAAACCGGCACGAGACACTGCATACTAATCAGAAATGCAGTGCACAATTGTCATCTTCTGATAGGAAAACTGCCGTGCAACCAATAGAATAGTTGGAGTGACTGCTTTCAACAAGATTCTCCAGCCAGCTCGATCCCTGGCTAGCTGTCTCCAGTTTCGCACGCTAAGTTGGCTGAGGTCCTCTTCCACTTGCGTGCGCCACCTGAGTCTTGGCCTTCCTCTAAGGTCTTATAAAGGGTGACTTTTGTTGTCTGAGAGAGGGCTTTGCTAGTCAATTGCCTTCTTCTTCTGCAAACAGCGTTTGGCAACAGTGTCGTTAACTACCTCAAAGTTATATCTGTCTAAGGTGACGTTCTGCCCGAGACGTCGGTGTTGGTTGTCCTTTTTGCTTGACAGCATATATATACTTTACCTTTTGGTAAAACTTCCGAACCTCATTCCTGGAGTAGCATCTCTCAATTTCCTCGATCGCGCACTTCTCATGCTCTTTCTTCTTCCTCCTGAGAAGCCGATGTTCGTCTCTCCTCTTCCGCTCATAGAGCTCATGAGCAACTCTGGTCTTTTTTTGCAGTGCCGCATTGCGTGCTTTTTACTTAGCTGCATGTGCTTGCCGGCATTCGTCATCGAACCAGGGGTTTCGTTGTGGTGGAGGAGTGAAACCCAGCACATCAGAAGCGGCATCTCTGATGGCGTTTTGGCAGTGTTCCCAGTGGTCTTCGATGCTTGATGCTGGCGGAATTGGACCTCTAAAGAGATTAAGAGACACTCGATCGGAAAAGGACTTGGCGATCTCTTGCGATTGTAGCCGTCTGACGTCGAATTTTCTCACAGCATTAGTTTGTCTTGGCGTAGTTTGGGATTTCCGCAACCGTACCTTGGCTACAACAAGGTAATGGTCCGAGTCGATGTTGGCTCCTCGGAACGTACGGACATCCATAATATTGGAGGAGTGTCTTGCGTCGATCGCAATGTGATCAATCTGGTTGACTGTTGATTGATCAGGAGTTCTCCAAGTCCCCTTGTGTATGTCGAGATGTGGGAACCGCGTGCTAGCCACGACAATGTTTCGCCCCGCCGCAAAGTCGATTAGCCCGAATCCGTTTTCGGAGGTGGTGTTGTGCAGGCTATATTTTCCGATTGTTCCACCAAAGATACCCTCTCTTCCTAGCTTTGCATTAAAATCACCGAGGACAATTTTAATGTCATAACTAGGGCATTGCTCGTAGGTCTTGTTAAGGAGCTCATAGAAGGCATCCTTGGTGTCGTCATCTTTCTCCTCTGTGGGGGCATGCGCGCATATAAGGCTAATGTTGGCGAATTTAGCCTTGATGCGGATTGCAACGAAGCGCTCGCTCACATGCCGGAAGATGAGGACTTCTTGTCTTAGTCTGCCTCCGACAGATATGCCGTAATAGATATCGCAGTTTTTCATCTTCTTTTTGTCCGGCCCATCCCATCGCATTTCTTGAATGGCGGTTATATCTGCTTTGCAGCAGTCTAGGGCCTCCGCTAGTGGCTCGGCTGCACGTGGTCTATTAAGGGATCTAACATTCCACGTGCATATCCGAAGCTCATTGTCCTTAAATCGTTTGCGTGGGTTGTCAACAGTAGATCCGTCCATATCCGAGTTAGAGTCACTAGTAAGCGAATTAGCGGGTTGCGTCCATATAATACAAAAGACACGATCCTCTATGAAGATATTTTAGTTCTAGTTCGTGTCTTCATTATTAGATGACCATGGATCATATAAGCTCGAGTCGGTTTCTATTCATATTGTCACATTGTCGTAGGGATTGGAGTTTAAAAGCATAGGACGGCAGAGTTGCATACTTCCAACACTGATGTTCCTAGTTATTACACATACTCGCATGAGCGACATTCCCCTTCTGAGCATTGAAGGTATTTCATGGGCAATAACAACAAGGTTAAAACACCTTAACCTAGCAAACGCACGCGATATTGAATCGATTTGCACCTTAAGATACTTGGAATCCGACCCTGACAAAGCAAAGCTAAAATACGAAAGATTTCAGCCTGTCTCACTACATAACTCAATATAAACCCTGAAATTGGCAGAGAGCACCTGAAATGTCATCTCTGGTGACGAATAAGATGTAAGCCGCGGAAACGGCAAACAACGCAGATCATGTGGGAGAATATTTTGGGAGTGTTGCTATTTAATAGAGCAAGCGATTCTATATTTGTCCAAAGCTTACGAGGCCTAACACAGATACGAGTATGAAGGAGGTAATTTTACCACAAGTTAAGCCGAATGACTGTTCATTAGCCCGGCTAGAGCCAATCGCATTCACGTTCTAAATAGTAAAGGAGCAAAAAATGGATGTCGACTTTCTTCTAACGTCACCATCCGAGTCGATCCACGATCCGATTGTTGAAGCAGCCTTGAACTGCCAAATATCACCAGCAAAAGTAGACAACAAATTGTCTGTCTTATTTGGAAAAGGGTGCAATTGGAGGGGAACATCATCATTGCATGTAAGGGATAAGGCTAAGAACTATGGTACATCTATCTCTATCCCCATCTACTCGTAGATCAAGTACAATTTATGATTCAAAAATCTGTTGCATGACTCACTTGAAGTACGTTTCAAGTTGAACATATTTACGAGTGTCCCCCACTTTCCAGACTAATTTCCGTTTAAATATATTTTAACGAGATTTGCGGAAATAAGATACTTATCTCCAGCTCCCACTTACATATATGCTCGAGTAAAACAAGTGTAGTTACAGGTACGTACGTATATATGTGAGTACGTTACAACATACGTAACTTAATTGAAAAATCCAATTCATTTTCTCCTTGATACGACTCCTCATACAAAGTATTCGATTGTGTAAATTGATTCAATTAGGAATCCTAATCTCGACGATAAAATCACAGCTAAAAGGACTCACGGCAAATACAATTAATCATGTCCTTTTTCTCTTCCTTTTGTTTTAATTTACCGCACACGTGTACTCGTACTCTTACTTACGTAAGGATACGTACGGATATCCTTCGTGTCATTTCATGCGAAATCAAGAACCAAGAAGAGACTACTCTTGCAGATTTTTTACTATTTATCGTACTTTCCTCATTCAATGGGAGACTAGAATGTGGGATCCTTTTTTGAAAAGCTTCCTTTCCACGTGTTTGCTTTTACTTCCATTTGAATTCCACATGAATGTCCTTCCCATGACAACCTACTTGACGAAAAGTTAATGGAGGACCATTACCCACCACCTACGGCAAGGACAAAAGGACTAGAAACGAATGAATCTTCTTAAAATGTTTTTGGGTGGGGGCGATACTTAGATAGATACATCGATGCTAGTTGAAACGATGGGATGTGAAGGTTGTCCCACAGTACAGACACGCGAACAAAACAAAAGAAAACAAAAACGAGAAAGAAAAATAAGGACCACTGATGTCGGAGGAAAAAACTTGGCTAACATTCTCCCTTTCCCCTATGTGGAGGATGACAGTTTTGAAAACTATATATACATATACAAACATTTATATATATATTTTTTTCGTTCGGAAAGAAGCCTTTTTATGTCCTCATTTTGATAGGAATAAGCACAAAAATCACTTGGGTAGGGGAGCCCGAATCCTTTCTAGCTTCACCAAAAAGGAAAACATCTAAGTGCTTCGCAGACAACATAACAAAATGTCCAACTCAGCAGAAGAAAGGACAAATGAAAACAAAGAAAAAAAAAGGGAATAAAAGTTAACTACTACCCTCAAGTTGCGGAGGATAGGTTGGATCAATAAATCTGTCGAAAACGGACACGACCCACGGTCAACATCTTTTTCTTTGTTAAACATTGCCAGTGTCAATTGAAGGGACATACTCGTATTCCACTCCCCAAAGCTCTATGGAAGCAAATTTAATTGAAATTGAAGCAATCAGTAATTTGTCGAGTCCACCCAAAGGTTATCGGAACTGAAAATGACCTTAAAACGAGTTTCGTCTATGATAAGAGGAGGATTAAAGCCGGCTCACTAATTACTCGTAAATCGGGGAAGGGGAAAGTCAATTGTTTTGTACATTCATTCGAAGGAAATCATGATACAGATATGTATCTGTATCCACTATCTTGCGAATGGAATGCTGATGAATTGTAATAACTCAACCAAGTGAATGGAAAATGTTTTGTCTAAACAGATATGTTACCCCGTTCTGGTGGAAATTCACGCGCAGGACATCAACTTTTTGAAGCTGGCTTTCTGGGGAAGCGCTATCTCAAATGGAAGTTGAAAATACCGGATACATCTACACGTGCCGGAATTTTGAGATTTGAGAAAGGCAGGAGGTGTCAATCAAAACCACTTGGTTCGGTCGGTTTGTACAGTCAGTTGTAGCTGTCTTATGAATTTTTGATTGGAAAAAGGAGAATCTCTACGATGAGGGATCATTCATGGCATTTTCAAATTGATACTCGTATCAAGGGCAAGGAGGAATTTTTGTGGGAAGAGAAGAATCTGATTGAATGCTAATGAGAAAATTTCAGTTGTTACTTTGTGCCATGGAGGTGGGCTTAAGTGTTTTTTTTTGAGAGATCATTAAAATTGATGGTGCTTTCGGAATCGAGTAGTGGAGATCTCAATATGAAGAAATAGGTTCGGTTTTAAGCAACAGTTTCCACCGAACTACTTAAGAGAAAATCGATGGAAGCAGCAAAGTTAATGGCATAGGAAAAATTAGTCATTGTAGTCAGTGACAGGTCGCTGGTCCATCTGATGAATATGATTTCGATAGTCTACTATTGCTTTGGTTATAGGTATGTGACTTATAGTGAGAAGCCTGCCGCTGGTACCTTTAAGGTCCGACCTGACGTTAGTTCGAGGCCCCTGTCAAATGGCCCCTTAATGGCAACAATGTAAAAGAAGCTCCAACAGCTCAGATTAAAACAAAAGAGATAACCAGCTTCATAAAGTTATGGGACACACAGCAGCAATATATCGAAAGGGTTTTAGCGCTTAGTCAACAATAGCGAAGATTAGCCAAAATTTGCCTCATGTCAGTTAAAAGTTCAGAACCTCTGGTGAGAGGTTGAATATGTGCCCACTCTTACGAGTTCGGTTATAGGCTTATCCAAAAAGCTTTAAGCAATGTAATGGATCTCTAATATTGATTTTCTCTTCAAATATCTTTGATGATTCCATTGAGTACCGAGTTTAGTTGAACAAAATTTTGGGAGCATGCTGAGAGTTTATGAAAATGTTTTTACTACACCGAATATTCTTGAGGCATCCCATAGTCAAAGAGAGCTTGTATGGACATTTGGTTAATTCTACTTGCTGACGACGATGACCACCAGCCCTAGCATCACCAACTAAGATACAGGAACTCAACGGGTAACTTCAGCAAAACAAAGTTGGGAAGATCATCGGATGCGATGTCAAAGTGCTTTATGTAAAATAAAAACAGCAAACGGCCTTAATAAGGCCCCACTATCTGATCATCAACAAATCAAAGTTGGTTTTAGGTGATGTTAAATCCAAAATTCTCAAGATCAAGTTATGTTCTCCTAAATGCAATCGGTTTCCAAAGCGCACTTCCTTTTAGGAAAGACGACTATTTCACCATCTAACGAAACGAAGCATAGGAAGCTCTGCTGGAGGTGTATCTTTTAGCAGTGGTTCAAATTGAGTCACCTGTGGCGATTGCAGTTTTCTTCATTTGAGACCAACAGCCTATCTAGAAGACGCAATGAACATTAAAGTCATTCTGGTGCTAGTTTTTAATGACTAATTGCCGTGAGGTTACAATATGGTTCCCATCCACCTAGCTTATTAACAAAGAAAGCAATGCTGGCTATGGTTCAGTCACCAATGACTAATCTCGCAGAGTTGTTAATCATCCAGATACTCAATAGCTAAGAGTTAACCTTAAAAGCTGAAGAATCGAAGTTACTTCTGTAGGGGGTCTCCGTGCCAGTATTTCCGACTAAGAGGTACCTACAAGGTTGTGTCCAATTTAAAACTTTAAAGATGATAGATGGCCTGCCCAACGAACTCAGCAACTTTAAATACAAAGTCATTGGAAATGTCAATGATTTAGTAATCATAGCTGGTATATAGGGATACCTGACTAGGATATCCTCCCTCAACAAAAAAAAGATAGATCTGGTGCAGTTTACTCGAAACATAAATCTTCACCTATTCCTTGTATCTTTTATTGGTTTAGTACTTTAACGTCTTATGTAAAATATCCTCAGGATGACCCTACAGGCTCCACTCAGACCAGAGAAGCTTAACTCAAACTTACTCAATGTTAAAATTGTTATGTAAGACTAAAATAGGACTGTGGAACGCAGAGAAGCGCATTGGTAAAGCACATTAGCTCAGTCGCAGAACCCCCTTAGCAGCTAATAAGGTCATATGGCAGTTGTCTCGAAGCTTCCTGGACGACCAATGTATGTATTATCTTTATGTCGCCATTTTTTAGATGACGATCAAAAATTGATGATCTCCTTTTGTCACGTAGAGTTTTGAGTGATTCACTGATGGGTCAAAGATATTTGGTTATGGTATAAATACAAAATACAAAGTGTTGAGGCTCTAAGGGTATGCTCGAGTGCCTTTTAGGCGTTCGCTAACATTAAACTTTAAGACAGGCATAAAAGGTGCCAGCATCAAAATCACATAACGTCTCCTTTTATAAATACAAAACCATCTAGCAGTGCCGTCAAAATATTTCAAAATATTTTGAGCAAACAACAAAGACGACTGTATTCGTTTTCCAGTTTACTAAGGCTTTAAAGTAATGAAGTAGTTGATCAATACGTAAAGCCACGATTTTCCCAAACATGTGTAGATACTTAGAGCACAATATACCTATCGGACATTGTGGTCTGTGATTTAAGAGATTTCTCCCATCATGAGTAAGAAATGCCACATAAGGAAAGTGGATGAGTTCCAGTCCAATTTATCACTTTCAGATGATAAGGGCCCTAATGGAGGAAGGCAATCTATGTATGCCTGATGGACGGTACTGGATATATTTGTTTACAAATAGTCATGGTCCATCGTGTATTGGCCTTAATAAAACACTTAAAGTTTACAATTTTTGCCGTCAAATTTTAAATTTTGCACATGGGACGGCGTTGGGCGCCACTTTTTTTTAAATTGAAAAACGAAAAAAAAGAACAAGCCCTACTCATAACGAATTGGGTATTAAAGAACCAAACGAACAACCTCAAAACTACTGTAATTCCAGAGATCAAAGACTCCCAATTAGAAATGCTCTGATTCACAGGGATGAATTCGAACTGCAAGTGATATACTTTTGGACAGTCTGTTCAATGCATATAGTACTTCTTCAACAAACTGACAAATTTCAACTTTAAGGTTTAAAAGCAGAATCTACCTCACCTCAGCATAGACATATCTCCATCGTCTCCAGTCCAAAAGTTCATACCACTTAAAGGCTTAAAGGCCTCAAACATTAAGAGAACCTCTTTCGTCGCATACTACTCGCACTCGTACACAGCAAAAATGAAAGAAAAATGAAAAGAAAAGAAAAGAAATAACTTTCTTTTTTGTGTTCTCCTCTTTTTACCCATATTCATGCCTAAGCTCACTATTTTCTTTTTCGTTTTCGTCTCTGCTTTTGCCTCTTTGTTAGCATAAGCACTTTTCGTTTACCCTCCAAAAAGGACGAATTTTATTATTTCTCCTTTTCAGGATTTCTGCCTTCCTACTGGCTCTTCCTTCCGCTGTCGAGTTGATTTTTATTTAGTGCTGCTGCTCCCCCCTTTTCTTTTTCGTTTCTTCCTTCTTTTTTATTTTGGTTCTTCACATTGCCTTTACATTTTTCGTATTTTCATTTGCTTTGCTGTTGTTAAAGTGCTTCTGGTGATTCTGTTGCCTACAGATACAACAAACTTTCGTCATAATATGCATGTGGGTGGTGGAGATTAGAAGGACGGAATAGAGGCTATGTACTGCTTGTATTTTTTCTTTGAGTAAATAATTCGAGTCAGGATGTGTCTTCGTCACCAGCGTTCGAAAATTATCCTCCGTAGAGGAGTAGATTTTCTGTGGCACACACAATGAAACTTCATCACCCATCATCATCATCATCATTATCATCGTCATCGAAACCATTGAGGAAGGAGTCGTCGTTGTTACTATACTTATATGGTAGAAGAAGAAGATGTATCTGAAGGTATGTAGCCATTGGCATTCTTATGCTGTTGCTGTGTGCTCTTCTTCCATCGTAGTAGTCATCATTATTCTGCGCTGTCGATTGGAGATCCTCGGTGTTTTTTTTTTTTTTTTTTTTTTTTTAGTTAGAACGACATCATAAACTCACTTGGCATTATGACACCCCCTATACAAGATTTTCCTTTTGTACATCTTTTTCCTTCAACTACCTAGCACCTTCCACGTTCTTTTCTCACTATCCACTATCCTGGTTGTTAGGCTAGAGTAGGATCCCAAGTAAAAAGCGAAAACTCGGCAAAATCAGAGAAGAAAATGAAAGAAGGACGACGCTTTGGTTTTTTACCTCCCAAACCCTTTTCGTTACTGATTTCGTGCATGTGTATACACATCTATTTGAAGAACCTACCTACACGTCGGTACGTGTATAGTCCTTGGAAGTATGGATGAGAACGGTGGCGTAGGTGAGTTTTGTCGCAAACTACCAGGCTTTGCAATTGACGTGTGTTTTGGATTTGTGTTTGCACTTGTGCGCTTCGCGCATACAGATGACTTATAGTGTCGCCGAGTATCGATTTTATATCCTGCTGAGCCTCTGAGCCCGAATTGCCTGATGGTACTGAGTAAATGGAGTGTGACTGGCACTGACGGTGAAATATGTTGAGATTAACATCAGTTGCTCGTTGTGAATAATTTTGCATAATTTTCCTGTCATAGAGGGATCAAGAGAAACTTACATCATATTGCCAATAGGAACTGAATAAAATGATATAACCAAGGAGGAGCTGGGGGAGTAGGAACCCAAATGGCAACTTATTACGAATTTCAAATTATGACAAGAAGGTGCGAAGTTAAATTTCCAACGACTCACACTTGATTTAATTCTCTGAATAATGGGCTGGGTTACTCAAAGCCTCAAATGGGAATACAAGCATAAAAGACGATGAAGGACGTGAAGGCATTATTGAATTTGCACAAATTCTCACTTTTCTTCCGAAATGGCACCAAAAGAAGTTCCACATATAGTTCCGTCGACAACTAAGTATCAAGTATGTCTATGTGCTAGATGTCAATGAGTTCCAGAACTTCAACGCCGGCAAGATATTGAGCCTGCAACAATTTTCTTATAACTTTGTTAAATTTTTTACACATTTTTATTAGTTCACAGAACATCTATCAGCTAATATACTTTCATGGTGCTTTAGTCGATGGTCCAGCATCTTCATAATAATAATCCCCAATGTGAATAAAAAATTGGTCCTTCGAGCCGAATAAGTTTCGATATTTTTAGCATTTAGAATGGTGAAACAGGGATGAAGCAATGATAATTGTCGTCGCAGCCATGTAACCAAAAATAGTCATTCAACTCATCTGTGGACCGTGAGCTCAGTAAAAAAAAAATCCCTGAGCTCTGAAGTCTCGATAAGATTACTCACTTTGTGTCCATTGCAGGCCGTGTCAATATCATCTGGGTACATGAGTTGAAAGACACTCCTGTAGATTTCGATATCGAGGTTGGCCACTGATTTAGCACGGTCAATGTCTTCCTACATAAAACCATAGTCGATATTATGACCAGTAGTGATAGCAATTTGGAGGAATGTTTCGTTAGTCACCAGGTATCGTTTTTTCGACTTTGCTGAAAGAGGAGCCAGTTTAAAGGCTCTAAGTAAAGCTTAAACTTAACTTTTTGTTACATTCGCTGTTTTCAGCATCCATTTACTGTCCTGTCCGTAACTCTCTTAGGCAATTGCGCATTTTATCGCTGGCTTAGCAAGCTGCATCTTTTGGGTATCTATCATCTTGGTCGTACCAATTGTTCCCTCGACAGCGTTGGGATCCATGCGCCTATTCGGCAGTTCGCAGTGCGAGCATACATACATAAGTACTTATACTGAAAGGGGTTTTTTTTAAATAGAAAAAAAGGATAGAGAATGGAAGCCTTACGATGTTCGCTTTGATAACATCTCTGCAAGACAACAATATGCATGCGGACATTGGCAGCGAGTAGGTACTGCTTCCATTCGACGTTGCTTGGATCTTAAAGGATATCATCCAGAACATTGAAGTTGTGCCTTATATTAGGTCCAAATAAATTGGTTGCCTTCTCACATTAAGATGTTGGAATCTGGTACTAGGAGCTACCACAATTTTCTGATCGTCGAGCATGGCAACAAAAAAAAACACTGTGGCGCTGGCAGCCCAGTATGGCCCATGGCCTAGCTCCTTGACACTCATTTGTCATTTTTGTTGTCAATTTTGTCACATCTGAGCGGGGCCTACGGTTTATCGCCGAGTCCGAACGGCACTCCTTAGAAGCTTTTTCGTAGGCAATTTTACTCTCGGAAGTTTGCCATTGCCCGCCGAAAGGGTGTGACGATTCGAAAAATTGTTGGCGATGCGGGGATCGAACCACGGATCTTCTGCGTGACAGTCCAATGAGCTAACCATCACGCCATGGTCACCACCCGAGCATGGCAATATTGGGCGCTAAGTTGCGGGAAATGTGTTTATGTTGGTTCGGTCGAGAATTGCGCAGAGAGCATCATTGTATACGTTGTCATCTGTGAAGCTAATTAAGCCATAAGTCTACTGATACGACACAGAATACACTTTTGAACAAACAAGTTCCACGTCGTACCATATTCAGAGTATGACATCAGACATGGATCATGATTTGGATCCAATTATATGATTAAGATTCAAAAACACACATGCTCTCGAAAAAGAGATTGAAACACGTAATCCCAACCTTTGGGACCATCGTTTGAGATGCGTTACATAGCAACAATCTGCTTACGACTCAAAGAGAACGCATTCATTTGATTGAACATTGTAAAACTGTTTTCTAATCCTTAAACCATTCACCTGTGACTAGAAATTTAAAGGATAAGACTCTACCAGTTAAGTCTTTTAATTCATTCACTGAATGAGTTCTCGAAATTGAAAATCCTATCCCAAACTCTTTTATCTTTCTGCCACAAAACGTACAGAAAACGTCCACTTCATCAATTCCTTGGAACTAGTATATAGTACTCTATACCTTTCTCGGAATCTCCACCTGATTACCCGCAAATCCAACCAAGCATTTAAGGATAAACTTCACCGAATGGTCCCTCTTTACCTGTCTATTCACTTCATTTGAATGTTCTACGCAATGGTATTACCAAAAATCTCAGCAAATCAAAAAACTTCGTCTCCTCCAATCAAACTCTTAAATCAAATCTCACCATTACCATCCAGAATATGGAATGTGGTAGGTATGGTACCTACTTCGAGGGGCATCCCTCTAATTCTTATACCTTTAAATCCGGCGAAAATCCTTATTTTAATTTAAATATAAGGTAGGTACCAGCTCCACTTTACTCGTATCTCTGCTTCTGCTGGTTAGTCATTCGTACACCATCCTACTACGAATCTAATGCCATGCTGCTTCAAATCATCTATCTAACTCTGGATCAGATTGAGAACTCTTGGCATCAACAGAGGGAATGTCTTGCCAGCAATTTTGGAATGTTCACCAAGCCATTCTTAATCACTGAAATTTGAATAATATTCCCAAAACGGAACCATCCTCTTCCTCATAACCACCAAGATACCTACCATTTAACAACAGAAACTAGAGCCAGCGCATCAATTCTCGGCTGCCAGCTGTAAAAACCGCACACGCATACATATATTTCCACTAAGCAGAGCACATCCTTACACACCAATGCCGCCGCCCTTTACCGCACAAAGTCCTCAAATTCGTTCTCAAAATTTCCCCGACTTGTCTTCTTCTTTAAGTTACTGGGTTGGTGTTGGGAGGGGGTTGAGTATCCAAAATAAAAATAAAAACCAGGGAGTTGGCTGTGGCTCTGACTATATGTAATGTAACTTTGGCTATGGTTATGTATCCATGTTACATCCTTTCCTAGGTACCCGCAGAGACATGGAATCCTTAACTTTTGCTTCCACGTGTCTTCGATCGAAACTTTTCGACTACCATCCAAACCATTCAGCCCAGTCAGTACTCACACACACACAGGAAAATTTACACACAAAATACCACAGGAATAGAGATGGCGGATAAGATTGAACACACGAAGGACGAACGGAAGGACGCCGACAAAAAAAAAATAATAAAAATCCAGAGACAACCCTCAACGTATTATATTGGTCTGGCACGTTTTAACAATTTTTAAACCATGCTCGTGTCTGGGCTGTTTTTTTGGGGTGGTTGACTGTTCAACCGTTGTAATCGCTAGTGGTGGTTACCATGTAGCTGGGAATGCCAGAGATGGCAGTTCTGACGGTTTCTTTAGCGCGTTTTGTCATAATCTCTGTTGCCAAAAACCATCCCTCTGTCATAAAATTGAAAGGCATATGAAACTTTCAAACCACCTCTAACTAAAGGAGTCAGGATGGATTTCATAGTCCCATTTTGTGTTGAATTTGTGCACGAGTATGCGGGAGGTCTGCATAGGTGGAGGAGGTTACGTATGAAGTATCACAAAAAGGTACAACAGAAACTGGGGGCATGGATAACAACGTTTTTCGTTTAGTTAGCATTTTATATCTTTCAGCTCCTGTAACAGACCGAAAGAAAAACAGGATGCAGAGCAGCATTGCCAGATGGAATCTCTATCAGTTTTTAAGAAGCAACCTTGTAAAATAAATTCCCAGATCGAGGAAGACGAGGATTTTTTCATATTTGGAGCGAATGAACCAATAATCACTTTACTAATGCACAGCCACGTTACCGTTTCAAGTTTACAATTAATAAAGTGTTGAAGTTCCGCAACGCACAGTTCTATCTCCTACACTTTTTCTTATCCGGGTTTGCAGCCTTTTTATCTGCGGGAAGTATCTATTCAGTAAGTGACTTGGTCAGGTAACAACCTTTACTGGAATCAACCGTTGACAGCTGCGTTTTTACAGAAAGATGCTCCTGTTTGGAGGTTAGTTGATGTAGCTTTCGCTTATCCAATGCCATAGGAAGACCCTTATTACTATCCACGTGTCTCGCCTCAACGTCTGTTAGGTTAAAGTGGCTGTTGGAGAGACCAACACACTTGGGCCTACTGGCCCGTCTGTTAGAATACATTAGAGTTTGATTCTAATTTTGAAAGAAATAGGATCTTAAGCAGATTGCATGCAATATTATTCTGAGTATCCGAAGAAACGTTGATGATTGTACGAAGTAGTTCACCTTGAAGATTGAATTGAAACGACTGAACAAGTTGAGTTAAACAGATATCTTCTTCAAGATGTCAATGGGTTCGAAGGATTTCGTGAGAGTAAATTCAAGATGAAATCTAGAAAACTAGTCTAACTCAATCCAATTATGTCATCCCAAGGAGTCAAGTGAGCGCAGGAACTAGAAAAAAACATGAGACTTGTGTCCATGGCTTTACTTTAGATGGTTGGCTGCTTTGCTGGGTAAGCCACAATGGTTAAAGCCACTGAATTCGTATTTTACATAGCTGTTGCGACAAATCTGCACTAAGCAATGACATTAGCCACTTTTGAAGACCGTATGGATGGTACTGGTTATCGTTACTCATTCAGGCTAAACTTGCAAGACCGTCCATGACTCTGGACAAGGCACGACAAAGACAGTAGTAGCAGTCCTTATTCGGATGGCATGTAAACGAAAGCCTGACGGCGATTCGCATAAAAGCTAAATTCGTCAACATAAGCCTCATAAACGTCTACGGCGCGGGAGAGAAAAAGAACAAAATTTTCAAAGCCAGGTTCTACGTGCCTACGTTCCTAAAATATGACATAAAAAGCATTCTTGGAAAGCTATACCAGGAGAGTAGCTTTGGTAATAGGCAGCACACGATTTATCGTTACGATAGGCAGCTACAACTTTGGAGTAGTACCTAAAGGGTCCGCGATAAGGTGGTAAATCATTCGAAATATCACTCATGCTTATCTATCTTTCGGCTTAGGAGGCAATTCAGTAGTGAAGTAGTCTCAAACCAAAACAATTGTACACAGGACCTTGATCATTCCACTCTGCCAAAAGGATGTCGAGGGCAGTTAGCCGTATGGCCACTCTTTACAGTGAGAGTATCTTTTGATACTTTTAACTCCTTTCAAACTGCTGCAATACATAGTCATAGAAGTCCTACAGTTCAGGACTTCATACCAGACAACCAAGGGGTTAACAATGCAGATTCGGAAGCATTTTAACAGCTTCAACGACGTAAGTTCGTTAAGCTATGACGCACATTTGATTGATCCTTGTTCCAAAATCAACAATTTTCATAAGAAACAATCATATATCACAACAAGCATCGAATTTCATGAATAAATCCACAAAACGTCAGAGATATGGCAATGCTGGGATGACACGATGACGACTGTGTACAACTACGACTACAACTCGGACGAGAACGACAACGATGACGAAAAGATGAGAAACAAAACCAGGTCCGGGACCGGGACCAGTATCACAACCAAAACTCAAACCATAGGCCAAACGGTGGTAGATGGAAACAAGAACAAGTCCTTAATGGTACACCCCTACTGTTCACTAACGCACCCTGGCTTTTTCTAACGTACGTACATACATACATATGTACGTACGCCTGTGTCCTTCTGTCTGTTTGTGTGTGATTTGTGCGAAAGTTTCATTTACGACAAACACGATCCACTCAAACCCATATCGCAGACATTTGCCATTAAGCGCACACCACGGGAGGCGGGCAGCTAAACATGGCTGAACATTATGGATGAATGAGGTTGAGAGAAGGTGAAAGGACTCTTCTGGCATTTCGGTGTTGTTACTCGTACACTCGTATTTTCTGTTATTCCCTTTGCCTTTGGTGCCATAAACTTTCAAAATTTATGTTCGTCTGTGGCTAAAGGTCTGGGTCCTTGGAATGGGTGAATGTAGTCGACTAAATGAGCTGGTGGTTGTGTATGGTTGTTGTGGTTGTTGGGGAGTTGTAAAGGTTTTATGGATGAAAGCAAATAACGTCAACACAGACGCAGACTCTAGTCACAAATAAAAAAAAAATAAAAAATAAACACAAACTTGTAATCCCAGACAACGGCGTCCCAGTCGTCGTCGTCGTCGTCGTTGTCGTCATTGCTCCTGCTGTTGTCTTTGTCCTCATCATCCTCGTCGTCGTCGGGACGATATCTTTTATGTACACGATTATACTGCTTCAGTGTGGTTTTTTTTTTTGCCCATACACAGACACATAAGAGACTCCTGGAGTCTACAAAAACGTTCTCGATAAGTATACTTTGACATAACTCTGTGTATCCCTATAGAACTGGCTCATCAGAGTTGAAGGACGAATGCTCGGGCTTGTACGAGTATGTATCCTTGTACCGGGGAGTGGGTTGTTGGTTGGTTGGTTTTTCTTTGTATGCCACATGGACCATTGGTATGATGAGTGGGTGAGCTTGGGTGGTTTAAATGAGTCTCTGTGTTGGTTGAGTGGTTTTTTCTTTTTTTTCTCATTTTTTTCGTCGTTTTTGGAAGAATTGGTTTTTCGTTTCATGTCGAGTCCAGAGGAAAAAAAAACTGCAAAAGTAGTGGGTAGCACCGGGTACCTACTATAATACGACTACGGAGAATCTGCAAAAAAAAAATGAACCTATGACGACAACAACGGGTGGAGAAGAAGGTTGAGCCTTTAGGCAGTTTTTGTTTCAATGTATTCCTTGTATTTTTGCCCCCTTTTTTCTCTTTGTTTCTGCTGTGTGTTGGCTTTCTGTTATGAGATCCTTTTTCCACATATTTTCACCAAAAGCAACGCGAGATGAAAATGAAAAGTATTTCGGAATTTGTTTTCATTTTTCTCCTCTCTTTTCCTTTTTTCCTTTTTTCTTTTTTGTTCTTGTTGCAGTAGGTATCTTGGTACGCCTTTGCGTCATACTTGGTTATGGCAGTGTTTCTGTGCGAGCTGGTGTTTAGTTCCAGGATCTGGTTGGGTTTCTGCTTCTCCGGTTCTCTGGTTCTGAGGTAATGTCTTTTAGTTTTGGTGCGGAACATTGGTTTGGGGATTGATTGAGAATAAGAGGGAAGGATGTGGAGTTATGAGGCGGTAGGTGGAATTATTTTATGGTGGAGTGGTTTCTTGCAGCACATATGGTTTTCGTTTCTTTTTTTTCGGAGGTGTTTTTTTTTGGCAGGATAACGAGTGTCGTAAGTGCAAGTGGTGAAAGTTTATTTTGTGTACATTCAGTTTTAAATGAAAGAATTTCGGTTGAAAACTGTTTTCGTTTTGGGGTGATTTGGGGCAGAAAATTGATGCTTAGATATGGTGCAACATGAATGGAAGATGCATGTACGAATACGTATGTATATTCAAATCTACAATCATGGCCTTGTTTGGATACAATTTAGTTTAGCATTCCTGTGTGCCAGCTATCAGGTTGGTGGTGTGTAAAAATTCTTGGGTTTCTAATGAATCTAGGCCAAAGTGACAGCTACCATTTGGCACGATATTCCAAAAATTCAGAGGAACCAATCGGAGTTTCATGTTGCCAATATATTTTGATTCCTTATCGAAGGCTTTGGAAGAAGAGGCAGCTCATGATGGTCATTGTTGGTGCACGTATCTGCGAAACGAAGGAATGTAACGAAATGGTGTCGAAGAATTAAGAGATGAAGAACAAATCTTGGTCTTCATACAAGCAGAGAGTTCAATATTATCCACCTAGAGTTACCTACTTCCTGCAGGAGGAAAAAGCTTTCCAACGTTACATGTGTAGACGGCAACTATATATTCGCAACATGGTGTTCGGAATTGTGCAAAACGTTTTACGTTTTCGTATGATTGGGTGGGTAGACCTCATCCCTTATCACTTGAATGCTACTTCGCCTACGTCTACAGAATGTTATCGGTTTTCTAAAAAAAGGGACTTATCATACGAGTAGTTTAGGTTCAATTACGTAATAAGTAATTTAACGGGCCTCTGATCTGTGACGTGCCTTATTCTGAGACATGACAGCCTTCAATATTCTAGATCAATATCGTATCAGCGATCTCGTCGACCTTTCAATAGGAATTCAGCCTTCCTTGTTGTTAGGATTCGAAGATGTGCTCGAGGCAGTGTAGTCATCGATGTATTTTGGTGAGGAGTACAGGCAGCTCCTGATTCAGTTCAAAGAGTTCGTGTTTATATTTTCCACTTTGCACAAAATGTACTTTGAATGTACTTTTTTCACTCGAAATTGATCAATGCCTGCTCTTCTTTGAGTAGGACGATACTACACTAACAGGATTTTATTTTATAGAGCACTTGGTCTTCCAATTAAAAAGCTGTGAACCTAAGTCATCTTCGAAGACTTAGTAACTTAAGTCCGACGTAATTCAAAGTGATTGGTGCCTTCAGTGGTGTCTTATCCTAGGCGAAGATGATTATCAGTTCTACGATTGCGGAATAAGCCTCTAAGACTGTAGCGACCGATGATATCGGTTTTGTCGGCGTTTTCCCACAGTTTCCATCATCTGTGCAAAATCTGTTCTGGTACTAGATTAGAGAAGTCAGATGACAGCACATATTTTCATGCAGGCAGCCTACAAAAACATCATCTTCGAATGTGTAAGGCACCCTCTTGCTCTTCAACTTGTTAACACCCACGCGCACCACCTTTATTTCCCTTTTTTCATGATGTGGGCGCTTGCGAAATCAACTAAAATTACTGTGCATATATGTTTATGTCTACAGTTATATGCGACTAGTTTGCTTTCACTATTCGGACATTGTTTGATCAGTTCCTTAAGTCCGTTGCTAGCAATTTGATCACCTCTTCGATGATATTGTGATAATGAATCCACTAAGTATAAGCCTTAGTGGAGGTCGGCTACAGCTTCTTGTTGTTAACAATCGACTTTTGCGTTAAACAAAATAATGGTCAATAGATGCAATTTGCTGTTTTGAAGTGTGCATGATTCATTAGCACGTTAGGTGCTAATTATGAGTTAGACTTCGACCGGAATCATTTTGTGGGTATTAGCTGTTAAAAAGTCAAATATTTAGAAGCCGTTGTCGGTTGATAGGGGCTGCCCAACTGTCCGACTAATACGCGGAATATGTTTTTTTTTTACCAATTTTGGCATCATACTCTGGATATCTGGGACGTTAACAAATTCCAATTGATAGAGACTTCCCTATCAGTAGTATATGTGTGTGGATAATAAAATCGATTTTAAAGAATGAAGACCTGAAGCTAACAACAGCTAGATAACCGGTTGTTTATACCCTCAAAGTCAAAAACGTTTCGCCCTGTTCACTCGATGGTATACAACTTGCGAACATTCAAAGTGGATTGTTGAAAGGCAAAGTATCTGAATAATGCAAGATCCAATCGCATACAAAGCTAGGTAGAGAAAACACCCCGATGACAGCCCATATACGAAGAAACCCTCAGACAAGGGATCGGTCGATGTCAATTTTAGAAAACTTCACAGGCTCTAACGTTGGCCCAGTGAGGCCACATCAGTCACTATCTCTTCTGCAAGACATCTGCCAAGTCTAAAATGTTGTGCGTCGTATATGACGAAGAACCGTGAGAAGGCTTTGCTTGCGTTGTGGAAATATTTATATCACTATTAATTCGATTTCTTTTTCTGACATGTTTTTGTTTTTTAGTCAGCATTCGCATGGACTACAACTAGTATTCAATGGCTACCAATTAAATAAGGATTCATGGTACAGCCAGGTTGACTCAGTATCTAATCTATTTCTGAAAAATTAAACATAATTGGCTGTACTCCAGTTACTAAGTTGAAGTATTCCGATGAATGGAAGACTCGGATCGGCACTATGGCAACAAAGTTTACGAGTAAATGTTCACTCGGTAAAATTTAGAACGATGCAGACGTTTTGGCGAAGTATTTCTGTAGACAGCTGAGTTTATAATGAATCAATGCCAATATTCATGCATAAGAGGGTTGTCTGAAAAGTTTCCGACCGGACAATGATACAAGACATTTTTTCTCAAATTTTTATTTTATTTTTCTACATAGTCTTCTTGTAACTATACACATTTCTCCCAGCGATGCTCCCATCTCCCTAATCCGTCCAAATAGTACTTGGCGTTTTTATCTGCAAAATAATTGTTCACGAAGGTGATTGCCTCTGTCCCCCGAGCGTAGTTTTTAGTTGAGAGAACAAAAAGAAGTCGCTTGGGGCTAGATCTGGTGAATAAGGCGGATGGTCAAGCAGTTCAAACCATAATTCATGGATTTTCGCCATGGCAACCGCTGAGCTGTGAGACTGCGCGTTGTCTTGGTGAAACAGGATTTTCTTTTTTGACGTCCCGAACGTTCATCATCTCCCAAGCTCTTACGGCCACGTTTAAATTCAGCTGTCCAAAATTTCCCTGTGGTAAATGATGGTGCAGGGTCCCCATACACAGAGTCCAACTCATTTTTGATTTGCGTAGGCATGTTGCCTTTCAAAAACAAGAATTTAATAACAGCTCGATACTAAATTGTTTCATTTTTCAAAAAAAAATACTCACATCGACTCACTCAAACGACTGTCAACTAAAAACCGGGCGTCCAAAATGACCGAAACTTCGGTAAGTAACTTTCAAAAGATGCACAACTAGCATTCACTAGCTTTTATTGACGAGTGCCGCTATCTTCACGTTGCGGTCGGAAACGTTTCAGACAACCCTCGTACTGGTACATACTCGTATTTCATTACTGTTATTTTCGTACAGATTTATGCCCAATGAAAATTAAAGCATGTGAAACAGTAGTTTCGCCGATATATCTCGTCAGAGTCAGACACCACATCGTTGTTGTTAAGTTGAAATTCCTTAATTCCATTCCTTATGAATAGAAAACTCTAGTCCTTTCCCTTCACAAGGTTTGGCATGAAGGTCCAACCACCAACGAGTTCTTTAGGAAACAGCAACCGTGTAGAAGTATTTTCTCTCCCTACGCCTTTTCTGACATTTTTTCTTCTTCCTACGATACTAACGGGTTTTCCAATAAGGACTTGACAACTATTTTTATTAAATAAAACGCAAACCATTTGAGATATTTTAAAAACTTTATTATCGGCTTGAAGAACAATCAAAACATTTATGAATGGAACTCGACTTCGTTTATATGGCCACCGCGGGAACGTTTGCAGCGGTCGATTCGTTGCACCCGATTTTCAACGACTCGGCCACACATTTCGGGCGGAACGGCCCCTATTTCGCGTTCAATGTTGGCTCTGACCTCTTCCAACGTCGTCGGCTTGTTGGCAAAAACCAATGACTTAATGTAGTCCCACAGAAAATAGTCAAGCGGCGTTAAATCGCACGAACGAGGCGGCCAATCGACTGGCCCATTTCTTGAGATAGCATGCTCAACATACTTACTCTTCAATAAATCGATTGTAACGTGTGCTGTGTGGCTTGTGGCACCATCCTGTTGAAACCACATGTCGACCAAGTCCATAAGTCCATATCTTCCAATTCGGGCCAAAAATAATCGGTGATCATGGCGCGATAGCCCTGACCATTCACAGTAATGTGACGATCGTTATCGTCGATGAAAAAATCTGGCCCAATAACGCCGGCGGCATGCAAACCGCACCAAACAGTTATTTTTTGTGGATGAAGTGGTGATTCATGAAGCACATGTGGATTTTCACCCGACCAATAACGCATATTTTGCTTATTGACGAAGCCATTCAGCCAAAAATGAGCTTCGTCACCATCTTGGCGCATCTTCTCCAGAACCCAATCGGAGAACGTACGTCGCTTCAAATGGTCCATCGGCTTCAATTCTTGAGTCAGCTTGATCTAGTATGGGTGTAAACCAAGATCCTTACCCAAAATACGCCATAATGTGGTCTGAGCGATGCCCAATTCTTAAGGAAGCCGTGGAATTGACTGATTTGAATCGTTTGCAACGGTCGCCTAAACGACAGCGATATTTTCGACACTTCGACCAACCCGTTGTCTCACTGACACGGCAACATCACACAACGAATATGTACACTCAAATTTTTGCACTAAACTTGTTATTGCCTGTCTACTAGGGCGAGAATTACGACCGAAAATTGGAATTAACGATCTTAAAGTTGCAGTCACCGACTCCGAAAATTTTTATAATTTGCAGACGTTGCTCGTTCGTGTACTTTACCATGACGAAAATGTTGAGTTTACTGAATAAATTGACAGTGAAAGTTTGATGATTAGTGAAAGAGTGCGTTCACAAATTAAATTCAAAGTTGTCAAGTCCCTATTGGAAAACCCGATATTTTCCTCTGACTGAGGCCGAGGGTATGTCCGATGCCAGAATCAGAAGTCTGCCCATTACTACCGCGCTTTCTGTCGTATTCTAAATATCTACATTGCTTTTAAACACGGTTGTTACGATCTATAAGATCAACTAATTTGTCTTTAACTGAGCTTTATAGCTCCAATAGTACGTCATTTGCCCTATCGAAACGCCTGAAATGACTAAGTAATTTTTATTACGTAAACTTGCAAAATATTCCCTATTGTAATCCGAGCTTTCAAGGCCTGCATTAGCATGGCTATGAAAATAGCAATATTCGTATTTTCAGCAGAAACTTAATTATAATATCCCCGCTGCATATTTACGTCAAAGAGGGCCAAGTTGTTAAATCGTTCTTCGTTCTCCATATATATCGCAGTACACATCTGTTCAAGGACAACTCTAGATAGTGGCGCTCTTACTAACAATCCTTCGGAACCAAGTCAACAGTGATAGGTCAATAAAATGCTTTCAACATTTGAGCTTACCTCACATCTAACATTCTTAAGTCCTTCTGGCGTTGGTATCAGACCTACACTGGACTCCCAATGCTTTTTCCGTAGAACAAGGCTGGAATTTTTATGGATTGCCATAAATTGCAAAAGTTTTTAGTCAGTTCTTGAACGGGAACTTCTTCCTTGGAAATTCATTGAGTTGTTACTTTCATCGCAATTTCGAATAAGTTTTCAACGTTTTCCCCATATAGAAACGATATTTTCAGAACGGGGGATACAATACATTTCCAGGTCTGTTCCACCTTCAGGATTAGACATCATTACCTGCAGCGGTGAAAAGATGATGTGGCTCCGATAAATTGGACTTTAGTGATCGGATCATTGATCATTTGGTGAGCAAACTTTTTTTTAGGTTCGCTGGCTTCAAGGTTCTTCTCATGAAACTGCCTTTTTACTTCTATACTAGTTGTATACTGCACAACCAACAAGTATCATCAATGACAAATATCCCAGATTATTTGGGTCACTAGGACACTACTCTGATGGGGTATGCATCAGGGTCCTCCTTCCCTAGCAAATATTCAATTTCCTCCAAACTGTTTCCAATTAACGAAACGACTCCTTTGTTTACGTTTAGTGTCGGCAAAATGATTTCGAATTAATAATAACTTTTTGGCAAGCGAAAATATTTCAACAACCAACCCTCCGCCTCCGATAGCCCCAGTATATTTGAATTCTGTCCAAATGCGAGAAAAAACAATGTCACGCTCTGTGCCTTGTTAAATCATATTTATACCCAACTGACACATTTGTAATTGTTTCTTTTCTTCGATTCTACTTAAGTTATTGTTGTCCATTTCCCATGCGACGGAAAAATTGAAAACCATCCAAGTATCATACTGGTACCTACTTTTGGTTTCGACGTTGTCGTTGTTGCCGTTGTTGTCGCTTTTGTCCTACTTTCGATTGTGCCATTAGGACGGAAAGAAAAGCGACTCTGTCGGTACATCAACTCTTACTGAACCTTAACGATTATGTATCGTCCGTTCCAAGTGTGCATTGTTCATCTGTGCCAAAGAAAATTCACATCCGACTGGTCCCCCGTCCCATTTATTTGCTGAGAACTTGAAGCGCTCCATCCGGGTCACTTGGATCACCCTTTTATCTACAATGCCAGGCCATCATCATTACGAGTATTTCGTGGTCCATTTTCATCGTTGAAATTCATCGCTATTTCCTTTTTCTACTCATTTCTCAAGGATTCGTTGTGTTTTTTTTTCTTTTTTTTTTTTTGTTATTCCTCCTCACGTTTGCCTTTGACCAGAAGTTTCCATTTTAGTCTCAACACTCCTAGGGAAAGAGCCAAAGCAAATAGGAACCGAACCATATGTGTAAGGAGGAGCCCTTCCATTTCCGTCATGTGGCGTTTCTTTTGAATTTCAATGAGCTAAGCGACAAACGGAAGTTCCTTGCGAAACTCAAACACGTCTGTGTGTGAATGTCCTTTTGTCTGTACTCACTGAGTGAAGGGGGTTGGTTGAACGAGTGGATTTGAAAAACTAAACACGAGCCAGGGAGACAAGGGTTGATTTGGACTATTTCCTCTCTAGACACGAACAATTGAAGCTACGTTAACCAGGTCTCTCCTGGTGGTGGTGCGATGGTGTGTCAAGTGTACCAACGTCGACGCTCCAATTATAGCCACGACGCCAAACTACCAAATCGCATGTGAAGAATACTTTGCCAGAACCTGCCATTGAATAAATGTGGGGGGGGGGGGGGTTGAGTCTAACAATACAGAGAGGATGGGTGTGCAAAAAGTTACGATTTGTGGTTAATGTTCGTGAAATAATTGGCGGCCCCTGAAGCCAGACAATCGGGTGACGACGAAGACGGCGACAGCAATGATGTCGATGTTTATCGCTGGGATCAGCGATAAAGTGATTTGTAAAGTAAAACGATTGACAGGAGCGCCATACGTGGGTGACAGTTTTGCTAGTTCTAAACGAGAATTTTCCCTCATTCAAGCGGGCTGGGTTGGGTTCTGTGGAATTTCGTCGTTTTCGCAGAAATTTCTGTCGAGTGCCGGCACAAACTCTTATGTTGGGAAAATCGATTTACGGTTAAACAAATGTAGGTAATGGGGAGAATTCTGGCTTTTTTGGAATCCGGGTTAAGTTGGTCGTTGGAATAATGACGAGGATATACAAGACCTAATGGGGGATATCCACTGAAGAACAATGGAGAGTATGAGTCATACATACATATTATATGGAAAAACTTGGAAGCAACAGGGGTCTCTCGTCTTCTCATTATGAAGTGATAATCCAGTCAGTTTTGAGTCTCGAACTGCGAACTGAAAATGTGTGATCCGTTGTGGCATCAGTGTCGAAATTTAATTAAAAAGCACACACTGGAATAGTATTTAGCTTGAAACGGATGTTGTAACTTTTTTGAAAGGAGGTTATATAAAACAAAAAACAAAAAACATTGTGGTTGCATTAGTCAAATCTGGCAAATGATGATGTGACCATAGCCACGAAAGCTGACACATTCTTACTGCAAAATCCTCCCAATGTACGCTCTAGCTCTAAATGAGCCTTTTCAAAAACCGACAAGAGGTCAAATGCGTTACGTTGATTCATTTGTTGGCTTCAATTGGTCTGCTAGGGATGAAGTTTTTAAAGATGTAATGCAAAAAGTAATACGCCAGCTATGACGGAATTCGAAAAAGAAGTACATACCAGCCTGTCACTGGTCTATATTCGTAGATATAACAAACCGCAATTGATTCCTTCCTGTTAATGGAAATAAAAAATCCTTACTTATGAGATTGTATATTCCTATGGATTGTATTGTAGAAAATACATCTACTCGCTATCGAAGCGCGGCAGCTCTTTCTTAGTTATTAAAGATGTAACCAATCTTCCATTCTCACTTATGTATGAGCTGTTTTTTAGAAATATGACATGGACAACATATCCCGACATCGATCCTCAAACCCTTTTCCAGCTTTTTTGGGACATTGATGGTCGCCACGGTACCACCACGGCCAATCCGATCTCATGACTTTTTGCACCTTCAGAGCTTTCTTAAATAATATTCTCAGGAACCAATTCACTAGAAATGATTGTTTAGTGTTAGGTCTGCTATATAATTTGTTCTGTTTAAACTATTGAAAGCTTTTTCAAAATAATATACTCATTCCCTGTTTCTGGTGTTAATGTGGAGAACGGACGTCCTCGTTAAATGGAAACCTGGTTGTTAACTGCTCGGAGTACTGTCAGGAGTTCCTTTATAACAAGAAGCACATACATAGATGCCCCTTTTATTTTTTAACTAAGCAAGATTGCTGTAAACAAAGGGCGATTCTGTTATAAGGATCAGTTTTTTGGATATACAAAGCTTTCAAGTAAATATGTTACTGCAAATTTGACGAGACTAACTCAAATAAAGGCTTTTCTCCTGCCTCATACTCTGCTTCATAAGTGCCACTGAACACTTCATAGAATTTCACATTTAGTTTTAAAAAAAGGAGAGCACTCGCACAGGATACTAGATCTACATATTTGTTTGCTTTCTGTTGACACTTTTGTTCTGGTGGAACTAAATTTGTTGCGAAAATAAGACTTTGCTTGTCCTCATAACTAGCTTTGACTAATTTACGACTCTGGAAATGCTTCATCATCAATCATACATGTGACCCTGGCGCTTTTATAACTACTTGGTTAAATGTATGTCTATCTTCCAAAAATAGGTATCTCCAATCCTGAAGCATATAAGCTATATTATGAGCAAAAGGAAGAATGATCAAATGTCATTTGCCTGTTCTTCAAATCCTATATGGGCCTCAGCTCACAGTGGGATCCACAATTAAATTGTTGCACAAGAAAACCACTTCTCATGACTTAAACCTGTTTTAAGATGATGCCTAGTACAATCACCACATCAATTATGCTTATTTTGTTCGATCCAGGTCGTATTCTGCAAAGGCGAACAAGGGAACGTAAAAGTAGAATCGGAGTCGGTACTGACAGTCTACAGACTGTATAACGACGACGATGAAAAAAAAATTCCACTATCAGACAAAATGAATCATTTAATCTGGAGAATGATGATCAACTTGTCCGTCTACCTAATTTAGACGAGGAAAGGATAGGTGAATCTTAACTTGACAGCAGTATCTGTAATAACTTGGTTAAGAGAACCTTTTACCGCCAAAATATGATGGAACGAAAATATTTCCTATAAAAGGAAATTCAGTGCTATTTTCCGATCCTCAAGAAGAAAAAAATACTTAAACTGCGCCAAAAAACCAGATCCCAAAAGAATCCTGACTGCTGTACAGTGTGAGTGCTTAAATTTGTTTGCCAATTACCTGATTGGACTGCAATTCCAATTTCCCCCAACTCAAGAGGTGCTGTTGATTCTGACAACGATACAAGCACTAAGATTTGGCGAAAAATAACTTCTACGAAGCGCGAGCTTAACGGGCTATTGAACAACAATGGACAACTGTTATAATTCTTATTACTTACTTACTTACTTTAAGTGGCGCTACAGTCCGGGGTGGACCTGTGCCCCAGTCCTCAGTTCAACCGTCTCCAGCCAGCTCGAACCCTGACTAGCTGCCTCCAGTTTCTCACGCTAAGTTGGCTGTGGTCCCCTTCCACTTGTTTGCGCCACCTGAGTCTTGGCCTTCCTCTACTGCGCGGTCCCTCGGGAGCGGATTCGAAGACTTTTTGGACCGGAGCATTGTTGACCATACGCTCTACATGACAACGATAACTATAAGGCCTCGTAGAAGTAGCATCTTCCGACAGGTGCTGGTTCTTTAAATAACGATAATAATGAGCATATGCAGCCGAACATCTTGCAGCTCTGCTAATAAGCCCTACTTCAGTCTTGTGATATAGCGGTATTTTCGGTCCAATCTTCATACACTGTGATAATATAGTGATCAACTGTACGGGCTGTATAGTAACATCGATCTGGTCAGAAGAGCTTAAATACAACCACTATGAGGGCGACTTAGAAGCAAACCTCGCCTTAGGTGGGCCTGTAATTGGAAAAGAATCTTATCCAACTCATCATGCAAATACTACAATAACAAATAAGTTCTGCCGGCAGGAAATTTTTCTGGATAAGTGCCTCGATTACAGACACAGTTCGGACCCAACACATGTCAAGAGCGCGTATATTTGGCAATGGTCGCCATCTAAGAACGAGTGTGGCCAAGGCCAACATTGAGAGGTCCGCAATCTTATAAATGAAAATCGGCGCATAACTCTCTTTGAACATTAGTTACGAGCATATCCCATGTATCGTAGCACATGACTTCAGATTTCAGAGGTTTTCTATCCATTCCAGCAAGAAGGCAAAAAGAGCTGAAGTTCAAGAAATGTTGGTCAGGCTACAAATTTATAAAAGAAATCCTATCCAAATATCTTCCAAATTCGCTTGATTTTCGGATAAGGAGCAGGCTCTGAAGTTACAGAAACGTTGCTTCTATAAATCGAGTGAAATTAGCTATTGAGATGGTCACCATAGTTCGAAATCGCCCATATCGAAATTTCACTTCGAGCATAATTAAGCTCTTTGTCTAATGTTCTTAAGACTTATTGACATAAAAGCCGAACTTCGTACAAAGGTTTCCACCTCGATCTGATGATCTCAGAGAAATAAGTTTGTGTATAAACGAACGAACAAATCCAAAAGCAAAATTTCGTGACGCTGACTTTATGAAAACACACAATGTGACCTCATGGCAGGACCTTGTCAAGACGAAAAAAAGAAAGAAAAAACTAATTCGACCTTGCTAATGACTCTATAGCGTATTTCAACAAGCATTTCGTATCCAAATTGAGGTTAAACATTTCAATTTCCTCAAGAAACTCCAACTCGAAAGAGGTGCGACTATGGTTGCATGATACTACAATATTTCATTTTTTTATTTCTTTCGTTACCTTGTCCCACTTCTGGCATTTCCACCTCTTTAAATGAAAATAAATCCTCCAAACTGGCAAGACTAAGAGCTTTGAGTTATTTCCCCCACGAAATCCTATCGATTTCAACTCTTAAACCTCATTCCACTTGTAACACCTTAACCTAGAAACGAACGTTTTACGAGCACACCCATCTCCTGGCTCCAAAAAACCGGGCAATGACCGAAATGAGAGATCCCATCAAACCGTCATTAGTCACCTCATTTGTATCGACATCAACACTTTCTAAGGAAAAAAAAAACGCGCTTACACAATTAAGTTTCTTCCTTCAAATCGGGACAATTAAAATTCCTTGCATCGGAATGAAGCAATTAAGTGAATAAATGCACTTAAGACGGGACGGGACGGGTTGAAAAAGGATGGAGCATGAGCAACAGTGGAAGAAAAAAAACGGAATCCGAATCCATTACCACGAACTGCGAACAAGTAGTCCTCCTTGTACTCATGTAATCGCACACCATTTGGAAGAGCAATCAAACAACTGGGAGACCGGCCGCGTCGTGGAAAGAGCAATTAAATCCTTATTGCGGTGATAATTTATTACCACCTCGTGTAGCGCACCACCCTCTCTGTACTCCCTGGACTACTCTCCTTCCTCGAATAGACTACAAATTACTTACTCACCTGTGCATTAGCAAATTACAAATGCATTAGCCCGATACAAGGCTCCTCTCTAGCCACTGTACCTGTGAACACTACAAAACTCTGGATCCTTACCTGTAATGACAAAAAAAAAAAAAGGAGAATCATTTAGTAACCCTTCGGCATTCAACCATTTGTGACAAAGTATCTCAACCTCCCCTTTAGAGAGGCAAAAGTGACATAAATACGGGCAGTCAAAATGTGAACCCTTTTTCGACACGTGTACGCCATTCCCTATCCGTCTATACAACTCAAACACGAAACAAACAAACATAAAACCCCAAAATGTACAACACGTGAAGGCAGAAACGAAGTAATAAAGCTAAAGCTTCAAGATTCAAGTTATGGATACATCAGCTCTTAAAAAAAAATATATACTATATATACAAATAAAAAGGAATGACAGGGACAGAGATCGGCGGGAGGAGAGTGCAAAAAACCGCCCTAATACACTGATAAGGCTCTTAAAACAAGTTAAAATCCCCCAGAGGGCCACATTGCAGAGGACGAAATACGAAATAGCTGCAGAGGGGATTATAATCCTGCGATAATGTGCTTTGCAAGTAGACTACGAATACAACTGGGTTGGTGTTTTTTTTTCCGGATTTCTTCCACCCAGACCCAGACCAACCCTCAGACTCAGTGTCCTCCTAACTTAAACCCATCAAATCCACCAATTTACCACCGCCACTCACCATTCACTGTATACTGTATCGGGCGAAACATCATCATCATCCTCTAGAACATGTCCCAAATTAACACTGTAAGAAGGTTTTAGGTCTTTTTAGAAACGTGTCTGACATTTAGACGACCCCCACTCATACTTTTAAACCAGCACACACACACACACACACACACACATAAACTTGTACTAACGCACAGCCACACAAAGGGATAGAATATTGATCGGTCTGTTTGTCTATCTGTTCGGTTCACTTTGACAGGAATCGGAAGTGGGAATAGGCTGGCCTGTGTTAGATTGGATTGGGCTGGGTTCGTTTTGGAAAAATTTTCATTTCTCTTTCTCTTTCTCTTTCAACCTCGACTGGCAGATAGACGACCTCAAAATTTATTATTACTGTCATGTGGATGTATAGGGTGTCTGCCGGAGCAATGAATGTGTGTTGTGTATGTTAAAGAAGTACGGTGTTGCCAAGAGTGTTGTTTTTGGTGAACAAGTTGGTTGAGTTAACACAATATTGACTTAAGGAAGAGAAAAAAAAAAATTGTCTGGTGTTAATCAACAAATCAGCTAAGAACAAAATATTAAAACCAGCAGCAAAGCTATTAAGACGAAATTATATAGCGTTTCATATTTTGTGACGATTCTCAGTTTAGACTTTTGCAAAATTTAGAGTTTCCCACAAAATGTCAGTCAATCGCATAAAGAAACTTCGACTGAGGCGAGCAAAAATACATCCGAATTAAATTCACTGATGTTTTAAGCTTCGTGACGGTTTTCTTCATACAAGTTTGCCCGAGACGCAATTAAATTACGTGGGTTTCGCCTTTTGTTTAGATCATAAATTCAAAGGCGTTTCATATTTCGGTGCGGTTTTCTATTAAGACCTAACAATATCAATTTAGTCTGCTAACAATATCAGAGTACCTAGCACAGACTTCTTTGCATGAAATTTATTGGCGTTTCACATCCCGTGACGGATTTATTTTGAAAGCCGTTTTCTGATTTCTGGCTGCGATATATAACACGGAAATGGCAAATGAGTTATTTTTATGATTTGCAATACAAATATGTAGTAGAACACAGTAGCGTCAAATTTCCCGGGAAAACCTTCGAAGCAGTTCAAGAGTGTTTGATAATCTGATGATGATGCAAGTTTTTATAAAAGAAATATTCATGGTAACGGCCCAATGATTAACTGAAATTGTGCAATAGATTTCAAGATAATACGAGGTAACGAAGCAAATTAGTTCATGTTGTCCATCCGGCTAGTTGTCCTTATCAAATGTCATTTTGCTCGCTGAGAGCACAGGATGAGCAATATTTCTTAGCAGTTTTTGTATAGGTAGCATCTGCGTGGGCTGTATCCATACTAGCGGAGCCGACACTGGTAGATAATGATGATCAGAATGCATAATGTGCTTAAAGTTCACTCTCTCGCAAGGGTCATGGAAAACGATTAAGACTGCCTTATATCAAAGGACACCATGCAACACTTTGTGAAACGGTCGAAAAAAGTGACAGTGTACAAATAATTGGGCCCGCTCTAGAGGCTCGAGCCAAATATGATTTATCTGTAATTTTGAATACAGATAGCCTTAATAGGACATGAAAGCAAAAACTGCTTACGACACACTGGTCAGCTTTAGACTAAACCTCAATTATGACATACGTGAGCCAGGGAACCAAAGAGTCAGAGTCCGATTCTTGGGTGTTCGGATCTTGATTATTGAATTGATAGATACCATGGAAATCTAGTTTTGGTTTTTCCCAGTTGATGATATAAAAAAAAACAACAATTTCAAGGTGTAAGATTTTGAATTGCCCTATATCTGCGATATATTCGAGACTTTTAAAAGATATTTGGAGACTTCAAGAGTAGCACACAATCTTGCACCATTTTGACTTTAATTCAAGACTTCCTTCCTTGACCTACACTCAATTACTCCTACAAATTAACACACAATGCTTGCTCCATAAAGTACATAAGTAAGAAAATATAAATAAATTCAACCAGCCATCTGGTGCGAACATGTCATCATAAAATTCTCATCCATTCTGACGACAACAAGTGACACCAACAATAGCAAACCCCACCTCTTCACTGTATTGTCGTCAGTGCCTCAAATTCATTCATTGCCTGTTCCATATTTTTCTTGCAAAACAGAACTTTGTCCATTAATTTGATTCACCTTATTCTCTCTGGCAACTCTGCACCTGCTCCACATTTTCCGTTCTTGTTTCAGTTTTAGATTGAGTTTCACCCTCTGCACCCATACTCCATTACTCGTTCACTCTCTTTGGTATAAATAAGTCAAAAATAAAAAATAAAAAAATAAAAAAATCAACAGAGAACAACAAAACCCTCAGCACTACCTAAAATGGGTCGTCGTCGCAACATGGGTCGGAAGGGGATGACTATGCTCGCGTCATACACATAAACGTCCGACAAAGTCGCAAAAAAAAAAAAACATCTCCCAAACAACGACAATCACCACCACCAGCAAACATACTATATACTCGTAGGTACAACGTAACCGGGCAAAAATACAAAACATCACAACCCTCTATTCACTAACCACCCATCGGGTCGACCCGACTTTTACATAACAAGCCCGACGGCCACGAAACCAAATAGGGCGGCAAGCTGGCAGCTTTAATAAGTTTTTATCATCATCGTCGTCGTCGTCGTCGTCGTCGTCGTCGTAGTCGAAATCGACGTTGTTGTCGTGTTCGAATATCCATCCCTTAGGCGCGCCTTTACCGGCATGATGCGGCATCATACATATACGAATCCAAATATATAGCACAACATTCGTGTGCGGGTAAGTATATAAGACCGACATAACTGTCAGCCGCCATATGCCACCCTATATTCTCCCAAAACCTGCATCAACATTATTTCCCATGCCATGGGGCGCGGTATTACTTTGCGAAATTCTAAATCACCAACCTAACCAACTTTAGCAGCTCACCAACCCACCCCCACGCTCACCCTCACCCACTCGTCGCCTTACAGCTTTGAGGCGGCTTTTGTTATTGTCGTTGATCGATGGCGGTCACGCAAACTGTTCACTCTACCTCTCTTCCCGTCTTCCCGTCTTCCAAATCGAACACATGAACAGACTGCCTCGGCTATGGGATGCATATTACATTAGAGCGTCTGCGGACTACTTCACATAGATATGTACGAGTATTGTATGTATATCACCCCTCCCTCATACTCTCTCTTTTCACTCTACCTCTCTCTCTCCATTTAACTGTCTCTCTTTACATCTATGTATGTGCTGCTTTCATGCGTTTACTAACGACTCTCTGGGAAGCTTATAAGGTATGAGAAATAGAAACCATGTCGGACTGATATAATGGAATTCGTGTTCCGTCATCCATTGTACGGAATATGCCGGTTTTGTTGGGCGACTGCCTCAAAGGGAGTGACACCGGGTGGCACTGGATAGGACCATTTAAACACAGAGGGTTGAAACCGATGGTAGACCTTCCGACGGACACCTTTTTTCAGTATATAGGTTGCCATTTTCGAGGCGAACTTTAATTTCATTGTCTGCAAATTTAACGAAGGAGACTTTAAAGCGGATACCAACTACGAATCCACATACTATACTACAGAGCAGAGAAATACTCGTTAAAGAGAGGGAAAAATGGGAGAGAAGGGAAAGTTTTAGGAGTGGCAGTAGGTCGTGGCGCATGCAGACGGCAAGGTAATTTCCAGTGTATACCTATTAACCCACCCACCAGACCTCTGGTGATACGGATTATACAGTATAGGGTACAGGGTGTGCATGCATCTCAAATTGCTCTAATTGAAGTGTAAAGTTTGTCAAATTATTGCCGATTAATTATTCAAAACTGAAATGCTGACATGTCGGAGGTGTTGGATAGTAAATTGTAACTGCTGGATGGTGGGGTGGAGTTGCTTATCACCTTTCCACGTTTATAACATCTTTTCATCTTTTTTGCATACACAACGTAAATGATGAAAAGTCCGAGTAAATATTTGATTTTTATTAAAATATTTACTACAGATACAGAAGGTACCAGACGCTTGGCAGAAATTGACGGTGGCCAAAGGAGATAGTTTTGTTAAAAGTTTAGCTGCCTTTAAGTGACCGACAATTTAGAGACAGTAAGAGAGAGAGAGAGATATAAATTTGCTCCGAGAAGATTGTCCGGACGAAATTTAAATTATGCATCAAAGGTAAATGAAAAGGGAGGCTACAAGGTACTCCTATTCTATTGCCCAAGTGGTCAGGTGGAATAAAAGTTGCCATGGATGAAGTTTTGTCTAAAGTTTTTTTTTAGAGGTTTTACACTGCACAGTGGGACACTTTAATTTCGAGTGGAAGTTTTGAGAGTGGAAGTGTAGCGTGTTTAATAAAGTTGGCCAGCACATGGTTTTGGCATGTGTTATGGATTTTTCTGAGGCAAACCATCCAAGATGAATGAAAATGTAGAACTGCAAATTCAATCAACCGAATTCCCTTTCGTGTCTCTTAGTCCAGCTGACATTTGTACTGAAAACTTTGGAGATTGAGGTTACCGACCACCAGTTCTTCTTTCTTCTGTTTAAATTCCCAAACAGATGGCACTTATCCAATGGAGTGTAAAAATAGTTATAAAAGAGATCGATTGGAAGGATTTTCTTTCATAAATAAAGTGGCGCCCAACATGGGGCCTAATGAAGAATCGATATCAATGCTAATTTTCAATTTCTGGCTGTGGTTCTCTTATGGTTCAATCACAGAAACCTGAGGTTTGGTATGCAAAAAAACCGTTGAGAAACTACTTCTAGAAATTATTTCACAGACATGAAAGGCTGCCCAGTCACAGAATTGGGGAGGCACCACGAAAATTGTTCTTAAATTGAATCATTGCCCGCGATGATTTCTGTATGAAAAGCATTTAGTGAAGCTAATCTTAACGATCTAAAGCAATGGCAGCATCTGAACAGAATAGGACCCTTTTCTAGCCATTAGCTTTTTTATATCTGCCAATGACAGTTTCCATTCTTCTCAAGAAAGAAGATGTAATACTTACTTTCATCTAATACTACTAATACAAATGACTTTACTGATTCTGAATGTTGAAAACGTACTTCTCAACTTGCAAGTTGTCCTTACCATTATTGTAAATCTATCGACATATTAAACCGAAAGAGCTGTAGTCATAGTTCCATAGAGCGCTTCAAAACTATCCGCGCATTATATCCCGCAAGGCGACATCATTCGATCTCACACTTCGTGAGATAATTCTACGTTCGTCCTCCAAGTAGAGACTAGGTGTTCTACTCATAAACTATGTATAGGTCATATAACGAAGAATGGAACTGTGTCCTGAATAGCACCTTATCTGCGCATAATCGTTTTCTCAAAGGCAATCAATCTTTAGGTAACTTATTTGCTTATCTTGTCTAGGTTACAGGTGATTAAGAACACAAGATACTCAAAGGATCACTTTGCACGTCTTGAAATGTTGAATTTAAAAGAACTTCCTTTATTCTCGGTTAGGGCTTGGGTTTCTCATGTGGAGTGCCGCCCCTGTAGTCTCTTAACTGTAAAACTCAACGAATGATACTGAGCTTCTTGCAGAGCATTACAATATCGCTAAGCACCTCATTATTTCAAGTAAAAAGGTCATTACATCCTGCCACTCCTCTGTGACAGCCCATGTTAGCCATTGAGGTAGGGCTGACCGTTTGCAAGAGTAATATATTGACTGGACGACAGTTCTAAAAATTACATCCTCGTTCTGGCTAACTTAACTATGAGGTAAAATCACGTTTCTGTTTGAGGACTGGAAGTTCTGAAAATCTCTTTACTTGTTCCTGAGAAATGCTGCTGTTCCCCATTTTACCTACTTTGCCAAGCATCTCTAGCAATACGAGAATTTATCATTTCGTATAATCTAGATTTCGGGGCAACAGACAGACATAATTCCCATATTTTCCCATTATTCTCATGCTAACACTCACTTCACCATCTGCGCAGAGTTGCAGAGTTTTCAGTTTTGTGGAGTCGAATTTTTTTTAAAAAAAGGAAGGAGGTCCCTATTGTGGAAACTACTTTGTGGAAGGTCCTTGATTTGTCCTTGAGAAAAAGCTGACAAACCCATCACAAACATTTCTTCATGTATTTCGAATTAGATATGGAACCACAGCTTCTATATTGGGAGTAATAGATCTAAGCCTAGTAATGCCGTAAACTGATGAGATCACAACTATGAAGACGTTCATCACAGGATAGAGTAGACACGTGAGAAAGTTAATACGCACATCAGATCGTTACATGCTTTTGGCTGAGTCATCAAAGTTTAAGAAAAAAGAAAAAACAACGAACGGGCTATCGCGAATGTGTGATGCTAGGTCTAAATGACAAATGTATTCAGATCACTGATTCTTCAATTAGGATGGAAAGTAAATAAAAGAAGCTGTTCGTTTACTCATTTTAAGACTCTGCCTGGCTTAAAGTGTTGATATCCAAACGATTAAATAAGGTAAGAGGTCCTAGTACAGAAAGCAGCCCAAAGTACCACCGAAAAAGAACTTGTAAACGGGCTAATTGAAACCTCTTTCCTACGTGATAAAAAAAACAGCAACGGAGTACTGGAGATGACCCTAAGTCATTGCTTAATTCACATCCAAACGTAGAAAAGACATTCTGATCTCCTGAGAGATTTTTAGAACAAAGTATAAAAAAACTCTGAATTCAAGCCTTCTGTCGTCTACAATCTGCTTAAGAACCATCACCTCCTTCAAGTCATCTTAACAAATAACTATGCACTCAGTCAGAATATTTCCCCCATCCTGATGTTTTCAGAACTTCAGAACTATGAACTATCTATAGTATTACCCTCTCCTGGCCAACCCATAACAAATGGCTTTGCAGCGATTTATTAATTTTAATTCTCTCCCTTTCACCCTCTCTCTGAGTTTCTTCCGCCTGTCTGTCACTCCTTTCGCCTTATAAATCGCTATAACAAACGATATCCTGACAAATGACTAATAAATTCTCCACCAGAGATTTCCAAGAAATGAAATGTCTTAAATTGATATAGACATACGAGTACACACATAGAATTTGTTCCATTGTATAATGACTGCCTTGGTAACATTGCCATGGTCCGTAGAGCTCCATTAATTTCATTTTCTTCAGTCAGACTGTGTCACCAGGCACTTTGGCATACATACTATACACAGAGACACAGATAAATTCTTCATCTCAACCAGACAGATATTTTCTTTTCCATTTTTAACTCACTCTACTTGGAGGAGGATTTTATCATCTAAATCTCCTGAAACCCACCCAAGAAATTCTCCATAAAACTCTAGGCACTCCCATGGATGTGCTTTGTTGGTAAAACCTTCTGTATACGATTACATATATAGACGACAGAGTCTTCACCCCTCATCAAACAATTGCTGACAGTCCTAAATTTGGTCGATCGGGTTTATCTTCCTTTGCGTCGATGTCGGATTCGGTGCGTCTTAGTAGAATTTGGCTGGTTAAGCCTCCACATCAATTGGTAACTCAGAGATGGGTATATTCCTCTTTCCTCTCGATGGCAACACTTTTACCACTCCATATTCCATTTCATGGCAAATTACCACCCCATTTGCTCGCTCTCCATAGCAGCGCACATGGCAACTCACATATGACATTTCCACATTATTCTAAATAAAATGTGATTTTTTGTGAATTTGGTTTGTATCTATAGATACACACACATATATACACTGTTGGTTCATGTTGCCTTCTCTCGGTCGCTTTCCAGTGCAATGTAAGAGTGGAACAAAGAAAGAGGGGGGGGGGGGGGGGGGTAAGGTGGTGATGTAAAAGGGAAAAAATACAATATAACGCTCCCCTCGAAAGATTTTTAAAGAATTAATCTGACACACCAACCCGAAATCTGACATGCATACATAGATCGCTGAAAAAAAGTGATGAATCTGTGCATTGCTATTGCCATCCGTTGTTGTCTGTAAATATGCTCTAGACTATGCGAAATGAAATACAATATGCATCCCCCTGGAACCATGTCTTCTCTGGCTGCCAGTAGTTTTGAAGCCATTGTTTCCTAGACACATATCCAATCTATTAGTTCACTGGCGAGCGAATGGAGCAGACGAATGAAAGGGGGGCGAACACAATACATAGTACCAAGCCGCGCACTATGCGGAATTGAGTTGAAATAATCAACGTCAACCCCCTGGAGGCAATTTCTCTTCTCTACATAGATATGAATGTATTCTGTTTGTATGTATGGCAGTTCGACCATTACCACCACAATACGGTACAAGCTGGAAATGCCAAAGCAAAACATGGTAGGATAAAGGGAGAAGGAAAATAGTTTTCGATGAACGACCTTCAAAAAATCAGGTCAACTTGAAGTGGGTGGTTGTATAAGACCCCTCTGCCTCCATATTTCCCTCATCGTACTACTTTCTCTGTTGTTTCTGATGAATGCGAATAGAGAATGTTGCAGGCACCAGAGACGACTGCAATTTTATTACCATCTCTTCATTCTGCTTGCTATCCGAGTACAGCATGGAAGAGGGGTGGGAGGTATGCGCCGACAGGGTTTTACTCAGCAAATCGATGTCCTCGACATGTAATCTATTTGGCACCCTTACGTGTTCCATCGAATTGGGGTTGAACGATGATTTACTATGTGCAGGTAGCATGGGAAAAGAGTGCTTCACTTGAGTTTCAGCTGGAATTGATTGTGGGAAATAAATTTTACTGCAGCACAGTCGATTTGTGCAGTAGTTTCTCGATGCGCACAATGGGGTTGTACGTGTGAAAGTTGTTGTTGCTTTTGTTGTTGTTTTTGTTGTACAGGGGGTGGGTGTGCTGAGAGGGTGATATCTATAGGCGGGGACATGTGAAAATTGATTACGTCAACAAATTTGTTCTGTCCGTCACATGCTGGCATTTCTATGGTCGTTGTTAACATCACCGACGTCTGTTTGGAATAGACTTACATATGGAGATACATATGTGTACATGTACCTGTATTCGGACTCATGCATGGCATTTGGTTTATCCGCATACCAGGAGCTGGCTGCATGCAATTTGTTTTTTTTTTTTTATTTGCAAGAGACATGTGTAGGGTCTCATGTCGTTGTCGTAAATAAAGGTCGTCTGTGAGGCGGTTTTGAAAATTCGAGAATTTAATCGAAGGTCGGAATCTTAAACCTGGGTGGCAGGTACATCTACTTGTGTAGATGTGGCTACCTTAGGGCGCTTAACCAAAAATTTTCCGTTGTGTTAGGTAAACCACTTTGAAAAGTTTAATTGGGAGACTTCAACTATCATATGTCTACGTCGAAGTATGTATAGTATATCTTTACGAGATTATCTTGTAATGTCGGCTTTCATTCGATCGAATAGACAGAGTTAGATTGCTATTATATTTCACAGAACATTCTTATCAGCTTTGGCGACCAGTCGCTTCAACCATCCTCAAATGCTAAGTTTTAGTTCTGAAAATGACAATGAACTCTAGAATCTTGGTTTGGCACTCCTGAAGAACTAGTCTTTGAAGTAGGTTGGTGATGCCGGCAATGTGGTGAGTTAGTCTATTGTTGGATCTTGTAGTACTATACCATCCTCCAGTTGCAAACGTTAAGTTGGGTGAAGCTGCCTTCCACTACTTTACACTTAGGTGTGACTTTGTTTAACGTCACTTAAAGGAGGGGATGTACATATTTAAAGAATTACTGACCGGTATTAATTTGCTCATTATGTTTTAGCCAGTTAAATACTCTTTAAGACACGCAACGTCGACCTAAATATTCACATATTCAACAAGGCAGCCAGCATTTCGAGAATAACACTTTTGGAACTTTCCTTCCGGCATATGCGATCGTTTGATCATTGAACATAACATTCGGTGTTCCTAGACGTATCGACCCAGGGGTTCTAAACATCTTAAGAAACTGAAGCTTTTCGTTCATTCGTTTATTGATATCGCTAAGATAATACAGTTAATTAGCGGCGTTGGTTTCTCTTCAATTCAGCCGAAAGACTCGATGCCGTAGACTCAAATTGCCGAAAGCAGGTTTTTTCTTTAGAGCATCGCCTTGGTATAGAAGATAGTTTGAATGTAATAGCTTTGTCAGATAAAGTAACCATTTGGTAGGTTTCCCGTTCGCGGACCTCTACTTAGGTACTTAGGTACTCTGTACTATTGCTCCGAGAAGTTCTTTATACGAGTAGCTACTAAGACAAAGCTGTCGCAAGTGAAGTATTGTTTTAAACGACAAATAATTGACTTGCATATCCTTCCATATTGGATCGATGATTTGGGGTATGCGTCCACATTATTAGCCTCTAAATTTCCGTGTCAAGCTCTCGCTCCTAGCTTTTTGCAACTGTTTCCTCCTTATGTCCATAAGGCGTCTATTTATGATTTCCTGACGATCTGTGCTTATATTTCCATTTAAATTCGTTGCAGCTCTAAGCTGGATGCGGCTCATGTTTAACATTCAAGATTTGCGTGCAACTGATAACCTATTCTTTCGTCTTGTCACCCGCACAACTTGGTGGAGTTCTTGCTTTTCGCCTCTTCCTGCTTGCTGTGCATCTCAGGCTTGAACGTTCTTTCGGTGCAACTTGATTGCAACTTCCTAGCTGATGCGTACATTTGCCATTTCTTCAGAGTATATGCGGCCTTCTGAACTTTTTCTCCACATTTCGGACAGTACCACCCACTTACTCGCCTTCTGCTGATCTCCTATTACATGTTTGGGATCAGCGTATGAGTCCATGTTCTTTGGGATATCGCGGTCCACCTGTATAGCTACATATTCTGCTTGTAAAATTCCCAATGGCGGATCGGTTCCCCAGATTCGATACCCATATCAAAAAAAAAAAAAAAAACAAAAACACTGTGGTGCTGGCAGCCCGGTATGGGCCATGGCCTAGCTTCTTGACACTCATTTGTGTTGCTCATGCAGAGAATTTCATACATAATATACAGCCATTTAGGTGACACAATAGTGTCGTTCTAAGATTCTTCGGCTGAGCTGTAGCTGTAGGTTAACGAGTGCTTTTTTTTTATCAAATCACAAAACTGTTCTCCTAACACTCGTTTTCACCTGCACCTGCACCTGGGTCTATGCTTACGTTTTTGAACTAAAGGCAAACATAATGCACCAGAAAACAAGAGTGACACCGAAAGGCTTTGCAGAAAGCATAAAATAACACCCATTTGAATGCTTGAAATAGGCTCTTCAATTTCTGGATCTTTCGCACGGCAACAAGTCTATCCTAGTTTTGACTTGGAAGCACAACACATCCACCATGTGGAGACAAGATTATTTGTTTGACTGTGTTTGAACTGGATACGCACAATACAGTAAGAGATGCTTAAATCAAACAAATCCTGAATCAGGAAGCACTATGTTACATCAGCAGAACTGCATTCCTTGAAGAAAAGCCTTAAACCAAGGCACTGGCGCAACTTCAAAAACCATTGCATTTGTATGTCATGCAAATCTTCAACCCAACAGCACAACTGAAATCGTCACCCACCCGCCCCTTCAAATACAATAAAAATTCAATTGCAGCCTCCAGCTCAGACTTCCGTGACTTTATTGGTCTTCTGATGGTGCAGTTACCCTACCCGATTATGTGTATAAAGTAAGTCTACAACACACACCCAGTATTCAATAACAGTCGAGCAACCAACAAAGTCAATGTCGTCATTATGTTGCCATTGGTTGAGTTCTCCTTCCTTGAATAGAGTGTACTCACACCGCTGCCGGGCCAAGAAATATCAGAGACTGTTAATCAGGAGCACCTTTACCGCAGTTTATGACCGAAATCAATTGTTCAAAGGAGTGGAGTGGAGTAAAGCCTTCACCATCACTATGATCAAGGTGAAAACCAAGAGAAGATGTCTTCTTGAAACGAACAGACGTACATATTTTGTTTGCTATTTGATTAGCTTGCGGTCAGATAAATAAGATATTGTCCAATGGGCTGACGGGAAATCGTTGTTGCTCGGTCGGTCGGTCGCTTAGATAGGTCATTACCTTGGTCTAGCCTGGCGACGACGTTGATGATAATGGTGACGCGCGTGCGATGCAATAGAAAATTGCAATCTTCTTCCGTGTAATCATCAACATGATGGCTGTTGGCTTGTGAAAAGAATATCCTTTTCGAATATAAGAATCCCATGTTCCAGGTAAAGCTGTCCATCTAAAGTGCGCCGGGTAACCTCCTCTAATGCACTTGACTGTCGATCATGTACTAAATTACTTTTTTACTCATGTTGCTGCGCTTCAGTAACTATTTTTCCCTCATTTACTACGCCTACTGCGATCAACACGACATGGCATAGCATGGCATCGGAGCTAGCTTTGGCTTTGACTTTGGCTCCAGCCTCAGCCTCAGCATCAGCATCAGCATCATCGTCATAGCACTAGTCATCGTCATCATCTGGCAGGGGCTCATCATCATAGTAGAACTCAGTATATCCCAACATCGGAGTATCCCAACATTTCTGCAGTTAACCAACGTAGCTAGATATGTTAATGAAAAGATTGGAGGTGGATTATCTGCACTTCCTACTCCTCCTCGAATCGAAATTGGATTTTTCGCAAGATTGCCATTAGATACAGACAGCACACAGAGATACATATTCGTATAGAACAGGCAGCGGGATAGAGTCAAAGTATGTATCTGTATTGCTAGCCGGTGATAGTTGTTGATGGCGATCTAATGGGGGTGTCGTTGGTAGTCTTCTCATTGGCATCGGTAGTTGAATGGGACGTTATAAATGTAATTCCTCGTCGTGGATAAGAATTTTATCGACAACAAGTCGCAGTCGGCTACCGACACTATCCGACACTACCGATGTTACGGACACAACCAACAACCGACAACCGATTCGATGAGGTTGAAAATTGCATTCATTAGCGTCTACTTGGGGCCCAATTCGGATGCGAGTTGTGCGCTAGTCTACGATTGGAATTGCTACCCGGTAATTGTGGCATGCGGGAGGGAAAATCGGCAGGGTTGGGGTTAATGAGTTTTCGGTATCATGCTGATGAATTTCTTAAATTTCTATGCAATGTGGCGAACGCGATTCGGTGCGGTGGTGATAAGATGATGGTGCCCAGTAGGAGATAAATTGAAAAATGCGCACTTAATGGCAGGCATGGAGTTTAGTTGATGGATACTTTATGATACACCATTGGGGGTGTTAGTTCGAAGATGTAGTATCTGTTAAGTGAAGTGGACTGAATGTGTTTAGGATTGGGTTGCCGAAGGTGTACGTACCTGTTTCCCAGGAGCTGCCATTGCCCGAGTGTTCACTTCACGTTGAAAGAAAAAGTCAAAGGAAAAATCTGTTTACACTGTTAGTCTTGACCCTTGAATATGGACAGGTATCTTTTAAACATAAATTTTAATTTGGAACCTTCTAAACCAAAGTATCCGAACCTACTTCCTGGCTTTAGATTGAAATTATTCTCAGGAAACGAACATATCTAAGAGATTTGTTCTTTGAAACACCAAATTCTTTGCAACTACGTTTTGGACAGCTAAGAATGAAAAGATTCCAGGAAGGACGATGAAGATCAGCTGTAAAGAACGTCAAGTGAGTAGGCAATCTTACATAACCATTGCTGTAGCCGAATTTTTATCACATGAACGATTGCAACATGGGTCAAATGCATCTAAAACGGTTTTAAGTATGCCTTGCACAATGGAAATGGCAGGCCATGACACCTACGTCCCGGAGTTCATGCAAAGATTAGATCATTTAAATCAGACGGAGACTAGTTCCCAGCAATTGAAAAAATTTCAAGTTAAGTGAAATTGTTGCAGAATCATTTGCCGGGTATGCATAAAAGGAGACCCTCTGCACTACGCCAACTATAGAGGTCTATCTTATCTGCATAATTCTGTGATCATCTGAAGCCGTCCGTTAACAACCTAATTAGCCCCTGTCAGTGAGGTTTTGGACCAGAAAAGTCCACAACTGACCCAATCTTCACACTCCAACAGATCCATGAAAAAACTCGAGAAGCTCAAAGCGATTTTGTTACAGTGTATGACAGCATTTAAAGAGACCAGCTATATAGAACTGAATTCTTCAATATGACATAACAGAAGACATTCCTCAAGGATTGATGATGTAACCCCTTTTTTTAAACATCCTACCGAGCTCGTATTAAGAAGCTAAATCTAACCAGTGCTGATGTCATATTAGGGTATGAAACTGCCAAACTTCCAGGTAAATACTATTGGCCACTCTTATCAACACGTCGACTATATCTTTGTGTCTATTTGAGAAAATCTCAATCGTTTGAACAACGACAAAAAGGCGAACGCTTTTGTGGATGAAAGCAGCCTTTTAGACAGAATACCAGAGGTAGAACAGGCTTCGAAATAGAGTGAGAGCATCAACATCATGCAACGCAGTGACCCATGAAAATGAGAAGAATGACTTCTACTGTTAACTACTGACTGCATCGTGCAAAATTTCATTCAACAGCTCTATGCGCCCAATTTATGTTTGTTGAATTGAGCACCTTAAGTGATCTTCAGTACAACTAGATTCCTTAAATCTTCCTCAGAACTGATGGATTTTCATCCTCAAAACTTCAGATAAGAAATAGACAACATTCATGTTTACCACAAGCAATGCTTTCGTGAGGATAATAAGTCCTTCGAGCAAACCGGGCTAAAATGGTAATGTTAAATGGCGCAGGATAAGTTTTTTATCGAAACTCACAACCATTTTGGCTAAGGCCGATCGCTTTCAATATTTAACTCTCTGAGAGTCAAAGGTGAACTAAAAGAGGCAAACGTGGGGTATGGATTTACGCAAATAGAAATAAAAAATGCGCTATTTCGACATGCCTCGATTAAACGATTGTAGCTACTAATTGGGTGGTCTCACTGTAGTAGTCTCGCACTCTCGCCTAGGCATTAGTCCAAACACAAACTATTCAGAAAGTGATTTGAACAAACTCCTAACCTCAAGAGTGCACACAAGAAGCACAGTTCTCTTACTCTACAACGTCCTCAATATATTGTCTTCGAAAGAAACTCCCGTAAACGAAGGTGAAGTAATAGCAATATTTCTGTGAACGATGCAACATACTTATTATAATGTACTGCAATTATATCAAAACTTTCCTAAGCCCTTTTGCCAAAGACAGCACTCTAAGTAGTCCATGGGCACTACATTATTTCTCTATTTCTTCTAAAAACATAGTTTAAGCGGATCAGAGACGCTTAACAGTACTTAGTGACCCATAAAACTGTCATGGAAATATTTTCTCCAGAAATTCCAAAATTATTTCCACATTCCCTATCAAGACTGAAGTCAAACTAATTCATAATCTTCGTAGCCACAACAAACGTCATAGATACTTCAAGATACTTTGCATTCACTATAAGAATTTTTAGTGGAAATACCAATCCAATCCATTCACCGCCACTATTCTTTAAACGAAGGAATGACGCCTGTCACTATTTCAACCAAGAATGTACCTATTTATTCGTATCTATCCAAAGGTGCATCCACCAACGGTCTTACGGAGTATTTTTCTCCACTCACAAAAATGACTAAAGATTTAAGATATACGAGTTTAAGACATCATCTAAGACATCATCTGTCGATTGGAATGACTTGAGGTTTCCCCTTGAGAATTACATTTTGTCACGTTCAGGTTCTCTATTCTGCCTTTTTATATTCATATCCACAACTATGCCTCCGGCTAATATCTGACACGAGAATATGTTAAATTGACATGCTCTTCAGTAGCAATCAAAAAAACAACTATATCAAATTGAAATAGAATTTAAGACGAACTTGCACTAACATATCCCTCGAAATAAGACCCAAATAGAGTTGCTTTGAATGGGCATTCCATAGCATTTGTGATAGACAGAATTTAGGAATCAAAGTCAGAACAATTTAAGCCTAATATATGCCCTCGCAGTCGATGTCATTACTAAGGTAATTTACTGGTAATCGATTTCAAAAATAAAGAATGTAGGCACACTTTTTTGTACTTAATCCGTTCCCTCTAGCTCCATCCTAACAGCTTCTATAAGCATCATTGTTTATCAAGTTTTAAATGACCGCTTCTAGTCCTCATTCATTACAAAAAGTACCACAACTACCGAATGTTATCAAAGTAAACTTCAATATTTAACTGTACTGACAAAAACGTAGTTATCATGGTTTACCCGAAAGCATTGCCCTAAAAAAATAAACAAAATTGTCTGTTTTAGACGCTGCAACAAATGATTCGTACTAATTTCTTAGGTTATCATCTCATTCGTAATCATCATTGCAGGACGTAGTAGGCCCTTATTATTTTTTTTCAATTTTAATCTCTACTAAATCACATACATACATATTTCAGCAACAGGTATTGGAAATTTTAGAAATTCAGAAAATTCGACTGACTAAGCCGGAAAGAGTGGAACGTCTTGAGAGAGCAACAGAATCGCAACAAGTTGCTCATTAAAGAGCCAACTAGTATCTATTTCTTCTGTTCGACCTGTATACGTATTTGAACATAAACGCGTAAGCCCCACAAATAAAAATATGGTGAGCCACAGGGAAGTCGAAGAGGACCACAATCTTTTAAATATTAAAAAAAAAAGTGCCAAAGGGCCAAGCTAAATAACTAACATCGCATAGAACGTGCGGGTTTTACATATTTGAGGTAGCCCAAAAAAAAAGTTTAATTCTCTAGGTCAAGGTTTGTCTTGCCAAATTTGTTAAAAATGGTCAGAAATGATAGAACCTTAAAATTGACTTAAAACCGGTATCAACAACAGTCAGCATGTATTCGTACATGAGCTACTTTAGAGTTCCTCGAATTAAGGTCAATAAAGAAATGTCAGGACTAGATAGAATGCTGAAATATATGTATATAGTAGCGTATAAACTCTTATCTGGTGTTAGCGGACTAATAACTCTGAAATAACAGGCCTAGCCCAGGGTTGTGAGTGAGGTTAACTAACAATCGGAAGGCCAAAATATAAAAGCATTTCCCGATTGGTCAATTCATAGCCTCTCCTGAGTCAACAACATCTCCTTTACAACATGCGTTAGGTATGGAGATCAGTGTCGATAGCAAGAATCGTCAATCATGCTCCAACTGGGATACTGGGCTTCAACCGGCCGAAATGGCTGAGAGCAGCTTGTGGGCTCTACGAGCAAATTAGGAATGAAGAATATAGGTTGGTTCGTAGGAAAAGGAAAAGTGGACGAAATAGCCGTATGCCTACCGTATGATTTAAAGCCACAGGAGATGGCTTTCTATTACTTCGTGAAAAGAAAGCACTCCCGACAGGTGATATTCTAACCTTCGTCAACTTAATGGAATTGAATCGCCTTAACATCGCATACAAAACCTTACAATTTCGAGTCGTACAAGGATACTATTGAACAAATATTCACACCATTGCAGAATTGGAAGAAAACCCAAAACGTCCAGATCGATGCTCAACACCTCTCATCAATTTCATGGACGCATGTTTTCATATATCTTAAGCATCAAGCTATACGGAGACTTGTCAGTTTAGACACCGTCAGGTTGTGAAGAATTACAATGGGGAACGTTCGCGCTTCTCTGTAAAGGTCGGAGGCAATTTTGCCAAAACACTTGATCCTAAGAACGGTTTTAGATAAAGTGATGCAGTATCATTTGATCATTTTTTTTAGCATGATACTTGAGAAAATTATCTACGAAACTATCCTTATCATTCTGGTCTTGCTCTATCGCGCTGAAGCATGGTCGTTAGCATATGGAGTGAATAGAAATGAGTTCTTCCTTATCATTTTCAAGTTGAAAGGAACCTCAAGCTTTTTGGAATGAGTATCTAGAGTCAATTGACCGAAGGATACTTTGCCAAACTTCGTAGATTAAGGCCCATCTCCACCCCAGATTGTAACGCCATCTAAAAAAGTAGCTAATACAGAGGATGTCATTACAAAATGGGCACAAGGAAATAAATAACAGTAGAACTAAAACTATGACTAATTTCATTTCTGACTTGATTCCCTCAAAACGTTCCTTTCAGCAGCTGACCCTGTGTACATGTTCAAAATACTAGAACTGGTCTATTTCAAAAGCCTAAATATTTAATTTATCTTCAACTTTTAACCCAAATTCCTACCTTCTTCTCCCGTACTTGAATACCAAAAAAATTCATTTCACTCCTCATCCAAGACTCTCCTCTTCATCACTTCCACTAACCAACCGAGAAACGAAAGCCAGGCATACATTTCGACTCGACTATGTACAAGTATGTACTCCGTTCATATATCCCATACATAATGCATGGCTTCTTTCTGAAGGGCATACATACTCCTATTCGAATTCGAAAAAAGACCGACAACAACAACAATTCCGACGACGCCCAATGTCTCTACAACGAACTGAAGGACATCATCTAAAACCCAATAAAGGGACCCGACGAGCAAGAGGCAGAAAAATTCTTGCACGTGTCCAGAGATTAGGGCCAAAATAAAAAATAAAAAAAAGGACAAACAGGTCGAAAAAGAAATCCTGAAACCCAACAAAAACTGAAACATATCCTCTTCAACGGAGGACGACGACGACGACAACGTACGACGGACGTCTGTCTTTCAGTCTTCTCCTTTTTTCTGTTCATTTCGAACAGGCTTTACATGTTAAGTACATTACCCACCCCCCCTCTTAGTCAGTTGACAGCAGTCTGTACACTACACACGCCAATATCACAAAGTAGTACAAAGAGAAATGCTACAACACAACGAAACAACCAACAACACCAGCAACGCGACAACAGCCGTAAGGACTCTCTCAACAGTAAAAGCCATTCCAAGGATAAACGTTGTTCGGGTACAAGTACGAGTACGAGTATGTCGCCTGTCGTCATTATGTTGGGTGTCGTTCTATTACTGACTGTGGGTGGTTTAACGAAGGTCCTACATCCCACAATCTAATCATACAACACTACCCTCCACCGATTACAGCTGCCTACTCTTTATCAGCCTATTGCTACCACTCGTGGCATACATCAACCGTAAACACTGTCGGAGACATTTACAGGATGAGGACGAGGACTTTTGGGTCAAAAGAAAAGAAAAACCAAAAAAGTTTCTATTTATGCCGCCCCCTCTACAGATTGCCTCTGATGAATTCAATGTACATAGATACACACGGAATCACGAATACACAGGGCCGGAGCAGCGAGTAGGTCAGAACAGGCGCTTGAGTGGTTTTTCATTGAGGTTTCACTCGGACATGGCCAAATCCAGCTCCATAACCTGGACCATCCGCCTATGGAGGGAAGTATTTAGATGTTTTCTTGTTTTTTTTTTTTGTGTTGGTTTCCTACGGCAGCGGCAATGGTGGAAATTAAGGGTGAGGCTACAAGTATTGTTGACGAATTTTAAGTGTCGGTCGGTCGGTTGATGCTCATGCATGTGCACAGAACGGGAATGTATGCCTGCGCTAAGAACCTCTAATTGGGTGGATAAGTTGTTGGTGGAACAGGGTATCACTACAACCAGCTACTCCGGCTGCTTTTTGTTGTGTTGTAAAAGCCCATCAAGTGGAACAAGTGTGTGCGCACCCATTATAAACCCAAGAGAGCAGCCAATTTAGGATCCCAGAATCGATTTCAATTTCAAGTACTGTCGAGCTTGAATTGGCTACCTTCACTACCTCGGTTATGGATGCGGCTTTCAACCTCTACCCCTGGTTTACCCCTGGTTCTGGGATTTCTTAGGCTCCTTCCTTCTTCTGCCCACGTTGTGTTTTATCGATTTTTGTTTTGTTTTTTTTTTTTGTATTAGTTTTGTTGTTTATGCTATTTTTGTTTTCTCGCTCTTTCTCTCTCTCTCTCTCTCTATCAGTGGAGTGGATTAGAACCGACTGAGTTATGGTGTGTGACTTGCCAAAGGGGATTGGATAGAGGTTAGACGAACCATGAAGTCCTTAAAGCTGTGATGAGTACTTAAAGCTAATGTTAGAATTCTTTTTGTTTAGTGAAGATACTTGGATTATGTGGATACTCTTGTAGATGTTTTGATTTGATGGTTAGAAGTGTAAATTAGTCCGAAAGTCTGTTGGATTGCGTATTTTTACATAAAAAATTACGACTTGAGGCTTGGTTTCAAGGTCCTTGAGTTTATGAGGTACTTGGAAACGTATTAACTTTTATTATACAAACCGAGATTCTTAAAATAGAATAATGTCCCGTTTTAGATGCAGAGACATGGTGGTATTTCTAAAATTGGCGGTAAACCGTGCTAAATCAGTGGAAGAAGGTCATCTATACAAAGGTCGCCAGCCTGAATTTGGAAGTTTACGTTTTATTCTTAACAAACGGAGCACGATGTTGTCCCTTCCTATACCAAAAATACAAACATACTATTGTGAAACATATCTTTGGAGTTTAAGAACCCCAGAACGTGGCAGGGTGCTGTCCCCAATTCGTAGCAATTTGGGTTCACACTGGGCGACTTTGAAAGATGAAAGGCCAGTGGGTTAGGCTGGTCAAGATTACATTTTAGCCTATGACAAGGTTTGATTCTTAGATGATACTTTCATCATTTAATAATCTCACGACGTAATGCTCATTGATCACAATTAATTTATTCGGCAGTCGATCCAGATCTAGAAAAGGCATACTGCCTCCTACGTCCTCTAAGATCAGATTCAATCAAGGAATGGTGTCAAAAACAAATCACCGGTTTTCAGATTCAAGAAACAATGTCAAAAAGTGTTTGAATTTGGACAGCCACAGGAATACCATTTAGGACCAGTTTTTTTTTTTTTTTTTAAATACTTCCTAGCTTTCATTCATGTACACTGGTATTAACGACCAATTCTGCTTTGACCTAACCATTGTAACGAATTTTCGTTTTAATATAGCAGGCCGACCAGCCAATTAAGCAGAGAAGGACTTACTTTACTTTAGGTGGCGCTACAGTCCGGGGTGGACCTGGGCCTCAGTCAACAAGCTTCTCCAGCCAGCTCGATCCGTGGCTAGCTGCCTCCAGTCCTCCTGAGGTCCTCTTCCACTTGCGTGCGCCACCTGAGTCTTGGCCTTCCTCTACTGCGCTGTCCCTCGGGGGCGGATTCGAAGACTTTTCGGACCGGAGCATTGGTGTCCATGCGCTCTACATGACCCAGCCATCTCAGTCTTTGGATCTTCACTCTTCTGGCTAGGTCCATGTCGCTGTACAGTCCATACAGTTCGTAGTTGTATCTCCTCCTCCAGTCACCGTCAATGCAGACGGGACCGAAGATCACCCGAAGAATTTTTCTCTCGAAGCAACCAAGAACACCCTCATCCATTTTTGATAATGTCCATGCCTCTGCGCCATAGAGCAGGACCGGGATTATTAAGGTCTTATAAAGGGTGACTTTAGTTGTCCGAGAGAGGGCTTTGCTACTTAATTGCCTTCTTAACCCAAAGAAACAGCGGTTGGCAAGAGTTATTCTTCGCTTGATCTCAGCGCTGGTGTCGTTGTCTGTATTTATAGCGGAGCCTAGGTAGACAAAGTGCTTAACTACCTCAAAGTTATATCTGTCGAGGGTGACGTTCTGTCCGAGACGTCGGTGTTGGTTGTCCTTTTTGCTTGACAGCATATACTTGGTGTTACCCTCATTGACCGCTCAACCCATTTTCGCCGCTTCCGTCTCAATACTCGCGAAAGCGCCACTGGCACCACGCTGCTTTCTTCCAATTATGTCAATATCGTCGGCGAATGCGAGTAGTTGGACGGACTTTTGAAAGATAGTGCCTCTTGTGTTTGCTCGTGAGTTTTGCATTATTCTTTCAAGTACGATGTTGAAAAAATCGCATGACAGCGTAAGGCCCTGTCTAAATGCTTTCTGGACATCAAAGGTCTCGGTGAGATTTTTACCGACCTTGATGGAGCAGCGTGCATTCCCCATGGTCATCCTGCACAGACGGACGAGTTTGGCAGTGATGCCGTAACTAGACATTGCTCTGTATAGCTCGTCTCTGTAGACGCTGGCATAAGCGATGAATAGGTTGTGTGAATCAATCTGAAGCTCATTGGTCTTCTCAAAGATCTGCCGTAGTGTGAATATTTGGTCGATGGTGGACTTTCCTGGCCTGAAGCCACACTGATATGGACCTATCAGGTTGTTGACGAACGGCTTCAGGCGTTCACACAATACGGCGGATAAGATCTTATATGCGATGTTAAGGAGACTGATGCCTCTGTAGTTGACGCAGTTCAGAGGGTCTCCTTTCTTGAGAATTGGACAAACAATGCTGAGGTTCCATTCATCGGGCATACTTTCGTCCGACCATGTTTTACAGATGAGTTGGTGTATGCTCCTTACCAAGCAGAGAAGGATACAAGCTGTAAAAGATTTCCATGACCACATTAAACGAGGGAATAATCAACTTCTTCGAATGGAAAGGAGAGAGTTGTTTAAAGACCAATATTGAGTAGAAAAAACTCAAACAGAACATAGTAGCAGTCTCCCAGTGGGTTCGAGAAATTTGGAAGGACTACCATATTTCTGCAGCATTTAACGCCGATGACGACCATTAGGATCTTCGCTTTAAAAATCTGTCAGAAATCGATATCCAGTATCTGCTCATCGAGATCGAGATCAAACTCTAAATCGTACTGTACATATATAAAGTGTGCAACTTTCTGTTGCCCTGACTGGCTGAGAGGTGCTCAAGGAAGTCAAATAATAAATCTTTAGTAAAAAAACGAAAAACGTCAATACATATTTGAAGCGCATGTCTATAACGATTTGTACGAAATTGTTAGGGTTTTCGGTGGTTACGATGAAACGTTAAGGGTTCATAGTTTCAAGTGTTCCCTTGTGGATTGCCAAGTTATTCCGGTTGTACGGCTATAAGGACTGCAACTCTCGATTGAGATGAAATTCATTTTAAACCCAGGTAGGTATCAAGCAGAACTATACGAACTTAACAAAGACCTAGTCAAGCATCCGCAAATTTATCAGTAACACGAGACACAATATATTGTATATGCATGGTAAAAGTTGTCGGCTTTACAACTCTAATCTCCGCTGAATTAAATTATTCGAAAGATAGTCCATTCGACCCTGCAGCCTAAGTGGTTCGTTATTGAGAAATTGTTAACAGAGCTCTTCTTGGACGAGTAGACTGACTATTTGCCGATCATCTTCCACGTTGATTGTACCATAGAGCAGGATGTTGGTCGTTTTCGCATTTTTACTCTCTGCAAAACAATTCCTATCAGATGTAGCTCTGACATTGACTCTACTATAACCATCGAATCCTAATGCCTGTATGCCTCTGATTGCTACTCGTGTCCTTGAGAAGCATTTTTTGTCGGTACTACCCGTCAATACCAGAGTGGTATCTTTACTGACTTGATTAATTATATTAATTATAGCAATGTGTCTTCTGCAAAGGCGAAGACGATGGCGCGATAGTTAGCTCATTGGACTATCACGCAGACAGTCTGGGTTCGATTCCTGGCTGGGTCACCAACAATTTTTCGATTCGCCATCACCCTTTCGGCGGGCAATGGCAAACTCCCGAAAGTAAAATTCCTACGAAAAAGCTTCTAAGGAGTGCCATACGGTGACATAGTGACATAGTGACTTCGAACTTTAAACTGAGCCGCCAAAAGATTAAGTATGATCTTAAACTGATGCTTGACGTCTGAACAAAGAGCTCACAAGATCAATCTTAAACAAAATTGTCGTTGTGGGGGCGTGAGTACACATCAAACAATCGGTAAATAAAATTTGAATGCGGTTCCTAATCAGGGGTATGCTAAGATTCTTAAAATTAATATAAGCGCTCCTTCCACCCATTATAGCATTCATTTAATAGATCCCATTGTTGTTTGATCAGCCATCTCATCGCATTCCTTGGGTGCGAGTGATATCTGCATTTTAGCGGTTAACAGATGCTTGCGAACTGTGGATAGCCGAAAGCCTGGAAGACCAGTTTCTGTAGTAGATTTGAGCCCTTAGTACGTTTAAAATTCATCAGCCACGATTTCTATTTCAACAATCTTCCAAGATATCGAACGGTCTTCACAAGACCTGAGCTTCTTAATCTCATATCGCAGTTGACTCCATGTTTTGAGACGATATTCCGGTTTGCCTGGACTCTACGTACTATTTAATGATAACATCATCACCTTCTTTCTCTAAATGAGGGGCAGTATCTTTATTTGGTATCTGGCATCTTTCGGCATCGTATCCTTTCTTTTGAAAGGAACTGATTGGCTTCTGATAGACATACCCTTGCTTCCGCAATCCCTCTACACCCAAAATATTTGTTCCTTGTGTTTTTCTGAACAACATTTTTAGCATGACCTCATCATCTTAAGGTGTGAGCTAATGAGCTCTTAAACATTCTGAGATATTTTGCCGACCTCGAAAGCGTATCACAGCAGGAAAATTTTATTTTCAGATAGACTTTCAACGCCGCCAAGGTTATACCAAGGTGATTTCGTTCTTGGGGAGCTTTACAATTACAAAGGCAATGTTTGGGATTACTTAGCACACTATTAGTTGGGACTACTCTTTGGTCGTTTAAATGTCCTGTGGGCAATACACCAACCACAGCGCTGATTTTAAGCTTAGCCAACTTAGCATGTGAAATTGGAGGCAGCTAGCCAGGGATCGAGCTGACTGGAGAAGCTTGTTGACTGAGGCCCAGGTCCACCCCGGACTGTAGCGCCACCTAAAGTAAGATTCTAAAATATGACTCAATCTCAAAATAAAATAAAGATTGCTCACAGATTCAAAACATAAAAGAAAAAAGATTCCTCCTTAATATCCTTGTCTAACCCAAATACATTTGTGACTAAAACAATGCCATGTTAATAAATGAACGCCCTTAAAATTGTGCAACCAAAACAACTCCCGACATCTTTTATTAAAATCACGCCCGCATTCAACTTTGTAGCCGTATCTAAAGTACCCAGGATCATCAGCACGAGTATCTAACCCAGAACCAGCATGTGTACCCGGACCGCCATCTGAATCAGTAACTTCCCATCAAGAGCAACCATGTCTGCCTCTGCATGTGTCTTTTCTTTTTTTTTTTTTTTTTTGTAATCTCTGTAAGGATAATTTTCTTTTCATGTCACCAAGTAAAAAATTACAGTTAAACCAAAATAGAAAAAAAATATTTGAAAACAAAGAAAATAAAAGCAGAGAATAGGATGAAACAAAAGCCACAGCAATCTAGTATAACAGATTACGACGGTTTTTCTTTCTCCATACGGCTGGCTGGCTGGATGGCTGGCATCAGTCATATACGAAAGTTAACTCCTTCAAAAATATGGTATGGGGGGTACTCCTTTTTATTTTTTTGTTTTTTCTATTAACTTTCCCTAATATCATTCTTTGTATCCTCTTTTCATCGCAATGAAAGAAATAACGAAAATAAAGGGAAGGGGCGATGATGCAGCACACAGTGGCATAGAGAGTGCAGAATGCAGTGGTGTTCTGTTCTGTTTTTTAATTACAAAAATCATAAAGCGTCCGGACAAGGACTCGCTGAGACTAAAAGTAGAAGCACCACCAGAAGTGCACATAGCGATAGAAAAGAGAAGAAGTGCATTCATCAGACCTACTTCATCTTGAGCTTTAGGGGAAGCTCAGAAGCAAGGGGTTGGGTCAGATTCCTATTTTAATATGTGAAACTATACAGCCGAAGTCGGTTCTTTAGTTTCGTTGCTGCTGTTTCTGATTCTCCTGGTTTTTTTTTTGTTTTTCTCGTTTCAATCAACTTTCTAGTTCAGAACTAGGTCAGATGGTAACATCATCATAGAGACGACTACGACTAAAACTATGACTTGGTAGTATATGGCTATAACTATGGCTACGACGCATATGATGATAATGATGATGATTGTGATGACGATGGCGACGTCGATGTCGATGCCGGAGGAGGAAACAAACTCCTTCAATTCACTACCAGCCACAGTTCCTACTTACCATGTGACGCGGTTATACTCGTATGTACGAGTACATTCATCAGTCTGCAATTGGTTGTGTGGAGGAGGATAGTTATTCTCCGAAACACTGTTGCCAGATTAAAAAATAATGCAAACATTGGGTCAATATGTTCACTCTCGGGATAGAGATTAGTGAATTAGAGTTTTTTATGGTCTCCATGTGAACATGGATGCAGTCTTACCAGGGATAAAAAAAACGTATGATTCGTTTTTTAAATTTGCACCTGTTGGACATAGAATTGTCATTTCGTTGAAAGAAACTTCTTCCTGCAGTAGTTGTATTCATCAACAAACTCTGATATTGACCCCATATAAGACATGAATCTCTGAAGTTTCGTTAAGGTCAAACTGCTCTAGTTATATTCTAATGGTAACAAAGGCTCACTAATTCACAAAACAAAGAACACAACATTCTTACGAACGGGACTCTGTTGTCAGAAGAAGACTCCGACTCTGACAGAATATATCTGAGTTCATGAGAACCCCCCGCAAAGGTTAAGTAGTTTCTCTTTTACGATTTAAGCCGCATTGATCTTTTACACTCTGTGTGGTCTTATGGTTCATTATGGCGGCTATTACGATGCCATGTTGGTCAAGTCCTATTAGTTTTCTCCACATACCGTGGCCGAACTAAAGACTCAACTCATTTTCAGTGGTTAAAGAAATCTAATAGATTGGAAGAAGGATATGGTTGACCTCCTTTTTGAAACGTTTTCAGATGATTAGATGATCATCCATACAAGAGGATTCGTATTAAAAATGCAACAAACGAACCTGGAAAAGCTCAATATTTTAGCCGACTCATTTTATATAGCAGCATCAATAAAGTCGTCGGTTAGTGACTATGTTGCTCAAGAAAAATCGTCACAATGGGGGAGTTCCACTATTGAATGACGGGTGATGGTTAAGTTCGTCGACTACTTCACCAGAGATATGGGTTCAATCTTAGGCCATACCCCGAAAAACCGAAATATACAATTTGTATGATTCACCATATGAAGCTAAAAGACCGAAAGCGGGACGTGCGCCCCACGAGCAATAAAAAAAAAAGGAAAGAACTTTTGCTACTCTGGACGAAAACGAAGAAGCATAAGAAAAGCGAGCGACGAGAAAAAAAAAGTTAAGGGGTTCTCCTCTGGCACAATGAAGCTAAAAAGCGAATGCATATTCAGGGCTGAGAATATGGAAAAACTATTTTGCAGACTCAAATACAGTGATAACGTTCCAAATTCCACTGTCAAGGAGATTAAACCGTTCAACTTGGATGAAAAAAGCCGAAAACTTCGTTAAGTCAAGTCAATATTTCAATTTAGGTACTAGGTCGATGAATCGGGTGATAATTCTATCGAGTTCTATAAAACAGCGGGATATGACTTGGTAGGAACAATAAGAACCCTTTTCAAATTTTGGTCAGAAGAAAGGATGACTAATGAATGGAGCCTCAGCTTTGTGCGCCCGATCAAAGGAATGAAGACCAATATTTTGTCTAATGTACGATATTTCTTAAAACTTCCTTTTTTTTTTAAATAAGCCTGCACAGTCTGGTGGTTTCCATGATCATCTGAACTCCTCCGGCTTTTGACTTTGCGGATTGTGTAGCAGCCACATAAGACAAAACTTTTTGTTAAGGCATTTCAGTGAATATCTGGTTTAACAGATGCGGCCTTAGTGCTGACTCTTGGTGGAATCCATAGTATTTTCGATGCAAACGGGTCTAACTGAGGCTTACAGTACAACTATTAACCGGGCAAAGTCTTATTTTGTACGAACCTACGCGCTTTTCTTTGTGGTAAAAAACTCCATAAAAGGTACAAACATAAATGGAAAGTTCATCTGATAAGCGGCTTCCACGTAACATCATCCGGTTAATCTCTCTATTCTCTGCTATGAACTGATGTTCTTTCTTTCTTCATTTGCTTAACTGAGGCTCAAAAATATAGCCAAAGAAAGCTATGGACATATTCATTCGGTTACTGAAACCCCCAAGCATGCAGACAATGAGTTAAATCCCATCGCTGGTTGTCGGGACTTGTGCCCACAAATCCTCTAATATCTGTTCCCCGTATCAACCCAAAAGGTTTGTTCGTATAATGGTTGATCTTTCCATCTGCGAAGGCCTTTGATGCCGGGTATTTCATTCGGAAAGACCTGCTGCTGCTAGCAGCTCTGCCTTTGAAACAGATGTGCAGATATTTTTTAAAGTCAATCGCATCGGTTGCTGTCATTTTACAGCTGCTGTCACTTATGTGTGACACTGTCATTTGCAGCGAATTTAGAAATAGAAATGTGTTGCAGAACAGCGCTGCGTGCAGCATTTATATGTATCTTCGCGAATTAAAAAATGTGTATTCTAATTTCACTGCACACGAAATTCTGCTCATGTGTTTTGGGCATTAGGGCTAGTACCAGACCCTCTGTGAACTAGTTTTATTTCTTGCTATGTTTTAAGGCTTGTGTTGGTTAAATTAGATTTTTCCTGATTTTCTTTAACGAAATTCTAGCCTGGCAAAAATCTGGCAACGTTGTTCTTTGACTGCCTACTGCTTCGCCTCTGTAGCTATTCGTACGAGTAGATGTGACTATTTTGACGACAAAGTTGATAGTTTCTGTTAGTCGGGTTTTGTTTTAATGGAGCTACCCCATCCATGTGCAACCAACCACTATATGAAGAGAGTCACCAAATAGGAGTCGTAATCATCCTCCATTGCGCCGTCATCATCATCATCAGCATCATCAACATAGTAGTCGTCGTTGTTCGTTGTTGATGTTGGAAATGTCTTTTTGTATCCGTAGTCGACGATTTCATTCGAGTGCACATAGGGGTAGATATATAGGTATGAGGTTTGACTACACAGAGCAGAGATAGAAATGGTTCTCTTTTGTTCTACTAGAAGCATCATCATCTACAGCCCGCGTGCCCTTAGGGGGCTTGCTTTTTTTCTACTACAAGAATACAATTGTGAATAGCTGCGGTAGCTCTCGGCTTTGGGCTCTTAGCTCTCAGGGTATATCATCATCAACTCTGTGCTCGTTTTTACATCTCTACTTGGCGTATTATAGTGGATCGTATCCATACCGTACCATACCGTATCGTATCCCTATATATTTATATTTTTGCTCCGGAATTTCTAGGACACAATTTTTTTTTCCTCTCTTTCCTGCCATCGTCCCGGTGTGTGCACGACACTCTTTTTGTTGAATTAATGAAAATATTTCGAGTCATATCTAGATACATCTCTACCTCTATCACGCTCTTGTGTACGACGGTTTTTTGTTTACAGAAATTCTGCAGTAGTAGAAATATAAAAAAAAAAAAATAAAAAAAAACTACAATTATTATTTTCGGTTGATGTTGGTTTTCGTTTTGTTGTTGTTGATGACGGTTTTTTTTTTTGTAGAGAGAAGGCGAGGTAAGTATAAAAGGGTTGGGGAAATCCGACTTACAAGTCCATTAATGTGGCTTTCAACATTCACGTGGCAGTCCTTTTCATTATGGAGCACTACCACAGAATGTACTCGTACTTCGAAAAACTTGGGGTTTCATTGGAGATGAAGTTGGAATAAAGCCAGCAGGCGAAGGGATTGTACATATTTTGGTTTTATTTTCCAACAAAAATCAGATTCAAATGGCGATGTTAATGAAATTACGGTAAAACATGGTCCATGGGAATGATTGTACAAGGTTTTCGGGTTGTGCATTGGAGATTTGAGTTTCGTTTGCTTTTTTGTTTTTTAATGTTCTTCCAGGTATCTAATTGCAGAGAAATTTTTAAGGAACCAGGGGAGTGAGAAAGCGTAATTCAAAAAGGAAAAATAAAATATTTGTTAATTTACAGGTACGAATAAGATACTGAAGAGTTGTTCTTAAGGGTGGTATGTTAATGAAGTATATGAAGGGTTTGGCTTGAAGGATCTTTTGAAAGACACTAGAAAACGAAATTTGGTATAAGTAGGCATTTTTTTTATGCCAAAAAAATGATGAAGTGCTTTTCATGATAAAAGCATAAGAGGTAAGGGAGTAAAAGAAGACCTGGATCAATGGCCTTCTCTTCAGTGAAGTTGCTTGCTATCTTTAGGTGGAAAAATGGAGCTACAAATGAGTATGCCGATTGAACAGCTGTTTTCCTGCCCTTCATAATATCAAATCTTATCCGCGATGTCTTCTTCGATGTCTACAAATCAACTGAATAATTATGCAGTAAATCATTAAGTGATTGAGTGTAATATCCCCATGCGAGCACCGTAAGAACGGCTAGCGAATAAAAAAAACTAGCAATATATAAAAGGTTTAAAGGAAATTTTTGCTGGTGCTTCAGTAGGGGTGAAGGAGTGAGGGTTATTTTTGCCAATGGCTTCGACTTATGAACAATTGGTTGCTAAACTTTGGTAGAAATTAGGCAGAAGTTTTTTTATCCAGCATTTTTCTCCTATTTGTAATATCGACGATTATCTACGATACTTCCTTTGAGTTACCTACATTCAGAGGTTAATTTTCCATAGCATTCAGAAATAATTATCAGCAAATTTCCAGTGCGATCAGCGTAAGAATGGATAGCGATCATGTAAATACTTTTATTGAGTTATCTAGATTCAAAGTATTTAAAAAAAGATTGCCAGCATATTTCGCTTGCGAATAACGTAAGAATGAGCAGTGTGATGGCCTAATATCAATATTATTATGGTAAACTAAGATATAATCATTCTCTAACTATTTGGTAAGCGTTATACACGAATATCGTCAGACTAAGCGTTTTTTTGTAAAGCTGACGAAGAGGTAAATATAACCGATTCTTTGGTCCGAGCTGCAGAAAGGTATCAATCACCATGACCTTGATGTTCTGTTATCCTCAAGGTGAAGGTTTACCAAAGGTATTCAAGTCAAAATTGTCACAATTCAACTGTGAGTTAATGTACAAATAATGCAATCGTGTAGGTATTACTTACATCTTAACACCATCAATCTGTCCTCTCGGTCTTCTGTAGCTACATTTATATGTCCAGACGTCAACTGATGTGACACGAAACATACATATCTCCCAGACCCACAATTTCTACACTTGATGAAGCAATAAAAAGCAAAACAGGAAAGTTCATAATAGCTGTCATAAACTAGAAAGTCGCCCGGTTTGTTTTCTTCAATTTTTTGGCCTCCCTAAATGAATCCGTCAAAATGTCAACTAAAGGCGCCCGTCTCACAACAAATTCGTCGCAGGACATTCTATATACAAGTTTAAGGCGTCCGACAGCACAGAAAACAAAAAAATCACAATTCAATTTCATTCCCTGAATTTTACGATGATGAAATTATTTATTCCCCATACCGTATGAGTCCTCGAACTCGAATTGCTGACCTCCCTTGCCATGGCTTTCATAGCATTATACGAGTATTGGTATGTACATACATATGTACAAGTATGTACCTCTGTGCGTTAGTCTCATTTCAATTCCTCTATCCTGTTTTGTTATTTCTGTTTGTTTGCAGCCAACGACCCATTCAAGGACGTTTGGAACTTTGCCTTGCCTTTGCCATGTCTACTCGTACTGCTCCTTGTCGTTGAGGAAAATTTATTTTATTACGCTCATTCGTCGACATTCTCAACATCTTTCGACCGCAGTGCCATCGTTATTCAGCCCATTCCACCCTTAGACGCCAGCTCTGTCTTCTCCCCAATCATCCACTGTTCTCTGTTCCAAGCAAGCACAAGGAGTATTGCTTCTACTACCATTATTCCCAGTAGTCTTAGCCGAGTCCTTCCGCATGACATTTGCATCAATCAAAGGGATTCCTCCAAGACGGTTCCGCAGAAAGAGGAAACTTTTCTTTCGTTTGGCATTCCAAGAAGGCAGTGTGAGAGTGTGGAATTCGAAATGTCAAACTGAAAAAAGGGTGCGCGCGTTTTAGTCATGCATATTTCATGCAGCAGACGAGCCAGAGAAGGAGAACTTAAGATAGGGCGCGCGTCATTTTTATCGTACCAAAGAGAGTGGGTTGTGGATTCCACCGGGTTCGGGGGGTTGGTTTTTATTATTTAGAGTCGGGGGATACGAAGAAAAGAAAGAAAACCTACAACAACATGATTCGATAGAACCCCCAGCCTGTCTGAATCAGGGTGTTCGATTCTTAATTTTATTTCTGTTTCCCCCCTCTAGCTCACTACTTAATTACGATGACAGATATTTGGGTTACTTTGCATGAGCAATAACATAAAAGTGTGCAGAAGTTGGCTCAACGAGCTTAAGGGTTGGTGTTAAGAGGTCCACCATCGTAATGGCTTTTTGCCACGTAAAGTGTCCTGAAAATTGAGACATAGACTCGTAAATGTCAGTCGGCAAGAACTGACAGTTTTTATTTATCACATTTCTCCACTACTCCGTCTTTTGGAATAATTGGCCCACTGGGAGTTTACTATTGAGGGTGCCTCCTGAAGGAGTGATATACATAAGTGAATTCATTAAAAAGGGCGGTTCCTGTGATCCCAGCCTAATACTGTCAGGTATGGAAACCAGGCTGATATTGAGGTAGCTTTTAAACATGCTAATGTTAATGATTCAATTAAAATTTAACTTGTTTTGAGAGATCTAAACTCCAGAGGGTACGAGCTGACATTTTCTCTGAATCCAAGGCGGCAAAGTCAACGTCACTTCTACGTCTGGATGGGTAAGGTTAGGGTCAATGGCTGTTTGTGCATTTAATCTTATGTTGATGCGTCCTTATTTTAAAGGATGAGAGAAGTTTTCACGCGCAAATATGAGTACAAAAGTCTGACCAGTTTTTCACGTACAATGCTGATAAATGTCCTCGGACTACTGGATGATGTAGTGAAAGGACAAATGCCCTCGTCCTTCTTGAAAAAATCATATCAGCAGAGCATTTGACAAAGTCCAATCAGAAGCCTCAGCTGGTCTACTATAAAGCGGGAAAAGTTCTTAAACCACACCTTAAGTTAAGCTGTACTAAAAAACACACAGGTCTAATAGCATCAATTCTGCTATAGTAAGAAGCTGTCGAACAATCTCCTAGTACATAATCAGAGTAGATTGGGTACGATTTTACAGCAGCTAAGGAGACATAAGGATCCACTCGTCTCAGAGACCAGGTTGTATTATTTCTGCTTATTTTATTAAGAAGATTTGCGCACTTGAACGACTAGCTAGAACAAGCTCAAACGGTAGATATCATATTTATTATGATAACTGAAACCAAAATGATTCGATAATCAAATACCGCCAAGCTTATATGCTTTAAGCCACAGATTTATGCGAAATTTCTTGATTTCTTCATCCGCCTTTACGAATGTCAACGTTTCACTGTATTATGCTCAGGTGAAACTCTTCAGTTGATTTATGATCTCATAAGCTTTTATCGTCTACTGTGACGTTCTATCTGATTTGTCAATGCTGTGCGTCTTTGACCCACTAAACCCATTTCTGTTGTGTCTATTCCAATACATTGAAAACCTTATCTGTGACAGTTCGCTGCTGTACTGCCAGTGATGTTTATGCAAGCTTTTGGTGACAATTTTGGAATATTGTGACTCCTGGTGGTACTCGTTTAAATGCGAACATTTCGAGAGGGCAAAATACATCACAACAATGGAGAGGGGGGATTTGATTTGATGTAAGTAATAAGCAGTCAGAAACTCTGCCACTTCCGTATAACTCAAACTGAAGACCTGTCATTGATTTGATCTGGCCAAAGGCAAGATTGCCTAATGTGAGACAAAAAGTGAGATCCTCCAAGCTGTGGCAATTATAGAAGGATCAGTCTGATCGACTGTGCATCCAATTTGTTATTTCTGTATTGCGATGGCACGATAGTTAGCTCATTGGACTATCACGCAGAGTGTCTGGGTTCGATTCCTGGCTGGGTCACCAACAATTTTTCAAATGGTCATCCCCCTTTCGGCGGGCAATGGCAAACTCTCGAAAGTAAAATTGCCTACGAAAAAGCTTCTTAGGAGTGCCGTTCGGACTCGGTGATAAACCGTAGGCCCCGCTCAGATGTGCCAAAAATGACAACATGAGCAACACAAATGAGTGTCAACAAGCTAGGCCATGGCCCATACCGGGCTGCCAACGCCACAGTGTTTTTTTGTTTTTGTATTGAATGAAAGCATGAAATCTTTTGTAAACGATTTGATTGATCTGCATTTGTTAAATTTTAGCCCGGGTAAGGCCGTAATTGGTCAAATATTTACCCTAACGAGGATTTCAGACCGATACACCAGCTTTATCGATGTAAAAATCCCATCAAACAATATGTATACAGACGAGACATAACGGGTCTTGCCTAGTTTTTATACCCTTGTTAAACTTACTCAAAACGCTCGTTTCTCCGTAAGGGTCGGAAGCTCAAAACATTTTTTTTTTTTTTTTTTGAAGGCGATGCGCTATCATGCGACTAATTTAACATTAACATGACCTGTCAAATTGGTCAGCGGTGGCAATGATTGACACACTGAACGCGTTCAAGGTAAAGAAAACTATTCTACCTATTTTGTAAATAAAAAAAAAGGATCTTATCCAAAACTTGCTTTGAAGAAATTTGTAAAATCAAGAGTTCAGTTCAAAAAAGCAAATCCTGCTTATTTATTGAGGTAGTGCTCAGAGATATTCTTTATGCTGGTATCGAACAATATACTGCGATCCATTCTGTGACTTATTTTCTCTCTGTTACAGAAATTCATGCGAACGAAGGATTCCAAACAACTCGTAACAAATAAACAAGATTTGACCAAAGATCCAATGACCTAGATTAAGATTCCAATGCGCATTAAGACTTTCTAAAACAATAAATAAATGAAATCCTAAGAATCTAATCACTAGGGCGTATACGTGACATACATACCTTTTATGATCCTGATTTCTTCCATTTTTTTTGTGGTTTTTAATTTTCCCACGAAGATAAATTATTGTATAATCCGCAAAAAATAAAAACCAAACACAAAACTGCATGAAAAATGGATTTTTGCAATTCCCCTGACAAATCTAATCATTTAATTAATTAACTAATTTATTCAATAAAACTCTCTATTCGAGCACATTTGAATAATCACATCTGACGGTGAAAACATGCCATTTTTTTTCTTCTTTATTTAAATGTTGTTTTTCTTATAAAATGCATAAGAAATTACACAACCAAATGAAATAAAATTTCCGACATCGCGAATTAAGATCAAATTAACATTTACACAAATTTCAATAAATACTTAGCATTGGATTCACATTTTGACAAATTTAATCCGACTGACAAAATTAGTAGTGTGTTGCTTACCTGAAAAGAAAATAAGAACAAAAATATTTTTATTTTTTTTGTTTTTGATTAAATAGAGCAGAGAAATTATTATTTATTTATTCTATGGAATAAATTTTTTGTTAAAAATAGTTCATTTTATTTTTAGTAATTTATTTTAATTTTTAAAATTCCATAACAGACAGATTGTTTGGCATTTTCATATATTTTAGTATCTTCAACAAGGAGACTTAAAAATCAGTACAATTACCTTTACAGAGTATGGTGTCTGGCTTGCGAAAAACTGCTATATTTTTTATGTTTCAAACCCATCTTTAAATTTAAACTAAGGGAACAATACTACTAATCCAATCCATCGTGGTGATCCTATAAATCACTTAGTACCACTAGTTGTTTATTAAGTTTTAAGAAGAGAGTTGGTGTCATCATTACTAAAAATAAAATCTCGGTGATAAAATTATTGATAGCCTGATTTATTCGGACTTAAAAACCAATTAAATTCTCCAAGGACAAGGATCTATAGGGACAGTTTCACCGACTTAGTTCGATCAAAAAGTCGAGCACAAGTCGGAATATGCTCTCTATTTTCCAGTTGGTATTTTTTTGCTCCTGGGAGCTGAATGTATAGATAGCGCGAACTGGTAACTCTTTAAGAACGCAGAATATACGAGGGCGGGTCAATAAGTCCGTGACTTTTTGAATTTCTGACCTCTTTACTGAAACAGCAACACTGCTCCTGTCAACAGGCATCTGTCAGTTGACTCCTGTCAAAATTTAAACTTGCTGCGTCAGTTAGTTTGTGTTTGACAGCTATTTTTATCAGACTACTCACTAATTCGAGGAGAAAATGGAAAAAAGTGAATTTCGTGTGCTTATTAAGCATTATTTCTTGCGAAAAAAAAAAACATTACCGAGACCAAGGCTAAGCTTGATAAATACTATGGGGACTCTGCACCATCGATTTCAATGGTAAAAAAGTGGTTTACTGAATTTCGTTGTGGCCGTACAAGCACTGAAGATGCCGAACGTCCTGGACGCCCAGTTGAGGTCTCTACACCCGAAATAATCGAAAAAATTCACGATATGGTGTTGGCCGACCGAAGATTGAAAGTGCGAGAGATTGTGGAAGCCGTAGGGATCTCGCATGGCTCAGTGGTTTCAATTTCGAATGATCACTTGGGCATGAGAAAGCTTTCCGCAAGATGGGTGCCGCGTTTGCTCACAGTCGACCACAAACGCAATCGTGTTTGCCATGGCAAAAATCCATGAATTTGGCTATGAATTGCTCCCTATTCTCCAGATTTGGCTCCGAGCGACTACTTCTTGTTCCCAAACCTGAAGAAATGGCTTGGTGGAAAAAGATTTGACTCCAATGATGAAGTCATCTCGCAAACAAAGGCCTATTTTGAGGACCTCGACAACTCATTTTTTTTGGAAGGGATAAAAAAATTGGAGAAGCGTTGGACAAAGTGTATAGAGCTCAAGGGAGGTTACGTTGAAAAATAAAATTATTTTTTTATCAAAAAATCTTTGTTTTAATCCAAAAGTCACGGACTTATTGACCCGCCCTCGTACCACTAGTTGTTTATTAAGTTTTAAGAAGAGAGTTGGTGTCATCATTACTAAAAATAAAATCTCGGTGATAAAATTATTGATAGTCCTGATTTATTCGGACTTAAAAACCAATAAAATTCTCCAAGGACAAGGATCTATAGGGAAAGTTTCACCGACTTAGTTCGATTAAAAAGTGGAGCAAAAGTCGGAATATGCTCTCTATTTTCCAGTTGGTATTTGCTCCAGGGAGCTGTATAGATAGCGCGAACTGGTAACTCTTTAAGAACGCAGAATATATCTGTCAGTGTTTTTGATAAATACTCGGAGTCATCGTCGTTTCTCTAATCGTATGACAGTAACTAAGTAAACAAAAATTAACACAAAAGTACCAGGACATTACAAGACGTACAATTACGAATGGCCAAATTCAACAGAGCAATCGACAAAATTTAATCATATAAACTCCAGCGCCAACTTGACCATAAGTATCATCGCAATTCAATAAAAAAAGGACATATGGTACGTAATTAACACCTAAATGCAATTCTTCTTATTTACATACAAAGTTTCTGCCTAAAGAACTCATTGAACTTCTTGCTGAACTCTAAGGCCGTGCTTGACTGCCGATTATCTCTCATGGAGATGGCAGAATAGTTCAACATTCAACTAGGTTGGGTGCCGAGGCATAAAGATATTCCAGGGAACTGTAGGGCCGACTTGCCAAATTGGACCTACTATACCCATCCAATCTAAACAGAGTATCATCAGGATGCCACCAGAAAAACAAATCTTAAAGGAACTGTAGCTATCAAACAAATCTGGCCAAAGCTGGAATGCTGGTGTTACTGCAGTCCTAGTAAAACATGATTTTGTTTGTCCTTCAAGCCAGGCCGATTCTGACGAATTTTGACATCCACCTGGTCAAGAAGGTTGGAGTAATATTCGCCTGTAATTGTCCTGCCTTTTTCAGGTAGGCAATCAATTAACACGTGCACCCAGGAAATATAAATGTCTGTTAAAATTTGCTACCACTGTCACCGGCGTTAAAAACAAAGGGGCTTCAGAAAATGCAAATCTGAAGGATTTTTGTAGACCTTTCTGTTGAATTGTTTTTCATGCTGAAGCTAGCTAGTTTACTTTTCAACGTCATACTCTGTTTTGTTGCTGACGTGGCGTTTTAGGCTCTCGTCTCTCTTTTGCAAACAATCGAAGAGGAAGAAAGTTTGCGGGTTCATGGAATCAACAAGAAGCCCAAGGAAAATGCCAGGTGCAATTGCCCTCATCTACAAGGTGGCGCAAAATTAACCAACCTATCGGAAGATGTTATAATTTTTGCAAATGGCGTCGTACGTCAATCATATTTGACATTTGTGAACTAGACAGCTGCAGTATACAAAAAGACAAGCAATGGAGCGCTATACCCCTCAAGAGCGTGGAATAATTGCGTCGATTTTTCGACCAATAATCAGTCAGCGGTGTTAGCGCAGCATGAATTTCGATATCGATTTCCTTATCGTGTCGCACTATTTGGACAAACATTTCGGCGCTTAGCTACTCGACTAGAACGGACGGACTGGTCGTTCGGACGAGAATATCGAGGCTGTGGCTGCCGATGTCGCCGAGAACGAAGAAACATCAACCAGATGACGGGCCACGCAATTAGGTATCACCAAACGGACCCTACAGTGAATTTTAGTGAAAGATATACAGATGTTCCCGTACAAAGTGCAAACAGTGCATCAGTTAATGCCTCCTAAGCGTCGGTCGCGTGTGAATTACTGTCACGCCATCCTGAATCTCAACGACGAAGAGGACGATTATGTATCGAAAATCATCACGAGCGATGAGGCACATATCCATTCAAGGGGCTACGTCAATAAGCAAAATCTTCGTTTCTGGGGCACTGAAAATCCGCGTGTAACGCACGACGAGTCATTACATCCACTCAAAGCCATTGTGTGGTGCGGCGTTCACGCGGGCGTAATGATTTGGTCGTGTTTTTTTGAGGACGCCATCTGCAATACGGTCACTGTTACTCGGCACGCTACAGGGCCATGATAAACGACTGCTTACTGTCGGAATTGGATGAGCGGGGCTTGGTGAACAAGTGGCTTCAACGAGATGGTGAAACCGCAAAACACTGCACGAGTCACAATCGATATTGTGAATAAAGCGTTTCGTGGTCGCGTAATCTCCCCTTTTAGCGATTTGGCATGGCCAGTAAGATCGCCCGATTTAACGACTTAAAGTCGCAGGTTTATGCCAACAAGCCTCAGAGAATTGCAGCCCTAAAGTAGAATATTCAACAGGAATGCGAACAGTTATCACCGGAATGTCATGGAAAATGCGATAAAACGGGCACAAATGTGTATCAACACTAGCTGCAGCCACTTGGCGGATATTATCTTTTCCACTTAACAGAAGAAATTGTACATGTCCAAATAAAGATTTTCATCACACAAGATCATTTTTTTTATTCACTAATAGAGGAATTCAAAAACAAAATTGGATGATTAATTTTGCGCCAACATGTACTATAGCAACGGGAATAGTGCCTTGTTTGTATTACACAATGAAACTAGTTATTCTTTTAAATACTTATTATCCTGGTCATATGATCGCTCCCAATTTATTTTTATTTCGAGAAGTAATCAGCGATCAGTAAAACGAAAGCATCTGTTCGTTAAAGAAACCTGATTTCTTCTTCACAAAAGCTTCCATCGATTGAAATCTACGACTAATAAATGTAGATTCAGGGAATCCGACCAGGGAAATGTGATAAATCCGTCTAATTCATTTTTCTACATTACACATTCTTACCTACATACATCACCTGATATTTGCAGCAATGTTTGCTAATTTATTCAAAAAAGAAAATCGCCGACTAGACATAAAACCACAGCTTATTTACGACTCTCTGTACCCCACCCATTTCCTAATGAACTTCACCATAATCACTTACGTAACAATCTCCTTCCACCTGAACAAGGCACATTAGGTACTCGTCGCTATTCTCAACTTCAATACACACACCTCCGAGCTTAAAAAACAAAACAAACAAACATTGCCCGGTAGCCATTGCAAAAATAAAAAATAAAAAAAAATTAAGTCCAAGTAGACACTAAGCATACATAGATTCCTTCCCCCTCACCTACCTTAAAATTTGCCTCATTCACTTGCTTAGTCATGGCAGAATCATTAAGAAAGATACACTGCGAGCTATTTTTTTTTTTTTTTTTATAACTTATTTTGGAGGGGACTTAGCCGATGGGGCTTTGGGTCAATAGCCCCCTCGATTCTGAAATGAAAAGAAAAACCACTCAAACGACCGGCAGATGTTTGCCAAAAGTTTAAGGTCACCTCGCTAGCTACTCGGAGTTTTTGTTGTTGTCATACTTGTGTTGGATATCGAAAGTTCGTTGATTTTGAAGTCGTCATTCCACTAAGCGTCTGGCGAACGTGTTTGCTTGTCACCGTCACCATTTATTGTTCATTCGTTAGCTTGGTGTGCGTTTAATTATACATCGAATGACGAGCGAAAACTTCAATAAAACTGACACCAACAGCACCGTCAATATGAGCGCGTACCTCTTAGGTGAAAATAAAAATAAAACTCAAGACGAACAGTGTACGAGTATGCTGTAGATGGAAGCCTCGTAGACAAAGCCTTATGGTAGGCAAAATCACTGCTGAATAGAGTACGGTTCCCAAACCTATGTATATATGAGTTGATGTGGATGTGTATCTTTCCTCTGTTCTGGGCTTTCGGTTCTATGAATGAGAGTATGTAGGCACCTCTCGACAAAAGCAAAAGCGATTAATGCGAATTCGCCATTAATTTACGCGCGCATATCTGTCGAGTAACGAAGCATGACCGGAAATTTCGAAAGACGCGACAATGTACCCCCATGACGGCTGTAATTGTGTGATTTCTGTGGTTTCACTTCTCCAACTTGCCTTCATGTACTATATAGGCTCTGGAACTCGAGTCAGGCCTAGCCTTAAGACTCAGACATTGACATAGGTACAAACAAAATTATTGACTAGGTTCTGAGTTTGTAGGCTTGATCTACTGATGGCGACAGTAGCGATAAACACAATCTAACGAATGTTACAATAAAAAAATAGAAAAAATAAAATTATTTCAAGTCGACTTAGTTAGGTCCAAAGAACAGAAAAAAATGAAAAGAAACAAAAAACACAAACTCGTGTGTCGGTTAAAGAAAAAGTGTCAATCGTGAGATTTTTTTTCCCATTTTTTCTTCTCTTTTTTTAATGAATTCTTTTTTTTTTATTGCCCTCAGCACAAGCGTGTGTAATTAAAAATAAAAATAAAAGTCTAGACGTTAAGGTAGTAAAGTCGTGAAATAACTCATTCAACAAGTCTAACAAACGGTTGAACTTGATTTGAAAATTCCCCAAAATTTGGCTTGGATTACTGATAATGAGTAATAAAAACTGAGATATCCAATCATGAACAGCTACTCAGCATAGTCTTTGAATGAACCACACCTCTTCAGGGGTCCTTATCAGAAATTTTCTGTTTCATACCAGTGGTACACCACTTTTAACAGTTTCATCCTCAATTCATTCGTTTATCCAACTTTTCGGTTTAAGCGGTCATTCGTTCTCCATACGCAGCACATCGCTTATAATGCATGGGAATACAGCTGGCCCAATTAAGCAAACTTGTGGAAGGCCATTTTTGCAAAACAAATTTAATTGCTTGTCCCGATTCACACAGTGATCGATATTTTCAAATGTACGATGTCGCTTATGCTTTTTTTTTCGGGAAGTGTGTGATATATTTGGAATCTTGCGAAAACTTTGGATGCTTTGAGACTTTGTTAAATTGTTGAAATTTTGGCCCAAGATTCAGATGATCTCACATTGTGAGAACTCGACAGAGAATCAAAATCGGTGAATTTGATTGAATTTGTCACGAGAAATGCAAATATTAAAGGACCTCAGATGTCTCAGATTATTAAGGAACGTTAGAGACTCAGTGCATTCCTGCAATTGATGAAAAAATGTACTTGGAAAATCCTTGAATAAGCAGCGTCATAGGACATCCATTCGATACTCCAAAGAAGCATCAGAATAAACTCAGAAGGTTTAAGTAAGTTACCCTCCAGACTCTTTGTTGGTGTAGGGAATGTTTAGCTTTGAAGAAGTTAATAAACTTTGTTCTGTGAGATGACAATTAAAACTTAACCAACAGTGCAACTTTTAACTAAGTAGATCCCGCTCTATCTGAAGTCTCGAAAACAAGGAACTGGAATTCATATTAATAGATGATCTGGCACATTTCGATTTTTAAATTGCTTGTTATTAAGCTTAATAAATAAATAAATAAATTAAAACTGAATGAGAACACTTCTTCTTCTTCCACTCGATACTCAATTTTAGAGATTCTAAACGTATTCGCGCAAATGGAAACTGTTCATAAGGAACATACTGCGATCAGTGAACGGACACAGCTTCTTTGGAAACAAATAGTGTTTATTCTGAAACAAAAACGTCTTTGTATAAGCATTCTTTAAGTAGAAAGAGTTTACCATAAAGTAAAAACAGGAATAGGAACGCAGTTCAAGTAAAGTCGGATTTAATTGGTGGATACATACAAGAAGGATTTTGAACTTATTTTGTTGTCTTTTATAGAATAATCAGAAATATTTACAATTGAAAAGCGACAACAGGTTCCGGGAAAGGCCAGATTGATCACCATACAAAACGATGTCCACATTTGCTCGTAGAATGTTGGTAATTCTACCAGCAAGCGGCACTCACACTACAAGCAGGGAATCTAGACTACTATAAAAATAATTGTAAGCCACAAAAAAAAAAAAAAAAAAACAGAACTTCTTTGGTAGATAAAACAGTCGAACGAGGGTAGTACCAGAAGTACCCAATCTGACAAAGAGATAGGGTAATTTGTTCGAATAAAAAGCTACAACGCTTTAAAGTTAAAGTTACAATCCGTTGAAGTCCTTCGTATACAACAATTAAGTATTGCCACAAGACGAACATTGCAATGGTCCACCAAATGAGGTGACCACGCCAGATACGGTGAAGGAAATCCATATTGGAAGACTGAAGTGCGGGAGCTAACAGACGTGGTAAGCACTTTAAAAGTGGTGCACGTTGGATATTAACTCAAAAATTTTGACATTTGAAAGCTGTGCGCAAGATGGGTTCTTAGGGTGTTAACATATTGAAGAACTATTGAATGCCGAGAAATAAAGAAATTTTCTCTAAAATTTGTGTGTTTTATTTGTTAGATTGGGTACTTCTGGGATTGTCCTTGTAAGAATTGGCTAGAAAACACCAAGCACTTTAGTAAACCCTAGACAACATCAAGCGGTTTCGTCATTGCAACATTTAAAAAAAATATGAATGACGGTTCTAGGATCAGCAAAACACTGAAATCGATTATTCAAATTTCTAGACTTTCAGAGCAAGCGAGTGATCACTTTTAAGTTGCAAATAAGGTACAAATGGATATTGCAAGAGATAAAAACATCACTGCCAATGAAGATGGCCTGGTTGGTTGCAACCAGGATTGATGTCAGAAAGAATGATGTCAGAAAGTTGTATGACTTGGTATTATACAAGGATTTTTCATAAAAGTTAACCACTTACTAAGACACCCATTAACTCTAAAGCCATGCAAACATGGGAAACAATAAACTTCACGAATCTGTGATTTTCTCTGTACCAGTATACACAGATAAACCTATGGCTGCTGGGTTAAATCTCGACACTGATACGAAACAAATGTTCTTTCGTAACTCAAACGAGAGATTCGTCTTCTCGTCTTCTTAGAGTCTATCCTACCTGCCACCTTGTGAAAACGCCTTAAATATGTTGCCAGAAACTTAGTTGATTTCTACTATTAGTGGCGTTCTACGTCAAAGAAATTCACTTGGGAGAAAGTCTAAATCTCTCCACTTCAAGGATTTAAAACCTACCTACGATAGCAATATTATGAAATGATTAGTTTTAACGAATAACCAAAAGTTAAACAAACTAAAATTTAGTAGTTGTCAATCAATTAAAAAATTGTTTGTTCCTCTGACTAAATTAGTTGTAATTAAAATGGCAGACTAGCGATTCAATTGAATTGAATTGTAACAATAAACTAATTAGTTGTTAAAAAAAAGTCGTTATCGAAAAAGAACGTAGAATATAACTTTTGATTTTCAAAAATCAACAAATATTTGGTCATCTAGCACTAGCATCCTTACATCAGGCATATCAACATTTCAAAGAGCATGGTCATCTTTTCTGTGTTGTGAACTGTCACTTACAAATGAACCAAATAGTTGTTAGTTGACCACATCTTCTTCAACTAAAACTAATTTAGTTACAAGAATTAGTTACATATGAATACGAGAAAGTTGAAATCTAATCAATCAATCGGTCCTTAAGAATCCACATAGTACAATTTGGACATTCATTCTTAACTCTGTGGTTTGTTAAAGATGACATGAGAAGCCTAACTGGTTCAACGAGCGACATGACCCAAGTGAATTCGGTTTTAATTGTTTTAGTAGCTGTTTGGTTTGGAATAGTCTTATCTAAATCCGACACTTGAGTCAAGGCTTGTGATCCCTCAATTTTCCTTTCTAGACCGGCCAATGAACTGTTTTTCACACCCCTGCGACTAAACACAATCCCATCTTTACATAAAGGCAAAAAAAAAAAACTAAGTATTTGTTGGGTCGGCAATAATTCTGCTGGCACGTCGTAAATAACGTCCATAAACCAAATTGAATTAGCCTTAGTTCAGACATTTCTGACTCTTGCACTGACAGAGATAGTCTGACGGTCGCCGAAAAACAAAATCATCCATTTATCAGCGGCGGTTTTTAACATTGCACTTCTGCTAAGTTTTTTCTAAGTGTTTTCACGCTACCACTTCAATTGTATGAGTATATGGTATGTTTGCATGCCAAATCGGTGTTTTGCACTTTACTCGTATGTTGCGCTATTCCCGAAGCGAAGCACTCGCATATTCATCGTACCGATCTGCACATAAATTTCAACTGATTTATGCTTATTCTATCTCTGAAAACTGTGGTTTTACCCGCGGGAATTCCTCCTCAAAATCCGCACCTTTTAAAATAAAAAATAAAACCCAAACCAACATCATCCTTTCACTCATCATGCAGTATTAGTGGTTTTGTTTCGCGCCAGTTTTGCTCTGCCCAGTCCTCAAAACGCATTACGTGTACGCGTACACGGCCAGGCAATGTGTACAATTTCACGCTCGATTGCAAATTCTATTCAACAGAAACCTTTGCAGCATAAATTTTGTCGAACTAAATGCATCCTGCATTCATTTGTATGTATGTACACACTTATGCATCTCTTTCCCCAAAATCCCAATCCCAAAGCATAAATAAGACCATACTGAGACGAGTCCTCATCGACATCATCATTCTCAACCCCATCCCGATTGGGCGCCAAAATCAGTGGTTAGCCTCGTGCCGTACTCGTACAATTTTGCGCGTGGATTTTCGTCGAAATTTTGTGGATTTTCCGCTTTTCCACTTTAAAGACACAGCGAATTTTCATTTTCAAAAATAAACTCTCTCCGACGGCATGTCACCTCTCTAAGAGCCACAACAGCGCGAGAGAAGAAAACAAACTACGCGACACAAATATCTCAACAGCGGGCCAAAAGATCATTTGAATATTTTCACAACTAAACGACTTTTATTGACATATTAATTGCCGCCATTAACATTTCAAAGATACACTCTGTAGCTGGCATTTCGAGAGATGGAATTAGGGGCCAGACGAGGGTACATCCCATTCAGATCGGTACATCGACCACAAGAGGATTTTCTTATCGTGCCTCTCGTCAAATTCAAATCAGCAGATTATGTCATTTGATTTCGTGACATCGCCGTTTTTGGACTCCGCGAAATCTGGAAGACAACTACATATTTTTATTTTTGTTTATGTTTCGTTCCTCTGATTGACTTGCTTATTGTATCTCAACATTTCTTGGTTTCCAAAACTACCCGACGACGAATGATGATGAGAATTGTCTAAGTCTGCAAAGGTGATGATCTTTTTTAGTCGAACTAAGTCCAGAATGAGAATCTCTTCAGCTAATCAAAATCACAACAAGCACAGGAATAAAATCGTCCAAGAGTGAAGTCAAGGTACGAGTATCTATGACGGCCTGAAGCGGAGAGTTGAAAACATTTAATTTATAGATTGACCTTCTTCTTTTTGATTCGCTATTTTTTAATACATTGCTGTTTTGCTTGGCCCAAGAAGTTAAAGAGAATTTATTTAGCATAAAGTAGGAATTATCTGACATTTCCTGTTGAGATACATTGGAATTTTCAGACAGTAAAAACGTAGAGGAACGATAAAAATAATTTACAGAATTTAATGGAAATAGACAATAATGCCTCTGTTATACAGTGGGAGAGTTCCCAGATTGCCTTCGAGGTGGCGCTTTATTTAGTCATTATAACATTTACATGTACTTTGATGCAGCTGTCAGATGTCATCTACTAAATTTATAGAGATGGTGTGAACATTTATACTTAATTGAGATCAATCGGCGGATATTACTCGTAAACCTTTTAAGTGTGGTCTGTTTTTTTCCGCTATTTTATAGTAGCACCTTACCAGAAATTTTGGCATTTTTTTGGTATTGACACTTGACAATAAGACTGCAGCCATGTAGATATAATAAACAATTGTCATGAAAACATCTAAACGGCGGCGGATTCATCTATGATACAAGCATGGAAATTCTTCTCAGAATGTTTCTCACCAGAACCCAGAACAGCGAATTCCAGTTTGTATAAAGCGCACCAAAGCCTAGCTTAAGTGGGAGGGTTCAGAAGCTTTGAACAAGCATGTCGTCACGGCAGGACGTACTTAGGAGATGAACTTAAACTTCTCCCGTTAGCTCGATCTTTAAACAACTGTCCAAGAAGGCTAAGAGCTTCTAAGAAGAGGTCTTCCCTTTCCTAAATTGTCTCTATGGGGTTCAACTGTGGAGGTTGTTACTAAAGATTCTTATCTGACTTCGTAAGCATCTATTTTTATAAACCAGGAGCAGGACTACACTGACAAGAGGCTGATATAACGTCTCTCAAAGATTTGCAAGTGTACTTCTTCGTTTGATTCCTGATGATGACATCGCAGATCTGTATGAAGTTGGATCTGACCATAACTGAGCAACGACCATTTTCGCATCGTCATTCTTCAAAGTCTAACGTGTTTGGTGGGAATTCCAAAACTAGGCATGGCTCTGTATACCTATTATATGCGTTTCGATTTGACTTGACTTGAGAGTAGCAGTAATCTTGGCCAAGTGTGGACTTAGACTGCAGAAATTCGATTGCTGATCGTTTCAGGAATCGGTACTCGCTCATGTAGTATATTCTGCATAACAGACGGAATTTGCGTCATCCTTGATTTGGTTCGTAGTCGAAGGAATAAGCTGGATGCGTGACTTTAAAAGATGATGGAAGGTTGGCTTCCTACGATGTTGTCCAAACTTAAAGCTCACTCTTTAACGGTAACAAAGCACTACATCAACTACCCAGTAGAAAAGGATGAATGAATTATGAAACATAAATGTCCGCCCAAAATGCCCCAACAAAGGCCTATATACATATGTCGGGACCCACCGAATGAAATCTTTTTCAAAATCTTATCGAGAAAATTACTATATATATGTTTATAAATGTAACTAACAAATACCGACGAGATTTCACTGCACAAAGACCGAATATTTCAATGTCGCATATAGGGATGTCTGCTGACAAAAAATTTAATTAAGTTCTCGCGAAATCATTTAGCAGCGCAGGCCAAAAGGAGGTCAATCAATAGCAGCACTCACAGTAAGATATGGGAAACGCTTATTAAATGAATAAGTTCTTCACCATCAGAAATAAAGCCGAAAACTTCTTGGATGGAAGAGCAATAATCGTTTAAGATGCCTACAAAGTTAAAACCAGAACCATATATACAATCTTACAGCCTAGAAGGAATTCAACCACTACAACGAGATAAGGGATCGCCTTAAATTCAATAAGAACCTTAGTTGTACCAAGTGGTGAGGTTATCTCATAATAGCCCTTTTCAAATGCTCTGAAGCCTCACTGATAAGTATTGCAATAGAGGGAATCAAATCAAGATTTTGCGGATATGCTGTTATGAACCGAAAGATTCTATGGGATTCCGCCTGTAGTCCTCCTAAAAGATATGTCGGCTCCTTATCGACTCTACAACATAAACCTACAACCTACAGTTGTAGGACTTCTTCCGGGAATCCAAATAATGGTGTACAGTCCGTTTGATAAGATCGTATACGGCAAAAATTAAAGAAGAACTTATAATAATAAAACAAAAATCAATTGTACTGGTTTTTTACTTGAATGCTTTTCAATTAATATGTTGTCCACTCTCCTCCATTATCAATAATTGCTTGGAGTCCTCGAGGCATGCTTTCTACTAATCTTATAGCATAATCTTGAGACAAAGATCTCCATAAAACTCGTATTTTTCGTGATAATTGTTTGACCGTCGAGATCTTCTTTCCGTGGAGCTTTAGCTTTATGAATGCCCAAACAATTTCAATGGAATTTGCTTCCGGCGACTGTGATGGCCAATCTAAAACATCGACGTCATTTTCTTGTTTCCACGCACTGCACAAACGACTGCGATGTTTCGGGTCATTATATTCTTGCAGTAACCAATTCTCATTCCTTCTTTTAAACCACCTTTGGGCAAATGGTAATAAAGCCTTCTTATAAATTTTGACTATGTTGGGTACGATTCAGTTATTTGTAAACATGAACAAATTGCCAATTCCTTGTTTTGAGAAGTATCCCCAAACGTGCACCTTTGCCGGGTGTTTGACGGTCCGCTGGATTAATTTATTGGATTGTGTACACCAGGTATGAGTGATAGGAGACCATGCCCAAAAAGAAGCTTCATCCAAAAAAAATTACGTTGTTCCAATCTCTGTCTAAATTCTCCTTGGCCCAACTGAGTCGTTTTTCTACGTGTTTTTTTGACAGTAGTGGTTTCTTTATTGTGCTTCGAAATTTTGCATTATTGGCTAGTAAACGTCTTCGTATCGAATCACAACACACATTTAGACCCCTTTTACGTAAAATCCCTTGTCCTTCACGTAACGATAGAAGAGAATTTTTTTCAAACACGCGTAGAATCATTTTGACCTGCTTTTTTGTTGTTTTTGGCGTTTGCACCCAGTTGCTAACAAATGCTTTTGACTTTTTCATGTATTTAGCAGCTGCTCCATATGACATTTTCGGTCCTTTTGGATGCGTGCACAAGAATACTGCTTCATAACGTGATGCAAACGCAACACTCATTTTAAAATACTTCCGTCTCTGACAAAAATTGAATACTCTCTAAATTTTTTTATTCAAAGCATCTTAGCGGAAATATTTTTTTATCTGCTAATGCAAATGCCACTTCTAAACCGGTTTTCATAAACGATTTTTGCCGTATACGATCTTATCAAACGGACTGTAAATAACCGTCTAAAAATAAACACTCTACAATATCATACAAAAGAAAAGGAACTCCAAAAAGGCCATATCTCAGCATTACGCAAGGCAAAGAAATAGTTTCGGGAGCTACAGCGCAAACTATAATCGCCCAGCTCTGAAACAACATAGTTGAAATACTTATTACAACACTACAGCTACTATAAGATGCTCACAATAGAGTAGGACGACTAAAGTCACGCTGGTAAACTTGCATCCTGCAGAGACAACAACACCGCCCTAAGTTTACAGACTGTCTCTCGTTAGGAAACGATTTTGAAATTGAACTTATTGCTTACTGTCAGTGACTCATTTAGCTATACTAGCTCTATACTTTCCCTATAATTTAAACCATCTTAGTGATACTTACGAGACTAACCTAAACAATTCCAATATAAAAAACAATTAGTTCCAGGAGCGAGTTACTTTAAACGAAGCAGGCAGGAAACAGAAATGTAATTGCGACTTCCAATTCGTTTCGAAATGTTTAAAGGTCTCCAGAAGTAAAGAGATTATACCTTCACCCCTATATATGGGATCCAGAGGACTACACAGTGAACTGCAACAATGTGCCAAGATGTGGCTAAGAGCTGAACAGAGTCTTAATAAACGAAACGGTCGAATGCAGCATATTCCAGTTCCTAAACGAAAGACAGAATTGAGCCTGTCCCTAAAGTCTGATTGAGTCTCGCTCGTATCAAGTTGATTACGTAGGCAGTAAAACTCCCTCTCCAAATACCCCCTTACTTGAATAAGGTTAGCCGGATTCGTGGTGGTTGTGTCATGACTTCTAAGAAATCTTGAAGATTTTTCTGTACATCAACGACGCCATCATAAATTTTGTTATGAACTCTTTGATTGCTTCCGCATTTTGGTGCCAAAATTAAGCCGAAATCTCAAAGGGTAAAGGATACACTTGTGTAACACCGAATCCAGTTCCCTTTGAAGGCTCTTACAATCATCTCAAATCAGCGATTACACTCAACCACCATGCATTTAGCTTTCCGTGTTTCACAAAATCATTCCCATTAATAGCTCTGCCAAAAAAAAACAGCTATACAGACAGTCCCTTCGTTAACATCAAAAGACCTACTTGGTCCTTACATTTTAGAGTAAACTAAAATCTGTCTTTGAATACGAACGCCAGCGAGTTGGGATGGCGTGTAAATTGTTTGTACAACCAAAACAGCAGCCCAAGGTAAACAAAACTTATCGCCATCGTTTGCATCTTGAAAGGACTGCTTTGTGTAAGCCAAGAAGACGGAGACCAAGTGTAGAAACATAGTGTTCTGAAAAGCCGTGCAAGTATCCTCAACCCACGTCTGAATTTGTTTCAAAGTTGTCAAGTAAAACGCGTCCTCAAAAAACAAGTGATTGACTCAAAACTGAGGGTGGGTTGTAAGTGGGTTTGGATTGGGTAAGGCAGGGTGGTCTATGAAAAGGGAACAAGCATGTCGACAACGGTAACGATGGTAACGACGTTGACAAGATCCTTTTTCTGGCTAAAGAAATGACGCGATTTTATGCCCATTTATATGGATGACGTTCGTACTCGTATTGAAAGCGACTCTACTAATGCACACAAGCAACTTATGCAATGTTCTAGTTTCCCTTTAGAATGATGCAAACGTATACACATATGTATGTATACAATATGTGTTTGTACTTCAGCGTCAGCTTACAGCAGCAGTCAGGAGTTTAAGGCTTGAAACAGGCAAAACAACACCAACACCAACACAATGTTAACGGCGGCGGCGGCAACAGCAGCAAAAACAAACAAACCTATGTGTCCTATTGCTCCAGTTTTTCATCGTACTCTAATATACATACATACGAGTTTGTAAGTACAGTTCACATGTGGATTTCTTTTAGTCCTTTTTGACACAGCATGCACATATGTATATACATACATGTACATATGTACGTACAATAGCATCAGCTGCAGTTGGAATTGAAATTGGAAGCCAAAGCCCAAAGAGGAGTTAAGGAAACCTTTTAATGGCTCACACAAAATACGGATACGGATGGTTGGTATCGGTATGTGGGGGCAAGCTGCAGTACCATCACGTCAGCAGCTTTCTTCTCAACCCTCCGCCTCCCGTCAGAGACCAATAAAGAACTCAACCCAAAAGGACCAAAACCCCATAGTCGGATACGATGGAGAGTGCAGAGTGGTGACTGAAGAAGTAAAACCAGGACGATGGCGGATTATTTGAACACAACACTACCTCCGACTATGTACGGGTATGGCGGATGTGTATCCCCGACAAGAGAGATGAATTGCAGCAGCCGCCGGTTGTTAGTGGGGTATAGAGTTACCAACGTAACCACAATACCATTGCTGCTATTGCTACTGCTACTGCTACTACTGCTGATTCTGTTCCTGATGGTGCCCAGGGAATGTGGTGTGCCCTACATTCGTGACGAAGATAACAAACGCGACGGGCAAATAGAAAAAAAAAAAAACTTACAAACAGAAAGGAAAAAAGAATCTAGAACACAGAATTGATTCATGGCACTAGTGCTCTGGTGGTGCACACTAAGGATTTTGCCTCATTCGCTCTTCATACATATCTCAGGATACAAAAAACAAAAAAAAAGAGAACAAGAAATGCAACGTTGTGTCCCGCTTGTGGTTACAGGAGTCTCGGTGGCCTACATTAGGTGTGCGCCAATGCAGAAAGTTCCACCAGGGTATGGAGAGGTCGGATTGGGGTTGCTACCGAGTAATAACGCGAATCTTGTCTTGGTCTAGGATAAGTCTTCTTCTTCTTTTGTCTTTTTTTTTTCGTAATTACTTTTCAAAAGAAGTGGAAGAAGGGACACAAATAAAAAAAAAAAAAAAAACCGGAATAGAAGAAGACGAAAGGAAGTGAAGGGTCTCAGGAGGAAGTAAGTCGCCCGTCTGTTTCACTAACTGACAGTTGACAGTGTGAAATGCTGTCTACTGCCATATTGTTTTGTGCGAGAGTACCTATATTCTATTTTCATTTCGTTGAAAGCACCCCAGAGGAGGAAGTGATGGGCCAGAGGCAGCATAGAATTGATGTTGTGTTTGGGTTAGCAGGACGATGGATCATTGACATCTAAATATAGCAAAAAAATAAAACAAAAAATTATTCGAATAGAGCACCATGAGAGAAATGGGATGCGTTGATGAATAAGCAACTAAAGTAAGACATCCTTTGAGGGTAGAGTTATAACATAGAAATGGTATACTCGTAAGTACTCCTCCCAAACAAGAGCTTTATGCTCGTGCGTTGAATTTTTGACATTTTTTGTGGAAATGTGGAATGCCACAAGCATGAGGATTATGACCCGCACTTTTAAAGAATTATAAACGAAAACAGGTAGAAAGCAATTCCTCAAGGAGTTGCACCTCGTATCCATAACTCTGTCTTTATAAATAAAGAATTAGATACTCGAATGGACTGAGAACACAGAGCTTCAGAAAAGAATTACTCTTACAACGACTGAAGGGTCATACAAGATATTTAATTAAAGAATTTGGTGGTCCCAGTTATAGTGAATCCTAAAGAGCACTGTTCTTTTTTGTTTAGTGGCGTTACAATTCGTCTCTATTCAAGGACTACAAAGACTATCCGAGCAGGATTATTGATATACGTCCGGTCCCATTCGACTCTGTGTTCTTGTATTGATTTGACGGCCTTTTTCGCCATCGTCTTGCAAAAACATATACATATTTCGAAGCTGGGAGTAGCGATGTATACTAAAAGTTTGTCTTATTTAATTCTGCCTCAATCGACCGTTAACAATTGCAGTTGGATATCGATCTGTAGCTCATGGAATTTATCTAAGATCTAAGATCTAAGAAGACTTCAGGCGTTTACAAAGCATTTCCTTTATTTTGTATAAGTTTCGAAAACACTGCACGCTCGGAATAAAGTCAACTCAAGCAGCCTTGTTGTTTTTGAAAAATATGGCTTCTCTATGCTAGTCGCAGGCCATAATTGTATATTTTAAATGAATTACTCTGCGTGACGGTAATGAACATTAGTTGTCTTTATTACTTAGCAGTTAATATGAGAATTTTTTGAAAATTTGCTGTATCGGCTGTGGATCTACTACGAAAGCCCGGGTTCTTTCTTTGTTCCTTGGTAGTAAAGCTCGATGTCTGCACTCATCGTTTTGCTTGGCATAAGTTATGTAGATTCAGTGGTAGCTTTTCTAATAGCCTGCTGAGAGAAGTGGCCTTTTTTATTTAAGGAAAACGATACAAGATTGCGAAACATCTCGCACCGTCCCCTTGGCTTCAACAAGAAAGTGATCCGAGTTTATGTCTCAAAGATTGACTGGTTTCTTTGTGAAAGATAAGATGCTTAATGTTTATGCTATTTGTAGCGACAATTTGTCCTACAGCAAAATTGATTTTCCTATAGCCGAAAGCTTAAGACCTGTTGGCTTTCTTCCGTTCGCCGTAGTCGGCACCATCATTTTCCTTTATGGACATCTGAGATGCGATTGTTACACTGAGAGCGCCAGATTGTAGATGTTTAGGAGCCGTACAAAATGTGAAGCCTCCAATAACAGGCTGATGACTTGAAAATAACTTTAGAGGGAGCAAAGGAAAACAAGATGCCTCAACCTAGCTAGGGAAATTTAAAAGTCTGCCTAGCTGACGTAGTACAATGGTTAAGTGATTAGTAAAAAGGAGTATTAATAGAAAATTGTCGTCTCTTCATAGAAAAGGAGGCTGCTACGAAAGATTTCTCAGAAATATAAAGTCCCACAAGGGTACCACCTCTGGCCTACACACTTTATTACGAAATAGTCAGAACTCGAACAACTGCTTATTTTAAACCTCCATTACTTCGATGATTTCAATTCTTTTAACTAATAGATGGATGTAATAGTGCAAATGCATCAGAAAATAGAAAGCAAAAATATGTCAAAACAATAATTTGACGACGAATATCGTCAGTTACGAGTATTAATGGCAGCGTAGTGAGGTTTTCCATGAGAAGAAATGAAAGTCGTTCAAATGCTTTAAATAGAAGTTGACAAGGACCACCGAACTTACAGTTTACGCCACATGGAACATAGCATTTGATATCCTCTTGTTCAGAGCTCAGAACTTATCTGTTGAACATAACTAACTCAGAGGCTGATCAGATAAACTGGAAAACCCTTAAACCCATTGAAATTCCTACAAAAGCCATTCATTGTAGTCTAAGTAAAAAAAAAAAAATTGTTTTCATCTTTTATCATGGGCTGTAGGTAGACACGTGTTTTAACAAATTTGTTCAAGTTGTTGAGACATCGAAAAAATAAAATGAAAACTCCGTGGCACTTTAAATAGAACACTTGAAGCAAAAACTCCACCAATTGCGGCTTGGTTAAAATACCAAATTAAGATTACCAACACGCACTTTACCATCTCCATCTCCATCCCATGTCATGACATGGCTCACAAGGAGGTCAAACTAATTTCCAGACCAAATGACATCACACTTCAGGGATTAACTAGGTTAAGCCATCTTCCTTTGGTTGGTTTCATTTAAAATTTGAACGACCTGCCTACGCAATCTGGAAAATCCTGTCAAATTGTAAAGCACCAAAGCTACTCGTATCTTCATCTTTGCACAGTAATTTCTCATCCCATCTTCAGGAGATAAAAGAAAGAGAGAGAGAGAGATTCTCATTTGCTAAAATAAAAATATACCAACGATTCTGTTAGTTCATGATTGCTCTGCACGTTGTAGCATCTAATTTAAATTTGCCCCCACATTCAACCTCACCCCAACTGAAAGATACGAAGAATATTTGCAAGTTTTTGTATCTCAAAAATTGATTCAAAGGGGGCAGACCTCCTTAGTCCCGGCACCAAATGTACTTATACATAGTACGCGTTGCGTGCGGTATGTTTCTATCTATGTATCTAACTGACTAGAAGTCATCGTCGCTGTTGTTGTTGCCACCGCCGCCGCCGTCGCTATCCTGGTCTTGGTTTTGGTCTTTTTCGTCTTCATAGTGATAGTCATAGTCGTATTCGTAGTCGTAATCGTCGTCTTGGTCGTCTATGTCTAATAAAAATCTTTTGATCAATTGCGCGATTCTTTGTGCATCAATTGCGAGTGTATAAACAAATTAAAAACACTTTGATATCGAGTGTTGTCTTGGCCTTTCGGAACGCTGGCTAGTCTTCTGCCCGTCGTTATTCTGTGGAAGGAGCATGCTCTCTTTTTTTGTTTTTTTTTTTTTTTTATGTTTTGAGGAAATATTTAATTAGGCATCTTTTGGCCAGAATTGACAAGTACGCGCAACCACACTTTGATGTGGGGTAGTATTGGGTGAACCAAGTAAAAATATTTTTTTGTTTTTTTTCCTCTCTTAAAAGAGGGTACCTTCCTCTATTCTACATCAACCTCATACTGACCTACTTTGCATTACTATCGGTTCGACTTTATTTGCCCTTTTAGTTGTAGATTGATATGTATGGTCACATATTGCACTCATATCGACTTCACCTACATTAATTCTCTTTCACTGATGAATGCACAGATGGATTGCATGGATGCAGGATGTTGTAGAGCTTTTGTTTCTAAGGAGGGGGTACTGGTACCATAAAAGGCACAACAAAACATTGCCATCTGAGTGCAGTGGTCAGAGTGGCAAGCAGGCAATACGAATATGTTGTTATGAGCTTGGCACCAATATGCAGATATTACAGTCATTCGCGACCTAAAGTGCAAAGCGCTAATGGCATCCGTGTGGAATGTCCTTTTGTGTCGTGCCACCAGATATACGATCGAAATGAGCTTGCCGCAGCTTAGGCGCAGCCAGCAACAATTATGTTGCTGAAATTTAAATGTTGTTTTGTTTTTCTGTTTTTTAGGTCGCAATTGACACTTAAATGGAATGGGTGGCATGCAGTTTTATAACACATAGTACACCACATATTCGTATTTGAATCTGTGATTTCAAAATCATTTATGCCAGCAGCAATAACGTTGTAAGTACGACATCGGAAATAATTGCGATGCATGTGGGTAGCCCTGAAAGACTTGAGCTCGAGATATTCATTCAAATAGTGTGGAATTCATGTTAACATATTTTGTGTTGTAGTCGAAATTTTAATACAATCCCATCCGAATAGTAGATTAACGGATTTTGTATAGAAATTACTATACAATAGTGTAGTAGGTGAAGTTCTTAACTTAGCCCAAATATGATGCTCCACTCGAGGCCCAATGATCTGGACTTCAAAGCTATGAGGTCCAAGTCCAAGACTGCCATAGTCGGAAGAAGAAAGTCGTTGACATTACGTTATAAAGAACAAGGCGAAACAGCGACTCTTGTGGCATATCACCGGTTATTTTTGAAACATTGATACAAATCATTCAAGTAAATAGTCTTTAATGTCTAGTATTACTATCGTTAAGTATTGGTTACGAGCCTTTTAGCAGAGTTTTACCTCTTTTAAATCATCAGATCGTTATGGCATAAATGAAGTTCAAGTTTGATATAATCTAATGCAACGGTTGACAAGTAAAATCATCAACACTATGGAACTCTGAAACCGAATACATTTATTTATTGAATTCTTTTACAAGTGGAAGACTTTTCGTTCAAGTGTAATGGAGGACTTTGATGACGTGATATATGTTGTTGAGAGTTAACTCAGGCCGCTGTTAAAGCACTAGCCCAGTTAAGAAGAAGCACCCATTCTTCCAGCTCTTGATTCTACATATCCGTGTCTAGTGAAGGCTCCAATACTAAAATGAAGCTGCTTATTGTATTTTCATCCGAATGATAGGAGTTTCTCCTGAGCTCAGGATAGACTGTTCTAGACAATCAAGATTTCAAAAAGTTGCAGTTGGTTTCTGAAATGCACTTATTTAAGAGCTTCACTTATGCTGGGAATGCTTCTATTATTTTTAAATTTTATGTCATTTCTGTTTGGTAGTTAACATAATCAACATGGAATCTGAATTGGATGTAAGAAAAAATATTATTAAGTGTCACTGGGCACACCCAGGATGGACGTATATAAAAATCGCAAAGGAACTATAAATAATTATAAAGAGAACCTGTCAGTTGAAAGAAAAGAGGGGTTTGGTCGAAAAGCCGGTTTTATGAACCAAAAAAGGTCACTAAGATTTTGAGCCTTCTTGAAATAAATCCGAACATTTCTGAACGTAATTTGGCAAAAAAAAAAGCAGAATGTTCAAATTTTTTAGTTCATAAAGTGAAGAGAAATTCGGGATGAAAAACATATAAAGTCCAAAAGGTTCGAGATCGGAACGCCAAAAAGAAATTTGGATGCGAAACAACGGGCAAAACTTTTCTAATCAAATTCTTTGGCCAAATTTTCATGCATTGTAATGGACGATGAATCGTATGTGTTTGCTGATTTCAACCAGCTTCCGGAACAGCCATTCTATACCGCCAAAGGTAGAGAAAATATTGAATCAAAGTTTCAAACCCAACCTAAACCGAGATTTCCAAAAAAAAATTTCCTTATTTGGCAAGCAATTTGTTCTTTCGGGCTCAGAAGCCAAGCTTTCATCACGACTGGCTCAATAAATGGCGAAATTTATATAAATGTATGCCTGCAGAAGCGCTTAAGGCCTTTTTACAACAATCATCGAGAACTGCTCTTATTATGGCCTGACCTCGCGTTATGTCATTTTGGAAAGAGAGCGATGGATTGGTATGAGCTAAACAACGTTTCGATGGTGCCCAGAGATGCCAATCCTCCGAATTCGCCAGAACTTAGACCAATTGAAAGATATTGGGCCCTGGTCCAAAATAGGGCCACCAAAAACGCTGTCAACACCCTGGAAGAATTCAAAAAATGTTGGAAAAATAGCTCTAAAAAGGTGACAGATGGGACTATAAAAACAATGATGGAAGATGTTCCTGAAAAAAATTTAAAAAATTTGTTAAAAATAAAGTTTAAGTTTTTTTTGTTAATTTTTACAGATTTGGAGACATGAAATAAATACTTTGAATTTTTTGAAATTTTTTAAGTTCGATTTTTACTGGGTAAATTTTTTTTATCCTAGGTCGACCGCGACGTTTATCTTTACTGATTTGTAAAGTAAAGTTACCTGCAATTTTGAATGGAAATCAAGAACAGAGGACTTAAAGCTGGATTGCTTTGCTCATATCAAGCGTATAAGTGACTTTCTGTCAGTGAGTTTTCTCTGAAGACTGAAGACGAGCTGCTTCTTTTCATATCCGATCACAATTTCTTTGTAACTGTGGTCCTAGGTGTCTAACCTCATATGACTTTTTAGCCCTTAATTCAGTTCACTTCATACAACTCTAAACGACCTTGCTTTTCGTGATTATTTAAGGTTTTATATTCAGAAATGTTATTGAAACATTCTTCCATACTAGCTTAAAATCCGGGAAGTTCTGGTTTCTTAAGTTTCACGTCTTCTTGTAAGTTCTCCAATTGTACAGATTTTATAACTTTTCTTGTTTGGAATCCTCTTCCGACATTGCACTAGTTTGGGGTTGTTCATAAAAGTCTTCTGGGCGTCTGTGTATGCTGTCGGCAGAAAGTTTGGCCCCTGAGACCTTAATCCCATTCTTGAAGGAGCTACCTCTGGATTTCATCAGCCTTATCATGCTGAATGCATCGGTAGATTACTCAAATCAAACAACGTTGATCGTAATTGGAACTAAGTTGTGAAACATCGTTGGAACCGCGTACTATCTCATGTGCTATAAACATAAGGAACTGAAATTCATACTTTATCTGTTTTAGCAGAGGGTGATCAATAAGTTAGAAGCTGATTAGTCACAGGACTTCTATGAAGAAACCCCTTATCCATCAACTACGCATTTTTGAGTAAACTTGGCTCTTGTTAACATCTCCACTGGATTCGTGGTAATCACTGTTTAGCTTAGTCGTCGGTCTTAAAATCTTAAAAACCATATGGCTTCCCTGGCTTTACTAAATTAAGCCTGAGTCTTACTACAGCGTATTTTAAAAAAGGATATCCCCAACTTTTTATTTCGTATACTATTTGTTAAGTTTTGGGTCTAGTTCGTGATCGGCCGCGTGTTCCTCGCCTCTCATATTGCTAAGTATTTTAGCACCCGCCTTGATAGCTTTTTTTTATTCCAAATAGAAAAAGCTTCTTAGACTTCAATGCTTGCAGCAGCATCTACAACTTGCTTCATCAACAGAAGATAGATAAGTTGCTGTCGGATACTGGCATAATAAAATGCGAGTATATTCACTTTGTTCAGCAAAGTCGTATCGATCTGTTTTGTGCGTGCCTCAGTTGCTCAAAGAAATGTCGATAAAGTAGTTTTTTTTACTTTGATGTGATGAGAACGCCAATCCACTGATCGACTTGAAGACCTAACACAAGGTCTTCACTGACACTCCGAAATCTTCGCATACAACGTCCACATCTGTCAAATAAAAAGACAGGCTGAATCTTCAGTCAAAAATATAAATTTTTGATAGGTTCTCCCCTGGATAGATTCATACATGTGTGCCATAAGGCTAAGAACATCTAGAGACACTCTTTCACCTAAAACATAAATTTCATTCAAAACGACCTTCTTGTTGATTCTCATTGAATTGTGCCTTATTAATTTGTATCCACTCAATGGTGTTTATCTAAAAAAAAAATCTTTTCATCGTAGCTTTTCTTAGTTTTTTTTATCTGTAAAATCCCCAATTTTAATTCAAAATCTCAACTTTGCATTCATGAACACCAAAACTTGTATTCAGATAATACGAATTTGCAAAAAAAAAAAAAAAAAACAGCAATCACCGAACGGATAGCCTTCGTCGTAGCATAACCACCCCATGTGGGGATTTGTCATGTGTGACAGAAAAAACAAAAAAAAAAAACAATCTAAAATGGACTTTTCGACAACAACAAAAACAACGCACAAAACGTACCAGAATGTCGAAAATAAATAAATAAATTTCGCACAACCATACTTAAGAGGCAGTGGCATTAGCTACAATGCATGCTGACGTGTTGCTGACGTTCACTTGATTTTGGCAAGGTTGCTGAATTTCCTTTATTTTTTTTTCGTCTTCTTTCAAAACAAAACAAAAAAAAAAAATACATATACATATGTAACAAACATGCCATGGTATTGTAGGGATATTCATGAACGAAAAATTTAAGCAGATATCAGGGAAAGAAAGATCGACCGTGCTTCATTCTTAAACTGAAAATGGAAATGGAAGCGATTAAATTTGCACAGAAAATGTATTTATTCTAAGCTTATGGCTCACTGCTTAGCTCACCCTCTATTCGCTGGCATTGTCCCCATGAGTTCCGTGGTGCCTTAGTTTCATCGTATTCGTACCTAGTTAAGTATGTATGTACATATCTGTAACTCGTTGGATGTGTAGTAGAATTATTGCAGAGCAATGTTAGTAGAAACAAAATAAAAAATAAATAAAAAAGCTCTGACGAAAACATCAAAAGTAATTTATCAGAGCCAACTAGACGACAACGAATACGACCACCACGTCTTACGCGGCAACAACAACAGCGATGACAACGAGCGTTTTGTCTGCTTACGAATGACCACGATCACGATTGCCAGCCTTACCACCCCCGCATCATCACAACCACTCTACAAAAGCATGGCAAATGTTTCCTTTGTTTGCAAGAGTGAATAGATGCCACCGCTTGTCTTGCATATAGAAACATACCATTTGTATACCCCTATTGGCACAGGAGGTAAGTTAAAGCTCTGGGGTTTTAGAATTTTTTTTATTTGCTTCTCTCCTGCTTTAATTTGGCACGTATGAGGGCCCCACGGCTAGACATTGCTTTTTTTCTGATTTTCTTTCCTTGTTTCCCATTTCTTCTTTGCTTCAGGTTTCGTTGTTTCTTATTGCAAACTACGGGGTTGACGACAGCTCGACAGACATACGCGTTTAGGTTCTGCTTACTTTTTCGTTACGTGCGATAACATTTCAAGGCCTCTCTCTCTCTCTCCCCTCTCTCTATTTGGCAATTTTGTATAAATTAGGCAGTGAAAAAAAAAAGATATAAATTCAAGAGTGACAATTCTCCGGTCATCAAAGGAGATAATAGAAATTTTTCAACAGAAAGTGAAAATGAAAATCATTGGCAATTTCTAACAGCCTCTATATAGTAGTCGACATTTTTTGATTTTTCTAAAATTGAGTGATAGCTACCTGTCTATCCCTTTGAAATACATCAATCTTAGAAGTACCACACGATGGTCATTAAGGGCCTCTTGTCTTAATTTTTACTAGAAAAAGGACAGTTGCATGGGGTTAATGGAAAGAATTAAATCGGCTGAATAATGTACGATCAAACTTAAAATTATTTCACATACGAAAACAAAGATAAAATAATATCCAACATTCTCTCCTCACGCTCTGCATCTGAATTAAAAGCAGAAAATTCAGATAACAAGTGTTTTATGTCTTTTGCAGTGTTGGAAACCGTCATTAAAAATGTAATTACTAGTCATTATCAGTTATGTATGCGTACAACAAATATTTCACAGCGACCACCCACATAAAAATAAAAATAAGAAATCAGCATAGACGTGCCGCAGGTATCTCACCTTGGACCAATACAATTTTGTGCTTAGAAGCAGACTTATTCGAAAAAGCTTTTCAAAAAAAAACCTGGGGTTCTTTTCTCCCTTCCTTAGGTCGGAAATTACAGAAGAAGTTGATCTTTACGAAAAGATCACTTAAGATCTACAGAGTTATTTTTCGTTTCACATCGTAGGGTGTGCAGAAACCTGGACCCGGGTGACAAAATCCAGTCCAGTCCGAAATATAAGCATCGTTTTTGATGCAGGAGTTCCCCTGCCACTAGTTCTTTTTAGATTAGAGCCTTTAGTCCGCTAGAAAGTAAATATTAAAGTCAAAGGAATGCCAATTTCCTCGATTATACAAATCTAGCAACATTGGCTGTGGCTATAAGTGGATCTTATATGAAGAGTCTCTCCTTATGTTCCAATCAGACCGAACAACTCCTGTTCAGTTGTAAATTTCTTCACCTCTAAAGAATCGCCTAATAAAAATCTCTTACAAGTCTAAATCTGTTAATAGAGCCGTCGTCTCCCCAGTTTTAATGTGAACTGAAACGATTCCGGCGCACCAAATCCACTCTTACCAATCGATTTTGCTAGGGCTAAAATATAATTCAATTTTACAAACAACTAAGAGGGCCCCTTAACTGTCCCTTGAGAAAGTCAGTTGAGTAAGTCTGGTACGATGCGGCTTTTACATAATTATTTTCTTGTATGAAATTGGAGACTTGGATTGCAAAGTATGCCAAAACTACAATTACCTTGTCGTTTTGCCTCACCTTTAAAATTTGAACATCACTTGCGTTTCCTCTTGACAGGATTCCGCAAGCCCTTAATTTATTTTGCAGCTTGTCGATAAGTATTTCCGCTGGGTGTAAGTTGACGATTTTAATTGGCGGAGGGTTAGTACATATAAGCATTCTCTACTGTACAAACACCACTAAAATCATTCTTGTTGATTCTATCAGAGACTAGTGAGATACAACAATAGTACCTATAATCGGAATCGGTGAACAGGATAATTTTTATAAAGCATTTAAGAAGATTATTCGTGTGCATTATGAAGAGAAGTGGCCCTAGTGTATACCCCTGGGGAATTCCATATTGAACTCTGTGTACAGCATATTACATTGCTAATTCCTTTGATTTTAAAACGAAAAATCGTTGCCCAAAGGTCAAGCGTAAACAAGCCTTTAGCGGGCGAATGCGTCAAAGTCTGGCAGTTCCCTTTATAGGATCTTTGCTCTTTGGAATCAATAAAGTGGATCTTAAGCAGCGTGAAGGTAAAAACAATACCTTGATTACGTTACGGCTTTGTTCCCGCAGTTCTATAAAGTCTTTGTTCGGGCGCCACTTTTAAAAAACTGATATCTTGATTGACCATCTCAGTTAAGCAACACCTCTGAAAATGGAAAACTATTGAGCAATGTTACAAAACAAACAAGCAATCCAAGCCCAGACACTAGTTAACTAGTTCAAGTGCGAAAATTTGCTGAAAATGGCTTTGTACCACCTTTCATTACTTTGATGGACAAAAAAAAATTAAAACAAAACCACAAATCGTCCAAATATCCATCCATTCTCCATGACATGTCATAACAAAATTGATCACCGAAAATAAAAATAAAAACAACAACCACAACGACCTCCATCCATCACTTCTGCATGGACATATTGCATGCAATTTCTAATTAAATGTAAAACAGAAAAAAAATAAATAAAAAAAATAAAACAAACACTGATGAGATAATAATGTCGCCCTAATTGAAACTGACTTAATAATTGTATCCAACGCTGCTGATGACGACAACGTGTCGGCAACGCAACTCAACCGAGAGTACCAGACGCGACACAATGGAGGAAAGTGCTCGTAATCGGCAGTACGACAAAATTAAAAGGTCACACCGATATGGCGAATACTCCAGATTCCAAGACTCCACACACCACACACCACAGAGAAAATTTTTAAAAGAGCCCGCAGTCTTTCATATAAGAACGATATTCACTTTCGTTGTACGTTGCCCATTGGCTTTCATCATCGTTCTTTGGTTTCCAAAGGTTTTTTTTTTCTGCAATTTTTTTTTTTTTAAAGTGCGATACTCGAGGCAGAGTGTAAAGTATAGAGCGTCGGAATAGCGCTAATATGGACCCTAATGACCACACACAGTGTTGACTACGAATACTACAGATACCAGACACGGATAGATAATGTTAAGACATTATGTCACGCTTTTTCATTATCGACATGCCTGTATCTCTACGTTCGACATTCGAGTGTAACATTGGTCGAAACATTAGACAGGAGAGGAGTAACTACCGACAGCTAAGTGTTTACTTTCGTCTGGGTGTAGAACAACATTACAACAACGACTACGGCTATGATTAACGAACAAACTAAGAGATCTTTGCTAATGAAAGAAATGAGAGAAATTAGGAAATTGCAATGACAGTGAAGAGGACATAAAAGAAAACCAACACAAAAAAATTAAAAATAAAATAAAATGCGCACATCAATTCTAGAAAAGTGGAAAAGACAACGACGAGTCCAAGTTAGTTCTCTGTTCTCCAGAATTATATAAGAAAAAAATGTTTTTTCTTTCTTTTCAACAAAGCCTTCCTAACAGTTATTTTGGCGTTTTTTGACATTTTTTGAGGCGCTACGAAAGTGGATATTTGGTATTGGATGGCAACGACTGGGTCAGGCCTTATATACGAGGGTTGTCTGAAAATTTTCTGACTGCAACGTAAAGATAGCGACACTCGTCAATAAAAGCTAGTGAATGCTAGTTGTGCACTTTTTGACAGTTACTTACCGAAGTTTCGGTCATTTTGGACGCCCAGTTTATAGTTGACAGTCGTTTGAGTGAGTCGATGTGTGTGTTTTTGGTGAAAATTAAAAAAATTTAGTATCGAGCTGTTATTAAATTCTGTTTTTTTGAAAGGCAATACGCCTACGCAAATCAAAAACGAGTTGGACTCTGTGTACGGGGACTCTGAACCATCATTTACCACAGTGAAATTTTGGGCAGCTGAATTTAAACGTGGCCGTAAGAGCCTGGGAGATGATGAACGTTCGGGACGGCCAAAAGCCGCAACCACTGACGATAACATTGCTAAAGTTAATGAAATGGTGTTGGACGACCGCCGAATCAAAGTGAGCGAGATAGTAGAGGCTATGAAAATGTCCAAGGGACGTTTTGGTTACATATTAAATCAAGATTTAAGCGTTGTGTGCCGGGTTTGCTTACGTTGAACCAAAAACGTGTTCAAATGAACATTTCCAATGCTCTGTTGGCGCAGGTTAGGCGCAATAAATCCGAGTTTTGGTGCCGATAAATTACTGTAGATGAAACTTGGATACACCATTATACGCCCGAAACAAAAATTCAGTCAAAACAGTGGACTACAAAGGGCGAGCCGGCTCCAAAAAAAAGCAAAAACTGTTTTTTCGGCAGGGAAAGCGATGAAGACTGTTCTTTGGGATAGTAAAGGAGCTATCTTAATCGATTATCTTCATTACTTGCCAAGCTAAAGGCAGAAATTTCGGAACAACGGCCACATTTTCAGAAAAAAAAAAAGAAAATCCTGTTTCGCCAAGACAACGCGCCGTCGCCGTCGAATTATGATTTGAACTGCTTGACCATCCGCCTTATTCACCAGATCTAGCCCCAAGCGACTTCTTTTTGTCCCCTCATTTTAAAACTGAGCTCGGAGGACAGAGATTTTCGTCAAATGAGGAGGCGATCACCTTTGTGAACAATTATTTTGCAGAGAAAAACGCCAAGTACTGTTTGGACGGGTTAAAGAGATGGCAGCATAGCTGGGAGAAGTGTGTAGGGTCACATGGAGACTAAGTAGAAAAATATAAAAAAAATTGAGAAAAAATGTCTTGTATGAGTCGGAAACTTTTCAGACAACCCTCGTAGTAAGATAGAAGCACTGTTTTCTAACTGATGTTGGTTTCATTCCCTTTCTTCGGAAAATCCAAGTAAGGGAGTACAAATGATGCGTTTTCTTCGCCACAAAACAATACGATTTTTTTTTGTTTTATAGCAAAGTTAGTTAGAATCGTAAAGATTGAGATTAACCTCCCAACATTGTGAACAACTACCTCACATACAAAGTAGTAATTTGTTGACCTTTCTAGAATTCTGGAACCACAACCAGTGTATGCGGTCATGTTGATACCACCTACTGTAAAGATACAGCTTACTCGGAAAGCGCAAGCAGCCTCCTAGTGTGAAGAACACTGAGTAGCAGCGGGATTCATAGTGAGAAATACTCGTACACGCGATTTTAGAAGATAAAGAGGCTAGCAACAAACACGCGCTTGATCGAGTGATAGAAGCAAAATGAAGAGAACGACAGTGGCACCTGGATAACTTTAGACCTACAGGAAACCGCCATTCATAATCGATCACACTGTAACTACCAAAAAATATCTCTTGGACGTGTATGATGCTAGATAGAATAGCAGCGGACCCCGCGACTACGCGGAATATCTACGCACGCATAATTTGGGGAGGCCGACTTCGGAATCTGGGTAGTGCGCCAACAATTTCAGATCTATCTTCCAATGCAAGCTGAAATAACAATCATCAATTCTGTGCACTTAAAAATCAACAAACATTGAGAAATGTCGATAAAGAGTCTAACCACCATAACATGAGTACCGGTAGATTGCAGCAAAGTCAGCTTAGTCGAGCACTGCTAGTCCTATTCACACCGACTATTGCCAACAATAGACAACCGAGGAGAATAGACATCCACTCTGGAATCCTAAACTGAAGAGCTGAATCGATGAAAGAAGCGCAAGTATAACTTACCTTGAAATGGAGGTGCTTCTTCTTCGTGATTAGAAATGGATCGTCCAAATTTTGTACATTGTCATCTATGTCTGTACATCTATTCGAAAAAGTGTACGAGAAGGCTAATATCTATATTTTGGGTTGCCCCATGTCGGACCATAGAATGATCGAACTTCAAACGCTAGTACCTCGATGGATATGCCTCCAACGGCACGCTCCAACACGGGGGAATTTAGGCATTTGAAAAGCAAATAAACAACCGATTTGGCATAGGCAACGGGAAAAAGCCAAAGGACCGGTTTTACAACTTACCAATGCAAGGAAGAAAGGTCAAAAGCCTTGAACCCCTTGATACAAGGACTCATCCAAACCTTAACAGGCAGCCTGAGGGAACAATCAGAACAATGCTGCTTTCAAATTACCAAGAATGACATATGCTCCCTGACAACCACTAGAGGATAAAGGAACCTAAAATTCTGTATGGAGTTAGTGTTGAAACGAAGTTGAAAAATTCTAATAAATAAAAACCCTGAAGGGATTCAGGGCTGTTCCATGACTTACCACAAAATACGAAAGCCATGGTTTTATCGTACATACGTAAGTTTATCTCACAAGTATTTGAAAGGATGTACCACTTGTATTTTCGTCGCTGTTACACCTTACAAATAACCAAGATGTATATACCTTCCTATGTACTTTAGCCTATTATGTCCTTAAACTTTTTCCACCATCATCAATGTCATCAATGACAACAACGACACATTTCCATAATTCTGCTTGTCCTCTTCAAACGGATTTTTCACAGGAACTGTCATCCAATCTCCGGGTTGAGCTGTCATTTATTATAAACAACCAAGAAGTCCTCATCCCCATATGTAATTCACCCAACGCATACAGGACTTACGATTACGGGAGAGAGAAAAGCAGAAAAACAGAAAACCACACGAGCTTATGGTGGTTATCGACCACAGTTTTTCACTCTTCTCTCTGGCCAAAGACTTTTACACCACCAACTTGAAATTAATTTAAATATTTTGAGAATTCGTCGCACACAAAGCACCCCCCTTCTAAATGACGATGACAACAACGAATGACAACGACAACCGGTAACACAACGCATATACGGAGGCAATGTCATTTGCCCATTTGCAAAGTAATTACATACAATAAGGTGACCATTAAGTTGAAGCACTTACTACTGCATAAGCTCGTCTGGCCATCGTTAGCCAAAAACCTCCAATTCCAAGTTATAGGTAGGTAGTTGTTAATGCCCTGGCCAGGCCAGCCAGCTCTAGTCACACAACAACCGGATCGTGCAAGTGTTCTTGGTCCAAAAAAAAACCGAAATAAATGGTAAAAACCTCAACACCAGTAGCCAAGTTCGACACACTACAGCATTACCAGATCCAACAGCACCATCAGCACCAGCACCAACTCAACACATGATTCCGCATTTCCCACTTGGAACAATTCGTGCATAACAATCAGAACTCCTCTTGTCGTCATCACCATCATCAACATCATCATGGCAACCGTATTACTTGGCAGGCACTACGACGACGACAAAGATGAAGAAAACGAAAGGCGAACTGAAGTGCGACGCCCGACGAGACTTCCAACGAATTGAGGAAAAAAAAAAACAAAACACAAAAACACCACACGAACAACAACTACAACAACAAAAACAAACTGTGAAACGTACGCGCGACGTCTGACAGTTTGTCTATTTGCAATACAATTACACGCACTTGACGGAATATTAAAATCAAAAAAAAAAAAAAATCTTTTTCAAACTCAATACTCAATTCACGGTGCGTGATCTCTTGAACGTAGATCGATGACCTATCCCTCTACTTTGTGCCTCCATGGAGAATCTCAGAATCAGAATCTGAATCAATCATTTCTGTGAGCGCTGCGCTGCTCCGTCTGTCGGTGGGTTTCACCTTTTCGAGAAGTGATGTCTTGAGTTTGTTTTCGGTTGTAAATGGTCTTTGAAGTCACGTAAAATGAATCTAAATCCATGCAGTGGCATTTCCTTCCCAATCGACAAGATACTCGTAGAACTCCATGTCCAGTTCACAGTCATGTCTTTGGATGGAAAGTGAGGACCAACAAAGGGCATAAGACAAAACATACGGACAAGGGGGGTACGGTAAAGTAAGACCCCATGTCTAGAACACGTCTCGTTCCAGCATTTCGTGACTGGAATTTTGCGGTTGCGGTTGCGGTTGCGGCTGCGGTTGCAACTGACTGCCCTTAGATGACCACATTAGGAAGCAAAAGATGGTAATCTTGGAGTTACGATAGTGCTTTGCTTAAGCACAACAGCACCAAAATCTTATCTTGTGATAGATGGTCGGATCAATACTGAAAGCTTCAGGATTCCGTTTGTCAACACTTGGACGTGGTCTATGTATTCTTGTTGGCTTTATTCTGGCTCTAGGTACCGTATCGTAAGTCAGAGGTTTCCTCATTCGGTACACAAATCACAAAACTCATAGAAGCACCAGGTGTCAAAAACTGGTCATCATTTACGAATTGATGTTGCAGGCGTTGGAATTTATTAGCAGCGATTGTAAATCAATATCATGAGCTCTTGAAGGCGTGCGTTGTAATTTTCAGGTTGTATGTTGTAAGCTGTAAAGGCACACGTGTTTTAGTCACGTACTTTAGACGGGCAAGATAAATCAGCGAAACGTCAAAAAATTTCTATCGAAACAAGAACGTCAATCAAATGTTTTGAATTTTGGTGAGAGTTGCACGAATTAGAAGTCCGTTAATGAAGACAGAAGTTCGGGCATAAATACGAGTGATGTTTGGAATGTTTCAGGTTCAAGTTTCATCAACGAGTTTTCATTCCCGAACTGCGTTGATTCGAGGTCGAAGACCAATAATGCAGCTGAAGATAATTCTTGCACGATCTAGGGAATTGTTATAATCGTATGCCAAACATCAGATTGTAAAATATTTCAACACACATTTACGCAAATTTGCTTGGGATAGTTAGGTCCAAGGTACGGCGCTTAACAATTTTATAGTTCAAGAACTTAGGACTGAGTGAACGAAAAAACCTTTGGACTTCAATTTCGTAAGGCTGGGATTCTAATCAGCGTGGTCAGAAAATTGATAAACTTTCCACCTAACGCACAACGGCCACAAATGTACAAATACTTTGCGCTAATCCCATTTGAGGAAAGATTTTACATGGAACCATATCTGGTTGAATACGTGCTAACCATCAGAATACATAGTGGTCAAACTATCTATTAAAAGGACCAAAAAGGCTGAAAACTGTGGATTTTTCGAAGTGGTGAACGTTTTAGGCAGAGTTAAGAGTTTTTAATGTTTGACAATACTTTCGCAATGAAGCGACTGGCACATAAAACTCCACGTAAATTACAATTTCGCGAATACAAGCCTAATTTGCGTTCTTAGCTCTACAGAGTATATAGATATGAAAGCATCAAACACAAATTTTATCACCTCTTAGACCGAACATATACTCAGTGCCCCACGTAAGCAACTAATTTGTGCGAGGAGAAAGCCTGGGTAAGAAAACAGTCTTCGAGCTAGCCATCGGAAAAAGTCCGGCAATTGATATTTAACCAGCACGCGGTTCCCACATATCAAAATCTATGGGAATAAAAGGACTGGGTTATTGCCTGCCAAACACTCATCCAGTTTCCCTGATGGCCGAACCTTGTATTAGCTGGAGTTACGTAAGACCACTAGTGGTTCGACGGTTGAAAAGCTGGAATCGTAGGAGAGAAGTTTCCTCTGATGTGAATGGTTCTAAAGCGCATAAGAAAACCTCTGGCTTGACAAACGAGAAGCATACTGAATGGCATAGTGTGAGTTGTACGACCGAACGAAATTGATGAGCTCAGGCTTCTCAGAAAGAAACGAAAAGTGCGCAATAGTGGAAATCGAAGCATATTCCTGCACAACCCTTCACATGGCCTATACGATCTTCTCTGCTGTATCATGTGTGCGTTTGAAACTATTCATGAGCAATCTGGCTGGTCCATATTAGCGGGAATTTCAGATCGACACTTACCATGACATTCAAATGAATGGACAAACCATTGTATTGACTAAAAGACATGGATATGTCAGTTTTGAAGGTCCAGGTGTTCGAGTATGATAGGCTTATCTACGTCTGTTCGAGAAAAGTCATATTGGAAGTTCTGCTTAACGTTGAAGCTCTTTCCAACTACTCCCGACTGATACTGATTTCCCATCAACTGTCCTGCATCACGTTTTTCTTCAACCATCTGCTCTTTACGAATAAATCACATGAGAGTAAGGTTTGTGGGAAGTTGTTCTTTGACAATACTAGAACATGTGTAGACGCATTTAGATCTCGGGATCAATGCTCTCAAGATGTTGGTAGTGTCCCATCCGGACTATCTCGGAGTCTAAATGCAGAATTTTCCTTAAAGAACTCAATCAATTAATAACTAAGAATGGCAAACTTGATATGAGAGGTGGGTTCTCGTCATTCAAGTCAAAATATGTTGAAATTCTTACCAGCATCAATGGTCTAAATAATGATCGCGGTCACATCCGTTTGTCTTGCGGAACAATATAAAACACAAGGTGTTAAATTTTTGCCCATAATCTGAAAGATTTTAAATTTGGTGATATAAAGGTAGAATGTAGGTTGTCGGTGAGATGACAGACTAAGGTCTAAAATCTTTCTTTAACCCGTATTGCCTCCGATTATCTAAAACTGGTGATTGATCTGGAAGGCTGGAGACAGATTCTAAGCATTTCAACGATGTGATTCTGAAAACGAATTGTCTCCCTCATGAAGATGATAACCATTACCTCGTTGAAGACTTGAGCACGATCACTTTCTTATCAATGTGCGATGATCTGTACCCCGAAGTCATATGGTCTTGAACTAACCGTCCATTTATCATTGCCTTTCACTAATGTAGTTACCACCGTTTTTTATCGAAAATTGGGCATTTATTGTAAAAGAACGGAGCTTTATGTTTTATTAGAAGCATCGTCGTCCACTTCTTTTTCCCATCATTCTGACAGGATACGGATATCCCGTCGTAAGAACGCCTCATCTCTTAAGGCTATCCACAAATCGGTCCAATTTGTGGTGTCTTCATATGATGTAAAGTGCTGCTAAGACAGGCCATGTGCCATCGATTGGAATAAGTTACAATCGGAAGAAGCAATGTCTGGTGAATATGCCGGGTGAGGTAGGACTTCCCAGTTGAGTCTTTCCAAGTAGGTTTTGACCGTCGCCGCAACATGTGGTCGAGCATTATTTTGTAGGAGAATACTTTTGTCGTGTCTAGAATAGTAGTGGTCGCGTTGCTATTTGAGTGATCGGCCCAATTTTATCAATTGTGTTCGGTAGAGTCCCAGTTATGGTTCGGTTTAGGCAACTTATAATACACGACACCAAACTAATCCCACCAAATACACAACATGAGTTTTTCTCCATGCATATTCGGCTAGGCTATCGATGTTGGATCATGGCCACGTAGTCCCCATAATTTCCTCTTCTTTGGGTTATCGTATACGATTTCATCACCAGCGACTATACGCTGGCAAGCAGCATTTCACAAGTGCAAAATTTGTGTTCAACGTTTCTCGGCTTCAGTTCATATGGAAGCCAATTTCCTTGCTTTTGAATCATTGCTAACGATCTGACTCACCTAATGTAATTACAAGTTCTTCTTGCGTTTGACAGTTATCATCCACCAATAATGCTCCCAATTCCACCTCTTCATACGGTTTTGGCTTTCTGCTGAGTACTTTGTCTTCGACGTCAAACTCAGCGTTGTTAAACCTTTGAAACCACTCACGACAACTTTTCTCACTTAAAGTAGCCTCACCATATGCATCGACAAGCAATCGATGCGCATCAGCAAAGATTTCGTACAGAAAAAAAGTATGTGATGCTGATGCAAAATCGCCAATACTTTAAGGTTATGGTATTGACGAAAGTGACGCGACTCACTGGTTTGGCCATCTTTTGTCAAACTTATTTGTACTCCCAATATATTTTGAATAAATCTGCAAAAGAACTTTTGCCGAGCAATCTGAATTGACTGAGCTAACCACCGACATTTTTATTATTCCGAAACAACTATTTCCGCCTGTGTTATAGAGCTTAATACATGTGCAGTCGCTCAATGGTATGAACCAGTTTCTGGCTCTCTACCTGAGGAGTTACTCGTTTTTTGTTTTTAGTATACGGACGAACCTATAACTTTTTTTCTTTAATCCTAACACCAAGAGAATGAAGCTAACTTTCCAAGGAATAACTTCGTTTTTTCGTTTTTCAGTGTTGGGTCTATGAGTTGAACCCAGGCATCCTGACGCAGCATTCAATGAAATTAACCACTGGCCAGGCCAGTGCCGAAATTGGCTACTGCAGGTCAGATTTTCCCAGATCTTTGAGTTCGTTTTGCTTTGAAATTTGCCGTTTCAACTATGGTCGCATTGCCGGCCAATTAAGTACTCTTGATGTATACAACAGTATCAAAGTCTTCATTCGAATACAGCATTCATCTTCTCAAATTCACAGCGATTCCTCAAAAGTCTCTGTTCTCAGTTCCTCCTCCTCCTCCACATAGGAAATTAAACGAGATCACATTTCCAGGAAGTGACCTGTACCACTTCCGTTGTAAATGACAACTCAAACTCAAAGTTACATTGAAAATCACTATGTACGGCAGCCATGTCACCTCAATACCAATTAAGCAACTAGACAAAAAGTTACTCTGTCGAAATCATTGAAACACAACATGCTCCATAGAAACAGTGTCTATCCGTTTGGCAATAGGAGCTTTGAAATGTGGGTCCCACCCCAGTTATTAACATTTTTTTTTCTCTTTTTTTTTTGCAATAAATTGTTGCAAGGTCAGTTTATTTTCGTGTTGTTTGCTTGTTTGTTTATTCTTGCTCTTCATAAACATAATCAGCCTCATCTCTTCATCATCATCCCCAAGCCTGTCGACGTCGCCGTCATCTTATAGTGGTTGTCGTCGTCGTTGTCGTCGTCGTCGTAGTCATCGTGATATGGTTGTTGTTAAGCATCAGCGTCGTCAGCAACATCATTGTCTGTGTCTATGACTCTATCAAAAGGCAGCCTCATCTCATCACAACCCCATAGTCCCAAATGGGCAAGGCGGTGATGATGGGATGTTATGTTTTCTGCCATCCCCCACCCCCACCCCCAACTTTCCCCCTTCTTTGTTTGATGTTGCTTTATTATCTCTATTTTCTTTTATGTCGCTCTTTACTCTTATGTATATACTCGTATTCGTACTCCTACTATGTAGCAACTTTTTATTTATCATTTATTTTTTCTACTTGTTTTTGCTTTTGTACATCATAAGGCGTCGGTCGTCTCAACGAACCAGAAATTTAGGCTTCTCTATTTTGCTTTCAATTTTGTAATAAGATACTTTTAGTGTACTAAAAAAAAAAAGTATCTACTCGTAATAGAAAAAAAGGTGGTTTGGGAGGATTTTTAAATTAAAATTCAATCACCACCCCTCTAAATAAAAACTTCTGTAAATCATGTTCTATTTAAGGACAAATTTGGCGATGAAGTATCTACGAGTATTTAATTTTAGGTTTAGATACTAAAACCAGTAGTATTCATGGTTGCGTAGTGTTCTCATAAATTAATTTCACACCATGATTGATGAATTGCATTTAAACAAGCGTCGATTGGAATTTATTCATATGTACTACGACGAGTATTCCGATAGCTTCGAGTACAATTCGATTTGCATAACGACGAGTACGGATTTGATATCGCAAATCTCTGGGATAGGCATGTACTCGTAGAATTATAGATATCTACTCGTATGGGGGTACGTACGATTACGGCTAGTCGAGAACGTTTTCCTGTATTTGTAGGCAATTAATCGTTGCGCAACTAAACGACAAAGCTGTACCTGTACCTTGTGGACTTAAATTCTGCACGAAATATTAAGTAACATAACGTGAAGGAGATAATAATAAATTGATAGACGTTAGGGAGACAATTAAAATTCTCTTAGCATTGACAATTCTATTCTTGATGTTTGTCAAGCAGATAGCGATCGGAGACACTAGAGTTGTATTTTGTTTTGATCACTTCCGTGTTTTTACCAAGAGATCTAGCAAGACTTTGAAGTCTTGACTCATTTGGAGTCCAGAATAAAAATAAAGTAGTTGATAAATTTGTAAACACTCACTAGGTCCTTTTAGAGTCCAATGCAAGAACGCTGTACATTCTTGTATACGAGTGGACCGAGGTCTCGCAGGAATGTAAGTTTTGACCTGTCTTAGTTTCAAATAGCATTACTGGCATAAAAATGAAGGGAGGTTTGTGCTATCTATAGCAAATTGTGCTGCTGTCGGAATTTAACAAGGCTGCGACTAACGACGTTCGCAGTTGATAGTATCTCCCCTATCAACTGCGACAGCAACATCTATTTTTATGAAAAAATGGTGGTCTTTTCGGCCGATAGTGAAGATCTGGGTCCCAACCAAATGCTCTTAGTGGCTTGTTTCTATATCGTTGAGATGAAATTTTACTTGTGCGCGTTACCAAGTGCAAGCTATTCCAATACTGGGTTGCCCATTCGGTCAAAAATTTATTGAATACTCTTCGGGCTGTATATATGAGGCATTTTTTACAATTTTAGAAATGTATTTAAATTTGCATCAACGAACTTGTATTAAATTTTTAAGTTTCGGCAACGATTCTCTAAAGAAAACGGTCGTTTATCAGTGGCACGAGCGGTTCAAAAGTGGTCGTGAGTCAACCGAAGATGACGAACGCAATGGCAGACCATCGATATCGAAAACTGACGAAATCATTGGCGAATTAAATGAAATGTTGGTCAATAACCGCAAATTAACCATCAGAGAGATAGCGGAGGACTTGAACATTGCCTATGGATCCGTCAAAGACATTTTGGTTAATGATTTGGGTTTCTGTCGTGTAGCAGCAAAGTTGATGCCAAAAGACCTTACTTTCATGCAAAAAAGAGACCGTGTTGACGTCGCAAAAGAGATGATCTGCCAGGCTAAATCCGATCCCACATTCATCAAAGGGATCATTACTGGAGACAAGACGTGGGGTTATGAGTACGACACGCAACCCACACATCAGACAAGTGAATGGCGTTCATCAAATGAGCCCAGACAAAAAAAACACGTCGTTTTCAGTCAAAAAAGAAAGAAATGCTCACGGTTTTCATGGATTACAAGGGTGTAGTGCTTCATCAATTTTTGCCAAAATGACAGAGAGTAAACAAAGAGTATTATTTGGGCGTTATGAGACGTTTGCGTTAAGGAATTCTCCGAAAGAGACCGAAATGTGGGCAGAAAACTCATGGATTTTGCACCAAGATAACGCACTGTCACACAGTGCCATCATTATTCGTAATTTTTTGACGAAAAATGCAACAAATACCATCCAACAGCCACCGAATTCACCTGATTTAGCTCCCTGTAACTTCTTTCTGTTCAATCGAGTTAAAAAGCCACTACGGGGAACGCGTTTCAGCAGCCGAGAGGAAGTAATGGAAAAATCGCAGGAAGCACTGATGGACATACCGAAAACCGAATATAAAAAATGTTTCGAGGATTGGCTCAAGCGCTGGCATACGTGTGTTGCAGTCGATGGGGATCGCCTTGAGGGGGACAATATAGATTTAGATGAATAAACTTGTATTTTTGATCAAAGTGGTATTAGGCGACTGATGCACACGTTTTCGAAAAGATCAATGTCGCTGTCCGAGTATATTTATTGCTTCAAGGCGACCAAGAATAAATATTCATTCTGACTAACAAACGTTCATACTTCATTGCCATGGAAGTAGTTGCACAGAATATGAGAAAACTTATTCTTCTGGCGCTCGGTTGCGAGTCTCGTAACACACTGTTTCACTGTTTCACCTCTTTTGGTGTCAAAGGTCTTGGTGGACCTTTATTTCAATTAGTTTGGCAGGTTTGTCAAAACTAGACATAATTATAATTTTTTGTTTTTTAATGCTGCCACGTACACATTTTGGTCCACACTAAATGGCTGCTGGTTGGGGGCAAATAGATCGATGACAAATGGTCTCAAGCGTTCACATTCGATCTTGGACCCGATGTTAGGAAGATTGATGTTGATATAGTCGGCGCTGTTTAGAAGGACTTTTCTCTCGTGAATCGGCTAAACAATACTGAAGCATAATTTCATTCGACCAGAGAGAAGATACAAATTTTTCAAAGAAAATAAAGATCCAATTAATCGTATCTGGTATCAACAAACTATATAACTAACTATTACATATCTGAGAAAATTTGGAGCTCATGACTCGGCCGCATGCTCGAAAAATCTATAAATTTCCGATCGATGTGGCCCCATAAATTATCGACGTTCTTTCAAGGACGATAATATCTTAAATCACGTTCTTCAAATCCCTACAAAAATGCCCTAATTTACAGAAGGTATAAGCTACAAAAAAAATAAATTTTTCTGGTCATAAATGTGGAAAAGATCGAGTAAAGGTCGCACAAAACGATAGAAGTGGAATGTTTTGATGTATACCAGACAGATAGCACTTAGTTGTGATTCCAACTAAAGCTGATTTACAACCTCACCTGAGTGGAATATTCACCAATATATAGCACCATTCTCCACTTGAAAAAAAATTAGAATAAGAGCAATATATACAAACGATTTTTTTTTAAGAAAAAAAATAAAAACTTTAAAAAGTTTCAATTTGTTCTGATTCACCATCTCACCTGAAAAATATTTGCCAAATCAAAGACTCACCTGAAAAGATACAAAAACAGAAAGAAAAAACGAAAACAAAATTAGCACTTTATCGTAAAACTGTGTTTATTTTTAAACTAAAATATTCATCATCTTTTCCGAAAATAAATTTTCAAAAAATAGCATCTTCTTTAGCACATGTATGAGTACAACAACAAATCCCCCACCACACCACCTGGTTCCCTTTTTAGCAAAAATAGATACAATGTAAGTACTCAGCTGGTACAAGCATTCATACCAATACGAAAACGAAAGTATCGTATGTAGTACGGTCCTTAAAGAAATCATCCGTTTGACAAGTGCATTTATTCCAATCATGGTACAACAGTAACAAATGACAAATACTCACTCATCCGACTCGATGTTGCCTTATAAAAACAATTTTTTGACTCATCCTCTACATCGGGTGTTGTGCGCTGCTGCTGCAATTGAACTTGCAAGCGACAAACCAAAAAACGATCACACGCCGACTTTTGAACAAGGGTATACAACCGAGAGGGTGCACTCTCTGATTTTGAATCTAAATCTGCATTTAAATCTGAATCAGTGCCTAAATTTATTACATTACTCGAAAACGATTTTGAATGATCGCAATTAGCTTCAGTTGAACCATGTTGGTAATATTTTGCCAAAAAAAAAAAAAAAAAAAAATCTCACTTAAGGCAGCGGAATTTTATAACCAGAAAACACACAGAGGACGTACAAGAGGTATAACATGACCGCCGCCGCTGCCACCACTGCGTAATTACATTTGACAAGCTAATGTTGCACGCCGCGATGTTTTTGTGTGATTTGCCAAAGGCAGAACCCGGCACAATAATGACACAACAGTAGCGAAGATCCCGATGAGTTCTGTCAACCAAATGGAATAAAGTAGAGAGCTCGGGCATAACCACAAACTGATGCTGGATTCGCGTTGTTGCCTTAAAGACTCGGAAGCGATTTCTTGATTTTAAGATCTCATTTTTGGCGGGATTTCTCTGTTTGTCTTATTCTTTTGTGAGAGAGTTTGCTTCGAGAAATGGCTTTTGGTGCGACGGAGGGTGACAGCCCATTAATAATGGAGCATGTAGCTGCACAACATTTGCCCGACTGTCAAGGATTTATTGTGCACTTAGAGGGTTCTTCTGGTAGCCCGAAAGTTGCTTGAGTTACTCCTGCATTTTGACAAATTTATGAGGGCTTTGTTTAAGCGGTTTTGAGGTAAAAAGGGATGGATTAGAATAACATGACGAACATAACTATTTTGGGGATATTCTTAAGGATTATAAATGGACATAAATAGTCACTTTGGGATTAAGAACTAACCGTTCCGTTTTTTGTTAATATCATCGGACCTTGAATTGTATCAAACCATCGTCCTTTCCATAGACATGTGATGAATGATTCCTCGCACTGAATGTCTACAAACTGAAAGTTCAATCTCATTGAACGCTACTCCTGCCTTTGTAAAGAAGCGCTTCTTTCATCGCAATCAATTATAAAATACGGCGCTTCTTATAATTGAGAAATAGTTGAGGTCAGAGATTGCAATCTTGAGGAGCTCCATCTCGAAACTCAAAGTTCTTAGGTAGCACGATACTAACCACTGTAATCATTGCTAGAATCCAGAGAACATGTGTTTTATTGCAAAAATGGTAAGTAGCATACCAGTAGAACACAGAAAATAAAGCAAAGACCAATACTTGGCACGATGCCTGATGGTGATCGGTAATATGCAACACAGAACAATTAAGGGAACATACCTGATTCTACTGGAGAATCTATATGAGGCGATTGCTGATACGCCCGAGTATCTGCAGACGGATAATGCATTCGGCACGAATTGATCAGATCGGAACGAATATTGGAAGGAAAATAAGATCCACAGAGATCTTTATTCATTCAGATTCATACCGCATAAGATGAATATCTTCAGCGTAGTTGAAACAAAGCAGTAGAATGGTGCTGAGCGCCGTTTGCCAACCGAGTACATTGTTTGACTCTACCCTTGTCAGCCAGTAACAAGCTCGGCATGGAGCTACAGCTGGCACCAGCACAGCAGTTAAAAAGTGTTTAAACGGAAGCAGAGCTTAAAATCTTAAAAACCTTAACGGTCTCATGTTCCTATCGGAAGACAAATTAGAGGATTTCTCGTAATGACAGGTGGTTTGAAAACTCTCGCGATTGACATAAAAAAAAACACACTTGTTTTCAAATTTTGACTTTTTTCATCAACATAGTCTCCTTCTACCTTGATTCAATCATTCCAGGGCCGCTCTAACATTTCTATAGACCTATTTCGCGATCATATAAAAATTGGAGCCATACTTCTTCCCTACTCACGAGCTACTTTTATGCAGTTTTGTCATCGTTGCAAATATACTCGTACCATAGGAATTACAAAATATGGGCGCTAAAACATTGGCGCTAGACTTTTGTTTTCTTGACAGCTTTGGTTGGCTTCATTCTTCAAAGTCCACTGAGCTGACTGACTGCCGACTTGCCTCCGAAGTGTAGTAATCTTTTTATTTTGCTAAACCGGTCTGAATCATGAACACGTTGTTCTTTCTGGCCAAGTGTAAGGAAACGCAGTACCCATGGGGCTTTCATGAAAAAGAGGCATATCAAGGCACAAAACGTCTAATACTAAAGCTGAATACAAAAGAAACCAACAGAAAAAGGCTTAATTAAGTATAAATGGACTACAGTATCGAGGACTACATGTAACATTGTGCCCATTCAGAAACATAGTATTGTGGCAGAGAATCAATAATTTTTCTTATCTAAGAATCAACTGGCAAAAAAATTACGTCAGAAACTATTTTTCCAGTTTTTCAATGTGAAGACTAGGAGTCGAACTCATTGAAGAAATCGACGAACTTAACCACTGCACAACGCCACCACAATACAAATAAGAGAACACAGGAAACTGCAGTGGACAGACCATATTTTAAGAAGGGAAAATAACACTAACTACAAACACATGCAATGAAATCTGCTTTCCCAGTTAGGCGGAACAGCGACTAACTCTTAGCAGATGAACCGCAGAAGAACAGTGATAGATACTTAGAATGAGTTAGGAATGACCTTCGTATTCGGTAGCTCTCAAAAGACTCAGCGGTTGCTTTTAACGCATGCAATAGTTAGTAGTATAGTCGGTGAAAATAACATATCATAACGGTTACACTCTTATCTGGTATGGTATTGACTCTGCCTTGAAGGCCAGATGAAACCAAACTAGTTTGTTGACACAGCCTGAGCTTTACATTAAGTTCTTCTAATTACGGTCCGACCAGCACCGAAGACTTCTGTGAAAGATTCAGTGTGTCTTCAGAAATTCAAGGAATTCGTGAATCAGACCTTGTGTATTGCACTTTTGATTTGGACTTATCGTTAACGTTGTCCGACAACAGAGCGAGCTGGTGGAAGCCAACACGTATTTACCATGTTGTTAGAAGTTGTGGCTAATTCTTTGTAGTATTTTGATACGCTGGTCTTTAAATCGTTTCTTCTTAGCAGTCCAGATAAGTGTTTCACCACCACTTCGTAAGTCGAGAACATTTTATAAATTCAAAAATCTTTAAGAAATAGGAGGACCTTTAAATTTTCTCTCAATATCTCTGACTGACGGACGTAAACACTCATTCCTAAGCCATAAGTTTGTTTTTATTGGCACAACTATATACCTGACAACGCCTTGAGTCCAGTCAATTGTTTCTTTGTATATCTTAATAACAAGTCTATTGATTCTGGCTTTGGATCCAGTAAAACAAAAGAACCTCTTCCAAGGGCTTCTACACCTCCTCGATGCAGTCATACAAATACCTTCACGAACACTACATTGTAGACCACCCTCTTAAGCTCAGAACTATAGTATAGCACTACGAATATTACTTCTTTTGTCAGGTTTTCCCACTTTTCCATTCCCTTCATTCTTGACACAACTGTCATTATTTACAAACGCTTACGCAACAATCAGACGAGGGATTGCTGCAGTCTTACTTCAAACAGTGAAACGAAAAAAAAAAAGAAAAAAAAAAACTTTTGCACGGTTGTGCGTCACTGTGAGAGTTCTAAGGCCTTAGGGATGGGATCTACTCCAGCAGCAGCTAACGACGACGAGACCATCACCTCACCTTTTTTGCTCCAACCCTGTGTGAACTTCAATTGTTTGAGCGTCATTAGCATCACATCAGCATATGCAACATTGGAACCCCGCTCTGAGAGAGATTCCATTTCCTTTCTGCCACCATTTTGCAATTGAAATTCATCCGGATACAATGTTGTGAGCAATGGTTATCATAGGGTTTTCACCGTAAAGCAAAAAAAAAAAAAACGACTGCTCGTTAATCTAAGGTGAACACAGGCGAACGTTGAAGGTATAAGGCTGAGGCAACCACCACACAAATGCAAATGGCATGCTGATTGTAAATATAAGGGGTAGCAACTTAACAATTAAAAAAAAAAAAAAGACAAAACGATTCGAGCAAATACTGTGAGCAAATGAAGCAGGACCATACGCGGTTGTGACCACGCTTTATGTACGAGTATTTATTTACTCGAATCTTTTGCCCCTACTTTCTCATCGTAGGTCTACTATATTTCTTTCTTATTTTCCGATTTGTTTATTTTTCTTGTTGATCCGTTTTATGGACAGGATTTAATAAGCTCGACGATGAAAAGAAAATTGTTTAAACAAAGTGCCAATGAGATGACAGCTGACAGATGATTGATGATGTGTGACAGTTCTATTTACATTTTCGGATGAAGTGATGAGAAGATTTGACACTACTTTTGGCACAATCTACTGTCTTGTCCAGTTATGACATGGTAAACTATAAGTTAAACATTTAATCATTGCTTGATCGAGAGGCAACCTAACGAGTAATTGGTGAATCACGTCCTAAAAAACACCCAAGACTACTGTAGAAAGATGCAGTATATGTATTTTCTGATAATGTCAACACTACGCTTACATAAACCTTAAAAGAAGTTCGAAGATCACCCGTCTGAACTTTTAAAACTTGCAAGCGACTGAGGTCTAGGTGAAATTTAGATGATTCAAAAATGAATTGTTGATTTCCACGATGAGCAATCAATCAATTCATCACAAGTACATCAGCCTACGTAAGGCTTGCCACACTTAGGAGCAACGAAGAACACAAATTGTGTAGAGTAAGATGATCAACAAAAAAAACCCTTACCGATCTTTACAATGAGGACATGAATAGGTTGTTAGATAGAGATTTCAGATAAGAATGCAGAAGGTGAATGATACCTTAAAGATTTCTGAAATTCCTTCCTATGTGAAAGAAAGCTAAACTACATACATCAACTTAACGGCACATATGAAGAAAATAACTTCATTATCGCCATTTTAAAAAGAGTGCTGTTGTGTTGAACAGAAAGGAGAATTTCAAAATTCGAGGAAAGCGGAATACCTCAGGAATGTAGACTAGGCCCCATACTTTATAATGTTGTTTGGAAAGCTCCATCGTTTGCTTTTGTTTGCTAAAGAAATAATAACTCGTCTGGCAGCGGAGGCGAGTCTTTTAAAAAATCGTGCCTCACCATTTGCAAGACTATCAAGAATATTCAAAACTGCTGGATCAGATACGTTCTCAACTATATACTAAGTCACAGCAATCAACTTGAGCAAAAGATCAAATATCTTCACATCAGAACTATTCTTGTGAACAGAACGAGGTGGCTAAGTATTATTAGTACGTTTCTCAAGTACTTCACCCCCAGTGAAAGAACATTTGAGCATTTAATTGTCAAATGTGTCTTTGTAATAATTTAATTGAGGCTAGGCTTTTTCTTTACAAAAATAGAGTGGCATAGCGTGACTGAAGAGGCTGTATTACAGATTGAAAGCCACTACACCTGCGATCCTTTACATAAATTATTCCATATTGGACATGTCTAGATTCGGCCGTCCTCTGCTACATTCTCCATTCCATTCACGGCGTTGAATCCGTAAACGACTTACCAAGCCGATGTCGCTGTTCAGCAGGTACAGTTCGTGGTTGAATTTCCTACTTCATTCCCCGTCAATATAAACGGAACCAAAAATAACACTTAGTATTTTCCTATCGGAAAGGCCAAGGGCTTCTTCATCCCTTTTCAATAGTTTCTATGTCTCTGCGCCATAGAGTAAGATGGGGATGATCAAGGTTTTGTATAAAGCCAGTTTGCTCTGCTACTCCGAGCCTGAAAAAACAGCGGTTGGCAAGATTTATACAACGTCTTATTTCCGTGCTGGTATAATTTCAAACTGTAACTGCGGAGCCAAATTAGACGAAGTCTTTAACTACATCGAAGTTATAGCTGCCAATTGTGACACTCTAACCAAGTTGTCGATGTTGGGAGTCATTTATTGATGACAGCATATTCATATACTTGGTTTTTGCCTCTTTTACCCTGAGACCAATTTTAGCCGGTTCCACTGCGAATTCCTCATTGACGTCTCGTTGTTTTCGTACAAGCAATTAGGAAGACTTGTAGAGAATCGTTCACTTTCTATTGACCAGTGAATTTTGCACGATCCTCTCTAAGGCGATGTTGAAGTTCTTGCAGCACCTTAAGTGCTATTTAAAGTCCTTACAGCACCTTAAGAGCTGCTTAAATATACAAAGACAGCACCTTAAGAGCGACTTAAATATACATGGAAATAAAGTTCTTCTTAAAAATAGATTTTAATGATTTGACTAACGAGCTCGATCGTAAGCCATTTACCCCAGTAATGCTCGTCGAGTTTGCTGAAGTCCCTTAACATATACGCACGTGATAGATTAAAGGACATTTGATCGACACATGATTCTGGCAAAGCAAAGTGGCACTTGCGTGGATCAGTATATGACTGAAATTCATTCATCATTGTCCGTTGTAAATAATGGAGAAAATAGTATGAACACATTACAACTTTTGTTTGTCTCCAACAAGACCACTTCTACGTTATAACTGGTGGTCTGTCCGTACTGGTATGTAGAAGACGTCTTTGCTGTCATCATCTTTCTCCTGTGCGCTCTTAAATTTTCCCATAAAGACTGATGTCGACAAATTTGGCCTTGTAAAGAGATATGAGGTATAGCTCATTCACATAACAACTTGTTGCCTGTATCTGGCTCGCAAGACCAGTTCACGCTTCATGTGTTATCGAATGTAATCACCGTAGTAGGTATATGGTTCACCCCATTGTTTGGATAGCTGTTGTACAATATATCTCGAGTTTAGAGTCTCCGTTCTACTGCACGTGGCCTATAAGGAATTTAACATTACAGAAAGTTATTTTCATTTCGTTTGGCGAAAATAACAGCTGTAGGTATTGGTTTTTTATTAAAAAAAAATTATGTATTTTACTTGTATCTAGCAGTTATTTTCTTGTTTACCCACCCTTAAAAAGTAATCAACCCAAAGCAAAAGCAAACAAGAAAATGTTTTCTTTAAAAAGCAAAAAAAAGCTTCGCCGCGCCGTCTCAACATCTCCCATTAGAATTAATTCAGAAAACAGAAAGCCAAACCCAACGAACACGATTTATTCTCTGTTAAAACATTTTCGCTTTTTGCTATTCAACAATTTAATCTGGCAGATGACATCTTGATGGAAACAATGATCAAGATTTGTATTTGTTCATTTTTTTTATATATTATCTTTCTACGGCTGTATCCCCTCGCGTTTTTTTTTTATGCGCATCTCTTAGTGACATCTATCCTTGGTAAACATTTCATCACTGTTGATGCTGTCTGTTGTTGTTGCTGGCGGTGGTAAAGACGCGGGGCTGACTGGTTGATGGTAGGTACATAATGAGACGAAAGAACTGAGAAAAAAATAATAAAAATATAAATTAATGTTCTTGTTTAGTGTTGCTTTGCTGGTTTGGTTTGGCTTTTTTCTTCTCTCCTTTTCAACAAGGTTCAGCGCCCTTGTTGGTAATTTAAATTTAAATTTTTCGCATACATATGACTTTGACAATGAGAACAAGTGCTTGCTTCTCTTGTCCGGATACCCTTATCCTTTGCAACAGCAGTTTTTTGATTTCTAGGTGAATATTTTCCTTAGAAGTCTTGTCATTGTCAGGCGAGTCCACAAATATCTTTATGTTTGGATACATTGTTTCACTTGATCGTGAGCAATCCCTTCCCTTTTTTGTCGCGAAAAATTCCTTCATACACTTATGATGACAACGGTTAAAAATACCAATCACCAGCTAGACTCAAACCACCCAACCCCCACATATTGGTATGTATCCGTGTGTTTTTATATATTTTCGACATTTGTTAGCTTTAGGTAAGCGAGGCAAATTAACAGCCTTCGTGCGACATTGATAAAGTGTAACAGATTCCATTCCGGTTCCCTCTCATGGCATGTGTCTACTCGAATTTATCACACGCTTGCACTAAAAGAGAATAATGTCTATATAGCTCATTAAACTTAACCCAGTCCATTGATGTGAAGGAATTTTTACATTGTTGCAGATACATGTTGCTTACCAGTGGGATGCAGACCGTCTCATTTCATTAATCTCAATCTTAGTTGCTACGAGCAAGTGTGGTTTTTCCTTAAGTGTCTCATTCGTTTTCTGACTACCCTTGATCTCTGATTTACGCGGTATCTGAGTATAGTTTACAATGTTGCCGAAACATGTTGCCAAATGAAATTTATCACTAAATACTTATTTTAATTTTATTTTAATAAGATGTTGACATATTTGCAAATGCATTGCCACTTGTACAATTGTACAATTTTATGTAACATCTGATGGTACAAAGTAAACAGAATAAATTGTTCACACGTTCTAGTGAAACGATAGTCGTTTTTTTTTTTTACTAAGGAACGAGGACAAGAGAGTGCTGCATCCATTATTTCTAAGCCGATTTGGATTTTATGACTCTTCTGGTTCGTTGAAAGAGGGAAAATTAATTTGCAAGGTGTGTTTGGGTTTTAAGTGCTTAACAGGGCAATTCAGCAACATTGTATGGACTTAATGTGATTCATAATGATTGTGAGTAAATATATTTGCATAATTCTTCTTGCCGCAGGAAGTAGTCGTAATTGACCTTGTTATAGACTTTGTTTACCAAGATCCTGGTTTAAAGATTGCGTATAGAACAATGAAATGGATCTTCTTCCCCCTTAAAATGAATTTGAAAAACTTCTGCGAAGTGCGTAGATTAAAGTGTTGTGGGCCTGTCTTATTTATGGTGCCATGATCGATAAGAAATGCGAGGTGTATTATTTTTAATTTTAGAGATAAGCTGGTATTTGTTTTCTATTAAATCTACCGGAAAAGGTTTAGAGAAGATTGTAAAGTTCTGACAAACATAGACGTGATCGACGAATTGCGACGTTACGAATTGGAAATGAGTTTCCGGTAAATCCTTAGAATATTGTGGTAATTTACGAAAGAGAAGAAAGTTTGATTAACAACCTCGGTATGAAGGTTCAAATTGCTTAAAGACTGAAATAGGGTGGAAAAGGTACAGGATCCATAGTAGAATTGATAAAAAAATGACTTAACAACATATCACCACCGCTTACAGTCAACAACTTATAGATGTACAGAGTCCTAACAATTCAGCAAAAGAGCGATCTTGCAGTGACACAATTTCAATGCAATACAAATATTAATTTCAATCACTTAGCTCTGCTATTAACTAATCTGTCATTGGTACCTAGCGATCTACCCCCATTTAAGATCTTGTCCTTAAGATCTGGGCAACGATTTCAAAGCCTTCCTCAAATTTAATGTAAATCTCTAATGGCAGATCACTCATGACGTTGTACTGTTCGCTCTATTCTTACTTATCCATAAGACAGTAAAATGGATACAATATCAAGGACATGAAAAGCAAAGAGATGACCTATCTATCTGTCTGCTATCACCAAAAGCAGTAGCTGAACTCGCTAAATCAGAATACTTCTTCATCTCCTTAACATCTCGAGAGCAACAATGTTAGCTCTCAGTCAGCATTTATTATGAAAGAAAAGCAGCAAGTAACCAACTTAACCTCTTTAAATAGGTACGCTTAGAAAATTGCTGCAGCTTTCGTTTTCGACCTATACCTATACCTATCTATACATCGAGATGAGAACAGGATGCGAGGTCCCAACCTTCTCGAACAGGACACTCGCCAAATATTTTAAGCTGACCTTGTCCTTTCAATCTAGTACTCTGAATCAGGTCAAATGATTGTAATATCTCTGCTCTTATCAAACTCATACAAGCTGTCTACGTTTGGAAGGAGCCTTTCCCACCTACTCCTGGCTCTGCTCCCTACGTTTTGAAGACCATTTCTCCTCCTTGAAATGTGTTTCATGAGCTGCTCCCTGTCTCAAAGCGTCGTCTTTGTACAATACGCACTAGAGTTTTGATAATCTTGTACGTCGATTGTTCTTTGATCATGGTCTTATGGATTTTATCTCGACAAACGACACGACGCTTGCTGCGACAGTAATGATGACACCCAAACCTTGCATTTTGCTGATTCGTAATTTATTAGTAGGGATGATCTGGAGCTGTCTTCTTTAAGAGACATTCCATGGATTTGAATAGTGAGTACTTTCTATGAATCAAGGCCCGAAGTAAGACGCTCTGATAGGGCAGAATGAAGTTTAGCGTACTTCCATTCTTGATGGTCAAACTCACGTCCATTTAGGCAATTTTCAATTGAATGATTGGATTTGTTAAAATAACCTTGCTCTTCTTCAAAAACTGAAGCCAAGTTCCAAGTCAATGCGGTTCTGATATACATGGGCAGATACATACGAGTACATGTGCTGCTAGGATTTTTAGGGACTCCTTGTTGTTCGTTTACAAAAACTGTTGTTTTTTTTTTTGTTCATGGCAATCTGAGTCTGAAGAGCAAAGCCATGTTACAATCATTTCTCGAAGCCAGTGACTAACTAACAGACATATTTAACAAACTGAACACAACCACCACTTGATGATGTTCAAAAGGGCGAAACCAGAAGGAAAAAAAACAAAGACAGAATTTGCTGGCAACATCACATGGGGGAACAATTGGGCGACACGAAAACACAAATCTCAAATTGGCGACGATTGATCGAGGGTTGAAAGTAGCCTCTTGCTCTCTGCCCTCAGTCAAGTCAAAAGCTGATGACATCTAACGAATACTTGTACATGTTTCTAGTCAAATAGCCTCTAGCTGTCTATCAATTTGTGGGCACGAAAAATAAGCAATCCGCGGGAATAGGTCTAATGAACATAGGGCAAGAAGGAAGATGATCAGTGGACGAGCCGTAGTCATACATATATACATGTATATCTGGTAACTGGTTCGTTCGCTGACCACAACGCACAGACCAACGAACGGACAACAGCCTACCATACCCATGTGTAGGCTGATTGCTTAAATTAAATAGTGACGACTTCATAAATGTGCGCAATTTATGCAAATTGCCGGCTATTTGCTGTTTACGAGCACCACTGCGAGCAAAGTATGCACTGCAGTGGCCTGTTGCTATAGTTTTTGTTGGTTTTTTTTTTCATTTTTTTTTAAAAGGCAAGCATTTGCCTTCTGGTAGATGGAAATGCACTTGGTCGAGTCGAGAATTGGAAGTCCATCACAGCGCACAAAGAAGGACTTCTCTGAGGCAACAAATGTTGTGATGATAATAGAGATTGGGAGCGTCCAGAGGTTTGTGTGTTTTTGTTTTTTGGAACCCAAAGTTTCCCCGTAGATACTCGTACAATGTGAGGAGATTTAATTTATTTTTTATGGCAAATTAGTGGGTGTGGGGATGATTTGCGTAATTTGAAAGCAGAACATCGTCGTCGACTACGACAATGACGCCAACAACGAGGAGTAGCAACGCACAGAAGTCTGAAGAGTGAATAAAAATTTATGGGTTTTTTAAAGGGCTACAGTTGTTTGAGATAGAGTATCTGCGAAACTGAAAGTCGTAGAATTCAAAAATTTAATTTCTATGCCACAATTATGCAGCATGAATTAGTTTTGATGTTAAATGGAGATATACTCCGATTCGAGGAAGAGGTTAACTGGCAAACGACCAAAGTAAGTGGATGGCGTTATTTGATTTTAAATGGTGTTGAAGTTTCCATTAGTAAGTGAGGACGACCGACGTATGTATGTATGGATTTCAAGATGAAAAATTCATGGAATAGAGGCTTCCTGACGTCAGAAATTCAATCAATTCTGAAAATTTTCGATTTTCTCCTACGAAATCGAAAATGTAAAGATCCATAGTGGGGTGCCACAAGGTACTATCTTCCCGGCTCTATTTTTTTTATAAATTTTCTTACAAAACAAAGTATATGTCTCCCTAAATCTACTGAGCCGTGAGCGGGTCCGTTAAAAGGAACTTAGAAGATGCCAGCGCTAGAGTACTACTCATTTGCTCATGAAAAGTGCCAGCATTGCATCAGCAAAACAGGAGGAGTACAATGCGGCTCTCAAAAGAAGGATGAAAGCTGGCCGTGGCAGAGACACCTATTCTGGAGGAACAGTGACATTGACCTCTTCAGAATGGCTGAAATCGATCGCCTTCAATGGGTAGGACATGTTAGAAGATTGGGTGCAACGACCATGGTCTGTAGTATCTTCAAAGAGAGTAACGGACACATGCAAGCGATCTCCCAGATTAAAGGTCACAGACAGGTCATTCCTTATCAATTCAAAGTCAACAACTTTCCGTTTTATAAGTTTTTGACGCTTCTTACTTAATTAGTCATATCTGCCTTGAAGTGTACAAGGTCGTGACATTTCAGTAGCTCATCCCTCGTTTGAAACGAGCGCCCTTTTACTTTAACCAATTTGTTAAATTGTAACCATAAGTGTGCAAACCCATACCATCTCTTTCTATTATCCATCAGCATTCAAGCCACAATTTCGAAAAAAACAAAGACAAAGTATCCAAGGAGCACGACGGCCTCGAAAAACCCCAGCCATCCAACCCAATTAACTGAAGTAACATAAAAATGTCTTGTATCCGATCATAAAGACCCCACAAAGAGGAGACATTCTATAGGAGCTGACATCAGACAGTGTTTGTTAAGCATACAAAAATAAAAGCGTCCATGCTTCATGCAGCGACCTCCATGATCTCCACACGGTAAGAATAAGGAATCTGTGTTGCTTTGCATCTCGTACGACACGATCTCATGAAACTTTGTTGCAAAAATCAGACACGTGCACCCGGGTAGTAGGAACAGAATTTGAACGTGATCAAACAACAGCGACCGGATTCACGACGTTCGCAACAGATCTCCTGTAACATGTTACACGTCACGTTATTTTAATCGTACATCATGTCTCACCTAATAGGCGTAAAGTAAAAAGGCGCGTCACAGAATCACTAGAGCACAATAAAGCAAAAACAAAAAAACACCAAACCACTCGGTATTAGTTGAGAGCCTTTGCAGACAAAAATTGCAACAAAGTTGTACATATTGTCGCATCATGACACTTCAAGGCGAAGTCACTCCTATTGAATGTCAAGTTGAATTGAAATGAAAGCGGAAATGTCCTAACCTCGGTGCACCTATTTGTCGGTTTTACGCTTTTGTTTTCCATTACACTGACTAGATATACCGACAAAAGGCACAACACACAAAAGTCAATACCAGATGCGAATGCTATCAACATGTTGCCAGTCAGCGTTTGTCAAAAGTAACAAATCCCTTTTGTATGCAAATTAGAAGGCGTCAGTATCTGGATCGAGATCCGCCAAAACGGGTTCCATTAAATATGTATCTTTTCATCTAATCGCACAAAAATTCGAGGAGCGGTACATATGTATAGTATGTATCTATACAATGTATCTACACATTAAACAACAGTGCATTTGAAGATTCAGGGCACGACATTGAGAAGAGAAGCGAATCTAATTCCTCCGACTGGTTATAGTATGATAGATACTCGTACACCGCTCCTCCATTCATCAGCATTTGATCGATCTCTCATCCATGGCGAAATGGCGGAGAATTGGCAATGACAACAAATGTCTTGGCTGTGATGAAACATTCTTTAGATGGCCTTGTGTTGCATATTGAAGAGCAGAAAACACATAGAATACCATGGCGACGTGGTGAGGTACAACTATTGCCTATAACTCTGACTCTGGCTCTGCCTCTAACGATGATGATGATGATGATGATGGTGGTCTTGCAATATAATGAAACCAGTTTCTGCGCTGCTTTTTTAGACTCTGCATCTAACATGCAAATGTGGCGGCTTTGGCTTGGTTTGACTTGCCTTGCCTAACCTAACTTTGGCTTTGGCTCGGTTTTTTTTTTTTTTTTTTTTTTTTGGGACGCAAAATTGTCGGCCACGCTTGGATGAATTGGATAGATTAGATGCAAGCATGGATGCATGTACGTCGTTTGTAAGCTAACATTTCACTTCTCCTTTGCGTTTCTACTCTATGTACGAGTACTCTAGGAACGTCGCAAGTCGCACGTCGTACAACGACAACGTTGCCGACTATAGTGCGCAAACTTGGGTGTGGTGAACTCCATCTATAAGTCGTGGTGATGGTTTAAATAGTGAAATAGTAAAATAGTGGGTCGTACATGCAAAGAAACCATCGTGTAGGTACCTATCTAAGAGTGCCTAGCTGCGGCTCTATCTTTATTCATTATTCATAATTCATTACCAAATGATGCATTTGGGGTTAGTCCATTGTTTGCAGGAGGTGTTGGTTAGGATTTATGATCATAATTCGATGAATTACCTAAGCCAATGAATTTCCAAGTTAACGAGAGCTTAAGTGGACGCAATTGACCTGGGAATTAGTGATTGCCAAGCGATTGTGGATTTGATGATCTGGGGTCTAGTTAGGAATTAGTCGAAGCATACTTTGCTGATGGTAATAAAGGCTAATTTGGATGATTTTAGCTTTCAGTGATTCTGTACACATTTTTCGAATTAAGTCCCAAACTATGTCTCAAAACTGATTATTATCTCTTTAGATAAAGATTAGTGAGCTTTTATTGGAGTAACTTGTGTGTACATTAATCTAAAGAGCAGAGCTATTTTTCTTAGGAATTAGGGACAACTTAAAGTTTGCGCTGGGAAAATCGAAGATGAATACATTATGCGCCTTGTTGATACAACAGCCATTCGTGACCTATTATCCGATGCTGCAGACGTTTGGAAAAAGGGTAATAGATACACGGTTGTGATAAGCCCAGCTATATCCTCACGGGTCTGAAATTTTGTCTGACTTCTCGTGTCGACTATTTTTTGATGCTGGACATATGAATTCATTTTAATGAAAAAATACAAAATCGACTTCCCTGTGCACAGAAATGCTTTTGACTTGAATTTGAGCCAGAACAGAAATATAGACGGGAATTCACGGGTGGCTATAAAAACTTCGTTTTTCTTGAGAAAGACTTTAGATTTTGGAAAATAATTTTCGACTGTCTTCCAAACGGTGATATACACAATCCTCTTGGCAACGAAGTATAGAGATTCAGAAGAGGGAGCAAAGAATTTGCATCATCTAGGCATGAAAGCTGCGTTTAAAACCTTGATGCACCCTTGAACGACCTCTAAAACAGAGAGAATCCAGGACTTCATAGAGTCTTGTCTCAGTTCTTCTTCTTCTTCTTCTTATCCTTTTATTAACCCTTTCCTCGTTATATGAACTTATGCGTAACGAGTTTCCCATTTTTACTGCATCGCTGCTGCTCCGCTTATGGAGTTGGCTAATGTCGCAGACCGCAGAACGCGTCTACATAATGCTCGGTCCTGGATCGCTTCAGTGGTAAGCCCCAGGCGTTGTTGCGCATTTGCCATCTGAGAAATCCAGGAATTCTTTTTCCGACCTCGTTTTCTTACAGTTGGAGTGACCGTAGTTGATAGTGCCTTGTCTCAGTTACAGGTCAGAAAGGGTACCTAGGGCTGCTTGCGGCCTCGCTAAGGGCTTCCATTGTCAATTGGGTTTCATATAAGAATAATTCCAGATGGCAGTCAGATGAAGAGTCAGTTTGCCGAAAAACCACCCGAATGCTGCTTGACGTATATGAGAAGTCAGCAGCTTTCCTTTTGTCCCTGAGTAGGAAAGATTGCAAGACATTTACTGGCATCGTGCTTTTGCTAGGCATTTAAGTGCGGAACTTGGCAGAATCGACAATGCGACTTGCGACTTGCTGTGCAAGTGAGGAAAACACCGCGTATCAATCTGCAGGTACTTGAAACTGATGTATTGTGTGCTGGTACTATGGGCACTTTATTACTGAGAAATTTCAGTAACAAAAACCTTCAAGGAGTGCTCGGTTTCGACAGGTTGTTGGTAAAGAGTTTAGGTACTCACATAGTACAGTTGATTTTAAAGGAGACGTTGTGAGGACTCATGCTTCCATAGTTGGAACTTTGGTCGATTCGAATGGTTGGAATAGTTGGTATCATCGCCTATATCAAACACTGTATTATAACATACTCGTATATATATATACAGTTTGCTCTTATTATGTATCCTTATTCTTCTTTGCAGGCTTCGACTAGGTCTTTAGAACCTTATTATGTTTTCTATGGCAAAGTTATCCAAACGTTGAAGATGTTACACAAGGGTTCCAACTGGCGTTTATCTGATACAAAAAGGATAGCTAGATCAAACTTAAATTTGCATAACTTGTCCGTTTATACGTTTACATTTCTGTCACGGTTCTGTATGAAATGTTTCTACAGTCAGTTCATTCAGAAGGGCTGGTGTCATATTGACCATCGAAATTGTGATGGGAAATCATAGAGTATCCTGGAATCTACCACGATATGAGCATAGTGTAACCCCGACTTCATATTCGTACTACAAATTTCTCATGCAAAAATATAAAGAGCAATGTGGGACGAACCAGATCCGTGAAGCACAATAACTCTTTTTTGCTGCCATGATTCCAAGAGATTCTATTTGTCTTCAAATTTAAATTTTGGACGAACTTACACGAGACTGTTACTACTGTATCACCTGCATACTTCATAATCTTAAATCTCTGTTTGTCAAGAGTCTTCGAATTAACCAATATTTAATATTTAAAGTCTTAGTAAACGGCTTCTGGCAGAAGTTTTAAAAAGACTTCTTTGTCATAGAGATTCTCTTGTTTTGTTGAGCAAAGACGAACTAAGTCTAGAGCTCCTACGATCTTTGATGCCATAAAGTCATAGTCATTTTAATTTCTATTAAGGGATTTTGTTTTGCATCCTTTGGTAGTGGTGAATATCTTTTGCTGCTTATTATATATTTCCCGGAAAATTTTGATAGGGATATTGCGTGTGCGAACAATGGTTTCCATTGGGTGGGTTGTGCTTTCCAAGACATAATCAGTTTAAAAATTCACCAAGATCTACCAATCGTTTATTGTAAATGATTTGTTTGAATGTTCTTCTTGCAGATACTAATATTTTTCCGTTACGTCTATCCATAAAAAAAAGGAAATAAATCTTCTGAATACAACATTTCCGAGAACATAATCTTTCTCCTCTACGTCTTATTTTCGTGCAAACGCAAAACCAATGAGCCATTGTACAAAACACCATTATCTCTACATAATATGGTTCATTCAGAATCATCAACCTTTTACATTGGTTGATATGAGATGATTTAAATGCGACTGAAATACCGAACTTCCTCATTTCTTTCATAGGTGCAAGTGGAAGGAAACCTCAATCAACCCGGTGTTGAGATTTGAAGACAGTTGACGATACTATAGTAGGCATGAAAGACTGTTGACTTAATCCGTAACTCAGCAAAAGAAAATAAAAGAATTAGCAATGGATTGTCAAGTCGCCAGGCACTAGAAATCCATCCCGAATCTTAGTTCCACAAGATTCGGACTGAGCGGCCATAGCTCAAGTGAGTCATTTGTTTACTTCACTATTACTCGTATATTGGTCCAATTTTTTACTATTTATAGAATTTTTCATGATTAATTCCAAAGATTCTTTTCTCCTCCCAAGACATTTAACTCCTCCCTGTCTTATTATCATTCCCCTCCTTATTTTTTGCTCGAAAACAAGTGTCTCACACGCAAACGAATATCAAGAACTGTGTCAAACTGGGCTGTCGCTTTATTTATAAAAATAAATATAGGAACTAAAATATGTATATAAATTCACCAACTAACTAAGTACACAAGCGATAACCTAACATCCCTGGATTAGATGCTCAGACAAGTAATTGTGAAAAAAGTTTATTTGCAATTTTCTGATTACCCTTATCAGTGGCAAGAGAGTCACAACAACTTTGTTTTTATGGTCTAATGGCAATTTTGTCTTTTTAGCGGGACCTTCTTATCATTTGCTAAATTGTTAACATTTCTGGGCATGGGTGATCCGGGAAGGGTATATTATTGGTAAGCATTTACGAATATTTGCATACCTACTTATTAATAAAAACAAAAACATCAAAACTAGTCCAAAGAACGCACAACTTGTTCAACTAGTCTAACATCACAACAATGGAGATCGGATTTCCTCGACTCACGCGTCTATGTCGCCTTGTATGTAATTTGGCTTCCTCTGTCGCTTTTGGGCGACTTCAAGTTAGGTACTCAACATCCTTCCTTACAATTTCGCTGACTCAGTGTGCATTGTCGCGGTTCTTGTGTTCTAAATTCGAAGAATTCCAAAAATTTACTCAACATCATCCTTTAACTTTGTGAATTTCTTTTCTTTTTTTCTTTTTTTACTTCTTCCTCTTTTACTTTGCTGTAACAAAACAAAGAAGAATCTCTGTAAGAAATCTAAAAGAGAAGGGCGGGCGGTAGCCAAGTAGAATCTCCAAAGAGAAGGGAAAATATGTTTCCTCTACAGAAAGTAAAATAAAAACGAAAAACGGGTAAGGAGCAAATAACCCCTTTGTACCTTAAGGCCATCTTTGAATCTCCTTCCTGTTCCTTTCGCCGTTTTTTAAAGGAGTATTTCACCTCTGTCGCTGTTGCCTAACACACCAAAACAAAAATCAATTCTAAAGAGGAATTGCAGGGTAATGTTGGGGGAGGATGACAGCAGAACAAATATCTCATCATGCGCAACTATTTTTTCTTAGACTGAAACGACTCTTAAACAGCGACAATGATAGGACGAGAGGAGTAAACAGCCGTAAAAGAGGGGAAAAAGGGAAAAGATGATGATGATGATGACGACGACAGATTGGTATTGCTGGAGACACCAGTAGGCGAAGCCGAAGGAGAAGGGGGGCAAGATACAAAAATCCTTTTGTTATGCATTGCTTCGTTACCGCCGCCATCTTCATCGTCCTTCAACGGTTTTTTTTCTCTTCTTTGTACTCTTCCTTTGTTTTTCTTTAGGTCCTCCACTGTTTTTTTTTTTTTTTTTTTATAGCTCTGTTGTGTTTGTTCACTGGTGCCTGTCGGGGCTGTTCTCGATTTGAAATTATTTATACTGCAGAAGAGAGAAATCCTCTTTTTGTCCCTACGTTTATTTTAGCTAGTTGTTTGTTGGAATATAACACCCAATGCAAAAGTGTGTGAGTTTATGCTAGATGTCCTCATTCAAAAAATGTTCGAGGAGTAACAGAGTTGCCAACTTAAAATATTACATTGGTGAAGGCGCATGGGGTTGCAGCGAACCCATTTCAAGACTCTTAGAATTCCCAGTGTATAGGAAATGTCATTGCTGGATTGTTCTGGATTTTAAAGAGCATATGAATACATCCATCAAAATCAAAGACCCAAATTTGAGTTCAAACCCACCAATCTCATTAGAACCTTTACAGTTCTTGCATTGTCTAATCGAGCTAGACAATGATATTCCTGCTTCTCAGGTATGGCTTTAGAACAGCTGATTCTCACTGATCTCAGCGTAGCGCATTTCCGACGCACTGACGTCGTTTTACAACAAATGTAGGTCAAAGGGTGAACTCTTGTGGCACTCCAGCGTATATCGCTATAAACTATATGGAAATGGGACTCTTCAAGTTCTAGGTAGACTTAGGTAATTTCTTCGGATGTCCTTAGAAAGTCAGTACGAGGTTACAATCCCATTCTTCTTGAGTAAGAAAGATTGTTAACTTCTTACTTCCCATTTAACATAATACCAAAGCTTGACTTGCAAGTCTGCTAGGAAGGATGGATTAAAACGAATTCTTTTCGTCGTCTCTAAAATTTAATTAGCCTTAGCAAAAAAGACTGATTACTAAAATTTTAACTTAGCGAAAGCGATGATTGGCCCTAATGATTATCCAGCTGCGTTCGCATTAGGCTAGGGGTTGACATTATGACCGTCAGCCTCCAAACAAAGATTGTGAGCTTTATAGATTCTACGCCCTTTAGGAATCAGCTTTTGGTGTTTATTTTTTGCATTATTTGCAGACGCTTAGATATTTCGAAGTACTTTTGCTGATATCAGAGATACGGCCAAATACTAAGAATGGGCCTATTTTGTTGGCATCAAAAACAAAGCTAGGATTGAATTTCGCTCTTAAGACCAAAGATAATATGATATTCTGATAGGCTTTGATCTATTCTATCGATTTGGTTTCCGAATCAAATATTCTTTGAATTTTAAATTTAATGAACCTACCATACGCTGGTGTTCCTGTTCTACAGCTAAAAAGCAAGGACATAAAATTGCCTAAAAAAGAGTGTTGGGGACAGGACGGAGCCCTGCGGTATACCAGCTTTTATTTTCTTGACATAAGACTTGAATTCGTTCCGGAAGGGAAATTCGAATCCACTTTCGTTGAGATTCATCGACCAACTCATTTTCGACCAAAGACCCGGGTGTCAAACTCTGTCAAATGGTTTTGCAACGATAAATGCAACTTTTTTTACACTTTAAAGCAACACATGCCATCAAATCGCTTGTGGATCTTTTGGTTTTAAAAATGTACTTCTTGCTTTGAGAATTTTTTGTGTTTCGAGAAATTTCAAGACAAGACGACACTGAGTCTGTGATGTGATATACTTGGCGAACTTAACTCAATTTGTATGTTACGAGGTGAGAGTGCGAAAGCGGATAAGTCGAATCTTTCTTTCTGAAGATTTCATGTGCTAAAGTAGGCAGGGAAATGACACAATCTAGGAGCGTTGAACTAAATATGAAATACTCAGCTGCTTAACCTTCTCTAAAGCTAATAGCTGCATTGCAATATAATAACAAAGATAAACTTTGAGATGACTGTTAAAGTATAATTATAATTTTTCCGATCAAAGAATGACAATTCGTGATCAATTTCTTAGTTTCATAAGATTGGGAACATGAGTAGTTCGGATATTTAAATCTTCGTACTTTCATCCCAACTCACAACTTCGATTGGTTCTACCCCTTTGAAATCGAGTTCAGAAACCCATCGATCACTAGATCATTTGACAAATTGGACTTTTCTCCGCATTTTTGCGGAATTAAAAACTATCAATTCATCCATGTCCTGTTGGCAATCTACGACTATTTTCTTGTTTCTTCATTTTCTGATTAATTACAATCCCAAGTAACAGATGTTGTTTTCTTTAACAAATTGCAATTTCTCTGCCAAAATTACAGTCGTCATCGGCATGAACAGCAGCAGAAGCAGCAGCAGCAGCATCAACGGAATGCTAAAACGTTTTTGAATTTTCGAAATTTATTACCAATACCCGAAGCCAACGACTTGTATGCATTTTTAAGGATCCATTTAATGCTTCTTCTTCTTCTCCTTCGGTTGCCGTTGTTGCTTATGTTGTTGTTGTTGTTGATTCCCCTGACTGGCTTAGAATAATAATTATAATAATAATAATAATAATAATGATTGTGTTGTTGTATTAATTGTGTGCATCTTTTTGGCACAATAAATATCTTTGCAACTACTATAATAAATATAAATCAATATGAGTAATGGCTTTTGCATGCATAAATTTCGAACTTGATACCGCGTCGTTGCCGTTGCCGTTGTCGTTGTAGTTAGTCGTAGCTGGGTCTTTTTTTTTTGGGGGGGGGGGGGGGGAGAGATACTCATAACTTGGCCTGACTAGTCCTCGGTTGGATTGTCTTGTTCTTGGTTGGTTTGAGTCGCTTTTGGGTACTGTATTTCCAGAAAAGAGTCCACTCACACACCTCATGGGCATAATTCACTTTGTAAAGTGACTAACGATAAAACGCCAAATAACGACTAAAAAAAAAAAACCAAGAACAAGAACAACAACAAGGCAGAAGAAGGAAAAGAATTAAAATTACTCTTACTCTTTCTATATTTTCTTGATTTGAGCTGCTATGGTGGCAAGCACTTTGGCGCGTAGAGATACGAATACAAGGAGGATGGAAATGGGAATACACCTGCCATGCGATATTTTCGTCTAAGAATAAATTGCTTGCAATTGCATTTTGGTGGCCAAGACACACGATTTCTGTGTGATCTCACCACCACCCCGACAATGATTGCGATTTATTTGAGTGACGGCTGCGGCAGTGGCGATTTTTCTTAACTATCTAACAAGTCGTATTCGAAGTTACATATATTCGTTGTCACGCTCATAGCCGCCGCAAAGTTGATTATGATTTTCTAGAATTTGTCTTTGAGACTTAACTTCGGTTGATGTCGAAATCGACATTATTTTCAATTTTTCATTTATTTTCGATTCAGGACGCAAGTAATTTTCATGATTCGAAGAAAGTTTGTTGGTTTTTGAGAAGAAATTGACCGAGACTCCAACCAGAGTATCATTCTGTCCTTCAAACATAATTCCTTACTTAGTCAGTTAGTCCTAGATTTCGATTACAAACTGTTGCTCATGCGCGTCGGCACGCTTTCTACTTCGGATATTATCCGGCAACGAAATACTAAAGAGTATTCGTGCAATTGAAGCCAACGCACCCCAGAACCTTCACTACATACTGGAATAACTCATTCAAAAAAGATGAATTTGGGAGTTAAGGAATGAACTTGATTGGCAGTTTAACGTGGCCACGTTAGAACCCTACTTTCACAAAGAGATGCGCGGAAAATGTGATTTTCTTCAAAACTGGAATGGATTTCTTCCAGTTTTTTGGATTATTACATGATTTGCAATAGGCTGTTGTTCTCTGATTCAAAATCAAGTTCCTACGCAAAATTTGTAAATTTTGACAAGGAATTGATAAGGTTCTCTCTTATAAAATTTTTTTTGTGTACACGGGTAAGCGATTATAACAAACAAAGGAAAGCATCACAAGACAAAGATGATATATGTATCTAAGCCGTTTAATCCAGATTTCGTCTGTCGGTTGGTAAACAAATTTAATTTATTTTGAAAAAAAAGAAGATCGTTGGAGGAGGGTGTCAGTTGTAGGCGGGATATCATCTCAAATGTTTGATATTTTTGAAAATTCATTGCAACGACTCACCCAAACCTAGAAAATAGCATTTGGAAGGACGGTTTTCTATCTGTTAAGAACATAGCCTAAAGGTTTAAAGGACTAAAAAGGTTTCGAGAAAACATCTGTAGCGGAAAGTGCAAATTTTGTTTTTATAAGATAAAGTTGTACGTGTGTTTGACCTGTAGGACTTTTAAGATTCGCTGCAAATACAGTAATTTTTTTTTAGAATTGTTTATCATGATGTCGACGGCTGAAACTCACGGTCTCTCTTTCTTAATGAATTTAAACTGGAACATAATGCGTCTCTGGCAACGAAAAACATAAATGACGCATTTAAGGATGTAGCAGTAAACGAACATAACATTCGACGATGGTTTGCTAAGTTCCGTTCGGGAAACCAAAAAACGGTTATTGACGACAAATTTTCAAAAACTCAATAGATGCAAACCCAACGAAAATGTTGCGGGAAATTGTACAGTACGAGTACATTGGAATATCTCTCGTGACAACAAGTCGACACCTATCTCTAATAGGAACAGTTAAAAAAAATATCTCAAAACGAGGCACAAAAACTACGCTGCTTAGAAATCTTTGCATCACTGAGCTTAAGGCACCAACATGAACCGGGCCTTTACCGTATAATCACGTGTTACATAAAGTGGATATTGTATGACAACTTATAAAGATCTGGGCAGTCAGTTGTTGGATAAAAGAGAATAAAAACACACCAGAAAACTGGTTGTTCCCCCAATTGATGTTATGGTGACAATCTAAGGACACATCCCCAGGACCAATTCAAACGAAGAATGGTGTCAAACATTGTGAAGAAATCGACATAGTGCATGCAATATATGTAGGTTGAAAAGCAACCTTCTTTGGCCACTAGGCATGGTCGGATCTTATTCATGACAATAATAAAACCCATACATAACCCGTAACGGTCAAAACCAGTCAGCGTACTATACTAATGTTTCTCCTCTCGGACTATCACCTTTTCCGCAGCCTGGAGTCATTTTGTCGGCATAAGGTAAACTGAGCAGAAGCCAAAAAAGCCTTAAGAGACTTTACAGCGTCAAAAAATCAAGCCTTCTATAAACGAAGGAATAATGGACCTTGAATTACGGTTCATATTGCGACTTGTAAAACAAAAATATTGGCTCTTAAATGTTCACCTTAAAATCGGACATCTCACCTGACACAACCTTATAGTAACGTTAACATAGTAATAGCTTAACCAATTCAAACTTGGCCACATGCGAAGGTCCATCAATTGTTGATTGAATAAACGTTCTCCATACCTCAATATTCTATAAATGTGAGAGTGGCAGTTTGGTCGATGGATTTTAGTCATATTTTCTTGTCCTACACATAGAGCCAAAGATTGATCATCCTAATATAATATCACTGCCAGGTTTAAGAAAGAATCTTATAGTGAATACTTTTCACCCCTACGGAATTTGTAAGTCTCTTTCAAGTCTAGTTGTTTAGATATTGTCAATCTCTATAACCTTCTTCTTCTTCTTATCCTTTTATTAACCCTTTCCTCGTTATACGAACTTATGCATAACGAGTTTCCCATTTTTACTGCATCGCTGCTGCTCCGCTTATGGGGTTGGCTAATGTCGCAGACCGCAGAACGCGTCTACATAATGCTCGGTCCTGGATCGCTTCAGTGGTTAACCCCAGACGTTGTTGCGCATTTGCCATCTGAGAAATCCAGGAATTCTTTTTCCGACCTCGTTTTCGTACAGTTGGAGTGACCGTAGTTGATAGTGCCTTTTTAACCGGATTTTCCGCAGTTCTTCTTTGAACGTGGCAATACCAGCTTATTCTATTCGCCTCAAGCTGTTCGGTTACCGAATTCTTTATATGTAGACTTCCTCTTATACGCGTACATCTAATGCAATCGCGTTTAGTGACTCCACTAGACATCCTTAACATTTCCATTTCCGCTGCCGTCATTTTGTTTTTAAACGCTTCGTACATTGTCCAGCACTCTGAACCGTATATAAGAGCTGGTCTAACAACCGTGGTGTAGAGTTTCCCCTTTAATTTAAGTGGAAATTTTCGGTCGCAAAAGATTCCCGAATTTTCCCGCCATTTCATCCATCCCACACTCACTCTGTGGTTTACGTCGTCGTCACATTTCGCTTCCATGTTAACGATTGATCCTAAGTACTTAAAGATAGTGCTTTTCGGAAGAACTATTCCGTCTAACATTATATCCGGAACAGGTCGCAACGGATGCGCAAATGGGCACGTCAAATGCTCCGTCTTTGAACGACTTATTTTAAACCCGTTTCTCTCTAGCGCATTTCTCCATGAATCTAAGGCGTTCTGTAAATCTTCGACGTTATCGCTAACTGCGTCGTCAGCGAAGAGAATTGGCGTTACATTTGTTTCGCGCATGCAGTCTTTTAAAAGATAGTGGAATACTACGTTAAAGAGGAAAGGGCTAAGTACGCTTTCTTTGATGCACTCCGACATTAACTGGAAATTCTCTCGTTAGTCCAGCAGAGCTTTTAACCGCAGTTTTCACGTTTCCGTACATGTCTTGTATTGTTCTAACATACGTTTCCGGTACGTTTTGAGACCTCAGCGCGGCCCATATGAGATCCCTAGGCACTCGATCGAATGCTTTCTCGAGGTTGATAAATACCATGTGTAAATCCTTAGACGAATCTCGGTGCTTTTCCATTATTATTCGTAGGCTTTGGATAGCGTCCACCGTCGATCTTCCTTCAACAAATCCACACTGACTATTATCGAGCTTTATTATTTGCCGAAGACGTTCGTTTAAGACTCTTTCGACGATTTTCATTGTGTGTGACATAAGCTTGATTGAACGGTAGTTGTTGCATTCTCGAGTGTCGCCTTTTCCTTTGTATAATGGAACCAAGAAGCTACTTCTCCATTGATTCGGCATAGGTTGTCCACATTTTAATTTATTTAAAAGTTTCGATAGCCAAACGCTGCCGATCCCCTCCATCTTCGACCAAAACTCTGATGGAATGCTGTCTGGTCCCGCCGCTTTCCCCCGCTTCATTTTTCCGATTGCTGTACTTATTTCTTCGATTGAAAAGTCCGAAACTTCCTCCTCGAATAGACCAGCTGTCGGCACGATATCACGTGGAAACTGTTTGTTAAGCAACTCCTTGCAGTATTCAAGCCACCGGTCACAAATTTCCTTTTCATTTGTTAGTAAGCGAACGTCTGCGTTTTTGATGTATTTTCGAGGTTATTTCCATTGAATATTTTCTCCTCAGTGCAGCGAGCTTAAAAATATTTAGCATTTTAGTACTGTACGACGTTTGAACTTCTTGGATAGCTTGTCTTCTATCCGCCGATCGTGAGGATATATGTTCCAACTCCTGGTACAGGTTTTCCGCTTCTGCCGCTCGAGTTCGAGCCAGGACTTTCTTTGCGATCTTTTTAAGACGCTCGTATTCAAGAGCCAGTCGAGCTTTTTCGATATCGTCGCTCCGATCGCATTTTGTCCACGCTTGGAATGCACTCTTCTTGTGGGCCACAGCTCGTTTGGTTTCGTCATTCCACCACCATGTTTCTTTGCCGACGTGATGGTATTTCGATATAGTCCCCAGGTGGGACTTTGCGAGTGTTATGCATTCCTCGTGCATGCTGTTCCACATTTCTTGCGGGCTAAGTGAGTCTGCGATACCGTTTATATTGTGAAGCACTTCTTTAGCCAGTGCGATAAATCTTGCGCTGCGTTCCTTCGATAGATTATACCACCGGATTTTTGGCTTTCCAAACGATGCCCGTGTTTTCGGTGGTTCCGCCGTAAAAAATTCTGTAATGAGCAGACGGTGTTGGCTTACTAGCGATTCTCCAAGTACTACTGTACAGTCCTTAACACGGTTTCTCATTGACATTTTGCAGAGGTGATAATCTATTTGCGTTTCGTGGCCTCCGCTGCTATAGGTGATGAGATGTCGTTGATTGTATTTAAGACGGTTAAGCCGTACACCCTACACGCTACAAGGATGTCTTCGCCAGCTGAATTTCTGGTTCCAAAGCCTTTACCGCCGTGGCAGTCCTCATAATCAACATTTGTTTCTCCGACGTGGCCATTTAAATCTCCGCCTACGAAGAGCATCTCATCGATAGGTATATTTCTAAGCAAATTACCGAACTCTGACCAAAATGTATCTTTTTCTGATTGGTCGCATCCATTTTGTGGAGCGTACGAGCTAACAATGTTCCACGTTTCATTGTGTATGACGAGTTTAACACTCAATTGTCAATCTCTATAACCAATTCCTCTTATAGTCCAATATGATCAGTTCACATTGATCACTAGTTGACGGACTTTACAAAATTCTTAGAAATAGCATTCTTCCTTCACAATTAAGGAGCCTTCAATAATGTAAATTTTTCCGCTAAAAGTAGAAACATAGGAACTAAAAAAAGTTCATTCTAAATTACAACACTAGGTTAGGTTAGGTTAGGTTAGGGTGTGTCATAAGACACCTCACTAGGCATCAAAACGGGCCCATCGCGGTCCCTGTGTGACCAGTTGAATTTACCTTCAAGTGGCAAAAACCTAAACAATCTCCCTGGTAAAACACACAATTTCTTTACAAAAGCCAAAGAGGCCTCTGAAACCAGTGCCGTCTATTTCCTCAAAGTTTTCAAAAACAAAGTATTTTCCTAAGAATTTCCTTAGGGTGTTTCATTATTAAAACTATGATATATTTATTTTCGTGTAAATCCAAATGTTACGAAATATATGCCGATTTTTCTTTTTTAACAGAAAAAAAAATCTGTACTTAAAAGAAAGTTATTTAATAGAGACATTCAGAAAATAAGCACAAGACTAGCTTCTTCCTCCTTCACAGCAATTTCAGTAAATAAAGACAATTAAGTGTGTAAGTAACAATTTATATATAGTATGTATATATATTTATTTAATACTCTGACCTGTTTTTTTCTTCTTAAGAGTTACTTCGTGCCATTTTTTCTACATACCTGAAAGGATAAGAAAAATCATGATTAAATAACCTTTTTATATTTAATTTATGTTTTAGTCTTAAATTAAATTTTAAAAATATATAAAATGTTAAAGAAGGATCAAAGACAAGGAAATAGATTCAACTCATGGCTAAGGATTGCTGCAACACATTTGATGGTGGTTTGATCTTTTTACAAACAAAGAAAACTCTTATTGTTCGTGAACTTAAAAACATTGAAAATAGAAGAAATAAGTACCGGATGGATTCTTACATACAAAACTATTTTTGTAAACCTTAGGCATAACCGGGCTTCAACTAACTTTATGGCATTTTAACCATATTACCAGTGGTCACTCGAAGGTATTATACCAGTAGTGGTCCAAAGGAGCTGGTCAAAAACTCACCAATCTATGGAATGCATACTAACAACTGAAATCCAGGTGTTGGCTTTCTGAATTTGGCGTAACAATTTTTTCGGTTATATATGGTTTCTTAAACAAATGGATTCAGGACAATTCGTTCGCTCTTTTCTATTACTTACTTAGAAATCTACAAACAGGCATCATTGATCTTAGCTGATAACTATTCGCCGATGTTTTGAACACGATTTCGGGCATACATAGCTATCCCGTCTTTTTTTGATGGAGGAAATCCTTTCAGTCCAATTTTGTCCTCTATTTTGACCAAAAACTAATCGAGTGGCGTCTAATCGCCCTACCCAGTTGGATTCCTTAAGTTCTGATATCTTATAAATAGATTCAAACTGTAAGTTAGCCTAAAAAAAAGGACCTAGAGTTCCTCAATATGTTCGACATCGACTATATTTAATTCATCATGAGTCTTTAAAGCTTTAGCTGTTTCTCCCTAGGCTTGTTTTCCAATTATCGGCAGCTTCTTGATGGTTTCTTTTCAGCTTTATAACGTATTGCAGTATTTTGAAATTATTTCTGCAGCTCAGTATGCGATGTTAGATTTTCTTAAAAATTTCGAATAATTCTTGTTCGTCTGTATGTAGTATTTTAGTTTGTCATATAAGCCGAACTATATGAAGATTATAGAAGTCTGTCTATAATCTGAAATATCGTTATTCTTTTCTAAACCGTTTAAATTTTTCTTCGCTTGTGGAATGCCCTGCCGAGCTCTTTATTTCTTAGTCGTTGTAACTTGCAAACATTTAAAACCAATGTACAGAGGTACCTCTCTTTCTTTTCGCCTTAACTAAACTTCGCCCGTACGCTGTATGTGACCATCTAATCGCTCTGCATTGAGTTGCCATGAGATTAATTGACAAGTTGGACTTGACTTGAGAATGACAAGTTGGGTAAAAGAACTATTTCTTCCAACATTCTGCATTTAACTTCAAAAAAATCAGGTAAGGAGTAACGCGGCTAGAGGTCACTTATCGAGTTACAGAATGGCTTTTCTTTTCCCAAAATAGTATGTCAAGCCTAAAATGTTCAACAAAAGGGATATAAGCATTTGTATTTAATTATAAAATTTAATCGTAAATTGCCTGCTATATACAGGTTTGGTTTTTTTTTTTTTTTATAAACTGAATGATTGAGTCAGTTGCTACCTCGATGGCCTTCAGTACGGTGTTTCACATGTAAACACGGCCGGCCACCTTCAAAATCAAAAAGGACAAAATCCAATTAGGCGAAAAAATGCCAAAAGCATGATGTGTCGATCGTTCGGTGTAGCCTCGTGCTGACATCTGGGTTTTCCCAGAACAATAACGTCGTATTCAAAACACAAGTATACGTATTTTATATTCTTATCCGTGCCCCTATTTGTATCATTTTGTTCAAAATGAAAATGAAAATTCCACAAAATCTTCTTATTGAAGACTCAGAAGAATCTTCTGCTGACAACCTTGATGGTGGATGTTTCCCAAAACGTCGCTCAGATTGCTTGTTTTATTGTTTTTTCCTTTTCGATTTTGTTCCCCCAAAACCATTGGTTTTTAAAAAATAAAAAATAAATAACCAAAATAATAATAATGAAAATAATAATTTTTTTTGCTGTTAATTTCGTCGCGTCAAAAATTCTTGGAATAGCAATAAAAATTTTCAGAATTCTGAATATTCATTCAGTAGTTTGAGAGTAGAAAATATTTTCGCGATTGTCGTTATGAACTTTTGAATATGTATGTACATTCATGTATCAATGTATACAACGGTATTTTGTATTTTTTTTTTTTTTTAAACTGTAGCCGCATCATGTATTGAAATAATTTGTTGCGAGCTAATAATAAGCTCAGTCAAGTGGGCCTATTTCGGGGGTCGGCACTGGTGTTTGGCTTTTATGGTTATTTTGGCTACCATTGAGTGTGGGAATTCTGAAGAAAAAAAAAATTATTTTTGAATAAAAATTGAAAATTATTTAGAGGATGACACACGGCAGAGGATGTTTAGAAAGACAAATTGTTGAATGGGAAGATATTTCCAAGAAATGTTTGCTTTGGAAAGACCATTATGCTGATTAAGAATGGGTGGGTTAAATAGATGAGTAGGTGGATGAGATGATATGCTAAGAAACATGCAAAAAGAAATTTCTAGCTAATCATTCAAAAATCCCTTAGAAATGGGAAAAGGATGAGGTGGTAGGAAGGGGAATATATAAATTTAAACTGCGCATTAAAGGCCATTATGTAGTCCTTCGAAATATGAGAAATTTATATTTTTTTCTGTTGTACGAAGTGCCTAAGTAAATAGGTACGTATGTAAACTCCAAGGAAAATTACCATGGGGATAAGATAAGCTGGATTTTCTTTATCACTTGACGACGATACAAATTGTTCCTTTAGCTATTCATGTAGATATCTTCGATTAATTCTGATCTAATGAGGACGATTGCCGATGTTTTTTCTGCGCCTTACAACCTACAAGCACATGACAATAAAAAAAAAAAAAAAACTAATTCTCTTTAGAAACAAGAAATACCATCGGAAGCGAGCGATAAAAAAAAACTAGAGAGGGGACTTTTCAGGAAAAATGTTTAAAAGTTCTATCAAAACGTACAAAGTACGTGTCGAGCCAAAAAGACTGGAATTTAAACTTGTAGTAGAGAGATCCAGTAGTAGAGTCACAACCGATGTCGATCTGCTTTATACAGGGTACTAGATCTTGATTACCGTATTAAACTGAAGTCAATATGGCTTTGATCTGCTTGGGTGAACCCCAGAGAAAACCCAAAAAGTTCAGATCGATACTCAAGGTTCCATTACCTATTTTAAGGCCTATTTTATGACAGCATTGATTGAGACGATCCGTGACAACTGATTGCGCAGAATGGCAAATAAGTACAATTGCTGCTGCGAAAATAGCGGAAGCAATTTCAACAATGCCTTTGGTATCGAAAGATGTTTTAGAAAAAGAAATTTGCACTTAAAAATTATGTGAAACACACGAAGCTAGTTAGTGCGTTTCATTTTATTGAAAAATCCGTTTAGCTGGCAATGAACACAATATGCTACGAATATTTACAAAAAGACATGATCAAACGGACAGAAAGTCACAATGGAAAGCTTAAACGTTAAGAAAGTTAGTAAAGGAGTTTTATGAAAACCGGCTCCGCTATTGACTCTGATAATGAAACCTCATCAGAGCTAAAACGAAGAGTCCATCTCCTACTCTATAGGGGCTAGGGATGCTGGATATATTTCGAGTAATTGACGGGTTTTATACCGAATGATTTTTTTTTCTATTTGGTTTTTCAGTGTTTTTTTTTTTTCGACAAATCAGATTTCATAGGCAATTTTACTTTCGGGAGTTTGCCATTGCCCGCCGACAGAGTGATGATGATTCGAAAAATTGTTGGTGATGTCGGGGATCGAACCACGGACTCTCTGCGTGATAGTCCAATGAGCTAGCCATCGCGCCATCGTCACCACCTCACGGTGTCAAAAAATATCAATATATCGTGGTCTGTGAAAAATGTTTTTCGCGCACTTAGACCACTATACGGTCGTCATAATCTGAGCAAGCAATTCATGCTTTAGTGACCAAATTTTGAACTAATTTCAGGCTCGGCTCAGGACATCGAGTCACCTAAACGTATGCGTAGAGTGCGTACAAAGGAAAATATTGCTGCTGTATGCGTCAGTGTTAATGAAGACCGTGATTTGAATTGGGATTTTGTTTCTCAACTACGTGAAAGATTTTTAGCAAGGATGTGGGTCTAGAACCTTACAAAATGAAACTGAAACCGAACGACTTGACAAAGCGTCGCATTTTATGTGAGTGGGCCTTTGAAGCTCAGTTCTGGTTGAATGGGTATGCTAATAAACAAAACTGTCATATTTAGTACGATGAGCAGCCTCAGACAATACAAGAGCTGCCAATGCACCTGGAAAAATTCACTCTTTGCTGTGATTTATGGTCCGCGGAATAATTGGCCCGTATTTTTTCAAAGATGACCGTGACAGCAACGTTACCGTCAATGGTTCCTGCTATCATTCAATGATTTTCAACTTTTTTTTCTCCAAAAATGCACGAGTTGAACCTAGTCGACATGTGGTTTCAGCAAGACAGCGGTAGAAGCTACACAGCATACGAATAGATGAACCAATTGAAAACTGAATTTGGTGAGCAATTTACACATACTATATCTCTCGTTTTGGACCGGTGAATTGGCCGGCTAGATCGTGTGACGCCTTTAGAATATTTTTCCTAGGGATATGTAAAATCATTCGTCTATGCCGTTAAGCCAGCGTCAATTGAAACTTTAGAAGACAACACTACACGTGCTATTAGTAAGATATAAGATCTAAACCAAAGCAAGTATCAACACAGCCGTGACCTGACGGATTCAACCATAATAGATCCTTACACATGATACTTGTATAAAGCTCATATTTGTCTCAATGGTCAACTAGTTGGTTGTTGACGGAAGCAGATCGGCATTTAGAAAATCGCATATTGATAAAGCCGAGCATGGTTCCAAAATAAGTCCAGGAATACCGGGATTCGTTCGATCTATTTTAAACAGTGTCTTCTAACATTGATATCAGCTCCAATTTTTTTTACGTAGAGTCTATGATAAAGAGCAAAGAATAATTGTAAACCTCTTAGCAACTGAACATCTTGGCTTGAGGAGAATTTTGGTTAAAGATCTCTAATTATTCGCTTACAAGATCCAATCAACTCGGAAACAATATGTGCAGCTGCTTTTTAGTTGAGGCGGCTACGAAAACAATCAAAATTGCCATATTTGGGGATCGGAAAGATCACGCGTAGTCATAGAGAAACCAATGCATCCTGAACGTGTGACTGTTTGGTGTGGTTTTTGGAGTAACAGCATGACTGGCCCATTTTTCTTCCAAGACCAAAATGGAAAAAACGGTACAATTAATGGAGAGGCTATCGAGGTATTCAAACGATTGAGGGTTTGAACTTGGGTGAGCTATGGTTTCAGCAAAATGGGTCTACGTGCCACACACGCTGGCCAATAATATACTTATTGCACACTGAGTTCGATAATTGTTGTGATCATGGTTGTTTTGGTGATGTTGCTTGGCTGACATCGAAAATGTATTGAAAAATTGAGTTGACATGATGACCTTCTGACTGCAGGCGAGCTTGTTGCCATCACAGCGAGCACTTGATTGCAACATCACCCCATCTAGATGCGATTGCGATAGTGACTACATAAGAGATAAAACTTCCTGAGGAGGCACAATCAATTGATTCTTTTTTGATATGGTCACTTAAAACCTCTCGAGGAATGTGGCATTTCAGAGGAAGCTTTAACGAGCTAGGTCTTGCTCTAGCATCACTGCCAAACCTGACTGTGGGTTAGGACGGCTATGGAGTAAATTGAATTTTAAAAAGCTGACGCTTTGTCAAGTTATGGTTATCAGAAATCTGCAAAACTAACAGTCCCACATCAAGCAATCTATTGCAAATCTCTGCACAACTACTCCGACAAGGCTGACTGTCAGTAGGCGATTACTGATGCAATTGTGCTTTCTAAAGCAAAAGCGAAAAAAATGTTCTCATCGGTGAACGATGGCAGAAAGCTGCTCTTACTCTACCCGGACACTGCTTTGCGCGCATATGAATAAAAATTGTATTTCATGGTTCTTCCTTTTGTTCTGAATACTTCTCTAGACACTTAGAAGACGTTTTATACGTCCTTGAGAAAATATTTTTATTTACCTACATATATTTAGAGGAATTTCGCGGAAGAGACACAACAGTGTGTTGGTTAGATTTCAGGAGCAGATCGACCTGGTCAAGAGGGCCCAAATGAAGGCCTACGAGCCTATAAAGAGGTTATAGGTAAAATAAGTCGAAAAGGACATTCCCTTCTTTCCGAAAGACAACTTTTCGACCCACGTAGCAAACCCATTACAGAAAAGCCTTTACTACTTAATTGTCCAACCTTCCCCGGAACCTTATACCTACTCGTAGCTTAAACTTGCAAAAGTGTAACCCCCTTGCGACTTTTCTCAGGATTACTTTGAACTCTAGTACATTAATTTGAAAGCAACTAAGGATCTTGTGCTGAAGCAAAATTCTTAACTGTATCTGCAAGCCCCCTGAAAATGTTTTTTGTTAAAAATTCTCTTCCCACACATTACTTTAAGTTATCTTTATACTGGCAGCTTCACTAATTCTATAACCACTTCACTGGAATGAACTCAACAGCGAAAGATTTCACACTTCAACTGCCATTTATATTTCAAACCCTATTAAAAGGACCTCAACCTCCCTAGATGACGAGAAATACTCTTTCTCTCTTAAAGCAGGCGATGTCAGTGAATCGAATCATTAATGTGGTCATTCATCCCTACATTCCGAAACAAATTCATCGCCAAGGACAAGATTAAAACAACTCACCGACTGGTAAAAGGAGTAACCAGAAAAATGGAGCCAGAGGAAAAGAGACTCCTAAAAATGCGACATCGAGACAGAGACAGAGAAAAGGACTCTGATGTTTGAAGGCAAGTTAAATGTGTGTATTTACGAGTTCGTCCTTTATTCATGGGTTGTTAGCTTTCTACCATAAATATTATGCTCTCTCCTTTGTGTCACCCAGATGCTTGGTCAAATTCAGAAAGCAAAGAGAAAAAGGAAATTCACAAAGCCAAAGACTGATAGTGATCCAAAAGAATGAAACTGAAACTGAAGCGCACTGAATACAAAACCGAAGAGGGAAGAAAAATAAAAGAAATAATAATAACAACAAGCTCATCATAAAAGGATTTATCCGTTTGTTTCTTCTTGTCATCATTTCCAGAGCAGCAGAAGTACATGCTTACGGACATGTACGAGGAGTATACGATAAGGATATGTTTTTGTCGCAGTAGTCGGTGGCAGAAGCATTTGCGGCATTAGAGACGATGTCGGCGAATGGCAATGGCGGTGTATCTAACACAGAAAAGAAGAAGTCTTTAACCTTTCAAGGATTTCCCGCTCCTAAATAGCATGCCGACGACGACGTTTGCTCTTCTTTCTATAGCTCTCAATGCGACTGTATATTGTATACCGTTTATGTGTAGGTATATTGCTTTTGCAGTGGCAAGTTGTCGCAACATTTTTATGTACGCCCTGACGTCACACATAGATCTAAATACAAAGATTTTATGTAGGTACGAATAACTCCGCGCTCCTGGTACCAGCTAGTACGAATACTTGGATGATGATAATGATGCTGATGTCGTTGTTATTACCGTTGCTGCAACAGCACATGCTTTGTGGGGTGTACCCTCAATTCTCAATCCTGAATCTCTCCAATCCCCAATCCTGAATACTGAATCCCCAATCGCTGTTTCCTTTTGCCGTGTCCTCAGAGTTTACTGATCTCATATTCCGATGACGACTTTTTGAAATTAAAGCGCGCCGCATGTACGAGTATTTATTATACACGTGCATATACTCGTACACTTACAGGCACGGATGCAGAAAACAGGAACGTAGAGAGGAGCGCTTTTTTAAAAATTCCCTTTCGCCCTGAAGGTTGACATAGCTTGAGATTGCGAATACGAGAACGAGTGCTGAATCGAGTAGAGGGTAGGTATCCGTAGAGTGTATTGTCCGCATTAAATGTCGTGCATGGGGTTAAATCCTGTCACATACCGGTATGGGAGCAGTCATACCACATCCTCGTACACTATTCAGATCCCATTGCCATGTTATGTGACTTTAACCGTGTGTGAGTACTCGTACTCGTAGCAGAGTTTTCTCCCGTACGCACTTTGAGAAACGCATAGTGCTTTAAATTGGAAAAAGGTGTAAATATTGCCTACCAACAACTGCTACCATATGTACATATGTATCTACGAAGAGGTACTCTTCTTGCTGTATCCAAACATAATAACGGTATTCTTTCTATATCCTTGTGTCACTCAAGGCTTTAAAGCTGATTTGGCTGCCTGTACAAGAACTGCGTTGCCATTTTTTTCGACAATGTTGATGGTATTAAGATGAATTTTTAACGCAGTTGCCAAGGTATCTCCTACTTTTTCGTTTCGCTTTTATCTGGTTGTTGTGAAAGGATTATAGCTTCCTTCAGATTATCTTAATGGAAGCGCAATCACCCAAACCATACTTGTACACACGTTGAATGCAGATTACAACCAATTTAGATTATCTCCCGATATCAGGTAATGAGGAAAGTAATCGGAGGGAGATTACCAGTTGAAGTACTCGCACTCATACATACGAGTACATAAGTGTGTAGAATTTTACGTATCTCATCATCTTGAAGCTAAACGAATTGAGTTGTCAAGTCAAAAATGTGTCGGGCGGGAGGTTTAAAGCTGAGATGGATGATGATGATTACGCGTACTTATGCCAAAAGTATTCTAACAAAAAATAAAGTAAGGGTGTCAAAGTAGAACCCTCAGGCACACCGCGCTTATAATGTTTCCTACATTCACACACATTGGAAATATTGTAGATCCACATGCTCAATGAAATTGCATCAGATGGACATTTCAGCATCTTACCATAAACTTTCTGTCGGAAAATCAATGCAGACATGGTTTGTAAGATAAAAAAAAAGCTTAAATGACAAGTTTGCAGATTTGAACCTTCCCTGTTTAGATTTCGGTACAATAGCCAGCGATTGGACTGAGATTATCGTAGTTTTTAAATTCAAACAAGGTAAGACCCTCTACATTCGTACAATATATACAAGATGGCGCAAAATTAATCACCCGATTTTGGTTTTAAATTATATCAGACAAGCGCAGCCCTTAAGGATAATATTCGACAGGAATACGAACAGTTATCACCGGAAATCTTGGGGAGAATCATGGTAAATGCGATAAAACGGGAGATTACGCGACCAGGAAACGCTTCCTTCACAATATCCATTGTAGCTCGTGCTGTGTGTGCGGTTGCACCGTCTTGTTGAAACCACATGTTCACTAAGCCCCGCTCATCCAATCCCGGCATTATGAAGTCGTTTATCATGGCCCTGAAATGGTCTTCTTCGTTGTTAAGAATTTAAGATTGAGGGTGGCTTGACAGTAATTCACACGCGCTCCATTGCTAGTCTGATTGTACTACTGCAGCTGTCTAGTTCACAAATGTCAAATATGATTGACGTACGATGCCATTTGCAAAAATTATAATATCTTCTGATAGGATGATTCATTTTTACCACCTTGTACTTTCGAAGGAAATCATTCTCAAGAAGAATGCTTCCTGGTTAGGATGCTTGAGAGAATATCAGATATTCACATCAAATCCAGTTTCATTCGTTTCAATCAATGAAGACTATTAGATTGTCAGGACATGCCCTTCAAATCAGTTAATCATTTAAGGCCGCATAACACTCTCCCAAATCCACTTAAACGTCACCTTTTCTCATGAAGTAAGTAATTGTGGGCTTCCTTGACTCTTCGATGTCACTGCAAACTTATTTATCAAATCTCTAGACCTGGACATAAATGACTCCGACTGCAGCTTTATTCACATCCCTGTAAAGTCATAAATGTCCCCTTTGATCGCTAATCCACAAGAAATCCCCAAAGGCGGTTTGCCTCTTCTCTTCTATTGAACCTAGTTCCAAGTGAAAGACTTAGGTTTCATTAGGCCGCTACCAATCATGTCATTGTCATTGATTGTCGTGTATTTTAATACAAGTCTACATGTGGATCAGCGGTTGGATACATAACTTCATTAAAGAGTGCCACAAGGGACGATTTTCGGTGGGATACTGTTTACTCTTTTCATTACCAACTTACTTAGTGTATGTCTTAATGAATCTATGCACATAAATGCAGTCTAGTCTAGTTTGAAAAGTGCAGTCTAGATTAGTTTCGTTATTTAATGAGTGTTTAGAACGTAAATCTTTGTCCTGGGATCTACCCAGCGATTGATCAGGAAACCGTAGACTTCATAACTATAACTTCAATTGGGCCAGCAGCCCAACAATCAAACAAGTGCTTGCTTTATGGATTTTTGCCCGACCGGCATCAAGAAATCCCTATTTTGATAAGCGGGGCAGCAGCGAAGAACGAGAGACTACGAGCAAAAGAAATGGGGAGAAAGTACGTTGGCTTCTCCAGAATAAGAAAAAAGAAAAAGAGCACAAGATGTGCGCGACAGAAGATATTGAGTGGTCGGACCTCAGGAATAATATACGAAAGGTTCACAAACACAAAAAGAACGTGTCAACGCAAGAGGAACCATACAGAAGCCTGTAGAGATGAAGAAGGAAACCGAAAAAACTTTTTGGGCGAAGAAGACCAACATTACTCCGCCAGGCAGAATAGACTATTCAATCTTATCTGCCAAGTTATGGGAACGTCAGATACCCTTCGTCAACAACCTGCTTGGCCCTATTGATGTGAGTTCAGACCAGGAAAGACCACTTAATCAAAAGGCAAAGGCAGAAGGTTTTGGGCAGTGACGCACTGTCATGTGATTTCTTTATTCTCATACTTGAAAGAATTGTGGTGAACTCACAAGCGAACACTTCAAAAGTCCGTGCACCTACATTAACGCCGATGATAGCGATATAATTGCTAACGCAAATAATTGCCAAAATTTGTTTAGTGGTGAATTAGGGTAAAACCAAGTATATGCTTTCAATAAAGCAAACTATAGAATTGCACAGAACGTCACAGTCGAAGGCTATGTTTCCTTGGGCTAAGATGGAAACTAAAGAAACTCTAAGTAAGATCTTAATTGTAACAGTCCTGCTTTATGGAGCTGAAGTATGGACGCTTTTAAAAGCGGATGAAGATATCTTAAGTTGTTTCGAGAAAAAAATCTTTCGAAAAATATTCGTTCCCGTTTGCGTTGACAGATTTAAGACAAGAATATTCAACGACGAACTTGCCCAAGTCGGACATACAGTGCCACTTCGTAAATGGAAAAACTTCAGGCTGATCATAGCCTTGGTAGTGTTACTATGTTCCACGAAGGGCAGCTCAAGTTCGAAGGCAAATCATGGGCCACTCAAACGGAAAAACATCTGTAAAGCCTTGACCTCACTACTGAGGTGATCCAAATCATGGTGGCCTGTGGAATGGCTATAATTTGCAAATTTAGCCAACTCGCAATCGGCGCAGTAGCAAAACAGATATGAACGATAAACATGTGACATAAGAACTCAGTAGAAGAGGTAAAAAAGAAAAAAGGTGAATACTAAATATCATCCAAGTCTCAGACTGTTTTATTAATATTTTCTTTCTTTTCAAAACTCTATACATAACCAAATCGCCAAGTTTGAATTCTGTTGTAAATATCTCTCAATACTCATAATCTTCAGCAAACACAATTTAAGACTGTTTCTATGGCTTGGCACAGATGTCTTCTCACAGAAAAAAAAACTAATTTCTATGCCATAAAATTATAAATAATTTCAGTTTAAGAAAAAATTTAAAAAAAAAAAAAAAAAAAATCTGTCTCATCGTCACAATACTTGTACAGCGAGACAAAAAAAAAAGAAAAAAACAAAAACCCAAGAATCTCCTGTCAAAAACACAAGATACAAATACACCGGCTCTTACGTATCTTCACCACCACCGTGGGGGATGGAAATGAAAATAAAAATTTGAAAAATATGAAAAAAAAAAAATTAAAAAAAAATGAAAATAAAAGGAAACATATAAAATTAGTTTTTGAATTTCTAATTTTATTCTACGTAAGAAAGTTTCCAGTTTTATTTTTTTTAATACCAAAGATACATTTTGTTGGTTTGTCATTCAACAATCTTTTAATTTATCTTTCGTATCCGTCAAGTGTGTGGAGAGGAGGGTGAACTGGACAACCATGTAACTTATTCACACAGCTTTGGGCATCTTAGTTTTGATCCTGGTCAATGAAGAGGTCATTTAACTTCAAATATCCCTGAATAATGACTGGCAAGTGAAAAGAATAATTAAGACGAATGGAACTTGTTTGAATAATAAAAACTTGTTAAGTTCTAAGCTTGAAGTTTATCTTGCGAGAAAATTCATCCTTGCTACGCATTCAAAGGGTTCATATTGCTTTTTATATGCAACTGAAGTATAGTTTCAATTGTAGGGTTTGAATTTAGAGAGTTTGATATAGTGCATATTTTGGCCTGCAAACCAACCAGCTACTGTAGTTTTAAGTCGAAGAAATGAGTAAGGTCAGCTCCACGTTGCAAGGGCAAGCATCAAGCTGAGCTTCATGCCATCCAAGACTGTGCTGTCAGTATAATTCTTGGAATAGGAATGAAAGGTTTGCCCATCCCTAGTACTAAAAGCGATAAGCTCAAACTTGTTTTGACTCAAAATCACCTTTGACTCTTAAAGATACCTTTGATTGTTCGGCAATAATTTTTCTGACCCTGAGAGCCAGGAAGAAAGCTACGGAAGGATCATTAACAGACGCACGAAGTTGCTTGTTAGGAGATTTCAAGTTCCTACGACCAAGGATTGCGTTTCTATAAAAATTCAATCATCAATTCAAAAAATATGAACAACGTCGGCTGTTTTTCTGGATTCTAGGCGACCCATACCCTGACAAAATTTAATGATTTAAGACCAAGAACCAAATTCAGATTTTTAAATGTTTTACGAGTCATCTGCGGGAATATGATAATACTCTTCTCTCGTTCAAAGCTTTTTAGAAATATATCGATCAAGGAAACTTACTATACAATCAGACGTCCCAAAATTTGGCTTTATTGCATATTGCGACCGTGACGCGTCAGTTCAGTCAATTTTATCCTTCTTGCGAAGAAAATTGTGAGATTGAAGAGATCTGACTGAAAACCTAAAACATGCATGGGTCTTTGGTCTAACAAATCCGACAGTGCATGGAAGCAGAAAAGCCCACTATCGATTTTCCAGGCCTTCAACCTTATTTGTGAAGAAAAAGGATTGGTTTGGACTATTCAAGTAACCACCGGCAAAGTTGACATACCGGACTTCTGACGGTGTCCTTCTAAAGGATCGCCAAGGTCTGTGGTTTTTTCGAGTAGACTCGTGACTTCAAAGAACCTTAAAGAAAAGCCTAAAAATCGGGTGCAAGTTGCCAAAATAAGAACCCAAGCGACTGGGAAAGCTGGCTGCGGAATTTCTATCGTCACTTTTGCACCACAAATTAATTCTCCAATGTGAGACATCAAAAAGTCGTCTTAACATTGATGTTACATTGGTGATGAAATTTACATAGAGTCAATGTCAAACTGTCAACAAAATTTCGCGTTTTTAAAGAGTTTAGCTATAGGTGGTGTGTCTACGTGTATTCTGATTCTATTGACGACACAATTTCAAATTCACGATGACATTAGATTCCATTTACAAGACTTACATTTACACTCACCTGTTTTACCTGAATGTGTCAGAATAGACGTTTATATTATTAATGAGTTCACTAGAGGGACCACCAACCCGGAAATCTTTTTTTTGACACCACTTAAATCCACAAAAGATCTTCTCCGGGTTATTGCGTATTCTTGAAGACGCCCCCAAAGTCGATGCCAATCCCAAATCTATACACCTCTTGTCGAGTAAATATTCATTTACAGCCATGTTACATCCTAAACAATCCATTTGCATTAAAGTTTTGCGCGCTACACCTAGACTATTCAAGACTTAAAAGCGGCCAAGGAGTCAGATGGAAGTTAGGTTTTTGACGAACGAGTAGTCATCTCCTCTTGTTTTCGGTCTAGAAGTATGTAGGTACGCCAGTGGTGGACTACCTGGATATATGAACACAAACGGAGGACTGATAACCTCCTTGTAATGTATTAAACTATTCGTATATCTATATAAAAAAAAATTGCTGTTGACCATGGAAAACGATAGGTAAATTCCAGTAGATGGATGGCAGGTTGTCTGGCTTTGAAAACACGGCATTTTAAAATAATACCGGATACAAGAGAAATATAGTATACTGACAGATAAGGAAATTATGCAATTCTTTGTTCCTTACAAATCTTAGCTACGAATTTGTTGTTGAGTTGCCGAAACTTATAGTGAAATGTTGCATTACAAACATCCCAAGACTGCTGATGGTTTTTTCCACATCCATGGCTCTTGTATATGAAAAGAAAGCATGTGATCCAGTTTCATTTGACTCAAAACAAAACCATTTCATTTGACCTTTCAATTTGAAGCATAGTCAGGAGCTATTGACGCCACTTTTACCAAAAAGTTGAGCACACAATGCCAAACCTTTGCACAAAAGCTTGGCTGCAAATCCTCCCGACAGACAGCTTTGACAATATGACCTTATAAAACAAACTCTTTGTAAACGATATCACGCTGATTGGCATATCCCTTACTTGCGATATTCATGTCTTTTAGAGTTCCTCACAGTCTGTCGCCGCACCCACAAGCACTGTCGAAGTGTCTCGTGGTCATACTCGAATGTCTATTTGATCTCCAGTAATCCGATCGCCTCCATCGGAAATGTTTCATATGTAGCTCGAAAGAAAGGATGGTTTAAAGCAAGAGCGAAAAACCATTTCTTCATTTAATTGATTTTTGAGTGGAACACGGAAAAGAAAAACAGATTTTTGGAAAAAAAAACAACGAAAAACGCCTTTCTTCAGCTCTCTCTCTCTCTCTTTAGAAGAGAAGTATGAACCTTTAAAGGAAGCAGAGGCTTAAAACTTCTTAACTACTACTGTAACGATCAGCTTCAGTTGGTTAACAACATTTTAAGAGACCGTTTCTTCCTTGCACTTTCTATGTTATAATCAATATAATAATGGACTTCTAGAATTACAGGGATTCGTAGCGATGTTTGTGTGTCTTCTTAAATCTCAGCAACTACTGCCCCAATTGTAAAACAAGATTCGACATTCAATGCGTTTTTCTTTAGGAGTGATTATAGACTAAATCATAATGTGATACTATGGACAAAAGGAGGTCAAATTGTTAAAAACAGTGAACAAGAAATACCAAACTTTTAAGCACTTTTTATAAAAGAAATGGTCGAAATTGTGTACGAAGACTTGTTGAAAATGCTCTTCAAATGGAAAATTTTTAAGATTTAGTCATACAGGCTGCTGGTATTCTACGAATTTTGTCACAAACAAAAGTTATTAGAAATATTTTTCGAATTTCTTGTTCACCCTGTGTTTCGAATTTTAACGATCAAATACACACTTATACTTAAAAGAGGTCGAAAAAGTTCAAGTCACTGCCAAAATAAAACATCCATTTCTGAACCACCCTGCACAACGAAACGTCAACGTTTTTGACAACCAATCTTCATTTACTCAAAAGTAACCCCGTTCACCTATGGAACGATTTTCGATCAGTCAAATTCGATGTGTGGAAAGATTTTTTGTTTTTTATAGGGCAGACGGGCTCCCATACCTGACGTGTACTCTTTCACATTTTTTGCCTGTCCATCAGCCTATCAATAAAAACGAATCTCACACAACTACACTCTGACCCCCCTGTTGCATAATTTTTCTCCTCCACCCTCTCTCAATACCGTGCAGATTTGGTATATTAGTAAGTGAAGCGAACATCGTTTCCGATGTAGGTTAATGCGATAGTGTGATAATTACTCAACCGGCAAATGGGCGTGGGTAAAATGCAATTCGAGAAAAAAGAAAATTCAAAAATTGAAAAAAAAAAAAAAAATGAAAAATGAGAAAAGTACGAAAAAATTAAAATCTGCAAATCTGCCTGCAGATATTGTACTCGAATATGCGGTGATATGGATTTTCCTCTCATGGATTTCCACCTCCTCACCCACGAACTACGGGCGGCGACATAGCAACGCGGCGGCATGTAGATGAAAATGCATTTACGCACTCGTGACCTAGAAAATATTTACCATTTTTTCCTCCACATTACTCTTTCGGATATTTGTCGGCAGGTTTGTACGAGTATGTTGTTTTTATTCCGATTGGGGAGGGAGGAGGAAATGTGGAAAAAAAAGGTCAGCGCAGTTGAAGTTGATCCATCAGCAGCAGGTAACAGCATCCATCGCTGATTCAATTTTTATCCCATTCACCATCGTGCATTCATCAAAACTGCAATCATCGTCATCATCATCATCATCAGCAGTAGAAGCTTCACCAGCATCACCAGCATCACCAGCATCACCAACATGATCATCATCATGTTAATGAGCATCAGCGTCAAGCTTCGGCTTCGGTTGGATGCAGTAGCGTCATCGTCATCGTCATCGTGTTCTCGGTCTGTTGTAGTCGTTGTGCTGCCAATTGATTGGTATCTGGGTGCTGAAGCCGACTTAGATACAACACGACCGGTACGATGGGTATTTATAGATTGATAGATCTATTGGGAACTGTCTGCATTCAAGTATCGGTGCATCCAGTGTGTCCAGGGCCATTGGAATCGCCTGGTGAATGAAATTATGAATTTTTCATTGTGACTACCTTGGCTGTTGATGGTTACTTGGTGGCTATGATTATAGGACTTGCTGCTGCTGCTGCTGCTGCAGATGATGATGATGATGGGATGTCGATGACGACGACGACGACGACGATGGTGGTGGCAGTGCAAAAATAACTGAATTTTCTGGTTGATTTCGATTTACCAATTTTGTTAACCAGATTCACCTTTGCGGGCAAGTGGAAATATCCATCTTCAGAGTTGGTGGCTAGTCGTTGGTGTTAATATTGATGTTGGGCCTGTTGGCGACAGCTTTACAGCACTACCACACTACAGATCTACAGCAGCAGTTACAACGGCAGAAGCGGGAAAAGTCAATTACTTTATAAAGTTTCCAGCACAATTATGTCATTACAGTTGCTGTATGCAATTTTTCTTTCTTCAACACTGTTGTCGGCTATATTTTTTCTGGTGCTTTTTGTGGCGTTTTTCCTTGTTTCGTTTGTTCCTATTCCTACGCCAGCCATGACCTTAAAAGTGTGATTAATCTCGTGAAACTCACTATGTTGTGTAATGGACGTTGTACATTGTTGCTGTTGTTGCAGCTGAAGCCGGATGATATAACAAGAAGAACACACATTTGGAAATTGTTTTGTGTTGTGATTTTTTGTTACTTTCATTCCATTCGGATAATCGCTTTTCTTGTTCTCCTAGACTAGACTGACTGACTCCGACTGTTATAGGGTTTGCCCATTTAGAAAGTGTTTCGTTGACTGTCACCAATGTAAGTGGCATGACTTGATGGCATAGATGGCTCGTCAATGGAACTAGAATGTAGAAATGAGTTCAAAATGAAAGTGACAAGACGAGTAGGGGAAGCAATGGCAGAAAAACAAGACATTTCTTGGACTCACATTACTCACAACGACGCACGTTGATGTTAGAGAATGTGTCATAGCCAAAAACAATGGCCTGATCAGCTAAGGAAACTTTAAGTAGAGAGAATTCATTTAAATTAAAACGACGAAACATTGAATTTATAGAAGCTGCCAAAAATAGAGGATCTACTATCTACTTCCAAGTCAGGATCATAACAAAGACCCGATGAGACCATTCAACGATCTCGGAACATTCACATTCGTACATTTGATAGTTCAACCCCTGCATTGCAAAAAATTTGAGAAGCTTGGGATATTACAAAACCGTGTGCGTGTAGGCTTAAAATTTAGATAGGAATATTCTAAAGCTCCATTATCTAGGTCAAGTTGTTTGACGGATTAACGCTACTACGTATATTCGTACAGAGAACGATTTCTGGAATGTCAGGTTCTGGCAACCGACTACGACGGGGAAAATCTCAGTCACTTCCAACTGGAATCTACTTCTCTTAAAAGTAACCAGGAATTTGAAGTGCCTTAGATGCTACCCAAAATAATTTTCGCAACTTCAATACCTTAGAACCTTAGAACAAATTGGCAATATAACTCCGTCATGTAGGGAAAGAAACTGGCGTTAATTGAAAAGCTTAAAAACTCCTAAAGACTGAATGAGAAACGAAAAATCTTAGAATTCAATTGTACCATCAGGGGTAGCTAGGAAGGTGCTCATCTTGTAGATGAAAAGGGACGAGGTGAAAGCTAAATAAAACACTTAAAAAGCAGTATTTAAGGCTGAATCAAAGATATAAGCACACTTAGTCTAGTTAGCCAAACTCACTTGAAAGACACTTTTGATACATAGCGAGCAGATCTCTGTGCTAAGTCATACTGCGACGACAACGCAAAGATCAGTATCATTACCACTTTACCTGGTAATCGTGCAGCTTGGAAGACTATTCGAAGCCCACAGTGACGTTAGACTAGGACAAACTCGTTTGCTTATGTTCACATGCTTTTACCAATTCTGTTTTTTTTTTTAACGATTAACAATGCGACTTGTGGTGGTCTATTAATGGCAGCTGGATGAGTTAAATGTAAACTTACAGCTTCAACATTAATAGTTAATTGGAAACGATTCCATACGACTTTGAAGGGGGACATCAAACCTATTGATGTCTGACTTGAAATCAGGAACTAACCCTTCCCAGCCAAGATTTATGATATGTTCTATGGAAAAGTTGTCCGCGAAAAAAGGCTCAGTCAGAACTAAGGTTTTGGTTGCGGCTAGTTGTTCCTAAATCCTTTTTAAACCCTGCAATCACTCTCAAGTTGATTTGGAAATGCAAGGCTTGCCTAAAAACAATGGAACAGTTAAATTCATTGAGTCTTGCCTGGTAATGCTCATTTGAGTAGGATTTTATTGACAGTTAGTCTTCTTGTTGGATTAACTGCATTCCACTAACTGCGATCCAAGCATAAGTGAGTCTTTTCCTGCGAAGGATTCTGTAAGAAGGGTGTTGACGGCGCTTAGCCATTCCTTAGTTGAAATCGACCTTGCGATCGCATTAGGACGAACTCTATCATATCAAGAGCTGATATTACTAGAGCGGGTGTTTCTTTCTAAGAAAAAACTATATTTCCAGCGAAAAGAAAACACAAGGATGGTGTCAAGTTCATTGCCTCAGTTCTCTGTTACAGAAGAAAGGAAACAAAATTGTCCCATTTGGAGACGGAAAAAAATTTGAGAACAGAATAGTTCAATCTTCACTCATGATTTCAATGTCCGGCACAAAATCGTATCCACAACGCATGCTAGAATAATTGGCACAAGGACTTGATTATAGCTAAATAGAATAAATATGTGATGGCATGGACAAGATAAGCGTTGTATTTAAGGCGCAATAGACCTTTGCATCCAGGAAGGTTTGAACCGGTCCTCGATAGCAGGTCTTTTTATCAAAATTTAAGAAGACTAATTCGTTCAGCAAACATTTTTTAACATAGCAGACTGTAGCGATAGATAGACTGTCTCGATAGATTAAATTTTACGGGATGAGCATACATCCGAAGCCATAGCTCTTTGTTAATTCCTTTAATACCATTTCGGAACCTGTGTTAAGAGCACAAGTTCCATTCTTGGTATGAGTCGAAGCTGGTCTTAGGGTCTCAGCACCCAGTACTTCTTGCAACTCTACATCGGGTGAGACCACTATCGCAAAACCGTATTTTATGTCCTGGTATGGACAACGAGTGATCTTGCCACTCAATAAGACCGGCAGCTTGTAACTGGTCAAATAGGAGCAACCTTCAGTGACTTTTTTTTAAACAACGTCATTACAGGGCGAAGCCATGATATTTGGACTGGGGCCCAAGTGGGCACAAGAAAATGAAAATTAGACTAAAAGCTACCAAAGTTGTTGAGGTGGCGGTGATTTCAACCTAAATTGCACACAAAGTCTTCCAGCTTGGCAATTGGCCTAAAAGGTCTAGCCAAACACAGAGCGCTATAACATTTAGGTATGCGAAGGTGGAAAATTGGCCTCAATTCTTTAGTAAACGAGAAATTTTTACACAGTGACTTCGAATTGGTACTAAACGCAATTCCCGGACCATCAAAATTTGGAACATGAGACGCCTGATTCACCTAACGCTTAAGTCACTGCTGCAGGTACGTACATATTTCTGTTCAATGTTGAATCCGTACGCTTGTATTGCAACTGCTCTACAGTTGTCCTTTAATTGATGCACCAACGAGGAATGCCTAGCCCCGAAGATTCATAAAACTATTGCTGAGCATACGAGTATTACCTTTTGTCTTCCACAAAAAAAAAAAAAATACAAAGCGCAGAAAGGCCACGTTAAGAGTTGAAACAAAAAGCTGAGAACGCCCCAAGGGACCCACAATTGTATATAGCACCAAATTTTATCAAACATTTTGTACGCCAAGAGGGGCGTCATTTCTGTTTATTTTTTCACACGCAATATCAAAATCCCTCATTGTGTTATCTTTTCATTTAGAAAATTGTTGAACGAACTTGACTTGTTGCAAGTAAAAGCCTTCACCACCGTCATTTCGAATTAAACAAAAGTCCAATTCAACAAAAAATTTAAAAAATCGTATTCAGTGACATTTTTGACACGACACCTACTTTGTTTGCCTCAACACAGCACACCCGTCAAGCTTTTGAAACAGAACACACAAAATACTCTGCACCGCATTTTGTGCACTGGGAAATATTAATTTTTTTAAAAAAATATGATTTTTGTTTCCTAATTTTTATATTTTTGTTTCCAGAAAAGATCTCAACTCGTGGATGCTTCCATTTTGTTAATTAGTAAAGTTTTCCACAAACCAAACATGACATTAAACGTAGCTGCTTGCAAATTATTTAGCGGTTTTCCATCTCGTTTTTTTTTGTGGGCGGGAAAATTTTGAATTTTCAATTTTGAATTAACTTACAACAACAACAAGATGGAAGAAGAAAAAATTAAAACAAAAAAAAAATATTATTTCACCTGCAAGCGCACTCGTGGGAACATCATGTGGAAATAGATCTTCTTGGCGGATGGGGGAAGTTCTGAGAATACTTACGTATTCCCAGCATACTTTCTTAGGACAGACACAGAAAGATGTCTGTCTAGGGGCTGAATGTACTTGAGTTTGAATTTGCAAATCTTGAGGTAGAGAATAACAACTGGCAGGTGTTGTCTGTCAGACAGTAAACCATTCAAATGCATTCAAAGACGAGAAATATCTTTTTCCTATATCTATAAAAATGTCGTTTTATTTATTCCAAGAATCCAACGTACACAAGGCAAACACACGTATGTATGCAGATTGCATAAGCAGATGAGTATAAAACTGTTTTTGCTATGGAAATTCTGTGACGCTTCCACTTTTTTCTTTAAAAATTCAAATTTTACAAAAATAAATCATAAACAAAGAATAAAAAATGAAATGAAGGCAATTTGTTACAGAATTGGGGAGTAAACATAGCTGATGGATAAGTAAAAGGGTTGTGCTCGAAAGGCGGAGGTTAAGAAGCATCTCTTTCTTAAAGACGTCTGTAGCTGAGCGTCGTACTTTTGGGATAGGAATTGAGTGGCTTCAACCTTAAGATATCTGGTGCTGTAAGCTCCCGAGTAGTGGTCTTGTCCAGCCACGCTTGACATACCAACAATATAATGTCAGATATGATTAAGACTCAAAAAGAGAACGTACGATGAACGAATTCCCGGGATTAACTCAACAGTGAGCTTGGCCAGCTACTTTAACGATTGTGGAGCTGCGGTCAATAAGGACTTTCCAGGGCAAGCCAGCGTATGGACATAGCAAAGATTAGGTTGATTTCAAGCACTCACCAAATGATTCACAATTCTATCAGTGCTGATGGAAAACCTGGGTTTATGAATTGTCTGTGTCAAAAGGACAATTCGTAATTTTGCATCACGATAACGCCCCACCTCACAATGCACTGATTATGTGTGCATTTCTTGTTAAAAACGACACAACTGGCCTGATCTAGCACCTTGGGGCTTCTTCCTATTCGAGCGACGTAAAAAAACTTCTCCGAGAAACGCGCACTAAAAGCTGTGAATGTAATGAACATCGAGTGTCAGAGGTTAGTCGAAGGTTGGATCAAACGCTGGTTAGAAAGGGTCAATATCGACTTAAATGAGCAAACTTACTTATCATTTGAAAAAAATGATTTTTAGAACTATTTGAATAAGGTTGTGAGCTACGGTGACTTTTACAGACAACAGCGTTTATTAGAGTACGAATTTTTATAAGCAGTAAACTTAAGCAAGAAGCCTTGACCATTTCAACACTTTACAGCAATCCACATCAAGCCTAAGTTTGCCAAAATCAACATTTTTTTCGCCCAAAAATTGACGATGCTACTTTAGATTTATTCTACGAGCTCCATTATAAAACCTGCGAGCAATGGCCTAGGGCCAGTTGGCTTTGATTCAAGACGGAATAGCACTTTACACGTAGCTAGTACACGATTTTTTCAGCTAAATAACCACAAAGGAACATGGTGATTACCAGAGCATAGAACAGCCCACCAAATTAGTCATATTGCAATGAAAACTCAAGGTATGTCTACTGAGAGGATATTTAACGTTAAACTGATAAACCGACTTCTCGTTAACACCTGCATTAAATCCCGAAGTTCAGTGTCATGTCAAAATGCCGCAAATTAGAGTGGCTTGTGCTTTGAAAATGCTTCTCCAAGAATCAAAAAAATAATAATAAAACAAACATCGGTAAGCCAAATCAGGAAAACTCGAACAGAAATCTGTTATGAAGACCAAAAAGATTTAGTAACAGAGTCATAGTCGATGTAGACGATATGGAAGAGTCTGCAGACTGTAATTTCCAGAAACCCACTATGGAGCTTCAGTACGACGTTAAAGACGATGACAATTGTATAGCAGACAGCAGAAGAAATTGCCATTATGAAGCCACAAGGAAAACAAGAATTATGATTTCCAAGTGGGCAATAAGAATACGGTCCTTAAGATTGTTTGAGAAGACCTTTATCCAGGATGAATCCACGACAAGTCCGCTCCTTTTATTGTGTTGAAAGCCTTGTGATTTGTACGTTTTTTAAGAAATTTGCCAATGCCGTCTAAAAAGAGTGTAAAAATCATCTTATCCACTTTCAAGACTGAAAATTTTGATGTTTGGGGCAACATGCCATATAAAAATTAACATGGCTTCTAATTTTACAAATTGGCATCTGAACTGAGGGCTCAGAGGGTTCAAGGGTTTGTTGGCCAACATTGTTTGCGTAATATCTTACAAAGCAGTTTTCACCGAAATCGGCACTCCTTTCTTACAAAAATGGAGATCGGCAACGCCGTAATACCGTATTCCCAATCATATCATTACTCATGACGGATAGTGGCCACTTTCGAATTTCAGAGTCCGATCATATATAGATCGTTGATTTTATTGGAAGATTCATCAACAGTAAAGACTTCCTGGTCAGTGTATAGAATTCGTTAGTGAGCGTTCATTGCATACCGGCTGCACAGGGCCATCGATTCCTACTGTATTATCAGTCAACTGAAATGGATGTGTTCAATACTTCATCCATAATGACAGCAGTTAGTCGTATATAAGGACTAGTTTGGAGAGAATTGTGGTTTACACTACCTACCAAGCAACACTTCTTTATGGATGAAAAGCAGCTTTTTGATATGTCAGTCCTATCGAGGACATGATTACTATTATGTGGACGAAATATTCACCTTACATATTGAAAACGTGGTTATCATGTAGCTCTCAGGCACTTAATAGGTACTTACGACCAAGAGGCGTCAGTTTTCCGTCTTAACGGAAACATTGATTCATTCGGCTCGTTTGATTCTCATTAGCCAAATGCGAGCAGCTACACACGGGTCCTAGGAAAATTGAGGCACTTGGATCTATGTATGTTTTTGCCCCACATGCTCGTCACCGATTACTAAAACAAAACAATACGTTCTAGAAAATCTCATACCGTTGGGACCGAACTTTGTAGGACTTACCTGTTACAGTTATCTTCTTGTTTCTATTGAAATCATGTCAGAAATGATAGCTGCCGTTCCATCAGAATTCAAATTTCTTATTTCAGTCCCTCCTTTAAATTCGAATCATCTTCATTACTTAGTCGTAATATCGGCGGCAGTTACCTTTTCCCAACAAAATTTTCCACTCCATATATGTAGCCGCAAAGGCCTGCGCGCGACTCTCTGTATCTCCGCCCATTTTATTATGCAAATCAACTGCATGCCTTGTGGGGTAAGGAGGACAAAACAAATAGAGGGGGAAAAAAACTGCATTGCGGGGTGCCTATTGAATTTCTAAGTCTCCTCACACTTTATTGCAGTAAAAAGAAAAAAAAAAAAGAAAAAAACTGCAAATATTTGCACAAGGCTTAAAACTACGCCAACAATCAAACAGTCAACTCAGCTCTCCAACTCCACCAAACACGCCAAAACGCTTTGTTAGTTCTTTTTGGATGTCCCAACATGGTCCCAACATGGTTTCCGACACATAGCATTGACACGCGAAAGGCAACTAATATCGCGTGGTAAGGCGCAATACACCGACATCATCGACTAGGGAGCAAAAAAGAAAAACCAACTCCAGCTTATGACGACAAAGTGTCTTGCCAACATGCTCATCAAAAACCACAGGGAATAGGTTGCGGGCGGAAAGATGAAACAACAACCCACCAGCCAGGGGGTCTACGACCAACAATATACGACTAGGTATACACATATGGATGTACGTACTTAGGAGGCTCCAAAAACCTATGATAGCACTCTGCAGCAGCACAGTGCATTCTAATTTACCATTCGCCATTTGGCATACAAATCATCTGCTTTGTGGTGGCCGATAATAATAGACCCAGACCCCTACAGCAGCAGCTCTCTTTCCCTCTTTCTTCATCTCATGTCGTGACTATATGAACCTTGCGTGTCATACTCGAATCAAACTTTAAAAACGTCGTCGCAAAAAAAAATAAACCTCGCACCTGCAACAGTCATACTTTTGGGGTAACACTTTGAGCTATCGTTGGCTATCACCATCACCATCATCATCATCATCATCATCAGCAACATCTACTTTTACGACATCACAATCACAATCGGTTCTGTCGAGCAATAGTATCTTCACACCTCAGTCAATAGTAAAGACACCTTTTGAGGCAACGACTCGACTATGTGTCAACCTAACAATTCACCATCGTTAGCTTCAATTATAGGAGTCATAGCCAGCCTCAGATTTAGATACAGAGTCCGATTAAGAGTCAGAATCACTCATTCGTTAAAACAAAATTTCAACTACTTGATTCGGAGGCAGACTACATAACTTTTTGACGCAAAGTTTGACAGAAATCTTAATGGCCGCCGCTGCCGCCATCAATGATTTGCTGAACTATAATCACTCAACGAACAAACTGTCGTGCTATGCTGCAACGACACGGCGGTGGTTACAAAAACAAACAAAACTTTTCCGCGCTTTGCTCTATCCGCTCTCGTACTGATATGTACGCATACACATATGTGTGCTGTCACGTGATGAGGTTGAGGTGACATTTGATGATAATTGTCCGCGCGGTATTCCATTTGAAGATTTTTTATTAGTTTGGCGGCATAAATTATTATTATAATTCATTCACCTCCTCTCCTTTTCACCTCTTCTTGCTGCGTGCAGAATTCAAAAACACGAAATACTGTGAGATAGAGTATTGTGGAAGTATAGAGGTGCAGAGATACACAGAAAGTTGTAGAGGTGGAGTGGTTTTATGTTATTTTTATCGGCATCACGTAAGGCAAATTTAATGGAGAGATCTACGAGCAAGATCTATTGTCAGAAGATGTTTGTAAACGTCAGACCTAAGTGTCACTTTTGACAAAAGATCATCCGCATCCGATGACGGCTATTGTTTCAATGGGTCTACAAGAAGTGCTGCTTCAAATTACTATTTATTGTTGGGGTTATAGTTGCTAAAGGATGATGGGAAAATTAACCTCTGACCTGATTTGTCGAAAACAACAAGAAAAAAGTGAGAGTGAGATTTTAAAGATGACATGAACTAGAGGTTATGCAACCAGAGAAAGTATTTTTGATCCCTTAATTGCTTTAAATGACGTACGAGTATTGCGAGATGGTCTCTAGAGGTACACTGGCGAATGTCGTCATTTTAGCTAAATTTATTCGTGAGAAATGCCTCTTTAATGAGATTCACTTATAAAAAACATTTTTGGAGTTAAAATTATTTTGGGGCGACTTTAAGTCTAGGAAAGTTGTGAGGCTTACGCATCTATTGCTCGACGAAGTCTCAAATATATTTTGTCGCGAATAACCTTTAAGTGCAGCATTTTAAGGATCTCTAGTCCAGTGGACTGCGGTTTCTCCTCAATTCTGTATATGTGTTCGAAAGGGAGTAAATTTTATGCCTACATTCTGGATTAGAAGCCAGCTGACATGTTTAGTTTGCTTACACAAAATTCTAATGAGAACCTCCTTAAAGTATTTCTGGCTAAATCTATCGCATCAGCACGGAAAAACATAGAATTCATTGGCCCTTCGACATTGAAGGTGCCTTTGAAACTCGGAAATGTGTAGAAAATGTCGGCGACAATGAACCTAATAACCTGAATCCAGGCACATATATGGCATACTTGCCATTACCGGTAACGTTTGAGCAAATGACGGTCTCAGTATAATAGAAATCCACAAATAACCTAGCCATGTTAAGATTATGACAAAAAGAAAAGAACATCCTGTGCAGGACTCTGGAGGAAGTAATCTACCTAAGACATAGTCAGTTCAACGGGTAGAAACCGAATCTAAAAGGTTGCGTTTTAAACCTATTGAGTACACTGGATATATGATAAAACGCCGAAAACACACTGGACCAAAATAATCATAAGACCCATTCATTCAAACAGAGAAGCATGAGACAGTAAAGAAAATTAAAGACAATTAGGTTGCCATATACACAGACGAATCAAAGAAACAGCAAGAGATCTGCGCTAATATTTTTTTTATCGTCTGAATCCACTCTGTGTATTTTCGGCCTTAAAACTAAAGCTCTTCCAGTTCAAGATATTGACTGTAGCTGAGGCGGAAATAGGGACAACAAACCATGAGGACATTGCCACATTTATTAATTAAAATGCCGTGACTGGCCCCATTGCGTCCAGACCCTACTACTGATTTAAAGTTCCCAGAGCAAAGGGTTAGTACTTGGTACTTGTAGACTGAGACTGGGAATGGAGAGTACAAAGAAAAGCAAATTGCAGATTCATGGATCTAGGAGAATTGTTCCTTACTATGTTGCTCGACCTAAGGTGATTTCGTCAGATTTGTATGTGTCTCCTTGTTAATTTTTATTCGAGGTCTTGATACAGAGTCAGGAGATTCACAACCCGCTTATGTTTCTTTCATGTAATCCAGGTGGGAAGATCAGAAAGACAGGTGTCGTTAGCCATGTAAAGGGATTGACCATAAGACTTTACACACTAGCATATCTATTCCAAAAGCTTGACGAATTCTTGAAAATCATTACAGGAGCGAGATCTGGATCACGTTTCATATGACAGTTCTGTACGGTGAGCACTGTCCTAAATGTAGTCGCACTTAGTACAGGGGACGGAGTGTTAAAGGTACATCATGGAATGTAGACGGTGAATTCGGGAATTTTAGACTTTAAATAACATGCATCGGGGAAAATCTTTTTCATTGATCCTCTTCAAAATTATAAGAAACTTATTCCTTACTATCGTAGGCTGTGGCCACCTTTCAGCTCTTTGGTTGTTACGTACACGGTCATGTTGCCGCGTCTTCTTGCCTGTTTTTCGATTGCTTCGTAGGCGCGTAAGTGGTTAGTGTAAAACTCTGATAATGAACGAGGTTTCTTTAAAAGTTCAACAGTAGCTGTGTGACCTAGCAGCACCCCTGACATACTTGACGTTACTTTACTGATCACAATCGTTCCTTTAAAATATAATAAATAGCAGAAATGTACTCGTACTACTACTGTGATTTTGCAGGTAATGATATGATTTACTTTTGACCAAGGCCTCAACCTCAACTGTTCGAACCACATTTTGCAACCCTACAGCATTGTCAAGCTTAACGATCCTTGGAATCAGTTCAACCTCAGCCACGAACGTAAAATTGCGGCCACTGACGGCTAAATTTTGAATGCCAGCAATCTAGAGAGTTCTGAGTATCTTACTAGAAACCTAACTAGACAGTATATTCTGAGGTTATGGAAGTAAGCTACTAGAATTGATAGAGGTAAATCCCTTGTGGTGTACCTGTGGTTTATGTGAAATCTCAGCTAAAGCCCTTCGATTTGTCGGTTGACCCAAAATCGTAGTGAAGCAACTCTTATATTGGAAGAGGTTTTTTGAAAGACCTCGCCTTTCACGACTACACATAAGTTAGAATTTAAACCTTTTTAGATGTGAAGAATGTTGAATACAAGTCTTAAGGCTTAATACCTCAAGAAAAGTTCCCACGTAAAGCACGAAACTATCTGTAAGTCCCTTATTAATACAAATTAATAAAAATGCAAAACACAGACAAGCTTCTACGAAAAGAAAATCACACAAAGTTGGTCTCGCTCTAAAAAAACAATTATCCCAGATCTTTAAGACCTCAAATTGACGCCTTAGGTCATAAGAATATAAATTCACAGTCAACAGAAGAGGACTCCAATAAAAATAAGGAAATAGAAATGGTCCTCTTAAGTCTATAAACATTTCCACAGTTCTTCGTCTACTCAGCCATTTTCCTCATCAATTTATCACTGCCCAGTGTCCACAAAAATAGAGCACTAATCCTATTTCTATTCTGTCAGCACTTTCATTGCCCCAAACCTAATAAAGCACTCGCGACCCTACCTCAATTCAACCTATGTATGTCTAAATGAAATCCAATGTATTTAGCCTTCCCCTTTAAATTTAAACCTCACAGTCCTATGCCAGTCCGCAGTCAATGCCAAGTGGAAGACTCCAAATTCAATCACATATACGAGTAAAAAGTGCTTATTGACCAAATGCAAAGTCAGCGACTAGCGGTCGTCTAATTAGAAAAACGAGCTCTCGTCCAGGGTTGTTTTTCCCCATAAGAAGGATGGACTGTGACTGTAAAATGTGAATGTGATTGTGAATATGCCGGCATTAATGAAAAGTTTATTTGTACTGCACTCGGGCGGTGTGGTATTAAAGAGAATCGAATCCATCCCCCTTATCTTTGGATTCCCCCCGAGACTATCTCATTCTCATTCTGATTCTAATTCATTGTTTCAGATTCGGATTCTCTCATGCATTTATCATTTACTCGTATACAGGGGCCAGGCGACCGACAAAGTCGATACGTTTCCATCGTAGTTTTTGTTGTTTTTGGTTTCTGTTTTGATTTAAGTTGGATTTGCCTCAATTAACCTTGAAATAGAAAGTGGAACAAAATTCAATACAAGGAGGGGGGGGGAGTACATGTCACTGAGTACATGTCTATCTGTAGTCTCTTTTGGTTCTAAATTCAAATGCAATCGTCTCGTCGGGGGCTCTTTTAATCTGTGTTCCCCTAGCCCATCCAAATGACAGAAAAAAATAAAAATACAAATCTAAGTGCGGTGTTAGTTTCCTTTGGTATCGGATTCAAACGAATTATGTGATTTACGGAGCAGTCTCGGGCTATTTTAGGTACATTTGAAACGAATTGCATGTTTGCGTTACACTTGTACGTGATATGAGGGATTTTGGGGTTTGAAATGTGATATTCGATGACAAGGTCGTTGTTTGGAACTCAAATCTGTTTTTTTTTTTTTTTTTAGATTTTGCAGTTATCTGCGATGACGACATTTCAAGATACTCGTTCTCTAGAATTTTTGCGTTCTTCAGTTCTCAGAAACTGAAAGTTTGTATTGAAAGTGGCACGCCATAAACAAGGTCTTAGAATACCTTACAGATTTTTACGATTGCTACACTACGCTGAACTAATGAGGCATGACTTGTCTTTTACATTGGAAAACACTTGTCTTGTGCAGAAGTCTCTTAGGTCCTGGTTTTACACTCCAAATGGCTCTACGTCTGAAATAAAAGTTTTTTGATTTGATTTCCGTTAGGAAATAACATATTATGCTGTCCATTGTTGTGTCAAAAAAAAATTAAAATTAAAAAGAAAGTGTAATCTGAACATCTAAGAAGTTCCGACCGAATTGCAGTAGAATTTACGGCCCTTTCAGCCGCGAAAAATTCTATGGAATTGCAAAATCTATTAAGAAAAGACACAGCGGAAAAGGATGGTCAGATAGAACATTACAAACTGTCTATCGTCTGATTCTAGAGTTATATTGAACATTTAACCGAAGTCGTACCATTATCCCAGTTTCAGTTTCTGTAAGTCTTCAAACAAAATTCTGCACCGCTAACAAACTGCGCAAGGGCATCAGTTGAATCAAAACATTTATAACTGCGGATAAGAGCGTCCTTTCCAGGACGAGTACTAGATTTCAAAGAAAAACACCTGCTGCTACATATATCGGGTTTTCCAATAGGGACTTGACAACTTTGAATTTAATTTGTGAACGCACTCTTTCACTCATCATCAAACTGTCACTGTCAGTTTATTCAGTAAACTCAACATTTTCATCATGGTAAAGTATACAAACGAGCAACGTCTGCAAATTATAAAAATTTTCTACCGAAATTCGGAGTCGGTGACTCCAACTTTAAGAGCGTTAATTCCAATTTTGGGTCGTAATTCTCGCCCTAGTAGACAGGCAATAACAAGTTTAGTGCAAAAATTTGAGTGTACATATTCGTTGTGTGATGTTGCCGTGTCAGTGAGACAAAGGGTTGGTCGAAGTGTCAAAAATATCGCTGCCGTACAGGCGTCCGTAGCAAACGATCCAATTCAGTCAATTCCGTGGCGTTCTCAAGAATTGGGCATCGCTCAGACCACATTATGACCTATTTTGCGTAAGGATCTTAGTTTACACCAATACAAGATCAAGCTGACTCAAGAATTGAAGCCGATGGACCATTTGAAGCGACGTACGTCCTCCGATTGGTTTCTGGAGAAGATGCCCCAAGATGGTGAATTTCATCGCAAAATCATCTTCAGTGACGAAGCTCATTTTTGGCTCAATGCGTTTGTCAAAAAGCAAAATATGCGTTATTGGTCGGGTGAAAATCCACATGTGCTTCATGAATCTCCACTTCATCCGCAAAAAAAAACTGCTTGGTGCGATTTGCATGCCGGCGGCGTTATTGGGCCAGATTTTTTCGTCGACGATAACGATCGTCACGTTACTGTGAATGGTCAGGGCTATCGCGCCATGATCACCGATTATTTTTGGCCCGAATTGGAAGATATGGACTTATGGACTTGGTCGACATGTGGTTTTAACAGGATGGTGCCACAAGCCACACAGCACACGTTACAATCGATTTATTGAAGAGTAAATATGGTGAGCGTGTTTTCTCAAGAAATGGGCCAGTCGATTGACCGCCTCGTTCGCGCGATTTAACGCCGGTTGACTATTTTCTGTTGGGCTACGTTAAGTCATTGGTTTATGCCTACAAGCCGACGACGTTGGAAGAGCTCAGAGCCAACATTGAGCGCGAAATAGCGGCCGTTTTGGCCGAAATGTGTGGCCGAGTCGTTGAAAATTGAGTCCAACGAATCGACCGCTGCAAACGTGCCCGCGGTGGCCATATGAACGAAGACGAGTTCCATTGACGGAGTAAAAGATGTTCCTTAGTTCCCCAGTTCCTCCGAAAAAGTTAGTTTGCAGAAGGACTTCTTACGAATTATCGCTGACACATATAGCCAGGACAGCTTTTGGAGCTATTACGACATATTTCAAGTTCGAAACAAAACTTCTCCATGTTAAACGTGCCCAAATGAGATTTCTGGCATCAGTCAATCAAGAAAATTGCCCGATTTTCCAAAATAGAGGTAACAGAAACTCGGGTACGAAGCCAGCTCTCCTTTATAGCATCTAATAGAGCCAAAATACAAAGATATTTTGTCCGTGTGCTGGTTCTTGTACGCAAGAAGAACAACCGAGGAAAACTGCTACTTTTTCTTGCTACTGGGCAAGTGAAAGAAAGTGTAATAATGAGGCTGGAGATATGTATCTGCAAAATCTATTGCAGTACACTGTATCTATGAATCGGCTATCCACGACAACGGCAACTTACCGACGCAAGGCCTCAATGTTACCAATTAATTCACCTAACATACCCTCCAAACAAATAGAACAATTCTGTTTGAAACCATCTTGAGTTATCGCTTAGATGACGGGACATAGTAACTTTGAAGGAAACGATACAAAAGATGAAATGGAGACGCAGTAAACACCATATTCAGCTAGGACTTACGATGTCATTCGGCCTTTTTAATGTAGAACCAATCATACCAGATACGAAGACAATGTCGGCATCATTGGTGACTTAAAGCTACACAGGCAAGTTCATGACATTAACAAAAAGGAAGCATATGGGTGCCGCCCAGGACAGAGTGCCATAGCTAGCCGCAAAAGCCTGATGCAAGTATGGAATAAATACGAGTATATACAAACATATGTACTCCACCAAGGGCACATTGGTGGGAATTCGTCAAAGACTTAGTTTAGAAAATCGATGAAACTTAGGTATAGCAAAAAATCAAAGCTTCTGCAACCTAAGACGAAATGCAGTCTCTATTAAACACTTACTCTGCCAACCATAAATGCCGAGTGCTGGACCATAAGCAAAGAGCATATGTTCAATAATTTAGAGAAACAATTTTGCTTTTATTTTGTCGTGAAGAGGTGATATAACCGCAAAGCAAATTTAAGCGTAATGTCCTACGCATCCCTTGTCCCAGTTACAAGATAAATTTCAGAAAGAATATCTTGTCCAAGCAGCGTTTGTTGCTTTTATTCGGTTAGCTGTTATTTAAAAACTAAGGAAAGTTATCAAACAAATGGATATCCCCTTAAGATCCTTAAGCTCACGTGGATTGTTCTACCACCTAGTCAATAGCATCCAATTTGCAACATTCTCTCGCAAACAGATCACGTGTAGTAGTATCAAAACGGCACACCACAGTTTAAATAAAATTTTCTTGTATTAGGAACCTCCACTGCTACCTAGTATCTTTTACTTTTCTTAGTGCATCTCTATTGTGTTATGCGTCTAGCCTGGGTTCTGTTTTTTTGGGAGTCGAGACCCACTCAATCCATGTTGTTTTCGATGTGTTCAAAGTTTTATTGTATATACGTATGTGATAAAGACTTTGCGATTGTTTGTTTGTGACAACGTCTCTCCACCGGTGGTCCCTTCATTTTCTTGCCACTGGAAAAGGCATATCCACTTTGAGCTTTATCATCTGCAACAGATTCTGAGTTTTCTACTAGGCAAACTATATTTCTTGACATGTCTTAATGCAAAAATTGTACGATCCACAAACCATCAACATCCTCCCCGTCACATCGAAAATACCATCGTTATCGAAACTTATAGAAATTTATATCCATCAGCTATGGTTAAGCCTTTCCGTCTGTTTCACCTTCGCCTCACAATTGTATTGTACTATATGTTATGGTAGACTAGGACAAGGACCACCGGCACCACCTCATGGTCTTTCCTTCCTCAAAAACCTCCTAAATACCTCCACCATAAGAGTACTCGTAACTCGCCTCTACCAGCCTCTACAGACACTGAATTGAAATTTATGAAATATTTCATTTTCATTGATTTAATTTTCGCTCGGTTGAGTTGATTTGGTGATTTAAATAAAAAATGTGTGCACATAGTATATATCCGCTTGTCTAACCCGACCAGAAAGCACCATGAATTGAGTAGGTGGGAGTGCTATGTCGCGGTCAGGAAAACAAGAAAATTTATGTAGTTTCGGGGCGGACACCGGGGTTTCGAATATCTGGAAATTTATTACTGTTGTTAAGAGATTCTTTTCGATATTTTCCTTTTTTTTTTTTGTTCTGTTTTGTGGACAGTGGCCCCCTTCACGTTGATCTGCAGGTTCAAAATGACAAATTCCATTTGACTAAATATTAGCAGTTGCGTTGACAGATATTTATCATTAATTCGAGAGCGCGTTATGCTTTTGATTATTCAAAAAATAATAATAATAATAAAAATAAAAAAAAAACACAAACTCAAAAATACATAAAGGTCGTCGTAGACGTTTTCGATTGTGGCTTCGAATTTATTTGTTTGTTTTGTCTAAATCACTTAACACGGAACTCTTGAACGATTAATGGGTAGTTTTCTTAGTTTATCTTTTCCTCTTTTTTTTTTGATAATTTTTGAGTTATTCGAGGTGGATCTGTGAATGGTAGAAATTTGTCAGATTATTGCTAATGTTTCCAGGATTTTAATGAAGATTCATGGTATCTACCGACCATTTATAGCGCTAAAAGCAGTTTTAATGAATACGTCCGGAGCTTATTTATACGAGGTTGCTATTGGGAGTACATTTTCCTACATTTTCCCATTTTACGTGTTCCTTGACAGCAAAGAAAAAATTATTTAATAAAAGGTTTACTTCCGTCGCAAGTGTTGTCTTTGCAGAGGTATTAGATATTGCATTTGGCACTCAATTCCGTAGGCTAGAGTGGGCTGACCATGTCCAGTTGTATCTGCGTAGAACGACATCTTTGATAGATATGCGAAGTTCATCTTTAATACCATATTTAACAGGATCCTTCTTTAGAACGAAATATTTTTGTTGCAATCACAGACGCAAAACTCGAATTCTTTTCACTGAGCTCATGTAACTGCTTCCAATCTTTTTGCGTTAAAGTTTGATCTAGGGCTCACATTTGTATAAGTGAAATAAAAATTTCGAAACAACATCAACATCGAACTGAAAAAGTAGTTTTCATCTTTAGACAAATAGCGAAATAAAAACGAAGCTTTTACTATCGGCTATGAAGCGGATGACATTCATCTGAGGCGGGCATTGAACTGTATGTATTTGAGGCAGCCAGCTTTAAAACGACTTTACTGAGGCTCTGGTTCACTATCGATTAAAACGCCGTCAAAAGGCATGTAAGTACCGGAAGACATCATTCGAATATGCTTAGAAAGAACTTACGAACAATGCACTACGATGTACTACATATTTAAGGTGCAAAATTAGCTGTACGAGCAAACCCATTTTGACAATTCGTTTCTATGTAAAAATAAAGAAAAATATTTCTATACGTCTTAAGCGGTCTTAATTGCGCAAAAGCCTGTGCATTTCATCAACGACTGGTTGTACTTTCGACACTTTTATCCCACTTAACTACAGTCATTACGTCTAAACCCCTATTTTCATATATCAAGTCAATCTGTTGCTTCAGGCATTTCAATGTGTGGCTTACGAATGATTTGTGATGCTGGACTCAGTTTTATAACCTATTAGCAGAGAACTATCCCCGATACGATTACCTTACGATGAAGCAATTATCCTGGGAATAAAAGCCATTCAACATATATTTGCAGCATCCGTCATGCACAAGATCTTCTACCTAACTATTATATCCCACTGCCCTATGCTATGTTTAGCTCTGGTCTGATCAGACTCCCAATGATATCAATGATACCAGAACCCGATTGGTACAAGTTGAATTTTTCTCATATTGAGCTTTTGTTTCTGGGCAGAATTCAAGCGAATGTAGTCTGAAAGAACAATAACAATATTAGATTTCACTCCTCACGTAAACTCGCGTCCGTCATCCAAGCGGAAAAAGCGGAAAAGCTGAACTTAAGGATTCGCCAAGGCCTTTTACCGATTGCAAGCTAATTTAGTTCCATTGATCACCAAAAAAATAACTCTGCAGACTCTGAAGATATCTAATCAGCACCTACTTGCGTTAAGTTAACTTTTTCGTAAGCAGATTTGTAAGCGCCTTGACACTTTACAATGTAGGTACAATGACTGCCTGACTATCTGTCCCACCTGAGATTCATGTTTTACTTTTTTAATAATGTTCATAGGTATTTCATTCTGCGACGTTTGTTGTAAAAGTTGTGATTTTTTTCTCAGTAACGTTCAAATCGGGCCATTGGTATGGTGCTGATACAATGGCTGCTAGAATTTGGGATCAATATAACTAAAAATATTACCCATCTCTTTAGGAACGACTGATAAATTACGAGTACATTAAAACGAAATGATATGTGTAAATTTTTGTCAAAGAGAAATATTGGAAAGAGCAAAGGTGGTAGGTACTTCCAAAGCATTCAGAATTTGTTAGATAGGAAAAAAAATTATGCTGAATTCAAATTGGTTCAACCGAAGAAAATGATACACCCTTTAAAAATGAACTTTAAATATGAATGGCCAGTCATTTTCTGTAGTTCGATTTTTTCGTTTCACAAGTTCGACCGAAACAAAAGTGGTAGCTTTGATATCCTTAAATGAACCATCCATGTCCTTCTTAACTTTTATTAATAGGTTTTATTAATAGGCAACACTAAGCAATCACATGTGCTACAAACAGCAACAATGATGCTGTCAAGCTCTTGGCTATTTTCAAATCTAGGTTCAAAAGTGAGCCCAATAGATGATAACGAGATCAATTTATTGTTTAAAAGACTCAACTGTGCTATGTTAAAAATTACCTTAAAAAAAACGGCCCTGTTTTTGGAGCACCTAAAGTATCCGTGTATCCCACAAGTACTTAGTCTCACAACTTGAAAAAAACTGATTTATGCCTATGAAAACGCCAACTCAAATAATTTCTTCAAAGACCTACCAGAAGGTAACAGAATAGTGATTTTCACAAGTAAAACCTGTGTGCGTGTTTAAAAGGTCACCGTTGACGCAGACTTATAAAAGAATACAAAATTTTACCAATTCAAGTTTCCTTTTTACCCACTCATTCCATCATAATTTAATTCCAAGTTCAACTTTTTTTTTAATGCTTCTTTCCACACAAAAAGAAATAAAAATGCGTGACTTACCAATGCAATGTATTTGTTATGTTTTGGTTTTTTTTTTCCCCCCAACTCTCACTTACCTAAAAAAGAAAAATAAAAAATAATAAATTATAACTTGATCTTCCTGCTGACGTTAACTAAAAAAAAAAATATTTATATGTATTTATATGATTTTACAAAGTATCTTTATAAAAAAACAGCACGCAATTTCGTCAACGACAGACCTTTAGATTTATTTTTTTAATTTTTGCAAGTTCATGCAAAAGCATTTCGAGATACCAAAACAACATATTGACGAATATGCGTATAGAAAGACGCATGCTATAAAAAAAAAATGTAAAACGTGTCTCACATCAAGTACACATAAAACCCACGTATCTAAAATACAATACTACTTGCTACTTATTTTTATTTATTTATCTTTATTTTTTTTTTTTTTTTAAATAAAAGGAAAAATTCAAGTTGACCGATTTTTTCTTTGTCTTTAAAATAAAAAAAAAAATTAATCAGGATTAAGGGTAAACAAATTGTGACATCGACACTTAAAAAAGAAACGAAAGTAGTTTATGATTTTGCTGACGAAAATATCTGCACTTGCTATAGGAACACACATATACGGACACACATTTTAAAAGCAAAAGATTGACGTATCTTTTCAAAAATAAAAATTAAGTTTCTTCCAGATATGCCTAGGTTTAACCCAATCTGCACGAGATTGGTTGAATTTACCATGAACAGGTTACCCATAGATTGCTTTAAAATGTACGTGTCGTCATTTCTAATTCTCGGTTATATTTTATTATTACATAGCCCTATCGTGCGTCTGATAACAAATCGATAACTGTGAGAACAAAGAAAGTATCTTGCTCATACTTTAAGGCAATTCATAAATTACAATCGAGAATATATAAAACGATCATGACAGCCTGCGCGGACTTATTGTCGACAGAACAATGTGACATACAAACTATCAGGTTGTTAATTACTTTGCACCAAATTAAGTCGTTAATGTAATTATATTCATTAGACAAGACTTATGCCCACCTCTCAGGCAAAAAAAAAAACATTGTTTGGATTTGATGAAAAAAAAATACCCAACGAGTCTCTTGTACATTATATCAAGATCTATAATTTTCTCCAGACTTCTGAACAAGTGAAAACCTGAGGGTGTACTGATAAAACTGTGTGCATGAAGTCCTAGAACTATGAGACCAATCGTTATCGTTTGTACCCTTAGATTAACCAGACCTGGAGGCAGGCTTCTGCGGTCTAGTGAGGAGGCATCAGCTCGAAATGAATTACTTCCTCAGCATCACACCAAACAGACAGTAACACCTTGACCGGGCGAAATCAATTTCTGGGATCTCGTGCTGGTTTGTCTTCTAGACTAAGCCGACGTTCAATCTCATCGAAAAGAACACCCTTTTTTTTATTTAAACCTTGCCCAGTGCCCAATTTGCGCGTTCAAGTCGCGGGCTTGTTGACATAAACCTTAGGCTTCAAAAAAAAAACTCAGAAGAAAAAAAGATCAACAACGATGAATCGCATAATCTGGACGGCCGATGTCCAAACTAAAGTCACTGAAAACTGGAAATAACTCTACCAGGATGTTCTGAATATAAAATATTCGATATTTTGAGGACTAACAAAGCCATAAAGATGAAAATGAATCTCATCGCTGAAGATGATTTTAAATTTGTCTCAAGATGGGCCTCTTAAATCTAAAAACTAAAGCTATATTCTCCAGGGTTTTCAAATCGGAATTGATGCGTTTGAAATCTGTGGAATATTGGTGGATAAGGTGCAAATCAAAGACTATCTAATCGACGACATATCGGCTCCTTTTGGGGTGCCACAAGAGTTAAAACTCGGACCACTTCTATTTATTTTATTTACAAAAGAATTGCTTCGGATTTTTACTAAGGGCAATCCATTTGCTTTCGCAGATGATAAATATTTGGCACAGGTCGAAGAATGCCGGAGCACGATTGGGAATATGAGAGCTATCGTTAACAAATTTCAAATTTTCAACCCTTATTAAACTCAACTTCAAATACGAGTAACTCCAATAAGGATTCTGATAAAAGGATGATTGATTCAAACATTTATTAACACTCGCACTTATAAGTTAGGTAACTTAAGTCTCGATCAAGGCGACTATTAACCGATGTCTGCCATTAGGATGTAAAATAATAACAATTGAAGCTCGTGGCTGTAATTATGTGTACTCATATGTCTGTCATAGTTACAACCCCAAGCTGTAAACCTACATAGAATGTATCGGATGCTATGTGAAGAAAACATCACCCCTTCCTCGATATAAAAAAACTCAAATTTCAAAAGTTTTCAAGTAAATCGCCAGCCGATTATTATCTTAATGAGTTGCAAACGCCGATTTCTAATCATTAGAACGCCTTTATCTCCATAGTGAGCGCCCACTAATCGCCACCCATCTAACTCGTGTGTTCTAAATACCAATTCACCCTAAAGCTTATCAGCGTGCATGGATATGTGCCCCCCCATTTTGCTTTCGTGAAATTCTAATCGAAACGGCAAAAAGATTAGCCTCTTCTAATTAGGTTATTACGTCAATTACAATTAAAAAATAAAAATAAAAAGATGCAAAATACAATGCACTCGTGAATGCTCTAAGATGATGGACACGTTCAGCGAACCGCAATTCTTATTCAATTGCAACGGTTTTTAGTATGGTGTCATTCGGCCATTTTAAAACTGTAGAATGAGACTTTCTGACACCCGTAAGCATGTACTATAATCACGTAAAGCAGGCTCGTGTCGTTTCAGTGTTTCATCATTTTAACCCCCAAATACAAGTTCAGAGTGTTGCAAGTTGCGGAATTCCTTTTTCACTTAATTGCAGTGCAAGTGAACAAAGTTCTCTACAAACGCGGACTGTGTTTGTGTGTAGGTGATCTATTTTGGGTGGCATGTCCGCCGAAACAGCTGGGAATATTATAAACAATTTAGAATTCGTATTCGAAAATAGATTAGCGTGAGATTACTTAAAATTCGCGCGTAAAACATCGAAAAAAATAAAATAAAAATAAAAGCAAAAGCAATAATTTTAATGGCGGGCTGTAGTGCTTGGAATAATTGTTCGTTTGATCAAGATTAGAAATTAGTGATTTTCAAGAGGGTGTAGGTGGCAAGGGATGAAATTGTTTGTGAACTTTTGATCGGTTGAGTACTTTTGTCACAATGTATGGACGTGCCGGCAAAAATAGATTAGGTTGAGAGTTATTTGTGATATTTATGATAAGGGGAGATTTCGCAGCGCAAAATTTTCTAATTTTACTTATTACGTGGCACAAGATCACGAGACTGAAAGGTTTGCATGATCGAAGTGAAAAAACTGTTTTTTTTTTTTTTTTTTTTTAAATTGTCATGATTCGAAATTAGTTGGAAAAAATAATTATGAAACTAGAACACCGAACTTAGTTAGGATGTCAGAATATTGAGGTTATGTTGAAGCCATGTCTTCATTGAAAATTAAAAGAAAAATCGAGCACAATCATAGTGGCATAAGCATAATTTTTTTTTCTGATCACTGATCTCACGACGAATTTGTTTTAACGGAGATCTTGGAGATAGGTGAAAGATCAAAGCTTCATACATATACCAAAGATTCCAAAGAATGTGAAACAAAAATATAAAGATTCGGTTAGTATATAACTAACAAATGTCTTCAAAGCATCGTCTAAAATAAAAAGGATCGCTTCATAACAAGAAAGTGCCGTTACAGACTTAGCTGTGTTGGAAAGCTGTAAACCAACGTGGTCGTGGTACTACCTAGAAATAATCTCGAAAATTGCGAACTGAAAAAGACGATTAACAAGCCTTCCGCGCCAAAACAACAGGGCAAATGCCAGTTTATCATTGAGCTAACGTGCCGCCAAAATCTATTGCGCGAAAACGACTTTACTGACGACATTTTGCTATCATCCACGGACAGAGAAAACCCTCTGAATTGCATATAAGATAGAATCTTTAGATAGATAATATAGTTATGTACCATCTGTAAACCACTCACCATCAAAAACAGGAGACCTGCTGGAAAGTCCGTAGAAGGACTTAGGCTTAATCTAGTAGCACGAGCCAGTGTCATATCCTGAAAACCTTGAGATTGGTCGGACATACAGTCAAACTTACCTTTAGGACTTTTCCAAGTAGATGCCTTCAACGTTGTGCCCACGTTTTAAGCACCCATAAATTGCTTATGTCAAAAAATTTCATCTTTTCATGTATACTAACGTTGGTTACTTGGCTTCTAGCTGTAATACAGTAAACATTTTTGTTCAATACAGCCCGTAAATTGTGGCATTAGCTCAGACAGAGAAAAACCGAGGAGGTCCCAACATTTTTAGAAAACGCAAGCGGTCTGATTCACCAAGGATACATGCCTTACATTTTCAATACTAAATTCAAGGGACAGAGGATGTTATTTTTGAGGAATTCTAAACGTAGCTTTGGTATGCGCGCAGGCACAAAAAATCTCAGGAGATCTGACACATCTTCTAAAATGTAGTAGGGTCAGGGGTAGAAAATCTGAGCAGATCTATAAAAAGGCCAAGCTGAAAGCATTTTTGACGCAATTAGGAGGGCGATCATCAAAATAACAAAATTAAACACCCTTTAAACTCTCTGAAAGTTCAAGATATAACGCGCATCAGGTCATGAGAAAGCATCCTCTCATTGCCCAGGAGGAACAATGTTAGCGGAGTCGATTAGCCACTAGTGGGCATTAGCATTATATTCAGTATAAGAGATATCAGACTCCCTGATACAAGAAACAACAATTTACAAAGATAACCGATCTTCTATAACGATTTCACTGTCAACGCCTTCTAAGGTATAAATCTTTGAATATTTTAAATAAATTGACATCGCAAACCATTTTGCGTACTACTATACAAATCACCACTCTTGTTTTGACAATTGACCACACTCTGGTTCCCTCTATATGTAAAAACAAGCCACATCCGTTCTCAATTTACCCTATTTTGACAACTCTTAATTACGTCTTTCAATGCATAAGCTTTTCCATCCCAACTAACAGCTGACACATTGGCTTTTTAATCGTAAATAAACCGCTTGTCATCAAAGTTTGTTTTTTTTTTTTTTTCTAAAACTGAACTCATTCAATGGCGCACGACATAGCAGCTCCATAACGTCCTACACAAAACACTTGTTTCTGAGTTACTGTCACTATGACCTGTTGTTCGGAATAAGTTTTCCAATATCTCTTTGATCAAAATCGAGATTAGAATGTAATAAATATAAATCACGACATGTCTATATCCATATCCATAGTTTCCATAAATCTCTTCTAATAAACTCCAGAAGAGAGCGTGTTCAGCCCTCCCACACATACACTTAACGCCTTATGATATCTAATGAACTGCATTTTACTACCCAGTCTCGGGAGTTTGAAAAACAAAAAATAAAAAAAAGGCCAACCCCTCAATCCTCAATCGATATACTGAATCAGTTCTGATAAAACTAATCTCCAACCGAACGAGGTGCAACGGTCACATAAAAATAAGAATATTCCCCCCAATGCGCGTGAATTCACACATCCTCTACTACTCTCCGCTCGATGGTTGCGTTCAGCGTTTTAAAGATAAAAAATAAAAAATTGTGTAAAAGGGGGGAATGAAACAATAAAGATTACTAAATGAACGAAATGCCATATATGCACACGTAGAGACAGAGGAGAAAACAACACCAAGCAAAGAGAACTTCAAAGTTATGTTCAGCGAGTTTCTATCCATAATTTGGATAAGACAGAGAGGGATTGACGACCGTGGTGTGCATTAGCCAAGCACTTCAAACGCCAAACAGCAGCGCATAGCAGCACAACAGCTCCCACATCCCACAGATATCGAATTTGTACGAGAGCATCTGTGACTGTGCAGATATCCCTCGCAGTTTTTTCCAAGTCGGAATCGGAATTGGAGTCAGCGATAAAGATGGAGTTGGAGTTGGAGTGAAAGTGTCATTGAACGTGTTTGGTGTGTAGTATGACAGCGACCGCGGCGGTGTTGACTGTGTTTAGGGCGAGTGAAGCAGCGTTTCAGAACAAAGAAGCAAAGAAGTTGAACCTATCATCCCACACCCAATTGAACTCTTTCTCTTCCTGACTTCCCTCCCCTCTTCTTTTGATATGCAATTGTTCTTTAGTGGGTTTTCCTCAATGTGGATGCCATTGAGGAATGGTTTGAGGTACAGAAATTCATGGCAATGGCTTCCAATTGCAATTGTGTCTGATACCACTAGCACCAAGAGTTTGCAAATTCGAAGGGATTTGATGCTCGGCCCCGGTGCTGATGCTTGAAGCAATTTTTCTCGTATCCTGTTAAATTAGATTCACACCGTTGCATTATATTGTCAAACGGGGAAATGTGGAGAATAAAAAGGAAGCACATAAAACAAATGTCATTGCTCCTTTGTGACGCTTTAGCTTTCTTAAACTAAACTCACCCATTCTCGCATGCAAAGGATATCCAATTAGCAATGGAATTGTCTTCACTTTTTTTGTTTTGTTATTTTTTTTAAGAGCTTGATGCATTTGTATAGAAATGACAGCAGCACAAGACAAAAGGGGAGGCGATAATGGGGCCATACTTCGAATGTGACATACGTATACTACAACTGTCAAAAGGGGTTAAATTAGGTTATGACCTGAACGCAATTGCAATTGCTTTATACGCTTAGATTAAAACGTTGAAACGGAACAGAGAGGTGGAGCCATCTTTGTTTTGCCGGTGGGAAGTGTCATTGTTTGGAAGAAATTTTTTTTTCCAAATGACTTTAACGAAATTAATTTTTGATGGATGGGATAATTTGCAGATGACATTTGGTACAATTTTTGAAAGGAATGGAGACAATGTTCACTTATTGACCTCTTTCGGTTGTTGTCAGAAAGATGAATCGTTTCGGTCACAGTGAGGGGTAAATGGAGAATGCATAGAGTGTTAAAATGTCAAAATACCAAGTGGAGTGAAGGAATTGGTGGAAGGTATTGGGTTTAATGTCGTAGTTTCAGGACCGAGCCTGGATATAACATAGGTGATTGCCTAAAGACTTGCGTGACCAAATAATGGAAAATTCATTGGAATACGAGTAACACACGTGTGACAGTTGCCTATAATTTGTAATAAAGCAGATTCTAAGACAAGTTGACACAGGTGTAATAAATCGGGCATAGGGTTAAGGCAACGAAGTAGGTATCGCAGTCGATGACCTTTAGAAATTCTGAAAGGAAAATTACCAGAAGGTTCATTCATATAGATGTTTGTAATAACACCCCACCCAATTCACCATTCCAAATAGAAGAAACCCTATACGTGATCCAATTATTACTATTTTCAAAGACACATTTGGAGCAACTCTATGCTGATTAATTCTTTTCGTTTCATTGTCACTTACATCTTTAACTGCCTCAGGTGATTCTTTCTACCATCTCCTACTACACGAATTTCTTCTTCTGAGTGGAGATAAACTCACTGATTATGAATCATATTTGACGTTTCAAATTTTCTCAATCATGGATATCGAAAAATGAAATATGAAATATAGTATAACGACCCACTCCTATACGATGTACATAGGCAAGGAAAGTTAGATCCTTGCTGAAGGTTCAGAAGACGACTTTTCAGGGTTTATCACGATCATACCAAGATGGTATGACTCTCGAAAATGAAGGCAGACTAAAAAAGTTCGACGTCTCCACTTGTCTCTTAAGAGGAAGCTGTGATATAATCAAATGATAATAACCTTCTTAAATCGAATGACTACATCAATATCTAACAAAATATCGATCATCATTTGAGATGACACAGAAAATTACCTGATGATCGGTCCAAGAACAACTCATAATCGCTTGGTGATCGAGAGACAACTTACCGATAATCGGCTGCTGTTTTGATGATAATTTAATAAATACCTGGTGATCGACAGATGATTTTCTCAACGGATAATCGAACCTCATTATCCGTTTATTACGAGCGATGTAGATTAACAATCTCTTCTTTAAAATTCATTGCTGGCTTACTTTTTTTAATGGAAGATCATCGAAGAGTATAGAACTAGACAGGCTTCATTTTTAGACTAAAGCCAACCTTCATTGATATCGGATAAAACACTTTATAGGTGGCCTTGCTTCTCCAATTAACCAATTCAAAAACATTCAATCTAACATAATAACCTAGTCTTATGTAACCCTCCCCAGATAGACTGTCATTAGCAATCAATTCAATCGCCAAGTCTTTCTGTCAGCTAGTTACACTCCAACATATACTCACTATATCTCGCATGGCTTGTTTGCTTTCATTTCTCCACTGTCATGTTGATTGTTGTGTTCCCCTCTTCTTTTTTTTTGTCACACCGATCAAAGCAAATGAATGCAACGTTGATACGCTGTTCCAGTGATACGAGTGCATCAGTGCAACAGCATTACGGGGGCGAGAGATCTCATCAATAAACAATGCCAATCACTTTTTTTTTTCCAGAAATTGAGTTATGGAGAGACGATCACGATCAAGAGCAACGTCAGTTAAAGCCATGTCCCAGCTCCAGCTAAGACGACTACAACAACGACTACGTGTCGAATCACAAAAGCGAGCCCCATAAACAATGCAATATCTAAAATTCCGATCGAAATTGCTTACCGCAAAGCAAAGACCGAGAAAAGGAAACACAATGCAGCAGCAGCAACCAATTGACATCATTATCATGAGCCAAAGTTAAATAAACCAGCAAATGGCACGAACAAGAAACAACAACAACAGAAAAAAATATAATAAAATTATAAAATCAGCCAAGACCACCACCAACTCTAGCTATCTAGCACTTCAACGCTGCGCTGCCCCTCAAAAACCAACAGGACAGTGGGGGCAATAAAAATTACAACCACCGCGGCTTGTATGTATGTAAGAAAAGGCAGAATAAAAAAAAGTGCAACACCAGGTAATAACTCTAAATGTAAGCCATTGACGACAACGACGACGGTCGTATTCATACATACAAGTCGGTCGTACTTGTGTATATAGAGGCATTGCGCCATAACCTTATATCAACCATCACATGACTACTGACTAAGCCAGACTCCAAAGTGTAAGCCAAGGACAGTCAGTCCGGCTTACACTTTTGGTCTGGGCCATAAAACAATGCAACCCAACCGACACCGACACCGACATCAAAACGGCAACAACTACAACCACAACTAAGACTGCGACTACGACTGCGACTGCAATGACTTCTCTACTCTGCGACGCAGCAACAGTGTTGCACATGCGCAAAAACAGAAAACAAAAAACAAAAAACAAAATGTGCCTCACTGAATGTGGCCCGTTCGTGAAGTGGCTTAGGGGTCCAGATCCGAAGCTTACAAAATATATGCTGCACTTTAATTGAAACGGTTTGAACTTTATTTCGAATGTTTGGCTTGCATTTGATGGTTAAGACGCCGATGAGGGGTTCCGCGGAGCAGACCCAGAGTTGGCGAATTTCGTCTGTCTGAGTTGTGCATTGCTGCAGCACTGGCAATAAAAAATAATATTGAGCAACGCCAGAGTAGATATGTTGTGAATTGCGCGCGCAATATTTTTTTTTTTTCTTTTTTTTGCCATGAATGGGGAGGTTGACGACGACGATGCTGCTGATGATGACGATGGCTATGGTGGTGTGGAGTGGTCGGAAGACATTGTCTGGGTTGGTTTGCGAAACAAGATTTAACAAAAAAAAAAATAACACAAAAACAACACAAGCAACGGAAAAACTGGTTATCCTAAATACAAGTTCGGGTTTTTTTTTCTGGTTTCGCTTGGCTTTGTCCTTGTTCGGCAGTGAAGTTACGACAAGTGTGTTGAAAGGAAGATTTTTGTTGCTTTCTTTTTCGAAAATGTTCTTATTGGCAAATTGAGTTTGAAAAATTTATGTTGCGAAGAGAAGGCTTTAGATATACAGGACTGAATTTTTGACAGAAAGATGTGGTGACTTTGGACAGGATTATCGCTAGGAAGTCCTTACAAGGCCTTAAACAGCACTTCCATTAGTTTATGGTCTTTGTCCAACTAAGTTGATCACGATGTGATCGTCACTAGATCATAAAGGTCCCTATTTCCGTTCCACCTTTCTTAGTTTCCTTGCAAGCATGGACCACTGAAATCTCATTAAATATGTATGTTGACTCAACTCTTGACACTACTGTGGCAGTTCTTCATAGTTTCTGGCTTAAACAAATGGACACAATCACACATAGCCCTCGGTTATGTGAAAGGAAACCATGGTGTCCTAAGTGATCTTCGTCGCTGCTGATCACTTTAGCTTTAGATCAATTCTGATCATTTATTTCGACAAATATGACAATCAAGAGCCTATAGTGACGGCTCTTGAGCTAAATTCCACGATCAATTTTAAGACGATCTTGATCAAATGATTACAAATGGCACACCGACATCAGAAGTTTTTATTAGATATCCGGTCATTTGCTAGCTTATATATTTACTTCGAAGACGCTATCGTTAAAGAAAAACCTGGATCTCCGCCTATTAACCACTCCAATAAGTAAGATCTTTGTCCTACTGCCTCTAATCGCACTCTTCAATGTCGTTAAATCCAGTAATCCACTTCCAGCGAGAAACTTAAGGTTAGTTCTTCTTCTATAGCATAGTCACACCAGGCTAGAGTAGAAGGCTATTCGACAAAGTTGTGTGTCCATTTGATCTCTACGTTCTAGACATCTTAAGCGACAAATGGTCACTTTCCTGTACAGGAAGATAATTCTACACAGTGTATAAATTTCATCGCGAAATGGCGATGGCGCGATAGTTAGCTCATTGGACTATCACCCAGAGAGTCTGGGTTCGATTCCTGGCTGGGTCACCAACAATTTTTGAAATCGCCATCACCCTTTCGGCGGGCAATGGCAAACTCCCGCAAGTAAAATTGCCTACGAAAAAGCTTCTAAGGACTCAGCGATAAACCGTAGGCCCCGCTCAGATGTGACAAAAATGACAACATGAGCAACACAAATGAGTGTCAAGAAGCTAGGCCATGGCCCATACCGGGTTGCCAGCGCCACAGTGTTTTGTTTTGTTTTTTTGTATAAATTTCAAATGCTACCCAAAATGACGAACGATATGTTCATCCGCTTTCGTTGGGTAAATAAACGTCTCAGTAAGTCTCCATAGTGTTCCTTGACAAGTCCTTACACCTCGGTAAGACCAAAGGAACAGTACAAATCGCTTGATTTCTGATGAAGTGTCTTTATCTGACCTAAAGTTGTATTTACGGTCTTAAGGGAAATAGTGAGTGCCTTACGACATTACAAATTGAATGATTACCAAATAGCGTTGTGAATAAAGGCAGGAAAGCCGAATGTGTGGCAAGTAATATTTCATCCCGCAGCAAAGTCAATTAGCCTTAGTCTGTTCCCATACATAGAGTCATAAAGGCTTTGTTTTGTTTTATTTTGTATAACCAAAGCCGTCCGGATTTCCTTATTTTGAGGTAAAGACAACTAAATATTTACATCAAACTTAGGTCCTCGTTGGTGAGGAGCTTGAAGAAACATTCTTTCATGGTATTGAGCTTTTCATCAACTGTGCCGGGAACCCATATCAGGCTGATGTTATCCAATTAAGGTTTGTTGTAGACAGCGAGAAAGCATTCGGCCGCGTTTCAAATGCTCAAGACTTCGCATGTAGGCCTAAGTTGAATGCTCTCAACAATCCCGTATTACATGTCATAGATGTTCATGCTCCTGTTTTACACATCACACTGCACTTCCTAGATCCTTATTATATTTACTTTATTGCAGTCCAGAGTCTGAAGTAAAAACCCGACTGCATGTGGCCTCTGCAGGATATGAACACTCAATGCTCTGATCCAAAACTCGTTGTTCATTTTGCGCATTTGATCAGCGCAAGATCTTAACTTATCGCAAAATCTGTCTATTGAGCGAGTGGTTTAGTAGTCTGGTTCTGACTAAAATCTAATCACTTCAATTAAACATGAACTGATCTGTAGACCACCTGATCTTTTTCTGAACGTTAAAGAGCGAAAATTTACTATAAGTAAATTCTGGCGACTACAAAAACCTTGTAATGAATGTTCACATTGTAAATCGTCATCTATCTCAAACGTTTTCTTTCGAAGAAATGCTGTATCATCTGCTAGCAGAGCCTAGACAAATTAAATTTCCCTGTCAAAAAAAAAAAAAAAAACCTTCAATACGTGTTTGCTCTATCTAATTGCCTAACGACCATTTCTAATTGAATCTCGCTCTGTTATTGTAAAACTCCGACATGACAAGGAAGTCAGTAACATATAGCTCAGATACATCCGCAAGCCATGTTAGTTGATCAGCTGTCACTGGTTTTTATACATCATTCAGACTACTTACATGATAGTAGTCAACGTTGATTATTTGCTCCAATCTTTAAGACTCTATTCCTTCTCAGTTAGGTCATGTCTTTGGAATTTTACGGATGAGTTACGATAATAAATGTTGGACATGCAAACACAAGTGGAAATTACAGCGTAGGACAGAAGCCCTGCACAAAAAAAAAAAAAAAAACTAAGAACCTACCGAATGACTTGGTATGGTATACGAGTATTCGTTACAAGCATTACCAGGGCGCGCTTAATGGCAATCAAATTTGCGACTTAGCACACCTAGTACAATATCACACAGTGCAGCGGTACAAAGAATAAATGAGATACCTTTTCAGATACTAAGATACCAAACCCATAATGTTGGTAGTACTCCTATCTGGCCTTTGGTAGTGCATATGTTTATAGCACGTCCGTTTCCGTTTCGTGTACTCGTAACCATCCGGGATAGTTAATCTCCTAAGCAAGTATAAACCAATAAAACAAAGTGCACAGGGTGGCTGGTTAGAGAAGAAGAGTTCCCTGTTCCCGGCATCATGTTGATGTTGATGTTGATGTTGATGATGGTGATGATGACGATGCTTTACCTAGTGGTTTGAAGGAGTACCATATACCTACTGATACAAGCACATAAACACAGACATAACACAGGTGAAACGATCTAAAAAGTCTTTCTTTTGAATTTACAAGACTTCTCGACATGTTAACATGTTGGAGGGAAATAAATGTTCAACATACAGCTGGACAGGTGTGTGGCTAGTCGTATGGTACCAGTACCAAGCTGCATCCAGCACAAGGTTGAAAGACCTTCGTCTGATTCTTGTGGTTTCGGTTTATGTCGGAAAATCTATTGGAGTGAGCGGAGAGTGCAGAAAAGTGTTTTCATTGGGGAGGAAGAGAATCAATGTTTTATCTATTTAGGGTTTAATGATTGATTAAACATAGAAGTTGCACAATGAAATTGAAATAGAAGTGGTTGGTAAGTTATATGGGCTACCACAAGTAGATTTAGTAGGCATGGTATTAATTACATTCATTTATCAGATTTCATTTAATAATTGCATAGTGACTTTGCTGGTTAGATATCGATTTTCATTCGAACTTAATTGTTTTTCTTATGAGCAACAGATAATTGAGACAGATGGTAGCCAATTGAAGGAAATGTCAAGTTATCTTGAATTGATGAGAGAGATGTATTTTTTTAGTATTAATTTGGATTCTTCCTTGTAATATTGCATTATCTCAACCTTTCGAAAGAAGAAAATACAGGCAGTACCTTGGTATAAGGTGACAATGCAACATTTTTGAGAATTTCGACTAAAAGTTTTGATCGAGTCCTATGCTACCAGCGTAGAGCTCAAAAGATCAGTGGTGACATTGTCATCAAGCCATAACTGCGGCCAGATATGACTTGATAGGTTTCAACCCACTAGCGCAACTAAACTCCTGTTTTAACGAAAAATATCGAGTAGCCGGGCATTTTGCGGCTGTCCTTTGTAATGATTTTTGGTATTGTATTAACCGATATGTACACCTTCCTCTGCTGAATGCATTTCACCACTTTTTCAAGAAGGGAGGTGTTTTCATTTTATCATTTACCTATTGCTGCCTATATGTGAACCGATAATCCCTCATTCGGAAGGGATACCAACAATAAGTAGTTAGTCACTACAACCCACTGTAAAACATCACTTTGCGCCCATCCTTAGACCTGTCGTTGAACTCTTTCAAGTAAACGCCTTCTTAATACACACTTTTGCATTTAAAATTGAGGTCACTCAAAACTATTTTTAAAATCCTGTGACATTTCTTTATTTTTCTACGAAAAACAAATAAAATTCTAATTAAAGTGTTAATCATTTCCTCTGCCGCCCCACCAACGTAGACGACAATAAATTTCAATAAAAAAGAAAAAAATCTAAAATCCATTCAAAGTTTAGAGCACACCTCCGAATTTAGAACAATTAACAGATTTTTTAAGGAAAATTACAGTCATGTGACTCTGGCGCACAAAATTCCTAAAAAATCGTGTTTATAACGCCATTCCTTTTTCTAAAATGTTATTACTTTTATCGATATTTATTTTTTTTAAATTTTCGTCATAAAAGACATTAGAATCGGTGAAATATTTGTCTGTTTGCTAAATGGAAAATGCAAATATGTTTAACTATTTAGCATTACAAAACTAATTTGCATGTTGTTTAAGGGAGAAGCTGATTTTTTATGGAATTGTGATGGCATTTACACTATGTTTACCCGGTTGAAATTGACATAAAAACGCCAAATTTTGACAGAACCGAAAAAGTAGTTGGTGGTTGACAGTGACTGTTAAAGCTAAATCTTGAAACTAATTTCGTAAAATCTAAGGCTTAACTTCAAGTGACTAACTGTCAAAGTGCCAGAAAAATTGGAACTTGTAAATATGGTCTAGTCTTTCTAAAAAACAATATATATATATGTTATTGTAGATTTCCAGACATGACAGTTTAAAAAATTGACAGATGACATTATATTATATATTTAATTATTTGGAGAGTACAGTACAGCTTTTTAACCTATGATGAAAACATCATGCAATGTCAGATGAAAATAAGACTGCTGATGTCTCCCATAACATAATGTACTGAATCGTTTACCTGGTGGACAGCCATCAAACCACCCTAACATTAGGTAATGCCATGCTGACAGATCCACAGAAACCTGCGCTTATTAAGGCCCTACAAGTAATACAGAGGTATTTTTGAGAAGTGATCTTTTCTGCCGTATCAGGCCTGTAAAGTCCACCATCGACCAAATAAATATTAACCTATGAGCTTCAAATCAATACACGCCACCTTAACAGGCCTGATTTTAAGGCCGCGCATGACAGCATCAATAGAAACGTGCTATACTATGCCGATGATATTTACATAATCGGAAGAAATCTGCTTGCTGTCAGTGGCGCTTTTGGGTTAACCGGTTAACAATGACACCCAACACACAAAAGTTAGACTTTTTCTACGAGTACCTTGGGCTAAGAAGGCAATTGACCAGCAAAGCCCTCTCTAGAATAACAAAAGTTACCCTAAGTCTTGCTCTATGACGCACAGGCATGGACATTATCAAAAATGGATGGTGGTTTGAGAGGAAAATTCTTCTGATAATTTTCGGTCCCGGCTGCATACAGTGAGTGGAGGATGAGACAGCGACATCGACTTAACCAGAAGTGTGAAGGTCCAACGACTAAACTGACTGCATTTGTAAAGTCTTCGAATCCGCCTCCGAGACACAGCCATTAGAGAAAGACACAGATGGCGCACGCAAATGAATAGGGATATCAGTCAACTTAGCGTGTGAAACTGGAGGAAGCTAGCGAAGAATGGAGCTGGCTGGAGATGCTTGTTGACTGACGCCCAGATACACGCCGAACTGTGGCGTCACCTAAAGATAGAAAAATCAGTTTTTTACATATATGTACAAAACCACAATTTTGAATGGAAGACAAAAGCCGAAAGCAAGCCGAAAGCTTGATCTTTAAGGTCTACCAATTGTTGCGGTGAAAAAAGTGAGCGATATGGCTTTCGATTTTTTACCTCTGATCCAGCGTACAGAACAACAGTAAGGAATAGCAGGTTTCCAATTCTAGAAGACTTATAACCAAATATACCTTATGGTAATCAAAGCTAAGCAGGCCTCCAACTACATGTGAAGGTATTTCCAACGTTCCTCACTAGAAATAAAATAACTAGGTTACGAAGAGACCGCCTTAGTGATGACCCTCTGGTATGAATTTACAGCCAAAAAACACACTATCCAGATATCACCAGAACAGTTGTCATAACCCGGAGGCATTAAAGGGAAAGATTCCGCTCCATTTGACTTTCGCACATTGTGGTTTTATGGTTATTTTTTGGAAGTCTCCTCTCTTACTATGTACTAATATGACGCAGTTAAGGTATTGGCGACTTGACAATCAGATAGGCTCTGACTTATTTAATGAATGGGTCAATATATTTTCCACAGCAATGATCTGAACAGAGCGTTCTCTCAGGGCTTTTCTCGTCTAGGCTATCAAAGCTAAGTAGAATCGACTATATTTAAGTAATCCACAATATTAAAAAAGTCACACGAATCAAACTTGCTTTGATTCGATAGCTAGTAAGCTATGAGGCACATGAAAAATTAAATAACAATGTCTCAGCACAACAAGGTGCATCACACTTCAAAGAGAGCAGATCTACGGCATTTTTGCTGTCTCTTAGAATCGTTTTGATATTTTGAGTGGACACCACATACTCGTACTAACTTATTTACTAAAGTGGCGCTACAATTCGGGGTGAACTTAGGCCTCAACTAAGGGTCTTTCCAGTTACCCAATTCTTTAGGTAACTTTTGTTGTCGCTCCGGGATAGATCTGAAGACAGTTCTTCATTGAATCTTCCCCTCCAAAGCCTATCAGCGTAAGTAAAACAGAATATCTTAAAAAACGACTGACGATATTTCTATCTGCTTTCGATATAGTCCATAATTTAATGCCGTAAAGTAGGACTGGGATGATCAAGACCTTATATAGAGTCTCCCTAGTGTTTCAAAATAGGGCCTTACTACTCAATTACCTTCTTAGTCCTAAGAAACGTCGATTGGAAAAAGTGAATGTTGACACAATTTATAGCACAGCCAATGTAAACAAAATCTCTTATTACCTTCAAATTATAGCTGCCGACTGCGAAGTTCTGTCCAATTCGTCGACAATGTGTGTCTCTCCTTGTTGACAGCATATTTCCATATACTTGTTTTTGCTTAACACATTTTCGCAGCGTCTTGTTAGGTTTTCTGTATCCGAAAGTCAACATTATAAAATGGAACCTTTCACTTATTTAGTGAATTTCGCCAAATTTCGATTAAATTCGTTACTATTGGCCGATTCGCGCAATGTACACCCTATTTCACACAATTTAGAGTAAACACGAAAACGGCACGAGTTGATGGTGAATTTGATTAGAAGAGATAATAATGGGACGCTCTAATGTTACTAATGTCAGTCATAACACCATCCCTTTAATGGTAAACCGGTTAAAATCCGATTTGACATTTTGGGTTTTTTTTTTATATTTATTTCGCGGGTGAAACTTAATTAATTACCAACACCCAAACAAATCGTGTCCATGCAATTTAGATTGTGGAAAAATTACAATATATCCAACAGTCACAAGTCACAAGTATTTTAAAACGTGCGGCAGGCACACTCGCAAATTGAAAACAGACAACAAGACAAGACAACAAGAATTTAAATGACAACAACGACTTGGCTGCACTTCAAGGTCTTGCCAGGTGAGATTTCACTTTTTTTTTCTTTTTGTTTTTCTGATCTTGCTACAGCAGCATCCATTTAAAACTGAGTGATTACACCCACCGACAAGTTTTAATTTAGGGGGTGTGTCAGGTATTTTCCTATAAACCATAAACGTACACTCTCAATCGGATTGTGTAATTTAATTCTAAAAAAAAAAAAAGCAAAAAAAAAGTCGAAAAAAAAAATGCCGGACAAAAATAAAAAGCCATTCAATCCAATTCAAACCAAGTCTGGAAATTAGAACCTGATTAATTAATTCATTCAAGCCCAAGTTGGGCTGGAGAATTTTTTTTTTTCGTTTTTTTTTGTGAATGGACAGAGCCCGGAGGCGGCTACAAATATATACTTTTATTTTCCAATGTCCATTCAATTTTATTGGATTTTACATTGTGGTACACTAAATCGCGCATTTTTGGCCGAGCAATTCTTGTAAACATCACACTTGTTGTCCATCACGAGAAGTGTTTTTGCGGCGGCCCAAAGTCCATTCAGAACTTTGGGAATTTGGAAAGGAATTTTGGCGTTTCGAAAAACTATAAAACTATAAAAACTATTAAACGTTCAAATGGTAATAGCGTTTGGGTCGTTATTCATTTATTTATTTATTTATTTATTTATTTATACATTCATCAGGAACGGCGGGGAATAGTTTGTTTTGGTTTCAGTTTTTCAAATGCCAAAGGGGCATTTTGAATTGTTTACACGTAAAGAAGTATGCAGACAGATTATTGGATTTTGCTATTCGTTCGAGATGTAAGCAGAAATCGATTGATAACAAATTCGAATTAATAAAAGCGAAAGAAAAATAAAGAAAATAATGGAAATTAAAAGAAGAGAAGCAAGTGGATTGTGTTGGAATTGAGCCTACAAAAATGTTGCTTCTCAAGTTGAATATATAACTTGGTATATATGCATATCTAAGCAGATGGCTTCGTCTTCATTGATCATTCATCACAACCAAGTTTAAGGTTTAAGATATGAATGAAATTTAACAAAACAAAAAGTTTATAATGATCTTAACGAAAAATATAATTTGGAGAAGTAGGATTTCTTACATATTGTACATACTCGTACATTGTACGATAATGTATGAGTAGTGTCTAAAGTATGACGTAAAGTTGTATATGACAATAAGGACATCTTTGGTTGGACAGTTGGTAACTATACGAGTAGACTTCAAGACGCCATATCTAACAACGGACTTAGGTTTATTGTCGTCGTGGCAGCGGGACGAAATATCACGTCAGCGCAGAGTTTTCTCAACTCAATATGCACAACTTTGCTTACAAATATCATCGACTACTATGGTATACTGCTTGTAAATTAATTAATGTTCAGATTTGGTGTATGGCTGATAAATGGAATCTCATGTTTGATCCACAACAAAGGAAAAGCCCTCAGCGCCAACAATAGAGGTATAAGTTTACCTTACATCGCATAGAATATCCTGTCTACTAAATTACGTAAAAGTCTGCAACCCTTTGTCAGCAAACGCCACGAAAATTCATAATCGACCCAATCTCAGGCAGATCCTTGAAAAAAACCCAAAAAGTCAAAATCGATACCCACACATTTCTTTACAAGCCGAATATGGTATAATAGCATTTATAGAAATGAGCTATATAGATCGGTGTCTAGTTTTGGCATCACTGTCATGATCGTCCGTCCGTGTAAAATGATGATTGAAAATTCTCGCTGCGTCGGTAACTGAGACTTTCGATGTCAAAAAAGGTTTAAGACAAGGGAATGTTCTGTCATTTGAATTTCTTAACATCATACTTAAAAAAAGAATTGTGCGAAACTCTCCAACGCGAAAACTGGTGGTACATACATGCAACCTTTCAAAATTTGTGCCTACGCGGATGATATCAACATAATTCAAACTATCGGCATCTATAATTTGGAGATAGGAATGGATTTCGTCTATGTTGGCTATATTATAAATTCTGAGAAAAGCATCCCAGTGGAAACGAAGAATTAATTCTGCCAGTCGCTGTTTCTTTGAGCTAAAAAGGGAACTGAGTAGTAAGGTCCGGAAAAATTCTTCAAAATATATTCGGTCTCCTTTACCTTGAGGCCTTTGTAGGAGAAGAACTCTACAGCGACATTGACCTGGTAATGTAGAGCAAATGGACACCAATGCTCCGACCGGTAGTCTTCAAATTTAAGTAGAGGCAGACCGCACTTTATATGGCGCTCATTAGTAGGATGACTTGAAGTGGGCAACTTGAGGAACTTAATTAAAGACCGGGCTAACTGGAAAGGCTTGTTAGTTGAGGTGCAGGTTAACCTCCGAAGTGTTGCGACACCTAAGTTAGCAAGTAACTGTTGGAGCTAATGAACATCTTCCGGTAAGAAAGATCAATTATTTAGAAGAATACACCAACTGTGATTTAGGATGTATCCTAAATAGGATCAAGAATGTTTGTGTGCGAAATCGTGGTTTTAAACTCATCAGCGATCCAAAAGAAAAAAACAATATAAACCTTATTTATACACATACCCCTATGAAGTTATTAAAATCGTGCTTTTGCATTTTACCGAGGAAACCTCCTTCAATACCCTTTCTTCAATCTCCCACGACATGACATTGTATATTATTATTATTGTATTATATGCGTAATAGCTCGACAGTGATTGTTGACCTCTTTAAATATTATTATATTAGTGATGTGATGAGAGTATTGATAGCCTTTTCTTGATGACCGGGCATACATCCGATCGTTCTGTTAGAGAAGATTACTTATTAGAAGATTCATCTACAATGAAGACTTTCTCGCTAGTGATAAAATTTCTTCAGTAAACGTTTTCGCGTACCGTCTTGCTTAGTTACATTGCTTCAAATCAGTTCCAGTATTTCTTTTACCTCCAACGCTAAATTTTTGAAGTCATGGATATTAAGATGTTTGCACATATTTTCCGCATTACATTTTTCTGTCTTTGTTGCGATTTTTCGGCTTATTCTAAAATACACATCTTGGAAGCCACTTGGGAGACCTCATGGTGCGCAGAAGAATAGATTTTTGCATTTAAAAAATTCCTCGTTATGGCACGATCTCTTAATATAATTTGTTGCTTAAATTCTTGATCAATTGCTTTTTGGTAAATGTCCAATTCCTTAGATGAACTTGAAACCGACTGCTAACACCCCGAGCTAAAGAATTATAGTCCCTATTGTTCTTTCGCAACAGACACAATTTCGTTTCTTTACATCACTTAATCGATAGTCGAATAATTGAACCTACTAGGTGAGGTGAAAAGTAACCTTCTTGACCGCCAGAAGGCGCTGCTACTGCAAAAAGGTTATGGTGCCTTGAAGTCCGTTCATATTTAGGCAGACTTGCCAAATTTCAGTGCGATACTGTCTTTAGTTTTGTTTTGACAGCTGATTGTTGTTCACGTGTTTGGCATCATGTTGAATATGGACAAAAACGATTTTCGTTCTCCCATAAAGCATTATTTTTTTGAGAGGCAAAACGGCGAGGTAAACAAAAGAAAAGTTGGACAAATATTATGGGACTAATGCTCCTTCAGATTACACCATCCAATATTGGTTTCGAGAGTTTCGTGGTGGCCGCAACTCCACTACCGATCAAGTCCGTAGCGGCAGGCTCTCCGATGCGGTTACAGAGGACAATGTCAAAAAAATACATGAAATGGTGTTGGCAAACCGGAAAGTGAACGTGCGAAAGCTAGCAGATACCACAAAGATTAGTACTGAGCGCACACGCCATATTTTGGACAATATTCTGCATATGAAAAAGTTATCCTGCCGCTGGGTGCCGCGCATGCTCACTCCTGCTTCTCCTCACACGAACGCGAGAGCACTTCGAAAGACTGTTTGGACTTACTGATGCGGAATCGAGCGGACTTTTGGCGTCGATTGGTAACTGTTGATGAAACCTGGATCCACTTTTACACACCAGAGAACAGAATGAGTGCAAGGCAATGGACTGAAGCCGGCACCAGTGCTCCGAAGCGGCCAAGGGAGGCTCAATGGGTCGGAAAGGTTATGGCGTCAGTTCTCTGGGATTTTCATGGCATACTCTTCGTGGACTACCTCGAAAAAGGAAAAACCATCAACAGCACGTATTACTGTGCATTATTCGAGCGATTGAAGGCCGAAATCGCTGCAAAACGTCCTCACATGAACGCGCCGGCGCATAAGAGCATCGCAACCACGGCTAAAATCAATGACTTACGGCTCCAATTGCTGTCGCATCCACCGTATTCGCCCGATTTGACTCCCTCGGACTATTATCTCTTCCCAAAACTCAAAAGAACAATAAAAAAAATCAGCCATCGGAGGAGTATTATCAAGACCTTCCGGAAAATTACTTTTCGGACGGGATCAAGAAATTAGAAGATCGCTGGAATAAGTGTATCAAGCTAAAAGGGGACTATATTGAATAAAATAAAAAAAACATTTAAAAAAATTTTTTTTCATTCCCAAGGAGGTTACTTTTTACCCCACCTAGTATATAACAATTTCTGGGCGAGAAGATGCCCGGAGAAGAAGACCGCGAAAAACTTTTAAATTTTCACAGCGCTTCATTCTCAATATTTTTATAGTAAATGTTAACAATTTCAAAGAGTCCAATTTTATTTTTTATTCAATATGGAACCTTTTATTGGAAAACCTTGTAGAAGAATGCAAGCTCACAATCTGTGGGTCGCGGTTGATAAGTACTAAGTAAGAAAAGCCAGGTCATGTGGTAATTTTAATGTGCTAGTTTTTTCTTGTGCTCTCAATATGCTTTCTTTTTCTTAGCCCCACAAATGACACTATTCGCTCATATGTAGTGCATCCCTGTATATTTTAAATGTTAAACACAAGTCCGACACTTCAATTCATGTCTTCTAATTGATAAAGCCACTTATACTACGTAAACACAAGTAAGCCCTACACTTGAAAACAAACTAGGTACGCAAATATCCACAGAAATTTGTAAAAAAAATAAAAAGTTCAACTGATAAGCATACGAAAACAACAAATCCCAACAGTTGACACACTTTAAATTCGCATTCCCCCCACCTCACAAAAAAAAAAAAAACCCCCCAACATAAAAAATTAATCTCAAGCGATTAAACAACGTTGAAGAAAACAATAAGTCTTTGAACCTTACGATAAGGCCGCGCTCACATTTAAGGCTCGTTATCTTCTCCAATACACATGCTGTTTCGTCTAGTTTTACGTAAAAAACAAAAACAAATAACAAATACTCGTAGTAATAATAATAATAAAATTCAATTTCAACTTCAATTCCAATTCAAATCACAACTACAAACCAACTTAACCATTTGGCTAATTGATTTATTATAATTAAATCAATTTGGATAGTAGGAGAAAAAACAAGAAGAGAAAAATTCTGTCGAATTCAAATAAATAACAAATTAAACAGTCAATTGCAACAATGGAGAGCAAAAATCTCCGCCCAGTCTCCACCGATGGGGCGAGAAAGGGGAACCCCTCTGGAGTAAAACATTAGATATCTAATGACCCCTAAAGGTGAACCCATGTCTAGCCAGCCAGGCCCGACGAGGCACACACTCATTTTCTGTATCTGACTGACGAGGTTTTTTTTTCAATTTTTTTTTTTTTTTTAGCTAGCTCTCCACTGTCTCGACTCGTGTCGCCACTCTCTACCAAGTCTCTACACTATTTACTCGACGAAACTATTCACGATTTTTGTTTTTTTTTTTTCTGTTTTCCTATCCCCCGTGCTCTTATTTTTACGTTTGCCCCTCTGCTTCCATTACTTCTTAACATTAACTGCGCTAAAACTTACTATGAACGTCGACAAGTACACTAACTCTATACTCGTACTTGTGTACAGGGTGTACTCAGAGTGTGCTTTATTTACCTCCCTTACTGTCGCGCTTCTGCCTTTGTGAAGCTGTCATTTACGAGTAGTCGTTCTCGGCTACACTACTGGGTCGATTCGATACTACATACTTCAGTTGCCGGAGTAAAAATTGACGAGCTTTGGTTCCTAATTTTTTATTTTTTTTTAGAAGTCAGTTTGACGTACATATGGGCTTGGGACATGGGGCTTCTGGTCTGGGGTGGCAGTGGGGCAGGCGATGTCGATTGCGAGCACTGAATGATAGTGTTTGTATGATTATTGAATTTCCACTTTAACAGGTTGTGTCTAGTCGGTATTAGTAATTTTAATTGAATTGAATGGCGTGCGGATGATGATGAAAAAGCGGAGGAGGAATCGGACTGAAAATTTAAACAGATGGAGATGGTGATGGGCTTTTTTTTTCTTATTATTAATGCTCCAACCAATGAATGGTCTGTCTGACAATTTATATCTCAGAAACATTTCCCAATTTTGAGTTTCCTCAAATGATAATCAATTTGACGTGGCCTTCACAGCTGAACTTTTGACAGTTGATAAGGAATGAATTGGCATGAAACAGGGTCAAAATCTGAAATGTCAGTTAAATATTTGAAATATTTGATTATTTCTGATTCCAAATGAAATTTATTTAACGACCATGTCTTATTTTAAGAGATTTTATGGACTTTAGCGGTTTTCTTCTTCTTCTTTTTTTTGTTGGAAAGATAATGTGGTGGACAACCAACTCGTTTAGCGATGCGATTTCTTGTCGTGATACATTTGCATTCGTTGGGATTGTAAAATGGTAAAATATCTTAAAAATCGATTGACAGTTGAGGTTGATTTTATAATATGAGAGGAAGACATATTTTTTTTTTCCTTTTTATTTTCTTTCTAAATAAAATGTTTAACAAGCATAAATGCATAATGCATTAACGTGACGGCAAAATCAAAATGGATGGCATCGGATCGCGCTTAAAGGTCACTAGTACGTTAACCGAAACACGCGTATTTATTTGAAGCAAAAAATAAAAAATAAAGTTAGAAATTAATTGGCTATTGGTTATATTGCTTTCGTTTGATTTCGCGCGTTTTGTGCGAGATGGAGCAGAAATTTTGAATAAAAAATGAGGGGAGGTTGCTAATTAGATTAATTTACAGTATTTAAAATTTTAACATGTAAATTAATATCAGCTTTCAAAGGCGTGAGAGGATTCTTTGGAAATCATTGCATAAATTTTGGGAATTTGCAAAGTTTTTTGAAAAAGTCGTGAACTTTGAAACAGCCTGTTTCGAAGGAAAGTTGTGGAATGTTTCCTTTGCATACCTATACATATGCACACAGCACACACTCAACTGATTTTTCAGCTAATCGCCTTTTTCACGTTTCGTCGTATATTTTGGAGATATGGATGAGATTCCGAAAAGCCCCTGCTACTGAACCGAGGACAACTCATACTCAGCTTTTACTTGCTTACTTTAAGTGGCGCTACATTCCGGGGTGGATCTAGGCCTTAGTCAACAAGCTTCTCCAGCCATCTCGATCCGTGGCTAGCTGCCTCCAGTTTTGCACGCTAAGTTGGCTGAGGTCCTCTTCCACTTGCGTGCGCCACCTGAGTCTTGGACTTCCTCTATTGCGCAGTCCCTCGGGAGCGGGTTCGAAGGCTTTTCGGACCGGAGCATTGGTGTCTATGCGCTCTACATGACCCAGCCATCTCAGTCTTTGGATCTTCACTCTTCTGGCTAGGTCCATGTCGCTGTACAGTCCATACAGTTCATGGTTGTATCTCCTCCTCCATTCACCGTCAATGCAGACGGGACCGAAGATCAGCCGAAGAATTTTTCTCTCGAAGCAACCAAGAACACCCTTATCCATTTTTGATAATGTCCATGCCTCTGCGCCATAGAGCAGGCCATAGAGCAGGACTGGGATTATTAAGGTCTTATAAAGGGTGACTTTTGTTGTCCGAGAAAGGGTGACTTTTGTTGTCCGAGAAAGGGTTTTGCTACTCAATTGCCTTCTTAACCCAAAGAAACAGCGGTTGGCAAGAGTTATTCTTCGCTTGATCTCAGCGCTGGTGTCGTTGTCTGTATTTATAGCAGAGCCTAGGTAGACAAAGTCCTAAACTACCTCAAAGTTATATCTGTCGAGGGTGACGTTCTGCCCGAGACGTCGGTGTTGGTTGTCTTTTTGCTTGACAGCATATACTTGGTCTTGCCCTCATTGACTGCTAAACCCATTTTCGCCGCTTCCGTCTCAATACTTGCGAAAGCGCCACTGACATCACGCTGCTTTCTCCCGATTATGTCAATATCGTCGGCGAATGCGAGTAGTTGGACGGACTATTGAAAGATAGTGCCTCTTGTGTTTGCTCGTGAGTTTTGCACTATTCTATTCTATACGATGTTGAAAAAATCGCATGACAGCGTAAGGCCCTGTCTAAATGCTTTCTGGACATCAAAGGTCTCGGTGAGATCTTTATCGACCTTGATGGAGCAGCGTGCATTCCCCATCGTCATCCTGCACAGACGGACGAGTTTGGCAGGGATCTCGTTGCTAGACATTGCTCTGTAAACAGCTCGTCTCTATAGATGCTGTCATAAGCGGCCTTAAAATCGATGAATAGGTAGTGTGTATCGATCTGAAGCTCATGAGTCTTTTCCAATATTTGCCGTGGTCGATGGTGGAATTTCCTGGCCTGAAGCCAGACTGATATGGACCTATCAGGTTGTTGATGAATCGCTTCAGGCGTTCACACAACATGGCAGATAAGATATTGTAGAGGAAATTTTACTAGAGGAGATGGCGTCACCTGTATTTAACTTCTTTCATCAAAACTTAGAAAACACAAAACGCGAGTATTCGACATACCTTCTCACAAGGGAGTAAATGGATTCCACTACTTCGGGGACATCAGGAGTCATTTGTTTGTTTCTGTTTGCAAGCTAGAGAAACAAGCCCTACTGTCATTCTAAGCCCGAACAAATGACCAAGTCAGTACTAAACTCAAAACCAGTCTTCCCACTACGGTCAAAGAAGTCGTGCATACCTGAAGAGACTTGACAGTTCAGAGTTTAGCAAAACCTAAGACGCAGATTAAATGTTGCCATAGGTCTAGACACTTTGCCTGCTACCTTTATTACATTTCTAAGATGCGGCCGTAAATATTCATAAGTCCTAGAAGAGTCGTCTTTATTGAAACAAAAGCTACAGATCTATTTGAACAGAGTTGAAAGTCCGACCTACCGGACGTTTTGAATCTGCTGATGAATGCAGGAATAATGTAGGTGTATGTGTGCTTATGGCCCCAAACAACTGGCAACAAAATATTATTTTTTTCATAGCCGTGTGTTGTGGTAAAATTTACCACAACAAGCTGAACTCCTTTTCCCTGAAGACGCATTTACTCCTTCTAAGCTATTCTTTTTCTCCAACTGGTTGTTTTTTCAACATCCTGGGAGAATAATGTGCAACCATAGTCGCATCAAACATAGTGCACTCTCCTAGTATCTTAGAAGGACAATATAAAGGGGTAGGATGGAAGAGCAAAAGCTCCGAGTGCAAACACTAGCAGAGGATGTGCTCACAATCTCACAACATAATCTCTTTTGGAAAGCTTTCATATACCGTCTGAAAACCGAACGATTAAGTCGAAAAACGTGACGCCCGTCAGCGCCAGATGAGTCAGACCAGCAGCTTTATACAACAATTTCAGTATTAAGAGAATCAACAGAAAGTCCATTTCACAGCTACCTGTGATTAGAGAAAAAGGCGTAATCTGACAGATAGACGTTAAAACATTATCAGTTAAGACAATACATCGCTCTGCGGACAATCTGTGTTCACCATATCTATTACATATTGATCACTCTCAGCATTCAAGGTTTTGTACACAGTCAAGCTGTGTGGCCGATAGCACTTAATGTCGGTGAAATTATCTGTCACGTATTCCTTCTTGTTGAGTAGATAGTGTAATGTTGCTCACTATAGTCTCTCAAGGACAAGGGATGCATTTGCAAATCAAAATGACACATATTGAACTCAATCCTCAAAATCCACGATTTTACGTTAAAAGAACGTCGAACCGATACATTTGAACTCTTTAGCTACTGAATTATGGATTGTTGGTTTAAGAGTCATGATGAGTTCGCCAGGCGTTTGGTATGTAGAGCAATACTAGGTTCGCAACAAAAATTCCTTTCAGAGTTTGCGGAAATTCATCTGTGCAGCTCGCTGGAAATACAATGCCATCGCCTTTCATTCTGGACGACTTTCATAGAGCACAGATCAATTGAATCTTGAAAGTGGTATTCTGATACGTGCCTAAGCAAGGCAGCTGCAAGACTTTTCAGAGCCTCGTGAGGACCACTGAGTCGTTGCGCATGATCTCAACGTACCCAGATTATACATATTCGTGACTGACTATCAGCTCTCCCGATTGTTAGGGATCGAGTAGGTACTATATTAATCTAAATGGCATGTCCAGTCCACATATGAATGACTTTATAGCCAGTTTGTTTGGCATGGGATATTGGGGCTTAATATTGTGGAACTATCTATTTTTATTTCTAGGGATCCGGGTCTGGACACTTCATCAACAAAGCAATTACCGGGGTCGCAGAATCCAACAAAGTGTAATATGTAATCTCGTTGAGGCATACTCGGTAGTTTCCAACGTTGTAAAATGTATAGTGGTCGAAGTAATGATGTGCTGAATGACTATCTACCTATATAGCAATATCCGACTTGGGTATTGGATTCAGGCTGAGTCAAGCAGCGGGTTAATGAGTAGATGGCCTTCAACATGCTAGACAATTCAATACGTGAAATAGCCTAAAATTGGTATATGAAGGTATATGAATTTGGAAGTCCAAGGACTTCTTAACCCGGCAGTGATGTATGTATGTACTCGTAAAAGCTGTCCATAGTTTTCTTTTCTTTTAAATAGGTAAATGCCTGTCTATTTAGTACAGGCAACTAAACCGATATGTCACAACCATGATACAGACCAAGTGCATGACTCTGGGTTTTAGACTCTATCTTGGGGTAACAACCCACATTCACGACCTCATTTTGATGTCTTGTATGAGGCTTAGGTACCTGGTACTCCTTCAGTTTCAACCAAACAATCTTTCTGGTATACGAGCTGCTAGGATTCTCTCGAAGCATTTTACGAGTAATATGCTAAAAATTGTCACCTGATTTAGGTAAGTTCAGTCCCTTCACTAGATAGCGAGCCAAGGGCTTAGCATACTTCAAGGATGTGTAGCAAGGTGCCTCTAAAAATCTTTCTGTAGTTGGGCAGGAAAAATACCTTAAAATGCCTTTTAAGTTCCCTGCACAATACCCATGTTAGCTTATTTTCATGGCTTGTGCATCATCGTTGTAACATTAAATACAAGTTAGTTTCAATTTTGTGGAATCAGAAGTAGTATCGAATCATAAGGAAAAAATTAAATTGACGCAACGTTTCCCTTATTCCACTCTCCATTCGTTTATATATAGTTATGATTGCAGTAACCAATACTTGATACCAAACCTGTTCCTGTTTGAATGCCAAGAGTACATTCAGATCGCTCGTCATATGACGATGCGAAATCCAAAAACAACACAACAGTTAAGACATTAAGACAATTCTTTTGAATTTTATTCTTTCCATAGAAGTCTTTTGGCAGGACGAATGTCACCAAACAAGACTCAAATACAATTTTCAACACAAATATAATCAACCATACAACTATGTTAGTCTATTTCATGCTGTATAAATATTTAAAGTCGCCCCAAAAGTAATTACGGAAAACAACATACTGGTTCTTGGTACTGATCTCTCTCACCTAGTTTACTCGGCCAAATGACGTGAAATAAAACGTCAAGTTATTCGTAAAATAAATAGACCATCTTTGATCAATAACAAATTTCAAAAGATAAAAAACAGATCTATCAAACTTCAAATGTCGAATTTCATCATGAACTAAGAAAAAAAAAATGCCAAAGTCATGTGAGTCAGGTGACGTAAAATTGGTCTATCGAAGCGGATCATAATACGAATATACAGCTAATTCGCGTAATAATGTTACCCAGTGAGTATGTTAATTATTGCGGCACATGCTAGAGTCGCAGCAAGAAAAATAATAATAACAAAAAAATAAGTAAAAAACAAACAGATACAAAACTCTACTCCACAAACTGACAGATGCGAGGGGAAAAAAAAGGTTTGTTTCCGGAATGTTTACACGTACCACGAGTATGTCTTGAACTTTAGCTAGATGAGGGGAATCACTTCAGTCTGTCCAAATGGTATCACACACATGAAATGACTTTGTAGGTGGTTTTGTATTAACATAATAAATTGACCGTCTAGAGCAGAAAGAAACAATTGGAAATGGAAATGCAGAGATGTGGAAGCCATAAATGGTAAAAGACGGCAAACGATTTGGAGTTAAGATATTGTTTATGTTCGATTAACCAAATTGAGATGAATAATACTCACAGTATCGTAGACTAGGCGATGCTTAGTGAATTTCCGAACAGTAGGCTGCCGTAAGTCACCTCATTGTGAACGATTGACACTTGTTTGACCACAATGGATGCAGCCAAATACTCGTACATATTTGGAAAATAGGAAGAATGTAGAAGGAGTGGGAATACTAAATTATGACAGATGTGGGTTTGTTGTGAGGTTTATGTAACGACAAATCTTAATTAGAGTGACATAAGGTACAATTCTCAAACTAAGAACATTGTGTTTGCACCCATCAATTTGTCTTTAATTTTACCTTTTCCCATTTGACATTTCGAAAACACTTTGGAATTTTCCAGTATTTTGCATTAAACCAATATTTTGACGCAATCTCTTCTACTATCCATATGACAGTCAATGGAATTGCAGTTTATCTATCATAGTGGTGCGATAACACTTAATACTCCGCCAAATGTCAACAATATGTCAAGTTGTTGCCATAACATTTGTTGGCATAATTAAACGTTAAAAACAATAAAAATAAGATATTGGTAAACATGAAGTTAAGAGGATACAAGACTGCTTTGTGACATAATAATTAATAAAAACAACGAGCAAATCAATTTTGATAGACACCTGTGCGCTACCCAAGCTATTAATTAATATAATTGCTTTGGCTTAAGTATTGATGCAAGCAATTAACAAATCGTTGAACAGATTAGAAGCTTCTTATAACATGAAATCTTTTAATTGCTGTTCTAATTAAATCATAAAAAATAAAAACATAATAATAAAAAAAACTGGGACACGAATATCTTTTCGAAACGTCATCGAACAGCGTCATCTTAGCTGTAACCGCCGACGTCGTAGTCTGTCAGTGAACAATGTACACAATGAGTTGATTGTGTTGGTCACTAAACAATTGACCGGCTTGTTCAATTGCAATGATTCAAGTGATTTTTTTGTTTGTTTTTTGTTTTTAAGAATAAAAAAGGGTACCGCGTAAAATTGGAGGTACGATGAGGAGCCATGACCAGCGGGCGTTGGCGATCTGGCCTATTTTCCATATCTTACTTATATCTAAAGACGAGTTTGTTTGGAAACTAGTTAAAATGTGTAAGTCTCTCCAGTGTCCCCCTAACACATGAAATAGTGATGGTAATGACAAACGGATAGTTTACAACTTCACGACTTATTAAGACGTTCCTCTAGTGGCAGGGATTTTCTAGCAAAGCAGGAAGGCAGATATCAGTTTCTCTGGCGAAAAAAGAAGAAGCGAGAGATTGGTGAAATGGAAAGGTGCTACTGCAAGAACAACGCTCAGAAGTTTAAGCAAAATGTACTGAGGCAACAAGACTCGAAGAAATAAGAATTTTAATTCGTTAAATCGCCACTGAACTTGGGCTCAACTTTATTAAACCGATGCTGCTGATCCGAACAGAGATGACTTGGTAGAAAGCATGGGTCAACTAGAGAGACATCAATCTCCTTACCATCGTGTACAAGATGTAAATCTAAATTGTCCAATATAAATTTTTGGACACTCTAGGTGAGTGTCAAAGGACCTCAACTTACGTGCAGTACACAAGTGTCCTCGCTAAGAGTCTTCATTGATATTTGGTTTTGTCATTAGATGGCTTGACACTTCGAGGTGTTGGAAAGCCAAGTAGAATACTTTCGAATGTCTCCAGAAAGTCGGCATTATTTTAGATATCTCTCAGCTCAGAGAGACCTACGAAAATGTGAAATCGAGCTGCAGCCCAATTATTATGAAAGCAGCTTAAAATATGGTTGGAAAGCCTTACAACAATCACAGAGTGATGAAAAGAATTTGTTTTACGGACCAGCAAAAATTACGAATGTGACGAAGTGCTGCCTTAAAGCCACACCTCACAAAAAGACAAACAAAGTGTATATACGAGGGTTGTCTGAAAAGTTTCCGACCGCAACGTAACATAGCGGCACTCGTCAATAAAAGCTAGTGAATGCTGGTTGTGCATCTTTTGACAGTTATTTACCGAAGTTTCAGTTATTTTGGACGCGCAGTTTTTAGTTGACAGTCGTTTAGTGAGTCGATGTGAGTGTTTTTTTTGTGAAAATGGAAAAAAGTTGAGTATTAAATTCTTGCTTTTGAAAGGCAATACGCCTACGCAAATCAAAAATGAGTTGAACTCTGTGTGTGGGGACTCTGTACCATTTATTACCACAGTGAAATTTTGGGCAACTAAATTTAAACGTGGCCGTAAGAGCATGGGAGATGATGAACATTCGGGACGTCCAAAAACTGCAACCACTGACGATAACATTGCTAAAGTTCACCAAATGGTGTTAGACGACCGCCGAATTCAAGTGAGAGAGATTGTAGAGGTTATGAAAATACCCAAAGGACGTGTTGGTTACATATTAAATCAAGATTTAGGCATGAAAAAACTGTCCGCGCGTTGGGTGCCGTGTTCGCTTACGTTAAACCAAAAACGTGTTTGAATGAACATTTCCAATGCTCTGTTGGCGCAGTTAAGGCGCAATAAATCCGAGTTTTGGCGCCGATTACTTACTGTAGATGAAACTTGGATACACCATTATACGCCCGAAACAAAAATTCAGTCATAACAGTAGACTGCAAAGGGCGAACCGGCTCCAAAAAAGCAAAAACTGTTTTTTCAGCTGAGAAAGTGAAGGCGACTCATTTTTAGGATAGTAAAGGAGTTATCTTAATCGATTATCTTCAAAAAGGAAAAACCATTACAGGAGCATACTACGCATCATTACTTGCCAATCTTAAAGCAGAAATTGCGGAAAAACGGCCACATTTGCAGAAAAAGAAAATCCTGTTTCACCAAGACAACGCGCCATCTCACACCTCAGCGGTTGCCATGGCGAAAATCCATGAATTACAGTTTGAACTGCTTGACCATCCGCCTTATTCATCGAATCTAGCCCCAAAGGAATTCTTTTTGTTCCCTCATCTAAAAACTGCGCTCGGTGGACAGAGATTTTCGTCAAATGAGGAGGCAATCACCTTCGCGAACAATTATTTTGCAGAGAAAAACGCCAGCCTCCTTAACGTATTGGAACCTGAGGTCAATAAAATTTTTTGGGGTATTGCCAGAGTGCTGAAGCAGAGATATGACAACGGCAGCCATCAATTGCTCACCCAAGTTGGGGTTTTTTTTTTTGCCTAAGAGGTAACATTAGGGTTGTGCGTGGATATAACTACATGACCACAGAAACAATTTACTGTTGCGAAGAACAATAACCTGTAGCTAAATTTACAGCCCTAAAAAAGGAGAGAACAGACATCGGCGTTCGGATATCCACTTGAACATTAAGAGGGCCACGTCCAGCCAAACACCCAGACTGTTATGAATAAGCTATTACCGCAATCTGCCTGGTGCGGTAGGGTTGTTCAGAAGCAGTAGTACACCTTCAGTCTACTACCTTTCTGAAGCCAACATATCTCAAGCACTCCAACAACGGAGAAATTCGCATGGTGCACTGATAAGTCATATATTTAGCAGATCTGTGGCGCGGAAGCTCATACGGATGGACATGTCCTCGCTCCTTTTGAAAGCGAGATTCTTCGAATGACACTGAACTGCTCAGCCTGAGATGGCTGGAACGTGTAGGTCGCATCGATATAAACGTTACGATTTTTTTTTCGAATTCTACACATAGAGGCAACGCAGTAAACCAAGCTCATGTCTTAGCTGGCGCCTAAGAATTGGAGGCGACAAACTACATAAAATGCAAAAGTAACAAACAAGATGACATTTGTGCTGTGAAAAATGGGAGCTGTAAAATGATATCGTCCTGGCCAGCCTGATACGGATGGGGTATGTAGAGCGAATCAATATAATAGCTCCTGACTGGAAAGCTTTCGAAATGAACGCGACGATGTTATAGATATAAACTACTCGTATGTACAAAGGAGGTAGAGACAGCAAACACTGCGACAAGGATAACCATTAATAGATCAAGGTTAGGGACTGGTTGCTCTATAAGTCGATTGATTTCATTTTTTGTTACCTTAAATATCCTTTGTATGTATATCGATCCACTTAAAATCTAAAAATTGTTCAGTACTAGGTGGGGTGAAAAGTAACCTCCTTGGGAATGAAACCAAATTTTTTTTTAATGTTTTTTTTTATTTTATTCAATATAGTGCCCTTTAAGCTTGATACACTTATTCCAGCGATTTTCCAACTTCTTGATTCCGTCCGAAAAGTTATTTTCCGGAAGGTCTGCAAAATACTTCTCCGTGGCGTCGATGATTTCCTCGCGTGAGCTGAATTTTTTATTGATGAACCATCTTTTGAGGTTTGGGAAGAGATAATAGTCCAAGGGAGCCAAATCGGGCGAATACGGTGGATGCGACAGCAATTGGAGCCGTAAGTTGCAACGCTCTTATGCCTCAGTGCATTGTCTTGCAAAAACAAAATTTTTTTTCGCTTCATGTGGAGCCGTTTTGCAGCGATTTCGGCCTTCAATCGCTATAATAATGCACGGTAATACTCGCTGTTGATAGTTTTTCCTTTTTCGAGGTAGTCCACGAAGAGTTTGCCATGACAATCCCAGAAAACCGACGCCATAACCTTTCCGACTCATTGAGCCTCCCTCAGCCGCTTCGGAGCACTCGTGCCGGCTTCAGTCCATTGCCGGGCACTCATTCTGTTCTCTGGTGTGTAATAGTGGATCCAGGTTTCATCAACAGTTACCAATCGACGCCAAAAGTCCGCCCGATTCCGCATCAGCAAGTCCAAACACTCTTTCGAAGTGCTCTCGCGTTCGTGTTTTTGGTCAGGAGTGAGCATGCGCGGCACCCAGCGGCAGGATAACTTTTTCATATGCAGAATATTGCCCAAAATATGGCGTGTGCGCTCAGTACTAATCTTTGTGGTATCTGCTAGCTCGCGCACCTTCACTTTCCGTTCAGCCAACACCATTTCATGTATTTTTTTGACATTGTCCTCTGTAACCGCATCGGAGGGCCTGCCGCTGCGAACTTGATCGGTAGTGGAGTTGAGTTGCGGCCACCACGAAACTCTCGAAACCAATATTTGACGGTGTAATCTGACGGAGCATTAGCCCCATAATAATTATCCAACTTTTGTTCCCTATGCCATTTTGCCTCTCAAAAAATAATGTTTTATGAGAGAAAGAAAATCGTTTTTGTCCATACCCAACATGATGCCAAACACGTCAACAACAATCACCTGTCAAAACAAAACTAAAGACAGTATCGCACTGAAATTTGGCATGTCTGCCAAAATATGAACGGACTTCAAGGCACCATAACCTTTTTTGCAGTAGCAGCGCCTTCTGGCGGTCAGAGAGGTTACTTTTCATCCCACCTAGTAAATGCAAAGAAAAACACTTCACAACTTATTTTCGCTGATTAATGTTTTAAATTTCATTTCACTGCAAATCATAGTAACAGGTTCATGTTTATATCTCCAGTTCCAAAAAATTTACTAGATTTATATCGTTTTAGTATTTTACAACTTTCACTGCATCACAAAGCAATAACTGCCGATTTTCAAAGGTTTACTAAACCTAAAACAAAGTTGAAACCCATGAGTTGATCTAAACATTCCACGCATCTGCTTTGTCATGTGTGTTTTTATTTTTAGATTAGTTGAAGTAGTTGTAGGTACTGATAACAAAACGAAAAACAAATAAATTAAAATAAAACCTACTCAATTCAAAATATGTGATAAGATAATTTAAAATTATGATGAATTGCCAAAAAAAATCTGCAGAATTTTGTCTTTATAAAAAAAAAACAACAAAAAAAACCCCGACGCGTGCTAACATTTTTTGTTTGTTTTGAAGTTGAAAAATATAAAAATTAGATCAAGGAGAATATTCTTTAGGGCGCAATTGTTGAATTATTTCAAAAACTTGTAGAGCAAGAATATCTTTTTGTCAACTGAATTAATTCAAAGAGAATAAACACACTGTATTCAAATCTTTGTAATAAATTTGACATTTGCAAAAGATTTTGACATGCGTATATTCGCTGTAGAATATTATTAAAACGTAAAAAGTATGTCTTACTTAAAAACATGTTAGAATTATGTATGCTAGGTTAATTTTGATGTTTACTAACACTCAATCCAACATCATAGGGGAAAATTTAAAAAAAAACGTTCCAAAATCATCAAAAATTAACGTAACTCGTGGTTTTTATGAGATTTTTGAAGTACTCGTATGTGAACAAAAGTCATAGGTACCTATTTTGTTTCTTGTCAACAAATTATAATAGAAGAAATTTGGAGAAACCTCTCTGCCAAATAGGAGGAGCTCTTTAAAATGTCAAATATTCATTGCTCAACAACAAGACCTTATCAGGACCTTATCATTGCAATTATATTACATTTATGAACCACACGCACTCGCCCATTCACTTTCCACTTCAAATAACCCCCTGCAGCTTGAAAATGCGTCTACATTGCGAAGTAGGTCAATGTCCCCTATCTGTCAAAGAAATGGGAATTCCCTCTCAAATATATATTATTTAACACTGATTTTACGAAATTTTTCCCACTACCGCTACAGACAAGCCCATAAATCATTTACCCGTTCTTTTGTTGTTTTTTTTTTCTATATAAACAACCGCATCAGTAGGCAACCCCTAATTCAGACCTTCTGACGCACAACCAAACAGTCAAAACCAACGAGTGGAACATCCAGACAAAAGAACAAGTTGAGCAACACTTATCCCTGACAAGCCAGTACACAAAAAAGAAAAAAGTAAAATGAAAACCTCTGTCACAAAGCAGAGCAACATGACAATGTCAGAATCAGAAGAAAACCATTTCTCTATATAGATCCTCGGCAAACAATTTAAAAAAAAAAAAAAATTATTCAATCCAACGACGATCATAAAACCCGAAATGAAAACAATACAAAAAGGATAACGCCGATGAAAAACAGTGTGCTCGTGTGGAAAAAGGAAACCCTGCAGTAGACAACTACTGCTGTGAAAGGGAAAATACGAGTACAAAAATGGCGCATATACTTGTATTTTTCAGGTAACAAACAAAACCGCAGAGAAAGAGGTTCATTGAACCTCCCTCTTATGCCTTTTATTTTGTGCGTATTTTCGTAGATGAATTCAAAAAGATTAGGCAAAATGTTTGTTTGATAATGATGATCATAAAAAAAATGCCGAAAACCGGGTTTTTGTTGACAAAAGAGATGAATTTTACATGAAAAGTGACAGTGGGCAGTTGATTTTGTTTGCAGCTGTGCAAAATTAAATTTAATTTAAAAAAAAAAACAAAAAAAAGATTTTAGTTGGTGAAAAACTATTTTGATTGTTTGACAGAATTCAGAAATGTCAGCAAATCCAGTGGAGATGTGTGTATTTAAACATCAAATTGAACATCCCTAACCTGTTATATGTACATGTACATGTACTGATTGCCTGACAAAATTTACAAATGTGAAAGAAAAAAGTGAAATAATTTCAAAATATGTGTTTTTTCAGTTCTATGACAAACTACTTGTACAAATAAGTCCGCGTTTAACCTGATAGATTTCAACGAAAAAAATTGACAAGAACAGTGATGTATTCTGTCAAAATACCTATGTATATGTATATCGTGTTGATTCTTAAAAGAGCGCTATCTGTCTTTATTTGACAGGAAAGGCAAATGTCAAAATAACAGAAACTTCATACGATTCAGGACTGAATCGCTTACTTCGCATTCTACGAGTTGAACGCCTTCTTCTTTACGAAGCTAAAAGATTTCGAATGGCCGTAAGCTGCTCTAAACTTTACACAACTTTTCCCTTGCCTTGGTGAATAAGTTTACAAGATTCTGCATGTTCGAACCACAATTGCAAACACAAAACTCGTCCGAATCGGGCCAATTTTTTTTTTTGGTTTTAGGTTGATTGCCAAACAATAAACTTAGACCTCATCCATAGTAATCAACGAACTAATAAGAGCACCACTGCAATCACCTAAAAACGTCGTTTATACTGATTGTATGTTTTGTTGGTTTTCAAAAAAACAAAAAAATTGGATCGCTTGAGTTCGAATTTCGAACATTATTAGCTAAAGCAGACTACAGAGTTAAAATATTAAAAATGGCTTATTACGAAATCATGACGCCAGGGACCATTTCTTATGAAAATGAAAGTCATCTAACGACTTTCGATTTTAAGCGATTCTATTTCAATTTATATACGTTTGGGATACTTATAGTGAGTATCAAAGACGTCCGGTTAATCGAGAACTGGATAACGTTTAAATTGCCCAACTATGGAAAAAAAATTTCACTACATCTTCTTTTCTACTACCCAGTGCATCGACAAACCAGTTGGTAATCTATCTATATTAAAGAACAACAAAAAAATAATAATAACAATAATAATAAATATTAAAATAAATAAACCGGTTAACAAATTCAGACCGGCTTGTCCAAAAACAACATGTGTCTACACTCCATAACTTCAAAATAAAGAAGAGGATCTGATCTAAGTAAATATTTGGCGACACAAACGGACTGAACCTAGGCATAATAGTGGACTTAATAAAATTTGTTAAAGGATTGTTAGTACTAGCTACACCTTTAGAGCCCACGGACAAAAGAAGGTTAAAGAACACTTCCGTGTGCAATCGTCAATATGACTACCTACTTAAAGATGATTTGGATGAAACGATGCAATTAATTACCAAACATTTAAGTGATAACAAATCACATTGAACGACTTTAAAAAAGAAAAAAAAAAAGCGCTCTACATGAGTTGATTCTGAACGGCTTTTGCGCACTTTTGCAATATTAAAATTAAAAAGAATTCTCAATCTCGAAAAGACTTTTGACCAACGCTGTTATGTGCAGAGGTTGAATATCAGAAAAGGAGAACAAGGCCAAAAACAAAAATTGTGCCTGTTTTCTGGTCACTGCAGACAAATTCTGCACCAGAAAATATCATATCTGACTCCTTAAAAAAAACACTGCCGTACATATGAAAGTCACGGAACCTTTTCAACAACCAACTACCACTTCTACAAGCTTCTCAATCAGTTTTTGCAGGGAAAGGACTTCAACAATCTATTCTATTCAATTCAAAGGAGGGCGTTTCTAAACTATTTCTCATTGACAAAAATGAACAGATTGCAACGGTTCTTGTTTTGACTTTCCAAGTTAATTCAAAGCTTAAACATATATCGCAAAAACTTCTGGAGCACCTAATACTTGTACCCACTAACTTCACTTTGCCTCACTAACGAGTACATCTTACAGATCAGTGCGTTCCTGGCCACTGGTAAAATTTCTTTTTAGGCAGCACGTTGAAGCAACAAATGGATTGCCATATCTCTTTCGAATGTGCTTACAGAAGGTAAACACCGGACAAACAAATAAGAATCGAATGAGTGATATTTTGTCCTTCTGGATAGAGGCAAAGGTGACACGGAAAACCCTTACCAACAACACGAGCAATGCTCGTTCAATTGCACTATGTAATCGAAATTCTACGAACCGAGGATGGAAATTTAACGTACGAAGCTTTTTTTTAAACTAACAGATAACGCTGGGGTGACATTGACGCCACGGAAAAAATTCTAATCAGCATTTCTACCAAAACGTGTTAGAAGTACACTTATCCCCAAATTGCACATGCGTTGTAACAGCAATGCATGCACAAAAGGATGTATTGTACGTGGGGGAAGTATTCACTTAAAGATGGATTTGTTGACCTTATATATTTAACACCTGATAAATAAGTCTTAAGAATAGACTGGTAGACAATATGGACCCCTATGGCATTCCACAATTCCAAATCACTTCATTCAATTTCATATAATATTAAATCCTAAATAAATTGGCTATAAGGAAGTACAATACCCCAAAAGTTCATTTCTTTAATAGGGGCCTCCACTACATAAAACTAAGGGACTACAAAATGAGTCCATAAACTAAACTAAAAATTCTCTTGATGACATTCCTTCACTTGATCAAGTCGGTAATATTTTTCGGCAGCCTTCCTAGCTTGATCTGAAAACAGTTTAAATACCGCCATGATACCTCCTATGTCAAGATCAAATTGAATACAGATTCTTCTTCTTAACACTAATAGACATCGCTGATGCCTCGTTAGCTTGTTGCAAATCCGTACAATAACAGAGGTTAACGTGCTCTTACTCTAGACAATAAGAATGTGAAAATATGACCAGGAACGGTCAATAAGCAAATCCATTTCAAAAGTGCTACAAAGTATTTCAAAGTTAATGAGGTTCAGATAATTATCTTCCCCTACGTGTTGAAATTTGCTTTTGGAAAATAGTGATACTTATCGATTGCCCGGGGTTGACTGCGCAGTTATCAATCTTTATGGCGGTAGATTGGCTTTCAGTTTCTTATGTAAACTTTGAGATGATCAAAATGTGTGATAGATACGAAAGCATTTCTACCCAGGCTGGGCCAAGGGCCTCTCAGTGCAGGCAATGGAACAAAAATGACTCTCTTATCCAGTTTCGCACTTGTTTTTCTTTGGGTATTTTTGCTCTATTATTAGGCTTCGATTGATTGCCACAAGGCGTTAATTAATATAGCAATATCTTAAAGCTGTTTCCTGACTGTAATAACTTTTCTAATAAGATAAATTGTTGCGCAGTCTAGTAGACGACGAAAGCTCCCGACGGTTTAGCAAAAAAAAACAAAAATCACTGTCAACAGTTCGAAATAAGATGTAAAGGTAATCCGGTGTAGGCATTCAGCAAGCTTATTTCTAAAATGATTAAATTTTTTGCTTAAAAAAAAACATCAACTCCAACTCACCTTTCTTTTCAAAAAGCTCAAATCCCGTTGCGCTTTTAGCGTCTCCTTCCGCTCCAACTCCTTCAGTTCATCGAGAATTTTTGTATATTTCTCACGATTCTCCACATCCAACGCAACATGCAGATAATCATGCCAATTTCTCGAATCGAAACCCCAGTGGCAAGTACGGTTCTCATGCTGTCGATGCACGTGTCCGACGAATTTTTGCGGTGAAAACCATCCCTTACATTCAATGCACATAATGCATGCCGGCTTCATGTACGAATACATGTCGGGCGTACAAATCCCCTCGCACTTGCCAAAACATCGATGATAGACTTTAAATGAAATAGCACCCTTCGGAATGTCATCTACCACATATTGTCGACGATCGGCGGAGCTATTCAAAAGCGCCGCACATAAACGTTCAGCATCCGTACGTGTTATCAGACCGCTTGCTTTCACATCGGATGGTAGAATTTTGGCCGCCTTGAATTCCATCAACTGATCGGGTGTGCATTGCGAACAGAAAATGCCTAATTCGTCGAAAATTCGATTTATCTGTTCGATGGTGAATTCGCCAAGAACTTTATTCATAAATTGTGGCAAGCATAAACGTAATTCACCGCCAAGTGAAAAGCATCCAATTGTTTTGCCTTCCAAGCGGGTTTCATACAATTCACCACGTCCTGTGTCGGCTGCTGTTAAAATCGGTTGTGGCAGCTCTGGCGGAGGCGGTGGTTGTACGATTAAGGTTGGTGAAGATTCATTAACATCTAACGGTTCGGGTGAACTTAAAATCTCCTTTTTAATAATTGTTGTAGGGCTGACGGCACCGACAGCAGCGGCGGCAGCAGCAGCAGCAGCAGCAACTAATGATTGTCCGGGACCCTGAAGACTTTTCGGCGCACTACTAGAGTACTTTTGCAGTACGGTGCGAATGTTTTGTGTTACGTATTCAGTCATTTTCTTGTTTGTTGTTGTGAAAAATCTGTCCAAATTTGAGAGAACAAATGACATTTACATTTCGATGGGGTTAATATAGTAAATAACGGTGCAATATGTCAAAGGTAACATCAAGGGATTTGTCAAAAATAACTCATGACATTCATTACGCGTGTTGCCCTCTATGTAAATTCAAAATACAGTAGACGGTAGGCGAAATACGCGCGCGTTCTAAACAATTTAAGAAAATTGACAGAATGTGTGGAAAAAAGAATCACCGTCGGGTACTCGGGAGAGTCGAAATATTCATCTGACGACAACGAGATTCACCTACAAAAAAAAAAAAAAAACAACCGACGACAAATTCACACACAACGTGAAAAAGTGAAAAAAAATTCACCAAGGCAGAACGACAAAACAACTGCAACAACAACAACAACGACAAATAAAAAAATCGCCAAATGTATATTTATTTATTTTTAGAGCATACACGCTCTTTTTCGGTCGCTATTCGCCGTCTCTCTTATTTCTCTTTAAAATTTCTTTACTTCTTATTTATTTTGCACTTTATTTTCGTTATATTTCGGCGATTTTTTTTGTTTTTTGTTCTTATTCTTATATCTCTCCTCTTTGCACACTTTTTTTTTCTTGTTGTATGAATTTTTCTTGATCACTTTTTTGGCAGGAATTGCGAACGAAAAAATTCCTCCTCACCACTATTTTTGATTTGGGTTTTTTTTTTTTTTCTTTTCTTTTAAACTACAATAATTTTGGTTGGACTGAGATGGTAACACTTATTACCGTCATTACAAATCAATTTGGAACAGGGGGTAGGCAATTGGTGGACCCTCATCCACCCGTGCATATCCATTGCAAGGGATGAGCCTACCCTACGAAATTGCTCCAAAAACAACAACAAAAAAAACAAAACAAACTTCTACTCTCGAACTCGAAAACCTGAAAACTCACGAAAATGACAGTTCACATGAGACGTACAGGGAGGTAGTGTAGACTTTTTTATTTTTTTTTTTTTAAGTTGAAAAACACTTTTTGCACAATTTTTCTATTTCTTATTCTTTGTGCTGGTGGAAAGGGGGAGAATTCACTTTTTTCGTATTCCGGGGACGTGAGCACACGGCACAGAAATTTGACAGCTCGTTGTCTGACGGTTTTAGGCTGGCATGCACTATTAAACCACACCACGCCACAGGGGGGTAAGTTGTGTTTGCGTTTTCTTTTGCTTTATCTTTATAGAGTAAGGCGCCGCGTTCAGGTGCACAGATTTTCACTTCAAATTGTCACCACCAACAGATTATTACATAAAAAAGAATTTTCGAATTTTCGAATTTTTCACCTTTTTTTCCTTTATTCTCCACTGAAAAATAATTATTGCAACGCGACAGCAAGACGACGACGACGCAGACAACGATAACGACAACGACAACCGAGACGACGGATAAACGACAAACTCACGAAGGCTATGCGATTGGGGAGCAGAGCACCAGCAAAAAGAGGCGAAAGCACATCGGCGGAGGATTCTAATTGGAGATAACGAACGAACGAAGGAAATCACAAATAACAAAAAAAACTTCAGAAAAAAAAAACAAATCCAACCAACGAAAGAATGGAAGGAGAGAAGAATGACACTGGAGATAGGCGAATTTACGAATTTACGAATTTACTCTTCTTTTTTATTTTGGTTTGTGTATTTATTTATTTATGATGGTTTTTCGTAATTGCTTTTGACGTTTTGTTTTTCTTATTTTTCGGGAGAATTTATCGCTTTTTATTCGAATTTGTGTTTCTCTGTTTGTGTGTTGCGAATTCTTTTGGTTTACGCGACAACCGGGACCGTGACCGATGAGAATGCGAGCACGGCGACAGAGGCGACAACGACGGAGAGCATTGTGTTCCTCTCTGCGGAATTACCAAAACATGTCTATTGCATGAGAATCTGGTTGGAACATCGCAAACTGTCGCTTTTGCTAAAAATGCCAAGAGAGAGCGAGAGATAGGGATTTTGGTTTGTCGGTTTATTGAGAATGTGTTTGTGGAGTATGAGTGGGAGAACAATAGTTTCAACTTGTGTGAGAGACTAAGAAATTCGATTCTTATTGGAAGCGAGATAGTTGGTTTTTGTGTCGGAATTCTGCAGATGTATTGTTTGTGCGAGCGCCACTCGGCTATAATTTAATAATGAGGAGAAATGGATGGGCTGTGTGTGTGTGCGTAATCGTCGTTGCTTTTCGATATAAAGCCGCCGCCAACACCGACTGTGGCAGAACAAGCATGGCCGGCGTTTCGCATCACACGTTTGTGTGAGTGAATATATGGTAAAGTGGCAGAATGGGTAGAAGTTGAACTGTGTCGGTGTCAACTGGGTATGGCGTTTTATTCAATTGCCGAATGTGTATGGCATTTGGCTGGCTGTAGTGGTATGCCGTGTGCAAGCGGCGACGGCATTGGGTTTTTTTTATGTTGTTGCTGTTGCTGTCGGTCGCTTTGTCAGATTTTTGTCGTTTGTTTTGTTTTTTTTCCTCTGGGTTGTCTTTGCAAAAAAATATAAGTGATTCTGCGAGGTTGCCGGGTTTAATGGTTTCTCGCGGGTATGTTCGGTTTGTGGATGTTTTTTATGTAACGGCGCTATTTTTGAAAATGTGACGATATCAATTTTTTGAAAACGTTCGATTTTCACATTCATAAACAGCTTAAGTATTTGTAATTTATAAACACGATTTTTCCTTTTGTGACTGCAATGCCGCAGAAGTTAAATTCATTAATATTTCAGTTTTGATGCAGTGAATGTAGTAAGTATTACGTATTACGCAGCGTTTCACAGAAGAGTGTGCGATCACTGCAAGAATGGTCATAGTTTAAAACGTTTTCTTAAAGCAAACGCAGATCAACAACATCCACCCACCTAGGAAAACTAATTCGCAGTCTTGTTTTTTTTTTTAATTATTCTTGACCAACACACCAATCTTTCAAAATGTTGCCCAACACTACTAGTTGCCTCTTGACCCCCCTGTAAATTATTTTATTCTTAGACAGGTTCATCCGCCCACATCTTCTGATTCTAATTCCAACCGTAAGTCCTACTACGACAGAATGACTGTAGATCGATCGCGCGATTTGGAAATCTTGCCTCAAAACCGAAAAAACGAAGAAGGCGCAAGTGCATGAAGACATGAAACGTAGGATACCGAAATTCTTTCCGAATTTGCTGCCACTTTCACCTAAGTTTCGAAAACTACAATGTACTGCAGGTGCTACCTGTTAATGAAGTTGAATAGAATAAATTATTTAGCACAAGGTGAATGCAAACCTGTTAACACAATTGGTAGTTGTGTCAGCCACGACAATATTGAAGACTTCTAGTCGCGTGAAATACAAGCCAAGTCCGTAAACATACATATAAGGTACCAATGCCGATGGTAAAGGAGATTTTAATACTGGAGACACGTTATTGTCAATTTCCTTATGACCAACAATATTTCCTAAAATACTACCCTCGTACAGGAGCAGCCAGGTTTCCGAAAAGTTTCCGACCTAACAATGATACAAGACAATGTGGCCGTATTTCCGCAATTTCTGCCTTCAGCTTGGCAAGTAATGATGCGTAGTATGCTCCTGTAATGGTTTTTGCTTTTTGAAGATAATCGATTAAGATAACTTCTTTACTATCCCAAAAAACAGTCGCCATCACTTTCCCAGCCAAAAAAACAGTTTTTGCTTTTTTGGAGCCGGCTCCCCATTTGCAGTCAACTGTTTTGACTGAAAATTTGTTTCGGGCGTATAATTGTGTATCCAAGTTTCATCTACAGTAACTAATCGGCGCCAAAACTCGGATTTATTGCGTCCAACCTGTGCCAGAAGCAATAGCGGCACCCAACGCGCGGTGGTAAATGATGATGCAGAGTCCCCATACACAGAGTCCAACTCATACGCGTAGGCGTATTGCTTTTCAAAAAAAAAGAATTTAATAACAGCTCGATACTCAATTTTTTTCATTTTCACAAAAAACGCTTACATCGACTCACTCAAACGACTGTCAACTAAAAACTTCGCGTTCTGAAGGGTGATTTCTTATTTAATGAAAAAGATATTCATCGATCGCATTTAAACGCATTTTCGGCAAAAGAGCCTGATGCCGAACTCTGTCTTTAAAATATCAAGTGCAAATATTTTTGCTTACCAGACTCTGCTTTATAGACTATGGTTTTCGTGTTTCCAGATATTTCATGAGCTGGGGTTTATCGGATGAGGAAGACGATTTCGAGCTTGCACTCAACTGTAGGTGGAGATATGACACAATCTGAAAGTGTTGAGTATTGTTGTCTAAAGAAAGGCGTTAAAGTTATTTTCTGTTCCTTTGAAATTTTTTCGATTTTGCTCTCTCGGATTAGTCTTGTAAGATCCAAAAAAAATTGTCCTTATTCTGATAGTCTCTTTACAGCTCAAGTGATAGCAAAAACTGATCTGGGAATACTTTCAACTCCTACTACTACTGTCTACGACAAAAAAGTCCATCTGATTTGGGTGCCAGGACATAGTTGATATGTAGGCAATGAAAAAGCAGACGAATAAGCCAGAAAAGGATCCGCATCTCAATTCATGATGCCAAGACCATTCTATGGGCTATGGGAAAAAAAGCTACACTTCTGGAGGGAAACCAAAGGAAACAGACAAGCCAAAAACGTTATGCCAAACACTTGCCACTGAAAAACGAAACAACTTTTATAACTCAGTAGAAGTCAGATTCATCTAATCACAGGCTTCCTCACAGGGCATTGCTGTGTGAAAATACACCTGATGACCATGGGCAGACCACACAACAACATAATATGCAGATTGTGCAACGAGGACGTGGAAACAGCAGAACACATATTATGTAATTGTAATGGTTTAGTTGTTTAGTTAAAATACGTCAACGTTACCTAGGTTAATTTTAGCTCGAAGCGGCGGACATTGCCTTCAGCTCACCTACAGACTTAGCCGTTTTTCATCATAGATGAGCTCTAAATGGAGGACATTACAATAGGCCCATTTGCAGCCGCAGTGATCTGGGATATATTTTACCATTTCCTTTACCAATATAATCTAACCTAAGTGGTAGCACGCCTTTTCTCTTGGCATAATACTCTTAACCCAATAATTGAGATAAGTTGTTTTCCCCAGCAAAGATTCCAACAAGCCGTCGGAATGGCAAAGGATTTTATATATTCAAGTCGCTCGCAATAACAATATCAAAATGAGGATGAAGGAATCCAATTTTTTGTTCGTAATCAGACGCACATCCAACTCGTCAAAGATTTAACTGTGTTCCAGTTCGAGTCTCCTGTAAGTAAAGTCGATCATTTGATGAAATCTTTATCTCTTAGAACCAAAAATTAATGTTGTATTCCCGCCTGTATATCTTTCTCAAAGCTTCCGTACAACACTGACAGAAAGGATTGCTGTATTGATTGCTCAATTGATTGAGGGATTGCCTGTAGCGCCATATCTGGTGCATCAATTTTCGATTAAAACAAGGCCTGGTTATCCTAGCTGGTAAACATGACTAGAGTACACCACAGCAATGGAGACAGTATAGCGTCCTGTAGCTAATATCCTTTTAGTCGCACCATTGTATGCTAACCATGCGGACCCAAGTTCTGTTAACTGGCATCGCTTTAATCCACAAAACTTACGGCGTGTTATCAATGCCGTCAGAAGTTGCGGTGTCAAAGGCGTCTTAAATGTGGAGGAAAATACATGGTACCTACTTGTTTTAAGAAGAATATTTAATTCTGCTTTCTAGATGTTGAAACGCACTCTTGCAAGATCTTCTGCGTGGGAATACCACTCATGTTTTTGGCAGGAAGGAATTCATCATGACAATTTTGAATCTTTTGCAGAAAAAGTAGTCATATTTGTTGATTTTCGGTATGACAGCATTTCTCATTGTTCGCTAGTAAGAATGCCAAATTGAAAATTTGCAATCGCTACCAGACGACTTGATATATGTATGTACCTGCAAAAGTACTTTTTATATAAATTTATCCTATGCATACCAGTTGAAGGACCATATTACTTGCTTAACTTGGACCATGGTACGGAGTCCAGTAGATGATTGCTTCAATAAAACCATACGGTTTTCTGAATTAAAAAATAGTTCCAGAAAAATCTGTTACATTCAGTACAAAGCACCTCAAACTGTTAATTCACTGTTACATTAATATCCACATCCAACTTCACATTTAAACAATTGACAGCTGACATGCTAACTTTTCTCTTTTCAAATTATCCGTTCAAGTTTGGCGCGTTCTTCTCGAATTCGTTTTACGTTTCCCAGCTCCAATTCATCCATACCTTCACCAAGTTCCACGTACCAATAAACAGGTGCTTGTGGAAAATCGTGAAAGAAAAAACCCATAAGACCATCCTTTAATCAGAAATAAATCATTTTCATTCAGAAAAGAAGCAACAAAATGGATCTCAACGATGCCGTCCTTACATGTGCTGTGAATGTTCAATGGACCAACGCTGTTGGAGTTACAGGACGTAAGTTGGTTTATCGTACGGCCACCCTTCGTCTGATTCGCAATGAACTGCGAGAAATTTTCATCGAAGTCTCCACCGAAAAGGCGAAGCCCATTAAATTCAAACTTAAAGACATTATGGTTCACAAGAAGTTCATGAGCGAAGGTAAGGCCACATTTAACTTTAAGTCGGAAAACTGTGCAATGTACCTGTCCAATGCACCGCCTGGTACTTTAATGAACTTCCTCCGAACTGTGTTCATCAAATTGAGTGGTTCATCGAATGAAAATCAAAGTGAGGCAGCGATACAAAAGAATCTCCGTGCGCATTTGTTGTCTGGGAAACCGAGTACATTCGAGGAAGTTAGTCCTGTAACTACAGCTGAAATGATATTGGCTAGAAAAGCAGCAGGAATCTCTAAAGCCACAGTGACTACACCTTCACCGAAAGCGATCAAGAAGCGAAGATTTGACGAGATGCATGCTGGAGGAGGAAAACCCGGTAGTGAAAATTCCTTGCCTGCAGCGAAGAAGTTGTATCAACCATCTCCACTGACTGAAGAAAGTGTCAAACTCTGCCAGGAGCAGGTAGAAGTATTACAGGCATGTATTGCTGGAAAAAGTGTTTTCTTCACTGGCTCAGCTGGAACTGGCAAGAGTTTTCTTCTTCGAAAAATCATTTCAGCTCTACCACCAGATGGGACTGTAGCAACAGCCTCCACAGGTGTGGCTGCATGTCTAATTGGTAAGGAAATAGTTTGTTGACCTATAAAGAGCCCTTTAGTCAGTTTGGTTTCTGTTTTAGGTGGTGTAACCTTGCATGCGTTTGCCGGTGTCGGCAGTGGCGAGGGCAATCTTCAGCGGTGTATTGAAATGGCGACACGTCCAGTTTCTGCACAGAATTGGAGAAAATGCAAAAGACTGATTATTGACGAGATATCAATGGTAGATGGAGTATTCTTTGAGGTGAGTCCAATCTATTTCATTGAAGTATTTGTTTGTAGTGCTATTGTTCGATAGCGCTTAGGAGTGTTGGAATTCGAATTTACATTCAACGGAAATGTGCTTACCTTGAGGGAAACGGTGCCAATGTCATCGATACATTTGCTGATTTCGCGTTTGCTTTGTTTTGTTTTCTTTGGTATTCCTTTCTACGACGAATTGTTGTGAACACAATAGAAACGTGTTCTCAAATTTGTTGCTCTTGATTTATTTTTTTTGCCTTTGATCACCTTGGTTGTTTTTGTAGTAATTAGCTCCAGTTGCAGGCTGAAGTGCCTCAATTCTATGTTGGGATTGTTGAAAGAGCTAATAAGAAAAAAAGGCGAACTGGTTTACGCACAACAAAACGAAGGTGGTTTTCTACTGTGTACATGTATGAAATGTGTTGCTTACTTATTTAGGTGGCGCTACAGACCGAAGAGGACATGGGCTTTAACAACATACATATCCAGATACTTCAGTCTGCTGCCTCTAGTACTGCACTCCAAGTTGTCCCTGGGCGTTAGACTCGAAGACTCTACTGCACAAAATGACGTGTGTAGCGGGGATTGCGAAACTAGGCATGACGTTGTATAGCCCATCTATGGAAACTATCAATTACATCCTAGAAGTTGAAAAAAAACCTCTGAAACTGACCATTTAGGTCAGTGTCCATCTGATATTCGCGTGTCTTTTTCACGACCTGCCATAATACGAACATCTGGTCGATGATGACTTGAAACCCCACTGGTATTGTCCATGAATGGTCTCAAATGTTCGCATAATACGACAGAAAAAAGGTTATAGGCAATTTTTAGGAGCGTTGGGGAATATCCCCTATGATTGGCCCAGTCCAAGGGTATTTTTTCGTGTGAATTGGACAAACTATACTGAGATTCCATTCTTTGGCCAAGATCTGTGCAGTGCATCCGTTCCAGTACCTTTACAATATTTTAACTTCGCTAAGGACAAGGAAACATAACTCTCTGTCATCTTCGTCCAGGCTGAATGATTGAGAGCGGTATTTTGACTCTCATATTCGTTATACAGTCCGCAGAAGTAGTCTTTCTATATTCTCAATACCGACTGCGACTCTACGATTAGTTGTCCATGTTAATCTTTGTAGGCTCTTCTGGCATTGTAGTCCCTTTTTGTTCTCTGATTAAACTTGCACTGGACCATTCGGTCTTAAGTGTCGAATGCTTGGCGTTAACATCGTCAATTTGGGCAAGACTGGGGAAAAACAATGTTGGCTGCTCAGCACGAGCCATAATCGAATATTCGCAGGACGTCTTTGTCTCTTCAATGTGGTCAACGTGTCGTACTCAAGTTTCGTAAGTATGCTGAAAACCACTTTAATTTTCGAAGTTTTGGTTTTTGGTGCATTTATTTCGTGTTCTTTCCGCTAACCACGTTTGGAGGTTGTTAACGACCGATTCACCCATCTTCGTTCGCTGCGATCACTTCGTTCTGATCATTCTAGTTATAGGTTTTACTAACTCAGATAGCGCACTGCGTTATGATACGAGGGCGGGTCAATAAGTCCGTGACTTTCTGAATTTCTGACCTCTTTACTGAAACAGCAACACTGCTCCTGTCAACAGGCATCTGTCAGTTGACTCCTGTCAAAATTTAAACTTGCTGCGTCAGTTAGTTTGTGTTTGACAGCTATTTTTATCAGACTACTCACTAATTTGAGGAGAAAATGGAAAAAAGTGAATTTCGTGTGCTTATTAAGCATTATTTCTTGCGAAAAAAAACCATTACCGGGACCAAGGCTAAGCTTGATAAATACTATGGGGACTCTTCACCATCGATTTCAATGGTAAAAAAGTGGTTTACTGAATTTCGTTGTGGCCGTACAAGCACTGAAGGTGCCGAACGTCCTGGACGCCCAGTTGAGGTCTCTACACCCGAAACAATCGAAAAAATTCACGATATGGTGTTGGCCGACCGAAGATTGAAAGTGCGAGAGATTGTGGAAGCCGTAGGGATCTCGCATGGCTCAGTGGTTTCAATTTTGAATGATCACTTGGGCATGAGAAAGCTTTCCGCAAGATGGGTGCCGCGTTTGCTCACAGTCGACTACAAACACATGTGCAGTTGCCATGGCAAAAATCCATGAATTGGGCTATGAATTGCTCCCTCATCCACCCTATTCTCCAGATTTGGCTCCGAGCGACTACTTCTTGTTCCCAAACCTGAAGAAATGGCTTGGTGGAAAAAGATTTGACTCCAATGATGAAGTCATCTCGCAAACAAAGGCCTATTTTGAGGACCTCGACAAATCATTTTTTTTGGAAGGGATAAAAAAATTGGAGAAGCGTTGGACAAAGTGTATAGAGCTCAAGGGAGACTACGTTGAAAAATAAAATTATTTTTTTATCAAAAAATCTGTGTTTTAATCCAAAAGTCACGGACTTATTGACCTGCCCTCGTAGTATTGCCACCTCATGCAAAAACAAGTTCCCGCATTTGATCATCCAGTTTTATAAACTTACACCTTTATCGCTGTTAATTCGCTGAGCAAATAACTGTTTTTATCATATCTTGTACAGTAGTGAACTCACTTACTGCCGTTTCCAAACATATGTTTTATGAAATTGGAATATTTGCAGGCTCGTGGCTAATTCATACCACATGTATCCATCATCGAGTAACTACAATATTCTGATGTGCTCTTTATCTGGTCCTTGCTTATGGGTGATTGCTGCATTCTCATATTAATTGTGGACGCACGCTAATCCCATGTTTGATCATTGCTGGAGTGTGCTGGCGACTTTAAGCACTGATGATGGTGAGGCTCATTCTTCTGACGCCTTTGCAGTCGGTGTAATGGCAGCTTTTTTATGTGGGTACTTATAAACCTGTCTGGACTTTGAAGCGCCAGCACCAAGCCTTTAGTTGTGACTATTCGAAAAGATTTCTTCTTTATACTGATATTTTCGTTAAAGCGTTTCCCAGACCACCAACGTAAAAGATGTTTTGCCGAATTAGGATAGTAGCTCTCCTTCTTCTTGTAAAAAAAACCGACCGATTTATCGTCAGTCACATCACATATTGTTTTTTTGTCCGTCCTTTTCAAAAACATTGTTTTTTCTCTTTTCAGAAAATTGAAGCAGTTGCACGACATGTTCGCAAGAATGATAAGCCTTTTGGTGGAATTCAACTCATACTTTGTGGCGATTTCCTTCAACTTCCACCCGTTGTCAAGCGTGAAGAGTACAACAATCCCCAAACGAATATTCAGAGGTTTTGCTTCCAATCGAGTGCTTGGGAGAAATGCATTCAGTGTGTTTACGAATTAAAAGAAGTCCATCGTCAGAGTGATTCTGATTTTGTCAAAATCCTCAATCATCTTCGAATTGGTCATGTGGACGAAGATATCACAAAGCGTCTGATGGCAACTTCTAAACAAAAAATCGAAGGCAATGGCATTTTGGCCACTCAACTGTGTTCCCATACAAACGATGCAAATTCCATCAATGAATCCAAGCTCGAAAACCTCGAAGGCGAGAAAGTTCTCTTCAAAGCCGAAGATAGTGACATGGGTATGACCAAACAGCTTGACAGTCAAATTCAAGCTCCATCGCAGCTTTATCTAAAAATCAACGCCCAAGTGATGCTGTTGAAGAATATCAACATTTCTACAGGTCTGGTAAATGGTGCTCGAGGAGTAGTAGCCCGCATTGAGAAAGGCGTTCCAGTTGTTCGCTTCAAAAACAATCAAGAGTACTTTTGCAAACATGAAAAATGGATGATTAAGACGCCAACAGGTGGAATGGTAACACGAAGGCAAGTGCCATTGAAACTTGCTTGGGCGTTTTCCATTCACAAGTCGCAGGGACTCACTTTGGATTGTGTAGAGATGTCTTTGTCGAAAGTATTCGAAGCTGGACAGGCATACGTGGCCCTAAGCCGTGCAAAGAGTCTTGACAGTGTGAGGATCCTCGATTTTGATCCGAAGCAAGTGTGGGCGAATCCTCAGGTTTTGCAGTTTTACAAATTATTCCGTCGACGTTTACATGACACAACTATGATTCCATTGGGTAATAAGAACCTAAAAGAAAAGAAGGAAAAGAACGGAAACTCAGCTCTGGCCAAGTTGAAGAAGAGTCTCATGAATAAGCCATTGGTATCGATTAGCTAGTAAGACTATAATTTTGTTAGCATTCTTAAGTTATTCAATTGTAAAGTAACAAAGTGTGTTCCAGATGTCTTATAGAAAGATTATACTGCATTTATATATATATATTTGTATAAGAAGAAACTGATGAAAATGTGGGGGGAGGTGGAGAGAGTCGTTTTTTAAATATTTTTGTACGAGTATTAGAAAGCAAACAATTGGGAATAAAGCTTAATATTTCATTTTAACGTCGAAAACTTCAATCGTTTTTTGTATATGAGTTGCCGGCTTCTTGAGTCTTTTAAGTTACGTGGAATTGGTTGCTTTATGGATTTTAAACAATTTTGTTTGGTCGCTTTTAGGTACTGAATTCAAGTTCGGGGTAAACTACAATGGGAACCCGTTTGCCTCTGCTAGCTGGCAGCAAAGAATCGATTTCATCGACCAGCTTGTTTCTGTTTATGCTCCCTTTAGGTGCAACTCAAAGAAGGGTGACTGACTGCGCTACATGTTACAGGCTAAACCGCAATGTGTTAAGTATGTAGGTATAAAGACCTTGGCTAAGGAGTTTTACAACTTTTTTAACTCTAGGTTAAACAGGGGTATGTCATCACACATCACCAAAACGAGACCAAAACGGGCCCATCACGATCCTTGCGGGACCAGTCGAATTCAACTTCAAAGGGCAAAAACCTACACAATCTCCCTCGTAAAACACCCAATTTCTTTACAAAGGCCAAGACGGCATTTGAAATCCGTGCCTCTAAGTTTTCAAAAAAATACTTTCCTAAGAATGTCCTTCGGCTACGCGATATTGCTCACATTTACACAGTATGTGTGTTATGTCCTCGAGCCTACCAGCGGTAGGTCGATACAGTACAGATGTCTGTATCTGTCATTTTGAGTCTCTGCGTGTTTCAGCAGGAGACAGTGTCCTGTCAAGATTCCTATTATTGTTCTATTATCCCTGTTTAATTTTATTAACTCCCTAGATATTTTACCGTCAAGAAGTGGCCATAGAACCTAGGATACCCTATGTCCTTCAAGTTTCGAGTACCTTATGTTAGCAGTCTATGGTCTCTATGGTTTGATATAAGCAACCTCAGCAATACCGAGTAGTCCTCCTCTTTTTGCAAGCTCATCCGCTTGTTGAGCTGGGATGATTCCCCCTATACCGCAGTGTCCTGGCACCCAGAAGTATTACCTGGTTCTGAATGCACAATACTTTGAGCATTGTGCGACAGCCCTTGACTGTATCAGAATTGATTTCATTGATTAAGAGTGGCCTGGGTGTCGATGTAGATAGCGATATCTCTACCAAATAACGATCTCATTTGCATCAGCTCAGCCGCCCTGAGAACAGCCAGAACCTCTGATTAGAAGACACTACTTGTGTCCGGTAGTTTTAAAAACACCCTGAGTTCTGGGTCTCCTGAAAAGATACCAGAACCTGTTCCTTTATCTGTTTTCGAGTTATTTGTGAAAATTCATTTGAACGGAACTTCATCCGTTAAAATTGGATTGTCAGGCAGTAGCTTCGGACACGGCACGATCCTCTTGAAGTGACCCAAATTAGTGACTCATATCGCACTGTTGTCAGCAAGTTTTTTGATCTGCAAACCAAGCGGTGTTAGATGCAGAAAGGTGTCCAATGCTGACGTTCATGTAATGGCTATGGAAGCCGTTTTTTGAACTGCGGCTGATTTTCCGTAAATCGTTTTCTTTTTTGTTGCTTTCACCATACTAGTGCGTCATATGTGAGTACGGGTCTCACCACCACTCTTTATAGCCAGTACATCATAACAGGTTTTAAGCCCAATTCCTACCGTTCTTTTGCATACAAAAAGAGCATTATAGGAGTATGGCTTTTTGATTCTTTCTGCTACGTTAAGATTCCAATTCAGTTTTTTGTTCAGAATTACACCAAGACACTTCGCGCCGTTCGAGAGGGACAGTTCCACTCCGTTGAGTTCTGGGAATTTGAATTGCGGTATCTTGTACTTACTCTGCGGTATGAAAATTCATCGACTCTTATTCGAACATATTATGCATTAGAGGAAGACTTTGTCTTAGGTAGCACACAAAAGTGGAAGGGGATCCAACCACCCCAAGATGGACAAGAAGGAGTTATTCAAAGTTTGAAGGAGAGGTTTTGGAGTGCAGGGTATAAGACAGCCACAGGGTATTTGATATTTGGTAGACAAGGTGATGCGTTGTCATGCGAATTCTTTAACATCATTCTTGGAAGTATCGTGCGAAATTCAAAAGCCAACACAAGAAATACGATCTTTCAGAACACAGCGAGCTGTCACGGGTTCTTTTGCGGGTATAGAAACGGAAGCGGCCAAAATAGGTCTGGCGATAAACGAAGGCAAAACCAAGTATTTTCTGTCAACAAAAAAGGACATACAACACCGATGAATTGGGCAGAACGTCACAATAGACAGCTATAACTTTGAGGTGGTAAGGGGCTTCACCTGCCTCGGCTCTGCTATTAACTCTGATAGTAAAATATCATCGGAGATCACACGAAGGATTACACTTGCCAATCGTTGTTTCTTTGGGCTAGGAAGGCTTAAGTAGCAACGTCTAAGGAGACACTCTATAATACACTTATCGTCCTAGTCCTTCTGTATGGAGCGGAAGCATGGACCTTATCAAAAGCAGACGAAGACATCTTTGGTCGATTCGAGAGAAAAGTCCTTCGCAAGATTTTCGGTCCCGCTTGCGTTGACGGACTTTGGAGGAGAAGATTCAACGACGAATTATACGAGCTGTACAGCGGCATAGAACTAGTCAGGAGGCTTCGCATTGGACGCCTAAGGAAGCCAGGACATGTAGAGCGAATGGACACCGAAGCTGCGGCCCGCAGAGTCTTTGAATCCACTTCGGTGTGACAACGCAGTAAAGGAAGACCTCGCCTTAGGTGGCGCACACAAGTGGAAGATTACCTCAAGAAACTTGGCGTGCGAAACTGGAGGCAGTTAGCTAAAGACTGGGCTAGCTGGAGAGGAATATTTTTTTTTTGAAGAAGAAGAAATACTCACGCTTACGATTTTGGAAAACTGCGGCGGATTGAGCTAGATCAGTACTCGAGGGCACTGTCAGCGCAATCGAAATGCAGTCATAGTTACATTAGTGGGCATCGACAGGTTGACGTCGACCAATGCGTTCAACACCCAGAAATTTTATATAAATTTCCTTACCAACTCAATATTTGTTGTTTCATTCTGCTTAAGTTGTCGGTGTTGATCCTTCTTTTTTGTAGCAGCGTATAGTTTGCTTTGCCTTCACTGACCCTCAGACCTATTTTTGCTGCCTCAAAACTCCCAACGTATTTTATAGCCCTCTGAGTTTTTCGCTTATGCCAATGCCTTCTCAGCATATAAGAAGTTTGATATATTTTTAAGATGTTGCCGACACAATTTATTCAAGCAAAATGTTAAAGAGCTTGACATGAAAAAGTCGGTTGAAGTTCATCTAACATTGACAAAGCAGCGAGATCTCCGCATTGGTTCTGCTCAATCAAGTTAGTTTTGCTAGGATCAAAAAATCAGACATGGCTCTGTATAGCTTGTTGTTTTTAGACACTATGAAGCAACATAGAAATCTATTAACGCATGTTTGATATCAATATTCTTAGGTCATCGCTAAGACCTGCCTCATAGTGAATATTACGGAAAACGGTTTTTTTTTTTAGCATCGAATGCTGTGATGGTCCTGGTTCGGGCTTTTTTTTTACCGAATATGGACTATAATTATGGTTGTCTAGAAAGCTAAACAACTGTCAGCTGCTCTTCGAACAGTGAAGTCATCGAAGTGAAGAGAATAGTACATTTATAGTTAATAAGCACTTCTGCGGCACTATCGATGCATATCCCTTCATAATTTCGCATTTAAGAAACGTTCCTCTGAACTATTTTCCAAAAAAATACGTAATGAGATTTATTTTACTTACTTTAAGTGGCGCTACAGTCCGGGGTGGACCTGGGCCTCAATCAACAAGCGTCTCCAGCCAGCTCGATCCCTAGCTTCCTGCCTCCAGTTTCGCACGCTAAGGTGGCTTAGGTCCCCTTCCACTTGCGTACGCTACCTGAGGCTAGGACTTCCTCTACTTCGCTGTCCCTAGGGGGCGGATTCCAAGACTTTTCGGACCGGAGCATTGGTGTCCGTACGCTCTACATGACCCAACCATCTCAGTCTTTGGTTCTTCACTCTTCTGGTTAGGTCGATGTCGCTGTACTGTCCATAGAGTTCATGGTTGTATTTCCTCCTCCATTCACCTTCAATGCAGACGGGACCGAACCCTCATCCATTTTTGATAATGTCCATGCCTCTGCGCCATAGAGCAGGACCGGGATTAGTAAGGTCTTATAAAGGGTGACTTTTGTTGTCCGAAAGAGGGCTTTGCTACTCAATTGCCTTCTTAACCCAAAGAAACAGCGGTTGGCAAGAGTTTTTCTTCGTTTGATCACAGCGCACGTGTCGTCGCCTGTATTTATAGCAGAGCCTAGGTAGACAGAGTCCTTAACTACCTCAAAGTTATATCTGTCGAGGGTGACGTCCTGCCCGAGACGTCGGTGTTGGTTGTCCTTTTTGCTTGACAGCATATACTTGGTCTTGCCCTCGTTGACCACCAAACCCATTTTCGCCGCTTCCGTCTCAATACTCGCGAAAGCGCCACTGACATCACGCTGCTTTCTCCCGATCATGTCAATATCGTCGGCTTATGCGAGTAGTTGGACGGACTTTGAAAGATAGTGCTCGTTGTGTTTGCTCGTGAGTACTGCACTATTCTTTCAAGTACGATGTTGAAAAAATCGCATGACATCGCATCGCTTTGTCTAAATCCTTTCTGGACATCAAAGGTCTCAGTGAGATCTTTAACGACCTTGATGGAGCAGCGCGCATTCTCCATCGTCATCCTGCACAGACGGACGTGTTTGGCAGGGATGCCGAAACTAGACATTGCTCTGTATAGCTCGGCTCTATAGATGCTGATTTCGTTTACGGTCTTAAAAATTTTGACTCAACAGACGAAATGACTGCCTTCAAAGCATTGATTCTGTCAGTTCCGGTAGATGAAGCCGAGTGCTGAACGGGATTGGTAAAAGTGATCCTTTGCTTTATCTTAACGACTGCACTACGACAAAGTTCTTTAATTTCTTAAAGTTGCAGACCTTGTAGTGGAGTGCCTTCCGAGCCACTGGTATCCTACTTTATCGACAGAATAAATGTATGTTCTGCGTTTATTACTTAGCAATCCTTCAAAAGTCCCAATCGCCTTTGGTGTTGGGTGGTTTTCCATTAGAAAAAGTCAAAAGACTCGGTGATGTCGTAACAGATCTTTAGAAAGCAGTGCGTTTCCTATTTCCTACTCCTTTGCTAGTTAAATTTGAGAACACCTCTCTTTCTTTCCGGATTCTCCTTTTACGGCTTTCCTTCATCTGTTTGTCGTATGCTACCACTTAATAGGAATATCCAAGTGCTACTATTAATGAACTAGAATTCCTAATGTACTTAGATGGTCGCACAATTTCAGGTGTGTAATTGCACAAGTAGGTTCACCTAAAATTCTGGAAGAAATGCTGTAATTTTCCAACGTAATAGGAACAAGCCGCCCTAACTTATTTTCTTTTGGTTAAGCTTCCCTAAAAAGAACAAAACAACTCGTAAAACAGAAATCACCTCAAACATTTCAATGAAGTTGCTTTATATTATCTAGCGCTCTCATTCCAGCAGATATCCATAACTATCTACAAAAAAAATTGGTATCTTATCACTTCCAAGTGAATGATTTGTCCTAGTGGTCGTCCTGTTCAGAGGACTTCATTCCGCTACCAACAGGTCCATGGCGACGTTCCCAGATCAATCGATGTTTTTGTTTCATGTAACATGACTTGGCATTGGCATAAGCACCCAAATCACCATCTGAAAGGCAATTTATTTTCACATTGCTTCATCAATTAGGTTCTATTTAACTTACACTTAATAAACCAATTCTCGGTAGCCTTCTCATACTGATCCAAGACTCCCCTACATTTGGCTAAATGGTCTGGTGCTTCGTACAAAACACAATCTTCAAAACGTTGTCGGAGAATGTTTACGACTTCATTGTCAACCATACGATCGCGACGAAATTGTTGATCTGCTTCGAAACGACAGACTGCATCGTCAGTGTAGCATTGGTCGATTGTGGGTACACGACGGAACTGCTCGTGGTACCACGGGTAGTTCTTACGGTTCGGCTCGACGATTGTTTCTGTGATGATATGGAAGTGCAGACGTTAGTAAACAACTAATTGAAGGTTATGTTATTATGTAATTGAATTGTTAAGATTGGCTCTAGAAATACTGGAGAAACGTTAAAATGCATTTTAAGGCCTTGGAACCGTTGAAAATTGTTGCATAAGAGTCTTTGAAGGGTTGGTACTTACCCCTAAACCAGGTAACTGGTCCATCAACCATGCTATAAACGGAATTGGCAAAAGCCTGCATGGGACTGCGAGCTTCCGGCATTGTATAAGCTAGTGGCTGTAAGTAAAAATGTTTCTTAATAGAATTTGAGTAGATATTATGATTATTGAGACAAATTTTACTTTGATTCACGACTTCTTGAAAGGAAAATCCGTAAGTTGAATGAAATTGGCCAGAACTAAGGTAGTCGAGTTTTTTTTTAGTCGAATGTCAAAACTGACAATTGTTTTGTGACAACGAAAATGTAGTAGAAGACTCAACAGGGTGAACAAATATAGAATTATGAGTCTGAATGAAAATGATATTAATAGAAGTGAAGGCTAATTTATTTGATCACATTATTGCGCATACGGACAGATATCCTTATTTTCAGGTCGAAGGTATGCTAGCTTCAGTTAAGCACACTGATTTGATTGAGAAATTATTATCTATTCTGCGAAGCAGTTTGGATAATTTTTTTTTTGCAATTTAGGCCGACTGCATCTATTGTTGACAAAGTCCAAGCTTTTGCGTCAGTTTCAGGACTGCTCAGCTCTGGTTTCATTTTTATAATTAATAGCGAAGTTGAACTAGAAGCTCATGATAGTTAAAAGTTGTAGATATAGGGAAGTATCTGAGAAGTGCCAATGCGGCGATACCGAGTTTTGCAACTGTTTCTGGACATCAATTGTTCTTTTTTACCTCCAAGTTTCAATTCAATTCAATGGATTTTATTTGCACAAAAGAAGTTTTTCATTTACATGTATTACCTGCAAAGCAGAGTGCTTATCTGCAGGTGGTTGGACATAAATTGACTAAATTAACTTTTGAAATGATTTAAATTGAAAAAAGTTTGTTTACAATTAGGTTACATTCAATATAGTGCCGTTAAAGTCTTCTTTGACGGTCTACTTCACAAAATAAAGTTCAATTAAATGCTTTTTTAACTCTTTTTTTCTTTTTTTAAAATTCGGAATCACTTTTAGAAATTGTGGTAGCGAATTAACTAAATTAGGAACGGTGCATTGCAGTTCTCTATCACCATACGTATTGTAAGCTTCCGGAACTTCTAGCATCCCTTGGGCTCGTCTTCGGGTGTTTTGTGGGTGGTTTATGGGACGGAGAAACCGTTGGTCGTTCATATAGGTATGCAATGTTGTCATCTGGAAAAGTGCCTTTACATCTAAAACTTTAAAAGTTGAATTAATAGGTCTAGTTATTTTGACAAGACGATGTTGTAATTTAGATATCTTATCCAGATGGGATTTCGCTGCGTTTCCCCAGGCCATAATTCCGTATCTAATGCGTGACTCTGCCATCGAGTAGTACACTTGCTTTTGTACCTCCATATGAGAGTAACGCTTAAGATGCACCATTGCAAATATCGTGCTCTTAAGTTGAAGACGCAGGATGTTGATGTGTTCACGCCACAGAAAATGCTCGTCGATGGTAACTCCAAGATATTTGATGGCTTTGACTACCTCAATTGTGTTGCTGCTTCTTAGTAATGGACAGTGATCATTACGATGAACAATTTCTATAGCTTCCGTTGACTTAGAAGGGGTCCTAATGTGCATCACCTTGGTTTTGTCTGCGTTTATCACCAGACCGTTATCATGACACCATTCAGATACAGCGTCAAATTCATCTTGCAATATCTTCATGGCTAAATGCAAGTCCTTGTGTCTTACAACGATTGCAATATCATCAGCATAAGCATAGGCAATCGATTTCTTAAATGTCCTTAACAGTTCATTTGTGAACAGAATGAATAAAATGGGCCCCAATTTGGAACCTTGTGGTACACCGTATTTGCTAGATTTTTTTAGACTTAATGTGTCAGATACCTTGACTTGGATTACTCTATCAGTCAGATAGCTTTTGAGCCAGCTTGCCAGCAATCCTCTTAATCCCAATTTGTTGACACTTTCCATGAGTTTTTCGGGTGTCAAGGTATCGAAGGCTTTGCTGAAGTCTATAAAAAGAACAAGTACGTGATGATTTTTATTTAGCCCTGCATTAACCACATTGGTAAACTCTCCCAGTAGCAATTGGGTGCTCTTGTATTTTTGAAATCCAAACTGGTTTGGGTGAATCACTCTATACTTCAACATAAAACAATTTACACGTTTAACGACTATCTCTTCCAAACATTTTTCAACCGCTGGCAGAATTGAAATTGGCCTATAATTTGCCATGTCTTGTTTTATTCCTCCCTTGTATATTGGGCGAATTATAGACGTTTTCATGAGCTTAGGTACACATGACTGACACAAACTAAGGTTTATAATCTTCGTGATTATAGGGGTGAGACTCATGGCATTAACTTTGAGATCGACTGGTCTTATGTTGTCTGCTCCAGGACCTTTTGTGCTACTTAGTTGACACAATATCTCGTAAACTTCAGGTTCCGTTGCTTCTTCTAAGTAGATACTTTGTTGAAGTTGCCGGTTGTCATGGTTTGAGGTTTTGGTGTCACACATATGCATAATGTTCGCTGCTTGATTCGAAAACAGCTCCGCGAAGTCCTCAACAATGTCTTTTAAGCCTTCGGATTCAGACGCCTTTGGAAAATTGATTTTTATAATTTCGTCTACTGAACATCTCTTTCTTCCAAAAGTGGTACCATTGGGTTTGTGTACGGCTGATGTCCATCCGGACTGGACTTGTCAAACTTATGAGCGCTATAAACGGGACAAGGGATGAATTCCGCAGACGAAATCAACCGTATAATAAAATCCCGAAATAACACAATTAAGACCTTATCCGGGGTACTCCGACATATTCGGAGCACAGGCCGGTAAGGATTTCCCAGCTTTAGTCAAAATCTTGGAAAATAGATAATGGCGTATGAGCCCTTAATCGACCAATGAAAGCGCTCATATCCCCGAGCGAGTTACTGGTTTCGGTCTAACCGTGCCCTCGTTATAGGGGTATCTAATATGGAACTGGCCCTTTAGGGCTGGGGCTGTACCGCCGTGATAAATGTCTTGGCCATAGAAAAAAGACGAAAGTAAGGAAGCAAAAACAATTCCCTTACTACCACGTGCAGCCCAACAACGAGTAAAGCAGATGTCACCGCCATCTAAGAAATGCGATCAGATAGGCTGGACAAAAAGAGGATGAAACACTGCGACATCTACTATGGCGATTGTTATCGACGATAAAAGCAGCGCCTATTGCCATTGTTGAAGGGAGACTTTGGAAAGACGTCTTGAGTTTTCGGCATATAAACAAGCGCCTCATACGGATCCGCATCAAGGCTAATTTTGGCAACATTAGCTTTATATGGACGCATGCTCCCAAAGAGGAGAAAGATGACGAAACCATAGATTACTTCTATGAGCTCTTGAACAATTCCTACAAATAATGTGTTAGGTACCTCTGGTGTGACGACGAGTGTCGGCAAGCGCATGCAGCTTACCAAGATGCATACAAAGCGACGCTGCATAGAAAGACTTGAGATGCTTACATCCTCTACGAGCAGAAGAGGAGAGACAAACACCACCTTCTCAGAAAGAAAAGGAAAAAGCATGAGAATCGTGGTCCAGGGTGAGATTCGAAAGTTTCACCAAAAGTTAAAGAAAGCATGTCACGGACAAACTCCAAACCGAAGCCTGTAATGACGAACCCGGGAACAGCGTAGTAGAGTCGCAGTCGATGCAGAGCATTTGGAAAGAGCAGACTATATAACGGCGATGAAGAACCAAATACCGTTGTCAGGTAGAATGAACCTTTCAACCTGAATGATCCAAACCAATATTTCCCTCCACCCTACCTGGATAAAGTGAAGATAGTCAAATCCCAATCCAACCAGTTACTAGCATACGCCTATTATATTGATATAATCGAAAGAAAGCAGCGTGATGTCAATGGCGCTCTCGCGAATATGTAGACCGAAGCGGCGAAAATGGGTTTAGCGGTCCATTAGGGGAAAACCAAGTATATACTGTCAAGCGACAGGTATAACATTGAGGTGGTTAAGGACTTTATCTACTAAGCTCCACTATCAACCAACGCTAAGTCGAATGAAGAATAACTCTTGCCAATCGCTAAGAAGGCAATCGACTAGGAAAACCCTGAAAAATGGATGGGGATGACCTTGGATGCTTTTAGAGAAAAGTTCTTCCAATAATTATCGGTCCAATCTGCATTGACGGTGGGTGGAGGAGGTCAAATAGCGACGAACATTATGGACTGTACAGCGCCATCTACATAGCCAAAGAGTAAAGATCTAACGATTGAGATGGCAGGTTCATATAGAGTGGATGATCCCCGACGCTCCGATCCGAAAAGTCTTCGAATCCGATAGCGCAGAAGAGGATAGCGCCATCTAAAGTAAAGTAAAAACGTGTGTAAAGGTATATAGGTATGAACATGAGTTTGCGTAACATATGGATTGGGGCCAAATTTCTTATCTATTGGATCAAAAGCCAGGCCTTATCGCTTTTTAATAACTGTTGACATGCTAATGTTGGACACTGGGTCATGGTTGATAATTAAAATCATGACCTTCAGTGCAAACAAAGACAGACACTATTTACAATATTATGTAGTTAGTCCGCAACATACACTATTAGCTCACTCAAAAAATATTGTCACTTATCTTCACAGTCCCACGTAATTAATTGTTTAAATAAAAAACAAAGATTAATTTATGTTTTCAACTCTTTCATTATAAATAGTTATTATTTTATTTTTTATTTACTTTCAGCGTAATGACATTTTTTTTTCACCAATATCACAATACAATTTTTATCAAAAAAAAAATTAGTTTTTTTTTATAACTCTTTCATTCATTTTTACAATAGTGAAATGGTTTCTTTCAAAACATTGCTTTTAAACATTTTTACCAAATTCAAAGTTTTCATCATTTCGACAAACAAGTAAAAAGAAAGTTTTAATTAAAAAATTAAAAAAAAAATGAAGTTAAAAATGTCAAACTGAAAATTTAAAAGTTAACAAAAATGATAAAAATAATAATTAATTAATCAGAGAGTCACTTTTAGGAAGAGATAGTTTTCAACTTGAGATCTTTTCAAAAAATTTAAGTTTACTACTAGTCCCGTTGCCCGGAAGGTGACTCTCTTGTCACATTTTAAAGATTTTTAATTATTTTTTTCTTATCAGTCAATATGACTGAAATTGGTAATACAAAAATATTTACTTTGATTTTATTTTCTTTTTAATGATCACTTAAATATACAAAAGTAGGCAAATGACTATTCTCAAAAGAATCTAATTAAAATCGAAAAATTGGGTTTTTTTTTTAACTTTCTCTCTCTTAATGAAAAAAATAAAAATAATAATAATAATTAAGAAACACTAAACTAGGACTTTTTTTTGACTTAAATACTAAAAAACTATCGGGTTGTTTTTTTTTATGTACAACAATTTAGTGAATTTTGAATATTTTCGAAAATGTAGTGACAAATATCCAAATGGGAGTTTGCACTTCCGGTTATTTGTTTTTTTTGGAAATATGTATTATTAATAATATTTTTCTTTTTGACAGGTCACTCTCACTTTTTTGTACACACTGTAACACTTTTGACAGTTTTTTTTTTGTCGGTTTTGGTTTTGTTTGGATTTACAATTCCAGTTGGAATTGTTCCTGGTGATCTTCGATCTTGAGAGATGTTTTGGAGATCGGTTCAGGGGCAGGTACACACTTGCGGAATGGTGTCTTTGGCGTACCGCGCAACAAACACGATGGAATATTATTTGGTGGGGTTTGGCTCATTGGTGAATTTCGGAGATTTTTCATGAAATTACGTTCATAGATGAGTTTGGTACCTGGAATAAGAAAGAGAATCGGATTAAGTAAGATGAAACTTAGGTAGATTTGTTTTAAAATAGTATGATAGATAGCCTCAAATTTGCTGCATCTTTATGGAGGAGGGACCGAACGATTTTGGAGATATTTTTGAATGATGCCAACGCCCTATATTTAAATCAAAACTTAATGTTCTGTTTTGGATGCTGGGTTATTTTACTTTCAAACTCTTTCAAGTCGATCAATTCAGGCATACATACATAGGTTGATTGCCTCAGATTCAAATTGAATAAAATAAAAATCTTGCATTTTTCAAGGCGAAGCAGTTCCCCTTGAAGAAATACCATATACTCGTACATAAACAGACTGTAAAGTTCATGCTTGCCCGCATCGTATGTAAACACAAAACTGCGTAGTTCGTGAAGTTTGTTTTGAAACCAAAGCGTCCTACAACTATGTACAGTGTTCCCACATTATAAATAAATCAATAACATTATTCGCAAACGCCGGGTGCTTTAAGAATTCATGTAAACATTACACAATTTCCTTGCTGCGCAATTGATTCTAGGGCGCATGTCGATTTCTTTCAATTTAAAGACAAAAACTATGTACGAGAATCTGGCTCGGATGTGAGATGACTTTTTGTTTTTGTTTGTGTTTTGCTATTCATTTATTACGACATAAAGTCAACATTTAAACAAGAAAAGCTTTACATATTAATGGGCGTATTGGAAGGCTAAAGAAAGGAAAAGTCGTTAAGATAAAATAGCAATTTGAATTCAAAGTTTCTGTTGAGATACATATATGTAAGTATGGATTTATCTTTATCTACTAGTTGTGTTTGTTACAGAAAATAATCAAATGCGCATTTACGAGTATATCATTGTAGGAGAAATAAACAAAATGCATCATAACATCAACATGTTTTTCGAAGAGAATTACGATGGTTGTTATTGAACCAGAAAAGTGCAGTTTTCCTGTTTCTAGAGAATTTCTAAATTGTTTAAATTTCTGAACGATTGAAACTACAAATTGTTACATGTATGAAAAGAAATAAATAAATGCAAGTTATTTTGTAAGAAAAACTGAAAAAATATTTTCAAATGTAAATAAACAACAATGTGGATCGTATGTGGAACGTATTTTACATAATTGCACTTGTTGGCTTTTCCATGTACTTTCTCTTATAAATTTTTTTGGAAAAATAATTAATGCACATTTTTCTATGTGTTCAGTAGGATTTTGTTCGAAATTCATAGGCGAAAAATGAGATTTATGCAAATTTCAAAAGGTCTTTCTAGTGGCAAGAATCACTTTGACAACATTTTTGAGAGTTTTTCATAAAATAACTTCACTTTTGCAGCTTTATTCGTCTTATTCGTCGTATATTTGTATGGAAAAAATGTATGTTAATTATTTGAATAGATGCTCACCTCCGGGTGTGGTTGAGTACAAGGTACCACCAGGTGTTGATGAGTATACATCTGGCATTTGATTTGGATCCGAAATCATGATTTTCTTAATAACAGGAATAGCGTGGGAGTAAGCTTGTCTGGCAGTTGGTGATGCGGACATGATGATTGTTTAGTTTTTTTTTTTGTTAATTTAAAATTGATAAAGCTACAAGTTTTTTAAGCGTAAATTTGTTTTTGTTTTCACACTTTCGAATACCGAAACGCGAATACTATATTTTTTATACTTTTTTGTTTAACGTACTCGTATCTATGAGATACTATTTCTTATTTGATTTAAAATTTCACTTTTAGTAAAATTGTTAATTGTATGTAAGTTAAAATTTGAATTCAGTCAAAAATAAAGTTAAACACTGTTTTCGAGAGTCTTCAGAAGTTTTGTATCGGATACAACACTTTGCTTTGAATTCTACTTTATATTTTATTCTCCTTCCGCGACTTCTCCGTTTAGAGGATTCGGTTTCGGTCCTTTTTTAATAAAGACTTCGGCTTCTTTCCTTTATTTTACCTTCCTCACAGTGACTCACTCGGGTCTGAACTGAAATGTTTTACTCGATGGTTGCTTGGTTTTATATACGAGAAATACGCCGGTGATAACTGCGCAATGCGCAAGCGTTTTAGAATTTTTAATGAGAATCCATAGCCAGTGAGCTATACACAATCCAAATGGTTTTAAATGCGAGTATATAGAGTGTATCTATAGAATTGTTTATATACATCCATACATTCGTTCTGTAACTATATGGGTGTGTATTTGGGAGTAGAACAAAAACAGTGTTGTGTGGTGGGTATGTGGAAGAATTTTGTTTTTTTTCGTATGTAGCCTTTTCTTCTGTTTTTGTTTTGAAGAAAGAAAAGAAAGAGCAGTATATAGAACGAAAGGAGCTTAAACATACTTTGTTTATTTATTATTTAATTTTGTTGTTGTTGGTGTTGCTTTTTTTTTTGCGTATCTACTAGTTGTATGGTTTTCGTATAGAGAGATACACGTATGTACATACGTGCCTATATCATAGATGCGATAGTGGAATATTAAAGTTTATCGGCACAAATAAAACGAAGTAAAAAAACTTTGCTTCGCTATTTTGTTTTGTATTTTTATCTACACATGCTGTTTTCGAATTAAAAAAAAATAAAATAAAAAATCTTTCTAATTTTTTTTAAGTAAATTTAAATTTACTTACATAGAGAGGGAAGCAAAAAATTGAGAAAAAAATATTAGAAATTCTCAATGCGTAATGAGGTGTTCAGGGGTGCTTAGGGTGGAGTATGGCAATAGTTATGATGATGACAAGGCTGGTATTATTGCAGAAGTTCTTTTGAGAAGTGAAAATGAATGTTCATATGTAAATAAGTTTCAGGTGAATTGTTGATTTGATTCCTTCTCAGAGATTTCATCAGAAAATGTTTTTTTTTTTTTTTTTAACTATTTAATGCTGTAAACAGAAAAAATCTAGAAAAATAAACAATGTCTTTTTTTTGGATGAGAAAAATCGTAATGAGTGATGTTTGCGGTTTATTTACTTTGGAGTGGTTAAGAGGTTGCCTAAAGTTGAATGGAAAATTTTGCCAATCAATTGAACTTCCATCGTTAACTTTGCCGGCTTTTTTTTGCAAGTAGAGTTGAATTTTATTTGTTGGACTACATATATTCATTGAAACATACAGACATACATATATATACAAAGAAGCATGTTTTATGTTACTTCACCGGTGTTTACTTTATTTATTTATGTTTTGGTGCTGTATTTACATCTTTTTTTTTATGAATGGTTTTTGGAGATTTTTCTGTTCAGTTCTGGAAAGTGCTTCAATTAAAAAAGTGTGATGAGGTAGTTTTTAAAAAAAAAAACACGTTTAAATTGAATGAAACTGAAAGCGTGGATTTAGGGAACCATATGAAACATATGTACGTATTAATGATTGAGGATAAGTAACTACATATTTCTCTATGTTTCGAGGAATACAGATATTTCATTTTATTTTTGCACACGAGTTGAAGATGTTTTTTGAAGAATGTGTTGAAATGATGTTGCCCTTGCTGCCCCACATGCCTACATTCATTAGGCCTGTGGATTTATTTTTATTATTTTCGTTGTTTTTTTTTTGTTTTATGTGACATTAATCGAAATGTGTGAGAAAATTAACAAAAAAAAAAAAAAAAAAAACTGCGAATTAGAAATTACCAGATGGATCTACGGATTGCGTGTGGTTCATTTGCCTTGGGATAATGGGGTCAGAGAGATAAAATGACGTAGGCATACGATTTTTAATTGTAGGAAGTAGATTAGCAGGTACCGGTGGGTAGGTATATTCATATTTTTAGATTAAACACGTGCGTGTTTCTAAGTTAATTTTATAAATATATCTATGTACCAACAAATAAATCTATTCCTTAGAAGGTTTGGAATGTATGTAAAGATTTTGTGATCGAACCCAAATCTGAAAAGGAATCCGGTAACACCTACCTACACCTACCTCTCTTTTAAGAGATAAATTCCTTTGTGGATTAAATGGGATAGTAAAAAGGACTGGCATTACTGTTTCGATCTGCTGTACGAGTAGTGGAAACTCGCTGTTGACACAGTTTAAAGTTATAGCTGAAGAAGTTACCTACTTACTTACTGAAATGGCAAACTTGTAGCAATCTCGTTAGACCGATTCGAATCAGTTTATTTTGTTGTTATGTTAGTATGACTGTCCTTGACATTACAACAAATTTAAGGATCACAGTGTGAGATTTGTGAAATTTACATCGTGTTTTTCTTTTCTTGCGGATTTTTGTTAAAATCAAAACCGTCGGCACAAAAAATGAGAAATGTTGAAAAAACGTTTTTTTCAAAGAAAAATATCTTACGTACCAGACGATTGAGTCTCTGAGCCTCTTCAACAATGCTGCCTCAAGTTACACACTCAGACTTAGATAAGACCCTCTACGTTTCCTAAGAAACTTTTGGGTTGGAGTTGAAAACTTTTCGGGCTGGGGCGCTGATATTTCTAAGCCTGGTTATTTAAGCTTTTCTGACATCCGCATAAGACAGTGTCCAAACTCATGCTCCGTGAAGCACGACTGGGATGAGGAGTGGCTTGTATAAAGGGTTTTGGTGGCTCAAAGATAGACTTAATACTCAGTTGTCTTCTAAGGCCACAGAAACAGCGATTGACAAGTGTGTGTGACTCTAGCTGTCTGTCGTAAGGTTTTGCCCGATGGATTTATGCTGTGTAGACCTTTTTGTTGACAGCATATACTTTGACTGGTGAACCCATCGTCGCAGCTTCTGCTTCAAACGCTTAATTGATAACTTGTTGTGTTTTTTTTTTATTATGTCGGCTTATATGCGAGCCACCGAAAAGACTTCTGAAAGATTGTGCCTCTGGAGTTGACTTGCAAGTTTCGAACAATTCCTTCAAGAACGATATTCAAGAAATCAGATAACAACGTATTGCCTTGTTGAAGTCGTTTTCTATCGGTATCGGTTGAGAATAATGAGTTTCCATTCGCTAGCTCAGACTTTTAATGTACCATACGAGTTCTTGTATGCTTCATACCTAGTCATTATGTTTTGCTTTAGACAGACCAGCAGTTAGGCTATCATGGCGAGGAGCGTTTTTAGACTTAGGGTTGGAAATTGCTTTTTTAAATTCATGTTGGGCTGGTAGATGAAAATGGTTTCTATCTTGGATTAAGTTGAATGATTCATTCTGCCTGGCGGTGGCATGTTATTCGTCGTCACCGTATAACAGTCTGTAGCAATAATCTTTGCAATTTCTCAGCAGCGAACGTGGTTCTACTATGAGGCTCCCTTCTCCACCTTTGCAGATTTCTGTTTGCGGTTTACAGCTTTGGCTTTCATTTCTCGGTAAAATTTCTTGTGCATTTCAAACTCCGACGCTCAGCTCAACACTGTCATACAACTGGTCGAGGAAGTCGAGTAGAGTATGTAAGAGCATAGTTCTCAGCACAAAAATCAAGCTGAGATTGTTCAAACCCAATAGAGAATCAGTACTACTATTCGGCGGTAGTACTTGAATTCACGCAAAGGCTTAGCACCTTCGTAAGTGTGCAGATGTCTACGTAACATCGATATTAATATTTCATGCTTATTTCAGAAGAATAAACCATAGTCTGATGAGCACATGTAGAAAATTGATTTAAAAACTGATGAACAGTTCTAAACAACTGGATGTGAAAGGCTGTTGAGATCAACTTTTCGGTAAAGTGGCTCTTAAACAAAAGAGGCGTATTCAAACATCTGTTAAACTAACCTCACATATTTCAGAAAGATAAAGACGAGTATATCCCATTTCGATGCAAATTTAGTCCTTAAAAGAACGTATAAGAACACTAGCAGTTCAAAACCGCCCATATGCTCACAGTAAATTTTAAAAAGAATACAGAAACTGAGAGCATAAGCCTTATTTTCCTCGAACTATTTTATTGTCTACTGTTAGGAATGTTCAGGAATTTAATTAAAACCCTGGGAAAATTCAGTCGTGGAAGCCTAAAAGTTTTAAGAAAATCACCCTCGAAATTGAGTAGATACATTTAAATGGCATTTAGGTTACCGAATGAGGTATATTGGTAATTGTTTCAGAAATACATGCTTCCGAAGAGTGAAGCAGGGTACGAACAACATCAGAAAAAAATTACACAAATCAGTCATCGATTGGTGTTGTAGTGAAATAATTAAACATTTCCATTTCTTTAGGAATTTAAATTGCGAAATTGCTGTTTATTCAAATAACAAAACTAATCCATTTAACGAAATATATGTTCTTTGTTCGCTCTTGTAAACACCTACCACGAGTGATGAAATCCCTGTATTTACGAGTAGTTGTTCTACTGTAATGATGCAATGACCAATGGTGGTATACCTGTAATTATGTTCGTTTACACTTCCCTGCATTGCGTATAGACGGACTTCATGAGTGTCTTTCTATTAACAATAAGACCTAACAAAATTTGTTAATTAGTTCTATTCATGAATGTATTATAAAAGCTGGCAGTAGCTTCAAAAAGCTATCACAAGAACTAGTGGGTGGAAATCGGTCGGAATAAAAACTTACGTTCCACAAAGATTTGTTCTTAATTCAAATATCAAATCGAAACCATAGTCAATAGATATGAGTACCTAATATTCGTTAGCTTATCTTTGATAAAAAAAAAAAAAACAACTATTAATCTTTAGTCCAAAGAAGATGTGTTACGTGCTTACAGCGTGGTATCCGTAGAATTTTGTAGCCTACGTGTTTGTTATCACGCACAAAAACCGACGCAACACTGTTTTCTCTTTCTAAATGCTTTTCTCTCATTCTTTTAGAAAATTTGTTTTTTTTTTTTTTTGTAATCTACGAGTGTATATCAAATATTTGTTGTTTGTAAACAGGTAGGACGCAGAATCTTACCATTCATACCGAAATGCAGAGTCCCTTTACCTTTTGTTGAACCCAACCCAATAGATTCATGTAAATAGGTCAATGACCTCTTTAACGCATAATACTACGACTACCTTTTTTTTTTTGGAATAAAACTCCTTTTATTTGGGGGTTAAGGAAAACAGGTCATTTCAGCAACAGGAAAATTGACCTGAATTCTATGACAGGCGGTAGAAGTATCTGTACATTTGTACTCGTATTTATAGGAACGAAAATTCAGAAAAGAAAGTCCTTCATTCTTAACCAGTCATGTATGTATTTCACCACGTAGACGTTGGATTTGTTCTTGCTACAGTTTAGAACATGCCAACAGATGAATCTGTTGCATCAGAAACAAGTGGCTACATGCTACAGATACATATGTACGGCCTGTATATACAGATTAACGAGAGCGCCTATGTATTTTTATGTGCAACAAATGCATTTAATCTGTGACGTTTTTTTTTTTTGTTTAATAAAACAGAATTCTCTGATTAATTGTTGTTATCCAATGAAGCATTCATAGGACGCATATGATTTTGTTTTTATGTGCGTTTCAGGGCAAAGAACTTGGGATGATATAAATTCAGCGTCATATATCAGGTTTAGGAAAATGCAGTCTTGATATTTGTATTTTGTATGGCCAAGCAACTGCGCCATGGATATTTTCTCACACATTTTAGAAATGCTTAGATGAGGGTTGTTCCATATAGACATAATAGATATGCATGGGTTTTCGTATTTATTGAGATTTCAGGGTGAATTACATGATACGACGCAGTCCCTGGGCATAGTGTTAGTATGTGTTTTCGAGTGCCATTTGATGGAAATTTAATTGAATCTTTGAAGAACAGGGGTTTCACCACTAGAATCGTGAATTCTTTTTTGTATGCACCATGTATACGCAGTTGAATATCGTAATTGTAGTCCCGATTGCGTTGTTATGTAAGAAATAAAATGCGTTTTAATATGTTTTGCGCTTGACTTATGTTTACATATAAGTATAGAAAATTATTATAAAGCGTAGGATCAAAGTGAAAGATGGATTAACCAGATATCCAAATGTTATTATAGTTTCCCATAAAATCCTTTACGACTTTTTGCACCGTGGGCACCATTTTAAGAGTTTATGAGCCAAAATACAAATGACTATCTTCATTGTAGATTTGGGTACCTGCTTCTTAAAAGTGCAGTGGCCTGCAAGAGGCAAATGTTGCTGTTATCACTAATTATGTCTCCCAACCGTGATTCATTGATTTCTCTACTCTTGGGGACACATTCAACATGTGAACGTCATTGACGAATGCAATGAAATAGTATTGAATAAGCCATTGGTCAACGTTCTCGCCACGTTAAGGCATCGTATCCTATTAAATCACCAAAACTAAGCAGCGTTTGGCGTAAGTACGTACTTAAATAGATGAGCGAATGAAAACTCGATACCAGTCCTGTGTGCTGCTGGCATATGGAACACATGGAGTACAATCGTGGCATGAGTGGCGTGTGAATTGCTCCGTTCCAAAAATTAAAAGAAAACCTTTGCCATAGGGCTTGACAGCTTTGATTAACTTTCTGTCTGCTCTTGGAATGAGATAAGAGATATTTAAATCCAAAGGTTGTCATTTACTTATGTTACGTAGCAACATTCCTTGAAAGCATATCCGGAACAGTATGAACCTTGTATTCACGAATTCTAAGTCGAATGCAACCAATCCGCCCATCGGACTTACCTAAGGCATAAATTCCTGAGATAAGGTAGCCAAAGTCCTGAGTCTTCATCTGTCGGAATTGTATATCAAATATAGCTTCTCAATATCCCTTATCGTAGTTCAAAATCCTAAGAGGTCAAAATCAAAATAATCGCCCGGTTCTCTTTTACGTTCTTAAAACTCCTCTCGAAATTCTCAGAACTACACAACAATAATTTCTCAAAGGTTTCATTATTACTGAAAAGATTTAGGCAAGCCTTACGTTGAGCGCCAATTTATTTCAGAATTTCCTTTCGAATTCGATGTTATCTTGCGTAGTCATCTTCAGTACCGTCTTGAACTATACAGATCAAATATGTTGGCAAAGACTCGGATGGTATACGGGTTGACGTATTTGGGACAAGGAGTGTTGTACGTTCCACTAAAGACCTTTAAAGTCATCGAGACGCATTTCCCATCGATAATTTCCCCATGCAGTTAAAATCATAAGGCGTACTTCAATTTTACTATGTTTAGTCCCTAAACTGAATCCAATTCAGTATCCCCCAAGGCCGTTTTCCTAGAAAAAGCGTTATGGCTTTCTGATACTCTGATATTACGTATACATAGATTTGAATTGTGGATCTGCTTGGCAGGATAAGTCTATCGATGACAGCCTTTTTGACGAATGATGTGTCACAGTGCACTTACAAAGTGTCCATTTATTCAGAAAAGTCCCAGATCCCTACAAGAAAACAAATATACAAAATTTAAAGGAAACCTATGAATGAGAAGAAGAAATTCATTCAAATTTGAACCATACATTACTGCTGCAGCATGGTCTAGTAAACAATTGTCTAAAACTGCCGGCCTCCGAACGAGGAACTATCCGAGAAGGGGTAATAGCTGATTTAATTTATTATAAATTCGTTCATTCGTGTTCATCCAGGGATCATTCTAAGTACACTTGCTTTTATTCACTGTTTTACGTCCTGCGTGTAGTCTGACCGAGAGGACGACAATATCATCTATATAGAACCAAAAGTATCCATTGAAATCATTGTGATTTTCCCGCAGAAAATGAATCTTAAGCATAAGTTATAGAGCACTGCCTTACAATAGCAACAGCTCTTATTTGATTTGTCATTCCGAAACTATAGTTTCCAGCCGCTCTACATGTCAGAGTCATGTTAGCCGATGAATTGCGAATCTTTTATGTTGTTTTACAACCTTTACTGTTTTTGGTTCAGTCTTATACTCCACTCTACATCTATTCAAATAGCACCATAGCAAGCACTCTTCTCTTGAAAATACCTTCTCATATATATAAGTTGATGGTTTCGTTTGCTGTATGGCACGTAATGCCATCCTGCTGGAACCACATCTCTTCCACATTCATGTCATTCAATCGGGGAACGAAAATGTCATTAATCATGCCTCTTTAGAGAATACCCTTGACTGATTAGCCTCATTTTTGAAAAAATATGACAAAATCGCTCATGTTTCGGGATGTAACGGCGTATGGATTTCTCATGTGGATTATCTTCACTCTAAATGCGACAATTTTGAGTATTGACAGACCCATTAAACCAAAAATGAACCTTATTACTGAACACAATTGTTCGATAACACAACGGATTCAATGCCAGTTGATTTTGGGCCCATTCACTGAAATTTCATTGTAAACGATGGTCATGCGGCCTCAATTCTTAGACGATATAGATCTTGTAAGCCTTCAAACAAAGATCTTTGCTAAAAACTTTCCACAAAGTGGACGTAAAAAGACCTAGCTATTGTGAATGACGTTGAATCGATAATCGATATGGATCTTCTTCAACACTCTGCTTAACGGATGCAACACAGATGCACTTTGCTTGTGCATCTTGGTGCCATTGTATATTTACATTGTATTTTCTGCCAATTAATTGGCTTTTTCATTTTTCATTTCCATTACATGCCCAGAAATCCACCATTGTTTGGTCTTGTTCCTTGAGCTGAGTTTTTGGAGGGTTTTGAAGCAGAACATATATGATTGGAGCTAATGATGTGCGAGCTAAGCGCATTTATAGCTGCTTGACTATCCGTGAATATATGAATGTTTGCACCTTGATACTAGACTTATAGATCAGGTTGGCGCATTCTTGAATGGCGTGTAGTTCGGCTCGGAATACACTAGGACATTTACCCATAGCAATTGATATGCTAGTGTGTGGTCCGTGCTCCAACTCCCGTCTCAATTTTATAACTATACGTATACCATGTATGCCTTTTTGGCTATCTCTGTGGAGAATCTGTTGTCGAAGCATAACGTCTTTTCAAGGCGGTCTGTTACCGAGGAGATCATATCAAATTCTGGTACTTCAGAGAGTAGGATCCTTAAAATCGGGTAGTCGGAAAGATTCAATTCTTTGGCTTGTACCATACTTGCTGAGCTGCGTTAAGCCACTTTGCTGTCAAACAAGTGTAGGGGCGTTAGTCCTATTACTGCTTCTATAGCTCCTGCTGTTGGGCAGGTCCGAAGGGTCTAGTGTAATATGCTGATAGTGCTCTAAAAGTTTGACGTACAGAATCATAATTTTGGAATCAATAAGGCCTAAAGTCATAAATGTGTTGAGGGGTGTTTTCCTTTTCATAATAATCCTGTCGAGACCCCAAAGTCCAGGGGGGATGCTCGTTGCTAGACTTTTCAGCCTCAAACCATACAAACAAGGGCCAATCAGTTGACTGAGAAAAGGCGATTACATAGTACGATGGGCTCAAAAATATGTTGTGATTATTGGCGAATACCGATCGGTTAACTGCTGACTAGCTATTGAAAATTCATACATCCAAATAATAATGTCAGTCGAGAGACTGAAAAACAAGTAGCAAAACAAAACCAAACTACGAGTACCAAGAACCAGTGTCGGGTTTGTTATGACGTTAGTTAGACTACACATATTTGAAATTTATTCAAAGTGACAAGCGCGCCTTAGACGAGCGCAAATGCGTCAGCAAATTAAATCATTATCGTCGTGCCCACATCAAAGACACGTTTCAGGCTGTTACATGATTTCGAAAGCGTCTTGTTGTTTTATATTTACTAAGATTGACTTTATCGATACAATGTATCAGTATCAGTATCAAATTTGAACTGCAACTATACTTTCACGCTTATGAATACAAAGCACATTAATTTCAAGCTCAGGCCTGGCTTAGGCAAATGAATACCCTACGGCTTAACTCAAATATTAATTCGTCTATCCAATTTGAACCTTATCCGCTTGGTATGCATACAAGCACTCCGGATTGTATTAAAATGCCAAAGATTACCATTAAACGAGTACGATTACGAGTACCAGTATGAGTAGGAGTACTCGCACTCCTCCATCTATGGGTATGGGTATGGGTATGGGTATTGTAAAGCCTTCTTGCTTCCTGGGTATTTAAATTATTGTCACATGCATGGAAACGTACAAGGGGTGTGTTCGGATGGAATACGAAAGTAAATGAAAACATACAAAAAAAAACAAGAAAATAAAACGAAAATAGAAAAACAACTAGAAATTGAGTGTATGCATTTTGAAGCACGTCACTTCGACTCAACCCATCCACGTATCCGCACTTATCAACTTTTAAATGTGACCCGCAAGACAATAACAACACCGTCGTTGTCGTTGTTGTCTATAGCCAGAGTCTCACGGCGTTACGAATAGATCTTGCGGCATCAGAAGGCTAAAGATAATTTTGCATGCCGGCTGAAGAATAAAAAATAAAAACAAAAAAAAAAAAAAAAAATAGAGAAAAAGCCGATGTAAATATTTATCTCATTCTTTATTCAAACTTTGACTGTAAGCCAAACCCTCCATAGACCACGTCAACTGCGTCAACATATCTAAACATCACGCCATGCTTCGTTAGCTAGCTGGCCTGTGCAAAAGCTACGAAATGGATACGAGTAAACGTAAATATTTACAAGTGCCGGCGCTTTGTATAGGTATTATAGTACGAGTAAAAGTCTAAAGGCGGACGTACACAAAAATGGAAACGAGTATCTAAAACTAACTCATGGTCACATAAAGACTGAACCCTGGACACTTGTTTATAGTTTAAATGTCACGGTGATACGGCACAACGTGCAGAACATCTGCAGAAAAAGAAGTATCTTTTGCGAATAAGACAACAAATTCTCTTTGATAATAATCTCAAATCCTGTTTAAAAGTTGGAGTTCCAGGAAATCAATTTCGTCTGGGACAGTTTTCAAGGAAGTTCAAAAATATCTGTCAACAATAAACAAGATACTCGTACTTTCAGATTCACCATAATAAAGGTGACAATATCGGAGAGGCATGGAATGGAAACAGAATTGATGATATGTACTATCAGCGAGGTCGATTGCTAGTACTCGTATCTTTTATCTTTTCTTTTCATCCTATATTGGTAATCGACTCGGATTCGTGCGTATGCAATCTGATATGCCTCCTCAGCCTAGGCACGGTCTTTTGTTTGTTTCAATTAAATGGTTCGTTCGATGAGTCAATCAATTAATGGTATTCAATTATTTTTATTTGTCTGTCCGTGGCATGGGGTTGCCACTGCACATTTTGTTTTTTTGCGTTTCCTGTTTTCTAGGTACGAAGACTCGTAAATGGCAATAATAAGCCTTTACATATGGCTCTGTCAGTCTGTTGTTTTGTAGTTTTTATTTATTTTTATTTTTTTAATTTTTTGTTTTGTGAGAGTTATTTGCGCGTTCAGCTGAGTAAAGTTCGGAATACTAAGTCTGTGAGTAATTGTCAATATCGATTTTGAAGGTAATCGGTTGTATTTCTGTTTATTCTTTTTTTGTTTTCGATTCGAATTCGATTTGTTTCTTATCGCAAATAGAAGTCTACTCAGAGGTTGATTTTTTTATAATGTGGAGAAAAGTTTTGAGAACTGAATCGGATGATTATGATAAAGAACTATGAGTCAAGAAATAGTTGGTGTCTGACTTGATTTGACACACATTTTTTTGACTTTGGGTGTAATCTTCTTTCGGTGGAAAGATTGTTTAAGTCACTTTGTTCGAAAACGAAGATGAAGATGGATTTGGAGACTTGACAATGATTAGCGATCGATCATGGTAAACAAATTGATCTTTCTTCAAGCGCTTTTCAATTTTCAAAGCCCGCCTTAGTGCGCCACCAAGATAATGTCCTCCTTCCCCGTGTTTATCTTCTCGGACGTAGTTTGGCTTTCCTCTCTCTTGGGTTTGATATTTAGTAATTCAACGTATTATAATAAATAATCCACTAAATTCTAACCACTCTTACCAGGTTAAGGATACTATAAAGCGCTTATAGACACCTCTGTGGAAACGATACTTTTTTTTTTGCTCCTTGGACGCTTAAGCTAGACATGACATTTTATAGCTTTTACCCATACTTGATCTTCGTCATCATCAATGTTGAATGGTTCCGCCTGCCTAATGTTTAATAGTCCCTGATTTTTAGAACCAACTCTACTGCTACGATTTAGCTCTGAACTGCTATTTTCTGTTAAAATTCTTCTGATTCTTTGTATAAGCTTGTCCACACTTTTCATAGAACCAGAAATTTCGCGATGAAACCCCAGGCATCCGATGCTGCATCTTTGGTGATGACAGCATAGGTCGCTTATAAAGTTTTGTGCGATCCGAGAGAAAAAGGTTCACACAGGCTGTTTCGACGTCAGCGGCCGATATATGCGAACCCTATCATAAAATATATGCCACTAAGTGGTTTTACGATCGAAAACCTAGAATATTGCACCGAAGGCGACGTGGTTAATTCTTCCGTTTGGTATGCACTGCAGTAGAAAGTTAATAATTTTTGAAAACGAAGGTGCCACTTCGAAAAGATGACACTTGCTTACTTACCAGGCGAATTCAATTTAAGATCGGCTTAACCGCAGAACATAGATATGGCGCACATAAATAGAAAATAATTCAAAGCAGTAAGGAAAAATTTAACTTTTTCACCAAAAAGAGGACTCAGACATTGTCTGTCCTATCATGGTATCCCTTCGGAGAGTAATTTTTTCCGCAACGCAAATCCAGTCGGAGGCTGAATTTACGTTCATAGCATCCGTTTTCCGAAAGTGCATCAACGCATTCATTTGACATTTGTCAAATTAAATAAAATTATTTTTGCTTATATTCTCTCCCTATATTCCCGTTCCCGTTTACGTTACGAACAGATGTCGGAGACCATCGGAGATAAATTGACGTAAGGCTGTCAAAAACAGATGCAAAAAACGCAACCCATCGCTATGAAACGTAGACTGCCGGTGTGCGTTCCGTTTTGTCGGAGAAATGTTCTGAACAGCTGATCGGAACGATTACCAGCAGCAAGATTCTCCGATCCGTAAAAAATCGGATAATTTTCCTTTCGGAACGGATGCCATGATAGGAGTGTGTATGTTCGTTTTCATGTTTTTAAAATGTTTCACCCTTTCGTGGACAGACGGGTAAGCACTTCTCATCACATTACAACAGCGCCGAGTATCTGCAGCCGTGTGTTTACTTTCATAACAAGCCTCACAAGATATTGTCTCGCTTATGGCTAGAATACTTAAGTGGTAACTAAAAGTGTGGTGCTTCGTTACTTTAAGCACCAGGTGTATCATAATGTATAACCCTATCGAAAACAGTCATGGATTTTATAAATGGTGTCGAATGTCAATTTGACATTTGTGTAGCAAAAAGAATAAGAACTTGTGTAAATAAGCAGGGGAATTCTATACACCTGAAGAACGTGGAATAATCGTCACGATATTTTTGATGGAAAATTCTCCAGTTATTTTGGTGCAACGTGTATTTCGTGGCGGCGTTCCCGGAGTATCGGTTTCTACTGATCGGTCTATGCGACACTCAACTGAATGACACTTAAAGATTGAAACAACATGATGGAAGGTCTTGTACCGTTCAGCGGAGAATATCACTATTATGGCTAAAGATGTCGTAGAGGCACTGTCGAAATACGACCAGATGACGTGCAACACATTTTGCCATTCCACTTACATTTCTGGGGCCCATTTCGGAGAGAGATTTAAAGATGTTTCCTTACAAAGTGCATGCAGTTCATCATGGCGTCTTACATACGCCATTGAATATTAACAATATAGTGAAGACTTTTGCGCCTAATATAACCATGAGTGACGAGGCCCATTTCCACCTATGTGGAAACGTGAACAAATAAGATTTGCGGTTCGTCTACCCAAAGTCAGTGCATGATGTGCTTTTATTCTGGTGAAGTCTTGGACAATTTTTTTTTGTTGAGAAAGGGGCGGATAGGATGACATGTGATTCCACCAGAACGGGGACATGATGCATACTGCGCGAGCCACAACCGACATGCTAAAGCGGTAGTTTCCTTGTTGTCCGATAATGAACACTGGCCCGCAAGATTATTCGATTTAAGTACCTTAGTGTTCTTTCTATGAGGATATTTAAAGTCTCGTGTTTATGTGAAAAAGCCCCAGACCCTGGAAATCCTCAAGGAGAACATCCGTCAAGAAGTGGTGAATCTATCGGCTTGAGTTTTGAAGAAAACCATGGAAAACGCAATGAAAAAGAGTCCAAGTGGTAATCCACAATGGTGACGGCCACTTAAGCGATATTATTTTCAAAACAAGATAGAAAATGAACTCGAGAGCCTAAATAAACATTATGATCCACCTTGCAGTTTGCAGTCTCTACAGTCTCTAGTAAATGTCGGAAAGCCTTATGGAGAATCATATCACTTGAAATTATTCTCACAAGAAACACAATTAACCTAAGAGGCAGGCATTCCAAATGTAGGTTTGGATTCTGAGAAACCCACCTCTTAGCCTTGTCTTGCACCATTGTACTGTCACCTAAAATCTAAACAAACTCAGTTAATTCAGCCTTCCGACTGCGTTTAGAGAAGTCCTGCATTCTCGAACTACCTTGAAAGTAGTGAGACATCTCAGAAAGGCTTAAGCGCAGCTTGGCTGTATCCACAGATACCACGCAGATACTTTACCTCCTCCTTTGATCTCCACACATAAATTTATTACCATGAGTATTGTGTACATTTTCTCTTGGAAGACAGACGAAAGTTTTCTTAACGAGAAATGAGTACAAGGAACCAGCGGTGTTTCCTAGATAGGTAAAGGAGCCATCTATATTACATTCCTTTACTTGCTCAGATTCTGGCTAATCGTTGATCTTTTGTAGTACTTTGACCAGTCTGATAGTTTCACCGAGTATTTTGATCTTTTCGCAAAAGACTTTGAAAGAGGCACTCTTCGTTAGTTGCAATGCAATCGCTGTAAATCTGCGTTTCAATATGGAACGGCGATTTGCAGGAGTTCTTTTATTCTGGACAGGCCAGCTCAAAACATTTGGTGAGAGTATCTATTGTTTTGTCCTGGGCTTAGGCGGAGCATTGATGGAGTTGCTGGGCGGAGACCTAGCATCTGGTTATAACTTCGATATACCTATAATCTAACAGTAAGCATACCTGTCGGATAGCAGCTAGTTGATAATTTGGAGTCTTATCTTCGTTATAAATGCAGCTGAAGGACATTGTCAAAAACCAGATATTTGCCTATATAGTGGATATGCATGTGCTCGAATGTAGTTATCACCTGCAACAACAAACCACCAGCTTGTCTCCTCGATAAATTTCAAACTTTTAGTTGAAGAAATGTGCCTTTACCCAAACTAAAATAGTCTGCAAACTGTTTGTTCAAAGCATTCACAATCAAAAGTTTTTATGAAATAAATAAGTTTTAGGTCAGCAATGTCAACATTTCCCCTCATGAGCCGTACTTAGATAAACAATACAGCAGACCAGCAAATCGTAAATGGTCCGCAACAAAACATTTTATGCCCTACAACCCCCAAACAAAGATCAAGATTCTTCTTGTTTCCTTTTTTAGATCATATGTACGGATACAATTTTAATCGCTCCATCCAAAATGAAAAAATAACAAAACAACATAATTCCAAACAAAAGCCAAATGAGAACATGCATATCTTCCCCATAATTGAGATAACAAAAAACACGAATAAAAACAAAAAAACAAAGATATGGAGGCCATCGGCAGACGAAAAATAAATGAAAACATTCACCAGCAATTAAACCCCCATATACCCAACGATCGTCACGTATGCCGAACAACAGCCCAACGGATTGAATTCCATATGTTGACGCTTCGCCCTGCTCCACCAGTACACGAGGGTATCGTGTAGAAACATAGACTCCCACGACGATAGAAGTCGACTGCGACGACAAGCATTGCCTCGAAATTGGGTCAAATTAAATTAGAAAACGTTCTCCCATCCTCCCGCCAGATCTAAACAAAACATGTGCGTCAATTAAACATATCATCTCAGCAACTTAAGCATACAAGTACTCGTTTACAATCACAATAGGAACTTTTAACTCAGCTTCTGTGTTTTTGTAGTCGATGCGCAATTTTAATTATTCAATCCGCATGCCCATGTTCATGTCCGCCCTGAGAACTGAGCACCGATTACCGAGAACTGAAACCGAAGACCTCGTCGTCGTTTGCTTGTTTACAACAATTAGCATGTCTGTCCACCTCTTGAGCATCCCCATCAAGTGCAAGATGCACTAATTAATCCGCGCATTTTAAATATACTCGTACATCGCATCGCAATCGACTGCGTCTTTGGCATTCATGTCTAAATATAGATGTCGCACTGCAATCGGTGGCCAAAATTAGCCTCCAATGGTCAGCAAAGGGTACCATGAAGTAACAAATGATCATGCTGGCGGCTTTCAGCAAAGATCAGCTACAGCAATAATAAACAACAATCGCGCGATGCATAAGCAAAACAAATAACTACTGGCGGCAACACGACACCCGCCCAGCGGCGGTGGAAATAGTTTTTGTTAGATGCACTGAGACTATAGCTGCCCACGATCGCTGATCTCAGGCCCTGTTCGGTACGTGACGATTTGTCGGTTTTAGAAAGTGCGCCTCAACATCGAAAAAGTCCGCCACATATTTTCACGGTTTGGTGATCTTGTTGTTTTCGTTGCAAAATTGCAAACGATCCCAAAACACCACAAAGCTGGGTCAAGTTAAAGGCGATCGCTACGATATTACCAAACTGGTTATCTAGAGGTACATAGATATGATCCACAATCAGGCCAACCACACTCAGGTTAGATACCACTCAGGCGTCATTTACCAGTTTAATTAATCAAACGAGCTAAAAGCCACATTTTTGCTCACCCATTTCCAGTGAGTTGGTTTTTAAGTGGGCGATTCCAACGCAGCCGATCAGCGATCGTGCGCCGATCTGGCCAGAGGCTGAGTTCAATGGAATGCACGAAAACTATGATTTTATTTGTTGTTATGGTTTTCTGTTTTCGAATTCGATTGAAACGAATACGACGATGATGTTGTTTACATTTGGATGTCTTTGATAGTTCGGGGCCTCTAGGTTATGTACATATGTACATATGTGTACCTTTGTCACATATCACATGGCTGCAGTGGTTAAAAAAAACAAAACAAACAAACGGAGAACTGGTCAGCTGACGTAATATCCAGGGGGTGTGTGCTTCTACAAACGAATACTAATACAATGTATCAGCGCCTGTTTTCAAATACGTGCGTTTGATCATGATAGGGTGGTGAGCTTTTGATGGGGCTCATTGTGAAATTGAACAGAAGGGCAGCGAATAATAACGAGACGAAAATATTGATAAATCTGCCTTGTATGGGCTAAAAATAGTGGGATGTTTCCACCCAGACGATATTCTTTTGTTGTACGAATATGTGACACATCGAATAAGATTCGATAAGGGGGTGAGTCATATTGGCACGAAATCGCCAAACAATGGTGGAAGTGACTTTTGGACTTTTGCGAAATCTTTTTAGTTCAGCTGACAGATGCGGAACGGAAGTTTTAACTACCCTCACAGGTGTAGATGTGAATGGTGGACGTATTTTCCCTTTCGTGTTGTGAGTCATTTCAGCTTTGAAGATAGTTCAGTTGACAAAGTGACTGAGGGTTGAACAAATGATGATGGGTGTCTGGTATTATTTTTTTTTTACATTGTCGACTTAGAAGTTGTAGTCTAATGAAAAGCTGTCCGCATTCTCCGAAGAAAAGCATGACAAAAAGAGGACGTTGTAATTAGCTATTGTACAATATGAGGTGGTAAACGGGACCGTGGACGATGATTTAACAGGCAACCACTGACTGCCTTTGATATGGATAAAGCCAGTTGTGCAATATTTCAAGTTCACGTCTAGTGCTTCCTTTATCTCGTCGCGGTGGTTCCTCGATACTGTGTGGGTAAAGCCTAATCTATACATATGTAAAAGGTAAAATTGTAAACATGAGAGCCATCCAGATGGAATCAGTGTATAAATGGTGACAATCAAAAGCATAAAAATTATGCAACTCTAATAAGGATGATGAACTAGGCGTAATAAGGATAAAAAACTACGACGTACTAGAAAACTACGATGATTGATACCAAGAAGAAAAGCAGCAGGTGTTTCGATGGCCATTCATAATTGGACACAAAGTTAGGCAGGAAACCTTGAGTTTCAGAGAAATAAATGAACTTCTCGGGGCAAACTCACATTAATTCTTAATTTATCAACATCAGCCTTATATTTGCCCAATAAGACTACATAGTAGCTATGAGTTTCCCAACAAAACATATGTATGTTCAATGAGTTATGTTTGAATTGTATTCAGGGTTATCCACTTTGCTTCCGGGTTAAATCTCATGGAAGTTAGCACACTCTTTTGGGATCCCACATTCGTTGGAGCACTTGGCGATCTCCTGATCAATCTACTTTCAATGAAATTGATCGCAGTACGATTGATGCAAGGCTATTCTTTAGTATTCTGGAAGTCCGAATGCTAATGGACCACTATGTTATAGTGTTGAACAAATTTGACGCTTTAGGAAAAATGCTGTACCTTCGATGATCAAGTGTCTCTTAATCTTGCCCGACATCCGGCACCCGCAACTTGTAACACACTTCAGTGACAAAACTGCCATTAAGCCTTTCTGATGTCCTCGGTTTCCTTTGAGCACCCCTACGAAATTCGTGGTTTGAGTATTAATATCGCCTGACGCATGCATACAAGCAAAAAAAAATTAATAAATATAAAATTAAATAATAGAACCGGAGAAGCTCGTGCGTTCTAAAAGCTGAAGATGAAGAATTAGCGCTGGCTTTTCAGAAGGAACATAAATGCGCACGAGAGCACGACCCCTATAAAAATGAAAGCATAGACGTTTGGAAAGGTTTCCAAAATGTGAAAAGAGCATGGCAGGTCAAAAAAGCAAGGATTGAACAATGGAACTTTGTGGTAGGCTTTGTTTAAAGATAAGAAAAAACCAAACTGTATCAGTTTCCTCAACATCGTCTATAAGATCTTTTTTGTCGTTCTATGTAATCTAATTGACATAACTGATCTCTATTCTATAAAGGTTGTAATGATCAGACTTAAGACAATTGTGCTTCCTACAGAGGCACCACAGAAAATTTTACCAAATCGTTGTGAGCCATTGGAAAGTGTTGAAGAAAAAGCAAAAAACATGGGTCTGGCGGTAACCGAGGGAAACATGAAGAAGATGCTGTCACTGAAATACAAAACACGATGAATTCAAAAGAAAGTCACAATTGGAAGGTATAACTTTGTCTACTAGGCTTCGCCGTTAATATAAACAACAGTAGCAACAGAGTATTTCTCGAAGAAACACTCATTGCAATTGCTGTGTGACAGAGAGTGTAGGGGGAAATTTTACCAAGAACTTTTTGAGATTTTAAGCGAAATGATTCGTATGTTAGTTCCTCGAATAACATAGATGATTGGCAGAAAGAGTGAAGTTCTTCAAATCGATAACCAACGGAAAACCACGGGAAGTACCAGCTTTTTGCTAAGACTGATACATGCTTTAAATCTTTTGAGATTGTAAATTCCTAAGAGTTTTTTGACTTGTCTCAGACCTTGGAGATCCCGAAAGGTTCTAGCCCTTTTCTCCTTTTCTGATTTCCTGAATTCTTCGCGTAGGGTGTGTTTCCCTATCCCGTAATATGCTTCAGATCCTATGAAGGGTTCTGCTGCCCCACTAGAGAGCCCGCCGCCTCGTTATCAGTGATGCCCACATGGCCTGGTATCCACCAGACAGATACTCTGTTTTCCTTTCCCAATTTGTTTAGACTTTGTAGGCATTCCCATACAAGTTTGGTTTGGATTTAATGACAAAGGAGTCCAGTGCTTTGATAGGTGCTTGAATATCGGACATTATTGCTATGTTAAAGTTTCTGTAATTCTTTTCGAGATTGATTCGAAAGCATCTTTCTATTGCGCATACTTCTGCGTAAAAGATGCTGGTACTCTTGCCCATGGATTCATGGTGTTTCGTTCTTAGTCCAAACACTCCTGCACCAGTTCCTTTGTCAGTTCTCAAGCCATCTGTATACCACTTTATCGTGTGGTTGCTCAGTCCATAGATCGTGGATTCATCGCTCCTTCTTTTTTGTTGCTGAGCTTCGTCAAGCAATTCTTTTCAAAATTGTATTTCTTAATGCTGTCATCTCTTGGAACAGCCAAGAGTGGAAGTTTTCCGAGTAGTGCATCATATTATTTCGAACTAATGCATTTCCCCTTTCCAGTTTTTTCTTTTGCTATTCTTAGAATGGTTTTATTCGCCGCCTCTGAGACAATGAGGTGTAGGGGAGTTAATTCCAGTAGCACCTCCATTGCAGCAGTTGGGCATGTACGCATTGCACCGGTGATGTAAAGGCACGCCATCCTTTGCACCTTGTTGACAGATTCACTCGTTGTGACAAGACTGGTTCGTTTTGGCCATGCTACTGCACCATATGCGATCACAGGTCTCACAATCGCTATGTACATACATCCATCGCAGAATGTTAGGGGTACAGCCTCACGACTTTTTCACTAGGCTCTTAAATATTAGAAGAGCACGGGTTGCTTTTATAGCAGCTTCCTTAGTGTGGCTAAGCAGTTAGCAAACAATAGAGCTAACTGATAAGACATTAACATCGATTTGCTCTCATTATTTCATTAGATAAAATTGTGAGGGATTACAGACTTTACTTTTGCGTTTTTCGATAGCTGTTTGGCATCTACATATGTGATCGGGATGGACCGCCTTTTGTTACAACGTTTTTTCTCACAACTTTCTATAGCTTGTTTAATATCACCACTTTAATGTTAGTGCTTTATTATGTGGCCGTAACTACTGCAAATGTTAATTAGTTCTAATTTTATTTTTTTTACTTCTAAGTCTACCTTTGCAGGAAAAGTATCTACGTATCTAATTCATCATATTCGTAAACAACTCTGTTTAATTGCATTCAGTTTACCGCCCAATAAATTTCACTAATCTTCATTTCCTTCATCACCTTGTACCTTATGTGAGTCAGCATCAATTTGGAAATTAACAACAGACATTATGTCTACACCCAACATTAGGATTTTGCAAAATCTTTGGGGGAATTCCATTCGATTGTATAACATTGCAAAAATATTTTGTATAGCTGTAAGATATATGAGTTAATTTTACGTGAGATTACTCAATAGGTTGGGCAACATTTTTTTATAATTAGCGTCTGCCAGGTTCTGAAAAACATATGACTATACGAACATGCACGTATCTGGCCATGTTTACTTATATTATCACGTTTCCAGATTCAAATTAATCGCTGTAGACAAATGTCTGACCTTTATAACTACCCTGAGCACTTATTATCGCCATTCCCCCGACAAATATAATATATTCATATAACTAATTGTATGCTAAGATGTTTGGTTGGCGAATATTTATAGTTTATTTGTAAATAAAAACAAATTAATCTTCAGACAGACAACCTAAATCACGTGCACTTTGCAAAGACAAGCAAAGAACCTACTATCTAATCAAGTTGAAAAAAAATTCCTTTACCTACATAAAAATAAAAACTTTGCTAGTTAAATTTGAGATTACAAATCAGCAGGCGTCTTGATGTTGCATGAGGTATAATAGGTATATTAATTCGCCGGCATCTTACGTCTCTAGTTTTTTTTAATACATACTAATGGTTTGTCGAAAGAAAGAAAATTTTGACTTTAGTAGTTTAATTGTTTGGCTCTCTGGGCGGCAAGCGGAGCTATTCTGTTAAAGCCACATTCAACCAATATTGATTGTCCAAAGTTGCGGATAAAAATGACGTTCCAACATGTCCCGATTGGGATTTCAACTAACTCTGATCTAACTGCCTACATCGCTAATGAAACAATACAGCACAATGGTGTAGTGGTGTCTTAAAAAAACAAAAGAAAAATTAGAATCGAACTTAGGAACGCTGTAACAAATTTTTGAAAGCTCTTTTGCGAAAATTTGGGGGAATCCTACCAAGTCTCAAGTATATTTCCCTCATCCAACTAAACAGCCTTAACCTATCTACCTAAATCGCATAGAGCATACTTGATTTCCAGTGAACAACCGATTAATCTTCTATTAGTACCACTATAAACTACAAGGAATCATCCAGACATTTCACCGCAATCAACACTATCTGGTTGACGGAACACAAGTCAACAGTAGTATAAGAATCTTTGACTCATTCAAAAATCAAAAAACCAGAGATATAGGTATGTAGTCTTAACAAGGGTAAAGTCTGTTCTTAAAGGTCACTTACTCTATAAGAAATCCAACTCGGGTTTATTTTGCGAAATTTTTGTGAAGGATTATGAACTATAAATAAATGAGCAAGGCCTAAATGGCTCTGTTCAGATGCAGAAAACCCATTGGAAAAAATTAGAACATTTTCGAACAACCTATTGACTTTTACTTTGGTCTGCTAAAACCTATGTATATATGGAATTGCAGCATGGTAGCTAGTTTCCTTCAACCCTAGGAAAGGTTCATAGATCTATCTATCTAGATGTAATTGTTCGACTCTTTCTCTGGACATGTATGGCGGCCACCTGCATTATTTGTCACCTAAAAACTACCTTTTAATGGAGCAGGTCATTCGTTTATGCTTAAATAAAATACGAATAATGCAGTGCAACAGTACTAAACAGAGAGGCTTGCGAGAATAATGTCCTACTGAGGATAGTATCCATTCATATTTATTCGAACAGTGATGAGCTAAAGACGATTTAGAGATTGGATTGGATTGGATTTCACCTAGCAACTTGGACTTTTTATCTGTTTGGCCTTTCAAACCATTGTAGCCCATTTCAGGCAGAAATTTTGGTAGTTTCTAGACCTAAGTGGAATGTTATATCTACTAAATATACATATGAAGGAAGTAAAAAACCGTCATGTGTCTCTTAACGAGTAACTTCATAGTCCATATCTGAATGCCTGGTTACTGAGGTGTTCTGAAACCTATAATACCGATGAACTTTTCAAGAAATGAACAAGAACCATTTAACCTTGGGCGATATTAACAGAGAGAAAAACTCGCAGAAACGATCTGAAAAATTGATCTAATTTAAGAATAATAATCATGTGCCTACCGAGTATGTGTGCAACATAATTTAAAAATTCCAAGGGACGGGCTCAGAACAAGATGACCCGAAACGTTTTTTCCACGAAAGTTCAATGATCAATATTGCCGCACTAAGGGAACGTATCAAAACGATCCCAACACCTTCATTCTTCACCGAGGAGCTTGATCTTGACCTTGACTTGACCTTTCTACAGCCACATTGCATCGATTTTTGAAAGAGCTGATTTTTACAAGCAAAACGGCGAAGGAAACAAAAGAGAAGTTGGATAAATATTATGGTGCTAATGTTCCGTCAGATTACACCGTCAAATATTGGTTTCGAGAGTTTCGTGGTGGCCGCAACTCCACTACCGATCAAATCCGCAGCGGCAGGCCCTCCGATGCGGTTACAGAGGACAATGTCAAAAAAATATATTAAATTGGTGTTGGCTGAACGGAAAGTGAAGGTGCGCAAGCTAGCAGATACCACAAAGATTAGTACTGAGCGCACACGCCATATTTTGGGCAATATTCTGCATATGAAAAAGTTATCCTGCCGCTTGGTGCCGCCAAAAACACGAACGTGAGAGCACTTCGAAAGAGTGTTTGGACTTGCTGATGCGGAATCGGGCGGACTTTTGGCGTCGATTGGTAACGGTTGATGAAACCTGGATCCACTATTACACACCAGAGACCAGAATGAGTGCCCGACAATGGACTGAAGCTGGCACGAGTGCTCCGAAGCGGCGGCCGAAGGAGGCTCAATGGGTCGGAAAGGTTATGGCTTCGGTTTTCTGGGATTGTCATGGCATACTCTCATTATTGGAGCGATTGAAGGCCGAAATCGCTGCAAAATTGCCTCACATAAAGGGAAAAAACATTTTGTTTTTGCAAGACAATGCACCGGCGCATAAGAGCATCGCAACCACGGCTAAAATCAATGACTTACGGCTCCAATTGCTGTCGCATCCACCGTATTCGCCCGATGGCGAATGGCTCGTCAAAAAAAAATGCAGCTCACGCGAGGAAATCATCGAAGCCACGGAGAAGTATTTTGCAGACCTTCCGGAAAATTACTTTTCGGACGAGATCTAGAAGTTGGAAAATCACTGGAGTAAGTGTTTCAAGCTTAAAGGGGACTATATTGAATAAAATAAAAAAACATTAAAAAAATTTTTTTTTTTCGTTCCCAAGGAGGTACTTTTCACCCCACCTAGTACAAGATGTCAACAATTGTTCGCCCCTCCTTACTTGCCTATATAAGGTAATGCGGTGAGCTGGCTCTAGTACCTTTTAAAAGTATTGAAACAGAATTGACAAACTTGTAAAAGCTTATCAATTGCTGTTTCTTTGACCTAAAAAGCCTTTGTGAAGAGACATTAGCACACTCACGAGTGTAGACATTATTGGTCATATCCTACGCATTGTACATTTACGTAGAAAAGTTTTGGGCTCTCGGTACAGAGAATTTGCGAACAAGGATGTGCAAAAAAATAATCAACTTCGTGACCAAGCTAATCTAATCTATTTGCCACAAACAATTCTCTTTACTTAAGTCAAACCTTCTTATCAATAGGCCAGCGCAAACAACAAACAAATAACAACCTTCAGTCGTAAAATTTATCTCAAACCTAAACTACTCGTATTATTCGGTAGACAGAACGAAAACTTTCTCTCTCGCTAGGACCTCGTGTCACAAGTTTGCTTCCGCAAAATATTTGTTTGCTGATAACATCAAACAACAACATTGTGTCCACACATAGGCAATCCGCTGAAAAATAACAACAATGCACTATTCATACAATACTTAAAAAAAATTAAAAAATAAATAAAAATAAGGAATTTGTAACGCGCATTTAAATTATCGCTTTGCCGGATAAAGAAACCATAAGTCGGTTCTACTGACATGCCACCTACTTAATGCTGTTTACATGTTAGGACACACGGGGTAATCTTATCTTTGAGAGGTTCTATTAGTTTCATTCACATAGAGAAACAAAAGTATCTATGTACATTGAACTACTTGAATACAATCGATGACACTGTTTAGTCAACGCAACAAAATTTTGCGGTTAAAATATAGTATATGGTGCTCATACGAGTATGTTACGACTAAAGTCACTCGCAATATCGAGTTACTTCGCGACTGCTACAACACGTGTTCGACTCATATTGGCAAATGGTAATTGAGCATAGCTTAGGGTAGGTCTCCATCAAACGAGGAGTCGATATACTAATATTGTACATTTTCTAGCGCTTAATTGCCCCCTTGCCTCGTGTCTGGGAAAAATCTATAGGAGCCATCATTTTCTTTGATACGAACAAGTACGAGATATGACTATATGAGTACTCGGACTCAGAACATGAGGTTCCGTCAAAAAAAAAAAAAAATAAATAAAAAAATTCTTGAAATGGCACAACGCAATATACTCGTACATTTGTAGTTACGATAGGCGGCGGCGGGAACTTTATCTAGAATGGACAAAATTGTTGTTGTGGTTTTGAATGTAAGGTGTTGTTTACCTAACAACGACAACATGATGCAATAGCTGGGTTCGCTTACATCGCAACCATTTCCACCGCCGCAGCCGCTGACTTCTTGATTTTTCGCTCGTTTTTGTGACTGCTCGTGCGATTGGCTTGTTTATTTATTTATTTATTTTTTTTTTTTAATTTTGGTTTAAGATACTGTTTTTTTTTTAATAGGACTTAGAATGCTTTGATTGTCTTCTCTAAATAAATTGAATTTCGAAATCGATACGAAATAAATTAAATTACTTATGCATGCTTTGTGGTGTGGTAGGTAGGTAAGGGGTTGTGTCGATCAATGGTGTCATTTGCAATGATAATCAATTAAATGGTTTTTGTGTTCTTTTTTTTTTTTATTTTGAATTTTTCATTTTGATTAGTGGTTATCAAAATTATTTACTATTATGGGGCTATTTCCCCTTCGGTCAAAGCCTCTTTAATTGTTTTTGCTGTGAGTTTTTAATGTGCGCAAGTTTTATTGTATTTATAAGGGAATATTTGTTGGCGTTGTGCTCAATTTTCCTGAATGGAATTAATGGACAAAATTGACGAGCTCTGTCATAGTTAATCACTGAGCGAAGTTCGAAAATCTTGATCATGCTCTGTGAAAGTGAACACATTTAAAGTTGGACATTTGAAGGAGTAAACAAGACTTAAAAAGGAATACCTAAGAGGATGCTGTTCCTTTTGACAATTCAAACAAAATAAAAATTGATTGTCTTTAATACGGCTGGTTTAACTTAATTACTTAGATTGCGTGACAGTCGGGATTGACCTGGGCCTTAAACCAGATGCCACTCCAGCCAACCGTGTTGTTTGCTAGTTGATTCCAAATTCGCACGCCTATAAGGTCGATGACCTCTTTACTTGCGCATGTAACTTGTGGTGTTTTTTTTTTCGCTTCGTTTTCTTTCGATATTAGATTTGAGTTGGAGTGCAGATATTCATCGGTTCTACTCATCCCAGCCATTTAAATCGATGAGTTCTGTTAACTAATTCTATGTCGCTGCATAGCCCACGCAGTTCTTGATTAAATCTCGTTCACACTTACTACGAATAGAAAGATCAATGGCTTTCAGACGCTACTCAGTTGACTTCTGAGCTTAAAAATGTAGCAATTGGAAAACGTTTTTCCTTCTATGATCTGGTAGGTGGTAAGGTTGATTATAATAACTGCGGAGCCTAAGTGAACAATGTCCTTGATTTCCTCGATTCATTTTTGTTGCTTTTGCTTTAATACTTGCAAATGCCTCACAAACATTCAGCAATGCTCTGCTGTTTATGTCCTTATCATCTGTATAAGCAAAAAGTTGTACAGACTGTTTTTGCCTTTGGTGTTAGCTTTTTGGTAAAATCATTACCAACCCTGTAGCGCTATTTGGCAGTTATTCCGAAACCAAACAGGTCTTTGCATATAATTTTTTCATATATACGTCACCACAGACGCCTTAAAAACCGACAAATATATGGCGAAAATCGATATAGAATTTCAGGGTATTTTCGAAGATCTAAAAAATTGTCCTGGTTAGAAGCCACACTGATAAAGAATAGACAGTTGGTAGAAAGGAACACAGGGTAGTGCTTACAAAAACATTCTTTCTTTTTGGTATCGTTGTACTTACCTTCGGTCAAGCGTCGTTGTCCTTGTTTCATTTGCAGGGGTCATCAACAATTAGATCTCTGGAATCTTGTTAACTTTTCTTTGTGGAAAAGTTACGCCAACTTAAAACCCTACACCCGGCCAGACAGGTCCTTAGATTCAACCACTAGAACAAAAGACCGAATGCTTTGATGACAGTTACAAAGTTTTGGAATGCTAATACTGCTATTGCCTCATTAAGGGCTTCTAATACTCGTATATTGGATTAGCTTCATCGATTCTAGTCAGTAAACTGTGGATGTTAAATTTGATTTCATCGGGGGGAATTCCCCCACAGTATTTCCTCCTTCTGGTACCTCTTGTAAGGTATCTAAGGGCTTTTAAAAGACATCAGGTGAGCAAGGCATGTCCCATTTGGCAAGAAAGTATTCAGCTCCAAATTTACTCCTCAAGTTTCTCAAGTGCAGCAGAGAAAACATGAAAAACTAGGTTCGCTGGATGTTCGGTCCTTCGGTTCTTTATATGACAACGGTCTGACATCTGTCTTCTTATCCCTGAAGCATTTTTTTCTGCAATGTTTTCTTTAATTGCTGTTCTTAAATCGGGTTTAGGCTTACTTGTTAGTCTTTATTTCGCCTCATTTGTAACTCTTTGGCTATATTGCAGTTTTGTTGAATTTATTTGCAATTATTCCAACGTTACCGATGTTTGCTTACTTAATCCACAGTCTTTGAAGTGGTGGTTTCGAACTTTACACAACACAAATAATTTTGGCGATGAGTGTGTTTTAATTATATTCTTGGCAGCATTTCAAAGTCAAACTTTTGATTTACTAAAGTTGATTTGGATCCTATTGGAAAGACCCGTAAGCCCATCCGGAATTTTCTCGCAACAGGAAACACCTTCGATTTCGGCTATTGTGGTTTTTAAACTAATTTCTTAGAATAACGTTGTTTATTGTCTATAAAATTGGACATAGTGTTGCACTTGTAAAGTTGTTGTTTAACATTTATCTAATCACTTTGTGATTGGCATTCTTAAGTGTGCAGCTCTTTTGATTGAAGATTCGCAAGTATAAATGAATCGTTCAGATATCTCAATTGTTTCAAGAAAGTGTTTTCGAAAATTCCCATCATAAATCCATCGATTGAAGTGTTTACTTCCCTACAACGATTGGTTATCTTTTTCTCAGACTTTTATTAAGTCACCTTGTCGTTTGAAAGATTTTAATCGAATTAAGCTAATTTCTTCAAAAAAATACCATAAACAACAGAAAAAAAAACAAATTCAAAACAAAACTCCAACTTAATGTGATGCAATAAAATAAGAAAATGTCGCAAGTCGTCGAGGTGACTTCCATGTCCAAATAATAATATATACATACATTTATACATAATCCTCAACGAATACCTTCGGATTATAACTATTATTTAAATATTTTGGTCAAATTTATTAGTAGATAACAAATATGTATAACTTCATCATCGTTTTTAGTTGCATCATTCGATAAGCCGAGTTTGTTTTTACTTTATTTAACATCAGAACACACCGCTGCGAGACTTTAATAAATTTTAAAGCGACACTGATAAACCAATAGAGATATAAAGCTCCATCTACACGTGCGTCCTTTTTGTTTAACTAAATGACACATTAATCAGCATCTGGTCGAAAGAGGTCAAATATAAATCACGTTTGTGTACGAGTATACTCGTATTGCAACGAGTCAGTCAGCAGTCAGCTGCAAAAGATGACTTTTAAGATTTAAATAAGTAGCTCTGAACTTTTGATTCATTTTCGAGTTCAATTGCACTTTTAGCCTTAGTTATTCAACTGCTCGAACATTATTTTTAAAATGAAGAGTACTCAAACTATGTAAGGCAACATAATTTCATGGTTGTGTTCGGAATATGAGTATTTTCAACACAACATTGAGCTGGAGATCAGTATCTGTTGTTGCTGAATAAAAACAAAAATTCTGTAAAAAGCATATTTCAATTGTGACAATGTTTGGGACGGAGCTTGACCGTAACTATAGAGGGAGATATTTCACCCCCATCATTTGTTTAACATAATGTAAACTAATTCACCTACATAAGGATTCTGTATGTGTTCGTTTGAAAATAAACGTTAGTCTTCCTAGCTAACTAACTCACTAAATTATTTTGGAGTTATTGGCAACATTCCGACTCCATTTCTTTCACGTACGGCTTGAATACAGGGAAAGTCGACTTCGTTTGCAACCGGAATTTGTGTGTCACTACCAGACGGGGTGCATATAACATTCGAGTCAAGCACAGGATCACACAGAGTTTAGTGTGAGTTGAAGTACTATATATTTGGGTTACAATGCAAACTGTGATATGATCATTAATGGCATGCAGAAACGGACCAAGAAAATATTAAAAGCAGTCCAAAAAAGGAAAATACGTTCATAAGAGTCTGGTGAAAGCATCAGTAGAATACGTTGTGTAAAAGCTTAAAGCAACCGAAGTAATATAGAATAGAATTATGTACTAGCAGATGTAATCCAATTCCAGTGTCAAAAAGTCAAGAACATCGTGGCTTCTTTTGAAAAGCAGATGATGTCGCCTTTTAGCTTCAGTTAGCTAGGTCAGCTTCCCTAATTTTAAGAGGATTTTCTGAAACCCATTTCTGACGCACCAGATGACGATTACGTCTAGGGGTGCTTGCATTTTAAAACAAACAAATAAATGACAAAAATGCACCTCATATACTGGTCAGTTGTCAAACGACCATTCGTTGCGTTACGCCTTCTTGTCGACGACCAGTTTCCACATTGGTACTCGTACGAGTATATATGTCACGTCTTAGACAGAGCTTTGAACACATGATATGCTTAACCATTGCCTTAATTCTCTTCAGCAGTAATAGAAATTGATAGGTCCGAAGCTCTTGACTAGTGAGTACTCATAATTGCCAATTTTTGGTAGGTACACTATGCTTACTGTTCGCCGAAGATATGCTAGCTAGGCGAATCCAATAAAGCGGTGGAGATTCCTAATAAAATTGACAGCAGCTTGTCTACATCTTTTAGCAGCTATCGGGGATTTGTTACTTTAAAACCATCAATGTCATTTGTCTACTTAACTAAGACGTCATACTGACAATCTCTAGTTAATTGTTCATTATGTGATTCTTCTTTAAGTGGCGCTACAGTCCGGGATGGATCTGGGCCTCAGTCAACAAGCTTCTCCAGCCAGCTCGATCCGTGGCTAGTTGCCTGCAGTTTTGCATGCTAAGTTGGCTGAGGTCCTCTTCCACTTGCGTGCACCAAGTCTTGGACTTCCTCTATTGCGCTGTCCCTCGGGAGCGGATTCGAAGGCTTTTCGGACCGGAGCATTGGTGTCCATGCGCTCTACATGACCCAGCCATCTCAGTCTTTGGATCTTCACTCTTCTGGCTAGGTCTATGTCGCTGTACAGTCCATACAGTTCATGGTTGTATCTCCTCCTCCATTCACCGTCAATGCAGACGGGACCGAAGATTACCCGAAGAATTTTTCTCTCGAAGCAACCAAGAACACCCTCATCCATTTTTCATAATGTCCATGCCTCTGCGTCATAGGTCAGGACCGGGATTATTAAGGTCTTATAAAGGGTGACTTTTGTTGTCCGAGAGAGGGCTTTGCTACTCAATTGCCTTCTTAACCCAAAGAAACAGCGGTTGGCAAGAGTTATTCTTTGCTTGATCTCAGCGCCGGTGTCGTTGTCTGTATTTATAGCAGAGCCTATGTAGACAAAGTCCTTAACTACCTCAAAGTTATATCTGTCGAAGGTGACGTTTTGCCCAAGACGTCGGTGTTGGTTGTCCTTTTTGCTTGACAGCATATACTTGGTCTTGCCCTCATTGACGGCTAAACCCATTTTCGCCGTTTCTGTCTCAATACTCGCGAAAGCGCCACTGACATCACGCTGCTTTCTCCCGATTATGCCAATATCGTAGACATTGCTCTGTATAGCTCGTCTCTATAGATGCTTTCATACGCGGCCTTAAAATCGATGAATAGGTGGTGTGTATCGATCTGAAGCTCATGGGTCTTCTCCAAGATCTGCCGTAGTGTGAATACATTATGTGATTACAGAAGAAAATAAAGCAATTGACTTTCAGGTTCTTGCTCTTATAGTAATACGAAACTCTGCAATTAGCTATTGGATGTTTTAAGAGGTTTGACATTCACAAACAAACGTATGATAGATAGGGATATCTGAGAAAATAAGAACGTAAAGGGCTGAACAGAATGTTCAAGATTCAAGCTTCAGATTCGCATTCTGTCCAGCCCTTTAGTCACAACTTCCTTATTGGGCGCGGCAAAAGCTTTGTCGAAGCACTGAATGAAAGAAAGTTCGTCCTTATTTTTGTGATACTTGTTATACTTGTAACGTGCCTTCAATTCTGCTAAATGGTTAGCTTAATAGCTTAAAAACCTTTCACAACCTTTTGCGATTTCCATTTTAGATTTTCAGCTCAGATTTTTTGGGCCATTCAAGGGTAAGTTTTCGTTTTTAATTTCTTACGAATCCGCTTTTATATAGAGAAGGGATTACGTCTGCTTTAAAGGTAAACCTGTTTTCCTACCTTTCGCATTCAAGAATTATCTCGAAAGCCCATTTAACCGATTTTGTTTTCGATCAACCAAAAACAAATAACAGAGGAAGAGTCGGACTTCTTCTCTGGCCTATTCGAGACCGTCGGAAAGCCACTTTCCTTCGAGAGACCATTTGACAAGACTTCTATTGTTCTTTTTTTCTATATCGTCGCTGTAAAAGGAGTGTGCTTTTCAACACCATATTCTTCGTCTGTGTATTCAGTAGCTTCTAACCTCAATCCTGCTTTAGAACGGTTGTTCTTTAAATCATACCTTTTCTGCAGTACGGTGTCCTTAATAGGACGGTTAAAAATAATACTCTGACCAACTACTGTCTATTTTGACAGATTTTGTTCAACGTTTCAGCGCAATATAGCGAACGTGTCAAGAATGAGGTGTAGGAATGATAGAAATTGAGAGGCCTTTTAACTTTCGGCTCAGCTTTTGAGGCAAGGTGCATGACATCTCTTGAACCATGTAAGATAGCCTGCTAATCTCTGCAAACTTGCTGATCAGAATCAATTCTTCTGCTATTGCTACACCAATATTCAAAGGAATTCTCGTCTCAGTTAGAAAATTGGCAATAGAAATGAAAAAAGTCCACCCAGTCAACCGTTTTAAAAACATTGATCGCGAGGCCTCAAAATTCTCTTCATTATTAAACTGAGGATTTTTCCATTTCATTGAAATAAGCATATTGGGACTTAATCCCTAGATATCTATTTATTATTTGTCTGACTATGATATTCTGGCTAGAGTGATAAAGAAAATAGTAAACCCCCTCTTTGGTACCTCAACCTTTTAGAATTTCTACAGGAAATGGAGTATTCAGCAAGGCATTTGTGTTCATAAAATTCTCAAAAGCTGCTTATGTTTCGCTATGATACTTCTGAGCCGAACCAAACAAGAAGCTACATAAATTATTTTTTTATTTCTTAAGATTATCAAAGTAGGTAGTGGTCATGTTGGTTGACTATTATGCAAGAGTTGGGTTCAAATACCGAGAAGTAGATAAATTCCTATGGGAAGCACAGGCAAACCTCGGAATGTGAAATATCCTGCCATGAAAAGGTCCCTCACTCAAATGCTGTTTTGAACAGGCAAAAGTTTGTGGATTCCCTTTCAGGCTGCACAGAAGTGATAAGTCTACTTCACACCGTTTTCTACATTATAACAGATGTCTTCAACTTAATTCAAAAAATTTGTAACCTCTTGCCGAGTTCGACCCAAAAATAATTTAAAGTTCAAAACTTGTAAAAGTAAAAGAGATCAACCAATGATCTTGTGTGACGCAAAGAAAGATTGTCACAACAGAGAACAACACAGAACAAAACAGAATGGATGCGTCAAACGTCAGCATTCATCGTTCACCACAAAGAAGAGGTTATCGTGCGATCTTTGAATCAGGAATAGAGACAAAGCCTGAGGAGGTGCTGTAATCTCCAGTACAAAATTCGCAGTTTAAAATGAAAAATTTCGAATGATTATGTGAAAGCTGGCAGGCGATAAGGGCCGAGAGCAGCCGGCGTACGACTTTTGCTTTTGCGTCTTAAATTCCACTTTAGTTATGCTCGCTTTAGCACATGACTCGTATTAATGAGTTATAAAATCGAGAAGGTGTAGTCATACGATGGTGGAATGGGGGTTTGTCATACCAGATTCATCAGGCTTCAACTGCTCTCCAAAATAAAGATAAGACTTTGTGAACACAATAAACTCGTTGGTTCCAAAAAGAGTGTTTTATTTCAAAACAATAATTGAAAGCTATTTTTAGGAACTCCTTGAAATCAGCTGCGACGTAAGAATACTTTAAGAGCACTTTCCGATAACAGTGAATACGGTTGGCAATTATGTATTTCCAAATTGTGATAACACAAGATTAGGAAATCTTTGGATTTACGAGTATTTTTAGAGTTTATAACATACATATGTTACTGGAGGAAGGCCTGTATGCTAAATTAAATTTGTTGTGGGCTAATAAAGGAACATTTCGTTATCAAATAAGGGCTATTATGCTCAGACATTTTGTTTGTTCGAGTGGCTTTAGTTTTATATTTTATCAAAACGTGTGCTCATTTACGTTTTGATAAAATTAAGTATTAAATAAGCTTACATGGGCTTAATTGAATCATATCTTTCAAGGTTTACTATGCTCGCAAAATATGGGAAAACGTTCTGATATTATTTGCTTGCCTATATGTTGCCCTTGAATTTGCGGGTCCTTCTTAACCAATATACTTAATTACTTAATCGTGCAACTAATCCAGAATAAAAATCGTCTGCGTTACGAAGCTTAATTGAACTCGAATTTGATCTTTTTTACTTTATTTTAGTTTTTTCTATTGTAACTGGATTGCTTTCTTAATGCCAATTTTCCGCCGAAGTGACACAACTACATCTTTTTACAGAAGTTCCTTCTTGTAACCGCTTTATCTTATTGCTGAACTTATAGAGATATCTCCAAACGTTTCTTTTACAAATGGTGTTTTCAGCGAAGATTGACGGTTATTTCGAAGTTTTTGTTCAGCATAAGCATTTGAGAAAAATGAAGGTTTAAACAGCTATCGAAAATCGTAATAACAGCGTAAGCTCTCACGAAATTGATTTAAAATTACACTAATCGGGCGATGGAAAGTAAGGAAGAAAAGAAAGGGAGGTAAAGATGTTCGTTGGTTTTGAAAGTTTGCAGGTTGTAATGACTAGGGAGGAAAGAACTTGGCACCACATTTCATAAGAGATTTGTTCGACTTTGGAAATAACGAATGCCTTATATTTTGTAGCCAGATTAGAGGGCAATTTCGCAGCATTTTGGCGACATCATCATCACGAAGGTTGTCATTAACATGCACGCTGAGAATGGAGAAATTTTTGGTTTCGGCGATGCAAGGACCATGCATGGCTGCGTGTTCAAATTTTGCTTTAACGACAGCAGACAGCTTGGCGTTTTGAAATCAATAATTTACACTCTGTTGATAGTTCTCCAATCGGATATGCTGTCAACATCGGAATTTAATGAGCTTGTCATACGCTTCCCGCTCACGGCTGAAGAACAGGGACGTGGGTCCGGAAATGAATATGAAAGCAGAGAATACTGTCGTCAGCAAAGGAATATATTGGATTAGTAGTAGAATGCAAGAGATCATTAATGAAAATTAAGAAGAGTATCAGAGAATGGAGCTCTGGAGCACACCAACATTTATTTTTGTAAATATCAGATTTAAGACCACGACTTCTTCAATGATCTAGAAATATCAAGTGGAAATTTCATGCCGTTTTGGTTCTACTTTTCAGTGAGACATACTTTCAAATCATCCTTATAAAATTCGTACTGCCGGCCATTGGGAAGTTTTCGAATTTAGATATATTTAATTAGCTGACACTTAATAAGCACTTAATGTGCTCGTTAAAGAGTCCTAAACCGTAGGATTGCTGAAAAATCTTAGGCAGTGGTTTTGCCAGCGTAGAAGAATTCATTTTTGGAATGAATCTGGATCTAGATCAGCGGATTTGTGAATGTTAAGATCTTTTAGTACTCTTGTTGCTACACGAGTGCTACAGTGAATTCGTCCCAGATTCGACGCACTGAATCGTATACGGAAACAAAGGGCAATCTGGACGTGTTAGGTGTAAATGATATGTAAGTCACGTCTGTCGTCTTTCGATTCAGAAAACTAATGCCGATTTGATGTGCAAAACTTTTATACCTGCGATTTCTTTGGGCAACATTTTGTCGAATCTTTACAATTTCGAGGATGGTGAGCTCTTTACTTACTTTCGTGTGGATCTGCGATTTTAGTGCTATCCGTTACGCACTCCAAGATTATTTGGGTCCGCATCTATTTAAAAAGCGGTTTCCTTCGGGCCGACGATTCGCATCCGTTCTGTGTGCCAAGGTAATATATTCGTTACATTTGACTAAGTCGCAATTTTCTCATCAGTTATTCAGCTCGTAGAGTTTGCTATAAAATCTACTTTCAAAAAGCTGGTTATTGCTAATAGTACATAATACCTAAAATTGATCGAAAAATCTTATGATATCAGAAAATCTTTATATGTTTTCGTTCACATCTATAGCTTATACCAAAAAGTAAGATAGAGTTAAATAGATATTTAGCAAGGAGTATTATCAGTGGTTATTATTCGCAGTCTTTCCAGTTTGGCAGGGGAACAAAATCTTAGCGTGGCATTTGTAGCATTACGGAGTGCCGATTACGTTTGCAATGGATTGATCGGGAAGTCTTCCAACTCTGTGGTGTTGTGGTACTTTCGAACAGTACTACAAAAGATGTTTATTCTTCGTAGTTTTGGCGTTTAAAAAATACAGAAATACTGTAACATCCGATTTGCAGCTCTAAAAGGACATCCGCCGACCTCCGACCGCGGCCTATCTCCGACCATCCAAAATTTGCTCTTATTATTTAAGTACCAGGTAAGATATTGAAACAGTATATGGTATCCACCTCACAAACTTATTCTTCCTCTGAATACTAGCGCTCATAGATCAACAATGCAAGTTCGGTCGGACAAGACCAACAACCAGTGATTACTGTCGAGCTATCATAGTTGCAGCACTGAACAAGGCTAACTTGAGAGCGGTTTGTATTTACTCTAATCCTACAACACCACCCCTTTTTTTCAGGGGGGGGGGGGGGGGGGGGGGGGGGGGGCAAGTGAACCCTTCTAAAAAATTGTGAGAAAGATTTTCTTAGCAACTATGTAGTTGCTTATAAGGAGAAGAAGAAGAAAGCTCTATTCAGCAGGGCTACAGATTGGTTCTAGTATACCACACAACTTGCAATGATTTTTTTCGCACTTGCAATACTTTTAAGTCTGCGGTTGTCATATATGGGCAGCTCAGATCATCGATGTCGAAATAACTAGACCATTTGATCATCATTTCCTGGTTACACTGAGGTAAACAAGTTAACATCAGAAAAACATCTTTGCTCGACTTAAATCCCTAGTCGACATAAAAATGTCACGTACAAACGCAACCATAAACGTACCTAATACCCTCACTTATGTATGTATATAGATATGAGTAGAATCCCCATTCGTCGAATGAAAAGGAAAACAATATTTTTATTTGTAAACACTTTTATAGTCGCAAGATTAAATGCGCCCTTGGAAGTTCCCTCAACTCATCGCCTCATTCGAACTGAACTTGAAATCACCACCTACTTCTCAGCTGGATAAAATCGATACTACCCGTAGTAAACTCAGCAATTTATACAAACAGTAAATGATAATTTTTACACTGAAACTCATGTGATAGTCTGCGCCTTCCTTTCTGTTGTCACGTAGCCAACTTGTTAACATAAGAACTAAACGAATCATCTCAAAAGAACATCTACACAACACTTTTGTACGTGTATCTTAACGTTGCCTCGATTTTCCGTATTCCGGTTTTCCGAAAATAATCAGAATAAACATTTCACATACGCCCCCCTCGATGTGTCAGCTCTATAAATTAAGACAGCTCACTCAAGGTTCCATTGAACTGTCACTATCACTCTCAACTGTCAACTGTCAAAAATTCCCACAGCAATAACGTAAAAAAATTTGATTTTTCACCTAAATTTGGATCAAGGCTGTCTTGGAAATAAAATCGAAATTAAAAATCGCAATTGAAACACACGCCAGTAAGAAGTCTTTGCAAACCACCCGAATGGCCTCGATGCAGATCATCGCACTTTTATTACATATAACATGCGTATGTTTATCCAAACTATCCATAATCGCGTTGTTTTCAAACAAAAATTGCACACACGCCTTCAATTTGAAAGCCATAAATACCAAAAAACCACACAATGAAATTATAGTAATTCACTGTTCGAAAAACTAGGTCACTCGATAGAATTCGAATTGAAGAGACGAAGATTAGAAACGAACGCACCCATACACTACATATCAATTCCATGCTGTTCATTTGAGACCGTTATACGTGTTTGTGGTGGTTAAGATGATATGACGTTTGAAATGTCATTGTTGGCGAAATTCGTTGTTTTTTATTTTTTGTTTGTTTTTGTTCGTGCTCGTATGTTGCTCTTCTCTAATTCGCAAGTGCGATAACCTTGCCGGTATTTACTTTCCGTTTCCTGATTGGTTTCACCATAAAATTCCATTAAAGGGGTCGACATTGTGATTGGATGTGTGATAGTGATGGCGATGACAGAAGTGAGCCAGCATGGTAAGTTCGTAGAGTTCAACATAATGTCCAAGGTCACGAAAACATGCGTTTTACTGTAGATTTGATGTGGTGTTCTCGGTGTCGTTTACTAATTTTGTTATTTTCGAAAATGTTTTTCTGCAAATTATGATAAGGTACTAGTATGTGATCGGCGGCGGCGGCTCACAAGGGGTAAATTTAAACAAAATAATTATCAGGCGACTTGGGTGGAGGGACGTTTTTCCTATTTGAAAAAGTTATCTCTGTCAATAAATGCGCCGCAATAATATATGTATTATACCTGCTTAGACTTAGACTAATAAAATGTACTTAAGGTCAATTGTCTTAAATGGTTATAATTTGTTTTTTTATAACCTACTGCTTTCACCGAGATAAGCGTTTTGTTTTTTTAGAAAGCAGATGGCCTGATGTAAATTAATGGATGGTGATTCTATTTTTGGACCAGACAATCTGTGAGACACAGCATGGTGTTGCATTTGAATTAAGTAAGCAAATAGAATGTGAACCGGCTTTGAGGTTTAGTTGTTTTGAGCGTTGAACAGTCGAGCACGTGACGGGTCGATGAAAGTCACGAAGTAACCACTGTCTGAGAAAATGTTGATATGACGAGTTGGAAATTAGTTTTGGATTTGGATTAAGATATGGATTTGTGGCCTTGACTTCATTTAAATAAACTTTCCCTGCTACTTTAATGACTAATAGGACGTGATTTTTTTTTTGATATCATTTTGAATAATGAGGAAGTAAAAGGTGCCTATTTTGATTTCCTGGCATTAATCTTTTGCTGATAGGTAGTGCAAAAAAATTGCCATGATAAGATATGGATAAGCGTACTCGTATGAAAGAATTAAGATGACCTTTAGTCTGAGATAAGCTATCAGTGAAACCAACCTTGGGGGTGCTTAGTCGAATAATCAGGAAAAGCCAAAAAAAAAAAAGAATTTGAAAAATTAATTCAATTCATACGACACAAATCGAGACAAGTATGAAACGCCGCCGATCTAAATTCCAAAACGAATATAGGGAAGTTTCAGGCAATGTATGAAAACAAACTATTTTGGCTGATTCCTTCACTTCACTACCATTCATCTAGCATCTTTGGAACAGAAATGGAACGAATAGTTTCGTATTCTGTTTTTCGAATTGAAAAGTATTAATCCAGAATATAAGAGCCGTTTAGTAGGCTTGTTTTATTGGCTTAAAATGGTTTTACATTTGGAACACTGCGTCTAATATATATGGATTTACTGTGCTGGCACTGGAAACTAACTGGGTCACTGTAAGGTTTAGCTTTCTTCAGCGAATTGACATGGTTAACTTACTTCCAAAACGAGTTTGTCGCATTAATGGCGTGTTTTTGCATATAGATTTGCAATAACCTGATACCAAACAATGGATAGTAATACAAATTGTTGGGTTTCTTTTCATTTCGTTTCGTAGTGGTAGATCCAATCAGTAGTTTTTCGTCTATTGGTCAATGTGGTCTGATAGATGCTCCAACAGTTAAAGATGTTAGCTCGAATATGCTATCACCAATACTTTTCTAATCTTAAGTACCATTTGTTAAGACTAACTGCGATTGTTTAAATCGATCGTTTTGCATTGCCATTTACATGGCCGGTATTGAGTTCCTAAGTTTTGCAGTTTTAGTGCTTAAAATGGGTGGACTGAATGGTATATGCGGCCATAGGTACCATAGTGTGATTATTTCTAATTTCAGTGAGATGAGATGTCCCTAACGTCTAACAAAGGTGAATCTATATTATCAGGCTTAGTTCAAAGTCAGGAGAACTTCGTGAGTCGACAACATTCTGGAATAGATATTCAAGTGAATAAGGTGAACCAGCCCTTTAAGCTGCGTTTCTCGAGCCTTTTTGAAGATGTGTATGTATTACTGCGATTTTATCGACTTTCTTCAATATCCATCTTCTACCGGAAAAGCAGGAGTAGGACAATCAATGCAAAGTAAAAAGTTGTTTTGATTACTTGAGGGAGGGCTTTAAAAATTATTTGTGATTTAAGCCCAAATTAGCAACGACTGGCGGGGGTGATTCCTTGCTTGAATTCCGTAATGGTGTCGTTGCTGGAACTAAAACCGTGGCCAAAGTGGATAAAGTCTATTACCACGAAGTTGTAATTGCCATATACGTTATTCTTCTATTATTGGCGGCTTAACTCATCTTTACAACTTCTGTTTCCTTGGTCACAAACGCTCATTGGCAGCTTGCTGTGATATTCATATCATCTCATGTCGTCGGAAAAGATATGTCTCTATGTTGTCCTGCAGGCTTCTGTCAGAAGTTTTCAAGATTGCTTAAGTCCTTTCTGACAGTGAAGGTCTCGGTTTTGTTATTGCCGATCTTAGCAGAGGTCGGGTGTGGATAACGAATAGGCAATCCAGTTAAGTAAGACTTCCTATATTGCAGGTTGTCTAAAATCTTAAAACCTTCAGAAATTACGAATATTGTAAACGCACTACGTAAAAGGACGCGTTGTTGGGGATCTACTGACCTTAACTCTTGCGTAATTTGATTTTTCATGGAATCTTCTGTAATCCAAACTGTTTGACATGACTTCCAGGGAAAGATTAGCATGTCAAGCGAGAAGCAGCTAAACCACTTGAAGGTTATAGATGAAAATGAAAATGTTACGGAATGCACAGCAAGTAATAGATTTTGAAAAATTAGGCCCGGAATCTGATATCTGAGTCATGAGAGATCATTTAATGTCAGTATTGACGAACAGGTGATTTCTTTTGAAGCCCACGTTACCATGATGCAGTTTGTAAAAGGAAAGCTAGACCTTATAGGTTTAGAAAATTACGTTATGACGACGACATATCGCTTCATTGATAGAAAAGTGTCACAACTCGAAATTCGGCGTTGTTCAGTTATGGGGTTACAAATAGCACTATTGGATGTCAGAATATTGTGGAAAAATTTCGCAAGTGTAAGAGCATTCCCCGGCCGCAAGGGAGCAGTAGTGTCGTTTGTTCATTCTTATCAATTGCTACTGACGTAAATTTTCAAATCGCTCTCCTGAAAAGTTGATGATTTTGCGTTGTGACAAAGTAGATAAGGCTCATATACAAATAAGAGGTTTAAATGCAATCCAAAAACATGATGAAAGAATGGGAGGGGTTGACTGTTTAGACAGAGTATAGAAAAAATATGCATTGCGCGGTCGGACAAGACTCTAGATCCCTACACCATTATGTGGACTTCCTTACAGCTATATCTTGGATACAATATAGATATGAATCAAAACAGTGTGGTTAACTAAAAACAGGATATTTTGATCTACTTCAACTTAGACCACATTTCTCAAAATGTAATTTTTAATTCCTTAAATTGAAGTCTTGGTGACGAAAAACAAAGTGATCATGAGTTCGAGGCGGGTGAAACTTGTACTGAAAAGAGGCGAATAAACGCATAACCATTACCTCGTATTACGGAAAGGTCATCGATGCAAATGCCAGAAATGACGGATACTGAGAGTTTTATCGGAGGAAACGAGGCTGTAAGAACCTAACGTATGTAAGATGCAGCAAATGTAAAGTCGCCAAGAGCCATCTCACCTCATCTAAATCCTTAAATTCTTTTTGAAAGAATTTTGTGGCTACAGTTTTCTTATCACCGAAATTCTTTGTTTAAACTGAAAAATATTAACCAAAAACTGTACCAGCTGTAGGGCAATACTTACTTAGCCAGGGATCCAACGACTAAGATCGCTGGGTCGTGTAAAGCGGATGGGCACCAACGCTTCGGTACTAAAAGTCTTCGAATTCGCCCGCGAGGAACAGCGTAGTGGAAAAAAATCGAGACTGAAGTGACGCTGAGACCTCAGGCAATTTAGCGTGCAAGACTGGAAGCAATTAGCCAAACATTGAGCTGGCTGGAGATGCTTGTAAGCTAAGGCCCAGCGCCACCCCAGATTGTAGCGCCACAAAATAATCTATCATATAATATAAAGCAGATACAAAGAGGTGAAATGTATGGAAACTATGTCTAAGAAGTCAAGAACTAAGCAAGTTGCAGATTCTATGTAGATGCAAAAGAAATTCGACAACCTCAAAGGTACATGTCACTAACATGAGTGTCTTTAAACTCTGTCCAAATATGATTCACGGGACATACACATAGTACGAGTACATTGGCTTCTTCATTTCGAGTAATTACAACGTCATTCCATTGATGATAACGCCAGCAGCATTGACATCTTAATCTGGTTTTTGGCTGCAATTTTTCCATTCATGACAGAATATCGCATCAACTTGCACATTCAAGTTGAATAGCTTCAAAACCAGCTATCTGGCGCCTGCCTGGCTTGAGCCAAAAACAAAAACGAATATTTTAAAATTTTCCGTTGGATCTATAATAGGGTGGCGCAGTTGACTCTAACTTGTATGGTATGCATTTATTTATCAACAATTTTTCTTAGATGATTTTCGGTGAATTCCATTGCCTGCAAACGATGGCAAACGTGAATACTGTCTGCTGGCAATCTTAATAATAAATGACTGATCATGTTGGACAACCGAAAAACTGGTGTTCCTTCAAAATCGCCTCGAAGAAACACTTTTCAATAAAAGCAAAACTTTCCACGTTCCTAATCATTTTCAAGATCATAAATTCGATTTAATTAATTGCGAATGACAAAATAAAATGTAACCGGTAGTCTAAAGCCTTGACTTTTAGATTTGTGGAACAAATTCAAATTATGTTCATAGGCTTAGTAAATATACACATATACCTATGTACACATATTCATTGACTATCCAAGAGTTTATAATCGTGCTCTTTGATCGTGAGTGTCCAATTTGTGATGGGCAATAACGAATCATTCTCATAAAAGGAGTAATTTATTACTTGTCTGGTAAAGTTCCTTTTGTCCCTTCATTTAGTTTCGCTTTTATTTATTTTTCAAATTACGATTAAGAACTTGGTAATAAATCAATAAAAAGCCGATTTTCCGCGCAACAACATTATATTTCCCTTGGCGAGTTGGTTAATTGATTTTGGTCTTAAAAAGATAAACTTTGATAAATGGTTCTAATTTGGCATTTGCTTATGATTTGCAATAAAATCGATTGCCTGATGTAAAACAATAATAGTTAGAAATCACAGTTTGTTAAAACTGCGACGCAGTTTATTCGTTTTTATCAAAAGTTGATGTCGAATTCCATAGCTTGTCTTCGATAAACATTTGTAGGGCGTAAGACGAAATCGACTACAGTAACTGCTACAGAGAACAACACCTATTAAATTGCAAATTTGTTTTAAGCTGCTGATAAGGACACCAAACAAAACATTGTTTTTCATAGAAGAAACATTAGAAGAGACCGCATCGAGGATAAGTTCGTTAACATCAGCATGGGATGGAAAACCTGCACCCACTGAATATGATTTTAGATCGTGCGAATATTAAGTGACTAAAACGCCAATGGAGAAAAATAATAGCACGATCTGATAGCATAGCCTACATGAGACAACGTCTATTGAACTTAGGATATTGTATCTTGCTGCGTGACAGAATATTACTGCAGATAGCACTCTGCACCTTAATATTCACAAAAAGTTATGACGGTCGATCGCTCATCAAACCGTCGACCAATTCGATCATGTGACATTCAATGCAAGGCGCTTATAGAAATCTAAATATTCAGAGTAACCGATTAAAGCTCGGACTACTGCATAATTGCAGAAAATGGATGTTACGGATACCTACAGGGAAAGTACGCATAGATTAAACGCTTGTCTGCAACTGCAACAAATTGCCAGAACTCTTTTCGATCACGTACTGCTCAACTCTCGCCCAGGCCCTGCATTAAGTTTTGATGATTATTGGCATCGAAGCCACACGAAATTGTTGGTTTGATGAAGAAAGCAGACTTTCGCAAGGAAACAATTCGACAATGAAACAGCTTTGAGTAGAAGAACAACAGCGGCTTGTATGTCCTATAAGCAAAGGAGGAGACAAGAACATTGCCTTCTCTGAAAAAAAGTGTATAAGAAGCAAGTGATTAAAGAATTTGTGCTTTTTAAAGAACAAAGTTCAGACACTGTACCGAGAGATAAAAAGAACCGATTAAGCCAACAGAATCCGAAAAGAAATCTGTAGAGATGAGCAGAAAAATTGCCTATTTGAAAACTAGACATGAGTCGTTATATTTCTTCAATAGATGTTGTCCATTAAAAGGTTGAGTTTTGATCTGAACTTTTTTGGTTTTTTACGCTCTAAATGCTTATTGTTGTGTTAACAGAAAGAAATGCAGCACATTAAAGGCGGCGTCTATGATAGCCTTTGCTTTTCTTTAACTATAATTTAAACGAACTTAAAGGCATTTAAAATGCAGATTATACATAAAAGAAAGCGGTCAATATAATTCCATTCACGACAGTGACACACAGACACGACAGACTGACCAACTATTTTGAATCGCACTACAGTGAGTTCTAGACAAGCCATTCTTCGATTCACTGCAATTAATTGTAGGAAAAGATACTGATTTACTAAAATTTATAAATATTAAACTCCACGCAATGGCCTAATAGACCTTTCAATAACATCCCTCAGCAGGTTACATGTGTTTTTTTTTTATTAAGACTCCACGTAAGGACAATCGGTTACAAACTTCACCGACACTGCCTCATTACCTATCTACCTACAACCGTGCAAATTACCATCATTTGAAAACTAGATGTCTACGCATAATTCCTAGAGTTAAATAAGAATAGGTAAAGCAAATGTACAACTTTTGTGTTCTAAGATGATGAGTTGTAAACATCCCCAGGCTTCACAGGCTCATTTAATAGACTACTTCAACTTACTTACTTCGATAGGGCTAAAGTCCGGCGTGAGTCAGGGCCAGGGCTAAAGTGTTTTTCCAGCTAGCTCGATCTCTTGCCACTTACATCCAGTTGCTCACAAGAAGATGGTTGAGATCTCTTTCCACTGCCTTGTCGCTCTGCGTTGGAGTCAAATAATTTTCGGACTGAGACGCTGCTATCCATGTGCTCACCATCTAACTGAGTTTGTCTGGAAGTCGTCATCGCTATTTAACTCATATAATCTATTCCACCCTCCATTGATAGAAGCGGAACCGAAAATTACTTGAAGAGGCAGAGAAGATTTGCATCCACTATCGTGTTGATTTGTGGTTGACTTCCCCGGCCCAAAACCCCAATTACAGGGGTAGCTCGGACTATTTACAAAGTTTTCTTATGTACTCATGTACAGGATTTCATATGCGATGTTAAAGAGACTTAACACTGTAGTCGGCACTGTTTAGGGAATCTCCCTTTTCCGAGAAAGTTCCGAGCTTCATTCCCCAAAACCCCGATCCGGCTCTCCTTCCCTTTCTTTTCGTTCTTCCCTTCTTTTCTCCTTGTAGAGATCGCGACCACCTTGCGTTATTTTCTGCATTGCCATCCTGGACTTCCGCTGTTTCTTCAGGTTTGACTGTTTGTAATCGTCGTCAAACCAGATTTTTGTTTCTTTGTTGGGGTAGGTTAACACCTAATACACAAGAGGCAGCCTCTCGGATTGCACTTTAGCAATAATGGCACTGATCTTCTTTGTTCTATGTAAACAAGAACTCCTCAATTGGAAAAAGCCCCGCTGTCAGCGATTGCTCTTCATTCAAAGTTGAACTTCCTCATGATGGCATTTATTAGCTGTTTGGAATGTTCGGACAATACACTGGAGGAGTGCGTTCGATCTCAATATGATAAATTTGGTTGACGGTTTCTGGAGTCAGACAAATTCTTCATGGATATCAAGTTATGGAAACCGTGTGCTGATTATAAATTCAATAAGCCCTGTCTCAAAATCAGTGAGTCTGTGTCCGTTTCGAGAGGCGATGAAGTGAAGACTTTGCTTCCCTACTGTATTACCGAAAATTCCCTACTTGCCTATATAAATACCGCTAAGGACTTTTTTCACGTCATAGTTAGGGCATTGCTCGCATGCTTTGTCAAGAAGCAGATTTTGGTAAGGTCCACCTTCTCGTCCACCGGAGGGTTACGTTGGTGAAGTAAGCGAGTTTACCTTTTAAAGGAATCGTCGTCATGCGCTTGGTAACATGTCAGAAGCTTAAGACTTATTCCTAACTTTTCCTCCTACTACGAGGAATAAACGATGAGAATTCTATCATTGTCAGCCGGGTTTTCTGTATTGTCATAGTCATTCTTCATAGTAAAGGATGGGCCATCTGTTGCCATCTTTTGAAACATATCTTGTTTTGAAACTGACAACTCTTATGAGCTCAAAAAATTGACAGAAATTGCACAAATTACTATATTTTCGCAGTGCAAAATTGATCGATTTACCTTGAACAACGTTGGAAAATATTCCAAAGTTACTTTCAAAGTAAATGCTGTGTTGCTGAAACAGTGCAAATTTTAAAAGAAATTTCGGTCGAAATAATGCTTCAATTACAGCTAGAGTAGACAAGATTGTAAACAAAGTTCGTAAGACTGATTTGCTGATTGATGGGCCGCCATATTTCTGTATACGTTCTGTGCGCTCAACGTAGAATATTGGAGCTGTTGCCGAGATTTACACCTTAACCCTCAATGCGCCAAAGATCTCAGATCTATTATGACTGAACATCAGTCATTACAAACTCGTCTCGTTTCTCCCTGCCTGGGGTTTTTGATCTCATTGGCTACAAGCAAAACTGTCATATTGAGGGCTCGGGAAATCCACATGAAATCACAGAGAAGCCAATGCATCCTGAATATGTAACTGTTTGGCGGTATTATTGGCTAAGTTTTCTTCCAAGATGACAATGGTCAGAAATTGAAATTGATTTGAACTTAAACGAGCTATGGTTCGGGCAAGAAGATTTGACGCCGTTGGACTTTTCTTTGTAGAGTGTCATTAAAGATCGATCTTATTTGAAGAATCCAGATGCGATATAGGCACTTAAGAACAATGTTGGTCGAGGTATACGAAAATGAAAATAGTATTCCGTAATTAAGGAAGGTTTACTCTTTTCAATGAAGTAACAATCGTTGGAAATATTTAAGCGTTTTTTTATAGCCTTTGAAAAAGATAACAAGAGATGGCAGGAACAATTCATATGCGGATCTAAAGATCATTATTGATTAATCGTTTGGCAGGATCATCAGCATTCAATTTTTAGGTAATCTTTGCATTTTTTTTTTTAAGTTTTGTGTACACAAATATCTATCTGATATCAAAACCAAGTCGTAATTCTTAATTACTAAAAATTTGCACATTATCTGGGTTTTTTTTTTCTTCTACAAATCTCTGAAACAAGCTTTGAATGGCGTGTTCTAGATTGTTCATCGTCAGCTATTCAAAATAAATATTGTCTCATCTCTGGTTGAGCATTTTAACTTGAATTTGAATTTTAAAATACGAAAAAGAAAAATAAAAAATATTTTTTATCAAGTATAACGCAAAACTGAATATTCATAATGAGTCAGTTCCGGTCGTTTCGTACCACCCAAAATATTAAAATATTTATCGAATTGGACCAGTTTTTTTTTTCAAAACTGCTCATTAATACTAAGTTCATGGTCAACAAGGTATTAGTATACCCAGTCGACACACCCCCTTTTTGTTGGTACAGATGACTTAATTCGAAATTTTCGCACTTGCTCGGTTAGTTTATTACGTGATATCATGAGCTTTCAAATGGATTCCATCAAACCAGTATTAAAGATATAATTCAATTTTTTTTCCATTAATTCCACAAGGTAGCGGAAAAGTTTCATGCAAATTCCAATCGAACTTTGCATCAACATAGAAGTCATAACCGGTAAAAATTCAAAAGTCTACTCTCAACCTTCGAATTGTTGTGCGGCACTTTCTGAAAAAGTTGGAATAGTCTTATTTTATTGTTAGCGCCTTTTATCGTAGAAGAGTGGTTTGATAAAATTTGAGTGATGACATTGATCGATGGTAGGGTAGATAGTTGAATACCAGTTAATAACAAATCAGTGAACTATATATTTTATCGAATGACCTAGTTAGAAAAAGCATTGCGGGTTTTTAGAATATCTTATGTCATCATGGTTGTGGGATTGTGCAACAGCAAACTATCAGCATTTATCAGGACTTGCTTCAATTCTGTCCATATAAATGGCTTTCATAAATCTAATAAATGTACCTCAAAGCGAGGGCTCCATTTGACGTAGATTGATGGGATATCTGCCACCATAAATCTTCTAAACGAATCATTTTATTAAGGTCTACGAAGCCGTATGATGCCCAAATGTGGGAAGAAAGGATGGCATTGGGAGTATAAAGCTTTTCATGTCGGTCCTTTAATTGGGCTTACCCATGTCGTAGCATCCATCAATCTAAAAACATAAATCTTGCAGTGGGTAGCTCTGCGGGGTCATGATAAAAATATTTTTTTAATATCAGACAGACGCTTTACAAGGCATTGAACATTCCAGCCGTGTCTTACTTCGCAGAAGCTTGGACACTGAAATAATTAATAAAAATGTGCTCTGAGAGAAAAGTTTTTCGGATATTTTTCGTTGAATAGGCTGGGGCATCTTGAGCGCATAAAAATTGCCAAACCAGTGTTTTTCATGTTGTGATCGGGTAAAACCACAAGCGGCGTCTCTTATATCAGGTCTTCTGTGCTTAGTTCTTTAAGCATAGTACTTTCCGTTCAGAAATACGATCATAAAAAGCTCTGGCAATATCTAACTATTGTTGCCATTCGACATCAAATGTCTTACCAACGTTACGAGAAAATAGTGTTATGAGTTGATGATGGGTCTTTGAAACGTTCGCACATCTAGAATACTAGGGCTGCCGTCTTGCATCGATCGCGGTGGGATTAATCAATAAAACTTCAAATTTAAGAAAATTTAACGTTAAGATTACTATTTAGTTACTCATTAGGTCTGGTCGAGGAGGTCTTGGAAGCAAAAATCGTTATTTCCTCTATGGGCATGAGTGTATATCAGGACTATGTTGGATGTAATCAGGCGTTTGCTCTCGATTTTTGCCTAGATTTTTCACTGTTAACATATCTCGATAGCTACGAAGGTTGTTCAATAGTCCTTAGAAAAAAGATTCCGCTCGTGACATCGAACATGGTTTATATTTAGTAAACACCATGTCTCAGCATAAAGGTTTTACAGTCTGAGTTATATAAATCATATGGTTTAATTTTTATTGTCGATTTAAGCAAAAAATTTTAGTTTGTTCAGAAAAATGGAGAAAAGGTGAGGTGAGTTGTGAAAGAAACATGGATATACAACTATTGGGTATATAACTTAATGCGGTTTTTTTATCAAAATTTGAACGATTATTTAAGAAAAACATGTACAATAGTATTATTCAAAGAATTACCCATCTGAAGCTATGACTTTTTCCCATCTTTCTGGCAATTTGTGGATCCCATTCCAAAAGAACTGCGCCGGCTTGGCAGCCAAGAATGAATCAAGCCAATTTTTGATATTCTGCTCTGATGTGAACCGTATTTCAGTGAGGGCGTTCTGCATCGACCGGAACAAATGGTAGTCAGAAGGGGCAAGGTCTGGGCTATGGGGGGGTAGGGTAAGACTTCCCATCCACTGTTTTCCAAATAGTTCTTAACCGGAATATCAACGTGGGGCCGAGCGTTGTCATGATGAAAAATTATTGCCTCGTGTCTGGTCGTATATTCCGGGCGTTTTTCGGCTACTAGGGATTATTATATATTAATATATCGGAAGCGTTGTTCATTGATGGTTTCACCCGGTTTTCGCTGGTTGGCCGGATTTCACATACAATTTTTTGCGCTTGGGGTTGTCGTAATGAATCCATTTTTCATCACCAGTAACAATCCGATGCAAAAATGACTTCCTTTTGTGGCGTTCCAGCAGCATTTCGGACATGCAAAACTGCCTTTCGACGTCTCTCGGCTTGAGTTCATGTGGAACCAAATTTCCTTGCTTTTGAATGTTTGAAATGGCTGCTTGAGTGACACCCAAAGATTCTGCGAGCTCTTCTTGTGCTTGGCAACAATCTTGATAGAGTAATGCTTCCAGTTCTTCATCTTCAAACTTTTTTGGCTGCCCAGGACGTTCATCGTCTTCCAAGCCAAAATCACCACTTTTAAATCGTGCAAACCACTTTTGGCACATTCGTTCAGCTAGCGCATGTTCATATAAACTTTCACCAAAATACGATGACTTTCGGCAGCAGTTTTCTTCACATTAAAGTAATGAAGAAGAACTCCCCGCAAAAACACTTTTTCAGGCACAAAGTTCGACATATTTGAGTGAAAAGAAATTATTGTTGTTTACGCTTCAAATGAATGACATATACTGAAATAACGTACAATGACAGTAGCTTTCCAACGCATGTTTCAATGGAATAATACAAGTTACGCCATCTCTTAGCTAACCGCACGAATTAAGTTATAAACCAAATACATTCCAGAAAAAAAGGACTCCGAAGAAGACGAAGGCAACAAAATCGGCCGGCAAAGTAATGGTCACCGTTTTTTTGCGATGCACGCGGAAACTTCTACACCGATTACTTGGAAAATGAAAAAAAAAACAGTAACTGAAGAGAATCCGTTATTTCAACGGTTGAGAGATGAAATCAAGAAGAAATGTCCTCATGTGAAAAAAAAGCTCTTCCACGAAGACAATACACGGATGCAGTTCCGATGCCGAAAATTAAGGAACTAAAGTTCAAATTATTACAACATCTACCTTATCCACTGAATTTGGGCCTCAGTGACTTTTTTCTATTTCCAAACTTAAAAAAATTGCTCGGCGGACAACGCTTAACATAGATATGTTATTGTACTTTTTAGATGGCTTGAACAATTTGTAGAAACGCTTGCAAAGGTTAGCTCTTTACAGCTCTATGATGCAGTGATTGTGTTGGAAAATAAAAAATAATTTATATTTTTATATTTTTACAAGCAGTTATTAAACGATCCGTATTTTTCGTCTTTATTTTACACGGGCCATTCCATTGCGCTTTTTAAATGGCAGTTAAATCTGGTTCGTAGCAGTAAAGAAGATACACTTATTCTTCAGTTGCATGTGAACCAAGAAATCGTTGTCGGGTTTTCGCTTGATGAAGGTCTATCCACGTTCACGTCTGCGATATCCATACCCATATCCGAGGCTTCACAACATGCATTGACTTACGTAGTCGGTCAGCTAACTCAACGGCACAGCCTCCAAACTGAAGAGGCAAGATTTTTTAAAGGATAATGTCAGCAAGTAAGTTTACATGGCACACTCACCTTTCCAAGGCTAACGAAAAGGCCAGGACCTCACTATGGATCACCAAAAGTGTACTCGGTAAAAATTGGGGACTTAACCCCAAAATGACACTGTGGAGGTATGCAGCAGCCGTTTGGTGGTATAAAGCAATGCAGAGGTCAACACAGGTTAAACTCAACAAAATACAGAGACTATCTTGTGATTGCGCAATAAAAACCGCACCAACGCTATGTTGGTTGGTCCTAAACATCTAGATTTCAAGAACGAAGCAAAGGTAAATGCCTATATGCTTGTCACAGAAGATGAAAATTTATAGAAATTCACAAAATTTGAACTATATTTGCAAAAACAAATGTCTACCACAATATAACTTTCACCACAACTTTAAGGTTAACATCCCTACATGCTAGATTGGATACAAGCAGGTCCGTATTTTCATATTTCAGCCTAAAATCCATGCAATAGAGCCTTGCGTTCAAGAGAATCTAAACAGATATATAACAAACAAACAACACTTACACACTCCCCGATAGCAGGGCAACCCTCCTTCCAATAAACGCCTTTGAATTAACATCAAAACTGGTCTGGGATTGCCTTCAACTCCTACAAATACTGGCCACCTAATACAAATTCCATTTGATTTGGGTGCCAGGACATAGTGGATATGAAGGCAATGAAAAAGCAGACGAACTAGCCAGAAAAGAATATGCATCTTAATTCATGATGCTAAAACTATTCTGTAGGTTACCGATAAACACTATAAAAAGAAGTGTCAAAACCTGGTTAGAGGAAAACAAGCTCTATTTCTGGATGGAAACCGAAGAAAACAGACAATCCAAAAACTTTATGCCAAACATTTCCCACAAAGAAAATAAACAACCATTAGAATTAAGTAGAGGTAAGATTCGATTGATCCAGTGATGCCGTTTTCTCACGGGCCACTGTCTTTGATACGACACCTGAAGACCATGGGTATAGCACAAGACAATATCTGCAGATTGTACAATGAGGACGTAAAAACATCAGAACACGTACTATGTGATATCGACGGTTTAATTTAAACATGTCAACGCTACGTAAATTCTACCTCGAAGTAGCGGACAGCTCACCTTAAGAGATAGCCACCTTCCTCACAAATTGCTGCATCACAGACGAGCTCTAAATGGAGGACATCACAATAGGCCCACTTGTGGCCGCAATGATCTGGTATTCATTACACAAATTTCCCCTACAATCTTAATCTAAATCTAAAAGGAGGTTTGAAAACTCCCATTGCTTCGCCTGCAACTCCTTCTTTATCATCGCTTTTTCAACATTCGGACTAGATTCCTCAACCCAAAATGTCCGGATTTAGCTTTGTCTGGGGAACATGCATATCCACAGAAGTTCACGCAGTCAAACTCAGCATACATACTGCAGAATGCTAGTGGTCTTTATCCTAAGCGGCTGACCTTCTGCATTTTCAAACGAGAATTGGAACCGGCTATTACAAAGTTATCGGAGACCCTGAGGAGGTAAATATTTGTCAGATTATTATTCAGCGATCTAAGTGAAATCTCAATATTCTTGAATATTTATGTATTTGCTCTCAAAAATCTGGCTGTCGTCAATAAAATTAAATTTTATTCGGTGGCATTGGTTTAGGTTTTTCAGCAGCATAAATCATATTTTTACTAACAAAACTCGAACATACTTCATTCGTTATAGACTTACCATACTTCTTTCATTTCAGTAATAGTCTAACCAATTAACACCCTAGCTGACATTAAAATTCAAAAAGTTATCCATACCCCATAACCAGACATACGAGTAGTAATCATACATATCTAAAACTAATAATTTTTTTCTATACCTCTCATAATAACCGACTTGTTAATTTGCATAATTTAGTAACTCTCACACCAGTCCCACATGTGCTTGAGTCGCACCTAAAATTCTGATCACTTAGCCCAAAATGATATTTGCAAATACGGATGGATACAGACTTAAATAAATTGCTATAGACGACGTCTAATCGTACTCGTATCTCTTTGACTAAATATTTGCTTGAACCGAGCACGATGAGTGTCGAAATGTGTACGGCACACCAGATCAAGACACGACAGAATACAAAAAGCATTCATTTAAACTTCAACTCATAGACAACTGTCAGATATGTACATTAAGCAATCTTAAGTATGTATCTAGCGTCAAGCGTCTCAAGTATCGTACTCTCGACAGAGCTCTCGATAGATACTTTCAACTCAAGTAATGGGTTATTTAAAGTGATATAAAGTGTTGTCCCGAAAAATACATAAACAAAAATACATGCCAACCTTGACCTCTAATTGGCTAATTGATCACAACATTTTGGATCACAGGGGTCTTATAGGGGCTATATCATTAGGGGGCCTAGTTCTCAACCAATGCGGCTTCTGTTCGCAATAACAATAAATTTTTAACATCTGTCATGTCGAGCTAATTAAATAAAAAAAAAAACAATTTGCAACTCCACGTGCCGGTGTTTCAGTGATTTTAGCGATTTTATTAAAAAAATTAATCATCAACGACATCGGCATGTGTCTGTGACTGTCTGGTCTGGTTTACGTCTACTCATAATTTTCAAGTTTGTTTATAAACATGCAAAAAGAACAAATGCTGTCACTCATTTGGAGCATAAGACAACCGGTTCTATTAAATATACGGGTCACACATATGGTCGACTCGGACCATAAACAGATACATTTTCGACACATGTCTCCGTAGTGCACATGGTTCCAGGTCCACATGACGGGATTTTTTTCTGCGATTTCGAACTTTGTTTAAGGTTTTTTGGTTTTTACTTTTTTTTTTTGTCCGCGCTAATGACTAAACTCCCCCATGTGCTGAAGCAAATTTAAAATTTTAATTAGCCGCAGAGTTTTGTTTTACCTTTTTTTTTTAAATGATAAAATAAATCTGTAGTTTCCTGCTTTGTTAGAAGGAAGCAAAAGATAGAAAAAAAAATGGTAGGTATTGAAATGCAAATTAGTGTTCCAGCACCAATTAGTACCAAGCGCCATTAATTTTATTTACAAAAAAAAAAAAAAAAAAACAACAAAAACCGAGAAGATACATATTTCTTTATGTATGGATATGCAAATGTATAAATTAACAGACCAACTGTAACGATTTGAATCCCGTGATCCGCGAAGGAGGATGACGTATCAAAGCATGCTGCTGAGTTGGATTTTCTTAATTTTGAATTTCTACGTTTCTATGTTTTTTTTTGCGTTCTAAGAGATACTCCTTCTACGCTTCGGCAAATTTAATAAAAATATTTATATTCGCTCTTAGAAAAGAAAAAATAAGGCACCTTCGGACAGTTTTATGGGTTATTTGTTTGTTTTCGGTATTTTAGTGTCTAATCGGTTTTTGGCCTTTTTTTGTTGTTTGCGAATGCTGTCACTGGTGCGGTCAATGTCCTGTAACGGAGTATATGCGCAAGCATATTTTGGTCAAAATAAATTTTCCTCTTTGTGTTTTTTTTTTTTTTGTTTAAATTGCCCTGAAGTTGTTTACTTAAATTGCCAATCATAAGCCGATCAAGTTGAGAGGTTTCTTTATCTTGTTTTCAATTAGAACTACAGCGCTTTTTTTTTTTATTGTCTTACCATAAATGAAACGTTCTGTTGTTGCTGATTTTGGATGGAATTTTTGCGCATTTTACGCTCATATATACATATATAATAAAATAAACCAAAGAAGTGAAGGTTACCAAGCTACGCCTACAATTTGAATTAGGCACTGATCACTGGAATTTATTGATTCATTCAATGTGGTTTGTGCGTGGGATGTTCTTAAGTTGAAACTTGCCCAACAGGAGTGCTAAGGAATTTGTTTTAGTTTGGCACTAAGGGGTGCAAATCTTATGTTGTACGAGCTTTCCCGGCTTTGTAATGAGTTTGAATCTGTTCCGAATCGTATGGCCATATGACTGAGCCATGCGCGTTAGTTCTCTTAGAAAAAGACACTGATCTACAGATATTGCCGGGAAATAGAATTCCTTTATCTATTTTTTGCGCCCAAAATTAAGGTCAATATAGATTTATGAGATTGACCAACGTTTTAGGGAAGACCATGTCCACAGAAATTAGCTAGTGGGTTTGTTAGATTCCACTTTTAGCAATATTTAGATTTCGTGCAACCGAAATTCTGGAAAAACGTCAAAAAGGATATCGGAATGTAATGAGTGAATGTGAAATAAGGGCTCATACCGTAGATCAACTGGCAAGTAATAAAAAAAGAGGATCTTTGAGGAAATTGTGTTTTTGGTCGGGGGTAGAGAGTTTGAAAGTCGAAAGACGCACGCTGGCGAAAAATTGTCTTTCGGATGTCAGATAGTAGTATCTTTTTGGGACCAACACAAACGTTCTGCGTGACTGTACAAAAGTTAATTTGTTATGTATATCTGTACTTTGGCTGGCCAGTTTGTTTTACTTTGTGTAGCAGATTTTAAACGAAGCAGCCGTAAATTTTCTTTGAGTACGCAAGAGCACGATCGTCATGTTTAAGATTGTATACATACCGTAAAATGTTTTTCTATTAGAGTCATAATCCAAGATACGGAAGAAATGACAACCATACTTAAGAAATGACAATAACAGAGATTTGGCTAGTTAGTTATCCGCTTGCATAATATTTAACAAGTTAGATAAATCTAATAACTTAGTCATATATCAAATTTTATTTAGCACATCAACCTTTATAAATTGGACGTAGTCATCAAAACTATATAAACTAAAAATCGTATACATACAGCGTGGCGCAAAAGTCATCAACCTACTGGAAGATCGTATAATTTTTACAAATGGCGGCAAATGTCGATTCTACTTTCACATTTATGAAGTAAACAGAAAAAAATACACGTCTAGAAGACATGAATATTTTTTGCGGAATAATTCGTTGGTGGTGTTAGCGCATCGTGAATTTCGGTGCAGATTTCCCGGTCGTCCGACACCAACTAGGCAAACACTACGACGATAAGCCGTTCGTCGTTCGCTGTTCGCCTAGAAGAGTATGGGACAACAGGAGATTCTGCCAGGTCTGGCCGGCCCGGAGCAATCGTTCTGCTATATTCGCAGCAATGGTTGAAGATGTCGCAGATGACCCCAGCATCAGTTGTCGGTCTTTACAAATAATTTCGGTGAAGGACTGTAAGACTTTCCCATACAAAATGCAGACAGTGTATCGGCTGTTGGCTGTAGACCGCCAAGTGCAAGTAACCCACGCTCAAGCCATTCTGAATCTCAACCACGAGCGAGACAACTTTTCAACATCACAAAATCATCATGAGCGACGAGGCCCATTTTCATTTGTGCGGATGTGTGAATAAGCAAAATTATTGCTTCTAGGGCGATAACCCAATAAGACCCATTACACCCGCTCAAAGTTATTGCATGATGTGTTGACAGGAGTGATGAAAAATGCCATAAATCGGGCCCGGTGGTCTTTCAATTCCCAAGAGAATTAAAAGTCTTCCCTAAGCTTTCTATATAAAAACTTATGACTAACTGTGTCGAAGACTTCTAAAAAATCTTTATGCATAAAATAACTCACCTTATTTCAATCTACAGCCTCTCTGATCCCTTCAGATAGCAACAACAGAACAGTTTTGGACCTTAGTTTTGCTTGTAATTGGCCAGGTGCTTTTGAATTTCAGGAAAGGTATGTTGTCGTCTGTATTCCACAGAGTTTGAGTTGTTGTTTTTTTCAGCTACTGGTATTATTTTATATTTGCCCGATGTCTTCAAAACTAAACGTTATAAAGGACAGAATAGTTGGCAAAGTAAGTTTTATTAACCTTGTATTGATTCTATCTAACCCAACCGTGGTTGATTTTAAAGACTGTATGGCTTTATCTAGTCCTCGGCTATAGTATCGAGAATAAGGGGCTCTTGTTTTAAATAGACGGAATTTCAAAGAGCGCAATTGGTCTTATTGAATTTATCAATCCGGAACCTTTTCCACTTCTTCTATGTTGAATTGTGTTCTTGCATGAGCTGGAGTCTTTCAGAAGAAATTTGATTTGCTATTTCTTAGCTTACTTTTACAGCATCCTTTTGTAAGGCGAGATGATTAATACTTTTTAAATCCCTGAAATATGTACAATACAAAACAACAAAACAGATTCCGCATCCTCGATGCTAAACTCAAAGTATAGGTACTCGTACATAAGTTATTTTTTTAAGGATCATGAGACAGAAAGCTGATTATAGGAAAACCACTCCCCCTACAAGGATGAGTTGAATAATGATGAAATAAACAATTTCCTCCACTTTGGATTATGGTTTTTATTGTAATGAAATTAACAGTTGATACAGTTCAAAAATGTTCAAAAGCGTTACTGATATTTTAGATACGCCAGCAAGTATTCGTTTTGTCTGTTGTCTTCATGAAGAATCATCCATCTTTAAATATGTTCGTTTGAAACCGAGGGCGTAGGCAGTCATAGTGTAGGTTCAGGCTGGAGAAGCTTTTAATTCTTGCCTAGAAAATACACCGGTGATCTTTCATTTTGTGGCAGCCCTCTTTTTTTGAGAAACAAGTAGTTGACCAGCTTTACTCATCTTGTGCTAAAAACGAGTTTCTCTACAAAGCAGAGTATTTGGCTTTCCAAATTTCTTTGAATTAAATTTATGTCGAGTCAATTGTCTGATAATTAAGACACCTTTTGAGAAAATGTAATCATTTCTAGTTGTTCCAGAAGAATGCGATCGTCAATGATCTTGCCAGGTAACCCGCCTGGGGCCTTCATCCTAAAGAACTTTTGGAGCATAAGAAAACCTAGCATGACTCTGCATGTTGCAGGTCATCTTAATATTATCTTTGAAAACTTCCCGCCGTGTCGCTCAGAAAAAATACCGTTTCCTGGCTTTTCACAGGGAGACTACACTTATGTACCTAAGCGTGCTAGCTGCAAGTGTACCCAAGCTAAGCTGCATTTATTTTTTTTATTCGCAAAACTGAAACATTCCATCAAAAAGGAATGTTCAAGAAATACAATGAGCTAAATTCTTGCCTAACTTATTAGATCAACTCTCAAGCCCGAAGGTTCATTTGCTATAAAAATCAGAGATGTTGTATTATCCGACATTTAATACCGAAAATCTTCACACCTGTAAAAAAAACACCGGTAGAAACCAGGAATCTTGCAGCTTTTTAAGAAAAATTAAGTTTTCTTTCCCTAAAAGTCGACCCTCTGTTGAAATATAATGTCTCGGAAATCAAAAAGCTATCAAGCACAACTACCTTGGGGAATGCCCTGACGTGCTCTTTATCTTCTAGTCATTTTAACCTACAAACATTCAAAACCAATGAACATGAATCATGAGACATCTAGCATTCGAACACCTGTTGTGATATGATCTGCATGATTGATCTTCACTTTTAGATGGGTACCAGTTGTAGGCATTTAATGAGTGTCAAGTATAACTTATTCACTAGTCACTATCTCGTTTTTTTTATTTCTTCCTCACTTCATCTTAAGTCAGCTTGTAAGATATAAGCTTTTATGTCAGATGAAAAGATCAGATAGTAATTTGTTGTTAAATGCATAAAGTTCCCAAAACATCCAACCGATAAAACTGATCTAGTACACTTAATACACAACAGTATCTATGCTACCGTACTTAAACAATTAACCTTGGATCGTTAACTCAAACATTGACTGTAATAGATACTCAAATCAATCTGTACAATAAGTGTTCTACACAAAAGCCACTTAGCAAATATCAATACCAATATATGGGAACTCTGATCGGAATTCGGAGTAACAATACAGCACACACTCCATTAAACATAAAAGCTGGTTTAGAGGCTTGTTCTGTGCACTTGAGACTAACAACCATGCTAAAGTGCTCCGACAGATGATTGATTATTTCGAACATACTCATAGACCACCTGCTCCGGTGCAAAGTGGTTCCAAGTGGTTACAAAGCTGAAATGCTAAGACGTGTTCTATAAATCACATTTACGCCTCACTGCCTGATCAACTTAGCACTCATACAAATTTTAAAAACGCAATTTCATATGCCCGCTGGCTGTCAGCTTGTATCACCATCGTTTTTGCAACAATTTTCCATAATCAATTAATTATGAGGCAAACTCGATTTATGGCTATATATCTGGTCTCAGCAATTAATTATAATAATTAACCTAATCCCTGGTCTATATAATTTACAACCATGTTTTTGCAAATATAACTCCTCAACCAGACACTGTTTACATTCCATGGTATCGTGCTGTAAATGTGGATACACTCCATAATCGACTCTAATCACATTTTTTAGATATAATCACAAAACTATCTCCCATTAGCATGAACTTCATAATCAAATCACGATGAGTCAAAGTACTAAAAAAGTGCCGAAAAGAAGCACTATATATTGTTACAGAATCGCTAAATGTATAGGCTAATAATAGGTAGAGAATAGCATCACTAGATTTCTTAAGGAAAGCTATTGCGTCTAAAGATAGGCCAGACCGACTGGGTTAATATTTATGTACTTGCTTAATTAATTCACACAGCCGGGCAAAATAAATAAACAACTTTAATGAGCTCTGCACTTGCAATGAAATTGTTCTATTTTGCAAATAGACAAACAAATAAAAATAAAAAATCTCCGAACGAGACTACGCAGTAAGAAAACTAAAAGTGTACAAGTATACGTAGTCGTAGTTCGGCCTTGGCAAATCCAAATAATGCCTCCAAATTAACATCTGGTCTAGGTTTCTCTAAAAACTCGTCGCCAACTAACTGACTATAGTGATATGAGTCAACTTTTGCTTGCTAGGATCTACTCGTACCATCATCCATTAGTGTATGTCGTATAATTTATTGGTTTGTCAAAGCCAATGTCAGGAAAAATGTCATGTAACACATGTATTGTTTTCTTCCACGTCTGCAATCGACACTGGCCTATTTGCATAGAGTGAGTGATTTGACGTATCCCCATATAAAAATCTAAAGGCGTCAAATCGCACGATCTAGCCGTCCAATTCACCGGTCCAAATATGCGAACTTGCTCACCAAACTCATTGGTTTATAGATTCGCGTGCTTTTACGCGTGCGACCACATGTCGATTACGTTTAGTTCGTGCATTTTGGACAGAAAAAAAATTCGAAATCATTGACCAGTAGTTGGCGCCAATGACGGTGACGTTCTCATGGTCATATTTGAAAAAATACGGATCAACGATTCCGCTGGATCATAAACCGCACTAAACAGTTCATTTTTCTGGGTGCGTAAGCAGCTCATGTAATTTAATCAGACATGAGCTTCGTCGCTAATGAAAATTTTTCTATGATAAAACGAATCTTCCTCCCGCTTTCCTAAGACTCACTTAGCGAAAATTCGACGCTGTAGCAAATCGTTTGGCTTCAATTCTTGCACTAGCTATATTTTGTAAGGTTTAGACCAAGATCCTTACGTAAAATCTTCCATTTAGTCGATTAACACACTCCCAACTGCTGCGGACGAAGACGAATGGACAAATCGTTGTCTACATTAACACTGGCGGATGCAGCAGCAATATTTCCCTCTGTGTGTACTCTACGCATACGAGTAGGTGGTAGGTGGCTTCATGTCCAATAGCGTTAAGCTGGTACGAAATTTGGCAACTACGGTGTCTTGAATTGCTTGCTTAGTGAGTACAATAGGTCGATTATAAGAACCGTAAATGGTTGAAGTGTTAGAAAAACATTTTTTAAATTTTAGCTATAAAATTCAATAATTGTTTGGGTCAATTGTTTTGTCAATGCTAACTGAGCATGTTTAACTTTGACATATGTCACGAATCATGCGTAAGCTGTCAAAAATAGAACACTGGAAATTTCCGAAAAATCTATTCTTTGTTCTTTGAGCCCTAGATGTCACTCCAATGGAAATTTTCAACTTTCTGGGACGCATGTTCAGCAAGAAAATACCTCCGTGAAGCATCGCATTAACATGAAGTTGTTAACAATGGAGGGGCTCAACTCAGTCGAAATTTTACTATGATTACAGACACAGTTTGAGGTCAACATCCTGTAAAGAACCCGTATGTTTGATTTTGCATAACAATTTTCTGGAGGTCGGAAAAAACACAAGAGCTCCAAAGGAAGAGTACGAGCGAGGCAACATTGAGGCGTTCCGAAATCTTATAGAAATCATAACGGATCGTGTCATATGACTTGGGAGTTCGCATAGTGTTTGCTGGACGGGTTCCACGTCTGTTGACGGAGGATCAAGGGTGACATCTGTTCGAGGTTCCGCAGAGACTTTTTGATCGGCCACATTTAAATTCGTTGGAACAATATGTCACTGTTGCCAAGGATATTTAAGATTCCCCATGGACAGCATCTGAATTTATTGGATTGTACCACATGAAATGTCCGATTTTATAGTAAAAATAAGCCATTATTATTTGTCCGTAAATATTTATTCAATCAAAATAGGATCCGTTGGCATCTATGACATTCTCTCAACGTGATACAATGTCAAATATTCCTCTTTCGTAGAAGTACTAATTTTATGAGGAAATGGAATCTTTAAAGGCTTTTATGACCTCTGCTCGGTTCCGAAAGACTTTCTGCCGGAAATGAATTGCGGAAGAGATGGTACTCCGTTGGGGAAATATCAGGAGAGTACAGTGGATGCAGAGGTATTTAAAATCCCAACTGCAACAGTTTTTGCAACGTTACTTGTGAGGTATGGGGTCTAACATTGTCATGCAATTTTTGACCAACGCGGGTTGCTTTTCAGCCAAATGTCGATTTCCTCACAATATTTGATAGCGTTTATCGTTGAAAAAATGAAAAGTGAATTGGTCCTTTCGATGTCCACCAAATTGTGTGGGGGTGTGTTTTGGATCACAGGTGACTATCAGGTGCAAAAACGGTTCACGGTTTCTGGGCGCATTAGTTTTTGGGATTCGTTCAGTGCATGGGGTATCCACTTATCGAGTATCTTTACCTTTCCTATGAGAGAAATGTGTTGACTTATTTTCATTGGGGATACTTCCATGCTTTGTGCAATCCCCCGCACCGATTTCGTTGGGTCCGCATCCAACGTCGCTCTTTAAACATCGTCGTCAACAAAAGTTTCAGGCCTCCCACGTGATTCATTTTCGAGGCTGATATCTCTCGAATGGAACTATCCAAACCAACGTCGTATGGTGTGTTTCGTTTACCGCTACATCCTCAAATGTGTCATTAATATTTTTAATTCCCAATGACGCATTATGTCCCATTTTAAATTCGTAAATTAAGATGGTTCGGATGGTAAGTAATTCCTAGAAAAAAATAACGGTAATTGTAACGAGCCTTAAAATTCTCACACGTCAAGCACACGTATCACTTTATTTTATAAAAAAAAGAAAATTTAACATTCTGCCACAGATGTTCACAGATGATCCTTAAGTAACTTTAGTAAAGAAGCAGAACCGACCGAGAGTGCTTTACTAAAACCCGATGTTCCATTGAAAAGAATGGAATGCAAGATTTGCATGGTTTCGTGTCGAATTTGGATCTCTAACGACCTTAAATCTAATCTTTTTGCACACCATGGGACATGGCCGCACCCCGGGTATCTTCGGTATTTTTTGCGTGTTACGAGCTATGTACAAACATTTTAACTCGACATGCTAAAACGCAATTAAATAGATAAATTGTTATTCTGGTCATTTCTACAAAAATTTGAATTACTTTCATCAGGAGAGTTATCACCGCGAATTCCATTAGCCGGTAAAGAAGTGTGGGTAACTATTATCACGTTTTACTAATTAGTTTCTTTTTCATTCCAGGAAACGCATAATTTTCCTCTTCTTCCTCTTTTAAAAAAGAAAAGTCGCAAATTGTTCATAGTTAAATTATCGAAACTACTTGTTTGTGTGTGTCGGGCATTAGAATTGTACAAAGTGTGGAAAAGATGGATAAATAAACACGCGTGCAAAAACAAAATGTAAAGTGCTAAACTTAAGTGAGAACCATGCAAACAATTTATCCCTGACATGAACATAAATTTTAGGAAAAAATGTTTTAGAAAAATATATTCACGTAGATTTACGGCGGAAAATATCTGCCGGAAAAGTTTTAAGCTATTTTTATTTGAACATTTTTAGATTCTCATCAAATTGAGTGGCAAACGTTAGCAATGGAAAATGTTTTATTTGACATTTTTGAGGCATTTGCGAATACTCTAACAGGTAAGATAGTATTTTATATTCGTCATAAACAGGCATCCGTAGAGCGAGGCAGAAAAAAAATTTCCGTTTGTCCTAATCCGCATTTTGATTGATATTGATGTAAAGCTCGTTGAATTTGAACTTTTATCTCCTTCTCACAAAGCCTGTTAATGCGGACACAAAAACACATGAAGCAACTTTGAAATGGCTTGGGATATACTCGTATGTCTCAAAATCGATAAGGAGGTGGAGCATATGGATTGACACTTTAAATATTTTATCATAGTGAACTTATCCCGGTTGAACATTGTTCCTGGAGTAAAGCCCTTTCTTCTGGAAAGCCACTGTTCTTCTCTGCTCTATTGCTTATACAAGTCACAAAGTCCCTCCCGTCATTATATGCAATAACGCTTCGTAAAACAGGTGTTTGTCTACAGCCATAGCTGCAGGTTGCTTAGGATTCGTCACCAGGCAAACTTTATGATGGATTGCTGCTACTCCAGTTACTCAATACTACGTTTTCTTATAACGTAACATTACTTAGTTATTGCTGTTGTTGAAGGGTCTAAGTCTAAGATATTCGTAAATAGGCCTTAGTTGCTGCAAAATAATGAATGACTTTTAAATTGTGACAAAAAAAAAAACACTATGGGCCATGGCCTTGCTTCTTGACACTCATTTGTGTTGCTCATGTTTTCATTTTTGTCACATCTGAGCAGGCCTACGGTTTATCGCCGAGTCCGAACAGCACTCCTTAGAAGCTTTTTCGTAGGCAAATTTTGCTTTCGGGAGTTTCCTATTACCCACCGAAAGGAAGATAGCGATTTGAAAAATTGTTGGTGACCCAGCCAGGAATCGAACCCAGACTCTCTGCGTGATAGTCTAATGAGTCCAATTGTGTAATCTATGTTTATTATTATTTGACAACTCATCATTTTGAATCCTCGCGATCGACCAACCAAACTTGCTTTTCGATATGTTGTGGATAAACTCTAAACGACATACACTCCACGTCATTCATATTTCGATTTCGAAAGTAAAGCTAAATAAAATACACACAGCGATACATTTTTGATGACAACTTTATTTCGTTATAAAGTTTGGACTTTGCCATTAAGTGCGAAAAACAATATCATTCAAATGGCCGCCTTGGGAAGTTTCGCAGCATGCTATTCTTTTGAACCACTATTTCGCACATTTCGGGCGTTATCTCCGCCATAACTTGAGTAATGTTGGTTCTTAATGCGTCTAGGGTTCGGGGATTATTCGCGTTAACACGGTCTTTTGCGTAGCCCCATAGAAAAAAATCTAACGGTGTCAAAACGCATGATATTAGTGGCCAATTGACGTCGCCAAAAGGTGAAATTACGTGACCAGGAAACTTCTCACACAATAAAGCCATAATTGGTCGTGTTGTGCGGCTTGTTGCCCCGTCTTGTTGGAACCAAATATCGTCCAAGTTATTATCTTCAACCGCTGGCCAAAAAAAAATCGGTTGTCACTCGACTATATCGGTCCGAATTGACTGTAACCGTCCAGTCATTAGCATCTTTGAAGAAATACGGACCAATGACAACTTTCGATCATAGAGCAAACCAAACAGTTACTTTGTCTGGATGCAACGGCCGACACCTCTTCAAACACTTGAGGGTTTTCTGAGCCCCATATGCGGCAATTTTTTTTGTTTACATACCCACCGAGTGAGAAATGTGCCTCATCACTGAAGAAAATGTTGTATGATGTGTTGTGTTTATTGTCTGTTTCCAACACCCAAGAAGCTTATCTACGGCGTTGTGAATGATCAGCAGGCTTCAATGGTTATGGCAAAATACGCCATAAGCCTCTCCCACACTTACGTTCTTTACCGCGCGAAAGCGTGGAGTGCAAGGTTTCGCGCGCGAAAGAGTGCACGTGTAATGGCATGAGTTGTGCAATGGAAAGTCTGTGTACTCAGTACCGAGTGAATTGCACGGGCTCCCCGTTTTGTGTAGTACATTCTTTCCCACGTGATTGAGTGTGAGTGAAATCATCATGGACGACCGACATTGGTCCCGCTGACTCTAAAAAATTCTATCGCACGTTCCAGTAAAAACTGTTGAACTGTTGTACACTCCAGCACGTTTGAGTTTCACGCGGGATTCGCACGCGATCGCCCATTAGACACAAACTCCTGGAGTGTACGCTCCAAAAAAGAATAATTTCGCGAGTGAAAGACCACGTTCTTGGCGCGCTGTATTTCACTCGTTCTTTACCACACTCCGGAGCGTACGCTCCAAACATGTTTTAAAGGGCTTGCGTGTAAAGGTCGCTATAGTGAGGTGTACGACACGTTAAATTGCTGCGAACGCCGGAAAATCGATATATTCGGATCATCAGCAACACTTGCACTTACAGAAGCAATATTTTCGACTGAGCGTGCATTACGATGATCCAAAGGCCTTACGACATCAGTAACGCTTCCAATCTCTTCAAATTTCTTCACAATTTTACCAATTGCTAGCGTAGTCGGTCGATTATGACGACCGATGATTATCGCGTAATGCGCGAAAAGTGACTACGTTTGAATTACCACTTTTGTAGTAAGATTTAATAATTTAAACGAGTTGTTCGATTTGTAAGCGATCCATTATTGTAAATGGCAAACATTCAACTAATATTACGACACTTCAAATGACAGCTGAGTTTGGCATGTGTCAAATGCAAGCGCTACCAACTTGAAAATACGAAATGAATGACCGTATATAACGACGATGGTTTCCGGTATACTGCTGTCAGGCAGAATGAACCATTCACCGTTGACGAAACGACAAAGAACTCCGTTTTCCTGACCTAAACGATACTGCGAAGGGATATCGGAGCTGAAATTTGATCAATATGCTGGCGTAGATAGACTGCCTATTAACCAACTAAAACAACTGGAGATGACCTAGTGAGAAATAAACACCAGCTCATCTGTTAGATATCGTCAGAGAAAAACATACCTTTAGCTTAAAATCTCAACATTTTTTGTCCGATCCATAAGACGGGATACATTTTTAACTGCCCGAACGAAAGAACAATAGGTCTCCTAAACATTACCTAAACCGTTCATAAACAATTTTACAAGTCCATACCAATGTGGTTTTAGGCGAGGAAGCTCTACCATAGATCGTCAGATGGATGAAATATACTTTATTTTATTTATTTGCATCAAAAGAAAAAGATCCAAGATTTTCAGAGCTGCATCAATCATCTATTTATCGACTTGAAGTCTTAGACAAGTTGACAAGCAAAATACTCGTATACTGGCCAAGAGAAGGCGCACGTTTTTTTGAAAGCGTGCATAATTATTTACGTACGCGGATGATTACAGTGTTGGAGTGAAAACGGTTACAAGAATTTCTCCTTTGGTGTGAAAGGACGCACAGCATCGATGGTTTGATCAGTACGTCACTATTGGTAGTTAAAACTTCGGGGTAGTCGACTCTGGCTCCACAGTTACAGGCGGCAATTAAATCAGCACAAAAACTAAGGACAGAATTACTTTTTCCAATCATTATTTCGTTGGGCTCAGAAGACAAGTGAGTATGGCCAAAGTGGTTTTATATTGTACAGTATCCCTGGTGATATTTAAACAAAAATTTTACGGGATTTAGAGCGATACTGAGCGGTGGAAGCGGTATTTCGGGCAAATGAACATCAAAGCTCCAGCCCAAAGAGTGTTTGATTATTGATTTCCATCGTGAGAAACGGCACGGCAGAAAACGGCCACATTGAAGGTGGCATACGAAGTAGAAGTGCGGCACTGAAGGCAGCAAGTGAGAGATCATGTTGGCTGGAAAGCCCTCTTGATTAAGGATCAGGTTCATCCCGAACTAAGCAAGCAAATTTCTTGGAGCTTTACCCACAGCTAACAAAAATCAACAGAAGGGATGCAACAATTTATTTGTGTTGTATGCATTATCAATCCTTTTGCCAATCCATCTTTTTGAAAAATTGTGTATCGAAATCTATTGCCGAAAGGATTGCATCTGTTCTTGAAAGATATCCATTGTTGATTCTTAGGAAGGTAAGTACGTCGGCTTAGTAATGTTTTCATTCATTTGTAATTTTTGTGAAAGAAAGTGGGGAAGGAACTCGTAGATGGCAATGCCGCGGATTTTTCTTGAGTAGTTATGCAGACTTAACAGACTTCCATATAAAAAGTACATTATAAGAGTTTTCACTTCCATAGTTCCATGAATTTCGAAAACTCATTGCAAGAACTTATTCGCTATGTTTTTTTTTCCATTTAAAATGTTTTGATACTCGAATTTTTGAAAAAAACAAAAAACTAGTGAATCAGGTCCTATTTTCAAAGAAAACTTTATCAAAACGGGTATCCAGCACTAATATAAAATTCTAAGTTTTTTTTTGGTTTGTACAACGTTAATAGCAAAATGAGTTTCAAAATATATTTCAAGGTAAATGCAATGATTCATAAGTTTTTCACAAAAAAAAAGGAAAAAAAGTCGAACACTCTCTGTCAAAAAAATTAGCCGAAATGTGGTGTCCCTGAAACAAATGTAAAAACGAGTCAATAAAAATCGGATAGCTGACAGATTAAGTTTGAAATTTTCCATTGTGTCAAATTCCGCGTACCCATATTACACGTTTCAAATAAATTTTAAAACGAACTCCATATTACTTGTGTCTCCTTGTGGCCTTCAGTTTATGAGAAAGATTTTTACGACATTGACGTCAAGCAGCAATCTTTTCCTCTAAATTATGTTTAAAAAAAATAAATAAATAAATAAATAAAATAAATACTGATATATCGGAAATTTAAATTTGAAACAAAATTGTCGCTAAATAAACCAAAGATACTTAATTGTCAAAACAGCACGCGCAATTCCCTCAAATACGTGGGAGTTAGCCCACATCCTGAGGCTACTTTCGACGTAATATCGCTTATTTTTGTAATCAACAAGCGTGTCAGAAAGTCTAAGATAGAAAGTTTCTGCCAAATCGAAAGCGTTGAATTTTTCGAGTGTAAACATGACTGACGCGATCCGCAATACGTGTAGATATAAGTTCTATAAATTACGTTCTGAAATCATGTGGTTTTTGTTTTTGTATTCCCCTTGTGGGTTATGAATAGAATTTTATTAATTTTGATTTCTACGTGAATTTCCTGCCGATCGTGTAGAATATTGACTGACTGACGTCCAATTTTCTAACGATCGACAGTATGGTGTGTTGTTGACGTTGACACACATTTCGGAGAGTGTTTAGACAAACAATGTGATGCAACATTTATTGTGGATGAGATTATAAACTACGAATGAATACAAGTACCTACGGCTCGGTGTTTTGATTGTTTTATTTTTGTAAATACTGATATTTGGTCAGAAAAAAGACTAATTATGTTGCATTTCGATGATACATTTTTGTGTGAATCGAGTCATACAAGTGTTTGCTTAGGCTTCTGAGACCTGGTGAAGGTGAAATAGAGCGGCTAGCAAATATTGGCACAAGAAAACTTAACTCGATGTGCTTAGATGCTTCCTTCCAAATACCGGATAACTTAGCGGTAACGGTCCGAATTTAGATTCCGAATATGTACAGGTTACTCCATCAATACAAAAATGTCAAAGTCCTCAGAAGAACGAGGTCATTTATATTTAGAAGGACTATAAAGGGCAAAGAAGTACCTACAATCTGACAACGGTCCTTGATCCATCCGTAAATGTATATGTTTACCACTTCGTTCCCGTCCAAAGCCCCCCTGGTTGGGTAGGTTTTAAGAAATGGTATTTCAAAGTCCTTGTGGGGTAGTGTTTTGCTCATATTGGCCCATGTTGCCATGTTGACCATGTTCGTTTAGCGCTTGGTCCTTTGAGTTCTGTTGCCAAAATTGACATGATTTAGTTATAATCCACTTCCCTTTCCATATAGTATCCCGGATTTTATGGTGGCTCTGCAGATAAGTGTCGCTATAAACAGTTGGGGTTGGGATTGGGGTTGGGGTTGGCATGTATCTGTGAGTTTTAAGAAAAAAGCTATTTACACCGAAACATCATTCCAATACACGATATTCACGTTACGTCTTTAGTTTTTTAGAGAAAAATTGGCCCATCGACAAGCGACTGATATACCCGCATATCGGTCCTACTAATTCGTATGGAGGCGATTTAATTAACTTTGCTCATACAGGACTTAGTTCTGAGTGAAAAAGTTTTTGAAGTAACAAGGGACCAAATTTTTGACAGAAGTGCAGTTAAAATGACACCTCAAAGTTAGTCACAAATGTAACTACGAGTATTTTCTGACCTTATCACACCATTGTACAGCACATCTATGGAACTCGTAACTATGAAGATCTGTTGGGGATATAGAACAATCGAAGGGATAGTGGATCAAGGCACGTTGTTAATCGCAATTCATTGATGAAGGTTTGCAAAGAAACAAAACTCTAAAAGGCATCAGTGAATCACTTCAGCAATAGAAACCTAGTAACCTCCCTCAAAATAGATACACACCTGCAATAAATCAATACGAACAATCTATTACGTTTTATAAGCGTCGTTCAAACAAAATATTTGCTTAACAATTTCCCACTTACAGTGTTCTAAGTGGAATTTTAAATAATAGAAAAAAAAATAAAAATTCGCATCTTGACAGCTGTTAGTGTATTTACGACGTCTCATTATGGAGTCTCAGTCATGTACTCATCATGTGTATCTACATATCTACAAATTCATAATCAAATATTTATCTGACTATTATTGATTCTATCAGAGCACCTGTATCTGTCTACCAATGGAGGATGGTTTTCCCCAAAAGATGTTCAAATACTCCAACAACTGAGACAGCTGCGAATTCCATCATACTCGTATGTCATCACCACCCAGTCTAACCATGTTTCTCGCCTATCACTTGTCTACAAATTGATATAAGTATCTTATCTGATTTAGGCCATGAGTCAGAAAAATTTTCCCATCTTGTGGGTGATACAATTTTGGCAGAGATACGAGCACGGATACTTTTAAGCAATATTTGAATTAAAACTGTTTATTCATTGACACGCGCAGAAAAGAATATCGAAGAATTTGAAATCTATCCAAATTTCTCGCGACAAATCCATAAGATACGGATACATTTCATTCGCAAGAAAAACAGGTGAGCTATACCACCCTGTGGGTGAGTGATCATTAATTCGGAAGACAAAAAAATTAGGTCATGATTAGATTTTTTTTGTTTTTCTCTCAATAGAAAATGATGTGATGAATGTTTTGTGCATGTAAATTTAGGAACTAGAATAGAGAATGACATCGTACCCAATCGGACGTGGTCGTAGACGAATAGTCAATTGAAGAGCTTCTTCAATTGAAATCAAATAACACTAAATAGTCGACACATTTGGGCTTGGCTAAATGAATGAAAAATGGCAATTTAATTGCACGTGAAGCCAATAAAAAACTTCTTCGTTTTCCAAATTGGTTTCATTATGATGGCAATAAAGTTGGACCGTCGGCAGGCTTTAAGTGATATTTTGTGGTACAAATATAGAAATCATTGATATACTGTGCATACATATGTAAATGACGTCTCTGTCTACGGAAAAAGGACAGAAAATTAACGTGTGCCTTAAGACTCTGTGCCCCTCTTCTGGCTCGTAACGCATCCCTTGCTACTCTTGTTCTTCGGTTCTTAAAAAGCTTTACATTCTTCAATACATTGTTGGTTATGACACTGACTCTAATTACATTATTCGTAATATGGATCGCATTCTTACAGGGTGGCTATTAAACAATTCACGAGATATAAGAAAGTAGGAATATCTGATGTTAGAGGTGCGAAAAGTAGCAATAGCAATAATGTATATTTCTACGTAAGCTATACATATCTGTCAGAGATAGGACTCCGCATGTAGCCACATCCCATATTAAAAATTTTACGTAGCCTATTAAAAAATAAGTGTCTCACTTGAAGAATTTTGTATCCTGAAGAATGAGCTAGACTTCTGGAAGACCATCAACTGCTGCAGTTTATTAATGTAAGCATTTCCTCCAGCAGTTTTTGTATGTACATATGTACATATAGTATGTATTGCTTAAAAATTAATTGGGTTTATTTTGCGATAAATTGGTACTCGAAGATGTTCGATGTGTTTCACAATTTCCACTTCCACACAATAAATGCCACATAAATCGGACTGGTCGCGTATTGTTTCTTGTGACAATCTCCCACAGAGAATATGATAACAATCAATAAAATCTAAATATTCTTGTGATATAGACTGAAACACATAAGCATCTTAGAAGGTGGACATCATAATTAATTAATTTCCTCCCGCGCTTTTGTCATTTACGTGCGTAGGAAAATATATATTAGTACAATGTTATCCCTGTTTCGACCGGGAATTTAGTTTCCTGCGGTTAAAATTTTATTTCCATAATCAAATATCGTTTCATTTATACAAGCCCTAAACTGAATAGCACTGTCTGACTCCATACAAAGACTTGTGTCCCTGTATACTCATACTGAAATCGTTATTACTCGCGATTTCAATACACACAATTCTGAATGGCTTCAACATTCTGAACAGAAGATACCTAAATAAGAACACTGTTAGTTCCTTCCCCCTCAAAGCACGTTGGACTATTGTATCATATGAGCTAGGTTCTCGTACATTGACCACTAAAGACCTCGCTATGAAGGCTGAACTGCACCCGCTAAAGACCATTTTCGGACATACTCTGGACTATCGTGATTCCTTCCTAAATAATTCCGTAAATCTCGCTTATGGAAGGCCCTATCGAGCCCTCTTCCTTACTTTTAAATATTTAAAACTAACGTACATCGGTACCACTCTTTTGTTTCTCCATAAGCTTCCTACGCTCGCGCTGTGTGCAAATATTTAAATGGTACTAATAACCCCTATGTAAAACAAAGTACTAACGAACAGTCCAGAAGCCATAAATGCACTATGCTCCAACCTCATTTACTCCAAATTAAAGCGCTATGCTCCAACCTCATTTACTCCAGATTAGTCTTGAACTGCTTCAATACACAACCAAGTACAACTTTGGTGAGTGCTTACCGAATTCAGCAATTAACTCAACTCAACTCAACAATACTTCCTTAAAATAATTTGAATCACAGGGAAACTTCTAAAAACTTCGAAAAAGAAATTCTCAATTTTATCACAAGAATTGAGCCTTTTTGACTTCGTAACACTGATTTTGTGATACAAAAGATCTTTTATGTCGCAGAGCCTAGGGCAGATTGCGTTACTTCATGATTTTGTGGAGATTTTTATCCTTCTCATTGTAGATTTTACAGCACTTCCTGCATGCAAAGAACATCAATTGTTGTCTTTCAACTACAACACAATTCAAAAGACGTATCCTGAACTTGACTATCATGGTGCTGGACTTGTGAATTTCCGATTTATCCGTACCATCAACGCGGTAGAGCTCAAACTTACATATACATATACAATCTTTTTGAAGAAAGAATGTATGTACATATTTGCAAAATATTCAGAAAGTAGACATTGTGTTTCCCCTTGTTTTCATTATTTTCGTCAGTTTTTACAAGTATGTGTATGTCAGCTTATACCTATCTGGCTATCGTTGTCCGAATCACCTGTTGAGTCGTGCTATTTGAAGTGCATTCACATCTTTCGTGTCATAATTTTTAACAAAACAGACAGCAATCAGAGACATTACATCACGCCTTTAATTGTGCAACCTCTCCAATGTTGAATGATCTAAACCCAGCCAAGCCCAAAATACTTTACCCGTACCCGTACACGTACTCTGTTCGATAAAAGTCAACAAAAACTTTTTTAAAAGTTCATAAAGCAATTTCTGAAATGAAAACAAAATCAAAACAAAAATAAAGAACATAAAAGTTATATCAACTTTTTATACACACGAACAGAGCAAAAACAAGTTTTCGATGTTTTCAGTGGAACTGTTGGAAGTTTATCAACGCGCGCTTAAACAACAAAAAAAAATCGACAAAAGAAAACGAACTTTATTGGCTTTGAACTTCTTAAAACGCTTTCACACAACTACACACTACCTCACAGCAACATCCCAGCTACAATAATATTAAGAGTCACACCAACTTATCTAACACTGGCATACGACTAAAATCGTTTCCCGCTTCCGCGCAGTTGCCTGTTACATTTGCTGAGCACCCAACTGCCATGATGCAGCATGGACAACAAAAAACACAAGTTCGACTAGCGGTAGTAGCTGGTAGTAGCTAAGCTGTCTGGTGTTCGTTGTCGAAAGTCGAATTCACTGTAGTGCTTTTTCTTCGGTCATTTTCAGTCTCACTCCCATGAGTCATTCTATTTCTGTCACACAACAACTTGAACTGCGACAAAAGTATCTCAGAAGCATACGAAAAGCATCTAACCCTCTTTTCCTATCCCACTCGAACAAATCAACAATTTCAATGGGCAAATTATGGCGCAAAAAGCACTGCCAGCCAAGTTAGTTGCCTATCACATCCTCTGCTCGCCTGGTAGCGATTACAATAATTCTACACCGAAGTTGTGTTTCGCTTTAAAATTATTTTATATCGCGCGATATAAAAATGTGTGGTTCCGAGCGTTGTTAGTTTTTGGTTAAATTCTTTACGTGTCTTGTTTTGTGCTGTTCGCATGGCAGACGCTGTCAATTTGAAAGTTTTATTTTATTTTACTATTTGACGGTTATTTGGGCCGAAATTTAATGGCAGTATAAACCTAGAAATGATGGTATGTTTATGAGGAAGGTCTGGTATCTGACAGTAGGTTTGGCGACAAGTCAATTGACGAAATTAGCACTTTTACTTTTGATATATTTTTTAATGCAATTAGAGAAGCACCTAAAAAGCCGATTTCTTTATGTCACTAGAAAATTAAATCATTCATTTACTTGCTCACAAAGTCTCCCAATCAAGTATCAACACTTTTCGAATGAATGAATGAATGAAGGATTAATAATCCTTTCTTTTTTTTCAGTGACATTTATTTGTGGCATTTCGCCTTGTTTTCATATCCGTCAGAGTCAGGAAGAATGTTTGTGTTAGAGATACCATTCAAAATCACATTTTAGCTAAAGGGCCAGCCATTATGAACCTCGTTTTGATAACCATAATGGGATTTTGCTCAGTTTCCTCAGGTTTCATTAACTTTCGAGAGCTTAAGCAAAATCTTAATAGAATTTCAATGTGGAAATTCGACAACTGAGACAAGGAAAATAAAAAGTAAGAATTGGCAAAAGAATTTTTCTTTTTTGTGAAGATACATATCCCTTCCATTGCAAGATATGTGAAACCAATTCAAATGTAAAAAATTTGACAGCTGATTAAGTTTGCTGAAGTGCATTATGGATCATTTTTTAATGGGTACTGGCTTAACAGAATTTATGTGGGTTTTGACATAAGTCAATTATGGTTGGGTCTTTGCTCATACAGCTTATCAGGTACTGATCGCCATCAATAAATGCCATTGAATGTCCACTATTCCCCTAGGTACTGGTCTCTGTTGAGTAGTCGGTCAAGTGAATATACTCGTATTTTAATTAATCGTTAGCAAGTGTTCGCTTATGTTTTGAACTACGTTTAGCAGTTTCTTTTAATGCTGGCCTTATTTCTAAGAATTATTAGTACTTAAGGCTAGACTTCTTTGAAGTTAATTATGACATAGAAATTGTAAGAACCAGAAGATGAGCTCAATGTCATTCTTGGGAACCTACTTTAAGCTTTGACTTTACGAATTTTTACCTCAAATATTTCTGTACTCCTAAAACTTGAGTTTCAATTGCTTTCATAACAGTTTTTTTCAATGGAGAACTTCTAAACCCATTGAAACCAAAGCATTTCCACTATGGCCCAAAAAATTAAAACGATGTAAAAAAACAAAAAAAAACACTGTTGCGCTGGCAGCCCGGTATGGGCCATTGCCTAGCTTCTTGACACTCATTTGTGTTGCTCATGTTGTAGTTTTAGTCACATCTGAGCGGGGCCTACGGTTCACGCCGAGTCCGAACGGCACTCCTTAGAAGCTTTTTCGTAGGCAATTTTACTTTCGGGAGATTGCCATTGCCCGCCGAAAGGGTGATGTGTGGCCAAGCCACTGGATCAGGGAAACAGTCTACGAAAAACCGAAGGACAGCAGGACACCGATATAAGGTGACTAAAGATGTCTAATAAAAGCACTTTCAACTTATACGGCCATATCAAAAGAATAACAGGGCAGAATGGGCTCTCCCTTAAACTCGAAAAAAGCAATTCCGCCTTCTATGTTAAAATATTTAGAAGGCTTTGTCACAGGTATTAAAAAAAAAACAACAAAGTCATCGCCTGCTATGGCTTACCCGGGAATTTATTGGTGCTTAGTAAGGTTACATCAATCAGGTGGATGACTGAAATAGCAGCTTTATCAGGTAATCCTATGACTTTCAAGAACTACAGAACCATGTACTGTATGAGCTTCTGAAGCACTTTGGAACCACAATAATCGACAACTCCTACATACGAGTACGTACATAATGATGACAATCAAATCTTGGCTGCAGTTAGCGTTGACAGGCATATAAGGACAAGGAAGATCGCTTAGCGTTAAACATCGCCCATACAACCGTGTCACAGAAACAGAAAATGCTGGGAATCTTAAAAGGGTGGATTTTTTCTTACGGGAGTCGAAAGACAGTAGGTTTATAACAACATCCGGCGTAAAAGGGCATTGCGGCGTCCTGGTGAAACGTCACAATTGGTCGTAAACAAGATTTGCATCCCACTTTGAGTTGCTTCCACTTATTTAGGCAATAAATGCAATAAAATTTTGCTCTCAGATCGGTACTTTAAAGCAGGCAGTGGGAGAAAAACGGTCAGAGTTAGCGAACAGGAAGGGCGTTGTTTTCCACCATGACAACGTCAGACCACACACAGCTTTAGTGACACAACAAAAGCTGAATTCGTTTGACTGGGAAGTTATGCAACTACCATACTCTCCAGACCTTGCAGCTTCTGACTACCATCCGTTCCGGTCTCTCCAAAACAATTTGGGCGGAAGGCAATCCAATCCCGAAGATGGGATCAAAACGTACCTCAATAACTTGTTTACCCATAAGTCGGCTGACCTTTACAAAAGAGGCATGGACAAAATCTGATGGACTAAATATAAACTTTTATACCAAAAATGTGTGTTCAACTTTAACCCTGAAGAAACCGCAAAACTTATTGAATAACTTCTATATGGCTTTTTTAATAGCATACTTAAAGGGTGTTTCTTACATTGCAACATTGTGTGTCCTTTAGCAAGGGAAAGAAGTGGATGTGCCAGTTACCGACTTAAGCAAAATTTTTTCTATTAAAAAGCCACTGACCTCTTAGAGACGTAGGAAAGTCCTCCTTTAGTATGCCGATCTCGCTCGTCCCACCGATTCTTTACAATATACTTGTACTCGTATAAATAATTCATTCCAAACACGAATATTTATATCTCCGTTTGAAAAACAGATGCAAGTTTTCCTCATAAGAAATAATATCCAACCTTATCATCCTCTAAAAAGATACCAGAGCCTATATCGGTTTTGGAGCTATTCCTGAAGACCCGACTATGATACATTCGACGTTTTCGTAGAAAGAGGAGAAGACATGCCCAAGACCAGAATGAAAAGACATTCGGCGCGCAAATTAAGCAAAGCTCCAGTGCGTGACCACTTCTCCCTAAACAGAAGATGTTTTAGCGATTGCACCCTATGATATTAAAGGGAAGAGCAATTATCAAAGCGTTTACAGTAGGGCCGGGCGTGCTAGGGAGAATTCAATGCAGTCGAAATAGACTGTTTTTGGGGTCTGATGTTCTACCAGACCAATGCGGAAGATGTACATAATTGACCTTATTATAACCACGTGGTCTTACCGACAGCTCTTTAAACTGTCAGAAGGCCGACAGCACCTGAGGGATTTTTAAGACATACTTTTGGCGCTGGAAAATGTCCAGTACATATTTCTTGTTGTCGAGATCGGTTTTCATTCTGCCTATCAGATTTTGAATCGCACTCTAGCAAGATATTCCGCACATGTATCACAGCTCAGCCTTTCTCCCGATGGTTCTCGGCAAGCGTTTGATCCTCTTTTTGCTTTTTGGTACAAAGGCAACCTTCACTGTTCTTCAGGGTTTCGATATGTCAGGCTTCCGGCGAATATCCTCCTTAATGTTATTAGCAGCTGGCGTATACCTCTCTGTATCACAGCTGGTTCAATGCCATAAGTGCCAGGCGTCTTGAATCCTTGAAAGGAAGCAACACCATGCTTGATGAGATACTTGTATACCAGATGAGGTGTGTTGTGTTATTCACCTCATTAGCAACATCTTTAACAGGAGCTGGCTGTGAGTTGCCGTTTCAAGCATAAGACGGAATATCTTTGCTTTCAATTCAGTGTATGTGCCATCAGATGTCCTGAGTGATTCTATCCCGGTTTATATTCCCATTTTCAGGGCCTGCTGGTATATTCTAGGCTTACTTAGAGGGCTTGGATATTTCAGTTCAAGTCTACCTCAATCGCCGCTTAGGTAGACAAAAAGATAAGTGGCCGTCAGGAATATGACCATAAGTATTTAGTAAATTATAAAACAAAAATAAACCAAAACTTTATTCAGTTAAGGTTTATATAAATTTTTTTTTATTTATTTATAATAACTAACTTAAAAATTAAAAATTATACAGAAATACATTGATGAAAGTCTCTACATCATTTAGCAAGTTATTTGGAAAATAACAAAGCTTTCTGTCCAATACTACCCCACAAACTAATTTCATTCGATTTTAAATTTATTTTGTAAATCTTTTCCACAATTTGAATTCGTAAAACTTTTAAAAAACTGTCACAATCATCTACAAAAAAAAGTTCTTTCATATCTTCGGCCTATCAAATATCTACCAGATTAAGCTATTATTCGAGAACTTTAAAAGTGAATTTTAGTTTTTTTTTTTAATTCTCCCCAGCTCCTTTCCTTTTTACCTAATTCGTCTCTGCCGCCCTTAATTCCACATAGCTTCTGTCGCGGGGCGTGTCACTTTTTAGCGGTGTGAACGGTGGCGGTATAATATGAAAATTCTCTTCAAAATAGTCTAGCTACTAAATTGCTTAAGATTTTTTGGCTCCTAGTACAAAAAAGTTCGATTATAGCTTCGGCTAAAGTTATTACTCCCCTTGTCCCCGCCCTAAGCAATAAAACCCTCTGCACCTTCATATATTCGTATATAGCAAATGAGAAATTATATGTGTTCTGCCGGTTTAAAAACATTTAAAGCACATCGCTTCCCATATTTAAGCTACTCTCCATACGAAATACATCGGAGATACAGATATACAACTATACGATGTATAAATACATGTATCTCAGCCAGTCCAACCAGCAGCGTACGAATATTCATTCTCGTTGTTGCTGTCGTAACTCTGAGGGAAGAAATGCGCTTTTGTAAGTTTTAATTTCCAACTTTTTCAAGCTAAAAAAAAAAAAACAAATAAACACACTTAAATCGGCAACGAAACGAAAAGCAGAACACAAAGCGTTTTAACATTTTTTGTCTCCTTGCTCTGCCGGGTGACAGATACAACCAGCTTATACGAATACGGATACTTTCGTACCAAGCGATGCTTCTCGCCACAGATGCTGAAGCTGAAAAAGCAAAGCATCAGCAGTATCTGGTTTTGGTTCTGATGGTTCTGGTACCGGTACTGGTACTGGCACTGGAATTGATATTGCTACTCAGTGCAGATGTGCTTTCGGTTATCCCAGTCGTACATACCATACAAACAGTTCGCCTTTGATGCGTAGCTCCAGCATAGTCAACTAATCAGAACCAACTTGCCAGAGACATACTCGTACTATAATCATGCTTGCGAGCGATTATGCTTTTTCGCACAAAAAGCGCGCACCAATTCCAAGTTGTGATACCGATACGAGTACCTAGAAAAACTTGATTCCATGGCTACGACAAGAGTTGCTTGTCTGCAGTAGAATTGGGCATTGGAGAGACCTGGCACAGTGAGACTACATCGTCCACAACATAGACGAATACACCCAGATCAAAATCTCTGGAAACTTTAACGAAGCTCTCTACTTGGCCGAATGATTCATGAATCGTTCTATAACCCAGGAGGTACAAACAGAGTGACTAGACTATTTCTTATTGTAAAAGTTGTGAGTATCTTTTTTTTGAATTTGAATTGTATTCTTATTTTAACTGACCAAGACAACACCAGGTGACAGTGCTTAGACCTAAATCGCAGGGCTAGGGGTAATCCATAAGAAGTTCAATGTATGATAGAAAGCAGAAAGCGCTTTTGTCCGCTTTTATTGGCGTTCTAGTTTTAAGTTGTAAAGTTCCTGAAGCTACATAATACGAGTACCAGTGCACTCGTATAAAAGTACTTTAGCGCTTCACCGATGCGAAGAAAGCACAAGCAAGCTAGATAATACATTTTTTGTCATTTATTCTGATTCTTATAGAGAAGAGTGAACACAATAAAATAAAATAAAAGTTCCCAATAATGCTTGAGCGCTTTAAAACCAGTTTCAGGCAGCTTATAAGTATTTCGTTTACGTATTACGAGCAAATATTTCCATGAAGTTGTTAACCAAAAGTTGGACTTTAAGTTCAACAGAAAAACTTGTAAAAAATTTTAAATATTTTGAATTTCTTTATTTTCATTTCTTTTCGTAAGTCGAAAAGCCAAGAGAATCTTTCATTACAATGCAGGCAAATAGACACATGATTATGGATTTAGTTTAAAACTAATGAGAGTGGAAATGCTTCAGATACGAGTAGCTATCACATTTCGGGATAGAGAAAAGGTGATTCCATTTAAATAGAAGGTCAAAAGATTTAAAAAAACGAGCGAGTATGTAGTAAATTCCAGATACCTAAAACATTTCTTAATTTAAAATAAAAATATATATTGTATTGTATAAACCACACTAATCGGGACCCTTCCGAGTACTGAAAAAGGGTATTGTTGTTTACATAATACGGTACGAAAGCTTCTACTATATATGCGGGAATCTCCATTTTTTACAACATGGTAAACAATGCTGGTGTTCGTATTATTTGACCCAGATATTTGAGATTAGTGGATGTTCATGCATGGTATGCAGTCACCATCTCGTGCTTATATCACCTTATAACAGTACTCACATCCACGAACAGATAACTGACTGATCCTTCATATTGTGGGTTGTGTGGCCGGGTAACTGAACGGCTATGGAAAAAATAGTTACGAAACAACAGTAAGCTTAGGATACTGACGGATCTACTGTTGACAACCCCCGCATCTCGCATCTCGATATTAATTAGGGGATTATGTACTAGATTGAACACATTGAGATCGTCCTTCAGTGTGATGGATGTGCGGACGTTATTTGGGGTCAACATCGACTCGGACTATGACCTTGTTGTAGTCAGATATCCCGAAGATGGCAAGAACAAGCCTATACTGTGAGAAAGTGTGAAGTCTTAGCAGATTAAGTCTCTATAATCTGTTAGGTGGTCCTATGCCATCAGCATCACATATTGAAAACCAGTGGCAACATTGCCAAAAAGCCATCATCGTGCTGGGTTTCACAAGGCGAGCACAAACAAGGTCTGATTTGACAGCAAATGCCGACAAGCATATGCGGCTCAGCAAGAGCCATACATAGTGGCGCTGCATAGAGTTATACGAGCAGAGAAAGAGAGACGAGCACTGGCTGCTCAGGAGAAAAATGAAAGGAACCTGAGAAGCGCGCGGTTGCAGAAATTGAGAGAATCTACTCCAGAAATGAGATTTGGAAGCCTGTAAAGACGAATAAGGGAGCATTGTAGTATAGTCGCAATCATTTTTGTAGACTGTATAACGGCGATGACGAAACAAATACCACTGTCAGGCAGAACGAACCTTTTAACTTGAACGATGTACTCGTAGATCTTCAATTCCGTTCATCTGACCTGGGTGAAGTGAAGATAGCAATATCTTAAGTCAAACAAACCTGCTGATGATTTGGGAAGGAGCATACACCAACTCATCTGTAGAATGAGGTCGGACAAAATTATGCCCGATGAATGGAACCTCAGCATTGTTTGGCCGATTATCAAAAACGGAGACCCTCTGAACTGCACCAACTACAGAGGCATTAGTCTTCTTAGCATGGTCTACAAGATCTAATCTGCTGTATTGTGTGACCACCTGTGGCCGTTCGTTATCGCCCTGGTAGGTCTATATCAGGCTTCAGTCAGGAGAGTCCACCATCATACTATTCACTATTCACACTACAGCAGACCTTGGAGAAAACCCATGAGCTTCACCTACACACCATCTATAAACCGATTTTAAGGCCGCGTATGAAAACATCTACAGAGAAGGGCTATACAGAGCGATGTCTAGTTTTGGTAACACTGCAAAACTCGTCCGTCTGTGCAGGATGACGATGGAAAACGCACACTACTCCATCAAGGTCGGTAGAGATCTCACCGAGACCTTCGATGTCAAAAAAGGAGAGAAGGCCATGCAATTTCTTCAACATCATGAAATATTAGTGCGAAACTCACGCGCAAACACAAGAGGCACAATCTTTCAAACGTTCGACCAATTACTAACATACGTCCATGATACTGACATAATAGAAAGAAAGCAGCGTGATGTCAGTGGCGCTTTCGCGAATATTGAGACGGAAGCTGCGAAAAAGGGTTTAGCGGTCAACGAGGGCACGACCAAGTTTATGCTATTAAGCAAAAAGCACACTCAACACGTTTTGGACAGAACGTTACTTTCGACAGATATAATTTAAGGAATTTAAGGACTTTGTCCACCAAGTTCCGCTATCAATTTAGACCAACACCAACTCTTGCCAATTGCTGTGCCTATATAAGACCTTTACAATCCGGCTCTATGGCGCAGAGGCATGGGACTTAGCAAAATTGGATGAGAGTGCTCTTGGCTGCTTTGAGTAGTTTGCGGTGCCGTCTGCGTCGGACGACGAATTGTCCAGTCTGCACAGCGACATTCGACTAAGTCAGCAGATGGACACCAATCCGCCCAGAGGGACAGCGCAATGAAGGACTACTGCGATCCAAGTGGAAGGGAACATCAACGAACTTAGCGCGCTGAACTTAAGCCAGGTGGCTAAAGATCGAGCTGGCTGCATACGCTTATTGGTCGATTCTCAGAAAAATAAATGCTTAAAGTAGTTTTTTGTAGTTTCAGTTATTGTACATTAAGTCCCCTCACATCATAATTCGTTATTCTGGAATCTGAGACATTCATAGGCGAACCTTGGCTGTAACTCTCATGGTCCGTTTTGGCCTTTTAGAATGCTCACACATCTAAAATGCAAAATGTGGGATGCCATATGTTAAAACATTTTTCTCTTAGTGATTAAGTCGCTAAGAAAGCCGGCAGTTTTCTCAAAAGGAATCTTATGATGCGTATGAGACAAGCTACATAGTACCTTCAAATTTGCAATGTTCAAATCATAGAATACAATACAGTTAATGACGCTTATTTCTTCTATTCAAAAAATATTTTAAAGCTACCGTGTTTCCAAATAAAATCCATTACTGAATGGTAGTTAAATCAAGCCAGATTTCGCCATAACCGTTATCCGCCTCCTTATTTCACATGGATGGGTTCCACTTTATTGTTGTTTTTATGATTTCTGCTCTAAACGACTGACTGCAACCTGCGATTTGTAACAATTGAAGGCGCGCATGCAGTCTAAATTTGTTGTTCGCCTAGTATTTCCTGCACGACATACATGTTCACAAATGTTTTCCCATAAAATTTAACAAAGCCGTATTGAATGGATATGTTCGTGCTGTTCCTTCATTTAAACAGCGAACGTGGGGGTAGACACCAAACAAAATCTCCTCTCATAGAGCACTTCCCAAACTTACTGCTCTACAATTCCCCTTACGAGCCAAAAACAAAAATTGCTTGCGGTTTCCTTTAAACAAAATGGACCGCTCGCTAACTAAAACAGTTACCAGGCAAGCAGCCATCTCAGCAGCTCACCGTGGAAGCGATTTAAATTTGCATAATGAACTCTTGCCGGTCGCATCCTCCGGATTTTAGTATCTTCTACACCGCCACCCCCATACCGAACTGCGAACACATGCAAACAACCATGAAGTCAAAAGCAATGACCGCGCATAATCGTAATATCATTTCCGTTCCATTGGCTGGGATGGGACTTTATAGTAGTGTCATTCATGGGAATGGATGACCAAAACGATGGTTGGTGGCTGTTAACTGGTGGAATTTATTCCCGCTTGGGTTATTTTAAATCGGAACGTACTCCGCAGTTGTTGCTGGGCTCCTGTTCAGAAGTTCACAATTTGCACTATTTACGGCGTCGCCGTACAAGATGAAGAGAATCACGAACGTTCCCAGTCTGACAGAGATGTACAGTGTGACCGTATTCATTATCATTATGAGCATGTCAACTGGAGAGGCACAATTTGTCTTTGAAGAGGTATGAGGATGGAGTGCAGTGATTCAATTAAATACGCCGAGTAAAAAGATTTTAAAACTAAATGCGAAGGACATGTCAAGGTAAATGTAAAGCGTAATGAAAGCTTTACAGATGGAATTTTCTTCCAACAGAAGTAGAAATCAGGCACGCTGATAACTTCATCAGGTGGTTCAGTAGAAATCAAAACTTGTTCAGGGTTGGACGAGGTTATTTTCAGTGAAATCATTTACGAGGTTGTTTAGCTGACGTTTTATGTAAAGTACGACTAATTTGCTAGCGGTCTGAAATCGAGGAATAACAAGTGGTGCGGTTAGGTCTGCTTGTAACACCCATTTTGTTCCAATATTACTTTTTTAAGTAGCCAAGAACTGACAAGTCGTTAAGTATAGGCGAATTTTTTAAACTGCTCATTGTGCTTTCGATTTGTCAAGATATTGATTCGAATGGATGTTAATGTCTAGCATTTCGACGTGTTAGTTGAATCCTCCAATTACTCTAGGAAGCCCTTTTTAACACCCGCCCGCCTCGCAATTTCATCCGAGTATTTCCTTAAAGAAATATGGGGGCGTATAAGGAGTATCTTAAGGCACGGAGCCATGGAGACAATGTGAAACAAAAGCTGCAAAACGCAATTAAAAGCCTTTGTCATATTTTTTAACCTGGAGAGATTAATGAACTCAAAGCAGGTACTTAGAACCTCCAAGTGGCTTCTTATGAGAGGAGTTCATATGATACGTACAAGGAGGACATCTCGGTCTGAGCAAAATACGATGCTCGAAATACGGTGAGTATCCCTCGCCATCCGAGAACAGTGTCTTGTTATTTATCACTTTACCCCGGCAAACCAGGTGGAATGTGCGTAAGTTATGCGGAGAGCTAATGCTAACATGCACGGAAGGCTTCCAAGTAGTTAAATCCACCAATTATTGAAGGGAGATATATATAGTTCAAAATATAGTTCATATAAGATCAACAGTATACGAATCCTATGTAAAGCACTAACAAAGGCTCCGTAACGTAATCGATGTGCCAGACCGCAACGATCAAAATGACAATGGATAGCGTTCTATTCTAAATTCAATGTTATCGAACCGGCGAGACCCGATATCGAAAGGAACTTAGCCTGTGTTATAATTTGTTATAAGCAAGAATTTTGACAAGCATCGCGAATCTTTTCATTTATACTTCAGCATCATGCAATACTGTAGAAATTAGACTTAGAATCTCAGTACTTTGCAAAACACAGTATAACAGTTTAGTAGAAAACGTGACAAGTGCATCATACCAACGCTTTAGCTGAAGAAGCACCAACTTGATGCACCAACAATTCGAATGAAGAACTATTTATGTTTTTAAAAACCAGCCTCTTTAGAACGCCACTCGAAACATATCCCATAACAAGCCCTACTTAGCTCTGGAGGTGAAGAGAGCACTTTATGTTAAGATTGTATGGTAATATGACGAAAACAATTAAATTCCACTGTCTATGTTGTACAGCAGGCTATTGCTTGAATCTTCCGGCGCAAATCTAAAAATGGTACATGGGTAGAACAATCCGTCGAACATATATAGGTATATATGTGCAAACTATCAGTCTTTTTATTTTTATTTATTTTTTGAGCATTGCTCTGTTGAAAGCAACGGATTTTACTGTTACGAATTCTTCACAGGATGATTCAGGGCTTAGAGTTCCAGGTTTGTGGCATACGACCTAAGGAAAATTGGTCCAAAGATAGAGCTTTTTGCCTTTTAACTCTTTTAATGAAATAAACCTTGTTGGACAGGATGTCGAGAAAGTTGAATGTAGATAGCCTTTTGCATAGGCACTCATATCTCTCCCAATAATCTGTTCTGTATCTCTATCCCTGCGTCAAACGATTTTTTTTTTTATTTCCAGCAAATTTCATGTGAGTTACTGTACCATAAGATATATCCACTCATCACACTTTTCCAGGAAATACCTCATTCATGTACAACAACCATCGAAGTCGTACCAGAGATGAACTGAGGCGCACTTGGGTTTCCAGTGGCATAGAAGCTCATACTCGGCAGTTGGCTGTCCACACAAATCTCGTTTGCGTTCTGCCTGATAAAGAAAAAAAAAAACTTCTTTCTGTGATGTGACTCTGTGCACTGGCGCTGGTGTACTCTCCACCCAGAACCGTTTGCGTAGGTATTCGTATTTGTATGTTTGTAGCTCATCTTATCAAACGGGCGCTGATGCACAGCTGCAGTAAGGGCAAACAGTACTAGCACCAGCTCCAATACAACTCACAATGACTCACAATCAAATCGATTCAAAACGCCAACACGTGTTGACCGTAGTAACAAACAACAACAAATGCGATATCACAGCCCGCTTTGAGGCCACGAGAAGGATGAGTCAAGCATGTAACATGCGCCTGACGCACTTGGTTGGTGCCTGCTATGCCCACGGCATGCCATGCCCGCCAATTTCATTGCCAAACGATTTTCAAAGTCAATGTCGGATGGGGCCGTGTTCCTGTTCTCCTGTTAGGAAATTTCACTAAAAATTGTTTGCACTCTCACGAGTGTAGAAATTTGTAGAAAGTTTTTTCAAAGTCTGGCTAGTCGGTCGCCTCTTCGGAGAAATAAGCCTGTGCTGTAGGAGACCAGACCATCTTGCTCTTGGTCCATGCAACAACAGCAGCTGCGACCAACGAACGGAAATCCCCCACACTTGGCTACAAAAGCATTCGTTGGGGCCACCGTTAAAGGTGGATAGTACATCGCAACATGTGTACTATTCGTATCTAACATTGGCCAAGCTAATAGATCCCCATTCTGAGGTGAGGGACTTTGTTGGCGCTAGAAAAATATCTATGTCGCGACCAAGCGGATATTCCTGGTCGCCTAGGAGCAGCTCTGTGACTTCCCCATGTTAAGTTGACGTTAATTTTCATCCCCTGTTCTCGAATAAGAGAGACAACGTTTCTCGTCGCTCGTCGCCATTGCCGTCGTATATTTTATAGTAGGAAAAGTTCAAAGTCCCCCCCTCTAAACCACACTAACGATAGATGGTGTACTCGCGCTTGTAACCCCCCTCCGGCTTTAGATTGTCAATATAGTTGTGTCGCATTGTCGTTTCCCCAGCAACCGTTTCTGAGAACAAGCGCGCACTATGGCGGAACGACTGAGTATGTGGCTGTGGCTGTGACTGTGACTATGACTCTGGCTAACTGGATTTGGATGGGTTGCGTCGCTGCAGTTTCTGCTGCGTCCCTGGTACAATTAAGCAAGCGGAATATAATAATAATAAATTATAATTTTATTTTAGAGAGCATTATTATTATTATTTATTTGTTTTGTGGTTTAGTGTGTGTTTGATGTTGTTTGTTGTTTGTTTTTGGCCGTCTCTTGGGGTAAGACATTACGACATTTTGGGTGATTTTAGTTAAGGCACTAGGATATCAGAAGGACGACTGTGCTACGCGATATATTTTTGTATTGTGTCCCCTTAAATTTAAAATTGCAGTCACGTCTTAAGAGTGCAAGAGTAAAAGAGAAAAGAATAACGGGACGACAGAGTAACAAATGTATGTATAGGTAGATGATATTTAAACGATGGTGCCAACATGTGGCTTTGTGAAACACAGTCCCAAAGTGCAATGACCAGCGGAGAGAGACTCGAACTGGTAAACTGGTTCAACGAAAACCAACATGTTTTTCAATGGAACTAAAACTGATTTACCTTAGCGGATCTAGGGGGAACTAAACAGCGATTTTGGTAATTTTGTGTATGGCCACCCAGTTTGGTTTTCTTTCTCCAAATTATGGGACGAGGAGTTAGGTAAGGTAAGAAAGTCAGTAAGCGTTCTTCTGGTATACGGCATCCTGTAAATGGCAAAGTTATCCATCTGTCAATAAAAGCCCTAACCAAGGACGTATGGAGAGAAAGTTTCCTCTAGACTTGCTCATTGGCGATCATATTTTCCTTGATCCCATTGTTAATTCGAAATCAAATAAAACTCACTGAATTAAGCTTCCCAACTTGCATTTTCGACCTAACTAGGCAGTGCTAAGAGAGGTTAGAGGGCTTAGCAAGCCCTGAGCGCAGTTTGACTGTCGATACGGATCATTCCTAGAACAGGAGAAGTCGTTTTTGTACTTTCGCGGTTCTGGTACTATAGCGTGTCCATTAAACAGTGACAAAAACTACCTTTTGTATCAAAGCTTGCATCTTTAAAAACGGAAGATAGGTTTGGAAGCTCACTCTGTTATATAAATATCAAGAGGAGAAACATTCAACTTAAAAAACCTCTCACGAAGCCGAGGTAGGCCGTCGTTTGGAATTTTGTAAAAGCAGGTACGACAAATTTTCTAAAAAAAAAATTCTCGACAACCGACGCATACGATTGGCTTATCAAAGTCATCTAGATCTAACGAAGCCTCTTGTTGACAAACCTCGAAAGCTCCTTTACACTTTCAGACAACCAACATATTCTTTCAGGTTTTTGGTACGACATGTTAAGCCCAGGAAGCTTACTATTAAGGATAGCCAAACTTACATAGTTTCTTTAAAAACTCGGATGGTGATGATCATACTAAAAAGCTTCATCCATCTTGTAAAGGAAACAACCTCAGTTAAGGATTGACTAAAAGGTCATTTCTGATATACCAATCGTCCGTTACTTTAAGAGCTGCCTACGCTTTAGAGAAGACAGTACAGCTACATTATCTGCATATGCCTGAGTGTAGACATTCTTACGTCTCTGGAAATAAAGCGGAAATTAATCCTTCATATAAGTTACTTATATTTAGAATGCCAAAATAGATTTCATAGCAGAACCCTTAATTAACCAACGGCAGCTCTCATATCCCTTAAGTAAGTTACTGACCCTTTTGTTGCTCCAAAACAGCTACTAAGAAGCAGTCACAGAAAGGAAAGTTATCTAAGCGAACAACTAATATTTCGATGTTTTGACCTTATTTATTTAAGCCCATATGTTTTCTGTTAAAAAAGAACTTAATCTAATTCTAGTTCTTAGCACACTCTTCAATGACCTTCTCCAGTATATCAATTTCACTCATTATAAAATCCAACTGCCGATCAATATATTGCGGTTTGATCCTTGGATGCATTCCTACAAAAAAAATTGTAAATGTCTTCTTATTTTTGAGAACCTTAAATAGATAAAGTAAACTTTCTTACCTCTGCGTTTGCATAAAAGTCTATACATGAGATGGATACCATCGATCATTCTTTTTTGGGTCAGTTTCTCCTCAGAAACGGTGTGCTTTATATTGGTTAGAACTTTCTCCCACTTGAGACACTCTTCGCGTGCTTCATTATAGTCTTTCTCCAATTGGCTTAGCTCATTCATATATCCAAGCACTATTAAGGAAGCCTCACTAGATAGCTTAACCATTGCCGCGCGTTTTTCTTCCATCTCCTTGATTTTCTGCTTCTCCATTTCTGCGATTTCTTGTTGACCCAATACTGTAATACAAACCCAAAACAAGAAATTGTTATACAACATTGTTTCCTATAAAGAAAAGAGAACAATTCAGAACTTACTCAATGCATCACATCGATCTGTGCAGTCTCTGACGGAAGTCCATGTATCTGTTTTTGAAATCACCTCGTTGATGACAACTTCGTAGGGCTCGAAATCTTTCACAGCATTGGACAAAATGTCCCGAAACTCTGTGAGAACTTTGATGTCCTCTTTGTACTTTTCAATAGACTTCTTCAGCTCTTCTTGTTTCTCCAGTTCTTTGGTAGCCTTTTCTTCTGCTACGCGTTTCTTTTCATCGCATTCTTTCATAAATGTATTTACTTGGGCAAAACGATTTTTGAGCTTCGAGTTCAGTTGAAACAATTCCTGGACACGTTTTGAGTTGACTTCACTTTGAAGTTTGGCATTTTCAAGCATTTCATCCTGGAGTCGGAGCATTTCTTGATGTTCACGCTCATTTTGGATGGCCAGTAATTCGATGCTGTCCCCAGCGGAATCCCATTTTGGTGGTTTTCTGTTATCGTGAAAAGCAGGTACTTCGAATCGAGTTTTTAAAAAAAAGATATAAAAGAACTTACATCAAGAATTTCTTTTGCTGTTTGGATTCAAGGAAGAAGCCTGTTGACTTTTCTGGGCTTAAATCAAGATTCCCAATAACATCTATTCTTGTTGTAGGCCTTAGATTCGGCATGGTGGTTTCTATCTTAACCTTAGTAACTCTATAACTCTTTTACGTTGAGTCTACGAGTTTGTTATGTTGAAAAATTTTGTTTGAAGGAGTATCGATCAAACAACTTTAATCTAGCGACGAGACGCGTTGCTACAACAATTTTGTTCAAGTTTGTTGGTAACTAGCTACTTAGTAACGAACTTTTTCCTAATAAAATTATTGATTTCATTCTAAATAAGGAAATCAAATTTTGGAATATATTTTCACTTAGTTGCGAAAAGTTATTACAAACATTAATCCAAACTCAATAGTAGCTCACTTTATAGGGAATTCAACCAGTATGCCATCAAGGACTTAAATATACCTTAAATAAATATGCAAAGTGTAGTGCAGTAATGAAGTTTCTACTGCTCTTGAGATAAAATATGAAGATATGTGCATCCGTACTTACTCAGTGACGCTCTATGTGGTTCGGAATGAACCTGACCATAAACTAATAACGTTTTTAAAATACTCGTAAATCCTAAAAAAAACCTTATGAATGATAAATATTGTATAGTTTGAATACGCCAGTGCTATAACTATGACAACACGCTAGTTGTGTTCATCTTATCTCATCCTAATAGCCGGATACTAATCCCCGGACACTTGTCTCATCCAGCCAACCTTTGCAATCCTCTAGTATTATGTTGTAGATATCCGAACAATCCAACCGGTCAATGTCGACAAGCCAACCAAAGTACATACGTTTATGGATATCTCAGATGCAACAAAAAGGGAGAGAGGGCGACTTAAGAGAGAATTTAACGTTACACGGCTCCAATCACAACAAACTGCAGCAATCTTTGGCAGTTACGTATTTCTCAACCTCTCCTAAACTGACATACAATCCGCATCTATGGCATCCATGCCAAGAAGCCCCCAAACTGGGGAGCTGGCTTTCACCCGAGCACCATCACGAAACTCCGGGTAGATGAAAAGTGCAGGCAAGCACATATACCAGAACAACTTACCTATGAAGCAGCGTTGCATTAAAGAACGGGGTGTACATGAAGTAGAAAGGAAAGAACTTCGGCTTTTACCGAGAATAAAGAAAGAGCATAAGATGCGAGCTATTATGGAAATACAAAGAGGAGTACTCGTTTTTTTCATGTTGAAGTAGTCTGCTGAAATTTTTTTCTTTTCCCGTATTCGTTTATACATAAACAAAGGAGTTGATACATTCACGCGGCTCGTCGTTTAGTATCAAAAATTTGTGTATGGAAGTTTAGATCATCATAGTGTTCCAGGCACATGTCAGTTCGTATATTTACTTAGCTTCCAGAACACTTACATTGTTGTTTATGGTGTCACTTTTAGGCAACATCCTAACCGACCTTTGATACAGTTGTTTTCTTAAACAAACTATAGATTTGTATTGCCGACAGACAAGGCCTTCTACTATTTCCCGTCTCCCTAAAGCATATCTTGTATTCCCATCGCGGTTGCTAGCACCTACTGATGACAAATCACAATCGCTGAATCATCAGCATTGGCGAACTAATTGATCTTCTACAAACACTGAAGTATTTCATTATGGAGTTTTGTACTGCATTCCTTATTTACTCCTATAGCAATCCACGATTTTTGCATGAGCGGTTCTTTTAAGAAGGTAATCAGTTAACCTGCACGATAATATATTTTAGAAACCTTCGATCAGTCTGTTATAATTGCTTAAGTCACTAAACAAAAGTAACACATGATATCGTTTACTTAAATCCGTAAATTCTCGAGTTGGGTCGTGCTCCGATATTAACTCAAATTCGATCTGCAGCTCTTTTTTTGAATAGTGTCTTAATTTCGCTTTTTCTTCTTGAAATCTCATATGTTTACGCCAACTCTTCTCAATCTCCTCTTTGAAGAATTGATCCTTGGCTCTACAAATATTAAATTTAAGCGGATCTACAGTTTGTTGTACTCAGTCCCTTATATAACATTTCCACAATTCTTCTTCCACCTTTGATATAAAACATCTCATTTCTTTTATAGCAAGATGACGTCTCTTGTGGCCCATATAGTATAGCACTTTTACTTTGAACAGTGAACTCAAAGAGATATACAGCGACATTGACCTAGTCAAGAAAGTCCAGTACGAAAGGTCATCGATTGCTACTCGGCGCACAAGCAAAAGAAGGCAGTTTGCCAAAAACAGTGCATATTTAGGGGATGACCAAAATAGGACTTGTGCTAACATACATGTATAGTCCACCATTTTGCTTAGTAAAGTATTAGCTCCTTGCCTACGTGTTGCCTGTTAGGGGCAGTTCAGATCAAGAGAATTGATTTCGAGATGGGCAAACCCACTGAAAGGGTTGGGTACGTTTGAGTATATATGTAGATGTTTGTTCTCCATAATATAGATTATAAATTAAACGAATTATCTCTTTTGCAAATGCTTAAATTTAGAATGTGCTCCTCATTTAATTGCTTCCGCCAAATCCCATTCCAATGTTTTTGTTCCTTTTATTGTTAGAGTACAAAAGTCAACGATTTCGCTCATTTTTCGAAAGATAGCAGTGCTCTGTTTCTGTGTTCTGTGTCCGCTTGTGCACGCTAAAACTGATAAATCACTTCTCTTGCTAGGTCGCCCTCTCTTTTCGTACGTAATTCTCAGTTGCTTGGAGGCGCGCTGAAAAAAGTTTGTTTGCCTTGACGCGCGCTTCTGCCAACAGAGTAAACCTCTCTGTGCATTCCATACTTCCAATTTTCACAGAGACAACCCTGTTCGATGTTCATTTCTCGATCGCTTGCTAATTTCCCTGGGCACCTGATAACTTAACATCGAAAGACGCAAACTCTGGAAAATAAAAAACCGATGGAAGCCGTTTTCGCTCTTCTAGTCGAGACTCTTTGGTTGCGGTTTTGTGGATTTGTCGTCGGTGTCGTCATTCTTCGTAGTCATTGTGCGCTTCTTTAGGTTTGAAGCGTTCGTTGCTATCAATTTTGTATCTGGTGACTATCATTGTTTTAGTATAGTTTTGTTCACTACTTCGATTCGTAGTTTGCAGTCAAATTTTGTTATGACAATTTATTTGGCCTGGCTTTATAAAAATGTCATTTTCGAAAATGAATTTTGAAAATGAAACTGAATTCGATGTACTAGTACGCTTTGTTGACATATACATGAAGAGTATGGCAATTCTCTTGAAGATTCAACTTTGGGGAGTAGTGTTCTGAATGTTTTCTTGGGTTCGGTGTGAATGTTTGGGGTTCACACCCCCGGTGTTCTTGGTTCGAATCCGGAAGGTAACAAAACCAACATTTTTTGTTGAATAGTTTCTTTCTAGTCGAAGAAAAAAACTAAAACTTGGGACGTTGGGTTTTCCAACGCCGCCCGGAGAGGTTTTTGCGTCTATTGTGGCGCCCTGATTAGTACCTTGGAGAGATCCATTCCCTCATCTAATAGATAAGTATTTTAAAAATTATATTTGAGTATTAACTCTGCCATATCCACCCAAGGACCTCATCCGCTGGGCCATTTGCTTATGAATCTGGAATGAGTATTGTGTCCATCCTTCCCAGTATTTGGTATTTTAGAGTTTTAACAGTTTCGTTGCAGAAAGTGCATGTAGCTTCTTTTCTCAGGTATACCTTGAGTCTGAAAATCTTCGTTAGTAAAGTTAGAATTTGTTTGTAATGTCTATTTATACTGATGCATGTCTTGAATCTTTTCAGGTTCCTAAAAATTTCTCCTCAGACCTAAACCCTAGCCATTATCTTTTTGTAACCAAGGTACGGATGTGAATATGTAAATTTCGAAAAGGGACGGTCCCGCAAGAAAGAACGAAGTGCTACGATTAGATAATAAGGAAAGAACTTAGGGTCTTCAGAAGATTATTCTGCAGTCAGACTGTTAAACGGTAATGGCGACCCTCTGGTCTGGACTCGATGCCTTGCCTGCCGTATTATTTAAAGCAGCAAATGATGATTGGAGACGGAGTATCCATCAACCCATTTCTTAAACCAGTTTCGACGAAACATCGCTTGTCCGATCCTAAACAAGGAACATTAATTTTTGCCCAGCACTGGTTTTTAATTATGCTTGTAACTACAGTTATTCCAAGCAATCACTGAATGACAAACGTAAAAACACAAGTTTTTGGAAATGGTATGATCAGACCTTGAAAACCAGGATATGTGTTCTTTACCGAAAGCGGTAATACTCGTAAGCCTTATGCTGACTGACAGAACATTAAAGTGGTAACTGATAAGAAAAACTTTACAACTTATGTTAGAAAAATCAACCTTGCTTTCTTATCTGTTTATCATCATGGTAGATAAGACCAGAAATAGCTTAGGGACCGCTCTTTCAAAACAATCAACGGATTCTTGTCAGTTTTTGATAGTGTCTTTCCTTTTATATTCTAGACAAACACGGAATCCGATTTAACTACCTGCCAACTAAGCTCGTACATTAGCTAATTTCAATGTTTTGGGCACGTTGTCGTTGCTTTCACAATTATTTAAAGTACCGACCTTGATGGAGCTTTGAACCGTAAAGAGGTCTCCCGTAATGTGAATATCTGTGGATTTAAATTGGTAAAAAACACACTTATTATATTATATCAAGCCGTCAACACATTTCGGCAGAAGAGAGTCTTATTTCTTTATGTGTCGTCAAACTATTATTAGATTCTACTCATCGGTCATATTGAATGGGTTTACAAATAGGTTAACGTATGCTCCTTGCCGTGCCATTTCCGTCTGATTTAAATAGTTCTGCTAGAGAGATATCGTATCAACCTCATTCGAAGTTGGTTTAGGTGTCATCATCGTATATTTTTTTGAATAACGTATTCCGACAGATTAAGGTTGTTTAATTGATTGTATTCTGCAGAAGTGATTTTCCGGATTATTCAAAACTAACTAGTGGTTCTTGATTGGCCCAGCAAAGGTTCTTTAATACACCTTTCGAGCAACCCTTGTTTCAATGTCCAACCAAGGTATTCATCTTATTTGCTTCCTACCCGATGCTCATAATTAACCAGAGCTTCTGTTTTGGGAAGCCCGTTTGGCGACGTTCTTTTAAGTTTGTTGACTTTAGTGCCATATTCTCATATTGAAAGAGATTATTAAAAACAGATACATGCTATCTATGCTTTGATTTAGGAAATGTTCTTGGAAAATACTTGTCATGTGTCGTTAAGGAGCTTGGTTAAGTTTTATTTTGAGACACATAGCAGCCTTTTGTGAAAGAATTCAGAATGTACTAACACTTGCACAGCTAGTACTCAAAAGATTGAGCTCTCTTGTTTGACTATATTGATAAATTAACCTGCAAACCAGTTACTTACTTAGTGGCAGTTCTTCCCGAATTTCCATAACAGCTATCGCATTTATTGATTATTCGTCTGCTTGAGTTGTTGCATTTCTTAAGCAAACTTAAGAAATAATATTCTGTCTAAAATATAGCTGTGATTACTGACAGCTAGTTCAAAAAGTCCCTAGACGTACACTAAGATACGATTTTTAGAAGTTAAGTTTAGCTAGTACCAACCTTCAAGTGATAAGTGTCAAAATTCGATGACATTTCGATCATTAGCCATTGAGATATGATCTTTTGATATTTTTACAACCATGTTAAAAACGAATTTCGAACGTTGATAAAACACGGTTTTTTGATGGGAAAAAAATCAATAATGTCTTAAAAAGTGTTGTAAGGAATCTATTCCGTCTAAAGCTACTATTTGTGGCTGGCTTGCTGAATTTAAACATGGTCATACAGACGATGCTGAGCGCTTTTAGGGCAAGCTCTAATGTGGCAGTTACAACGAAAAACATAAAAACAAATCCACAAAATCGTTTTGAACAACCGTAAACAAAAAAATTAGTGTGTCAGATAGCTAACATTGGAGAGATATCAAAAGATTGTGTACATCATATTTTGCACGAATATTTGAGTATACGAAAGTTCTGTTTGAAGTGGATCTCACACTTGACCAAAAATAATAACGTGTTGATGTTCCAGAGCGCTCTGTTTAGGCAAAATAAAAAAGAATTTCCACGCAAAAAGAAGGGTATAGAGATATTGGGACGGCGCTGAAAGGAACTCTATGTTGATGAATAAATTCGAATTTTTCGAACCACCTGTTACACATGTAAAATTAAATATTGTTAAATTGTGTTTTACGTTTGGATCTTCTAAATTAATAGCTTGGATCCTTAGTTTTAACAATAAAGTGCTTAAAAAACATTGATCGCCACTAGTCGATAAAGTTGGATGTCGTCGCTCTACGAAACTACAAAAAAAAATCTTTCTAACTGGCACCACTGCATAAGTTTTTGCAGTCTTCGTACATCGAATATGGGGCCATCAGAAGAGCAAACAACACCGTCAGGCAACAGTTCATTTCTCTTTTAGCGCCAAAAGCAATTACAATCGATTCTCGCTGTGTCATCTAAGTATGGGAGCCTCCTTCTGGTACTTGTTTCTGTCTCTGGAAGCCTTGTACTATGTTAGTATATCAATATGGAGGGTGATTACGAAACGAGCCTGCGTCCTCCAACAACACTTACTTGTTGGAAGACGGAGTCTAGTTGCTGGTTCTATTGAAAAGGTAAAAGGAGTTATTTTTGAAAGGCAATCCAATGCATTTTTTAAACGAACTTTATGCTCCCAATTTGAATTGAGTCTCATCCTAGGGTGGTGGTGGTGGACATTAGTTATGAGATGGTATATCTTTTGAAAGGACACATCCTTATTCTGAAGTCCTAATGATTGTTGAAAATAAAAAAAAATAAATAAATTGCACAACTTATGAAATTGTTTATTCTATTTTAGGGTACAAATCAATTTTCTAGGTAGTAAACACCTTAGACTGTTTGCTAGAAAAATTCAATGGTCAACTCAGATAAATTCGGAACAAGTTCTCATAAAACCAAACAGCAGCCAGCAGTAGAGACAGTTGAGGTGCACGTCTATGAATCTTTGATGCACATCTACCTTCTCTAATGCAAAATTGTACACGAATTGTTTCTATAAGTGCTCGTATCTATTCGTAGCTCCCATCCAACCCATCCAACCAAGGCAGCCATCTAGCCAGGTATGAGTAGAATCAGCAAGTGCCAACTTTTTGCAACTCGTACTCGTTGTCGTCATCGTCATCGCACATGTGTCTCTGGCAAACAGTCTCTGTGTATCCGTTGTAACTATGCATCTATGATGCAATCTAATACTTGCACTCAGCTCTGGAAATTTAATAGAAAATCCAATGCCAGTTGGTAGGAACACTTGAACTTCAGGAAAATTCAATACAATCCCCTCCAACTGGAAGAAGGGTAGTCTTTGTTGGGCTTGTATTTCGGAAAATCTCTTTTCTAACAGCTGCATTGTCTATTAGCAACAAAATTTCGAAATAACACTTTTCTCAACCCCCGAATTTGTACTGGGGGCAGTTACAGTTGATCGAAAAAAAACTCTCAGGAACCCCACATGATTTTTCTTCCTCAACATTTGGTACCAGTCGCCCAGACTCAACTGGAAGTGCACTGCAACCACCTCAGCTGCATCTCAAGTGCATTTTGAGTTTTGTGCTTTGCGCGCCAAAAGTGCATCGACGTCGATAAAGACTCCAAAGCACGCCATACACCTATCATATGCAAGTGCTGACGCACGAGTAAGTACGAGTGAGTACATACGAGGCGAATGCCATGTACGCTACGTAGATTTACATTGGTATTCGCGATTTGCAATTGCATTTGCTAATGTACATACTGTAGTCAGTCGGAAGTTTGTGGTGGTTCCATGGATACAAGATACGAGACCGCTGCAACAGAGTTGGTTAGACAGCGTCATATCGTATGCAATGCATTACATGGCACGCGATGACGATGATGTGGATGCTTGGCAAGCGCGGTTGTGGAGACATTTCGATATTTTGCGCGTCTCGAAGATTTAACGATTTTGCGACTTGTCGGATGCGAAAATTGTTGCAAAATCTCTGAGCTCCTTGTCCCGATGTAACTCAAACATGCAGTGCGAGTGCACCCCAGTGCTCTCTGTGGTTACATTGTAGCCCCATTGTGTAGTAGCTTCATTGTAAAAGCCCCCTTTCGCCTCACTAACCAATCAAAATATATGTGGTTGTGGCGCTGTGGAGAAACGTGTGTATTGTGATTGTTTTTGTTATTGTTTCGCGGTCATGACTTCCATTCCATGCGCCCAGCAGCGTTCATTCATTTCGTTCGTTCAATTTAATTTTACTACCTATACTCTCCATTTTTTTTTGAATAAATTTTTTTCTGTACTTGTATTTCTATCATCATCAGTTCGACGGAGCGTCGTCAACGTTGTAGTCTCGCTAACTTTGTGGAAAACTGGAGAAAAATTAGGAGCAGGAGAGTGTTGTTAACCTATTGTGAAGTGACTTCCCCTGTTTTGAAAGAAATAGTAATCGACGTTTGGTTTTTTTGTGTAGCTCTAGCGATTCCTAACTCAATATGCCTAGTTCTCCTGCTGTTTTAGTCTAAGAGGAGGCTCCCCCAGTGAAGAATTTTCATACAAAACATCCGCGGCTCGATGTGGGGAAACGTGGTCGCCACTAAGTAACAAAGAGTACTGAGTGGTATCAGGCGAACAGGAAACATAGCCAGAAAGCTTTACACTGAGTACACATTTGTTGACAGCAAGTACTCGAATGTGTACTTGCAGTGTGGGTACTAGTACTGCCATTGGCACTGACGCTGACTATGGATTTTACGTTGTCGTCTCTGACGGCCTGCAGTGTACGAGTACGAGTGTGCTGCTGTATTACATGGTAATTTACTTTTTTGTCTCCTCACCTTCTCGGTGCTGTGTGTATTACAGGGTGGAGCAGAGTGAATTACTTTGTGGGACTTTTCCAGCTACGAGTAGAGTGGGGCTAGGCAAATGACGTTGAGTGTTGTTATTGATTGGAGCAATGTGACTTACTGGGTGCACAGATGATTTTTCCAACTAAACTATGTGCACTATGAGGTACTGAGGAAATTGCCGCTGTAATGATTAGAATGGGTTAGGAACTCATGGTGCTAATTCGGCAAGAAGGGGTAGAAAGTGATTATTTGGTAAATGCTTTGGGGGATTGAAATGGGGCATTAATTTTTTTTTGTGTTGGCTTCCATTTTGGAGTCATATGAGAAAGGACAACTGGATGGCAATTCACTATAAATCAAGTGCTAACAAATGCAGTATTTCATGGCTGCATAGTTCAGAATTCTGGGAATGTATGATAGAGCTAAGTGCGATGAAAACTACTAAGAAAGTCAACGTAACAACCTATGTACATTGGAATATGAGCTTTGTTTTTACTCTATAAGACAGTAGAAATGGATAATATTAGATTGTAGTACTACAATGGTCACTATTTACTGTTCCAGTAGATGTTCACTGTATATCCAGAGTACGTTCCAAGAGGTTAAAAAAAGGTTCGTGTTTTTTCATTCCCAAAGCTGGGAAAGCTTCTGCTTTTTCCTTCTTGTTAACCATTCAAGTTTCTTACTTTACTTACTTAGTTGGTGCTGCAGTTCGGGGTGAACCAGAATCTCAACTAACTACTCTCTTCAGTTGGCCCGGGCTTTAGCTAACCGCTCCCATTAGCGCACTCTAAGACGTTTGATTTTCCAATCAGGTGACTTCCACTACTGCGTTGTTCTTCCGGGTAAGTTCGAAGACTCTGCTGTACAGCTCGTATAGTTCGTCGTTAAATTTTCGCCTTCAAGCCCGTCGACAAAAACTGGAACAAATATTCGTCAAAGGATTTGCAGAGATTTCCTAAGCTGCTACCATCTTAAGCAACGATTGCAACTATACTACGATGCTCCATCGTTCACCTCTATAGGCGTCGACTCAGAGTTTGTATCCGTGGCATGTTCTTTACCTTTAGTCGACTCCGAATCTCATTTCTTCTTCTTGCGCTTTCTTTTTCTTCCTAAGAAGCCGGTGCTTGTCTCTGCTCTTCTGCTCGTAAAGCCCGTGAGTATCTTAAGTCCTTCTAAGCAGCTTCGCTTTATATACATCTTACTTAGCTGCAGGTGCTTCATGGCACTTGTCATCAAACCAGAGGTTTCATTGTTGTGGTCGAGTGAAACCCAGTACATCAGAGGCGCCATGGCTTTTTGGTAAGATTGTCACTGGTCTTTAATACTAGATTCTGACGGCAGTAGACCTAATAGGATATTAAGAGAGACTCGATCGGAAAAAGATCTCTTATAATTGTAGCCATTGGACATCGAAATTTCTCACAGCGTTAGCTTGCTTTGCGCGGTTAGGGATATAGGGCAACCGTACCTTGCTGACAACAAGATAATGGTCCAAATGGATGTTGGCTCCTCGAAACGTTCGGACATCTATGATACTGGAGGAGTCTTTTGCGTCAATTGCAATGTGGTCATGATCGGGAGTTCTCCAAGTCCTCATGTAAATGCCGAGAAGTGGGCATCGCGTGCTACCTATGACAATGTTTCGCACTGTCGCAAAATCGTACTTCCAAAGATGCCCTCTCTTCCTATATAGCTCTGCATCTAAATCTTTCTTCTCTGTGTGTAAGGGGATTGTGCGCAAAAGTGGCTAAGGTTGGCAAATTTGGCCTTTATTTTAACAATACGCTCTTTGATGTGCGGGAAATTTAAAACCGCTTGCCAAAGTCAGCCTCTGACAACAATGAGCACTTCTGCAGTTAATAGCAACCGCCATTGTAGAACTCGCAATTTGTCATCCTCTTTTTGTCAACTTCATTCCATCGCATTTCTTGGATGGCGGTAATATTTGCAATGTAGCAGCCTAGGGCTTCCTCTATTGAGCGAACTTTATTCAACGTGAATGTCCGTGCATATCGTTCGCAGGTATCGTCAACAGTAGATTCGTCCGTATCCGAGGATTGTTGTTTTTTTTTTTTGTAACTATAAATTTTTTCCATAGCCGGGCAGTTTCTGGAAGCCCAATCGGTTAGACCGAAACCAGTAACCTGTGCGAGGATGTGAGCGTTGCCGTTGGTCCATTAAGGGTTCACCCGCCATTCACTTTCCAAGATCCTGACTTAGTCCCGGAAATGCTTACCGTCCTGAGCTTCAAATATGTTTGAGTGATCCGGAAAAAGTCTTATTTGTTTTGTTCTGGGATTTTACCCCACCGTTGATTCACCATTTTGCAATTCATCTGTTGTCTTGTTATTGTCTGATGGTCAACACTCGCGCTTCTTAGTTCGGCAAGTCGAGTCCGGATTGGGATTGACCAGTACCCACCACATAGTTAACACTTGGAGGTAAAGTAAGAACAATTGATTGAAGAAGAAAACATTGGGCTTGCCTAAGTTAACACCCCCTCAGTGCTTACCCCATTTCTACAACAACCACCAACAAAAAAAAAACTAGTGCAATGATGTAGAAGGCGTCAGGAGTCTTATAAATTTGAAACGGACCTTATTAGTTGATAATATGGGTTCTTTCAATGAACCAATCCTGTGAAGAGTAGCTATATCTGCTCCTTCGATCAAAAAAACAATTAAAAACAAACAATTTTTGTAAAGGAAGAAAGAATTTATTATGTCTTTGGTTAAAGCATTTTCTTTTCTTTATTTTTTTCTGATAAAGAATTCGTTTACATATTTTGTTTTACTTTTTCTAAAAGCTAATTAAATTTCAATACTGTCTGGCAGATTAGCCATGATATGTTTAGACATCTTAACTTTAAAGACAATACAGTAAAAAACCAATTTATTTTAAAATAATAAGCAAAGTGCCTGAAGGCTTAAGCATCAGAAAAACAAGTGCTGTGAATGAAATTATCTGCGATTTTGTAAACCATGTACTTGTTATCACATAGTAAAATTTCTACCCAATTTTCTTTTCGATTTTTATTTCAGTTTTAATGAATAAATATAAAAAATGTTTAAGTATACAATTTTGTGGTATTGTTTTAAACTTTAAACATACACGTGAGCAATAATTTTATTTAAAAACAGCTCTGTTTGTTTAGTAAATAAAATTAAGTTTTTTTTTTGTCGATTGAGCTTGATTTTTCGTTCTACAACAATTTATTATTATTATAAAAAATAAATATTTGACCTTTTTCAATGTAATTCGAGCAAGCATACCGTTATTGTAGAGAGTTTTTTTTAAATCCAGTACTAAATTTTATTCATAACAAAAAACATGCAATTTGTTAAAATAGCCATTCATTTGTGTTCGATGGAGAGAATACATTCTGCAATTAAATACAATATTGACCACATGCCTACCAAGGCTGGAACTGATGAATGTCATCTGAGACACAACGTTTTCAACCACTTTTTGAATCATATTGAGGACACACCAATAATACAAATAATTTTGATTTGTCAGCGTAGAGTAGCAACTTTACGTATCTCCAAAGAAAATAATTTAAGGACGTCAAATCATAAGATTTTGGAGCCCAATTTACAAGTACATTGCGCGAAATAATGCGTTCATTGAGTTGATTTCTCCTTTTGCTCTATGGCACGAGGCGTCATCCTGCTGGAACCACATCTCTTCCACATTCCTGCCATTCGATCAGGGAATCATGGCTTTAAAGCAAATACGTTTGACCGAAACACACTGATAAGCTTCAAATAGCGGTCTTAGATGGTCGATTATGTCGGATGTAATATAGTACAAGTGCTCAGCAACCGGACAAAACCATAGTTTTGGAACCAAATTTCGAAAATTTAGTAACGTTGTTTTTAATTGAATTGATTTACAATTACTTGCAAGCTGAATCGCTTTCACATCATTAAAATGTCGCCAAAAACATGTTAAGAAAAAACCAATAATAAATAAGTTACAAGTAACATAACAAACAAATGGAATCGCCTTGCTTTAAAAACAAATGTGCAGATACTGAATTCGATGAAAATATGGTATGTCTCCTAAAATTGGCAAAGATAAGATATTGACAACTTTCTTTCGTTACTTTAGGTGGCGCTACAGTCCGGGGTGAACCTGGGCCTCATCCAGCAAGCTCCATCTATTGCTAGCTGTCTCCAGTTCCACACGCTTAGTTGGTTTCCACTTCGGTGCGTCATCTGACTCTCCAGTCATCTCAGTCGTTGGATCTTCACTGTTCGGAATATGTCGATGTCGATGTACAAACAGTTTGTCGTTGTATCTCCTCCTACACTAACGGTCAATGCAGACGGGACCGAAATTCAATTGAAGAATTTTCCTCTCGAAGCAAGAACACCCTCCTCCATTTTTGATAATGTCCATGTCTCTGTGTCATAAAGCAAGACTGGGATTATAGAGGTCTTATATAGGGTAACTTAAGTTGTTCGAAAAAGGGCTTTCTTACCCAAAAGAAGTCGCGAATGACAAGAGTTATTCTTCGTTTGATCTTAGCGCTGGTGTCGTTGTCTGAACTGAATTTTATCAGAAATAAAATCTAACTTATAGAATTTTATTAAAATCAGAAATCTTAATGCAGAAGGAAGAATACTTCATGACATTATGTTTAAAAACAACTCTAGGTATGAGGCTTCCTTGTCTATTTTAGACGGCGGTCTAATTTAGTATGAGTTTATCCAATGCCCTTCTCCATTTTACGATTTAATACTCAGTTCAAGCAAGTGCTCTGGAAGCCAATGCTTTCTGTCCGTATGGCACGTCATGCTATCATACGTGCCAATATCGAACATATTTCAAAGAAATAAGCTTAATACAATGTTCAGAACATAAAATTTCAAGTTTTTGCATTCAATGAGAAAAATTTCTGTTGGGAACTGATCTGCTTTGCTTTCAGGATTGGAACCGGATTTTCTGCAACTACCCTTGAGGTAGAAAAGATTTGCGTGTGTCAAAAACAGCTGTAATTAAATTTGATTTGAATTTAGCAATTTGTGAATTCACACGCCAAAATTTAAAAAAATGGGAAGTAAACAATTTAATGGAATTAAACCCATTTTCTCCTTATTTTTGACAGGTAACATATGGCTTTTAAATTATGCAAAGTCGTTCAAGACAATTGAAGTATGTTAAGAATTAATTACCAAATAGTTTACAGTTTAATATAATATACATAAGTTTTCCTTTTACTAAATTTTAATAAAATGGTCATGGATAAAATAATACACTAAACAAATTAAACCAGTTAGGTTACGTCAAAAAGGATAGTTTCGTGCTTAGCTTATATTGTCCTTAACGGGACAGTAAGAAAGAAAAAGAATTAAACTTGTCTCTTAACTTTTGTGTGGTTAGCATAAAAATGCATAAAAAAAATATTACTGATTACTTGATAACTGGTTGCGATTTCTACTTTTTTTTTGTACAAAACACAATTTATTTTGAAAAACGCACTAATGACGTTGGCATCATTTTTAAAACTGGCATAGCTTGGAATCTGGCATTTTATGATGCTCAAAATAATTGAATTATTGGAGTATATTTTCTTATACATATGTTCCTGGTCAATGCGTTTAAAAAAAAAAAAAAAATTATATTTATAAAAAAAAATTGATAGGTCTTTGAGAAGTAGAAGTAATGCATCAGGGTAACGTTTGCATGGGCCTTTACATTGGCATTGCTGTTATTTCGTCTTTATTGCACATTTAATACATGTCTGAGATCTTTTTCAGAAATTGAATTACTGTGTGCATCTGACTTCAAGTTAGTTGTGAAAGTTGTTTGACCTGTCTTTTATCTTCAGTTTCCTTCTTATTGCAGTGCGTAAGCTTTCAGCCAGTTATTAATGCAATTTTAATGGAGCTGACGGTCGTCAGAACAGCGGCGCTGTTAATGCCCAAGGCAACATATTCGAATGTTTTTGTGGTCACTCCATATGCTCCTACCCCAAAACTTTCCTCTGTTTTAAATTCATTGCTACACCATAGAACAAAATAGTCGATTGGAAATATTACCTTGACTAATGTCTCAATGTCTCCGGCAACAAATTTATATAATTTAATTTAATCGAAGGCTATGCTACTTCGACTTCTAATTTTCTTTATAAGCTAGTTTTACAATTAAAATAACAATAAATACAATTAGCTTTATAAGTAAGTATTTTTTTAATATAATCCATCTTTTACTTGTACAATTGCTACTCGACTTAAAATGTATTCGTGATTTAACACCGAAATACCCTTATCACAAATTGATAAGCCTAATGCGTACTTATTACAATGCAATACACAAGCATGTATTTAGTTGAAATACTTTTTATAAATTTCTTTAACAATAGAAAAAATTTAAAGTCGAAAACTTAAAAAGAAAATAGAAAATGATCAACTGAAATTCATTCACAGTACTCGTATTCCGATGTGTTTACATTCTATGTCTGGAGCACTGTTTTTAAAAAGTTTTAAATTAACAAATTAATTCTTTAAACAATAAATCTGGTTTAGCGCTAGTTTTTGTAAATATTTATTTACTATCTAAAAATAGTAAACAATTTAACAACAATTTAACTCTAATCCTGTAAAAATAAATTGAAAAAGTGTCTTTCGGAGTTTGTTTCCTGTTGTGCGTTTTGGGGATGAATTAAAACTATACCAAATTGTTGATTGAATAACAATATACTCCCAGATACAACAATTATAACCCAAGAGATAGACAAAAATTTTAAAGAAATAATCTTCAAAAAATAAATATTAAAAATGGTTTTTTGTAAATAATAAACCGATTTTTTTGATTGTTTTGTTATTTCTGAAAAAAGTACTTCCAAAAGAATCATCCTATACGATGAGAATACACTGGTAAAGAGTAAGTTTATAGAAAGACCAATTTCAAAAAAGAAAAGAAATACAAGTGCTCGTACATGTTTGTACATTTAGAAAGATTTAGCAAAGAAAAAGTAATTATCAGTCTTGCCAGGCTAGAAATAGAGATTTAAATGTGCAAACCACGAGCCCAATAGTAAAGTTTGGCTTTGGAACACTATTTTCCAATGTTCATAGTCATATCAATATCTCACCGCTATGCTATGACGAAAGTTACGACTTAAGGATGATCAAGCACTATAAAGAGATTGTCAACACTGAAATCTAAGACATGGTTGAAATTCAAAAGCTAGTAAACCGCATAAACAATGGTGAGATATAAAGTTGAGTGTTGTTGACAGATTCCCCATCAAAATCTAACAACGAATCGACTAGCGTGCCACATTTTTATTATAAAATTCGAATAAGAGTGATCTGAATAGTAAAAGTGATGCAGTGACAGATATTTTATTCGTTTACTTCGACGACTGATAAAGCATAAAAACAAGTATAGTAACAAAAGTATTAATCTAATTTGTGATAAGATTTTTAGATAATCTGCAGTTACGACTGAGGCACATAGAGCAACCAGAGCGGCTTGGAGAAATGCAGAGGGACTGTGCACTGGAAGGAAATCTAACCAATTCCGTACAAGTAACAGGAGGCAGTTAGATCACGACCGAGGTGGGTGCGGATGCCTCTTGGATGAGACCCAGATCTACAGCGGACGGTTGCGAATTCTAAAGTTAGTAATCTGCAATCAAAGAGTAAGATGATATAACCTGATAGTTAGTTCTAAGCCGTCAGCAGGCTTAAATATTCAGAATGATGTAGGCACTATATTTTATTATTTTGCATTACAACCCTGCAGTCCATAAGTTTTTTTTGTCAAACAAATAAATTTAGCTCGCAAACAGTTGTGAAAATTAAAACAAATAAATTTAATGTTTGTAGTTTCTTATCATTGTAGAACTACGGCCCACTCACTCTCAGGATTTCTCTTGGTGAACCTGGCAGATTTATACACTGATACCCATCAGTTCTTACCGTACTCCTCTATAGACACAGATTTTATATAATGCTCAAGATTTACCATTGACTGCTTAAATTTAGTGAAGTTTATTTTTACGACCCTGCTGCCGCTATGCTATTCTTCAAAATGGGCACTAAAATATAACAACAGAAGATTTCTTATTCCAGAGCTCAAATAAATATTATTGAAAAACAGTTTAGGAAGAATGTTTTATCGCAACACGCAAAGGCAAGGAGTAGAAAATAAACGGCAGGATCCAACAAACTGTTACGCAAAACAGAAAACATTATTGTTTATATATATTGTTTATATATCAATATCTAAAATTCATATGAAAATCATGGAATCATGTTATAGCACATTCGACGAAGCCATAAGCGGTTCTTCAAACCACCCCAGGGAAATAGCGAAATACGTCATAAAGAATGTGAATTTACGACAATATTGATTTCGCAACAAAAACTGCATTTAGAAAAAGCCGGTGAAAAACTACGACATAAACTCCGATTAATTTCCTGGATTTTCCCCTACATTAGTGAACAATGTAAGTAGAGAGAACAACCCTGTCGAAGATACAATACAATACAAAAACGTTTACCATGTGGCGAAAAACAAGTTTTTCCTTGGGTTAATGAAACCATAAGAAGAAAAAAAAACATCAGGCACTCCTAAGAAACTCTAATAAATGTGCAAAACACAACAAGCCGTCCACAATTATGTAAAGGCACACTGGCACATCACTCTCCCAAGCCGTCTACATACGAGTATATCGAAGAAACATTCATAGAATATGTACAAAGCATGCTCCTTTTATTTGAATTAAGGAATCAATTGTGTTTATGACTGCAAAAATTCAATTGACTTTGCATCTGAGAAAAATTGTTTACGTAGCTACGAATCTACCTTAGCAGAAGGTTTTTTTTAAACTAAAAACCAAGCACTCAGTGATAAGGTTCCTCTCTTGAAATGCCTCGATCATTAGAGTTAGGGCCTGTGCTACTTAAAATTTCTGCCAGCAAGCCCCCTCGAATTTCCATAAATGGTGTTTCCTTCGTATTCGCAGAACCGTACACATACTTTTCGCCTGCGAGCAGAATTCGACAAAACCGATTAACAGTACCATAAAAAGGGAATAATATTGAATCTATTGAAAACATTCGCCTTCGCTTAGTGCAAACATTTTAACTGTACTCGTAAGTTAATTTGGAATCCCTTTAGCTTGCACCAATTTTGACTCTAGCAAGTCAGCACCTTCTTTTGCTAAGTCGGCTAAATTTGCGAAAGTGTCCTTAAAATAGCATAAACCAAGAGGTAGTTCTCGCGTGCAAGATATATAAATTGTCTTCAAATGAAAATGTAAGAGAAGTACAAAATCTCTGATGGCCCAAAAAGAGTTTAGTATAAATAAAAAAATGGTGGCTGTGGAATTGTTGGCTATAGAGTATATGGACGATGGAAAAAAGTTGCAAGAAAAGCTGAAGCTATAGCCCCGCTTAAAGGAACTCTTGAAATTGCGACAGAAAAGAATAAAACTCGCAATCTCCGAAATATATGAGCAAGGAAATTTACTAACAGAGAATAACAAAATTTTCAATTGAAGGAAAGAGTAATCGAAGGAATCGAAGATTTTACTCAAGCTAAAGTTATCGAAGCAGAAAAAAGAAATGCAAAACAAGAAAGACTGACAATCGGAAATCTAGATTTAAATGACCTACGATCTTGTTCAATGACTTTGAGTAGTTGGATGCAAAACTAGTTGAGGCGACATGAGAAATTGCAACAATTACTGACAGGTAAACTTATGTTCCAGACTATCGAAATATAAAAGAAAAATATAGCTCAAGCAACATGTTTAAACTAAATGGTAGATGATGTGGTTTTGTGGGAGGCAGGGAGAAATATCGTGATGCTTAGTAAATCGAATTTGGATATCGATTTTCAAAAAGGTATTAATGGAGTGTCCAGGGATCTTATATGGACGGCGGCGCTTGGATCTCAATATGTTGATAAACAAAGGTTATTAACACAGCGAAAATTAACAGAGAATTTGAAATTTAAGTTGGAATTACCGAAGGCAGTCTACAAAGTCCGTTCCTCTTCAATGCCATATATAATAGAATTTTTTATTGAAATAGCTTGACTTCTCTTCTGTCGATGATGGTGATATCGAAAGCAAGGACATATTAGGCATTAAGACATCTCTCTAATTTCGAGTGCTTGGAAGAACAAATAATAAAATGGAAGAATATAACAGGATAAGAGTTAAACAATATTCATTTAGCTAACACTTAATTATCTACTCTTACATTTCTAATGATATGTGTTGTTTTTGACAAACTGTTCTTACATAGTTTAGGTTTTGAGTTATTTTAATATTAATTATCACAGATAGAGAATTCATTTGATATGTATTGATAAATGATATGTATGTTTAAGTTGTCAAAGACTTCATCTAAATTTGGTTGAATCATTTTGGGCACATTTCTATGTAATTATTTATAACAGGCTGCTGTGACAAAATAAAAGATCATCACTTACAGTTCTCAAATAAGAAAAAAAAAACAATATTTACTAATTTTTCTAAATGCTTTCTAGAAATTGTGCCCGTTTCGATTAGAATTTAACCATTACTTGAACTACGTGTGAGGTTTTCTCTTTTGTGTTTAATTTAAAATTCATTTAGTCTAGGTGGAGTACAAGCATCCTTGAAATTCGTAGCATTTAACGGAGCAAAATAATCTTCATGTAGAAAACGAATTATATTCTCAATTGGACATAGATCTGCTTTGTTACCACGACTGTCACGAGTGACGCGTAAACTTTTCCCACCTTCACAGAAGTCAATCTGTTGGGTTACATCTTTCCCATTGTACAACACACGAAAGTAGTAATCCGTACTTTTTTCGCTTTTATAAACTTCCACCGTGAGCCTGGCAGCATATGGAATCGATGTACTTTCTGTTTGAATACCCAGTGCTGCTGTAAGATATTGCAATGTCCAATCATGGCCGGAATAAAGGACAAACTTTGTTCGATCCCCAGAAATCATTTTCAACATGTAACTAACTATGTGACGGATCATGCCATAAGCTCGCAGTAAGCCAATCTGTTTATACAATGAGTGGTTTACCTCTTTGGATGATTGCCAATTCGAATAAGACATCAGAGCAGCAACATGACTGGGTTCAATGCAGCCTTCAGTTTGACCACCTTGATTGGTTTCTTCACTTACGACAGACAACGGAGTGTCTACTAAATTTGTGGCTGTATCGTCTTGATCAATATTAATGACATCATTGAGATCGATAGTTGTTGGTTCGGTTGTGACTGCTTTCGATGCATTTGAAGCTGATTTTCTACAAGGCAGTGGTGCATCATGGCAGAGAATTGTTAGAACAGCGTCTACGACTTCGTTTGGATTGCTTACACCGTTTGATGTTTGTTGGAGTAAAGTTGATCCGATCCACTGAACAACAGCAGCGACGGCTGGATGTTGATTTAGATGATTTGAATTGATCCAGTTGAGTTTCTTGCGGAAGGATTCTGCTTGGGGGCAAGCACAGTCGGAAAAACAAAAAGCCATACTGTGTGATTCGCGGACATTTAGTGCAAGCCATTTATCGGGTGGCAGAAAGGGATACAACAAGGCCATGGCCGACTGAAATGTGCGCCGATAACGAGTTGTATAAAGAACAACTTCATCTGAATTAAGGAGGGAGTGCGGAGTAGAGATGATATAGGATTTCGTCTGTAAAGGTTTCAGCAAAAGACCCAGCGGATGAGCGTAGATTTGATGTAGAATTTCACCGACATGTAGTAGTTGGGCAATGCCTCTGAAAATAAAAGAAGAGAATATAAATGTTTGTAGCTTCTAGACCCGAATCGGAAAACAGGCAAATATGGAGTATATGGAAAATTTGTAATGATCTTAAACTTCATTAAAAAGATCTTCAAATAGTTGTACGTAGACCTATTATTGTGCCGTATTGAAATAGAATAAACTACAGAAACCAATGCTTCGTTCGTTCGTCATCGTCTGTACAAGAGGTAGGTAACATGCGCCAGGCTGTTGGTTTTGGCCAGGTGGCGGTTTTGGCAAACAGATTGCCATTGATTTGAATGAAAAACATTCATTTCTGCATCCATGTTAAATGTTCAAAGTTTTTTCAACCCGAACTGATTACGACTCGTATTTATTGTCTGGATTAGACTTAGAGAATCTCGCTGAAATGAACAATAAGGCTAGCGAAAGCAAAATTTACACACAACTTTTTTGTAAAAGTATTGTATATAAAGGTTTTATGCGTCCATTGTTTATCATTATTCACTGGTATTATCACACGAAACTTTGTGTGTCGTACCGTAAAGTAATTTGAGAATATTGGTAGTCGAATAAAAAATTCGGTCGTTCGTAAATTTTGCGAGCGCAACAAGTTATTAAAGCCGTTAAGAACTGTTTAAATCCGATGCGCAAGCAGAAAATCGTACCTCGAGAGATGAATATCAGCAAGGTCAGCATGTAACGCATCTTAAAACGTGGTTTGGGACTCAGCTCATACCAGAAACATACTAAGTTATTACTCACAGAAGCATTAAAGCAGAGCATCGAGCTTCATTTCTGTGAGTAATGTGTTAAAACATCTGCAAAATTGTACTAAACGGAGGTGTAAGAGAACGTTGCAGAGCACCCCAATAAAACAATATTTGCAAATAAACCGTGAACATTTCAGAAATAATTTTCCCCAGCTGATAAGGCAAAAACGACTCAAACATAGCTCAAAAATCACGATCTAAACTTCATTTACACGAATGATGAGAAGCCAGACCGACTTCACCTTTGCTGGAAGGCAAAACTTCGAAAAAGTTCTTCCACAATTTATAACCATTGAGTAAACCAATAAATAGATACTTAGTTATGGAAAATATTTATTCATTTAATTACCCAAAAACCGCGTACCAAAACATTTTCCAATACTGGGTATGTTTCTACTGCGCAGGGCACAATGCATACCCCTAATGCTGTTCAAGATTTTATCAAAATACATTTTTGAACAACAGATAGAGCAAAACCTATACCGTTGATTTACTCGTATAACAATCTGTAAGCTGTTAATTTTATCGATGCAGAAGAATCCAGTTCAAAAACTTGTCTGATCGAATGAGACTCAACTGATGTTGTGGCACAACAGGCCAAAAGTTTGAACCCCCTTCAATGATTAAAGGAAAAACAACATCGAAAAAGTCTTTAGTAGAACATAATCATACATACAATTGAACGGGAAACACATATGATACCAAAATACGTACAAATATACGAGTATTTTCACTTTGTTCTAAACGTAAAGAAATTCATTACAAAAAATGAAATGTGACTTAAGCCGATTTTTCGTCGAAAAACTCATCTTTGCATTCTCCAAAATGTTAATAGTATATTTTCAAAGCAGATTCTGATGATTACCGTTGTTCCAGGACACTTTTACGTCAGCTGTATAGGCTTTAAATCTGTTGATATCATTGATATCAACTTGGATTAATCACTCTATAAAACTCAGTTGAAATCTTCTTCCATACGGTCTTAACTCCATTTAACATTTTTGCTTGTTTTGTATTCACAGAATGAATTTTTAAAAAGCAAATCGCCCAAATAGTGCAGCAAGTCTTAATCTTTATTTGACTATTGTCGAGGACTGGGGCTTATTCGTGTTAGATTTATTTCGGGGCATATTTCGGGTCTATTATGTTTATTCGTTTTTTTGTTGTGGCTGTTTAGTCGATCCTTGTATTTAGACAGGATAGAGCGTCCTGACCGTGATTTAATCTAAAGACCGAACGCAGCACATTCATTTTTCCTTTTATCACTCGACTTGGGAGCATAGGGCTTCCACTTGGCATCTCCATCTCACTCGGTTGGTTGCAATTATCTTTACACTGTTCGAAGTTGGTTGAGTTTTAGGTTGAGTTTTCCTAGTTCCAGGACTATCGATCGTCTCTAGGTGTTCTTGGGACGGCCTCTGGATCTTTTGCCTTGAGGGTTCCCCTCTAGCGCCATTCTCATAATGCTGTCGGCTTTTTTCCTGATGGTATGTCCGATATATATCCATTTGCGACTCTTAATCTGAATCGCAATTGGTTCCTCTCCACGTTCCTGATGATGTTTGGCCAGAATATTCAACATATGGTACAGAGACATTTGTTGATGAATACCTGAAGTCTCTGTATGATGTTGTTGGAAATCAACCAGGTTTCGTTGCCATATATCAGTACTGACCTGGCACATGAGTTGAATATTCTGAGCTTCGTGTTTCTGGAAATCTAGGAACTCCTCCATATAGGTCGTAATTGGCCGAATGCTGCTCTTGCTTTTCGAAGTCTGACTTGGATGTCATTGAGCTTATGTGATAGAAGACAAATATCGTCCCTATAGTCTAAGTCCTCGAGTTGTCGTGTGAGACTCCAAGTTATTCCACGTCTCTGCGCGCAGACTTCACTGATCATCGGTTTGCCCTTGACCTCTCCAATTTTTAGAGAGTAATTTACTCAAGGCGTGAAGAATCTCAAAAAAATTCCTTTGACTTCAAAGTTCGGCTTTAATATAGCCCCTGCAAATCAAAATACGACAAACTTTGGGATTCGGGAGAATTTCATATGAAGCGGACAACAAAACAATATAAAGTTCTGAAATTCGTTCATATTCAGCGTAGTTGTTTTTCTAGGAAGTGTAAAGGGACTTAGTTGTCAAGTTATATTTTTTTTAAGAATTGAAGAGACTTTTCGGAAGCAGTTTTCGAGTTAAAAAAATTCACAATAAAATATAAAACATAGTGGTTTTTATAGAAAATAAACTGTGCTTTTTAATTACGAAAGCAAATTCTTAATTTTATTTGTTTTTGTAGAAAACCGGGAATAAACATTTCAAATCAAAAATCTTATAACTTCAACCAGTTTTTCAAAATCATTTTAATTTCAAAATAAAACTTCAAGTAGATATATGGATAATGCACTAAAATAGGATCTACATTAGTTTAGGAGATAGATGAATTAAAGTCAGCTGGTCGGCTGAACAAGCACCAGACACTACGCTCAGTGTGACAGCTATGTACTTTAATTCATCTCCTAAACTAATAAATTGTATATCCCACCACTTAAAATTCTCGATCTTTATTCTTCTTGTTCCGCGTAAGAATATGTCGAATCTGTGCTATATGGGTTTATTATATAGCACGTGACGAACGCTGTCACAAGCAAGCTGTTAAAAAATGTATACGCAACAACGACGCGTAAAGCATGACAAACTTCATATGGACAAGGAAGCTATAGTATTCAAAATATGAAGGAGAAAATGCCAGTGGTTTGCTTTCACTTTACGGAAAATGATTAGCAATGGAATCTATTTACTTACTCAGGTCAACAAGTGGGCCATCCAAGGCGAACGTGAGGCGCAATTAAAAACTCTGGGGTAAAACTGGAGGTAACTTAACTGCATTACAGAACTCAGATGGTGGGTGGGTATCGTAGACACCTCATACCCCATGAGGTATTCGAGGAACTAAACAACAACAATAAAGACAACCTGTCAAGGAAAATGATGACCTAATTAATTGAAACTGGTTAAGTATAAAATATACATACGTAATACGAGTACAGCGAAGAAGACGTCTACTTCTACTTCTAAAACTAAAACAAATACTCGTAAAACCTTTGCTCCATCGTGGTAACCTCATCCTGTAACTACCAGTACCCTAGAGCCGATACTCATGAAACATCCTCACCCACTTTTAAGTAAATACGAAAAGAGGGATGAAAAAACGTTGATTAAAAACTGCAGCATATCTGCAGGCGAAAAAATAATTAATTTAAAATTAGCGCCTGAAACGCTTTTACACAGGTGAGTACACAAATTAACCGTAAATACGACGAGGCCTTGGTCGTCCATTTCTCACTTTCCTTAAAGTGATAACATAATGAAGACCGTACAAATAAAAATTGGACACAGAAATGAACAAATATCCTTCAACCTTGAAGCAGAATTGAAATTTTAAGAAAAAAAAAAAACTATTTGACCGGACTGCTTGATGTCGTTGCTGTTTGCTCAACCTCTTAAATTCTCAGCTATTTGCATTCATCTTCTCTCTTAATGCAACAAAGCCTCGAGGCTCTACACTACATGAAAGTGGCTTGCAATAAGAAAATAAAAATAAGAAATCACACCCACACTAGTGTCACATCGACAATCTGTCCATGACTCCCAAGGAGGTAAATAAACAAATGCCCCTTAATCTGTGCCAACTCTCAGTTGGACCACATCGTCCGAACGTCTCACCCCACGCCCATTAACCTACTTATTGTGTGACAAAACTTTAATCAAGTAAAAGCTCTCATCCTCTTGAGATGACAACAAAAAAAAATAATTGAACCATTGAACCCCCGCACAAAAGAATTCAAATTCAGCTTAAGATAGGTTTTTAAGAATGCAAATGAATGATGAAAGGATAGAAATGGATACAACTTCAGATACAGATAAGGATACTCACTTATACGTAAGTTGGCCAAGGAGGCAAGACTTTTCGGTAGCAGGTAGCAAAGCAAATCCATGAAATGGGCCCAATTTATTCCAGTACATGTGATTAGCTCCAGCGGGTATCGTCGTCGAGTTATATAGGAACGAACGATATCTAAAAGAGGACAAATTGAGAAAACCATTTACCAAGAAGCTTTCTGCGTTTACTTGTTTAAAAGCATATCTCCTTGCGCGCCACAATCAATGGATGATACACCTCTAACATGGGACATTGGTCCACGATCACCATGCCTAATTACCAGCAATACACCCTGCAACTTCCAACCATCTAAAATCCCGCCATCATCCTTTCTTGTCAAATTTTCAATCGGCGTACAGCGTTGTTTGTATTTGCGAAACTTTGAAGCTTCTTCATCTTCAAGGGTGGTCATGTAGAGACGTTTTCCATTTAAAAATCCAAGGCTACCAATGGTATTCGTATTCCCAATATACTTATACATCCCTACAAACGAAAACTTGACTTTTTCAGTGTCATACAGATATCTTGTCCAACTCACCTGCTATGAGGAGAAATATCCAAACGCTCAGAATCATATAGCAATACAAGGTTCGGTGCTGCGTTGAGAAGCGTATCAATTCCTTGAGCAGCATAGTGGATTTCATCTGCCAGATTCAAAAATATAGAACAATTTTCGTGATAAAACTGAAAAAAGGTAAGAAACGCGAGAAAAACTAAAGTGAGAAAATATAATTTTGACGTTTCAACTACGAATGCGATTGATTACCGCGCTGGCTGGCCAATGAGTCGTATACGTATTATAGGGGTTGGGAAGCTGTTCTGTGTACAAACAGAACAGCTGAAAGCAACCCCCAAATGTCAGTCGAAGTTTCTACTGGGTGGTGGAGACTTTCTTGAAAATGGAGAAAATCGTTCTCCAAGGGTTGCGCAGGGTGGTATATTGGATAGATTCAATTAGAGAATTAATTTTTTAGAGTAAGAATTTAAAAAAAATCAATATACATTGTATAAAAAAAACGAAATGAAATTGGTGCGTAAACGAACAATAGTCGCACGGTAGTGTAACTAATAGATTATTAAAAAAAAATTATTTATCTAGAGAGCAACCCGCCAACCTTAGGAAAGAGTCAGATCACATCACGCTTTTCTTAAGAGTATAAAATGACAATACAAACAAAAGCTGAGGCCAAAACTCCTACATTGTCACAAGCGTAGCTCCGATTTTTAGTCGAATATAAGAACATTGAAACCTTTGCCTTATCCGAACTCTTTTATGGGCTGCGTTCTTCGCCATGTCACAATCTAAACTTGAGCGAGTTGAAACTTTTATGAGACGAATCAACCTCCGCACTGAGGAAGTAGCCAGAAGTCTCAAAGTTCTCTCTATACACGAATCCCCTCGTTCATATGGTCAATATATCTTTGTTTTGAGCAGAAAGCACACTTTCTAATCAATCCCACACTAACAGACTTATTTCGAGTAGATTTACAGCAGGATTTATCCAAAAGGCGAATCTTCTTTTTCCTTCTCCCTTCTTCCCAGAGACATGGGAACGCTGAAATCATTAGTTCATGAAATATTTTATGACATAAACACTGTTCAAATACCAGCAGTACGGTCACAGAATAGGTTGCAGCTACAGATCCACTGATGACTTGATAAAATGTCTCATCGAAAGTGAAACAATAGACTAAACCAATCTGTTTAAGTTTAAGTTGTTTAAGATAGTGTCAGTGTGTGGATATCAAACACAAAAAACTGCTATTGTGCCCCAGCACTCCGTTCTGTTCCCGACACTTCTTTATAATTTCCCAAAGTCTTCATCAAACGAGGAATTTCTTGGTGATGATCGTGTAGAATTCAACAAATCAGTCGCGGCATCTCTGTTAGCAGGTACTTTTCTGAAGATTGTTCTCAGATAAGTTTAATAAAGTTGGGAGAAGTAGGTACTTTGTAGAGTGCGCTGCCATAAGTGTGGCCATAATTTCTTAACTGGTTGAAATCAAGCGAAGACAGGGACCAAAAATGTGCAAAAATAACAAACCACCTTGCAAGTTAGCCTAGTCCAGCACTCATTCGGTTTCCTATACTTATATTTCGAGTAAGGAGCAACTAATGAAATTAATTTCGGGATATGCGTTCCCCAAAGATTGTGATAATATAATTTCCAGCATTTCGAAATGTTTGATTTCAGCGAAATGCTGCATTTCGTCTCTGCATTTAGAAGGTTGTCAAATCGAACAAACCTTTTTACCTATTCCTCGCGTCATTCAACGCACTTCATTTCGCTTACAAAAACAACTTTGAAAGAAGTCAGCTGTTCCAAATTTTACAATCACTATGGACTGTGTGCCTCAACCAAAAAAAGTAAAAAATAAGAGGAAGCAGCTGTCAATTAAAGTTTTTCATTCAATTTAAACTGTGCAACGATCTTCCGAAATTTCATTTCGAGATTTTGAATTTCGGGTCGGTGTAAACGTACTTTAAATCAACAAAAAATTTAAAAAAAATTTTAAAAACTTTGACGCAACTTTGTTGAACTTTTGTAAAAATTAAATTACCACCTTGCCGACGACAAACTCATTTTCAGATGTCGCATCCATCAAATGAAAGAAACATGTGCTGCTTATCAAATTTTCGCAACCACCTTGTTTCTCTTTCGTTCGTTGTTCGTTCCCTACCACAACAAACTTTTACCGTTCGTTCGGTTCGATTCAATTCACCTCTTCCTATTCCCATCATTCGTGTCTTTCTCTTCGCCCAGTATCGTGACTGTGGAGCTCTGTCGTTGTTCGTGTTCGTTTCTTATTTCATATCCCCATTGTTATACCGCTCTCGCACTTTGCTACACTGTTAAATAGATAAAAAAAAAAAATTAAAATAAACCCGATTTCATTAAGGAAAAGGCGAGTAGAGTAAAAACGAAGCAAAAGCAAACGAAAAGCCCGGTGCTCCTGCCTGTCCAAGTTCGTTCAATCTGCAAAATTAATTCTCCCCTTTAACTAGCCGCACGCCGTCTAGCACTGAAGTGGTAACCCCGCGCACATTAGTATCCTGTGTCTGTGTTGTTAAAATAAAATTTTAAAAATTCAAGAATAAAATACATATGTTCTGTAGCTGAAAAGTGAAAATTATAAAGTCAATTCAAGAGAGAATAGAATTTCTCAAAAAGTGAGTGTTTAAATAAATGTTAAGCTCTCCAGTAATCATTCAATAATTTCTGCTTTCCACAGTCTACACGCTTTTTGTCAAGAAATTTTTTTCGAGAAGCAATCCGAAGGCCATTCAAATTGTTGCCCCCTCTAACCAGTTTTGTGCTTCATTAGTTAGTTTTTTTTTTTTTTTTTGAAATTGTTTGCTTCAAGTATACATAAAACCAGAAAGAATGATCAATCGAAAAAATTCGCAACAAATTAGCAAAATTCTCCACGGCAGGCTACGTCGTAGTTATTTTTCCTGGCAACCTCATGGTCAATCGGGCTTTCGCTGTGACCTTCTTCCTTTTGCCAGCGCTCTGACAACTCACGATTAAAAATAAAATTATAAAAATAAGAATTCTTAGGTAATTGTTGATATTTTTAATAAGAGATTTATGTTAACAAAAATTTGCGCACGTTGCCTAGGAAGAAAAGCTAAAGCACAAAGCAAATCTCCAATCTAATAAGAGACAATACGAGTAGATTTTGGATTCAAGAAATTCGTTTGCTGTCTCTCTTAGATGATTCTGATAGAGGAATTTAAAATTTCGGAACGTTATCTCATCTTAAGTGGAAGTGAATATTTTATTGCACAACAAAAATTCGGCAAAGGCAAACAAGAACCTCAACGCGACGTTGTTTCAGTTATCGTTGTTTTCGTTTTCATTTTCCAACAAGTGCCGGCATGATGTTTTTGTTTATTGTGTTTATTACCCTTTCTTTAATTAGAACGATTGTGTTAATAAGAACTCATTTATGACAGCGAATACAATGTGTAGCTGGTTGAGATGTTGTAGTAACTACAACTAAAACAGTTCGCACATTATTGATAGCATTTGAATTGGGAAAGTCAATGGAAAAACTGGTTAACCCGCTTCGGACTGAAGCAAGTCCGATCGGGGTCAAATGAACTAGAACTTGATTACATTGCTGCAGGGAGTGTGAGAGTTTGAAATGTGGCTGTTGGAGATATGTGCTATTTATTAATCACTAATATTTAGAATGTGGAAAGCACTTTGTTGATGGGTGTTTTTATGGCATCATTACGTGTGATTAGAATGTTAAGTTTGCAGTTAGTCAGATATGCCAATCTTCTTTTAAGTGCTGGCCTCGTTTTGTAGACTTAACGAAGCTGCTTAACAGAATGCTACTTTGACTGCTTATTGAGAGAAACCTTGGGGTAACGTACGTATAGTACGTTGTTTTCTCTTTAAAATAACCACAAAATTTTGACGTGGAATCTAGGAATGAACGGTTTTTAGTAAGTTGCCTCGTTAACAGTCGCACTCGGTTGCTTTCTATCATATTTGTTCTTGTCTTTTCACAATTTGAGAATGTTCTGCTCCTCTACTTTCAAATACACAGAGCCGCATTCCAAATAAATCGTCATCTATAGGCCAGCTTAGCATCGGAGCTAGGTGATTTTTTTTTTTCTTTCTCTCCTGTCGGAACAGACCAGCCAAATAACAAGTCCATTGTACTCCTTGTAAATTGGTTTAAGTAAAAGTGCTCAGTCTTTTATGCTAAGGAAGAATAGGGACTTTAGTTGCAAAGTGCAATACATAAAAGGTGATTCGTGAGAAAATCGGACACCTACAAATTAAAGTGTTATCGTCATCATCCCCATAGCTGCTTTGAAGAGTTATTTATGCCTAACACTTACATATGTTCTTAGCAAAAGCACAGTGGCGCGTTACGATTCGTCGGAAAGCTTTCGTTTGTCTGGAGAGTTATGCCTTCTTAACCGAGGATGCCCAGCACTTCCAGGACTAATTCGGGTCCTAAGAAACGCTTATTTGGGGCTTGCAAGTTTCAGACGACAACCGAAGCGTAGAATATATTTGGTTTTATCATTGTTGTGTAGATCCAAACGATTATACGATTTCTTATGTGGTCGCTACAAAACAGCGCTCTACCATGGAATGAGTCTCCCAAAATAGGTTTCGTAGACACGCCACCTAGTTTAAAACATTTGGTAAGAGCAACGTTTCGTTTTGAGTTAATGGACTTCCGAGCTCTTCTTTTAAGCGTGCCCAGTTGGCTTTCCGCAGATTTGTCCTAGTCAACAAAGCCGAGCCATTACCAACAAATTCGACGTGCCTATGGTCTGACGTGGCTGACGGATGAAAGCTACCATTATTGACAACTAGATCAGACGATAGATAAAGTCCAGGAGATGACTGCCTCTTATGTTGCATTTATTTCAGTATTCTGAGCATTTACCTGGAATCAGTCTGCAACTACCTAGAGATGCAAGTAGAAGAAGAGTTGTGAAAGTTTCCCATGTTTGCATCACGGAGAACTATGTGAAGTTTAAAGTTTTCTTTTCCAACAAGCCTCCAGTAATTTACAAATTAGTTTAATAACCAATTCCAACCAACAGATTTCTATGCTTGTCCATATGCATGAAATATGCCTTACGGATATTCCGTAATTCGATTAGAATTATTATTTGAGACTATAAAGTTTGGTTTTGTTTTCCCTGATAAAAACATAGATGCTGATAAAGAACATGTGTCATAAACATTTTAAAATTAAACATATTTCTTAACAACATCTAGATTCTGTCGAGAATTAAACCTTTCTTAAAAAATAACAAGGGCCTAAGCCAGAAACACCGCGTAGTCAATGATTATGCGTATTATACCAAAAGATGCTGCCGATATAGCACTACAAAGCAAACCTTTTAGTGTGAAATATGGAATTTTCACGTCATTTTAACCACTGAATACTAATTTAACATGATGTACGATATCGTGATCGTAAATGTTGATTGACTGCGACATCAGCCTATATCAGCCTGTTGTACTTTTTTGGATCGTCTGTGCTTTTATACAGTGAAACAACCACAAAAGTTAAAACTTTGGATTTTATACTATACTTCAAAAGTTATATTATTCAAACCAGGTACTAGTTTTCTATTCAATCCCCCTCTATTCAAAGTGGTAAAGCATGAATTTACACGTATGCGTCTGCGTTAACGTACATACCCAACGTCATAGGAAAAGGATTATAAGGGTCTTTATATAGTCTCCTAAGTGTTGACTGAAAAGGTCTTGCCTTCTAAGCCTAAATAAATAACGATTTGATTTCTGATGAGGTGGCAAAATTTTAAGCTATATTTTGACTGTCTATTCTCACGTTCTGTCCCATTCATCGATGTTGTGAAGTTATTTTCGTTTAGCGCATATAATTTGTTGTTTTAGCGTCATGCAAATGCAAATAGTCTCACTCTCACTCACTCAGCGGTTTTATAATAAGTTAGTCAGGATTTTACATTCGATACTGAACAGACTTATTCCCTTGTAGTTGGCGCAGTTCCAATCGTCTGGCGTACTTTGGTTGAGCCAGATTTTAGAGATGAGGTACAGAGCATAGTGTTCAAGCATCAACTGTTTCAACAAGTGGATTTGTTGAATATTGTTGACGTGACTTCATCTTTGTCGGGTATACGGGAATGTTGTCTGTCATCATCCAGGTTGAGTAATGGTTCATTCTGTCTGACGGTGGAATGGTGGGATGTAACAATCATATACTGTCTTGATATTGATAGAAAGGTGTGGTCTATCGATTTGGGCTTCTTTGGTTTTCTCTACGATCTGTTGTTGTGTTAACATTTGTTTAACTTTGATTTTTCCACCTAGAACTGCACTGTTATCAGAGATAATCAGATAAATTGTTTACGGAATATGGCGGACAAAACCTTCTGCTATTTTAACGAACTTTCGATGTTCTTTACGTCGCTTTCGTTCATCTCTATAGCTCACATTCTGTCAAGTTATTTTAATATCAGAGCTTGCCCGTCATAAAATAAGAGTTTCGTTCACATGATTTTGAGACTAATCTTCTACACATACCATATAACAGATGTTAAAAGAGTTCCTGAGAGACTAAAGCATACTCGATTGCCAAACAATTTGGCGGTAAATTTATAATCAAACCTTTAAACGTTGTTGTGAAGTCTGGGATATGTGGTTCGAGTCTATGTATTATATTTACATTAAAACCTGAATGTATAAAAACCTACTCGAAAACTACTGGAGCAGTTCCTTTCATCGACCATTTTTGAGCACCTATTCTTTTGCAAAGGTTAAGTCTAGGAAATTTTTATATTTAAGAGGTGGCATAGCTATTTGATAAAACAAGGCCGCCAATGTTATATTTACCTGTAAAAATATCTTTTCGACTTCGTAAAGAAATTGGCCGATTCTATAGGTATAATCGAGTCTATATATGCTCAAAATGAAAGGGCACACAATAGCCATGGACACCCTTCACTAATAGATGTTTTCTGTAGAGTAAGTCAAGGTTACAAGACTATTGTATAGAAAAACTTGACTCAGCCTCTAAAAGTGAAATCTGAAATGAGATAAATATGTTGATGACTTGGTTGATGACAAACAAGCATGTGACAACAACTTGTGGCGCTATTTTCCCCTTCGGAAAATCAAATTTAATTTCATTGTCAAAATAGAGTCCAGGTTAACGTATTAAAAATACTAGAAAACATTGGCAGTTGGCCAAATAAAAAATGGTACGTACGTCAGCATTTCAAACAATAACACTGTTGCGCACCAAGAAGGTGACAAAATTTAATTAATAACAAATTAAAATATTAATTTCATTTATGTCATCTATTAAATTTGTATAGCAATAATTATTATTTATTACTTTTTTTTATCAATAACTACTGAAATGGAAATGATTAAGAGCAAAGGCATTTCACCACGCTTCACAAATCAACCGAAAAGGTGTTCACAAATATATTATAATCGAAGAAATAAAAACGAAAATATTTTTATGAAGATTTAATGTCTATCTAAGTGTGGTAATCACTGTTGAGAGGTGAGATAGGAACAGACGATATCGCCACGTTATCTCAGCAGGTTTATTGAGTGATATCAGATAAGATTCCATTCAATGGCTGTTTCTACATTTACCAATGGGCCATGGTAATGGTTAGCTAGGCATACATTAGCAAAGAAAACACGAACAAGAGCTGCGAATCTATTAACATAAATTTGTTTTAGGGGGTCATTAGTTCAGATTAAACTAATTGACATCAAATAATTTTACAAATTGATAAAACGCATGAAATATTTCATATTGATTATTTTTATTTTCCACATATATGTATAGAAATTATCAGATAATGTTTGTGAATGAAGAGTTGTGTAGTTCTACGCCCAATCTTCGTATTAGTATTCACTGGATAAACAACTAATGTAGAGGTGATCTGTACCGGATGCATGGCGATGAAGATCCGTAAGGGGTTGCTGCTGATTTTATGTCCAAATGCAAAATTATATTGGCTGTTTTCAATCTTCTGGAAACCCTTCGGTTAATATTAGTCGTGTTTTGTTGCGAATCCGCTATCTGCTTAGAAAGTAAATTGCATGTTAATTACAACAATAACAGTCGTGTTTTTTTTGCGAATCCGCTATCCGCTCAAAAAGCAATTTGCATGTTAATTACAACAATAACATGGCGATCAACGCTAAGTCAATTTATACCCGCTATCTATTAAGCGGATATAAAACAGTGCTCCCAAGTCATATTATCTTCGTTTTGGATAAATTTTTCCGATAAATTAGCAAAAATGCCAATGTTCACGAAGCTACAAATGAGCCACCACTTAATGCCATGTCTGTGCTACCAAGTTTTTATGATGAACTCTTAAGCGGGGATGGATCTTTTTTTGCAAACTTAGCTAACATGCGTGCAAAAAAACACAGCTAATGTTAAGAATTTGGAATTTCCGCCGAAGTGTTGGACACAGCTTGGAAGACTTCTACTCTACTTCAACTGGCTTGGCTTGTTTTTTTTTTCAGAGCCCTTATCGTCGACGCCATTTTAGTGATACTGGGTGAAGGTCCTCAAAATATTTCCGTCATCTACCAAGCTCTCCAATATCCAAAGCCTATAGAGAATACTATCGCCTGCGAAGGCGCCAACGCTGTAGATCGCTTTGATCTAAAGTCGGTGATACCTCGAGAACCCCTAGCTATCGCGAACTTTTAGCCAATAACCAACTTCGTTAAAACAATTTAAAAGCCACTTACGCAAACATGAATGCATTTTCCTTAAAAGTATCGATTTGTACAATATGATGAGCTATGACCGTCCACACACCAAATACCGTGCTCCGTCTCGAAAAATTCTTTGCAAGATTTATAAACTGTTTAGCTGAGAAGGCAGATACTCATGATAAAAAAATAATTTGCAAGTATTCACAGAATTTATTTTGCCAACAACTTGTATGTCTTGCGTTAATTAAAATAATGGTCAACACTCGCCATCGGTCGCGTGCTCTCGCAATTAGTACCAGCAATAGTTAAGTATAATAAAATTCGACATCCATCTCAGCATCGACTTTCCTAGAACAGCACTCAAAATACCAAATCATTCCCTCCCGCCCAAATGCAATTGCATTGTTAGATAGAGCACAACAATTTGTGTGTGCTGAAAACGCAGTACCGGCAAAGTGACCCTCAAAAATCATATGTTTTGAATTCGATTCGATAACTTAACATAGATGAGGCAATCAATTTAAACGACCTTCAACGATAACATAAACAGTTTCTTTCCCATCATTGAAATCAATTATATTTTTTTTTTATTCCTAAAAAGAGTACAAAATGAAATAGAAAAAAAAAAACACACCAGTTAATTACAGACATTCTCGTTAAACACAAAGTAGAATGTGTAAACAAAGCGGGCTGAGATAGAGTAGATAGGCAGCCCATGAGGGAGGTTAAATTGTGAGTAAGACAAGATTGCGATTACGATTGTGATTGTGATTAACGGCGCTGCTGTGAAAATTGTAATCGATCCGCGAATAAAGTACAAACTGAAATACTGCCAACTAGTTGCGACTAGTTAGCGTGAAAGCGACTAAATTTAGACACATGACATAATTTTTTCCCTCAATGATTAAAACAGCAGTTACCCAGAAAATGTTCACATATTCTTCGCTGTGCACAATATACAAATGAAATTACATTTTTCACAAAGATAAAAATTGAAACGATTACGATTTTGATTTAAAAAAAACATTCAATACTGATTACCATGTGCAGAATTTGGAACTTTTTTTTATTGGGCATTAACAGGAGCTGGCAGTGGAAAAATATTGTTTTCAACTCCAATGAAAGGACATTTCCTACAGTATGTAGGTACTTCAAGCGTCAACTATCTAAACTCGAAAAAAAAACTCTTTTCCGCGTATCATAACAGATTTTGATTTCAAATTATGGTTGGTACTTATGATAGCATTTTTATCATCAAAGATAATTTGGCACTTTATTGAAGGTCCAATTTTCTCCACTTTTTCAAGTGTATCTATACCGTAATTCCCGGACGAACTGGATCGTCGTTGTTGTAGGTCAGCGAATCAGTAGTAGTTCAACGAATATCTTGCTCAGATACCCCATTAAATTCAGCAAAAAATTAGTGAATCGTAACTCGATTTTTGGCAACAATTTTCCACGATAAGCATTGTTGAGGCGTGAGTCTTTCCGTGATGTCTTGCCAAATCAAATTTGACAGTTCAAAAAACAAAAAAACATTCGTAAGAAGGCGGATCAGCTAAAAATATAGTATATAGACTCGGACGAGACAACAATAAAAAGATGCCTGTACAACCCACATAAAGTACTGACAGCCATTGGCATCGGTATCAAGAAGCCGTCCGGAGAGGCAACTAATCTCTGATTGACATCTCTGATTGACAAAGTGTACAACCGAGCATATGTAACAAATAAACTTGCAAGAGCAGATGGAGGGCTGTACGAGAAAATAAGGCGAGTATCTGGAGTATCCCGAGATCGCTCGACAACTATACCGCCAGCATCAAGTACCGAAGACTAGTGGCATCGCTGCCAACGTGCCATATCAGAGACACCGCAACTAAGGTGCTGAGTTTCCCCCGACAACCACTAAGAAATCCCTGGTTTAATGAATGCTAGTACATGCAGCTAAAAAGAAAAGAACATCGGCCTATCCAGATAGCTTACCGGCCGAGGTGTTTAAAGCTGTTGGAAAGCATACAGAAATTAATTTTCCAAATCTAGTCAGAAGAATGTATGCCTGATGAATGTAATCTCAGTATCGTTTGCCTGGTCTACAGTACAGAAAAAGAAGGACCCTCAATTGCGTCAACTACAGGGATATAAGTCTCCTCAGAATCACATAAAAGATCTTACGTAACATATTGTGGGAACCTCTGAACCCCTTCGTCAACAACCTGATTGACCCTTTTTATTGTGGTTTCAAACAGCATTTGTAGAGACGAGCTATTTATAAAGAGCTATGTTAAGTTTTGACATCCATGCCAAGCTCATTCATCTGGGCAGAATGGCGGTTGAGAACGCTCGCTACTCTGTCAAGTCGGTAACGATTTAAACGAGATCTTTGGTGTCAAAAAAGGTTTTAGACAAGGTGATGCGCTGTAATGTAAATTCTTTTACATTATAACATACTTGAATTATGCAGAACTCACAAGCCAACACAGGACACAGAATCTTTCAAGAGTCAGTGAAACTACAAGCATACGCCGATAATGTCGTCATAATTGGAAGGACACAGCGGGTCGTCATCAGTATCGCCAGTATTAAAACAGAAGCTGTCAAAAAGGGTTTAGCGGTAAATGTGGGAAAAACTAAATAAATGTGCCACTTAGATAGAACGTCACAGTCAACAGCTATAATTTCGAGGTAAGAAGAAACTTTGTTTACTTTGGCTCTGCTATAAATTCTGCCAACAACACCTCAGCAGAAATGAAACGAAGAATCAACGCTGATTGCATCCTTCAGTCTATCTAATAGAGAGCAATACTTATCGGAATCAATTATTTGGTTATGCGAAAGAAGACATAATACACAATTCATTTCCAATCCCTCCAATGTGTAGCATGCATTATTTTCAATAAGAACTTTAATTTGTTACCCAACAATCTCAAACAATCGCCCAGAACGGGGCAAGTCAGGATTTTTGAAATCACCTTAATAAAAATACCGGAATCACTTACGAACAATCCAGGTGCTGACAAGGTTATCCCCGTACACAGCGCAAATCTTCCTATGTATGAACAAAAAAAACTGCAAACTCAAAACAACATGTAATATATTACACCAAAGACGTATTGTGAGGACGTTGACACGTTGCAATCGCAAGGGTCTGGAAAAGTTTCCTATAACTCCTCTAAAATCCCTATACCACATTAAGTGCAAAATTAATAGCAGATTATCAGACATACCGCATCAGTGCTCAGTTCAGACCGACATATGCAGGGAAACGGAAGACTTAGAAGGAAGCCCTGCTTTCAACATTGTATTGATGTCCATTGTCAAGATGATGTGATGTCCATTGTGTGTATATTTTAAATACTTAGTCAACAACTTATTAATCAAGCGTTTGAATATTATAAATCTTGTAAGTCATGACACGATGTGATCACTTATCGGCGCGTCGCGTTCTATTCATAGATGATAATCTACACTGGGATTTCAGTCCGCGAAATAGTATTGAATCAACTACCACTCTTGGTTAGTATAATAAAAACATAAATAACATTGTCAGTTGGAAACCATAAACTTTAAAAATAAATCTTCTGATTATTTAATTATTTCAACAAAAGTTTTTACAATTCTACATGAAGATGTGATTATTATTCAGTCGTACTTTTGTACGTTGTTCGTGTATTGTAATATAATAGTTTTCTTATGTATTCAGATCAAATCGCTGACTTTTAGCGGCCTAAATATCGTTTTATTAAAAATTGGTAATTATTTTTAAGGGTTATAAGGAAAATTTACCCACCCAAAAAGGAATTTTTTATACAGTAAAAATAGAACTTAAAAAATAAAAAAAAAGTGAAAAGTATTTATTTCATGTCTCCAAATCTGTAAAAAAAAATTAACAAAAACAATTAATCTTTATTTTTAACAAATTTTTTAATTTTTTCAGGAACATCTTTTATCATTGTTTTTATGGTCCCATCTTTTAAGAGCTATTTTTCCAACATTTGTTGAATTCTTCCAGGGTGTTGACAGCTTTTTTGATGGCTCTTAACTTTTTTTTGACCAGGGCCCAATATCTTTCAATTGGCCTAAGTTCTGTCTGGCGAATTCGGAGGATTGGCCTCTCTGGGCACCACGGAAACGTTGTTTAGCTCACACCAATCCATCGCACTCTTTCAATAGTGACATGACGCAAGATCAGGCCAAAATAAGGGGAGTTCTCGATTATTGTTGTAAAAAGGCCTTAAGCGCTTCTGCAGGCACTCATTTACACAAATTTTGCCATTTATTGAGCCAGTCGTGATGAAAGTTTGGCTTCTGAGCCCGCAAGAACAAATTGCTTGCCAAACAATGAATTTTTTTTGGAAATTTCGCTTTAGGGTTCGAAACTTTGCTTCAACATTTCCTCTATCTTTGGTTTTTTTTTTTTAAGGACGTTGGAACAGCGCACTATCCCTTATGAAGCAGCCTATTCACCCTGGGACCGCTTTTGCACTACTTCAGAATGATAGCTTTCCTTGTTCTATACTCCGCCGTCTGTCGTACATCCCCCTTCCTCGTTTGAGCTTAGGGGTTCCGATACATGTTTTTTTTTGCCAATTTACGTTCCGAAATGTCCGGATTTTTTTCAAGAAGGCTCAAAATCTTAGTGACCTTTTTTGGGTTCATAAAACCGACTTTGCGACCGACCCCTCTTTTTTTTCAACCGACAGGTTCTCTTTATAATTCTTAATAGAAGTAGCAACTGTTTTCCTATTAACTTTGGATTTTTATATACGTCCACCCTGGGTGTGCCCATTGACACTTAATTATATTTTTTCTTACATCTAATTCAGATTCCATGTTGATTATGTTAACTACCAAACAGAAATGACATACAATTTAAAAATAATAGAAGCATTCCCAGCATTACAAAAAAGAAGAATTTTAGTGATTTTTCTGTAAATTCGAAATGAGAGTGGGTAAATTTTTCTCGATGGCACTCCTTAATTTTCCTTAGATTGTGTTAATTTTCAAGCAAACTCGAGCATACGTGCATATACATATGCGTATGTAAATGTAACATTGTGATATTTCAATTCACTCTAACCAGACATCATGTGAATTAATTGAAAGTAGAACATTATTTTTAATTATTTATTGTTTACTTCTTTTTTTTGAAATGAAAATGATTATATCAAGTAAATTGAAATTGAATTTTCATATTCTAGATACGAATAAACAATGCACAGATGCACTTATTATGTTTAAAAATAGACTTCAGCCATTTAAATATTTTTAAACATTCAAAAAGAAAATAATTGTTGAATTTTTGTCACTTTAGTCATGGTACTCGTATAAGTGTACGCGGGAATTCATTCTTTATTAATTTTATTGATTTGTTAACTTTCTTTTTGGATTAAATACAGGGCCATCAATTCCGTTTTTCCGAAAGTAAATTATAATAAAATACATTAACGATTAAGATTTTGTTATACTGTTCGGATCTTGCCAATATGAATGGAATATAATGTCATTCAAATGTTTTCCACGGGAGTTCTTTCAGGACTTGATTCTGACAAGGTAATTTTCTATGCCTTTTCGACACATATGAGGCAATAACTTGGCCATATATTCATTTTTAAAGCGGATTGTATGTAAATACGATCTTTTGCATACCCCCACAAAAAGAAACTCAACGGTGACAAGTCACACAATCTAGGCGGTCAGTTCACATAACCAAAATGCGGAGTAACTCGTTAAGGAAATTTTACTTGCAATAAAGCCAAGACGGGTAGTGCTGTGTGAGATATGTCACCATTTTGTCTTCCCCATCCATATCTTCGGTTTAAGGCCAGCAAAATTCGGTTAACATTTGTCTTTGAACGCCTGTCGCGGAGACTTAAGTTCACGGGATGCCCATACCTCCATGGGAGCAAGGAGATGCCTTGCCATCCCAACCTACATTAGATTACACCAATGCGGAACTATGTTGAAAGCACAGCTCCACCCTTGGTATGAGTGGTGACCTACCTAAAACCTTTGATCTTAGGGTCTCAGTACCTAGCACTTATAGCCACTCCACTCCGGGTATGAGGCCAGCAGGGCTACCCTCCCTGCGTTTTAATTTTAAAACACAGCCACCGTTACGCTCCCACTTCAACAAGTTAGGTCCGTGGCGAAGTCCGGGGGGCTCCTAACTCCCAAGGTTTTAAGTCCTGGTATGGACTAACTGTGGTCTTGTCAATCACCAAGACCTATGACCGGCAGCTTGTAACCGGACAAATCATAGCAACCATCAGTGGCGTAAGGGTCTGATGATGTTTATGATAAGGCCAGTTTTGATCTACCGCCGCTTTTTTTTAGGCCCTGGCCCTAGTCCTTCAACAGTTACATACATGCCAATTTGTACCTCTCGATATGCGCCAAATTTGTTTGTTAACATATCCTCCGAGTTAAAAACGAGCCTCATCGCTGAAAAAAAATTTTAAAGAAGATTGGTCATCCAAACGCTGATGTTCAAGCACCCAATCAGCGTATGTTCTACTTCCTACATTCCTTGGTCAGCTGACTTCAATTCATGAGTGCGTTGAATATAAGAGTGTAGATGCAAATCCTTTTTTTGTATAGCGTGCTTTTCGATGATGGAAATGTTTTTAAGACATCTGTAATAGAGCCACTCTCTTGGAATTTTTTCTACAGTTTGGCATCCAGTACGCTCAGATGGAAAATTATTTCGATAATAGTCTGCTCGTAATGCGCGAAATGTACCTATTACAGAATCGCTGTTTTTGTAGTTAGTTTTTAACACTTTTAGGGTAAAATGGCAAACATTAAACTAAACATAAATAATTTGGGTTGGCAGTTCGGTTTGACGTATGTGATTGAAATAGGCATGTCAAATCCCGACCATGAATTGGGTGATCTTATAGTTATGTTATACTTCGCCCCCATTTCGATGATGAAAATCTGAATTTTTTTGCATTTCCGATCGTTCGATTACCCAAAAAGATGCAGTTCTTAAAAAGTCTTATAAAACAGGCAAATCAGCACAACTAATATTGGTGTGGAGCTAGGCATTACCACAAAATTAACAGCTGGGTACAAAAAAAGTGGGGTGATAAGTAACCTTGACCGCCAGAATGCGCTGCTAATGCAAAAAGTCCGTTCATATTTAGGCAGACATGCCAAATTTCAGTGCGATACTGTCTTTAGTTTTGTTTTGACAGCTGATTGTTGTTGACGTGTTTGACATCATGTTGAGTATGGACAAAAACGATTTTCGTTCTCTCATAAAACATTATTTTTTGAGAGACAAAACGGCGAAGGAAACAAAAGATAAATATTATGGGGCTAATGCTCCGTCAGATTACACGGTCAAATATTGATTTCGAGAGTTCATATGAAAAAGTTATCCTGCCGCTGGGTGCCGCGCATGCTCACTCCTGACCAAAAACACGAACGCGAGAGCACTTCGAGAGAGTGTTTGGAATTGCTGATGCGGAATCGGACGGACTTTTGGTGTCGATTGGTAATTGTTGATGAAACCTGGATCCACTATTACATTCCAGGGAACAGAATGAGTGCCCGGCACGAGTGCTCCGAAGCGGGAGAGACTCAATGGGCCGGAAAGGTTATGGCGTCGGTTTTCTGGGATTGCCATGGCATACTCTTCGTGGACTACCTCGAAAAAGGAAAAACCATTAACAGCACGTATTACTGCGCATTATACGAGCGATTGAAGGCCGAAATCGCTGCAAAACGTCCTCACATGAAGCGAAAAAAATTTTGTTTTTGCAAGACAATGCGCCGGCGCATAAAAGCATCGCAACCACGGCTAAAATCAATAACTTACGGCTCCAATTGCTGTCGCATTCACCGTATTCGCCCGATTTGGCTCCCTCGGAATATTATCTCTTCCCAAACCTCAAAAGATGGCTCATCAAAAAAAAAATCCAGCTCACGCGAGGAAATCATCGACGCCACGAAGGAGTATTTTGCAGACCTTCCGGAAAATTACTTTTCGGACGGAATCAAGAAGTTGGAAAATCGCTGGAATAAGTGTATCAAGCTAAAAGGGGACTATATTGAATAAATTAAAAATCATTTAAAAAAATGTTTTTTTTTCATTCCCAAGGAAGTTACTTTTCACCTCACCTAGTAATTGGATCACATTGTTTCTAGTAAGGTGGGCAATGTGGTTTGCCATCGAAAATACATAAAAAGCAGCAACGGCTTTGAATATGATGTTGCACCTTTTTTCTTTCGAAACAAATGTGTTTTGACAAATTGTTTTATGACCGTGTGATGTAATTTTTATAAATAACTTATAAAAACTTTTTATGTTTTTTAACAATCGAAATATGTTTAACTGATTGATCGAGGATAAAGACAATGTTCTCAGAATCACGTCAATGTGACCAGTTTATATATAAAGCCCACAACACTGAATGACCCTAAGGTGATTAAACAAAAAAAAAATTCCTAAATTTTAAGTATTTATCAGTGCATGCAACCATCAACTCTAATACCGTTGATGAGGCGTTATTAAGAAATACCTTTCAAAATGTTATCAAATATTTTATATTTTTTATCTCTTTCAAGATTTTTATTGACATTTGTTACTTTTAACTCCCTCAAATAAAATATTTATCAACATTACGTGTAGTGAGTTATACACAGTCAAGGTCATTTCGTTGGTTTTATTTTTTCGGTTTTTTGTTTACCTTCCCAAAAAATGAAACCAGTCCTCCAAAAAAAAAATACAACAAATTAAAATAAAAAAGGCAAACGAATATCAAAAGAAAAAAAGCACGCAACAGCTTCAGTAAAGTTCAAATCGATTTAAAATAAAAATAAAACAAATCAGCCACCAAATGAACGAGTGTAAAGGCTGCAAACCCGTATCCGAATAAAATCGATATCGTCATTCTTTTTTGTCGTCGATTTCTTATATTGCGCCGCACCGTGTACGACTCGGTCCAAAGTATTTATTTTGCTTTCGGTGCATGTACGTACATTTGTGTTACACTTAAGCCGGGTAGAAGGAAGGGGGTCGGTATAAGCAACCGGTAGCCGGTAGACTTAACGAATTATTTCACATTACCCCTGCGGTGTATCTATTAACTTCGCTTCAGAGATGATTTTTAGCCACTCAACGAAACCACCGAACGAATGAAATTTGAATTTCACATTATACTGTAACCGTTGTCACATGGTTATTAGTTTGAAAAATCTATTTGTATTGGTAAGCATCTTAAATGCAAATAAAATAGAAATAGAAAGGAAAATAGAGAAACAAAATGGCAAAGAGGAAGGTGTTTTAAAGAGAAAACAGAAAAATGATGGAGGAATACTATTTTGGGTCGGGTGATCCCATTGCTTTGGCTTCGTTTATACGTTCAAACGTTTCGCCACATACTTGAATGTATCTGTACTTTACAATTGGATTGTATGGATTTATTCTGTTATAATAATTTAGCGAAGGGAACTACTAGTTCAGTGACTAGTCAGTGACCTTTTCGACTAGTTATAGTCGTTCATGCAAGAAATTGACATCTGCGAATTGGCTGCAATTTGGATGAAATAAAAAGAGAAAAATTAGTGCAGTAGTACGTACTGTGATCAAAAAATAAGGTGAAATTGCTTATAACTTTTAAAATCTTTGTTATTCTTCTAAATCCTTCTCCTCCCGATAGAATGCACTCGGTTTTTCCAATCCTCGACAAAATTATTAAAGTTAATTTCCCGAATGACCTTTAAAAAAGCGCGCAGGGAGTCAATTTTTTCTCTCCTCAGTCGTGTTGAAAGGGTGTTCTCGAAGGGTTCTCTTGAGCTTAAGTAATAGCCAGAAGTCACACGGTGCTAAATCAGGCGAAAACAATAGCTGCAATACGATATGAGTTCAGTTTTTTCCTAAAAATTTTGTTTTTTTGGAACCAAACGATATTTTACTTTTTTCAAAATGGTCTGAAGAAAAAAAAAACGCTGGCGCTTGCAGCCCGGTATGGGCCATGGCCTAGCTTCTTGACACTCATTTGTGTTGCTCATGTTGTCATTTTTTCACATCTGAGCGGTTAATCGCCGAGTCCGAACGGCACTCCTTAGAAGCTTTTTCGTAGGCAATTTTACTTTCGGGAGTTTGCCATTGCCCGCCGAAAAATTTGTGGTGAACCAGCCAGGAATCGAACCCAGACTCTCTGCGTGATAGCCCAATGAGCTAACCATCGATGGTCTGAACTGATCCAAATAATGTTCTCTACCTTCCTTAAATTCTGTGTACCACTTGTAAACAATTTTTTATTTTTTACATATCCTGGTCCCGAAGGCCTTTTGCAACATTCTCAATGCTTCTGCAGCAGAAATTTCATTTCGCAAACAAAATTGAATGCAACTTCTTTGCTCAGAAAAATCTGATATTGTACAAATCGCTTAATTCACTTTTTATTGTTCACAAAACAATTGCAAATTTTGACATGAAATTCGACAGAGATGTTAGTGAAAGTAATACTAACTTAAAAAAAAAATTATCTGCCAGAATTGAAATTTGGCCTTACTTCTTTATCACAGTAGTATCTAAAATAGCTACAAAGCTGGTAAGAAAGTTGAGTTTAGAATTATAAATATTTTTCAGCCTTTATATTAGTTTTGCCAAGTCTAACAGAGATATACTGGATCTGGAAAACATAATAAAAACACGATTTCTGTTTAATTTTCGGTGTTTTAGTTGGAAATATTTTCCTCCCGATTCAATTCACTTCATACAGCGGTTTAATAGTAATCCAAATGTCTACTTTAGCTCATTTTGCGTATTTACCTCCTGTGCCCGTGTCGAAGTTGCTTGAATGGTCGGAAAGTCATCGAAAAGCATCCTTTCAACTTCGGGAACAATCTGAAATCGCACGGTTCCCAGTTCAGGTGAATACTACGGTTGATTTAACACACACGCGATTAATTTCGAGCAATTTTTTGAATCGCAATGTTTGAGTCGAATAAAATGGATTCTGGCCATCAAACACTTTAAGATACTCGTAATATGCGGCAGTAACTGTTTCACCAGTTAGAACGAATTTTGCAACAAAATCAGGTACTTTTTGGATCAGGCGTCCGAACTGAAGCCGGACTTCCTGTGTGTTTTTCATTCTCCAGCGTCTCTCTGCCGCCAAAAAAAACCTTTATGTTACTTAAACTTAAACAATCATCACGGTACACTTGGTGCATTAATCGGAATGTTTCTGATGGATTTTTACCAAGTTTTACGTGGAATTGAATAACGGTTTTCTGTTCGTTGTTAAAATTTCAACATTTAATGAAAAGGTGTTTTGGAAAAATAATTCTTATAATTGTTAAATGTCAACAAAATGTCATAAAATTTTGACAGATGGTAGAGAAAGATTCAAGCTTTAACACGTTTGTTCGGATAAATGGATGGCGATTTTGATTGCTGAGATACGGTTTGTGTCCGGGATATGATTTGGCACTCTGTTACGGTTAAAATCTTAAGGACTGACCAGAATGTAAATCTGAAGCTTGAATCTGTATCTGATATCGAACTGTCAAAAGTTGAATACATGTATAGCCGTAAGCGTCAACACAATGCATATCTGTGTGACTCTGTATCTCGAAGTTGAAAAGCACCCAAATTCGAGATACAGATTCAAGGTACAAGATTCAGATTCACATTCTGGTCAGCCCTTTAATCTGGGTGTCAAAGATTTCTGGTGAAGAAGAGCACATTTCACGAAGTTTTTTTGTCCAATTGAGCATAAAAGTTCACTAGGATTCAAATTCAGGTCATAATGGTGGACAAAATACAGCGATTAACATCACATCTTTTTTTCTTCTAATGAAAAGCTTCATGAAATTTAAAAAAAAAAACTACTTGGAAAAAAACTATTATGTTGTATTGGTTGTGGACAGGGTCAACAACCCACACCCATGTAAAGGTTTTTGGTAGCATTTTCGTTGATAGGAGAAGAAGAGGAGGAGATATTACAGCGAACTTTCGATCAAAAAATTGTGCAACAGTCGCATGAAGTGGCATATTGAGGGAATGTTTATTAACGCTCCAGCTCATAACCATCTGGAATTGCCATTGGTCGCTTTGTGAGGAAACGTTACCTAAGACTTCACTTCATGTTAGACATACATGCCTACGTCTGTCTTTCGAGCAGCAGACAAAACCTTAATGGTGCTGAACTATACTGTGAGATATGATTACAGGGAAAGAATTTTCTTCGTCTGCAACGACGTCAGCTGCGTTTACATAGATCTTTTCTTACCAAGTAAGTTTTGGAATACAAGGCTTGAGCCCTTTTTAAGCGTAAACACGACAAACGAAATCGCCGATAAACTTGGTGAAGACTCAGAGGTAGACTCATCAGGACCTAAACCTGTAATTTATCGTTTCAGACATACCTCCACCCTCGATTAGTGCTTTTAAAGACAAGAGCCTCTCTGTTGTCCGTTGACACTGCACTTTTGCTAAGCATTTAAGTAACCAAATTCATCAGCTCTTGTTGAAGGCGCCTAGCAATTTGAATTAGTTGCTTGTCTCATGCCGACAGAAAAGAAGCCACATACATTGCCTGGAATCAGAATTTAAAACATACACTGATGTGAGTAATTTTGTACAAATTTCAAAGTTCTTACGAATTGGATTTTGAAGAAATGCTCTTCCATGTGTGATCTTCAATCAAAAAAACTAATTTCAGCTTATTCGGGAAGCTGCTGGGAACCCTTAACTACTCGATAAGAAGATACAACGACGAACTCAGTGACCTACAGTACCTGGCCATATTATTAGACCCAAAAAACAAAATTCAAATTGTTTGCGAAAAAAAAAATCAAAAAATCCATAAAGTAGGTTTTTATTTGAATTGATTGTTTTGTTAGGCGAGAAACGATGAGGCAGAATCAGTACTAGACTGATACCCTAACTCCCAAAATGGTTTCCTGATGGTGAAAAGCCAATTTTTATGCATGACAAAACTCCATGTCATAAAGCCCAAAGCATAACGACCTTTTTGAAGCAAACAAAATCAAGGTTTTGAGTTGATTAGAATTTGCTCGACGTGAACCCGATAGAGAACGTCTGGGAGCTCCTAAAGCGGGAAATGATTATAAGTGCTATTAATACCAAAAGCAAACTCAGAGAAAAGATCATATTTGAATGGAAACATAACACACACGTCCAGGACTCCATCCAGTCTTGAACAATAAAGGGTACTGCATGTTTACAAGGTATTAGTATTCAGAAAGCCCAAACTTAAGGCAATTCGGTCATATCAAATGAATATATAATATCAAGTCTTCATCATTTTAAGGAACACTCCTGTGTATTGTGTGCAAGGAAAGCAGAGTTGATGGGTTGTCTAATTAGATTTCAGAACATTTTTAAAGCTCAGTTCCTTCCAAGAGGGAATATCGTTTATTAAATTAACATACATATGTACAGAGTATCCATTAGTACTAAAGAAATGATGTAATTAAAATGATCTCATCAAAAATTCAAAAATGAATGCAATAACTCAAACAAAAATAAGAAATTTGAGTAACAAGCGTGTATAAGACTGACGATCTTACACGTGTAGTAAATTTTAAGTAAAGTCTACTTCGCCTAGTCTTGTGTATCCGTATTTTCATACAAATTGCTTGTTGGAAAATATTTAAATGAGGTTATGGTCAAATAGAATTTCATGACTTGAATCTTAAAACAATTTTGAAACCTATGCAGTGAACTACACGTTAACTAAACGATGACTAGTTAAATTCAATTAAAATCTTATTCTTAAGCGAAACTTAACACTGAAACTGAAAGCAGGAAGGAAGATAAAGGTTTTGGTTTTTAACAAGCTGGCTAATTGTATGCTTATTTTACTACAAAAATACAATCTTCGCTTAGTATTAAATCAGATATGCCTTAAATTTCCGTTTGATCTCAGTGTGCGCATCTATGCATGATTTGGAGGTTTTCCGCCATATCCCTCTCAATATAATTTTTCGGAAACACCATTGAAATCTCAATTAGCCCCTCATACTATTGCTTTAATATGTAAGGATTCCAGTCTTTATCTTCAGTTAATCTTAAGTGACTTATTGTGAAACTTTGTGGTTCCCCAGCTGCTGCAGCTCTGCATTCTACAATAGAATGATCGATCTTTGGAAGTTTTTCCTAGCAAGGCTCATCAGTTCAAAATATTTAATAAGGACATAGTTTAGACTCTCAATTGCTAGCTCTACTTTCTGTCTACATTTACAACTTAGTCTCCTACCTTATGTGGGTCAAGTTGGATTTTCTTATATCCCTGTTAAACAGCAACGTCGAAGCATAACGTCTCATCTTTCTGACATCCTAATATTTAATGAGTTTAGTTAATGTCATTGCCAGTGGTACGAAAAATAGTATAGAATGGAAGATGCTGGGCCAACGAAAAACTTATGTCCATTTCTTCCTTTATGACTATAGCAAAAAGATTTTCAAAACAAAACAATTCAAGTTTAGATCCTGATATCAGCATAATTACATAAGTTCTTGGTCATACCAGATCGCTCGTCGTTAAGTGGTGTGGAAAAATCCAAAACCACAGACGGGTGTTTTCCAAATCTATTGTTTCTCTATGAATATTAGTATGTACTCGTTCTGACTTTTACAACCAGATTTTATTCTCGTAGAATTAATGGTATTTTTTTTTTGTTTTCTAGGTGTCCCAAGACCCCGTACTATTTAATGATAGTCCAAATACAAATACAAAACAGAAAATATGTTTAGAAGCGCCGCTAATCCTGCTCTTAAACTTATCCTGGGCCTAGGCCTATGCACCGTTGGAGGTGCCATGTTATATGTGTACTTTAAAAATCGCGAAGAAGAGGAAGACCAACTCGAAGCATTAAGAAGTTCGAAGGCATCTAAAGCAAAACCGGCACAAAAAGAAATCACAATCCAAATGACTATATCCAATGAGTATATCCCATTGGTAGTTGGACGAAATGGAACAAACCTTGCTGGAATAGAAGAAAAAAGTCGAACTTCTATCAGATTTAGGTAAGATTACATCGTTTTGTTTTTGTTTTTTTTAGTTTTAATCGATTTTTCTCTCTTTTAGAGACAAAGATGACCTCAGTAAACTCTGTGAGATTCGTGGCTTCCCCGATGCAGTTAAGGAAGCCAAACTAATGCTATTAAAAGAAATCGAACGATCACCTATAGTTAAGGAAGAGATTTTCGTTCCTCAAAGTGTTTGTGGTAAAATCGTTGGTCGATGTGGTGAAGCAATGCAAGAAATCTGTCGTCAATCTTTGGCTAAAGTATCTGTCGATTCTGGTGGTCGAAGTAGTGGAGTCAATAAACGTCGCATTGTAATCACTGGCAATCGTAATCAAGTAAACATAGCTAAAAAGCTAATTGAAGATAAAATCCAAGAAGACGAAGAGCTCAAAAAGTCAATGGAAGAAGTTGAATTAACTCGTGAACCTCGTCGTAGTCCAACAAACAGCATGTCTTCCAGTATATACTCTTCACAAACCTCATTGAATTCTCATATATTGTCGCCGCGAGAGAAACTTTGCACGAGCGAATATGAAAAGCCAATGGAGGTATACGTTTCAGCAGTAGCATCACCAGCTAAATTTTGGGTTCAATTGATTGGGCCACAATCGAAGAAACTTGATAGTCTTGTTAGAGAAATGACCGATTACTACAATGTGGCTGAGAATCGTCAATTCCATAGCATATCGGAGCCTTACCTTGGTCAAATTGTGGCCGCAGTATTCAAATATGATGGTAAATGGTATCGTGCAGAAATCGTTGGTATTCTGCCAAATGAATATAACCCAAATGAAGTAGTCTTGGATTTGTACTTTCTTGATTATGGTGATAGTGAATATGTTGCCACACATGAAGTATTCGAATTGCGGACGGATTTCCTTACCCTAAGGTGATTGAGAATTGTTTATTTGGATGATTTGCTCATTTTGGTTATTTTTAGATTCCAAGCAATTGAATGCTTCTTGGCGAACGTTAAGTCAACAATACCCAATGATCCAGATACATGGGATCAACAATCAATTGCTAGATTCGAGGAAGTGACGCAAGGTAAAAAATTTGTGTGAATGCTTAATTCAATTAATATTGTTTTTGATTTGTGGTTCGTTGCATATCAGAGGCACTACAGTGGTGTCAGTTACTTTATTTAATTACTAAGCATCTCTTATTACCTTACTGGCTTTTTGATTAAACATAGTCATCGCCGATCGTCAATTCGTTCACCCTTATTCAAGTGTAAAATGCTAAGAGCTATTGAACCGAGCGTTATATTTGAACATGTACCAATTCTTTTGAGTAGAAATACGCGACTGGAAATTAGTAGGGGTACTCTTACAACGTGTCAGCAGGTTATGGATAATGATAGAGAAACATCACATACAGTGACTCAACTTTTTTATCACATGTTCACAGCAAAGTATAATTTTTAGTTGTAATTCTTCAAGTTTAACAGTTTTGTGAGAATTGGAAAAATTTCTAAGGCAACGCATATGATCAATTTGTTGACACTGTCGCAGTTGCATATTGTGAGTACAAAGTTTGGCCAAGTGTGGAGTTTTCTCTGCATTTTTTGTTAATAATAAAAATATTTAAAGTATTAAAATAAGAATCCTACCTAAGGTAAATTTAATTTCAATTTCAGTTTAAACAGGCATTTTAATTGTTTTAAATTTGATGGTACATGAAAGAACTTGGTATCTCCAAAATTAAAAAGTAGAAAGGCTAATTGTTTCCAAGACAACTCATCGAGAAATTTCTCGAAAACTTGGAGTTTCAGTGGGAGTTGTATCCAAAATACGCAAAAATTTGAAACTTGATACTGAAAAGAATAAGTCTGGAAGGAAAAATATAAGGATTATTGTGTTAATGACTGGGCAAGGGTAATTTGATCGGATGAAACAAAAATAAACCGTCTTGGGTCCGATGGTCGCCAATGGATCTGGAAAAAGCCAGGTGAGTCAATCAGCGATCGCCATATCAATCCAACATTAAAATTTGGAGGAGGAAATCTTATGATTTGGGGATGCATGTGCACAGAAGGGGTTGGTGAACGCATAAGAATGGTGGGTCGCATGAATGCCACTTAATACATCACCATCCTGGAAGACGGACTCCTTATAAGTTTGGAAAGTGGCATAAAGATATGTCGGAAATTGTCTTCCAGCAAGATAAGGATCCGAAACACACAGCCGAAATTACAAAATCAGCCACCACAATCTCAAGACCTCGATTATGGTACCGCACTCAAACTACTTGGCAAAATATCACCGCAAATCAATGTAAAAAATTAGTAGAATCCATGCCAAGAAGAATAAAAGCGGTCCCCAAAGCAAAAGGAGGTCATACGAAGTACTAAGTAGGAACAGTTTCGCAAAGTCAACAAATTGATCAAATGCCCTGTTTTTACTTTTGTTGTATTAAATTATGTTAAAAGATGAATTTGGTTCTCATTATTTTTTATACTAAATTATAATATTATTGTTTTTTCTTTAAAAATTTCGTTGAATTATAACCACAAATAAAAAAGTTATGAACAAAATCTCTTACTCTGCTAATCTTGTGATCAAAAAGTTGAGTCACTGTATATATATACATACGAATGCATAGCGATATGCACAATGATGTTAAAGCGTTACAGTGTGAAAAACCCGATTATTAAAAATCAAATTTGGACTACATGAAGGAAATGTACAACTCCTGACATCCATTTAAAAGCTGCCATCATACCAAAGTGCGGATCATTAAAATATCATACTCTGTCGTTAATCACTTAAAAGAGTCAGCGCGATGCCGCTTAAATGTGCGATAAATTCACATCATTTTTTGACAGAAAAATAGCATTCAAAAGTTTATGATACTTGACAGTATTCGCAATGTTAGATAAAGTATAAAGGCAAAATTATAGCGACGAAAGTGGAAATGTTACGAATGTTTAATTGTCACGTAACAAAACGTAATCTACCAATAGTGGAAAAACGTGAGAATATAAACCAAAGAGGCTCAAAAACAGTTTAAAGTGGAGGCGTACGGACAAATAATTTAATACTCAAATTAAAAGAAAAAAATCAGCTCTGAGCGTCACGAGGCTATCCAAAAGAAAACGGCCAATTGAATAGTTCTAACATACACCATCCATGGCGGCAACTAGCGAAGGATCGAGCTTGTTGAATAAGGCCCAGGTCCAGTCCGGACTGTAGCGGGGCCTAAAGTAAGTAAAGAAATGTCTGGCTTCGCTCGTAATATAAACTTTTTGAAAAAAATGTAACCGTCGAAAGGATGATTAATTATTTTTTCCTACACGCAGCTGCTTGTTGTGCACACTATTCTCTTCGATTGGTGAGCCCATGATGGTCTTCTTTCTGAATCTGGCGTTAAATTTATCGATTTTAGTAACGTATTTCAGTCCTCGTAAGCTCAAATACCACGTGAAGGTCTGAAAACCGTTGTTCGTAATTAATTTGTGAGGGTCGTCAATATTATCATCCATTTATGAGGCAACAAGTGTACTTGAGTGTGTATATAGGTAGAGATTCGGCTTCATTTCTTATATTTTTGATTGTTAAATATCAAACTTTAAGCTCTAAAAAACCGTTACCCCCCATATGTAGAGCTTTTAACCAAATAAATTATATAAAATAAGTAATGAACCATTCTTTAACTATTACAGTCGCCAATTGGAAGAAACTAATCTCTAAAGTGGTCTCCTACAAGGAACGTCCGAAAATTGGTAATCGCTCGCAACGTGAAGGATCCCCCGTGCCCGGTGTTGAACTTTATGATCCCTCTGAAGGTAAACATAATTCTATTCATTAACAATTTTTTTTAATATACATATTTTATAGGCCTTGACGTAAATATTGGTCACTTACTCATATCGAATGGTTTTGCATTACCCGAGAATGGTAACGATGTTCTACGACTTGGTGGCAATGATTCGCCCATGTATCAATCAGTGTCCAGCCCAAGAACACTTTCCTTTGAAAGTATTCCGACCCACAACGAAGAAGCGCCCGGAAAGTATCCACCATATTTAAATGGCAGTAATCCACAATTGAATCATAGCCCAACTCATAAAAGTGCATTCATTAATCCAAAACAACAAGAACAATCAGCAGGAGACTATTTTAATGGCAACTATCCCGCTAATGGTGAATTCACTTCGCCGGGGCAAAGTAGATTAGACAACTCGAATGGACAGCAGTGGAAAAATCTTGTCAGTTAGACATAAGAATGAGTGTAGGTAAAGAGAAAAACAAACTAAAAAAATTGTTTTCTGTAATTTTACTTAAAAAAAAAAAAAAAAAAAAAAAAAACTGAACAAAACAGAAAACGTTTATTGCCATCTCTTATTTGTTGATAGCTTTAGAAATGTAAATAGTCGTTTTAGATATTCACCTTTTTTTAATTTAATTTTATTTAGACCCTTAACCTACAGAACAGGTTTTCTTGTTTGAAGAAAAACAAATTCGACGTTAAATCCTTTGTTTGTATTTTATTTTTATTTATGTATTATTCAATATGTATTTCATTCAATATAATATTATTTTGCTTAGTTTATGGCAAGCATAAGTACATAGTGAAATGAAATAAAATCAAATGGTACATACTCGTATGTAGATCTAATAAAGTCGAAAGTGGTGGTTTTTCTTTTTCAATATGAAACTTAATCAGTGTTTTTTATTATGAGTTTTAGCATCTTCTCAATGTTGAGTGCCAGCTTTGAGGCGCTGCTGTTCGTAGATGGGAATATCAATAAATTATGTAAACTAGTTTTAATAATGTTAATTTGATAATTAAACAAAGATTGGATGATTCTGAAGGTTGAAATGCTTAAGTTGCGCTTTCACTCCTGCAAGGGCGATGTGTAAAAGAAGGAGAGCAGCTCATGCACCCTTTTTCCATTTCTCGACGTCTTTCATATCATTCATTTTCACACCAGAGGCACAGTTTTCCAAAAGTATGTTAAATTTTTTTTTTTTTTTTGTGATACTGATATCAATCTTACTGCTGTGACAAAATTAGTCTAGCGAGAGAAAAACGTCATTAACTTTTTCTAATTGAAAATCATTCGAAGGGTTGCAAAAAAGGCATTTAAGTAACGAGGTCTTGTCCAGAAACATTAAGGAAACTCAATACATAACATTTATCTGCCCAGTACACTATTTGCTCTCACGGTGAAGGCCCAGGCTAGCGAAATCTAATCGTTTAAGTATATTATCATATTTTATCGTGTGCCAAGTACATCAATAAATCATTCACTGTCTAATTAAAAAAAAGTTAAAAATGTAGGTGACTTACACCAGTAAATATTGTTGCAGTATTGTCGGATATTGCTCCTATTAGTCTATCCTTTTAACATCCTCAGATTTCGGAGAGAGGTCACGCCCTGAACATATATTTTTGGGTGAATCCTAACTATTTCACTACCTACTTAATATTCATTAAAGGCAATATCACCAGAACATTTTGCGGAGGTCCACCAATGCAGGAAAGCAGATATAAGTTGGAAAACTGTGACAACTGGCGCAACAAAGACAGTAGTCGCAATGTTTATTCGAAAGTGGGTTCACTGAAGATTTATGGAACAACTCTTGATCTTCAGACATGCAAACGAACGAGTGACGACGATTCACTGACATGACTGCTTCTACGAACTTCTCGTTAAATGCTGCAAGCGATGCCCTAATTATGACGTGAAAAACGATCCTGATATCCATAACCGGACCTGACAGAAACTTGGCCAATAGCGGCAGTAGCGGAAAGTGTACGGAATGACCATGATGAATCACCCTTTTCAATCCATAACGAAATACAAGTAACCAGACAATCTTAGAACATTATATGTACATATTACATTTTGGAATTTTTTAATGGTATGGGTAAAGCTGACCTCTGTGGTGAATTGACTTTATGAGCGAGCGAAAAGCGTCAGTTACAAACTACTGCTTACTCCAAAGGGAGTGGAAGATTAACGCATCGAACTTGGAAGTAAAATCAAAAACTTTCTCTAAACACCTTTCTGAAGTGTGAAGTTTTCCAAACAAACTTAAAAACAATCTAAATTCACAGCAAATGAATATCCTATAGAAGATAAGTATGCCAATTTAAATATTTATATAAAGCCAAAAAAGGTTTTCGAAAACGACATCTGCATCAAATTGTTTTTGCAAAATGTTCTTAAGCGCAAGTTGCGAAATTAATTTGTTCGAAAACGACTTTATAAATCATATTGCATTTCCTAGACGTTCATAGACGTCATATGCGCTGCAAAAGAGCAGCAAGAAATTTTTGCTGAACAATAACTTGAATTTAAAAATTACTGAATCGATTTACTTTGAAGAATTTCAGGAACAGTATCTAATCTTATCTTATTTCCTTTAACTAAATATTATTTTTACTGAACTCCATCACCTAGTCCTGGGTCGAGTCTTTGAAAACATAGACCCGAATCTACTGTTGCCCACCCAGTTAAACGATTTAAGGACAATGAACTTCGGATATGCACATGGAATGTTACCGAATGTTAATGACTGTATCGATTGTTCGTTTCGGCATGTGAACGAACGCCTCGTAGCAATCCGCATCAAGGCGAAATTTAACAACATTAGCCTGATATGTGCACACTCCCTCACAGAGGAGAAATATGACGATACCAAAGGTACCTTTTATGAGCAATGCTCTAGCTATGACATTAAAAGTTTCCTCGGCAATTTTAATGCAAAGCCAGGAAGAGAGGGCATCTTTGGTAGTACTGCCGAAAGATATAGCCTGCACGACATCACCTCCGATGATGGATTCAGGCTAATCGACGTTGCCGCGGGACAAAATATTGTCGTAGCTAACACGCGGTTCCCAATCTCGATTTTCACAAGAGGACTTGGAAAACTCCTGATCAATCAACCGTCAACCAGATTGACCAAATTGCGAACCGAAGCCTGGGAAGGGAACATCGTAGTAGAGTTGCAGTTGCAGAGGAATCGCGTACAAGATCTTATCTGCTGTATTGCGTGAACGTCTGAAGCCGTTCGTCAATAACCTGATAGGTCCATATCAGTGTGGCTTCAGGCCAGGAATGTCCACAATCGACCAAATATTTACACTACGGCAGATCTTGGAGAAGACCCATGAGCTTCCGATCTATACACACCACCTACGAGTATTTATCGACTTTAATGTCGTGCATGACAGCATCTTTAGAGATGAGCTATACAGAGCGATGTCTAGTTCTGGCAACACTGCCAAACTCGTTCGTCTGCTCCATCAAATTTGGTAAAAATCTCACCGAAACCTTTGATGTCGAAAAAAGGGTTACACAAGGCGATGCGCTGTCATGCTATTTTTTCAACATCATACTTGAAAGAAAAGTGCAAAATACACGGTCAAACACAAAAGGCACAATCTTTCAAAAGTACTGATGTACAAGTACTGAGACGGTGCAGCGAAAATGGGTTTAGCTGTCAACGAGGGCAAGACGAAGTACATGCTGTCAAGCAAAACGACACTCAACTCGACGTCTCGGACAGAACGTCACCTTCGACACTTTGAAGACAAGACAAGACCTGTGAACAATCTACTAGATTCGTTGTGGCAATTTGTGAAAAACATCGTGTTCTGGTCAATCGGGTAAGCGTCATATTCCATCACTACTTTGCTCGGCTACATAATTTTCAGACGGACGCTGGCTGCGAAAAGAGTGGGAAGTTTGCTCCCTGGTGAGTATAGTGGATGGTGGCAAATTCCCGCACACGTGATCCAGTTACTCGTGACGTGACTGAGCAATACACATTTTACAATCCCTCATGATCATGTATGAGAGTGCCATTCATGTTCTAAAGCTACTAAGTCTAAGCTCGCGTATAAATGGATCTTGGTTTTAGGAAGGAAAACACGATCAACACGAAAGTCTATATATGTAGAACGAATTTATTTTTGCATTGATTAAAAAGAAAATTTAATCAACTATTAGTATAAGGCCTTGTAGAAGTAGCATCTTCCGACAGGTGCTGGTTCTTTAAATAACGAGAATGAACCTCTGCAGCCGAACATCTTGCAGCTCTGCTAATAAGCCCTACTTCACGCCTCCCCTAGCGCCATCTGGGAATCCCACTAGAGATTGCGAAGTGAAGGGGACAAATGACGAGTTTCCTGCACCATAAATCAGGATTAGTGTCGGAAAAAGAAAACAAGACCTTATCCGGGCTACTCCGACATATTTGGAGCTCAGGCCGGTAAAGATTTCCAGGACTTAGTCAGGGTCTCGGAAAAGAGATGGTGGCGGACGAGCACTATATGGGCCAACGGGAGCGCTCACATCCCGGAACGGGATACTCGCTTCGGTGTAACCGACCCCTCGTCCTAGGGGCATTAAAAATGGAACTGGTCCTAGCCTAGCTAGTTGACTGAGGCCCAGGTCCACCCCGGACTGTAGCACCACTTAAAGTAACTAAGTAAATAAAAAATTTATTACTTTAATTGAAAAGAAAACAAAGGTACTCTCGCCGATGGGTACTGCTGCTGCCGTGGCAAACGTGATGCTTCGTTTTCATCAGTCATCATCACCCGCACCGGATACGATGCCCAATAGCCGGTGTGGGTAATTTTATAAATGTCAGCATTTCTAACTTAGTACAATCGCAGATTTTTCCTCTTTTGTTTTCGAACACATTCACTGCATAGATACATCTTAGTACGATCACCATTAGTTTTGTGTTCAAAAAGTTCTTGTAAGAGAAATAAAAATTAAAAATCAACCAAATCATAGATGAACTTCATAAATGAGGATCGATTTAACCAGGGAAGAAGTTTTCTCCTGTATCGTAGCGCAACAAGAAGAAAAGCCTTAATTTAAAATAAAAACACAAATCGTATGTATGTTTATCTATGTGTTTATTCTCTTTTGTTTTTCTTTTGTTTCGGTTTTGTTTTGTTTTTGTATGAAATTAAAAAAGAAAGAAAATCTGACAGAATTAATTATTTAACTTTCTTAAGCGAATTACACTGTTCATACTTCTACATACGTAATTCACTTTCAAATGAAAGTAAATCGTGTGTAGTTATAAAATACATTATACTAAACAAATACGATGTGAAGATAAGAATAGAATGTTTTTTTTTTTTTTTTTTTCAAAACGAAAACAATTAATTCCCATCCTTTATATTAAAGACATCTGAAAATTTTGTCTCTTTATTTTTTTTTTTTGTTCATATCACTTTATTATTTGGAAAAAATAATATTAAAAGTGCATTATATGTTATCCTCTTTTACTAAACTTCATAATAAATTACGAACTAGGCTTTGAACCATTAGAAAAAGAAAATAGATTAATTTGGTTTTTGTTTTGTTTTATTAGATAAACTTTTGATAAAGAAATGGTAAAAAATGTTGCAAAATAAAATTGTATTATCTCTTTAAAAATGGCTTTAGGGTTAGAGAAAATTATTAGAAATATTTCATAAAAAACGAGAGTAATTTAGTTTTGTTTTTGTTTTATATTCTTTTCTCTATATAGTCATTATATTTGTTTTTTTTTGTTTACTTTTATTTTAAAATTTTCTTGTTTCCGCTTTGTAAAGTCTGTATTTATTTATTTTTTATTTTTTTATTTATTTCAGAAGTACACTATCAACTTCTACTTCATACTTTTTTTTTTTAAACTTTTACTTACTTGCCAATGATTTTCTTCTTTATTTAAATTGGCATTCTATTTTCATTTTTCTTCTGCTTGCAAAAAAACTTCTTATATAATTTTTTACTTTATATTTTAAATTTATTTTTTGTTTTATCATTTTCAAGTCTACTTAATTTTATATTCCTAAATTGTAGCAAATTATAATTTTATTTATGTTTTATTTTAAAGCATAAAAACTAGCAAAACAAGAAAAAACGACAAAATCATACCCGAACCACTGGCACGCGATTTTAAATAAATTTTTTTTGCTTATAATTTACCAAAAAGTTGTATACGATTTTTATTATATATATTAAAAATAAAATGAAGATAAATAATTATCACTTGAATTTTTAAAGCACGCAGATTTAGGAGTTAAGTAGAATTTTCGATTGCAATCATTCTGGAAAGAAAGGAAAAAAAAACGTGTTATGGCACCAAACCGTTTTGGATGTTGTATGCAGGTGTACGTTTGTAAAAGTAGTTGCTTTTTGAAAGTCGATTCCTTTTTTTTAAACAATATTGTCTGAAGAAATGACGAAGACGTATGGAAATGCTTCTTTACAATTCTGTGTAAAGGATAACTCAGGATACTGTAAATGTTTCCCTTGCAACAAAATTCACTTCCGTTGAGGAATTCAGATGGGCCAGCCATTTGAAAATTTCACGAAAGTTTATTGTAAACTCTACAGATTATTGAATATTTATTTACGTCGGATTTTGTTTGCCAAAGAGAAATGATTTCTAGAAATTTCAGATTTGGGGTTTTTATAGTATGATGAAGCAATGATTCTATTAATGGCAAGAAACAAATTGTTTTGTTGTGGGACGAGTGAAATCCCTTCTCTTACATGAAGACATGATGAAGTGATAAAAATCAAGAAATAAAAACAATAGTTGTTTTGATTTCAGAAAAATCTTCCAGCATACCTAAAAGCGAAGGCAAGACCTATAACACACTACGGTTAAACTGACACAAACCATATAGAAAGAAATAATGTTTTTAAACTAAAAGTTTGAATCGAGTAGGGTATCCATATTACGAACTAAAGACAAAGTGCCTTATAGAGAACGGTCTTAATTTTGAACGAATGAATCAAGACAAAAAGACCGTTTTTGCCTCATCAACTGAAAAATACAATTTTTTATCACTGCGATACCGAGACTGCATCAAACACTTCTTGTTACTTTTCACGTATTTCAAAACCCAAGTTTTTCAATCCATAGGAAGGGTAAATAAGTGGGGATAAGGTGGTACTCACTTTAGTACGTGCCTTTTATAATTTGTTTTTATTAAAATCAATTTCCTTTTTTAAAAAATGTCACCTTTGAATTGTATAGTTCTTTCGCCCACTTTGCGGTTTTTTTTTAATTTATAGAGGTTATGTAAAATATCGATATAAATTAGAATTTTGATCATGCCAAAGAGATGGTTAAGTAACGTTTTAACTTAAGCATATCCAATTCAATTTTTAGTAGCTTTTGCAGCTTTAACAAAACGAGGTTTCCTCTGAAGAAACGTATAATAAGAGTAATGCACATGTTTCGGTGAAAAAATGTTATCAATTCAAATCTATTTTATCGAAGCTCGTGAGACGTTTCTTTAAATATGTATTGTGATGCAAGCGCCGCTGCCATTACAAGTCGAAGAGCGCCGTCGTAGAACGCTGTAAAAAAAAAAGTGAAAGAAAATATGTGTCGAAAAGTTGGTCACTTTGCAGAAAATGACAAAAATAAATATTCAAAGGTTTGGTATCGGAAAAACAACAATAATCCCATAATCTCGTTAAATGATCAGCACAATCGTTAGGAACTATTTCTTTATAAAAAAAAAACTTGTAGTTAGTGACACAACTTTATGTTTTCGACATCTACTAAAAAAAAAAGTGTATTAAATTTTGTTTTCTCAATATGAACGTGTACTTGATTTTCCAACGTCCCGTTCTGCACAACTGGATCTGTATTAAAAGACTCAGCAATTCTTGTTGGGAAACGATTTTGTTTTGGTTGGAACTAAAAATAAACTGATGTCTACGAGCCACATATTTATTAACTTAGTACATTTTTCATTTCTCTATGTAATACAATAATTTGTTCCTTCATCCAAAATCTTCATTAAATAGGTGGAGCACTTTATTTTTGAAGATAAAAATGAAATTAAATGAAGGGCAGTGTTTGGAAGAGTTTAAAATATGTTGTCGAACAATTTATTTTTCCTAATCCTGTTTAAAAGTAACAATTGTAATATAATGGTATTTAAAAGAAATAGATCAGCACAAAATCATAAGACATCAATGTTTACTTAATTGGCCAACACCATGCCATTCACCACAGATAACATTTGTACAAACTATCAGAAAAACGAAATTCCTTTCAATTGAATGGCAAAACAAAAATGCAACAGTAAGGACGGGGAAAGTCAATCTAGTTTGAGGACATACGAGTATCGTAGGAACTTCAAGTTGGATTATCTTAAATTCAAAATATATCCAATAAATAAGAACACGACTGTATGTTATTTAAATTTAATTTTTCATTCCTCACTTCTACATCTTTTCCAAAAAAAGAATTTCAAATCAGCAAACCGAAACCCAACTCGCATACATTTCCTCACCAAAAAAAAGCAACCAGTTTCTCCGAATCTCCTTCCATTTAACAAGAAACAAAATTTAACAAAACCTCTAAACAAAAATGCAGAAATGAACGAAAATATGAAACAGAAAAAGGATTTCGCAAAAATAAAAGTAAATTCAATATTTTAGTTTTTTTTATGTTTTTTTTTTATAGTTTTTCATTTTTTATTTTTAATAGCAATAAAATATTTTTTTTGTTGTTTTGTTTTTTTTTCTCTATCATTATTCTTTTTTAATAATAAATTGTTGTAATTTTTTTGTTGTTGTTTCCACGTGTGTGTTTATGGTTTTGTTTTTTCTTCTTAACTCAATTTTTAGCTTCAAAATTGTTTTGTTGTTGTGGGGTTTCTCTTTTAAAATTTAAATTTTTATTTTTCTTTTCTCTGCAATATATTTCAGTTTTTGTTGTAATAATTTTTATTTATTTTTGTTTTGTTTTATTTTAATATTATTATTATATAATTATGTACTATTAGTTTTTTTTTTTTTTATAATTTATAATAATAACTGTACTGTTGTTGTTGTTCTGTTGATTTTTTTTTTCTTGTGTTGTTGGATTATATATTTTTTGTTTTTTGTAATTCTCTTAAAGGAAATAGTCGGGAGTTCTTCGTGTAACATGCGGTTCTCCACGTCTCGGTGCTGGGTCGAATTGTAGGCTGAAATGGGCGAAAAAGAGAAATTAAAAAAATTAATTGGACTCATAAAAAAAAGATGTTATTGTTTATTTATTTAAAACATCGACTAGGAAATGTAAGAATGTGCTACACATTGTACTCATAGTTTCATAATAAACACCAGAGTTTACCAAAACAAAAGAAAAATTCTATAAACAAAGCTTTCGCAATTATCAAGCGTCCAACTAATGGCCCAAGAATGTTTAAGTATTTAGAACATGTTCAAAAGCCTCACCACATTAAAATTGTTGAAACAAATACTGACTGACATGGAAAAATCATTTAAAATTCGAACTGATTGATTGCACGAAGAAGAAAGAAGGAAAACAATTGATTAGATATATATTTTTTTTTTGAGTTGATTTGATTTACTCGTATAACTCATTAGTACATTCGTAGATAAAGCGATTCATGTGGCATTAAATTTAAAATAGCTTTAGTAAATAGAGATATCGAAAAGACAAATGTTTTGACAGTTTGGGTAATGTGAAACACTGAATAGACTCTTTTTATACATTCATTTACTACTCTTTAAAATAACTTAGGTGTACAACACACAGTTTATCTACTCGCTACTTATAAAATGCTTGCTCCACTGACTGGAAAAATATGTCGATTTTAAACCTTAACCATTTCAGTTAGTATAATCTTGAATAAATTTTTCTAGAGCAAAAGGAAGAATAAATTCGATATCTACCAGGGCAGATAAATGAGTACCAGTTTTAAAAGTGAGGTGACGTTTCTAAGGAAATTTAGTACTACCATTAAGTACTACATCTTCGGTTTGATAGCCATTTGAAACAAATGTTTGTTTTTTTTATATAAATAAAAAAGAAATTAAAATCTAAAATGACAAATTGCCAATTTGTCTGACATTCAGATGATCTTAGTACGTTTTCTCAATATGTTGCCACAAAAACTGTTGCTCAATATAAAAAAAAGTCAAGCCATCCCATACTCCCTGACCGAGCTCAATTTTTATAAATGCAAGCAGTAGCTTAAGTCCCCTCAAAGTAGGACTTGGTCGTTATCTGTGATACGGAACTCAATTTGCGCACCCACACTGATTTCATCCAATCCAGAGGTTAGAAATCATAATTTTTATGTTCGTTTGTTTTTACTCCTCTCATAATTTCTAAAGCTCACAAGTTAAGCAATTCCCGCATGTTTGACAGACATGTTAGTCTTTGTCTATTAACGGTTCTTCCTCCATCTATTTTCCCTTGTAGGAAAAGTTGCAGAAATTCGTTTTTGCTGTTTCTTAAGATGTGCTACAGGTATTCCAGTTTTCTTTTCTTTATTATGTAAATTAGCTCTCTTTTTTTCCTATTCGTCGTAGTACTTCTTCGTTTGTTATTGTCGCCACAGGAGATACGCAATATTTTAACTTATATCCAAATTTCAAAGGCGTCTATTTTTCTTATCGCTGCTCTGTGTAACGTCCATGTTTCAACTTCATATAAGAGTACTGACCAAATGTAACATTTAACTAACCTTATCTTGATGTTTATACTGATTTCTCTGCTACGAGTACATAATACTTTTTTCATTTTACAAAAAATGGTCCTAGCTGATTGCTTTACTAAGATTCGCATTATTATTGATCAACATTCGTATTTAATGCTGCTGACTGTGTTTACTTAATACTTAATTAAAAATCATGCCTTTGTTGTTTCGTACTTAGATCGACTAACTTTGTTTTGGTGGTTTTGCCCTGACCACTGCATTCTTCCATCCTATGAGGGCTGACTCAATGTGCTGGGTCTACTTTATTTGGAAAAATATCACGAGTCAGCCGAATTTCTCTTTAATAACGTGCTATTAACAGCTAACATCGAATGTCCTTCACTTCTGCTCCAGTTTTTTGTTTAATACTAGCTCACGCAATTAAAGGTGAATATTAAGAAAATTGTTAAAAATGTCGCTGACATGCTTTTTACTAACCGCTCAACGAAACTAGGCGATGTAGGAGAGGGTATAGGCATACCTACATGGTAAGCTAAAAATGAGAAAGCTGTCGGTTCAATGGGTCCCGTGATTGCTTACAGTGTACACGGTTGCTAACATAATCGAAGCAGTGTTTAAGGAGTTCTTGTCACAGTTGATGTCACGACACAGCCCATGCAACCGGCGAATCTGCTGATTTTTTTTTAGTTTCGAAGGGAATTATTCTCATGGAGTTTTCGAAAGAAATGGCCTATTATTGAATCGATTTTATAAAAAACAAAATGATAGACTCAAGACCCCATTGACCGTACTGGCTTCTGCGAGGTTTTTTTTTGTTCCGTAACATAAAATGTGAAAATATGTGTTTTCATTCCTAACACGGGTATTTATTTATTCAATCTCGTTTTAATTTTTATCTTTTTTTTATCTGTTCCGCTCCAGCTTTTCATTCATTGATTACACAAATAAAGCCATAGCGTCAAAGAATGGTGAAGTGAATTGCAAATTTTTGTAACTTGTCAAAAAGAGAGTGCTTGAGGTAAAAGTCAAAAACATGATTTTTAGTGGGGTGTCGCGAAAATCTCCCCAGCTTTACATACTTTCCTTCATTTGCTACCTTTCCGAGCAATATAATGAAATAAATGGGGAAAATTCCAGGCAACTCACGCTGCATTCAAGCTTTTCGCAATTAACTGAACTTGACTCCAGAGAGGAATAAATTGACATAAAGTTGTGTCATTCCCAGTTGGCTCATTTACATTATCTTTGAGAATCACTGTGTGTACCAATGCTTCAAGTTATTTATAGTAATACTGCACCACCTTTCAATCGAAAGTTTTAGCTTTTTAGTATTCGGTTCAACGATTTCTACACAAGTTAAATACAGATTTAGAAAAAGCATTGAAGAATAACAAAGCGATGCGCCTTGCTGATATCTAGGTTTCAGTCTTCTATTATAAATAGAGACAAGGGAATCATTGCATAGCTGAACATTAAGATCTAAAAATGTTACAAGCTACAAGTAACTATCATTCATTTTTTTCAGCAGAAAAGTTTACCTGATTTCACCAAATGGCCATAATTTTGGGGAAGGGTACCAATATCTCTTCGCTTTTCAAATTAATTTACTCACGTTTATGCTGTAGTTGAGAGCACATAGCACAAAATAACATTCTTTTCAAATAAAATTCGATGAAAGATGAAACAGAGAAGTAAGGGACTCTACTCCCACAGTAAAAAAAAAAAAGAAGGCCGTTTTAGAAACGTGTAAAAGTGAATATTTAATCAAGTAGAGCGAAAGCTATATTCCTTGATCCTAGGATTTTCTCTTAAGTAAATGCATTGCGTCTTCTTCCAGTATCAGTTTTTGTTTCCCGATTTGCCAACTAAGTCAAACTGTTTCAGAAGCAATAATGACAGAAACGGGCACATTACTAGCAAAATAACAATTTAAATACCTCCATTGACGACTACATTTCGAAAGAATAAATCGTAGGTTGGGCATGGAACATCTGAAAGAATTTCTGACGTATTAAAGTGAAACGCCTTCTGTCTTCATTTTTTGTACGTTAAAACAATTGCTGATGTTAAATTCTCTTAAGTTTTTTTTATTTTCTATTTTTAGACATTTCAAAACAAATGATAATTATCCAATCCTTTCATTAAAATTGCATGCTTTTTCTACTCTGTGCCTTTGTATCTATACTCGTATGTATATCGAGAAATTAATTGAATAAGAGCAGAATCAATTAAGAAATTCGTTGGAGCTCATTTCTAATGGAAACAAATTGCGCATTCAACTCACAATTAGTAGACTGTACTAATGTAGTAGGGCATAATCAATAAAAATCAACCGATATTCATTGGTATGTCTGGCGAAGGTACCTTATCTGGTTATCCTCTTTTGATAACAACTGAATTTCCATTTAATCACGAGTTATGTATATCCAATTGAAATGTGACTCAAGATAACCGCATTTCGTTGGTTTTTGGTCTTTGTTTTTGCAAATAATTCGTTGACATGATGTCCACAGACTTGTTAATAAATTGCTGCCTGCAGTATGTATGATATGTTTGTATATTTACTTAAATCGCCATATTCAGGGACGGATATGAATAGGACTAGAGATAATCATGTTAATTGATCAAATTGTATTAGCACCTCTTTTTGCTAGTTCACGTCAGCCAACAGCAGATGCCATGTTAATTTAGTTAGTTTATATGAAAGTTTTTGTCATCAAACTTTGTACATAGAAGTTATAATCAACAGTCGTTGCTCAATTTATGTACTCTTTATTGTTTGATTGTTAAATTAATGGAGATACTTTTAAGATAGCAGAGAATTATGATATCACTATATAGGGCTAACCAAAAAGTCAAGTTTGGGTCGGATATGAGAAAGTTATTTTGATGGCATAATTGGATTAATATTCTCTATAGATATAGAAATGATAACATTTCGGGAAAACGACAGGGAGAACTGTGAGCGACAACTGCCGGCATTGATTAACAAGAGACATGTCGTCCTAGTCCTCACAAACCTATGTGAAACAAAATTGTGGTGAAGACAACAACAGCCTCGGAGAAGATTGACTGAACTGTTGACGACACATGCAAACGTGACGGGCAGCCCATATTTGAAATGGAAGCAGAGTTAAGGATTAAGTCATGTGATTTAGATATATAGCCGAGGAAAAGCGCGCATGTTCCAAAAAAAGAAGAAAGATCACGCTATGGTGAGCATCTTTTAGCATTCTGAAATAAAAAGAGTACCCAGTGACCAAAAGAAAATTGCGAGATTGAAGAGATCGAAACATGCTACCGCAGGACTTGACAATCATAAATATTACCGTGATGTAACAAGGACCCGTAAGGGCAGCAAAACTCTAAGCAAAGCCTGCATAGACAACCACAAAAATGTTTGAAATTTGAAAGAATCATTTGAATGTCAGAGCAAACCATTCAAGACAGACGAGATACGTAGAGACTTTCCTCCACCTGACCATAATTCTGAATACAAATATGTGGTAAATCAAAAACCTACTGTTTGTCTTAAACAAAAGCTGAACCAAACATTTCTTTTTTTTTTTTTTCGTCGTAGAAGTAAATTATACACAAAGCTAAAATCATCGCTTAACCTTGAATTACCAAATGATGAGTTTCGGACGCCTACAGCATACTTCTCATTTCACAAACATTTCCCTTTTCAATAAAGTGAATTTTAACGCAACACCATATGTGAGGTTCGACCGCATACACAAATCTGTAGCTCGAATAGGCTACATACTCGTAGGCACGATATAGTTCATTGACCAAGTTCGCAGTACATTGACTGTTTTATCGACTTTACGTCGACTGTTGTATTCTATCAGAACGGTATGCGATTCGCTCTTCAAATACACACACGTGCATATCTAAATACATTTTAAGGCGCCCTCTAAACATTCCCTAACGCGGAGTAAACACAGTTTGTTAACCATCGAAGATGCCCTACTATAAATGGAAGAATATGGAGACACAAAATAAAAAACGATTTAATTAACAAATTAAATACTTACAATGAAAATTTAAGTGAATCGTCTAATTCCATTAGAGCCGCTTGGTTACCACAACGATAACAATAATTTGGCGCTGAGAAAATTGTGACAACATTACGATCGTGACACCAATTATAGCCCTCCATCACCAATTGATGGGCACGTGAGACCAATGTTAGGCCGTTTGTGTTGTTAAATGTTTCCGATATATCCTACAAGAAAAAAAAAAAAAAAAAACATTTATTAAAATAAGATTGTAATAGATTTGATTTGTTTTTAACTTACTTGACCAAATGTGTAACCAGCACCACGTGGTGAAATACCCCAGCCACCCCTATCATCTGGATCAGACCAGAGTAAATCACACATAGGACCTTCGTGTGGTACCTCTTGCAGCCGATCTAATGCGCGGATGTGATCCAAACTATCAATAGATGGACTTAAACCGCCATGCAAGCAGAATATTTGTCCATCAACCAATGCAGTCAGTGGTAGGTAATCAAATAAATCGGTGAAATATTTCCAAACGTTAGCATTTCCATATTTACGCAGACACTCATCGTAGAATCCATAAACTTGGGTAATTTGTCGCGATTCATGATTACCACGTAGAATTGTGATTCTCTCACGATAGCGTACCTTGAGGGCAACCAATAGCGTAACAGTTTCCACCGAATAGTAGCCACGATCAACATAATCACCCATGAATAGGTAATTTGTATCAGGTGATTTACCACCTATCCGAAAGAGTTCCATAAGATCATGGAATTGCCCATGCACATCACCGCACACTGTGACTGGGCATTTGACCTCCTGGACATTTGACTCCTTTGACAAGATTTCCTTTGCCTGTAATGAAAAAGAAAACGTGCTTACAATCAATTTGAAGATGTACATATTTATATAACGTACTCGTAAGTACTTAGTATGAATGTTAGAGAAGTTTATAATCTTTTTTGGAATGAGGAAATACCCACGAGGTGAACAAGCACGTATAGTGATGTTTGTTTAATAGGTTTATACTAAGAGATAGAAAACATGTGAGCGATGTTTTAAAAAATGAATTTGTTAAGTGATCTACGGAACTAGGTCAACTAGATAAAGTACGAATTGAATTTGTTGATGCTAACGATTACGGAAGGTTTTCGACAAGGCAACAGATTTTTTGTCACTTAGTGATAACTTTATAATCCAAACCGAGGTCAGAAGTGCAAAAATTAAGTGCGAAGATGCTATTCAGAATTTTCGTTTCTCTTTAAAGAAGATATCGTTAGACTTACGAATTTTTATTCAGAATTGCTATTTGTTCATTATAATGTATAAGATTGCCTTGTATGCATTCATAGGCGATTTTTGTTGTGCATATGTCTCTTCCACTGAAAGCTCTGGATAGAGAATGCATTAGATCCGGGTGCAAGGTACGAGTATATCATGCGTTATCTTCTGCACTGTCCAAAACTTCTTTCGTTTGGCGTGAATTCTTGTGACCGAATAAAAAATTGTATTCATAAAACAACATTACTGTTTGAGACCTCTGTTGCCGTTGCCTACATAATTCAAATGAGAGTGTCAGTGATCATGTCCTTGTTTGGTGTCAGATAAATGACAGCTTAGGTGTCCATATAATACGTTCTGCTGGCATAGACATAGACCTGCATAGACCTACGGAATTTACTGTTTTTTTCCCTGATATCTGATTGTCAATACATTGTCGCTACAAGGGGGTCTACAAAATAAGTATTTCCTATTTTGCTAGAATTATCATTTATGAATATATCCGAACTAAGTTCAGCTCGACTAACAGTTAAATTGCAAAACTGAATTCCAAATTGAATGGTCAAGAGTACCAGTTTGCGTAGAATGACCATCACCCAGTAAGGTTTGATACCTAATGTACAAACACTTTAAATTTTAAGCTGAACGCAATCCTCTGATAATTTTACGTTAGGATGTTAGGTATTTATGTTGATGAAACTCTTTTTTTGGTTGATAAAATGGTGAACATTTGAACAGTTTGAAAAGTTGACGTAGAGAAAAAGGTAGAGAAATATTAGGAACATTTTGGAACAATAGATCAGAAGAGCTTAAAGCATGCAAGCATTAAGAGTTTGTAAAAAGTGTGCATAAACACGGTCTTTTGCATAGCCCCACAGAAAGAAATCCAACGGAAAATTTTCTTGCAATAAAGCTAAAACGACTCGTTATGTGATATGTGGCATCCATATATTCGATTTGAGGCCAACAAATCGCTTAACATTTGGCTATAGCGAAAGAGTTGACGGTGACGACTACACCTCCACGGACCAAAGATACAAAGATATTGGGTTCAAGCACCCAATGTACGTTCTACGCATTTGGCTTAAATTTTAGAGTGAGTTGAATTTTATAAGGGTGTACGTGCAAATTCAAATGCAAAATACGCTATAATGTGACGTGATCTGGATCTTTTACAAAACTTTCACAAGCGCCAACCATATTTTTTAAGAGAGTGTATTTCCATGGATGGATATGTCTTTAGATATGTGTTACAGAGCCAGTTTATTTTTTTAGTTTTGCCTAAAGTACGCTCAGAAAACTCTCATGGCGACCATAATCTGTTCGTAATGCGCGAAACGTACCAACTATAGAATACTTCGAAAATACCACGCTTTTAAGTTTGAAAAATTCACTGAGTCTCATGTGTACTTTTAAAGGAATCACAAAAATTAGATCAACGAGGTTCGGTGGAAAATTTCAAAGGACACCCAACTTTCGACAAATTAGGCGAAATGAGGGCGGCTGATGGATCACACTAAGAACTTCCTGATAAAGAGAACATGTTCTATTCTTTAGATTCTATTAGAATTTAAGACAAGGTAATCCGAAAATGGTTGAAAAACAGGTTAAGACCGATTAAGCTTTAAGGGTTTTGGTAGAGCTAAGGAAAAAAAACAGCTTCAGGTGGGTCTGTCTCCCCTTTCAGCCGAAGGCAAAAGTTCAATCTAAGCTGAATATAAAAGGACAAAGGCATTTGATTACAGCAAAGATTTTACATGGTTTACTGGCATTTTTGGAAAGGACTATGTTTTTGTTTAGCAGTTGAATGTGACAGGTAATGAAACTATTACTATGAGAAAGATGTCCACAGCGAGGAGTTTTTTTTTCTTTATGACATTTTTATTAAACCAACAGAGATATCATCACATTCACATTCAATTACCCAGGGGGCTAAATATTGCAGTTTTTTTTATATGTTAAAAATAATTGAAAGCCTATTAAAAAATTAAAACTGTTTTCTTTTCCTTTTCTTAACAACATCTAAGAACGACGTGTGAAATCAATATTTTTAATGTAATCCTAGCAAAAATTTGACTAACACGTTCCACAAACATTTTCTCTAAATAGACTACTCATCGTTGCAATGACATTAGGTCATTGTTGAACTCATTTACACCTTCAACAAACTAACTAGAGTAGGTCATTGACTGTCCCCAATACTCGTATCTCAAACAACTAACAAATACGAGAGCTCATACATTTTCATTTATCTGCAAAATAAAGGCGACAATGGGATCTATTTCTTCGCGCACAAATAGAATCTGATGCACAGATTGTAGATACAATATATCACATACATTGGCATGGAATGAGATATGTATGTCATTATTTTCTTTTTCATTAGATGCATTCCATCTGACGTGTTAAGAATATCATAAAAAGTACTGCAAAGCCACAATGCTATGGTTACAGCTCCTTCTCATTTATTCATTTAAACAACAAAACTGCATTCTCGTGAAACGTGATTCTATTCGCAAACTTGTAAGTTATTCAAAATTATGTTGCCAACCATTGATTAAACTGAATCAACGCCAAAAACAAAGACGTTTTCCGTTTACTCTGAGGGAGAAGAGAGTAAAATCGCAAGTCGTCTCGCAATCTTTCATTATGCAATTGCGCAGTTTTTTATTCCTCATCTTTCGAAAACAGAAAATTCCATCAGCACAGCTTAGGTTGGTAGGTACGTTTGTAGTTGATAAACTTAAAATGACGTTGCAGATAACTGAAATTAGTTAATACAGTCTAGGCAAGTCGGGCTCATCAGGGTCGTCGTAGTCGGCTAACAGATAAGGAAATACGAGTTTAAAATACGTTCCCCTCAGCAACGGTGCCACTTCCAAAAAACAAAAACGAATAATAATAATAAAAAAAAACATCGCATCAACCAAGTAAGCGTAATAAATCACAGGTGAATGACTTCTAGGCGCACCACGTTCAAGCTGAATCTACCTACCTACCTCCTCATTTGTGTTTTAACACAGAAAGTTTTCGTTAACATCGTGGAGGTGCATGTTCGCCTATCGGGAGGGTGAATGTGCGGTTTAAGTAGGAAAATCCACAATAAAACTTTCGTTATCATTGATTCGGTTTTTATTTTTTGGTTTCGCTCTTGGTTATGGTTTTCCATGGCGCACTTTCAGTTGACTCTCGCGGATTTCGTGTCTATGCTCTCAGATATCATGGGAAGCTCTATAATATGCTAGTACTTGACTTGTCGTACTCTACCTCTTTGACGGTAGGTCTATGTACTATTTCAGTGTTTGCGTGTCTACCTGTCGTTACAGCGAAATGACTTTCTAAATATTTTCTTTTATCTTCTTCAACGGCAAAGATACTCGTCGTGCACAGTGCAAAATGCATCCCAAAATCGAATCGATAAAGAGACACCCCTACGAAGTTAATTTTTAAGTAAATGCCCTAAATCTTTTCTAAATAAAATTCGACATCTTTTTTTTCCGGGAGCAGAAAAGGAGATAAGTATGCGAGGCGGTAAAGAAGGTACACATACGTTGCTCTGCTGCAACACGGAAGTGTTCTTGTTTCGAATCATTGCACAATTTGCAATGTATCTCGGGCATTCAAATTAAAATAGTTCCGTGAGCACGATGAATATGTCGACGTGCTTTCCTTCTGGTTTTGTACGTTTTTGTATGATTTAATTTTTTTTTTTTTTTTCTGTTTTTCCTTTTTTGATGAGAGTACTATGCGGCACGATATGGCTGGGTGGGCTGAATACTTCTAAAAATAACGAACAATAAGCCTACAATGGATGGCAATGCAGTGTAATGAGTAGGAAATGTAATTGCTACTACACACATAGTTAGTTGCTTCTTTGAATTTCTGGCATCAATGCGAATGGTTTTGTTGTAGGAAATTGTAATGCTTTTACGGATGTGGAACATCTGCACGTAGATAAATGACGTTCAATCATTCAATGTGAGGTTGGTTTAAAGTTATCACTGGCAAATTCGATTGACTTAAGAGTAATTAATTGAAAAAAATCATTTTTGCTTATATAACCGCGGGGTAAGTTTCGGAATAGGGGGCAGGCAGAACCACCGCAGAGTTAATCCAAATTTGCTTCTTTTTTCATATTTGTTTCCTTCACTTTTCTCCATGTTGGAAAAACACTACGAAAAGTTGTTTACATTCAATGACTCTCAACAACATTTTATATAAAATCTCTAGTTTATGTAAGTATGATTCGAAGAACGTTAGCCCATGAAACAAACTTCAGTGAGACATTTTTTAAAAGTGACGAATTCAACGTGATTGCGCGCCGACAAAATGTTTACGCTGCAATATTTGGCGATCGAGCGATTGGTCACTTCCTTCAGTTCTGAATACTTTCAGCCATTCGTAATGTTAAATGGAACTTATGGGAAAACCCAAGATATTTGTATGGAAAAGAGTGTCTGTTTTGGGACTCCTAAAAATTATCGTTCACGAAATTTTACAAAAAGACTTACGATTTCAACCTTTTCAGACTTGATTGGCGCAAGAACTTAAGGAAAATTTATTTACGCAAAAATGCATTCCCTAGGAACAGCGATAAATGTGAACAGCAAAAATTATGCCTGCATGATATCACATTATGAACATTCATGAATGTGCTGCGAGAGAAATTCCCCACAAAATCTAATAAAAACTTAAACTATGTTTTTTTTTCGATGGGGGTGCAAAAAGTGTACGATAGTATCTTTCACGGAACTGAAAGAAAATATTCGCATCCTGCTAAGCATTCTACAGCACGTGATACAAAGCATGTTGGTCTGGTTCCAACATTGTGTTTTACTAAACAGGTGACGGTATTATTTTCAAAAAAATAGAATCCCCATTTCTTCTTGTTTACTTTAATCCGAGAACTATGTAATTTCACAGTTTTTCTTTAATTCACATTTAAAAGCATAAATTTGCCACGGAATAAGGTTTATTAATGAAAACCGAATAAATTCAGACTAACAAAAGTAAGTGAGCTCAATTGTTTTAAAAAAGTCCTGTAAAGGCCTAAGACTTTATCTAATGTTTTCTTTTCCTCTTTCAAGAAATCACCCTCAAAGTGGATGGAAATAATCAGCGCGAGCTCTTTATCAAATGCACTTCCTACGACTTTTAGATTGTATTTTTAATGGGGTCCGAGTTTAAGTAGATGCTACTCAAATAAGGACAAACACTTAGGTCTGAAACTTGTGGCATGATATGTTCTCAAGACTCTCTGATAAACTCGCATCCCATTGAAGCCATGACAGCTTGAAATCATTGATTCTTGCTTATATTGTGATTCAATATTTGATGGTTTTATTTCTAACAACTTTTGATGCAACATTCCTGTGTTGGATTTTTTTTACTTGAGAAAGCTAGCAGATTCTTATGCGGTAGACTTTGTCATGTCAAGGATGATTACCATAAGAGACCTCAAGAAAATTTTATCAACTGCGCATCCCAGTTTTACTACAACTACAGCGTTAAACATAGAAAACCAGTGGCATCGATACTGAGTTTGTTCGATGAATAATAATGACTTCCCATTGCAGGAAAACAAGACAATTTATTGTATGCTCGGTATCGGGGTAATTAACAAGTAATAAAGGTAATTTAATAACTTAATTATTCAATTATCTGAGGCTATAAATAAAAAAATTAAACGAGGGTTCATCACAATGACTGTAAAGCAGTCAGGGACAGAAGAATATTTTCTTGATCCGTATATGAGTAAAGAAAGTTGATAGCAACATTCCAGAAAATTGGTGCAGATAGAAAAAAAGTTTCCTTAAGTCCTGTAAAAGTTGAAGATCAACAAAAGTTCACTCTTGGCGCTTCTGTGAAAAGCAGGACCCACGCCCATGAATACCTAAAACATAAACTGATCAACAAAGTGGAAATTTGTGACGGATTTTCTTAATGAAGATCGTCGAGCAATGTATTTCCCGTTTTAAACAAAATAATTTGCAGGAAAGGAAATTATCGGTACTTGTGGTGTCTCATGGAAACAAAGATTTACCTTTGAGCGTAACGCATGGAGTATTTATAAAATGTTGGCTCGAGAGTTTGAACTGCAGATAAAATCTCCATTGGAGACCAGACTACAACTTGCTCTCAAAATTAAATGATTCAATTTGTGGGCCCATGGCTTACCACATTCGGCAGTTGTGAGTTGTGAGCTGATTAGTGTATCAAACATTACAAGCAATTGGGAATCAGTCATTGAAAAGCAGTAATAGTGCATAAAATAACACTTGTAGATTATGTTACTTATCTAAAGCCTTAATCCCTCTGCTTATGAATTTGAAAAGATAACACCGTCTTTTTATTGCTTTACCTTGTTTATGGACTTTCTGAACCTTTTGGCGAATCGATTCCTTCACAGAAAATCCTACGAAATCAACCTTTCGATTTCTTAATAAGCTCCATGTATAGTTTTCGTTTGGATCAGTAAAGATTCAAGTTCTTCCGAGTTCGTCTTAAATGACTTATCATCCAGAAGATTTTTTTTTTTATTCATTTCTTTACAAAACAAGTAACGCAGAATCCAATATTGACCCTCAGGGAAAAAAGCTGATCAAAAAGTACACAAAGAAGTCGAATAGAGAGCAGTCAGTGAGCAATTTCAGAATAGCGCAGCAAAAAAAGAAAAGCACCTTCCGGAAAGACTACATAATTTCTTCATTGTGCTTTATAAGCTATGGCTGTTTTAAAATACATACTCAAACAGCGTTTCGTTCAACATTCTAAAGCTCACACTTGAGTTAATTTGTTCACAACAAAACCCTACACCTACATTACAGTGATAAGTATCTCTTTTCATTTACACTTACTGTGACCCATTTATCTTGAATTCAATTGAAGACTGGTGTCGATTACATCTATTCAAGCTGTGTAACAAACTAAGAAAACACTTTGGCTGGAGTACATATATCACATGCGTTAAGTTTAGTGTTCATCCTTACTTCACTTGAAATGGACTAAGTACGAGTATCAAAAAGCACAAACCGAAACAAATTCCAATATTGTACACTGTGTTTCGAGGAGCATACTTGTGTTAGAAAAGGAAACTACAAATCCCTGCGTTTTTGAAGGTCTTTTCGGTAACAAAACAAATTTCACACTCAATTTAATTGTACATATTTACTTTCCACTTAAGTGGGTAGTACTGGTATTATCACCTCAATGTTATTTGTAAGTGCAAACTATCTGCATGTAGGAGTAGTCGTATCTAAAAGTTATGTACTCGTAGTAGCTTCGAGACAGTTTGCATTTACAAGAAAATTTATTTCCCAATGATAGCCTGCATTTGATCAAATTACTTAGTGTGAGCAATCTCTTAGTGCTTGCTCCTTCAGATGATATTTCGCAAGCCATAGTAGTGGAAGTACCCCGAATCGTTGGGGTTGCTTCTGATAAAATGCAAAGCAGCGAATTAATTTTTTTTTCCAGCACATTAAATTTGTCGTGTATCTGAAACGATAATGGTACTATTGCCATTGTTAGAGCTTACAAGTGCTTATCTGACTGCCAAACAGGCAATTTTTTTTTCTCTAATTACCATAGGAACTATGCTAATGAGGCCACACGGCTAAATGTAACGACTGAGGGGTTGGAATGGGAGTGGAGAGAGGTTGAGAGCTTAAGAAAATTTATCACGAATTGTTCTCATTGAAAAGAAACAAAAAATAAAACAACTGCATAGAAAACTTACATTCCCAACGGGTATACGTGTGTATTTTGAAAATAAAATTTCATACTTCCGTTTTTCTAAATTTTTGAAAAGACTACATGTTTACACTATACGAGTTTGTGTATGTCCGATGTTGTTTTCATTAGGTTGCATTGAAAGTCGGAAGTCGAAAAAAAACAAAAAAAAAAAAAACAAATCAAGACGTGTTCAAGCCGGAAACTTTGAATGTATGCCAATATATGAAGGAGGCGACGACAAACAGAGAAGCAACGTCCAGTCAGTCTGTCGCTAGACAAATGAATTAATTTTGCATATGATATTGAAAATAAAATGAAAAACCTCCTCGACGAACTAAAAGCTTCGTCAATGGCACAATTTGGATCAATATCGAGACATGAGTTGACTTTTGAATAATGTAATAATCGCGCGCCGACATGCGAATATGTACGGATAAGTATTGACTATCTGTGACATTGGAACGGGTGCAGAATTTTAGTCAAATTTATGTCAAAATGTTGGTACATCCATTCACGTGGCACATTGTGGGTTTGATAGGAAAATCTTTTTTTTTTTTTTTTTTTTTGCTTTTAGGAATTGTGCAATGCCATGTCTGCAAGATGGATTTATGTTTGCCCACGATAACACAATTTAATTACTCCGCGAAACACAGAGACTGGGACACATTTATATTAAGGTGCGTGCCATTAAGAAAACTCGTAAAACAGACGTTGACATAAATTTGCTACATGTAGAGGAGGCATAGCATTCTAAAACGGATATGGTAATTTGCAAAATAAGTGTGTTTCAGATTTGGAACACACATGCTAGGTTGACGGGGTGGTTGACGGTGAATGTAGCAGAAAAAAGTTTATACATATAAGTAGAACCGAACATGTTCGCCAACAAGAGAACAATTTTATAGTTTAAACTCGTAGAAGTCATAAAATCCCCTGCATACAAGACACACTAGAATTTACGAGTTCAAATAGTGGCTGGATTTCTAGCAACAGCCACTTTTATGGCAGTGTGCGAAAAAGACTAGCACGATCTCGACTGATGAAATAGAAAATACTCCTTTCACTTAGCTGTTTTCAACTTTTCTGCAGGGATCAAGGCACTTGAAGGATTCATTGTGACAAACAACTGCACTGAGAAGACCATCGTAGTTGTTGAGTCAGATTTTGCTGGCGCTGGTGTTTCATTCATCAAAGAAGATGATTTTATTTACTGAGGCATGCCTCTCAAATAAACTTCCACGATTATCGGGACGTGGACGACCACATAGTGTGAGACATAAGACCGCCCGACCATGATTACACAAACGTGGTTTTTCTTAAGGAAATTATTTAAATGAATTAAATTTATAAGAGTTGTAGTTATTACGCAAAAAGATGCCTACTTGGTATCAAACAGTGTCACGGCCGTATCAGATACGTGCAGGCCCATTCATGCTTTTGCGGGCACAAGACGCGCTGATGATCAAAATTTATCTCGATTCCATATTGAAACTGAATGTGTTAAGTAAATTTTTTCTCCAGAATGCGCTCAATCGATTATAATTGAATTGAATTACTGAAATTCATCTGCACCTTTGAAGAATCTTCAAAAAATACGAGGATCATTCCATAAGTGCTTAGAAAATCCACGAGGATCGCGCTCATTCCATCAAAAATGATTTGTTTTTAGTATGCATCGTAATTCACTACACTGCTTTCAAAGCCTCAGTTGCATCCATCACCATGTCGATTGAAGCCAGATACCGTTTATTTAGAAACATGGAAAAGAATTAGTTTCGACTCTGAGGCTGTCTTGGCGCTTTTTCGTCGCAATCCTGACGAGTTACTGCGTCGATACATAGATGTGGACGAAACGTGGGTACATTACTACACTTCAGAGACAAAGGAACAGTCAAAACAGTGGGATTTTGAAGGTGAACGTGGTTTCGAAGAAGGCAAAGACGGTGGAAAATGCCCACAAGGTGATGGCAATGGTTTTTTTTGGAATGCATACCGAATTCTTTACATCAATTACTTGGAAAAAAGAAAAATAACTGGAGAGTATTATGCGTCGTTATTGCACCGGTTAAGTTAAGAAATCAAGAAAAAAATGTCCTCATTCAAAAAAATAAAAAGAAGATCCTCTTCCATCAAGACAAATCGCAGGGGCACCCCAGTGGTGTTTCGATGGTCAAAATCATGGAATTAAAGTTCGAATTAGAACACAACATCGTTCATGTGATCACCATGGCTTTTATTGCAAGCAACCACTCGAAGGTCAAGATTATCGATGACTTTTTGAGGAATAAGTGGGTCAATGGCCGCAATTTCAATTTGAATGTTATGTTTGAGATCGTAAATTGTCGCTGGATTGTTGGCATAGACCTTACTCTTCAAACACCCCCACAGGAAGAAGTCTAAAGGTGTCAAATCGCGGGACCTTGGACGACAATCAACTTCTCTACCAACTTTGTACCCAATAAATTGATTGATTGATGACTTGTGTGGGACATTTAAAGTCAATGTCTCAAAAGTAGTTATCAAACAATTTCCAAAAATCCACAATTCTAAGGAAGTTCTTGTGTTGGAAACGGTTGTCATCTTATGTAAAGTTGAAGGATTAAATATTATCGGAATCAATCATTTTAATTGAATCACGTTCAGCATAAGATTTTAGAAATTTCTCAAAAACAGTCATAAACGGAAATGTTTTTGGTAAAAAGTCTTCTAAATTCAGAATGAAAGAAATCACTTCTAAATGGACTTGTTTTCTCCTAAATTAGACTCTTGAGACACTGGTAGAAGTCTAACTGCCTAGTGGCTGGGTAAATGAGTGGTATGAACAAGTCATGTCAAATTTTCCGAATAATTATTTCTACGAGTATCTCTGCAGAGTAACCTATGAAGGGAACTAAAAAACCACGATGACAATAGTACGAAATTATTTTTATCGTCATCTCTACTAATGACACCATTTGTAAACCTTCACTAGTGTAGACGATTGTAGGTACTCGAACTTATCATTGAGAGCCTCCAATTATCATTTTCCCTTTTTGTACATTTTTCATTTTGCAATCATAAATCGTTTTATGCTCAATGAATGCATATTGAAGATTGAAGTAGCAACTTTATTTCACCTTTGCCACCTCATAGCACAACAATCCGTCATCATCATTGTACTTGTACGAGTATCGTTTCATCATCTGACATTTCCAATCAAAGCGTATAGCGACTCTGGCATGCAATTCAAATCAAACATAAAAACATAATAAAAAAAAAATAGACTGACATTAAGCACCATGCATCGCTCACATAATAATCTACACTTTCTCCACTTTCATTTGCTGAGAGAGCGCAACAGTCGTCAGTATAAAGAGACTTTTTAGTTTTCTGTTAAAATAATATATTAATACACCTTGGCAGACTTAAGAGGAACTGCCACATGTGTAATAAAACATCAAAAACAGAACCACAACGCTGTGAGGAAATTAAAAATAAATTTTTCGCAACATAAAAATAGCCATCATCTAACGGTGGTAATGCTGCCACCCACTGATAGGGAGCACCTACGTACACACACCGCAGCTCATCATTTCCACTAACGCAATGTCTAAATCAGCTGAATTGCGGGGGTTGAATTTTTGAAAATTGAATTTGAACGGGATTAATTTGAATTGTAGTTGACCGGTACGCTGCTCTCCCGAATAAAATTTAATATAGCAACTGACTTGGATAACTACTATATAATATATCTGGGGGATGCTGTGGTCTTTTAGGTTCAGGAAAGGCACTTTATCTTTCAATGTAATTGCAGTGATACGAGCGAGTACATACTCGTACTTTCTAGTCGACAACGACATTGGCAATTTACTCTGCACTGCTCTCATACCCACGCCGTACGCGTATTGCGAATAAGTTATTCGAAATTCAGCATAAAAAAAACAGAGTACTACTCGCATGTGAGTACAAGCAATGGGGATTTAAATGTGAGAATTATTTGTGTGATGCTCATTGATTATTAATTTCTTCCAAAGAGTGATTGATTTTTCAGTTGTCTCCTTGATTTGATGATATTGTGGCACAATTTCGAGTACATGTGTATGTTCTTAGGGTAGGACACCCCCACCTCATCGAATGCATACATTCCTAACCCAATTAAGATGTCCGATTACGATGTTACATGGCGCTACTACTAAATTCGTTTGTCGTTGTTTAGCGCAAAACCCAATCTGAGTCACTTTTGAGGTATTTTTAGTTTTTGAAACTAAGGACAGTGAAATAGATTAGAAATATATCAGCGTTTCATATATGTACGAGTATGTATGAGGAATAATTTTTTGTTTGATCTTTCATTTAATAAAACACGGCAAAAGCTGTGTTGGCACACAATGGTGTGCTCACCATTGACCGGATACAAATGTAGCATATTGTGTGCCAAATTACAGACAAAGCCCTAGGAAAGTGCATCGACAACCGCCAACTTTTCGTCAGTTGTAAAGCTACATCTGACAGAACGACAAGAAATTATTTCATCTATATGCATTGGCTCGAAAGGTGAATGATTACGTACGATAGGAGGATTTTGGAGAGCTCTGAAATGAAATTTGTTTTATATGATTGATGGTTTAATCCGTTTTATTATCGAGCTGATGAATCCACGAGCTATACGTCAATACTGATATAGACAATGCTCTGTACTTGTGGCAAGGGACATCCTAACCTCCACTGAAAAAACCAAATCACAACCTGAATGCGCAATGGTTTTTAACTGTTGTCAACATAATTTTGAAACAAACATATTCCATTTTTTTGTTTGACTTTTTTAGTCAGATTTTGTTGGTGTTATTCATTTAATCATATTTTAAAATACTGAAAGCAAATAATTTGTCTTACATGTTAGGCTACTTCCAAAATTCAAATTTGCTATAAACCCATGGGAATTTTACATGATTGGAAAAACTACAGCCCTGCATGGGGTTATAGTCAGTCATTGTTAGACCCGTACTCAAATTTAATGGATCGCTCTTAAAAGAAATTAAATTCCTAGGAATGAATTAAAAAGGTTCAGGTGCTTGTGTAATAGGTCCACTCAAAATAAGTTTAAGTTTGAGATTCGACATTTTTTGTCAGATTACACGGATATGGAGTGTTATTTGTGTTGTGTACAGGTACTTAAAACATTTATTTTGGTCAAAAAATCATATTAAATCGTGAACATTTCGTGCAATGATTATGACTTAAACCAACAACAGTGTGCCGATCACCTCGCTTCGACTTTTGGTAATGAAGCACTAATCGAGCCACTGTGTTTCATTGGTTTTCCGAGTTCAGTCGTAGTCACATTTGGCTACAGGACGAAATTGGTGAAAGTCGTCTAAAATCGGTTGTTGTGCCAGAAAAAAATCGATGATGATTGATTTTGCAAGATATTCATGTGATATACCATGAGCTTGAGGCATGCTTGGGCATTAGTTCTACTCGCATACATTCAATATTGCATGAACATTTGGCCTTCAAAAAGATTTGTTCGCATTGAATACCGCAGTTTGGCAATCGCTCAAAAAAAAAAAAGGCTTGTATCGATTGCTGCCAAGAAATCTTGAAAAAATTCAATCGCGGTTCCTCAAAAGACGTCTACGAGGGCGGGTCAATAAGTCCGTGACTTTTTGAATTTCTGACCTCTTTACTGAAACAGCAACACTGCTCCTGTCAACAGGCATCTGTCAGTTGACTCCTGTCAAAATTTAAACTTGCTGCGTCAGTTAGTTTGTGTTTGACAGCTATTTTTATCAGACTACTCACTAATTTGAGGAGAAAATGGAAAAAAGTGAATTTCGTGTGCTTATTAAGCATTATTTCTTGCGAAAAAAAAACCATTACCGAGACAAAGGCTAAGCTTGATAAATACTATGGGGACTCTGCACCATCGATTTCAATGGTAATGGTAATGGTTGTGGAAGCCGTAGGGATCTCGCATGGCTCAGTGGTTTCAATTTTGAATGATCACTTTGGCATGAGAAAGCTTTCCGCAAGATGGGTGCCGCGTTTGCTCACAGTCGACCACAAACGCAATCGTGTAACAACTTCACAGGAAGGTTTGGCGTTGTTTAATCGCAATATGGAGGAGTTTTTGCGCCGTTTTGTAACCGTGGACGAAACATGGATCCATCACAACACACCAGAGAACAAACAACAGTCAAAACAGTGGGTTTCTAAGGGTGAATCGGCGCCAAAGAAGGCCAAGGTGGGTTTGCCAGCCAATGAAGTTATGGCGACTGTTTTTTGGGATGCACGCGGGATAATCCACATTGACTACCTTCAAAAGGGAAGAACAATCAATGGGGAATATTATGCCAACTTATTGGACCGATTCAATGACGATTTGAAAAAAAAAACGACCTCATTTGGCCAAGAAAAAAGTTCTTTTCCACCAAGACAATGCAAGGGTGCACACATGTGCAGTTGCCATGGCAAAAATCCATGAATTGGGCTATGAATTGCTCCCTCATCCACCCTATTCTCCAGATTTGGCTCCGAGCGACTACTTCTTGTTCCCAAACCTGAAGAAATGGCTTGGTGGAAAAAGATTTGACTCCAATGATGAAGTCATCTCGCAAACAAAGGCCTATTTTGAGGACCTCGACAAATCATTTTTTTTGGAAGGGATTAAAAAAATTGGAGAAGCGTTGGACAAAGTGTATAGAGCTCAAGGGAGACTACGTTGAAAAATAAAATTATTTTTTTATCAAAAAATCTGTGTTTTAATCCAAATGTCACGGACTTATTGACCCGCCCTCGTATAAAATCGTGACAGGCGACGAATCATGGATCTATGCATATAAACCCGAAATTAAGCAACAACAATCAACAATCAACAAAATCCAAAATTTGTTCGCGCACGAAGCACTTCGAAGCGAATGGTCGCTTGTTTCTTCGGAATAATTGGACATTTCGCCACCGTACCATTAGAGCAACATAAAATGGTCAATTTTGAATGGTACGCCACCATTTGTTCGCCAGAAGTGTTAGAAAAAATAAGGAAAACCAATCGCAGAAGACGAATTATCCTCCATACGACGACAATCCAAGTATCGGCTCAAACAAGTAAATTTGTGAGCATTCAAAACATCGAATTGATGTCCGTACCCTACAGTCCTGATTTGGCACCAAATGATTTCTTCTTATTCCCGCAGATAAAAAAAGAATATGCTGTCGACAACCACCCACTATCTCGGACACAATATCGCAGTTAGCATTTATAATTTCGAGGTACATAGTTAGAGTTCACCTACTTCAGAGTAAACGTAAACTCTGTAAATTATACCTAAGCAGAGATCCGATGAATTCCTGACCAGAAAGAGCAAAGTTCCCCCGTATAAGAGACCTTGATCCTATCAGTTCTGTTATTTGGGGTCGAGTGCTGGACGAGAAGTAGGAAAGCGCAATCAACACTAGTACCTCTGAAATTCGTTAAACGAATTTAGGGCCGCGCTAGGGGCGAATGGATAAGAAGATGCACATTTGAACTCTACGACCTGTATGAAGGTGTGGCTGTAGTGCGAGAAGGCAAGATACGTTAACCGCATTGAGCGTATGGCCATCAATGCTTCAGCTAGGAGAATATTTAAATCACAATCTTCAGAGTTAATACGAGTATGTAAGTACCACTGATGAAGAAATCTTTATCGTTAAAAACTTTTCAATAAGTGAGTGAATGCTTGATCATCAAGCATGACATTCTATTCCACATTAGAAATTGTTTTCCTATGAGAGGATTCAAAACTTCAGCAAATGTAAATCAATTGTTTTAGAAGGGACAAAGAAATCCTCCAGAAAGTTTCTGATCATTTCTCAAAATAAAACCCACGAAACAGTGATTAAAAACTTTTAAGCGAGCCCTTGTTCAAGCAGTAGATCATTTTGGCATACGTGTTCGAGTGCGTTCCCGTTGGTGCTGAAAAAAGACAAAGGCTGTGTATTTCCAATTAGATGCTCTACTTGCTCCCTTTTGGCGTACCTTTGTGTGATTATTTTTACCTAGGCTAGAGCGAATTCAAGCTACTTAATGACGTGTCAGGTCTATAAAAATCGGTAAAACCGACCCTAAACATACTGCAAAGTTTCAATTAAATCTCTCAGACTTTCGAGTTATCTTTCCACTCCTTCTTCTGTAAATTTGCAAATAAGTACAGCCCAACTCCACTCCTACATTCGTCAACTACATGAATCATGATATACTAAGTTCTAAAAAAAAAGAAACACGTAATAGACCTTGCGAAAATCTATCAATGACGTTATTGTAATTACTTGTGTGTACTAAAAAGCGGACTCACTCCAGACATTTGGTCGCCAAAAAACGAAAAGTAAAAGTTCCTCATGGTTTTGTTATTTTTGTTTTTTGCAAACCATTAATGCCACATAAACATATCGTGTCAGGCACCTACAATACCAATATCACCCTCGAAAACGAATATATACATATGTATGTATGTGCATATGTGCATACACTTAAACCAACACCAATATATATCACAAGCAAAGTAAATTAATTATATATATATATAAAACAAAGTATTATCCAACGACCTTGATCGTGAAAAGAACCCCCAAACTTGGTGTGTTGGAAATGTTCTTTAAAAATAAAAAATAAAAATTATTAATGAAAAAGATGTAGAGGTGAGTAATATTTTTTGAAATACACAACATAAACAGTATGTTGTTTAAAAAAAAATTCTCACTTCTTTTTATTTTCTGAGGAAAAATATTCATTGGAATTGTTCCAGATGCTAAAAGTGATTTTATTATTTTATAAACGTATGGAAAATTACTGGCGATTAAGGAGAATAATTTTCATTTCAACCGTGAATGTCGGAAGTGGGTTAAAGGTCTTACTAAGTGCATTAATTACTTCGTTGCTCTTGAAAATCAATATTTCGTAGTTTTATGATTTAATTTTCCAGCGTTTTTGATTTGCAAATCAAAATTTTGTGGAAGACGATTTTTTTTATCTGAAAACCTAATCAATGACACTCAAAAAACTGTAAAAAAAAATTGCTTTCACCAGACTGCAACAAGAAAGTGACACAGTAGAAAACATAACAATTGGATAAATTAGGTTCAGGTGCTGTATTCTTGTACACCTACAAAGCCACATAATTCCACCAGACAATCGCTACTGAAAAACCAGAAAAATAATGTTAAGCCCGACTTACAAGTCCAGGTATTTAAAGAGCTGGGAATGGCTTTTCCATAACTTTTTCATGCTCTCAATCTTTGAATAGAATGAGCAGGAAACCACCAATCAAGCTCCACACTCGTGACAGTCAGTATCTAATATTTGTGCTAAGTCACATATGTATGTGTGAATTGCTTTGATAAGATAAAATAATAATTGAGCGCTGTAATTGAAATTGTTTAGACGATTAGCAAAACATAAATATTTACTGTGTTCTCTGCGAAATACTTCCTATCATTTGCTTTTTTGAATCGTTTTAACTGTATTTGTGTTTATGTTTTATTTTTATTGATGATAAACAAGTTACTCAACAACGTCAAATGCCATTGATTTTATTTAACACGAGTTCCTACAAATATTTTTGGCCAAAAAAGAACATAATCAGACTCCACAGACGAAATAGTCCATTTAACCATAAACTGCTTTTACGAGCTCTGCCACTAAACCTACAAACAATGCCTTAAGAATGACGTTAAAACTAGCTTTAATAAAAGAAAAAGCAGAAATTTTTAAGGGAACAGCATGCATTCTGGGCTTCTACAAAAGAAAAAACGTCAGTGACGCTCTAAAGTCGGCGATTAGACAATAGCTAGCATTTACCCAAAACTAGGTAGACATCAATACCATATCGTTGAGCTATGTAAGGCAACAGAAGACTTATTTGATAGGAGGAAATTATGTCTGATGAATGAGTGGAATATCAATATCGTTTGTCCGCAAAAAGCGAAATTCTTACCGGCGCCAACTATGGAGACATAATTTTGTCTATTACCTTTGATATACATATATATATTGTGAACTGCTGTAACTTTATTTACGGTCTTATTGGTTTCTTGCTATCTGTGTGGCTTTAGGCCAAAAGTCATAATTAACCAATTATCAGCATTATGTTTAAAGCTAAAGACAAGCCAAGATTTCCGTGACGGATACTCCCGATTCCCGCACAGGACAACATCTGTCATCATTTTTATACGATAAAGTTTGAAAACATTCACACCAAGATCTTCGTTGTCAAACAAGGATTAACGCTCGATGAAATCCGTGTTACCACTTCCATGCGCTGTGATTGAGTGAAAATATTACAGAAAGTTACCCACAACATCGACATACCGAAGAGAATATTATATTTTCATCAGCCATAAAAAAAAACTCATCCTTATCTTGTGGTAATGCTTTCAGTATTTTCAATTCAGTAAGAACTTAATTTATTCAATAAATAAAATAATAAACCTCAAGCTCGTAAATTGCAATTCAATTTGTATAGATTTGTCAATTTGCGCAGATAATAAAGTATATAGTACATATTCAATGAGAAATTGTCTGCTATAGAGAAGCATGATATGAGTAGATGCCGTACAATAGTGCTTCAAATTCGCGCCGTTATTTTTAATCATTTAAATTTTCAGTAGGTATTCCTTCTAAGACCTCTAAGTTAAATTTACCGAAACAGCCTCAGCTATTCAATATGGATTTTTATCTTATCGCCGTAGCCAATTGTATCGTTAATATTTTGAAGCACATGCCGTGCGATCTCTTAACATCTTTATCTGAAATATCAAATTTAACAATACATCTACCTATCGTGGATATTTCTTTTTTAAACAAATGCTCGTATACTTATATATAGTATATGTACATTTATTAGCCTTTTTCACAGCATTAAGACTCTAATGCACAAAATGATCCAAAATGGGAAATTCTCTGCAAACAGACCATCCGAAATGAGGCATGTTTGCTACTAGCAGATGTTGCTAGTACCCACCTTTCGAAGCTGAAGTCAACATAGTATTGGCAGATACCCTTCAACATCGACAAGTTACAATTCATTCATTGCAAAACGAAACTGCAATCGATTCATTACTGACAAAAGTGGCAAGGCCTTAAAATTCATAAAGCCATAAGTATGTATGTACTAGAGGTCTGCATGAATACATTCATTTGCTCTCACCAAACGAGTGCAGTACTTTAGTGTACACTATTCAGTGTCATTATTCAACTACAGGACTACAGGACATTCAAGACCAGGTACTGTACAATACTTGGTCACTTAATAGCAAACATGAGTACATTTTCTTTCTCTCCCACGCTTTGGGAGCTTGATTTGTTTGGTGAGAGCAAATCGGGTGCACTGTTATCTGTGCAAAATACACTGAGTACACCGAGTACACTGAATGAAACGGCTGCAGTGGTTCCGAATTCAAAGAAAAAAGTTAGCAATCTTTAATCGAATTTAAATGTGAACTACGTGAAAAGGGCTTTATAATAAAGGCGCTCAAACTTTGACAGTGTATGAGGTTTTAGTTATAGTATTTGGACAGTACAGCTTTAGAGGTTTTAGTATTTAATGTTGGGCAAAATCTGATAAAAAAATGCAGTGTGCGGGTGCAAATTTTACTATTAAAATGTTTAGTTCGAGCTACGTTCCATGTTGCATCTTTTTCGTCGTAAGGCGGACAAATTCAAATCTACTAGTTTGGTAAGGAATTAAAGAAATAAGGTACTCTATTCTAAGTCTAAATCTAAGGCAGCCTATTCCTTGCCGCGTTAAAGAACTTTCGCAGATGTAAAGTTGGCGAATTTTGCTTCGGGACTTAGGTCTGCACTGCACCGGTATAAAATTCAATTGACACAAAAACATAAAGGCAAGAGTCCATAGCCAGCATTGAACATTTGCTGACTGGGCTTTGGAAGAGTTGTAAGTGGACTCCAATTTCGGATGGAAAATCCTCTCCAGTTTCAAGATCATTTTTGCAAAAATGGCTACATACCATTTGTCAGGTATGGTGCAATGAAATTCAATTTTTTGGGGCTTAAATTGGAAGATATGATCCCAATGACGAGTGGTTCTACACCACTCAGTTCTTGCAGCAGATGCTATGCACGACAAGTTCGACAGCATGGTTATCTTGATTTTCGGCAACGTCAATTGGCAATCAAGTTGTGTGTTTTAATGTCATCAGACTTCTTTGTTTTCGGTAACGTTAAATAATGCGGTTGTGGGAATAAGCCACAGAGTATACTGGGAGAAATTTAAGCGGTCATCAAAATTTGCGTGGCGCACCCAGAAAAGCCGCGGTGGTCATTTGGTGGATATCACATTCCATATAAAATGCAGTCGTATACTCGCATATAAAAACGTAAATGTAATTTTTCATGAAGATTTTGATGTTTTTCAGTAGTAGCACCTGCACTAAGTTGAATTAGCATTTTTCTTTAAAGTTAGTTGCAAAATATTAGCTGCGCCAACAAGAAGTGCATCTTTTCTCCAGCCATTTTAGTTTTCAAGCTGTTAGAGCAGTAATGAAGTGTACCTGAAATAAAATGAATGTCTTGGAACTGGACATTCATTGCAGACCTCTAGTATGTACCTAAACAATCACATACTGGGCATCTGGAATCGTACGCATGAAAACACTGGCAAGTTGTTGTGTACTCGTATATTGGCCCACCATCGACAAAGATAAAACACTATTGCTGCGTAAAATTAACTCATGTTGAATACAAGCACCAACAAAAAACATTGTGTCAAAAAAACCAGTCACAAATTGATCTGGATTATGCTTGACTATTTCTCAGTCAGATATTACTCAGCATGGTTGGCTGTTTTTTAAAATGTACAGAAAGCTTCCACAGCAGCACTAACTATTCGTATTTGAGGTATAGGAGAAGATTTTGCAAGATTCTGACTGACGGATGTCGTTGTATCAGACAACGCTATCTCGATTGAATTGAATTGAATATGCCCGGGAGCCAAGCACCCGCGAAATTTATCGATATGCATATGAAAAACTAGTTTAACTCGAAGCTTAAAATAACACCAGCTTAACAATATGTATGTTATAACCATCTAAAGATGTAATGTGATCAGATAGTGTTGATATTTTATTGGGAAATACCTCAACGCCATGCATATCAATCGCTGTCAATCACATGTCTGATTCATTCCCAGTAGTAAGGCGAGAGCTATAGTGCCTTTATTACAAGTTATTGTGTCATATTGTCATAGAGACAAAATAAAGATGTGTATCTTTTATTTGCAGATAATTTCACGATTGCGGAAATCATCCATTTAACCGTTCCCATCAACGAAGATTGCCAATCAGTACGTACGCACACTGATAATTGTAACTGAGTTCTAGAAAACTAAAAACAAAAAATCCCTGAATCGAAGCAGTCGAAGAAATTTGAAACCCATAATGGCGAAAAACATATGTTGAGCAGGGCTAGTGGATACAAAAGAATAAAATAGTGAAATAGGTTATATCCAATAATTTGTTGCTTAAAAATTATTTGGCAATACGTCACTACTTGCATGACATTCGTTCTTGGAACGAAAGTAGGTTCACGGCAAATTTTTTTTGGATAGAACCTTGTTTTCAGATTAAATTTTTGTAGTCCTTCGCAACAACACTTTAAAATGGGTCGCACAATTTCATTTTTTTTTTTATATAGACCATTCTTACTTATCTCATGTAGAAAATCGATTTCGGAATTTTATAAGAAGATTTACCTGAAAAGAAAAAACGATGAAACTTATTAGTAATGCTGCCATTTAGATAAACGAAAATATTTAATAAGTTTTTGAGCTAAAAAAACATACAACATTCCAATGCAATTCTTGCCTTCAGTTTAAATTGTAAACAATTGCATTCTTCATTTAAACCAGATTTATAGTATATGCTTAAAAGTATCTTCCGATAAGAAAGATTCAATTCAAAAAAAAAAAAAATCGAATGCCATAGCTGTGCAAGATCGTTATCCATACGTCTTATCTTAACAGATCGATAAGGATTCAATGATAAGCAAGACATTACGTAAATAGAGAATAAAATAATGACAAAAGATAGCAAATAACGTCAACAACAAAATATAATCTGAACGAAAAAAAAAAATCGATAATCACTCTATTCCGGACATACTCGTACTTTACGAGTATAAACAAAAACAATGTCAATTGTCACTTGTGCCTAATTGAGTAAATCAAAATAAGCATTAGAAGCTTTCAGGAATGCATTAGCGACTTATTCTTATCGCTACCACAATTTTATCAAGCTCAAATTAATCCAATCTCCCCTTTAGCTCTAACGATTTTCAGTGGTTTTGTAAACATAAGTCAGCTTTGAAATTTTTCACGAAAGTAACATGTGCTGTCACATGGAAAAATCCATCTAATCACCTGTCTCCAATGACTGATATACTTTTTTTTTTACAAATGCAAGTATGAAGGTTAAGTCGTCTTGGTTCCCATCTAAAAACTTGAGATTTATCATGGAGAGTTTCAAGACTATGGAGAAAAATACTCGTATGTCGAAGTTCAACCAAGCATCCCAAAATGGAAAATGACTGCCTCACTTGATGGAACGCCGTAATGAATATATATTAATTCTGTAAATACACATATTATTTGTATAGCTACAATTCGGCATTTATGATGTTTTCTGGTAGTTTGACATTTGAAAAAGCTACCACGCAGTGAATACTAACAAAAATAAATGTAAGTTTGCAATGCTCGATTGACGCAAGAAATACAGGCACCGCAATATGTATTTGCGGAGACATACATTGAATTGGATGTTATGAAACTAATGAGTGGGCGGACATTCCCACAGTAATTCCACCGTTCTTCTTTGAATAAGCGCAATCAATTGATAGCACGCCAACCGTGAAAACCATACCTTTATTGCAAAATGTTGGCATTTTTTTAAAACCTACTTAGTACAAGCAAATGTTTTGTTACAAGAAGTGAACACATTCATTTTCAAGAACCAATGAACGCATCCTCTCCAACTTGACGACCATTTGACATGTGACATTTATGCAAAGTTCTCGCGTAATAAGCTATTGACGTCAATTGTTTGCAATCATGGAATAGGACTCGTTTTAAAATCGTGTTCGCGCAATTGGCCTGCAAAAATGCAGCTGGAAAAGGCGAAATCTCTCGGATGTTGCAGCCGCTAAAAATCACACGAAACCTTGGGTAGCGTCCGACTCAGCGAATACATGAGTCACAGTGGCCACTTACTCACGGAAACATTAAAGAGTTTTGCTTCGCCGGCACGCGAGGAACGGTTATAGACGCATCGTCTTTAGTGACGAGAAAATTTTCACCGTTGAAGAATCATTCAAAAACAGAACGATAAAGTGTATGGTCTTCCATCACGACATGCGTCTGAACTCGATTCGAGAGCCCAACGTGGACACCACCCAGCTTTTGTGATGGTTTGGGGAGAGTCGCTTACGATGCGGTCACCGAGCCCCATTTCTGCAAGAAAGGTGTCAAAACTTGAACAAATGTGTATCGAACGAATATTTTAGAGAACACGATTTGTAAATAAAACGTGGATTTTTCCACAACACTTCGCTCCAGCTTATAAAACAAAAACAACTTCAACGTGGCTCAAAAACCACGTTCCCAACTTCATTTCCACGAATGACTGCCCATCTAACACCTCAGACCTTAATCTATTACACTATAAAATATTGAGCGTTCTGGAGACTATAGCTTCCACTATGAGACATCTAAATATAGAGCCTTTAAGAGCGGCCTTGCCCTAGCAGTGGAAAATTTCAATACATGAAATGCGTACTGTAATCGATTAGTGACCAGACCGACTTCGCCAAACTTCTGTTCATAATTTGAACGAAATACAAAAAAATATTTTCCCTGTTTTGGGTAAATTGTGCTTTGCACAATAGAAAGATCCAAAACACATGGTAGACCCAAATTGTTACTTATCCCATGTGGAATACTGCAAAAGTTGCTTCTAACTTATTACTCAATGAATATCATTTGTTTAAGCACGATTAAGTGCAATTTGTTGCGAGGAAAAGAAACACAAACGGAGCAGTTACGAGTGTCAAACGCCTTCGGAGGCTCCTTTTCAAAAATGTATTGAAATTTCGACAAATCGTTTTGAATATAAAATTATTTTTAAAAGAAATTTAATTAAATTTATTTTCGCTTACAGTTGTGGTAAAATGTTTTGTGAATGAGTCCTTAAGTGGATGGCTCAGTTTAAAAACATAGGCAAATCCGATTGTCCGTTGGTTGTAGCAGCTCTAACAGAACAGACTATGAAACAATTTGGGGTTGAGAAAGATAAAAGTGGATGGCGAATAATGAATGAATTACTGTGCAACTACTAGCATACAATGGCATTCGAATTACAAAATGAAATTCGCCTTTGTATTCAGAAGCACGACAGAAAAAAATGTTGAATGAAAAACCCCAACGACAATTGGCACTTGAAAAAAAAAAAAAAAAAAATATTCGCCGGTATGATGATTTATTTTTATTTTTTTTATTTTTGAAATCAGAACCATGACGGAGCGCAATAGTAAATAGTCAACTTCCTCTCTTGATACGCAATTGAAGGCATTAGATAATTTGCAAAAACCAGCAACAAGGTTATGACAAAGTGCATTGCAACACGGTTTATGTCTGCCGATTAAGTATGCACCAACATGTTCATTTAGTGTTAGAGTCTAATTTTAAATTGCCAGTAAAATACAGGTATTAATAATGTCTGAGGTTGTTGGTAGTCGACTCTGATCTGTTCTAGAAAAAATAAAAAAAAAAACTATATCTGACACCGATATCGACAGCAATGACATCAAAAAACCTTCAAGCTTCATTTAGAAAGAAGTTCGTTTATTTTTAAATCTGCGATGTAAGATGATTAGCATTGCGATTGAAAGTTTGTGGCATTGAGCAATAGGAGACACCTTTCTCGGTGACCTTGGCAAACACAAAAAAAATCTCGTAAGATGCTGTTAAAGGTTAAGATCAATGATTAATTTTGCGATAAGTTTCTCACAATGATTTTGCTGAAAAGTTGTAAGGTCTGCCAAGAGATCAATGAGATCTTCAATTTGGGTTAGTTCGAATTACAAGTTAAATTACATGACGGTCTTTCAGTCCGTAGAAGTCATTGGTGGGCAATGAGGGTCAACATTTCTAAGAATTTATTCCAACTTTGACTTATTAGTACCTCGATTTTTTGTTTATCTTAACGAATACCAAATACAACTTTCTCTAGAAACTCCGAACAATAAAAAGTTTTAAGAGCAATCCCAAACCAAAAAAAAATCATATTTTTTCTTAGATTCAAGTGTGTTCAAACCCATATAAATCACAGTTGTCAAGCGAAGTTATCTTATTAGCTGTTCTGGGTTTTTTTGTCATAGAAAAGATTATTTGTATTAGTCATATAGGGTAACATCTAGTGGCATGCGCACATAAGCTTCTCTAATTGTTTAAAGCACACTGTATGCATGTGAAACATTGTGAAACCGTAAGGTATCCGATTACGATAATTAAAATCATCATTATTGTCAGGATATAGAAGTCATTTTGTGGCGTAGCAGACGACGTTGTAACTTTAAAAATGATTTTGAGAGAATATATGTATACAATAAAAAATCAGATAGCCCGGTAGAACTGCACTTACCATTGAACTCTGGTATTGGCCAATTTTGGAGAACGAGTCTATCACTGTTTGGAGTGAATATGAGCACACAGAGAGGAAGAATCCGAGTAAAACTGAGCACAATGCAAACAGGCTGTGGTTAGTCTTATTTCCTTCGTCAGTCTACCAGTCATAAGGGGCAGAGTTTATTATTTTTTTAGACCGTGCATCGACACGAAAGCGCTCTGGGCTGGGTTTTAAAAATCGAATTGTAGGTGTTTCTATACAAAACCCATTTTGGGCAAGATTCAAAGTCAAGACAATCATTCTATCACTTGATAATGATGCTCACTTCCACTTGAGTGGGTTGGATAGTCAAAATTGATACATATGGGGTACTGACATCCCAACATTGATTTATGAGAAGAACTTGCACTCGCCCGTAAGTGCACTGTCTGGTATGGTCTTACCTACCTAGTGTACATAATAAAGCTCGCAATTAAAAGAGAATATTTGTCCTAAAATACAGAAGTTACACCGAGATATTTTGCGACATTTTATGGGGAAACGTTCTCGAAAGAGCCCGAGGCTGCAGAACGCCTTGCTCAAGTACACACTTAAACCTTGCTCCACAAAAAAATAAAAAAATCAATTCACCCAACGAAATTAGCATAATCGTCGAGTACACTGACATTAAGTTTTTTTTTTTTTTTTTTACCAACTGCTTTGTAATCTAGGAGAACGACTTACAATTCTGTGTATCTATGTATCGGCTGTATAAAGGGTATGTTGTTATTTGCATAAATCCCTCTTGCCCTTATGATTCGTTGTGTGAATAAGGAGAACAAGATTTTTGTATTCCCATCGTCGATAAATTTCATTTTGCACATAGAAACCGCTCGTCCAAGGGTTAGGTCGACTAATTTTAAATTTGCTGCAAATAACTAGTCTTGAGAACTTGAAATGACTTAAAAGAAACATCCATTCATAGTTAAACACTTTTGTAAACAAATTCTTTTTTATTCCTGCATTGATTATACAATATCTATTCAAGTTCTTATTTTGTTTTAACTCATACGTTCACTATCAAGATGCTGGAAAATATAGATAAGTCACTTTGTAGATAAACTTTCTAGGTGATATTGTTAAAAAGTAACTCATCAATTTTAGTTGATATGTCTGAGACGATTACGCTGCTGAGTCATATGTTACCTCAGCCAGATTGAAACAAAACACAACTTGTAAGCAAAGTATACTTGATAAGGGGATAGATACGTCCTTCAGATGCATTAATCATTTTTAACAATGACACACAAATTGTTTCACGTTGTCGTGTTGCTTTGCAAATCGATTGTCCTTTGTTTAACAAAAAAAAAAAAAATAATAATAAAAATAAAAACTTAAATGCTATCTTTATCACTAAATTCAATTAACGTAACTCTAGGTGTGAGTACTTGCAAGAGTATGGTATGTATCTGCGTCACTAGAAAGTAGCTCTATACAAACGGCTATGGGTACACAACATTTAAATTTCTTTGAGGAATTTGCGTACGAAAAAATGGCAAAACGTGTGTGCTGGGTTTTGTGTATAATAAATGAAAGCGCGAAAGGAAATAACATATCACAAATAAAAAAAAAAAAAAACCGCCAAGCAAATCCCGATTGTTTGTTTTTGTTACCACTGTCTTTAAAAATAGAACACTAGACAGATAGCAGCAACCAGCAGAGCAGAGCAAGGCATAGCAGAGCAATTTTCTTCTTCAAGTTTCTTCTATCAGTTAGTGTTTTTAGTACGTGGGATTTCGAGCTATTGCAAACTAATAGAAATGAAAATATAAAGAACTTATTCTATTTTAGTGTTCATTTCATTCTTTACGATTTGTTTTTTTTTTTTTTTTAATTTTTCTCTTGGTCTTGGTTTATGTAATCTCTCTACAGGGCATGGTCACTTAGTTTTTGACGTACGTAAAATCCAAGAACAATTACGCTTTTGAACTAGCAGCAGAGTAAACAAGGGGCTAGGAGTCGGAAAAATAAAGAAGTAATAAAATATGAGAAAAATATTTGTCCAGAGTTTTTCTAACTCTGTTCTTTATTTATAATTAACAAGGTCGTAGGAGACGTGATATGAGCGGTGGTCAGCGTGACCATCCCAAGTACCTTTATACACGCAAATGCGTGGGCCTGGACATGCGGAGAGCTACACGTAATCCAGTCAGAACTTTTATTCAATGGATTCGATTTAGATGGCACTCATAGGCTGAAGTACAAAGTATTAATTAAATCGATTCGTTAGTTATTGATACATTTCTAGCACTCCATAAAATGCGGCAGCTATCACTGAACAGACAATTAATGAAAACCTTGTGGAATCTGGGTCTTGAAAATGTTGAGGACAAGTTCCTAGCCCAAACATAGAAAAATGGGGTGAAGGTAACAGGAATAATCTTTCATCGTAGATCAGCCCACTTTTATTCTTTCACAATGACCTCGACCAGAACAGTAGGAAACACTATGTTCGAGGTCAAAAACCAATATTTTTGGAGCAAAGACTCACAATAATCTTCGTTAGTTTCTTCATTCATTAAAAATTTAATGGGATCACAGACATCAAAATGAAAGGAATCTAATAAATAATAAAATAATCATTCCGGGACGAAGAAGATCAATTCGTACCCTGTAGCTGATGAAGCGAGTATTCTGAATGAGGAAGTCGAATAGCTGTTTTGAAAGTTGGAAAACATTAAAACTAAATGGCAAGGGTACTTCTAGGTCGTATCGATAGAGATATGTATCGGGTTTTCCAATAGGGACTTGGCAACTTTGAATTTAATTTGTGGACGCACTCTTTCACTAATCATCAAACTGTCACTGTCAATTTATTCAGTAAACTCAACATTTTCATCATGGTAAAGTACACGAACGAGCAACGTCTGCAAATTATAAAAATTTTCTACCGAAATTCGGAGTCGGTAACTGCAACTTTAAGAGCGTTAATTCCAATTTTCGGTCGTAATTCTCGCCCTAGTGCAAAAATTTGAGTCTACATATTCGTTGTGTGATGTGGCCGTGTCAGTGAGACAACGGGTTGGACGATGTGTCGAAAATATTGCTGCGTTCAGGCGTCCGTAGCAATCCATCCAAATCAGTCAATTCCGCGGCGTTCTCAAGAATTGGGCATTGCTCAGACCACATTATGGCGTATTTTGCGTAAGCATCTTGGTTTACACCCATACAAGATCAAGCTGACTCAAGAATTGAAGCCGATGGATCATTTGAAGCGACGTACGTTCTCCGATTGGATTCTGGAGAAGATGCGCCAAGATGGTGAATTTCATCGCAAAATCATCTTCAGTGACGAAGCCAGTCGATTGGTCGCCTCGCTCGTGCGATTTAACGCCGCTTGACTATTTTCTGTGGGGCTACGTTAAGTCATTGGTTTATGCCAACAAGCCGACGACGTTGGAAGAGCTCAGAGTCAATATTGAACGGAAAATAGCGGCCGTTTCGGCCGAAATGTGTGGCCGAGTCGTTGAAAATCGGGTCCAACGAATCGACCGCCGCAAACGTGCCCGCGGTGGCCATATGAACGAAGTCGAGTTCCATTCATAAATGTTTTGATTGTACTTCAAGCCGATAATAAAGTTTTTGAAATATCTGAAATGGTTTGCGTTTTATTAAAAAAAAAAAAAAAAAAAAGTTGTCAAGTCCTTATTGGAAAACCCATTATATATACATATAATAACGTTAGTCAACTTATTAACGTTTGATGAAGTGAAATGTTACTTGCAATTTCGTAACCAAAATAGCCCTGAAATAAGATCATCAAAGAGCCATCTGAATATTCAACATGTGCAACAGCTGCAAGCAAGTGCAAAAGGATTTGAACAGCTGCTGACTAGGACCAGGTGTTGAGTAAAATTGTTGGTCGGAAAGGTGACTTATACAATAAATTGAAGCCAGATAAGAAGGGAAAAGTATTTCTTACAAAATATGATGGAGTGATCATTATTTTTATTCACTAAGTTTAAAACTAGATACCCTCTGTTTTGAGGGTAAGCAGGGCCTGTGCAGCCTTGTCCCGTGTGATCGAGATCATACATAAAGATAGTATAACGTACTAAATTTCGAGCTTGCTACAAGAATCTAAAAGCAGATAACTATAGTCTTTGGTAATTAACCTGTTCATGAAAGAGAAGTCTAAAACAAACCGTTGAAGTCAAACCCTTATAGAACGGCTAGAGCTCTAAAAAAAATTTTTTGAACAATTCACTTAAACAAAAAATCTATTAATTGTGAAAGTCTACTTCCTTTTTTTTTTAGACCAAGCACTCCTTAGCTTCCGCTTCAGTCAAGAAATCAACTTTACAAGTTAAATTGCGGCTGGATGCCTACAAACCAATTAAGTAGAGTGCAACGTTGGTATTCTTAAAACATTCATAGGTCTTTGCCCTCAACAGCCTCTATCTCAACCTTCCCCAAGCCCTTTACCACAAAAGTAAATCCCCACCAGCAGGGCCGTTGTAAAATCAAAAACCTTCGCAAAAATTTTCCATTGTATATTCAATCTGTGCGCATTAATATTAATTTCTTCTACATGACGTTTAGCAAACAAAAACCACAAGGCAGCGAAGCATAAACCAAAGAAACAGGCAAAACAAAATCGATTTAATGTGGTACGAGTATACTAAAGTAAGTTTCGAGCACAAGACAAATTCCAATTAGAAGAGAAAGCCGTAAAACGCCAAACCAACTGGAGAATCATAAAGCCAAAGCAAAAGCCGAATAGCACTATTGCCAAAGCAAAAACGACAGTCAAAGCCGTAAGAGACAAAAGGAATAAAACAAAAGCTAAGACGAGATACGAATAAACTTTGAATACCAAGAATACGCGATCGATATTATAGATTGCTCACTTGGTAGCTCTGTCGTTGTGTTACTTTCGTTTCTTCAACAAGGATACCCGATGACCTTGGATGTTGTCATTTTACACATACATACATCTCCGCTGATGCTCACAAATATTTATATAAAAACCAAAGAGTAGTATTCAGCCCTCCATAACTCATATTGGCCATGTTTTTAAAGGGATACCTTGGTTCTGACGCTACTTGGCACTTTGTGGGCGGATAAGAAAACACAGGCACCGAATGATAATGATGATGTTGTTGATGACTGACAAAGGAAATGTGTTTATCTTTAATTCTTTTCCCTCTTCTGCATCTCTTTTTGATTTCTATATTTCTTCAGGTAATTGCTTTCGTTTGATTCTTATTTAACAGTGGGAGCGATGGTTGAGATTATTTAATCAGAAACTTGTTCTCGAAATTGACTTTAAGAAAGAAAAAGAAACAACAAATCAAGAAAAGAGATCGATAAAAGCTTGACAGCATGTGTATTCTTAGAACTACTACCACCTAGACCAATGACTAATAATGGTCATGCTTAGCAAGTTGGAAACAAGCACTGCGACTTCATTAATATTGCTCCAGTTATAGCATGTTACTCATACAATGTTTAGTTGAAAAACTATGCTGTGCTCTGTCATGGGATATGGATACAAGTAGACATGTTGGGGACACACGTGTGAAGGAAAATATTTGGCATCGATTTACACGTTTCTCAATGGTTTCATTGGCCCCAATTTGAATGCGGATTTGATAAAATTTATTTGGATACACTTTTAAATGTTTAAAGAAATTATTTTGCAGATAAGCCCCGATCGGTCTGACGAAGATCTAGTCTCTTATATAAGTTGAATGAGATCTGGAAAGAAAGATTACAACAACACTTAATTTGGGTTGAAGTGGCAGAAATTCAAATCTCAACTGATGCAAACTATTTGACTACAAATGAAACATTTAAATAGTGTGGTTTAAGTACCGCAGTATCTGTAGTATACGAATACGTATAGGAGTAGTTATTATGCAGCCTCTAAATAAGACAAGGTAAAGACTCAGTCGTAAATTGTTAAGTTATCTTCCAAAACACATGAAGTCAGTATCGAGCAAGGCTTAGATTTTAATCCGAAAATGCATACAAAAAAGCTCAAAGAGACGGATAACAGTCTCACAATGACATCAAACGTTTAAAAGAATTGATAGTGTTTGGTTTGGTGACGAGGTTCACTGATCGTACCACAAATTTTGACCTGATTTCTAAAGAATTGTAAAGGCTTAAAAATGCTGCTAACATATCAACCATCTCTGTTCGATTGGTCCTCTAACATAAATGTGTAAATGTCCTTAACTCCATTTTACAATTGCTTTAAAATCAAATCTAAGAAGAAAGCTAGACAAACGATGATCTTATGACTGTATTTCCTGCATCATACCGATCTTTACAAAAGTTTAACAAATCGTTGATGTATAATAATATTGCAACATTAAGTGGATTAGTGCAACATTATTTTGCAAGCTATCTTAAAGTTGTCCGAATCGATGATGGAGTTTCAGTTCAGGTTGGTCTATTAATGATAGATAGTTGCTTGAAAATTTGTAAAGAAAACAAAAACAGACCGTTAACAAATTGATAATTGCTGTACATTTTAGGAGGATAAAAACTGACTGAAAATGCATAGATGGAAATCCTTAAATCTAGAGAGATCTCTGTTTCTGGGATCATTCCTGAAAACCCAAACAATGTACCTCGCGGCTAGAGTCTATAGTTCAACTACTAGAAAATGAATGTAGGTCGAATGTCAAACAGTTGCAATCAGAAACAATTCTACATACCTTAATCATACATAGCTTTTTGTCGTGTCTACCAATATATGATTCTTTACAAGCTTTTCATTTGTTAAATACAATGTATCTCTAGTCTGGCTTCATTAGGACACAGTCACATACTACTGTTATGGATGGCGTCTTATCACAAAGATGAGCTGATCACAACCTTTTATGAGTCGAGCTAACAAGTGTCGATTTGTTGTCCATTGCTATATATATTAAGTTCCCACATGGTTCGGTGTGCAAACACTCTTAGATACGTCTTTCTACTTCATACAAGCAGAAGGATCATGTATGGAACAACTGGGCCAATTCCATCCACGTTTCATTAATTTATTATCATCGAACCCACATTTTTGGTCAGATGGTGAAGTTTTCTTTTTTTTTACTGAAACTAATCTTTCAGCTGAGAATAAAAAAATGTTAATTAACCTTCTGATAAGCCTTAAATGAGCACACAATTAAACTCACTCATTTGCCTTATTCAATCAAATAAGTGTAGCAATACGTGCTGCAAAAATCATCATCACTTTCGCATTTTGTACAGCCAACAAGGAGAGAGCACTTGCGCCTATTGCTTTCGATCCAAGATCGGTTTAAATCGGTCTTTTTAAAACCGAAAACCCAGAACATCCGTTGTATATTAATTGATTACACTTAATCAATATGACATAGAGGTCTTACTTGATCGTATATACATTAAAAGCAAGATGATGCATATAAGGGTAATTAAGTTTGCTAAATGAACTGCTCGAACTTTGTGCATTAACGACTTTTGTATTCAATTACAAACCACTAAAAACCATCAAAGCATTCATTCAAAAAGCCAACAATCAGTAAACTAACACTAGAATCATTGTATGTGAAAATTCATTAGTTACGGCCTTTCACTTAATATAGAAAATAAAGAGAAAACCCAAACGAGTAGTAAATCATTTGAAAAATAAAATTTGTATTGGTGTTTTTGCTAAAGAAAATTTCTATTGCATCAATTAGTTCTATTGATGGAAACATTATTTAAAGAATTAATTTATGCGCATGTCTAAAGAATGAATTGTATGAACTGAATCATAGTTAACGGGAACAATTGTAATTGATCCAGTTCCGATGAATTGCCTCTACAAAGTAAACAATTCATTTGTGTGTTTTGTACTAAAAATCAACAGATGTACAACTCTCCTGCGGTTCCCTGACTAGCAAGTTTGAATGTAGTGCTTACAAAATCAGTGATTTAATATACCAAAATTCTTAGAAGCATTCTTCTTCTTCCACCAGATCTGGATTCCAAATCACGAACAAAATTCTGAATCATTCGAATCTGTTGCGTTTTTTATGTTAATGCGTTTGAGAGGTGATGATTCATGATCAGGTGGAAGTTAAAATAATTAAAAAAAAAAAAAGATACAAGAGTTCAAATATGAGTCATGATCAGTTAACGATTCCCGAAGGTTAAACTCGCTTGACTAATCTCTGAATTACAACGAGAATACATCCCCGATCGATGAAACATTTTTGAAAACATAATCGGCCACCGATTCACTTCATGTTTATTTCGGTTTTATGCGATAAACTTCCGAATTAACAGATCTTTGATCAAATATAAATAATGTCACTAACCAATAATAGAATGCAGACCAATAACCATCATTGAACTTGATTTAACAAATAAAAGAGGTTTGGAAATCCCAACCATTGACTTCAAATACAAAAAGATTAACCTTGTGACGCAATAAACTCCATCATATTGTCATGATTAGTAAAATCTAAGGAACATACCATACTGTACCACCAAAGCGCGAGAATCGTATAATATCACTCTTTCATATTCTCAATGTCTAAACGTATATGGAACAAATATTGGCCACTACTTAATTGACAGCAATTTCCTTATTGACAGACTATCGTGATAAAGTTTCACGTCAAACACCTAGAACCGCAATCACCATCACCCTTTCCGATCAAACATTCTAGGCCTACACCTATAGCATGCAATATTTGTGACAGCACTGTCAATAACCATTAAAAATGTGATTACACTTGTGGCGGCGATCACCACAAAGAATGACATTCATGCAATGAATAAATGCCGATACTGCTTTAAATATATATGTAAATTGCCCCAGAAGTCTATAACCGAAGAAGAAAGTTCTCAGAAAAACTTCATCTGTAACACGACGAAAAGCGCATGATGAAGAGGATAAAGATAATAAAGAGTTATTAGTTCAAAATTCTTCAAAGAAATTAAGAGATTATACAAACGTACAAGGTCGCAAACGTGGCAATTGTTATAGTAGAATTGCAATCGTTGCTGTGGGTGTTGGACCATAGCAAACAATTCATCGCTGACGACCAGTAAAATTACGTGCAGTTATCGACATAAAGTGCCATGCAATAATATGAACGATGATGGGCAATATTTCCATACCTCAAAGAAAGATGCCAATACAAACTAAGTACAACGCTGTAAGAAGTACAATGGTCTCATATATGCAGTTGCTCATTCTTTAGACGAAACTGTGGTGCATATACTACCAGGATACAGCGTAAATCGTAATCACACACACAGCAAGCGAAATAAGATGTAATTTCACATTTATGTATATCTGCAGACTATTCCATTGAGCGCCTCGTAAAATACGGATTTTTTTTTAGAGACGTTAAACACCATTTGATTGGGCACCTGATCTACAACTGCGCTCACAAACGCAGATAGTTCAGACTCCGGTGAAGTTCCTAATAAATAATCCACTTTTACGAGAGTCATTGTTAAAGATTTAATTGCAATCTGAGTGCAAAACAACTGTAATATGCTGAATGCTTCATACATAAACTTATTATTCTTACAGCAATGCCATGTTGAAAAACTTTAGCTTTCTGTATATTTCACATATATGAAAAACTTAATGAAACTTCCCACTTTCACATACATACATATGTATGTATGTATGTTAACAATACCCGATTTGAAATTTCTTCCTCTGGACCTCCTTGACTTTAGTCCAGCAGCTTTTAAGTTTTAAAATCGACACTGATAACATAAACAGCATGAATTGTACACGTGTTCCACTAACGAAAACAAATTTACTTTTTTGCTGGGATCTATCAAGAGACTCTACGCTTTATAACGTACTCCCCGTACCATCGCCCAGTCCCTAATAGTTTGAACACCACCCACACCACATTTCCGAAGCGTATGATTTTAGTACAAAATAATTGATTACTTTATGTTTTGTCTTACAAATGGAACTCATGACCTTAGGTTGTGTGGACGACGCTGTGCATCTCTTTTAGATTAAATCGGTATGGCATTGGGTTATAATAATAATAATTTTTACTGTCGCGTATGAAAAAGTGAGGCCTTCAGCACTTGCACATGTATCCTTTTTGCACGGTACAAGTACTCTTCTCATTTTTTAATTGACTCTTAGAAGCTAAGCTGGCAGAGATGGTTTATCTTTACGGTTTCCAAGGCATTTAAGGTAGCCGCCTCCCAACATCGTTTGAACTTAATATAACATACTAAACGCGCCATAGAGGTCATAGCAGTTTCTGAAATCGAAACATCTATCAATTCTTAAGTCAGTCTCAACATTGGCTAGAAAGTATATTGCTTAAGACGTTCAGATTTTCAGCTTCTTTTGCAATCGAGAAGATTATAGGTGGATTATATCTGAAGTATATGTATCCATTTTATTGTCCTCCATACTTTTAAGCCGGTTTGACGTAGAGTTAAGTTCGCTTTCATGACATGATCCGAACCTATTAAACCAGGCTTCTAAATTGGACCAAGTGGTAACCAAACTTAAAAAGAATCTTAGATCTAGAACGCCTCCTGTTTTTTATCCTTATTACTCGCGTCGTCTTTAGTTATATGGGACTGAAATTTATAGACTTTATGAACATCAGTTTTAAGGATTTGTGTCAATCGAAAAATGTGCCCTTTTTCCCCAAATCATAAGCCGGCTACAAGTGATGAGTATTCGTAAGCACACAATTGGAATGGACCTTACATAAAATTTTATGTAAATAAGAGTACGATACCCAATACGAAACCCTTCGGGACACCAACATCCGGCAATAACTTCCGTTCACATTTGGTTCTTCATTGAATTTTCCCCTATTCAAAACTGCCCATTCAAACCTTTCCTTTTTTCTTGTTCTTTATTCCTCCCACACTTCGCACTTATTATTCCATTTAAATTTTAATTCTTTATGCATTAACCAGTTTTTTTTTTCGGAACTTATAAAGTGGAAATCAATTTTAGATACTACAGGCACTTTTCTTGGCAATCGGTAGGAAGCATTTAAAAAATTAATGCAATTAGACTCTTATGGTAAAATGAACTCTTGTGATTGCCTCATTTCCCAGACAAGTCTCCGGATAGATTGAAAAGGAGGGACGATAAGTGCACTCCCGAATATTCCAAGTTGAACAACATTTCTACAGACCGCCCCGATGTTGTTGTGTTTGGGTTGTTTTTCATGTTTTATTCAATTTCAAAGTGACTTGACTTGATTTTCGATGTCGAAAATGTACTACATAATATTCGCTTTATCTAATTTGCTTCTCTTTTCTTTTTTTTTTGTATTGAATTTCAATAAAAAGGCAAACATAAACGAAAACAAAAACGGTCGAACAAAAAATACAACTGTCTCGCATGGTTTGGTGAGACAGCTCTCGCCGGGAATCTGTTCAATTTCATGTTGAAAAAACACAAATATAAAAAACAATTCTCTCTAGAGTTTGCCAAAATAAATAAATAAATAAAATAAGACATCCAACTGCGAGCAGCAGCATGAACAATTTGACGTAGAAATAAATTAAGACTCTCTCCGGTACGCCACCGCGTGCAAGGCTTTACCTTTCACGCCTCGAAGATTGATTATTTCCCATTCGCCTAATGAAAATAATCAATTTCGCCAAAAACATTGTACACAAATTGTATTGTAGTTGAATTCGCCTTGAAAATGTGGTTTCTATATGTCTATAGTACTTGCGTTTACGTATCTGTTGTCCTAACTAAAACGAGCTAACACACGACAATAGTCGAACGGAGCTACTGTTTATATTTACTCACTTGCGTAAGTCGCCATTTTTAATTGTTTATAGGTTTGTACGTTTCTTTGGGTTCGCCATTTCGTTTAATGTAGTTTTTTTTTTCTGCTAAATTCCACAGTTTGTCGAGTGTTTTTACTACCGCCAACCGGCATTTTATTCAGGGCGACATTATACAGTGACAACGAACGAACGCTAAGCAACGGTTTTCAGCGTTTATATTTGGCGGTATTCGAGTTGCTCTGTCCATTTTGTTTTAAAAATACCACACACCACATCGTAAAGCATAAAAATGTATGCGCTCTGTGCGAAGACTACATTTTTAAACTTGTCAAACTAGCCCGGCGTATGTTTGTGAAAAAAAAAAACCAAGTTGGCGGGGTTCTTTTGTCACTTTGGCATGATTGTTCATTAACCCTTTGGTCTGGCTTTTCTCTTTGATACGCCTGTTCGCCGCTATTAATTCTTTTCGCATTGGCATATGTGTATTGATACGGTCTAATTTGGAGCTACATTTTGTACACGTTTGATTTTTGTATTGGTATGACATCTATTTAGAGCACTTGTACTCGTACAAATTGTGTAAAATCTACACTAAATGACATGGCAAATCAGAGAGAAAGAGAACAATTTTTTGTTTTTGATTTTTGTTTTATTGAATCAAACCTGTCAAAGAGTGATGCAATATATGACATGAGTAATATTAAACCGTCATCTTATGGGCTGGTGGGATTTTCGTTACCACAAACAGACAAAACAAAATGGTTCCTTAATGAGAGATGTCAAAGTGACATGTGACGTTTATTGATTACTCGAAGAAGAATAGAAACACTTTCCAAGGAATTTTCGTATGGTGTTTTTGTTCGCATTTGCATGTGACATATGCTAATGTTAATATCATGAGTAGATCCCTTTAAAAAGTTATTTGTCGCATCCATTATGAATTCGATTTGGGATTTCTATTTGCACATACCATATGTTTACGGTGTTTGTGTTAATACAACCAGTTATTGATTTTTTTTGTTACAAGTTTTCTTGCATCTCACGTGATTTGTTATAGCACGGCTTGAATGTTAAATCAATTTAAATATTAGTAATTTATAATCAAAGTCAATTGACGCAAACTATTTATGAAGAGAATTGTTTGTTCTTCTGTCGATTGTTAGTACCTACTCTAGCTGAATTGAAATGTGGTTTTTTTTTCTTGTTCATTTTGTAGAAAATACGCCATGTGTTCTGTAGCGTAGCATATAGTTGAATGTGGGCTTACAGACATGGATTGTTGATTCTTACGCCTATTTTCATCAGGAGTAGGACACTTGTTAGTTCAAACACCCACATATTGAACCGTTGTTGTGGGTATACAAATTCGTATCTGTTTATGAAAACGTTTGTGCTTTTCTTATTCTTGTAGATGTACACATACATATATACTTATTTGCGCACTGAAATTAAATGAAATGAAAGTTAAGTAAACACAGGGTAGGCTCTGACAAATAAGCTACTCCCATGATTATATTTCGGACAGTTTCATTTCGGCACATTAAGAAGGTGATTTGAATCCCTTATGAATTGTGCGTGGCACCTTTTCCAAAATTTCGCTCTGAAGCATTCAAATATGAGCTTGCGAACTTGTGTGATGATCTTACGTTGTCTGATGCGTGCTTTATATTTTTCATATGAATTATACGTTTTTCTTTTGTCCCAATGGAAATTTCTAATAGAAAAGAAAAAATATTTTGAGCAGAGCCTCGTTATTTCTCAATCTCATGTTGGATTTTTTACAGAAGAAAGGCAATGTGCTTTCATAAGTAACGTAACGCCAAGGATTTTTTACCTTTCAAAGGCTTGCTTAATACGACAACATTGGTCGTATTTCATAGACAGCTCTAACATGAACTTTGAAGTATTGAAGAATGTACGAGACTTAAGAGTAAAGATTAGTAGTAGTAGCAGAATGATAGCATCACATAAGCGGCGCAATGACAAACATATTAAATGTAAGAAAGAAAACAAGTTGGACTTAGAAACCTAGCAGAGACTTTTGCGTAGGAAAAACCTTAAAAACTTCAAAAAGTAAACAATGTCAAAGCAACAAAAGCATTTAAAGTCAATCTAAGGCTTCAAGAGAAATTTATTCGCTGCCAAAGGAACTGAAAATGATAAAAGCCATAAGTAGGGTCAAATATGAACAACATTAACCGGCATGATAATATAAAACATTGACAACGGCGCAAGATTCCAAAGTTATGTTTCTATCCGATTTCGAATTGCAGGAGTGTATCGAACCCGGATCTTAAGCGAAACAGACGATACATTTAAACGTCACTACCACGGGCGATCATTACCCTCAAACCAGAATGGAACTAGACCTAAATGAATAAAAATCTACAGTTATCATAGTCTGCAGCCAATTTGTTCTAAGGCTTGGAGTAGGACCCGGCACAGTTATCAAGATCATCATCTGAGGCGACTAAAGCACACTTTTCTAACTAACTCGTAGTCCCTGTACAGTCTTCACGAGTATGCTTAGTCTAAGATTTTTATATAGATTCTCTTCAGTGTCGATAAGTCGTAGGTCACTGTATTGTATTCAAAACGCCTAAGGATATCTCCATTCCCCTTCGCAAACTTCCTGCTTTTTCGACATAGTTTTAACCAGTCTGCTGCTATATAAAGACCAACAGTAATCACTATTTGTCGTGTTGTGGATAAATTTCAAATAGTCACACCAACCGAACGTCCGAAAAAACAATTTCGAAATTTTTCGCAATTTTCACAACAATTTGGCTCTTGTTTGTTCATCATACAAGAAATTTTGAGAAAAGCTCTCGAAAGTTTGCAGATTGGGCTCTTGAAAAGTGGACTGATTTATTTTTATCGAGTGGCGAGGCTTTGGCTCAGTAGGTTTGTAAACAAACAAAATTGTCATTTCTAGAGAGAAGCGGCACATTGATTCATATAACTCAACTACACCAACAAAACCGCCTGGTTTGGATTGATCTTCACAATAGAAGTTCTTCGAAAATATGGGCCTTTACTGATCCGGATGAAAACTCTATTTTCGGGACTTGAAACCAATGGCTTGCCTAGGACTTTATTTAATGACTGCATTATTTTGTGAAATGAAGCAGAGAATTGGTCATTATACTCGTATGTATGTAAGTTTTCCTTTGTGACGAAAAAGGATTTTTTTATGAAAAATTTTGATTTTTATGTCGCTGAGGTGTGCCCTCAAATTAAGTTTAAATTTCTTAATTATGTGTTGAAAAGGTCCTCACCACTTGGCCTAACCCCATTATTGATATCAAAGATCTCGATGAGATTGCTCCGATGATGATAGTTGTTCATCAGTATTACCTTTGGCTTCCAAGAAACAACATCCGATGCGAATAGTTAAAATGTCTGAAATTATTACAAAGCTTCAGTGCGGACAGATATATGTATACGTACAAGCATTATATTTCGAAAACAGCACTAAATTTCAATTCAAATTAAGATGACAGAGCACGTTTAATAACATACAAAAGGGACTTTTCAGAATCTTCGCAATAATAATACAGTAATAATTCACGACTGCTGTAAAAGTGTCAAGCATACAACTACACGGTAGGTAGGAAAGTGAAGTGGAATCATAAATCCAAGATTGGACAAACTTCAAGTCCAATCTTACCACACACTATCATAAACATCCACCAAAGCAATAACAATTGATCAGCGATTTTATTACTTCAGAAAATGTATTTGACTTCAAATAATTGCCCAATTTCACAAAACATAACATTTAAGTGTCCTCGTGTGGAAGCGCGAGCAGTAAGAATCTCCAATATCTATTTTTAAATTCACGCAGAGTAGGTACTCATCGTAAAGTATAGCAATCGTGTCAACGGGCTATTCAGTAACCTGTAAAGAATCCTTATTACATCTACCCTATCTTTACTCACTTTGATTCTCATCGTATCGTAGCTATCGTTTTCTATAAAACATGCCATATGTACATGTATACGAGTACATATCTATTCCTTTCAATTCTCTCAGTATAAATAATTTTAATTGGTCGTACATTTTCTTCAAACACTTTATATAGAACACTCCTTGCTTTTAGGTCCTCCTTGTCCAAGGGCTAACTCAAACGTTCGTTAAAAAATGAACAAGACGAAAACAAAAAACAAATATAAAAAAAAAATATGGAAAAATACCAAAGAACCTGATTTCAAACAAAGAAAACCCGGCCAGAGAGAAGACGCCATGAAAAGAAGAATCCAAGTGGATAAAATTCACAGGGAAAAAAAGGATAAGGAATTGGAATTGAATGTCTGATACAGGTAAATACTCGTACAGAAGCCGCATGAACATATCAGGAACAGAAAGTAAAATGAAGTTTCTCATGATTTCCATGAAACCTTCCATAGCCACAGGATATCATCTCTCTGCTCTATATCAAAAGCCTAGAAAACTATGTGATGCTGAGCATCTCTAAACGGAAACGATTTCTTTTTCTTTTGTATAGAAACTATTGCAACGGAAAAGTATATTTAAATACAAGTACCAAACCAGTAGGACACAAAATTTAAAACAACTTCTAAACAGTGGGTACATCATATTGATGCAATTGTTGTGGACAAGTTATACTTCCACGGCGCTCGATTTATTGTTTTACAAAGAATAGAGAAAATCACTTTAAAAATAGATTGTTGTGGTGGCATGAAACCATTCATTGGATTGTTTAGATAGCACACCGCCTTCACCATGCAATTATCGATAACAAAATGAGTGGATTAGTGAGTGGTGAATGGGATAAACGGAAGAAATAAATTACCAACACAAAGGGGGCAAGCAAATGATTGAGGATAAACCAAAAATAGATTCAACAAGAGCATTTCTAACGAATTTGAATGGTGTTTTTACAGTGTTTTGCTTGGAAATTGTTTAATATTTTAAACGTTGCGTCCCGTAGAAGGTGATTAATTTTTAAATTTGGGAGTGGAAGCAGCTTCAGCCCACGCTGCGTTTTAATATAATCTTACATCGAAGTAGAGGATAGGAACTGAAAGAGATAATGAGGGAGATGATTCAATTTTTCGGATTTACAACTCGCCAGGCCGAAACATCAAATTTATTTATGAAGGGAACATCTGGTACTTCAGTTCCTTAAATCTTTCGCCTTAATAACTCTGTTCTTACACAATCCTGTGGTGGTTGTAATTAGGTTTGGCCTTTTGATTTCATTCAAAAAGAAACGAAAATAAATCAAGACATTTAGTTTGTCAATAAGAGAGACATTTACTTTACATGATTCTGCCAAAATACCCGGACTCAGTCCCGATTATATTTTGAAAGAATATATAATCATTGATATTTCCCTTTGGAAGGGCAAGCCTCTAGCACAAACATAAATTAGATTATCAAAATGGTTGAAAAGAGCTGTTCATCATCTTTGGTTTAAAAATCTCTTTGTGTGTTGCTTTTTAACCTGGAAAATTGTACATAAAACGTACACTTAACTGCATGTGCAGTACAACCTATAGAACCAATCAGTTGCTTATCACACTTCAAAATTGAGTTCCTCTTAAAAATAGGCTTTTAACTTCTTTATGAAACCTGAGAGGCTAATAGTGATCTGCCGTATTCCCCGATCATAAGTTAATTTGGTGGCGAGACAACGTAGGTTAACAGTTGGTCTAAACCTGTAACCGCTTGCAGTTGCTCACTCCAAGATTGTTGAGATTTCATTCTAATTGTTTTTGCCACAAAAAACAAAGTTCGGAGTGTTGGCGGATTGGGAGTGGAAACGAAAAAAATAAAGATGGAGAGTATATGGGTAGTCCGCAGATCGGCGTGATGACGCACATCTTTAAAGTTTGGGACCTTCAACAGTCAGAGAGAAACTTGCTAAACAGAATGTCTAAACTCTCTGAAGAAAGCAATACAATCTACGATGAGACTCATCACATCAATGAGTCAAAATGTAAAATTGTTCAATGCAATAACACTTTATTGAGCTGCTTTGTTTACACATGTATATGTACGAAATGGTGGTTTTCACAGGCATGTAATAATGTGCGTTTCAAAACGCCAGTGAATACCAATGCAATCGAACTTGCGCTGACATGAATGAAAATCTTAAAATTGTTGTCTCGTTGGGCGTATACCACCTGCATGCATGTGGATAACAAGACATGTGCGCAAATTGTATTGTTTCGGCAAGGTGTGTGAATTCTTTTAAGTGAAACAAAACAGAATCGCTTGAAAATAAGAAATGCTGGAGTTAATTTGCCGTCACTTGTGATAGGAACGGCATAACGAGGAATTCTGTTCACCGACAATAAAATCTTCGTTCTTGACAAACCTTCTAATGAGAAGGATAATCAAGTGTATGGTCGATCATCAGGAACGCCGAGGAATCCATTCCAAGGGTCGAACCTGGTCCATAGCAGTGATGCAGCCAATCTCAATTTTTTTCGAAGAAGAAATCAAAACATAAACAAAAGTTTTCGAGAACGTTGTGAAGTTTTCAACTGAACAATAGTCATCAACAAGGCATTGACATTCCGACAAAATTCTGATCACTTCATTCATGGCATATCGGACTCCATATCAGGGTAGTAGTCTTAGGTCGTACTGTCGATGCAAGTGTCTAAAACATGACCGTTCTCCGCTCCAAAGCAAAGTGATCATCAAATAGTCATCAGCAATGTGTATCGGTAGTGCCGCCCTCTCCTTCGGATCGAAGATCAGATAGGTACGCATAATGGTGTGTTTGACATTGCGCAAAGCATGACGCGCTTTAAATTTGTATTGCTACGTGTGGTGAAAGAAAGGAACACTATTAGGTTCTATTACGAAAAGCGACAACGTGAAAAAACAAAGACTTTCTTTCTTTCTGAACGTTTTCGAACTTGGATTTTTTGATTTGCTGACGGAGGATCGCAAAGGACTTAGCGCTGAAAAGCAGGAGTCGCTAAAAGTATAAGCTATAATTTACATACATATATTTTCAGTAATTTGGAAACAATGATTTTTTATTTAAATAAAACAGAAATAAGATTTCCCACCAAGAAACTACATATATCCCTCTTACAACTGTTTTGATCTCTTTTCAAGTCTGTTCATTATTATCTGACACTATAATGGGACCAGAGCGCGATTTCAATAAAAAGGCGAAACATGTCCATAGAGTGATTTTGTAGAGCAACACGATGCAGGCGAAAGCCACCTAATGCTGCTGCTTGAACAACAGAGAATCTGAATCTATTTCATTGGAAACACTGTAAAACTAGCCTTACAGTTCAGACCAAGATAAAATTCGTGGGTCACTAAGTTTCCGAGAGCAATCACTGTACGAGTAATTGCCCAATTTGATCCAGCGAACAGTCAAAGGTTTTCAAAAAGTAGCCATTGTGTACGAACAGAAATTAACTGTATGGTGTGGTTTTTATGCCGGAGATGCCATTCTTTCGAGGTGATGACGGCTAGTCGGTTACAGTCAATAGAGACCGCTCAATATTAACCTTTTTTTTGATATATTGAATCTCGGATGCTTTAATTTTAACAAAACTTTGGCACTTCGACTTCCACACAGCACGGGCCACAATTGACTTATTGAAAGCCGAGTTTGATGGACTGCTAACCGACATAAATCGCTCCGCGAATTAACCTCCCAAGCTTGTAGGATTTAACGCTTTTAGACTATTTTCATTGAGTCTTTAGTCTTTAGAAAAGATAAGCAACTTTGAGGCGAAGATATTGAGGTCATCTCATTCACACACTCAAGCGGTTCTATAAAGGACATAGAACATTAAACAATGAAAAATATTGTTTGACTTTGATGAAAAAAACCGGACATCATTCCGTGATATAAGCTTTTTTTCATCAAGGAAATTTTGTAATAAAATTCTTTCAAACGAACTCCTGTAGCTGTATGCAGATGGTCTTAGCTGTCCTGCTGGAATAGAACACGCCCTCTAACATGCTTTAGTGCCGACTTTTATCTGTACAGCAGACAGAAGTCTTCTGCGGTGAGTTAAGTTCCTGAAAATCATATTAATAAATATGACCGATTATACGAGGTATAGCTCAATCTAGACGTAAATACATAAATGCAATTTTTTCCATTTAAAGTTAGACACAATCAACTCAAATTAATTATTCCCTCAACATCAGACTTTGAAATCCACCTCTGCAATGATGTGCTGGTGTCTCTTCTGAACTAAGCCATTGGCAGCGACAATTAAATTTACTGCGAGGAACCCATTTTTCATCCCTGGTAACGAGCGCTTATGTTACGTTACGTTACTGTTATAAACAATATAAATCTGCCCCGGTACCCTTAGCGGAGGACTTCACCAGTTCTTTGAATATTTCTTCTGAAAATCTCTGTAATCGTTGACCATTTAGATGGTCCTTTCTAGCGGTGTTCAATTTGGCAGCTTAAAAATCATTTTTGCTCAGTTCGGTTTGCCATTTCAACGTTTTCAAATTATAAAAATTTATTTCAAAATGTTCGGTTGATTATACCCAGAGACGTAGTGCAACATGAACTGAAGAAGCAGTTCTTTATGCGGAGCGTAGTATTGTTGAGGCCTGGAATGAGTTGATTCGCCATCATGCACAGCAATTAAAGATGTGTTTTATACTTTGTGGAAGATACTGTCAAAAGACCTCGTACGTTCGATAAATAGTACCAAAACGAGGCTCCTCTTGATCCTCTTCCACACCACAAAACTTTTATTATTATTATTCGGCGATGAGGCCTCCTTTTTTTTTGTGGTCTAAAGGGCCAAAAAAGATACTTTTAAAGGAAAGTGCAGTTCCTAATGAATTTTGTAAATCGATTAAATCCCACACCCCAACGAATTGTTCCCTTGAAAAAGCAAAGAAACCGAGAAGACACCATTAAATTCCAACAAGAAATACGATTACATTTCTGCGACACACCGTTGGACACAGAGAAAAAAAAAAGAATTTCCACAACTTCGAACAGAAAAAAAAAACCTGCTACCACCATCCAAAATGGCGCAGACATGTTTATACAAATTTCCACATCACAAGCCCAACTAGTTGGAGAGAATAAGTATATGCACCCACTGGAACCCACAGCAACACCCAGAGCCCTGTCGAGACCACAAACAAAAAAAAAAAAAAAACGAAAAATAATGTCATCGACCAATTTCGCGCATTTAATCACGAACGGGTCTAATTAAATTAATTTTATTTCTTACGTCATTAATATTTTTCTCCTTTCGACGAAAAAAAATTTCTTTAATTCCAAATCCGGTGGAGTGCGAGAGATGTACAGAACACCACCCGATGTGAGTATGGGTAACCCAACAAATACACACACACACTCTTAAAAAAGAAGAACACCCTCCACCCAGTGAAATGGGGGAATTCCGATAGAAATACGCAGTTTGCCCCGGAAAAGTGAAAAAGGAAAATGGAAGCAGAAACAGCAACAGAAAAGAAAACACAAATGATAAAGCAGAAACCAATAATCTTGTTACTAATTGAGTGAGATTTTCGGACTTTGGTTTAAGTCGGTGGGAAGAAACGGGGCCTTCTTGGAGATGTTCACTATGATGTGCTCGCGTTAATCATTCACGAACAACCGACCAACCTACTGAGAATCAAATCAAATAGACTTGAGTAGAGACAAAATGATTCACAATCCATCAGAGTGACTACCGGTCGGAAAGAGATGAATATACAAAACAAAACCCTCGCTCGCAAACACATTCGCATTCCTCTGCGACACGATGACGAGGCGCTCCCTCAGCCCAAGAGAGAATTGGTCGGTTGGTTGAAAAAATTTATAAATCAAAAATATACAACCCTATAGGCCGCCTTCGAAGGAATAAATGCAAGTGCATCCAGGATGATGCATCATCGAACGCAGTCATGGGCAATCGGTAAACGATTAGGCAAATCTATTTGTCTTACCTTATCGCACAGAGTTTTAACTTGTGTCTCTGTTAGCTGATTACACTCGTTCAGCTGCTCAATCCATTGATCCAGGTCTTTTGTGGTTGCTTTATCCTCCATGGTGGTAGAAGAAAAAGTCTCGTCGATCTTTGTCGATTCAATTTTGACTGATTTCTATTAAACCGGTACAAACGAGAAAATTCTATTATTTATCTAGTATCCTCCTCGTCCTGCTCGACCTGCACGACTCCAATTCCGCTTGATTCTTGGATCCAAACACCGCAAACAGCTAAATACACCCGACACTCTCGATTCAATACTTGTGGGATTTTTTTTTTTTCCACAACGGCGACGACGACCAAAACGACACAACCGACACACAAATTGTGAAAATGTAAATGAAAATGAAAATCCTTTTCCTTATTTGTCTCACTCTTTCTTCAAAATGTGAAAGAACAACAAAAAAGAAAAATAAAATAAAAATAAAAGAAAATAAAGATTCACAGAACACAAGAAAAAATTTCCCTTCGGTGTTTTCTTTTTTCTTCTTCCCTTCACTCAAAGTTAAAATCGGTTCTGCTTCTTCGATTGAAATATCAAGATTTTGCAATTTTTCGAGAGATTTTCTCAATCAAACACTCGATTTGTGATTTTGTGAATTTTGTTTTCTTTTCTTTAGAATTCTTTCTTTTTACACTTTTACACTGCGATGGGATATGACTTTTCGGAGTTCTGCTTGTGTCTTGCGTTCGAAGGAAAATGGGCGATCGTGGTTCCAATTTTTTTTTTTTTTGCTTTTTTGTTTCTTTCGTTTTTCGATTGATTTTCAACTCAATGGAAAGAGATGAAAAGAGATGTGGATGAAGTGATGAAATAAACGACGGCGCAACACGGGGGGGAAATACGGAAAATCGAAAAAAAAAATTTGCGTTCGGATTTGACTTGGGAATTAGTTAATCGGTACTTGCTGAGATGTAGGTGTTTTGTTTTAATTTGAAGATATTGTTTAGATTTTCGTTTGTTTTTTTTTTTTTTTGTTAGAAATTTACTTTATCTGGCGTTGAATGGTAGAGAATAGTGCGGAGCGAATTACGGATAAGCAAATTGTTTGAACTTCAGCAAGCACACTTGTACAAAATGGCCGATGAATTTTATTAGCCGAACGAATGTGAAGAACGACGAAGAACGAATTGATGTGACGTCATATTAAGAGTGGCGTTGCCTTTGAAAAGTTTCGTTAACTTCAGACGGCATCTAGGTGGTTCGATGGTTAAAATCACTAAGCAGAGGGTGGTTAATTGATTTTGGGCTCAAATAGGGTGCTCTAAAATGGAAAAACTATAATAAAAAATTTCCTTGAACACAGAAAATATTTTCTGGTAATTATTGAAATTTATTTTTACTAGATGAGAAACTTAATTGGAGTATACCTGAGTAGTATACATATATGATATGGAGGTAAGAATAAAACAAAACGCTTTTGAAATTAATTTATAAAAAAGATTTAATTATATTTAAGTAAATTGGATAAATAATATTTATGTGTATTTCAACTCGCACGACTTTTACAAATTTTATAGAAATTCAGTAAGAGAAATTATATTAAAAAAATAATAAGTATTTGAATGTGAAAAAGGAGTTCATCGTACATAGATGTAAAGGGGCTCCAAATTTTTATATCCCCACACAAGAGGGCTTAAATATATATTCAATGTATTTACATCCATAAATTACATCAAAGGAATGCAAACATGTCAAATGTAATATTTCCTTTTAACCCCACAAAAAGCATAGGAGATCAACTTTTTTGTACTTACCATTGGTAATGGTCAGAATTTAGCCCAATCAAAGTACGTACTTGGGCCGTCACGGTTAGCACCGAACCCGATTTGTGGTTCTTATGCAAGACAATGCAGCAAACTCATGGAAAAACTCAAGAAGGCCAGGTTTATAATCATGTCAATATGTATGTATATGACATCGTCTACAGGGACGAGCTATGCAGGTCATGTTTAGCTCTGGTTTCTTTCTAAACTCTTTATATTGTGCAAACAATTATGGAGAACGCAGTATAGATCTTCCTTATGTGGCGAGCACAAGTGGAACAAAGTTTGAACCCTCAGAAATTTGAGCTCCTCCTCGTTCATCGATTAGGCAATAAATAGCTCATTTCGATCGAAAAAGATTTCAATTACTAGGTGGGGTGATAAGTAACCTCCTTGGGAATGAAAAAAAAATTTTTTTGAATGTTTTTTATTTTATTCAATATAGTCCCCTTTTAGCTTGATACACTTATTTCAGCGATTTTCCAACTTCTTGATCCCGTCCGAAAAGTAATTTTCCAGAAGGTCTGCAAAATACTCCTCCGTGGCTGAATTTTTTATTGATGAGCCATCTTTTGAGGTTTGGGAAGAGATAATAGTCCGAGAAAGCAAAATCGGGCGAATACGGTGGATGCGACAGCAATTGGAGACGTAAGTCATTGATTTTAGCCGTGGTTGCGATGCTCTTATGCGCCGGCGCATTGTCTTGCAAAAACAAAATTTTTTTTCGCTTCATGTGAGGCCGTTTTGCAGCGATTTCGGCCTTTAATCGCTCCAATAATTCACAGTAATACTCGCTGTTGATGGTTTTTCCTTTTTTCCTTTTTCGAGGTAGTCCACGAAGGGTATGCCATAACAATCCCAGAAAACCGACGCCATAACCTTTCCGACCCATTGAGCCTCTCTCGGCCGCTTCGGAGCACTTGTGCTGGCTTCAGTCCATTACCGGGCACTCTTTCTGTTCTCTAATGTGTAATAGTGGATCCGGGTTTCATCAACAGTTACCAATCGACGCCAAAAGTCCGCCCGATTCCAAATCAGCAAGTCCAAACACTCTTTCGAAGTGCTCTCGCGTTCGTGTTTTTGGTCAGGAGTGAGCATGCGCGGCACCCAGCGGCAGGATAACTTTTTCGTATGCAGAATATGACGTGTGCGCTTAGTACTAATCTTTGTGGTATCTGCTAGCTCGCGCACCTTCACTTTCCGGTCAGCAACACCATTTCATGTATTTTTTTGACATCGTCCCCTGTAACCGCATCGGAGGGCCTGTCTGCCGGAGTTGCGGCCACCACGAAACTCTCGAAACCAATATTTGACGGTGTAATCTGACAGAACATTAGCCATAATATATCCATAATATTTATCCAACTTTTCTTTTGTTTCCTTCGCCGTTTTGTCTCTCAAAAAATAATGTTTTATGAGAGAACGAAAATCGTTTTTGTTCATACTCAACATGATGCCAAACACGTCAACAACAATCAGCTGTCAAAATAAAACAAAAGACAGTATCCCACTAAAATTTGGTATGCCTGCCTTAATATGAACGGACTTCAAGGCACCATACCCTTTTTTGCATTAGCAGCGCATTCTGGCGGTCAAGGCGGTGACTTTTCACCCCACCTAGTATATTAGTTTCCTTTCGGTCTCACTAAAAGTGGGATCCAAAACGAAGAAGTAACAAAGTCATATTGGAATCTGAAAACCCGGTTATGGTGAGCCTAGTATAGCATCAATTGATATACGCAAAACAAATGTAGATCAGTATCGGTACACAATGTAAGAGCTCTTTTTGTTATTTGCATCTTTTAATTGTACTTTATTTTATATGTGTGTAGCCATACTCTCAGTCTACATTTCTCTTTCTACCTGATAATGGGTGGTGACAAACATATTTATATAGTGCATAAAGTGTGACAAAACAAAATTAAGTATTTTGCCAGATTGACCGCAGGTCTTTTTGAAATCGCTTTACCGTGCTCGACCCAGAGCCGCTAATTGAAATTAAACATAGAAAAATACTACCCCTAATTCTACCACAGCAGAACTCAATTATGCTTACAACTTGACCCAACTCTGAATTCATAGTGAGTTCACCAGCGAAAAAAGAGATACTACTTTCGTGTTTCACGGTTTTTTTGCTTTTGCTTAAATAAACATTCGACGGAATTTTTTTTATAGTACTCCCTATAGCTACAATACATAACCCAATTGAGTAATGGAAATCTCCTAATCATGTTAATATCATCCTTATCCTGGTAATATCACAAAAAGTATCCAATCTTTTTTATATATAATCCTTCTTCAATCTCTACCCTATCAATATAGCCCTTCACAGTAACAAAGTAATCAACGCCTAAAGAAACGTACATACATTTCACTGATTCAAGAAATGATCAGCAGCAACAAACAATTCTAAAATGGAGATCAGTACTGGGTTCGCTGTGATTGACTCAAACGGCAACGTTGTTTTCATCAAGAAGCAAACAAAATAATTTTGAAATTTCCACGCAGAAGCACTAGCGATACTGTAACGGCAGTCGCAAAAACCTCCGGCCGAAACCTTCTTTTTTGCATTAACAGGCTCTCTACGGGTACTGCAATCCGAAATATCAATAATCGTACCACAATCATCACAAAAATTCGAAATAACTTTTTCCAAAACTCACCGAACGTGTTTGTACTCTGGATTCTACGTCATTCGGGCATCGGCGGTAATGAGCTAGCTCACAGCGAAACTCGAAATTTTACCGCGCAATACTGTGCTCAGCTTATAAAACAGACATTACCAGACTGGCACGGAGTCAATACACCTACAGAATGAACAAGTGATTTTTGAAACTGAGACTTGGGCATACTATCTCGTACACAACTGACACACAGACATCTCTTCCAACAAACTCTCCAACCACGTTTGTCAATTGAATGCTGATTTATCAACCGAACATTTCATACACGTGTGCTCAATAGTTAATCATTATTGTAACAAATTATTAAACAAAAAAATTAGACTTGTTATAAAACCCTTCTTTTCAAAATAACAATAACGTATACAAAGCTGTTACGGAAACCTAAACTTGAAAATAGTCTTTAATAAAAATTATTTCTTTTATTTTAGCTGAAAGTCCTGGCACCTAGTACTCTTCAATATAGATTAAGATGTAAATTAATTAATTTATTAAGAAATAAAAATAATATAAAAATAAATATGATTTTATTTGATTTTATTATTTTATATAAAAGTATTTTATAGAAATAATAATTTACTAATTGAGGAGAAATAATGCAGTCTCTGCCTAACGTATCACTCCTGCCATCTGTTGGTGGTAGTTTTTACAAAGCAACTAAAATTTCACCATTAAACTAAGGCCAACTTCACTTTTGTCGTTTTTCCTTCTTTTTTCGAAACCTCTTTTCGTGGTTTGACGCGTGTCGCTTACGCTCCAAAAGAAAATTTTTCTAATAAATTATGTCTGAGACATTGCAATTGCGTGGCACCCTTTTGGGCCACAATGGCTGGGTTACCCAAATCGCCACTAATCCAAAAGATCCCGACACTATCATCTCCGCTTCTCGCGGTAAGTAACCATTCACACATTCACATCTTCTGATTCATTGACTTGCATTTGTAATCCTTGAAAATCCCTTGAATCCTTTACGAATTCTTCATTTTTCTCCTAAATAACGTTTCCTTTTCATTCCATTCAACAGATAAGACACTCATTGTCTGGAAATTGACTCGCGATGAGGACAACAATTACGGTTTCCCACAGAAGCGTTTGTATGGACACTCACACTTTATCAGCGACGTTGTCCTCTCATCCGATGGCAACTATGCATTGTCTGGTTCCTGGGACAAGACTCTTCGTCTCTGGGATTTGGCCGCTGGCAAGACCACCCGTCGTTTTGAAGACCACACCAAGGTGAAACATTTTCTAGTTATTTGAATTGTTCAGGGCATAGATCAGGAAATTAGCTTTGTGGTACCTTTAGTTAGAACAGGTATATGGTTAGGATAAAGCCCTTGTGGCTATCAATTGTTTGTGGTACCACTTTTTATTGCGCCTTTGCGAGGCAGAAGATTTTTTATGCGGAGAGACATTCAACTCATTTTGTCATGTTGAAAGGTTGCCGTCAATTGTAAGTTTCTCTTTGTTTCCTTTAAATTTCAATTGCTCCCTGTTGGTGCTTCGGTTTGCTGGTGCTAATTGGTTTTTCTCTTGTTCCACAGGACGTTCTTTCAGTCGCCTTCTCTGCTGACAACCGTCAAATCGTTTCCGGCTCCCGGGACAAGACCATCAAGTTGTGGAACACTTTGGCCGAGTGCAAGTACACCATCCAAGAAGATGGACACAGTGACTGGGTGTCATGCGTTCGTTTCTCACCAAACCACTCGAATCCAATCATTGTTTCTTGCGGTTGGGATCGTACCGTCAAGGTCTGGAACTTGGCCAATTGCAAGTTGAAGAACAACCACCATGGACACAGTGGTTACTTGAATACTGTTACTGTTTCGCCCGATGGTTCCCTATGCACCTCCGGAGGCAAGGACGCCAAGGCTCTCTTGTGGGATCTTAATGACGGCAAGAACTTGTACACTTTGGAACACAATGACATCATCAATGCTTTGTGCTTCTCGCCAAACCGCTACTGGTTGTGCGTCGCTTATGGTCCATCCATCAAAATCTGGGATTTGGCATGCAAAAAGACCGTCGAGGAACTTCGTCCAGAGGTTGTTTCGCAAACATCAAAGGCCGACCAGCCACAGTGCTTGTCGCTCGCCTGGTCCACCGATGGACAAACTTTGTTCGCTGGCTACTCTGATAACACCATCCGTGTATGGCAAGTGTCAGTCTCTGCTCACTAAGCAGTCAACACGAAGGATCAGCAGGACAAGATTCCTTTTTTCATTTGTATTACGCCGTTTGTTTATCATATAAGCAAATAAAAAAGATCAACAGAAAATGTACACTTGTGAGTTAGTTTTAATTTTATCGCCACATCCACTAGATTGTAAGAGCCGTTAGAGCTACTATAGAATAGAATAAATTATTTGAGATTGGTTTTGTAGAAGCACTTGTTTATAACTTATTTTGATCTGGGTTTTGCTTGTTTGAATACTTCTAGCGTTCTCAATCCCTTTATTCATTCATACCTGTCGTGGACTGTAAGTAGCTACATTGGAGTGAGGCTGTAGGTAGTTTGCGTATGTATCACGCAAATTGTGCAGATTCTTGTAAATTCAGCATTTGTGCTGCAGCTGTTTTAGTAGTTATTTTTAAATTCGAATGCTAAGTGCACATTTAAACATTAGCGGAAGGGGTCAGTACGGTTTGTTAGGCTTACCATCTTGCTCATTTCCCAGAAGTGGTGTCTGTTGGATTTATAAAAAGAGAGGATAGTTAGGAACTTTATAACGCAGGCATAAGGATGCAACTGACTGGCGTCTGTATGTGGTTATGCGGTGTTAAAAATCGTGCGAAAAAGATAGGATAGAAGAAAAGTAGTTTGTTCTCGATCTTGAGAGGCACCTAATTTTATTTTTTTTTGAGGACCGATTCTGACGTAGACATTTGTTAAAGGTTATCATATCTTTGGAATGTCTCTACGAATCCTTATCGCGACATAAGAAATGTCCGATGTATAGCGGTGGAAAGCGAAAGGGGAACAAATTTGATAGGACAGTTGGTAAGCATAGCCTACACGATGTCATGTGTATGAATGGATTTAGTCTTGTTAACGCGGCGGCGGGAGCAAGGAACCCAGGGCATTGGGAGATTCAACTCCGAGAATAACATTTTGCCGCTTCATCAAAAGGTAGAAAGATGGTGTCGAGGCAAGTAGACCTGTATCAGAAAAGTACATAAACCTTGTAGTAAATTCATAGTTGGTGCTGAGGCTATGGAAAAACTTTTTTGCAGACTGTAAAACATTGAGGAAAGGAAGCATCCCGTTGTCAGGCAGATTAGTGCATTTGTAACCAGAATTTCCATCCACCTGACTAGAACGAAGTAAGGATATCAAGATCTAAAATGAAATCCAACCAAGCAACTGAAAAGTACGGTTTATGTACTTTAAGTGGCGCTACAGTCCGGGGTGGACCTGGGCCTAGAGTACGGCTTACGGGTCTATTTATTCAAAGCTGCTGGAAAGTACCTCGCGGAGAACATACGCTAGCTCATTTCTTTGATGTGGAATATCGGCATAGTTCAGGAGAACTCTACAGTCCGGGGTGGACCTGGGCCTCAGTCAACAAGCTTCTCCAGCTAGCTCGATCCCTGGCTAGCTGTCTCCAATTTCGCACGCTAAGTTGGCTGAGGTCCTCTTCCACTTGCGTGCGCCACCTGAGTCTTGGCCTTCCTCTACTGCGCTGTCCCTCGGGGGCGGATTCGAAGACTTTTCGGACCGGAGCATTGGTGTCCATGCGCTCTACATGACCCAGCCATCTCAGTTTTTGGATCTTCACTCTTCTGGCTAGGTCCATGTCGCTGTACAGTCCATACAGTTCGTCGTTGCATCTCCTCCTCCATTCACCATCAATGCAGACGGGACCGAAGATCGCCCGAAGAATTTTTCTCTCGAAGCAACCAAGAACACCCTCATCCATTTTTGATAATGTCCATGCCTCTGCGCCATAGAGCAGGACCGGGATTATTAAAGTCTTATAAAGGGTGACTTTTGTTGTCCGAGAGAGGGCTTTGCTACTCAATTGCCTTCTTAACCCAAAGAAACAGCGGTTGGCAAGAGTTATTCTTCGCTTGATCTCAGCGCTGGTGTCGTTGTCTGTATTTATAGCGGAGCCTAGGTAGACAAAGTCCTTAACTACCTCAAAGTTAAATCTGTCGAGGGTGACGTTCTGTCCGAGACGTCGGTGTTGGTTGTCCTTTTTGCTTGACAGCATATACTTGGTCTTGCCCTCATTGACCGCTAAACCCATTTTCGCCGCTTCCGTCTCAATACTCGCGAATCAATATGTCAATATCGTCGGCGTATGCGAGTAGTTGGACATACTTTTGAAAGATAGTGCCTCTTGTGTTTGCTCGTGAGTTTTGCACTATTCTTTCAAGTACGATGTTGAAAAAATCGCATGACAGCGCATCGCCTTGTCTAAATCCTTTCTGGACATCAAAGGTCTCGGTGAGATCTTTACCGACCTTGATGGAGCAGCGTGCATTCTCCATCGTCATCCTGCACAGACGGACGAGTTTGGCAGGGATGCCAAAACTAGACATTGCTCTATATAGCCCGTCTCTATAGATGCTGTCATACGCGGACTTAAAATCGATGAATAGGTGGTGGGTATCGATCTGAAGCTCATGGGTCTTCTCCAAGATCTGCCGTAGTGTGAATATCTGGTCGATGGTGGACTTTCCTGGCCTGAAGCCACACTGATATGGACCTATCAGGTTGTTGACAAACGGCTTCAGGCGTTCAAACAATACGGCGGTTAAGATCTTATATGCGATGTTAAGGAGACTGATGCCTCTGTAGTTGGCGCAGTTCAGAGGGTCTCCTTTCTTGAGAATTGGACAAACAATGCTGAGGTTCCATTCATCGGGCATACTTTCGTCCGACCATATTTTACAGATGAGTTGGTGTATGCTCCTTACTAAGTCATCGCCTGCCGCTTTGAAGTGCTCGGCAGTCAGGCCATCCGCTCCAGCAGCTTTGTTGGAATTAAGCTTCGATATGGCTATCTTCACTTCATCCAGGTCGGGTGGACGGAATTGTTGGTCATCATCGTTCAGGTTGAAAGGTTGATTCTGCCTGACAGCGGTATTTGGTCCGTCATCGCCGTTATACAGTCTGCAGAAATGATCTTTCCAAATCCTCAGCATCGACTGCGATTCTACTACGATGTTCCCTTGTTCAACTCTACAGGCTTCGGTTCGGGGTTTGTTTCCGCGGCACATGTTATTTTTACCTTTTGGTAAAACTTCCGAACCTCATTCCTGGAGTAGCATCTCTCAATTTCCTCGATCGCGCGCTTCTCATGCTCTTTCTTCTTCCTCCTGAGAAGCCGGTGCTCGTCTCTCCTCTTCCGCTCATAGAGCTCATGAGCAGCTCTGGTCTTTCTAAGCAGCGCCGCGTTATATGCATCTTGCTTAGCTGCATGTGCTTGCCGGCATTCATCATCGAACCAGGGGTTTCGTTGTGGTGGACGAGTGAAACCCAGCACATCAGAAGCAGCATCTCTGATGGCGTTTTGGCAGTGTTTCCAATGGTCTTCGATGCTTGATGCTGGCGGCATTGGACCTCTTAAGAGATTAAGAGACACTCGATCGGAGAAGGACTTGGCGATCTCTTGCGATTGTAGCCGTCTGACGTCGAATTTTCTCACAGCATTAGTTTGTCTTGGCGTGGTTTGGGATATCCGCAACCGTACCTTGGCTACAACAAGGTCCGAGTCGATGTTGGCTCCTCGGAACGTACGGACATCCATATTGCTGGAGGAGTGTCTTGCGTCGATCGCAATGTGATCAATCTGGTTGACTGTTGATTGATCAGGAGTTCTCCAAGTCCCCTTGTGTATGTCGAGATGTGGGAACCGCATGCTAGCCACGACAATGTTTCGCCCCGCCGCAAAGTCGATTAGCCTGAATCCGTTATCGGAGGTGGTGTTGTGCAGGCTATATTTTCTGATTGTTCCACCAAAGATACCTTCTCTTCCTAGCTTTGCATTAAAATCACCGAGGACAATTTTAATGTCATAGCTAGGGCATTGCTCGTAGGTCTTGTTGAGGAGCTCGTAGAAGGCATCCTTGGTGTCGTCATCTTTCTCCTCTGTGGGGGTATGCGCGCATATGAGGCTTATGTTGGCGAATTTAGCCTTGATGCGGATTGCTACGAGGCGCTCGCTCACATGCCGGAAGCTGAGGACTTCTCGTCTTAGTCTGCCTCCGACAACAAATCCGCATCCAAATAAGCGCTGCTTTTGCCGTCGATAGCAATTGCCGTAGTAGATGTCGCAGTTTTTCATCTTCTTTTTGTCCGGCCCATCCCATCGCATTTCTTGGATGGCGGTTATGTCTGCTTTGCAGCAGTCTAGGGCCTCCGCTAGTTGCTCGGCTGCACGTGGTCTATTAAGGGATCTAACATTCCACGTGCATATCCGAAGCTCATTGTCCTTAAATCGTTTGCGTGGGTTGTCAACAGTAGATCCGTCCATATCCGAGGCTTGTTGATGCTTCGTAACTTCTTGTTTTTTTTAAATGGCCGGGCAGTTACCCCGGCGGCACAACCCCCAACCTTGAGGACCAGTTCCACTTTGAGTGCCCCTAGGACGAGGGGTCGGTTACACCGAAGCCAGTAACCCGTTCCGGGATGTGAGCGCTGCCGTTGGCCCTTATAGGCTCGTCCGCCACCATCTCTTTTCCAGGACCCTGACTAAGTCCTGGAAATCCTTTCCGGCCTGAGCTCCAAATATGTCGGAGTAGCCCGGATAAGGTCTTGTTTTGTTTTTCCGACACTAATCCTGGTTAATGGCGCAGGAAAAGCGCCATTTGCCCCCTTCACTTTGCAACCTCTAGTGAGATTCCCAGATGGCGCCACGGGGAGGCGTGAAGTAGGACTTATTAGCAGAGCTGCAAGATGTTCGGCTGCAGAGGCTCATTCTCGTCATTTAAGGAACCAGCACCTGTCGGAAGATGCTACTTCTACGAGGCCTTATACTAATCGTTGCCAAAAAAAAAAAAAAAAACATCTAAAAAAAAAACACTGTGGTGCTGGCAGCCCGGTATGGGCCATGGCCTAGCTTCTTGACACTCATTTGTGTTGCTCATGTTTTCATTTTTGTCACATGTGAGCGGGGCCTACGGTTTATCGCCGAGTCCGAACGGCACTCCTTAGAAGCTCTTTCGTAGGCAATTTTTTACTTTCGAGAGTTCGCCATTGCCCGCCGAAAGGGTGATGGCGATTTGAAAAATTGTTGGTGACCCAGCCAGGAATCGAACCCAGACTTTCTGCGTGATAGTCCAATGAGCTAACTATCGCGCCATCGCCATCGCCGTCATGGATTTTAGGGCCGTATAAGGTAGTTTTTATTGAGACTAACTAAAGAGATTTTTGTCAAGTTTTGGCATCTGATGATATTAACATAATTGGCAGAACAAAGGCCATCACCGGTGTATTGAAACTGAAGGTGTTGAAATGGGTTTAGCGGTAAATGAGAGCTAAACCAAGTAGAAGGGACATACAACATCGACGAATCGGATAGAACGTCACAGTCGAAAGCTATAATTTCGAGATAGTAAGGCACTTTGGTTGCTTTATTTGGCTGATGATTAATGTTTTTTTTTTCACTGACAAACGCAAAACAAATGAGAGTACTTAGATACGTATACGCAGTATCAGTTATGTAGTACGACCCTATCCCGAACCATTAAGCAGACTTTATATAAGACTTTGACTATCCCAGTTCTACTTAATGGCGCTGAAGCATGCACTCTATCGAAAACGGGTGAAGATATTCTTCGAAAAATATATTGTTCCGTCTGCGTTGACGTTTGTCACTGATTCCCGTAGAATTCTGGACATTGGTTAAGTGTATCTGGACTTTGTTTTCAGCTGAGGATTGAGTCAAAACAGGGTCGCAAATCTATGATTTAGCAGGTGTTGGTGTCGAAAGAGATGATATCAATGTTACCAGCTCTCGTATCTCAGAGAAAGAAAACAGGCGGTGTCTCTGGAGGGTGCTCAGTCAGAATTTCTTCGTTTAGTGCGAGGTGTTCCCCAAGGATCGATTTTGGGACCTCTCTTATAATCACTCTACAATGATATAGAAACCATTATTTTGAATTCATCAAAACACTTTTACGCCGACGATATTCAAATTTATAAAAGTTGTGCTCTTGGACTTATCGAAAACTGTGCCAGTGATTTGAATGTAGATCTTCTCAGGATCTCGAACTGGTCTTTGGAAAATAGACTGGCACTCAATCCAAGCAAATCTAAATGCTTAGTTATTTTCAGCCATCATGCTGCACAATTCAGCAATAGAATTCGTCGAAAATTCAAAAAATCTTGGCATGGTATTCAATAGAACACTCACATGGATGGGATAACCATATAATTGCGATTGTGGGTAAGGCATATTGAGTTCTTCGAACTTTGTGGACTGCTCAAAAGTATAGACTGCTGAGGACAAGGTTGGTTCTTGCTAAATCTATGAAATGTTCTATAACTGTGATGCTGAGAGCAAAAGGAAGCTTCAGGTAGCGTTCAACAGCACTATCTGTTATGTCTACAGTCTCAGAAGGTTCGACCACATCTCACACTTGGCAAAAAACATGTTGGGGATGTCGTTTCAGAACTACGTCAAGTTTCGTACTCTTGGTATTTTGTTTAGCATTATAAAAACAAGGCAACCGACATACCTTTATAATAAAATCCAGTTTTCGGCTTCTAACAGATCTGCGTGTTTGATTCTCCCTCATTTCTCTTGCCTAACACCCGAAAGACAATTTTTCGTTGCTGCTATTCGCCTTTGGAATACACCCGCGTAATCTGAGAGAACTGAATGATGAACGTCAATTTAACGGCGAGTTAAAGCTTTTCTTTTCAAATGAAAGCAACTTTTTTTTTAAATTCCTCAACTCCTTTTCAAGCAAATACAACTTACAAACTTCATATGTTTAAAAAAACGAACCAAAGTGCGCAAATTCTAGGATCTCTGCCAGAATTAATGTATTGTGCATCGAAGTCGATTGCGGTTGATGTGTATCAGCAATTTTATTCGACCTGATTAGACATTCCTTATTTTTAATGCCTTGACAAGAAGTTCCATATTTTAGAATATTGGAGTAGATACTGTTTCAGTGGAAAGTTGAATTAATCAATTTTAAACTTATAATTGACTTTGCTTGTAAAGAAGTTTGCAAGAATCGATTACTTTGTTTGATCATTTCCATGGACAAAGGAAATTTAGTTTTACCCTTTTCTCATTTTTTTTTCTCCCTATAGAAGATGTTGCCACCAGATTTCTCAACTTAGAAGATGGTTTGTAGTTTTGAGGTTTTGAATGTGGTTAAACTTTTAACCTATCATGGATGTCTTCTTTTACCCAGAGCGTACACCTCTTGTAGAATGTTAACCTGCATGCAATGGAAAAAAGCGAACAGGTTCGAGTTAACTCGCATGGAGAGGGTTCCATATGCTGATTTCCATTTTATTAAACAAATTATATTGCTTCTGTATCGCAAGTAATTTTCCAAAAGGAAAAACGATGGGTAGACTATTGTTCTCATTCTAACTCAGGCAAAATTAAACGGGATTTGGAATTTGAACCAAAGCAATACATCTGCGCTATTTGATGTAATGAGACGTTGTTCTTGGTTTTTTCTACCCTGAGCCTGAGGGGATTTATTCCCTCAAAGGGGGAGTGATCCATCTTGTTATTATCTTGACGAGGAGCGACGAATGCCTGGCCTATTATTTTATTATATTTTCATTATTATTAAGTTGAACTAGTAGTACCAACAACATCAATAATTTATCCAAAGAACAAACTTAACATTCTAGTTGAAAAAAAAAGAAGTTCTCCCATGCATTCAAACGGCAAATGTACATAAATTTTTTCACACAATGTTGAAATATTTACCCCGCTATGTTCAGACTACAGACTTCTTGTAGGTTTTTCTGTAATTTATAAGTAAAGGACTATTTTTTTGTATTTTTTTCAATATTTTAGGCTTACTATACTCTGTCTAACATAAATTGGCAGCACATATCTTATGTGGAAGCTTTTTCAAAGTCAGTAAGCGTGCCATATTTTTGCACCTTTCATTTGAAATGTCACAGTTTGCAAAAATTTTTGTTTTATATTTCCTAATTCGCCCCCCAAAAATGACCCCCGTGTTCAAAATTCATTTACTTAGGTAATGTGTCCGTATTTGGGTGTGTACCAAATTTCAACTTAATCGGTCCAGTAGTTTCGGAGCAAATTGCTTGTGACAGACGGACGGACAGACGCACGAGTGATCCTATAAGGGTTTCGTTTTTCATTTGAACGTGCGGAACCCTGAAAATGAAGAGCAACAACGGCAATTATTCAAAACAGCTCGCAAATCATTCGCTGAATCAAGGCCAAAAATATTTAAGGCGGTAGTAAAGGGATCTATTATTTCAATTGAGACCTAAATTTAAGAATCGAACAGCGAGTCCGAAAATTAAGTAGTTTTATGTATTAAGGAAGAAGGTGCTACCGAAATGAATGTACACAACGGAATCGATAATTGGAACTACTCGTATGTCTGCTCCTCGTCATCTAATTGCATTGAAAGTTTGTTTGTTACATGGCCAACCTGTAGAATAGATTAAAACACAAATCGCTTACAATTCCAAAATCTTTTCATGTTTATTTTCTTTTTATTTTATTTGTTTTTTTTTCGTTTTTTTTTTTTAATAATATAATTTATTGAAGAAGAAAAAAAATCGTTTTCACCTCGTCGTCACTCCACGCACTGGTACAGTTGGACCTACATTGTCTACATTGTTTACGATTCGATAAACTCCATCACGAAATACAATCACTAAAACTGTTATATTATCTACAGAGCCACGGTTATAGGATTGAGTGGCTAAACTCTTTGCGCCATAATCGAATTCGTTGATATGATCTTTGATGAATGCTACAGCCTCTTCATTCGTGAATGTATCCCAAAGGCCATCCGAGGCAAGAATTAAGAATTTTGGTCTGCAAATCAAGTAATCATTGGATAAGTGATCATTCGGTATTCGGTTTCATAGTTACACTCACTTATAATCGTTTAATTCGAATGTTAGTATGTCTGGGTTTGCTATGACTAGATTTTTGTCTTTTAATGGATAATCACCAAGCGCACGTGATGTGGCTAAAATGCCAGCAACACGCCATACACCTCTGAATGCAATGAATCCACCAGCTTCGTGTATTCGTTTTCTTTCACGAACCTACAACATTAGAGTGAATTATTATTACCATTTGTTTAAATTGAATAGAATTTTGATTCTTACCTGTTGCGGTTTGTGATCAAAGGACAGCGGTATCGCCTCGCCTCTTGAGTCACACATGACACCTCTTGAATCACCCACATTGGCTACAACCAATCTGGTACCTTGGATGATCGCAATCAGTGCAGTTGTTCCAGCGATATTTGTCTGTTCAAGAAAAGGAGTAAGAAATACATTCAAAAATCTTTTAATCGATGTGGATACTAACGGTTTTTTTAGCGGCTTCAACCAGTTTATAATCGGCAGCCAATACTTCGTCGGTTATCATTTTGCCGAAGTTGATTTTTCCATTTTCGATATAGCACTTGGCATCGAAACTGGCTGGCGGACTTTGTTTACCTCCAGAGTCCTTGTTGTTGCTGATGTTAAAGAGGTTGTCTTTACCGAGCGGGCGAATGAGTGAGTTGAGTTTCGACGTGAAAACATCTGTTTCGCGAGGTGCAGGAGTTTGTTTTGATGTACAGTCGTCCGTGGTGCTGCAAAGAGGAAAATAACAAAAAGGGGTCCAATTATTAAAGTGAAAAAGGAAAGACTATGAGATGTGTATGTAAGGTTTTCACAACCGACATAGAGACTGACATAATTAAGTTTCCAAGCATTTGACAACAAAATTCTTGTGATGACAGAGGCCCGTAAAATAGATCTTCCATTGTCTTATCTTACAAAAAATCTAGAACAGCCAAAAGCTAAAAGTATTTTTTATATTAGCTGAGTTTAAACTCTGTACAAAGTCTGAATAGACTTTAAGCTAACTTGCTGATGTAAAATGACGTTGACGAACAATCATTCAATGGCACCTTCGTGAACATTATTTAAGAAAGAAATGGAACGGACCTGGTCGTATAACTATGTGCAGTGCAGAAAATATACCAAAAGTAGGAGGGCAAAGTGAAAAGTTCTCGGTCTGACGTTGAGATGGCGTTCCAATCAGGAAAATTTAAGTTTCCTACCTTAGTTCGTATGACAAGTTTCAATTTTCCTTCGAGAAAGTGCATGATATCGTGTCGGACGATAGGCGAGTAAAGGTGAGTAGAATAGCTAAGACAGTGGCGATATCGGAAAAAGGGTGCAAGATCTCTTGCACAAAAACTTGGGGATTTGAAAGCTCTGCGCAAGATGGGTGCCGCATTTGCTGAATGCCGATCAAAAGCAAATGAGCAAACGATTTTTGCAGCAATCTTTGGACCGTTTCAATAGGGATCCGACTGATTTTTTGCGGTGATTTCTCACCATGGATGAGACATGGGTCCACCACTACGCTCCAGAAACGAAACAGCAGATGAAGCAGTGGGTGGAAGCCTGTGGTTCAGCGCCAAAGAAAGCGAAGTGGACCGCATCTGCCGAAAAGGTCATGGCCAGCGTGTTTAAGGATGCAAAAGCGATCCTGTTAATTGATTTCCTTGAAAAAGTCAGAACAATTACACGCGAATATTACTCCCACCTTCTTGACCAGCTGGATGCCGAAATTCGCGGGAAGAGGCTTGGGTTGAAAAAAAAAAATCTTTTGCACAGGTATACAAGGGCGCATTGGCGATGGGAAAACTGCATGATTTGGGGTACGATTTGCACGACTATCCCGCTTATTTTCCTGATTTGGCACCGTGAGGTGAAGAAATTTGTTTCTGGAAAGCGCTTCGTATCCAATAAAGAAGTTGAGAGGGCCGTAGATGAACATTTTCACAGCTTTCCAGACTCCCATTTTCGGGAAGGAATACTGATGTTAGAGAAATACCGGACCAAGTGTGTTAAAGTCAAGGGAGATTATGTAGAGAAATAAAATCGATTTTTAACTGAAAATCGCAGTCAGGGCAAGAAATTTTCACCTTAACCTCGTAGCATTCAAAAATATATCGTTTAATATTTTGAACCCAGAGACAGTCTTAAATACATTACATTCCCTCTCGGCGGCATGTATATCATCGCGCAAGACTTGTCGCAGTGGGATACTATACTCTGAAGGATTTGGCCTTCAAGGATTGAGCATTGTGCTTATAGGTTAGCTGTCTGACCACATAAAAATGTATGTTATGAAGCAAAAGATAGCTTTGAATGTAGAAAAACAACAAACGCGAAACGGATGACTTTAGTCTATGGACGTTGAATGCTTCGACCCTTAACAAAACAATTAGCGATTGCCCTAAACCGTAACAAAGGGAATATAACTGTCACTGAAAAATAATAAAATGGAGGAAAATGTACTTAGAAGTACAGCGAGACATTGTCGCATGTTTTCTACACAAGCTAGTCATCTGGTTACAAAACTGTCAACCAGATTGATCATTTTGTGATTGACGCAAAACACAGTTCTAGTACCATGAGGTCTGAGAATCTCAAAGAACCAATATGGATCTGGATTACTACTTTGATATATCTAAGGTGTGCATGCGAATAAATCGGACAGCCCGTAAAGCAGGACGGGACTGCTTCGAAGTTATACCAATTACTCAAAATTCTATTTTCGGACAGATGAAACATTCAACGTAAAAGTGATCGATAACAACTTCGTTCATTTGTGGAAGAAGAGGTCTAAGTACAGATATTTAAGCTAAAGACCAATAAAGCTGTAAGAGCAGACGGACTTCGTGCCGATTTTTAAAGCCTGGAGGATTTGTTTTAGTAGGCATCTAGTGTAAAAGTGGCTGTTGGGAAATACGAGGGCGGGTCAATAAGTCCGTGACTTTTTGAATTTCTGACCTCTTTACTGAAACAGCAACACTGCTCCTGTCAACAGGCATCTGTCAGTTGACTCCTGTCAAAATTTAAACTTGCTGCGTCAGTTAGTTTGTGTTTGACAGCTATTTTTATCAGACTACTCACTAATTTGAGGAGAAAATGGAAAAATCTGAATTTCGTGTGCTTATTAAGCATTATTTCTTGCGAAAAAAAACCATTACCGAGACCAAGGCTAAGCTTGATAAATACTATGGGGACTCTGCACCATCGATTTCAATGGTAAAAAAGTGGTTTACTGAATTTCGTTGTGGCCGTAAAAGCACTGAAGATGCCGAACGTCCTGGACGCCCAGTTGAGGTCTCTACACCCGAAACAATCGAAAAAATTCACGATATGGCGTTGGCCGACCGAAGATTGAAAGTGCGAGAGATTGTGGAAGCCGTAGGGATCTCGCATGGCTCAGTGGTTTCAATTTTGAATGATCACTTGGGCATGAGAAAGCTTTCCGCAAGATGGGTGCCGCGTTTGCTCACAGTCGACCACAAACACATGTGCAGTTGCCAATGCAAAAATCCATGAATTGGGCTATGAATTGCTCCCTCATCCACCCTATTCTCCAGATTTGGCTCCGAGCGACTACTTCTTGTTCCCAAACCTGAAGAAATGGCTTGGTGGAAAAAGATTTGACTCCAATGATGAAGTCATCTCGCAAACAAAGGTCTATTTTGAGGACCTCGACAAATCATTTTTTTTGGAAGGGATAAAAAAATTGGAGAAGCGTTGGACAAAGTGTATAGAGCTCAAGGGAGACTACGTTGAAAAATAAAATTATTTTTTTATCAAAAAATCTGTGTTTTAATCCAAAAGTCACGGACTTATTGACCCGCCCTCGTACTACTAACCCACTTAGGCCTATTGGCCCATTGTGATAAGGGATATAGTAACTCATCTATGAAATTTGGTTAGATAAATGGAATCCGAGCATCCTCTGCTTGATATTCAAGAAGGGAGAATCTTTAAACTGCACTAACTACAGAGGAATCAGTATCTTCCGTAGTGTATAGAGACTTGAAACCCCACATCAACAATCCGTTAGGTCAGTGTTGATTTGGTAAGTTCAGCATTAAACATATATTCACACAACCACAACTTATTAATTGATTTCAAGGCCCTTCATGTTTAACTTGTTCGTCTGTGTAGGATGAGAAATTTCTCAGGTTCCCTGTATGGTGCAAAAGAGATTTTCATATTATCCTGCACGAAGAACCCAGCAGGTATCTCATCTACTCTGATATGGGCCCAGTAATTTTAAGGGTACAACATTGGAGGCATGTAATAACATAACATAGAACTGGCTTTGTATCGTTGTTATTTTTGTAGTAATTAAGATAACGTAAAACAATGATTTCCGTGTGCGTTATTCACCAGGGCAAGCTGGCACGAGCATTTAAAACCTGAAGCGTAGTACGTCTCCGTCGCTTTTTTTTTATCACAACTAGATACGTTGTGATAAACATGTAATTAAGAAGAGAGCAAAGGGGATCAATTGATGATGATAGTAGACCTAAAAACTTATAACTACATTTGCTTCCTCATATCTAGGATAGTGAACAAACATCACATGGTCTCAATTCAGAAAGGAAAACAGAGAACAGGTGAGAATAAATGAAAGCGATGCTAAAGGTCCTATGTTGAGATGCCACGTGTAGAGGCCCAGAGCATAGCCGAATATTCGGGAACAATTTTTTATAAGACATACGAGTCTCTCATTGCTGTGCATGCGAGCCGACAATTCGGCATTCTTTTGTTTCATTTGCGAGTAGATCGAGTCGCGACAAGTATTATTTCCTTATTATTCATTGATTGCATCACATTGTATTACCAAAGTGTTGAGTTAGCCCTTCCAAGCAAGGAATTTTAGTTTAGTTATACATTTATCAGTGTTTATACAGAATGAGAAACTGTTTTCGGAAGTTGGCATTATTTACGAGGAGAAGCGCAATCGTTTGCTACCAACAAATGCTGAAAAAGTTCTTTTCATTCACCACAATTTACCGTTGATCGATTTTAAGTATTAAAATAACAATTTTTGTGAATATAATAGATATATTTTCGAGTTACACATGCGTCTTTTTGTTCATTAACTGATATTCGGTATTTGGGCGAATACTGGGTACTGTTGAAATAAGTGGCCGAATACCGAATAGCAGCCGAATATTAGTGGCATTTCTACTCCTAATGGTTAGTTTTCGTTTCAAATTTAAAAAAAGGTCATATTGGGATTTGTGGTTTACACAAAGAATAAGAAAAAATATAAGTTTTACCATGGGCTAAGTTACTTCATGTAAATTCAGAAGAAATTTCTCATTATCTCGGGTATTTCCAGTATTCTTTCTGTTTATCGACAAATGCGATTGAATTCAAATTTATTAACATTCAAAATATACGAGTAGCAATTCCAAAGCATCATGGGTCAAAACCAACCTCAAACATGGCAACATAAAAGGATAACCACAATCTCCATTAAAATTGTTTGAACAATCCTCTAAAAAAATAAATGTTGAGAGTACGTCGCGACGTAGTAAATCTTAGAACAAGTGTCCGCATGTTTTTTTTTTGTTCTCATTCAATTGTTGCCTTCAATTAGTTGCTCTAGTGGATATTTAGTTACGTCATTTGGTGAATTTACGTTCATACAATACCGTAAATTTGTAAAACGTAATAACTCAAGCTCTCTCGTACAATGGAGCAATCAAAAGTTGCAAAAATGAAAAAGGAGGAGAGAGATAAAAACAAATAAAGAAAAACACCCAGTCCGTAACCTGCATTCACTTTCATCGACCGAATCTCAGCGGGCAATTAAATTTCCATTGCAACTTGGAGTGAGGCCAACTTAAAAATTCATCAGACTTCATAGAGCGTATACTGCCATCGATTTAGAGGCAAACATAAAAAGCGTATTTCAATACTCGTACATCGCCAAAAAGATAATAGACCATCGAAAAATAGAAAGAAACCAAACAAAAGTAGATAAATCTCTGCTTTTTGGATGAAACGATGAATGACAACGAGTTGGAAAATCGGACACGATTTAACTCCATCCAGCTGGGTGAACTAATTTTTAGAATTTATAGCTCCGCCGGGCACATGATGCTTATGCTGGGGTGAGGCTGATGCCAATGGTGGCCGTTCTACAAGGTCAGTCATGACAATGTTTGTTTTAGCTAAGAGCAGTTATTAGTTTCAATGTTATTGGTATTTAATTGGAAAATTTAAAATACAAACAATCACGTTATTTAAAAATGTACTTGTACAAAATGCGTAGCGTCCCACCTACAGAGAGAAACGGAGTTTAGTTGTTGCATTATATTTTTATATAAACCTACCTGTGAGCTTTTCGCAGACTATCTTTCCGACGAACGGATGCTGATGTGTCGTTTTCCTTATTGTTTTCATTCTTTCTCTGACTGGATTTTCTTTTCAAATAGGGACTATTCTCGTAGTCGCTTATATTTGCGTCAGCTGTTAAATGATCTCCACTCCCCTTTGCTTTGGGGTGCTTAAGTATTAATGCTGTTTCAATAATTTTGTGATATAAATTCTCAACTAAAATATCTTTGGCAAAATCGGCAGCAAATTCTCCACCATGTCCATCGAAGACGGCAAAGAATGAAATGCCCGTGTCATCGTTCACATTCTCTTTGATGATAAATCTAGAAATAAAAATGACAAATGAAGGAATAAGTAACAAGTAATGGGAAATACTCGTATATTAATACAATAGCTCGAAGAAAATTACAAAATTGATTTAATTAAGTGAGGCAGAGTGAGTTAGGCCGTAAAGTAAAACGACACTACGGTGAGAAGTAGTATGCAGACAGACAGAACGCGCAGATGAGGGTGATCCTATTGGGTGACTGGAATCATCAGGGCAGTTTCGTGTTGATAAGCACTTTACGCTGCTACAACAGTGAATGGCATGGCATGAGGTCTGGTCATGATTTTTTTTATAGTGGCTTTGTAATTTTCCATAGAAAAAGGGATTTCGGGATTTGGAAAATGCGATTTAATCAGTGGAATTGGTCATTAGCCTAACAAAACTCGACCGCTTGAAAGATTTGTGAAAAGATTGATTTAAAATTGTAATCAGAGTGAAACCAATTAGTGAGATGAGTTGATGATAGGGATTTTGAGTCATTATTTTGGTTTGCGCTTGAGATTATGTTACGCAAATTAAAAATCTCTGTTCACCTTTACTACTCGAGTCAACAAAAATTTAAGATAAGAATTGTTTTCGTTCTGGGAAATTTTATTGTATAACTGGCATATGCCTATGTTAAGTTAAATATTTAGGTTTGTCTGGCAATTTATGATTTTAATGGATGTCTGGACAGGTTAGTTGATATTGAGATAATGGTAACAACACAGACATTCTAGATTCAATTCCCAGGCTTAACATGGGAAGACAGAAGAAAATATTTTATGAACTCAGCACCCTTTTGGCAGGCAATATCCAGGCTATAGAAATAAAAACTTCTGCTTTTGAAAGTCTCTCATTTACTTGAAGTTTGCAGTAAGCCCTAGGTCACTAACTCTGTCCTTGAACATTGTTAAAGTAAGAACACAATGAGTGGACAGAATAGGCAAGTGCACATCAGACCCCCGCCCCACACGACTTTGGATACACGTAAACAAGTGAAAATTTCATTAAAAGTGTTTTTATGATTTCTATGCCGAAACTTATAAAATTTATACGAAATATGATATCAAAATCGTATTTTTTAAAACTAGCAAAGATGATAAGTACTTGTGACGACGAGATTATAGGCAGCGATACGCTTTAAAGCCGAACTGAGAGAGTCACTGTCCACAAGTACATATTTTCCACATAAATGATATGACTCCATTTGGCGGACATTTTTCGGTTGCATGATTTCCACTCTTGAAACGGTGTCAATTTTTCGTTGCAGGCCACTAGACTGGCTTATCGAAATGATTTGCTTTGGCGATAGATCTTTTAACTCTTACTTATCTGTTGACGGCTACTTGTAATCCAGTATCCTACTTTGGTGTCGAGAGTACTCTCTGCTTATTGTATTTGTTCTCGGAGTCAAGTCTCTTCTCTTTGCCTGTAGAACGGAGACAAAAGTTTATGTTATGATCATTAACGTCCGCTATTAACATATAAACTAATTAAGGAATCAACAACGAGTCGAATTTAATTTTTCTAAAACATCATTCTGTGTACTATCGTAATGCGAAATTTATACAATTTGCTGCTACAGTCCGTTTGATAAGATCGTATACGGCAAAAAATTAAAGAAGAACTTATAATAAAAAAAAAAAATCAATTGTACTGGTTTATTTTGTTTATTTACTTGAATGCTTTTCAATTAATATGTTGTCCACTCTCCTCCATTATCAATAATTGCTTGGAATCTTCGAGGCATACTTTCTACTAATCTTATAGCATAATCTTGAGACAAAGATCTCCATAAAACTCGTTTTTCGTGATAATTGTTTGACCGTCGAGATCTTCTTTCCTTTGAGCTTTAGCTTCATGAATGCCCAAATGGGATTTGCATCCGGCGACTGTTATGGCCAATCTAAAACATTGACGTCATTTTCATGTTTCCACGCACTGTACAAGCGACTGCGATGTTTCTGGTCATTATCTTCTTGCAGTAACCAATTCTCATTCCTTCTATTAAACCACCTTTTGGCAGATGGTAATAAAGCCTTCTTATAAATTTTGACCATGTTGGGTGCGTTTAAGTTATTTGTAAACATGAACAAATTGCCAAATCCTTGTTTTGAGAAGCATCCCCAAACGTGCACCTTTGCCGAGTGTTTGACGGTCCGCTAGATAAATTTATTGGATTGTGTACACCAGGTATGAGTGATAGTAGACCATGCCCAAAAATAAGCTTCATCCGAAAAAATAACGTTGTTCCAATCTCTGTCCAAATTCTCCTTGAGTCCTTGAGCCCAACTGAGTCGTTTTTCTACGTGTTTTTTTGACAGTAGTGGTTTCTTTATTGTGCTTCGAAATTTTACATTATTGGCTAGTAAACGTCTTCGTATCGTATCACAACACACATTTAGACCCCTTTTACGTAAAATCCCTTGTCCTCCACGTAACGATAGAAGAGGATTTTTTTCAAACACGCGTAGAGTCATTTTGTCCTGCTTTTTTGTTGTTTTTGGCGTAGACTCACGATCCGGCAAATCATCCACATTTTTCACTTGGAAATAACGGTGCACCCACTTGCTAACAAATGCTTTTGACTTTTTCATGTATTTAGCAGCTGCTCCGTATGACATTTTCGGTCCTTTTGGATGCGTGCACAAGAATACTGCTTCATAACGTGATGCAAACGCGACACTCATTTTAAAATACTTCCGTCTCTGACAGAAATTGAACACTTTAAATTTTTTTATTCAAAGCATCTTAGCAGAAGTATTTTTTATCTGCTAATGCAAATGCCACTTCCAAACCGGTTTTCATAAATGAGTTTTGCCGTATACGATCTTATCAAACGGACTGTATCTATGAATTGCATTTGCATTGTCGAAATGACGGTATGTGTGTCAATGACGCAATGTGTCGGAATGCTGATGAGGCGGTTAAGAGAAGCCTTAAGCGTAGTCTATCGTTACAAACTTAGACACTTTGTGCCCTCCACCAGTTCATCGGAATATATTGAGGTCTCCGCTTTGAATTGAGGAGCAAGTTTACCCGACGGGTGATGTTTAATGTTGGCGTCCTCCACAATCACACCAGCCCAACATACTAACTCGATTTTGGGATCGCATATTAAGATCCGACAAAATATCCTCTGTGTCACAAATTGTAGCAGAAGCCAGTTTTGAGTACAGCCTAATATCGGACAGAGTCAGAATTTGAGACAGTCGAGAGAAACCGATCTTCGAAGCTTGATCGACAATTGACTATTGTCGATTAACGATCGTCGATTTTTAATTTCGGAATTGTGAGTGTCGATTGTGATCGACTGTTGTCGATTTGACAGCTGTTTTTAGTCGATCGAAATTTCCTGATCGTTGGTCTATGGCTTGCAGAAAAATAAATTGAAATGTGAGAATTTCCATAGAAAACGTGAAGTTTATGTAAAAAAAAACAATAATTTGAATTTAGGGCGAAGCAAGTGACCAATACAACACACCCAGTTTCAAAATATTTGGCATTAGAAGAGTTTCTTACTTCTGCTTAGTTTCTAGTTTCTAGTTAGACAAACGGAAATATCTCACAAAACTGCAGAGGATAAATTGAAGTGAAGTACGAGTATGTGTGTATGAAATACCTACACCCTTTGAGGGTTTGAGCCATCTCTTATTCGTTTTCTTTATCTGGCCATTTTAAACGATTCGTCTGAATCACTTAAACAATTCGATGGAGATCATTTTATTAAGGTTTTTTTTTTCAAAAATATTTTGGCAATGAATAAATAAGCACACAACTTTCAAAACAAATTGTATTCACAATAGTAACTTTTATGGTTTTTATTCACAATTGTAGAATCCTTTGTCGATTGAGTTACACAATACCAAACATGAAATCAGTCGAATCGACGATCGACAACCACAATAGGGGCCTTAGCATTGTTGGAAAAATGAATAGAGGCATTTTGTCTCTAGTTAGTTTTCTCGTTCTCGAATAGGGGACAACCTGAATTTGAGGCGATTAACTGAAATCCCATTTCTAGTGAACCATTTCGATCACGCCTGAGCGTAGAAGAAATAGTCGCTGGCAATGATACGAAAGACATAAAAAATTCTTAAGCGAAAACCTTGGCTTTTAGAAAAATCAACATGCACCAAAGCAGCAAAGACGGGACATGACTCTGCTTTGCGGCAACCTCTATTTACTCAGACAATCATATTTTTATCAAAGTCAGCTCCACAATCATTCTTTTCAACAGCACTGATCTTTTCCATAAAACTGGTAATACATTAACACTGTTTTGACTGACCGAGTAACACTTTGGCAAAAGTTGCAGCTCCTTCGCAAATTAAGACTCTTGTCGAAAGGGTCTTCAATTTTGCCCAGTCTCACAGGGTCATCTGCGTTCTTACTCATTTTGCAGCTCGTAGTGAGCAAACGGTTTCAGATTTTCGGTATAAAGGGTAACCTTGTTGTAAGACAGGAATGAAGATCCCCTTCAGAATTACCGGCAGCTGGTGTATAACTTTTCGTAACATTTTTGGATATACTATATGTAAACTGGCTGATTTGTCCCCTTTGAAGATTTCGATAATTCTGCTGGTTTCACTGAGCTTTTCAATCATATCAACAGAAACTCTTGGAAATGCGAATCATATTCTTTTTTACATTGTTCCGTACAAATTTCAATATTTCTCCAAATCAGTCTTAAGGCAACCTGTGTAGAAGTTTTCTGATTTGCTTAAGTAGTGGCTGCGGATATACATTAAACAGGTGCGCATTCCCTTACTGGAGCTCCTAACATTTGGTTAAGAGTATGAACAGCATCTCATATGTTGTCTTCTTTTTAGTACCTATTATATTGGACACGGTTAAGTCGATTTCTTATTTTTTTCTTTCGTTTCGTTCATGATTTTAATAAAGTCAGATGAAAGTATGAAATGTGGGAGATGAGTATGAGTATCGCAACGTATGTTTAGTCTCTTCTTCGTGGCAGCACAATAATCAGTGAGGAGGACTCTTGACCTTACTGATGGAGGTAGTACCGAATCAAGAATGTATGTCATTCTTCGTTCATTTCATAGCTTATGACTGCCCTTACTTGCTATTGGCTGCGCAATTTTCAGGCTTAGGTGGTAGGACTGATTTCTGAGACAACAAATCCTTTGAATTTCATATCGCCTGCCATACAGTGGCATGTGAAAGACCTTAAACATCCTTCAGCCAATTTTGTCGTTGTTTGCCGATAATCAGCTTGCTTCTCTTCAGATATTATCAGTGACATGTCAGCATATGTGCAAACAAAATTTTTTCATACTCGTACATTGTGTAGACATACAAAAAAAAAAAAAAACAATTTCGAAAACAAATCGCAATTAAATTGTTCAGTTATTGTTGTGTTCCGTCAACGGTAGCATCAGAATAGCTGTTATCGTAAACATGTACTTCTTTTGGAAATCATCACCTCCTGACTGACTATAAGGGTATATCACTTTCACACGGGAACAGTGGATTTTTTATTGGATGAAATTATGCCTTCCCAACAACAAGGATAACTACTTCCTTTCTGCCAGAGATACGAATGTACTTTTGCTTCATTACCACAAACGACAAGATAATTACACTTGGAATTACATAAGTTACTTTGGTAAGACCACGACCCAACCACAACACAGTGGCAATGTAAAATTTAAAATTTTCACAATTCGCGGTGTAGATGTAAATTTCCCATTTAAATTAAGAACAACTGAGAAAATCTTCCTAACTCCGTTTGGATTGAGTTCAAAGTTCAAAGAGGAGCAAACCTTTGCTGATTGCTGACTTAAATGCAATCGCAAACAATTGAACTGTTTGCAATACTCGTAGTCTTAAGAGTATGGCATCTTCCAATGCTCGAACTGACTGTCAGATAATTTGTTTCAGAATTGTCGAATCTGTCGGCTATTTTCGGTTGTATTGCATCATTAAGTTCATTAATTACTTCAACTGATTTTAGATGTTTTCATTTTGATTGTTTTGTTGCGGTTTGGCGCGATTTGACTTGGTTTGGTGGTGCATTTTTGAGGTGACGGCGGAGATGCCGGGTAAGAGTTACTTATAGAAGAGGGAATGACGCCATTCTATTGGCGCAGAGACCAATTTTGTTTTTGTTGTTGATTGGTCTGCCGTTCTGTCTAAAAAGTGCTTAAACTAAATTTGGCCGACATGCTAATTTATTTAAACCGAGAGTAGACTGTTGACTTCGCGCCAATGAATTAGTATTTGGACAGGTGCCGATAGATGTACACTAAAATTTGGCTAGAACGCGGGCTGATAGTTGTTTGTAAATTGCTTTCGTAAATACTCCAGAAGACAAAGATTGTTCAATTGCGATTTATTGATTTATTTATTACTAGGTACGTGATGCTTCCTGTCATACTGTTTATGAATTTCCGATACAACATGTCAGAATAAAAATTGTTAATCAAGGATATCTTGATGATTATTCCGCGTTGTTTAGGAGTAAAGCATCCCATTGCTTATTTTAAGTATGCTTGCCTCACAAATGTCAAAACAGAATTGACATTCGGCGACATTTGTAAGATCGACAGAATGATGGTGCACCTTGTAGAATTCTTATACTTTTTGTTCTTTTTGCAAGCATTGTGTTCAATTAGGCTTCCAAATACATAAATTTGAGTACCTTTCGAGAAGCAGTTGCGTCTTCTTCCTCAAGGCAGAGGTCGTCTTGGAAACGTAGACTTTTTTTTGCTATGGCTATTACATTGAATCGGCTGTTTATTACTCTTTGTTGCATATCCGATAAGTAGGAGTCCTATCTGAAGGAACCTTTTGTTTTAAGGGATTGACTGATTACGTCAGCCTTTTCAGTCACCGTCTTGAAGTTTAGTGAGCTATTTTCCTATTGATTCAGGTTTTAATGGAGCTGAACAGCATTTCGCAGAATGTTTATATATTAGTTCTGATTTACTATTAGAGAGAAGTTGCTATTGATATGCTCTCTGCTACTGTCCATGCTTGTTTAGAGGGAAGCTATGCTACTGACTTATTTCCCTCGTTGAGTTACAATATAATATTTTTTGTTCTCTATTTAGTTAGCATCTCTCAGGCTGTCTAACCTTAATGGTTTTAAATATGTTTCAAATTATTTGTTCTCTTCACGAAATAAACACAGTAACTATAATAGTAACACAATAATACATACATACTCGTACATACGTTAGCTTTTTCGATGGCTGGGTTGACATGAGTTAATGTGTGGATATGTTTTTTGGTAGAATAGATAATGTAGTTCCCTATTTGGTAAGTAATGCGGCCGCACAATTCCTTGGAATGTCCCTGTGACACGGCACATAAATAACGTGAATATTTAACTATTTAGAGATGGATATTTTTTTATAAGAATGCATCTTTATCACTGAATGACCTGGAAGATACTGAAACTTCAACGTTTTTGTTGAAATGTATTTCAGATAATTTTGTTTTGGAAATCGGTCCTCAATTCAGAAGAGCTGTGAGTTAAAGGGTGGCGGGAGTTTTGAAAATGTCCACTTGAGAGTTTGGGGATTAGGCTTTTGGGCAGTTTGAAGTCGATCCTTGTTTTGACCAAAAAAAACGTGCGATTCTTTTCTTCTTTCCTTGATTGGTTTGTGGACAAACAAAATTACGTTTTATCAATACAATATTGTCCACGTCTCTGCGCTATAGAGCAGGTTTCTTAAGCCAATATCTATCGCAATATTGTGGAGCCTTTAATGTTCGAAACAATATTTGTGTTAAGCACTGATGTTGGCTAATCTAATCTTGATTGACGGCTTCGAAATCGATCAAACTTAGAATTAGCACCTTGTAAGGCATGTTTCGTTTTCCTAAAAGCCGTTTGTATTTGTAGCGACCGCCAACCTGCGAAAATATGTGAATTTGACTCTATGCAACCTCGGGTGTGGAAATTTACCAAATCTGGATCACAATTGATTTAAGAAAATTATACCGAAGATGAGGTTACAAAATGAACCTGCGAGTAGACCTTCTAAGAACATGAGCTTTTCCCCGGCTGCTCCTTTTCATAGACAATTGGAGCTATGTTAGCAGGTTTTCCAGTACACAAAAATTCCAAACAAAAGCTTCCTGATGTCTTTTAAAAGGCAGTGGCATTCCTGGTGGATCTTAGCTTTTACTATCTTATTTCTTACAGACACCTCAAGGTGACTTAGTTTTTTCAAAGCACCTGGGTCTGCTATGAATACGAAGACATGGCTTTCTTTTAGTTGTCCAATAACTTTAACAGCTTCATTTACTCGTAGTTCATTGCAAAAATATTACGTATACGCCCCGTCATTTCATTTTTTAAAAGCTTACGACCACGGGTACGAGAGCCTTGATATTTACAATTGAATTTGAGACAAACATAGACAATCCACATATTTGTACAAATGTATAAAATCATTGCTTCTGAACCATAATTCAACTGGAGAATGGTTGAATTTCCAGATTTCAGGATTGGATTGAGGCCAAACGAGATGCATTCGCAGAATTTTAACATTGCATCCGACACTTTAAATTATAAATACCCTGATTTTAGTAGGCGGATACTTTTGTTGGTGCTTATTCAATTAAACCAATTTCATCACAAAATCAAAATGATGTCATGGACACAAAATATCGCCGCTGAATAAACAATTCTGTTGTTGACATATCCAGCCTGTAAGGAAATGAATTGTCTGATTTAAAAACATCGTTAGCCGCCCCAAATTGCTCCTCACAAGGCCTAATGATTCATTGGAAAAATACATTTAAATTTGATTTTTTTTTCTTTTAAATGAGATCAAAGGATATTGTAAATTACGTGGCGGAAATTTTCAAGTGAATGCGATTTTACGGTGAAAAACAAAATATAAGCAGTAAACATGTGTAAATGTTATTTTTAATAAAAATCTTTTGTGATAAACACGAACGTGTAAGGCAACACAAGAATGAATGTTTGCATTTAATCCTTCTTGGAAAAGGTGGTGTTAAAAACCCACAATCGGCTATGTAATGTTTAAGGATGTCTTAAGATATTGACTCTGGTAATTCAACGATAAATTTATTAAAATCTACACGCAATTCTATTTGGTCCTATCCCCCACAGAATTATGTTATGCTTGATGCTGTTGTAGCTCTCTCAAGTCCAAACTTGTGGAAGGAATATCCTATCATTCTCAATGTAATACAGAGGATGATGCAAGTGTAGAAAAGATACAATCTCAAATTCATACACAACTAGGTCAAGTTGGTAATGTTTTCTCAACAATAACCTTTGAAGTGGCAGAACAAAGATGACTTTGATGAAGGATGCTACTATATTGAAGTAGACCATTTTAAGTGCGCGCCTCATGAGGCTTCCTCAAATAATACTTAATAATTATGCATGCCTATAATTTAAAGAATTCTTACGAGTATTCAACTAAAAACTAAAAAAGAAAAACTGATAAGATACATCTGAAACATTTTTTTAAGTTGTTCCCAACCGCATATTAGCGCAAGCAATGACGATAATATGATTTGTTGACGATTTGATTTAATTAAAATTGCGTTTCGACAGAAGCTTCACTTCTTGATAAATGCTTAATGAGTCAAATGCCGATTTTTATTCAAGTACTGCCTTTAGAACATTTGTGGTGACCAAGACAATCAAGAATTTGTGCGTGGGCTTACTATCAAGCCACGTAAAAATCCAACTGTTGCGAGGCAGTCTATTAGTGACCATGCAAGACGTTGAAAACTTCACCAGCAATGATCGGACAATAAACAACAACAACTAGGGGTGATTCTTTACTGCTATTAAGCAGATATCACCGTAAGTAGTGGGATAGCCTGGAATCAAGTGGTCAGGAGCACGATCCCACAGCCTATGCTACGAAATAATGATTTAAAGAGCTCATCGTAGTGATTCTATCATCAAAGTAATACATTTGGAAATGTTTATACGAAAACACATTTAGACTCAGGATTTTTGACTTTGCTGTAGGGCAGGTACACGGTATCCTCATCCAATATTCATGAAGAACATAGCAGTCTTCAAATCATAAAACATTTAACCAACACCTACATAGTTGCAGCAAAGATATGTCTACATTTATTTCAGAGATCTAAAAAACGGAGAATTACTACAATAAGACCGGAAATAGGAAATAAAATTCAAAAGTTAAGTCACAGGATAAAGAGAAACCGAATTGAACCGACCTCAAAGGAAAGATATTCTCTGAACTGCACTAAATATTATAATAAGATATTAGTCTTCATGATATCGCGTACATCTTGTCTGACTTATTGCGTGGACGCCTTAAATTATTTATCAACTATCTAGCCATTATCAATGGGTTTCGATGAGCCCACGCGAATACCAGGCGAAAAAAAAGACATAATCAAGAAACTCGAAAGGCGGGTTCCGGATTGCTTCAAAACGGACGCGAACAAGATGCATCGACATGCAATTTCGTCGCTTCACCTCAATCGTCAACGATTGACACCATTTTTGAATCGAATAGTGAGGAGATATAACGGCGAATCAGTCCGTACGATTACTGAGACATCGACTTAATCAGAAGAATCAGAGAATCAGTCAGTGAAGGTTCAATGACTGATGGACACGAACGCTTCGGTCCGAAGTCTTTAAATCCGCCCCAAAGGGACATTACAATAAAGAAAGGCCCCAACTCAGGTGGCGCAAGTGGAAGGGGACCTCAGCCAACTTGGCGTGCAAACCTGGACGCATTTAGCGAAAGATCGAGCTGGCTAGAGACGCTTGTTCGCTGAGGCCAAGGTCCAACCCAGAGTGTATCGCCACCTTAAATAAGTAAGTAAGTATTAGGTTGAAGGAGTTGTAACATGCGGAACTTTAGGTTGGTTTTGTTGCATTTCCGCTCTGGGGATTCAAAGACTAAACAGCCCTGATGTCAATTCGCTTTACATTTCGTACACTTAACACGGTTTTGTCGCAGTCTCTTTATTGGGTTAACTTCGTTGAATAGCTCATGCAGCTTAGGGTCTCCAAAGACCCTACTAAGTAATAGCTAGCTCCAAGGAACATTGCAGGCAGCCCATCTCGGTTAGAAGCTTTGTTTGTTTTAGTGATGTTAACTTAAGCTTGTTTTGTTCAATATGGCGGAAACCGTTACTGTTCCGTGTAGCGAAAACTATTAATCTTAGTCCATTGCTAGACGAAATGTCGAGTAGACGCGTTCTGCGGTCTGCGACATTAGCCAACCCCATAAGCGGAGCAGCAGCGATGCAGTAAAAATGGGAAACTCGTTACGCATAAGTTGGTATAACGAGGAAAGGATTAATAAAAGGATAAGAAGAAGAAGAAGACGAAATGTCGAGTGGGGTCGATTTCTAAGGGAATCTCAATGTTTTGTTTTGCGCTCGTAGAAACAGTCATTTTTGTTGAATCCTGGACCTACGCTAGAGTCCATATCCTCAAACTTGGCCTTTGCATAAATTTAAATGATAACTTCACGCACGAAATCGTAGCCTAGGGCCCTTTAACTAAGCCAAACAATTACTACGAATACCTATCTATACAGCCCTTTTCTAGAGAGTTATTTATTCTTTCTGTTTTCGGTTTACTCGTTTGCGTTTCAAGGTAATTTCTATAGTAGTTGCATCGGGTTTACGTTTTATACAGTGTCTACCGTGTTATTTTACTTATTGTAGTTCCTTTCTTTGAAGTAACACTTGATGTCATTCTTGACATTCTTTTTAGAATCAGGCAAACAGAAGCTAGTAGTCAAATGCTTTTCACTGTTGTTTTGTAAGACTTGGACTTCCAATGTGATGTGTTAAATACCGCTGTTAGTTAGGATCTTACAAAAAAATTGGTTTTCTGTTTTTGAGGAGAAAAACACTGTTATTATTACTTCCCTTAAGAACTACGAGGATACAAAACATAAGTGTATTTTATAGCTTAAGCATAAAAAAAGATATAATAGATAATGTGGATATGAGTCAGTTGATAAAAAGATGTGGGGCTAGCACGAAACCGTGTGCTATATCTAGAAATTCATTGAAAAGAAAATTGTCATACACAGATGCAAATAGACAAATAGGTAGCAAGTTTAAAAAAAAAAAAAAAACTATTGGCTAGAAAAGTTTTTAATGACGTAAGTCTTCAAATATTTTAGATAGCGCTTGAAGGCACCTTCTTCCCCGTGCTTCAATCGAACCTGTGTTTAGTTTTTTTTTGAATAATTAGAATCTACATATTTATGTAGGCCCCCCAATGAATCCTCATTCTAACCGCAATTTTTCAAAATTCTTCCATCACTAGCCGTCACGTAGACCGAACTTGGGGAGGTAAAAAAAACTGATTACTGAATTTTTCGATTAAAAATGTATCTTTAGCTATATACAAAAATCACATTTTTTTTCTTTTTCTTTTTGGAAAATTAAAAATAAATCACATAAATAAAGGAAACCACATGTATATGTCCGTACGCATCTAAAAAGATACACCGACCTTGTCTTGTTGTCTTAAGATTTCGTTTGTTTGAAATCGCGTTAATCATTTGTTTTTTAAGGCAAAAAAAAAAAAAAAAAAACAATAAATAAATAAGAGAAACAAACTCTTTGTCGATTTTATTTTTAAGAAAATTATTTACGGCTCGAACGCCTGCCGCGCGAATAACAATACGTGACCAACTGTGACATTTCAAAAGAAGTGTTCTTTTTTTCTTTTTTTTGCAATATCCGTGGCATTTATTTGTTTTCTAAATAAAATTAAAAAAATTTATATAAAAATTTAAATGCGCAATGAGTTGATCAAAACATCAACGCTTTGTCTAAATACTAATCTACTCCAAGTTCATTCAAAAACATGAGACTTTGGACATGTCCAAGACAGCTGTGTTCCATATTTCGATGTTTTTCTTTTATCTACTATACGTTTTCGAAAACACTGATCAAGAAAACAAATGGAAATGTGTAGATTGGGTTACCGAAATTCCGAAAGCCAAATCTAGTTCCTATTATGAAACTCGGCATTGGATCTCCTTAACTTTAAAAACATTCAGGTTGAACGAAAAAATTCTTTTTAAAATAAATCGTCGACAGTGTCCCCTCATTTGGGATTTATTTTCGAATATCATGAACACCCTTAAATTTCAAACATAGCGTCATCACACTTGCTTTGGAACACATGATACGGATTGCTTTAACGTAATAATAGAGTGATTTTTTTTTTTTTGGTTATAACAAACAAATTTCACTCTGCATTTCGAATTTATTTTTTCACTATTTTGGTGGGCGTGGTGGCTAAAATTGAAAATTTTCTACGACATTATTTTTAGGCTAAACTTGATGTTGATGTAAAAAAATTTTATTATTTTATTCGCTGTGTTTTTTCTCTTTGACACATTTTATGTGTTGGCGCAATACGAGTAGTAGCGTCTCAAAATAAAATTATCATTTATGACATACATTTTTTACTGTCGTCTAAATGTGGACGAGCAGGAGGAGCTGAAAGATGCCAAAGTATTTAGAAGACAAAAGGCTTATACTGTGGGCAATGCGAATTTCCATCACATTTTGATCTTATAAAAATAAAAAGTATTAAATATGAAATGGAAATAAATTATGTAAAATGTGAAAATCACATGAAACCATTATGATAAAATTTGTCTGGGAATCCCACATAAAATTCTTTAATGTTTCAAGTGGAGAAAGAAATTAGCACGGGTCACACCATCACATGCCAACGGTTAACGCGAGCCAAGAACTAAAGATTGTTTTTTATCTTCTTCTCTTCTTCCCACAGTGATTAGCCCAGTCGAATAATTTACTGCAGTTCTGAGTTCTTACGTATATCGTTTTGATTGTAGTTCGTTGTAAATGCCTATCATTTTCTTATGGGAGTTTAACCCTTCTCATGGATTTGAGGCTTTTTTTGTTACAGAATCGAACAAGAAGTTACTCATATTTTGTAGTGAATACTGTACCGATCTGCCAAAGGCTAATTATCTAAGGATAGCGAATTAAGTAATACAGGTAGTTTGTAAAGAATTCCATATCGACTGACCATAATAATAAAACAAATATTTTGAGTAGTGAATAAAACTAGGTAAAAGATTTTTTTTTTCTTTTGGAATAGAGTCAGAGAGTGCATTACACTCCTTGTACCTTCTGTTACTAGAGATCGTCAGTTTACTATATCACATTAGCGCCAAGTACCTGCTTCCTGAGGAAAGGATATTCACGGAGAGAGTTGCCCACTACGTCGTCATCACATGAAGTAAGGCCTTAAGTGCCGCTGTCTTCCCACGTAGATATTTCTTCTTATCCACCTATTTATTACAGTCAACTTCATTGCTATAAGGATTGCGTATATCTCTGCTAGGAAGACAGACACAAGTTTTGACATTCTCAAATAGACAATTTTCCCGCATTCTAAATCGGTTTTAGAAGGACTACGTTCCTTTCCCAGCTCAGATTTTGTTAGAAAATATTTATAGGCACAAGTCAGTTTCTGATTTTCATAGCAAAAGAATTTCTGATGTCATATTTTCGAACAGCATGTTCGTAAGATCAAGGACAAAACATGAACAAAGCTTGGCGTAAAAAAAAACTGTCCATGGAACAGAGTCAGACAGGAACCTGGGAAAAGCAAAAGCAACATATGTACCTACTTTGGATTAAGTTGAATTCAGTAGACAAGCAACGCATACCATATAACTTAGTCTCTCGGGCGATAGCTCACTGACGTGATATGTTTGTTACCCACGATGACACCCGAATCCTGAGATTTGTGTCAAAAATTGATACTGATGCTATAAAAATTAGACCTTCGAATTTGAGTGAATGGAGTGTCCGATCGAAAGCCTTTTGAAGAAGCAAATTTTCTCTCATTTTCTATAATATGTTCAAAGAGTTCGTGAACAGCTATCGTCCTCTTTCGCACCTAATTATCCCCAATATTCAGAAGTTTTGTTGTGGTGATCGGGTAAAACCCATCACATGACAATGATGCTACTTATGCCTGCTTTTGGCAGCATAGGACTCTTCGAAAGGATCTAGGAGATCCATCGGAAATGTCCACCACGGAGTGAGGTTAGGTAAAACACGGTGTGATATAAAAAAAACATCACTAGGCACTAAAACGGGCCCATCAAGATTCCTGTGGGACCATTTGAATTTAACTTCCGAATTTCTTTGCAAAAGCCAACAAGGCCTTCGAAATCCGTTCCGTCTAAGTTTATAAAAAATATTTTCCTAAGAATTTACTTCGGCTTCGCTATACTATATTGGCTCACATTCACACAGTATGTGTTTTATGTCCTCAACCGCTTGTAGATCGCAACAGAATCTACAAACGTCCGTATCGGTCATTTTGAGTATCTTTGCGTGTTTCAGCAGGAGACAGTGTCCTGTCACGATTCCTATTAATGTCCTAAGCCTATCCCTGTTAAGATCTAGAGAGTTAGATCTTTAACCATCGAGAAGTGGCCATAGAGACCATGAGGACAGCCAGAACCTCTGATTGGAAAACACTCCTTGAGTCCGGTAGCATTATGGACACCCTTAGTTCTGTGTCTTCCGAGAAAATACCGGAACCTGTTCCTTTCACTGTGTTAACGCAAGAATCTGGAAAACAAAAACAGAATAGTGTATTGGTTACTTGGTAAACATTCCAAGCCTAGTATCGAAAATAAGTTGCTTTTTTTTAACCCAATACTACGAGTAACTTCAGACATTAATATTTGTAGAACCAATTTCCAGATTGCAAGTTGTCAGTTTCATAGTAGTCATTGCAATTTTATCGTGATGACACAAACGCCTCAACAACGTTGTCAAATTTGAGAAATTTGGTTTCAAAACAAAGTTGTGCGCCAAAGTTTTAGAGCACTTGCAACATATTACAACCGAAAGAATCGATCATTTGATACCGCTATTCGTCGTATTATTGACCATTTTCGGGACACCGAGGCGCACAAGAAGAATGCGTACTGAAGAGAATATTGCATCCGTTTAGGTGAGTGTTAAAGAAGATCCAAACTGAGAAGAAGAAGAATTTAAGGCAATTGACCATTGTTTGAGTTGAAATCTCGGCATTGGTTGAGGCTCGTTTTTGCCTCAATGGATATATCAATAAGCAAAATTGTAGCAGTTGAAGCGACTATAATTCACATGAGATTATCGAAACGCTTATACATCCTGAAAAATTTACAGTTTGGTGTAATGAAGCTAATCAGCGTGTTATCGTCAAGGGTATTCAGTATAGAGTCATGATTAATGCCTTTTTGTTCCCCTGTTGAATGTCTTGAATGTGAAAGAGATATGGTTTCAGCAGCATAGCGATACGTAACATACAACGAACAAAACCATTAGCTTATTGAATGCATCACTTTGCGTAATGAACTGAAAACCGGCCTTCCAGATCTTGTGTTTTGACACCTCTTGATTATTTTCTTTAGGGATACGTAAGGTCGCTGGTATACGCTGGCAAACCATAAATAATCGACACGTTAGAATCCAGAATTATTCATGTTGTTGAGGACATGCCTCTCCCGGATAACATTCTTCAGATCCAGGCGTGGAGGTCATTTGCACAAAGTTGTATTAAAAAATTAAGTGCAGAATGTATTCCCTCGATTGAACACAAATAAATGGCTGTTTAATTAAATTTCTTTTGTTTTGTTCAAAATCAAAGTTAGTACCTGAAGAATGCCAATACTTTATAAACTTTTGAAAATAAAGTGCTTAGCAAATTTGTCCATGTACTGTGGTAGATAAGAAATCAAAACTTACACCGAGACTTTAGAATTTATACTGTCGGAGATGGTAGACGTAAAAGCGGGTAACACAAATTTGACTAATGGATACGGTCCTACAAATTTTGGACTCGAGAAGTCTATTGATTAGGCGCTGCCAGGTCCCTAAATCAAGCCTGGGTTTATTTATAAAGGTGCTGTCATGTACGCTCTATTTTTTAACTTCATGTTGAAATTACCAATGACTTTTTTCAAATCGTTTTTAGGATAGTGATCAACGTCTGGTTGAGAACTTCATAGAAGCTGCTTTATTTCAAGTCATCCTTTTACTCTGTGGAGGAGCGTATATCAGTATTATGTCTGAAGCTCAAGACAAAGCTACATTAAAATATGATTTTGCTCCCCGAAGCCGGAGGAAGGATGTATGAAAAAGGAAGCCAGTGTGAATACAAGAAAAGAGGCAGTGCATCATTCAAAAATTAAGAAAAGAGTTATACGAATATCTTGAACTGATCGTTATGTACGCGAGTTGTTTGTATAAGCACTTTTATTCACAGTCATTTCAGAATAAAAAACAAATATTAGATACGCAACTAAGTTCCCTAATTTTTTTCTTTCATTCGAAGGAAACGGCGGCTTAAGCGTATCGAGAGCTCCAAAATGTTTACGAAGATGCTGGTCTAAGTGAAACAACGTGCCGTGATTGCTTTCGTCGGTGATTTCGATATTGACGACAGTCCGCGTGCAGGAAAGCCAAAATCCTTCGAAGACGCTTAATTGGAGACATCACTCGATGAGAAGATCCGTGCCAAATGCAAGAAGAGCTTGCTTCAGCACTAGGAGTTAACCTCCAAGCCATCTTCAAGCGATTGCATGCGTTGGCAATGATTCGAAAACAAGGAACTTGGGTTCTTTATGATTTGAGCGTAGTTTTTCGCCTGTGACCAACTGCTCCGGCCGCAAAAAGGAAGGGTTTTCTTTATCTCATCGTGACGGATGATGAAAAATGGATTCATTACACCAACTCAAAAAGAAAAAAGTCATGGGGACTGCCCGGTCATGCTTCTACGTCGTCCGCTCGGCTGAATATTTAAGCTGCGAAGGTTATGCTGTGTATTTGTTTATTGTGAACTGTTGGAACCCAACGAAACCAAAATGTACACATTGGTGAACGGTATCGACTTTAATTGATGTGATTGAGCCCAGCACTGCGCCAAAAACGCCCACAATACGGCATGAAAAAGTGATTCTACAGGATGACAATGCTCGACCATATTCTCGAAATGTTGCGCTGTATGATTATTATTTGTTCCGTTCGATGACACATGGTCTGGCTGATCAGTAGTTCCGCTCATATAAAGAAATCAAAAATGGCTTGATTCGTGGATAGATTTAAAATATTAACACTTTTACCGTAACCGAGCTCGAATGAGCTCTGCCATGAATATGGGAAAAAGTTGAATGATTCATTTGTAACCATTTTTTCCACAATAAAGTTGAATTTTCATCAAAAAAAAAAAAAAAAACAGCGAGCACTTAGTTGCGTACCAAAATTACCCGATTGGGCCTTATCAAATGACACGGAGTGTACTCGTACATACCTACATATGTACTTTCAAAAATTCTAATGAAGAAACATTTATTATAATTTGAACAATGGCTTAACGTTTTTTTTTTAGAAATCACTATACACATGAAACCAGTCCTTAGAGAATAATACATTAGTTTGATTGTTAAAAAAGTTTGCCTGCAATTTCGAGTCATACAAATGGTTATTAATTTCTTGTGCAGATGTTTGTCAATTTTTATTTCTTTCATTTGTAAAATGTCAGCATATTGAGAAGTTCATTTAAAATTCCATTTGATGTTGAAATGAAATTTTATATAATTCTGGCACAGAAAATCAACTACGATTTAAAAAAAAATAAAAAAAATTATAAATCAACAAAAAATAGATCAAATTTTCGTGGAAAACAAAATTTCCCATTTACAAATGTAATAATTTATTTTTCTGACAGTTTGCACAATTTGTATTCCGCCGAAATAAAATTAGTTCAGGGTAAATTTATATGAGTTGACGGAGTTCGGCAGAAAATAAGAATCAATTCCCAGAGAGACTCGCACAAATTGACTGGCAATAAACTAAACAATGTAAGACACTGGGGTGAGGTGCTATACCTTATGAAAAAAATACTACACACTCGTAAATTTATTTTAATAAACATTTAACGTCGTTTTATAAAGAGCTCATTAAAATTTCAAAAGTGCTCTAGAGTCTAGGGTATTTTTTAAGTGTAAACAAATGTATGACATCTCTCCGACTAGTTTAGTGAGGTTCCGGGGGTTTTCCGAAGTTGGTAATGAAAAGATGAAAGAATCACGCTGAACGGGGCCTATGGAAACGGGAAACGTTCAAATTGATTATGAAAACAATTTCGAAGAATTTGTGCGTCGTCTTCATTTAAATTCAATACTCCTACTGCAACATACACAGAGATAGATGTACTCTTGGCTACGTAACTTTTGCAAATGTCAAGCTATGACGTTAAGATTTAGAGGGAATATCAACAATAGATGTACCAACTTAACAAAAAAAAGTTGAAAGCAAAAGGCATGCAGTTATCACAAAGGTGTTGCTTCTTGACACATTTAAGCATCTGTGAATGCTTGCTAAGTCTTATTTTTATAAACACTCTATTTGCTGGCTTACTTCTTTATTAAGGTGGCTTTATGAAAATATCTTTTCAGGTAACGCCATACTTGTCTAAGTGCTTTCAACTCTGCATTTCAAGTTAATTGCAGTTCCCTTCCATTACTGGGCATCTTTAAATGCGCTGCCTTCATTTACAGTCTGTTTGATAACATCGTACACGACAAAAATTAAAGAAGAACTTATAATAAAAAAACATAATAAAACATCGACGTCATTTTCTTGTTTCGCCGCACTGTACAAGCGACTGCGATGTTTCGGGTCATTATCTTCTTGCAGTAACCAATTCTCATTCCTTCTTTTAAACCACCTTTGGGCAGATAGTAATAAAGCCTTCTTATAAATTTTGACAATGTTGGGTGCGTTTAAGTTATTTGTAAACATGAACAAATTGCCAAATCCTTGTTTTGAGAAGCATCCCCAAACGTGCACCTTTACCGAGTGTTTGACGGTCCGCTGGATTAATTTATTGGATTGTGTACACCAGGTATGAGTGATAGTAGACCATGCCCAAAAATAAGCTTCATCCGAAAAAATAACGTTTTTCCAATCTCTGTCCAAATTCTCCTTGGCCCAACTGAGTCGTTTTTCTACGTGTTTTTTTGACAGTAGTGTTTTCTTTATTGTGCTTCGAAATTTTACATTATTGGCTAGTAAACGTCTTCGTATCGTATCACAACACACATTTAGACCCCTTTTATGTAAAATCCCTTGTCCTCCACGTAACGATAGAAGAGGATTTGTTTCAAACACGCGTAGAGTCATTTTGTCCTGCTTTTTTGTTATTTTTAGCGTAGACTCACGATCCGGCAAATCATCCACATTTTTAACTTGGAAATAAAGGTGCACCCACTTGCTAACAAATGCTTTTGACTTTTTCATGTATTTAGCAGCTGCTCCGTATGACATTTTCGGTCCTTTTGGATGCGTGCACAAGAATACTGCTTCATAACGTGATGCAAACGCGACACTCATTTAAAAATACCTTCGTCTCTGACAAAAATTTAACACTCTTTAAATTTTTTATTCAAAGCATCTTAGCAGAAGTATTTTTTTATCTGCTAATGCAAATGCCACTTCCAAACCTTTTTTCATAAAAGAGTTTTGCCGTATACGATCTTATCAAACGGACTGTACTACGTTATCTCTTCGGATAGAAAACAGCTACTCAACATTTTCTGGGCATTTCAGGCGACTGCGGGATAGTTTTTAGGCAAAGTCAATGTCCCTGTACAGCTCATGTGGTTCGCTAATGTATTTTCAAATTATGTCAAGGCGTTCTTCATCCGACGTCGCTTATATCCATGACCCAACCAATCGAACCAGGACTTGGTTTGTTAGAGTCTTTTATAGAGTGTGGGATGATAAACTGCTCCAAGAATCAATTAACAACTAGTAACAGCTTGATGCGTTTTGACAATGATATCGATTACCAGGGTAACCAAGTTCTTTCATACACTTTAAGAGGATTCTAGCTCAGGTATTAGGTTGGCAGTCACATTCGAAGATCTTTTTTGACATCAAACGTGTTGGTAAGATTTTTTCTGGTCTCGTGACGAGTTTGGCAGATGACTAGATATATCAGGTATGTAAATATAAAACCGGAATTGTATAGAAAATCGTGTTTATTGTATGCAAATGCTAAAATTCGAAGAATTACCAATCGCTTGCTATAGATTTCTCCCACGCCAAACAACCTGTTGCTCTCTTTAGGCAAACTAGTCATCGCTCCATTTTTGTACATTTTCGTAAAGTGTGATGTGCTTCTTAGTATATGCGTGTCCGATCGATGCAAATAAGTAGTAATCGGGAAGAGTATTGTGAGTAACCCGCATGAGAAAGTATTTCCCAACTAAACGCCTCAATCGTTTCCTTGGCCAGTTTTGCTGTGTATGACGGTGCATTATCGTTAAGCAAAATCATTTCACGTTGCCTTTTTTTACATTATGTTCTGTTTTTCCGCAACGGTTGAATTAAATTGATCATTTGTTGTCAGTAGCGTTCATTATTAAATCATTAAAAGCAGCTCATATTAGACAACACCCTTCTGATCTCAACAAAGCCAATGCATTGTCTTCCGATTTCAATAGAAATTTGCGGTGCTCAGGATTCTTAAATATTTTCACTTTTTATCGCCAGTCAAATTCATTCGATGGGGAACCTGGCAGGGAGGGTTTCGCAGCTGGTTTTTCGATTTTCTTGGAGTCTTTCATTTAGTTCATGTCGTACTGGGTTCTTTCCCATGGGTACGGCTTCTCGTTTCCCATTTAGTTGAACCACGAGTTGTTATTGCGTTTGAGCGTCATCTTCATCCAACAATACTCGCAATTCGCCGTCTTCAAATTTTTCGGTGGTCTTCTATGTTCTTTGTTGTTCAAAACCGTGTTTTAGTTTTAGGAGTTTACACAGTACAGCAGACAAAATGTTGTAAAGGACACACATGTTTTTATAAATAGCTATTGTAGCTAAAAGCGCCTTTTCTCTTGTAAATCGAGCGAACCATGCTGATGTTTCAGTTATCGGCCATACTTTTCCCCAATCAAATTTTGGAAGTGATCTCATATCTTTTTGCACCAAAAAGCTCGGCAGGTAGGCCGTTTGGTATTTAAGTTTTTTTTGGTAGAGTAGAAGAGAATCGTTGGTTTCATCGTTCAAATTCAATGGTTTGTGCTGCCTGCCAAAGTAATTTAGGGCCTTCTTGTTGTTTCATAGTCTGCAGTAGTGGTTTTAAGGACAGAGTACGATCCTATTATTACATTTTCTTGCTTTTCTCTACTGGTCTCTGTTCGGGTTTTGTTGGCTTATCACGTTCTTTTCACCTTTTGGTAGTTTTTGGAGTGGCGCCTCTCAAACTTTCCAATCGCAAGTCTTTTCTGCTTTGCCCTTATCTTTCGAAGAAGCCAATTTGATTATAAAACGTAAGAGCCGATCTCGTCCTACACATCATCATCTTTATCGCCATTAAACCAATGTATTCGTGGAGGTGATTAAGTGAAACTCAGTTCGTCACTTGTTGCATTATTGACGTATGTGATGATGATACTGCTATTCAGCATTTGATGCGGTTAACATAGAACGTGGTAAATACGTAGAAACGTTGTGGGCACAACTCTGAACATTGAATCTACAGTATTACCGTGCTGTTTTTGCAACCAGGGAATGGTCAGAGTCACATGCAGCATATTGGCCATCCGGAATGTTAAGATACCTATTCTGGAAAAAGGAAAAATGCCAAATAAAAACGAGTCATGTCTTTTAGTTGATTATAATCCAATGAGTTGAGGTCTGTACTGCCACTGATTTTCTCTTTTTTTATAACTACATCTATTTGTATATGTATGATTCAATATAGCAGCAGTTTAAAGAGATTCTTCAAAATCCTTCAATGCTCATTGTGGTTCGGTGATTATAATTTCTTCAATTTTCCAAAAACCCTGGGTTCCAAGCAGGTTAGAACTGGCCATAGGATTTATTGGGATCGCCACGTTGATTTCTTTCGAAATTTTTTTAAGTGCTAAGCGAACTCCGGTTCCGAGTTTTAAGCTGCTTGTTGCTTGGAAATTTATCAGATTAATAAAATCTTCTATGTGCCCATGTGCGGACTATTGAGTCTTTCCTCGACTGCATCCAACGTCGAATTTCGGTTTTTCAGTTGGTTGGTTGAAGAGGCTCTTGATGCTTCTTCTCGGTTTAGGTTTGACTTTGAATATGGCAAGATTTTGTAGAATCTGCACACGATATTCTGGATGTTGGATGCCTATCTATCATTGATAAGGCTAATTTAACTTCTGGGTTAAATTTTGCTCTTTGACTGTAGTCAGCAAACCCCATTCTTTCAACCGTAATCTCCTATAGTTGTTTTTGTATACTTACATATGTTTATCCCTAGGGATTGCAAGATTGCATAAATATATCTGACTTGTACCACGCGAAGATACGAGTTTCAGGATAGCACCAAGGCATACGGGGTATACACAGTGTGGGAAATAATATCCCGGACACGAGCCATACCGCAGCAAACAAGGGCGCTATCTTTTTGTACGAAAATGCGTTTTAAAGCTTGAATGATTTTCTACTATCTGTCAAAATTCCATGTCATTTGGTTGACATTTAAAAATTATTAAAATTAGTTTTCCATATTATTTTTGATGATTGACTCGAAATGAAATGTGTGTTAAATCACCCGCTGCGACTTCTCTCTGTTCCCGAATTTGAAATTGAAGTTAAAAGGATGCTTGTTTGACGACATTCCGACATTCATTCAAGCAGCTTCGACACGGGTCGAATTCGCACAATTCCACAAAATGAGCTAGAGCAGGCATTTAACTCTCTATTGAATCGATGTAACAAGTGTATTGAGAAGTTGAGAATAATAGAGCACTTATTGGGTTGCGGATTTGCCATAAGCGACAAACTATAGAAAGAAGTCTTGAGCTTGAGTTTTGAGCGAATGTCTTATGACAATCAACATCAGGGCTGAATTCGCTATCATAAACCTTATATGCGCCAATTCCCCTGGGGAAGACAAGGATGACGCCCCCAAAGACTGTTTCTAAGAGCTTATCGATAAAACATATAATACTTACTAGCAATATCCTAAATATAACGAACTAGGCTACGTAAGGAAAGGCGGACAGTTGATAAATATAGTCGTAACGACCACGTCCCACTACAGTGACATGGAACGCTAAATAAGATTATAAATCGGCGCTGCAACGAATGTCGCAAGCAGCTCGCGAGCTCTACGGGCAGAACATCAGAACATACGGGAAGAACATCGGCTCGTCCAGAAGGGAAAAAAATATCATGAGAAGCATGCGATTGAAGATATTTTGAGGTTGTACTTCTAACTTACGGTACGTGTCAAGCCGATGCTGAGAATATAAATAATTCATAACGGCGAAGAACCCCAACATCCCGTCGTCAGGTTGAAAAGGCTATTCAAACTAGTAGCCAAAAACTACCGTCCACCTATTCAAAATGTTCAAAATGATGTGTGAACAGCAATATATTAGCTAAAATCCAAGAAACAGGCTGTCAGCTTACCAGGCAAGCTGGAAATTGTTTTGTGGAGAGCATCGTATGATTAATGAATGCAATCTCACCTACAAGAAAAGAGACACCCTCACCAAAGGTAACGCGCATAAGTAGAAGGGGACCTAAATCGACTTGGAGTGCGTAACTTAAGGCAGTAAGCTAAACACGCTGCTAACTAGAGAGGATTGTCAGTTGAGGTTCAGGTTCACCGCGAACTATAGCGCCACGTAAGTAAGAGAATAACATAGATATTTAGTTCAATTCCAAAGTATGAAAGTACTCGTACACATAACTAACTAAGGATCCGTCACTTTATGACATCAACAACGTGCAACCGGAAAAATATGTGCCAATTGATAATATCGTTGTCATTCTGAATAAATTTGCATTCTTTAAATTTTTCCCTTTAAGCTTATACTTTAAAGATATCTTAAAAAGCAAACCCTTGTGATTAAATCCAAATGATCGTTGACATGTGACTGTTGAAACATATCATTAAGTCGCGTGACACTTCACCGTCCTATTCGCTGCATTTTAGACCGTAAATCATCTTTTTTCTTTTTAAACTTTCTTTTTTAACAACAAAACTGTAATTATATAAGAATAGAGTGACGTCGCCCTAGCGCATCAAAAACCTAAAAGAGGTATCTTGAGAATACGAATTTACGCTCGAATGCTCTACTTTTGTTGGGCCACAAATAAAAGCGTCAGTGGTGCGCATACCATGCGACAGAAAGATACGAGTACAAAGTATCTTTTCTCTAGTCTAATTATTTTTCTAATTCACCCAGTTGCAACGTAAGGGGGTAATATGAATTAAATAAGCAACATGACGCAATTTACAAGAGCATGTGATCTGTTGTCGAGGGAACTTATATGTTTTTTTTTTTTACAAAGTTCAAAAACGAACGCCTGCCAATATCCACAACGGTGGCGTATGAGTAACAATAAACGAACAAACGACACAAATAAAGAAACTACTACTGTTTTCGTTCATTATGTTCTCACAACAATTTGTCAAAATTCACACTGAAACAATGCATTTCTGGCTGAAATGATGAAAAGCAAATGACTATTTGAATTTATTTTCGAAAATCACCTGAGACACTGTTAAAGTTTATACGCTCTCATGTAAATTGTTTTTAACTATTTGTAAGTCTAAATTTTGCCAACTGCTTGCAGTGCAACTGGGGTTTGAGGAACCCGATTAATGTTCAAGGGTTAAGAGAACAGGGTATTACACATCAGATTATAGGTTTCGAAAGCAAACCCATTTATAGCTATACAACTTCAAAGAGCTGAAAATGTAATACATTTTTTCTAGTATAAACAACAAAATCGGGCTGTACTCGTACTTATTTAAATATCCCCTGGCAACGATTGCATATTTACAGTTATGCTACATATTTAAAGAGGAATAGACCAGCTGCTGGCAACTCTGAAGGCAATGTTCACTGATAGCCTGGCACTGACATAACAACGGAAATCCTGGCGAATAGTGAAAGTAGTTAGGTGTACCAAAACTTCAAACAGATGACTAATCGATATGCTAATCTGTTTGCTTCTTTACGTGTTAAAGAGCACGAGCAGAATGATTGACCTTCATTTGCGCGAAACTACTTTATAAATGTATCCTTTGTCAATGATACAACATCCCTACCAACGAGAAGGAGAGCATTTTCATCGACATTAAGGCTACGCCGTTTTTGGGCCTGACTACGGCCAATATATAATGGCAGTGGAAATATGCGTTGCTTGCAGAGTAGCCTCCTGTTTGCACTGGTATGGTGCATATTAGTTGACGCATTGATAAACGCTCTCAATAATGTTGCTTTACGGATGATGCAGCTGTTCTGTCTGTTGGGTTGGACTGCTAAACTTTTTTAGATGTAATTGCTGATCTTTTAAGTGTTTGGTTTTTATTTTTTTTTTTTTAAAAAAAGGAGAATTGTAAAAGTGTAATAGAATTTATTTTGAGTTGATAAATTAATGTTAGCCTTTTACTTTTTGAAGATTATATCAAGTACATATGTACTATATATGTTGACCACGACTAGGTTTTAAGCTGTCCAATATTGAGCAACTTTTTCGAGCATATTGACTGGTATCTGATTGATTTAACGTATCCCCATAAAAAAATAGTCAAAACGCACGGTCTAGCTGGCCAATTCACCGGTTCTAAGCGGGAAATAAATTGCTCACGGAATTCATTTTCCAATTAGTCCATCGATTCGCGTGCTAGAACCACAGGTTCACCAGGTTCAGCACGTGCATTTTGAGCAAAAAAAAGTTCGAAATCTTTGAACGATAACGGGCGCCATTGACAGTAAAGTTGTTCTCACGGTCATCTATGAAAAAATACAGCCCAATGATTCCGCCCGATTGCAAACTGCAACAAGCAGTGCGTTTTTTCGGGTGCATTGGCAGGGTGCTCTTGAATTGTCTGAGGTTGCTCATCGGACCAAATACGGTTGTTTTGTTTGTTCATTAACATTATTAGAAATTAGTTTTGTCGCTGAAGACAATTTTTCGATAAAAAAAAAACGGATCTTCCCCCAGCTTTTCTAAGACACACTTACCGAAAATTCGACGCTATGGAAAGTCATTCAGCTTCAGTTCTTGCTCTAGTTGTATTCTGTAAGGTTTTAGATCAAGATCCACATAGTCGAACAACACAATCCCATTTGCTGCGAACGGCGACGAATGGATACATCCCGGTCTTCATTAACATTGGCGGAAACAGCAGCAATATTTTCCTCTGTACGCACTTTATGCATACTGGGAGGTAGCTTGCTCAGTAGTCGATTATGACTACCGTAAAATGGTGGAAGTTCGTGAAAAATATTTTCACAGAGTAGGAATTTTGATAATAAGATTTAATAATTGTTCGGGTGTATGTTTACTGAGCATGTTTGACTTTGACACATGTCACGAATGACAAGTGAGCTGTCAAAAATAGAACACTGAAAAACCAAACAGCAAAATGACCGCCCGGTCGAAACCTTAGGTTTCTGGAAGTGTTAAATGGAAATTGAATACTTTGGATCTCCAGTATGCTATGTACGGCTATATTGAAGGCACCTATATTTTATGCGTCGGTTGTTTGGGAGAACAAGCTTTTTCGAAAAAAACCACCATCTCTGGATTTATCAAAGTCGAATGCACAGGGGTTCAGGGCGCTTTCCATAGCACATCTGGATGTGTTTTAGATGCACTGGTTGATCTCACTCCCTTGAATATTTATATCATGGACTGCTCGCTCTCAGCTATCTTCTATTTAAAAATAAGTGGTCTTTGGAAGTACATGAAGTGGAATTTTTGTGAGAATCGTTTGACTTTGTTATCATAGAAGCGCAGTCTTATGCAGGGACACCAAAGCTCGTGTTGCTGCTTAATCACTAAATTTTCCTCGTACTTAGTTTTAGCCAGAGGATTGAATCTGGGTCTTTACGGATCGCTCAAAAACCGAATGAGTATGCGGCGATACATAACACTCCTCATTAAGGAAAGAAGAAACAAGAGTCATTGGAGAGGCGAGGCATTTGCATCTGTAGTGACTTCTAATCCGAGCCAGTTATGAATTGAAAGGATTTTCTGAAGGCAGTTGAAAGACTGAATACATTGAGTCTTGATACTATCTGAGTTGCAATCACTTTATACGTTTAGAAATGCAAATTTAAATAGAATCCTTTTACGCGACAACTAGATGATTATACTCTAGCCCTACATGAAGAATGATGTGATACCAACCGTCAATTAGTACGCCACTGAAGACCTCTTTCCTTTTACTATTTTCAAAACGAAGCGCTTTTCTTTGATCGTGTATTCCTAGACTAGACAGTCGTTGACACTATCGTGAGAAAACATTTTCAAATTGTTGCAGGTTTAGTGCTTCAGTAGTCACACATTATTCAACAGAGCGAATTTTTTTTTTGTTTATTTCCACGAATAATCTGTTGTAATTGCTGCAAATTATAACTAAATATCGGCTACCCTCATTTGTTTACGCCACCGAAAGGTATTTAATTGGATTAGTTGTGCGATCCCAACTAACGTCGTGACTGCACTTACTTATGTAACTACTTTTGATTGAATTTAAAAAATTTACCATGATTTTTGTGGGTTCATTCGATAGAGAAACAAAACGATTGAATTAATACAAGTAAAAGGTTTGAATGATTTTACTATCTGCGAGGTACGAATTAGGATTTTATAAAGGAATTCCCAAATCGCCTAAAAACTACTATTATCATATTACTATTTAGAAAGTACATAACATACCTAGACAATTGGATGTTAGTCAGGATATTTCCTTCAATTGCACGCACTTCCGTGCCAAAGGGTGGACTGATCTTGTTGTGATTAGAAGAGTGTTACTCTGAAAGTAAATGCTATGCGACAGCGGAACTTATTTTTGTAAAAAAGCTCACAGTCGCAACTTAAAACACTGCGACCAGAATAAAATTACATATAGGAAGCAGAGGTCTGCAATGGGTTTAAGCGAAGGCCTGGCTGTTCAAATCGCAGCTTCGAAAATGAAATGATCATTTCTGATGATCATGCAGAGCAAAGGAAACTTAAAATGTGCTATATCTGGAAAATGCTGGTGCCTCTTAACTGATATAAAATAAACATCAAAGTCGTCACAGTCATCCTGAAATAGCTTTATGATGGGCTGAACCAAAAAAGGATGAACAATTCTCACATAAAACGATTTTTTACCAAAAATAGGAAACTAGCGCACTAGATGATATGGTTAATTTTTTCGCTATTGCTAGAAAATCTTGATTAGCAAATAGTTATTTTGGAGTATATGTCAATGTGCATTGTGGCCTAATCCCTCCACTAAAGGTGGGCCATCTGTTGGTATATTTTTGAATCATATGATACTGACAGCTCTTCGTTTCGTTTCGTTTAGGTGGCGCTACAGTCCGGGGTGGACCTGGGCCTCAGTCAACAAGCTTCTCCAGCCAGCTCGATTCCTGGCTAGCTGTCTCCAGTTTCGCACGCTAAGTTGGCTGAGGTCCTCTTCCACTTGCGTGCGCCACCTGAGTCTTGGCCTTCCTCTACTGCGCTGTCCCTCGGGAGCGGATTCGAAGACTTTTCGGACCGGAGCATTGGTGTCCATGAGCTCTACATGACCCAGCCATCTCAGTCTTCTGGCTAGGTCCATGTCGCTGTACAGTCCGTACAATTCGTCGTTGTATCTCTTCCTCCACTCATCGTCAATGCAGACGGGACCGAAGATCGCCCGAAGAATTTTTCTCTCGAAGCAACCAAGAACACCCTCATCCATTTTTGATAATGTCCATGCCACTGCGCCAGAGCAGGACCGGGATTATTGACTGACAGCTCTTATGCGATCAAAAAATTGACTGAAATTCAGTGTTATGGACCGACTTATATAACTTGAATAAATAAATTATGTTGCTGTGTGGCCGAAACAGTGTGAATTTTAAAAAGACATTGCAGTCGGTGTACGCGAGTTTGTGAAGAAAGTTCGTGAGGCTGGTTTACTGATTGATTATGGAACATATGTGTATTTTCGAGTTTGACCTGTGTACCCAACGGAGGATATTGCAGACGTTGCCGAAAGTTTGCACCTAAAACCAAGGATCCAAGCGCGCCATTTGTGGAGATTGTTGCATAAAGATCTCGGATTATTTGCTTACAAGATCCAATTGAGACATGAATCGAAGCAAACTAATGACTCGCTTCTCTGTTTGGGCTAAAGGTCAGCTCGAAATTGACGAGAATTTTGCTCAAAATATCATCTTTTCAGATGGGACAGCTACGTAAACCAGAAAGAAGCCAGTGCATTCTGAACGTGTGACTGTTTGGTATGGTTTCAGAAGTGGCGGCTTTATTGGCCTATTTATCTTTCAAGACAATGGAAGAAACGTTACAGTCACCGATTTTTTATGGCTACAAATTAAGGATTTGACCTTAGGCAAACTATGGTTTCATGAAGTTTAGGATACATACCAGGCAAGCTGTTAAACAATCGATTATCGTGTAATCAGTCGTTAAAGATGGATGCTATGCGAACAATCCAGAGACGATTCAGGCACTCAATTACAATATATGGCTGGAATAAATGTCTTTACTTAGGCATATAAGCTAATTAGATGTCTTGTAACAGAAATTCTGGAGCCTTAGTTAGACTTCAGCGTTCCTCGATTAGCCTGCAATGATATTAAATAAACTATAAATCTAGACTCGCGATATTTGTATTGGACTCACGTTTCGTCTGTAACTGACTCATTTTCAATTTTGCAAATTAAATGGGTTTTGCAATGAGCAATACCAGATGACCAACATTTCGAAAAATTAACTTCACTGAGAAACAAAGTAGTACAGGGAAAAGAGTGAGGCCTAAGAATACAGGATTGGAATACGTCAGCTAACGTGCAAAACCATATTCTTCCATAAATGTATTTAAAATGGTGATTGAAATATTATCACAGCGAATAAGGTATCTTTTTATTTAAAGAGCCATTGTGCTACCTCAAGATGACCTTGACAATTTAATTGTTATTATGACAAATATAAGATACTCTTTATTGGCTGCACTTCAATTTGTTATTAAACCTAATAATTGCTTTAAGAATTTAAGTAACTGTAATCAACTCAATTTAAATTCGCCAACAGGTGGAATTTATCGCCTATCACGTCGCTTTATGATATAACAACACAGTTAATCGGTTAAACTTTCAGATGACTACAACGAAGTATAAGTAACATATTTTCTATTATAGTCTGAGATTTTAAAAAAAAAATCGAATTTACCAGTTTTAACCACGAAACTTAATTACCTGAAATCAAAGTCATGAACTGGAATTTCATTTGCCAATAGCTTACAAAATGTAATTCTGTCTAACTGAGCAATCAAGTTTTTTTCGTTGTGTTTCTAGTTATCTGGGGCATATGCAATGTCAGAGATTAGATTTACCTTTTGAAGGGGGGTAGATATGACATTAGAAAACCCACAGATCATAACCCACAACCATAAATTGTTTGTTTTTGTAAAACAAACCAAAATTGATGAACATACGACTGGCATTGTCATCTACAGATTAACATACGAGTACATGCTGGTAGTTTTGTTAAAATAATTAGAACAATGAAATGGCATGACTTCGGTGATTATTTTTGTTTGTAGTTGTTTGAGAATTGTATTTATAGAATTGAGTTACAATAATAAATGAAATCTGGCAATTGTTGACTGTCAACAATGAGGTTTTTTTTTATTAATTTAATATAATCCCCCGAAAATGGGATATGTTTAGTCAGGAACAGCTAATATTGCAGTGTTCTATGGAGAAAAACCCATCCCGAAAAGCAATAGGCACAAAAGGGGTGGTTCGAAGCAGTAGGTGAATGCTAAATATTGAATCACTTAAATGCAAAATAAAAAGAAGCAAACTTTGGTTTCATAAATGAGGTGATTCAGAAAAGAGCTCTTTAAATTTTGCGAATCTCACAAGCGGATTTATAGTTCGTGATAAATCTTACAACGTATTCTTTTTATTCAATGCATGCACTCTCCCAAAGAATCGGTAAATAAATTAGCCGGTCGTAAGTAATTAATAAGTAACGCCTCTATATGCGAGTCGAATTGAAGACTTCAAAGTCTAGAGACGTGTCGCATGCCGGACGCAACACTTTTTAACAGTTTCCTCATGCCACTTTAATTTATCGATCGATAAGCTCGTACGTTTTCCAGCAACAGCTGGCACTTCAAATCGTCTGTTCTCGTAAAACTGGATGAAATGATAAACATTAGCATGAGAATCTACAGCTGAGATAAGGAACTTGAGGTCTTTGAAAAGTGAACGGTTTCGAAGGGGAAAGTCAAAAAAGATAAACGCATGAAAATACACATAACTCGAACAATATGACACGTTACTGTCACCAAGAGGTCTGACATACGTAAGAATTTTCATCTCATTGATATTGAAACCCTTGTGTGGTTCTGTGAGAGATAAGAATTAGAGTCATCAGTGACAAGATAATAAATGAAAAGTTCTAAAATATGTATCATTTCCAACCGTTAACATTTTCACTGAATTCAGATGAATCGTTCGGCGCTTGGTAGTCCACAACACGTTCGCATCTACTAGATACAAATAACTTTCATTGTTGTCACTTGTACGAATTCAATGTAAATATTTAGCATTCCCTTGTCATTCATCAGCGTGTCAACGCGTAAAATATTCAGCAACATTATTCATAAGCAGAGAACTTGCCTCCTTTATCTACTAGTAAAAGAGGAAATTCCAGAAATAATACAGCAAAACCCAAGTGGTGACACCTCGAACCACCTTCAAGTGAATTACCGGCTTACTACCTATATATTCCACTTTTCCGCTGCGGTCTTCGTATTCACACGCAGACATTTTTCTTCTTAGTTCTTCAATAAATATACATAAATAGATTAGCCCCAATACTGCGCAGCGTGTAGAGTGAATTTGAGGAAAAAAAAAACAGCCAAGCCCGCTACTTCAATGCAATTGCATCGATTTTTCTTACAACCTACTACTATAAGTTGAATTCACTTTCGTTTCGTTTAAAGCACTTACCTGTCTTCCATGCGAGGTCTTCGCCCTAGAATCGCATACGCCGAACTTTGCCGTTGTCGCTCTTCCCAGCACTGAAAGTCAGAGATAGATCCATTGACGAGTTTCATGCGATTGGCCTTTTGGCGGCCCAGAGTCGCCTGCAAGCGTCCCAATAGTCCACGACCCCATATGTCAACAGCTTGCAAGTAAATAAAAAATATGAATAGCACTATGCCGCAGAATATCACTTCCGGACGAAGGACATAGAGGCGGCACAGTTTCCACACGTACGCCAGCGGAGAGTTTATAGAGGACAAGCCAACGGCAGACTTTGAAAGGATCTTCATGTAGGACACGAAGGTTTGGTAAAAGACTTTGTCCTCAAGCTCGTCATCCATTTAAGGAGTGCTGCCGCAGGTTTCTAATCAAATTAACCCGCACTTTTGGTCGAGAAATTCAAAATATGACCGGCGAATGCGACGGCAGTGGCAGCTGAGTTAGACAACAGCTGCTTGATGTTACCAATTGCACACGCAAAACAACACGCGACTAGAAATTCACTTACCACTCACGACACACTGGCCAAACGAAGACCGCGACCGCGACGACGACTACAAACGAAATTGAGAATATTTTATGCCTTTCGGGACACTTTAATTATATATTTATTCGGATTTTAAAAATAGATTCTATCTTTTTCACCAACAGACAAGAGGATTTGTCGTCTTTAATTCTTCAAATTGCACAAGAATATGTTGAAACTTTAGATTTCAAGTCAATTTGATTTCCAATGATGTTAGAATTTCAGAAAGTGATTTAATTTCGTAGCTAAGTTGATTTTTGGTCAACGTTTCTGTTTTTTTTTTCTTTTTTTTTGGAGGAGGGCTCAAGAAACGTAAACTCACTTGTTGACAATTAGAAATTTCGCCGTCGACTGACTGTGAGGTAGAATTGGGGAGAATGGGCGAATATGCAAAATAGGCGAGATTCGTTGAAATGTCAACGTGTGTGCTCATTGGCGAGTAGTAAATTTCCCTATTTTGCTGTCAAATTTTTGGGCGAATTCGAAGAGTAGTGGGAAATCTTATTTGAATTTGAGTTGGTGATAGGAGGTAATTACAAAGAAATTGTTTTTCAAATGAAATGAATAAAAATGGGAACTTTAAAAATTGTTGGAAATTTAAGCAACATCAGAGTCAGTGGATTCTAAAAACGGACATGTTTAAAAACAGGAAAGAGGAAGAACGGCAAAGGAAAATGAGGGAATATCCCACCGAGTTCTGCTGGGTATTTCGAAGTGCAGGGCCTACGTTTTCACAGAAATTTCATGACCGATAAACGAAATGAAAATGGTGATTTAGGACAAAAAGTAAGTTTTGCAATTTTGTACGAGTATGTAAGAGAAACAACAAGCACGATAAAGCTTCTAATGAGTTATAATAGAATAGCATAGAGCACGAACAGTAAAACAATTAGAAGGTTCACAGTTCTGCAAAGAAGATGTTTGTTGTGCGCATCAAGTATAAGCCACCCAATATCGAATTACTGAAATATCAAATAATATCATCAATATCAAATTAATGTGGTTTTAGTTTTCCTTTTGTATTTACTATTTGTGACTTACTTAATTCACGAAGTTTTTTTAGTTGTAAAATGTTGGTAAGTCACAAAATAGCGAAAATCGTCAAAAAATGTTTTTTTGTTTGTTTCTGTCTCATAAAATGCCTTTTAGAAAATGCTCGAATCTGTCACAGCTTAGCAAAAATGTCAAACGTATGATACTAAGTAGGTCTCTAGAAACTGAAGAAGACCAGAAAGCAAGACGCGCTGCAGCTAGGGAAAGGTATGCAAGATCTCGCGTATCAGAAAATTGTGCTCAACGTGAGTCTCGCCTAAGTATCCAACGTGCTTGCATTGCAACTAATGAGGAAAACGAAGAGCGTCTGTCAGTAGAACATGTACGAATTACATTTTCGCGAGCATCGGAAACTTTGTCAATACAGAAGCGCGCTTGAGCTCTCAAAGGGCTCGAATTGTGGCTTTTCGGTTTTTAGAAACTGAGGAGGAACGCAAAGCAGGTTCATCGGCAGATAGATTGTGTGAGCCGAAGGTTTTACATATTTACCAACAATTAACTATGTTGAAGCTGCTTTCATAGGTGGTATGCTACATTTTTTGTGGTGCTCTCAAGTGGAGAAAAAAGTCAAATGGATTATGCTGCTCAAATGGAAAAGTTCATATTGAAAATTGTCGAGACCCTTCAGAGCTTATGAAATCACTTTTAAGTGGTAAACATCAACAATCTAAACACTTTTTCGACAACATCCGCTTATACAATGGTGCATTTTAAATGACGCCTTTCGGGACGAAAAAAATTACAGAGAGGCTAGTTACCTCAACCTTTAGGATAAAAAGGCCTAGATTATCATCTTATACCATCTTTACTACCAAAATTAAATCAGGCTTTTGTATCGGACTACATTCAACAAACTAATATCAAAAATAGGAATTTTCTTCAATCGAACAACGAATTTAGTCGTACATCTCAACACCAAAACATACTGCATCAAATCGATCCTTACGTACATAGTTTTAAAGATGCATTGGACTGATACAAAATAGTTATAAGCGCCATTAAACGTCCTGTCACAGAACACCGCGATAAATACGATGCTCCTGCCACAGATGAGGTTGCAGTTGTTTTGGCAGTTTAGGAAAATAATAGGCGTAATATCGTATTGCGCACTCGCGATAATGCATTATGGACACATAAACACACAGAGCTTACGATGCCCTACAGTACCTATTAATTTTTGGTTGCGGAGAAGGTGGTTATAATCAAGAATAAAGACAAATATGAATAGAAGAACTACTTTGGGGGCATGTGGATTAGATGATAGCAGCGTTGCGAATCCATTTTTGACAGATGGTGCAGTATGTATGACGAGAAGATGGATAGTTAAGCAATTTTGCGCCGTAAATCCTTCAGAGGAATCACGATTTTTGAAAGATTTAGATCGTACACTTGGGGGCATGTGGATTATATGATAGCAGTGTTGTAAATCCATTTTTGACAGCTGATGTAGTAGAAAGACGAGAAGATGGATATTTAAGCAATTTTGCACCGAAAATCCTTCACAGGAATCCAAGATTTTTGAAAGATTTAGACCCATCAGGAACTGTAACAATAACATAGCTAACCCATGGTTTCGTCACTTCGGTACTCACAAAGAAATATGGCGGTCATCTGATCGTTGAAGAGTCAACGATGTTGACCAAGTGGCAACCAACACAAGCCGCAATCTGCAGATATCTGAACGCACCGTGGGACCAATATTTCTCAACCTTCCAATAATTAGTCTCAAATAAGCCACATTAGCTTTGTTCAGTGAGAAAAAACTAGAACAGAACCGCACAAATTTGTGAAAAACGTCAAACCAAATGAGAACAGAAAAGTACAGCCCATATGAGAGTTGTCAAAAGTTAATCCATTTGTAATATAAAATTTCAATTGATTTAGCAAATAACCGCCAACAAATAATACAATTTTAAATCACAGCTGATTTTGACACTTTTCACAATTGTGTTCTACCTCGAGAGCAGGTGCAAGATTTTCTGTTCCGAACAGTTTGGAACAACCTCACTGAACAAAGCTATTATGTGGGTTGAGCTCAAGCTCAGTGTTATAGATGTAAAGATGGCATTAGAAATGTGCAACATTTCCTATAACAAAACCAACCAGCCTATAAGGTTACTGTACAGGGAGGAGGAGGGAAGAGGAGGTAAGTTGTTCTGTTTTTTCTGTGGAAAAAAGAAGAAATGAATTGAAGCAAGTGATCGAAGACTTAGAGGTGCTATTACAGAAACAACGTTCGTTTAACAAATAGATGACATGTCAATAAGATCGGTACTACCTGTACAGTCAGTTACAGTCAAGAAACTTAGTCGGTGCTGAAATAGTGGATAAACCATTTTTACATACTGTCAAACTGCGAAGGTCGCAAAACTCAGTTATCAGGGAAATCGAAGTACTCTTTCTCATCGGAGAGACTCAAAAATTGCAACTACCTACTACTACTACTGCAAGGCTGCCGAACTGAAGTATTTAAGGCAGCGGGGGCTGGAATGTACGAAATTTCTGGCATCCCTATTCTGTACAGAATGATTTCGGAGAACATCTCGGTCTACACCCGTTTAAGATCTATCTGGTGTTTCTGATACATGGCCATGATTTTCAAGCTCTTTTCACCGATTGGGTGAAAAATCGTTTTGTGGCGAGGCTCACTTTTGTCTCGAAAAAATTGATGTCTCTGGAGTTAGGAAAACTTTAAATTGGTTATAGCATTCAATTACACTCACAATAGCGATTCGTTTAGTGTGGTCTTTACGCAGGTGGCATTATCGTTGCTAATTTTTTTTAAAAAGCTGGCCTGAACTCGCGTTACCTTCACTGGTAAAACTTTCCCGACAATCATTGGTAATTATCTCATCGAAAATATAAACCAATGATCCGGACGGTATATTGTCCTATGTTACCCTTTTAGCTATTGGTTTACTAAGTACTTGATTCAACTACAATATTACGTCGCGGCCACTGAGATCGTACGTATTCAGACAAATTAATTACTTCTTGTAGGCTAAATAAAAAAATCTATGCTGATTGAAATGATATGGTGATGAACTGCAAACTATTAGGCTTTTGAAGATAATATTCATTGCTGGTTTGAAAAAGCTTTTATATGCTGTCAAAAGTTAGAGACACTCAGCATCGGGGAATTGGACCGAATATCAGAGCAGAAAGTAAAAATTTAGGATAGCCACCATCCTCGGATTCCGCCGCTAAGTCTGATAATGACAGAATCAGAAATCAAATAAGTAGGACACTTGCCAATCGCTGTTTTTTTGGTCTAAAAAGGCATTTGAGTTCTTCTCAAGAAACAATCAGGACACTCAGTTAAGATCCTTTTCATCCAATTCATTGTCAGCTGAAGATACTGGGCTTTTTACTGGACGCTCTCCAATTTGTTATTGAAATTAAAAGAAGTCGGTTTGGTTTAGTTATGAAATATGATGTCATTGAGAAAGCTGTAAAGTCCCTCGAGCAGGAGGGCCAATTAACAGGTCCATTTCACGGAAGTTCGTCTTCAAAAGATCGATTATGATACGTATGTGTCCTCCAAGCCTTCCAGTTCCTATTTATTGCAAAGAACCTGGTTAAAATAAAGTGATAGCGGTTTATATTGACTGTTTCGATATATTTATTTCGAAAGAAGTACGGCAATAACACTTCCGGCATAAAGACTTCCCCAATTAGAACATTTGTTGGGCCAATAAAATTGAGCGATTACTTGTTGTTGAAGCGTATACCATTTTGTGATTAAAGCTAACACGCAGAAAACATCCGGCAAGAGATACTACTTGTGATTTGAGAAACAACCTGATGGAACGCAAGATTCTTCGAAGAAGACTATGCAGCAATCTCTAAACACTGTACAGCTGATGTGGCACCATCTGGTTTGAATCACATATCACTGATGATCGTCCAATGCTGGTCAAAATAGGCCTCTGGCTGTATATGAGTCTCAGGAACAAATGGGTTTGTTGCTGTTCAATAATGCAAGTTTTGTTTATGCCATATTTTGCTTAGTCCGCTATTACACGGTGACTTTTGAGTCGCGGCTCTTTTTGACAGCTCTCTTTTTTTTTTTCGCTTTAAACACGAACGTTTCGCTTTGAATTTTCCTTTGAGCTCTTTGACCAAAAAATTTCTTCCGTCTTTTTTTTTGCGAACCGGTCTTCATGGGAGATGAGTGGAAATAGAGCGATATAGAAAAATAACGAACAAAGAGAGTAGAAACCTCGACAAGAGTCATCAAAAGCTTGCCCGACGACTCTCAGGGTTGCTGATTTTCTATCTCATCTTCTTTCTCTGTTTAACTTGTGTGAGGTGTGGCTCAAATTCACCCTGTAATAGCGGACCTATTGACAGAGCCATTCAAATGCAAAGCCATTTACAGAACTCAATCAGTTCTTGAATATATTTGATCTTGTACGGGTTTAGACCAAGATCTTTACGCGAAATTCGCCAATGTGGACTGAGTGATTTTCAATTCCTGTGAATGTGAAATCGTCTGATTTAGCTCATTTTGAACTGAAGCACTCATGGCTACGATATTATCGGTTATTCCAACAGTGCGTTGTCTCACTGGCACAAGAACATTCAATAGTAAATAGTAAATAAGCTCGAAGTTATCCGCTATAGCACGCACAGCCTTTCTTGCGGGATAATTTTATTGACCGAAAATTGGTGTAAGCGCTCTGAAAGTTGCAACCGCCGACTTTGAATTTTGGTAGTAGTTTTTCATTTTAATTTTTGAACGTTGTATTTACGTTAACTTAACCATGATAAAATTTAAGTTTTGACTGACATTTTGAATTGTTAGGGTGCGTTTGTATTAAAATGCACAATTGTTTACCTTTTGCTCCAGTTTGCTCCTAGCGTAAATAAATTGGCTTATCGTACACCCCTGTTTCATTTTTGTAATTGTATTTAAATTGTTTTATCAGCGGATAGTGGATGTTTAAAAAAAACACAGCTTTTATCAAAATACCGCAGTTGCAGTAAGTTCACATCGAGCGTGACTCACTCTTATAAAATGGATTTAATCAGCTTGTTGAGCAAAATTGTTGACAGTGGTGACACTGAACGAACTATTTTTTTCAAATTTCTAAGGAACTGTAGCGCCATCTAGGAACATACATAAGAAAGAAATGGTATTTCGTGTTTTAAAACATTGTATTTTATAAAAAAAAAAAATCGAATTTAAAATAAAACTGCAGATACGTTAAGGAGAAGCTAAACAAAATTCCAGTCAATTCAATTCTACAAAAAGCTGTCACTCACTATCTTTTAAGTTACGAATAAAATGTATTTATTAAGTGAGACAGTAAATTGTTCTTTTCTTTTCGGGATCAGCCGAAAGGTGACGATACATTGACTTGGAATTAATATTTTTACAAACAACTCAATAAACAACATCAACACGCTCAATGCGGCTACACTTTTGTCTTTTTTTAATAATCTCTACCCACTTGATGACTCTTCTCTGTGGATATACAAAATGAAAAAACAATTTAGATTGTATCATCACCAAGAAAAAAGAAAAAAAGGGAAAAATCAAAACATTCTCAATTTACGTTTGTAAGATGCGCACGCAAATTGTTTTTTAACTCGCAGCTTAGCTGTGTCAAGCCTCCTCTTCCACTCCCTCTCTCAACCGGGTGCCGAACGTGTGGACACAAAATTCTCGTAAAACATTCTATTTTTCTTATTTTCATTTCTCTCTGTCAATGCTCTCTTCTTTTCTTTTCTTTAACACAATGTTACGTGTCAGTGTTTTTTGTCAATTAGCCAACATTTTATAAATAATCGAATAAGAACAAAAAAAAAAAATAAACCAACAAAACAACAAGCGGAATAGTTGAAAGGAAAGAAAGAAAAATTAATAATAACCTTGCACAGGTTTTTGTATCTATAAAATTTAAATATAGAACTAAGGTGTGCAAATGTTAAACAGTAACATAAGGAAAAACACTTCAACCCCGACTACAATAACAATTTCGAACACTTCCAGGTTTTCCGTCTGTGATTAGCGGTGAATTTTTCAAATATTTTGACATCTGACAGTTAATGAGGATTTTCGAACATTTTGACAGGCATACCTCCATTCATTGACAAAGAACGCTTTATGGATCGCTTCATGTTTTTGTTTTTCTTTTTTTTTTTATTGTTACAGCATTCGATAATACGATAATTTGGAGGATTGTTTACACCATTTGTTTATTTAGAAATTAAAAACTTTCGAGAACTATTTCGAAGCAGGAAAAACCGTGTTTTCAGTTTGCAGCAAAACCGCAATGCGCGTTTAGACCGTGAACCTTCGCGGTACCCTTATGTGGCTTACTAACCTCGATGGAGAAACTTTAAAAAAAAATTCGTTTTTCACTTTTCTCGTTGGTTGGCTAGGGGTTGGTTGTTTCAAAAAAGATGCGCGCGAAAAAGAGAGCAATTGCAGGCGGCACTCACTTAAGGAATGATGATGGGGTATTATTGGTAATAAAGGCGGCGAAGCCCCCCGTTTGCAATTAAACATCAGCGCTTGTACTTTAAGCAACACACTCGCTAGCTCACTACGAATAACTCATGTAAAGTCAAAACACAACAAAAAAAAAAAAAACACTCAACTCAACTCAATTCAACACTTCTCAAGGTTTCTGTGTTAGAAAGCGCAGAGCCGACCACACGTTGCCGAACTCGTTGTCGTACCTTAATCCAAGCGAATGGACGCCGCCGGACGAACGATGAGTGGCGAATTCTACGTTTTCTTTTTCTTTTTATTTTTGCAAATAATCGCATTCACAAATAGATAAATCGAAGCACAAGTCCAATAAAAAAAAGACGATTTGTTCAAAAAGTTGTTTCCCCGTTTTCCTTTCTTTTTTTTTCTCGTAGTGCTGGTATTTGTAGCCGAATTCGTGTTTCGAAACGAACGTATATTTTTTTCAAAACGTTGCAATTGTCAGAAATTTGCAACTGTGTTGCAATAAGGAGGTGAAGAGCAGGGAATCCCCACATTCTGATGGACAGATACATATGGGGAGGCCAGCTATTTGGTGGGCAGTTTGTTGGTTGAATTTAGAAGCGTAGAGGGTGGTGATTGATGGATATACCTGTACATGGGTGAGGGTCGTTTCTGGGTTTCCTTACTTGTACGAAGCTACCGTACTCGTATACAAGTATGAATGCGCAAAAGTATTCATACACATGAGTCAATTTATTTTTGTAATGCAATTCGATTGCTAATGCGATTAAATTGCAATTGTTGTTGGCGGTTGTTAGTTGGTATTGGTGTTAGTGGTTGTTAACCGCTTTTAAGTTACTTTTGGAATGCTCCTGACCTAGATTGTTGGTGGAAAGTTTAAGGTTATTCGTTGGCATATGCCTTATTGCCTTCGCTAATGGGGTAATTTGCAAATTAATGTTTGTAGACGCTATTTGTTGGTTGGTAAGTCATATACTTTTCTAGAATATTTAATGATTTTGGGGGTGATTTGAAAAAAAAAGACCTAAGAAGGCAATCAATTGGTTTATGCATTTTAGAGGACTATAATTCAGTAAGTCTGTGGGACAGCCACTGAGTTGAGTGGGATAACTATTTGCAGGCACATTGCGACGTTAGTGACGTAGTTGCTAAGAAATCACGAAAAAATATATCGTGTGGCACAGATTTAGAAAGGGCCAATATGGGAAATTAAATACTTAACCTGAAACCCATTAGTCTTAAATGGGGCAATTATGGCTCTTTTTTTTTTAAAAAAAGAAGTGTTTTGCTATTCAGAGGAGTTTAAAAGCTGACTCAGTGGCCCCTTATCCTTTTCAATCTCATATCTTGTCTACAGCCAGCCAATTTCTTACCATGATGACTCAATAGTTGGTGTTGGTTGGCAGATTTTCTACATTTTCCAGGATTGTGTGATCGATACAATACGTTTTAAAGAACTAAACACTCAAGTGTTTATGGAAATGGGACTGAAAGAGAAAGAAAGATGTTTGGGCTCAGTGACTATTTCGCTCCATGGGTGGCATCCAACATTTAATGGGGAGACTAAATCATTGGTGTAATTGGGCTTGTAGTTGCTAAACGTGGTGTTTTAGTTGCCTGACTAAAAGAGTGTCTTTCGGGGCGTGGCTGGGATTGAACACCGGAACCGTCCGATTTGGTAGGCAATACACTGCCACTTGAGCCACGGTTACCTACCTCTTTTGACGACAATTTAAAAATAGGTTGGTGTATGACCTTTGGTAAATCGATTCCTCTAGTGTTAGATTGTCTGGCTATTTTCCTGGCCTTTGTAAAAGTCTTCTTCGTCTGATCGACGAAAATCCGGTCAATTACCGTCTACACTAATTAATTTTCTTTGTACTAGGGAGGATTATTGCTGTCGAATTATTTGCATAAAATAAATTTCCTAATTTTTAGTACTGAATTTTATCCTACTAGGAGGTTCCTAACCACATTCCTAGCGACTTGTCATCTCTATGTTGGTTTTACATTTTGTAAAACTTCTGACTTTCATTAGTGCAACAGCATCTCTTCATTGGACGATTGTTCACTTCTGCAGCCTTTCCATATTCTTTAAGGCAAACCGATGTTTGATGCGATTGCTTCACTAATTGTAGTAACTAATGCGGTTGGTCCTTTGACGGTAAATTAGAAATTCTTCAGCTGCCATCTCTATTTTGCTATCCTGTGAGAGGCTTAAATGAGTTTACTCGGGTGGATTGCGCTGAGGTGTGGATGAATGCACTATCGAGATAGAGTCTCCGAATGCGTCTTACCGTTGGGTTACTCCAGATTGCGTGCATTGCCCGCTTGGCCTATTCGACTCCGATAAAAAAATGTATTTCTATAGCGCGAAAATAAAGTAAGGCTGATTAAAGGCACTGGAGCAGTTTAGTTGTAGAGCTGTTCAGAGCAGCTAGAAATGTCTTGGTAAGAAGACAACTTATTTGAAGAAAATGTTTAAAAAAGTGAATAGAGTAAATCATCGTTTGCTCAGATGCAGCTGTTATAGAACTATTATTATATTTGCCAGTTTTTAGTGATTACACCGCTTTTTAGTGGAGTGTTATATATGTAGGTATTTCGAACTTTTGGCTTTTATTATTGAGTTTCTTGAAAAGCTCTAAGCATTTATGTTAGATTCTCGATAGCAAACTGAAAGGAAAAGAAGATGTTGAAGAATGAAAGAAAAAAAAACTTCTAATAGACGTTTAAAAGTGAAGGAAAACTGATCATTCTACGCGCAAGCATAATAATATGACTTTTATATTTTATTGGATAACGCCCAGTGACTGAGGCCTTAGCATCCTTTTCCAATAGAAATAGGCTTTCAGTCAATTCTCCTGCGACCCCTCGGTCGTGATTGTGTGACACCATGAATCATAAATTTCTTTTAAAAAGTATGGTAGTGTAAAGATGCTCTTGACAAAATATGGGGCTTGTAATCGAGAAGCGTTCTTTGGATCCAAACTTGTATGACTCCATACAATCGTTTTCGGTCAAAAAAAAGAAGTGGTCTTTCATTAACTCGCACTGAGGTTTCGACCTGACCTTATACGCACTCTCTCTTTTGATTCTCGAATTATCACTTCTGATGCTCAGCGAAAGCTTGTGCCTTTACGAATTGCTCCAAAACGGATCTCGGATGCGGTGCTGTTATCTTTTAATGTATTTCTGAGTGCAATCGGAAAATTGAATTCGCTGGGTCTTGCTTTGGTTCCATGTCACAATGAATTTTCTTATTCTCACATATAATGTCAATACCGATACTCCACGTGTTCGAGCAACCTATTTGTTCGCCTCATTGCATTATACGTACGGAATTGTACGTCTTTTTTATGTCATGTGCGAACATTAAGGTTTAGTACAGAAATTGTGAAAATCCATTACCGAAATGGTGAGCTTTTTGCGGAAACGGTTTGAAAACATCGTAAATTTTTCTGCACAGTACAGTGAACTGAGAATAAGCCGCCAAGATCATGCGATTTGGCGCAGTTGAATTTTTTTCTTTTAGGTTTTCTGAAATGCAAATACCCCAAAAATAATTCCTGAACTGAAATACGACATTCGACGCACATACCATTAAGGAAATTGAGCCTATATTATGCTCAAGAAGTTATAAACATTCATAAAATGTTTGCACACAGTGCGGGCGATGCGCACTTGAGCTTTGAGAGAAAAATTCTTTGAGTGATCTTCGAGCCTCGCCTGCATTTACGGTGAGTGGAGGAGGAGATACACCGACGAAAGTAATTTCTAATCCATTGAAAGGTGGATTCGTCGAATCCAAATGCACGGATTATCAACAAAAGAGCTTGGTGCTAAACTCTGTCAAGTGCAACTATCTTGTTTGCGCCAGATTGATATACGCTTTGGTTCCAATTTTCGGTTAGGCATGTCATTAAAAGTGGACCTATTGCCCTGAAAACCGTACCGTCGGTCATTGAGAAGTTTTCGTGTTTCAGGATATTTCATGAGCTGATGGTTTATCAGCGTTTTCTAGGCCTTAGAAAGAAGGAACTTAAGTGCAATGTGCCTGTAGAATAAGATTCGCCTTTTTAGGAACGCGTTAGCAGATGCTGTTTTCCATTTTCTCAGAAAGAGTCCTCAAGATTAGGATTAATAAATATGCCTACGCAGTGGTTTTTTCTGCTTGAAAGAACGCTTATTCAGAAAGGGGGAGATAGATACATCATCTGAATCAGAGGATGTGTGAATATTAAGATCTTCAAGTATTTTTGCTACTACATGAGTAGTACGATAGATTCGTCCCATTGAAGATTCTATGCCTTAACGTGTAGGCTGAGATAAAGCACAATCTGGAAGTTTTGAGCTGTGCCCAAAGTGTCCAGCAAGCACATTGGGTCTGTCCAAAGAGCTGACAGCTGGGATGTCATTATAAATGAGCGTTGTGGTGGAGGATGAAGAAGAATTTCTAATAATTTTCACAAACGACCAAAAATTTTTTACTACCTTTGGGACATTTTTTGCATAAGATTTTGGTTGTATCGAAATATCACGTGCATTGCAGACATTTTTTTGCAAGCCTCTCTACAACTCGAGTCGTTCCATGCTTTTTCTTCTGATCTGATACTTTAAATTCAATCCCAAAACAATTAGTGATATTAAGTATCAGTAGAGGCATCCCCGTCATTATCGGGGAAAAGACCGAGCTAGAAAGCTTTGTCGACTATTTGGTACCTTTCGGAATCCATTTTCTAACTGTGTAGTGAGTGTACAAGCATTCAACTGATATTACGTATGGGTTCGACGAGCCTAAAGAGGATAGCATATCAACGGTGTACATATCAGGGCGAAACGTGAGAAAAAAGTACAGGTTTGCTTTCCGAAGCGAAGGTCTCAAGAAACCGTCCTTCGGATGTCATGTCGCCTGCTCAGAATGTTGAAGCAATCTAGAATTGTGTAGTAGTATACATATTGTAAAATCACCTGTAATAACGATTTCAGCATGAGTATACAAGGATACAATTTTTAGTATGGAGTCAAACAATGCATCAAATGCGTTGAACGAAGTTAAGGGTTTCTGTGAATAAAGCAGTAGTTGATAATTTGCTTATGATGATGAAATTTAAATGACATGAGAAAAGGATAGTGACACTTATTCGTAGCCAGGCAGCTACAGATTAGAGTGATCTGAGAGGTGTGTTTCACTAAGTGCCAAGACAGCTGGCCTGTATTTCACCTAAAATTACTTTTGAATTCTTATCTCGCCGTTCATCTGATGACTTGCGACATCCCAGAATGGATAGATAATACATATACTCGTATGTTTCAACGGTGTATATTATTGTAATTGCTTCGTTTTTCCATAGCAGTTTTCGATCGATTTTTTGATATTTCAATTAAAATCCGGCCCGATAAAAAGCACCTTTTGGAATTCAAGTTCTATTCAAAATTTCATCCAAGTTGAACCAAAATATTTCTTTCCCGATTGCTCAATGCATAATTCCAGTGCATTCTAATGCAATCAAAATTTAAAACAAGATTTGTTTTATTTGAAATTTTTATTATTAGAAAATTAAAAAAATGATAAAATAAAATGGCAGTCATATATGTAGATATATAAAAGAACAGAACATATTTTTGCGCTCTAATCAGTTGAAAAAGGTAATGTATCACTCGATGATACCGAGGATTCTGGCTTTACTCAAGAAATCAGTCCGTTGGACATAGCAACCAGTCATTTTACGACTGCCTGAGTATGCATGACGAGCATGGTATACTCTCCAGTTATCGAATATCATTACAGTTCCAGGATTTAACTTCAGTGTTAGCTGATTTTCTGGTGACTCTATGAGTTTCAAAAATGCCTTGAAGCTGCTATAGAACTCCTTCATTTCAGTTTGTGGTATAGTATTCATAGCAGCGCGATCGTAAATGTTCAAACGAAGTTGGATGATCTCACCTGTCACAGGGTTGGTACGAATCATTGGACCATAATGAACATGATGTTGCCCCTCCTCAATGTACTCAGCTGGTACTAGTATCCTTGTTAAGAGTTCAAATGCTTTGGGGTTCTTCTCATGCAAATCATTGGCGACTTTTAACCCATCGACGAGAAAATTCTCCCCACCTGTTCCATCGTGATATATACAGTGTAAAATTTGTAGTCCAGCAGCGTCACAAAAATACGTGTTGTCTGTGTGAGATCCTATGTACACCTTTGAGTATGCTGTATCTGCATGATCTTGAGCATCCGAGAAAGTATACATCTCACCGAAGAATGTTTTCATAACCGGAAATAACCGTCTTATTGCCATTTCTGTCATTCTCTCATTTGGTGGGACTTCATTAACAAATGCGACACCATACCGCCACAAACTATTGACAACGTTCCAAACTTCTTCTTCCTTCGTCACTAGGTCTGAAAGTCTTACGTTGGTGGGCTTTCCTTTGACAGTTTTAACATTCCATGGAATCTTTGCAGAAGCATCTTTCGTTAGCATGTAGGTCTCCACTTGGCTGGCATAAAGAAATTTTAGATCGTAGACCGACTCATGACCATCATTCCCTAAAAAATAAATTCGATTTTATAGTGATTACCTATATTTATAAAATTTGAAAACTTACATTTCACTAAAAAATTTTTGTCATTATCACTGTAAGTCGTGCTCACTGAATGTACGTCATCGGGCAGATCTAGCAAGCTGAACTTTCTTTGCTTGGTTACGACATTGTAACACTTTTCGCATCTACAATGGTCTCTCAACCAGAATGCGTCCAAGCGTAGTGTCTCTTGGTGAAGTGGGCCTTTCACTGTGATCATTTCCATAACAAGCTTCTCTGATCTTTATGGCCGGCGAATCAATAGCAACTGTTCAAATCTCTGTCAAATGATTTTCGCAAAAATAGTTCGAGTGAGGGGCTCGAATATTACATTCACACTATTTATATTGCTAAACGCAAAGCTTGGAGAGACTCCTATCAGAAAACAACACGTGTCTAATTTGCACAGAAGTACGAGTATGTGTCAATTCCATGTGTTGCCTTAATGATAAGACACCACGACTGATGTTAACACGCTATCAAAGCTTCTTTTTTTTGTTGATGCTGGTGCGATCGCCTTGTGATCTCTCAGTGATGAATAGTAGCTTCCATTGTTTCATTGGTGGATAGTCTATTTATGTCTCACCGATGAAAGGTCATTGATTAATTATATTTTTGAGTCATCACTTTGTATGCAGATTGGGTATTTGCAATCTCTGCATTTCGACCTTTGACGACTTCTTCTGTATAATAAATTTTTGCAGCTTTGCAATATCAAGAATGTTACAGTATTTTGAACAAGTAATGTCGTCCCGAATAATTGTTTCACCCAACAACATCAACAATTTGTTGTTGTATTAGGATTGAGGAAGAGTCTGCAACCAGTAAGTATGCCATTCTTGTGGTGCCATATAAGAAATGAAACGCAAATGGCGTGGAGTGAGCGATGTACACGCAAGCTGCATTTGGCATAACAAATTCATTATCACTATAAGGGAATCGAACTTTAAACACGATTAGCACGATTTCATATGATCGTTAAGAACATTTAATCAAAACCACCCAGCTTACATCCAGCGACTTAGTTGTTTTCCAGACGACAAGAAACTTAATGCGATTATGTGCTGTCAACGTACTTATTGAACTGTGCAGATCAATAACAAAATATGTATGCAAGTGGAAGCAAGTGCAATTACAATAAGTCAATGAAGAGGCAGATGAAGCATAACAAAGTGCCATCGGAAAGTAGTAAGAAATTGAAAAATGAAGCAATTTCAGTATTAAATAAATAAGCTTTATAAAAATGTTTTAGGTTCTAAGGCAGAAGATGCTGGATTGTTAGTATCAAGGAGCTTCAAACAATATTACATGAAAATAGGAAAATCAGTGTCTATTTCAGGAGATCTATTATTTGGGCCTGATGTTTTATTGGAGGTAGACAAGGAAAAATTTCGCTGCTGTCCTTATATACCCAATCCTGAGGGCTATTAACTATATTCTGAGGGTTTTTTTTTTAATCAAATGGGTTAGCTCGAAATTATAAGACTTTCTCGAGCACTGTCGGAAGTTTGAATTCAGATCTAGATCACAACGCAATTGCGTGAAATGGGAACTACCTGTGTCCTCGATTAGGGCAGTTGAGTTTCTTTCTTAGGATGAAATGACGTCGGAAAGTCAGTAAAAGTTCACTACTTTCCTGTTGTACCTCGTCTTCCAGTTACTCGTGGGAGGCTATATTTTGTCCAACTGACGCACTAAAACGCAATAAAAAAGTTGTTGGAAATGAAGGAGTTTATACTTCACACAATAGAGACTGGGAACTTAGCGCACTAGCTCCAAGAATGAGTCCATGCACGGTCATCCCTCTGCCGCTCCGGGGGTGCAGATCTACATCGCGACCATCAACCGGATTTGACTTGAAAGACATCGTCAGAAGTTTTCCACAAATTCATTTTAATAGACAAACAAAGTTTGGAGACAGAAATTTATCCTATCAATTCTAAGCCAAATAAAATCATTGCCAAATTAAGCCACATACATAATATTACGTGTGTGTGCAGCAAGGGTGTAAACACAAGTCAAACGGTATCTTACTTTCTCTGCGAACGGTTACCTCTACCCAGAACAGAATAAAGGTATTTATTGTCGGCGCTAACTTTATCTAATAAGTTTGTGCTATTCCCTTAATAAGAGTAAGCATCGTTCTTCTTCTTCTTCTTATCCTTTTATTAACCCTTTCCTTGTTATACGAACTTATGCGTAACGAGTTTCCCATTTTTACTGCATCGTTGCTGCTTCGCTTATGGGGTTGGCTTATGTCGCAGCATCGTTCTTATATGAATAAATGTTTTCTTAGATTAATATGTTCGGGAGTGCCTTCTCTTCAGGGAAGAAAAGAGTTTGTTAAGGTAATAAGACTATCAGATTTGATCGCAGTGCCCAAATTCCAGTAATACTTTCAAACATTTTTCTGAACCTTTGTATTTTTTCCATGGCAGTTACCCCGGAGCACAATCTCCAACCTGCCAGCTGCATTTTTGATACCCCTAGGAAGAGTGGTCGGTTAAACCGAAGCTAGTAACCCTTTCTGGGATGTGAGTGCTGCCGTTAGTCCATTAAACGCTCTTCCTTTACCATCTCTTTTCCAAGATCTCGACCCAGTCTCGTAAATCCTTACCCCCTGAGCTCCAAATATGCCGGAGTAGCCCGGATAAGGTCTCATTTGTTTCGGGATCTTTTCCAACGTTGATTATATCTGGGGAATTCATCCGGTGTCCCGTTTATAGTGCTGCTATTTTTGTCTGCTGGTCTGTACTCGCGCATATAAGTTTAGTAAATCCAGTCCGGATGGACATTGACCAGTGCCCTAAGGATACCAAGTGGAGATATTATAAGCACAATTGATGTGTAGAAAATAGTTGCAACACTCTATATCGTCACGTTGACATCTCTCAGTGCCTACCCTATTCTACAGCACCCAACCGTTAACCGTTTTGCAAGTATTGAGAGGACAAGACCAAATACACATTTGACACAGAATGCCATCTTCTACAGATATAACTTCGAGATAGTTAAGAACTTTATCTACCTATGCTTCACTATAAATTAAGAAAATAATACCAGCGCTAAGATCAAATTAAGAATATCTCTTGCCAATCGTTGATTCTTTGGGCCAAAAAGGCAATTGACTAACAAAGCGCTCTCTCGTACACCAAAAGTTACCCTATATTAGACCTTTTGCTAACAAGATATATCCATCAAACACGATAAGTTCTTCCATTATTATACTTTTTATTTATTACATATAGTCCAAACAGCCATTGGTAAGACAGATTCTTCGCTTAGTTTCTATAATTTTTACAATGTCTTTTAAGCTTTAGAGCTATAGTTTTCTGTTGGGAAGTTCTGACAGAGCCATGTTATTGGCTGTACTTTATGCTCGACAGCATGTTACATTATTTACCCAGCCAAAACCCAAAGATGTACAGTCATGTGAGGCATTAACATCGACAAAGAAAATTGTGAGCATTAAGGGTTTTACAAAATCTGCCGTGCTGTAAATGGTACTTTACTTATAGGCTGGGGAGTGCCTTGGTGCTAATTGTTATCAGATACAACAGACGTTAAGGTTTCTTGCCTAGGTCTTGTTCTTATGCAGAGTCTATATCCAAAGAGATGCTTTTTCTGCTTTCTACCTTTCACCTTTCCTTTACTCGGCTTTGCATTTACTCCCATGAAAACTGTTAAAGGAAAAGTTCAAACCCTTACATGCATATCGTTTTTTTTTGATAAGGTTTATATAAATCTTAAATTTGCCCATCGAGCCTTCATTGTAATTGCGTTAGTTTTTTAATTTCTTCGCTCTCATCGTCTTATCGTTCCAATCATAACAAAGTGCTACTATTTATTTGCACACGGCAATACTCATACGCTTTTATGGACACGTACCAACAACAGCAAATGTCAGTAGTACAAACTGTCAAGGTATCCCCTGCCGTCATTCGTATTACTCCACTTTGCTAATCGTCTATTGTCCACCGATTGATAAAATCAGACTGCCGGGCTTTTTTCCCCCAAATCACTGGCTACCCACAGATTTTGATAACAATTTGGATATAATAGTTGCTACATTCCTCATCGGTAAAGGTTAATCAGTGAAAAAAATGGCGGACCAAGCTGTTAAAAAACTTGCACTGTACGTTATGAGCGATAAATGTTTCGATAATTATTTTATCGAGCATGATTTCTTTGATGGTAAGTTGTAATTTACATTGGCATTCATTGCATCGTCATTTATATGTTCTTCTAATCAACAGTACCATGTTTTAAAGCCCTTCTTAGCAAAGGTCTGGGAATGGGAATAATCGCCGGTTCGTTGCTGGTCAAAGTCCCACAAGTTCTGAAGATCTTTGCAAATAAAAGTGGAGAAGGCATTAATGTGGTTGGAGTTCTTCTTGACCTCGTGGCAATAACCTTCCATTTGTCGTACAGTTTCACGAATGGGTATCCCTTCAGTGCTTGGGGTGATAGTACGTTCTTAGCTCTCCAAACAGCTGTTATCGCTGCTTTGATTTTTTTGTATGGCGGATCACCGGTAAAAGCTATGGGATTTTTGAGTGCTTATGCGACCATATTATACGTGCTTAATTCAGGACTAACTCCAGTGAAGGTTCTATGGATGGCACAGAGTATTAATATCCCAATTATCCTTGTGGGAAAGTTGACACAGGCCTATACCAACTACAAAAACAAAAGCACTGGTCAGTTGTCAGCAGCAACCTGTTTCATGTTGCTCGCAGGTTCGCTAGCTAGAATTTTCACATCAATCCAAGAGACTGGCGACCCAATGATGGTTGTCACATTCTGTGCCTCGTCCTTCGCCAACGGCGTGATTGTGGCCCAGATGATCTACTACTGGAATAAGACAGGAAAGAAGGCCACCAAGGTAAAGGCCACAACTGCGCCGAAGAAAGCCAGGAGCAAGAAAATTGATTAATAGACTGAGTTCTAAGTGTTTGTTTCGTTATTTTGTTTTATGTAAATTCAAATAAAGTGTATCACTTGACGTAGACAAACTGTTGTAGTATGCGGTTGTATTTTCATTTGTCCACTTTAAAATGATTCCTAAACGCAGCTAACGCAAGACTCCTGTGTGAGATGAGATTCTTTTCCATTTTTGGCATTTCTGCATAGGTTAGGTCGTGGTCTTTGGGCATAAAGACCGGATCCCACCCGAAATCTCTTGGGCCCCTTGGAGGAGCAATGGTTCCTTCTGTGATACCTTGAAATATGATTGGCACCGAACCATCACCCTCGCTAAACGCCAATGTGCAAACAGCTTTGGCTGTTTTATCTTCCCATCCGGACAACATATTGTATAGGCCCTCCGGGCCGAGTTTTTCTAGAAACCATTTGATGTAAGGACCTGATGTGGAGAGATTATAAAGTTTACTTTATTCAGAGATTACAAGATTGCACTTACCTGGAAGACCTTTCATTGCATTAAAGCAAAGACATGTGTCCTCGACCAGAACTGGTCCGTTTACTAGTGAAGCGGCTTCTTTACACTTTTTTATGGCAATTTCTTCAATTTCTCCTTGTAGCTCGGGCAGGTCAATTCGCTTGGCAACAACCTTACGTGGGAAATTGGGTCCCAGAATGGAAACAAGTTCCTCGAGCTTTTTGGCATTTCCTGTTACAAAAGTGATTGGTCTCGACATGGCTTTGTGTTCATCAGTAGTCAGTATCCAGGACGGTGAGCAATTGTTTCTGTTGCACGTTAACTAATCAGAAGAAACGTCAAGTAGAAACATGGTAGAGAAAGAGGGAAACAATTTTCTCCAACAGTGATGCCAAGTCACAGCTCCCATAGGTTTTAAAACATTAAATTGACAAACAAATAGCAAGTCATGTGTAGTTTTCCTGTTTATTACAAAAAGACATGAATCCAGTTGTGCTCTGAGAACGTTTTAGCATATCAATGTAATTTCGGAAACACAAAGCTCCTGGGTGGTGGTGTAATCACCTGTATATTTAACAAGCCTTAAATATTTGTAATCATTCAAAATATCCCCAAGTTACGGCACTAAAATTAACAATCAACTTGAGTAAAAACTTTAGTGGTATAGTCAAGCCAGTTACGAAAAATTATCTTCGTCAAAAGATGCGCTGAAACTACAACTGTAAAAATGTAATTACATTTCGAAGAAAAGTGACGTTGCTGTCGATATGAGTATAACATCCTGGTAGAAAGCAATGTTATTGTTTTCCTAGTGTATATGTATGTATTTGAGCAGATGCAGGTGGCTTAATTTTCGTATCTTATAAATATTCTGCACACCGCCCTATCCTAGATGTTAACGAGCGCAATACTTTGTTGATATTTTCGCATCTGAGTAATCCACTTTCGGCTAATTTTTTTTTAACCCTGACTGCAACTTGAAACTGTATGGATTTTTGGGAAGGGTTTCTCTGATGATCTTCATTAAACGTGGCAAAAGCAGTTGATTTGCTCAGGTCAATGTTTGATGATCAATAACCAACTTTATTGCAATCAGGTTCTGCATTTTGTACACGCTTACGAAGTTATCTAGAAACCTATCAGTTTGGATGACGGCTACAGAATTCTTACAGTGTTCCGTTTCGTAATAATACATTTGGTGTGCGAGCCCTGTTCACCACACTGCGTTTTCTAAGCGCTATGTGGCGTTGTACGATCCCATAATACATTTTCAAGTTCGAAACCGTCATTATTATAACTTTCCAACAGGTGAAACGACTTTTATTTTTAAAATTATTATACCGTTTGCTACGCTATCGAAAATCGTCAAGGACTGACACGAATATTTCTATTCGATTCAGAATCACTCCCCCGCTGCCAGAATATACGTTCACTTCCTTGATGCCTTGCTTTTGTACTATTCTCCTTTCATTCGTGTAGAGCGGGCATAAGAGACTGTACTGGTAGTCTACAAACGTGAAAACCCGATCAGGCAAATGGTTTTCGGGTAGTTTTATAAAATGTCAATGCAACTCAGGCTTATCTTGGGGGTTAAGTGTCTGAATATCCTACAAGTTGTTGCCGTACGCTGCTCACGGTCGTAAGCCATTTCCAAGTAAATGTTAATTCGACAAATAACGCTATAACAAAACTATAAAATTGTCCGTTTCCCCGTATCCAATTATCAGAAAGACGAAAAACTACAGATAAAAATTCTATGATCTGCAATACGCAAGGTTGATGTGGCTTTTTGGATAGTCCTTGCAGTCAACGACTATGTAGTGGTTTCAATGTTTATTGGCAGGGATGTATGTTTGAATATCTATAATAGTCAAAGAATGCCTGGCGCCGACCAGAAAATGATCAATTTGATCAATTTGACTGTTAATTGTTTCTTTGTGAATACTGAGATGACCAAACTATGAGCTGACGGGCGATTTTTCCATGCCTCTGGAAAGCCCTTAGATAGAGCCTTTGTTATACAAAACGAAACAAACAGGATCTGGTTTTGGATCTATTGTGTTTGTAGCTAAATATTTGACAGAAACTCTACCCATCAAAGAGCACCTCAGTGCCATTTGAGACAGGTTGCTGATTTAAGAAACACTAACTTTATTTTAGGTGCTGCAGTCAACAAGCATCTCGAGTCAGCTCAATCTTTTGCTAGCTGCCTCCAGTGTCGAACGCTAAGTTGGCTAAGGCCCCCTTCCACTTATGTGAGCCACCTGAGTCTCGGTCTTCCTCTACTGCGCTATCCCTCGGGGGCGGATTCGAAGACTTTTGGGAACGGAGCATTGGTGTTTATCCGCTCTACATGACCCAGCTATACTAGCCGTTGGATCTTCACTCCTCTGGGCTAGGTCGATGTCGCTGTAAAGTTAATACTGTTCGTCGTTGTATCTCTTCCTCCACAGACTGTCAATGCAGATGGGAGTGAAAATCACAGGAAGAATTTTTCTCTCAAAACAGCCAAGAGCACCCTCAACCATTTTTGATTATGTCAATGCCAAGGTCTTATATGGGGTAAATTTTGTTGTTCGAGAGAAGGCTTTACTAGTCAATATTGTCAAGAGCTATTCTTTGTTTGATCTCAGCGCTGGTGTAGCATCGATTGCGACTCTACTTTTGGTAAAACTTCCGAATCTCATTACTAGAGTAGCATCTCTCAATTTATTTTTTCTGCTGAGATGCCGATATTCGTCTCTCCTCTTATGCGCATAGAGCTCGAGAGCAGTTCTAGTCCATTTATGCAATGCCGCTTTGTATACAAAGCATAGCTGCTTTTGCCCAACGTTTCGTTGTGATGATCGAGTGAACCCAGGACATCAGAAGTGGCATCCCTGAAGGCTTCTTGGGAGTGTTGTCACTGGTCTTCGTTGATTGATTCTGGCGGCAAGGGCCCTCTTAAGAGATTGAGAGACTCGATCAAAAAGGATTTGTCCATCTCTTCTGATTGTAGCCGTCTGACGTCGAAATTCCTGACAGTATTAGCTTGTCTTGGCGTTGTTCGGGATATCCGTAACTGTACCTTGGCTACAAGATAATGGACAGCCGCAAAGTCGATCAGTCTGAATCCGTTGTCGGAGCTTGTGCGTGTAGGCTATATCGTCCGATAGTACGACCAAAGATGCCCTCTCTTCCTAGCTTTCAATAAAAATCACAGTGAACAACGTTGATGACATAGCTAGAGCATTGCTCTAGGTCTTGTTCAAGAGCTCATAGAAGGTATCCTTGGTTTCGTCATCATTCTCCTCTGTGGAGGCGTGCGCGCATATTAGGTCAATGTTGGCAAATTTAGCCTTGATATAAGACATAAGGTGGTTATTATTTTGCAGAGAGAAGACAAGATTTATCCTTAACATATCGGATCGGACTTTCAATAAATGCCCCTTAATTTGGATCGCAATAAATTGGTTTATTTCTTTTCGTCGCCCTTATCCAGTTTAAGAAATAAAAAAATTAACCAAAGTAAACATAATTTAACTAAAGAAAACACTTTACTTCTGATTATGACTGGTAATTTATTTGAACACACATCCACAATAGCACAGGCCGTCTGGGTCTCTTGCTTCGTTCTAAACGAATTTTTTTAGAAAACAATTTCGATGGCGACTGAGTCGTTGAAAAAAAAACATTTTCAATGATTCTGCCACAGAAAACCCCTTTTTACTAACAATTCCAAATTCTAAAAGTTCCGTATGTCGGCACCGCCAGTTTCCATAATTCAAGCATCTTTTAATTGTTTAATCAACTTCATTCGGAACTCGACTTTGTGCGTTACATTTGGATTCTCAGCTCGCTTTTTGGCTTGCAGTTTACGAAATGCTTTCATGTAGGTTAATGCATACTAGTCAAACTCCTCTGGGGTATACTACGAACACACAAAATTAATTCATCACCTAATGGGTATTCTACTCTAACTTACAGCTCCAAAGTATTGTCCATATTCACTGATATTTCTCTTCTATTCGACTGGTTTGCATCCGTAAAGTAGTGATAAAAGAATCTCTTTTTTTAGTTTCAATGCCAGTTCAGTTTAAGGTCAAATCACTTGCAGGATTCTTCAGTAAAGCAAATGGATATTCTTGACACTTCCACAAACTTATTTTTATTTTAAACTTGACTTTATTAAATAATGATCAAAGCCATGAGACTCTTGGATCTGAGTTGACGTCCTTTCAGTGGAAATATGTTTTATTCAATACCTGCGAGTGTACAACCGGTCGCTTTAAAACCTGCACCCAGAAGTGGGGTACCCTTCTCTTTAGCTGTGTCCTATTTTGAAATCATTTAATCAGTGCCTCACCACCCCATTGGTGTGGTTTCGGAATATCGATCAGAGGTAGTAGTTGATCTTGAATGGTTTATTATGCCTCTTCCATTAATTTTCCTTGGAGGTGTAATGAAACGCCGCCCGTTATTTTGACTTCCATTCTCTCCAGAATTTTCTATAGGCATCCGGAAGTTCAGCGCCTAAGCCTTTACCGAAGCAGGTTTTAAGGCCGTGGAAGAGTTTGGGTAACTGTTGGGTTACCGTAGATAGATTATTGCCTTACAACTTTTGGAAAATGTGTGGAGCTTCGCAAAAAAAAAAAAACATTACCTGTGAGTTAGCTTGTGCCATCATCTTTCTATAATGACTTTTGTTGATGCGGCTGTTGAATTGAATTTTTTTATAAAGAATATTTATTTATTTATGAAACGAAAATTAGGAAAAACTGCTGTTGGGAAAATGACTTGACGTCTTGAGCTGTCCCGAGTTTTCGGAGTAACTGTCAGAATAGCGGACAGCTGGTTACAAGAGCACAGCATGTGCTGTTAAAGTCAATGGAGAGATTATTCTCTGGCGGAGGATAGATGAACCTTAGGTGTAAAATAGTTCGTTATTTATGAAATATGAAAAAAATGGTTTAAGGACATATACGTTGGGCAAATTCTCATCAAGCATGCAAGAGTGTATTAGTAAATTCTGCTTGACGTTGCTCATACACACTTCAAGCATGAGTCTTCAATTATTGATTTTTACTTCAATTTTGAGGTGAAAGCACGTGCGGTTTCTTGTCCAATTTTTTTTTAAAACGAAAATATGAGTGACACGGACAGTTTTTCATACGAAAATCTCCTGAATGAGCTGAAATTAAGTTCACCGATTGATTTCATAAATTTGCCCCGCATGGACGAGGAAGCAGGCATATGGTCAACTTCTTCAAATGATAACACCCAAAATTATACAAATTTTTAAATTGTTTTGCTGTTACGTTCCACAACGCAGTTAGAGAGCTCTAAACTTCTAGAAATTATAAAATAAAATTGTTGTCCTCCATCTTCGAGCATATTAAACCTTTTAAAAAAAGGGTTGACAAAATTGGCGAATGGATGCTTGCTTCTTGCGTTTAGAAATCAACTTTTGGACTGCTTTTTCGCGTAGACTTTGCAGTGCCAGTTTACCAGTATAATCGGTAGTGTTGGCGTCAGCCCATGCGATAGCAAAACTACAGTTATGGGGAACATCTGCTTTAATGCCTGATTCTTTTTTGTGTTTCTTTTGTTGCTTTCTACTTAAAGTTGCTTTCAAAATTTTATTCACTATTTAGAGGTTTTCGATTGTTCACTATTTAGAGTACTCTATATAAAAATTAAGGTGTTCACTATGCCGAGATGTTCACTATATCGCGTGTTCGCTATACCCAGACACACCTGTATTTAAATTCTACATGAATGTGAAAATAAGTCTGAAGAGAATAAGTCTCCTAAAAATTTAGTGTAAATCTTGACAGTCATATAATGTCAACGCATAAGACCCTTCAAAAACAATTTGATCGGGCCTCATAGTTGTGGACTGGACAGTCCGAAATATCATGGAACAAATTCAAAAGTTGCAAAACAATAAATACCACTTTTTCATTCATTTCAATTACGCGTATGACAGCATCTATATAGAGCTATGTCTAGTTTTGGTACCCTTGCTAATCCCTGCCGATCCTCAAGGTTGTATGATTTTTCCAACATCTTTCATATAAGAACTGAGCGGAATAATCAACAAGCCAATTCCAAACCACCAGCTTTCAAAAGTCTGTTTAGTTACTCCCAGGTGCAGATGATATTGACATAATGGAAGGACACTCAACATCGACACCTATGACAAGACAAATTGCATGCTGCGGACCGAGAGAGAACAAGAAACTTTTTCGTAGTGAGACTTTAAGACTTTTGAAGGTTGCCATTATCTGTCGGAAGGGTGGTGGCTTCATCTTTTTGGAATGGGGTCAGATATGAGAGCAAAGCGCACATGTTCATTTTAAAAGAATCAATTTTTTTAACGATCGTTGAATTTAAACTCATTCCAGGTTTTAAAACTAATTTTCGAAAAAGTAGCAATGGAAGACCTCATTTTGCAGTTTCGAAATGGAGATCATTGAATATGCGTGATGTTTGCTGCCATGTTACGCCGTAGATATAAATCAAGTAGCAACCAACACAAAGTTGTCTCTCTGGTGGTTAATAAACCAAGTGTTCTTTTTTCAGGAGCAGTTGTTAAAAAGGCCGACAAACTGACCACAAAGGGCTCAGACACTCCCTTTAACGAACCTGAACCCTTTTGCTGTATACCCAAAAGTGCAGTCATTCTAGCTATAAATAGGTAGACGCACTCGAAGTGCATCTCATATTGGGAAGATACTCCAGGTCTCAGACAGCCCAAACGAGTCGTCCGGCCGTTCATTAAAAAGCCAATAGATGTCTAAATGTTTGTCGGCGCGATATCAGAAACCCAAGTGATCGACATCATTTTGGCTGGAAACGGAATCAAAGGATTTATATGTGATCAGTTCGCCAGGAATTTAATTTTGAATTTGGAAATTCAATTCGTTGACATCATCAACGTTTTTTGCAGCACGTTCGCTTAATTAAACATGATTTTTGTCATTTTGAGCAATGTGCAACACGCACATCCATAGTTAATTTTAATTGGACATATTTCCATAAAACGGACGACTTTACACTTGCATTAAGTTCATCGGTTGGCGTTGATCGTGGAATCACAGGTAATGTTTGACGGAAATCATCGCACCACCAAACCAATTTTGATTGTTTCGTAAATCTTGCATCTTGCGGTCTCGCTGTAATACTTTGGCTATTGCAGAGTTCTCCGAAATGTTGCAAGTTTGAGTTTCATTTATTTGCATGTTCACTGGCAACTTGAGTGCCGAATGAGCTGTTCGACCACCTTCCAAGGGTGTAGCTGTAATTCCTGAAGAAGCAAGTGCATGTTCAATTCTATTTTGCGATCGAATCGTTGCCGAAATCAATGATATCAAAAATGTTTTCCAGTTCATCTAGCATTGTCTAGCGATCCCAAACGTTAACAGGTGCGCTAGAAACACTTTGCGGATGTTTCAAATATGTTGGGCCGCGAATATTGACTAACAGTCATCGCAAATAGAAATATTTGTCTTGGCTCGGATGGCGCCCCAATACATCAGTGGAAAATACTTGTGGGTAACCTGCAACTGGTTGACTGAGGCCCAGGTCCACCCCGGACTGTAGCGCCACTCAAAGAAGAATCTGCAATTGGGTTTCCTTGTTTCCGTCTTTGAAATTTCTTGGACGATTGATTCCAGATAAAATATTTCAGACTTCATCAGTTGAAATTGTGGCACTAACTCCAAACACAGCCATGTCGCAGTAAGACAAATAAATAAATAGGTTCAATAATTAAAAATTGTACACTGAAATCTCGTCAGAAAGCCATCGATTTCCTTTAACCTCACAAGCCATCGTAAACCATCGCATGCATATCATCATTTATCATAATCAACTACCCGCTGAACATAGCGTTCAAACCGTCGTGATGGAGCCGCTTGATTATGAGTCAGAATGAAGTTGTATTATTCATACATGTTTGAACGATGTATAACTCTTTTTCTATAATGTTTGCACGATAGTTCTTTATTATAACCTGTACTGTATTCTCTCTTTCTTTCTCGTTCTCGACGATGTAATTTTTAGCAGCACCTGGGTAACTTTTTCAATATTTCTGTAGGTAAAAACCTTCATTAAACTGTTGCGAACATTTCAAAAATAAATTATTCAAATCGGTCCAGCCGTTTTCAAGTTATGGCGTCACCAAGGATATATTGATTCAAAGCCAGTTCACAATATCGCATTCGCGCGGTCGCGCTTAGACATATTAAGTAGAAATAATCCGAAATGTAACCTCAGGCGTTTCTGACATTTTTGATAGTAAATATCGTAAGCTCGACATCAAAGCTCAAGTAGAGCTAATTTCTACATTGTCGCGCGTTTGACATTACACGATATGTTGATTTGTTCGATTTGTAGGTACAAGTTAGATTATATTGTACTTACTCCGATTGTGTAAAAAACTTTTGCGATTTTTTATTATGGTTTCTTGCGCAAAATAGTAATTTTAACTATGTATTCGTTATTTTTTTCTTTAATTTATCTTTTCAAATATATATTGCCTGTGAAGTAATTTCTCCTAATTAAATTTAAGTATAAATAAGAAGAGTACACTTCTACTCTAACTCGTGCAATGAATTCATATATAAGAAATCTGAGGAAACAATACTTTATGTCAGTTTAACGCCGAAGCGACATTCCGGACTGCAAATTACAAGTTCCTGCTTTTGACGCAAGTTATCGTAAATTCGATAAAAAGCGTCCATGAAGCATGTCAAAGTGCGAACGCGACGTTGTGATTTGGCCATCATTTTTATATATAAGAAGATAATGAGAGATAGTCAATCATCCACAAAACACCACAGCGCTATGCATAACAAAGTACAACACTTTTCCAGCTACAGTTGGGTACATAAAGGTCGAAGAATCATGAAGTACACTTGCAGACGAAAATCGTACACTGGGCGGGAGCATGTTCGGAAATGCATTCATATTGATTCTATTTTTCAATACTTGTTTAAACATACAAATATCTTAATTTATCTGAATGTAATAATTATAGTTCTTAAATTGATTCATCTATAAACAAAGAAATGAAACTTCACAATCTTAATGTAGATATGTTATTGTATGGCATATTATATACTAGAAAACATGGATGGATTTTCCTTAAAAAATAACCACTCTCTCTTTGTTGTACCACAAGATAGAAAGGATTTGTTCTATTTAAACCGCATATTTTCCTCTTGAAAAAAGTAAAGTTTAACCCAACACACTCTTGATATTCTCCTAGTTGCTGTCGTTGCCTGTTAGGGAGGTTTCAGCTTCTTTCGGGGTTCGGCTTATTTCGGCATATGTTCTACCCACTCTATGTTCTGCGTCCGAGTCTGATTGTGATTCACCTCTACTTATACCGTCTATGGATTTTTTTAACATCTTAATTTCCTCAGGTGGTACACCGATCTTTTTCCGATTCTTTATCACTGGACTATCGAGAATATTGGAGATTGTTGGCGAATGTTGCTCTGAGAACGTTAAGTTATCTGCTTTAACAAAGTCGTCCTTAGGGCGAGGTGAAAATAAAGCACTACCTTTCTCTGGGCTCATTTGCAAATAATCATCGGATGGATCAATTCCTGTATGACAGAAAAAAGATAAAGCTAAATTTAACTCAAAACTACTGTTACAAGAAATTTATGTAAAAACAAATAAGAAATATAAGTCTAAAAAAAGATACTATTGTATTGTTGCAGAAGGCCAGACAAAATTAAACAAATTTGAAAATAAATAGTAAAAGAACTTTGTCTAAAATCATCTGAAGAATTGTGGTGCGTTGAACGTAAGGGTAAGCAGATAAAGCTATTTAAAAACAAGCAGAGTTAAAAAAATTATCCAAATGAGAAAACTGGCAAAGCATTAAAAATTGTCATATTGTTGTTCTTATCCCTTGGTATTGTTTTTGATTATAAAAAGGATACATTCGAAGGTAAAAACTTAACTACCATTAACAGACAACAACCAGATTAAGTATACAAGTATAATCCGTAAACATTTTTTAGTGCGACCGCTTCCTGGTATTTTTAGGCCTTTCAATAATAATTTTAACACTCAGGAGTTCTTCGCCTGGACCCATCCATCCTTAACCACTCACTTAAGGTAGCGCTACTGTCCAGAGTCCACCCTCAGACAACAAGCGTCTCCGGCCAACTTGATCTTTTGCTGACTACCTACAGTTGGCACGCCTTTTACAATACTTGCGTAGACTTTTCGGACCTGAGCGTCCGCTCTACATGGCCCAGTCATCTCAGTCATTAGGTCTTCACTCTTCTGACTCGGTCAAAGTCGCTGTACAGTCCATCGCTGTATCTCCTCCTCCATTCACCGTCAATCCAGACTGGACCGAAAATCACTCGAAGAATTTTCCTCTCAAAGCAGCCAAGAGCACCCTCATCCATTTTTGATAATGTCCATGCCTCTGCTCCATGGAGCAGGACTGAGAGAGGGCTTTCCTAGCCAATTGCCTTTTTAATCCAATGGAGTAATGATTGCCAAGATTGGTAGAGCCTAGGTAGACAAAGTCCTTAATTACTATGTTCTGTCTAAGACGTCGGTGTTAAGTGTCGTGCTTGCTTAACAGCATATACTTGGTATTGCCTTCGTTTACTGCTAAACCTATTTTAACCGTCTCAATGCGTGCAAAAGGGCCACTGACGTCACATATGCGAGTAATTGGGCCTCTTGTGTTTGTGCGTGAGTTGAGCACTTTTCTGCCTTACAATGGTATTTGGTTCGTCGTCACCGTTATACAGTCTACAGAAATGATCTTTCCAAATCCTCAGCAAGGACTGGAGTCTGAATCTTGGGTTGTATGAATCCTGTGATTTAAGGGAACTCGTCGCATCCATATTCATATTTCTCTGCATTCATAATTCTCTTCACTCATTTATTTGTTCCTCCCTGTGTGTGAATTGAATGAGTATGGTTCGTTTATTTCTATGTGTGTCTCATGGGTAACTTTTTGGCATTCATGCAGATCTCTAAAATCTACATATTTTTTCGTTTGTCTTTTTTCCGACATACCAAACTCGACAGCAGTACTAACACAAATGACATCAATGAAGTTCTTAATTGTACATCGATAGAACTTGGAGTTTCATCCATCTTTTCGAGAAAATCGCTATGCGCACACTTACCCGCCGCGCAGACTCACCCCGAACGACACTGCTTTCAAGTTCCGGAAGCAAAGATGTGAACTTCGACATCAAATTGAGTTCCATGTCCTTCAATTGGATAGATAAAGATGGTTCCATGTCAATGTTTTTATTTGATGCAGAAACCGATTTCATCTGGGAGTTGATGGTGGGCGATTCATTTGATAGTGAAGAGGTTGATCTCTCTTTAAGTGCTTGAAGACGAGTAGTTGTATTTGACATCATAATCGATATATGAATTAGTTTTAAAATATATAAACAATTTAATAAATGCCCAAAAAAAACCGAATAGGTCTGGCTAAACAATTTTAGTAGGAGGTGGATCGAACCAGACATGCTTAGAACAAAAACGGTCCTTTGTCACCAGCCAATAAAAAAAAACAAATTTTCAGCACCTGTACAGCGGTTCTTAAGTAATTTTGAAGGCGGATCATTCCGTTTGAGACAAATATGAATAAGTATCTTATTTTAGGGGTTCTACAGGGGGTTGAGTGCTAAAGAGGTAGTTATTAATCTGCCCAGATTCCACAGAATGAATTATTTAAAGTGATTCACTCCATCTAAGTTTTGTTTTGATATTTTATCTCGTTGTTTATGTATGAGTGATACTTACGAATTTGAGGTGATACCGTACCTTTGAGATATCTTGTCAGTGGAGGTGCCAATTTATCTGGCGATCCCATTAAAGCCAAGTAATCTGTTTTCTTTTCCTTCATATATTCCTTATTCATCTTTAAGTAGGGCTCATTGAGAGTCAAATAATGCTGAGAAAAGATTTCCCCATTGTCAATTCGTCTTTCACATATTAAAAACAAAAAATCTTACATTCGTCACTTCTTCTCCCAGCATTTTCGCAAATTTCTTCTCCAACTCATGGAAAAGTGGTCGGCTCTTTGGATTGACACTCCAACACTGCAACATTATATCGTATCTGCAATATTGAATTTCTATCAGAAAGTGTACCCTCTTTTGGGTCCTGCATTGCAACTTACAGCTCATCATTGGCATAAGGTGGCTTCTCCATGCGATAGCCATCTTTTAGTTTCAAAAACAAACTCTGATTGGCATCCATTCCTGGATATGGCACCTTGGCTAGGGAGAAAAACTCCCACAATACAATACCAAATGACCAAACATCAGTATACGTACTAAACACTTGATCACATAACGACTCCAATGCCAACCATTTAAATGGCAAAAGTGCCCCACCTTGCTTCTTGTAATAATCATTCTTGTACATTGATCTCGCCAATCCAAAATCACAAATTTTTACAACGTTATCCTCGCAAAGAAGGATATTCCTCGCAGCTAAATCACCATGAAGGACTTTCCTCGAGGACAAGTAATCCATACCACGGGCCACTTGGAATGCCCAACTGACCAAATCCGAAGTGGTTACTGTCGTTGCTTCCGTAGTGTCAGGTTTATAGTTTGACCGACATGGTTGAACTGAGCTATTGGACAAGACGGTGTCCTCACCTGCAAAAGAAGGGGAGGTTAAAGAAAATCAACTCAAAAACATAACAGTTGTCTTCACAGTTTGTTGGGTGGCACAACTATCTACCCGTACATTACCTTCAAACAAATCAGATTCTCTAAGGTAACCACCTGATTTGGGACGTCCAGCTCTGATACCTGCAAAAAAGGGGAGGTTAAAGAAAATAAACTCAAAAACATAACAGTTTCCACACCGTACATTACCTTCAAACAAATCAGATTCTCTAAGGTAACCACCTGATTTGGGACGTCCAGCTCTGATACCTGCAAAAGAAGGGGAGGTTAAAGAAAATCAACTCACAAACATAACAGTTGTCTTCACAGTCTTTTGGGTGGCACAACTATCTACCCGTACATTACCTTCCAACAAATCAGATTCTTTAAGGTAACCACCTGATTTGGGACGTCCAGCTCTGATGCCTGCAAAAGAAGGGGAGGTTAAAGAAGATAAACTCAAAAACATAACAGTTGTCTTCACAGTCTGTTGGGTGGCACAACTATCTACCCGTACATTACCTTCAAACAAATCAGATTCTCTAAGGTAACCACCTAAATTGGGACGTCCAGCTCTGATACCTGCAAACGAAGGGGAGGTTAAAGAAAATAAACTCAAAAACATAACAGTTGTCTTCACAGTCTGTTGGGTGGCACAACTATCCAGCCGTACATTACCTTCAAACAAATCAGATTCTTTAAGGTAACCACCTGATTTGGGACGTCCAGCTCTGATACCTGCAAAAGAAGGGGAGGTTAAAGAAAATCAACTCAAAAACATAACAGTTGTCTTCACAGTTTGTTGGGTGGCACAACTATCTACCCGTACATTACCTTCCAACAAATCAGATTCTTTAAGGTAACCACCTGATTTGGGACGTCCAGCTCTGATGCCTGCAAAAGAAGGGGAGGTTAAAGAAGATAAACTCAAAAACATAACAGTTGTCTTCACAGTCTGTTGGGTGGCACAACTATCTACCCGTACATTACCTTCAAACAAATCAGATTCTCTAAGGTAACCACCTAAATTGGGACGTCCAGCTCTGATACCTGCAAACGAAGGGGAGGTTAAAGAAGATAAACTCAAAAACATAACAGTTGTCTTCACAGTCTTTTAGGTGGCGCAACTATCTACCCATACATTACCTTCAAACAAATCAGATTCTTTAAGGTAACCACCTGATTTGGGACGTCCAGCTCTGATACCTGCAAAAGAAGGGGAGGTTAAAGAAAATCAACTCACAAACAGTTGTCTTCACAGTCTTTTGGGTGGCACAACTATCTACCCATACATTACCTTCAAACAAATCAGATTCTTTAAGGTAACCACCTGATTTGGGACGTCCTGTTCTGATACCTGCAAAAAAGGGGAGGTTAAAGAAAATCAACTCAAAAACATAACAGTTGTCTTCACAGTCTTTTCGGTGGCACAACTATCTACCCGTACATTACCTTCAAACAAATCAGATTCTCTAAGGTAACCACCGGAATTGGGACGTCCAGCTCTGATACCTGCAAACGAAGGGGAGGTTAAAGAAGATAAACTCAAAAATATAACAGTTGTCTTCACAGTCTGTTGGGTGGCACAACTATCTACCCGTGCATTACCTTCAAACAAATCAGATTCTCTAAGGTAACCACCGGAATTGGGACGTCCAGCCTTGATGCCTGATTTTGGATCGCTTTCTGAATTGCTATGATTGTATTTGTTGTTTAAATAACGATGCGACAATAAGAGATTTGAATATTTTAACCCGTTTGTTAATTAATTTGCAGCAATCACCAGCATTTTTTTTAGTATGTTATTTGTTTTTAGAAATTAGGGGCTGTTTTTGTGGAGTTAATTATCATCAAATTTGAAGGTTATAACACATAGAAATAGGCGGAGTAATACGTTAACAAACACCATGTGCAGGAGAGGAAATAAATGAAAATAGAATGGGAACAAATGGAGAAATGTTTAGAAATTCTATATTTTAGGAACATTCGGTTAGTTACAAGTTAGTGCCGCCCGAGTAGACCTTGTTTTTGGTTAAGACGATTCGGAATGAGACGGTAAGACAACAGATATTATGGTGCGGGAATATTAAGAAGGATAAGACTTATTATGGCGAAAGCATAACTACGAACCATTGACTTAAAGTTATACAATGGAAGAGCTAATGAGAATCTATCGATGGAGGTTCAATGGTTGGATTATCGAGCTAGAACATCGTTTGCTATGAAACGAAAAATATAGAAACGGTAGGCCAAAGAAGATTGTCGTACTGTTTTTGATAAGATGCTTAGAATAAACGAGATGTGTTCGAAAGGTTTCTAACCATATTTTTTATTGGCGAAACAAACAAAGTTTGCGGAGGGCGTAGTGAATATTAGAAGGTTTAACCTAGTGCGTAAGCATTTAGGAGAGAATGGTGGAAGAATTTCAACAACTTTACTGCTCCAAATTCCAACTGTCTCAATACAGTCATCACTGCTAATGGGTACTACTCAGAAACCAAGTTCAAGAAAATCAAGGCACTTAGGTGTATGTCATGCTGATTTTCTTTTTTACTTAAGGGGCCCACACAGCACTTCGATCACCAAGTATTACCGATAGGAAAGGCTCATGTCACCGTTCTTAACGGCCGGACCCGTGGACAAATGGCGGTTCGCAACTACATCACGATAACGCACTCGGTCATTTTTTACATATGGTTCGGACAAGCACAACACACCTACCAAGCTCAAATTCATTCGAAAAGAATCACACTTTAGACAAGGGAAGACATCTGTAGATTCTGAAAACCTCCTGGGCGCCATGCAAAAGAAACTTCTGGCAGTGGCAGAACCGTTAGGAGAGTCTTTAGGAAGTAGGAAGAGAGTCAAGGTAAGTTTCAAACTTTAAAGAGATTAGTGTTAAATTATAATGTTGATTTTATAAATAAAAGCTAGATACTTATACCCTAATCGACCACTAGCTAACAGACCCTTAACTGGAGAGGACTGTTAATTTGTTCAACGCAAAACTTTTGCGCCACCTAAGTAAGCAAGCAAGTCATAAACACGTCAAGATTATCCGGAAAAGAATTATGCAAACTGATTCAAACGGCTTCAGAGAAATGGAAAGCAAATGATGTGACAAATTTTTATAATCAACTAACCTAGCGGTTGGGTGCTGTAGAAATAGGGAAGGCACTGGGAGAGGTCGACCTGGCGATATCCAATTTCTACACATATATTGTACATATAATACCCCCACGTGGCAACCGTGGGGTTATGACAGCACTATAAACGGGACAATGGATGAATTCCCCAGATGGAATCAAGGTTGGAAATTCCTGGGACAAATGAGACATTATCCAGGCTACTCCGACATATTTGGAGATCAGACCGGTAACGATTTCCAAGACTAAGTCAAGGCCTTGGAAAATAGATTAAGGAGCCCGTAATGTGCTAGCGACAGCACGTCCCAGAAAAGGTTAATGGCTTTCGGTCCAAGCGACCCCTCCTCCTGGGGGTTTCGAAAAATGCAAATGCAAAAATGGCCCTCAAAGTTGGGGGCTGTACCCAAGGGGTTACTGCCCGGCCATGGAAAAAATACAAAAGTTACGAAGCAACAACAAGCCTCGGATACGGATGGATCTACTGTTGACAAGCCATGCAAACGAATTAAGGATAACAAACTTCGGATATGCACGTGGAATGTTAGGTCTCTTAACAGGCCACGAGCAGCCGAACAACTAGCAGAGGCCCTAGACTGCTGTAAATGAAAAAAAACAAAATGCGATGGAATGGGCCGAACAAATAGAGGATGAAAAACTGCGACCTTAACTAATCGATTGTTATCGACGTACTTGTAGAATAGGAGGTGACGCAAAATTAATCATCCAATTTTGTTTTTAAATTACTTTTTACTAAATAAAAAAAAAAAGGATTTTGAGTGATGAAAATCTTTATTTGGACCCTTACAAGTTTTTTCTGTTAAGTGGAAAAGATGATATCCGCCAAGTGGCTGCCGCGAGTGTTGATACACATTCGTGCCCATATTATCGCATTTCCATGACTTTCGGCAAGATTTCCGGTGATAACTGTTCGCATTCCTGTCGCTTGTTGGCATAAGCCCGCGATTTCAAGTAGCCCCAAAGAAAGAAGTCTGGGATAGTTAGATCGGGCGATCTTTCTGGCCATGCCAAATCGCCAGAACGGGAGATTGCTCCACCAGGAAACGCTTCCTCCACAATATCCATTGTGGTTTGTGCTGTGTGCGCGGTTGCACCGTCTTGTGGAAACCACATGTTCACCAAGCCTCGCTCATCCGATTCCGGCTGTAACGATGGCCTACTCAAAAAAATACGCCCCAATCACTCCTCCCGCGTGAACGCCGCACCGCAAAGTGGCTTTGAGTAGATGTAATGGCTCTTCATGCATCACACGCGGATTTTCAGTGTGTCAGAAACGAAGATTTTGCTTACTGACGTAACCGCCTCGTCGCTCATGATTACTTTCAACAAAAAATCGTCCTTTTCGTTGTTGAGATAGAGGATGGCTTGACAGTAATTCGTACGCGACTGATGGTCAGGAGACATTAACTGATGCAGTATTTGCACTTTGTACGGGAACATGTGATGTTCAATTGCTTAATGGCCCGTCGTCTAGTTGATGTTTTCTCCTTCTCAGCGACATCAACATTTACAGCCGCGATATTCTCGGCAGAACGACCAGTCCGGTGGCGGCCACACCATGCATGGTCTTCTGTGGTTCCAGTCTGTTTGAGTCGAGTAGCTAAGTGCCGGAATGTTTGCCCAGTTGGCGTGACGCGATTAGGAAATCGACGTCGAAATTCACGCTGCGCTTACAACACCGACCGATTATTGGTTAAAAAACTGGACGCAATTATTCCACTGCAGTTGTCTAGTTCGCAAATGTCAAATATGATTGACGTACGACCCCATTTGTAAAAATTATGACATCTTCCGCCACCTTGTATTTAAATGCGGATTGGTTGTTGGAGGCAGACTTAGACAAGAAGCCTTGAGTTTCCGGCGTGTGAACGAGCGCCTTCTAGCAGTTAGCAAGAAGGCTAATTTTACTAACATTAGCTTGATATGCGCGCATGCCCCCACAGAGGAGAAAGATGAAGCATTGTCGGAAGTTATAGCCTGAGAGACACCACTTCCGATAACGGATTCAGGCTAATCGACTTTGCGGCGGAACGAAACATTGTCGTAGCAAGCACGCGGTTCCCCCATCGCAATCTCACAAGGGGACTTTGAGAATTCTTGATCAATCAACCGTCAACCAGACTGACCACACTGCGAACGACGCAAGACATCGACGCCATTATCGATTTTGATCATTACCCTGCTGTAACCAGGAAACGTTGCGGATATCCCAATCAGCTCAAAGACAAGCTAATACGCTAATACTGTGGGGAATTTTGACTCTAAGCCCATTCTTGTGATTTCGGCTTCTAGGGCATCTAAGGTGAAAAGCTTGAAGGCACTCTTTTCGAAGGATGTTTCAAAGAGTGTTATTATGGAACACCCCATATGAGAATCTTATGAAAATTAAAATTCGCTTAGTATTGTAGATAGAAATCATTACAGCCGAAATGAGAGACAATCGGGATCGTTCCTCCTAAATATAAGTTTGGGAAGTTATTAATATAGTACAACATAGTGTACAATAGACGTGGAACCAGAAATTGTTTTTATTAAATTCGATTTCTTTTACGTTAAGTGGTTTGCTATGCAGATAAGAAAAACGCCTCAGCAGTTTTTCGCAATACACTTTCAAGTGTAAAAATTAAGAAAACAGCGAGGCAGGCAGACAACGTCAACAAATGTATTAAGAGCTAGGATCAATCCTTTGTAGGCCAGGTTGTGGTGAAAAATCCCGGCTAAAAAATGATCCACCTTTCTTGGGATTGTAACAAATTTACAGCTAAGACGAGTTGGTAAAGATCGACTTGAGCAACAAGTTTTGGTTAGTTAAGTCAGCTTCTTTAATTTTGTTTTTGTTCTATTACAAAGTTACCTGTTTAGTTCAGAACCACAACTGGAATACACGTATCTCTGTTGTGTGATTGTTTGATCAATTCTATCGGTAATCGGATCAATTTGGTCGATAAATCCTTTCCGGTTGCGTAGCAAGAAATTTTTGACATTGCCATAGCAACAGTATTCAACAATCACCATCACTTCACCTAAAAATAAATAAGGTCCAGCAGGTTGTACCGTTTGGTTAACCACTCAGCTGAACTTACGCTTAGCAATATTTTTCGTAACAGCTCCAAGCAGATTGACAACATTCAAATGTTGTCCAAGATGCACCATGATTTTGAGTTCTGAAACCAGAGCTTTAATAACGTCATTGTCGGCGGTACGTTTAACCATTTTTACAGCAACGGTAGTTTCCTTTTCTTCGGGGATAATTCCATCAGCATAGCCCTTAAGTACAACCCCGAATGCTCCAGAGCCCAGTTTTTTACCTAAGTACCATAAGTTAGGAGTGCTCTAATTTATATTTCTTTTAATTTGAAGTGCTTACCCAACTTCAGCTTTTCTCTCGGGAACTCGAAACGTCGATCATAGGGTAACAAGTCGGCTTGTTCTTCCAAAGGCAAAGTCGGGTTTATTTGCTCAAGTGCGCCCTCCTCAAAATTGGCCAAACCAGCTAATTTCATTTGGCGTAGGATCTAAAATTGTTCCACATGTTAAAGAGATGACATTTAGTGAAGTTACTCAAGATTTACCTCCTTCTCTCTGATGATACGAATGCCCAAATAAATAATGGAAATTATCAAAACGGCTATGAACACAACCATGAAAAAGATCCACCCAAGACTCAAGCTAGGCATATCTAAAAGTCAAACGCAATAAGAATTTGGAACATGATGTGGATTTCATAAGCCTTTACTCACTGGTAATCTTCACTTGGGAACTCGTCTCAGCGACACCTAATCTGTTAGCGGCTACACATTTGTACAGGCCCTCATTCTCAGGCTTCAGGAATGTTATTCTCAGAATTGAGTTATCCTCCTCAATGTGGATGTTCTGTTCCAAATTGATTTTAACATCGTCCTTATACCAGGTGATTCCAGCTTTAGGAATTCCTGTTGATTTACAAATCAGTTCCAATGATGCACCAAGAGCTCGCTCAATCTGTTTGCCCATATTCGTTTCTGATATACCCGGAGCTGCAGAATCTACAAAAGAGAATTCCAATTCAGAGATTCATATTCTACTGTGTACATTGTTTGCATAAGTTCTACCGTGTACGACAATATTCAGGAATTTGCCATCGTAATTTGAATCACTGGTTACTACTCTGGCACGGCATTCGTAACTTCCTGCGTTTTCTTCTTCGATGTTCTTAAATTTAATTTCCTTCTTGTGGGTGTAATCGGAGAAGGTAGTCTGGATTTCAAGGCCACCACCATTCTTAATTAATTGACCGTCTTGGAACCAGTCCAAAACCCCCGAGTAGTAGTAAGCTAAGGCAGCACACGTTATGATCACCTCATCGCCTTTAGCAATCATTTGTTTCTCATCAACTCCATAGACAGTCATGTTTTCGTTGATTTCTCCCATAAGCACCATTCCTTGACTTGTGCCATTTCCCATACGATTAGATGCCATACACTTTGCAAAGCCCGGTTTTTCTGGCTTGAAGATCAGCTCGTGGATCCTCTCGATCTCAGAGTTATCTTCAGCTGTATTCCGAGTCGACTATGTGGAAAAGGGATCTTTCAAGATCAGGCTAAGATGGAGATAGGCTTTGATACTTACATTAAAGCCCATTTCGTTGTGCTCACATGTTGGCCATTTTGGTTTGATATTGCATGGGGTATATGACCACGATACTTTCGGAGCCGGATAAGCAATCGTTCTGCATAAGATGCTGACCTCTTCGCCAGCTTGTACAAACACATCATCGACGGTCACTTGAGGTTTGCCTATCAAATGAGAAGTATTAAAGTTCAGTTGGGAGCGAAATAGAAACAAACCTTCGACATAAACCGTGAACTCGAGTTCCTTTTGATCGATGCTATTATTGGCCTTGAGAGTGTAGACACCAGTGTCGGTTAGCTCTACGTCGTTGATCTTCAAAAAGATCGATGAGTAGGTTTGGTTAATCTTGTATTTGCTTGAGTGCTGAATCAGCTTTTTATTTGGTGTGTACCAATCAAACCATGGAGTAGGAAAGCCACGGTATTTGACATTGAGCTGAACAGGTTTTGAAGCATTCCTTTGGATTGTTTCGAATTCTCGACTTAAATTAATGTAACTGTTACCACTTTCTTTTCGTATTTTTATGAAAAAAAAAAACAACAACATAATACTTACAAAAAAGGATTAAAAGAAAACTATTACCCAAAATGGTCATCAAGTAAGTACTGCTTACTAAATCTTCGAAAATATCCTCGTGGGAACATTTATATTTACCGCTGTCACTTTTCTGAACATTTTTAACGGTGAGTATACTTTTTCCGGTATAAGAATTATTAGTAAGTTCGACCTGAGTTTCCGATACAATCAGACGAGCTTTCTATAGATTAAATGTAAAACGATGAATAAGTGGTGATGTAAGATAGGGATAGGGGCCCAGTTTAATTTACTTACACCCAAAACCAAGCCAACATGCAATATTTGTTGTTTTTGTCCAAAGACAAGAGAAGGAATACAGATTAAGGAAGCGCAGCCAACCGATTAAAGGTCTGAAGAGGAGATAAATGTAAAGTAAATGGGCCGTCAAACTGACTAGGGGGCAGTACAAATGAAACATCACCTCCTGATCAAGGTTGTGTAAAACAGAAAAAAAGGCACTTTGGTGTCAAGCCAGCAATCCAGAGATGGGATAAATCAATAGCTACCTCTTAAAAATAACCTGCCGAAGGAACATCAAATGGAACAAGTGCAGAAGACAAACTTTTTAAGCTCCAGTAGTTCTTGAAGGTTGCCCTCAATATTTTAAGCTGGGAGAACTTAAATCTCACTTTTGAAAATTTCTCGCATGGACTATAATATACTCGTAGTGCATCAGCGAACTTACAAACGTGTGTATAAGGGTGTATGTAAAGGCACATCGTGGCCAAAATATATTGCTACATTACAGAAGGCAATATTTTCAACTACTTGTATGAGAACAGATACTACCAAGTAGAGTACGAGTGAAACTTACTATAGGGAGACTCATTAAACACAGCCTTTTTTTTTTTTTTTTTTAAATGCGATGTTCTTTGATAAAATTAGACCTTGTCTATGATATTCACCGGAAGAAAGAAGTGCCGGATGTACTGCTATATCGAAATTTGTAATCATATACAGAACGAAATCAATGAGTTAGACAGTCGTTAAAATACAATGATTGGTTCAGCCGATGCCTCTACATCTGACTTTTTAATAATAATTTTGGAGGTTACCGAATTGGTATTAAAAATTATAAAGGCATATCGTATCCACAAGAGACCCTAGTAAAATTGGGGTAAAATTGAATTCAAGCAGCTAAGAAAAGACTCAGATTTTAGTTTGTCAAAAAAAGTTTCACTATGGATCGTGACACATTAGTGCAATGACGATGAGCACATTAAGGCAGGCAACTACGAATCGGCCTGCCTTCATATTTATGCGTTAACAATAAGCAATAGTTTTCCGAAACTACGGTAATTTCCAGTTGATAAGATCACCATCCAAATGGACTAAGTGCTAATAAATATGTTGGACTATAAGTTCGAATGTCCAAGGAACATAACCTCCCGATGCCCCAAATCCGAGGCTTACTCTAGGCCTGTTATGGCGCCAGAATAGGCAGAGTCTTTAAAGACTAGCTGGATAAAAACGATAAAAAAGAAGCTGGAAAACAAAAGAACGTTTAACTACAGAAGAGGCTAAACAACAAAAAGGCAGCTGAATTGAATGGCTTTTATTACTCGTATTTTATTTATTGGCAAGTACCAGTGTGGCTTCCGACCCAGCAAATTGGGTAGAGACCGAAATTTTCACTCTGAAATACAGAAGAAAAAATAATATCAAGTCGGAACTAACCACAGCTGACTAACCTTCTTTAAAGCTGACTTGAATTGTATTCATTATTGTGATCTCTAATTCATAGAAGAAAGAATTTTCAGCCAAAAGGATTTTCGAAGAGCAAAGCATGTACACCATAGAGTACACATATTGAAAATAAAGAAAAGGATATCGTCGCAAATGTTAAATGATAAGAAAAAGGAGTGAATGGAAGTAAGGAAAAAGAGGATGTGGTCAAATATTGTGAACGAACACCGATATTTTAATACAGGGCTACTTCTCGCAATTGAATTTATAGAAGTATAACAGGTTATAAATATTTTGGAATTTGTTTCCTTCTTCTTCTTTTTAGACAATATTCATGAGTAAAAATTACATAGATCTGAGTAAATTCTAATTTTAAATTTTTGAGTTCAAATTTTATTATAAATTAAATAATATTAGAAGCACAAATAGGTTTCCGACGTTTTTCATCAAAAATTGGCCATTAATTGGGAAAGAACGATATTTAATGTTTAATTGGAAGAAAATAACTCTTCATCTCTTGAGGCTATCCACCAATCGCCCAAACAAGAATTGATGGATGTATGTACTAAAACTAGAGATAAATATGATAGATAGAACAACACCTAACACACACGAATTCTGATGGATGAAATTTAAAGGGGATTTGGGTTCGAAATCTTGATTGTTTGACTTCCCCTATTTTAGATCTTCGCGGTTGGGAAGAGGTGGATAATAATTGATAAGTCTAGGTATTTCGGTCGGTCGAGAGCCTTAAAGAATACAACGGTCAGATGATTGCTAGCACGATAGATATAAAGCAAAGAGTGCAGAGTACAAATAGTGTTTGTATTTTAAAAAGTCCTTAGGGTGGTGGAGAACGTGGTGATATTGGATATTAGTTGTCCTAATATTTGTACATTCATAAATGCAATATTCTTTCCATAGTTCTTGGAAGATGTAAAAGGCGACGTACTTTACTAGGGCGACGTGTGTCAAAAGAAAATCCCTTTTTAATATCTATTTGCATACATACACATGCATATGAACTGTTTTTGTTTTTGACACTAACAGACATGTTATCTGTTCATTTTACAAGACAAAACAAGAAATCTTCAACTCGATGCAGAGTGTTAAAAACCAGATATGATGAACAAATAAAACTACAAACAAGCACATTTACATAGATCTACTTACTTAACTATTTTCATGTTTATTCAACTCAAAGGACCAATTTAGCGTGTTTGTATATACTTTTTACAGTACCTTCGTCTTCCATGCACAAAACGAAAACTACTTAAAACTGTTTCATAATACATGTATTACATCCGTTACATACGTTTTCCGGATCATTATCCAATGGGGTTTTCCATGAAAAGGAGAAGGGAGATCCATATGGGTCCTGTTGTAGCTCACATGTCAAATTGAATTCTTTACCTTTTAAAGCATGTCCGCGACTCGTTGAATAAATACGTGGTTTTTTGATACCAGATCTTGGTACTACATAAATTAAATTAAATACGTTAAAAAATATAAAACAGTCCTTAACAAGGTATGCAAGGCATGCATTAAACAAAGCTACAAAAAAGTAATAAACAACATTTAGTAATAAACAAAATAAAAAATAAAACAAGCAAATACAAAATAAAAAAGGAAAACTTATTTAAAACTATAAATTGTATTTCAGAAGCGTTTTTTTAATAAATGAATGTATAGCGCAAAAAAAGTTAAACAAACATGCCCCTTAAGAAACGTCAAACTATCTGTCAATGTGACAGGTGTCAACTATTCCTATTCTGAAATTAAAAAACAAGTCAAATCAAAAACATTTGCAAATACAACATACTCGTACAATTTACCAGTTGAATTAAATAAACTGCAATCAAAATTCAGAAATAGAAAACAAAAAGCACACAACGGTTGAAGCAGACTTCCACCGAACACGTGATGTATCTACTGCAATTTCTTATATATGGTTAATTCTGATGGGAGTTTGTCATATAACGTTTATCCCATCTAACGCCATAATCGTTACTTATTCTAAATATGTTGATGACAAGAATGATCCACCACCACAAACATTGTTCAGCTGCTTAACAAAACAATTAAGGCTACTCTTGACAACATCATAATCACGATCATCATTCTCAACATCATCATTGTCGTCTTCATGGCAGTGATCATCATCACCGTTCCCATCCCCTCCAGATCATTGTTATGTTTATTCTCCTCAGCATTCCAAGTGGGACATGTTAAGTGCTTCCCGAGGACGTATAAAAAAAAAATAAGGAAAAACCTTGCTAATCAACCCTGAAAAACTGTTAGTGCTTACAAGTAGCTTCTAAAGGAATGGCTTTGTAAATTATAAGCATTCAATATCGAAAAATTTTAACTGCTTTCACGAAGCTTCCCTCTGATTACGAAAAGTAAGTTAGTGCTTAAATCCTCGGGCAGCGCTTATTATACTATATTTCCCGTTGGGTGGGAGTAAAGCTTTGAAAGGAGTAGTATTAATACGAGTATATATTAATCATTGAATTTAAACTAGATGGATTGTTATTGTTATTATTAAACGATATTTTCCTTACAAGTACTGTGACACTAACCTTATTGTAATTATTATTTATTGGGAAACTCACGACCATTAAAATGCAAAGGACCGAAACAATGGGCAATAAAAGAAATATGTTCGCCTTCATTAAGAGGTGATGGATGCTGCGGTGTACATAATAAATATAAAAAACTGTTTATGCAACCGAAGTCTATAATAAATCCAACTTTTGGATCGTAGCGACCAGGTTCTTTACTGTACGACACCTATAAATATTTTAAGGTTTCATTTTTTAATTTCCTAAAAATACGAACATCATAAAATGCCAGTTCGAAAACTGGAACACATTAAACACAAAAGACAACACAACATAAGGAATGTTTTGACAGAAAACGAAAGACAAAGACATGTCATGTAAAATGTCACATTTTCATCCACACAGATGTGTTTGACAACCTAATATGTGAATCTGAAGCTTGAAGCTTGAATCTTGAATCAGATACAGATTCAAGATACAGATTATACATGTATTGAACTTTTGAAAGTTCGATATCAGATACAGATTCAAGTTCAGATTCACATTCTGTTCAGTCCTTAAATCACAAAGTTCGTGTACATGCATCTACAATTTTATATACATACTCGTATATTAAAGTTTAAAGCTAAGAACACAATGTGAATCTGCGTCTGCGTCTGCTGTTGCTGTCATCTACTTAAAAGCGACTCATTCGGCTTTAGCAAACACAAAACGATTGATTGTCAAATATCTGGAGAATACATACAAATACATACAACCATACATTTACATCACAACCATGATTACTGAAAAAGTTCTATTTCTGCTAAATGTTGTGAAGTTTAGCTTCTTAGCAACAGAATTGCTTAAAAAAACAGACACATGTGGTGGATGCAATTCTTATATCAAGAAAGATATCAATGTGGTTATTTCGAAACCACTACTGCCTCACCTACAACTATACAATGATCCTTTTTCTCTCACTGTGATATGTGAAATGACATTTCATTTCATTGGCTATGCGAAAAAGTATGTTTACGAGTTCTTCATAACCACACAACCTGAATATTGAGAAAGTGTTGCTAATCGACTTTTTCGTTTTTTTTTTTTAATTTTGCAAACATTATGGCACATTCATTACATTTCTCCACCTTGAACATATATGTATGTATTGTATGGAGGTACAAACAAAATTATTATCCCTTTGAAAGTACAATATATACATTTGAAACAATACAACATTTTAAAAACAATGAAAATAAAGCTTTCAAGTTTTCTTCTTTTTTAAATGTAAAGTTCCGCAAAAATGTGAAGATTTAGTAAACGTTAATTTTGAATCGCTCCAGAAAGTTGAAGTCGACTCAACTTGAGTAGTAGATGCGGGCGCAGTGCACATTTTTGGCATTCTTCTGTGTTTACAATTCACATATAAGTGAACAGTGTGACAGTTCTTCACGGCGGTAGCAGGCGCAGCCGCAGATTCACATTGTGTTCTTCGCTTAATACTTTGACGCACATTGTGTTTTGGTTGGGGAATGGCTTTTGTAACACATCTTCAAGTGCGTCTATTAATTGTATATCCTCCTCATCAATATTACTATACTAGTGCAGTATAGATGTTATTCATTGAAAAATATTATAAATTCCCCATGCTAGAGATAGCAAGTACCGCATCAGCAGACGCATATATCCCAGCCATAAAACAGTTCATTGGACATCATGGTATATCTCAAGAAATCGGGTGCGTTGGGATTAGCGGAAAGGGAATTATGTAAAGTACTTGATTAGCAGCAACATTCTACATTAGCTTATGAGTTTTCATCTTCAAAAACTAAATGGATATAACATACCTTCGTCATCGCACATGGGTGGAAGTTGATAGCGACTTATACGCTCCGTAAAAAAGACTCTATACCAGTTCCTTCTGACATCTAATCCCACTGACGATCTTCTTTTTAGCAGAGGTTTTCAATTCTTTTCGGCCACGGAACCGTAAATGATCAAACTTGTTTTGGCGGAACCCCATATTGATATTAACAGGAAACATCGTTCCTTGAAGTGCGGTTGTAACCAATTATTTCGACATGCAGTTTTGTTTGAATAGCTAAAACAGCCCCTACCTACATATGTGTGGATCCACATGGCATTCTTCCCAATAGGTACGCAACACCTATTGTGACACCGATACAAACAATTCAAAATTTTGACGATGAAGTGTGAATTGAATTTGATAACTTCATTCAACATTATGGACTATGCAATAAAAAAACCTGTCAATCGGTATCAAAATAGCATGTAATTCGTTGGACTCTTACGAAAAAGTGTTAAATAAATTAAAAATAACAAGTGTCAATTTTTCACTTACGACAAGCAAAAAAATAAAACTTTAAAGACTGTTATGTACGGCATGTACGACACCGATCCTCAATTGGTGAAAAACGAACATTTAAAAGGCAGTTATAAGTGTTTAGAAGTCAAAAAAATTATTAAAAAACATATGAACATTATACGGAATTCATATTTTTGGTTTCATTTGAAATCGGTACCGTAAAACTTAATGACCTAAAGAAAAAAGTTCGAGCTTTATTTCATACGCAAATCAGCTGGAATTAACAACGAAAAGAGAGGGGTAAGCTTACACAATGCCGAAACTGCCAAATGTACGAGTATGGCCACGGCGAAAAAAATTGTCAGATAAAAACTTATTGCGCCTCGTGTGCTGGCCCTCATAAAACTGCTGAATGCACAAATTCCAATTTAATCAAATTTGCGAATTACAAGGGCAAGTACAAAGCTACTGATCCTTCGTGTGAAAGCAGATCTCGATTCATCGAAGTGCGGCAATTGTCAATGAGATGAAATACTTTTGTAGATAAACAGTTAAATTTTGTAAAACAAAACTTGTTTTACTCAACTCTTGAACATAGTCGCCGCAAAGCTCCTGTGTCATCTAATGTACACTCTTCGCCATTGCCTTTCCCTACATGGCCTATCAACCATGCAACGACCAGCAACATCAACAACAACAACATCATAAATAATAATGATTTATTTTCTACAGACGAACTACGTCTCCTAGCTTTAGAAATGATATAAAAACTGTCTTTATGTAAAAATAAAATTGATCAATTCAATGCACTTTCGCAGTTAGCAACTACATTTTTGTATTCCAATGCCAAGTAATATACGAGTATATTTCCATATTATTACTTGGAATGCTAGGGGCATTCGTAAAAAGTATGTAGAATTCTAAACTATTTGTTGACATTGCGATGGTAACTTGTAACTGAAACTTGGTTGCGCACGAATTTTATGTTATCTTCCTCTGAATACAAGTGCTATCGGGTTGATAGAACTAGACGCAGAGGTGGTGGAGTAGAAATTTTAATTAAGGGATCTATTCACATTCGCACTTAGCTCTTCATAAAACAACTTATATTGAAAATGTAGGGATTGAAGTTAAGCTTGAAAACTATCAATCTGTTAAAATTTATTGTGTTTATTTCCCTGGTGGTGTATCAACTGATGTCAGAAGAAGGATTTTTCAAAAAGATATTAGGAAACTAACTTCCACCCAAGACAACAACATAATAGGCGGGGATCTAAACTGCAGACATAGAGGACTGGGGTTGTTCTCGGGTAAACGCTCGGGGTAATGTACTTTCTAGTCGTTCTTTAGTTCTAAATTATACTTTTTTGTTCCCTCTTAGTGCTACGTTTAATCCTACGTCTACTCGTGGCAGTCCTTCGGTGTTAGATTTTTTTGTAACAAATTGTCCAAACTCTATATCAAACCCGATCAGTAAAAGTAATCCTGTGCACTGTCGATTTTTAAATTCGGGGTTGACAAAAATGCGGTTTATCCAGGATATCAAGAGTACTGATTGGCACCTTTTTCAGAGGATCATCAAAAGAGACCTAAGTGATGTCCCCACCCGCATTGATAACGTCTTTAGCGCAGATGATGATGATCGCTCTGTTGAACTTTTTACAAATTCGGTTCTTAATGTTGCTAATGAATCTGTGAAAAGAAATTCCCAAAAAGCATTATACGAGGGCGGGTCAATAAGTCCGTGACTTTTTGAATTTCTGACCTCTTTACTGAAACAGCAACACTGCTCCTGTCATCAGGCATCTGTCAGTTGACTCCTGTCAAAATTTAAACTTGCTGTGTCAGTTAGTTTGTGTTTGACAGCTATTTTTATCAGACTACTCACTAATTTGAGGAGAAAATGGAAAAAAGTGAATTTCGTGTGCTTATTAAGCATTATTTCTTGCGAAAAAAAAACCATTACCGAGACCAAGGCTAAGCTTGATAAATACTATGGGGACTCTGCACCATCGATTTCAATGGTAAAAAAGTGGTTTACTGAATTTCGTTGTGGCCGTACAAGCACTGAAGATGCCGAACGTCCTGGACGCCCAGTTGAGGTCTCTACACCCGAAACAATCGAAAAAATTCACGATATGGTGTTGGCCGACCGAAGATTGAAAGTGCGAGAGATTGTGGAAGCCGTAGGGATCTCGCATGGCTCAGTGGTTTCAATTTTGAATGATCACTTGGGCATGAGAAAGCTTTCCGCAAGATGGGTGCCGCGTTTGCTCACAGTCGACCACAAACACATGTGCAGTTGCCATGGCAAAAATCCATGAATTGGGCTATGAATTGCTCCCTCATCCACCCTATTCTCCAGATTTGGCTCCGAGCGACTACTTCTTGTTCCCAAACCTGAAGAAATGGCTTGGTGGAAAAAGATTTGACTCCAATAATGAAGTCATCTCGCAAACAAAGGCCTATTTTGAGGACCTCGACAAATCATTTTTTTTTGGAAGGGATAAAAAAATTGGAGAAGCGTTGGACAAAGTGTATAGAGCTCAAGGGAGACTACGTTGAAAAATAAAATTATTTTTTTATCAAAAAATCTGTGTTTTAATCCAAAAGTCACGGACTTATTGACCCGCCCTCGTACGTATTCCTTTTGTCCATTCATTGTTGCATTAATAAAAATAAAGAACATTCAGAAAATTTTCGCGAATATGTTCGAACTCTTAATAAATTAATTTCAAAACTTATTGCTAATCAACGAAATAATGAATGGAACCACAAGCTTAGTTCCTGGACAAATGTGGGAAGCTCTTCTGGAATATAATCCGGATTTTAAATAACAAGCACAAAATTATTCCAGGTCTTAAAAGCCCCTCTTCTTTTAACTTTACCGATGAGGAAAAAGCAAATATTCTAGCTGATGTCTTCAATAAAAATCATTTTATTGCTTACAATATCGGTGATTCTCTTTTAACTTCTGTAGTAGACTCAAGGATTGAAGAATTCAACATCTTAAGCTGTCAAACTCCTAAAAATATGTACATACGAGTATGTTTCCGAAAACAAGGTTACTCTCCTAATGGAGCATATCTCAATGCAAGAAAAGCTCAAGGCAAGATGTTCGAAAAAATTATAAAAGACGAGCTAATGACTTTAATTTTTGAAAACAATATTTTGCCTGATGAGCAATTTGGTTTTACGAGTAGACAAAATCATAACACGATTCAACAAGTTGCAAGAATAACCAAAATTGTAAAAACAAATTGTGAACAAGGGAGATCAACTGGGATGATACTTTGAGATATCGAAAAAGCTTTCGACACAGTATGGCATAATGGTTTATTATACAAACTATCAAGCTATAGGCCTCGCTATTTTTACTTGTGCAAGATTATTCAAAGTTTCCTGAAAAACCGTGTTGTTCAAGTTCACGCCAACAATTGTGTCTCCTGTTCCTTTGATGTCAAATATGGTGTGCCTCAAGGCTCAGTCTTTGGACCTATATTGTATATATTTTTTATGGCCGACTTTCCAGTGTTGTTAAATTGTGAGATTGCATTGCTCGCTGATGACACTGCAATTCTTTCATCTCATCAGTTTCCTCTCAATATAGAGAGAAATTTGGATTGAGCGATGGAAGTAGTTCATGTTTATTTCAATAAATGGAAAATCAAACTTAACCTTAACCACTGTGACCGGAAAAGCTATATCCTGGGAAAGCCCAGTTAAGTATCTTGACATTAAAACTAACCAAAAGTCGATCTTAATTTACCACATTACTGCAACATTAAAAAAAATAAATATTGCAACAAAAATGCTTTATCCTTACATCAACCGAAAATCCTGTCTTTCACAAGACAATAAATTAATAATATACAAAGTAATCTTTCAGGCAATAATATGCTATGGCTGTCAAGTATGGGGTCAAGCTGCTCAATGCAATATTAGAAGATTGCAGGTGGCACTAAACAAGGTACTGAAAATGATGCTTAACCTGCCGTGGCATTACCCAACCCTTCTTGAACATCATCAAAGAGCGAACGTTGAATTGATTAGTGAAAAAATCATTAAGCTTACTTTCAACTTTAAAGAAAAATGTTCCAGTGTTGAGAATCCTCTTATTACAGATTTATTCATGCAATAGTCTAGTCTATCTAATGGATAAATGAACGTTGCTTATATTTAAATTTTCATGTATTCTTGCTAATTCTTCTGTTCACTTATTTGTTAGCTTATCCATTCATTTAATTTTCCTGATCGTTAAATTATTTATTTATTTATTTATTTATTAACCTATTTATATTTATTTATTTATTTATTACCTAAGTTATATTTTGTTCATAATATTTTCATATCACATTTATTAAAGATTTTATTTTTGATGGTTTCAATTAGCGATGTTTCAAATGGGTCTTCCCAATAAAAGTGTCATAATTAGTTCGACTGATTTTCATTATATTGCATCATGTTCAAAATAGCTCTTAAAACGCTCTTTTCTAACCGTTTTTAAAAGCTCTTCTTATGCGTTAATGAATACATTCAGGATGCATTTAAAGTTGTAATATATTGCGACATTTATCAGAATTAAAGACGATGGATGACTACAAATTTACCCATAAAATAGAATTTATTTTACTTTACTTTTGATGGTCGTTTATTAAAACATTTTTACACATTTCAAACTTCAAAATACAAATAACAGTACACTACACTGTCCACTGTCATCGAAAATATGGTGACTGTTCTTTGCTTTGCGTTTTGTTTTAAATTCTTTAAAATGTCCCATCCCAGACTCTTTAAGGTCAAATATACAATTTAGAAAAAAAAAATGTAGTGGAGTATTGTTGATATACGAGGGCGGGTCAATAAGTCCGTGACTTTTGGATTAAAACACAGATTTTTTGATAAAAAAATAATTTTATTTTTCAACGTAATCTCCCTTGAGCTCTATACACTTTGTCCAACGCTTCTCCAATTTTTTTATCCCTTCCAAAAAAAATGATTTGTCGAGGTCCTCAAAATAGGCCTTTGTTTGCGAGATGACTTCATCATTGGAGTCAAATCTTTTTCCACCAAGCCATTTCTTCAGGTTTGGGAACAAGAAGTAGTCGCTCGGAGCCAAATCTGGAGAATAGGGTGGATGAGGGAGCAATTCATAGCCCAATTCATGGATTTTTGCCATGGCAACTGCACATGTGTTTGTGGTCGACTGTGAGCAAACGCGGCACCCATCTTGCGGAAAGCTTTCTCATGCCCAAGTGATCATTCAAAATTGAAACCACTGAGCCATGCGAGATCCCTACGGCTTCCACAATCTCTCGCACTTTCAATCTTCGGTCGGCCAACACCATATCGTGAATTTTTTCGATTGTTTCGGGTGTAGAGACCTCAACTGGGCGTCCAGGACGTTCGGCATCTTCAGTGCTTGTACGGCCACAACGAAATTCAGTAAACCACTTTTTTACCATTGAAATCGATGGTGCAGAGTCCCCATAGTATTTATCAAGCTTAGCCTTGGTCTCGGTAATGGTTTTTTTTCGCAAGAAATAATGCTTAATAAGCACACGAAATTCACTTTTTTCCATTTTCTCCTCAAATTAGTGAGTAGTCTGATAAAAATAGCTGTCAAACACAAACTAACTGACACAGCAAGTTTAAATTTTGACAGGAGTCAACTGACAGATGCCTGTTGACAGGAGCAGTGTTGCTGTTTCAGTAAAGAGGTCAGAAATTCAAAAAGTCACGGACTTATTGACCCGCCCTCGTACAATATATTATGTTGATTATTGTAAGCGGTATACGGTATATAGTCGTAGCTAACTAATTGTCAGTATATTTGAAATAAACTAAACCTCCAACCCAACACAATGTACATCGTGTGTAAGTCTTTGCATTGCCAAGTTGACAGGAACATTCCAAAAGCTTCACTGACAAATTTACTGCTCGAAGTATTAAAAAGTCGAGCTTTGGATCATAGTCGACAAACTCAGAAGTTGTATCCGTATTTCTAAATTACTAACAGTCTGTTTTAAAAGTTGTTTCCGATTTCGTTAATTACAAATTTATTATACATACTCGCAAACGTAAAAGTATGAAAAAGACACATTGACAAAACTTTGTGAATGACTCATGAGTAACTTACCCATTTATCGGCCGTGGTTAGTTCAATCACATGTTTGGGCATAGTTGGTTTACATGGAATGGTCACGTTTATGTTTCCAAAGCTTGGAATAGCAGGCATATCTACCGGCACTAACAGTCGCTGCGGATCTGCGAAGACATAAAAGTTGGGGATAGTTTTATGGTTAATAAAACAATCACTTTCTGAACTCACCATTGACGAAAATGTAAATTTTCGCCGCACTAAAGTTTGCGATGAGCATATCATAGCGATTATCATTGGCGAGTGCCTTTTCTTTGACACAGTAGTAATATCCAACATGATAGGCAGTGGCATAGTTCAGATACAGCGTAGTACCGTAGGGTGTGTCATTCTTGAGGGTATTAAAGGAGTCATTATAACTTTCAATATCAATATACGTCTGCCAGATAACTGGTTCATTTGCTTCACAGCTTAATGTAAAATTTATATAAGCCTCGAGCGTTATGTCAGGCGAATCGGGTGTAATGAGCGGAGCACCTTTTTTAGCAGCAAAGTTCGCATGATCATCACCATCTTCGGTAATGCGTTGTGGCTTTGATACTATAAATATAAAGTCGGTTATAAGGTTAAAATATCGGTTTTTTTTTTAAATATGTAGTCGAAAAATAAATGAGGTAGGAATGATTCATTAGTTGTCACGAATGTAGCGTGTGTACTTAGATTTTGTGTAACTAAATAAGTAGGTGATTATGAAATCATCTAAATGAGTTTAATAAGTAGTTGTGGGGCTTCTAGACTATACGGAGTTTAATCAGGGTGAACGAGATTTGTTTAAAGTAGAAGTTACACATATGTCGATATTGTGGGTGTCGAACAAATGTGGTAACGCTATAACCTTGGGCATAAAAAACAGTTGGGTTAATTTTAAAATAAGGGAAATCAGATACTGATTATTTTTAACAATGGATCGAAGCCTCTGAAGATAGAGCAGGGACTAATAATTTACTTACTATCTCTTAAGAAGAACGAAAACTCTACTGATTGGAATTTTCTAGACCTACCACTAATACAGATATTTTTTTTTATGTCAATTGACGTTGGTAGTTTTAGTACAAACAAAAATTGTCAATCAAAAAGTCAGAGCTCAGTGCAGATTGCATCAGCATGTCCTAAGGGACAGGGGCCGAACCGAATCCCCTTTTGAAAAAGGCATTCGAGGGTATAAGCATAGTTCAAACTATGAATGAGTCGGCATCCAGAAACCTCAAAGTGAACCGGAAGCTTATTCAGAACACGCTCACATTGTAGCTGAAATTTCACTTTTTCAATAAGCGAGATGTCGTTGGTGCAAACGAGTTCTCACTAGCCCTTAATTACTTTCCTTCAGGTGGAGCTAGAGTCCGAGGTGGACCGGGGTCTCAGTCAACAGGCGCTTTTAGCCGAAATTTCGGATCAGAGCGTTGGTGTCCATCCGCTATACATAACCCAGCCATCTAAGTTATTGGATCTTCACCGTTCTGGTTGATGTCGCTATACAAACAATACAGTTCTTTCCTCTTAAAGCAGTCAAGAGCACACTCATCCAATTTTTGATAAAGTCCATGCCTCTGCGATAGATAGTAGGACTGGGGTCACTTTTGTTGTTCGGGAAAGGGATTTGCCTTCTTAAGTAAAAAAAAAACAGGGATTGGGAAGAGTTATTCTTTATTTGATCTCAGCGCTGGTGTCGATGTCTGAATTTATGGCGCAGCCTAGGTAGATAAAGTTATATCTGTCGAAGGAAACGTTCTGTCCGAGACGTCGGCATTGGGTGTCCTTTTGCTTGACAGCATACATATACTTGGTCGTATATATCCTTATTTACCGCCAAATCAATTTTATTGATTAATAAAGTTCGGTCTATGGCAATTATGGCAGAGATCGCTTGGACCCAATTCATTCAATTTTGGGAAAAAAAATGGCCGGTCAACATGTTGTGGTAACGTCCATACTATAATCCATCCGTACAGTGACTTTTTTGGAATCTCGTATTGGTTTTCTGGTCCCCAGAGACGACAATTTTGTTTATTTACCTACCCATCCATCCAAAATGAGCTTTATCGGAAAAGATCAAATTCCATTTTAATATTAAATCTGTTATGGTGCATAGGCGACGAACTTGAAAGGCCGCAAGCGTTATTAGGAAAGTCGAACACTCTACAAGCAAAAACTTTTGGGGTTATTTTGTTCAGCTTGCAGGCAACTCTAGAGTTGGCCAACTTTGGAGTTTGACAAGTTGAGAATTTGTTTTATTCACCATTTCAACTCTCAGTTTAAAATTTAAAGCTCACAAGTTGGGCAACTTGCAGTTTTGGAAATTTCCCTGTGATATTTGTGGCTATTGACACATAAACTCTCCTTATTTTAAATTGAGTTTTAATTCTTAAAAAAATTGAAAAGAAATATGGAAATTTCAAATGAATCAAACAAAAAAAAGTTGCAAAAATAATTTACACACAAAAAGAAGAAGATCGGTTGGTAAAAAAACGCATTGGAGTTGTTCCATAAAAGAAAATAAATTGACGGGGCTATCAATTGGAATAAAGACAAGGAATGGAAGAAAAATACGTATGCATCCGTATTTCACATGAGCCTTTCACAAGTAAGAAAAAAAAACAACAATCTATCAAATACTTTCATTCATTTTGTACCGTACCTGCTCTCGTCGCGCGGCAACGAATACTGTATAAGTTCGAACACCATCATTGTCGTCCGTTTTAAAAGACGAAAATGATGTACGAAGTCACGGTCATCCCATTTTTTGTAAAATCAACACATTGCAGCATTTTGTATTCGCTCCTCTCAACATACAAATTTTGTTCATGCTCAATCTTCACAAAAATAATTGACCCGAACAATTTATATTTACTTAGTTTGCTCCCTTAGCTTCTACTACGTCGGGGAGTTGAGAAAATCAAAAGTTGATCAACTCTGGAGTTGCAATTTGAAAGTTGAAAACGTCAACTTTTAGTGAATAAAATCAAAATCATAAGTTGAAATACAAAATCCTCAAGCTGAGTTCAACTTTGAGTGAATGAAATCGGCCTTAATGAATGAATTTTGCAAAAAGGAGAGTATGGAATGGAAACCGATAGCATAGCACAGAGCAGAAAAATGTATGGCAACTAAAATCCGACCAATCATAGTGTATAGCTTAGTTTTGCATCAAGCTACAGGTACTTGGCGCGAAAGTGGTGGGTGTTGGTATTGCACAGATTTTATCACAGATGAGCTATCATCGTCCCACACAGGAACTGCATTAAAACAACATCTAAGAAATGATAATTATTTTCTATATACCCACGTATTCTTTGTTTATTTATTTTCTCTCGTTATTCGATAAGTTCTCGAAATCAATTAATTTATACAAAAATACCATCCCTGACCTGTCATTCGATCTCATAAAAGTCTAAAAAACAAGCAATTATAGTACTTTAGAAAATTCGACATTTAGATACTCGTACATCACACTGCTCAAATAGCTGTGACGCTTGTGTTCTTACTGTTTAAGACAGGGTACATCCTAATTAATTTGACGTATTTGTGTTTTAATGTTTCACTTCGACAAAAACAATGAGAGCTGAACGTTTGTTTTTGATGAGGACCGCATCCTATCGCAAGCTGTGTTGTATTTTAGAAAAAAAAAAAAATAACGGCAAATTAACATGAAAATATAGCTTTGTTCAGTGAGAAAAAACTAGAACAGAACAGAACAAATTTGTGAAAAACGTCAAACCAAATGAGAACGGAAAAGTACAACCCATATGAGAGTTGTCAAAAGTTAATCTATTTGTAATTTGTCAATTGAGAGAATTGTTTGTGTTTTAAAAAAGTTAAAAAGATATTAAAGTAAATGTTTAAAATGGAAAAGAAAATAATTGAGAGCATTTTTTTGAACGAATTTGAAGAAAGTGAGAGTTACATCAGTTTATTAAGTGAATCTAGCTCTGATTCTAGTGATGCTGATATTGCGACAGATTGTCCTTTTTCAGATTTTATTTCAATCTGTTCCATCGCTTTTCAAAAAATAATTCACAAATAGCAAAAATTTTAGAATTTAGCAAATTACCGGCAACAATACAATTTCAAAACACAGCTGATTTTGACACTTTTCACAATTGTGTTCTACTTCGAGAGTAGGTGCAAGATTTTCTGTTCCGAACAGGTTGGAACAACCTCACTGAACACAAAGTAGAACAGATTCGGACAGAAATTTTTCTCACTGAACAGTTTGGAACAACCTCACCGAACAAAGCTTATGTACTTACAAGCACTGCAGCTGATGAACAAGTGCGTTATACATAGGCCAATCCAGCAGGATATAACAAATTTAAAATTTCTCCATCGTAACCCCATTGTTTCGAGAGCAAATCAGCTGATGATTTTTCTTTTATAATTTATTTAGGAAAAGAATTCACCACCAAATTCTTAACACACCAACATGCTTGCCAGCCGCTTTGTATCAAAATATGTCCGCTTGAATTCGAAGTAAATATCTTTCATCCTTGTCACAGATAGTTTTGTGACATTAATTCAAATTTATCACAATTTTTTATTACAAACTTCCCATTTGAATTTAAAAAAAAAAAAAAACTGTTTTTTCTTTCTTAACTTCAACCTCCCGACGCGAGCACAAGTAAACAACTGGAACTTGGAGTGAATGCAACTGGCGTTACCTCTTCTTTTTGTTTGAATTGCTTGAGATAAGAAAGACTCCTGCTTGTATCTGTAAAGAAGAAGAATGAAAATAAATGTAAAAACTAGCCGAAATGCGTGTTTCTTGAACAGAACTTGTAATGCTATCCTCCAACGGTTTTATATTCTACTAAGATTTAAGACAAGTTAATCCGAAATTGGTCAGAGAACAGATTACACCTGACTGGTTGATCTAATGAAAAAAAAAAAAAAAATGGTTGATGGTTTTATTTCCATTTCTGCTGAGAAAGAAAGGGTTGAATACAAACTTGAAGTGATTTGGAAAAAGATTTGACGGTTCTAAAAGGGCTGCTATTCTTTGAATAACAAATTTTCCTTAAATCTGTGCTATGCTAATAGGTTTCGATTAGTATTTCAAACAATTTTGTTTTGTTTGTTTTTAAAGAACTGAACATTCAAGTGGGTATGTAGTACACTTATATTGCGTCAGCATGTGTTAAGTTTTTAATTGAAGATTAGAAAATATCAGTTGTAATTTTGCTCCATGGGTGACATCCAACACTTAATAGGGAGATCAAATTGTTAGCAAGAAGAGTTGGCTTGTTGTTGTATTCTGGTCAACTACACATTTTACTTGATTATTGTTGACAGAAAAATTGTAAGTCTTTCGGGCACGGCTGGGATTCGTACACTGAACCTTCCGATTTTGAAGCGAATTCACTGCTATTTGATCCACGGACACCCATTCATTACATGATTTGAAGACCCATGGGACAAATGGCGACTGGCGAGCTTCCTACGCCATAAATCAGGATAAGTGTCGGACAAACGACGAGAACTCACGAATTCATCTTCATGAAACAACTGGAGAGGAAAAGACAATCATCGCCGTCGAGGCTTTACGGTCGAATCCCCGACCCTTTAAAACCCTGGCAGGCTTCATAGAACGTCGTTATTAACGATGAAAGGGGACCTGCTGATGCAACCGAAGGAAACAGGAGAAAAGATAGACCAGAAGGATAATTGATTAAACCTTTGAGAATAACGTGGAAATTCGGGCTCTGACATATCGTATTACTGTGGAAGTGAAGGACTTCGCGAGGCCACGCCGAAGGAGGAGATCTGCGAGTTAGTCAGACAGCAATATCAGTTTGATGATATAGACAATGCAGATATAATTGGTCTGAGAAACGCCAGTGGCCATACCCAAAATGAGACAGTTAACTTGTATGCCATCAGTGCACACAAAATGTTAAAGTCAAGCAGAATCAATATTGGATGGGTAAACTGCCGCGTTCGGGAACGAAAAATCCCAACTTCGTGCTTCAGATGCCTTGAATTCAGCCCTATTGCACGCCAGTGAAAAAGCAAGGTAGACCGCTCCAAGGAATGTAGAAAATGTGGTGAACAAGGCCGTATTGCCAAAGACTGCAACAAGATCCTCAATTACTATACGACAGCTCAGGATATCCTGCTGCAAACGGCTAGAGACGAAGGAGCTGACATTATTTTGATCGGCGGAACGTATAAGAGTCTTGATAGCAACACCTGGATCTGCGATAAATCAAGACTAGCTGCAATCTGGACTTGCCTTCCAAGATTCCAGCAGTGATCAGGCAGATGGGTATTTTCGTGCAAAAATAAACGGGATCAAATTCTATAGCTGCTACGCGAGGCCAAGTGGGACGGCAAATGAATTCCAGGCAATGCTAGAAAGACTGCACAGGGAAGATCTCCAGTGGTTATAGGCAGACATACGCCTGGGCAACAGAATGGAGTATCAGGCTCACCAATGCCAGAAGACGTATGCTGCTAGTAACATTCGCATTCTTGAATGCTAGCTTTGACCGAGCAGACACTTTTAGAAAACCGGAAATGGAATCAATTATCGACATTATGTTTGCGAGTAACCCCCTACTGCGCAACGCAAAATTGTGGGTCAGCAAAGAATATATGTATAATGATCATCAGGCTATAATAATTCATATCCAAGAACAAAAGGCCTTTCTATGCCCTTGGCTAGCGGGACCAAAGTCGAAAGATAAAATCTTCGACGGAGATATTCGACGAAATGATGAATTTCAGCGAGCTAGCCGCCAACGAAACAGCGGAGATTTCGTCGCATCGCTTCACTCAGTTTGGATTTAGAAAATCGCGATCCACTGTCGACGCCATAAAAGCGGGAGTAGATATAGCAATAAATGGAGAAAGATGGAGATGGGGAACGAAGGAATACTGTGCAGTAGTAACACTGGACATCAAAAATGCCTTTAACTCAGTAAATTGAATGTTTATAAGAAGGTCACTAGTCTAGTTATAATGCATAAACCAAACTACTTACGAAAAATTGTATCCAGCTTCTTCAGCAATATAAGGTTGAGATATGAAACCGGCGAAGGGAAACGCTTTCAGGACTCGATTTCTCTCTTTTCTCAGTGACCTTGTAAAAATTAATTTTTTTTGTTACAGTGTAGGACCATATTTGGCGATGGCGATGGCGCGATAGTTAGCTCATTGGACTATCACGCAGACAGTCTGGGTTCAATTCCTGGCTGGGTCACCAACAATTTTTCAAATTTCCATCACCCTTTCGGCGGGCAATGGCAAACTCCCGAAAGTAAAATTGCCTACGAAAAAGCTTCTAAGGAGTGCCGTTTGGACTCGACGATAAACCGTAGGCCCCGCTCAGATGTGACTAGAATGACAACATGAGCAACACAAATGAGTGTCAAGAAGCTAGGCCATGGCCCATACCGGGCTGCCAGCGCCACAGTGTTTTTTTTTTTTTTTTGTAGGACCATATTTACGAAACTCTTGTGCATCTCTACAATTCTTGGTCTGATGCCTAGCTCAACGTGTAGATAAGAACTGATTTCATTAGTAATTGCTGCAGCCTGAATAATAGCAGTTACAGCAGATGAAAGAACTCTCCTTCAACTGCGAATAGGACCGCATTTGTTAAGTTGAGAAACTTAACAACCGCGGCTCCTCGCAAACAAAAGCAGTTTTATTATAAATCTGAGCTTAAAACTAGCTCTAAGACTCGAGATTTTTGGAAAAATTTGTGCGTTATTCCCACTAAAAATGGTCTCTCCAACTATGCGGACATCAATTCGGATCTATTTAAAAACTTTTTTGCGTTCACATCAGTTCAGACAGTTCTGTTCCTTTCACTGAAGCTAATTCATACCGTAGTTCCTCAGCTTTCTTATGCCTAACATTTTCTTTCCGAACTATAAATAGCGTCGATGTCATTTCTGCTATTAAATCTACAAAGTCTAATGCTATAGGTCTAGATGGAATATCTCTAAGATTTATTAAAATAACTCTTTTACATGTGGTAGATACGCTAACTCATATTTATAACTCCTGCCTTGTTAAATCCTGCTTTCCCTCCGCCGGGAAACTTGAAACAGTAACCCCTATTCCAAAGAATTCCAATCCTGGCTAGATACGCTGACTTTCGCCCAATAAGCATTCTCCCGAGTTTGTCAAAGGTTCTGGAATTTATCATTAAGAATCAACTTCAAACTCACTCAATTTGATCAGCCTGCATCAATCTGCGTATCGTGCAAGTGATATTTCATACTGCAATTTCGAAAATAATTTCCTGCCAGCGAGCTAAAATTGATAATTGTGCCAGTCAATTGAACGATGACTTAGAGGCAGTTCGACTTTGGGCTTCTTGTAATGGGCTTCAACTTAATGCAAAAAAAAATATGTTTGCCTATTGGAAAGAACTTAGGGCATGTTGATGAATACCCATATGTTTACCTTGATAAATCTCTTAATGCTAATGATCATATAAACGCATTAGTTAAAAAATTTACATTTGCTTGCAGTTGATGTGGAAATCTGTCCGTTATACTCCAGTTGAAATCCGGCTAAAATTAGTTAGATCCTTACTTGTACCACACAACACATAACTTACTCTACTTCGGCTTACAGCTCACTGGACTCGGCATCATTCAGAAAATAGAAACTCGCTTTTAACTCTATGATAAGATTTGTGTTTCACTTGCGTAAGTTCGACCACATTTTCAGGTTTCGAACGTCAATATTAGGGTGTTCATTATGCCAGTTTTTGAACTATCGGAACTGCCGACTTGCACGACTTATAAATTATAAGAAGCCACATTACTCATATTGCAAGATACAGTTTCCTAGATCATTTAGGAATTTAACTATTAATCCTCCTAACTTATTTTACTTAGAAAGCAGCCGCCTGTTTTTTGTTCACTCTGTTAGGCTGTGGAATTCAGTTCAATGGGAAATCCAGCGTTTGGTCGTAACAAGAAATTTCAGTGTCTATCTATTCGGTTTTTTTAGGGATCTTTGGGGCATACATGGCACTAGCATTAATCAATAGATATTTGGTATATTTATTACACAACAATATAGCACCGCTTACTTTGTAAATTTTTTTTTAACAGAATACTATGTTTTTCTTTTCACATTTGATCTAAATTTACATTTCATTTATATCGTTTGAAAATTATTATTATTATTTTTGTCTCCTGGAAATGAAATTACTTTTATATTTTTTATTGTCATTATAGTAGCGACTTTTTCCTTTTCCCATTTTTTTAATTGAATTATTTTTCCTTTATGCATGTACTTGTAAAGGAGCATGTACAAACCGCTATTATTGTTAATTAAATTAAATTAAATAAAATATACAAAAATATGTGAAATTTGATGGTGGAGACATTTTCTGTGAATCAAAGAAGAAAAGAAGAAGCCATTAGCTGCCACCAGTAGAATTGAAGCCTAAGACATTTACATAGTCATAAGCGAGTAGAGAAGCCGATTACTTGTGAGACTTGATGCCCAAGACCTGAAATTTAGTTCGATCAAATAATCATCCTGGATAAGAACATGTGCACTTTGGGGGAGTGTTGCAAGATTTAATCAAACTACTGAAATTGTATATGAAAGCAACTATTGCAATTCTTCTCTTACAATTTTTAACTATACATTTATAGCACTTATACTTTCCCTTTCGAATCACCAATATAAAAATGACAATACAATACAATACAATACAATGCCTGTTTAGCTCTGTCCAATTGTACAGCAAAACGTATTGATTGGATTTATAAATTCGTTTCGATTTTAAGACTTCGGACAAATCATTGTTGACACTACCACATAATTCAATTACACACAACCATCTTAGTTTCGATATTTTTTAATTTTAAGGATAAAACCTCACGTCAAAACTACTTCCAATTAGCTACGGCATAGTAACATCCATTTGCCTAGAAATTAACCAGAAAATCACATTTGATGACGTATCCATACAACTCAATTAAAATCAACAAACTCATTAACCTTAAGAATATATTTGAGCATTGATAAGCGTTTGCCACAATATAAACGAATGTGCAACTGCCCCCATGGCACCAAAGTCTGAAAATAGATGCAGTCGAGTGAGTACGCAGCTGATAAGATACAGACTTTTATTCGTACTTTCGGTTTAAAGATAACATACTTTGTAAACAAACAAACGCAAACAAATCTCCATTGAAATGCACTTACTTATGAGTTTGAATTTCTGCTCAATAGGCCAACATTTATCTGGAGCGCCAACGCATTTACAGGGACACCCCTCTTGATCTCGATCTATCAATTAACAAAAAAAAAACATCGCAGTTGAGAAATAATTTATTGAATGTTCAAAGAGAAATTTTGTACAAATGAACATGGACATGCATATTCGGTTTTCCTTGTAAACTTACTAAGTTTTACGAAATACCATACTCGTACATACATACATATGTATATGAGTGTTATAGCATGTCCCCACCAAAACTAAATCCGGATTTAGCAAAAAAGAGATTTAGATTTACGTGAAGTGTCCCCACCGGAATTTAGGATTTAGATTGACGTTTACTGTCAAAAAGATTGTCACAGCTGTTTATACTCTTTATAGATTTCGATAAATGGATTCCTACATAAAACTATTGTTCGTGAATACGAGTATTTTGAATTTTGTCCGCCGATAGTTCCACCAGGAAATCCTCGTGCGAATTGCACCATGCTTTGCGGCTTTTTGTTTGTTTTGATCCTTCCATTGTCTGCAAGCAAAGCAAATGAGTTTAATTATGTATGAATTATGTAAAAATTTAAAAATACTTACCAAAAAATACACAGACTTCAATTCTTTTTTTGTCAGCACACGAAAATGACATGTGCTGACATAAAAAAGGACTGTTTGATTTGTGTCGTTCGAGGATTTAATTGAGATTTATTATAAATCTCTAATTTTGACGTGATTTATAGACGTAAAATCGTATGGTAAATCCTCGAGATTTAGTGAAGATTTAGTTGCATTAAGCTAAATTCTTGCTAAATCTCTGATTTAGTTTTGGTGGGGACATGCTATTAAGTTCTTATCTTTTAATCTTTTAAATACTTAAATGCCGCCGACATGGAATCGGATATGTGACATTCAAAGCGATATTTTCAAATCACGTATCTATATAATGTTTAGCGAAAGTAGAATTTCTTTAAAAGTGCAAACAGTAAATTTTGACTTGAAACATGTGACAAATCGGCTGTTGGATGTCTATTTGAAATACAAGTTAAATGTCTTTTTAATAGGTTTTCCGATTTGAATTTAATTAATGATTATGGAGGCGATTTCTAGTTTCATATGAACAATATTCTTACACTCCGACTTAAAATTGTTTTATTGTGCAATTCTTCTAAGATTTCCGTCAATAAATACCGTCAGGGAAACGTGAAGACTACTAGGTGGGGTGAAAAGTAACATCCTTGTCCGCCAGAATGCGCTGCTACTGCAAAAAAGATTATGGTAACTTGAGGTCCGTTCATGCCAAATTTCAGTGCGATACTGTCATTAGTTTTGTTTTGACAGCTGATTATTGTTGACGTGTTTGGCATCATGTTGAGTATGGACAAAAACGATTTTCGTTCTCTCATAAAAAAAATATTTTTTGAGAGGCAAAACGGCGAAGGAAACAAAAGAAAAGTCAGACTACACCGTCAAATATTGGTTTCGAGAGTTTCGTGGTGGCCGCAACTCCATTACCGATTAAGTCCGCAGCGGCAGGCCCTCCGATGCGGTTACAGAGGACAATGTCAAAAAAATACATGAAATGGTGTTGACTGATCGGAAAGTGAAGGAGCGCGAGCTAGCAGATACCACCAAGATTAGTACTAAGCGCACATGCCATATTTTGGGCAATGCATATGAAAAAAGTTATCCTGCCGCTGGGTGCCGCGTATGCTTACTCCTGACCAAAAACTAGAACGCGTGAGCACTTCGAAAGAGTTGTTTGACTTGCCGATGCGGAATCGGGCGGACTTTTTGCGTCGATTGGTAACTATTGATAAAACTTGGATCCACTATTACACACCAGAGAACAGAATGAGTGCCCGGCAATGGACTGAAGCCGGCACGAGTGTTCCGAAGCGGCCGAGGGAGGCTCAATGGGTCGGAATGGTTATGGCGTCGGTTTTTTGCGATTGTCATGGCATACTCTTCTTGGACTACCTCGAAAAATGAAAACCATCAACAGCGAGTACTACTGTGCATTACTGGAGCGATTGAAGGCCGAAATCGCAAATTTTGTTTTTGCAAGACAATGCGCCGGCACATAAGAGCATCGTAACCGCGCCTAAAATCAATGCCTTTCTTCTCCAATCGCATTAACCGTATTAGCCCGATTTGGCTCCTTCGGACTATTATCTCTTCCCAAACCTCAAAAGATGGTTCATCAATAAAAAATTCAGCTCACGCGAGGAAATCATCGACGCCACGGAGGAGTATTTTGCAGACCTTCCGGAAAATTTCTTTTCGGACGGGATCAAGAAGTTGGAAAATCGCTGGAATAAGTGTATCAAGCTAAAAGGGGACAATGTTGAATAAAATAAAAAAAAAAATTTTTCATTCCCAAGGATGTTACTTTTTAGTAAGTTAGCTGAGTTTTCGTGAAATTTATTTAGTTTCAAATACATTTTTGTATTAGGTTTTCGAACAGGAGTTTGTTCGAGGAATTATCCGATGTGTGATTTATCTCCTACACGAACTCCTTCGAGAAACAACAATCGATAATCATTCAAAGTATTTTGCGTTTAGTAAAACGGCTAAAGTATATCTCCATTGTTCATCCCCAACTTCCCTCATTCTAAAACATGACTAGGACGATCCCCCTTACTTTTGTAAGAAGAAGCGATTGGCAGGAGTAACTCCTTGTCTGAGCTTGGCATGATATGCAAGTACTAATTCTTTAACAAATATTGTAAAATAACAGGTCTAGTTCTACAAGGATCGGTTTTGGATGCAGTTCTATGCAACATGATGTATGTTATGTACATAGGAGTAGTGTTAAGATCTGTCTTGGTGTAATTATATTGTATATAGGGTCGTCCATATCGTGCTTGGGATTTGACACTCCTGTTTCAATCATATACGTCAAGCTGAACTTTCAACCGAGAGTGTGCAATATGCTTAGTTTAAGGTTTGCCATTTCACACCATGGATCGTTTATCAAACGGTTAACTTATGAAAAAATATTGATTCCGTAGTAAGTATGTTTCTCGCATAACGGGGTGATCATTGTCGACATAATCGTTTATCTGGGCGTACTACAGGCGAAACTGTAAAAAAACGAAAAGACTCGCTCTGTAATAGATATCATAAGGTATGTCCACCATAAAATGCTGGTTTCGTCTATGCTTGGTTATTGCAGAAATAATAAAAAATATAAGAAAACTTGAATTATCGCATCCACTCACGCAAGTGGATCCCTGGCGGACATTTCAATGATTATTTAATATTTCATATCTAATGTAATCAATTGTTTTTCAATGGAGAAAATAAAAATTTCATTGACATTTTGAACACTTTAGACTGCGTTTCATTTTTGTCCGCAAGCCACCAAAAAGTGCTGGTGCTGTTGAGCAACATCCCTTCTGCTAAGAGATGTGTCATCAGAGGTTTACCGCAAGGCGGTGTCGCTGCACCACTACTCTGGAACTTATTGCTCAATGAACTGCTGATATGCCCGGAAGCGAGCTTTGGCAAGGTGGCTGCCTATGCGAATGACGTTGCTATAGCCGTCTCAGGTAAGCATCCCAATATGATCAAAGGATTCTTTCAGCAAAATTTTATGACGGCAACCGACAAGTGTCTTGACAGAAGAAAGAAAAAAGAGAGAGAATACTCGTAAATCGAAGATACGAGTATTGTGCGTGTTTCATACGCTCTCGTGGGAGATGTCCGGTATTTCATCGGTTCCCCCTGATCTATTGCTTCTTATTACTTCAAAGATCCCTTAGAGCTCTTCTTTCTCAATGATCATTAGTAGTTCACTCTCCTCGGCGGTGACATTACTTATTTAATGGGTGCTCGACCCGTGAAAAGTCTCTGCCTAAAACACAGCAGGCTTCTGTTTTTTTCGATCCCGTGCCAAGTACACTGGTATCCGCGGTGGCTTGGTTCTTAAAACGGGAATTCGGTCTTCTTTTTAACACTTCAAATATATGGGCTATGAGATAAGGAACGTATTTTCTGGAGCATTATTGTCCATTCACTCGAAGGAGCCGAGACTTTTGGTCAACTTTTAGGTCTTGATACCTCATATATCAAGTTGTATCTTCTCTTCCACCAATTCCTGCTTGCACCAAGTTTCGGATGCCGTAACAGACTCTATAACACCGCCCTGGGAAAGAATAGTACAGTTTATGCCGTCTGCGTATCAAAGCAGCTTTAGAGATTTAACAGGTTTGTTAACACCTCCACTGTACACTATTTTTCTCAGCACCAAATCGTTGGATGTTTGGAATATTTCGTAGGTACTGCAGCACATTGTATCACATGTTGCCATATTTGGGTCATCAAACTCAATAACATCTGAGTTTTAAAATCTCCAATTCTGAATTTAATTTTGAGGGTAGAGCTTGTGCAAAAAGACAACGGATTTATAAATCGTAGTCCGATTCTCCTGGATTTGTACCTGCTGTTGGCAGTAGGATTTAATTTAACCCAGTACTAACTTCAGACTTTTATATATCTGTCAAACCAATTGTCAATTGTTTTTAATTCAGTAGTCTTTGCAACATGAACGTTATGACATACATGCTTTAAAATGACAATTTGGTCCCAAAACTATGCTCCCGTGCACCAAACTTAGAGAGCAATTGCACCACATTACAACCGACATAAACGACCATCTGGGACCGCCATTCGCCATATTTTTGACCATTTTCGCATGACATTTTCTTTGATCGATGCAGTGGCATCGAGACTCATAAAAAGAGTGTGTACCCAATAGAACATTGCATCAGTTCAGTAGAGTTTTGAAGAGGATCCAAATTTATCGATTTAACGACTTTGTACAAAGCATACACCAATTTATTGCAGATATTTGGTCTGAGTTGATAAATAGAGTTTCAGCATCATTTGGCCGACAATCTAAGCTGCGCGGGCTATAGAGTATCCTTCTAAGGATCTTGTCTATTATGACATTGGTCGACTTGGTCAAGTTTATAAATAGCGATGTATTGCCTTTATGATAAACCCTGGAGAAAATTCGAAGAGAAAAAATCGATACTCATCGAGAAAGTTGCGAAAAACTCGTAAGCCAGCTTCTACAGATATTGACAGTATGTTGCGAGTTAACACAATTATGTTTCCAAGTAATGAAATAGAAACAACAGAAATGGGTTTTGCTCTGGATGAGATTAAACGATATTTTACCAACAAGAAGAGATGTTCAAGAACAACGAATCGGTTGATTCTGCGTGACAGCGGTAATTGGTCCGTCATCGCCGTTATACAGTCTGCAGAAATGGTCTTTCCAAATCCTCAGCATCGACTGCGATTCTACTACGATGTTCCCTTGTTCATCTCTACAGGCTTCTGTTCGGGGTTTGTTTCCGCGGCATGTTATTTTTACCTTTTGGTTAAACTTCCGAACCTCATTCCTGGAGTAGCATCTCTCAATTTGCTCGATCGCGCGCTTCTCATGCTCTTTCTTCTTCCTTCTGAGAAGCCGGTGTTCGTCTCTCATCTTCCGCTCATAGAGCTCATGAGCAGCTCTGGTCTTTTTGTGCAGTGCCGCATTGCGTGCTTTTTGCTTAGCTTCATGTGCTTGCCGGGATTCATCATCGAACCAGGGGTTTCGTTGTGGTGGACGAGTGAAACCCAGCACATCAGAAGCCGCATCTCTGATGGCGTTTTGACAGTTTTTCCAGTGGTCTTCGATGTTTGATGCTGGAGGCATTGGACTTCTTAAGAGATTAAGAGACGCTCGATCGGAAAAGAACTTGGCGATCTCTTGCGATTGTAGCCGGCTAATGTCCAATTTCCTCACAAATTTTGTTTGTCCTGGCGTAGTTTGTGTTATCCGCAACAGTACCTTGGCTACAACAAGGTAATGGTCCGAGTCGATGTTGGCTCCTCGGAACGTACGGACATCCATAATACTGGAGGAGTGTCTAGCGTCGATCGCAATGTGATCAATCTGGTTGACTGTTGATTGATCAGGGGTTCTCCAAGTCCCCTTGTGTATGTCGCGATGTGGGAATCGCGTGCTAGCCACGACAATGTTTCGCCCCGCCGCAAAGTCGATTAGCCTGAATACGTTATCGGAGGTGGTGTCGTGCAGGCTATATTTTCCGATTGTTCCACCAAAGATACCCTCTCTTCCTAGCTTTGCATTAAAATCACCGAGGACAATTTTAATGTCATAGCTAGGACATTGCTCGTAGGTCTTGTTAAGGAGCTCATAGGAGGCATCCTTGGTGTCGTCATCTTTCTCCTCTATGTGGGAATGCGTGCATATAAGGCTAATGTTGGCGAATTTAGCTTTGATGCGGATTGCTACGAGGCGCTCGCTCACATGGCGGAAGCTTAGGACTTCTTGTCTTAGTCTGCCTCCGACAACAACTCCGCTTCCAAATAAGCGCTGCTGTTACCGAAGATAGCAATCGCCGTAGTAGATGTCGCAGTTTTTCATCCGCTGTTTGTCCGGCCCATCTCATCACATATATTGGATATGTCTGCTTTGCAGCAGTCTAGGACCACCGCTAGTTGCTTAGCTGCACACGGTCTATTAAGGGACCTAACATTCCACGTACATATCCGAAGCTCATTGTCCTTAAATCGTTTGCGTGGGTTGTCAGCAGTAGATCGGTCCATATCAGAGGCATGTTGATGCTTTGTATCTTAATTTTTCTTTTGAATGGCCGGGCAGTTATCCTGACTGTACAACCCCCAACCTAGAGGACATGTTTCATTTTTAACGCCTCTAGGTCGAGAGGTCGGTTACACCGAAGCCAGTAACCCGTTCCGGGATGTAAGTGCTGACGTTGGCCGATCTAGGGAGTCGGAGTAGCCCGGATAAGGTCTTGTTCTCTTTTGCGGACACTATTCCTGATTTATGGCGCATGAAAATCACCCTTTCTGTCCCCTTCATTTCGCAATCTCCAATGAGATTCTCAGATGGTGCAACGGGGAGGGGTGAAGTAGGGCTTATTAGCAGAGCTGCAAGATGTTTGGCTGCAGAGCCTCATTCTCGTAGGCCTAATACTAATCGTTGCCATCCTAATATAATAATAATAATTTATAAATTGATTCAAATATAAAAATTGAAACGAAACGTCACAATCTTAATATAGATTTATTATTGTATGGCACTTTATGTACTAAAAAACATTGATAGAAAAAAAATAAAAGGACGTGTTCTATTTAAACCGCATATTTTCCTCTTGAAAAAAGTAAAGTTTAACCCTACACACCCTTGACATTGATGTTGCTTGTTAGGGAGGCATCAGCTTTTTTCGACGTTGGGCTAATTTGGGCAAATGTTCCACCCGCACATTGTGCATCTGGACTTTGTTCTGCATCCGAGTCTGATTGTGATTTACCTCTGTTTATACCGTCAGCGGATTCTTTTAACTTTGGAATTTGTTCAGGTGGTACACCGATCATTTTCCGATTCTTTATCACCGGACTATCAAGAACATTGGAGATTGTTGGCGAATGTTGTTCTGAGAACGTTAAATTGTCTGCTTTAACATAGTCTTCCTTAGGGCGAGGAGAAAATTTAGCACTATCTGTCTTTGGGCTGATTTGCAGGTAATCATCGGATGAATTAATTCCTGTACGATAGAATGAAGACAAATTTAAATTTCACTGAAAAATACTGTTACAAGCAATTTATGTAAAAATAAAAAAAAGAATTAAAAGCTAAAAAAGATACTATTGATCCAGAAGGTCAACCAAAACTTAACAAACTTGAAAATAAACGGCAAAAGAACTTTTGTCTAAAATCAGCCGAAGAATTGTTATACGTAAGGGTAAGCAGATAAAACTATTTAAAACTAAGCAGAGTTAAAATAAATCTATACGCCAAAACTGGCAATATCAAGTGACTCTTATAAATTAAAACTGAGTCAGCAAAGCATTACAAAATTGTCATACAGCAAAAGTATATTCTCTGATTCCAACAAAGAGACTTGTTGTTCTAATCCCTTAATGTTGTCTTTAATAAAAGTAAGGGTGCATTCGAATACAAAGACGTTACTGCAAAAAAAAAAAGACAACAACCAGGCTAAGCATGTACATATGTTACATGTATAATCCGTAAATGCGACTGTTTTTAAAGCTTCTCCTGGGAGGTCATAAGACCTTTCACTATTAATCTTAGAACTCAAGGGTTCCACGCCTGGGTCCATCCATTCTTACTTACTTATTTACTTACTTAAGAAGGTGCTACAGTTCGGGGAGGACCAGGGTCTCAGTCAACAAGCGATTCTGAAGGCCGAAATCCCATTCCACTTCCTCTGTTACGCTATCCCTTGGGCGGGTTCGAAGACTTTTTGGACCGAAGTGTTGGTGTCCATCCGCTTACCAGAATTTGTCGTTTTGAACCCGGGAGCCGGGAATCGAAGATTCTTTCGGCTGGGGCATTGTTATCCATTCATTCGATGTGGCCGAACCAATTTACATCTTGGTACAGCTCGTGGGCCATCTCAGCCGCTGAATCTTCACTCTTCTTGCTAGGTCGATGTCGCTGCACAGCCTATCTCCTCCTCCACTCACCGACAATGCAGACGGGACCGAAAATCATTGACATCACGCCGCTTTCTTCCGATTATGTCGAACGGACTTTTCAACGATTGTGCCTCTTGTATTGGTGCGGCAGTTTCGCAGTATTCTTTAAAGAATGATGTTGAAAATATTGCATGACAACGCATCGCCTTGGACGAATTTTGCAGGGATGCCAAAGCTAGACATTGCTCTGTATACCTCGTCTCTATAGATGATGTCTTATGCGCCCTTGGAGTCGATAAATTGGTGGTGTGTATCGATCTGATGATCATAGGTTTTCTTCAGGATCTGCCGTAGTGTGAATATTTAGTCGATTGTGGACTTTCCTGCCAGATCTTGTATACCATGTTAAGAATACTTATCCCTCAGATTTTGGGTTGTGGTTCGTGTAGCATGCGCCGCTGCTCCATCCTGATTGAACCACATGTTCTCCAGTCCCAATTGTGGAAGGAGAAAGTCGTTAACCATGGCTCTATAGCGCTCACCGTCCACAGTATTCGTTTGACCCGCCACGTTTTCGAAAATATAAGGCCAGATAACGTCTCCAGCATAAACCGCACATCATGCAGGAATTTTGAGCGGGTTTAATGGCTCTTCGTGGCTAATACGCGGATTTTCGGTGCCCCAGCATTTATATTTCAGATTGATGGAAACGGGCCTAATCGCTTATGATGATTTTTGATGATAAAACGGCTGTAGCATAGGTTCAAGCATTTGGCGGTCAATAGCTAACAGCTGATGCACTAACTGCATTTTGTTGAGGAACATCTCACAGTCTTTCACCAAATTTCTCTATAAAGACCACCGATTGATGCTCAATTGCGTGGCAGGTCGTCTGGTCAATACTCCGGGGTCCTCAACTCCATCTTCAACACAGCTGCGATATTCTCGTCGTCCCAAACTTCGAAGCGTTAGCCCAATTGGTGTCAGAACTTCTTAAAGACGAGTAGAAAAATCGGCAGCTCATCCAGAAGAAAGACTTGAAGTCTTAAGAGTTGTATTGAGAAGAAGAACAGCGCAATCATCGCAGAGACGTCAAGAACAATGAGATCAACAGCGATGCCGTTTGCAGTTGCAATATATGAATGAAAGGGCTTCATACAACTGAATTGCTTTTTCATACAAACCGGGTCTCATGTAAATTCGTTCAAATCGGAAAAATGAATAAAGTTTGCGCGCACTGCAAAGCAATGAAATTTAAGGCAGACACGCTGATAATGTGCTACGCGAGCGGGAAAGTAAAGTTACCTGAACGTGAGCAACTAAAAGAACCATTGAACAGTTTGTTAAATGGAATAACTACTGATTCAAAACACTTTCTCAAAAATATCAGACATTACATTTCCTGTTTTCAGATGACTTAATTTGGCGCTTACGTTATAGGGGCGCATTTTACACCGACAGAGTTTCTTGGCTTCCTTTACCCAGTAGTAACCATGAATTTCTCCAAATCTACTTCAATGGAGATGAAAATGACGATTAGACACTGCCAAATCTCCTCTAGAATCAGGAGGCATGTTGCTGAGTCGTTACAGAAAATGTTACATGACAATAATAATTTATTTCGGATGCTCAACAATTCGATTGATTGCCATAGAATTGTTTGTTATGCTGATAAAACACCAACCAGTGAGCATGTCAGATATTGATGAGGTCATGGTTGTCATGGTTGGAGAAGAACATAATCCTCGCGATAACGGTTTGGAGCGCTAAAATGAGCAACTACAAAGAATAGCTAACACTTATAGTTGTTATGATCCATTGCAATAACCAATTATGTGTCCAGACGGTCAAGATGGTTATCATTTCAACATAAAAATGATAAACACAGTCACAGGACACTAGGTATTAAAGGTGTCCGGAAATATGGTCGTACTGATCTTTTCATTACATTTACGTGTAATAAAGCATGGGATCAAATTAAAGAATTACTTCTTCTAGGACAAACTCCTACCGATCATCGCGACATTACAGCACGCGTTTTCAATCAAAATACAAATTCACCTTGTATGATCAATGGAAAACGTTCAAAACGATATCCTCGAGAGTTGTTAAAAGACACAATTACTCGCAATGACAATGGACAAACAGAAGACAATTGAAAAGGAGTTACTTTAAAAGCGAGAGAGGAAATGTCAATTGAATTTGATAGTTGTTGGGTTGTTCCATATTCATCACCTTGATCAAAAACTTTTAAAGTTCTTATCAACGATGAGTATTAAAATTCTGCGAAATCCATTTGTGAATACGACAACAAAGGCGGCGATATGGCTGTGTTTGAAGTCTCAACAAGAAGTAATCTTGATGAAATCTCTCAATATCGAATCCGCAGATATATCAGCAGCAATGAAACTGTGTGGCGTTTTTTTTGGGATCTCCAATGAACAGGAGGGATCCAACTGTCGTTCATCTTGCTGTCTATCTTGAAAACGGACAAACAGTGTATTTCACGGAACAAAACATACAGGACAGAGCAACAAAGCCACCGAACACAACATTAACAGCGTTTGTTTTAACTTGTCAAACAAATGATTTTGGAACAGATTTGATGTATGCAGACTTATTACACTTGGAAAAGATTTTTGAAAGAAGGAATATAGGCAACGAAGTAATTGGACACTGACATATTTTCATCAAATGTTTTAGAAAGAGTATACACTGTACGTCCGAACAATGCTGAATGCTTTTATTTGCGGTTGCTTCCGATTACTGTTCGTGCTTCAACATTATTTATACATTTACGGACAGTGGATGGTGTGTCAGACACTTCAAGCTGGAAAACGACGATCATTAGGACAAGTCAATTTAAGATTCATCCGCCACACTTCTAATTCATTTTAAATTCGTACACTTTATTTTACTCTGTACTCCAATATTTCGCTTGGAGTATACGTTATATTGTAAAAATGACCAAAAGAACTGGGAGCAGTGTTCAGGATCAGGGGTTTTCTCAAGGCAGCTTTGCTGATTCCCACATTATCTGCCGCCGCACGTTTACTAGAGCCCAGAACTATGAGCCGTTTTGCTTCATCGATTTGAGCTTGAGAAACAAGCCTTAGTTTTTTGTATTGTTGAATTTGAATTTTTTATTTAACCTATGTTCGAGGCATATCTGTTCCATAAAAAATATGTATACCAATCAGAAAATAAGTACATATTTGTGGTGAAATTCAATAAATATCTGCATGGATACATTCACGCAAAGGATGCACAACTTGATTCATAGATACTTCTCATTACTGATTGTACAATGAGACCTCTGAATGAGTCAGAATGAGTGCGGGTATTAAAGTGGTGTTATGCGTAGTTGTGTTGTCGACTGTCGAAATTCATACTCATTCGATACATGAATGGGCTGACTCATATTTACACTACTCACAAGGGTTAAATATAACAAGGAATTGTGTTTCCAAGTAATGAGAACTGTATACCTGTTATTTGAAAAAAAAAACCCGAAACGCACAACAGAATCCAACCTGCCATAGTGATGTATCCCGAATTCGTCTGCGCAATAAGTCGAGTAACTCGAATGACTCGAATGCGCTATCCACCCTTCTTGCATGTCTCATTTATACCGTCGTTTACCAGTACAGCATTCACACATACCCAAAATGAAGAATGCTATGGGTAGTGAGTTATGACGAGTCTGAATCTTGGGTTGTATGAATCCTGTGATTTAAGCGAATTCGTTGCTTCCATATTCATATACCTCTGCATTCATAATTCTCTTAACTCATTGATTTATTCCTCCCTGTGTGTGAATTGAATGAGTATGGTTCGTTTATTACTATGTGTGTCTCATGGGTAACTTTTTGGCATTCATGCAGATCTCTAAAATCTACATATTTTTTCGTTTGTCTTTTTTCCGACATACCAAACTCGACAGCAGTACTAACACAAATGACATCAATGAAGTTCTTAATTGTACATCGATAGAACTTCGAGTTTCATTCATCTTTTCGAGAAAATCGCTATGCGCACACTTACCCGCCGCGCAGACGGGGTGAACGACACTACTTTCAAGTTCCGGAAGCAAAGATGTGAACTTCGACATCAAATTGAGTTCCATGTCCTTCAATTGCATAGATAAAGATGATTCCATGTCAATGTTTTTATTTGATGCAGAAACCGATTTCATCTGGGAGTTGATGGTGGGCGATTCATTTGATAGTGAAGAGGTTGATCTCTCTTTAAGTGCTTGAAGACGAGTAGTTGTATTTGACATCATAATCGATATATGAATTAGTTTTAAAATATATAAACAATTTAATAAATGCCCAAAAAAAACCGAATAGGTCTGGCTAAACAATTTTAGTAGGAGGTGGATCGAACCAGACATGCTTAGAACAAAAACGGTCCTTTGTCACCAGCCAATAAAAAAAAACAAATTTTCAGCACCTGTACAGCGGTTCTTAAGTAATTTTGAAGGCGGATCATTCCGTTTGAGACAAATATGAATAAGTATCTTATTTTAGGGGTTCTACAGGGGGTTGAGTGCTAAAGAGGTAGTTATTAATCTGCCCAGATTCCACAGAATGAATTATTTAAAGTGATTCACTCCATCTAAGTTTTGTTTTGATATTTTATCTCGTTGTTTATGTATGAGTGATACTTACGAATTTGAGGTGATACCGTACCTTTGAGATATCTTGTCAGTGGAGGTGCCAATTTATCTGGCGATCCCATTAAAGCCAAGTAATCTGTTTTCTTTTCCTTCATATATTCCTTATTCATCTTTAAGTAGGGCTCATTGAGAGTCAAATAATGCTGAGAAAAGATTTCCCCATTGTCAATTCGTCTTTCACATATTAAAAACAAAAAATCTTACATTCGTCACTTCTTCTCCCAGCATTTTCGCAAATTTCTTCTCCAACTCATGGAAAAGTGGTCGGCTCTTTGGATTGACACTCCAACACTGCAACATTATATCGTATCTGCAATATTGAATTTCTATCAGAAAGTGTACCCTCTTTTGGGTCCTGCATTGCAACTTACAGCTCATCATTGGCATAAGGTGGCTTCTCCATGCGATAGCCATCTTTTAGTTTCAAAAACAAACTCTGATTGGCATCCATTCCTGGATATGGCACCTTGGCTAGGGAGAAAAACTCCCACAATACAATACCAAATGACCAAACATCAGTATACGTACTAAACACTTGATCACATAACGACTCCAATGCCAACCATTTAAATGGCAAAAGTGCCCCACCTTGCTTCTTGTAATAATCATTCTTGTACATTGATCTCGCCAATCCAAAATCACAAATTTTTACAACGTTATCCTCGCAAAGAAGGATATTCCTCGCAGCTAAATCACCATGAAGGACTTTCCTCGAGGACAAGTAATCCATACCACGGGCCACTTGGAATGCCCAACTGACCAAATCCGAAGTGGTTACTGTCGTTGCTTCCGTAGTGTCAGGTTTATAGTTTGACCGACATGGTTGAACTGAGCTATTGGACAAGACGGTGTCCTCACCTGCAAAAGAAGGGGAGGTTAAAGAAAATCAACTCAAAAACATAACAGTTGTCTTCACAGTTTGTTGGGTGGCACAACTATCTACCCGTACATTACCTTCAAACAAATCAGATTCTTTAAGGTAACCACCTGATTTGGGACGTCCAGCTTTGATACCTGCAAAAAAGGGGAGGTGAAAGAAAATAAACTAAAAACATAACAGTTGTCTTCACAGTCTGTTGGGTGGCACAACTATCCAGCCGTACATTACCTTCAAACAAATCAGATTCTCTAAGGTAACCACCTGATTTGGGACGTCCAGCTCTGATACCTGCAAAAGAAGGGGAGGTTAAAGAAAATCAACTCAAAAACATAACAGTTGTCTTCACAGTTTGTTGGGTGGCACAACTATCTACCCGTACATTACCTTCAAACAAATCAGATTCTCTAAGGTAACCACCTGATTTGGGACGTCCAGCTCTGATACCTGCAAAAGAAGGGGAGGTGAAAGAAAATAAACTCAAAAACATAACAGTTGTCTTCACAGTCTGTTGGATGGCACAACTATCTACCCGTACATTACCTTCAAACAAATCAGATTCTCTAAGGTAACCACCTAAATTGGGACGTCCAGCTCTGATACCTGCAAACGAAGGGGAGGTTAAAGAAGATAAACTCAAAAACATAACAGTTGTCTTCACAGTCTTTTAGGTGGCGCAACTATCTACCCATACATTACCTTCAAACAAATCAGATTCTTTAAGGTAACCACCTGATTTGGGACGTCCAGCTCTGATACCTGCAAAAGAAGGGGAGGTTAAAGAAAATCAACTCACAAACATAACAGTTGTCTTCACAGTCTTTTGGGTGGCACAACTATCTACCCATACATTACCTTCAAACAAATCAGATTCTTTAAGGTAACCACCTGATTTGGGACGTCCTGTTCTGATACCTGCAAAAAAGGGGAGGTTAAAGAAAATAAACTCAAAAACATAACAGTTGTCTTCACAGTCTTTTCGGTGGCACAACTATCTACCCGTACATTACCTTCAAACAAATCAGATTCTCTAAGGTAACCACCGGAATTGGGACGTCCAGCTCTGATACCTGCAAACGAAGGGGAGGTTAAAGAAGATAAACTCAAAAATATAACAGTTGTCTTCACAGTCTTTTGGGTGGCACAACTATCTACCCGTACATTACCTTCAAACAAATCAGATTCTTTAAGGTAACCACCAGAATTGGGACGTCCAGCCTTGATGCCTGATTTTGGATCGCTTTCTGAATTGCTATGATTGTATTTGTTGTTTAAATAACGATGCGACAATAAGAGATTTGAATATTTTAACCCGTTTGTTAATTAATTTGCAGCAATCACCAGCATTTTTTTTAGTATGTTATTTGTTTTTAGAAATTAGGGGCTGTTTTTGTGGAGTTAATTATCATCAAATTTGAAGGTTATAACACATAGAAATAGGCGGAGTAATACGTTAACAAACACCTTGTGCAGGAGAGGAAATAAATGAAAATAGAATGGGAACAAATGGAGAAATGTTTAGAAATTCTATATTTTAGGAACATTCGGTTAGTTACAAGTTAGTGCCGCTCGAGTAGACCTTGTTTTTGGTTAAGACGATTCGGAATGAGACGGTTAGACAACAGATATTATGGTGCGGGAATATTAAGAAGGATAAGACTTATTATGGCGAAAGCATAACTACGAACCATTGACTTAAAGTTATACAATGGAAGAGCTAATGAGAATCTATCGATGGAGGTTCAATGGTTGGATTATCGAGCTAGAACATCGTTTGCTATGAAACGAAAAATATAGAAACGGTAGGCCAAAGAAGATTGTCGTACTGTTTTTGATAAGATGCTTAGAATAAACGAGATGTGTTCGAAAGGTTTCTAACCATATTTTTTATTGGCGAAACAAACAAAGTTTGCGGAGGGCGTAGTGAATATTAGAAGGTTTAACCTAGTGCGTAAGCATTTAGGAGAGAATGGTGGAAGAATTTCAACAACTTTACTGCTCCAAATTCCAACTGTCTCAATACAGTCATCACTGCTAATGGGTACTACTCAGAAACCAAGTTCAAGAAAATCAAGGCACTTAGGTGTATGTCATGCTGATTTTCTTTTTTACTTAAGGGGCCCACACAGCACTTCGATCACCAAGTATTACCGATAGGAAAGGCTCATGTCACCGTTCTTAACGGCCGGACCCGTGGACAAATGGCGGTTCGCAACTACATCACGATAACGCACTCGGTCATTTTTTACATATGGTTCGGACAAGCACAACACACCTACCAAGCTCAAATTCATTCGAAAAGAATCACACTTTAGACAAGGGAAGACATCTGCAGATTCTGAAAACCTCCTGGGCGCCATGCAAAAGAAACTTCTGGCAGTGGCAGAACCGTTAGGAGAGTCTTTAGGAAGTGGGAAGAGAGTCAAGGTAAGTTTCAAACTTTAAAGAGATTAGTGTTAAATTATAATGTTGATTTTATAAATAAAAGCCAGATACTTATACCCTAATCGACCACTAGCTAACAGACCCTTGACTAGAGAGGACTGTTAATTTGTTCAACGCAAAACTTTTGCGCCACCTAAGTAAGTAAGCAAGTCATAAACACGTCAAGATTATCCGGAAAAGAATTATGCAAACTGATTCAAACGGCTTCAGAGAAATGGAAAGCAAATGATGTGACAAATTTTTATAATCAACTAACCTAGCGGTTGGGTGCTGTAGAAATAGGGAAGGCACTGGGAGAGGTCGACCTGGCGATATCCAATTTTGCTTTCTACACATGTATTGTACATATAATACCTCCACGTGGCAACCGTCGGGTATTGGTTAATGTCCATCCAGACTGGACTTGCTAAACGAATAAGCGTAAGTGCTGACCAGCAGACAAAAATAGCAGCACTATAAACGGGACAGTGGATGAATTCCCCAGATGGAATCAACGGTGGAAAAAATCCTGGGACAAATGAGACATTATCCAGGCTACTCCGACATATTTTGAGACCAGACCGGTAAGGATTTCCGAGACTAACTCAAGGATTTTTAAAAGAAATTAAGGAGCTTGTAATGTACTACCGGCAGCACGTCCCGGAACGTCCCTTGAAGAGCCTTCAAGAAATTCGATGGAATGGGTTCAACAAAAAGAGTATGAAAAACTGCGACATCTACTAAGGCAATTGTTATCGACAACAAAAGAAGCGCGTATTTGGATGCGGACTTGTTGTTGGAGGCAGACCTAGGCAAGCAGTCTTGAGTTTCCGGCATGTGAACCAGTGCCTCGTAGCAATCCGCATCAACGTTAAATTTGCCAACACTAGCCTCATATGCGCGCAAGCCTCCACAGAGGAGAAAGATGAAGACACCAAAGATGCCTTCTATCAGCTCTTGAACAGAACCTACGAGCAATGCCCTAGCTAAGACGTTCAAATTTTCCTTGGCGATTTTAATGCAAAGCTAGGAAGAGAGGGTATCTTTGGTGGAACGATTGAAAAATATAGCCTGCACGACACCACCTCCGATAACGGATTCAGGGTAATCGACTTTGCGGCGGGGCGAAACATTGTCGTAGCTATCACGTGGTTCACACATCTCGATATTCACAAAGGGACTTGGAGAACTCCTGATCAGTCAACCGTTGATCAGATTGACCACATTGCGATCGATGGAAGGAACCATTACCCTTCTGTAGCCAAGGAAAGGTTGCGAAAGGTCCCGATCAGCGCAAAAACAAGCTAACACTGTGAGGAATTTTGACATCAGACGGTTACAATGACAAGAGATCGCCAAATCCTTTTATGATCGAGTCTTTCTTAGTTTCTTAAGAGGTCCCTTGCCACCACCATCAAGCATCGAAGACCAGTGGCAATACTATCAAAAAGCCATCGGAGATGCCGTGTCTAGTGTGCTGGGTCTCACTCGACCACCACAACGAAACCCCTAATATTTTACAAATTTTTTCTTGAATGCAATGATCCACGAGTTCATGGTTAGGTACGATTCTCCTTGGAAATTTTGCCAATCTTTTGCAAAACATGATTAAATGTGCCAACTCTATCAATAGATTTCAGAAAATTGTCGGTGTCGTAGTTGTCTTCGCCCGAGAACTATGGAACAGTTTGGCTAATTTTTGGACTTGTTGTGATCGTCGAATGATAAAAGTTCTTTACTTCTTCGAATATTGAATTAGTTTTCAGGGAATCCAGAAAAAGTTTGTTTTTTGATAATATTAATTCTACCACCTCATCCTTTATAGCTTTTAAGTCACATCCTAAGCCCATTCTTGTGATTTCGGCTTTTAGGGCATCTAGTGTCAAGCTTTCCACATCAAACCCCCTTTTCAACGGATGTTTCAAGTTTTCAAGATGAAAGATACTTTCGAATACCGACTGCGCCATATGAGACTCTTATGAAAATGAAAATTTATTGGAAAAATTCAATCCAATAGAAGAAAATACTATTTGCAAGCACTCTCTTATATCCGCTAACTATTGTAGATAGCGTATGTAAATTGAATTAGCATACATCGCTTTGTTATTATTGTAATTAACATGCAAATGATTTTTTTAGCAGCCAGCAGATTTGCAAAAAAAAAACACAGCTGTATTTCCAGAAATCAGAAATCATTACAGCCGAAATGAGAGGCAATCGATGCTCCAGGGATCGTTTCTCCTAAATATGAATTTGGCAAGCAATTGGTGTGGTACAACATTGCAGACAATGGACGTGGAACCAGAAATTGTTTTTATTAAATTCGATTTCTTTTACGTTTAGAGGTTTGCTATGCCGATAAGAAAAACCTTTCTGCAGTTTCTCGCAATACAAGTGTGAAAACAAACAAACAGCGAGGCAGACAGACAACGTCAACAAAAGTATATATATATGCATGTATCAAGATCAATCCTTTGTAGGCCAGGTTGTGTTGTAAAATCCCGGCTAAAAAACGATCAACATTTCTTGGCATTATATAAAATTTAAAGCTAAGACGAGTTGGTAAAGATCGACTTCAGCAACAAGTTTTGGTTAGTTAAGTCAGCTTCTTTAATTTTGTTTTTGTTCTATTACAAAGTTACCTGTTTAGTTCAGAACCACAACTGGAATATCTCTGTTGTGTGACTGTTTGATCAATTCTATCGGTAATCGGATCAATTTGGTCGATAAATCCTTTCCGGTTGCGTAGCAAGAAATTTTTGACATTGCCATAGCAACAGTATTCAACAATCACCATCACTTCACCTAAAAATAAATAAGGTCCAGCAGGTTGTACCGTTTGGTTAACCACTCAGCTGAACTTACGCTTAGCAATATTTTTCGTAACAGCTCCAAGCAGATTGACAACATTCAAATGTTGTCCAAGATGCACCATGATTTTGAGTTCTGAAACCAGAGCTTTAATAACCTCATTGTCGGCGGTACGTTTAACCATTTTTACAGCTACGGTGGTCTTCTTTTCTTCGGGGAGAATTCCATCAGCATAGCCCTTGAGTACAACCCCGAATGCTCCAGCGCCCAGTTTTTTACCTTAGTACCATAAGTTAGGAGTGCTTTGATTCATATGTATTTCTTTTTATTTAAAGTGCTTACCTAATTTCAGCTTTTCTCTCGGGAACTCGAAACGTCGATCATAGGGTAACAAGTCGGCTTGTTCTTCCAAAGACAAAGCCGGGTTTATTTGCTCAGGTGCACCCTCCTCAAAATTGGCCAAACCAGCTAATTTCATTTGGCGTAGGATCTAAAATTGTTCCACATGTTAAAGAGATGGCATTTAGTGATGTTAATCAAGATTTACCTCCTTCTCTCTGATGATACGAATGCCCAGATAAATGATAGAAATTATCAAAACTACTATGAACACCACCATGGGAAAGATCCACCCAAGATTCAAGCTAGGCATATCTAAAAGTCAAACGCAATAAGAATTTGGAACATGATGTGGATTTCATAAGGCTTTACTCACTGGTAATCTTCACTTGGGAACTCGCCTCAGCGACACCTAATCTGTTAGCGGCTACACATTTGTACATTCCCTCATTCTCAGGCTTCAGGAATGGTATTCTCAGAGTTGAGTTATCCTTCTCAATGAGGATGTTCTGTTCCAAATTGATTTTAACATCGTCCTTATACCAGGTGATATCAGCTTTAGGAATTCCTGTTGATTTACAAATCAGTTCCAATGGTTCACCAAGAGTTCGGTTAATCTGTTTGCCCATATTCGTTTCTGAAATATCCGGGGTTGTGGGATCTATAAAAGAGGATTCCAATTCAGAAATTCATATTTTACTTTGTACATTGCTCGCATGAATTTTACCATGTACAGTAACATTAAGAAATTTTTCATCATACTTTGAATGAGTGGTTACTACTTTGGCACGGCATTCGTAACTTCCTGCGTTATCTTCTTCGATGTTCTTAAATTTAATTTCCTTCTTGTGGGTGTAATCGGAGAAGGTAGTCTGGATTTCAAGGCTACCACCATACTCAATCAATTGACCATCTTTGAACCAATCCAAATCCCCCGAGTAGTAGTAAGCTAAGGCAGCACACGTTATGATCACCTCATCGCCTTTAGCAATCTTTTGGTTTTCATCAACTCCATAGGCAGTCATGTTTTTGTTGATCTCGCCCATAAACACCATTCCTTCACTTGTGCCGTTTCCCATACGATTAGATGCCATACACTTTGCAATGCCCGGTTTTTCTGGCTTGAAGATCAGCTCGTGGATCCTCTCGATCTCAGAGTTATCTTCAGCTATATTTCGAGTCGACTATGTGAAAAAGGGATCTTTCAAGATCAGGCTAAGATGGAGATAGGCTTTGATACTTACATTAAAGCCCATTTCGTTGTGCTCGCATGTTGGCCATTTCGGTTTGATATTGCATGGGATATATGACCACGATACTTTCGGAGCCGGATAAGCAATCGTTCTGCAGAAGATGCTGACCTCTTCGCCAGCTTGTACAAACACATCATCGACGGTCACTTGAGGTTTGCCTATCAAATGAGAAGTATTAAAGTTCAGTTGGGAGCGAAATAGAAACAAACCTTCGACATAAACCGTGAACTCCAGTTCCTTTTGATCGATGCTATTATTGGCCTTGAGAGTGTAGACACCAGTATCGGTTAGCTCTACGTCGTTGATCTTCAAAAAGATCGATGAGTAGTTGTGGGTAATCTCGTATTTGCTTGAGTGCTGAATCAGCTTTTTATTTGGTGTGTACCAATCAAACCAAGGGGCAGGAAAGCCACGGTATTTGACATTGATCCGAACAGGTTTTGAAGCATGCGTTCGGATTGTTTCAAATTCTCGACTTAAATTTATGTAACTGTTACCATTTTCTTTTCGTATTTTTATGAAAAAAAAAAATAACAACATAATACTTACAAAGAAGGATTAATAGAAAACTCTTACCCAAAATGGTCATCAAGTAAGTACTGTGTGCTGAATTATTGAACATGTCCTTCACAATACATACATAATTCCCGCTGTCACTTTTCTGAACATTTTTAAGGGTGAGTATATTTTCTGAGGAATGCATATCAGTTTCCGATACAGTCAGACGAGCTTTCTAAAGATTAAATGTAAAACGATGAATAAGTAATGATGTAAGATAGGGATAGGGTCCCAGTTTAATTTGCTTATACCCAAAACCAAGCCATCATGCAATAGATTTGTTATTTTTGACCGAAATGAAGCAAACCTTGGTGTCAAGCCAGCAGTCCCGATATGAAATATTTCAATAGCATGCTTCTAAAAAAAACTTGCAGAAGGAACGTTAAATGGAAAAGGTGCAGAAGGAACACTTTATAAGCTTCAGTAGTTCTTAAAGGTTGTCCTTTATGTTTTAAGCTGAAAATGTATAAGAGAACTTAAGTCTCGCAGTTGAAAATTTCTCGCATGGACGATAATTAAGCGCATTAGCGAACTTACAAATGTGTGAATATAGGTATATCCTGGCCAAAATATTTTGGTAAAATAAAGAAGGCAATATCTACAACTTAAAAACTAAATGTTACCAATTAGAGTATAAGTGAGACTCATTATACGTGGTGGCGATGGTTAGCTCATTGGGCTATCACGCAGAGGGTCCTTTGTTCAATCCCCGGCATCACCAACAATTTTTCGAATCGTCATCACCCTTTCGGCGGCAATGGTAAACACCCGAAACTTAAATTGCCTATGAAAAGGCTTTCTAAGGAGTGCCCTTCCGATTCGGCGATAAACCGTAGGCCCGATCACATGTGACAAAATAAAAACAACATGAGCAACACAAATAGGTGTCAAGACATACCGGGCTACCAGCGCCACGGTGTTTTTTTTTTTTTTTTTTCATTATACATACCCTTTTTGAGGAGTAGTTTAGTGTCTTTTTGTTAAAATGTTAAAAATCAATTGCCAAAACTTGAGCTGTTAAATTAAGTAACACTTGGTGGAGAAAGTTCTGAAAGAAGTCAAACTTTGATTCGAAAAGGATCATAAAAAGTATAAGAAGAGCTCTAGAAAAGAAAAGCTGGCTTACGTGTGTAACCAAAAATGCAGAAGGGAGTACAATATAAAGAGGTGTCGGTACAGATAGATAGATATTCGCGGAAAGGAAGAGAGGGATGATAAATGATAAGTGATTCCTAGCATAATGTAAATAAAAGAGTGCAGTGTGTCAAAATCTTCCTTGTGTGTGACGCAATACATTCGTCTTCCATGCACTAAACGAAAACTACTTAAACCTGTTATATAATACATGTATTTCATCATACGTTTTTCAGATCATTATCCAATGGAGTTTTCCATGAAAAGAAAAAGGGCGATCCATATGGTTCCTGTTTAAGCTTACATGTCAAATTGAATTCTTCACCTTCTAAAGCATGTCCGCGACTCGTTGAATAAATACGTGGTTTTTTCATACCAGCTCTTTCTACTACATAAATGAAATTAAATACGTTAAAAAAAATAAAACAGTCCTAAGCAATTGCAAGTCAAGCATTAAACAAAGGTACAAAAAATAAAGCAACATCAAGTAATAAGCAAAACAAAAAACTAAACACGCAAATCCAAAATAAAATAAAAATTCTTCAAAACTTTTAATTCATTTAAATTTTTTTAAATAAATGAGTACATAACAAAAATAAGATAAAACAAACATGCTTTTTAAGAAACGCCAAACTATCCCTCAATGCGACAGATGTCAACTATTTCTATTATGAAATTACAAAACAAGTGAAATTAAAAACATTTGTAAATACAACAAACAAATTACAAATTGAATTGAATTAACAACATTCATTGATCTTTTAGCATTAAGAAACCTCTTTATCGGTCATGTGATGCATTGGCATCTCCGAACCTTCTTCAAAGTTTTCCTGTTGAGCGCTTTAACTCAAGACTTCAAACGCTTGAATTTGATAAAAAACATTCTCTAGTTGCCTGTCACCCTCTCCATATATCTCCAACTGTATGTTCGTTGCACGAAGATGAGACTCTCTTGCCAGAAAAGCCTCTCTCGATGAGTCATAGTCAATCATAAACTCGCGTTCACCATTGAGGAGCCCCATAAGTGCAGCCGTCAGAAAGCAAGAAAATTAATCCACTATCTTAAAGCTGTCACCAAATTCAATTTATCGTTTTCATCTCTTCAAGCCCTTTCATTTGATACCCATATTAAGCGGGTTGAAAAGAAAATGTAATCCGCCATCTTGGAGCGGCGGCCATATTGAATTTAGTGTGATTTTCCTAACGTTGTCGTTTGACAAATAAATACATCAAATGCCATCTTTTGGCGACTGCCATTTTGAAAGAATTACAATATTGAAAATTGCATATGTATTGTCATCAGAACTGAAAGTCTATGCAAAATTTCAGCTTGATTTCAGGATATCAAGAAGTCGTTCTAATTTAGCATGCAAGATTTGACCTAAATAATAATAATTTTAACTACATTCAAGTAGCTTCCTTCTGATTACGAAAAGTAAGGTCTTACTCAATACATCCTCGGGAAGCGCTTACTACATTTCTCGAGCGGGTGGAAGTAGTAGTATGAGTGCGAGTACGATTTCGAGTGTAATGTATGTTAATCATTCAATTTAGACTAGATATATTGTTATTGTTATTAAACGGTATTTCACTTACAAGTACTGTGACATTAACCTTACTCTTATTATTATTTTTTCGGAAAACTCACGATTATTTAATATAACACCATAACAGCGGACAATGACAAACATGTTTTCGTCTTTATTTAGAGGTGATGGATTGTGCGGTTTACATACGTAATACATATCCTTGTTTTTACAAAAGACTTCCATAATAATTCCAACTTTCGGATCGTAGCTTTTGATTTTTTCACTGCCGTCCTCCTATAAATATTATTTTTATTTTTTTGTTTTTTAATTCTTTAAAAATACGGACATCATTAAATGTAGATTCGAAAACTCCAACCCATTAAACACAAAAGACAACACAAAATGAGGAATGTTTTACAAAAAAAAAACAAAAGGAAAAAAGATGATAGACAAAAATTTGGTATGCTCGTACTTGTATGCACGATTATCTCATGCCAAATGTCACATTTTCATCTAAGCGGATGTGTTTGACAACTTGTTTTAATCAAAAAATTCGCGTATGCGACCATCTACAATTACATTTATATGTACTTTGACAGATTGATTTCATCATAAAGGAATGCCTTTTCACCATCATGTTAATCACTTATTCTTTTAAACATGGTGAAAGGTGACATTTTATGAGCAGATACGTATTTTTGATAAATGACTCCGAACAAGGAAGTGTTGAATATAAAAACGACAAAGTGACAGTTTTTATCATAACGCTCGGTCAATTTTATTGTTAAATTATAAAATTCTACCCTCGAGGTAGAATTATTTTATTTTCTTAGAGAAGATACAAACAAGTTTTCGATTCATTCTTTTTTAATAGGATTTCACTGAACTCACGCATACCATCTTTTGACAGATGTCATATTTGTGTTACAGATTTTCTGTCATTTAATCATGAAATGGTTCCCGCTTCAGCAAAGATTTTGAATCCAAATTTTAGTTATTAATATCCACGGTCACTTACGACCATGTGATGTGCAATGACTCAAATTTTTGGCGCTTATAATTGTGGACCGTAATAGACTTATGCACTAGAAAATATTGCCGTGACAGTGTAATAGCGAAACCGAACTTTTGCTGATTGGGCTCTATGGAAGAGGATCCTAGAGGGGACACATTTTTTCACACATTGTCAGTAATCGCTTACAGTCAATGAAGACAGCTATCGCTCCATGTTAACATGTTTTTTGACACATTGAAACCGAAGGTACCAACAGAGAGGTATTGACATTTTTTTAAAAATGCTGTGAAAAAACTCAACATTTGTCAAAGATTGTTGATTTATTAAAAAGATTAAATTTTCGGACTAATTATAGTATACGAGTATTATTTCATTCAAATGACTGCCTCGGCTGGCTTGGCAGTAGATCATATTGTCAACCGAATACTTTAATGCATCTTCAATAGTTTCGGCCCCCATTTCACGTAGAGCTGGACCAATGTTATATTTGAGTTCCTGACTGTAATGATCTTTAATGGCAGCCAACAAAAAAAAACTATCCAGTGCTGTTAACTCGCGATTATTGATCTGCCTGTGTGGCACGTAGCCCCATTTTGCTGAGACCATACCTGAATTAATTCCTCATATTCCTCAAGTTTTAGCCATAAAAAATCGGTTATCATGACTGAAAATTACCCTGGAAAAATATAAGGTCAATAATACCGCCACTCCAGAAACCACACTAAACAGTCACACTTTCAGGATGCAATGGCTTCTGTTTGAGTACATGTGGATTTTTCGAGCCCCAAAATCCGGCAATTTTGTTTGTTTAAAATTGTCGTCAATTTCGAGATGCTCTAAATCCTAAATAGAGTAGCGGCTATGACGAATCCGATTGTAAATGTCTGAATCAATTGAACATTGTAACCGAATAATCCGAGATCTTGTTGTAAAATTTTATTCATGCTAAATCGACTGATCTTTAGTTCTCGGGTTTAGGCGCATATTTTCGGCAACAGATGCAATATTTTCCGTTGGGCACGAACAACAAACATGAGAATATGTTAGGTTATCAATCAGCTACTTTCCTCACAAAATTGCGTGTACCAGCTGTTTCGGGAACACAAAATCCACTTCGGAAATATCTTTACAATATTTTCCAATGTTGTTCAAGCGTAAACCGACCTATAATGTTTCTTTCTATGCTATCAACATATAATACTAAATTTCTGTAAATGAGCTAAGTCAATACTAAGTTTGAGCGCATTAGAGCTGTCATTGTCAAAATAACCCATTTCCAAGTTCCCTGTTAGTGGTACAATTTTGTCTGCTTTAAGTTTCTATTTGAGTTTCAATCTCATTCTCTTTTTGGATGAATTTTACGATGACCTTAGTTAAACACGGCAAAACCAGCTGATTTATTCACCACAAAAAGTATCCACTATCGGTTTTCAGAAATGCGCCTCAATCCAGAGTAAAAATTTTGATCGATTCTCTGGCAGACGAGTTAAAACTCAAAAGAACACCAAAAATGAAGCAAAAAGATCGCACAAGATACCCAATTTTAGTGTAAGCAGTCAGTTGGTCATTGGCCCATCATTCCTTATGGAACCAGAGCACAGATGGCCAAACAATTTAAAAAATCTTCTACGAATTTAGGAATAACTCGGGTCAACCGGTTTTTATTTTTCATCGGAAGTATCATAATCCAACTTCGGCCAATCCCGCTCGGTTCTCGAATTGAAAAATTCTAGCGCTTTCTCAGGCATATACTTTGCGATTCCTCTGGAATATAAGAGCTAAAAGTAAAGGAGTTTTGAAACAGACATCACCAAGGATGAGAATTTAGAAACAGTGAACAGTTTGTACCACCAAGCTCAAGAAGATATATATAGTCACGAAGTAGCAACACTAAATATAAACAAAAGTTCACCTCTCGAAAGTTTTTAGTTTTTTTTAAAGTTTTCAGTTTTACAAGCTTTCACCATATTTATATTCAAGTGGAGTTCTACGGATTTGTGGATGAATTGACGCTGTTGACGGAGTTTCCAGTAATTAAAGGCCGATTATATTACCAAAGCAGCAAAAGTTCACAAGCCTAATTATAAGAGCATATCATAACATCTATAATATGAACAAAAATACTACATCCCAAACCTTCGCGAGGCGGTTAACACCGAAAGGAGGAACGGTGAAGTTTGTAAAAATCGGGGAGCCAAGACCAACAGAGATGGCTGATCTTCCCAAGGCTAGGCATGCGACATTCACTGGGCCACTCACATTTGTTGGTATTAATTTTGTTGGTCCAATGAACATCTCTAAGGGACGTTGCACTGAAAAACTTTCAGGAGTGCTAATAACATGTATGACAACGCATGCTATACACATAGAGATAGCAAGTACCTCATCAGCAGACGCATATATCCCAGCCATAAGAACGTTCATTGGACATCATGGTATACTTCAAGAAATCAGGTGCGATGGGATAAGCGGAAAGGGAATTGCTAAAAGTACTTGAGCAGCAGCAACATTCTATATTAGCTTTTGAGTTTTCATCTTACATTACAATTTATTAATTTTACTTCGTATTGAATTAACACGTTTCACATGACTTTGTTCCCATCAACGAGCTTTCAAAAATGCGTTTCACAACCTTAGTTAAAAAAAACATCAAAGTGGCCAAATCCACCTTTGGAATAGGCGAAAATTGAGCCGACAAGATAATGTTCAGTTGGTCCGGAATTTAAATCAAGTTGGGGAACGATTAAGATCATTTTTGACCCCTAATTACATTTAAAGAAATATTTCCGTTTGTGCACATTTCCTTGAAATCCTTGTGGTGTTGCTGCAAGAATCAATTACTGATGGTATTGGGAATTGCCTCACAATCTCATGCTTTATCCATTTCGCACCTCGGGCAGATAATTTTTATAAAAGTGACTGCAGTCAAGCCACGGAAACAAACCCCGAACCGAAGCCTGTAGAGATGAACAAGGGAACATCGTAGTAGAATCGCAGTCGATGCTCAGGATTTGGAAAGATCATTTCTGTACACTGTATAACGGCGATGACGGACCAAATACCGCTGTCAGGCAGAATCAACCTTTCAGCCTGGACGATGATGACCAACAATTCCGTCCACCCGACCTGGATAAAGTGAAGATAGCCATATCGAAGCTTAAGTGCAACAAAGCTGCTGGAGCGGATGGTCTGACTGCCGAGCTCTTCAAAGCGGCAGGCGACGACTTGGTAAGGAGCATACACCAACTCATCTGTAAAATATGGTCGGACGAAAGTATGCCCGATGAATGGAACCTCAGCATTGTTTGTCCGATTCTCAAGAAAGGAAACCCTCTGAACTGCGCCAACTACAGAGGCATCAGTCTCCTTAACATCGCATATAAGATCTTATCCGCCGTATTGTGTGAACGCCTGAAGCCGTTCGTCAACAACCTGATAGGTCCATATCAGTGTGGCTTCAGGCCAGGAAAGTCCACCATCGACCAGATATTCACACTTCGGCAGATTTTGGAGAAAACCCATGAGCTTCAGATCGATACCCACCACCTATTCATCAATTTTAAGGCCGCGTATGACAGCATTTATAGAGACGAGCTATACAGAGCAATGTCTAGTTTTGACATCCCTGCCAATACTCGTCCGTCTGTGCAGGATGACGATGGAGAATGCACACTGCTACATCAAGGTCGGTAAAGATCTCACCGAGACCTTTGATGTCCAGAAAGGAGAAGGCGATGCGCTGTCATGGGATTTTTTCAACATCGTACTTGAAAGAATAGTGCAAAACTCACGAGCAAACACAAGAGGCATTATCTTTCAAAAGTCCGTCCAACTACTCGCATACGCCGACGATATTGACATAATCGGGAGAAAGCAGCGTGATGTCAGTGGCGCTTTCGCGAGTATTGAGACGGAAGCAGCGAAAATGGGTTTAGCGTGGGAGGGCAAGACCAAGTAGCAAAAAGGACAACCAACACCGACGTTTCGGGCAGAACGTCACCCTTGACAGATATAACTTTGAGGTAGTTAAGGACTTTGTCTACCTAGGCTCCGCTATAAATACAGACAACGACACCAGCGCTGAGATCAAGCGAAGAATAACTCTTGCCAACCGCTGTTTCTTTGGGTTAAGAAGGCAATTGAGTAGCAAAGCCCTCTCTCGGATAACAAAAGTCACCCTTTATAAGACCTTAATAATCTCGGTCCTGCTCTATGACGCAGAGGCATGGACATTATCAAAAATGGATGAGGGTGTTCTTGGTTGCTTCGAGAGAAAAATTCTTCGGGCGATCTTCGGTCCTGTCTGCATTGACGGTGAGTGGAGGAGAAGATACAACGACGAACTGTACGAACTGTACAGCGACATGGACCTAGCCAGAAGAGTGAGGATCCAAAGACTGAGATGGCTGGGTCATGTAGAGCGCATGGACACCAATGATCCGGTCCGAAAAGTGTTCGAATCCGCTCCCGAGGGACAGCGCAGTAGAGGAAGCCAAGACTCAGGTGGCGCACGCAAGTGGAAGAGGACCTCAGCCAACTTAGCGTGCGAAACTTGAGGTAGGGATCGAGCTAGCTGGAGAAGCTTGTTAACTGAGGCCCAGGTCCACCCCGGACTGTAGCGCCACTTAATGTAAAGTTAGTAAGTAAGACTGCAGTCAAGAAATTCTACAATACAATATGTTAAACCAGTCGACGACACAATGACGACGATAAGATCATGCAGATTAGAGCATTTCTTTTAGAAGGATATTTCTTATGTCACCTACATATGCATAGATACATACATTGAGTTCAACAGCTTTGTGCCTAAATGTTTCAAGAATACTCGTATTTTCATATTACATTTATTGAAGATTTTATTTTTGATGGTAATTAACAATAGTTTCAATTAGAGATGTTTCAAATGGGTCTTCCCAATAAAAGTGTCATAATTAGTTCGCCTGATTTTCACCATATTGCATCATGTTCAATATAGCTCTTAATATAGAATTTGCTTTACTTTACTTTTGATGGTCGTTTATCAAAACATTTTTACACATTTCCCTGTAAAATATGAAACAAAACTTCAAAATACAAATAACAGTACACTACACTACACTGTCCACTGTCATCGGAAATATGGTGACTGTTCTTTGTTTTGCGTTTTGTTTTAAATTCTTTGAAATGCCCAATCCCTTATTCTTTAAATTCGTTAAATTGGAAAAATATATATATCAACATGCAGAAGTGTATTGTTGATATATACTACTGTGTCCAAAAAGTAGTCGGAATTTTTCGATTTAAATTACGCGGGTAAATATTTTCGCTCAATATATTTTTTTTTATGTTGGTACAACTGTTACTGACTTCCATGCCAAATTACGACGCAAAAAGTGAATTTGGGGATTTTTACAATGTCTGAAATTATTCAACAAAGAAGTGCGATCAAATTTTGTTTCCTGAATGGAATAAATGCTGCAGAAACGTTGAAAATGTTGAAGAAGGCTTAGAGCTCTACCCAAATCAACAACATATGATTGATATGAATTGTTCACAGAAGGTAGAGAATGCGTTGAAGATGAAGAGCCCCCTGGTCGACCATCGACCTCAACTGACGATGCTCACATCCAAAAAGTAAAAGAATTAGATCTGATGAAATTGGCATATCAAACGGATCAATTAAAACCATTTTGAAAGATGTTTTGGGTCTCAAACGTGTCAAGTCTAGATTGGTACCAAAAATGCTGAATGCTCTGCACTGATTCTTCGTGACTTTTTCGCCAAAAATGCAACCAATATCGTTCCGCAACCACCTTATTCACCTGATTTGGCTCCGTGTGACTTCTGGCTATTTCCAAAACTCAAAAGACCACTCCGAGGAAACCGTTTTGAGTCGATTGAAGACATTCAACGTGAATCGGCGCGCGCCTTGAAGGCTATATAAGTGTATTATATCGGGAGGGGACTATTTTGAAGGGGACGAAATTGATTTGGAAGAATAAATAAAGACTTTTTGATTCTTATAAAAAATTCCGACTACTTTTTGAACACAGTTATACCTACTATGTTTACGGAGTAATAAATATAAGTGATGATAAAAAATATACAAATAAAGAGCGAGAGTACACACATTTGTTTATGAACGCGCGAATCACAAATATGGTATTACGAGTATTTTAAGTTTAATGCACTTCTATGAGTGACCCCTGAGTGGCTTACCGGATTAGAGAGCTTAGTAAATTTAACCTCATGATTAGGCATAGTTGGTTTACATGGAATACGCACGTTTCCATATTGATAGATATTAAAAATAGACATTTCTACCGGCACTAACAGCTGTTGCGAATCTGCAAAGACATACGAGTTAAAGATAATTTTATGGTTAATACAACAATCACTTTTTGAACTCACCATTGACGAAAATGTAAATTTTGGCCCCATACATTTTTTCAACGAGCTGCTCATAGTAAACACTATTGGCAAGTGCATTTTTTTTGACACAGTAGTAGTATCCAACATTATTTCCACTGATATTTCTTAGATATAACATACTACCGTAAGGTGTGTCACTGTCGAGCGTATTAAAGGAGGTTTCATAACTTTCAATAACAAGATGCGTTCGCCAGACAACTGGTTCATTTGCTTCACAGCTTAGTGTAAAATTTATATTAGTCTCGAGCGTTACGTCAGGCGAATCGGGTGTAATAAGCGGAGCACCTGGTTTAGCAGCAAAGTTCGCATGATAATTAGCATCTTCGGCACTGCGTTGTGGTTTTGGTACTACAAAGATAAAGATGGTGAGTAGATTCAAGTATCGGTTTTATTTGATATCTGGTTGAACAATAAATGAGCTAGAAATGATTAATTGGTCATAACGAAAGTAGCTTGTGTACTCAGATTTTTAGTCAGATTTTGTGTAAATACTAAGTAGATGGCTCTCAAGCTATCTAAATAAGTTTTATTAGCAGTTGTGGGGTTTCTAATTCATTCGGAGTTTAATCAAAGTGACGAGGATTTGTGTAAAATCGAAGCAATATGTTAATGTTCTGGGTGTCAAACAAATGTGGTAACCTTGACCATACAAATAAGTTGGGTTAAGTTTATAATAAGGGAATTTAGAACCTGATTATTTTTAACAATGAAACGAAGCCTGCGAATATATGTATATAGCATCGATTAACGATTTACTTACTAACTCTTAAAAAGAACGAAAACTCTACTGATTGGAACTTTCTAAACAGTAGATATGAAGTAAGCTACCACCAATATAGATATTTTTCTTAACGTCAGTTGACGTTGGTAATTTTAGTGCAAATAAAAATTGTCAATCAAAAAGCCAGAGTTCAGTGCAGATTCCATCAGCATGTCTTAAGGGACAAGTGCCGGGAGGATTTCTCTTTTGAAAAAGGGATTCCAGGGTATATGGATAGTTCAATGAAGACTATGAATGATTCAGGGTCCAGACACCTTCAAGTGAACTGTGAACGTTCAGTACACTCGTATTGTAGTTGAAAAATTCAGTTTTTTCCAATAAGCGAGATGAAGTCGTTGGCAAAAACGAGTTCTTTCCAGAAATTAGAATTCGTTTTAGAAGAGCTGACTTTAACAAACTTAAAAGCCTTATCAGCAACATTAATTTTGATTTTATTGCGGAAACAACAAACATTGATCTTGCCCTATCAACTTTCTATTCGTTAATTTTCTCCTGCTTTGCCCAATCGGTTCCATATTCCTCCCGAAAAGACTGCACGTTGGTATAACAAGGAGTTGCGCTCTCTCCGTAATAAAAGAAACAAGCTGTGGCACAAATTCTTAAGAACTCGATCTGATTCCGACTTCACTAACTATCGTTTTGTATACAATCGTTTTTCTGGACTTTGTGAGTCTCTTTAGCTTGAGTACCTTTATCGCATGCAATTTAGCTTAGTCTCTGACCCCAAACGCTTCTATCAGTTTGTTAATACCAAAAGAAAGTCAGACGGCTACCCATCTAATCTCAAATTTCTTAGTGAATCTTCTGCCGACCCAAAAGCCATTGCTAATTTCTTTGCCTGTTATTTAAACAAATCGTTTTGTAGGCAAACACCCGAACCCGATCCTAGTTACTTTAGCTATATGAGAAACTGTCCGGAGACGTCATCCATTTGGCTTAATATAACAACATCTTTGGTTTCTGAAAACATTACCGAACTTAAAGATGATTTTTTGTCCGGCTCTGATGGAATTCCGGCCATTGTAATAAAAAAGTATCTAAGCCATCTCGGTCCTCCCCTTGCTGCCATATTTAACTTGTCTGTTTCAAAAGTTACTTTTCCTTTCCTATGGAAGGAATCTTCTATCATTCCCGTTCATAAAAACGGAAGCAAGGCCGAAGTCGGTAATTATAGGCCCATAGCAAAACTCTCTTCCATACCCAAACTGTTCGAAAGCATAATCTATCAACAATTGCTTCCTGTTGGCCATCTATCTGTACAAACCAGCATGGTTTCATGAACGGAGTTCGTATCTAGGACGCTTTGTGCTTTAGAAGATGGTGATGAAGTCGATTCAAAAAAGTTTTGTAACCCCTAAGTTACAAGGTCTCTGTACATTACTTTTGTAAGGCCTCTTCTAGAATATTGCAGTCAAGTTTGGTCACCCTATAAGCAAATCCACATTCAAAGAATCGAGGCAGTCCAACGCAGGTTTATCCGATTTGCACTTCGAGGTCTACCTTGGGCCGATCCATATGGATTACCTCCCTATGAAAATAGGTTAAAACTAATTGGCATACATACCCTAAAAAAACATCGTGAAGTCGCTGATGTTCTATTTATACACCAGTTATTGACTGGAAACATCAACTGCCCGGGGATAACACAAAGTATTTTATTCATTCCCAATCCCAGTAACCTAAGATCTGTCCCACTTCTCCTAATCCAAACTCACTGCACCTATTACGGTCACCTCGAAACATTATCAAGAATTTTGCATATAACAAAGCAGTAAACATGAAATAAAAAAAGACCTGCTGAATATGTCACGCCCATAACATCTCCCCCGACTAATATTCTCCCTCGCCCCATTTGGTTAAGAATGTTTTTGTTAATTTTTAAGCCTGGGTTTAAGTTTTTGCTTGTTAATAAGTTAAATAAAGTTGTCCGTGTCCGGGGTAGACCCGGGCCAATAATAATAATAATAAATAGTGTTTTCTTCTATACTTCAATAAGCGAGTTGTAAGGCTTATAAAAGATTCACGATATTTCAGAGTACGTCCGAAAGTGTGCTTGAGGGTATACTAATGAGTATTCATAGGGAAGCGATTGTTATGGTTAAAAGTTTGGGGCGGAATGCTACTGGCGATTTCGATGGTGGTAAAAATAGCAGAACAATGTGAGGCAAGAGACCTTACGAAGGTGTCCAAGTATGTCAAATGACCGTACAATGTTGGTGTCACCTATGAATTTTACCACACGGTTCGGAATCTTTTTCAAAAAGATTAAAGATGTCTTGGGAGCACCTGACCAAATATGGGCATTGTACTTCAATTTTGGGCTGATAAATACCCAAATATTCAAATATTGATGGATATATTCAAATGTCGAGACCAGATCAGAGGTGTGGAAATATTTCTCACATCACTTGAGGAAAGCTGGGCATTTCGTACATTTTTGGCGCCTTCGAATATGTGGTGATTCGAATATAAACTGTTATTGACACACATACTGAGATTGGAACGTTTTTCGGTTTTGACGATGCAAATGCCATTCATGGATAATGGCTGGGTATTTGAATTTCGCTTTAGCGATAGCAGACAGCATTGTGATTTGGAAGCATTCAATTCCGCTCTATTTATTGGTCCCCAATGAGTTATGCTGTTAATATCGGAATTTATTGAGCTTAACATAGGGGTAACCGGAGTTAGTTGGGTTCAGGGTGAAGTAGACTCAACGCCAATAACTTTAAAACAAAACAATTTCTTTCGTGCTCGTTCTTGTCGTTATATAGAATGTAACTAGCAACTAGTGACTTTTTATATATTATTAAACTTAATTTTTTTTAAAATAAAAGTAAATACATTCAATTAAAAGTAGCAGACAAAAGATCATTGATGAAAATTAAAAAGAGTGTAGGAGATAGAACAGAACCCTGGGGCACACCATCATTTATTTTGTGAATATCAGACTTGAAACCATCCAAGACAACTTGAATTGAACGTTCCGAAAGGTAATTTCTAATCCATTGAAGAAGAGAGTCGTCGATCCCAAAAGCACGCACTTTCGACAAAAGAGCCTGGTGCCAAACTCTGTCAAATGCCTTAGAAATATCAAGTGCAACTATCTTGCTTTCGCCAGATTGATGTAGACTTTGGCTCCACTTTTCGGTGAGCCATGCCATCAAATCACCAGTGGATCTGTTGCTACGAAAACAGTACTGCTGGTCATTAAGAAGTTTTCGTGTTTCGAGATATTTCATGAGCTGACGGCTTATCAGCGTTTCCATGACCTTAGAAAGAAGGGACGTTTATAAGTGTAATGGGTCTATAAGAGGAGGGGAGAGAAGACGATTCGTCGTCGGCTGGAAAAATGCTGTATTCTATCCGCTCGAAAGAAGTCCTAAAGAGTAGGATTGGTAAAAAAAACTTTCGAAGTGGGTTTGCCAACGTAGAAAAACACATTTTTTTTAATAATTTCCGCGCGCCTCAAGGGGTTTATGATACCCGTTTACTGTCGCCAGTGCGCGGGCGGAAAGATAGAAGGAGGAGAAAGGAAAGCATTGTTGTGGTATAGTGGTTTGAAACTCAGGTATGTTTGGTTTCGATATTGACTCTCCAGGAGAGGGAGTCCGAATAGAACAGAGAGCTTTTCTTCACTCGGAAACACCTCTTCCGAAGAAGGAAAGGGATACCATCTGAACTAGCGGACTTGTGAATATCTAGGTCTTTAAGTACTCTTCCTACTTACACGAGTGCGAAAGTGGATTTGTTCCATTGAAGATTCGATGCACTCAAGTGAAGGCGGAGGCAAAGCATAATCTGGAAGTGTGGAACTGGCCGCAAAGTGTGCAGTAGGCAGATTGTAAATAAGCGTTGGGTTGGAGGATGAGGCAGAATTTTTAATATTTTTGACGAACAGCTAAACGCTTTTACTACGAGTATATAGGTAATACTTTTGGAATATTGTTGTATTTCTCAGATAAACGTGACCCGATTTTATTAAAATTTTCCTTGAATGTGTGTAATGTTTTTAGGTTTCGAAAAATATTGCACACACTATCTATAAGAAAAAACTGATTGTATTTTGTGATTTTTTTTTTTAATAACTTAAGAAGCGACGGAAAGATTTTAGGCAAAATCGAATGGCCACGATTCTGCATGATAGGACCATTCGTTCGCAAGTTATCGTAGGTCAAAAAAAAACTGACACATATGTATGTACGTAGTAGCAACATATACTGATTCGCTAAATAATGAGAGACAGCCTCTGCAGCCAAACATCTTGCAGCTTTGCTAATAAGACCCCCTTCACGCCTCCTCGTGGAGCCGTCTGCAAATCTCTCCGGAGATTACGATGGGGACAGTGTTGGACAAATGAACGATCACACCGACTTTTTGATCGTCAAGATCGAATATCTTTTTCCCCGTGTAGGGCTTACGTTTTATTCGGGTTGATTAAAACTAGTGATTGTGCAACCCGCAACCGTGAACAGATAAGCAAAACGACCGATAGCACGAGTTAATATCTACTGAACGGCTGGAGAACAATAGAAAATCATCGCCGCCCAGGCATTACGATCGAGCTTAGTAAAATCGTAATTATAGTATAATGTAAATAACGATTCACACTTTTAGACTTGAGGACTGGCATTTGTAGCATTCTGTTACTTCAGTATGCAGGAGTAGAATCCTGTTGAAATAGCTTTCAGGCTAATACCGCCTCCATTCCTCTAAAGCTATGGCAGGACTCAAAGAACGCTCAATGTTTCGTCGCCATTAAGTTGGTGGTGTAGGTCCAGATGTAACATTCCCTATAAGAGTCTATGTCAACCCTCGCATGGTCTCTTTGCTTGCAAAGATAACTATCAGATCCTGGGGTTCCACACATCCGGGCATCGAAAACTACTTTGAGTGGGGAACCAACTAACATAGCAATAACAATAACTTTACTAACTCGAACGAGGTTAATGAAAGCTACGGAGCAAACCGCTTTCAGAGGAGTTCGGGAGTGCAGAGATTACCCGGCGAATAAATACAAACCCCCCAGAAAAGAACTAAAGAAAACACGGAAGCGCTACAACAGCCAACTACGCACCAATAGTTAAAGACGCAACAACAGTTACCTATCTTCCACAAACTGGGAGAACAGATGAAAAAGCTTGTTTTGAAGGATGGTAAACGGCTTTCTATCCACCAACCGATGAGAGAAAACTCCCTACGAACTGTCGGCTGTTGAGATGCGCGACGGCAGAGCCAAGGTAGCTATTTGGCGAAATAATGGATCGCAAACATCGCCATGATTAAAACGCCATGAAGAAACCTAAGAAGCAGAACCAGAGAAGAAAACTCGACCCTAGTCAGCGAAGGGTAAACTTTCCTATGCAGTCATGAATATCAGGCGAACCCAGCAAAGGGGACCTGCTGATGTAACTGAAGGAAACAGGAAAAAAACAGACCAGTTTAGAAAGGTAATTGATGAAACCTTTGAGAATAACGTGGAAATTCGGGCTCTGTCATATCGTATTACTGTGTATAGGACATCGACGAGGCCACGCCGAAGGAGGAGATCTGCGAGTCAGTCAGACAGCAACACCAGCTGCTTGACATAGACAATGCAGATATAATTAGTCTAAGGAACACCAATGGCCATACCAAAATTGCGACATTTATTTTGTCTGTCATCGGAGCACATGAAATGTTAAAGTCAAGCAGAATCAAAATTGGATGGGTAAACTGCCGCCTCCGGGAACGAAAAATCCCAACTACGTCTTTCAGGTGTCTTAAATTCAGCCCCATTGCACGCCAGTGAAAAAGCGAGATAGACCGATCCAAGGAATGTAGAAAATGAGGTGAACAAGGCCATATAGCAAAAGACTATAGTAAAGATTCGCTTTGTTTCTTCTGCAAGAAGGACAATCCGGTAGCAGCATACCCGCGGTCTTCAGGAGAGCCATTACCAGCAAGCATCCATGAAGATAATACAAATTAATCACAAATACTGTAAGACAGCCCACGACAAGAGACGAATGAGCGGACATATTATTTTGATCACCGAACCGTATAAAACTCTTGACACCAACATCTGGATCTGCGACAAATTCTGCCTTCCAAGATGCCAGTGATCAAGCAGATATGTACAATTGTGCGAAAATGAAGGAGATCAACTTCTAAACGTCCTTCGCGAGGACGATCAAATAATTCCGGGCAATTCTAAAAATAATGAGTGCCGATGCTCATGTAAGATCTCCAGTGGTTGTAGGCGGAAATTTTAATGCCTGGGCAGCAAACTGGGGCAGCAGGCTTACCAATGCCAGAAGAAGTATGCTGCATTCTTGGAAGTTAGCATTGCGAACAATCTTCGAGCAAAGATTTTTCGGTAAGCCGGGGTGGGATCAATCATCGACATCACATTTATAAGTAACTCCTTACCAGGCAACACAAAATGGTGGGTCAGCATAGAATATCACCATAGGCATCGTCAAGCGATTATAATTGGTATTCAAGAACAAAAGGCCATTCCATGTCCTAAGCTAACGACGAGCCAATATGGAAAGATAAAATCTTCGACAGGGTGATGCTAGTCGTGAATGAAGCAGCGGAGAATTTGTCGCATCACATTACTCGCACGCAGTTACAACATGTGACCACAGATAATAAAGTACAAATTAGTACAAATAAGTATTTTATTATCTGTGATGTGACACAGCTATGCCTAGAAAAGTACCCAATTAAAGGTATATGTAGTGCTACTGGTGGAGGCACGAAATAAAAGCACTCAGAGCAAACTGCTTGCAAGAAGGAGAGCCGACAGTCAAGAACGTCGTAACTATCCCGGGGTTCCCACATCTAGATGACTAGACGTTAGATGACTACAATCGCAAGAGATCCCCGAATCCTCTTCCAATCGAATCTCTCTCAATCTCAACAGAGAATCGGAGATGCCGACTCCGATTTGGTTGGCTGCACTCTCAACGAAACGCCTAGTTTGATGACTTATGCCGGCCAGTGAATATTTGGTCGATTGTGAACTTACTGGGCCGAAAATTGCGCTGATAGGGGACGATCAGATAAATGACTTCACGAATTCAAACAACACTTCAATCACGATCTTTATTTGCCATATTAAGGAGATTGATCGCTGTATAATTGACACAGTTACGACAAACTTCTTTCGTGTCGATCGGACAAACGTAGCTAAGGTTTTTTCAATTAGCTGGTTTCACTGCCATGTCACATTCCGTTGCCTTAAATAACTTTGTATGTACGCCTTCCGGTGTAGTAGATTTGTAATTTTTATGTTGGGATATTGCTATCTGCACTTCACTTAAGTAGGGTAGACGGATCTCTGATTTTTACATTCTAGGTTAATTGGTTGATTCTGCCTGACAGCGATATCCAGAAGTGGTTCTTCCTTATCCTGTGGCATCTTTATAGGCTTCTGTACCGGTCTTGTTGCTTTGACATATTTATTTTTACTTTTTAAGTCAACCTTCGAATATTATTATTGGAGTAACACCTCGCTATTTTCCCGATCCCATGCTCTTTCACGGTTTCTAAAAGAAGTCAAGTCATAAGCTGGGTGTAGCTCGGAAGCGTGACTTTTAACAGGAATTTCTACAGAAGCAATACCAAACTAGACGAAAAAAACAAACAGAAAGTTTGTTTTTGATGAGCACCGCATCCTATCGTTTTGTGTTCCATTTTAGAAAACACTAATAAATAAACAGCCAATGAACATGAAAATATGTACTTACAAGCAATGCAGCTGATGAATGAGTACATTATACATATGGCAATGCAGCAGGATACTTGAAATCCAAAATTTTTCCATTGTAGCCCCATTTTTTCGAGATCAAATCAATTGATTATGTTTTTTTGTATTTTATTTGGAAAAAGAATTCACCACTAAATTTTTAACACATCAACATGAGTGCCAGCCGCTTTGTATCAAAATATGTCCACTTCGAAGTATCTTTCTTGTCACAGATAGTTTTGTGACAGTTATTCAAATTTATCGCACTTTTTTCATTCAGTAAATCCACTTTTTTATTAAAAACTTCGCATTTGAATTAAAAAAAAAAAACTGTTACATATTTTCTTTCTCAACTTCAACTTCCCGACGCGAGCACAAGTAAACAACTGGAACTTGGAGTGAATGCAACTGGCGTTACCTCTTCTTATTGTTTGGATTGCTTGAGATAAGATGCCGCGGCTCCTGCTTGTATCTGTTAAGAAGAAAAATGAAAATAAATGTAAGAACTAGCCGAAATGAGTGTTTCCTGAGAAACATATTCTGCAATGGTTCCACATACTTCTAAAATTTAGGACAAGTTCATCCAAAATTGGTCGGAGAACAGATTACCACTGACCGGTTAATCCAATGAAAATTTGAAAATTTGGTTGATGGTTTTGTTTTCCTATCTGCCTAGAAAGAAAGAGTTGAATACAAACTTGAAGTCATTTTCAAAAAAATTTCACGTTTCCAAAATGGTTGGTATTTTTTGAATAAATCAGACATAGGTTCAGGATAGGTTTCGATTAGTATTTCAAACAATTTGTTGTGTGTTTGTTTTTAAAGAACTGAACATTCAAGTGGGCATGAATATACTTATAATGCGTCAGCATGTGTTAAGGTTTTTTGGAAAAGTAGGCAGAGAGAGAGAGAATAATGATGTATCGGCTCAGTTGTAATTTTGCTCCATGGGTGACATCCAACACTTAATGGAGAGACTAAATTGTTAATAAGAAGAGTTGGCTTGTTGCTGTATTCTGGTCAACTACACATTTAACTTGATTACTGTTGACAGAAAAAAAGCAAGTCTTTCGGGCACGGCTAGGATTCGAACACCGAACCTTCCGATTTCGAAGCCAGTTCCACTTGAGCCACGGACACCTATCCACTGCATAAAGACCCATCATCTCACAAAAATTCAAATCGATAGGACCATTCGTTCGTGAGGTATCGTGAGCAAAAAAAACCGACACATCCACACACACGCACATCTAAAAGAAAAACATGTCTAAAAATATTAAGCACACCTTAAAACGTAAACATATCGCAAACCTTTCATTTTCGAAGTGAATGCAAGAACTTCCCTATTAGGAAGTTAAAAAAACCACACACACACGTTTAGTAAATACTAACGAGAAAAAGCCTCTGCAGCCGAGCATCTTGCAGCGCTGCTAACAAGAACTACTTCACGTCACTCCGTGACGCCATCTGGAAGTCTCTTTGGAGATTGCGAAACGAATGGAACAAATGGCGAGCTTCCTACGCCACTAATCAGGATATGTGTCGAGTAAACGAAGAGAACTCACGAGCTCATCTCGATAAAACGATTGGAGAAGAAAAGACAATCACCACCGTCGAGGCATTACGACCGAGCTCAGTAAGATCGTGATTATAGTATACTGGATATAATGGTTCGGAGTTGTAGACTTGAGGGCTGACGTTCGTTGAAATTGTAGATATACGAGGGCGGGTCAATAAGTCCGTGACTTTTGGATTAAAACACAGATTTTTTGATAAAAAAATAATTTTATTTTTCAACGTAGTCTCCCTTGAGCTCTATACACTTTGTCTAACGCTTCTCCAATTTTTTTATCCCTTCCAAAAAAAATGATTTGTCGAGGTCCTCAAAATAGGCCTTTGTTTGCGAGATGACTTCATCATTGGAGTCAAATCTTTTTCCACCAAGCCATTTCTTCAGGTTTGGGAACAAGAAGTAGTCGCTCGGAGCCAAATCTGGAGAATAGGGTGGATGAGGGAGCAATTCATAGCAAAATTCATGGATTTTTGCTATGGCAACTGCACATGTGTTTGTGGTCGACTGTGAGCAAACGCGGCACCCATTTTGCGGAAAGCTTTCTCATGCCCAAGTGATCATTCAAAATTGAAACCACTGAGCCATGCGAGATCCCTACGGCTTCCACAATCTCTCGCACTTTCAATCTTCGGTCGGCCAACACCATATCGTGAATTTTTTCGATTGTTTCGGGTGTAGAGACCTCAACTGGGCATCCAGGACGTTCGGCATCTTCAGTGCTTGTACGGCCACAATGAAATTCAGTAAACCACTTTTTTACCATTGAAATCGATGGTGCAGAGTCCCCATAGTATTTATCAAGCTTAGCCTTGGTCTCGGTAATGGTTTTTTTTCGCAAGAAATAATGCTTAATAAGCACACGAAATTCACTTTTTTCCATTTTCTCCTCAAATTAGTGAGTAGTCTGATAAAAATAGCTGTCAAACACAAACTAACTGACGCAGCAAGTTTAAATTTTGACAGGAGTCAACTGACAGATGCCTGTTGACAGGAGCAGTGTTGCTGTTTCAGTAAAGAGGTCAGAAATTCAAAAAGTCACGGACTTATTGACTCGCCCTCGTATCAAAGCTACTTTTGCAATTCTTCCCTAAGATTTGTAACTATACATTTATAACAGTTATAGTTTCTCTATCGAACCACCAGTATAAAGAAGGCAATACAATACCTGTTTAGTTCTAGATTAAAGAGTTGCTTTACATGTCTCAATTTGTACAGTATAACATGTTTTACTGTGCCACACTTCGGCTGTTGTTTCCAATCTAAATTTGTTTCAATTTGAAGACATCGGACACATCATTGTCGACATTATCCCATAATTCAATTATTCATAACCGTCTCACTTTCGATATTTCGATAATTTTTAACTTGAAGAATAAAACCTTACCCATGACTCAATCAAAAGCTGTGCTCAGGTCAAAACTACTTCCAATTAGCTACAGCATAGTAACATCCATTTGCCTGGAAATTTGCCAGAAAATCACATATGATGACGTATCCGTACAACTCAATTAAAATCAACAAACTCTTTAACCTTAAGATTATATTTGAGCATTGATAAGCGTTTGCCACAATATAAACGAATATGCAACTGCCCCCATGGCACCAAAGTCTGAAAATAGATGCAGTCGAGTGAGAACATTTTTTTCACTTAGTTCCGCAGCTGATAAGATACAGACTTTTATTCGTACTTTCGGTTTAAAGATAACATACTTTGTAAGCAGACAAACGCAAACAAATCTCCATTGAAACGCACTTATTTATGAGTTTAAATTTCTGCTGAATGAAAGTTTATATGAAAGAGATTGACGGGGCACCCACTGGATCTCGAACTATCAGCTTATAAAAAAAAGCATCACAATTGAGAAATAATGGGCTTTAACAAAAAAAAAAGCTTCTTAACACTCATTTGTGTTGCTCATGTTTTAATTTTTTCCACATCTGAGCGGGGCCTACGGTTTATCGCCGAATCCGAACGGCACTCCTTTGAAGCTCACTATCGCGCCATCGCCATCGCCAAGTAGCTGTATACACTTTTGTAAAATTAGGCAACTGCTGTTGACTTGCACAATTTTCTTGAGCTTAATGTTGAAAGAAATATATGATAGCGCATCAAATTGCCTAAATCCTTTTTTAACATCAAAGGTCTCTGAAAGGTTTTTTTCGACCTGTGAACGTTCATAACAGTCATATTGCACAATCTGATGAGCTTGGCGGAAATACCAAGGCCACGCAATGTCCTAAATCATAAGCTGAATACAAATAAATTAAATCGAAGGGACGGGATTATGTAAGAACATACTGCAGAGAAAAGTTCGCTGAAAATAACAAATGATCAAAAGCCGAAGTAAATCATGGAAGAATCAATCTTGCTAATCGATGGTTCTTAAAGCCTAGAAGGTAATTAAGTCATGAAGACCTTTCTTGAGGAACCAGAAAAAACATTATACAATACACTTTTCATCCCAGTCCTGCTTCGACGACAAGTCGCTTGGACACTGATGAAAGCGGGGGAAACGGCTTAGACAGCAATCAATCACATCAGAAAAGGATGACCAGGTTAGATAAACAGTTCACCTTGAGCGCGTGCACACTAGAGTCCCGACTTAGGAAGTTTTCGACCCCAACCAGTAGAGAACGATCTTATTTGACGCGGAGGTCATAATTAGAAGGGAGATAGCAGCCTTCACAAAGGTAATAATATCATAAGAGATGGAGACTAGATTTCCTGATATAGTAAAAAGAAGATTCTAGTGTAGTATCAAATTTAACTCTACTCCAAGAATAGGCGGTATTCAAAATGCTGTTGTTAAACAAGAGATCAAAAACGACGTAATTCCTTCGATAGCCTACTAGCTGCACACTGGATGCAATCCGTACAGTGTTTGATAATGCACGGGAAGCAAAGGCTGGAATAAGATTCAGAAGAATAGTGAAGAAATACGAGTATTATTAAAGAAGAAGTTTAACTGAGTTATCGGAGCCTTGGTACGATACTCGTATGCAAGTAGTGAGCCTTTAACAAAAAAAAAAAACAGTTGGAGTTATGCAAAGATCAATTTACAGATTTGTCTTATCGTATTTATGTAATAGATAAATTGATATATGTAAAAACAAGGATGAAGTAAATCAACCTTTATGGTTTTATTTAAATTGATGTATTAGACTAGGATTTTGCGGCCGTACTTAAAACGATGATTCAGCTCGACTTCTGCTTATGATTGCGACACGACTTCCTACTGCTGATGACTGGTAACTAACTCTCCCATTACTGATTTTTCTGTTTCTGCCGATCCGACTGTTGCTGCTTTTGCTTTTCTGACTGTTGCTGATTCTGTTTATCCGACGACGCTTACATTCGCATTACTCCTATGCCTATGTTACATTTATGTTACACATATATAGGGTCATCCAATTCGTGGGTCAGATTTGACATGCCTGTTTCAATCACACACGTCAAACCGAACTGTCAACCGGGAGTGTATACTATATGTTTAGTTTAAGGTTTGCCATTTCACAACATGGAAAAAGATCTAAATCTATCGATTTGACAGTGAGCACAGCCTTTGGTCTCCTCGTCCTTGATCTTCTTTGAAGTTTACCTTGTTGTTCTCCTTCCCGCTGGCATTGGCTTCTACGAATTATTATTTGTTGAAGTAACGGCAACTTGTTCCGTTTGTTGTGGGCTCTAACGGTTGTTCTGATGATACGGGTACGTATGAATTTCCATCCAGAAAATTTTCGTCTACTGGCTGCGGGAATTCCAAAATTGAAGGATGCTTCCGTCGGCTTACTGCAGGAATACTCTGGAAATCGCTTGCTATTTTAATTTTCATCCGCTGACTGTGAAAATTATTTGCCAATAAAAAATAAAGCTTGTCGTCCCTCCGCTCTTCACCGTTCAAAATACAACGCCTTTTTCCGTATTCGGTTTATTTCAGGGTTTATTTTCTTAAAAGGAAACTTCATTAAATTTATTCAAACAATATTTAAATACTTACTTATTGGTGAATCCTGGAATGGCGACAGCGGCTGGCGATGACAAAGAACAAAGAAAGGATAAAAACTCGAAGCAAAGGAAATCCGCGCATGCATTCACATTTTGGTCAGCCCTTAACACACACCCAGCTACAATTGGGTACATTAAACATTTTTTCCTAATATAAAAATTATAATACACAAATTAATTCAAATATAAACAGAGAAATGAAACGTCACAATCGTAATGTAGATATTATGTTATTGATGGCACTTTATTTATAATACTAAAAAACATTGATGGAATTTCCGGTAAATAAATCCTCTGCCTTTGTTGTACCGCAAGATAGAAAGACGTGTTTTGTTTAAACCTGGACATTCCCCTAGTTGTTGTCGTTACTTGTTAAGGAGGTTTCAGCTTCTTTAGGCGTTCGGCTAATTTGGGGAAATGTTCCACTCACACTGTGGATCTGTTCTGTATCCGAGTCTGATTGTGATTCACCTCTACCTCTGTTGTCTATGGATTTGTTTAACATCGGAATTTCCTCAGGTGGTACACCGATTATTTTGCGATTCTTTATCACTGGACTATCGAGATTATTGGGGATTGTTTGCGGATGTTGTTCTTGGAACGTTAAGTTATCTCCTTTGACAAAGTCGTCGTTGGGGCAAGGTGAAAGTATAGCACTACCTGTCTTTGGGCTCGTTTGCAAATAATCATCGGATTGATCAATTCCTGTATGACAGAAAGAAGATAATTTAAAATTTCACTCAAAAATACTGCTACAAGAAATTTATGTAAAAAAAAAAAAAAATAATTATAAGCTAAAAAAGATACTACCTATATTGATGCACAAGGGCAACCAAAACTTAACAAACCCGAAAGAACAGCAAAAGAACTTTTGTCTAAAATTAGCCGATGAATTGTTATGCGTAAAGGTAAGCAGATAAAACTATTTAAAAATAAGCAGAGTTAAAAAAAAATCTATACGCCAAAACTGGCAATATCAAGTGATAAATTAAAACTGAGCCAGTAAAGCATTACAAAACTGTCGTACGTATCTGATTCCAACAAAGAGTCTTATTGTTCTAATGCCTTAATGTTGTCTTTAATAAAAAGTAAGGGTACATTCGAAGACAAAGACGTTACTGCAAAAAGAAGACAACAACCAGGCTAAGCATATACATACTCGTATGTTACATGTATAATCCGTAAATGCGACTGTTTTTAAAGCTTCTCCTGGGAGGTCATAAGACCTTTCACTAGTAATCTTAGAACTCAAGGGTTCTCCTTCTGGGCCCATCCATTATTAATTACTTACTTACTTAAGAAGGTGCTACAGTTCGGGGAGGACCAGAGCCTCAGTGAACAAGCGTTTCTTTTTTACTCGATCTTTTGCTACCTGACTCCAGTTTCGCACACTCAGTAGGCTGAAATCCTCTTCCACTTCCTCTATTGCGCTGTCCCTTGGGGGCGCCGCTTTCTTCCGATTATGTCGGACGGACTTTTCAACGATTGTGCTTCTTGCGTTGGTGCGGCAGTTTCGCAGTATTCTTTCAAGAATGATGTTGAAGAAATTGCATGGACCAACGTGCATTCTCAATCGTCAGACGGACGAGTTAAGCAGGGATGTTAAAACTAGACATTGCTCTGTATAGCTCGTCTCTATAGATGCTGTCATTCGCGGTCTTAAAATCGATGAATAGATGTCGCATATCGATCTAAAGATCATGGGTTTTCTCCAAGATCTGCAGTAGTGTGAATATTTGGTTGATGGTGGACTTTCTTGACCTGAAGCCACACTGATAAGGACCTATCAGGTTGTTGACGAACACAATACGGCAGATAACATTTTGTAGGGGATATTAAGAAGACTGATCTTTCGGACATACTTCGACTGATCGTATTTTAGAAATGAATTTGTGAATGCTTCTTATAAAGTCATCGCTTGCCGCTTTGAAGAGCTTAGCAGTCAGGCCGTGCGCTTTAGCATTTTTGTTGGACTTAAGCTTAGATATTTCTATCTTCACTTCATCCAGATCGAATGGCCTGACAGCGGGATGCTCTGAGCAAGGCCCATTTAAAGAATTCGAAGGAACATGTTTAAGTGGAAGAGCTTCTCAATACACAATTGATACGTGTCGGCCTTAGCTGTAGAAACGAGAACCTAGTTGTCTGGTGATAGGCAAATTAGTCTTTTTATGAATGAAAAACATTGGTTCTGCTTTTGGATTATGTGTATTTGATGTCGTAATTTTTTTTCATTAAAAATGAAATCGGCTTAGTGGTCGCGGCCAAAATTGATGACCATTCGCGCCATTCGCGCACGATTTACGGCATTTTCCATCACTCTTGCCAGAAATTCCTGCGATAGGTCCTCGCATTCTTGACGAATATTCTCTTTGAGAGCTTCAAGAGTCTGAAGCTTGTTGATATAGACCCGTGGCTTCAAAACACCCCACAAAAAGAAGTCTGGAACGGATAAATCCGGTGGTCTTGCTGGCCAGTGCAAATATCCAAAACGAGAGACTAGGCGACCCGGAAATGCATCCCTCAGATTTATAGATATGGCTCGAGCAGTATTCGCCGTTGCACCCAGTTGGAACCACATGTTCTCCAGTCTGAATTCATCCAATAGCGGAAAGAAGTTGTTAAGCATGGCTCTATAGTCCTAAGCATGCACAGTAGTATCTTGATACGTAGCGTTATCGAAAAAAAAAAAAGGCCCGATTAACGCCTCCAGCGTAAACAGCACACCATGCAGTAAGTTTGAGCGGGTGTAATGGCTCTTCATCTTCTATGATCAATGGAGAACGCTCTAAACAATATCGTCGAGATTTGTTAAAAAAGAAAATTACTGGCAATGACAATGGACAAACAGAAGACAATGGAAAAGCAATTACTTAAAAACCGAGAGGAAATGTCAATGGAATTCGATAATCGGTTGGTTTTTTCCATATTCATCACTTTGATTGAAAACTTCTAAGTACTCGTACTTAATAACGATGAGTATTGCAATTCTGTTAAATCCATTTGTAAATACGACATCAAAGGCGGCGATATGGCCGTGTTTGAAGTCTCGACAGTAATTTAGTAATTTAGATGAAATCTATCAATATCAAATCCGCAGATATATCGGCAGCGATGTAGCTGTATGGCGTATTTCAGGATTTCTTATTCCCAAGAGGGATCCAACTGTCGTTCATCTTGCTGTCCATCTTGAAAACGGAACAAAACATACTGGATAGAGCAACACATCCACCGAACACAACATTAGCAGCTTTTGTTCCAACATGTCAAATAAATGATTTTGCAAGAGCTTTGATGTATGCAGACATTTCGACTTATTGCACTTGGAACGCAACAAGAAAGAATTTTAAAAGAAGGAAGATGGGCAATGCAGTAGTTGGACAACCTGCAATATTTCCATCAAATGTGTTAGGAAGAGTATAGACTGTACATCCGAACATGCTGAATGCTTTTATTTGCGGTTGCTTCTGGTTACCGTTCGTGGTTCATTATACATTCATACATTTACGAACAATTGATGAAATAGTACATAGTACCTATGTATCAGCGTGCGTCACTCCTTCCAAAATAGATGAGAATAAACACTTGCAAATGTTGGTTAAATTTTGATTTTGTTTCTCCAGTGTATTTTTCGGTTTGGCTTTAAATACGGCTTTTTAACATCTGTGGAAAGTTTTCGATGGGGTTTAGGTCTGGAGACTGAGCTGGCCATTCCATAACCTGAATTCTAGTCTGTAAGAACAACTCTTTGGCCAATTCGCTCGTATGTTTCGGGTCGTTATTTTGTTGCAGGACCCACGTGAGAGGCATATTCCAACATGAATTCCCTCATAATGCCAACATAAATTTCGGCAGTCATTATCGGTTTTATTCAAAATATGGGACCAGTGCCACTGTAAGAGAAGCACTCCCATATGTTTGTTTTAGTGCCGCCGTGCTTGATAGTCTTAATTTTTTAGCTGCGGACAAATATTCTGGTACCAGGAGTCGCAAATAAAACAATTTTGGACTCGTCGGTCCACAATACATTTCGACATTTACTTGGTTGCAAGTAAATGCAAGTGTTCTTCTGCAAATTTTTTCCGTTTTTGAAAGTGGGCCTTTGTCAACAATGGTACTTTTCTGGGACTTCTGGCAGGTAGATCTTTCTTTATGAGTTTTTTTCTTATTGTAGAAGTAGTCACGGCTAGATTTAACTCCTCTTTGATTTTGTTGGAGGTAATAAACGGATTGTGTTTTACTAATCTTACTATGCGTTGCTCATCGCTAGGAGTCAATTTCGGTTTTCTTCCTCTTGTTTCTTCATTTTCAACATACTTTTTTGCATTCGATATCATTTTATTGCAGCATCCAACTATTTTCCTAATAAATTTGTAAGTTTTTCTCTCAGAAATTAATTTCCTTATTGATCAACGTTCTCCAGGGGTACAATGTTTACCGTGACCCATTTTAGCTGCCAAATACGTTGCACTTATGAGATATTAATTTTAACTTACTTAAATATTTTACCGTGATAAAGTTTAATTTAAAAAAATATATAAACACTAGTGAACACTACCAAAACGCTCCACAGGATGACTGTAGAGCTATCATTTTCCACACCACAAATCGGGTTTCATTACGTACGTATAACGGGAATCTCCCTATCTTAAATTACTGTTTTTACCAAACTTGTCTTTGCATTATATAGTATCACTGAATGCCAGACAAATATCATACAAAAGATGTAAAGTGTTTACAGGAGTACAGAAAATTGTAATATGCATGCCAAGTACAAAGTTCATCATGGTGCTATTTTTTTTTCACACAGCTGTATCTTTTAAATTTAAACATATGTATGTGCATGTTGTTTACAATTTTATCATTATTGCAGCTGACGCATCAGTTTTATGACCGTTGGACGCCCATGCTGCTAAAAATAAACAAAGTAGGTACTACGTATCAAAAAGTGTAGATGTTGTGAAATCATCTACTGTGTTCCCTATGTTCAATTACAAACAATAAAAGATACCATTACAAGCTGTGGACAACCAATCTGGTGAATTGTACTTACGAGTATTAGCCGCTCCAGGTGACACGAGAAAAACGTTTTTAATTTCCTTTATCCTGGCTAAAATCGGTTCAAACAGCCATATTGCGTTAGCTCTTGCTTCTTCAGGCATTGCTGCCACGTTGATGGAAGAAGGGAGAACAGCTCATAAAATTCACAGGAAACCCATCATGTAACATTTCAAAAACATCAGGAAGATGGGAAAAAGTCATTGCTTCAGATGGGCAATACTTTGAATAATACTATTGTTCATGTTTTTCTTAAATAAACGTTCAAATTTTGAAAAAAAAAAAACCGCACGAATTAAGTTATATACCCAATACTTTGCCCAAACGATCATTTTTTTATCCTCCAGCAAAGAAGCTGGAGGTTCACTTTTGGTTTTTTTTTTTTACAAAAAGCCACTTTAAGGAGTCACTATCTCATAAGAAGGAAATTAATGGGCTAATAAATTAATGCGGCCCTAGCCGGCTTAGGAGTCGGTGAGTTTTGCACTTGACGATTTTTAATCGATTTTAAGAGCACACATCTGTTCAAGACCGAGTTAACCGTTCCACTCATTTACCAGTCAGGTTTAATCTGTTTTCTGGCCAATTTCAGATTAGTTTGTCCTAAATCTTAATAGAATATAAATTATCAAAAACTATTGGAGGATAGTATTACAAACTCTGTTCCACAGGAGGTTCTTGGTGTGAATCAACGGTCACACTCATTTTGCCTAGTTAAAAATTGAAATTAAGCGTAGTAACCCAAGGGGTGCAATCGCGATACATAAACATCAACTCTTGTGTCGATACCGGATGGAGGCATGCAAACCCAGCTACGTTCTACTCGTACTATTCGATAGCTTGCGCTATTATGTTTTTGTCGGCTTTAACGAGACCAGACAACAGTCACACTCTGCGATACATCAAGTCGAGGTGTGACGCAAAGCTGTTTTATTTAAAATTATCAGAAGATCTAAAAGCGTATGTGGATTGGGGGGTCAAAGAACGATGACAGGCGATCCTAAACAGAATTTGTTTTTACATTTCGTGGTGGAGATATCTTATGTGAATCAAAAAAGAATCCACAAGGGGTATTAAAAGATTTCTTATCAATCCTATCCTATTCCTATCAAGCAAACAAAAATACATGTAATAAAACCAATCAGAAGAGAAGATAACGTTTACATGAAGAGTGTTTTATTTTGTAGCGGATTTGATTCCAGCTTTTTTTTAACAATATACAGTTGTTCTTCTTTTACGGATTTAGAAATTTAGAAATTTTTGTTCTGATCCGTTTTGTATTTTCTTGAGGTCACCAGAGGAATATTTGGTCAAATCGAACCGGATATAATTTTTTTGTTTGATTTTTTTGTCTGATTTTTTTTGAACAATTTAAATTATTTGTGTGCTGATTGGACATTGCTGGATTTTGCTGCTTGGTGTATGCTTATTGCATTATTTTTTTGAAAATCTGTGTGTACAACCTAGACTTGGATAGTAACGTCAAGCTGGTGGGCTTTCAACGAACAACTGGAAATCCAAAAAATAAATTTAAGAGTATTTCAAAATATTAATAATAATCATGAAACCCACACTAATAAGGCGAGTTCTTTTACAAATCGAAAAGGACATCTCAAATTTCTCCAGGAGAGGTTCTAGTACGTGTAATGCAAATTATTTGGCAGACCGTTTAGCCCTTTTGAAGAAAACACTGGAGTTAGCAGCTGAAATATTTGAAAGTGTATTAGTGATCTTAAGGAGGATGATAAAGGTTCTGAAATTGAGGCTACTTACCAGCAAATTCGGGAGCTTTATTTTGAATATCGTGAGGACCTTCTAGATGCATGGTCAAGTCAACTTAAGGATAGTGCCCATATGAACGTCACTAACTTGGACTCGGGGGACACAAAACCATCGCATAACGCAGATCTTAGGCTGAAGAACATACCTCGGGGAGGTATGAGTCTTGGCGATGTTTCCACGATTTATTTGTGTCTTTTGTGCATCAAATTCATCGTTGTCGGAAATTCAAAAAAACAATACCTTAAGGCGAGCGTATCTGGCGAAGCTTAAAAACTTTTAGCACATTTCGGGAATGCTAATGGCAATTACGCCAAAGCCTGAGCTATTCTTTAAGATAGGTATGATCATCAAAGGTTTCTGGTAAACACTCAACTCAAGTGTTTGTTCAATTTACCAACGATAACACAGGAGCGATCTGAATCCTTCAAAGAGCTGTTTGACACGTCAACGGAAGTGGTGCACAGCTTGGACAATCCAAAGGTATCGGTGAAACAATTGGAAGTCGTGTTGGTGTACATTTTGCTGCAAGAACTTCCTTCGAAAACTTAACAGTTTTGGGAGGTGAAACTAGGTTCCAAGGAAAACAGCAAGAAGCTTCCCACCTTTACGGAATTAACTCAATTTCTCGAAACAAGATTCCGTGAGCTAGATGCAGTTAATTACGAGCAGAAAACATCATTATTAGATTCGTCAAATACCTCAATGTTCACCTGCAAGCTCTGTAGCAAACGTCAACACCCCATAAGCAAATGTAGCATGTTTTAAAAGATGGGATTTTCTTAGAGATTATCAGAATGTGAAAAGATTAGGTATATGTTTCAATTGTTTAGCTTATAGGTATTCGTGCTATGTACTAAGCATTTAACAAATAAAATAACAGATGAAGTCCTACAAAAATCAGTTTTGGATGCAGTTCTATGCAAGATGATGCATGTACATAGTGTACAGATTTTTCTTAGTGCAATAATATTGTATATAGGGTCATCCAATTCGTGCGCCAGACTTGACATCCCTTTTTCAATCACATATGTCAAACTCAACTGTCAGCCAAGAGTGTATATGCTTAGTTTAAGGTTTGCCATTTCACAACATGGGCCGCTGACTTAAGTGAAATGTCGAAGTAGATCTAAGTCCATCGATTTGATAGTGAGCACAGCCTTTGGTGTCCTCCTCTATAAAGGACATTTATATGATACGGAGTAACAGATCGTAGATAATGGTAAAATTTTCCTACTCATGTTCGCTTGCTGAAGCATGGAGTTGGGCATTACTTGTGTCAACAAACAGACGATAGTTGATATCGGGATATAAAATCAGGTACGGTCGTGCCTAGCTAAGCTGAAGAACACATAAAATTCCGCCCATAAGAACAATAAAAAAAATGCCATCAGTCGACCAAAATCATCAGCTGCAATCGCGATCTGATCTTGAATGATTGAAGGTTTCTAAGTCTCTTACAGATCATATAGCCACTATCTTCAAAACTTATTCCTTATCTAATTAATCATGTGTTCCCTGGAATGAATATAGATTTACGTTACTTACTACAGTAGTATTTAGTCTTCTACATTGACTACTCCATAACAAAAAACCAAAAACAAATTATAAACTTGCTTAGTATTCGGACGAGCTGTCTTTATCTAGACGATTTGTCATTTTACGTTATTTAGTGGGTGCGTTCAAGACTGTTAATTCATACCTACATTGAATAAATAATTAGCCATACGATATCTCCAAACAGATGCATACCTTGATTTATTAGTGAGTTCAGTTTTTGTCGACGTGCAAACGGTATGGTGCCTTAAATACCCTGCAACAGTTGTAGTCACTACTCAAACATGCATCAAAATCAGATGTAAGACACAATCAAGATAAAATAAAAGAAAATGATAAATTTTTCATTAATGTTCTGAACCCATCGCTTTTCACGGTCTTCCTCCATGGAAACGACTTTAGCGTGCAATTTTATTCGCTATGTTTACGTGGGATGTCTATAACCGTTTTATTGAATATTCCGATTGTTAAGAATGTGTTTGATTTATTTCAATATTGGCCTGTTAAAACTAATGAAGTTCCCTATTTAGCCGGATTATATTGTGATCTCACTCTAGTCATAGGGTTCTCAATTTTGTCCGTGTCATTTGTTATCGTTTTTTGCCTTTGAACGATTTATCAGTGTATCACAAGAGAAAGGTTCGGCAAGTAATCTAATGCAACTTAATGCAATTTTCAGTTTACCTAGTACGTCTGATGAAGGTTATGCTCAAACCCGATTCTCAAGATGGATCAGATATGTCTGTCAGAGCTCTCTAAGTCACTCTTTGTTATTTTTGAAAAGTGTAATACATTTAATTACTCGTATCTGTTCTTGTTTGATGTAAGAGCTTTAAATAATTCCAGCTAATATAGTCCATCACGAATAAGAGTGCCATGAAAGCTTATGACAATTGAGAACAAGCTTATCGTCTCCTGCCAGCTCGATCTATTGTTAGCTGCCTCCATTTTCGCACACTTAGTTGACTGGCGTCCCCTTCCACTTGCGTGCGCCACCTGAGTCTCAGTCTTGCTCTTCTGCGCTGTCCCTCAGAGGGGAATTCGAAGACTTTTCGGACCGGAGCGCTGTTCATCCGCTCTACATGACACAGCCATCTCAGTCATTGGATCCCCACTCTGCTGGCTAGGTCGATGTCACTGTACAGTCCATACAATTCGTCGTTTCATTTCCTCGATCGTTCAAGCTTTGCTTCCTCTTTATTGTTTGATGTCTATTTTGTTTTCGATGTCACGTTTTCTCATCTTTGCTAAATTTCTTTGTGGTGATTCTTAATTAGTTCAATAGCTTAAGCAATTTTGTGACATAGTTCTCGCTGTATGATAAGGTTCTTTTGTAACATTTCTCCTGTTGTTTGACTTTCGGTAATAATTTTGTTACGAAGGTATTCTTTGAACCGTTGAAATCCTCAAGCTTTTCATTTGGTTCATATAGGTCTTCTGATTCAGCAATTAATAAGCCACCATAAGTGGGTACGCAACTATTGTAGATAAGAATTCCTTTCAATAACTTTCTTTTAAACTTCACGTGAAGGGGCTTTAGACAATCCATCTGCAGAGACCTACGCCAGCCCAAATGCTTGAACGGAGCCTGAAACAACAATAAAACAAAATTTATGAAAATGTCTAGAAACACCAGAACAAGAACTCCCAAAATATAACCATTGCTGACAATAACAGCATGCACCACTGAGTTCAAGACAGGATACACATTAAAGCTACTTAAATCCAAACGTCTGTCAAAAAACTGAGACCCACAGTACAAAACGGTAATACGCCCAATAGTTACATCCCCCTGTGAAGTTTTGTCGCTAGCAACAGCTGATGAGCGAAATCAACGTAATACTAGAAGACGAGAATATAGTGAGGCTTGCCAAAGCCAAATGGTTAAGATGGCTTGGAAATGTAGTAAGAGTGGATGGCTCAAAAAAAACAAAAAAAAACTACGGCAACCCTGAAAAAACGAGAACAAGAGGCAGGCGAAGAAAAAAATAGATAGATGCTGTAACTAACGACGTACAAAGTTTAAACCTTTAAAAGTGGAGAGATGTAGCACAGAATGAAGAATGAAGTCATGTCGTTCATAAGGCCAAATCCTGCCCAAGGATGTAACGCTACAAAAAGAAGAAAATGCTCCAGGGTTGAATTTAATTATTATTTCCGTTGCTTTTTGGCGTTAATGTTACATAAAACAATTAAGTTCAATACAAAATTCTCTTTGGCTTTGGTTCATTGGTTACTCGTTGATTGTCCTCAATACCAATGGGTAGCTCCGAAGGTCGTTATTCGTTTTCGTCTTATCTGAATTTATTGACAAAAGCTCTACACATCAGTGAGCTCCTCAGTTCGGATATTATAAATAGTGTGGTTATAACATGCCGCAGAAACAAACCCCAAACCGAAGCCTGTAGAGATGAACAAGGGAACATCGTAGTAGAATCGCAGTCGATGCTGAGGATTTGGAAAGACCATTTCTGCGGACTGTATAACGGCGAAGACGGACCAAATACCGCTGTCAGGCAGAATCAACCTTTCAACCTGGACGATGATGACCAACAATCCCGTCCACCCGACCTGGATGAAGTGAAGATAGCTGTATCGAAGCTTAAATCCAACAAAGCTGCTGGAGCGGATGGCCTGACTACCGAGCTCTTCAAAGCGACAGGCGATGGCTTGGTAAGGAGCATACACCAACTCATCTGTAAAATATGACCGGACGAAAGTATGCCCGATGAATGGAACGTCAGCATTGTTTGTCCGATTCTCAAGAAAGGAGACCCTCTGAACTGCGCCAACTACAGAGGCATCAGTCTCCTTAACATCGCATATAAGATCTTATCCGCCGTATTGTGTGAATGCCTGAAGCCGTTCGTCAACAACCTGATAAGTCCATATCAGTGTGGCTTCAGGAAAGTCCACCATCGACCAGATATTCACACTACGGCAGATCTAGGAGAAGACCACCCATGAGTTTCAGATCGATACCCACCTCCTATTCATCGATTTTAAAGCCGCGTATGACAGCATCTATATAGAGCAATGTCTAGTTTTAGCATCCCTGCCAAATTCGTCCGTCTGTGCAGGATGACGATGGAGAGTGCACGCTGCTCCATCAAGGTCGGTAAAGACCTCAGACCTTTGATGTCCAGAAAGGATTTAGACAAGGCGATGCGCTGTCATGCGATTTTTTCAACATCGTACTTGAAAGAATAGTGCAAAACTCACGAGCGAACACAAGAGGCACTATCTTTCAAAAGTCCGTCCAACTACACGTATACACCGACGATATTGACATAATCGGGAGAAAGCAGCGTGATGTCAGTGGCGCTTTCGCGAGTATTGAGACGGATGTGGCGAAAATGGATTTAGCGGTCAATGAGGGCAAGACCAAGTATATGCTGTCAAGCAAAAAGGACAACCAACACCGACGTCTCGGACAGAACGTCACCCTCGACAGATATAACTTTGAGGTAGTTAAGGACTTTGTCTACCTAGGCTCCGCTATAAATACAGACAACGACACCAGCGCTGAGATCAAACGAAGAATAACTCTTGCCAATTGAGTAGCAAAGCCCTCTCTCGGACAACAAAAGTCACCCTTTATAAGACTTTAATAATCCCGGTCCTGCTCTATAGCGCAGAGGCATGGACATTATCAAAAATGGATGAGGGTGTTCTTAGTTGCTTCGAGAGAAAAATTCTTCGGGCGATCTTCGGTCCCGTCTGCATTGACGGTGAGTGGAGGAGAAGATACAACGACGAACTGTATGGACTGTACAGCGACATGGACCTAGCCAGAAGAGTGAAGATCCAAAGACTAAGATGGCTGGGTCATGTAGAGCTCCGGTCCGAAAAGTCTTCGAATCCGCCCCCGAGGGACAGCGCAGTAGAGGAAGGCCAAGACTCAGGTGGCGCACGCAAGTGGAAGATGACCTCAGCCAACTTAGCGTGCGAAACTGGAGGCAGCTAGCCAGGGATCGAGCTGGCTGGAGAAGCTTGTTGACTGAGGCCCAAGTCCACCCCGGACTGTAGCACCACCTAAAGAAGTTGCATACGTTTATGTACGACGTTTTCATCATTTTTTCAATCGAGCGTTCGTAGTTGTTATCAGCATTCGTCATTAGCATGCGAACTTCGTGGCTGAGGAAGAAGTGAAGTTCCTTGTATATTGAAAATAAAACATTTAATCTCAAACTTATCCCTAAAACCATAAGGTTCGGGCAGTTACTGAAGAAGCGTAATGGCATATATTCAAGATTGTTGGCTGAATAAGAACTTGATTGCAAAGTACATCGAAAGTCGAATTCAAGAAATTTTGTTCATTATATATAGTAGAATCCAACATTTAACATCAGCTCCGTGTTATCCTTTTTGATATTTCAGATATCATTAAAAAAAAAAACTTCAGTAGGTTTTGAACTCTTCCACCACCTGCGGAAGCCTATTCCAAGACTACAAATTCGTACAAATTTGTACAAAATCTGATCTTTTGAAAGAACTGTCAAACTCTTAAAAGTTTCAATTTGTGTGAATTGCGACCATTTCATCAAAATAGGTCTAAAAGAACACTTGGGCATGGACAAATAGGAGAATCAAGAGATTCAGATTAAAGTGAATTGTTCGCCTAATACAATAAAATTCATTAAATGCATATATTATCAATAAAGTAATTAAAATAACAATTCTAAAAATATTAGCTCCGCTTTTTAACTTGTTTTGTTCTCAATTACTTCTTTTGATGTTTGCAACACATTTTACAAAAACGTGTTCCCGCGGGACTTTCGGTTCAAGAGAGAATTCATTTACACTTCTTGAGCTTAGACAAAAAATGCTCTTTTACAAGTTGTTACAAAAATCTCGCGGCAACAGACTGATTCCCTTTGTAACTTAAGCTTACAAAATGTTAAATTTCAGTTCTGGACTACAATTGTATCCACAAGTCATGCTCCAAAGCCAACATTATCCTACAAATTTGAATAACTAATACAGCTTTCATTCAATTGTGTATTTTCCAGCCATACATGTGTATTTAAGCAAGTGACTGCAGTATAATAAATAAAATTGTTCTAATTGTTGTTTCTGAAACCACTGCTGTCAATAATTTAACACAATTTTTTTAAAATTTCAAAAATAGCGGACTATTTTAGACCATGGTTCAACTATCTCCCACCAGAGATCAATGTCTCCAATGACTTTTAAAGCACATGCAAGTGCTGTCTGCAATCAGCTGTTCGGTCGTTTGACAGTTACTTCGAAAATCTCCGCTCAGCGCTGTCAAAGACATCAAGTTTGATTTTCCCGACAGCAGTTTTTCTAATTTTCGTTTCCCAGATAAATAAATATTCTCCAAAAGAAAATTCAATTTCTGTTTGAATATATCAAGAACAAAATCTTAAATTAACAGCCCCATCAACAAAAGACTTGTCATTGTAGAAAGATTATGGCACACGCCACATCGCAGGTAATGTTGTCTTCTTTTTTCTTGTTTTTTTTTTGCATGCTCGCCGAAGCTGCACACAATTTCCAAAAGTTGTGACGCAATAATCTACATCCCCAACAGGGACCCAAACTCTTGCACGGCTTTAAAAGACCAACCCGTTTCGATAAAGGCTTAGGCGCTGAACTTCCGGATGCCTATAGGAAATTCTGGAGAGAATGGAAGCTAACAAAACCAGCGGCAGTTCATTACATCCCCAAGGAAGGTGAATGGGAGAGGGATGAGATTACCGGTGAAATTAAACCAATTCAAGATCAACCACTGCCTCTGATCGATGTTCCGGAATCACACCAAGGCATTTGGGGTGGTGAGGCAGTGCTTAAAGGATTTCAAAAACGGACGCCGCTAAAGAGAAGGGTACCCCACTTCTGGGTGCCGGTTTTAAAGCGATCGGTTGTGCATTCGCAGGTTTTGAATAAATATATTTCGACTGTAGTGACTGAAAGGACGTTATCTCAGATCCACGAGTGTCATGGCTTCGATCATTATTTGTTAAAGGTAAATGTAAAGTAAAAAGTCTGGAGGTTTCTACAATATCCGTTTATTTGTTGAAGAATCCTGCATGTGATTTACGATCAGAACTGGCATTGAAACTAAAAAGAGAGATCCTTTTATCACTTCTTGACGGATGCAAAAATCTAGCCGACAATCCAGCTGAACAGAAGAGGATTGTCAGTGAATATGGTCAATATTTGGACGCTGTAAGTGAGAGTCAAATACCCATTAGGTGATAAAGTAATTTTTTGTATTCGTAGTACACTCCAGAGGAGATTGACTGGTATGGTTTAACCTACATGGAAGCTTTGCGTAAATTGCAAGCCAAAAAGCGAGCTGAGAATCCAATTGTACCACACAAAGTCGAGTTCCGAATGAAGTTGATTGAGCAATTGAAAAATGCTGGAATTAAAGAAGCTGGTGGCGCCGACACAGACGGTACTAGTGGTTTGGAATTGTAAGTAAAAAGAGGATTTCTGAGACATAACCGTTTGAAATGTTTTTATTTTGTTGCAGAGACTCACAGTCCCCTTCGAAATGGTTTTCTAAAATAAACCCGTTCGGAAAGAAGCAAGAAACCTAGGTAGCTTGCTCTATTGTGGATGTGTGTTCAAATAAATTACCAGTCGTAATCAGAAGTAAAGCGTTTTCCTTAGATTAATTAATTTTACGTTGGTTAACTTTTTTGTGTTTTGAATTGGATACTGCCGAAGTAAAGAAATCAACGAATTTATCGTGGTCTATATTTACACGCATTCATTTGAGTCCGTTTCGAAATTCAGTCGACTCTCGTTAATTCGAAACTCGAAGGACTTTTAAAATTTTGCGAATTATCGAGAGTTTGAAATATCAAATGGTTCCTTCTTAACCCAAAGAAACAGCAGTTGGCAAGAGTTATTCTTCGCTTGATCTCAGCGCTGGTGTCGTTGTCTGTATTTATAGTGGAGCCTAGGTAAAGTCCTTAACTACCTCAAAGTTATATCTGTCGAGGGTGACGTTCTGTCCGAGACGTCGGTGTTGGTTATCCTTTTTGCTTGACAGCATATACTTGGTCTTGCCCTCATTGACCGCTAAATCCATTTTCGCCGCATCCGTCTCAATACTTGCGAAAGCGCCACTGACATCACGCTGCTTTCTCCCGATTATGTCAATATCGTCGGCGTATACGTGTAGTTGGACGGACTTTTGAAAGATAGTGCCTCTTGTGTTCGCTCGTGAGTTTTGCACTATTCTTTCAAGTACGATGTTGAAAAAATCGCATGACAGCGCATCGCCTTGTCTAAATCCTTTCTGGACATCAAAGGTCTCGGTGAGATCTTTACCGACCTTGATGGAGCAGCGTACATTCTCCATCGTCATTCTGCACAGACGGACGAATTTGGCAGGGATGCTAAAACTAGACATTGCTCTATATAGATGCTGTCATACGCGGCTTTAAAATCGATGAATAGGTGGTGGGTATCGATCTGAAACTCATGGGTCTTTTCCAAGATCTGCCGTAGTGTGAATATCTGGTCGATGGTGGACTTTCCTGGCCTGAAGCCACACTGATATGGACCTATCAGGTTGTTGACGAACGGCTTCAGTCGTTCACACAATACGGCGGGCAAGATCTTATATGCGATGTTAAGGAGACTGATGCCTCTGTAGTTGGCGCAGTTCAGAGGGTCTCCTTTCTTGAGAATCGGACAAACAATGCTGACGTTCCATTCATCGGGCATACTTTCGTCCGGTCATATTTTACAGATGAGTTGGTGTATGCTCCTTACCAAGCCATCGCCTGCCGCTTTGAAGAGCTCGGTAGTCAGGCCATCCGCTCCAGCAGCTTTGTTGGACTTAAGCTTCGATATGGCTATCTTCACTTCATCCAGGTCGGGTGGACGGGATTGTTGGTCATCATCGTCCAGGTTGAAAGGTTGATTCTGCCTGACAGCGGTATTTGGTCCGTCATCGCCGTTATACAGTCTGCAGAAATGATCTTTCCAAATCCTCAGCATCGACTGCGATTCTACTACGATGTTCCCTTGTTCATCTCTACAGGCTTCGGTTCGGGGTTTGTTTGCGCGGCATGTTATTTTTACCTTTTGGTAAAACTTCCGAACCTCATTCCTGGAGTAGCATCTCTCAATTTCCTCGATCGCGCGCTTCTCATGCTCTTTCTTCTTCCTCCTGAGAAGCCGGTGTTCGTCTCTCCTCTTCAGCTCATAGAGCTCATGAGCAGCTCTGGTCTTTCTAAGCAGCGCCGCGTTATATGCATCTTGCTTAGCTGCATGTGCTTGCCGGCATTCATCATCAAACCAGGGGTTTCGTTGTGGTGGACGAGTGAAACCCAGCACATCAGAAGCGGCATCTCTGATGGCGTTTTGGCAGTGTTTCCAATGGTCTTCGATGCTTGATGCTGGCGGGATTGGACCTCTTAAGAGATTAAGAGACACTCGCTCGGAGAAGGACTTGGCGATCTCTTGCGATTGTAGCCGTCTGACGTCGAATTTTCTCACAGCATTAGTTTGTCTTGGCGTAGTTTGGGATATCCGCAACCGTACCTTGGCTGCAACAAGGTAATGGTCCGAGTCGATGTTGGCTCCTCGGAACGTACGGATATCCATAATGCTGGAGGAGTGTCTTGCGTCGATCGCAATGTGATCAATCTGGTTGACTGTTGATTGATCAGGAGTTCTCCAAGTCCCCTTGTGTATGTCGAGATGTGGGAACCGCGTGCTAGCCACGACAATGTTTCGCCCCGCCGCAAAGTCGATTAGCCCGAATCCATTATCGGAGGTGGTGTTGTGCAGGCTATATTTTCCGATTGTTCCACCAAAGATACCCTCTCTTCCTAGCTTTGCATTAAAATCACCGAGGACAATTTTAATGTCATAGCTAGGGCATCGCTCGTAGGTCTTGTTAAGGAGCTCGTAGAAGGCATGTTTGGTGTCGTCATCTTTCTCCTCTGTGGGGGCATGCGCGCATATGAGGCTAATGTTGGCGAATTTAGCCTTGATGCGGATTGCTACGAGGCGCTCGCTCACATTCCGGAAGCTGAGGTCTTCTTGTCTTAGTCTGCCTCCGACAACAAATCCGCATCCAAATAAGCGCTGTTTTTGCCGTCGATAGCAATTGCCGTAGTAGATGTCGCAGTTTTTCATCTTCTTTCTGTCCGGCCCATCATAACGCATTTCTTGGATGGCGGTTATGTCTGCTTTGCAGCAGTCTAGGGCCTCCGGTAGTTGCTCGGCTGCACGTGGTCTATTAAGGGATCTAACATTCCACGTGCATATCGGAAGCTCATTGTCCTTAAATCGTTTGCGTGGGTTGTCAACAGTAGATCCGTCCATATCCGAGGCTTGTTGATGCTTCGTAACTTATTTTTTTTAAATGGCCGGGCAGTTACCCCGGCGGCACAAACCCCAACCTGGAGGACCAGTTCCATTTTGAGTGCCTCTAGGACGACGGGTCGGTTAGACAGAAGCCAGTAACCCGTTCCGGGATGTGAGCGCTGCCGTTGGCCCTTATAGGGCTCGTACGCCACCATCTCTTTTCCAAGACCCTGACTAAGTCCTGGAAATCCTTTCCGGCCTGAGCTCCAAATATGTCGGAGTAGCCCGGATAAGGTCTTGTTTTGTTTTTCCGACACTAATCCTGGTTAATGGCGTATGATCGGGTCTCATACGTGTGGACTAGCCAGTCCGAAAGATCGTGGAAAAAATTCAGAAGATACAAATCAATAAACACAAACAATCAAAACTGCGTATGGCAGCATCTTTACAGAGGCATGTCTAGTTTTGGTATCTGTGCCAAACTCCCTGCCGAACGTCAAAGTCAGAGTGATTTTTCCAATATAGTTCATGAAAGAAGTGTATGGAACTAACAAGCCAAAAGTGTGTTCAGTTCAGAGGACACAGCCAGCTGTCAATGAAGGAAAAACAAAGTATTTATATAGTATGCTGCTTAAAAAGATGGGCACTGAACGCCTATAACAAATTGCGTGTTCCGAACCGAGAGAGGATAAGAAACTTTTTCGTAGTGAGATTTAAGACTTTTGAAGGTTGCCATTACCTGTCGGAGGGATGGTGGCTGAAGAAGTTATTTTTCATTATATTGGAATAGTGTCTGAAGATCAAACATGTTTAACCACTACACTACGCCATAAACTATCAGAGTAAAGTGCACATGTTCAGTTCAAAAGAATTTGTCGATAGAAGAAGATGCTCTCCAAGATTTGGCATCGTTAGAAGATTCAACGTTCTTAACGACAAGGCCATGAAGAATGGATGAACAGACAGTAATCTTGTAGATCTCGTTGAATTCTAACTCTATACAGGTTTTGAAATTAATCCTATAAAAAGTATCGGCAAAAGACTTCATCTTACAGTTCTAAACTGGAGACAAACAACCAATTAAACTGATTGAATATGTTGAATGGTTGCTTCCGGTTTAGACTATAGATCGTAGCGTTATATTCAAGTAAGTAGACCAATACATACTTGTCTTGATGATCCACACTTGGTACTATTGCATTTTGTAAAACAAAACTTATAAATGAAATTTCGAACACTTGTTTAAATATAAGAAATATATTTGTACACATTTTATAAAAATATTGGTAAATATATAATACAAGAAAAATTTTAATGCTTAAATATAATATGAATCTAAAAATATATACTTATTATTAAATTGTTTCTAAAATTACAAATATTCTAAAAGTTATTCTTTCTTTCCTTTTTTTTTCAATTTTACATCAAAGTAGCGTTATTTAAGAATTTATAAAAATTACAATAATGTTTAAATAAATTGATTTCACTTTATTTTTTTATTTTATTTCTGATAATAAAACACAGAATTTATCTCAATTAGTTACTACAGACTAAAACTTCGTTCGAAAACTTATTTTTCAAAGGCAATTGACTTTTTTCTAAATCTATAAAATTTGTTCGTTCGAAGACAAGCACGAATAGTACAAAATGCGAGAAATCATGCATGAGACATGCGTAAGGGTGTGTTGAAAAAAAAATAGCACGCCTTCACTCTAAAGTCGGTTGTATAAAGTGCTCTAAGTGCTTTAAGTAGAAGAGATATTTTAAATAATTTAGACAATTGTTAAGACTAGAGTATTCTGTAAGAATTGTAAGAAGAAAAAAACATGCAATGGAGTGGAATACCTCTTAACACTTTTCTATGAAGCCTTTGAATTGATCCCAATACTTATTTACGGCCCTCACTGACTGTTTTCAACATCAAATAACTGGGATTAGAGAAAGCATCTTTGGTGCCATTACTATTGATAAATTTCTTACTTAAATCCGTCGCCTTGATATTCACATAATTGTTGTCGTTGCCTGTTAAGGCGGTTTCAGCTTCTTTTGGCGCTCGGCTAATTTGCGCAAATGTTTTACCCACACTCTGTGGATCCGGACTTTGTTCTGTATCCGAGTCTGATTGTGATTCACCTCTACTTCTGCCATCTATGGATTTGTTTAACATCGGAATTTCCTCAGGTGGTACACCGATCTTTTTGCGATTCTTTATCACTGGACTATCGAGATTATTGGAGATTGTTGGCGAATGTTGTTCTGAGAACGTAAAATTATCTGCTTTAACATAGTCGTCCTTAGGGCGAGGTGAAAATATAGCACTACCTGTCTTTGGGCTCATATGCAAATAATCATCGGATGGATCAATTCCTGTGTGACAGAAAGAAGGTATATTAAAATTTCACTCAAATTCACAACCAATTTATTTAAAAACAAAAAAAAGAATTAAAAGCTAAAAAAATACTACTGATGCAAAAGGCCAACCAAAACTTAACAAACCTGAAAATAAACAGCAAAAGAACTTTTGTCAAAAATCAACTGAAGAGTTGTGATGCGTTAAATGTTCAATGTAAGATAAGCAGATAAAACTATTTAAAAATAAGCAGATTTTAAAAAAATATCTTTAGGCGAACATTGGCGAAATAAATTGTTTCTTACAAATTAAAACAAAATCAGCAAAGCATTAAAGATTGCTTAAAAGCAAAATAATATTCTGTAATTCCAACTGAGGGACTTGTTGTTCTAATTCCTTGATGTTGTTTTTGATAGTCAAAAAGGATACATTCAAAGACGAAGACTTTGCTGCCAAAAATAGAGAAAACAACCAGGTTGATTATATACCTAAGTATAATCCCTTATACCCTTTCCTGGGTGGTCATTAGACCTTTCACTAGTAATCCTAGCACACAGTAGTTCTCCGCCTGGACCCATCCATTCTTACTTACTTACTTTAGGTGGTGCTACAGTTTGGGATGGACCCGAACTCTTCAAAGTATTAAGCTCCAAGCAATGTTCGCAAACTCAAAACATTTCATGGTTTCTTTCTCAATTGCTGACAATGTGTATATGCGAGTTCTTCCGAAATGCGTATTAATTTAAGCACGTATTAGTTAAATTCGATAAGACTCTTGTCTTATGTTTACTCAACGCAAATTAATATTTCGTGACTGGAAATTGCATCTGAATTTCCTTTATTCAAATGACAAGTTTAAAGCTTATAGAAGTCTGAAGCTAACGCGAAGTCAATAATAAGAGTAATGTGACATATCACAACCATCTCATAATGAACAAATTTGTGAAAAAAAACATCGTGCAGAACTCGATTGATTTCGGGGGCTTTGGGTCGTTAATAATTTGGGGAATACTTGGCACAGGGGCACAATGCGTGCACTTGAAAATCACTTTCACTTGAAAACTGATTTCAGAAACAGGACAACAAGGCTCGAAGAAAGCCAACTCGTGGTGCCCTCGTTTGACTGATTCGAGGTTTTTTGTTTTGTTATGTTGGCCATTTCCTTCACTGGAATTTTTGAAATTGATACTGGGTCATTCATTTCATGACATTTGACACCTGCCAAGCTCAGTTGTCATTTGAAGTGTCATAATATTAGTTGAATGTTTGCAATTTACAATAATGGATCGCTGACAAATCGAACAAAGCGTTAAAATTATTAAAACTTACTATAAAACTGGTGATTCAAACGTAGCCACTTTTCGCGTACTACGCGATGATTATGGTCGTCATAATCGACCGACTACGCAATCAATCGGTAAAATTGTGAAGAAATTTGAAGAGAGTGGAAGCGTTACTGATGTCTTAAGGCCTGTGCATTATCGTAATGCACGCTCAGTCGAAAATATTGCTGCTGTGAGTGCAAGTGTTGCTATTGATCCGAATTAATCGATTCCGGCGTTCGCAGCAATTGAACGTTTCGTACACCTCATTATGGCGTGATTATGACTTGGACGAAATGTGGTTCCAACAAGACGGGGCAATTATGGCTATATTGCGCGAGAAGATTTCTGGTCGCGTAATTTCACGTTTTGGCGACGTCAATTGGCCACCAAGATCATGCGATTTGACACCGTTAAATTTTTTTCTGTGGGGCTACGCAAAAGATCGTGTCTACGCGAATAATCCCCGAACTCTAGACTCTAGTAACCAACATTACTCAAGTTATGACCGAGATACCGTCAGAAATGTGCGAAAAAGTTTTTAAAAATTACCTCAAAAGAATCGCACGTTGCGTTGAGATGTGCAGCTGCAAAGCTGGTGGTGAAGGATTTATAATATTTTTTGCAAAATCGCCATGCGAAGATTGCAAGAGTAATGCTTTCCAAGTATGATTTCGAGCAAACATTCAACAAATATCACTGATGACAAAACGTGAGCCTATAAGTGCGAGATCATGCAAGCCAGACATCAAGCCACCAGAAGATGCCACGTCGTTTTCAGTCAAAAAAGAACAAGATGCTCAGTGTTTTCATGGATTAAAATATTTTGCGCATCCTGAATTTCTTCCTGAAGGTCGGATATGACAATAATGACTAATATTTTGGCATTACGAAGCTTTTGCGCATACATATCTTCTTACATATCTTTCAGCAGATGTCTATTAAAAATGAAACAATGGCTGCTTTCAGTTTGACTTGGAAATGGAACGTCGAAATACTAGGCCCAGTGGCGGAAAAAAATGCAAGTATTACGTGTTCAGTAGGTATCATTAAAAAATTTACTAGTTTCTGGAAACAATATACAAAGAAAGGACAAGAACCATAGGGACTGACAATATTTCTATAATCAAGGTTGCATACGAAGTTGGTAGGAGTCACGTTTTACGTAGTAGTCAGTTATCCGAGGACTTTGAAGTCAATGGTTGGCTGGTGTCATTTTTAAAGTTGTGAAATATCACTTAAGTCAGACCTGCAACAACCAGCTTCATTAGAAAATAGGTCTACAACTTATGGAGGCTATACAAAGGTATAAATATTATAAAATTATGTAGTGCTTGAGCAAATTTGGAACAGGATAATGGATGAGGATTCTTGCTTTTAGGAGACAATCTTAAGAGGACTTACTGAAATGCCTCTTAGGAATCCAAAAACTATAACGCGCAGGAGTTGTTGATTCCTTCTGCTGAGTTACAAAATTTAAGGAAAGTAAGCACATTTGAATGGATACAAATGAAGGCAGATTAAAACACCGACTTAGTAGTATCATATACTCGTACGTTAGATAGTAATCTGGCTGAACAGCAATTTTGTTTATTTCTTCTTCTGCAATGAAACAGAAACAATTAGGACTGCACAGATCACATTTCTATTTTCGACTAGTCTATACAACATTCTGTTGTTATTCGATATAAAAAAAATGTTCGACCTAGAAAACCATCGGACAGAATATGAACAGAAAAAGTGCACCGTTGAATAAGTAGAAAATGATCGTTCTTGAGATTGTCCTTTGCAATCCTTAAGACAGTCGCCTCTGTTGTAATGTCGTATTTTGTACATATAGTTGAAGGAAAATTCAAAACATATTGCAACTTAAATAGTGAAAGCATTGATTTAATTTTATTTACTTCACACAGTTAAAAACAAAAGACCTACTAATTATATTTATCAAAATGCAACCATACACTTATTTTTTTTTAACAACATTCAATACCCTGTTCCAGAAAGTATTGCAGAAAAATTAAAATTGTTTTGGTGACATTAAATTGAAAAAAATTTAGAAATTTTCTCTTTAATATTTTGGTTATTTTTCATCAACTATTGATCAAAAAGACATTACTTAACGCTTTAAAAAATTCCCATTTAAATTTGATGATCTCTTTGGGCTTTAGTTAGCACTGTTGATTCCAGCAGACATAGTTCGGAGAGATAATGCTATCGAAATAATTACGCTCGTTCTGAACTTTAGTGGGAGGAAAAGGCACAAAGAATTGTCCCTTGAAATAGTCCTAAATTTCAAATAATCTAGTCGTTCTCTCTGTTTTGTTTCTAAGGTCACCTACAGCTTCTCTTACAAGAGAAAGAATTATTTTAAGCTTATTGAATGTGATTTATTTGGAACCTGATAAGAATGAGCTTTTGCTTTATAGAACAAAAATTCAGGCAAATCATGAAGCCACGAGGTTAGTGATGGCGATAAGAAACGAGTAATAGCCTGATTTTGGAAACTGCCCGTTAATTCAATTCAGTCAGTATCTATTCCTTGTTAAGACAATCTCCAATATTCCATACGATGACAAGTCCCCTTCCAAATTCAATACAAGAGTTAAAAGCGAGATTGATAGGTCATCAGTACCTCTCCATGACCTTTCGCTTACTTTTTTCATTGCTCGGTAAGTAAGCAAGGAGCAAAACTAATAAAAATTGCTGTTATGTGAGCACTCTGCATTAAGAACCTCTGCTTACATAACACGATAAGGGACCTACGCCGCGATTAATTGGGAAACTGTTGACTGTCTTATACTCGTAATTTGGATTGGGTAACAGCGCAACAATCAAATTCGTAGCGAATTGCTTGCCTTACCTCGCCGTAGTGCTCATAAAATGTTCGAACCCTCAACAGGCCACATGTAATTGGAGGGGAATTTGACAGCTATAATGCAGATATCACTTCATATCCAGATGGTGGGTTGGGATGGACCGCTCATATAAGGGATAACTATAATATTTTCGGATGCAGATTTTCCATATGTGGCAGATTTAGGTAGTAATTCTTGAGCTTCTATGAATGAGCTTCTTACAACAATCCACATAAAGGCTCCTCGATAAGACTTGTAAGCAGAAGAACAACTCTTCTCACAGTAAAACGTAAAAAAGCAGAAATCAGAGGAGACCCTCAGAATTTTCGCAAAGCCTTTAGTCCGAAATCTCTAAAACTCCACCACAAAATTTCTGGTTTGATAAAGAGTGCGGCGAAGGATGGGAGGCGCTCGTAAGCTCTACGAGCAGAAGTGACGCGAAGACCTTCGGCTTCTCCAGAAGAAGAAAAATGAGCACAAGAAGCCCGCGATCGAAGATATTGAGAGGGCGTACTCTAAGAATTACATACGGAAATTTAAAAAAAACGTGTAAACGTACGAAAGCTTCGAAAACCCGAAATCAAAGAATTGCCTATATACATAATCGGTAAAGATTTAACCAAGATGTCAAAAGGTATTAGACAAGAAGACGCGCTCTCATGTATCTTTTCAAACAGGAGAATGGGGCTTAGGTTACTCACTCATAAAACTACAAGCAGCTCGAGAAATTCCTAGTTTAATTAAGAACATACTTCTTGAAACCCTATACTAGATGCACGGTTTTAATGTATGAACTTCCAGCCTATTAGTGATCGCCTGTCTGTTGGCAAGCTAGCAAACAACCTGCTTACTGCAGGCTTATGTTCACTTCGTAGTGTAGTGCCACGTAAGTATGTAAACTTCGATCACCACTAAGAGGGTCTTAACGTGCCCCAAGCGAGAAAAACTTGAGAAAACGTTGGTCTGCTAGCAATTTTAAATGATAAAAACCAGGGATATGACGACCTGCATATGGCTGTGAATACAAGTGATAGAGACAATTTTTTTTATAATAATCCAATTCAAGGAAGCTTTTCAATCCAATCAGCGCTAAATGATAATGGTAAGTTCCTTCCAAATTATCAAGAGAGTAGTCCAATAATAAACAGGGGCAGAGCATTACCCTGATCTTATTACAAAGGCTTTCAGAATAAAGCCACCGCAAGCTACTACGATTTGACGAGTAACATTATATGCGTCTGGTTATAAGGTCCTATTCAATTACAGAACTTAAAACTTAGTATCGTAAAGTATGCTCCCTATTTGGAACTTAATGGTGACTGTGGTTTATACTGAAAGCCACAGGAAGGGTCTTTGATTTTTGGTTGATACGATGAAGAGTTGGAAAAAGTAATGGGTGCCGTGATCCTACGACCTGTTAGGGGTTTTAGATCGGCAAAGCAAAGATGAAGATGGTCAGGCATCCCGTGACCTAGAGTTAAAAGAGTAAACACACAATGATATAATAGAATTTGGGATCCGGCCAGAATTTAAAAATGGTTCAGTGAAAATCTATCAAGTGTTTTGGTGAACTGTTAATAACCCTAGCCGGTCACATCACTTTCACTTCGAACATGGTAGAAATATGGGCATGAACTTAAGATGCAGTGTCTCAGGGAGATACTTTTCTCGATTGAGAAGTCAATGCCCTAAAAATGATCTGATGAAGACAAATAGGTTAGCCTAAATAATTTTAATGGGAGGTACATCGTAATAGATGTGATGAAAGCAAAAACGGCCCATTGTCATCAGCCAATAAAAAGAAACAAATTTTGAGCACCTGTATAAGGGTTCTTAAGTAATTTTTAAGCCAACAAATGTTTAAGAAAGCAGGCTTCAAAGGTGTGGGGGATCATAACTTGTAAGTCAAATGTGAATAAGTATCTTATTTTAGGAGTTCTACAAGGAGTTGAGGTTGCTGCCCTGCCCAGATTCTGAGGAATGAATTATTTAAAGTGACTCACTCCATCCAATTTATGTTTTAATATTTTATCTCGTTGTTTATGTATTATACTTACGTATTTCTGGTAATACCATGCCGTTGACATATCTTGGCGGTGGTGGTGCCATTTCATCTGGCGATCCCATCAAAGCCAAGTAATCTGTTTCCTTTTCTTTCATATATTCTGTATTCATCTTTAAGTAGGGCTCGTTGAGATCCACATAATGCTAAAAGAAGATTTCCCCTTCAACACCTTGTCGTTCACATATTAAAAACAAAAAAATCTTACATTCGTCACTTCGTCTCCCAAAAGTTTAGCAAATTTCTTCTCCAACTCATGGAAAAGTGGTCGGCTCTCTGGATTGGCACTCCAACACTGTAACATTATATCGTACCTGCAATATCAAATTTCTATCAGAAACTGTATCTTCTTTTGGGTTCTGTATTGCAACTTACAGCTCGTCATTGGCATAAGGTGGCTTCTCCATGCGATAGCCATCTTTTAGCTTCAAATACAAACTCTGATTCGCATCCATTCCTGGATATGGCACCTTGGCTAGCGAGAAAAACTCCCACAGTACAATACCAAATGACCAAACATCGGTATACGTACTAAACACTTGGTCACTTAACGATTCCAATGCCAACCATTTAATTGGCAAAGGTGCTTCACCTTGCTTCTTGTAATTATCATTCTTGTACATTGATCTCGCCAAACCAAAATCACAGATCTTTACAACGTTATCCTCGCAAAGAAGGATATTCCTCGCAGCTAAATCACCATGAAGGACTTTCCTCGAGGACAAGTAGTCCATACCACGGGCAACTTGGAATGCCCAACTGACCAAATCCGAGGTGGTTACTGTCATTGCTTCAGTACTGTCAGGTTTATAGTTTGACCGCCATGCTGGTTGAACTGAGTTATTGGACAAGACGTTGTCCTCACCTACAGGCAAATGGGAGGTTTAAGAGAAAAAAAGAACTCACATACACAACAGTCTTCACACCTACCTTCAGGAATAGTTGTCATCACAGTTTGTTCGGTAGCGCAACTATCTACATTACCTTCATACAAATCCGATTGTCTAAGGTAACCGCTGGAATTGGGACGTCCAGCTCTGGTTCCTGATCTTGGATCGTTATCTGAGTTTCTATGATTGTTGTTGTTGTTTAAATAATGATGCGAAAATAAGAGATTTGAATATTTCAACCCGTCTCTGTTAGTTAATTTGCAATTGCAACCATCACCATCATTTTTTTTAAACAGATATGTGCATGTTTTTTGGAGTTAGTTATCATCAAATTTCAAGGTTATAACACATAGAAAGACATACATTTTGGTTGGGGAGTAATACGTTAACAAACACCATGTGCAGGAGAGGAAATAAATGAACATACAAATGAAAATAGAATCAAATGGAGAAATGATTAGAAATTCTATATTTTACGAGCATTCGGTTAGTTACAAGTTAGTGTCGCCCAAGTAGATCTTGTTTTCAGTTAAGACGATTCGGAATGAGACGGTAAGACAACAGAAAGTATGGTGCGGGAATATTAAGAAGGATAAGACCAATTATGGCGAGAGGACTAAACCAGCAATAACGAACCACTGACTTAAAGTTATACGATGGAAAAGCTACAAAAAATCTATCAATGGATGCTCAATGGTTTCATTATCGAGCTAGAACATCGTTTGCTATGAAACGAAAAATATGGAAACGCTAGGCCAAAGAGGATTGTCGTATTGTTTTTGATAAATTGATAAGATGCATAGAAAATACTAGACCAGGGAAGACATTTGTAGATTCCGAAAAAAAACCTCCTGCGTATCATGCCAAAGGAAACTTTCTAGGGTTGCTTCCGGCAGTAGCGAACCATTAGCAGAGTGTGTAGGAGCTCAAAGGAAGTATCAAACTTTGATTTGTGGGAGGGGATTTGTGTTAAATCTAAATCTAAATAAATGTTGATCTTATGAATAAAAGTTGGATACTTATACCCTCACCGACCAGAATAGATCTCAGATCACTAACTGAAGAGACTTGTTGGTTAAGATCCAAATTCACAGCAAACTGTAGCGCTACCTAATTAAGTAAGTAAGTCATAAACACATCGATATTCAATATCCGGAAATGAACTATGCTAACTAAGACGCAAATATTTCGTTTCAGGCAAAAAGCTTCAGAGAAATGGAAAGCGGGTGACGTGGCGAATTTTTTATCATCAACTAACTTAGTGGGACACAGAAAATTATCTTTTGACGATGTGTTAGAACGAAAGCTTTTTCGAAAAAATAGCAACTCTATGAAGGAACAGTTATAACACTAATGTTACACGCTTCATAAACTGTCCCCATGCTTGGATGAAAATGAGCTGTTGCAAATAAAACGCCGAAGAGATGCAGAAGCAAGAGTGGCGTTGTGTACGAGACATCCAATAATTTTATTAAGGCAGCTCTATTGTTTTTGAATGCGATAGATGAATTTGTGACCAGGACAATGAGACGGTCGACATGCAGTGAATATATCTATACGTAAAGAGGACAAAGGAATTTGAGAAGTCATGGTAGTGCTGAGATTAACTTATGACCAATTAAATTTAAAATTCCGATGTAAATCGGTGTTGCGCAATTCGATCTAAATCAATGCAGGACAAGATAAAAAACACGATGCTCCTGAAAATTCACGTGTGTTGCAGTCAATGTGGTGTTCATTATTCGAGGGGTATTTTGCCATTTTAAAAAGAAGAACGATATAACTCTTCCACTGAAGAACGACAAGACGAATGTTGGCACCAACTAGATTCGCGATCGCTTTGAAGATTCCAAGATTAATGGATGAAACATGAGAAATCTTAGCAGTTGAAATAAGAGCCAATCGATGATCCAGAGATCTATTCTCCTATACGTTTGATGATAACTTAGTTTTATACACCATTTCAGGCAATAGACGTGAGACCAACAATTGTTTTGATTATATTCAATTTCTTTTACGTTAAGAGGTTTAGTATGCAGATTAGAAAAACACGTCAGCAGTTTTTAGTAATATTTTTTGAGTGCCTTCTGGAGGGACAGACAACGTCAATCCTTAGAAAGCCGGGTTCTGGTTCAAAGTCCTGGCTAAAACATTGATCAACCTTTCTTGGGACTGAAACTTATTACAGAGCTAAGACGAGTTGTTAAAGATCTACTTGGGCAAACAGTTTTGGTTAGTAAAGTCAGATTTTTATAGTTAATTTTTTAAAATTACAAACTTACCTGTTCAATTCAAAATCACCACTGGAAAATCTCTGTTCTGTGATTGTTGGATCAATTCTATCGGTAATCGGACTAATTTGATTAATAAATCTTTTACGATTGCGTAGCAAGAAATTTTGAACATTGCCATAGCGGCAGTATTCAACAATTACCATCACTTCACCTAAAAAGAAATAAGGTCAATTTGGTTATATCGTTTGGTTACCTAATAAGTTCAACTTACGCTTGGCAATATTTTTCGTAACAGCTCCAAGCAGATTGACAACATTCAAATGTTGTCCAAGATGCACCATGATTTTGAGTTCTGAAACCAGAGCTTTAATAACTTCATTGTCGGCGGTGCGTTTGACCATTTTTACAGCCACGATAGTCTCCTTTTCTTCGGGGATAATTCCATCAGCATAGCCCTTGAGCACAACCCCAAATGCTCCAGCGCCCAGTTTTTTACCTGAGTACCATAGGTTAGGAGTACTTCGAATTATGTATATTTCTCTTCATTTGAAATGCTTACCTAACTTCAGCTTTTCTCTCGGGAACTCGAAACGTCGATCATAGGGTAACAAATCAGCTTGTTCGTCCAAAGACATAGCCGGGTTAATTTGCTCAAGAGCGCCCTCCTCAAAGTTAGCCAGGCCAGCTAATTTCATTTGGCGAAGGATCTACAATTTTTCACATGTTTAAGAGATTTCGTTTTGTGAAGCTATTCATGATATACCTCCTTCTCCTTGATGATACGAATGCACAGATAAATGATGGAAATGATCAAAACGGCTATGAACGCCACAATGCCAAAGATCCACCCAAGACTCAAGCCAGGCATATCTAAAAGTCAAACACAATAAGAATTTGAAACATGATGTGGATTTCATTAGGCCTTTACTCACTAGTAATTTTCACTTGGGAACTCGCCTCAGCCACACCTAATCTGTTAGCGGCTGCACATTTGTACACGCCCTCATTCTCAGGCTTCAGGAATGGTATTTTCAGAATTGAGTTATCCTCCTCAAAGTGGAGATTCTGTTCCGAGTTGATTTTAATATCGTCCTTATACCAGGTGATATCAGCTTTAGGAATTCCTGTTGATTTACAAATCAGTTCCAATGATTCACCAAGAGCTCGCTTAATCTGGTCGCCCATATTCGTTTCTGAAATACCCGGGGTTGCGGGATCTACAAAAGAGAATTCCAATTCAGAAATTCATATTTTACTGTGTACATTGTTTGCATTAGTTTTACCGTGTACGACAATATTTAGGAATTTTCCATCGTACTTTAAATCACTATTTAGTACTCTGGCCCGGCATTCGTAACTTCCTGCATTATCTTCTTCGACGTTCTTAAATTTAATGGCCTTCTTGTAGGAGTAATCGGAGTTGGTTGTCTGGATTTCAAGGCCGTCACCATTCTCAATCAATTGACCATCTTTGAACCAATCCAAATCCCCCGAGTAGTAGTAAACTAAGGCAGCACACGTTATGATCACCTCATCGCCTTTAGCAATGGTTTGGTTATCATCAACTCCATAGACAGACATGTTGCCGATGAGATCGCCCATAAGCACATTTCCTTGACCTTTGCCGATCCCCATAGAATTCAAAGCAATACACCTTGCAATGCCCGGTTTTTCTGGCTTGAAGATCAGCTCGTGGATCCTCTCGATCTCAGAATTACCTTCAGCTGTATTTCGAGTCGACTATGAGGAAAAGGGATCTTTTAAAATCAGGCTAAGATGGAGATAGGCTTTGATACTTACATTAAAGCCCATTTCTTTCTGCTGACATGTTGGCCATATTGGTTTGATATTGCATGGGGTATATGACCACGATACTACCGCAGGCGGATAGGCAATTGTTCTGCATTCGATCCTGACCTCTTCGCCAGCTTGCACATACACATCATCGACGGTCACTTGAGGTTTGTCTACAAATTTAGAAGGGTTAAAGTTAAAGTTGAAGTTGAAAGCGACATGAAACCTTGTAGAAACAAACCTTTTATATAAACGGTGAACTCGAGTTCCTTTTGAATGAAGCCATTGTTGGCCTTGAGAGTGTAGATACCAGTGTCGGTTACCTCTACCTCGTTGATCTTCAAAAAGATCGATTTGTCGGTTTCGATAATTTCGTATTTGCTAGAGCGCTGAATAAGCTTTTTATTTGGAGTATACCAGTCTAACCTGGGGGCAGGATAGCCACGGTATTTGACATTCATCTGAACAGATTTTGTAGCATTCATTATGATTTTGTAATAGTTATTCGGTTCACTTATGTTGATGTAACTTTCACCTTTTTCTTTTCGTTTTTTTGAAAAAATAAGAACAATATAAAATTTGGAAAAAAACAGGATTAAAAGAATACTCTTACTCAAAATGGTCATCAAGTATGTACTGTGTGCCGAATTACTGGAATTATCCTTGACGATACATTTGTAATTGCCGCTGTCACTTTTCTGAACATTTTTAACGGTGAGTATACTTTGTCCGGTATAAGAATTAATAGTATGTTCGAGCTGGGTTTCTGATACAATCAGACGAGCTTTCTATAGATTAAATGTAGAACGATAAGTAAGTGATGGTGTAAGATAGGGAAAAGGTCCCAGTTTAATTTAATTATATACAAGCCATCATGCAATAAATTTGTTATTTTTGACCAAAGCGAAGCAGCGTCAAAAGAAACACAGTTCAGTAGTACACGTCAGTGCCTCATTGTCAATGAAATGTCGAGCATTACTCGTACTTACAGAAATAAAGTAAGGAATTGCAGCAAACCAAACAAAGGTCTGAAGAGGTAAAAATGTGGGAAATGAGCAGTCAAACTGATTAGGGGGAAGTACAAATGAAACATCACCTCCTGATCAAGGTTGTGTAAAACAGAAAAAAAAGAATTTTGGTGTCAAGCCAGCAATCCGGAGAAGTCAAATTTCGATTCGAAAAGGATCATAGAAAATATAAGGAGAGCTCTAGAAAAGAAAAGCTGGCATACATGTACAACCAAAAATGCAGAAGGAAGAACAATTAAAAGACATATCAGTACAGGAAAACAGTCATCTAATCCACAAGGGACACACTCGCAGGAATTCCTTATGGAGACATCGGATACAGTGTGCAGTATAAAGCAGCTGTGCAGTATAAGAAAAAGAAGAATAAGTTGCTGATTCGTCAATAATTCAAAAATAGATATTTGAACAAGTAAAGATGTCTTCTGCTAAGCGCTGGACAAAGATAATTCCTAAGGAATGATGATAATGAACTTCATGTTTTTTGGGCGAAACTAATGCATCATCAAAGTGGTTTAGAAAAAAAGGAGACTTACACTTATGTTAAAAAAAGTTTCACTATTAATCGTGACAGTTTAGCCCAATGACGATGAGCTCATTAAGACAGGCAACTACGAAACGGAGCCTTAGTGCCTGCCTACATTGTTACATTCTCATGCAGTGATAATTAGCAATATGTTCTCGAAATTGTAGAACGAAAATAAGATGCCGATCCAAAACTGCAGAACCTTTCTGCTGTGCACACAGCCGTCATTAACAATAATATCCTTTGAATTTAGTATTGTAACTTCATAGATAGACAAGAGCAGATCAGTAGAAGTATCCGGCCAGAAAAAATCAGAAAATAAACCCTGCGGACAACCCTGCTTACGAAAAAAATGATAGTAACAACCGGCAGTTCTATAAGAAAGTCAGATAGCCAGCCTGACGACTGCAACGAATGTTCTTCAAAATTGTAAACAAAGCCTGGTCAATGAATCCGAGTAGGTGCATTTTTAACAGCATTCTCAACTTTTGTTGGATGCAAATAACATTGAGAAGAAAGAAGCTAGAAAGCAGAAGAAGGTAGGTAGGAACAATAAAGCAGCTGAATTTATTGGCTTACCAACAGAGCTTAGCAAATGCGAAAATGATGCATGCACAAAACCATCAACATAGTATGGGTGCAAGATAGTGTTTCTGAAGGATGTAGCCCTCTAAGAACTACAAAGGCAAATTCCTGCTAAGGGTTGCATATAATATCGTCTCCAGATTAACATGCAAACATCTCAAGATTTATTTTAACAAATTTATTGGCAAGTACCAGTATCAATTTTCAAGAAAAAAATAAAAATAATTTCAAGTCGGAACAAATCACATATTCTTTAAATCTGGCTTGATGACATTCATAATTCTTAGCTCTAATTCAAATTCCAGTTTCCAGGTACGAGTCAACAAGGAAGAATTAGTGGCCGTTTTAAGGAATAAACAATCGCAGATGCTAATGTGCTTGGAAAGAGTGTGTCTAGGATCAAAGGGGATGAGAGGCAGCATGTAACCCAAAGGGCATTCCATACGAGTGGTAAGAGGTGTTATATTTCCAGTAAATAATTCCCACATTATGTACATCACAGTGCATATACCGACAAAACAGGAGACCTTCAACACGATGTAGAGTGCTTTTATACGAAAGCAGTAATAGAAATGCGAGTGGACTGAGTGACAACTCACTTCGTTAAATTTAACTAAAGGAACGAGATCTCAGTCAATTCGTTTTCATCGTTGAATTTTGATAAAAGCGTAAAAAACAAATGTTGTTGTATGATTAGGTTTTATAATAAGTTTGAGATTGGTATAATGGAATTGGTCACACATAGATTACCTGTTGGTTCAATCAAGTTTGAATTCAATCGCACAATTGAAACACAATTCCCCAACAACCTAGAGTTGATGTAGAAAACGAACTGTGATGAACAAATAAAACTACAAACAAACACATCCACATAGATCTACGTAAATATTTCCACCCCATACATATATTAAGCTGTAAGGAAAAAAAACTTCATAAAATATGTATTGTATCTTACGTTTTTTGGATCGTTATCCAATGGGGTTATCCAGGATAAGTCGAAACGTACATCATATTGGATCTCCACCTCACATGTCAAATTGAATTCTTCTCCTACTAAAGCATGTCCGAGCCATGTTGAATAAATGCGTGGTTTATTCACATGTGTTGTTCTTGCTACATATTTAAAATAAAATAGAATACGTCAATAGATATTAAACAGTACTAAACAATTGCAAGCCATGCAGTAAACAAAGCTACAAAAAATAAGCAACATTCAGTACCTAATTAACAAAATAAAAAATAAAACAGTTAAATACAAAATAAGAGAACAAAAACTTCTTCCAAACTTCAAATTGTACTACAAAAGCGGTTTTTTGAATAAATGAATGCCATGACAAAAAATAAGATAAAACAAACATGCACCTTAAGAAACGTCAAACTATCTGTCAATGTGACAGGTGTCAACCATTCCTTATAAAATTACAAAACAAGTCAAATTAAAAACATTTGCAAATACGAGTATGTACAACAAACAATTTACAAATTGAATTAAATAAATTGCAATCAAAAATCAGTAATTATGTTTAGAAAACACAACAAAAACAAAAAGCCGACAACGGTTAAAGCAGACTTACACCGAGGACGTGCTGTACTGCCATTTCTTTTATACGATTTACTCCGATGGGAGTTTGTCGTATCACGTTTACCCATTCTAACACCATAACCCGATTCGGTAGTTATTTCAAAAAAATTTGAAGACAAGAATGATCCACCACCGCTAACATTATTAAGCCGTTTAACACCATCACCAACATTAAAGCTACTCTTGTCATCATCATGATCACGATCATGATCATCATTCTCATCTTCATCATCGTCGTCTTCACGACTGTCATCGTCATCATTATCATCATCAGCATCCCCATCCCCATCACCTTCACCACCACCACTATCCCGATCATTGTTTTTATGTTTAATGTCCTCACCATTGTCATCACTGTCATGAGCATCATCGTCACTATCCAAACTACTACCACTAACACTACCACCACCACCAACATCACTATCATGTAACAAAGTTTCCGTGGTTAAGGATAACGATGACGATCGTGACTTACGTAATGCCTGTGTTCGTGTGTTTATCTGTGTTTGGGATTTTTTCACCATCACCGTTTTGGTAACATTTACAATGTCAGGATGAGTAGTAGTAGTAAAGTTCTCATTAGCTTTGATAGGAGTAGTAGTACGAGAACAATTTTGAGTATAATGTATGTTAATCACTGGACTTAGACTAGATAGAGTGTTGTTGTTATTAAACGGTATCTCGTTTACAAGTACTATGCAATTAATATTAATTTTACTGTTATTATTATTCATTGGGAAAACATCACAAATGGGTGCAAACTCACGATCATTAGATTCAATACCATTGCAAACGACGAAGAAAGACGTCGTTTCGTCTTTATTTAGAGGTGACGGCTGCTGCGGTCTACAAGTGTAATCATGATAATCGACCATTTGAGGGGCTTGTACAATAAATCCAAACTTTGGATCGTAGCGACCGGTTGTTTCACTGCTGTGCACCTATAAATATTTTCATTTTTTTTGTTTTTTTAATTTCCTAAAAATACGGACATCATCAAATGTCAATTCGAAAACTCGAACACATAAAATACAAAAGACAACACAAAATGAGGAATGTTTCGAAAGAAAACAAATGAAAAAAGATGAGAGACAGAAATTTGTTATAGGTATACAAACGAGTAGGTATGTCCTGTCAAATGTCACATTTTCATCCAAACAGATATGTTTGACAGATTAAATTTTATCTGACAGCATTATCACAAAATTCGCGTATGCGATCATCACAATTATAATATGTATAAGTACTTTGTCTTTTTCATTAAGGAATGCCTTTTCACCACCCTGTCAACCACTTATTCTTTTAAACCAAGCCATGTTTATGAGCTTTATGAGCTGATACAAACAACTAAGTACGTTGAAGATAAAAGTGACAAATTGACAGATCTTATGATAATATTTAGTCAGTTCTGCTTTTCAATTATAAAATGATATTCTCAAGAAAACCAAATGGGTATGGAAATAATAATCTAAGACTCAAGATATGTCATTGCTACTGTCTAATGTTGATGCATGGCAGCACCTTAAAAAAAAAAAAAAAAACTAAATATAAAAGCTATTTTTCTAGATCCTGGAAGTAGAATTGTTTTATTTTCCAGAATTGTTCATTTGATTTATTGAAAAGAGTAAATGTTTCCACTTATTTTGGCTGTAGGTCATCTTGTGAACTGAATTCTTCAATATATTTTCAATCCTTTTTCTTCCGTGAACATATAATACTGAGTTTCTGTAAATTAAATTTTATTAACTCCAAGGTCCTACAATTTTTTTGTCGCTTCCTTCTTCAAGTTTCCATTTGAGTTTAAATCCTCTTCGCTTGATGGGTGAATGAATTTGGTTAAATATGACAAAACCAGCTGATTTGTTTAGCACAAAATCTGCCCACCATCGGTTTTTCTAACAGCGAATCCCACGAATGCGCGTTCTTTTTACTAGATCACTTTTTGTCCCACCCGCTTTTTGTAGCAACATGTTTTGCGTATTCCAACAGTTCATTAACCACACCAAACTGCTGTTTTGTTTGTTGTTTTGTTTGACTTTACATGCGGCTCTTGAATGTCTGTTTACGTTATTGATGTAGCTATTAAACCAGAAACAGGCCTCAACCCTGAACAAAATCGAAAATAGTGGATTTTATTGAAGCATGTAGGTTGGCTGGGTTTAGTACTTGCACGAATTCAATTTTGTATGCTTTTAAAATAAGATACTTATATAAAATACACCAAATTTTTGCATGCAACGAGCAAGGCTGTTGAAAAGGGCACCGAATCGATTCGTCACTGTCATGGCGTACACTCCTGCTACCGCCGCTATATCTTCATTACTACGTGCTAAATGTAGTTTTTTTTAAGTCGAATATTATTAAATGACGAAAATAGGGTTTCAAATCTTTCGATGGTATAGCGAATTGTGCTTTCGGCACACCGATTCCTCGTAGAACGCTTATTTTCAGCAATACAGTTGAATAATTTGTTTATACGAGGGCGGGTCAATAAGTCCGTGACTTTTTGAATTTCTGACCTCTTTACTGAAACAGCAACACTGCTCCAGTCAACAGGCATCTGTCAGTTGACTCCTGTCAAAATTTAAACTTGCTGCGTCAGTTAGTTTGTGTTTGACAGCTACTTTTATCAGACTACTCACTAATTTGAGGAGAAAATGGAAAAATTTCGTGTGCTTATTAAGCATTATTTCTTGCGAAAAAAAACCATTACCGAGACCGAGGCTAAGCTTGATAAATACTATGGGGACTCTGCACCATCGATTTCAATGGTAAAAAAGTGGTTTACTGAATTTCGTTGTGGCCGTACAAGCACTGAAGATGCCGAACGTCATGGACGCCCAGTTGAGGTCTCTACACCCGAAACAATCGAAAAAATTCACGATATGGTGTTGGCCGACCGAAGATTGAAAGTGCGAGAGATTGTGGAAGCCGTAGGGATCTCGCATGGCTCAGTGGTTTCAATTTTGAATGATCACTTGGGCATGAGAAAGCTTCCGCAAGATGGGTGCCGCGTTTGCTCACAGTCGACCACAAACACATGTGCAGTTGCCATGGCAAAAATCCATGAATTGGGCTATGAATTGCTCCCTCATCCACCCTATTCTCCAGATTTGGCTCCGAGCGACTACTTCTTGTTCCCAAACCTGAAGAAATGGCTTGGTGGAAAAAGATTTGACTCCAATGATGAAGTCATCTCGCAAACAAAGGCCTATTTTGAGGACCTCGACAAATCATTTTTTTCGGAAGGGATAAAAAAATTGGAGAAGCGTTGGACAAAGTGTATAGAGCTCAAGGGAGACTACGTTGAAAAATAAAATTATTTTTTTATCAAAAAATCTGTGTTTTAATCCAAAAGTCACGGACTTATTGGCCCGCCCTCGTACACTGTCTGGCTTAGTTCTTCATAATAAAAAAAATACCATACAAGTGTGACAGGCCAAATGTGTGATACGTATCTTATGAAATCTGAACTGGAAGAAGTACCCCTAACGAATCACCCTTTATAGTACAATATATCCTTTTTAAGATTAAAGCTCAATGGTTTAAATATATTTATATTTATTCCACAATTTGAATTGCTAATGATGATTTTTTTTCTTTCAGGGACTTTCCTAATCCTCAAAACCGCTGAGTGAAATAAGTCCCTTTTAAATTTTTTCCTTACATCCTGTTAATTCGGTTCTCGGTTCTCGGCTGTGCATTCTGTGATTTCTGAAGGCAGTATTCCCTCATTCATTTTACTGTGATTATTTTTACTTGCAAGCGCACAAAGTTTTCGAATAATTTGTGTACAAAGGTTGTAAAATAAATTTCTGAAAATTCCTGTGTAAAACGTTTAAGTTGCAGAATAAAATAAATAAATTTGCTCAAGAAATTGTTGTTTTCTAACGTTAGAAGTTAAGTTCAAGTGTCTAAAAAAAATATTATATAATACGTTAATTTTTAAAATTTTTAGAAATACAAAGTGTTTTTTAAATATATTGTTAAACAGTTTATATTTTTAAAGAAAAACATAAATTAAAATAATAAAGAAATTCGGTTCGTAATTTCGCAGAATATTTATCACAATATATATTGTCTTTAATGATTTGTTTAGCAATGTAATGAAAAAAACACTTTACGTTATTCACTATCCAATGAATACTTAATAGAAATGTAACAACATACAAACTTTGTTGTATTTCACAAGTAATATGTTAGCATTTTTCATTTTCACAAGCACTTATTTTACAACTTATATATTTTATTTAACAACAATTGGCAAATTTATTAATTTTAGGGGAAACGGAATGAAAAATGCGGGGCAAAATGAACCGAACCGATTTTGATTGCAGTAATATTTCTAATAATTTTTCTCACTCCTTAAAATAGACAAAATATATGTGTATTGGTTTTCCCCTGATGTTCAACAGATCCAAAGGTGGTTGAAGATTTTACCCTGTTTCATACTTTACACTTCATCTCCCTCTTTACAATTTTACCGCGGAGTAACTAATCCAGTGTACGCTGGCATCTTCGGTGTTAAATTGAAAGGTTTCCTACGAATTTGTTCCATTCAACGTGCTGTTGAAAAGGCCTTTTACAATCTTAGTAAAAAAAACAAAATTTTAAAAAATCCGGCATTGAACGCATTTTTTGTGAATTGGGAGAAGTTGTAAGTTGATGACCAAGATGATGAACAATTAAGATCATTTTTGACTCCTACTTATTAGATTTAAAAAAAAAGGTTGGCATTTTTTACAAATTTGTGTGCACATTTTCTTGAAATTCCCGTGATGTTGCTGCAATAATTAATTTTGGACCGTTTCGGGAATTGGCTCATAGTCCCATGTTTTATTAGTTTTATTTAGACTGGAGCTAAGCAATTCTAATTGCAGAGACTTTCTACAGCCTTGCTACTGACATTTCGATTGCTCAATTCATTTATCATTATCACATGTCTGAGATGGTAGCTTTCCCATACTACGCGTATGCTTGGGTTGAGCACAGCTCTTTTCTGATGATTAAAATCTAATTCGGCCGTGACTCTGTTTGAAGGTATGGGGAAGCACTTTGCATATAGTCTATAATATGGTGGTTTGCATCCTATTAAATACGAGGGCGGGTCAATAAGTCCGTGACTTTTGGATTAAAACACAGATTTTTTGATAAAAAAATAATTTTATTTTTCAACGTAGTCTCCCTTGAGCTCTATACACTTTGTCCAACGCTTCTCCAATTTTTTTATCCCTTCCAAAAAAAAACATTTTTCGAGGTCCTCAAAATAGGCCTTTGTTTGCGAGATGACTTCATCATTGGAGTCAAATCTTTTTCCACCAAGCCATTTCTTCAGGTTTGGGAACAAGAAGTAGTCGCTCGGAGCCAAATCTGGAGAATAGGGTGGACGAGGGAGCAATTCATAGCCCAATTCATGGATTTTTGCCATGGCAACTGCACATGTGTTTGTGGTCGACTGTGAGCAAACGCGGCACCCATCTTGCGGAAAGCTTTCTCATGCCCAAGTGATCATTCAAAATTGAAACCACTGAGCCATGCGAGATCCCTACGGCTTCCACAATCTCTCGCACTTTCAATCTTCGGTCGGCCAACACCATATCGTGAATTTTTTCGATTGTTTCGGGTGTAGAGACCTCAAATGGGCGTCCAGGACGTTCGGCATCTTCAGTGCTTGTACGGCCACAACGAAATTCAGTAAACCACTTTTTTACCATTGAAATCGATGGTGCAGAGTCCCCATAGTATTTATCAAGCTTAGCCTTGGTCTCGGTAATGGTTTTTTTTCGCAAGAAATAATGCTTAATAAGCACACGAAATTCACTTGTTTCCATTTTCTCCTCAAATTAGTGAGTAGTCTGATAAAAATAGCTGTCAAACACAAACTAACTGACGCAGCAAGTTTAAATTTTGACAGGAGTCAACTGACAGATGCCTGTTGACAGGAGCAGTGTTGCTGTTTCAGTAAAGAGGTCAGAAATTCAAAAAGTCACGGACTTATTGACCCGCCCTCGTACGACTACTAGATCTTCTGGCCTGTATGCCTAATGTACCTATATATTAGCACCAGCATTCGTTTAACTTTACATTTTCGAAGGGTTTATTCGGTTCCAATCGTTAAACCAGTCGACGGTACAATGACGAAGATAGGGACATGCAGATTATAACATTTCTTTTAGAAGAGTATGTGCTTCTAATGTCGTCCAGCCTTCTGTCTAAATGTTTTAAACTTCGGGAATATTTTTATACCACATTTATTAAATTTTTTTTATGGTAATTAACAGTAGTCCCATTCAGCGATGTTTCAAATGGCACTTTCCAATAAAAGTGTTATAATTAGTTCAACTGATTATTACCATATTCAAAGTAGTTCTAATAACGCTCTTTTTTAACGGTTATCAAAAGCTCTTCTTATGTTTTCATGGATACGTTCAGGTTGCATTTAAAGTTGTGATATACTAGTATTGCGAAATTTATCAGAATTAAAGTTCGCGGGTATTTGACGTTGGATGACTACGACTAATCCCATCAAGCAGAATTTTACTTTTGTTGGTCATTTACCGAAACATTTTGGCATATTTCCTTGCAATAGATGCAACAAAACTTCAAAATATAATTAAAAATAAAAAAAAAATTAATGGTTACACTATACTGTCATCGAAAATATGTGTGGCTGTCATTTGCTTTAAGTTTTGTTTTAAATTCTTTGAAATGTCCAATCCACGACTCTTTAAGTTCGTTAAATTGGAAAAATATAATATATGTATATACAATTTCTACAAAAAAAAAAATGTACAAGAGTATTGTTGATATATACGAGTATATGTACCTATGTACTATGTTTACGGAGTAATATAATTGATGATAAAAAATATACAAATGAAGAACGAGAGAATAAACATTTGTTTTTAAACGCGCATATTTTAAACGCTACTTTGATTTAAATGGTCTTCTATGAATAAATATATTATATGGTATTATGCTGATTATTAAAAAAGGTTTACGGTATATAGTCGTAGCTAGCTAATTGTGAGTATATTTGAAATAATTGGAACAACTAAAACTGAACCTACAATCCAATACAATGTACATCGTGTGCGAGCGCTTAACATTGCCAAGTTGACTGGAACATTCCAAATGAGTCACATTCACTGCTCGACGTATCAAAAAGCCGAGCTTTGGATCATAGTCGATACCGTCATAAACGATTTCCGGCGGAAAACTCTGATTTTGGGTCCTTATTTGCGAATTACTGACAATCTGTTTTAAAAGTTGTTTCCAATTTGGTTAGTTACAAAATGATAATACTCGTAAACGTGGAAGTATGAAAGTGGGATAGGGGAAATGCAAACACAAAATGACGAAACTTTATGAGTGACTCATTAGTGACTTACCTGATTATCGGGCGTAGTTAATTCAACCACATGATTAGGCATAGTGGGTTTACATGGAATGGTTACGTCTTCGTATTGAAAGGCATTAATAAGAGGCATTTCTATCGGCACTAACAGCTGATGCGAATCTGCAAAGACATACGAGTTAAAGATAGTTTTATGCTTATTACAACTATTACTCTCTGAGCTCACCATTAACGAAAATGTAAATTTTAGCTGCACTAAAGTTTTCGATGAGCATATCAAAGTGATTATCATCCGCGAGTGCTTTTTCTTTGATACAGTAGTAATATCCAACATTATTGGCACTGACATTACTCAGATACAGCATACTACCGTAAGGTGTGTCAGGGTTGAGGGTATTAAAGGAGGCATTATAACTCTCAATATTAAGAAACGTATGCCAGACAACTGGTTCATTTGCTTCACAGCTTAGTGTAAAATTTATATAGGCCTCGAGCGTTATGTCCCTTGAAACAGGTGTAATGAGTGGAGCACCTTTAGTAGCAGCAAAGTTTGCATAATACCCATCATCTTCGGCATTCAGTTGTGGTTTTGGTACTACAAAGAAAAAACAGTCGGTGACTAGGTTAAAGTATCGGTTTTATTTGATATGTGGTCGAACAATAAATAAGCTAGGAATGATTCATTAGACATAACGAATGTATTAGAGGGTGTACTTAGATTTTTAGTCAGATTTTGTGTAAATACAAACAAGTTTACTAAATGAGTTTTCTAAGCAGTTGTGGGGCTTCTAGATTATTCGGAGTATTCATACAAGATGAATGGGGATTTGTGTGAAGTCGAAGCAATATGTTGAAGTTCTGGGTGTCGAACAAATGTGGTCATAATCAGTTGGGTTAATTTTAAAATGAAGAAAATCAGATCCAGCAGGGATTAATGATTAACTTACTATCTCTTAAGGGGAAAAATAACTCTACTAATTTTGACTTGCTTGTAGTCTTTAAATAAGCTACTACCAGGACAGCTATTTTTTTTACCACAATCTTTGGTAGTTAATGTGTAGTGTAGATTACATCAGCTGCATCATAGTTAAAGTTGTCTTTTGTGGCGTTCTGTGCTTTTTGCAGCTTCTGTTCCAACTCTCTGCGTTCCGTAATGATATCAATATCATAAGTGTATGCAAGTTACTGAACAGACATTTTGAAAATTGTATCTTTGGCGGTAGCTTTCGAGTTTAGCACAGTTTTCTTAAGTATTATGTTGAAAAAGTAACGTGGCAACACGACTTGCTTAGTCCTTTTTTTGTTATCAGATGACTTGAAGAGAATGTATGGGGCCTTTACGAAGCAGTGAGCGTTCTGTACCGTCATTCTGCGATTCAGTGAGCGAGTTTGAGACGAAAATCAAATTTATTCACACAACGTGAATAAAATCTGAGAGAACACTCTGAGTGAAAAGACATGAGTCGAGTGTTTTCGTTAAAGGAAACACTCAATTTGGTGTGAATAAAAATTTCCTCAAAGTAGGTTCTTGCCCTCAAACTGACGTTTGAAAACTTGGCTGTAGAGCTGTCAAATCTATTTGTTAACATTTTTGAAATTTATTCAACAAAAGTGGACGCAGTTAGAATTATTAATTTTCAATAATGTTTTTAAATATAGAAACAAGAAACAAAGCAGTATAATTTACGGCGTTTCGGGGACACAGGGGATAATTTCCAGAACCTGTACAGGTTCGTGTTTCGCAACATGGAATGGTTAAATAATCAGTTCCTTTCCGATATTCCTGAAGAAACCAGTGGTAGTGCCATACCAAGAATGGAGAAGATGAAAATATTCCTTTGATACATTGGTGACCCGGGTTTCCAAGTTGGTGTTGTTGGTGAGGACATTGGGATTAATAGAACCACTGTATCGAAAACAGTTTGGCAAGTGTGTTGTGCTATATATGCAAAAGCGAATCTATGGATGAAATTTCCTTTATCGGTCGAGGAATTGAGAGAAGCTAAACAAGAATGGCTATTCCAGCCAGCACGGATAAAATTGCAAATACTTGATGAAATCGTCATCGTCCATTGCAGATTTCCTTTTTTTTGAGGATTGAGATTTAATCCGTCAAAGTATTCCTCTTCCGATACATATACGGAATTTTGAATTATTTTAAATTTTTTCACTTTTTTCTCTCTTGAAGTCACCTCCTATGCACACTCAACTTCTTCGAGTGATCTCTCAATACATTCCATCTTTATTCACACCAAAATGGAGATAACACTCAGCTGTCAAAATATGTGAGTGGAGGGGTTTCGTTAAACTTAACGAAATAAATTTTTATTCACCAGATGGAGTGTTCCCTCCAAAATGCTGAGGAAACTCTCACACTCAGTTTTTATTCACACCACCCAAGGTTTGGCATGGCTTTGTATAACTCATTTCTATAGGTACTTTCATATGCGACCTTAAAATCGATAAACGGGGTGCGTATGGATTTGGACTTCGTAAGTTTTTTTTCCGAAATTAGCCGTAGTGTAATTATTTAGTCGATTGTAAAATTACCGGTTTTAAAACTGCGCTAATAGAGAACAATAAGATAAATGACTTAAGCAGTTCACATGAGACTTCAGATACGATCTTTATATGGAATATTAAGGCAACTGATCCCTTCATAATTGACACAGTGACGACAAAATCTTTTCATGTTTACGGTGGATAACTTGTTGTATGCTGTCTATCATGTCGTCCGTCGCTGACTTAACAAAACTTTGGATGAAGGCATTCTGGTCAAGCAGCTTTGTAATTCTTAAGCTTGGATATTGCTATCCTCACTTCACTTTAACGGTGGACGCATCTCAGATTTTTCGATTCGAGGTTTTTTGGTTCATTCTGACTGACAGCGTAATTTACGTCAAACAGTCTACAAACCTGGTTTTTTCGTATTTTTCCGATCTGAAGCTCCTTCTTTGTTCTCCGGATAAGCTAATTTTGATCCCTCTCCTTTGATCGCAGAGCTCATGTAATGAAAACGAGCTTTAAAAAATGTCTGCATCTTAAAACGAAAATCAGGCAAAAAATGTTGATAACAGCCAATATTTATTACGATAAGTTATTTTTTTTTTCATATAGTACATCAGGATAAAGAAGCTTATGGTTAATAATATAAAGTGACCTGTGACTATTTGATACTCGTACTACGATGAGGCCGCCACTATCAACCACGAAAGTTAGGTGTTCGGTAAAGGTTAATGTCAATTCACACATCATGTGTCATATATGTATTACTCAATACTTGTTCCACATTATAACAATTTAAAAATTGTATGATGAGTTCTTTCGCAAGTGTAAAAAACCCTCAATTTTTGCTGACAAACTCTATTTGCGTATATCATACTAAAAAATACGTATTTTTTCCAAGACTTTATGCAAAGTGCTCGTTTTTTTCGAAACCATATATTGGTGTTGTATTATAATTTGAAAAAGCTGATCACGTACACAGTTAATGGCATTTGCTACAGTATGTTGTCTGGGTTCATTTTTACACCTATGAAGTCTCATTTGACGTAAGCTGTCAACTCTAACGACCGACTACTTTCAATAATATAAAAAAGTAATAAAAATCCTTTAAACGTTTTCCACACCTGTCCTTTTGGGAGCATTTTCCTCACAGTTCATTGAGCATTATACAATTTTATTTAACAGTCCATTCATATACATACTAATATATATATTGTCATGAGTACGAGTTTATAAAAAGAGACAATATTAAGTTAAGGTTAAGTAATTCCATGGGTCAACGACAGTAATAGTGCCTTCAATATTTTCTAGACTTGCTTTCAAATTACATTGACATTTTATGATGGGATTACTCGCCCAGAAAATGACTATATATACATATATAGGAATGTAAAGAATTGTTATGGTGAGTGGTCACCCATTAAGAAACAAAAATAGCTTGACAGTTTACAAGTATTGGCAAGCAGTAACGAATTTACATTTCATAGAATAATCGTTCGGTTTTGATCTAAAACGTCAAAGTCACTGCCTTTGTGAAGTTATTAGAGGCGAAAAATGTGTACATACATTTAAATGAACCAACAAAGGTATTTGATAAAACGTATGAGATAAGCCAAGCAGAGAAGAGTAGATATAATCAAAATTGAAAAAATAAATTGTATCTACATACGACAAATTTTCGCCAAATGCCTGAATGGACCCGAGTGTTTTTATTAAGATACGTACGAGAGCCTTTTAAAAACTAAAATCTCACACTCAATATACGAGTAAATACGAGTAAGTTGATGCCGCGCGAACATATCCTGTAGGAAGTAAAACATATGGACATCGGTGGGGTATTGGGATTCCGATCTTCTTTTCAATAAATCTTTGGCTTGCAATAATGGATCAGCAGTTCTTACAGATTCTGCATGCAAATTTTCGCCTTCAGATTTGTCAAGATGAAGATATATAGAACGAACTATGATTTTGACAGGTTCCTTTGATATGCAGTAAACACAGTATTTCACTGTCATTGTACTGTTCGACTGGAACACCTCTTTGTGCAAGACATTTGGCGCGTTCCCATTTCTACAATAAATACTAGAATTTTAGTCAAACTTAACATATGGAACGGCAAATTAGCTTGCAAATGAAGCTGACTTTTCCATATGTCACATAGGAGTACGTCTTAACCGGGTATTTACTTTCAATTCTTACTTAGTACTTTTAAATTAATTTTTTTCAGTAAAGTTACCTGCTTCGTAGTATTAAAATATATAAAAGAGGATGAAGTGGCAGAAATATCATAAAAGATGAAATATTATGAAATATGATGAAAGTTTCTGACCGCAACGTAAAGATAGGGGCACTCGTCAATAAAAGCTAGTGCATGCAAATTGTGCATCTTTTGACAGTTACTTACCAAAGTTTCACTCAATTTGGACGCGCAGTTTTTAATTGACAGTCGTTTGAGTGAATCGATGTGAGTGTTTTTTGTGAAAATGGAAAAAAATTGAGTATCGAGCTGTTATTAAATTCTTGTTTTTGAAAGGCAATACGCCTACGCAAATCAAAAATGAGTCGGACTCTGTGTATGGGGACTCTGCAGCATCATTTACCACAGTGAAATTTTGGGCAGCTGAATTTAAACGTGACCGTAAGAGGTTGGGAGATGATGAATGTTCGGGACGTCCAAAAAGTGCAACCACTGACAATAACATTGCTAAAGTTCACCAAATGGTGTTAGACGACCGCCGAATTTAAGTGAGAGAGATAGTAGAGGTAATGAAAATGTCAAAAGAACGTGTTTGTTACATATTAAATGAAGATTTAGGCATGAGAAAGCTGTCCGTACATTTGGTGCCGCGTTTGCTTACGTTTGACCAAAAACGTGTTCGAATGAACATTTCCAACGCTCTGTTGGCGCAGTTTAGGCGCAATAAATAAATAAAAATAAATCCGAGAAATTGCGGAAAAACGGCCACATTTGCGCCGTCTCACACCTCGGCGGTTGCCATGACGAAAATCCATGAATTACGGTTTGAACTGCTTGACCATCCGCCTTATTCACCAGATCTAGCCCCAAGTGACTTCTTTTTGCTCTCTCATCTAAAAACTGCACTCGGAGGACAGAGATTTTCGTCAAATGAGGAGGCAATCACCTTCGTGAACAATTATTTTGCAGAGAAAAACGCCAAGTACTATTTGGACAAGTTAGAGAGATAAGAGCATCGCTGGGAGAAGTGTGTAGAGTTACAAGGAGACTATGTAAAAAATTAAAATAAATTTTGAGAAAAAATGTCTTGTATCATTGTTCGGTCGGGAACTTTTCAGACAACCCTCGTATATCCTCGCAGAAGCTTGTGTGGTATTATACAACCAAATTCACATATTTATAGACAGAGGAAGAAGGTTTTTGTCGCCTGAAATTGAACATGAAAGTGAAAGTGCAACCGACATGGACAACACAATACTAGAAAACGGAACTTTTTGTTTTCCTTATTTTAATTTGGAAAGAAGTGTTATTTGTATTTTATTTTTTTCAAGAAAGGCATACAACTTATTCAAGTTACAAAAACAGAAAAAAATATGAAGGAAACACAATCATTTCTTGCATGATTTCCTCCGGTTCACCCAACTCAAAATTTACGTTAAACAACATTTATATTAAAAAAAAAAACAATTCATAATTAATGAAGGGCAACCTTCACTTAAATCAATGAAATGTCACCTAGTTTTGCAGTCACTTTTTGAGCTGTGTTTGACTAACTCTTGCCTAGAATATGGAACGCGCCCATACTTAATATAGTGCCTTCTTCAGCCACATTGCCAACAACATTCTAGAAACTCTTTTAAATGTCAACAATCACAAAAACTCCAGAGCCATGTGCATTTTTTAACACCTCTGGATTGCCTTTTGAAGTACACTGATATTCGAAGAAAAGGAAACAACAAAACCAAACATTTAACTTCTGATAAGGACTAGCATCTTATGTTTTTTTTTTCATTTGCGTACTTAAACTTTGTCCCACTGAATGGCCGGCTACCCGACTTTAAAGTATAAACAAACCTATCTGTTCAACAGGGTGATACTGCACTTTGAAAAAATGAAAAAAAATAAGAGAAAAACAAATTAAATGACAATTTATTTAATCTCAAAACTGACGCATCTTTTTGAAGTAAGATACAGTTATTCGTATTCTGTAATTCCATAAAACAAATATGTACCCGTGCATGCAGTGGGCAAATGAAAATCTCTCAGCAAGCCAACCGGATACTCTTTGATGGAAAATCTTCCTAAAGAACTTAAAAAAAAAAGCACTGTTCACCGCCGCCTCTGTTCTAAATTTTAGCGGCATGAATCTACTTAAGACTGACTGCAGAGCGTGCAGTCATCTTACGAATACAAAAGATCACATGAGTAAACGCATTAGCAAATATGTAAATAACAACTACAAGTGTAACGTCAGCCTTGGCGGCATAGATACATTAAAAATACAATTCAAGACGTCGGGCGTCAATTTACACGCATATACAGATTGAGAGAGATTCAAGACCCAAGCCCTTGTGTGTTTGGTTTTAAGGGTTAGGGTGAGAGATTAAGTAAATTGCGGCGACAGTAAAAGAAAAATTCAGAATTATTATTATTATTGTTTACACTTGAGGGAGTGAGCACATAGAACGTGTTCTGTGTGGTTCTGTTCTTCTTGTCACTAAGATAGCGATAAATAGCAGAGCAAAAGGTTAATTAAGCTACTGTGGTTCATTAAAACCACACAAGAATATGCGATTTCTAACTGACAACATTAATAGTGAAATGTAAACACTAATATCAATAAAAAAAAGAATTAAGGTAATCGATCTGTGAGATGCCAATCAGATAGACTCGACACATTCAACAAATGTGATTATCCGACTAGAGTCGGTTGAAGAATAAAAAGGGTATTTATTAACTCAACCGATTTGTCTGCATGAGCATGAGCATTAAATTATTCGGTGAGTTCCCAGTATTTATAGGAAAAGAGTTTTGGTTAAGGACACCAACTATAAACCATAAAATAGAGTTTCGGCGAGCAGGATTGCTCGGTATAACTTTGTAGTAAATATTTGCAATTCTATCAATTGTTGAACAGGTCCGAAGATTATGGCTTTTGAATTTTGCCACTTGCAACCAATGTTGCGATTAAGCGCTACCAAGACTTTTTTCTATTTGTTTGGCATTTTTATGGTCGAAAAGATTGCTAACAGTGGACTTTTAAGGACTACGTTCAACGAACTTCTTATTTTAGTTATTATTTATTAGTTATTCCGTTTTGATATTAAACCTATTGTGGTGCATGGGCGAAGAACCTGGAAGACCGTCCGACTTATCAAAAGGTTGTAAGCTTTATTAGGAAAATACCTGTCGAACACTCTTATGGAATGGAAACCGCTAACATAGCACAGAGCAAACAAATTTATGGCAAATGAAAACCTCGATGGGAGGTGGTGGGTGTTGGTATTGCAGAGATTTTATCACTAATAAGCTATCATCGTTCCACACAGGAACTGCATTAAAACAACATATTAGAAATGTTATCTTTTTTTAGGTCGTAAATGCACCATACTCGTATATGTAAATTCCTCCAGAATGCCATTCTACATTGAACCTTTCACTGGAGACCGTACATATTCTTATCGAAGATATAGCTACGGATATGTTACATGTAGGGAATAAGGCGTTATTTTCAAAAAAATATTCTTCCACTGGATGAAAAAAAAGGAGCACATGAGCAACAGTCGTTTCCAACAAATGTCCTTCGTGTTCAATGCTACTATCATACGAGGGGAGATTACGCGTTTGCCTAATTATTTTCTATATACCCACGTATTCTTTGTTTATTTTTTTCTCTTGTCATCCGATAAGTTCTCCAAATCAATTAATTTATATAAAAATATCATCCCTGCCCTGACGAGAGTCATTCGATCTCATAAAAGTCCAAAAAACAAGCAATTACTTTAGAAAATTCGACATTTAGATACTCGTACATCACACTGCTCAAATAGCTGTGACGCGTGTGTTCTTACTGTTCAACTCAGGGCACACCCTAATTACTTGAACATATTCGTATTTTTATGTTACACTTGTTTCACTTCGACCAAAACAATGAGAGCTGAACGTTTTTGTTTTTGTTTTTGATAAAGACAGCATCTTATCGCTTTGTGTTGCATTTTAGAAAATAATAAAAAATATAAGCAATTTACTTACAAGCATTGCAGCTGATGAATAAGTCCGTTATACATAGGGCAATCCAGCAGGATATTAGAAATCCACAATTTTTCCTTTTTAATCCCATTTTCTCAAGAGTAAATCAGCTGATGATTTTTGATTTTATATTTTATTTTGAAGAAGAATTCACCACCAAATCACTTAACACATCAACATGAGTGCCAAGCGCTATCTCTCAAAATATGTCTACTTGAATTCGAAGTAAATATCTTTCATTCTTGTCATTTATTCAAATTTATCGCTCTTTCCTTCATTCACTATATCTACTTTTGTTAAATGAACTATCGCATTTGAATTTAAAAAAAAAAAACTGTTTTTCTCTTTCCCAACTTCAACTTCCCGCCACGAGCACAAGTAAACAACTGGAACTTGGAGTGAATCCAATCTGGTCTTAAAGAAAAGATTGCGCGACTGCTGCTTGTATCTGTAAAGAAGAAAAATGAAAATAAATTAAAAAAATAAAATCTGTGTCAAAAAAACAAAAAAAAAAAACAAAAAAAGAAATAAGAAAAAAAATTCGCCGAAAATAAGATAAGAAAAATCGGACAAAAAAGTATTAAGATCTACCACGAATTTGAGATCATACAGTTTTATACATAGCTGGACATTCCCCAGTGGTCTCTGACTAAAATCTTAGAAAACGGTGATAGTGGCCAAGGGACTTTGGGAATTAAAGGAAAATTTGCTGAATTTGTTATCACCATTTTCGAACCCCGTCTTGGATCTCCAAAAACCGAAATCCGTAGTTCAGTGTGAAATGCGCTAGGAGATAAGCCTGCGACAAAACCATGCTGTGTTAATATGCGAAGCATTGTTGTTTTGCAAACGAAATTTTTATAAAAACAAATTAATTAAGTGTGCATTTGGGGTTATCTTGAGGCTCAGTTCGCCTTAAACAAAAGTTGCCCTTGATATAAAATTGAGAATTTCAGTGAAAGTGAGGAAAGATTACATTTATGCTTTTTAAATAAACTTTATGTGGTAATGAGTTCTGGACTCAGGCTTTTGAACTTTGAAAAACACTCATTTGATTTTGTTCTTATACTCGTACTACCCCATAAAAGCCCTGTAGTTGATGGAGCATTGAACGATACCAATTTGAAAGTTGCTGTCATATTGATATTGATGCCTGTCAAATTTAAAATGGATACAGTTTTTTGACAATTGAAGCTTTAATTCAAGACTAGATAACGTGGATTAACATGTTGCTTTACTGAAGAGAAAATGCTTCGAACGACGACATCTACGAGTAGTTATTTTGATCGGACAAACAATGTGATTATGGAGAAAAGCGGATAAAGATTTTTACGATTGAACGTACGCGAATTCCAGTCTGCTGGAGCGCGAAACTGATAACGTGTTACGAGAAACAAGGTATCAAATACCTTAAAACTGTTTAAGAAATAAATTAGCAGGCCTTTATCATGGAACATAAATGGATATCCTGCGAAAAATATTGTCATCATCAGAGCAGAAAATCTTGTCGGAATACAGCGAAAAAATCAATTTAACCCAACTATCTGCTGATACTTGGAGACGGATTGCAATTAACCCTGCCTATCTTCTGGGAGTGAACTCAAATGCATGAGCCGCATGCCAAAAGAATGTAGTATATTGGCGCGCAAGAGTATGGCCGGACCATCAGCCTAGTTTTAACCTAACAGTATTCTAGTATCCAGAAGTATTCTATGTTAACATATTTGACTTTCTTCTATATAGAAGCAGGATGTCTCTGCGGCCCCTCTAACAGAACTTGTATGTAAGGAATCTTGTGGAAGTAATATTTCGATTCGGTTGTACCATATAATATACTTTCCTTAGATAGTCGATCTGAGTTGTGAAAAGAAGTGTGCCTTAAGTGTGCCATCTATGAATGGGCACTTGATCGAAGGATCGTCAAGGAACTATCAGTCATATTCCGTGACCTATTTATGTATACGTTCCGAACCAGTATTACGAGTATTATACGATTTGTGCTTGCTAAACCATGGACAAGCCCACACTTATCCAGTTTCATCGTACAGTACGTTCACTGAAATAAAAATTTTGCGCAACCTGATGTTTTCACGGCTTCAGTTGTGTATTGTCCCCTACCCGTATATTTGCTTCTTCGACAGAATTTTCCCTTCTGCACGAGGTAAAAATAACCGTCAAGAATATTATTTGGTCCTTCGAGCTAAAAGCTTAGTTGACATAAGAAATATTATTCATAAATAAGTATATCGTCCGGCGATGGCGATGGCGCGATTGTTAGCTCATTGGGCTATCACGCAAACAGTCTGTGTTCGATTCCTGGCTGGGTCACCAACAATTTTTAAATCGCCATCACCCTTTCGGCGGGCAATGGCAAACTCCCGAAAGTAAAATTGCCTACGAAAAAACTTCTAAGGAGTGCCGTTCGGACTCGGCGATAAACCATAGGCCCCGCTCAGATGTGATTAAAATGACAACATGAGCAACACAAATGAGTGTCAAGAAGCTAGGCCATGGCCCATACCGGGCTGCAAGCGTCACAGTGTTTTTTTTTTCTTTTTTTTAAGTATATCGTCCAATCTGTGTATATGATCGAAAGGATGTCTTTTGTCTTAATAATCTCAACTCGTTAAGATTAATGAATGGAAAGATATAAATATCTTCTGCTTAATCGGAACACTTGGATCGACTTCTTAGAAAATTTATTGAATTTCTTACATCTGAACGCCAAACGTATTCACAACTAAGTTCATCTCTAAAGGTGGCATTAACTTGCTTTCAAATTATACCTAACTTGCGTTGCATCAGGATCCGCTGTAGAGGAAAAACTCTTTAGTTTATTCAACATAACACATGCCTCGAAAGTTGGAGCAAAGAGAAAATCTGCGTATCTTGTTGAGAATCATCGATCACGCAGAAGACAGTTGCTTCGTGTGATAAACCCAAAAGAAAAGTAACGGTTCCATTTAGAGTCACAGCAAGTCATTCATAGGCAATATAAATCTTCCCTAACCTCTAAGTCATCTCCATTCTCAAATGGATTCGAACGAAAAGCCTAAAAATAGCATCATGTTAACGAGTCGACCATTAATGATGTAAGTACGAGTATATGTTTCACTCTTAAGTCAATATTTGTCAACTCTAGTAATTCATTTGGGTTACGAGTATGTGACACTCCCAGATACTCAATGCCCATCCATTAACCGGCTATCAAGCCAGCTAATTGCAATAAACTTGGCAAGCCTAATCGATGACGTTCAGATAAGACACGCATGAGGTACGGCAATTAAATTCATACATCATCCTCCTGACATGCATGGATTAAGATACATGACTCCTGTAATGAGTTGGAGATAAACCATACAACCACTTGTTGGTGTTTAAAAGATAAATATCCAGCGAACAGACGAATATGCCTCCTGCACTACACCGAACTGCAGTAATACTGCATCCTACTGTCGGAAAACTCAATACCGACCCACATCCGTTTTGTTTACTCATAGCAAAATAATCAACCGCACAGCTTTTTTGTGAAAACACTTTGTTGTACTTTTAATTAAACCTAACGAAGAGAAAACGATCCACAAATCCCTTTTTTATGTCTCTTGACTTAAGTGACACTAGTAGATACTTTCATGGAATTACACGCACCCTTCTGACTTTTCAAGTCGCATGCCATGGCATGATGGTTGCAAGGACTTTTGACTTCTTTGTCACCTTTCTTGTGGCATACTAATGACACTTGAGAGACCCTTTAATTTATAATTTTCGCGATGACATCGTTGAAACGATGGTCAGCTGTGTTCCATTAATATTAATTTCTTTTTTTCTGCTGTTGCTAGTCTACTCGTATTTAAACCGACATACTGGACGCATGTAAGAAAATTGAGGAGTGGTCCTGTCAGGATTATGACGAGCTACTAACATGTCACATTATTTAAAATGAATTTTATGCTAATGACGCCAAGCGGATTTCTATATTCCATGTCTCACAGTTCACTTGAAAAATGAAAAATCGCAAGTGGGAGGACAATTTTTTGTTGGCATGTGCTTCTTGACAGGATGAGTGAAGAGTTTTTTTTTTTTCTTCAATTGAATTTCGATGCAGTGTATTCGTACCACCTTCCAACACTCGAGTTCTGCTATTTTGTTTTTGTAAAATTTTAAGGATAAATTGTTTCTCGAAATAACAAACAGAATTCCATTTCTCAAGAAAATGGGGTCAATGATGGCGGAAAAAAAACTGACTCATTCTGCGTATCTGGGACTGGGAGAAGACCTGGAGCGCCACTAAATGCAGCTGCAGCACTAAAAAGTGATTACCCCCAGACAGGGCGGAAAGATGAGAAAAGAAATGCTTTTAAGAAATGCGTGTTAAATTAAAGAAATGTAGAGGATTGCGGAAGACAAAGTTGAGGAGTTCGAGTTGAGGTTTATGGAATTTATGGAATTTTATGCGGAGCAAATCAAACTTTTTACGACTCCATGGTAGTATAGTACACAGTAGAGTAAGCAAACATGCCGTGCTGGGTTGTTATGTCCGTCCATCGTCGGTTGGAATATAAAAATCAATCTCTGCGATATTAAATGTGTACTAAGGGATTGGAAGCTGTTTAATATTTGAATGAATGGAATAATTTTTCTCATTTTTAAAATGGGCATTTCAAACTATAACTGGCCTAATACGTTCAGTTTAATGTCTAAAATTAATTTTCACGCAAGAATTAAAAGTCACTCCATAAAGTGACCTTCTGGGAAACGACAGATTTCAGAATATAACTGAGGGTCTACCGATGCACTGCTATCTAGGAGATAAGCCGGATAAGAGAAGGTGAAAAACTGGTGTGACGACTGCTAAGAGAGGAAGCAGTATCGTTTTTGATGCGAAATTGTTAAAAAAAGCAATTCTAAGGCAACGATTCTTGTTCTCTCGGCACCGAACGCCTTGCATATTCGCCATTATTTGTCTAACGCCACACCGAAGAAATATATTTTTATAAGGTTCTTAACAAAACCCACGAGAAATATCCCCAAAAAGACTTTGAAATTGTTTTTGTTAATTTGAACGCCAAGATATTATACATTATACATTAATTATTTGTTTTTTTTTCTTTTTCAGAATGAACTTTGAAAAACTTGAGAAATTTATGATGGCAAGATTCAACACAGAAAAAAGAATCAAAGTGGTTCAATTTTATTTTAAAGTCGACATTGAATTATTCAGACACAAAGATTATATCGAAATGCTCCCAGTTCTCAGCAGTTGGTGAGGCAGTCATGGCAAAGAATTTTAAGGCAGTTTCTTTACTTACTTTAGGTGGAGCTACAGTCCGGGGTGGACCAGGGCCTCAGTCAACAAGCATCTCCAGCCAGCTCGATCCCTGGCTAGCTGCCTCCAGTTTCGCACGTTAAGATGGCTAAAGTCCTCTTCCACTTGCGTGCGCCACCTGAGTCTTGGCCTTCCTCTACTGCGCTGTCCCTCGGGGGCGGATTCGAAAACTTTTCGGATCGGAGCATTGGTGTCCATGCGCTCTACATGACCCAGCCATCTCGGTCTTTGGATCTTCACTCTTCTGGCTAGGTCCATGTCGCTGCACAGTCCATACAGTTCGTCGTTGTATCTCCTCCTCCACTCACCGTCAATGCAGATGGGACCGAAGATCGCCCGAAGAATTTTTCTCTCGAAGCAACCAAGAACACCCTCATCCATTTTTGATAATGTCCATGCCTCTGCGCCATAGAGCAGGACCGGGATTATTAAAGTCTTATAAAGGGTGACTTTTGTTGTCCGAGAGAGGGCTTTGCTACTCAATTGGCAAGAGTTATTCTTCGCTTGATCTCAGCGCTGGTGTCGTTGTCTGTATTTATAGCGGAGCCTAGGTAGACAAAGTCCTTAACTACCTCAAAGTTATATCTGTCGAGGGTGACGTTCTGTCCGAGACGTCGGTGTTGGTTGTCCTTTTTGCTTGACAGCATATACTTGGTCTTGCCCTCATTGACCGCTAGACCCATTTTCGTCGCTTCCGTCTCAATACTCGCGAAAGCGCCACTGACATCACGCTGCTTTCTCCCGATTATGTCAATATCGTCGGCATATGCGAGTAGTTGGACGGACTTTTGAAAGATAGTTCCTCTTGTGTTTGCTCGTGAGTTTAGCACTATTCTTTCAAGTACGATGTTGAAAAAATCGCATGACAGCGCATCGCCTTGTCTAAATCCTTTCTGGACATCAAAGGTCTCGGTGAGATCTTTACCGACCTTGATGGAGCAGCGTGCATTCTCCATCATCATCCTGCACAGACGGACGAGTTTGGCAGGGATGCCAAAACTAGACATTGCTCTATATAGCTCGTCTCTAGGTAGTGTGTATCGATCTGAAGCTCATGGGTCTTCTCCAAGATCTGCCGAAGTGTGAATATCTGGTCGATGGTGGACTTTTCTGACTGACCTGAAGCCACACTGATATGGACCTATCAGGTTGTTGACGAACGGCTTCAGGCGTTCACACAATACGGCGGATAAGATCTTATATGCGATGTTAAGGAGACTGATGCCTCTGTAGTTGGCGCAGTTCAGAGGGTCTCCTTTCTTGAGAATCGAACAAACAATGCTGACGTTCCATTCATCGGGCATACTTTCGTCCGGTCATATTTTACAGATGAGTTGGTGTATGCTCCTTACCAATCCATCGCCTGCCGCTTTGAAGAGCTCGGTAGTCAGGCCATCCGCTCCAGCAGCTTTGTTTGATTTAAGCTTCGATATAGCTATCTTCACTTCATCCAGGTCGGGTGGACGGGATTGTTGGTCATCATAGTCCAGGTTGAAAGGTTGATTCTGCCTGACAGCGGTATTTGGTCCGTCATCGCCGTTATACAGTCTGCAGAAATGATCTTTCCAAATCCTCAGCATCGACTGCGATCCTACTACGATGTTCCCTTGTTCATCTCTACAGGCTTCGGTTCGGGGTTTGTTTCCGCGGCATGTTATTTTTACCTTTTGGTAAAACTTCCGAACCTCATTCCTGGAGTAGCATCTCTCAATTCTGAGAAGCCGGTGTTCGTCTCTCATCTTCCGCTCATGAGCAGTTCTGGTGTTTTTGTGCAGTTCCGCATTGCGTGCTTTTTGCTTAGCTTCATGTGCTTGCCGGCATTCATCATCGAACCAGGGGTTTCGTTGTGGTGGACGAGTGAAACCCAGCACATCAGAAGCGGCATCTCTGATGGCGTTTTGGCAGTGTTTCCAATATGCTTGATGCTGGCGCCATTGGACCTCTTAAGAGACTAAGAGACACTCGTTCGGAAAAGGACTTGGCGATCTCTTGCGATTGTAGCCGTCTGACGTTGAATTTTCTCGCAGCATTAGTTTGTCTTGGCGTAGTTTGGGATATCCGCAACCGTACCTTGGCTACAACAAGGTAATGGTCCGAGTCGATGTTGGCTCCTCGGAACGTACGGACATCCAGAATGCTGGAGGAGTGTCTTGCGTCGATCGCAATGTGATCAATCTGGTTGACTGTTGATTGATCAGGAGTTCTCCAAGTCCCCTTGTGTATGTCGAGATGTGGGAACCGCGCGCTAGCCACGACAATGTTTCGCCCCGCCGCAAAGTCGATTAGCCTGAATCTGTTATCGGAGGTGGTGTTGTGCAGGCTATATTTTCCGATTGTTCCACCAAAGATACCCTCTCTTCCTAGCTTTGCATTAAAATCACCGAGGACAATTTCAATGTCATAGCTAGGGCATTGCTCGTAGGTCTTGTTAAGGAGCTCGTAGAAGGCATCCTTGGTGTCGTCATGCGCGCATATGAGGCTAATGTTGGCGAATTTAGCCTTGATGCGGATTGCTACGAGGCGCTCGCTCATATGCCGGAAGCTGAGGACTTCTTGTCTTAGTCTGCCTCCGACAACAAATCCGCATCCAAATAAGCGCTGCTTTTGCCGTCGATAGCAATTGCCGTAGTAGCTGTCGCAGTTTTTCATCTTCTTTTTGTCCGGCCCATCCCATCGCATTTCTTGGATGGCGGTTATGTCTGCTTTGCAGCAGTCTAGGGCCTCCGCTAGTTGCTCGGCTGCACGTGGTCTATTAAGGGATCTAACATTCCATGTGCATATCCGAAGCTCATTGTCCTTAAATCGTTTGCGTGGGTTGTCAACAGTAGATCCGTCCATATCCGAGGCTTGTTGATGCTTCGTAACTTAGTTTTTTTTAAATGGCCGGGCAGTTACCCCGGCGGCACAACCCCCAACCTGGAGGACCAGTTCCATTTTGAGTACCCCTAGAACGAGGGATCGGTTACACCGAAGCCAGTAACCCGTTCCGGGATGTGAGCGCTGCCGTTGGCCCTTATAGGGCTCGTCCGCCACCATCTATTTTCCAAGACACTGACTTAGTCCTGGAAATCCTTTCCGGTCTGAGCTCCAAATATGTCGGAGTAGCCCGGATAAGGTCTTGTTTTGTTTTTCCGACACTAATCCTGGTTAATGGCGCAGGAAACTCGCCATTTGCCCCCTTCACTTTGCAACCTCTAGTGAGATTTCCAGATGGCGCCACGGGGAGGCGTGAAGTAGGACTTATTAGCAGAGCTGCAAGATGTTCGGCTGCAGAGGCTCATTCTCGTCATTTAAGGAACCGGCACCTGTCGGAAGATGCTACTTCTACGAGGCCTTATACTAATCGTTGCCATCTTTTTTAAGGCAGTTTCACCTTTTTTAATATAGGATTCAATTGATTCATGAGTTGAAAGCAAATGATCCACAAATACGCATCCAGTATTTCAATATTCTCGGCGTTTTCAAGACTTGTTCCGGGAGAACAACGAGTATTTACAAACTCATTATGAGCGATGAGGCCTATTTTCACCTCGGTGGTAACGTGAATAAACAAAATTGCAGAATATCGGACATCGTGAATCCAAAAATAATTATTGAACATCAAATGCACCCACTTAGATGCAAAGTATGGTGTGGAATAACCTCAGAAAGAATCATTACACCATATATTTTCGAAAACGACCAACAAGTTGCGGTTAATGTGGATGGCTTTCAATACTGGGCAATGATTGAACATTTTTTTAAGGCCAGAGGTAAAGAACACTTCAGAATTGTGGTTCCAACAAGATGGAATCACAGCTCATGCAGCTCATTCAACTATGACTCTCCTGAGGGAAATTTTTGTTGATTGGATAATATGGCGTTTTTCTGATTTCAACCGGCCACCGCGATCGACCGATTTAACGTCATCATATGTTTTTCTTTGTGGCTACTTAAAAAGTAAGGTGTATGCCAATAAGCCAAGAACCATACAACGGTTTAAGGCCAATATCCGAGAAGAAGTGAGAGCGCTGGGATCTGAAATTCTAAGAAAAGTAATGGAAAATGGTCTGGAAAGAGCACGTCAGGTCGAAGCAAACAATGGGCACTATTCCAAACCATTATCTAAATTTTAATAAATGGCAAGGTTTAATAAAATCAGAAAGAAAAATGTTGTTCATCAAATAAATCTTAACTTTTCTTATGTGCCACCCTGTAGAAACGAAAGAGAGACCTTTGGTAGTTCAGTAAGAAAACTTAGCTTTTGAGGATATAGAGAGGAGTACGTGATTGTGGAATTGCAGGGATGCCAAGCCAATAATACCCGAAATTTTTTAAATGAGCGAGGAAATTTTGTGATAGAGACACAGTCAACTATGTACCAAAATGAAGTAAAAGTAGCAATATCAAACAGCGGATGAAAAAATTGTAAAGCTTATGGCAGATCTGTTCCCAAGAAAGGACTCTCTTAACAGCACTAATAAAAAAATAAATCAGTCTCCTTAACATCGCTTGAAAGATCTTGTCTGCGGTACCTATTGTGTGAAAGCCTGAAACCATTTGTCAACGAATTGATTGCTAATTGGAAGTGCAGTTTTAAAACTCGTAAGCCAAGCTTATACCACATATTCAGAATGCGGCACATTCTTAAGAAAATTCAATAGTTTGGTTTATTATCACATTTTCAAAGATTTTAATGTCGCATATGATAAAATCTATAGAGACGCCTAGAACTAGAACCATGTCTAGTTCTTGCATTCCTGACAAAGTTGTCACATTGTCCAAAATAACGGCTATTTTATGATGTAACAATTCTAGAAGAAAGCCTCTTGTTCGGTAAAAGTTATAGTGACAAACATTTTTAAGCATTTGAACATGTTGAGCAATGGAAACATGCCCTTTAATATTGGATGAGATAGGTAGTAGTTAATCAAACAAAAGGGGCACATCTTATTATTTTTCAAATTATGCAATAGAATCCACCTACACTTGAAAAAATAAAAACCGATTAAGTCTAATGAAATACTCGCTGCCCCTTACTCAAAGTAGTAGTTTGCTCTTAAAAGAACGTGACTAAAAAACAACACAAAAAAACACGCAATAGACGCTCAACGAAACTTAAGAAGAGTATACAGAACTTGAGAAATTCCCTACAAAACGTCAAAGTTAATTCATCCACTTTTTATTGAAACAAATTTTAATGAGAACCTTTGAACACGACCATTAAATCGTTTCAAAGTATTCGCCATACTTCCTGTTACTAAATCCGTTTCGCACTGACGATTCAAGACAATGCAAATATTTGCCCTAGTGACTTTCAATTTTGACAAATAAGCACGTAATAGAAATATGTGCTTACAAATGTCAAAATCAGAATGGCTTGTTCTTAATTACATCAAGACACTTGCAAATTCATCACTCATTCCGTTGTACATTCTCATTCTTCAGAGCCCTTTCAACGAGATCGTGTCACAATTCTTGACATCTCAACAAGCCAAGACCATTCTTTACGACTTTACTCAACAGAAGCTACAAGTGTCTGCACATACAGTGCCTCCAGATTTAATCAACTTTCTTATGCACATTAAGTGCGCATATCTCCTCAACTGAAAGCAACAGTTATTCATACGAGTTGGGTAGCAGAGGAAATTGTGAAAGCACTATAACGAGTATTTCGAGACGTTCATTCATCTTCCGGTTAGGTACGTGCTTTAAATCTAGATCACAGATATACATACGAGAATTCTTTCTTTCTTCCGCCCTCACTTGAATTCTACCAGCTGCGAGCGACAATTTTGTCGACTACAAGTAAGAGCACTACGTAATTGCTTAAACATTTCATTGATCTAATTGCATGTGTCTAGAAAAGATTGCAAGATAAACTGACAGAAATCCGCATAAAGACTGGAAAGTGCTAACAGAATAGCGATGCCAATTTACGTCAAGTTGCGATGGAAAATTTATTAATTTGAAAACTTTTTTTTTTCTCTTAAAAACCGAAACGAAACAAACATTTCTATTTTTATCTGTCGAAATTGGCGAAAGTGTATGTGAAAAGATACTTCATTTGTTGACGAAACTACAATATTTGCAACAAGTGGTCCAATTTGAGTTTGTTTAGACTTTTTTTTACGGCGACCAGTTGTGGTATCGTATGGAATTTTTATCACTCATCCTATGATATCGTCATTAGAAACCGGAGGGAAAAACAATGGAAAGTGATTCCATTTTCCTCTTTCTGTTTGTAGTTTTATAGCTGCCCTAGGAGTGAAATATGATTTTAATTGAAATGATGCCTTCCGCTGAATGAGTCTATTCTGTGAGGTGCCCTCATAATCGTCACATAATGGGCCCGCTGCCAGTCGGCTGGCCAATTATGAAGTTGTCTCCCATTTATAGCCTTTGACCTGTCTGGCTGATGATGACAGTTCTAGCTTTGGTTTTGGTGTTCGTTTTGAATGGATATTCACAATAAATTGTTAAGCGTGGTGGCAAATGGTCGTATTTATTTTTGGAACGGGTGTTAATAGGCAGATTCATTAAGTGAAACGGTTTTGTTGGGTGCCAATTGAGGGAAAATTTATTTCTGCAGACGTTGATAACATTTTAGTTGAACTTAGAATAGCATGTCGAGTTGTTTGAAGTTATACGAGTATATTCTGCACCAATATGGTTGCATTTGTTTACCAGTCGTTGAAGTATTGGCTGAACCTGACCATCGATCATTTATCAAAGACCCCATTGTTTTTCCCTTGACGGTTGTGCTGTCACGAGTCAGCCTTGTGTCAGTCAGACAGCAGCTGATGTGGCGAAAAACCTTGGTAAGAACATTGATCGCATAGCAGAGGCAGACTCGAAGTCTGGTCAAAGCGTGGGTGGCACATTTTAAGTGACACAATATACGGTGCAAGGAATAAATAAAAGATAAATCACAACCGTGTAGATTCAAAAAATCCATGAAAACTCTTACAGAAAGTAAGAAAACGAATAGTGCCTATGTAGCTTTCGATTCGATATTTTGGGTTCTAAGATGTTTGCAATCCAGGATAGGGCCAAGGTACGTGAATGGTGGAGCCGTTTTGAAATTAAAATGTCTGATAATAGTATACTGATCTTATGCGCCACGAGCTGACGCACTTAACTAATCCAGCTGATATCTATCTAATGCAGCTTCGGTCATTGCGACCCCGTGTGTGGGAAACAAAACAAAAGGAAACAGTAAAATCGAAGGAAATCAGGTTAGTTGAAGTTCCTTTCTATTTAAGTGCGAGACCTTAGATGCAGACATTATCGGCTCCGCCATTTCTCGGGGCTGTACTCAAAGACTCTTTGAACCGAATCTGTGGCCTTCATTTGCTCAACATGACAAATCTATCTCAGACCTTGGAGCTGTAGACACCGTACTAGACCCTTGTCGCTGTAGAGCTTGCACAGTTCGTAATTGAATTTCATTTTCCATTTTCTATCAATTCAAAGAGGACCCGAAATTGGCGTTTACACTCGACCAAGTGTTTCTTCATCAGCTTTCGATAAGGTATAAGCCCTTGCGACTTAGAGCTTAACCGGAACTAAAAGAGTCTTATATAAATGTGCTGGTGCGCTTATTGCAAGCCAAGGTAGAAGTAGTGCTTGACTACCTATTTTGGCCGCTTCTGCCTCAACATTTACGAAAGCTGCATCGACGATTTGCTGTGTTCGTCTCATCGGATTAATGTTATCTGAGCTAGCAATGCATTGTACGGCCCTTTAAAAATATTGTGTCTCTTTTGTTAGTCAATGAGTTTTGAACGATTCCTGCTAGAGTATTGAAGCCCTCGGTTGATTCATTACCAATTTTGATGGAAAAGCAAGAATTCTCCATAGCCTTGGTGCGAACCCTAAAGGGTTTGGATAGGCTGTCATGTGAATATTTGATCATTACTGGACTCTTCTGACCTAATACCTCACAGGTATAGACCAATAAGAATGTTCATGAATGGTTTCAGAAGCTCACATAATCCGCCAGAAAAGATCTAATACGCGATGTTTAGGAGATTTTTATCAGACGCTTGCATATTTCGATGAAACCCGAACGGAACGAACGTGTTGTAAGAAAAGCTGCCACAATCACCAACTCGAAGATCTGTTGACCTTCAGAATTCGTGTCACGTCCGATGTGGAAAAGTAGGGAACACTCAAAAAAACGAGGAAGGACATAGTAGCTCTTTAACGTTCCTTCTATAGTACAAGTACTCAGAACATAAGGGCTTAGTACCTAGTGTGCGCTATAGACTTAAAGCGTTAGATGAGGTCTTTTTATATACCTATCAGACTTTTCTCGTGAAAGCTCCAAAAAACAATTGACCCATAGATAAAAGTTCTTCCAAAAAAACTCTTCTTCTCTGGCTAAGAAGCCAGTACTACGTTTACTCAAAAGATGTTTGCTATCTAGGATAACGAAGTGCATTCGTTTGAGAAATGGATGGTGACGCCAGACAGATTCCTTCTTTACATGAAGGGCACTCAGAGATTTGAGATGATTGACTGTCAGTTCATTTGTGTGGAAGAAGAGAAAAAAGTTAAAGTGTTACAGGGCTTAACTACGACCTAGAAAAAAATAATTGGAATTGATAAGAGGCCACCTATACATACATATTCATCAAATCCGTGTATAATTTCCAATTACGAGTAGCTTAACACCTTATCAAATCTATTTACCCCCCATTATTTCTTGACACCTTGTAACTGAGTTCGTCTACAAACACTTGGTGAAATAAAGGAAAATCCATGATAAACATCTCTTATCGCCAGTTTAAAGAGAGGGGGAACTATAAAACGGAAAATTCAAATGCGCGACATAAACGAAATAAACAACGAAAACAACAAAAAGTAGTCATTAGCACTCAGCAGTTTTTCCATTTCTCGAGAAAGTAAAGCACTCCATGCCCTGAGAAAGTATCTGCCCATAAAGTAAAAAAGAATTCTGTAATAAAAATAAAAGCAGAAAGTATTATGACTTTTCTCCAGCACACGAAACTTAAAGAACGAAGGAGTTCCCCATAAATTTTCGTCATTTTCGCTGTGCTCTACGAGCAAATTAGCCGACGAGCATGTCATTGTGTTAATGTTAATTTGTTGCTCAATATACCTATACTATACATTTATAGGTTTTTTTTTCCAATTGACATCACCTCGCTCTCGCTTTGTGGATATCAGAAAAATTGATTCACTCATTCCATCATCAATTGATTGAGTTTTACTTTGCACATGAGTCCGAATTAAGAATTCAAGACATGCCTCAATCCAGTCCATAGCATCTGTCAGTTGTAATTTGTTAAGTTTATTCCACGTTCATGACGTTTTGAGATTTTTTTTTTTAATAATAAGTCTTGCCTTATAACGGTAATATAACGTCACCCAGTTGTCTACTTCAAGGTCAAGTTCAGATTCAGTATGACAACATGCCTTATGCAAACATTTTGTATTTTTAAGTGAAATCTTTTCAACGAAAACAGTATTTAAAGTAATTTTGATATATATCATATATCATACATAGCTATCGCGGAAGAAGCATCAGTATCTTAATTGTCTGTTTGTATTATAGAGTCGTTGTTGTTGTGTATTTTTTTCTATTTCGTTTGTTTATTTCATCTTGGGAGATGTCAGGCAATTCAGAGACAGACATTTTTTGCGTGTTCGACGTGCGAGCAGTCTATTAGGGATGCGAGGCATTGGTGTTAATTTCAATAACTTTTAGATACATTTTCCACAACCAAGTTCATGTAACAGATACTTATGTACTTCAAATATATAGAAAAAGTACATAAATACATATAAGGCGGACGTATTCTTGATTCAAAAAATGGGGCGATGAGTTAAACAGACATTTCTACAATTTGCGACGGTTTTCGATTTAAAAGTTTGCGCGAGTATTTCGCAGATTGTTTTGAGTATCTACAGATGCTTGTCGTATTTTTAACTTGTATAATTTATTGAATTGTGTGTATTTTCTTATAATTTTTCATTTCAAATTGCGGACAGACATGCTGTTGGAAATTTTGTTTATATTTTCACGAATTAGTTTGTTTACGGAGATAAGCGGTTCTAAGTGGTGTTACCTTGAGCTCGAAATGACCGGATACAAAATGGGAAAAATACTTAAAAAAAAAAAATACTCAGCACTACGTCTGTCCGCTTCAGTCAAATTTTCTGTATCAGCATCCAATTGACTTACCACTCAGAGAGAATAGAATGTTTTGACTGTCGTCTGTCAAGATCACAAGATGTGTCATAAAGCCTTGTAGAAGGATTGGAACCCGATAGTTGTTGTCAAATGAAAAATGGCTCTTAAATTGTACGAGTATGTAGTAGCTTCTTGGTTATACCATATTACATGTATCTTAGCGCCGTCGAAAATGAAATTTTAAGGGACCACCTTTGGATCTCGGTATTTTTCGTTAAAAAAGATATGGAAGGTAATTTTTCATCTAAGCTTTAAACAATTTGAAGCAGATAGTATTAGTAAAAAGATTGATGCCCCTCAGTGTCTAGCTTTATAGTAGAATGTTCCCCAACTAGAAAACTAAGCAGCTTAACGCAACGCAGGCTCTTCGCAATTGCAAACTAAAACGCTTTCCTTGAAAACCTGAAAAATTGTTAGCGAAACAATAAATATGCGTTTGCTAAAAATCGGAAGGTGACGCGCTTTGGGGGAATGCAACAAATTCTCAAGCGCGTATGAAAGGAAAAATATTTCCAATGTCTGATATATCAGTTCCTCAAGTCCCATACACAAGAACTGTGATGATATATGTCTTTTAGAAACTTACCAGGCATACATGTCATCGCACTATGTAAAATTTTTATGAACCGCATTCATAGGCAAATACAACTGCGCTTTTGCCCCGTGAACTATGTAACTATAAACAAAATCTATGTATATACCTAGATAAATCTCTGAACTACAATCTTTTATAATATTTTTCTCGAATTTAAAGTTGCGAAACAAATTCGCCATCAATCAATTTCACAGAAATCCCAAAATCATACAAATTGTCACACTGACAGGAGATGACAGCAATTAAAACCCCACTAACTTTGAAACATGGCAATATAATAAAAAAATAGTCTTATCTAAACTTACCTCTTACTTGTTACGTATCTGAATTTCACTTTAAAAAAATCTATTGCACTGTTACTACTCACTGTTTTTAATTAGACTTTTAACCGTATTATAAAGCTTCACAACTTCCTGTCTGAAACAAAAGCTTTTATTCTCCAATCAATACCGGTGACAGAAAAAAATAAATAATAATCATCAACCTGGCTGATTGAACTGACTCAACCGGTTGTGCATCCCACTGATGCATCTTAAAACAAACGTTTTTTATCTACCTTTAGTAAATATGAGCACTCGTAAACGATTAACGTCTGAACACGCACTGTTCAAAGTCGCTGCCTTCGTAAATAAACCAGAAAATGTATTGACACTATCCATTGGAGGAATGAGTGTTCCCGCTACATTAGCTCTGTTAGTCAATTTCCAAAGTAGTAACCAAGGTGACCATCGTAAACCAAAACAAAACGAAACAAATCTGAAACTTCCATTGGGCGAATGTTGGAAGTAGAGTACAAGTATGTTCTACAACTTATCGGATTCGGATACGCGTACGATACGCTACACGGGTATGACGATGTCGTAAAGGTCAAAACCGACGCCATTCACTGTGACTATTTGCAACTGTCATTGGGTACTAGGATTGGGATTGGGATTGGGATATTGTACACACAAGAGTGTATGCCACACAAACCGGTTCCAACTGGTTTACTCGTATTACAACTCCACAAGGCACAACCAGTTGTGCAACATCCAGATCCTAGAGTATTCGTTCGACACGTACGTACTGCTACTTGCAGTGAATTTTTTACCAGAATCTAGTCTGTCAGACGCAACAAATGATATTCACTGACGGTAGACCTAGACTGGACTACATACGAGTACATAGTATGTATGTAGATATGTAGTATTCGCAGCCAATTCAAGGGAAAGTTGTTCCGGACAAGTTTCAATTTTTTCTTGCTATTTTTGTTTCCCTGGAAATAAGTGTGACTCTGGGAATACTAGGAAAATTTAATGAAGAAGAAGAGTTAGCCATGGAACGGTTATGAATGGAATTGCCCCATAAACCTAATATTTTTGTTCGCGGCATGACGTCAACCGTCGAGTAATGACAGTTAAGCGGTAGTTGGTTGGAATTTTGTGAAAAACCGCTGTGTGGATATGAAATTTCACTCTATAGTCTACAATATAGGTAGAGTGACGGCATTTTCATTGGAATCTGTAGTTGGAGTTGTGGGTAAATGATTGTTGGTGGCGTTATGGTTTGGGCAGGGACTGTAGGTTGTGAAATTACTAACAATAATGACGGAGACGTAGAGAAATAATTTTTATCGTTTGTTTATGTTTTTACAGTATTATTGGCATTTTACGGTCACGTTAAGTGGTTGTTGGATTGTACAGTTGTAAAGAACTACAGAACGTGACCTTAGAGATTCGTAGTTGGTAGGTATGTATTTCCTTTAAGGACTGGGGGTTGTTTATTTAAAAGAATGCTGCTGGAAACGAAACTGACGTAGTTACTTACGAGTAATATGACTTTAATTATCATTGTAGAAACTCAATAAGGAGCTTTAGGCTTTGTAATTGTATGAAGATACTTTAGGTATTAGGTATTCAATATCGGCAGACAGAAACAGATGGAAATGGACTTAATTTTTCGATAAGCAGTACAAAGTTCCTATTTGATAAAAGTAGTTTAATTAAATCAAATAACTGAGCATTTTCGACCAATAAATTAAATATACTAATAAATATAACCATAATATTTTTCCACGGCTTGCGGGCATACTGCATTGAAACAGGAACTTTGTTGATTCGTCTATAAAGCGGATTTTTATGCAATATGTAAAAAACTATGCTGGTTATAAGGGCACCTAGCTATAAAACTAATCCTAGCTTTTTTTAAAATTGCGATTCAAAGTTAATCCACTTCTGTTGCGCTACCGTCCTACGTTTGAGATTATAACAAAATTTTGTTTCATGTTTAGGGCAAAATTTGTAGATCGATCTATGACATGACCGATCGCCTCGTCCCCAAGACAAGTCCCCAAAGACTTTTTTGCTAATCTTATGCCCATGTCTTTTATGCAGAGTATGGCCTTCACTAATTGTCTGGCTTCAATTGGTCTTTAAATGATTCCTACATTCCACAGTTATAGTGGTATTATGTACATACTTGTCGGTTTAAAAAAGGCCACAGATCAGTCACACTGTAAACAACGTAGAACGTCATGGAAAACTTCTCGGAGCATAGAAACATCTGTACAACAAAGGATGCACTGGATTTGTGGTGATGCTATCTTCCGCGAATTAGAGAAGAAACCATCAGTAGCACTGAAAACGAATAAACGCAAGCGAGTACCGAAGCTGCTTACTTGCGAAACTTAGTGCGCTGCTCAGAATGTAGTGAAAAATGCCGTGCATCATCCTAGAAGCAAACATATCAATGTGTTTGTATTTAAATGGTACAATTGACTTGAAGTATGTTTTCTGTTAAGACATGATAGCGACATCTTTAGGTAAGTTCAATGCTGGACATCCCGATCAAAAACTTATCCTGAAAAACAACATGTGCACTGTGGGGGATTGTGGAGAAACCTAACCAATCCAATGCACTTTAATTTTAAACCAAAGAAACTACATATTGCAATTCTCTCTTACATTTTTGAACTATACATTTATAATAGTAACTGTCTCTATCGAATCACCAATATAAAATAGACAATACAAAACCTGTTTAGTTTTAGGTAATAGAGTTGCTTTACATGTCTCGCCTGCTGTACAAATTACAGCAAAACATGCCACATTTGGGCTGATATTTCCAATCGAAACTTGTTTCGATTGCAAGACATCGGACACGTCATTGTCGAGACTACCTCAAAATTCAATTACTCATAATCATCTTAGTGTCGATCATTTTTAATTTTACGAATAAAACCTCACCCATGACTCAGTCAAAGTGTGTGTCAAGGTCAGAACTAATTCCAAATAAACTACGGAACAGTAGCACTCATATGCCTGGAAATTTACCGGCAAAGCTGACGATGTATTTGTGATGACGTATAGATTTCCATACAACGACTCAATTAAAATCAACAAACTCATTAACCTTAAATTTATACTGTATTTGTGCATAAGTAAGCGCACATATGTCACAATATAAACGATTGTGCAATTGCCCCCATGGCACCAAAGTCTGAAAATAGATACAATCGAGTGAGTACACATTATTCACTTACGAGTAGTTCCACAGCTGATAAGATAAAGACTTTGATTCGTACTTTTTGTTTAAAGATAACACATTTTGAAAACAGACAAACGCCAACAAATCTCCATTGAAACGCACTAACTTATGAGTTTGAATTTCTGCTGAACAGGCCCAAATTTATCTGGAACATGACGCCAACGGATTGACAGGGGCACCCCTTTGATCTCGAACTATCAATTAACAAAAAAAAAACCAACACAATTGAGAAATAATTTATTGAATGTTCAATGAGAAATTATGAACAAACGAACATGGAAATTTAATACATATTCGGTTTTCCTTGTAAATTTACTAAGCCGTACGATATACATATAATATACATACCATATATGTAGATAAGTGTTAAATTCTTATCTTATAATCTTTTAAATACGTAAATGCGGCCGACATGGAATCGGATATGTGACGTTCAAAGCGATATTTTCAAATCACGTATCTAGTATATATGTTTAGCTAAAGCAGAATTTCTTCAGTTAATTTTGATTTTTAAAATGTGCAAATCGGCTGTCGTATATGAAGGTATTTGAAATACGAGGAAAATGTATTATTTATAGGTTTTCCGAACATATGAACAATTTTCTTACTATACAAATAACCACCTCGACTTCTGGACAGGAGTTTGTCCGCAGAATTATCCGATGCCATGTGTGATTTACACCTTACGCGAACTACTATATTTGGCAAATAAAGTCTTCGAGAAACAACAATCGATAACCATTCAAAGTATTTCGTATTTAGTAAAGCTAAAGACTAGGGCGAGCCTTCTTAGTTTTTTTTTTTTTTTTTTTTGACAAGTTCTCATTAACAAATTGCCTTCTAAAGCCGACCATGAAGCGATTGGCAGGTGTAACTCCTCGTTTGATTTCTGATGAGATGTCATTATCAGATTTGGCAGGCGGAGTCGAAGAGCCGAGTCTCCACCTTATTCAAAGTTTTAGCTCTCTCTTTTGACTCTACTCGTATGTCCCATTTGTGGATGTTGCGTGTTTCTTTCTTTGATCGCTTCTGTTACAACACATTTGTGACTGCCCGCAAAATTGCGCTATTGATATTAATGTCATCAGCGTATACAAGCAGCTACTTATGTACGAGTAAACCTTTGGAGAATAGTGCCCCTGCTTTAACTTGCACAATTTTCTTAAGTATCATGTTGAAAAAGTCAGCGCATCACATTGCTTAATCCTTTTTTAACATCAAAGGCCTCGGAAAGATTTTTTTCGACCTCCGAACGTTCGTCATAGTGATTTTGCACAATCTGGCGAGCTTGGCAGGGATACAAAGGCTAGGCACTGTTCTACATCATAAGCTAAATAAGAATAAATAAAAGCAAAGAACGGCCTGCTAGAAAAAAAAAATGATTAAAAGTCGATAAAACCCATGACTTATCGCTGCTTCTTAGGGCTTTGAAGGAAATTAAGTGAAGAATACCTTTCTTGACGAACTAAGAAAAATATTATACAATGCAATAATCATCCCAGTCCTAAGCAAAAAGCTTAGACACTGATGAAAGCGACTTTTTGAAAGAAAAGTTCCTCGGGTAATTTTCGATCCCGTTTGCATCAGTAGAGAATAAAGGAGACGTTTCAACAGCTGACAGTATGGACTAGATGGCTAGGTCGCCTTGAGGAAGTTTTCTTTCGCCACCAGGAAGGACAGCGCAGTAGAGAACGATCTTATCTATAGTAGAGCACATCAGTGAAATGGAGGTAGCAGCCTTCATGAGATAAACAAGTTCGTCACTGCAGCTGGTAAAATCAGAAGGAATGAAAACCAGACCACCTGTTACAATGAAGTGCAAGATTCTAGTGTAGGGCCAAATATAACACTATTCCGGAAATAGGTATTCAAAATACTAATGTATAGCAAGCGATCCAAACACGATCCAAGGTCCTCGATTGACAAATGACAACTCATTCCGAAACACGGCAGCCATCATTGTGTAGGTCAAGTTAGGAAAAGGACTCGAAAATATTATACGAAAAGACTGTAGTACATTCGAGGAGATATCAGGGGTGGAATCCTCTTACGTGAAAACTGATAGTTGATCTTCACATTTTTCATTTGGGATCCCGTGATGAATTTCAGCTGACAGCTAGTTTAGTGTCACTTTCAATTATTGCTAATCGAGTTGTTGCAATCATTGGCAACATTTTGTGATTTTTACGGACGTTCTTCGGTTTTAGTGATATCTTTACCTCACTGAGTTTGTTTTTAAGTTCAAGAAGCGACGAAAATGGTAGTGGTTCATATGTCCGACTTTCCAGGAGAATATTAAGCGATAACTCTAATATTTTAGGACCGAGTTTCATTCGCTTAGATTTATTGTTCATCTTCTCAACTTTCAGCTAGAGTTTTCGGGTTTTTAGTTCTTCATATTTTGTTTTGGCGACTTGTTGGAGATTTCTGTCTCCTTTTCCTTCGCTTTTGCAATGTCCCTTATGGCGTCCTTAATCTCCATTAATGATGCATTTATTTGTTCCATTTGTTGCAGCTGTTTTTCGAAAAAATATTTTTGCAGTTCGATTTGCTGCTTTAACAAGTCGTGTTGGCTTTTGTTTCCATGCCATGTTTCTATTCTGCGGTTGTTTTTGTTGGAAGACCATTTTGGTTCAACAGCCTACAAAGTTTTTCCCACTTCTGTTTTTGTGTTGTTTTTCCAACACAGAAAAGGGAATTGTAGCTTTTAGCCAATTCGGGGTGGGCTTCCACCAGGCTTTCCCTGTGTGGAAATGACATCAATTGATAGATGAAAATTAAAGTGCTGCCAAGTTTAAAATTTTTTTGGTGATCACTTTACAGAGAGCAAGAACTGGGTGATGGTCAATTTTGATAATTAACATGTTGACCATCATTCATCACTTTACAGGATTCCACCAGGTTTACGAGCGGGCACAGTGTGTTTAACAAAAAAAAAAAAAAAAACAAAAAAAAAAAGATTCAGAAGAATGGTGAAGTAATATCATTTCAAAAATAGTTAAACAAAGTAGTAAGCTGAACTTATCTGAGCATGATACGATATCCAAGTACTAAGCCTTCGCGAAAAAGGCGAACAGGGTAAAACAAAAAACGGTGCAGTTCTTCAAGGATCAGTTTTAAATGCAATTCTATGCAACACGATGTACTCAAATATACAAAGTGGATAAGTGGCAGAAACGTTAAACTATAAATTTGGACACATTCGATTAGAAAATTGATCCTTAGTTAAAGAACACATGAAATTCCGTCCATAAAGGCAATAAAAAATGTCACCATTTGACCAAAATAATTCTGAAAAAATCTCTTGAACCGAATGCAATCACATGCTTAGCGATTGAAGAATTCTAAGTCTCTTACAGAATCGTATAGCCAATATAATCAAGACTTATTTCTTGGCTAATGAGTTATGTGTTCTTTGAGATGAATATAGATTAACGTAAGTCAGACAGTAGTATTAAGTGTTCTCCATTAAGTTATTTCACATTATTTAGTGGGTGCGTTCAACACTGGTAATTTATACATTAAATAAACAATCAGCCACATGATATCGCCAGCAGATGCAAGTAGGAAATCTACCTTGGTTTGTCTAGGGAAACAGATAAACTTCTCATTAATGTTCTGGATGCATCGCTTTTTCACCGTATTTCCTGGAAACGGATATAGCGTGCAATTTATCGTTCGTGTGAAGTGTTTCACGATTAAAATTGACATGCGTTCGTCTAATGCAACTTAATGCAATTTTCAGTTTAGTGCGTCTGATGAAGGTTATGCTCAGACCCGATACTCAAGACGGAGAAGATATGTATGTCAGAGCTCTCTAAGTCACTCTTTATTATTTTTGACAGGTTTAACACACATTATTACTCGTATCTGTTCTTGTTTGATGTAAGAGTTATAAACAATTCCAGCTAATTCAGTGGTTTCAAATTACATGGTCAATCATAAATATTAGTACCAGGAAAACTTATGGCAATTGAGAACGAGTTAATTATTTTCAATCAGTTTTATTTTATTGATTGTATCATCAATATTTCTACTAATTGTATAATGTATTCTTATATTGTTTCAAGCGACCATAATCGGCCTCCCATTAGGGCTGAAGTGCTCCGAACAATCGCAGATCGAACAAGGGCTCGCTTTGTGTTTTGGTGTCGGATGGAGGAGGCGATGCTTCATAAAACTAACCAGAGAATGGTATCTAACGAGTTCAGATCTGAGCTACCAGGTGGAAGTATTGAATTCTCACTGTCTCAAAACCGAGGACCACTTTACAGGTAGCCAATCGGTCGTAGCTTGTATGTCATTATTTGCGCTAACGGATGAAGCTATTAGATATGGTGTTGCGCCCTTTGATGGTTTCAAATCACCTGGCTCCACACGAGCACAAACTTTATATCCAGATTTTAACAAAAAGGTTAAGATCAGCTCTTGGTAAGTCCAAAGAATATCTTCACTGGCTAGAATGGCAATCGCATCTTATGGACGGGGCATTTCCAAAGCACCTTGACTCTGTCTTAAACACACATATGGTTCTTCTTCTCCTTGACATTCATGTCACTTTCTGAGTTTTTACACGCTTGCGCAACGTTAGGAAATAATGCAAAGTTACTTCCAAAGTGGATGTTGTGTTGCCGAAACGGTGCGAATTGTAAAAAAATAAATGTCGGTGGAAATGATGCACCAATTCCAACTGATGTACACAAGTGTATGAAGAAAGTTCATGAGACTGATTTAATGATTGATAACCGAATTTAATTCCAGTTTTACACTATACGCTCAAAGAAGAATATTGTAGCTCATTCCAATGTGCGCCTAAACCCAACTGAACATCAGTCGCGGTTGTGTGCGAAGAATTTTCCTAAATGATCTCAGATTAATCGCTTACAAGGTCCAATTGGCTCAGAATCTGAAGGAAAGCAACCATCCGCTTCGTCATCACTTCTCTGTTTGCTGCCTGACTTTTTTTTTGTTGGTGCTATGCAAACATCTAGAGACCATCCAGGCACTCAAGAACAATATTGAATGAAATAATATTCCATAATTAGTCGGACGGTCTACCCTTTTTAATAAAGCAACAAAAGATAAAAAGTATTAAACAGTGTTCTTTATAGCCTTTTTAAAAAGATACGAACATACGATGGCCCAGCCGATACATTTAAAATGAAGTGGCTCTGAAGGTTCGATGTACTTATCAGAAGTTCTTGTTACCAGGTATGTTACCAGGTCCCCATAGAGGTCGACAACGTTAGTTTTCTCCATTGGGAAAACACACATTTATCTTGGGAAGGGGGATGAAAGATAGCAAAGGTCAGACGAAAGTTTCGCAAGATCCAAAGTTAATGCAAGACCCATTGCCACTTGGGTGTTTCTCATGAGGATGACTACTTATAGCTTCCAGAAGTCTAACAAATGTCAGCGATATTTCTTCTTACTGCCAGTAGGAAAAATTGTGAACTAATCTCTGAGAAATATATCAGTACAATACACAAAACTGCAAGTGGTTCCAGCCCGCCTCGTGATCCGAAAAACCTAAGCGTAATCCTTGTTACATTTGTGAAAACTATATTAAACAAGATTTCACCCATTCTATGATTGCAAACGATTGAAGGGAAAACATTTTCCGCGGCAATTTTGTCTAAATGTCACGTTTTAACTATTGTAGAAATGGATGCGTTCAATACTTCATACATAATAAATGCGCTTAGTGTATCATATCTGTCAGAAATAACTGTTAATATAGACAGGTTCAGATCGCATTGACACTTATTTTTTAAGGATACGAAGCGTGATTTAATGAATTTATACGTTCTCCTATAGTTGGTTAATTTGTGAAACTGACTGATGCAGAAACAAAAGTGCATTAAGAAGAACTTGGACATTTTGCCATTTTTTAGAGACAATTGTTAAAGTTATAAGATGTCAAAACGCATCAGATATTTCTCGCATGAAATTGTCGCAGAAAATTTTCCCGCAACAAGTTTTACCTTCTTTACCGTACAAATCCTTCCAGTCCCTCTTTTCATTTGAGTGAGAACACCGAGCCAGTTGCCGACCGACCACAGACTTCGGAAAGGAACCCACATAGGTTACGGGCGGTTTTCTTCTTGGAGGGGGAAGAAGGGTTCGGTCGGTGAAGCCCTAAAGACGGTAGAAGACTCACGATGAACCACTGAGCCCAGGGGGCGACGAGAGGTAGTAGGCCAGATGGGTGACCCACAACGGACAGCATCAGACAGTGCGTCTGAACGTCGTCGACGGTTAGGGGAGGACGATTCCTGGTACCTACATCCCAACGAAAGCCATAAAAACAAAGGTTTTAGAACACCACATCCTGCAATCGATGAGGTTACAAAGAGAAGCACCACAGCAGAGAACAAGCAATCAAGGGTGAAGATCAATTAAACACACTCCAACGACTTTTCAACTTTAAAAGTTAGATTCGACGGGTGAAATGACGACGACCCCCTTTAAAGCCATCACCCCACCGATGGAGCACCAAGGGAGCAGCAGAGACTTGTAGGCGAACGGCCAAGTAACGAGACAGCCTCAAACGACGGAATATACAAACATAAACAATAACAACAATAGTAAACATAAACAATTACAACAAACACCAACACACGCCAATAACATAAATAATAACAATAAAATAACAATATTAAACAGGGCAGCAGAAAGACCCACAATACAAACAACAAAAAGAAAATAAATATTAATTGTGAGTCTCCATTCCCCCCAATTCCGATCCACCGGAGTAGGTAGGGACCCGCGGGGAAAAGTGGTACAAATGCACTGATACTTAGCTTAGAGGATAGCTAGATCGGGGTATAATCAGTTTGGGATTATATCCACACAACCTTTCTCCTTCGTCCTCATGCTCCATCTATCTTCGATCAGACTTTCTTTCTCCTTAGCGTTTGTTTTGATTTGCAATTTTTGAGTAGTTCGATGGGGGGGAAAGTACCCAGGAATCAGAAAAAGAAGAAACATTGCTTCGCGCAATTTTCACATAATTTCCAATGTTAAGGGCAATAGCTAGGCAAAGCTAGGATCCACAAACTTCCATAAACTCGCTCAGTCGAGTTCCCATTTATCAATGGAAGCGGGAGAGAACTGGGTGACTGAGGAGTTTAGTATGAGTGTGTATAACTGGAATGATTGAGAGGCCTAGTTGGATACGGGTGCACACACTAGCAAAACTTGCTAACTGTATAGCTAAGAACCCTGTATGTTGGGTTCGTTAGAGTCAAACGAATGTGAGTGTGGTGTGAGTCTTGCTGAGAGTTTGTAGAATGAAAAGAGATGGAAGTCACTATGGTGACGACCAACAAAAGCTAGTTTTCGAAATTTTTGTGTAATTGCGAAAAAGCAATTTTTCTTGTCAACGTTAAAGTAAATATAGTAAGTACCTTTTTTTCTACCTTCTAGAAGAAAGGAAAGGACAAGGAGTTAGACAGGAGCAGCAGGACAGAGACGGAAAGACTGTGCTAGAAGGGGCACAGAACTGCCGGGAGGAAGCAATAATTAAGTATAGAGCAGGTAACAGTGCAATAAGAAAACTTTTTTATAATTTGCCAAAGTGAGACTTCGGTAGGCCGCGCGTGCGAAATATCTTGAGAAAAGGCGAGACACGCGGCCCATTAAAAATAGTTTTTTCGTTCAGGACTTGTGAAAAAGCGGGTCACTCTATCGACGAGTATTCCGCTACGCTCAACTTCGTTTTTTTTTATTATTGCGTCCCAGGTTTAGTTGCCCGTTAAAGCGCTACTTGGCGTGTAAACCAACCAAACCCACATCTGCAATAAGTGGAAATTCCAAGAGTTATATTTGCAACAGACAGTTTCCGGGATTCCTAAATTAATTCTTTTAAGTGCGATAGATATTATCGTACAAATGTTATGATTGTTATGGGCATTAAAATTAGACCAATTCCGCGTCTTACATCGTCAATGAATTCAGTTAACATAAACGATTTCTGTTCATCGGCATCCGAATGCCATGGCGCTAAACAGTGATCATGTATAACTAACAGCCATCCAATTTTATTTTGGGATAAGAAGCAGAAATCCACGAAAATAAAAAATGTTTGGGCATCATAAAGGTCCTCAACATCCAAAAATGAGGTTGTCATTGATTAAGTAAGGAGCCTGATGATGCAGATTCGTCGATTAATGGTCAAACAAATTTCTTTCAAAGTGAGAATTAGTGTTAAATACATCCAATCCATTTTTACTGACAATTTGAGGGTCTAGTCAAATCTTGTGACAAATTTGCTGACAATTAAGTAGGAGAAGCTTCATGTGAAGATCGCACAGTGCATGCTGAAAACTGAACTCGTTTCTTAAAATTTTTAATGGTCTCTGGTGAAACGATGAGTTCAAGTCTTTTCTATATTAATGGATCGATCAACCAACCGGGTCTGGAATCTTCTCTGATCAATTAAATTTCAGATGCTCAGTCTATTGCAAAAGCGACCACACTTCTAGCAATAAATACATTGAGAGCTAGGTTGTAAAAATTAAAGACAAGTATGGCCGGAACTTAGAAATTCCAGAACAAGGCAGAGTCGAACTATCTACGCTTCTTTTATTACGCACAGGTTATAATCTTCTGGTGGCGTAAGGAATATACTTGCGCCTTGCCGACGACAAACTCTGCAACCCCTATGGGGATGTGAGCTCACAGAGTTATATACGAGGGCGGGTCAGTAAGTCCGTGACTTTTTGAATTTCTGACCTCTTTACTGAAACAGCAACACTGCTCCTGTCAACAGGCATCTGTCAGTTGACTCCTGTCAAAATTTAAACTTGCTGCGTCAGTTAGTTTGTGTTTGACAGCTATTTTTATCAGACTACTCACTAATTTGAGGAGAAAATGGAAAAAAGTGAATTTCGTGTGCTTATTAAGCATTATTTCTTGCGAAAAAAAACCATTACCGAGACCAAGGCTAAGCTTGATAAATACTATGGGGACTCTGCACCATCGATTTCAATGGTAAAAAAGTGGTTTACTGAATTTCATTGTGGCCGTACAAGCACTGAAGATGCCGAACGTCCTGGATGCCCAGTTGAGGTCTCTACACCCGAAACAATCGAAAAAATTCACGATATGGTGTTGGCCGACCGAAGATTGAAAGTGCGAGAGATTGTGGAAGCCGTAGGGATCTCGCATGGCTCAGTGGTTTCAATTTTGAATGATCACTTGGGCATGAGAAAGCTTTCCGCAAAATGGGTGCCGCGTTTGCTCACAGTCGACCACAAACACATGTGCAGTTGCCATAGCAAAAATCCATGAATTGGGCTATGAATTGCTCCCTCATCCACCCTATTCTCCAGATTTGGCTCCGAGCGACTACTTCTTGTTCCCAAACCTGAAGAAATGGCTTGGTGGAAAAAGATTTGACTCCAATGATGAAGTCATCTCGCAAACAAAGGCCTATTTTGAGGACCTCGACAAATCATTTTTTTTGGAAGGGATAAAAAAATTGGAGAAGCGTTGGACAAAGTGTATAGAGCTCAAGGGAGACTACGTTGAAAAATAAAATTATTTTTTTATCAAAAAATCTGTGTTTTAATCCAAAAGTCACGGACTTATTGACCCGCCCTCGTACATACTCAATTTGGCTAAGACGGTTTGCATTTTGAAGAAGCGCTTTTTTTGATTCCAGTAAAAGCTACAATCATTCTTAAGGATTTACGCCAATTCTGTGTAGTTCCGTATCGAATATAAGGCACATGTTCTGGTATACGGGTATTTACTGGCATTGATACCACTTCTTGTCATAACCTTGCACCCACGGCTTGATCGGTTGGTTGCTCTATCCATCACTTAACTGTGAAATTGAGTGAGTACGAAATGCTGGACAAATGTGCTTCAACGCTCTTCAAATATTGCTTGATTATTTCTCTTGAGACTATTAAATTCGCAAAATATTCGAGTCAAACTGAATTGTCAATACGGAAACAAGTCTTTACTTATTAAAATCTGGTCATAGTGCACTTATTCTGTTGCGAGTTCGAGTAGTGTGCCCTGTTACCCGCATTTCCTTATATGACTTCCTGAAAGCTTATTATGCGATAGTACGTTACCGTAATACGTTTTCTTTTTCAGAATTTTTATTTTCTCGAAGGCATTGCGGAAACAATCGAGCTCTGAATAAATATGTCGAACCGAATTGTTTGATCTTTGCCCGTTTTTTTAACACGAAACATTTTAACATGTCATGGAAGTGTTAGAAGTGACGAACAACGATTTTATACATATGCCTGTATCCATGTACTCATTGTGAATTTATATCTTATCAAACAAATAAATATAACTAAATATAATCAACGTTCCCACACTTCTCCAATCTCGTTTACGATTACAAATGAAATAAACATCACTTGCAAAAATACGACAGCATTCATTCGTCATGAATATTCATGCGTGCTGATCAGCACTTATATTTTTTTATAACGCTTCATTTAACATAATGTTGAACAAATATTATATCGAAAAGATAGACAAGAAGAAAATTTCGAATTCAAACAATAGTTTGGCTTTCATATCATATTTTGAATGACGTCAGTGAGTTTTTATCTTTACTATATTTATTTCCGGCGATTTTTGATTTGGAAACTTAGAGCAAACGAATTTTTTGCTGTTTTTTTGTGTGTACAAATAGGTATAGGTTCGATTACGCCGAGTACAATTAGTTTAAAGAAGAAGAATAAGGCATTGGCTTGGTTTTTAAAAAAATGCTTGGTTCTACATACTTGGAGTAGATTAATACCAGTTTTAATGTGGTCGTGACAGCTTGTCTAAAACCATGTACTTTCGGCTAAGCTATTCAAGTGTGAATTCAAAGTACAACTCTTTTAAGCAATAGGCAAAAAATGTAGCCTATGACAGTATCCGTGCATGGTTCAATCCGCTTCAAAAAGAAAACTTTACATTGTAAGCATAGTATACATTTGCGCACGTCGCTCTCTACTAATGAAGCTGGGCATCCTAGCAACGAAAACTGCATTCTTCAACGAAGCCCATTGATCCTGTTTCAAGTACAATGTTCAATCATGCTCTGCAATGGCAAAATCTTTAAGGAAAACATTGGGATGAATGGCCGCTACAGCATGATTGTAGACATCGTCTTCAAATTCGTGGTAGCTTAAGCTAGCCACTCTGACGCGACCACGTAAACCATTAACCTGAACATATCTACTATCTTGTAGAGGGCCAATGTTGATTCTTATCTTTTTAGACCCTACTCGGCCCAGGGCCCGAAAATCAGATGTTAGAAGGCTGCATAAACTTAAGAAAAGAAAAGGAGAGGACAAAAAGTCAATATGCACTGGCATACAGTTCAACCACATCGATGATTTAAGAAAGAAGCAGTAAGCCCAAAGCTATAACAAAAAAAATGCTGAAGCCGTTGAAACGGTGTTGGTAAGCTTGGTAAGGAAATCATGGTTGTATCTATCTTCCAATACCAGGTGAGAAAGATCTGTCATTGAAACATCTGTCTATGAAAAAGTACTTCAACTCAACCTGTAGGCAGTCGTCATAAATATAAAAAACTTAAAAGCACCAAGGGCGCGGGTTTGGACACATATATATGTGTATAAGAATGCATTGAAAGAGTCATAAAATACCCCTGAATACAAATACAAGAAGCTTCATCATACCTTACATTACCATGACGCATGATATAGGTGGCGCAAAATTTATCACCATATCGGAAGATGCTATAATTTTTGTAAATAGCGGTAAATGTCAATTCTACTTGGACATTTGTGAAGTAAACAGATACGAAATACACGTCAACAAGATATGAAGCGCTATACTCCTTAAAAAAAACCCGGAATAATTGTTACGAATTTGTTTAGGAATAATTCAGAGGTGGTGTTGGTGTAGCGTGAATTTCGGAGCAGATTTCTCTGTCGTCCGACACCAACTGGCCAAGCACTACAACGTTTAGCCGCTCGGCCAGAAAAGTATATGACAACACGAGATTCTGTCAGGTCTTGCCGGCCCCGGAGCAACCGTTCTGCTAAGAATGTCACAACTGTGGTTGAAGATGTCACAGAGGACCCCGGAATATCGACCAGACGACGTGTGCCACGCAATTGGGCAACAATCGACGGTCTTAACAGAGAATTTTGGTGAAAGACTGTAAGATGTTCCCTTGCAAAGTGCAGACAGTGCATCAGCTGGTAGCTGTTGACCTTCAAGCGCGTTTCGTTTTGGCGATTTGCACTGTTCCGATTTAAACCGTTCCAGACTTCATTTTGTGGGGTTTTTCGAAGTCAAGAGTTTATGTCAACAAGCCTCAGACTGTTAAAGGCCACGAAGAAAATATCCATATAAAATGCAAAGACCAACCGACGGAAGTTCTTGCAAGAATGATGAAAAATGTCATAAATCGGGCTCGAATAGTCACCAATTCTAGCGGCGACCTCTAAGCCGATTCTCTCGACTTAATGGACATCAAATAAGCATAATCCAAATGCAGAACCAAGAATTTTCATTCACAAAATAAATTACAGCCAAAGAACAACTTTTGCGCCACCTTTTATAGATATTTGTCCTACGAATACGCTTTCCTACTAAATTCTGACGGCATCATTTTTCATAGGCTGTAGGACGTATCGTAGATGTTTTCATAAACAGACTGCACTTGCATATATAAATCGGGAAATCCCCCTAATAATTTCGAATGCATCTCTCGATATATAGAGCTAAACGGTGTTCCAACAAGAGTGTAGAATTTAAATTAAGCGCCTTTAAGTGTTGTCTATGGTAGACAGCCGTTACTAATAAAAATATTGATATTCGATTTTATACTGTTCAAATTGTTTCAAAAATGGTATTGACTGCTAATATTCGCATAAACTGTGAAAAGAAAAGTCTAAACATTTTACGAGAATGAGATGACAGATAACACATGGGTGTGACTAGTTCGTACAGAGCTTTTCGCCACATTTATTCGCCATTGTCGTAAGAAGCAGTATGCAGCATACCTACTCCAAAGATTTGCATCTTTATGCCCGCAAAACCCAACTGGCTCAACAACCCAAACCTACCTATACATACAATTAAAAGAGTTTGACATTTGTTTCATTGAAGAGCAACGAGTCAACAGTAAGTCTTCCAAAAAGAATCTCTTTCAGCAATAAAAACGTTTGTTTACGTAATCAAGTGGACTTGCGCGCGGTGAATCAGAAAGCAGACAGACCGCTTGCGACCATACAACTAGAGGAGATGCTCAACGGCTACAAAGCACTCAAAGCCGATCCGATGCATTTAGCATCGAACGTAAAAGGCCAGTAGCATCACTACCAAAATCAATCAGACAGGTCGTCTTTGATGTAATGGGTTTCAAGGCGCCCAAACAAAGAAACCCCAGGTTCTGTACCGACTGCAGAAAGGCAAATCTAAGAAAACGACGAATGTTCGCAGAGGCCCTGCAGAAATGAACGAGAAAAGTTTACGTGCTCTGCAAGCAGAAAAGAGGAAGGAGTATAGGCCCCTAAGAATAAAAAAGAAAAACTAGAAAATTCTAGATCCAGGCCTAAGAAAGGTGCTATTAGAAGAATGACGTCCGATAGTTTAAAAACATGCATGCCGGAACTGCAAGGCATTAACAGAAACAGATGGAGAAGGAAACTTCATAGTAAAACCAGAGTCGTTGCTGAAAGTCAGGAAAGATTAGTTCTGCAGGCCGTGACGTGATGGTAATGACAAAAAATATTTCGCTATTAGGCATGAGGAACCATTCAAACTAGACGAAGTCAGTCAATAAGTCAACATTTCTTACCACTCGCCTGAAATGAAGTAGGATTACAAGCTTCAGTGTAAAGGACCATTACCGAACTGTGAATACGAACAAAAAACTTCTCAAATTTTGACGTTTCATTTACAGCTACCTTTTCACTTAGTCGAAGAAAACAACACAGGAGAATTTTGAATTCGCGCGAAAGTTTAGGTCGTGCGAATGTAGGTAGAGTTTCACATTTGTGGCATGCAAGTACAATTTGACAGTTCGCAAAGAACATTTGCTTATTCGCGGAGAAAAAAACAGATCATTGTCACTTGCCTGTCCTTAATTGTATCAAAAAAGATTTGTTGTTCGTGTACATCTCATTCGCAATTCGCTGAGCTGTGAATTGACGTTAAAAAAGCTTTTGGAACCGATGGCTAAACTGCAGAGCTGTTTCAAGCAGCGAGTGGTGATTGGATATGGCGCATAGATCGACTTATCTCCAAAATCTCACCGTCCGCTTTCAGTGTGGCTTTATGCCAGGAAATCCGATTATAAATCAAATACGGCAGATCTTAAGACACAACTTGGGAGATTCAAGTCGATTCACAACGTCTTCATCGATTCTAAACGCGGAAATGGGAATATCTACAGAGATAAAATACGAGTATATAGACCTGCCAAGCTCATTCGATTATGCAGGGTAATGAAAGAGAATACCGCTGCTTAATCAATGTTGGTAACAGAGAGTAATAGAAATATTTTTATTTTCACCTTTAGCTACACACATTTATTTTTAAATTAAAATCAATTGGCTTGTCGATTGCTTAATTGATTAGATTGCTTGCTTTTCTGTATCAAATCATTAAATTATTATGAATTAAATCATTTACTGACTATAGGTTTGCGATTAATGAAGACATATTTGCAATATTTGTGTATATAGTAAAATGGCCTCAGTCGAAAACAGAACGTTCATTCATCGTCCAGTGAAGAGAAAACATCTTTCCATCCATGGAAGTTGCACCGGCCAAAAAAGCATCGTTAACTCTTCTCAATGAGGTACGTAATTGATTTTTTGAATTTACCCAAAATCTTGAAGACTACGATATCATGCGTGCTATACATATACTCGTATGTGGGAAATAGTCCTTGTGAGACACAAGTTATGATTTGAGCTCCTATAAAGGTAAGCTATTCAATAAAGTGGTCTGGAGACTTGTTTAACGAAGGACAAAGCAGCCCGCTTTACGGTGCAGAACTTTGGACACTGACGAAACCCGAAAAAAGAGCTTTCGGACGCTTCGAAAGAAAGGTTCTCTGGCAAATTTTCGGTTCCTTTTGTACCAATGTCTTCTTGAAAGAGATGTTTGATCGGCGAACTGCACAGCGGTATAGCGAAGTTCAGCTCGTCAGAAAAACCTGGATCAATTTGAGCCCATGGAAATCAACACTATCGCCCGGAAAGTTTTTGACTCCAACTCAGATGGACAATGCGGAAGAGGACGACCTCATCTTAGGTAAGTGGAAGGAAACCTCAGCCAACTTTGTGTGAGTTATTGAAAGCAACTGAAAAAAAAACGCGTAAGCTGGACAGCATTTTAGCTGAGACCCTGGTTGAGCCGGTATAATTGCGCCGTAAAATAAAGTGAAAAAACAAAAAAAAATGTTTCTTGAGAAGAATGTGTAACTGGGAAACTGTATCGAAAAAACTGTCACAATTATCAAACATCATGTGATCAATGGCAATCTGCCGTTTGGACGATTAGGATAGACTTCCTACATAATAAAATTTAACGTCTTTGAACTTTTTTCTCTGCAGGTTTTGTATGTCCAAAGTTTATTACTCTTTATATCGTTTTTAATGAATCTTGGTTCCATTATACAATGGAAAAGGCGACACTCGAGAATGCAACAACTACCGTTCAATCAAACTTATGTCACACACAATGAAAATCGTCGAAAGAGTCTTAAACGAACGTCTTCGGCAAATAATTAAGCTCGATAATAGCCAGTGTGGATTTTTTGAAGGAAGATCGACGGTGGACGCTATCCAAAGCCTAAGAAAAATAATGGAAAAGCACCGAGATTTGTCTAAGGATTTACACATGGTATTTATCGACGTCGAGAAAGCATTCGATCGAGTGCCTAGGGATCTCATATGGGCCTCGCTGAGGTCTCAAAACGTATTGGAAACGTATTTTAGAATAATACAAGACATGTATGGAAACGTAAAAAGTGCGGTTAAAAGCTCTGCTGGACTAACAAGAGAATTTCCAGTTATTGTCGGAGTGCATCAAGGAAGCGTACTTAGCCCTTTCCTATTTAACGTAGTATTCGACTATCTTTTAAAAGACTGCATGTGTGAAGCAAATGTAACGCCAATTCTCTTCGCTGACGACGCAGTTATACTTAGCGATAGCGTCGAAGATTTACAGAACGCCTTAGATTCATGAAAAAACGCGCTAGAGAGAAACGGGTTTTAAATAAGTCGTTCAAAGACGGAGCATTTGACGTGCCCATTTGCACATCCGTTGCGACCTGTTCCGGATATAATGTTAGACGGAATAGTTCTTCCGAAAAGCACTATCTTTAAGTACTTAGGATCAATCGTTAACATGGAAGCGAAATGTGACGACGACGTAAACCACAGAGTGAGTGTGGGATAGACGAAATGGCGGGAAAATTCGGGAATCTTTTGCGACCGAAGATTTCCACTTAAATTAAAGGGGAAACTCTACACCACGGTTGTTAGACCAGCTCTTATATACGGATCACAGTGCTGGACAATGTACGAAGCGTTTAAAAACAAAATGACGGCAGTGGAAATGAAAATGTTAATGATGTCTAGTGGAGTCACTAAACGCGATTGCATTAGATCTACGCATATAAGAGGAAGTTTACATATGAATAATTCGGTAACCACGGTATGGCCACGTTCAAAGAAGATCTGCGGAAAATCCGGTTAAAAAGGCACTACGGTCACTCCAACTGTAAGAAAACGAGGTCGGAAAAAGAATTCCTGGATTTCTCAGATGGCAAATGCGCAACAACGCCTGGGGCTAACCACTGAAGCGATGCAGGACCGAGCATTATGTAGACGCGTTCTGCGGTCTGCGACATTAGCCAACCCCATAAGCTGAGCAGCAGCAATGCAGTAAAAATGGAAAACTCGTCACGCATAAGTTCGTATAACGAGGAAAGGGTTAATAAAAGGATAAGAAGAAGAAGAAGAAGAAATACAAATTGAAAATAAAATATCTTTATTTAAAAACAAAGAAAATATTTTCTGCTTTTCTTATTGATCAGATTTTTTAAAATATTTTATCATAAATCAAATAAATCATAATTACCAAATTGATTAATATTCACCCCTCTGTATACATACCTAGAAATAAAAACAAATTAGTTAAATATTATTATTATTTCCTTATAAAAGTAAAGTTGAAAGTATATTCTTTAAAAAAAAAGAGTTCAAGTTTTATTTTTAGTCTATTTATGACAGTTTCCATTATCATTAACTCAGAGCATAAAATTAAAATTTAAAGACATTTTTGAAAACTCACAACGATCACTTAAAATTTAATGTGCACTTAGAATATTCATATCACATTATCAGTATTCAGTTTGCGTATCCTAATGTTTCAACAGAAGGAATCTACCGATACAATTCGTTTGAGAATAGACTCAAATTTTACCATAAAAATGAATTCTCCTTAAATTGTGTTTATTTAAATGCAAAACGCATTAAAGTAGATGATGTCATTAGAATTTTGTGAGAAATTGAACATTGTCGCCAGTATATTCGGAAATGTTTTTTCATAAAAAATGTGACTAATAAAACAATCATTGTAGCCCTAAAAACATTTTTTTAGAAATGCTAACAAACTTTATATTCATATGTATATGACTAATTGACGATAAGCTTGATTTGACACTTCTGGATGCAGCCATGTCTGGAAACGTCTGTAAGCCGTCACAATGTCAATGTACGAGTAATGCCGTTCAAAACTTGTACTTATTGAAGTTCTATTGAATGTAAGAAAGCTCTTAAAAATGTTGAAATTGGAACGGCATGAAGAAATCCAGATCCCACTTTAAAGAATAATGCATTGAACTTATAACCTAACATACAAAATCGAATAATGCATTGCATAAAGGGATGTATAGCATTGCATTACCATGAATACAGAGTTCTGTATGTGCTTACTAAAATACTAAGACAATTTGCCTACATGCCCTCATGGATGAAAACGACTATTATCAGAGATGGAATTTGCATTTTAACTTAGGAAAAGGATAGAAGTCAAGTTGAATTTGTTTAAAATTGCTTAAGACTTACCGAGACAATGCTTTGCAGAAACGGCAGTGTCAACGATGGTTTCAAAAACGGGTGATTTTAATCTCAAAGTTGTTTCCCGATCTATCATTTAAGCATGCATGATCTGTCAGTTTGATGAGACAAAGGCATTGTGCATTCTCAGTTCCTACTAAGGAATTTAAGAATCAATTCTGATGTTTACTTTAGACAGATGGGCAGATTGAACGAATCCATCATCCAAAAATGTCTAGAGTTCGTTTATCATAAAATATTCGTGTTTTATCACGACAATGCGAGACCACACGCCAAAAGTTATTGTAGTTTGGATGGCAGATGTTGCCATATCCACCATACTCAATTGACTTGACTCTCTGACTTCAAAAATGTGTATTTGAGACTGTAAATCGTTTTTTGCCAATAAAGACAGGTCATTCTTTGAACGAGGAATTATACAACTTGCTGAAAAATAACAAAAGGCCGACAAACAAAACAGCCAATTTTTTATTTTTATTATTTATAAAGTGTGAGCCAGCAGATGGTGTAGGTGTTGGCTGTCAATTTCTGTAATTTACCATATTCAATGTTGTTCGTGTCGTTAATCACGCAACAATGCACTTTTGTTATTCACTCTTATTAGGATAATAGGCGATCTGTAAAAGTAACATTTCTCAAAATTGGTAAATCTTTCGGTCAACATAATCGCCCTAGTGAGTCTGGAATTCGTGCAGTGGTGAAGACTTTTGAAGAAACTGGTTCAGTATCACTTCCATTCGTCACCAAAATCCAACAATTGGACCTTCATTAGCACGTCTTCAAAATCCAAATCAAATAACAACTGAAGCCTTTGGACCATCAACGATGTCGTCGATTTGTTAACTGGATAATGGGTCGCCGGGGCAATTTGTCATCGAGTTTGATATTTCCGATGAAGCCCATTTTGAGTGGATGGAGACCAAAAAATTTAATGTACGCCAAAAAAGTCACTGTATGGTGCAGATATTAAGTTGGCGACATCATTGGCCCGTACTTTTTCAAAGATGAGGCTGGAGAGACAGTTACAGTGAATGGAGAACGTAACCGCCACATTTTGACCGGCTATTTCTTTTTTTCCGAAATTGAATGACTTGGGTATGGACGATTTCTGGTTTCAACAGGAGAGATTGGTAGGCCTCCAAGGTCTAGTCTAGAAAATTTCGACCGCTTCCGATTGAATAATATCTTTAGGAACTGTCAGCGCCAAGAAATCAACAAAATGCGTGAATGAAATCTAAGCATGAAGTCTGTTAGCAAAAAAAGGTGCGGTATCCTAGAAACAAATCGCAGAAAAGTTACTAGTAAACCGATTGATTCACAAGGCAAGACAAGGGACAGACCCAAATGACGTCTTAGCTATCGGGTGGTATATAAGGAAGGCCCCTTTGCGTAGCCTATGCCACAGATGCATAAAATAAACTCTACAAAAAAATAATGGGGATGAACGATTTTCGGAAATAATATATGAATAATCAAATAAATCAGAAAACGTCTCTGTATCATCTCCTGTACATTTTCGAAAGCAAAACATAGTATAGGAGGGCCTTCTCCCGTAAAATAGAACCGAAGCTGGAGAGCCGAATGATTTTCCCTTCAAAAAACTGCATTATTTCCAATTCCTTAGACAACAACAAAAAAGTATTTTATTTAAATTTTATAGACAGGCTGTGTCATTTTTATTTATGGCAATTTAATTTCCGTTTCAATTTCCCAACCGTACTATCCAAATATATTCGTATTAACAATATTTACGACAACATGATTGGTTCAATTTAAAATTTGTGTACTCGTATCTACGAAGTTTTATTCAATTCTTTTCTTCGTTAAATTCTTTTTGTTTATCTCAGAGGCAATTTTTCAATAAAAATTTCAAAAAATAAAGGAAAACAAAAGTTATTCCAGTCCAAAAAGATTAATGGTTAACACAACTCATCCATAAACATTCCTTTGGGGAAAAACCAGGGTGCTTCCTACTTTACCCAATTCTGAGTCTATTTTTCAAAGAATACTCTATAAATCCTGTGGTTTTCCCATATGAAATTCCCTAATTTCGACCATAATTCGTCGGGTTCGAAAATAAACATAAAGGTGCAAAAGAAACGATGCAACATAACCAATCTCATACATACAACACCAAAGATGCAGCAATACATTTTTAATGAAAATTCTGTGGAAGGTGTAAGAAGTAAGTACAATCCAATACATTGCCCTCGTGACGTCGTCATCGCCAGCGCTGTCGTCTACCTGGCCAAGAGCACATGTTCGGTTACTTGTGCTCGTATCTCGTGAAAATTCCAACCCGTACAGCGCACTTATTCAAAATTAATTTTCGAGTGTCAGAATGTTGTCGTCTTAACCCACCATTAGCGGGCCAATAAAGCATCTGTTGTGACGTTCCACGGGAAAAGGCTGGCCGTTTCAGAGAGACAGACACAGAACCACTTTGGTTTGGTCAGGCAATAGATACTTGTTTCCTCATGGCCTATTCAATTTTTCAATTAGACGCTCGCTGTGTTGAACAATTGCGATTGTACTTACTTGCATCTAATGGCTGGGAAACTACATATACTCGCAGTTATAGCGAATGTATCTTTAGTATGCGCGAACTAACACCGATGACATTGATTGACTTCGAGGAAGACAACTTGAGTGTTCAACTATGAGTACGGTACCACTACGAATGCGAGCATGTTTATCTTGAATTCTCGAAAATTGTCTTGGAAATCGTTGCTGTGTTCTACGCCACTGATGACTTATGAATGGGAGTCGCATATATTTTTCATTGTCTGAACGCTGTGTGAGCAGTCAATGATTTTGGTTTTAATTTTATTTATGGTATATTCAGTATCTCGGTCATGATTTGCATAAAGTACTCTTAATCGTGCTCGTAGTTGTATCTGCGTGATGTTTTTCAAATGGAAATCAGAGATTTTTAGGATCTAAAGGATGTTAAAGTTCGCCATAGCATATTCAAGGATTTAAGTGGTTTTTGGATAAACGTCATGTTATTGCGTCGTACTTATATATTTGGTAGATGAGTTGGTACGTGTCTAGACGCAGAGGGTACTGTGATTGACAATATGTAGTCGTGCAGAGAAAACATTGCTTAAGACATACGCTTTTCCTTCGTTTTGTGTAGGTTGGTTTAAGTCGTTTCAATTAAGCCTTCTAGGTGGTCTCGCTCATCAGATACTATCACGTTAAATAGACGTTTCGTACCTTAGATTTGTACGTCTGTACGTTTAACCATTCGTGTTGGGTTTGTTAAGTAGTAGGAAGTGTAATTTGCACAACTTTGTCTTTTAAGCAGTGTAAAGCTATTTTAAAGATGTCACCTAAACTCTTTCCAAGAACTGGACATAAACGACTCTATCTACAGCTTGATCAAGTCAAATCTTACAGTAACTTTATTTCTATGACCATAAATAAAACTTCTAGTACCGGTTTACTAAAACACAAAGGAACATCCCAAGCGGGAGTACTCGTCCTTCGTCCTTCTATTATGGAACCTAGTCCTCAATGGGCTGCTTAGCAAATAAAATAAAGTTATTCTTTGTTTGACGAGGAAACCATCTACTTAAACTCATTAACATTCTCCAATATTTCTTAGGTATACTCTTGAACACCTAGCCAAATTGGAGCTGAACCTTTAAAAAGAATATCTGAACCCTGTACAGCAAACTGAGGCAGAAAGAAAACGTTGCTCTCTAATCAATGCTCAAAGTTGAGGCCACACGCCAAAGTCATGTACCTTCGCAGAAGTCTCTAAAGGTCGAAGGCGTTGGCACATAGGTTCTTTTTGAGGAACCGAGCATATACCTATCTTTTATTTTGACTAAAAGTCTCAGCTATTCATCTTTTGCTCAGCTCAGCCTAAATCCAAAGACATACGTTCACACATCTACATTCAAGGATAGTTAGACTCTCAATGACGTAGACAACATTCTGTTGGGTTCGGAGGCAATCTGATATTCTGGGTTACAGCGTTGAAGATAAGTTAACTAAACTTGCATTTCCAGGATAAATAATGGACCGGCTTACAACTTCAAACCAACAACGTCCCACGCCAAACAAATGATACCCATCCAAGCTCTATTTTGGTCTATTCGTCTATTCGTAGATGGACTCATTGGGCTACCTGCGAGAAATCTAGACTTATATTGCCCATACTCGATCCCAACGATCCCTTAGGTTACCGCACTGTTTTGGAGGCAGTTGCCACTTAGGAGATCTTAAAAAACTCTGCTCTATGAAGATGACTGCATTCGATAAATAATTAGAAGTATCCACGAATCTATTCGTACAACTGGTCTTAGTTCTTTTTGAGGGGCCCAATTGACCTAACCAGAACCCTTGCCACCTTACCCAACCTAAGTTCACTACATTATATTGTGTACTAGTAGCTTGTATACGAGTACCTACTATGTCAGATGACACTTATTAGGCAACAATTTGTGACACTGATAATACTGACCATTTCCGATATGACTAACATCTGTTGAATTACGATTGGTCGAACGGAGGTACAACGCACAATGCGAAAGTAAATACATAAGAGTGGCAAGTTTTACCATAACAACTTTATGTCAATTAAATTTGGGTCATTGCAGTTAAAATAACAGCAGTGTATCATATTAAGACACTGTTTAAACTGAACAGCAACCAGAAGTTTGTTGACAAAAAAGATGGCTAATGAGGTATGATGCAAACAACACATGACATGGTTGACAGGAAACAGATCATATAACACGATAACATTAAAATTATTATTCGAGTTGTGCATGGTTTTTCGCTTTAAGTGCTTCCGCTCACAGTTTAGCCATTTTGGAAATATCCAAATGTCAAAATTAAATTAATTATGGAGTTCCTCAATAATCCATGTCTGAACCTCTTCTTTTTGTCAAATTAAAACGAAACAGCTTTTATGGAAAAGCTTTGAGGGATAGATATAATTTGTTACTGATTGAAATTGTGTTGATTTATATATCTTGAGAACTAAGCGGTTTTAGTATTTGAGTTTCTTATGAAACAATTGGACATTCATTTAAAAAGGCCTACGGTGCTGGAGAGACCGTCTAGTCCGGTTAAAAATGTCTTTCTTCAGTTTAAGTTTAGGGGTTTCAATGAACAACGATTTCCCACTCACGTTTTTATACTGTTAACGGAGGCTGACTGTCTGCTGCTCATGATGAGATTGAAAGTCCTACTAAAGAGGTAAGGTACTGCGTGCAGATTGGACGTATTTAACTAAATAGTAGTATAACATTTAAATTCAGTTTTTCACCAAGTCACCCCTAAAATGATTTCTTTGAGGAAACAAGGGACTGTGACAAGTCAGTTCTAGTCTCGTCAGCAATAATTACTTCTGATTTTCGGATTTGAACCAAATGCTCTTTCGTGTTTATTGACAAGCTCAGCGTTGACCATTGCCGATCAGCAAAGTTAAGGAATCAAATGAACTTGCGATACAATATATGAAAGTCTCGAAAGCCATCTGTTAGACTTAGTTTTCATTCAAACGAGCCCTAAACACAACTTAAACGCTACTGACTTTATGCTGGTGATACGGAATTAGATATGGAATTCTTGAAGTGTGGGATAATGAGAGTCTCACTGAAGAGGATCTTGTGGGTCTACAAGGTTATGCGTACATCGTCTTTATACTAGCTGTTGTGTTGATGTTCATATCCTACTCTGCAATCTCTATAAGCTCGCGTTTCTATTTTAAGCGTACGAACTGACATTTGACTCAAATCCTATTAACATGTTTTCTGACGTAATTATAACAGACAGTTACTTACTTTACTGAACTACAACTACAACTACAACAGCTAAAATAACCCTGAGCTCTACCGAGAATTCAGTCAGTCAGTTGAATTCTGATAAGGTAGCTTAACATGTTCTTAATGTGGTAGTCATGTAACAAGAATATGAAATTTCCAATTTCTTGAAGAATGCCTCAATTCTCTCTCAATTCTTTAAAAAGAAAGAAATTACTTAGCCAGATTTTGAGGGTAATTAGAATGCAACGATGCAGTCTCTTAAGGGCAAACCACTTGACTAGCCCTCAAAAGGTTACAAATGTGTGTTTACTTCAACAATCCTAATCAAACGCATCTCACGTAGGTATCTTAACATGAATCTACTTCACCATTTCAAAGCAAATACCTACAAAGTACTTAGGATATCGATCAGTGCAAAATACAAGATTCAAACACTTAAAAAATGCGCATTCGTTCGGGAAAATTGTGCGGCTAATCCCTCTGGCAATGCTCCAAGTTACTATTTATATCTCGTTTAAGCAATCGACAAATGAATGTCTTTGGCCAATAGTAGTTGCAAATTATTCATATCTAGATTTAGATTGGAATTACAATTAAAAAAAAAAAAAATACTTTCTGTGTATTCCCTTGCCACAGCTGATATACGGGAAACCTAACCTCAAAAAATTAAAATCGAATGCCAACAGTTGCATTGCAGTTTTTTGGAAACCGATTCATAGAAATCAATAGAAATCATCACGTAAAGCAACGCGCAAAATGTCCTACATTTGCCCATTCCAGTCACGTACCAAGGTTTTCCGGTCGCGTCTTACTCAGTGCTATATAAAATCAGAAACAAATGACCTAAACAGTTTCGACTCGATGCGTTCCAGAGCATACCGGAGTCGAACAACAAATACTGATGGTTGGAAGAAGTATCTTGATCGCCCCTGGCATTCAATCGTAACAAATAATTTAATAGGAACGCGAGGAAAATAATTCTTATTACGGGGATTGAAGTTCACTCCAAGTAGCGCCAAGCAAATGTCAGTCGATCTCTACTCAAAGTAGCGTCAGTGTCTGGATGACGTGTACGATTTGTTTTTTTTTTTTTTTTTTGTAAATTTATGTCAGACATATTATACAAGATATGTGGTATAGTGACGGTATCCAACTAATATGAACAACACAGCCGAGAAGTACTCCCTAGGGGAATAAAATTTAATTAAACCCAATTGAATGACACTAGCGCATGTGTATTTAATTTCAAACCGAAGCAAGATGAAAAGGGGCACGCATTAGTCTAACATTATTATGACAGAAACTACAAGCGGAACAGTGTTTACTGATGAGTGGCGCATGTGGTTATTTCAAGTTTTATTTTCGGCATCACGTCAGTTGAGATTAGAGATGTCCAACTATGGAATGGACATCGATTGAATAAACGACACGATTCTCAAAATGTTGGGTTAAGGTGGCAATTCGACCTTCATCACATTGTTCTGCTGTTATCTGGTCTGAAAGCAGCATCCTTCGATTAATTGTCGTGGGCAGACGCAATTTATTGTTCAGCTTGATGATTTGTATCTCTGGAGTGTGGGGAATTGCGTTTTCACTTAGGATGAGCTCATATAGACAAACCATATGGGGATGGAGATGAAGAATAAAAGCAATTAAATTCTGTGAAATATTTCCAGTTCAGCTATTTGGAATGTTGCCAAAAAGGTTTTTTGACCTTTACTTGAGAGGAAGAAATTTTAGAGAAGTGAATATTTATGTGCATGTGGTTGAAAATATTCTAAAATTAAGCTATATCTTAAAAATTCTTGACACTAGTCTAATTGGATATCCGCGACAACAAATTCTTTGATTCATGTAGGAAAACATATGGTATTTTGTATAATGCAACTTTTAGTTGGAGGCTGAAAACGGCGATCAGACTATTAGGTTAAACCCTTCCTAATATCAGTCAGCCTTTCGAAAGATCTTTCGTTTGGTGTTTTCCAAAATCAATCATTCCCTCCAGCGATAAAATCCTCCTTAGATCGGATTATAAGGCCTTTCCCGACTTTCGAATAACTAAACCTCTAGACGATTAGCCTTATAAACATTCAGACATATTGTTTAACGACCTCTTAACGATCACGACTTTTGGTGGTTAGACTTTTTTTTCCAAGAACAAACATACTCCTTAACGGCCAAATAACTAGAAGACTTCATTATCAGGTCAGTGAGTTCACCGGCATAGTGTTCCATATGATGATCTCTTGAGTTCGTCGTAAAATAACTCCGAATGATTTGCACTCTATGCCAGATTCTGGTTTGAGTGTCTTTGTAATTCAAATTCTAGTTTCAACACAAATGGTTTGTCATTTGTAAAACAGAAAAGATCGTTACAAAATCATAGGAGAACTTGGCTCGAACTACTCGCACAAAATACGACAAATCATCAAGTTCCATTCACTTTGTAATCATGAGTGTGTCAAAAATCACATCAGTGGACTTAGATATTTTTGTTTCCTTAAAGTTCTTTAGGAAGTGTGCTGGGAAAATCGCACAAGTGGCATATTTGTATTAAGGTCTAGTTCAGTCTGTAAGTCTAAACGGCTCTAAGTCCAAGAATTTATAACCTGAACGCGACAAAAGGTCATCGATTTGTCGTGCAAGCATTTCAGATCCACAAACCACTGTGTACGCTTTACCATGATTCTAACTTTTTAGGACTTTTTCCGAGTCTTCTTTCACAGGCCCATTGCGCCGACATTCCTTCTTTCCAAGTTCATGGATGCACTCACCGAAAGGAAAACTAGCACTATAAATGTGGAAAGCAGGATAGTAACACTTCACATTTCAAAGGGAAAAATGTTTGCATTTGGAATTAGAAATTGCATTTCATTCTAGTTGTCTTGACTCGTTTCAAATCCGATATCAAGAACTAAAAGCTGGCGTACCGTTGTGATCCTTCCTGTCCCCAAAACTCTTATTGATTTTCATCAGTGATCTCTTGTTTTACGATTCCAATCTAGTATATTCCTTTGCTGATGGCAGTACTTTCTAGATAATTCGTTCTTGGACTTACGTTCCCGCTTTTCTGCTGTAGGCAGAATATTTCCAAAATTCATTGCTGTTCGACAAACGGTCGGGTCCTACCCAGACCACTCTGCACTTGCAAGGTAAGATTCAAACTGTGCAATAACATTTATGCTATGCTAATTACACAGTTGACAATCTCGATCACCAATGAAATGTCTCCCGCCTTACTTTGTACAATCGCTATTTTTACCACCAGTGCCCCATTGAAATTTTAGCATTTCGCCCATCCGTAACACCCATCAGTGTATCCTCAAGCCCACCTTGGGACATAATTTGAAATATCTTCATTCTTTCCTAAGCTGTGCAAATCTCTTAACCAGTGCCGTACTACTTACCCATTGTAACCTACATACATTTAAAACCAACGTCAGTCGGGACCATACTTTTTTTTCTTCGTAATTTATCTTCACTCGCAGTGTATGCAAATTAATCAGAGCACTATTAATCAGAAAAAAATCAGAAGTGTATAGGCCACTTCGCATATTCTTCTAGTTCCAGGGGGACTCGAGAGTACCATCCTTTCAAGAACGAAAGGGTCCAAGTTCATTATTAAAAACAGAAAAAAGAAATTAAACAGCGAAGAAGAAATGATTTCTCCAACTTCAAACGACAAGTTCTTAATCTTTTTTTTATAAAGAATACTGAATTGCTGAATATCTCGCTTAAGAAAAATTCAAAAGAAGACTAGAATTTTAGAGACTCAGTTCGAATCACTGCAGGAAAGTCATCGATTGTTTAAAATCCTCAAATTGTAGTTCATGGCTCTAAGTCGTCTGGAACTAATAGAATACGCCTTCGCATTTGAAGAGCACCATCACGTCCAACTTGACATTTCCTCGTAAGAAACCGAACAGGAAAGATAAGTTACCAGTGCGCAATGAGATATTTTAAGCTTAAACGACATGCACATGACTATTTACTTTTCCTGTGAAGGGAAGAATAATAGCATCTTATCTTACCGAATGTATTGTTCGTCAAAATCAAAATCGTTCTTTTTCTGCTCCTTCAACAGAGCTTTTCCCTCTTTTTGTTTACTACATTTGTTATTCTTCAAATTTTATCAAACAGGCATTCTGTGGTTGCAGAAGGAAAAACCCAACATTGTCCGTCGCTGTGTTTTTAATGAATTCTTGGAATAGTTGATACTGCGATTGAATTGTGTAAAAGAGATACAAGATCGGCGAAGGGTCTGACGAACCTTTCGGTTTGAGTTTTTCGATCCTAACTCCTTAGCAGAAGAACCAAGTATGTTTTAGACTGAGTATGTCGTCTGATATTGGCATTTTACATTTCAGGGTTGCAGCCTTTCAAAAACAAAATATTTGAACGCATTTGTATTTCATTGAGATATGTTACCGTCTCTTCATCTCTCAATGGATTTATCTTTTCATTCATTCAGGATCTTCTTAAACAATTAACGATTTTTTAAGTGCCATTCTGCATTCCAAACAAATCTCTTGTGTAGGTTTATCTTCCTAATGACCCTCGTTAAAACTAAATTCATGTCAATTAAAACATATTTCTGCTCTACGAACGTACTCGTACCCACATGTAACGAATTTGCTAAACTAAGGCTATAGTTACATTGCACTTTATCTGGAATCTCGTGGCGAACTTAAGTCGCACAATCTTTTTGCTTCTTATTTAATCTGTGTTTGACTAAATACTTATTTGTGAAGTAAGTGACCTTTGGCGTTTGAAAACCACATGTTGGCGCGAATGTTTTGTGGTTATCTTGGATATGTTTGTAAGTAATCGTATGGATATGAAGAAATAAACATGTGCGCGGGTGTACAGATACAGATGCGATTGAATGCAAAGCAAAATACGTGCATTGATAAAGTGTAACTTTAAATGTGGAAACAGAATGGTTTCCTCATGTCATATGAGGCGATATTGAGGGTTAATAGCGCCATAGATTTAACACCAACTACACTTGGCCGGAGACAATAAATAATCCTTTTTGCCTAGAAGCTGAACACATGTGGGAGTTGGTAATAATTCCGGGCTTAGGTATCGCTGCATTTGGAAAGGGAAATCAAATGGATATTGTTCGGACAGCGATAGATACGAGTACGAGAATATTGTGTTATCTGGACGGTAGGTAACAAATTTGTTTGGTTTTTGTGGTTGAGAGTGCAGTTGAGAGGATGGTCAATCTGTGGCTAAAGTCAGATAACCGAAGGGTGGAAGTATTATACTCTGCAGATGTCGTATAAATATCAGATCTGCTAGGATACGGTGGAGGTGTGAAGCAGCGTAAAACTTAAAGTTAATTCAATATACCTAATATAAAAAATATTAAACTGTGGACCACAATTTTAACAAATATTTTACATGGACCTGTCTGAATTCTTGGTTCTACTTCATAAAAACTTGCTTCTTACATTTTTTCTACCTTAACAGAATTGAACTAGATTCAACTAATTCAAAACGTCACTATTGATAGCAAAAATTTCGAGGTAGTTAGGGAGTTCACCTACCTTGGAGTAAACATGAACTCCACGAATGACACCCTAGTGGAGATCCGGCGAAGAATTACCCCAGGAAACCGTTGCTAATTCGGCTTGGCCAAACAATTGGGTTCAAAACTCCTAACTCGAAGGATAAAATGTATGTTCTACAAAACCCTTATCCTGCCCGTTTTGCTTTATGGCACCGAGTGCTGGACGATAAGCAAGAAGAAAGAGCTGATACTGGGTTCCTTCGAAAGAAAATACTTCGGCGGATTTTTGGTCTTGTGTGCGAAGAGAGCGAATGGAGGAGAAGATACAACCACGAACTCTATGAGCTGTACCAAGATGTGGATGTAGTCCAAAAAGCCAAAACAGGTCGACTGCATTGGCTCGGCCACATCGAGCGAATTTACAATAATGCTCCATCTAAGAGGATCTTCGAATCCCAGCCCCCAGGTTTGAGAAGACAAGGAAGATCGAACCTCCGTTCCAAAGACCAAGCCATCGTGGATGCCAGGTAAAGTCAAAATCTTAAGTCAAAATTATGCCGATGAGAGCTCGGGCTAAATTGCTGGACTTACTCGTAAGAAGCAGTCGCACAGTTGAGGTTCTATTTCCACAATCATAAGATGTTTTTGACAGGACAAATGCTGTCAGAATTCTTGGGATGGAGTGAATCTGACTCCGTGATTCGGGCGGGAAAAGTTCTAGTTCTTTAAGTCTTTGCTCAGTTTTAGATGTGCCACATCTGTGGTTTGCGTTCTTTGTTGATCAAAGCTGGTTCTAAAAACGGTAATTAGAATTGGCGTAGAGGTTCTTTTGGACGAGAGCTGAATATATGCTCAAAAGATCCGAATTCCATTTTAATATTGGTGGTTCCTTGTAATGCTAGAGTCTGGAAAGTGGGTATTGACTTAGAGCACAAGATTTGACCCGTAGGGAACGTAAACTTCTGCTTTCCGAATGTGTCCGGTCTATATGGCAATTTAAAGGGGCACGAGTGATAACGGCAGGGTTACTTACAGCTTCATACGGGACGAATTAACCATGAGCAAGCTACCAGAGCTGAGTTTAAACCTCAATCTGGACTTTCTGCAGAAGAGAAGCCTTAGCGAGGTTGCAAGTTTTACATGCGGAGCTTCTCCTGAATACCGGATGCGTCTTCTATGCATGTGTCCAGCCTACTCTGATATCAGGGATTTGCAGGCTATAGGCATCATTTACGATGGTATGGCCTGCGATGTCAGTGGAGATCTCCTTGACAGAGCAAAATTCGAAAGAATTCGTAGCTTCCCAGATAGCCAGCCAGGTGGCAAATAATAATAGGTTGGACAAAAGGCCGCCAGCCTTGGATAGCCTATGGTGATAACTCACAGTCTGTGTAGAAAACTGGTGTGCAATTCAGTAATATGTCTAAGAACAAAGCAAAGATTCTAAAGTACACTTGACAAGACGAGACGAGGATAAGATTGCCCTCACTAAGATGGACTTTCAGTCTCATGGATAGTCTCGACCTAAAATCAGCGTAAATAAAATCAGTGAGCTGGGAAAGATATCAGTCTTTAGGGAGGTCCCATACACTGAATGGATTTTTTTTTATTTTCTTTGAATACTTTCCGAAGTCAAGTGCTTTCTTAGTAGAAGCCCCTAGTCAATAGCCAATGCCAATGACTGATATACATATATTCTTTCACTCACAAGCATCATTGTCAAACACTGTGCTCCTTAAAAAATGCACGCCTTTTCTACTTTAAGTTCCTACGGATTTAATTAGCTTGGTGTTAGTTTGTTGGAACGCAGCTATTAACATCGTCACGCCTGGTGATTTCTAAAAATACAAATACATACACTTTGCACGACCGGTACAACTCTGACATAAATGACAGCGACACTTCCTTGTACATGTCTACATACATAAATGACGCGACGCCAATACGATATTAGCGTCACCAATTGCACTTTTCTGTTCTGTAAGATCTATCACAAGAACTAGTTCCAGTTGTGTTACTGCTTAAGACAAATGTCTACAATAATTATGTCTAATTAGTGTCGGAGCAGACAATTTAACGATACCACCAAATGTTTTATTGTTCCCAGAGACCCAAACAAATTTACAAACACACTAGATGCACTGTTAGTAATCGGACAGCAGCGAAGGCCTAATGAATCATAAACTTTCTAATTACATCAACTACTCGGAACAACAAAAACAAAAACACTCAGCAGCAGTAATAACCACAAGATAGTCCGTGAGTAATTAGTGGTGTCTGAAAGACAGCGTTACACATTCATTACATAAAAAAAAGAGGCAAGAACCTTAATTACCAGCAAGGTTATGGCATGGCATGCCTCCCTTTCAGAATTGTGATCCACAACTCTGGTATTAGTAATACTCGTAAAAGTTAAGGCTTGCGGAAGGCCTTTTACGAATATTGTGGTAAATGCGCGGATTAAACGAAAGTGAACCCGCCAAAATCGTTTAAGCTGACGCCATATGACAGTTCTGGTAAATGTCAAAACTATGCTTCACTTAGACTAGCGAGCAAACAAATACGAAACGCCACGCATCAATTTTGATTATTGAAATGGAATGCTGATGTTTTGGGACATGCCAAAAGACTGTTTATCCTACAATTCACGAATACCTATTAGATGCGGAGAGTCTCCTAGAAATGCCATAGATACTCGGACGTAAAACGCACACAACACAATTACTAAACTAATGAGACAGAAATGGATGTTCCAGCAAGGCGAATACTTTAGCCGCTTAAATGGTAATTTGATCCATGGAAAACATTCTTCATCGTTGTCATGAGAGGGAATATCTGTCGAAATTTTCCGCTCTCATAGTAATTGTTGGCGAATTAATTAATTTACCACTCGGACATCCGAGTGGAATGTTTCAAGTTTGAGTGGCATGTGACCCATCTGACCGAAAAAGCAACAGTCAACTCTAATTAAAGAATGTGGGGAATGTTTTACATATTTGATGTTTCTTTGGGGAGTTGATTTGTTGATTGGTTCGTTTTCTATTTTTCTTTTCTTGACTTCTTCAGTTTAAATTGAAAGCACGCGCAAGTGTCATTTGGTTGAGAAGAAAGAGTGTAAAAAATTGATTTGGTTTGAGTACTGTTTGATTTAGATACGAGTACTACTCGTACGAATACTCGTAGATTGACAGATGCAATTGACGTGTTAAGAGTAGCCCATTACAGAACAGAATGGAATGTATATACTCGTATGTTATGGTTATCTCTTTGTTTCGGAGTTTTGTTTGCTGCGGTGACGCAAGCTGTCAATTGAGGTTAGGGCACGGTATAAGTATCATAAAACCAATAAACGAGAAAGCTGTATGGTTTAGCGCGAGGTACTGTTGATTCCCTTTTGGATCGATCTTTAGTGTAAACACAACGAGTTATTGTTTTACTTCGAGTAAGTCATGGATATAGAGGGGTGATTTTACCTATCGCTGATAGTGAAATGAATAATTTTTTGGGTTAGAAAGGTAATTTAATTAAGTTGTAGTTGCCGTTGTTGACACGTTGTTAGAGTGATTTATCATGCAAATTTGTGATTGAGTTGTTCTGTGATTGGAAATATTTATTAGGTATTTAGTATCAGTATCAGTTGTTTAATTTAAACATCCCTGTCGAACTATTAATATCAGAAAGGAATCCCGAAACTTAGAGTATTGACAATAGGGAATTGTTAATGGACACAAGATCGTAGAAACTCTAATAAAATAACTTGGCCGGCTGCCGAAGGTTCTCTTTGACGAATGATGTCTGCTGGTCTTCACTGCGACAATGAATCCTCCGCGAATATCTGCTTAATGCTCTGATTAGTGTACACTTACACCTTATTGACCACCGGGATGATTGTTCTATGACTCAGCGAAAATTGAGTGTAATAACGAAAGCAAGTATTCAGATGGGAGTTATTCTCGTCAAACTTAAGAAGAATGAAAAACTGTGACATATGTTATACTATGGTGATTCCTGTAAGGGAAACAAAAGGCGCGTATTCAGATGCTATTCTGCCATATGTGGTTGACTAAGGCAAGAAGTCTTGAGCTTCCGACAAGTGAGCGAGTATTCTATCTCTGATCACTAAGGTTAGGCTAATATGAACCCGTGAACCTACAGAAGACAAGGAAAAAGCCACGAAGGAATGATGTCTGAAGTATGCCACTAAAATCGTGCTAGGCGCTTTCATTTGTAGGTCGTTCCGGACTACATTGCCTCTGCAATAAACTGTTTCAAAACACCTTAACAGAAATAAAACGTTGGCAGTTTTCTCTTTTATTAAATTTCAAAATATTTTACTTTATTGAAGTGGACAATTTCTGTACGGTATGGTTATATCTGGTTAAGGTTCAGATTACTTGTATGAGTAAAGGGAATCAGTATAGCCATTCTGAAGTTAATTGAATGATTTTCTACAGCACACAAGTCGTTTACTATCTTTAGAGTCTCTAAGGTGATTTCACTAATATGACTAAGTCTTCATCGTGTCCTAATAATTGATAATCCTAGACTACTATGTTTTACTTGTAGGTCATCACTGACCAGCGGTAAGAGTCCTTGCCGACAGTCTCGGGCTGAGACAGAGGTTTCATTAGTGGTATGATCAGTACCCTTTTTAAACTTAGCTTCGGTAATGGATTTATACGAGTATCCTTTAGCCAGCAGCCAGTTTCCATGTCTGAGAATACACATTTTGTAATTTATTTTTCTCGGTAGGCCTCTTTAGTCTGTATTGCCAGATTTAGCAGAGCACTTTTCGTGGATTTTTCTTTCTTGTAAGCATATTGGTGAGGGAGCAGAGAGGAGTTTCTGTTGAGAAAATCTCTGATGTATATCATAGGTTCTAAGACTTATGGGTCGATAAGATTTACACAGTTTACTAGGTTTAGCTGGTTTGTAGGATGTATGTTGAAGCTATTCATAAACAAAGCCATTGAATCCATATTTCCATATTTATGGACAGGTACGTGCATTCTCCATCCTAATTTTTATCATACGTTGAATTTGCTACAACATAATGGAACACAGGTGAATTTCATTAAACTAGCACATCATTTGTATCTAAAGGTGACACGTTCATCGTACTTTTCCCGATTAAAATTTTATTTTGGACACAAATCGATGTGGTAACTGAAGCACACACCCAAGAAATGTTTTAACCACAGGCATGTGCACATCATAAAGTGACTTAGGATAATGCCAACCTATTTGAACGAAACTGCGGTATTTTTTTTTTTTAATAAATTGATATGAGTACCTGTACGCCTCAACTTGGGTGTTAAATTGAATGTATGTGGCTTAAAGTTAATACCTATGAATAACAAATTTCATTAAGTTGCTCTTTCTTTTACTTTTTGCATGAATAGTCAATGAGTTGCTCAGAAATGAGATACATATATAGTATACAACAAACGTATGAGAGCTTTTATGAGTTTAGCAATTGACCTTTTGAGACATTTATTTGAAAATATCCTATGTTGCCTATTTTTTCTGTCATTAAATTAATGTCAAACGTCAAATGGGTGCTTAATTATGACTGACATATTTAAAAATCGGACGTGAAAATTGACAGTCGGAGCTGCAAAGCACAAATGCCAGGTAAGATGTGTTCAAAATTGAAGACTAATGTCTAATAAATAAAAAAAAGAGAAAATGCTAAGGAGAAAATTTTGATATACGACAAATGATAGATGTAATAGACAGCAATCATCATGCCCCTTTTTTCCTTGTAAGATCTCTTAGATTGGAGGTTCTTGTTCTGTATTTTCATCCAAGGATTGCGCTTTTATTCATGATTCGTTAGCCGGCATCTGTCACTAGTTTAAACACGAAATCTAGTGAAATGTACCAGGAAAGTCTGCCTGTGACTGTTCAAAACATTGCATGTGTGTCAAGTCTTCTATCTGACACAGTAATACCAGCAAAAGTAAAGAACAAACAGGCATAACTAGAAGCACTAATGGATCTGATGACTGGAAAACATTGTCCACTCTATGTTTTTGATGTCTTCATAGATATTGACATAACTTTTTACAAAAGTTGAAGACATACCTGAGTGCTTCACAATGTTACTTGTTAATTAAAGGAATGAATTTACATAAGTTGTATTAGGTTGAGATCACTCAGAACTTACCTATACTGAGTCGAAGTGTCTTTAGACTAGGTACTGTCTTGTAACCAAATAGTTGACATGGTTATTGACCTATTAAAAGCTGAAAATTATCAGATTTAACAACTTGGGGACCTTGGACAGATAAACTTTTCAGATGATGCATCACCTCAGATCTTGTAGCCAAGCCCTGTAGTTGTTCGACGGTCATAGGGCATCAGCAACACGTGAGTACCATTGCATTCGAAACAGTTCTCTCAAGCTAAATCATATTTGAAAGCTGACACTAGATTTCTAATCAGTTTTGTTTGCCAATTTAACCTAAAGAGACTTAAGCCAGAACAACTCTTGCAGATTGTACAAATAGCTCCGGTATTTCCATTCACGATCGACAAGTAATAACCATTAATTGGTCTTGCACTACATGTACTTTAAATCACAATGCGCATCTGCAAAGAGTAAAGAAAACTTAAATGAATCGATTCGCCATCGAGCACAGCAATTGAAGCTGTATCCATCCACTTTATGGCCGATTTTCCGACAAATCCTGGTTTACACGGCGCAAGAGTTGGAGCCGCTTGACCATCCTGTCCCTTCGTCGCTGAATGAACCGGAGACTAGATCGATTCAATTAAATGTTTCATGACACAAAATCGCGCAACATGCAGTCAGACTGCGTCGCAATATAATTAGCGCGAGCACAACGTGAACAAAGAAATTTTATGAAGAAAGCAAAGAGAAATATCGATTTACATTGGTTATAAATATTTGTTAGCTTACAACGATGAGCTGGTAAAGGTCAATTGACTTCCAACACCACGCGATTTAACACTATTTTGTTATTAATTTTAAAATGGTTTGGAATTCCGATTATCAATTAGGTCCTTAGTGACTCTTTAACACCTACTTGTTTCTTTTGCCGCCATGTATCGAGGCTATTGTTGCACGTAATATTGGGCTTTAGGTTTTGCAGAGCAGAGCAAGTATGTGTTTTTGGTGGGCTAGAACGTCCATCTCAATTCGCCATGAGGGTGACACCCAAGGGGTGTCTGACTTGTTTCGCGTTTTAAGTACATTTGTCTGTACTTTGTTGTGCTTAAAAGCCGGCTCCACATATGTGTATAGAGAACCTCATTGCTGAAAAGATTGACAACAAAAGGAGACGGTCGGAAATCATTGATTTAAAAAGCTTGCAATTTTCTTAAACTAACCAGATTATAGCATACAGCATATGCTAATTGGCAGTCTCGATCTGAATCTGCGAAAGGCTGATCTACATACGATTCAAGGTTAACGGATTAACATGGAACAACATCATGATAAAGAAAAACAAAGGAAGTGGTAAATATAAAATATTTGAAAAAAATCGAATGTAAGAAGTCCAGCTAGCTTTCGGCCTCACTAACAAGCCTAAAAAATGGCCCTAGGGTCAGCAAATTTAAAAATTCCACAACGGTGATATTACTACGAGGGCGGGTCAATAAGTCCGTGACTCTTTGGATTTCTGACCTCTTTACTGAAACAGCAACACTGCTCCTGTCAACAGGCATCTGTCAGTTGACTCCTGTCAAAATTTAAACTTGCTGCGTCAGTAAGTTTGTGTTTGACAGCTATTTTTATCAGACTACTCACTAATTTGAGGAGAAAATGGAAAAAAGTGAATTTCGTGTGCTTATTAAGCATTATTTCTTGCGAAAAAAAACCATTACCGAGACCAAGGCTGAGCTTGATAAATACTATGGGGACTCTGCACCATCGATTTCAATGGTAAAAAAGTGGTTTACTGAATTTCGTTGTGGCCGTACAAGCACTGAAGATGCCGAACGTCCTGGACGCCCAGTTGAGGTCTCTACACCCGAAACAATCGAAAAAATTCACGATATGGTGTTGGCCGACCGAAGATTGAAAGTGCGAGAGATTGTGGAAGCCGTAGGGATCTCGCATGGCTCAGTGGTTTCAATTTTGAATGATCACTTGGGCATGAGAAAGCTTTCCGCAAGATGGGTGCCGCGTTTGCTCACACTCGACCACAAACACATGTGCAGTTGCCATGGCAAAAATCCATGAATTGGGCTATGAATTGCTCCCTCATCCACCCTATTCTCCATATTTGGCTCCGAGCGACTACTTCTTGTTCCCAAACCTGAAGAAATGGCTTGGTGGGAAAAGATTAGACTCCAATGATGAAGTCATCTCGCAAACAAAGGGGTATTTTGAGGACCTCGACAAATCATTGTATAGTGTATAAGTGTATATAAGTGTATAGAGCTCAAGGGAGACTACGTTGAAAAATAAAATTATTTTTTTATCAAAAAATCTGTGTTTTAATCCAAAAGTCACGGACTTATTGACCCGCCCTCGTATATTAGAGTAAACAAATTCGAGATATTTTTGACGCGAAATTTTCGAACATAAATTTTTTTTACAGAAAAATACAATTTCTACTTAGACTAACTTTCGTCAGGATATACATATATACTCCTTCGAGATCTTCGTGTGTACATTTCATATACTCGTACAATAATGCATAGGTGTAATGTAATAAAACTATGGAATTGCTTGGCTTGATTTACTTACTTCAAAGTTTATTTTCTTATTTTCAGAGCATTTTAATAAGAGATTATTTTTAAAAATATTTTTTATCATTAATTTGTTTTTTCTTTTTTTAGTTATCGTTGAACATGTTTCTTAGTCTGTTCATTTCAATTAATGCGTCATTGTTGTACGGTCGCTTGCCTGTTAACTTGCTACAATCCAGTTCTTCTACAAGGAGACGTTCTAGTGCCTTAACCCTATTTAAAGCGAAATATGTTTAGCTAGCAGCGAAGAGTTCTGAGCCTTAATAGACAACGGAGCCTGCATTTTGTGTACTGTGCAAGCCCAGCATAATATAATTGACAACATTCTTTGTAAAGCAGTGCCGTGACTTAATTTTGCCGGAAATTTTACAGATTTCGGCTGAATGTGAATGTGGACACTATGTTTACCGAAGTCTAAACGGACAGATGCTATATCAGCTTCGTACATTTATGCTCTCCGAATGCTGGGCCGTATGATTTCTGTAATGTGTCCAATGGCACCATTCACCAGACCTTTGGACACATCTACATTATAACGCATCATAACCTTGTATTTGTCTGTGGTTAGAATGGTTTCTTGATTTGTTCCTTTTTAACAACATATGGCTTTGTGTTGGGTGAAGTTCTGAAACTTGAAACTAAACTGTGCCTAACGAAACAAAGTTTCGAATTTGATTTTGGATGTTCCTTCTCCTAGACAGGTTCCAAGCCAATGCTAATGACTCCCAGCTCACCAAATAACACAAGTACAAAGTCAGCCAAGGTGCATTATGCGAGTTGTGACAGATTTTAAAACGGGTTACATAATTGAACGCATATACACAATTTTGTGACTATGCTATTCACCATTGAGGAGTTCCCCCCACTGGGAGCCAACCCTGGTTGCAGGAGCCATTAGAAAGCAAGAGAATGTTATCCGCATTCCCGGAGTGGCGGCAATAATGAATTTAGTGTGATGTCAATTACTTTATCGTATGCTACTCTCCAAGTCCTTTCATTTGATAACCATATTAATTGGGGTTGACAAAATATACATCATTCGCCATATTGAAAATATTACAAAATTGAGTATTGCGTATTATATTGTCACCAGAACCAAAAGTTTATGCAAAATTTCAGCTCAATCGGATGTCAAGGAGTGGTTCTAATTCAGCTTGCAAGATTTGACCTAAACAAACTAACATAACATACATTGTAAGTTAAATTAAAGCTTGTAACCAAAGATAGTGACGATTACACTCATGTTTGAACTCAATTCAAAAGTATCTCTTATCAATTGTTTTCTCCATCCGGATGAACAATTTATATCTGAACCAAGCTTTAGCCAGCGTACTCTTAAGGTTCTCAATGCATGCAGAACTTATGAACGATTTTATTTAAAAATAGTTTATCACAAGCGATTTGTCGACGTAGATATGTTTTCAAAAACAAAAAAAAAATTTATTATGAATGTCAACATGAAAGATATCGCCAACAGTAAGAAGAAAAGAACATTTTATCGAAGAAAAAAAATATTAAAAAAATGTTTATCGGTTCTTGGGACGTTAAATGTGAGCAGTGAGAGACCTCTAGAAATTCTTTTAGCATTATCGTTGAGATAAAGTAAAAAAAAAAATTAATATCTACAATCGAGTTTCTCATAAAAAAATGCGCACATTTTTTTTAGAGTGGGGAGTTAAACGAAAAGAAAAACATACAAAGCTCCAATTCAAATTCGAATACAGATATTATGTACTCATAGCAATCTACAATATTTCTGAAATCATCTAGACTCTACTTACCCAAGTTAGATTATAGTCTACGTTCTGTAGATACAAGTACAGGTTCGAGTAATTGTCGAATATACATATATCCAAGGAAATACGACTATTATGATTTTGTTTTGTTGTCGCTGTAGCTGTTAAGTGCTGCAAAGTGATGAGCAAACTTATTGGCATTTACCATACGAAAGTGGATTTGAAACACCTGGAAAATGACTCTACCCCGGTGATCGACGATGATTCATTCAGACTCAGTATCCAACTTCGATTCAGAGACTGCAGAATTACACATTCGATTGACACAAAGCCGAATTCACGTTTTTTTTTATATTTTTTTCCCGGTTCTTGGTTGTTGAGAGATTTGGGAACACCTTAACACTTTTGGTACACACTGTGTGCAGATTTTCCTTTTTTTTGAGTTTTTGATTTAAGTGCAAATTAAATAATAAACCAACTGTTGTGTTGATCGGCACGAAAACAATATTAAGACTTGAACCACGTAACAATAACTAAACACACCAACACAACGGAAGAGAACAATCACGGTGGGCAATTATAGTAGAAGCCCAGGTATAGATACAGAATCAATTTCATTGTAGAGTTTACCTGTATGAATTGAAAGCCGCGCTGTTCTCACAGATACAAACACAGTACAGAATAAAATTGCGATCGCTTTTTTTTTTTTGAATGGGACAGACTGTATACAAATGTATCTGCACGACTTATCTTTATTTCAATGTATCCACACAAACTCGTTATATTCAACAAAAATTTAACCGATTGGAATACACAGCAAACGGTGGCAATAAAAAATTAATGTCAAACCTGAACGAATATCGTATATGTATTCGATATTTTCTGGAGTCGGAACGAAACACGACAAACGAAATACCTGCTACCACTCAGGAACGTTACTAGATCTCAACTGAATAGGACAGAAGAGTAAACTTTTCGGTTCCGGCTGTTTGAAACAAATGTTGCAAAGAATCGAGTGAGTAATTCGAAAGTAGTGAATTGAGTGGAAAATCGTATGAAAACTGTGGACACAAGCTTTTGGAAAACAACTCAACACAGTGTGGGTCAAAAGAGTATGCCTACTCGTACTGGAGTGAAATAATAGAAAATTCAAGCTTCGACCCTTTTCTCAAAGTACTGACTGGAAATGGAAAGTTGTTGAAACGTGAATTAGGGATAGGGACATGCCTTATCTATGAACATTATAAATAAAAACTATTTTTCTGACCTAAACCAGTAAAACCTAAATCATTTCATGGAAATAATGTCTGTATGTTGGCAAAACAAATGATTTTTGAGCAAAAGGATAGGCAGCCTGTGTAAGACTGATGAACAGTTCCCAGTGAAACCACTAAAGCTCAGATTGTAAACTGAACTGCAAAAATGTTTATACAGACTTTCAGGCTAAGCATAGTTGTCATCTTCAGTGGAGGCCCCAAACATACTACGAGTATTATGAACAAAAAACAATAATTTATTTTGAGAGCCGGGGTGGAATCTTCCTGAGCAAGGCAAAGGAAGTCCCTAACCACCTAAAACTGTCAATGGTGGCATGTACTTTGTTTTGCACTTGCTTACCGTCAGATATAATGTCATTCGCGTTTGCAAGGAATTGTGGGGTCTTATAAAACGACGTCACTTAATGGTAAGGTAGTTCACTAGGGCTATGTTAAAAAAGTCACAAGACAGTGCATCGTCTTAAAGTTTTTCTGACATTGAAGGTTTTGGTTGGTTTATAACCTACCTTCATGGAGCAGGAACATTTCTCCATTGCACAGCCGGACAAGTTTGGCAGACATGTCAAAACTAGACATGGCGTCACATATTTCGACAAAATTTACGTTGTAATATGCGTTTTCAATGTCGACAAATAGGTGGTGCTAAACTTTTAATCAATACTGAACTTTTGATCTGACTTTTCTGGTCTGAAACCTTACTGATTTGGATTAACCAGATTGTTCATGAATAAAAGGCGTACTTGACGGCTGGATCTTATCTATCATCGCTGTTATACAGTTCGCTACTGTAGTCTTTCAATATTCTCAGCGCTAGCCGGGAATCTACTATGGTAGTTGTGTATGTTCATTTTTACAGGCCACAATCGTAGCCCTGGCATGTTCGTTTCACTCTCTAATAAAATTTCGAATGCCAATTCTTCAGTAAAATCTTTTCATTTCTTCAATAGCGCGCTTTTCGCTTATCCGGAAGCCTGTGGTGTTCCCTTCTTCCCTGATAGATCACGTGCAGCTCACGTCATTCAGAGCAGTACAACTTAAGATGCTGCCTACATTCTTCTTCAAACATATGATGTCCGCGCTTTAAATCAATCACATCCGACGCAACTTCTCTAATAGTTCGTTCGTTGCTGTTGGTGGGGTTTTATGGTTTTGAGGGAGCTTCTTAGCACTTTTTTTATGATTACTACATCGAATTTTGGTGGTCGTACTTGATGTTTTGCCTATAGAATCCGCATTTGTATATATGGCAATAGTCCGGGTATCGACCCGTCAACATCAGTTGACCCTTTGGAAAGTGAGATCACCTAGAATTCTGAAGTTGTGTTTGGTGTCGACCCCAAAGTGATTAATTTTGTTGACTGTCGATTGGTAAGGAGACACCCAAGTTCTTTCATTTATTAACTTTATTTGTTAATTCTAAAAAGGGGTTCTGTATGTATATCAATGTCAGGCCAACAGTAAGGATACGGCAATAACTTGTGGTATAGCTGTTTAAATGCCATCTGTGCAAGATGACTTGTTTCGCTTAATGAGAGGTTGATGTGAGCTAGTTCTAGTTAGGTTACCTCGTAAGTGAGTCTCAAGTGCCATCCGATTTTGTATAGTAATTCCGATATCCCCCTTTTGAGGGCTTTAACTTGTCTTCTGATGTCACGGACTGTTTCGACTTTATGGCAAAAGTCTTGTTAGATGCACTCTTCCAAATCCAAATAAGCTTTTTGCGGCTTGTTTAGAGTTCAATTACGTAGTCGCTGGTTAGAGCACAGTTCAAGTTCTGAACAGCTTTCTCTAGCTTATGTTTTGTTCTAAATTTAGAGTAAACATAAACAGATTTGGGCAGATCAAGGTCTCACATACGATTTTGAATTCGGTGTTTCTATGGTCTGACATGGAGGACTCCGATAGCCGTTGTTGGATAGGGTTGGGTAAATTACTTAATGTCTTACTTTCATAACCAATGTTGAAGCGTTATTATGAGTGATATGGATAGAGATCCGATCGGCAAGGATTGTACCCACTAATCGTGTAAAATTCTTACAGTTTTTTCATGACCCTTTACTGCTCTTTCGAATAATATCCTCATTTGTACTTTGGTCGTTACTAAATTTAGGTTTGAGTCAATGTTAACATCTCGAAATGTGGACAAGTCTAGAGTAATGTATGCAACCGCATCCATCAACTGTACATGTTTAAACGACTCAAATATGTGCGGATCGTATGATGTGGGAAACATGTTACAACGATATTGTCTTGCAATCAATCAGATTAATTATGTTTTTCATTATTTTTAAATTATTTCTTGTCTGATCCGTTCTATCCCATTGCTTGGATGTCTTTTATATCAGCCAGTGTCTGCACTGATCTTCGGTTATTTACAATTTCGTTGATGTTTTTATCCAAGACTGTTGTGATATTCATCACAATTATTTCTCCTTTCTACTGGCTTGTGGAGGTAGTAAAGTATTTTGTCTGCCTCGGTTTTTACTTTGATAAACTAAGGCGATTGAAGATATCCTTAGTCGTTTTGAATGCAAGATTCTTCGAGTGGTTTTAAGTCACCTTTGCGCCAACGAGCTTTGGAGTTGGAGATATAACAACAAACGATTCGTGCCCTGGGATTGATCACCCAACTATTGCCAATATTTTAGAAACACTAACACTGCTCATTTCGTGGTTGTTGGCGACTGGATTGTAAACTTTCACCTCTGACCTTTCTATGTAGCATGTTGCAAACTTTGTATCTATAATACAGTTTCTCGTAACATTTCAAAACATCTTCAAAAAAACCCACAAATGCGTCACTAGCCCAAAGCCCAAACCATTTAAGTTTACATTCATGTACAAACATAACATCCCCAGCCAACCTGAAGATACTCGGTTTTTATATGCCTATATTATGTTTGCAACATATTTTGAGTGAAAATATGAGTTGCTTTATTTAGTTGAGTTCAGAACCTAACCCCCGGATATGAGATTTGAAAGAGCTTTTTTCATTTAATCAAAGACAGCAACCATTAAGAAAACAGACTCTAATGTGTACTCGCTACTTCTCCCAAAAAACCCATTAATTTCTTTCAGTGAACCGTATTTGAAAATGTTATCAATCCACGGTAGAAGACATTCAATTAATAAGACATCAAAATAGATAGTACGATGTGCGCATCCATGCCCACATAAACACATGTATAATTACGGAGGCCACTTAAACGGACATAAACCTAAATTCGATTTTACGAGAATGGTGACCTTTGTCCGTTGTCTTAGACAGAAGATATTTTTCCCGTGACACATTAGAACTGGTCTTGAGGATGGGGAAAATTAATAGATAGTTCTGAACTTCGACTGCAGTGAAATAAATTAAATTGCGTTTTGATTTCTTGTTTTGGGAAACTAAGAAAGGGTGTCCATTGATAAGACCGATTAAGTGGACAACTTTATCTGGATGATGCTTTGTATGGTTCTGTCTAATGTTCGGTTTAATGAACTTGGAATTTGTTGGCCATACAGACCAATTGTCTGTGGAGAAGCTATAAAATTGTACGAGTTGTAGCTGTGCTGTAACGATCGGAACTTTCCTTTTGAACGGATTATTCAATGAGGTACATGGGGTTATGGGAGCGATTACTTACGAGTTAGTATATGTTTTACAAGTTCCTTTTGAATAACATATGACTTGTTTAACAAGGGTTAATGAGGTAATGGCGGTTGATTGCAGGAATCTTCAAAAGAATGTATAAAGACACATGTGCGTGTTAGATTGGCTGACAATCAGATCAACCCAATTCCAAATACTGATTTCATTTTATGGAGCCTCCTTTAGTTGTGCTCGTAAGACATGTGCTTTGGATGGGTAAATGCGATCATGTATAGAGCAAATTGCCTACAATTCAACCAATTAGGATGAAGGAAATTCGCCGAAGCTGGTTATATTATCACACCTTAAATGAGTACTCCCAATAGATGGACTCACCTGCTCAGACTATTCTATAGATCCCTTCGAATTAACAACAGGGAAAATATGCACTTAGGAATAATTCTAACACTATCGTGAAGTGAGTTATTTAATAGAAATCGTTCCTTCAATATACACAATTCTGGGCGGCTTCCATCCTCTGGATCGCCAAAACCCTGAACTTGATTTTTACTTTTACTCACCGTGATAAGTACACTGTGCTTTCCCCTCTAGGCTCGTCGGACCATTATGCCTTGACTTGAATGGCTCTGTTCACGAACATAGTTAAAAAAGTAATAAGCCCCTTTTCCCTGATCGTGTAAGGAAAAGGAGTGATACAACTCTGGCTGTAAAAAGGCTGTCAGAGTTAGAAAACTTCGCCCACACTTAAGTGCGTCGTATGATGTGACCAATCCACGTTCGCATTTGTGCAGCACAAAGAGTATTTAAAGATCTCAATATTAAAAAATATCCGTACAAGCTTTTGTTTATCAATTATAGCTTATGGAAAACAGCATTTGTTCAGCTTGTATCTTCTTCTCTCTTCTCCTCCAATGCACTTACGTTCGTTCTACACATGGTCATGAAAACACAGATAAGCTTCCAGATCATGAAATATCTTAAAATATGAAAACTTTCCAATCATCGGAAGTACGGTTTTCGGTGCGGTACGACCCACTCTTGATTTGATGGCAAGTCTCACCGAAGAAAAGAAACAAAGCGTACATTAGCCTGGTGGAAGCAAGATACGACGTTAATTGACACCCTTGAACACCGACGTAATGTCTCTTGCCTCTCCTTGTTCTATAGATATTTTTATAACTTTGAACCTTTAGCCAAATCACCGGTCTCGCTATAAATACTTATCAGTATATTCGAAAGCCCATGCTGGACGTCAGAGTACGTAAATAGTTGTAAAATGAAAAATATGTTTAGTTATGTTTAGCTTATTTCAATGTTTAATATTATAACTTCTGTTTTTGATTTTTGTTTGTGAATTTGTAAATTAGAGTTAGGAGTTAGTATTGTTTCGAAATTGTATTATTTTCGTAAGCCGTACAACACGATTGTGGAATGTTTGTGAAGCTCTGTATTTCCTTGTCATTATAACCTACGAACATTCAAAACCAACGTACATTGGTATCTCCTTGTCTCATTGTCCTTTGCTTGAAACTGAGCAAGTCGCGTTATAATACAAATAGATATCTCAATTGTATATTGACTAAATTTTTAGCGGAAACATTAACAGGCTCCAAAATGCAATCGAATCAGAATCGCCCTTGTTAACAATACAACGAACTCTATTGTAGCTTCTTCCTGTTCACTAATTAAGACCAGAACAATCTGAGACGGAATTTATTTACTAAATATCCCACAGATCCGATAATAAAATAATATTGTAAATAGAGCTATATTCTATTTACGAATATCTCCAATAAGAATCAGACTTTTTTTCAGGTTACATCTCAATTACTGTTTTGTATATGTTATTGTTGAAAACAACTTTAATTAATTGGTATGAAATGAGATGTGTGTGACATACAGCTTCGCAAACCTATACAAAAAAATTGTCAACTGAAAAAGTGCATCGTTATTTTGTATACAAATGTGTTTGCAATTGATACGAGATGTTTATTACTCTAGCTTAGCTAAAGGAAAAGTTTTTATTTCATTTTAAGTACGTTTAAATTGAAAAAAAGAAATCAGATTGCCTACTACTACTAATCACGGAAAGGTGTATGCTTCAATCACAAAGCAAGCGAACTAGCGGAGATGATCTGATAGCAGCCATCGTTGCTGAGCAACTCAACTGTTTGGTGTAGTTTTCATGTCGGCGGTGATGATACCGATGTGTGAGTGAGCTGCTATCGCTCCATGTTGACCAACTGTTGCCCTATTTCAGGAAGGCTTGAGGGATATTTGGTTTTAGCAGGATTATGACACTTGCCACACAGTTCGGTGATCTAATCGCCAGAAATGGGCCTAGCTATTGGCCGCCCAATCCATGCGAATGAATCTTAAGATAATATTATTTGGTCGGTGGTGGGATATTGACCAAACTATGAAGAAAGGAAACTGCGATCATCGCATCCACTCACGAAAGCGGTTCCATGGGGGTCATTTCAATGAGTACTTGATATTTAATAATTAATGTAATCAAATGTTCGACGGCGGTGTTTCCTTTTCTTCCGCAAGCCACCAAAATGGTGCTGGTGCTATTCAACAACATCCCCCAGTTCGCAATTTGAGCAATCACCTTTTTGATTCGGATAGGCACAGGTCTGGATATATAGAATAATATCCCCCGGAGATGATGTTATTCGTCGAGGTCTTTTGTCTTCGTCAGCAGACAAATGTTGTGAAAGTCGTACCAAAAAGAGAGAGTGTAGATCGAAGATATTGCACGTATTTTAGCTGATTGTATTTGCATTGCCAAGTGTGCCCCTACAATGTCTTATTCAGCTTGAAGAAAACTCCGTCTAACCATGGACATATAGCAGACATTCGAGCATTGGTTTTTGCTTAAGTACCACTGGATTTTGGCATGTGAGGTATTCTATCCCGCCTTGATATCGATTTGATAGAACATGTTTGTGTTCTAAATCGCTTAGTCATGCTCATTGTTGAAAATCCGAAGAACACTTATCGAGCGAAGGTTCGCCAGATTTAACGTGTCTTTATTTCATTTGGAATTGGATGTATCATAACTGTCTTTCAATGCGCTGAGTATTATTAAACAGGCTGGTGGCGATGGCGCGATGGTTAGCTCATTGTACTATCACGCAGAGGGTCCGTGGTTCGATCCCCGGCTTCACCAACAATTTTTCGAATCGGCACCATCCTTTCAGCGTGCAATGGCAAACTTCCGAAAGCAACACTGCCTATGAAAAAGCTTCTAAGGGGTGCCGATCGGATTCGGTGATAAACCGTAGGCCCCGCTCAGATGTGACAAAAATGACAACATGACAAATGAGTATCAAGAAGCTAGGTCATACCGGGCTACCAGCGCCACAGTGTGTATATATGTGTGTTGTGTAATGTCCGCCATTTTCAGTGGGAGTTGTCGGGTATGTCATAGGTCCCCTTAAATCGATTGCTTCTTAGTGTTTGATTGATCTCTGAGAACTCTTCCTTCGCAATGAACAGGGATAGTTCCCTCCATCGGCTCTTTTCGATCCCGAACCAAGTGCCCTGGTATCCGTGATGGCTTGATTCTTCGGTCTTCTTCTTCTCTATCACTTCGAAAACTTTTGCAGATTTTTGCAAATTTTTTTGTTTTAGACTACATTCACATCTTTATTCAGCTCATATGAGTGGAGTCAACGGTTGTATTCTCTCTTCCACTCGCCCTGCTCGATATGGGACCAAATTTTCGGAGACGTTTTATCCCTGTTTTCTCCCTGTTTTCTCTCAAGAGCGTTCAATATCTGTTTGCTTTCCTGCTTATCGTCCAGCACTCGGTCCCAAAGGGTACAATTGACAGGATTAGTGTACATCATGCATTTCATCCTCTTATCGAGGTGTTTTAAAGTTATCTGCTTCGCTAAAATAGAATAGCAGAGGTTTTCAGGGGTACTCGCCGAATAGCTTGCCATTCCCTAGAGTTAATGTTAACACCGAGGAAGGTAAACTCCTTAACCATTTCGAAGTTACTGTTGTCAAAAGTGACGTTTCGTACAACATGTACTTGACTTCGTGTTCTCATTTACTCTAAGGCCAAATTCGTTGCACCTATTCTTCGATTGCCGATTGTCGCGCTGGAAGCGACCAATACTGGACAGATTTGATAGATTTATCTTTTCCAGCACTAAATTCTTGCCAAAATCCGGCACAGGTTTAGAAAAGTTCGTAGGCACTGTTTCCAAATTGCATATTGCACCGCATTTGGCGATGACATTCCTTGTTATATTTGAGTCTATCCAGCTCTACATTCAATTTTGAAGGGAATGCCTGTGCAAAAAGACAGAGGATTCTTCAGATCGTGAAGGGTGTTTTTGTCAGATTGCAAACCCTAAGTGTCATTTTTATTCAGTAATCCTCGCAATGACATATTTGGTACTCGTGCAAGAATTGAAGCCAAATTACCATAATTTGAGTCGAAATTTCGGTGAATGGGGCCAAAATCAACTAGATCCGCTGTTTTATTGAGAAGTTGCTTTCAGCGATGAGGGCCATGTCAATAAGCAAAATTGTCGCATTTGAAGCGAATGAGTCACAGTCGGTGAGGAAATTGAGTCTGATGAATAGAGATTCAACATCATTTGCCGCATCCAAATGAAAGGGGACACTCTAATGTACGCAAATTATAAGGCATCGTTCTCCTTAACATAGCGTCCAAGATCTAGTCTTCCGTTCCGTGTGATTGACTGAAGTCATATGTGGTAGATTTACGGGTATTACTATGGAGAAAATTCAATGAGTAAAGATTGATTCTCATTGAGAAAGTTGCGAAAAACTCGCAGGTCAGCAACTACAGGCATATTCCGATGACATTGACATCTTTGACATTATGAAGCGAGTTGTCATTTTTATGTTTGCAAGTATTGAAATAGAAGCTGCAAAACTACGTTTAGCTGTAGATGGGAGTAAATTATATTTTGCCAACAAGAAACTCTGGAGAAAAACGAATCGGACAGAACAACACAATGGGCAGCTAAAACTTAGGATTAGATAGGGCCTTTACCGCGCTCAGGATATGGGATTGTTCACGTCGAATTTCTATGGACGCATTCGCTTATATGTAGCGCTTCTGTATTTTTGAGTTTGCTGTAAGTAGCGCTTTGAATATTGGAGATCGCTGTATGTAGCGCTATATGGAGGAGCTTAATACAGAGCTGAGCAGCTACAAAATTGACACAAGTTTGGCTGTATCAAAGCAAGCTCTAAAGAACACTAAGGAGCACACAAATTCTGAAGGACATGGGTTTTGGTTATCCAACTTTGCCTTGCAACAGAACATTCCAAATTTGTACATTCTCAAGTTATATAGATGGATAGCTTAGTCTTCTCGGGGCTCTTGTTAGCATGTACTCACAAAACCTTTGTAGCTGGCTATATTGGTGCTGAAGTTATGTCGATTGTGACTCAATATCTCCGACGTCAAAACAGATAAAAACTTTATTGAATTCTTTGAGTGAGTTTGTCATGCTGCATGACAAGAAAAGCTAAACAGAAGTTGAAAATGGAACCAGTTCTTCAAGTTGATATTACAAATCATGTGAAAGGAACACTAAATGGGAATCGATGATGTGAGTTTCGGCCACACAAAGACTTTATGAAGATGATACAATTTGGTATTCATAGAGTTGAGTAGGACCACAACTACAGCTTCTCAATAACAGCACTATATGCTCATTACCATTGACCTCTGTTGCTTAAACTTTCCTCCATACCTCGTTAAAGGTCATTTTTGGTTTCAGTCTATCAATTTCAAAACCTAGGTACAAACCTTGCGCATGTTAAAATGTGAACATTACTCCAGTTAATATCCATCACTGAAATTTCTTGATAAAGATCTTCTATTGTGTCATCTCTTTGAGCTTCAATGCATCCAAAAAAAGATTTAGAAAATCACTTATATGTCCATTAGAGTGAATATCAGAATTAGCAATTGTTCATTCGGCATTTCATGTTTGAATTTGAAAGATCGCGATCTTGATATTTTCATGAATCAGCCCAATCAATCATTCTAACTGACCGCAACTCCCCATCTAATTATAACGCGCAATGAGCCCGTCCATAGAGTCATTCAGATAAATAGCTGATCAGTCTCAGCTGACCATTTAAAACGTCAATTTAACTTAGAATACAAACATGTACGGCAAACTAGTGATTCTCTGTCTAGCTTTGACTTTAGTCGATACAGCTTTCGGATGCGTAAGTAGAGTGCCAATACTTCTGACATTATTACATGGATTCGATGTCCTCTACAGAACGGATACAAAGCCAATGTGATAAAAATAGAAAATTGCGCTGGTCCTGATGCGATTGTGACTACTGATGCCGACTTTAGCATTAAGTTGAACAAGAAATGTGAATTAGTCCCAACGGGATGTGTCTCGAATAAGGCATTCGCTACTGCTCAGGTGAGATTCAGTATCATAATTGTCTGAAGTTGGTGTGTTGAAGAGGTGATTTCTTTGTCAGGCAAGTTTTACATTGAAAAAAGACAACATTGTCATCAAGGAGGGACAATTGGATCTTTGTGCAGTAGCTGGTGAGGCTAATAAGGAAGCCAAGAACTTTATGAAGGTTTTCTCAGTACCCGAGAGTTGTCCTGTGGCAGAGGTGAGTTGGTGGTAGGATATAATTGAAAGGATTAAAACGACTGATTTTTGTAGGAGAAAATATGCGCAAATGATCACAGACTTGATCTGTCTAAGTATAAGAACATGATGAGCATGGCTAAGGGTAAGATCATGTTAGACGCTGTCATCGTCCACGATACTGTAAGTTTAGAGAGATTGCTGTTGTGGGAAGAACCTTTTATGGATTTTTATAAAATTTTAGGGTAAATCGTGCTTCCACGTCGAGTTGGACATTACCAAGTAATGATCTCAATAGCTGGTAACCAAGCTAAACGGGGTGTGTGTGTTATTTTATGAATTTTAATAAAGTTTTAATACCCTACAGAGAGAATTTTATTATTTGAAATGTTAGAGTTAGTGTAAATAGTTGCAGTGCACGATTAACCATAGCCACGATTTAAGGGCACATTTATTCTCAAGTTACTTTGTTGGACTATAACCATCAGAGTTCGTATATTTTTGTGGATTTCTATGGGCCACAAGAAGAGAAGTTAATCATTCCTGTGCCGAGTATTTATCATATCATGTGCTGCAATAACAAAGTCATTCTTTATTTAAAATGGAGTGATCTCTTGTGTAATCAAAATGCAACACAACGGAGTAAAGGAAAGACTACCCTGCGGCCAACAAAGCGAATGAAATTTGTGATTCTGGTTTAGTTTTGCTTACTAAAGCCCATCTGGGTGCTAACTTCCAAACTTTCAAGTGTCCATTGGTGTCCATCCGCTCTACATAGTTTACCCACCTCAACAAGTAGACCATCACCCTTCTGGCTACGTCGATGTCAGCCAAAGAATTTTTGTTTGAGGCCAAAAGCATTTGGCTCATCCAACTTTTGAGAAAGCCCACGCCTCTGCCTAAAGCGGAACTGGTACTATTATGATCTTTTGTCAATTGCCTTCTCAGCTCAAAAAAGTAGCAATTGGAAAGAGATTTCGTTCGTTAAATCTTCGCGATCGGTGGTGTTGTTGTCGGAATTGATAGCGAAGCTTAGGTAGAAACAGTCAAAATTTCTATCTGGTGAGAGTGACTTTCTGCCCTAGGTTGACAGCATATATTTGGTCTTGTCCTTTTTGATCTTTACACCCATTTTCCCTGCTTCTGACACTCCATCTTTCCGATTATGTCAATATCATGGCTATCTTCACCTTATTGCGTTGCTTTTACTGTCAAATTTTCATCCTCTTTTTTCCCGGCCCATTCCATCGCATTTCTAGAATGGCGGACCTAACATTCCACGCGCATGTCCGAAGTTCATTGTCCTTAATTTGTTTGCATGCGTTATCAACAGTAGATCCATCCGGCTTGAGTTCCAAATATGTCGGAGAAGCGCGGAAATTTGGATTATTCTGGGATTTTACTTTACCGTCGATTCCCTCTAGGGAATTCATTCCCTGTCCCGTTTATAGTCGCGCTTATGAGTTTGGCAAGTCAAGTTAATGTGCAGAAAGAGTTGTAACACTGAGTCTCGTAAGGTTGGCATCTCTCCGCGTCTACTCTATTTCTATAGCGCTTAACCATCAGACTTTAACGAACACCTCAGTAGCTTTATTCTCTTGCAAAAAAGCCATCGGGAAATAATGAGTCCTCCAGCCTCGTATTGCCCATTGGCTATACGTCTCGGTTATAAGACCGATGCCCACTTTCGGGGTGGTTGTATGATGGATGGCCTTAGACAAAGCAGTGAACTGCATGAAGTTAAACAAGGTCTAAAGAACAGCTTATCTGGACATAAGCGGAGTCCTACGCATGATTCCCTCCGCTCCATTGGATGTTCTGTTTCGCTTGGTGTTGGTGGCGGTATTTTCGCTGATAAGCTAAACTTAAGCCTCTCCTTCCGCCTTCCTAATTGCTGTAGCGTGTTTCAGGCGCAAATTATGGCAATTAAAGAAGCCCTGTCCTTCCTGAAAGAAAGCGTAGTATCTCCAATGGATATCCGCATCTTTTCCGACAGTTAGGCCGCTATCAAATTCCTGGACTCATGTGCTTTATAATCAAAGACGGTTATAGACTGCCGATTATCATGGGGATGGCAAAGCAGTTCGACATTCACCTTTTCTAGGTGCCGGGACATGGTGACATCCAAGGGAACTGTAGGGCCGACGAACTTGCAAGAATTGGAACTACTATACCAATTCTAGCTGAAAGAGGTAACATCGGTATATCCATCGCTACGTTCAAACAAGAACTAAAGTTGGATGCTAGTAGAAGAACAAACCTTAGCTTACATCAAAGGTTTAAAATGGTTTCTTGAGCAGGAGAATCACAGATCCACGTGGCATCACGACGGCTCAACAGGCCTAAGTGCATTGATCATTTTCCAACAGCCAATCTAACCAAAACTAAACTTCTTTGGACTAAGGGAACTTTCGGGATGACATGGGGATTGTGATAGAGGTGGCTGAATTCACGTAGTTACTAGCACTGCTCGGATCTCACGTTATAGCAGGAATATGGGAAACTAGATTCCGGATGATCTTGTTGGTAAAGGCTTGGAGTAGCGCTTGTGAGGGACTCAACTTGTTTTAAGTCAATGTGGTTGGGTTTCATTTGAGAACAGCAGTAGATTGTATGACTTCCTTATATGCTGGTTGACCAAATAAAACTTTCCAGCGTCTGTTAAATGTCAGTGGCATTCCTATTGTCTCTTGAGACTTACAAACTACTATTGGCACAACATTTTGTTTTTATTTTTCAAGGGCTCCAGTTAACCTAGGAATCTTCCCATCCTTGCTCTCCAACAGAAGAATGATACTTCTCGTCGTTTAATTCATTGAAGAAATTGCCTTGTACGATGTACCGGCGCTTTCCCCGAGTATTTCTTTTACACCTGCAGACGCTACAACCAGTTCTGTCTCGGTATTGTTCCACATCGCTTCTTCTAATGGAAGAAGAGGACTTAAATTCAAAATGACCATGAAAGATGGAAAGTGATCTATGGCTTCAAACTTCATAAGAATAATCGATAAACGGCCAAATTTCGTACCCACTTCTTATGTGAACTAAGCATACGTGCAATCAGGCTATTGAGATCAGTTGTTTGGAATCTTCTCTTTGCCAATCATATCAATATGCACACAACATTCCTACCTTGACGTGTTACGATTATGAAAGGGTAAGCTGATTGCTTACACATTGAAGACTTGAGATATCACGTACTTGTGGTTTATTTCAACGATTGCGACCCATAAATCTAAAGGCTTTTGCAATACATCATTGAGACCGTGCAAATATTATATCTAAATAACAACTCTTTACGAATACTATAAGACCATGTACTTACTGTGGCAGATCGCTCACAAGACTAATGATTCATCTAAGGGAAATGCTCATCTTAGTCGAAAGATTAAGATCTAAATTACTTCAATAGACTTCCATGTCTAAACTTATGATCGCAAAAGCAATCGTCTCTTAATCTACTGACCAACGATCGCAAAACAATTTATTCTCCACTTTCACTATCAGCCGACCTATTAATTAGCCACCATAAGTGGGTGCCATTAAAGTTGTAAAGACTATCCACGAACAGCAGGCGATAACAGTACGGCTTCTAGCCTTTCAAAAGTGTTTCCGATAACCACTAAAAAAAAAACGTAGCTCATTGCAATTCTTCATACGTAACCAGATTAGAATTCCTTTCAAGACCTAAAAGTCTCTTCAGTCTTCATCGGTTAGGTTTACTATGCGGTTCGTGTTGAAATTCTTGTTCGTGGTGCTGATTCCATGGATAACGACTGGGGAGCCATTACGATTCGATGACTACAAGGTCTTCAAGGTATTCATCGATGCAGATGGGCAATATCAGAATCTAAGGAACGCAGAAAGGACTTTTGATGTAAGTCCTGATCATCCACATGAATTTTATTTAAGAACAACTTTCTGCTTTCTAGTTGAATTTCTGGAAAGAGATTCGTTCGATTGGTGATGATTGTGATATTATGGTGCCACCGGGAAAAGCGGAAAGTTTCGAAAAGTTTTTACAAAATTTCAGAATTGGGTACAACTTAACGGTTGAAAATGTTCAGAGGTAGGTAGTCTCTCAACAACGAAATGAGTGCTACATTCTAAAAGATCTCTTTTAGATTAATTGATGCTGAGAAGCCAAAGTCACGTTCAACCGCCTTCGATTGGACCAGCTATCGTACACTCGATGAAATTAATAGCTGGATAGATTCGATCGCTCAAAGATTTCCCAACCAGGTTACCCTGTTTTCAATTGGAAAGTCCTATGAAGGCCGTGAGATTAAGGGAATCCGAATTTCCTACAAGCCAGGCAATAAGGCCGTTTTCATTGAGTCTGCGATTCATGCCAGAGAATGGATTGCTCCAGCAGTTATTACCTACGTGATCGACGAGTTATTGGTCTCCAGACATCCTGGAGTGCGTGATATTGCCGAAAATCTGGACTGGTATATCATTCCCGTTCTCAATACAGATGGCTATACATATTCCCACGAAGTTGTAAGTCGACAAAACTTTATCTAGTTCCATATTTTTAAAGAATTGCTTTTTTTTAGAATCGCATGTGGCGGAAAAGTCGTCAAGCTCATGATCCAAATTGCGTCGGGACCGATATGAATCGAAACTTTGATTTTTTATGGATGAGTGGGTTTCAATTAAGGTTTTTCAGTCAATAGAAAATAACTTTGTTTATTTCAAACTCCAGGTGCAGGGGCTTCGGACAATCCATGTACAGAGACCTACGCCGGTCCATATGCTCAATCGGAGCCTGAGATTGATCAGCTTGTCAATTACGTCAACACTTTACCCGATGATTACATCAAGATTTATATTTCGTTGCATTCTTATGGGCAGTACGTGCTTTCCCCCTGGGGTCATACGGAAGAGCTCCCTGAAGGATATGACGCCATGATGCATGTAGCTGCTGGCTATGCCAATGCCCTAAATCGGAGGTATGGAACCGTGTTCACCTATGGATCGAGTGCAGCAACACTATGTAAGTCATCACATTCCTCTATTGAATTCAAAGACTGACACACGTCTTGACATTTCCAGATAAGGTATCCGGATCCGGAAAGGAATGGGCTTATGGTGCTAAGGGTATTCCCATTCCCTACACAATTGAGCTCCGAGACAAGGGCAACTATGGATTCATCTTGCCACCAGAGCAGATCCTTCCCACTGCCAAGGAGGTTCTAGAAGGCTTCGTTGGAATGGTTTTAGCTGCCAGAGAGATAAATATTGTCTGATTAAATAAGAGACCGTTAAATTTACGAAGAATTTAGTATTTTATTTCTGTGTGTTCATCTGTGTTAGAATAGTTAATATGTGTCAATGTCAACGTAAGTTATTGTTTTCTTCGAGTTAGAGATATACGAGTAGATACGAGTACACATTCGTATGTACGTATGTCGGTAAGGTTAGAGTCTAATTAATTTGTTGCTTTATCTAATTCTTAATCAAGACCGCTTAGTATAAAAAATATTAAGTTAATCACATTAAACTTAATTAGGTTACAAAAGAACTGTTATTTGAATCTTAAATTGTAGGTTAGAGTAGATTGTTTCGTTTTGGATTTAAGGTTGGGTTTCAGGCAGCAAGGAAGCCTCATTTTTCTTTTTTGATCAGCACGGCGGAGAGTTTTTGTGATTTTGTGTAGTTTTTGGCCAAAGTGGTTGTGGAATGTGGAGAGATGTACAGCGTTTATGTGTTGTGAGTGCAGACAGCCTTTGTTTTAGCAAATTCGATTGTATTCGTAGGCGTCAAAGTCGCGGAAGTTACCCAGGTATGGTGAGTGTTTGATGCCGAAACTGTAGGAAGGTACGTGTGATAGGTTTACCTGCAAAGAAAGATTAGTGTAAATCAATTAAGAAATCATGAAAATATCAACGTAATCAAGTATCACAAAAAGCATAGAGGGAGGAAGAAAAGTTTTGTTTAACAGGGAGGAACGAGAGAGCAGGATCAGCTAGGTTGGCAATTAAGTAATTGCCGATTTCACACATAGATGTCCTTGCCCATATTTTTCAATGGCTTCTGTCTGTTTCTGTTTTCTTAGCTGTCAGTCTTACATTGCTTTTAAAGCAAATTGGGCATATTTTTTTGAAAAGGTATTAGTTTGACATCAGTTTTAATGTGATGTGTATAGTGAAGAAGCCTTTAAAGGAAGACAGTGGCGGAATTGGTTTGACAAATTTCGTTCCGGAGATTTTCCACTGAAAGATGAACAACGACGAGAGATACGAGAGAAAGCAACTTAAATGTGTCACATACAGCGATTTAGAAACATTTAAAACGTATGAAACTCTTTTAAAGCTTGATATTTGAGCTTCACATGATTTAAAAGAAATTCATTTAACGAAGCGCATCAATGCTTGCGATTTGAATCTAGGTCGCAAGGAATCCGACGCTTTTTTTTGAAACGAATCATCACTGGCGATGAAAACGATCATGGTCTAGGTTTGATGACCCGGCGCAATCCACTTCGAAAGCTGATATCCAACAAAAGTAGATTTTGTTCTAAATTTGGTGGGATGGGAAAGGTGTGTGTATTTTGAGCTGCTTCCGTGGAATCAAACGCTCAATTCGTATGTTGTACTGTAAACAACTGGACATATTAGTCCGACTTGGTGAGTTTCGGGGTACTAATGACTAATGACGATAATAAGCTGAATTTTCACTAATTACTTAAGGATCAAGGACAGGGCTAAATTACGGTTAGATTGCACCGCATACCTGTAAAGATTTTGCAAGCAGTGTCACTATCTTAGCCTCTGCGTCTACTAAGAGACATATTAATTGAAGTAAACAATTTTCCAAGTAAGTGGAGGAAGTTATTGATCATCTAATACGAATTTTTCATGGACCTTTCAGAAAGTTTGACGGTGTGTATTGCTCTTTTTCTTAATGGGAGCAAGCATAAGGGAAGGAAAAGATAAAACTGTCGCATCCCAGTAGCCTAACTGTTAAAATGCATCAAACAAGAAGACAGCCAATCATAACGTATTTGTGGGATAATTCCTAAAATTGAACTAGCAGCCATAAACAAGCTCGACATATTCGAAGTTCATGTGAATTAAGTATTTTTTCGTTGTCTGGTAGGAATGCCGAAAAAGAAGTGGCAGAAGCTTCAGAGTCCCTAAAAAACCAACGATAGCGCTTCATCGAAGAGTGTAACAGTATGGTGGGCAGACCTTAATAAACAAATTAAATTTTTAACACCATGGTAGGTTCAAGATCTAAACTCTACCCCCACCTCAACTCGGCATACTTCTTCATCTCCTTGCTTTGGAAATGCATACGAGTATAATGGAAGCAGATGAAAACCTACACCGCCAGCAGCCTAAATTAGACTTGACCTTTCTTTTAACGGCTTTTGAATGGAGGAAGGGAAAGAGCCCTACAAATGAAAACTTGGAGATCTGTCTGAAATATTGGAAAGAAGATTTCTCGGCTTTGTTAAATCGATTCTAAAGTTTGATTTTTAAGTAACTCTGACCCTTTCAAATCAGTACGTCTACTGGTCCCCCTTTTTGGAATATGAGTACTATTCAAGACTTTTTTCTTGACTCAACCTGCTTGATGTATGCTGCCACTAGACCTTACCTGACCTAACTTAAATGCCAGTGATACCACCTCTGTTGTGGACACACATATGCACTGGGAAAAATGAATGTTTTGCCAAAACTGGTTCTATTTTTAATACATCCACGACGAAAAGTATTAAAAATATCTAAGACAACACAATTAACTCGATCTTCGAGATTATGACTGTGTAATTTGGGAAGACTGAAATAGTTATATGATGTATGTTCTGGTAAGTCTATAATGACTCAGAAGTTCACCTATGGTAGATTTTAGAAAGGCTTGCAAACGTGCGCATAGACTACATATAGTATAAGAAACCATTATACACTGATGTAAATGAAAATCCATCATTGAAGACATACCTAGGCAAAAAGTCTTAAGTTTTCGGCGGGTACCTCATATAATTTCATATAAATCCTAAAGAAAAAAAAAATGTTTGCGAATTCATGGAAAAAAGCTTAAAGCGTCTAAAGTATGAGCCGCGAATTGTCCAGAATGATTTTTAGCTCAAAGCCAAGCTTTAGAAGTATGAATTCAGGCTAAAAGACTTTGGTGTGAGAAGAAACATTGTCACAGCGAGTATGCGTTTCCATCATTTCATTGTGATCGACGTACATATATCTCAAAGGCAAGCGTTGACTTAAACAACTCTTTATTTTAGCAAAGGTACGGTTACTAATAGGGCTAACATAATAATAGAAACGTAGTCTGTGTAATGACGATAAAAAAGGAGCATCTCCTAAATCCTTATAATCACAACTATGATCAAAACTGCACTAGCAGGCAGGATGAACACCTCAATATGAACCAGCAACTCCGTCTACTTTATCTGTGTGAAGACAAAATAACCATATCGTAACTTAAGTCCTATTAGTGAATTTATTAGCAGCATTCACACTTGAGAAGTTTCGCCAAATTAAAGTACAATATAATAAGAAAATCTCTGCGTTGTTATTAAATACTCAATTTAGCCCTAGACTAGGTAGCAATAGCATAGAAGGAATTCTGAATACGGTAGATCTAGTATTAATCCATAAATTCTAGATCGATGCAAACACCTTTTTTTATTGTTTAAAGGGGTTCGTAGGTCAACATTTTTATAAACAAATGACGATTAACACAAAGTTTGAAAATGGACATTCAATTTAGATCTTTCTAAGCGATCGTCACTTTAGACAGTAAAAGGGTGGGTGTTTTAACCCATTGCTAAATGTCTGATTTATGCCTGTGTCATTTTTATTTAGTAGTCTTTGCAATATTATCGTAATAAAGTATGTCATGCAATAACGCTACCAAATGTACAAAATTTATAAAATTTGGTTCCACATGGAACCAAGCTTTTGTTTGAAACACTCAGTGGCACTGAAGTGCGTACTGAAGTGAGAATTCCATGTCGTTCACAACAACTTGGTCTTTGTCCATCCACTTTATGGAAAATTGTACCCAAAGATCTTGGTTTGACTACTTACAAGATTTAGCCTGTTCAAGAATGAAGCCGAAAGACCATCGTTTGAATCGCAATTTCGGTGGATGGGCCCGAAATCAACTTTTAATGGATCAGCATGTCAAAATTCAAAATTTGAGCGAAGATAGTCCACAAGAGATTCCCGAAACGCGCTTGCATCCAGAAAAATACACAGTTTGGTAAAGTCTGTTAGCTGGTGGAGTCGTCAGACCATATTTTTTTTATAATGAACACAATCAGCTTGTTACGATCAAGGGTAGCGAATAGAGCCATGATCAATAACTTTTTTATTCCCCGATTAAATGATATGAATGTCGAAGAGATGTGGTTCCACCATGATGGCTCTACGTCCCATACAACAAACAAAACAATCAACTTATTGAAGGAAACAGTCGATGAAAGTATAATTTCGCATAATGGACCTTTAAATTTGCCTCCAATATGGAGTGATTTGACGCCTCTTGATAATTTTGTTTTGGTATACCTACGTAAAGTTGCTATTCTACGCTGATAGACCATCAACAATCAACGCATTGGAAGCTAACATTATTCGTGTTATTGAGGACATTTGGAAATGCCGATACGGTTAATCTAAGCCCAAAGTAGCATTGCATGACCAACATCAGGTCGACAATACAGTTGCTTACGTGAAGTGAATAATGAGTCCTAAATTACTCCTTATTAAAGGAACTCTAAGACGATAGCGTATAGAGTGTAGGAACAGCAACGTCTGAGTTAATCGTACAATGTACAAAGAATTCAGCCCAAAATCCAATGAAGTTGATTTCTATAACGCGGTATTCTTGGTTGCTTTAAAAGCTTAAAAAGAAGAAAAGGCCCAAAGTCATTCGCAATATCCGACAGCACACTCTGAATCGGAAACAGCTCGACACTTGCTTGTGAGTGAATGACATCAGCTATCAGAATTCCAAAGCAGAACAATGATTTTATTTGAAATTTCCAAAAAGTGTTGAACAATATCTGCAATATCTCATAAACATTTTGAAAAATCTTGTTTTTCTAACAATTTGGAGGTCCATTTTGAGATAACAATACCTGGCCGATATTTTGTTCTAAATGCCATGGAATGAGATGAGCTTTTCGAATGCCCACGAATTTTGAATGTAGAATTGAGAACGATGGTGCCGGAACACTTTTGCTTCTTATCAATGTCTTCAACGTTGTAGTTGTATAGAAAATCAATAAACATAAATACTTTTATGATGAAAAATCTAATAAATATTTACTTTTTCAGGACAATGAGCTCCTGGACCAGGTTTTGAGTGTTCATCGGTAGGTCCTTTATGCTTAATTCCCATTGAGTACATTGGAGGTTTTTTCGTGATAACTCGATATTCACCATCGTACGCTCCGGGTCCTGGATTTAGAACAGTTGCTCCGATACGTGGCTTCTGTCTGCCGGTCATGGAAAATGCAGGTGCTGATTTAATGGTGCCATCCTTGCTGCTGCCCAATACTGTTGGAATTCTATATACGTTTGGAGCTGGAATTTCCACAAAAGTTATAGATATAATGAAAATTTTGTTCAGAATTGTTTAGAAATTGTTCAGAAATTGTTTAGAAAACATGAAGTTTACATAGCTTAGCTCAAAAGTATGGATGGATGGGTTAGAGAATTTTCGAAATGATTTCTGAAATATGACAAAACTGGATTAGTACTAAATTTACAACGAAAATCATAACCATTCACATAAGTTAGTCCAAGTAATTTTTTATTTAAAAATTAATCTTTACAATTACCTTGAGATCCTCTCTTCACAGCTATTCGATTGCACTGTAAATGTGTAAGTAGCCTTTTGAACAGATTCTGATTTAACAGCATTACTGGTGGTTTCTGTGATCGTGCCAACAGTGGTATCAACGGCATCACCGTTTGTGATTTTTTGGCGAACTGTGAACATTCATTCATTCAAAAAAAAAAAATTTGTTTTGGTTTTAATTTGATTTAATTCTACTTGGTGCAGAAAAAGGTGTAGCAAAGACAAAAACAATTTTCGAAAGCGAGGAAATAAAAGAAAGCTTACCGGGACTTGCTAGGCGTTTTTCACGTCTTTGCAAAATCCTATCTTGCACATAAACACCAGATGGTTGAGCTAAATGAGGAATGGTTATAAGAAATAAAAGTAAAAAAAAAAAAATGTTTTTTGTTTTTTGTTTTTGACAGATTGATGCATAAATACGAATATGTACGAGCAGAACGGAACATGACATGTATCCAATTGTAAAGCAACACATAAACGAAAAAGAAAAAAGACGAAAACACAAAGAAAATATGTTAAATGTAGAATGTTGAAGCTGTTGGCAGAGTATCAATACGTACCTGGGGGAAGGCTGCCCTTCAAAGGACCAATTGTATAAGCAGGAGAGTGATCTAATTTACAATCTTCGGGACGGTAGGCTCCGGGAGCTGTCAACATATTGGAGAGTGTTTTGAAAGGAAATTTGAAATTTAGAAATTTTGTCTTGAAACATTGTGTGGCGGGATTAGTAGTAGATGTAAGAGACCAATGTTTTCGATTTAATAGTTTTTTCGGATTTCTGTCATGTTGAAACCTTAATTTTCAAATAAAATGAAGTATTCGGTGAAATAGTGCATAATGATGTCGGTCGATGATTTTCCCCAGTTCCCAGCTATCCAAGCTTACATTAGGAGACACCAACTTCAACGAATCGAAAAGACAGTTGTACCTTTGATGTAATTATGATTTTTGTCTACTATGGCTTCCCTATTAGCTTTGATTATGGTACCATAGTTGAGAAGGAACTGACCTAAGACGCACAGAAGTTGAAGGGAACCGCAACCAATTTAAAGTGCACAACTGGAGAGAGTTGGCTTAACGGCCACACTAACAGGAAAATTTAATGCCCAGACAGTAACGCCATCTAGGTTAATAAGACGATTTATTGGCCTGTATATGTATTAGTCGAATTGAGATTTATTCTGTTATAAAAACCGGGGACTTGAACAATCGTTGTAGTACTGCAACTATATTTTTAAAGCAGAATTTATTGGCCAGATGTTATGGACGAATGGAATGGCCTCATTCCGATAATTTACGCATCTCGTTCAAGCTTTTTTAGCTTCGTCTAACATCTTTATTCGGTAATAAGTTACCAGAACTAATGTATATGTATAAAATGCGTTTGCAAGAACAAACTGACATCGTGTATCAAGAGAGAAAAATGTACTTAAAAGCACGGGTATTTATATTGTGCAAAATCGATGAAAAAGGCATTGATGCTTCTGATGGTTCTATCTTGTGGCCCACACTTTCAAAATCCTTCTTAAAGCTAAGAATCCAAGATAACTTAACTGGTTTTGCTGGAACACAGTTAGTTCAACGTACAGTTATCAGTTCAAAAGTAACTCAGACTCAATTCCAAAGCAAGTGGAGAAAACCTAAAAGAAGTGCTTCTTCACATTTATTCAGATCAGTAAGAGCTCATTTATTATAAACAACTGCAGAATACGAGTAAATGCCGAAAGGATACTTCTTTTTATGTCTCCTGTGAGTATTGTGCTAAATTTTGCAAGATATGCTTTGTCAACTCTCAGTATGAACAGTTTCTAGCAGGGCTACCTATGACCCGTTTTTACCTGAATAGGAAAACTAATTGCTTCAGATGGTGACGTTAGTTAGTTACATAAAAGATGTAGCCTCTTGGTATCTTTGTAGGTTTAAAGGTGTCATTTAAAAGTTACTAAAGATCCTTAAGATTATGTCGTCGTGTTTTTAAAATTTACAACTTTCGCCAAGCTTGATGTACTCGTACAGGTTTCGACTTTTGTTGATGTCGAGATAACAAGTAATGATCCCGTCTTTGAGTCCTTCGACTTCCTCGAAGTCGTCGCTGCTAAATAAGCTTAAACCAAACCACGCTGATAATATAAGTCTTGTGGTAGGCATTACCAAGAACTGCTATTTTATTTAGATACATAACAAGATAAAATAGAGTACGACGAACAAAAAGACCGTTTCGACCTTGTGTTCAAAAGTCCTTTCGTGCGGAACTTAGAGATCGATCCCCAGACCCAACTAGAGGTGATAGAGATTGTCTAAATCATAAGTAACCTTGTGCACTGTGTTAGTCAAACAATTAAATGGTGTCAAATTGTCATATGTACCTGGTGTATCTGAGGAGATCTTCAATTCGGATTTCAAACCAAATGTGAATGCAGGGGTGTGATCGAGTGAAACCTTTTCAGGTTCGTATGCGGTGGGTGCTGTAAGTGCATTAATTTGTGAAATCAATTCAAATCTACGTGATCTAGATATAAAGTGTACACAGGTGCTTTTATTTAACTTACCTGGGTTATCACTAGGCTTCTCATGATTCACTTTAACTCCGAATGTGTAGGCCGGACCATGATCTAGATTGACTTTCTCTGTATTATAGGTTCCTGGTGCTGGAGATTCACTACGAATGGGAGTATTTACTTTAACTCCGAACGTATATGCTGGAGTATGATCGAGATTGTGCTTCTCTGGTTCGTACGAACCAGGTGCTATGCAAAAATAATAAATAAGCAAGGATAAGTGTCTGAAAAAAAGGTGTGGGGGGGGGGGAGAAGGTAAATTCTAACTTACCGGGTGTATCACTAGTTTTGTTGAGATTCACTTTTGTGCCGAACGTGTAGGCAATCGTCTGGTCGAGACTGTGTTTCTCTGGTGCATAGTCACCAGGTGCTGGGGTAAGGAACGCCTTATCGGCATGTGGCCTTCCTGCAATTGTATATGCTGGTGTATGGTCGAGACTGTGTTTTTCTGGACAATAATCACCAGGAGCTGGAGTTTCACTTGGTTTAGATAAATCGTGTCTACCAAGAATGGTAAATGCTGGTGTGTGATCGAGGTTATGTTTCTCTGGGCAATAAGCTCCAGGTGCTGGAGTGTCGCTTGGTTTAGATAAATTATGTCGGCCGGCTATAGTGTAAGCTGGAGTTTGATCAAGATTGTGTTTTTCTGGGCTATAAGAACCAGGAGCTGGAGTTTCAGCTGGTTTTGAGGGATCGTACTTTCCTCCAAAGGTGTAGGCAGGGGCTTGTTCTAGTTTGGAGTTTTCCGGAGCGTATGCTCCTGGGGCTGGCGTATCATTGGGTTTAGCTAGATCATATTTGCCTGCGAAGGTATAAGCTGGTGTGTTGTTTAGGCGGCAGTTTTCTGGGGCATATGCACCTGGTGCCGGGGTATCTGAGGGTTTTGTAAGATCGGGTCTACCGGCCATACTGTAAGCTGGAGTGTGATCTAGACGGCAATTTTCTGGCGAGTAGGCACCTGGCGCTGGAGTTTTAAAGTTGCTTAGGGGATCATGTTTGCCACCGAAGCTATAGGCGGGGTTGTGATCTAGTTTGCAATTCTCTGGAGCATAAGCACCTGGTGCTGGTGTGTCATTAGCCTTTGATGGGTCGTACTTTCCTCCAAAAGTGTAAGCAGGAGTATTGTCTAGGCGACATTTCTCAGGAGCATAATCGCCTGGTGCTGGTGTATCATTTGGCCTTGCAGGATCATGCTTGCCGGCAAAACTGTAGGACGGAGTGTTATCTAAACGGCACTTCTCTGGACAGTAATCACCAGGAGCTGGTGTGTCATTAGCCTTTGATGGGTCGTACTTTCCTCCGAAAGTATAGGCAGGAGTGTTGTCTAAACGATATTTCTCCGGAGCATAATCGCCTGGTGCTGGTGTATCATTTGGCCTTGCAGGATCATGCTTACCGGCAAAACTGTAAGACGGAGTGTTATCTAAACGGCACTTTTCCGGACAGTAATCACCAGGAGCTGGTGTATCATTTGGCCTTGAGGGGTCATATTTTCCACCAAAGCTATAAGCTGGAGTATGATCAAGTTTGCAATTTTCCGGAGCATAAGCACCTGGCGCTGGAGTCTTAAAGTTGCTTAAGGGATCATGTTTGCCGCCGAAACTATAGGCAGGAGTATGATCTAGTTTGCAGTTCTCTGGAGCATAAGCACCTGGTGCTGGTGTATCATTAGCCTTTGATGGGTCGTACTTTCCTCCGAAAGTATAGGCAGGAGTGTTGTCTAAACGACATTTCTCCGGAGCATAATCGCCTGGTGCTGGTGTATCATTTGGCCTTGCACGATCATGCTTGCCGGCAAAACTGTAGGACGGAGTGTTATCTAAACGGCACTTCTCTGGACAGTAGTCACCAGGAGCTGGTGTTTCATTGGGTTTTGAAGGGTCATGCTTTCCGCCAAAACTATAAGCGGGTGTATGGTCGAGTTTACAATTTTCGGGAGAATATGCACCTGGTGCTGGTGTACCACTTTGTTGTGAAGGATCGTATTTTCCTCCGAACGAGTAGGCTGGAGTTTTGTCCAGTCGACAATTTTCTGGAGCATATGCTCCCGGGGCTGGAGTTTCGCTAGGCTTTGCAGGGTTGTGTTTTCCGGCAAAACTGTAAGATGGTGTATTATCCAGACGGCACTTTTCCGGACAATATGCACCGGGCGCTGGAGTTTCAATATGTTTTGTTGGATCATACTTTCCGCCGAAGCTATATGCTGGCGTGTGTTCAAGTCTGCAGTTTTCTGGGGCATATGCTCCAGGAGCTGGAGTGATAGCTGATTTATGCGGGTCATGCTTGCCGGCGAAACTGTATGCTGGAGTGTTATCAAGCCTGCAGTTCTCCGGTGCATAAGCTCCTGGGGCGGGAGTATTGCTCACTATTTTGGGATCGTGCTTTCCTCCGAAACTGTAAGCGGGGGTATGGTCAAGTTTGACTTTTTCTGTTTGATATGCTCCTGGAGCTGGTGTGTCACTTGGTTTGGCTTGGTTTACCTTCACTCCGAAGCTGTACGCTGGTGTATGATCGAGCTTGCACTGCTCTGGTTTGTAGGCTCCAGGCGCTGTAAAAAGAAAAACATATTTTTATTCAAAGCAAAAATTAGAAATCAAAACTGCGGTGTGAAGTTTTTTCATAAAACCTACCTGGTGAGTCTTGAGGCTTTTCATGATTAATCTTTGAGCCCATGGTATAGGCTGGGGAATATGACAATTTCACATTCTCCGGCTTATAAGCTCCTGGTGCTGAAATTATCCCCAAATAAAAAAAAACCCAAAACAAAGAGTGCATCAAAAATTCAAATCTACAAAACTGGAAACTTTCTGTCACCTACCTGGTGTCTCATTCTGGGCCTCATGAATCGTCTTCATCCCGAAGCTATACTGGGGTGTATGGTCAAGCCTAACTTTCTCTGGACTATATGCACCGGGTGCTTCAAAAGATTTTTGACGAATTTTGTTTAAAATTAATTTGTGCTCCAGCAAAAACAATTGATTGTGCCAATTTCCTTACCTGGAGTCTCGCATAATTGCTTCTCAACAACCTTCACCCCAAAACTGTAAGCAGGCGTATGATCTAAGGCAACTACTTCGGTTTTATAAGTTCCCGGTGCTTAACAACACAACAAAAGCAAACAAATACAAACAAAACGAGAACAAAAAACACAACTTTTCAAACACCACAAAACAAACTACAAAAATTTTTGAATTTGGAACTTTGCGAATACATACCTGGGGTATCGTCATTCTTCGGCACATGGTGCTTCTGTCCAAAGGAATACTCGGGCGTTTTGTCAAGTTTAACCTTTTCGGGGCAGTATGCTCCCGGTGCTGCAAGTAGATTTCATTAGATTTCAATTCAAAAACTACAAAAGTGTTGGAGTTTAGAAAATAAATTTGAAAAACGAAACAACATGCAAATTGAAAACTCAAAATTCGAGATTCAGAACTATCCAAACCAAATCGGTCTTCACGCAAAAGCTCAACTACTCAATGCAATTTCATGACACAATAATGAAAACAAAAAATAAATTCAAAAATTGAAAACAAACAAAAAAACAAAAACTGAAAAAACGAACAAGTAAATAGGACTTTACCTGGCGTTCCCTTGTCAAAGTCAATTTTGGTTCTCCGACCAAAGGAGTACTTCGGCGAACTCGACTGGCATATGGAGACTCTCTCGGGATGATAGCTGTTCGGTGCTATTTTTGAGATAAGTTTGACGATTTGTTTTTTCGTTTTCTAAATTTAGGCTTAAGTCTAAAAAATGATTTTTTTTTTGTGTGTTTTGTGGAAGCGTAAAAACATTAACAGGAGTGAAGATAGACAAACACATATACCAAAAACGAAAAGTATGAAGTTTTGATAGAAGAATTTTAGAATTTTGTATGCGTCTTAAACTGTAGATGCATATTTAGACTTATATACAAGTATGTGCGGATATATATGTGCTTATGTACAGAGAGTGAAACTAAAAAAAATAAACAAGACCTGACATAAGTGTATGTACACAAAAAGTCTCATAGAGCTCTTCGAGACTGTGAAAAAGAAAAAATGTTTTATCGAAATGTTTATACAATTTTCGACAGGAAAATAAATTTTAGGGATGATTCTTAGCTAAAAGAAGGAAAATTGAATGTATGTATACCATTTGCAGTCACAACCAAAATTCTATTATTCCAAAATAAGTGGATATTTTCGGAGAAGTATCTCCATCAAATATCGAAATGGTATTTTCCACAACAAAACGAGAGTCAGGAAAGCTTAATCTAATCTTAGAGTCAACGGTGTCGGGATACAACTTTTATACGAAGGTAAATATCTACAAATCTACCTAGACATCAAATTCAATTGCATTAGGAGCATTCTACACATGGCAAAGAATCTTTCTTAAACGTTGGGGACCATGTATACTGAATGTACCTACATACATATAGTTGGATACAAACTTACGTATGGTGCACGGGAAGTGTGAAAGGTAGTTATCTGAAAATAGTTCCACAAATTGCTTTGCTTCTCCATCGTTGCTTCTCAATCTGCGCGGCCAGAGATAATGTTTGGTTACCAAAGGCTCGATCAGACTAAAAGAGCAAGGCTCATGGAGTTGCCGAAATTTATTAGAAAACAGGCGTCTGTTATGTAGTGGAAGTGAAATAAATTATAAAGACTAACGAAGCATTGTGACTAGCGCGGACTTTCTCCATATTATTTTCTAGAAGACATGACTGCTTAAATATCACTGCCACCAACAATGAAACAGTCCACTTCTACATTGACGGCTCCAAAATGGGGAAAGGTACTGGAATTGAGGACAAAATGTAATACTTTTCAGGCATAATTATTTGCAATTTGTAAAACTGCACAGACTATACTATTCATGCAACTTGTTCCATCATAGATCTCCATTTTTGTAGACAGTCAAGAAGCCATTAAAACTTTTGCAAGCAAAACCACCAAATCAATAGTGAAGTGTTAGAATGTCGTCAAACTCTAAGAAAAGACTGCGAATCCCACCAAGTAGATATCGGCTGGGTATCTTGACTCCCAAAGTGAAAGGGAATGAAAAAGCAGAAAACGAACCAACAAAGTATGGATCTTCAGGAGGCTTCAGGAGTGACCGTGTCATCTGTGGCATTGAGAGACCTCAACAAAGAAGTCATCCATATCGGTAAAGGTCTTTAAACAGATGTCTGGCAGTATAGCCACAAGGTAGAACCTGTAAGAAAGGAGAGGAAATAAATCTCCAAATACAAGAGCCGTGCCAAATACTTGGGGTAGATACTTTTTGGAAAACATGAGGACGTCAGCAAAGCAAAGGTGATAGATATCAGCCAAGACAGGCTAGGTAAGAAAAATAGAATTATCAGGGAACCACAATCAACCAATTAGTCTCTGTATCTGCTTGTCTCTTAGAGACTATTACATCAATTTAACCCGGGTGCTTTGCTCTAGAATGCTTGGAGAGCACACGCTGAATTAATCCCACTTTGATCTTATTAACCTAAAATCACTGTCGAGTTGTTTACTTTTTTCTTTCCATGTAAACTTTCTACATCATGTCAACTTTGTTTTGTTTGGCTTTATTTTGGCTTAAGTACCAAATCTTTCTCTACTAGCAAAGATTGTCGATAGCCCTTTGCAGAATCCCGGTTACTGGATTATCCCATTCTGCCTTTTCGTTTGTTAATTTGCTTGAATCATGCTTCCAATTTCACATTTACTCAAAAAAAAAAATGGACCATACCGGACAGAGTATGCTTCTTTGTGGAATTCCAGTTTTTATTTTCCAACAACGGCAATATTTGCTGTCAGAAAAACTTTCCCTTACATCAAGCCAAATTCATAATGTGAGCTACTTCAAAGTATTTGGAGCTGAGTTCATTGAGAATTGTTCGGGATTACTTAAAGTACTGACAGTAGATAAAGATTGTGATGGACAAACTAATAATTAGACAACAGCAACAGTCACATAACGACCTACAACGGTCCCAGAAAGACCTGGCTTTTCAGGTTTTTCTGCGTTTAGTTAACTACCCGCCTACGTAAGAATCCTACTTTTATGAAGCAACTAACAGCTCCTGGTGACGATGCATAAATAGCATAACATCTTAAAAAATTAAAATAAAATAAATAAATATACATATACTAGTAATAATAACCATGTTCGGATTTGCCATGGAATGTTCAGACCTTGAACAGCCAACTTGCAGCCGAAGAACAAAGGGAAGCGCTGCAAAAAGACAGATATCGCAATTAAGGAAGTATGGTTAGAAAGATGAAAGGAAGATGAAGAACTACTAAGAAGAACAAATAGCGTAAATTTGGGCACAGATTAAAAATAAAGGTATTTAGCTATCGGTATATTGTATTGTAATATACCTAAAATTTATCACAAGGAATATGACGGTCACCTGAACATTTCATCTTCAATCAAATTAATGAGGTTGCGACCGATTCAATTCACTCCTCCAGCACATAAGTTGTCCGAACAGTCCAAGTAAAGTAAAGTTCGAAAGCATCCTAAGACTTATGATAACTTAAAGAGTTAGCGTGATGCGCTGCCAAGCGATTTATTTGCCATCATGCTTGAAGAAATAGTACAAAATTCCCAACCCAGCCATAAAAGTTTGTTCATGCAACTATAATATTTGCATACATCATTGTATGCCGTAAGCATTTTTAATATGGAAAAAAATATTGAGCAGGGAGTTTTTTTTTTAAATTTTGTATTGCGAACGGAACTTCTTATTCAGATGCGTTTGGAGACTCTGTAATATCGAGAACAAGAGCATTTGAGTTATACAAGGCGTTCAAAGAAAGTCTTGAAGTTGCTGAAAATTTGCTTCATCTGAGGCGGTCTCCTCATTTTTTTCCCATATTCGTGGTGTTGTTCGGAATTTCTTCTGGTGCGTTAAACAGTAAATAAACATTATTATTCCAGCGTTGTGAAGCATTTGACGGAGAGTATCGCCTCAAAAGACCAACATTTTTTTGCAGAACAACTCATGGAGTTTTTACAGTGATAATGCACATTTTACAATTGAAGCCTTAAGCCACTTTTTGACCAAAACGGTATCAATAAAATAGTATTCTCCAGATAAAGCACACTGTTACATTTTACAATTTCTTTCGTGAGATCCGTTTTGATTTGATGCAAGAAATGAAAGATAAATCACTGAGGGAACTTAAGGCTATCGCGGAATATACATACAAAAAATTTATAGATAACTGGATTCATCATTGGAAAATATGATCCGCTTCTAAAAGCGCATATTTTGAAGGAGACAAAACAATATTTTTTGATTAACTGGTTTGTATTTTTTTTTTTACTGACTCTCAGTCAACTTTGAAAGAAGGAAAGTGAAAGCGACATGGAAATGGAAATACTACCAATGTCAGTTGATATTAGAAAAACGTGATCTTGAAGAAATACGTGCACTACATTAGGAAACCGTCAGTGAAAAAACTTCAGAAAAAGAAACTCAGGTTGATTTTACCGTATTCAACGTGGGTCACGGGAAAATTCGGTAAAAAAACAATAGACTGAAGAGCAATGTTTGGCTCTATTTATGAAGGATTTCGGTTCTCGTTATTTCTACATTATCTAAGTCTTGTGCTAGTCATAAAATACATAATCTCAAACCGCTTTGGGGACTATTGTTGCTTCAAAATGTATAATTAGAGTTGAACGAATAGAAAAGTATGTGACAACTACGAATCTTTCAACTGCATACAAATGAAAAAGTAAAACTCTAAAATGTATATTTTTGTTGGAGAAATTTATAGAAGATGTTCATTTGTACATAAATTGAAGAATCCTAGACACAGTAGCTTATAAAGACAAATGCAAAACACAGAGATGAGCAATATTTCTCAAGCTTCTAATAGAAACAGGTAAAGCTTACAAGATTTTGACTAAAATTTATACAATTTACCTTCACCAACAAATTGTAAACAATTTCAGAAGACTGAAAACATATCATAGGGTGTATACACAGAAATATATCCACGAACTATAGTTGTAGTTGTAGTTGTAGTTGTTAATTGAATTCTTTTACCTGGGTATTCGTTAAAAATAAGAATTTTTGGTTTTATTCGAAAAGTGTACTGAGGTGCTCTTCGTTTGAATACATTCAAATTGACCACCCTGTAGTGATTCGATGCTAAATAAATTAAAAAATAAATAACTATTAACCATCAGTTCTACCAAATAAAACTTGTTTAACTACGAATATAACTTATGTATCTATCGAAAAATTTGTAAGCATAAAACACATACAAAGGTAAAGAGAAAAGTGCAAAGCATGTACTCGTACATACATACGAGTAGATACTATTTTACAGTGAACTTAAGCAGCAGTATACTCGTTAAACTTAGAAGCTTCATCCTACTCTTTAAAAAATTATCCAACTCCGTCAAGGTGGAGCGTTATACCTTAAAAAAAATCTTGAAACTTGAGTAAACACTTTGATGACACATACGCCATCTAGACGGGGGTAGCCCAAAAAAATCTTGAGAAAAACTCTTGATATTCTCTTATTCTTTACTTTTTTTTCCACAACCCATCCATCCCACTTTTGACAACATATATATCGAAAAAATAAAACAAAAATGAAGCCCATTGAAAGGAAACAAAATATGAAGTTTTAAGCATACGATGAATCGTTCGACATTTGACAGCACTTATGTACAACCAATGAGATAGAAATATCACCATACACATATTTACGTCACCTCTTTGACATACCTGGAGTGATGCTTGTCTTTTCTAAATTCGGCCGATAGCCGAATGTGTACCTTGGCGCTGAATCTGTGACCGATTTACAAGCCTTGTCAACATTATATTCCCCTGGAGCTGGTGTCTTGAAGCTGGACTTTGCTTTTGGTCGCGACTGTAACGATATGGCTGGTGGAGTGTCTTTGCCTTTGACTCCTAGACCAGTGACATTGTACTGTGCTGGTCCAGGTCCAATTGATTCATCTTTGGCGCGATGTTTCTGTCCGAAACTAAACGCTGGCGATGCATGTTTCTTGGAATCTGTTACTTTTGTTCCTATTTACAATAAAAACAAAAATTTTTAAAATATTAGAATTAGTGTATGTTGAGGGTACCTACCAACTAAAGTTGGCAATTGTACACATGCTGGACCGGGACTGGCTGCTTCGGCGGCAATTTTACCACGTCTTACCGTTGGTGTCCATGGTCTTTGTTCGAAACCGGCTCCCATGCTTATAAGTCGTGTATTATTTCGTACTCGATCGCAGGGACCTCCTCCTGGTTGTTTTGAGTTTTGTTTATCTAGCGGTTCAGCTTCCGAAAAGAATCTGACCTATAAATGAGTAAAAAAAAATGGAAAGTTTATAATTTGAAATTCTTGCTTTAATGTTTAAAGACCATTTTTGATAGGATCTGAAAGTTTTTGCAATAATGATTGAAATAGTACAAAGTTTAGTGACACATTTTGCTTAGAAAATGACAAGTAAGGCACAAAATTCTGATTCTCGAAAATACAAACTGCTGTTTCAAGAGTCTCAGAACAAGAAGCAAACCTAATACAGACTTACTGCATGTCAGAACTGAAAGGTCAGATACCCTATCCAACCAGTTTTTGAGAGGCAAAAAATCCACCAGAAACGGTCTTTTTTTTATCCAAATATTGCTGGAAAATGAGCAGAAGAAATTGTCCCAATTTCGATGGCTTAATAGACTGTGATCTATGTCAGAATTTTAATGCCAGGTTGCATAACTACGGGTCTTGTTTCGTCTAAAAATGTAGCGATAAACAGTATTGGACATTGCAATTTTGGGTAAGCCAGTGACTGACATACACTGGAAAGAAAGCAGCGAAAGTCTGGCTTACACAACGGACTCACTTCCAAGATAGCTTTATGAGAACCAGCTTACAATCAACTCTCGTGGTGACGAATGAGGTTATCAAACACCCTATTGATGACTTTAAGTCGCCTGCCACGGACTGGCTTTTAGGGTTTTTTTAAAAAAAGTCTTCAATGCCGGCCTGGCACTGCCATACATACCGAAAAACTGTATAACAATGAGAATTTTGCACAAAACTGCCTCTCTCTCCATGAGCCTACAACTTACAAAGTCGAATCGGCTCTAAAGTGTAGGTAACACTAGACGTGTCTAGAAATTGGGGCTCAGGCAAAGATCTCATAACTCAGATTATCCTTTAAACAAGATAGAGGAAGTTGAATGGTCTCAGTTACTAAGTTCTTAGAATGCTAAGGTCTTTTGTTGCAATCTTATCTAGGATGTTGGACATCTGATGTCAAAAACCTCCAAAGCGCGACGGTTTTCTGACATTGTAAAATAGGTTTCGTGAAGACATGAGGCTTATCACCAAAGAGGGTGCTCTGGATCTTCACGTCTTTGATAAGGCCAATTAAATCCTATGTGTCTGGTGGAACAGTTAGATTTCTTCTTCGAAAATCCTCCATCTAGCGACGAACTACTCGTATACGTGAATAAAGATGAATCGGTGAAGAGTGCAACTAGAAATCCGACTTCTATAGTCAAGGCTTTTTATATGCACATGTATTCGAAGCGATTGTTCATGTTTCCGTAGATTCGCCATTCGTGCGACTCATTTCTCAAATCGAGAAGACAAACAAAATCTGACTTTCATAGTAAAGCTGCAAAATTGTCGACAGCAAAGGTTGTTTCTTACTATTTGACAAATAGATTGCCGTCCTAGGCTTTAGAATGCTATATGCAGTAAAAAAAATTGGAGAGGGATGTAAAACTGTCAGCTGTCAGGGTGAACAAATCATGCAATTATCAGAACTCAGTCCACCTAACCAAACGGAGGTACATATAGCAATGTCTGCAATGTGAAGTAATGCTGTCGGATTAGATGGTAGATAACTCGTGCTATTGAAGAGTGCCAGAGCTGACTTAGTAGTAAGCATACCTACACCAAATCATTTGCTCGTAGGTAGTATTCCTGATGAACGAAATCTCAACCTGCCCGATTCTCAACAAATGAGACCTCCTATCTTTAACGATGCAAACTAAAGCTTTTGATTCCTCTAGAAATTAAAATTTGTCAGATTGTGAAAAATTGTATAAGAAATCTTAAAGTCGCCTAAGTTCGGCAGCAACTTATTAAAAACAATTTTCCCAAAGTCTGTACAAGATTGTTTGAATAATTTATCGTCTCGTTTGCGTTAACGAGCTTCGGAGGAGGAGAACTCTATGATAGGATCACGAAAGTGTACTTCAATCGCGTGAGATGAAAACAAAGCTTCTTCTATTTACACTCGAAGGAACAATCTACTAAAGGACGACCTGACCCTCAGGTGGTTAGCACAGTGGATAAGGCCCAAACCAAACTTGGGGTATAAGTCAATTAGAAAGATACTGCGCCGTTGGTCGACTTAAGCTTCATAGAAGAAGCAATTAAGTAACTATGTGAGCATTCATGAATTTGTGAATTTGACGTTCGGCTAAGTTTACCAAAGATTAACACTTTAATGCAGATTCTAGGTCACATACTGCTTTACACCATTTCCATTTCAGACATCGTAAAGTTGTTCTTCCTTAGTGAAGCAGCAGATCAGATGGTTCCCAAATCATACACGAAGGTATTGCCATACCCATTACACTTCATATCCGTCGCAAACACAGCTCCAATAAACTACTCGAACACGATATCCTAACACGCAATAGCAAAATTACAAAACAAAATCCAGTGCCGCGCCTTTTTTGTTTGTTCTATGCATACCCTAAAATAGGACGTCTCCCTAAGCCCCGTTCACCCGTCCCTAAGACGATAAGAGCCTTCCAATTTCCTTTTAGTTTTCAAAACTACCCGACATCGAATCTGGTCTAGTCGAAAAAATTTTCTCCCAGCACCGATTGGTACTAAATATTTTGACGTTCCCGACAGTAGATAAAACTAAACCATGTCTCGGCATGCAACCTATTCGTGCGACCCCCTCAACCAAGACCAGTCATTGCAAAGATAACACTTCTCCTGACATAGAACGTGACGCTATTTTATCCGCATTAGTCGGGCCTATTCGTACTGCAATAAAGTTGCATCCCAACATAAAGACCGGAAATTTCCTCATTTTGATAGGGGGCTTCCGAGGGCCTTGAAGAAATTCGAAACTTCATAAGAAATCGAGGAGACTCGTGGATTGTCCTAGAAAAATTTCCAAAATACCTTAGAGACTCTGAAGCTCTGTACAAGCACACATGTGTTTCGTTGCTTTTTCTTTGAGTTGACAGGAAAATTGATTTTGCTTCGTAAGGCAAGTAGAAAAGGGGTGAGTTGAATACTCGACGACCTACCCCCAATTCAAGACAAGACCCGACTGCAAGTGAACTGTTTCCGGGACAACAAAAATGTAGGTCAAGTTACGAGTCAAATCGAGTGACAAGCCATTCAAAACAACCATTTACGAGTACACACATATTGTAGATGAATGTAAATGTTCTAAATAGGCGCATAAAGTATCTGGATTTACATTTTTCTGGTTAAGAATGATGAAGGGGTACTTGAACGAGTATCTATGCCAGTGTCATGGTAAAAAGGTGCTTTAAAAACGGCGCTTATGACTGCGGATGGTAATTAGGAATTGATTTTCCGTTCGGTATTTGTAATCAGCTCAATTTTGTGTCGATGTTTTGAAAAAAGAGGGCGTGCTATTGTGGCATTCAAGTAGTTCTAAGTAATCATATACTCAAGGCCGCCTTATAAGACTGATTAGAAGCGGACGTATGAAGGTGTTGTTACAACAAATCACCGGATATAACCGAAAGGGAATGAAGGTTAGCAAAGAAATTAGGTGGAAGTTTGATAATTGGGTGTGGAAATAACGATTATTGGACGAAAATACAGCAACGGATGGTTGAATGCTATTTGATTCAGTAGTTTCGGTTCAAATTCGACGTTGTTCTGGTAAGCGCGTAAGCCATTGAGTGTAATGAGTGTATCATCAGTACTTGTGATTTGCCCTTGGAAAGGTGACTTCAGTTCGAGGGTAGATCATATGAAAAAAAATGTAAAATTTTTTAACTTGTACCACGAGAATATTAAGAATTTAATGATACCATTTACACTCCTACTTTAGACAGCATTTAGATTCTTTGTTACTATTTATAAACGTAGTAAAAGTGGCTTGAACAGGACCTTCTCCAAATCTTCAGACGAAAGGAACTAATGTTAGTCAGTGTTATTGTTCCACTTCGGGCGCTGCAACCAACTAATAAGATAAATGGGTGCAGCCCTTGATTCTAAGAGCTTGGCAATCATTAATTGAGGAAAAGCGGTACCAAGTAAAGCCACAATAATAGCAAAACCTTCGCCCATGACAAGTTAAAGAGTAACTGCTTGAAAAGATCGACAATTACCATAAACAACTAAACGGATAATCGGCTCGAAAGAAGGCATCTGTTCGACTTTGTTTGACAAGTCTGGCATGCCGATATGACGTCTGATGCATTCAATGATGTCAATCTAAAGATCCTTGCAGTGAACGCTAACTCACTGATCAAGAATAAGAGAAGAACCACTCTTTCCAGCTTGTAAGGTAAGCGAACGTCCGGATGTACCTTTTTTCACCTAAACAAAGCCTAACTACATCACAAAATTAAAATCAATTTCTGCTATGTTTACAAGGGATATCTTCTAAACTCAAAATTAGAGATCTGAGAATCATGATTTTACAGTATTAAATTAAGAAAACGCAGTATTTGTCATCGACACTTATGAACGAGTTACATTACATATAGTAGCTACATACATCAACTACTGCGAACCACCGAAGAACAAAAAGTTAACAGACGAAGAACAAGTTCCTTGGACGCAGTGAACATAGAGTATTAGTGTTGAAAAATGGCAGCGATACACCTTAAAACGAATCCAATTATGAATAACCCTGCAAATCTTCGGATATTAAGTTTACTTCTGACTGGTAGTCAAGGTATTCGAGAGTGTAGTCGAAGAGCTCTGTTCTGGTACAATCAATTTGGCTCAAGAACGGGGATAACACTATGCTTGACCTTTGATCTTAAAAGGCGTTGGCCATGGTGAGAGAGGCTTCCACAAACTTTACGCACTTCGGGTAATCGAAAAGCAGCGTTTATGAGTATACAAAACATCAGAATCTGAGTATCCACGAGAACATAAAATACTCGTAGAAATAAAATAGAGGATGTACAATTTCCTGATTAAGGAGATTCGAAGGCTTGTCCCGATTATCCGCGAAAATTGTCTGATCTTTGGGGCTAATTACATAACTATTATATACCACTAGAGTTCACTGCGATCTGCGGGTACTTTTCATCATATTTCGGGAAAGTATTCCATCCATCGCCATCAGTGCTGCGTGGTCGATGCTCCACAACTCTTATGTTGTAGATACGTGATTGCGGAAAGGCATCCGATCGACCATTTTAGAAGGTTCAGTTCGTAAGCATAGGAAATAGCATAGGGTTGTTGTTGTGCTATCTACATACTATGATATGTAGTATGTATAGTAAAATGAGATTAGAATTATTCCGCCGAACGGGCACTTTCATATGTTTATGATGTTTCACGATCATCCTGTTCATACATTGGTGTAATTTCGTGTAATGAGATGTAGTCGAAATTATTAGCAGAAATAAAATCTCCAGTTGGAAGAGTTATTACCCCCTGTTATAGGCAACAAATTTTAATTTACATTTTAAGTTTCAACTTTTTTTCGACGATTTTTGGTCAAAATAAAATCAGAAATCCAATGTTGCATAAATTTAGGATTATACATCTTTATTAAACTCTCCGCATTGGAGAGTTCAGTTCCCAACCAGGGAAAGAACTATAACTCGACAAATGTGGTATAAAATTACACGATGTGAGGAGTAGATTTTTGACAGAAAAGGAACTACGACGTATTGTGAACGATAAGAGATTTGAATTGTGAGATAAGAGTGAAATCGGTTTTGAAAGAGAATAACGTTTTATCATTTCGAACCCTAGCCGAAATATTACAATAGATACGTTTTACTTCTACGTTAAATTTTATGCGATTTTCTCTCCTCTATTTGGCCTTTTACTTCAGCCATTTCTGTTATCTTTTGTTTTTAAGATTTATTAACTTCAAACTAACACAAATTTACAATCTTTCTTACATGCTACAGTTTGGCGTGAGGCTATGGCAATCTATTCACTTACATACTCGTACATCGCAAGCTAACTTCTTCAAGGCACTGTGTTACTTAATTGCCAAGAGTTATTCTGTTTTAGATCTCAGCGCCTGCATCAGAATTAATAGCGAAGTCTGATGGAGCAGGTCGTTGACTATCCATAAGTGATATCAGACAGCGTTCTTCCAATAAAGTCAGTATCACCGGTGAATTTAAATGAGTTTTTACCAACCTTAATAAGGCAGCGTTGATCAATATCACGATTTGATACGCGGGCTTTATAACGATGAAAAGGTGGTCCGTATCGCTTTGCAACTCTCAGGCTCTCTCAGAGATTTGAGAAGCGCGGAATTTCGTCTGTGGTTGATTACGTTCCATTTATCTTGTAACACGATAAGCACCTAATTTCCTGATGAATTAGTATTAAGGCCTTATTGCCTGGAAGTTATCTTTTATCCTTTGAAAAAATGGAGCGTCAATCCTGCGATAGCTTCTCCCAATTTTCCTTACGGCGCTTCCTCAATTTCTTTATTCTGCTTCTTGAATGTAGCATACAAAGTGGCGAACACAGAACATCAAAGGATCAAAAGGACGTATTCGATAGCTTGTTTGACAAAGCTGCTAAGCAATTTTCAATTCATGATGTTCACGGTATAGAATCTCTTGAAAGATTAGGGGTTCCTCGATGTGGAAAGGCTCTGGTGAAGCAGCGATTCAAGGTAAAACATGCGCACGATATTTGTATATCATGGGATATCTGGCAGACGGTTTATCGATGAGTATTCTTACAAGTATCCTTGTGAACATTGAAATGAATGAAACACAAGGTATAATAATATTTCGATCCACGGCAAAACATATAAGCCTGAATCGGGTAGCTTTATGCAGGCCTTACTTTCCGACAATACCACCAAAAGTTTCCCTCTTCTTCTAGTTTTGAGTAACACTCGTAAAGGACCATTTTATCATCATATCTAGATTATATACTACTGAATTCAGATTACGAACACAGCTTGAATTATTATAGTAAGCAAGTCAATTTTGGGTCGCTGCGAATCCATTCCCATTCAATTCAATCATTCCCATATGTCGTACCAAAACAATCCTTAAGCTTTAGTCCCAAATCGCTAAGATGTGTCTGGTTACACGAAATTTCAACCCTCAAAGAAGAAACTTAATAGAACACTCCTTACAAATGTCATTTAGATAAGTAAAGCAAAAGCTACCGTGAGCTTCAAAAACAACTCATTTATCTTAATCTACTAAATGTAGGTGAGTACTCAATTTATCGGTTGGCCTTTAGGGTGGAGTTTTATTTGATTAAAAACACACTTTCGCTTGACATAGATACATATATTGCAACATAATCCCATAATGACCCTTTCCTGTAGTTGTCTTGTCCTAACACAGGACAAGACACTTAACTCTTTATTTCTACTTCCTACCACTTAAACAGGCTGGCAAAAAAACACTCTGCATAGCTATCGATTTTGTTACGACCATTCGGTCGAAAGAGCAAAACAGTGATTGCCAACTCCGGTTATAACACAATCATAACTCAGTCCCAACTGGAACTGGAACTGGGACTGAATGAATTAATTAACCACCATCAACCATCGACTATCGCCCGCCTTTGGTTTCAGTGAAAGGCGGTTTACTTCCTTCCGCTTTGAGGCGTGTAAACAGGGTGTAGCTGCCAGCTAGCCAGTCAGGCTAGTAGCGTGCTAAGGAGCAACCTTGACAGTCAATTCTGTTTTCAAAGATTTCTATCAGACGTTATTGTTCCGTTGGGTTGCCATTTTATGCTGTAACTGCTGTACCCTCTTACTTAACTTAAGTATAGTTCCAGCTGTTAAGTGGTTGTTACATTTAACGGTCAGGAGCAGGGATTTCCATAGCAGTAAAGTGCATTTTGAAGTAAAAAGTCCTTGAGTTGGGTAAGGTTAACCATTTAACAGTTAATGAATTTAATTGACGGCCATGAGGAATTACACCAATTATCTGTCAGCGATTCTAGCCAGGGGCATACGAAAAAAATCGCCAAATTTGGTAGTGATGGCAGTCATGACAGTAATGGTAGTCATGCCTGAGCGAAGCAAAAGCATCTCATGGAACGCATGATGACGGTCAATTTCAATGTTGGGGGCGTTTAATGGTTCGGCGATTGTACAGACGTATGAGTGCTGCCAAATATGGACTGTCGAAGCAACAAGTGGCAATAAATTTCAAACCTCCGGCGACACGGTTTTCTTTTTTTTTGCTTTTTTGTTTTTCTTTGGAACTTTCAGTTGTTTCACAACCGGAATGTCTATTCGTTGTTCCATTTGAAATTAGAATTTCATACTAAAAGTGGAGAAGTTTCATCAAGATAGAGAGAATTTAATTGCTTTTTAAATTGCGAGTCGATAGATAAGGAAATTATTTAATGTTCGAAGCGATTGTCGTGAACAAGAGCAATTTGTTTACCTTTTTCTTTTTGTTTCTTGTTTGTTTTTTTTGTTTTATTGGTCGTTGAAGCAGCTTTGGAATGATATCGAAATTGATTAGACAACCTTTTGTGGAATGCGTCGGATTTGTTGATTTTTTTTAATTTTATTTTGTTTTTGTCGTTATTTGTCTGTTACTTTTGGAGCTTCGAAAGTTAGTCATGGTGTTAGTGGCGTTATATTCGGAGACCTTATCTGGGGATAGGTTTGAAATTTTTGAAAATTAAAGTCTGTTTGAGTTATAGATGTTATTTTGATGGTACGGAACTTTCAAAGCACCATAGATGGATGAATAAGAGTGACTGGTGATGGTGAATCGTTCTTATTCGCAATGACAGACTTCCTTTTCAATAGTGCAGATTAAGAGGTACTCCATATACTCTCATGTTTACTGGCAGTTGTTTTCCCTGTGGAATCAGCTATAAATATAAGGAGATCGACTACCAAATTCCAGAATAGTACAATCAGAGGGAATCTGAGCAATAATCTTTTCCCTCTTCATGATTGCGAAATCTCAGGGGTATCCTACAGGCTTGCTAATATTTTTTCCTTTTATCTTGTAATGTCTTAATCCAATTAATAAGACTTGCCTCAACGGCTGTGTGGCTCTTGCCCGTTGTTTATCCATCATAATCCATAAATTTCGAATCGGGTCTCTTGTCGTCCGGCCTCATACGAAGACGCATTGACTAAAACTGGTATGCTGACTATCTATTGTAGAACTCGTTCCCATATTTTCCAAGTATGTTTGTCCATTTCTTGTGTTGCAATTGCTTTTATGTAAACGGTGTAACTAAAAAGATTAGGAGCCATTTAAATCCAACCTTTCTGATTTGTCTGTAAAAAAATTATGGTGGTTTCATGAACATTACACACGTCGCCGCAATAGGTGACAAAAATGACTTACAAACAAGTGTTGCAGTGCGGAAAGAGAATACCTGTGTCGTATTGAAGGGTCATAGCTTTATCGTGAAATTTCACGTTTACAAAATCTTAAAAATCTCAGAGGTTGCCCCTTGGTCAAAGCTAAAGGCAGATTCACAGAAACGCCCCTTAACGGACGTGCGTGTAATCAAAAAAAATCTCTTGAAATAGATTCACGTTGGAGTGAAGGTGTTTTTAGGTGAGCCTAGAAAATAGGACCACAGCGAGTAAAATAAATAGATGAAGTCCCAGGGAGTCCCAGTAACGACACAGTTACAGGGGTGAATGGTGTAAATGATTCAACGTGGGGCCCAGCGTTGTCATGATGGAAAATTATTGCCTCGCGTCTGGTCGCATATTCCGAGCGTTTTTCTGCTACTGCTCTCTTCAAACGAATTAATTGTGTTCGGCAGCGTTGTCCATTGGTGACTTCACCCGGTTTTAGCAGCTCATACTAGAGCACACCCATCTGATCCCACCAAATACAGAGCATTACCTTCGCACCATGGATATTCGGCTTTGCCGTTGATTTAGCTGGTTGGCCGGGTTTCACATATGATTTTTTGCGCTTGGGGTTGTCGTAATGGATCCATTTTTCATCACCAGTAACAATCTGATGCAAAAATGACTTCCTTTTGTGGCGTTCCAGCAGCATTTCGGACATGCAAAACCGCTTTTCGACGTCTCTCGGCTTGAGTTCATGTGGAACCAAATTTCCTTGCTTTTGAATATATCCAGCTCCTTTTAAACGTTTTGAAATGGCTGCTTGAGTGACACCCAAAGATTCTGCGAGCTCTTCTTGTGTTTGGAAACAATCTTCATAGAGTAATGCTTCCAGTTCTTCATCTTCAAACTTTTTTGGCTGCCCAGGGCGTTCATCGTCTTTCAAGCCAAAATCACCACTTTTAGATCGTGCAAACCACTTTTGGCACGTTCGCTCAGCTAGCGCATGTTCACCATAAACTTCCACCAAAATACGATGACTTTCGGCAGCAGTTTTCTTCATATTAAAGTAATGAAGAAGAACTCCCCGCAAAAACACTTTTTCAGGCACAAAGTTCGACATACTCGTATTTGAGTAAAAAAAAATTATTGTTGTTTACGCTTCAAATGAATGACATATATTGAAATGACGTACAATGACAGTAGCTTTCCGACGCATGTTCCAATGGAATAATAACAATGGAATAATACAACTTACGCCATCTCTTAGCAAACCGTACGAATTAAGTTCTAGACCCAATACTTAAAACCGGCCAAATCGATTCACTGATGTTACAATTTGGGAAAAAGTGCATCTTCACCAAGAGATCAAAAAAGCATATGTTTGAAGATTGAATCGTGCCATTGAATCCTCCAAGTTGGCTGAGATCGCCAATGTGTCACAGCCTAAAGGGAGATCTTCCTTCACAGCATTTTTCCCCTGTATAGAAACTGAAAGTTGTTCATTGATCAACCGATGTCGCTCAACGAGTCCATTTTTATATATTTACTTCTTCGAAGCCTGTCAATGGACAAACAATTATTTTGAAAACCTTATGTTTATGCCGGACAAGGATATGTTTATCTGCCTCCACTAGCGCTCATGCTTTTGAACCAGAGAGCAGGCCTCAGATGACAAAGTTTCAGAATCTCCTCAGTGCTTCTTGACAAGGCCATACTACCTAATTACCTTCGTAAGTAAGAAAAAAGCTTTTGGCAGGCATATACAAGTATGTCTATTTTATTTTTGACGAGAGATCATTATTAGAGTTAATAGCAGAGCAGAGAAGATAAAATCTCTGAATATCTCAAGCATTGGGCTTAAAAACGGACCAGTGACTGCTAGCTACATTCTGCAAGTACGTATTTTTTAGCTGCGTAGAGGTTTTGAATATTATGCTCATTGTGTTGGCATTGACATTTCGCAAAATCTTCTCAAAAATCATGCCTTAGAAACCACACAGCAGCCCTTTGATCTGTGTTCATTTTTATTTTTATCATAGGCGTCGATGAGATTGCATATCTTGGATATAAGTTGAGATAAGCAAGTCATTCGGGTCTTGGTGACTGTCGCGACTCTTCATTTCCTTGGTCGTTCGCCTCTCATGCTCTATCTTTGCCCTTCAGCGAGGTCGACGTTATTCAGCCTCCTTTGCTCGTATTTTGCTTGCCACTGTTATTATACAATCTCTCTTCACAGGCGAGTTTGTGCTACTACTCGTAGATGTCGTTACAGATTTCAGAGGAAAGAACTATGCTGAAAAAACGTAAAATAATTTTGACGGCTGAAGTCTTCATCAAATACCCGAATGAAGATATTAGGACCAAAAAATATTATAAAACCCAGATAGATCTGTCATCCTGGGCCTTGATTTGACTGTACTTGAACCCTCTCTATTGTGACATTATGGTCAATATTATGCAGGCTCTTTGAATACTATTCATTCACAGCAATACATGTTATTAAGAAACCCATTTTTTTCTGCCTAAGTGACTCCTTAAACTAAGAAATCTTAAAGTCAGTAGCTTAAGTACAAATCGATTAAAGAAAGAAAACTGACGTAACTATACAACCTTGTGGAATGCCACCTTCAATTCTCAAGATACTTTACTTTAGCATTGAGAAATTTTCTTTAATTCAAGGAAAGACAAAGAAGTGTGGTTATGCAAAAAAATACAAAGTATCTACAACGGGGACTCACAATGACAACAAACAAACGGATTTAACAAAACGATATCGATTTCGGAAAAAGTGGTAGATTGATGGTATTTGATGGACAGAGAGAGAGAGTTTACATTATTCACATGCGCTGCTAATAGATTTGTATAAAATCTAAAATCGATTTTAAACGATGTATTTTAGAGTTAAATCCTTAAAAATTGAATTACTTTGCATCTGTGAGTAGCATTATATGAATTAAATTGCCACCTCTTTAATCTGTTGGGATTCATGAGAGTGATCTTAATTTCGCCCATTCACATTGAAATAAAATTGACAACGCCTTAACAAATGTATAACAAGTTAGATACTTAATGTTAAAAATATTTATGAGAAACCGCCTCCCTATACTTTTCACTTTTAACTCCCAGAACCTTTTGTCCATCATTAGCATGTCATTTATTATATTTACATACATTATAGTTGGTATTCGTATCTGTATCTCCTTTCTATGACATCATATTTTCTCTGACGTGCCAACCTTATTCGAGGTCTACCTGGACAAGGAACTTGTTTCGATTGTTGTTCACAATCCATCGTCGTCGTGGTCAACAAAACAAGTTCTTGTCAAGATTAATTGTCTATGTAATAGTCTCACCGGAGTAAATGATTAAATTAATTATACGTCCACTGCTAATCAATCATAAACGTCGTCGACGAAGAACTACTAAAAATCAACATGCCATCGAATTATCTGTCAAAAAATATATGATTGTCTCCAGTTCCACCTTAGTTGAGGTCAAGTTAGAGTCACTTCCTCAATGCGCGTCCCGAAAATGCGCGCAAAAATTTAAAAAAAAATGTTTGACATTACGTCAGTGGTTATTATTTAACGCTGGTACGAGTCGGATTTTAGCATGAAATTAATTCTATTCCTCTTTTTGTGTCAGTTTTTTTCTCACATTTATTTGCAAAACAAATTTTTGTTGTTTTATATACAAATGTTGGAACAGCTTGGCATTCTTTGGGCATGTCGACGAGTCTTTTAATAGCGAATGTTTCCAATATTTTTAGAGGTGATTTGTGAAGATAATATTATTGAGCTACACCTAGTGAAATTTTGTAGTGTCTTCTTTATGGGTTTTGGGAAAGAGAAACTGATGTTTTGTTGATGACAGCTATCATATTGTCACTTATGGAGTTATACTCGTATCTCAGGTGAACGAAGAGAACTGGTCGAGAACACATTGTTTTGCAAATGGGTATGTCAATGATCTTACGATGTGGTACAATCATGTTGAAAATAGAGAATGCGATAGACTTCCAGTATATATACAATCTACGCGACATTTTTTTACAACTGATCCTCAAAAAAACATTATTGACTGAAACACAGGCGATGTGGGCAAAGATGTTGGTTCAGCCCTACTTCTATTGGCCCCTTGTTTCCAACTTCCTGTTTGTCGTGACATTGATTACCTTGAAATAAACTTGTGATGTCATTTAACGAATTTACATTTAGTATGTGGAATGTGCAATCTTGCCAACAATTTGGCGCATTCAAGTACATTTGCCAAATCAGTGGCGTCTAAAAAGTTGTAGATACATTCTTATGTCGTTTTTATATTTTAGTTTAATAGTACCTAAGGTTGTTATAATATGGTATATCTGCAATACAATTGTTCACGGGTTAATCAGCTCAAGTTCTTTCAGAAATTTTTAAGATTTGAGTTGTAAAGAAATAAAATGCTTATTAGAAACTTTTAAAGTAAAAAGTTCTTTCAATTGACCCTAAAACATTGACGCTTTAGGGGTTTGAAACTAAAAACTACAGATAAACTTTGAACGTCGTGAAACACTGACGCATTAATTAATAAGGTCTCCTCCGGAAGAATTAGAAACAGCGGTAAAAACAATAGCCACGGTAAAAATGATAGCCACGCCTTGCGCATATTAAAATAACTAAAGGATTATATTATTGGAAAGGGCCTCTTCAATAAACCTGACGGTACCAAACCAAACCACAGTCGCATTCCTTCCTTTTTGGCCCAAAATCTAATTCATTATAAACCGGAATTAAAAAAACATTATGCTCCGTCACGTTAGTAAGCACATGTGTACAGCAGGAAAGCGACTGACCTTAGAGACGTCGGGAGTTCGTTTATCCCACCTGCAATTTTGAGAACTATGTCATCTGCAATTATAAGCTAGATTAGGCCTAACAAGTTCATCAGCGAATTCATTTCTCGTCATCCTATTTCGACCTGGGATCCAGGCAAGACTCAATGCATTAGGTCTTCCGAATGCGTTCAGTGAAGTATCGAACAAGCTTGAAGTCGTACGATGGTGCAGGACAGTAGTGAAGACTACATTCCTTTTTTGGCTCAGATTCTGGCCAAAACCATTCCTGGGCACTGGCAAAATCGACTTCGTATTTCTTCTTGCAGCAGACAGCAATGACCAGATTCAAAGAGTGTTGGAGCGCTACTTCATCAAAGGTCCAGTGACCGCTTCTCTTTAAACGAAGGATAGCTTTGAGAAAGCAGTTGAGTGCAGAGAGATTCATCAATGTGTAAGAGCACAGATCGTTCTTTGAAATCTGAGAAGACCGTGGTATATTTCCATAAAACCTTGTTCCATCAGGTAACCAACGCACAGGATATGATACAGTTTGCTGTTGAAACGAGGAGGACGCTCTATTCTCTATTAATAAAAATAGGATCGAAAATTACCCGGATATCTTTTCTGTCTAGGCATCCAAGATCATTTTCATGCGCTTTCGTTAGTGTCCAAGCTTCTGCATCATAAAACAAAGTGTCTTGAATAATGTCTTGTTGGTTGCTTGAAAGGGGGCTTTCCTACTCAATTGAATAGTTCGTGTTGGTGTCAGTTTCGAAGTTGATAGCGGAGCCGAATAAGACAAAGTCCCTTACTTCCTTAAAGCTGTTCTTTTGTTGTCATTTTTTTTTATGAATGAAAAACTTAAGTTTTGCTTTTGGATTATGTTTATTTCATGTCATAAGTCGAAAAATTGACATCGGCTTAAGAGCTGCAGCTAGAATAATTGACCATTCGGGCCCGATTTGTGGCATTTTCCATCACTTTTACCAGAACTTCCGGTGATGGGTCTTCGCATTTTTGACGGATATACTCTTTGAGAGCTTCAAGTGTCTGAGGCTTGTTGACATAGAGTAGTGAATTCAAAAAACTCCACAAAAAGAAGTCTGGAACGTTTAAATCAGTCGATGTTGCCGGCAGTGCAAGTCGCCAAAACGAGAGATTAGGGGACTTAGAAATGCAGCCCTCAGAGTTTCGGTTGTGCATGGTGCAATATGCGCCGTTGCTTTATGCTGTTGGAACCACATTTTCTCCAGTTTTAATTCATCCAATTGAGGAAGGAGAAAATCGTTGAGAACGGCTCTGCAGCGCTTGCCTTCCATAGTAGTCGTTTGGCCCGATGACCCCTCTTACGTAAATACCACACCATGCTGTAACTTTGGGCAGGTGTAATGACTCTTCGTTGCTTATACACCACAGAAGCGATAATTTTGCTTATTCACATATCTACATCAAAAGGAAATGGTGTACTTTTACCTCCTGAAACGATTATTGGGGTTCGCTACCGTTAACAACTGACACCATTGATCAAGCATTGAAGCAAAATGACAAGAATATGCCAAAAGGCAAGCATCAGTTATTTTTCATTATGACAGTGCTGGTCGACATGTTTCAAACCAAGTAAAAATCTATTTGGCAAATATTAATTGGGTAATTCTTCCCCACCCGCCGTGTTAACCAGACTTGGCCCCATTTGATTACTGACTCTCGGAACAGCACTTTCATTCTTACGAAGAAATGAAAAATTGACTTGATGAGTGGTTGTCCTCAAAAAACGACCAGTGGTATTGGCACGAAATCTATCAATTGCAAGAAAGATCATTCATTATTTTGTTTAAATAAATTAGTTGTTTGGCCAACAAAATCTATCATTTTTTATCATTTTTTTCTTCTTCTCAAAAATATCGATGCCAAGTTTCGTAATTGCGATGCATCTTGTTTCTAATTTGTTCTGTTCTGACACATGTCTAATCCGCTTCTGCAGCTGCTCTTGAATTGGTCTTTTGGAGGCATCACATCTCGCCAGTAACAAGTTTTAAAAATTAACATTCTTGTTGAACCCGCTGATTTCTGAAGTGTGTTCATCTGTAATTTGCATTCCATTCTACATCAGCCACATTCAAGAAAGTATTTTTCGCTTAATTTCTCGGAACTAATGATTTGGTTTTATTACTGTGACAGTCTTATGAAAAAAGTCAGCGGAATGCAATGTCAATAAATGAAAAATGAAGTGATTCAAAACTCGCAAGAAGCGGAAGTGTTTTTAAGTGGTTTCAAGATAATAAAGCAAAGAAAATATTTTTAAAAAACAAACCACAAAAAATGAACCAACAAATGACGACTCTCTTGCAAATCATTGTTGAAGAAATGGATGCTTTATCAGCTTAAACAGGGAACAAATTGCTACGAAATACGACTTCGTATGTTTTAAATGTTAGCTCTGAGTTGAGAGCTTACATTTTTCTATGAGCAGAATAAGTGACTTACTTAGGAAATATCTGAACAACTTATTTGGCGTTAAATGCTTTTCGTTTGAAGATTTTTAAAAACAGCTTAAATTATTAAGAATCTTCTCTTAAGGTTACAAAACTGATCTCGAACCAAATTGTGTCACAGTCTCACAGTGCGCACAGATGTAGAGATATAGATTCTTTACGAATCACACCAGATGTTTTTTTTTTTAAATAAAATAAAAATTGGCAGCATTGTCTATGAAGCACGTTATTGTTGCGATGTCAGGTATGTTGGCTCCCACTGAGCCAGTTTCTTTTCTTCGTTCGTGTTTTCCTCTCCTCTTCAGTTAAATTCACTAATTCTTATTATCGACGACAAACTAGGAAGAAGAAAGAACAACAAATACTACGAAAAAGAAGCAAAAAGAAGAGAAACAAAAGTTATAGCCGCATTGGGGCTTAACCAATTCAGTTGGTACCGTCACGTACATAGACGTACGCATAAATGGACAAACTATAAACTTGTCGGCGGCAAAATCTATTGCCGATCATACTCGTACTCATACTCGTATCTGGATTGATTGAACCTGTTGTTTCGGGCTTCAATTTATTCTTCGCACATTAAATTGAATTAGTTACTTAGTTTGGCTAATTGATTGCCTATGTCGGTTCAATTGAAAATTGTAAAGTTGGTATGCCATGCTCGGCAGGTTTTGCTACGGATTTCCTTGCAAGGAAATTGCGTCCAGCACGCCTACGTATCACCAAATAAGTTTCTTAATAATTAAAAGCCATCCTATTAAGTGAAGTCAGTCAGTCAGTCTGAGTGACGTCATGTCTGAACCGATGTCCATACGAATCATGCTTTTGATTCATAATTAAACTTTGTACGAGGATGTATCTATATCTACAGTCATTTATTTGTCTGCATTCGAATTTGGCATTTTTTTTTGCGGATTCACAGCAGACTTTGATTTGGAGTTTAAGATGTTTTCGTATCCAAACTGTTATGAGTAGATCGCATCAATCAAGTAACACTCACGCAGTACCTACTGTGTGATAGGTAAAATGTATCTGTTCGAGATCAAAGTAGGTGAGTTCTTGAATTTTAAGTGACACACTAATCTCATTCAGATGACACGCTGTGAGATGTTGGTTGGTTCGGAATACCAGTATTCGTATGCATGACAAGACCAATGGAACCGTCTATGTTATGCTAAACCGATCGTTTAATTGAATTAAGCAGAGCTGTATTGTTACGATTGCAAATTTTATCTATTGCTCCATTTCGATCTGACAGAAGACTTAATGACTTTCAGTAGACTTTGTTTTTAGAATAATTTTTCGCCGTGACAGCTGTCATTTTCCATGGAAACTCCCACTTATTGAAACTGTCAGTGAGGGAGAACGATCAAGAAAAGGTGATGATTAAGGAAATCTCTATAATCAGCTTGAAGATTGATTGCCTTGTATAGCGCATACGTTTTGCAATTATCCGCATCACCTTCATCTCTTGGAAGTATGACATCATTTCAGTTATTTTCAGAAAATGGTAATATTATACATAGACGACAAATGTCATTTTGCGCAACAAAATTGGATTTAATTAGAAGGAGTGGATTTCAAGATGAAGTAGAATGTATTTCACTTAAATATTTCACTCATATGCATACCCCAAGCCATCATCAATTTGCGTGGTTTTCATTGCTGCAAAGGGCGATAAGGCGATAAATAAAATTGTTATGGGAAGCCCCTTTCACTGTGAAAAGGAAACAAAATTAAGGCACGATAAGACGTCTTTTTTTAGAGTACCGAACTGAAAAGTCCCAAAAAATGCATCTCATTCAGATCAAGCTGTTATTTCCGCCTCTAGTTAGAACATGGTTAAGATACTTTATTATTCGCAAAAGCAATTAGATTGTAAGGGGACAATAACAACAAACACACGGAAAACATATATTTTGGAGCTTCAGTGTTCCGAGAAATCCAAGCCTAACACCTAATGTGGATCTCGTTGCACTAACAAACTTTATGCAATCCAACTCATGTCCGCGGATTGAAATGTCAGGCTTCGCTCAATTATTAAGAAAATCCAGAAGTTTTGTTTTGCTCATTAATTCGAACGTAGTTGCTATGAGTTTTTATTTTATGAGCATATACGTCAGAATATAACTCTTTAAGGACGCAGCAGTAGCTGTAGGATCGTACCGAAGAATAGAATAGAATTGAATGTATGTATCATAACCTTGTATTATATATCTTACGGTCTTTCCTCGGTGGCATTGTCCTTTGCATTATCGAAAATCGAAATTGTCCGATATATGAATGTGTCTGAATGTAAACGTTAGAACTGTTGATATTTAAATAAGCTATTTAGATTTTAAGATGTAGTCGCTGCTTCAGCTTCTTCTTTGATGATTATCCGTTAGTGAATGCATTGTGCACTGCGGCAGATTACAGACCTTTAAGTATGGGCGCCATTAACTTGAATCGATCAAGTGAAACTACCCTTCGATCTCATCTAAAATCAACAGTTTTCTCCTTATCCTGTCCAAATTATAAACAATTTCATAATGTATACACTCAGTGTCAAGGGCATCTCAAGCAAGCACTTAAGATACTCACGATAAAAAATATCTATGTACATAGTATAACTATCGATTGTTAACCGTAAATACATTCATTAAACCACCTTCAAGTAGTGTCACGTCGATAATTTATTTTATCGGTACCACAGTCAAAAAGAATACACATGTCTCTTATGTCTGCCATGACATCACCTCCAAATTTGTTGATATTGTGCCAACAAAAACGACAAAAAAACATGTTTACCGGCAGAACAAAAGTTAAAAAACACGTAAACCCATAAATCCACTCGATCTCCCATTGTTCGAATTATTAAAATAATTCTAAGCAATCAGACAATGACGTGTAGTTTCCCATGGTCAGCTCCCAATTTTTTTCTCTACTCCTATCTTATACAAATATCTTTTAGTTACTCGAAAGCTCGCACTTGTATCTTTGATTAAGTCATCAATGATCGTGGTCTTGATCGTTGCTCTGGTGTATTCAAACAGTTTGATCGTGGTCGTAATGACCGAAAATTGCACCAACCACTCCATGAAAGTGGGGATCAAATCCATTGTTTTCCTAAACAGTATCAAGGGCAAATAAATAATCAAAAATAAATGAGAATCTGTGTTTTTATTTTTCTTTTTAGTGAAAGACTGACCATTCTTATAGTTTGTTGGTACATATTTTCCATTTTTTATTAAATTAATTTTGATTTTCGTTAAATTGAATTGGAGGAGCTGACGCTGATGTTTGTAAGCTACCCACACACTGTCTAAGCGATGAATCTGAAACGTCGTGTTTTCAAATTTTTTATGCAAATAATAATAAAAACAAATTACATAGAAATGATTAAATGGAATAACTGATGGGCGATTGCAGGTCTGACTTTGCTTTCTGGGCGATGATTGAAGCCCGAGTACGATGAAGTCATCGAGAGAATTTCAGTTGACCGCTTATTGATAAGAATTATTTCTTTTGTTTTATTTTGAATTATCAGCTGTTAAGAGTTGTGTTGTTCTTGGAGTTGTTTTGAATGAGAACGATTTATACATAAATAAAAAAAAAAATTAACGAGGGCAACTGATTTTATGTGCAAATTTATTCTAATCAGAGTTTTTAGAAAATAATCTTGAATTTTGGTATTATTTACTAAGGCAATTTTCGTCGATGTTTTTGAGACGCGAGAATCATATTATGACCTAGAGGATTTTATTCCCCTCAATCCAAATTTATACGAAAAGCCTTCGTAGGGATTCGATCAGATAAATTTGGCAATAACTACCAATATTTCAAACGAAGCAGAAAGTGAAGTGAATTCTTCAAACATGGTGCTTGTGGATAAACTTAACTAGCACACTCGAACTCTTACTGGAACCTACACGATCTGGGGTAGTATCTACTGGCTGGTGATGTCAGCTTGAAAGAACTTCATAACGTTCAAACTGCAGAGCGACCGGATTGATAAATAAGAAGTTTTTCGAACAGGTAACGCAGTAGCAAATACTAAACCTATAAAATTAAGCTTTACTAAAGCCTCTAGTGAGCATGAGGAGAAGAACTTTTACAATCAACTAGGGGTCACCTAAAACCTAACTTGTAACACAGCAATAGTTCGATTGCACATTCGATTCACAAGTTTGCCCGACTTTGACGATTAAAATGACAATGTTGGCTGGAGAGATACTAGCTGAGCACTATATCACCTGAGCCTTATCTGGTAGGTAGCAACCATCGAAGTAGATTGCTTACATTACGATTAGTCGATAAATCACACCTTAACAGGTGGAGAGTTGAAAAAACACTACCTTTATCTTAAAGCACCTCAAGTATGTCTTTGGAATTTTTAAAGAGGAACACCCAGATGCAATACTTACAGCACTTAGGTCAGCAGCAATTGAAAGACTGTCTCTTATAACAAAAAACATTCAGTATATCTGCCACCAAACTATGGACACCCACTGAAGATGTTTCAATGATCGCAGTCCAAGAATATGTCTGTTAAAAACAACAATTTGTGCACATTATAGGATCAGTCTAGTTACTGAGCTGCGTCAGAATGTAGGCGACTACTTTCATTTTCGATGATTTTTGATTTTCAAAAAGAGTAGACTGAAATAATCAGTTAGTCATAATTATGGTCAAAACTACATTCTCGGCAGCTACAAATTGGAAATGCTTAATTCTTGTGACACGAAAGCCCAAAAACATTTCTGCAAATTCTAGAGAAGAGAAGAGAGACTTGCTTAAACAAACAACGACAGCCGCTTGCTTTGAAACATAAACGAAGAATGCGTTCTTAGTTCAATCTCATCTTTTGTGCTAAGTTTAACAATATGTCTCAGAAAAGGATGGAGTCACTTATAACATTCATGCGAAACGACACTAAAGCAACCAATGCGTTGTTCTTTTCTGTAGAACACCACTTTTAATAACCCTTTCATGATGTATTTCTTTTTTGTTTTGTTGGCAACACTTTACAACAAAAATGGCGCAAAATTCAAGTCTTGCAACGCTAAAAGACTGACAGAAAAGAAACCCCTGTCAATTCTGTAATTTTCCAAGTTTCTGCTTTCTTGACTCGACAAATTGTCAACGCCAAAAAGACGACAGAAAAGAAAGAAGACGAAGAAACATAAATACGGGAAGCAAGTAACATACACATAGATAGATAATTTCACAGAACAGATATGGTATACAATAGAACTAGTAAAAATATCTCTCAGGCGAGTATATTTCGTACATTAACCTTTTGACTAAAATTTCATTGACTAAGAAGAGATTTATTCTGAAATTCAGGGAGACTGGATCAATAAGTGATCTTAGACTCTGATTGTCGGTTAACACTAATTATCGAAGCATTTGATATTGCTGAGAATTCAGGAACACCAATTTTGTACGCTGTGATCGGTTCGCATCATTGTGCATGTAAAGAAGTCAAAATTGTCGAATTTTTGGTTCAGAAAATTTACGAGCGATTGTTAGGAAATAAATGCACCAACAATGTTTCACTGTTTAGTGTGGATTTTTAGCTGGAGGCATCATCCGACCATTCTTCTTTAAAAATACGGTTGGTAAGACAATATCAGTTAAGGGTGCTTCCTTTCGCGACATGATAGTCCAGTTTTTTGTGTCTGAATTGCAAGGCATGGATGTGGTCGAAATGCCACTCTGTCTCAGGTGTGATATATTCATGCTGTTGGCATCATCGGTACTTGTTTATTCAAAAATGGGACCTAAACTCGTGTTGCAGTCACCGACCAAAATTACCGGACAATGATCGGTGATTAGCGATTCCAGCACGATACTGCTTTGTGCCCAAGATGCATGATAGATTCGATAGCAACAATTTACCGCGAAATGAGCCAATGAAATAGTCAGTGAGATAGTGCGATTTGACGCTGATGAGTTGAAAACTATAAACGCCTTTGAAGTCAAAATTCTGCGAAAAAAGCTTCCGATTCTCATAATTGGACCCATTGGATGCGCTACGTCAGAAACATTCGAGGAAGTCACATGAGTAATAAAAACTCTTATGAGGACACTTCTCATTCCTCTTAAGTAACATTAAACTAGGAACTTATAGCATTGAAGATATCTTAGAGTTTTTTCTTATTTAGTATCTAATAGTTATAAGTCCTTAAGGACATACATAAGTGTCTGGTATAAAATGCTCTTAGGAAAGAAGAGCACGAGGCGCCTTAAATGTGGCAAACCACGTTGAAGGTTATCACAGTGAATCCACAAGGACATAAGTATGATGAAGAAGGGAATAATCTCCGAAACTGATTCACAGTACAGTCATAAAGATTAATAGAACTCATAAGTTTTTCCCAGAATAAAGCTAAGATCCATGAGACCATTGGTCAGATAATCCATAGTTATTTTGCAAATGAGATCATTGGTTCTGAGCTCATGTATTGCATTATCTAAAATTATATGAAAAATGCGAACTATAAATGGAGTTAATCTTAAAAGTCGTTCTGAAGAATTGGATGAATTATAGGATTCATATGATATATCCAAATCAAAACGTCTTCATCGCATGCAAACAGAATAAACGTCTCACCGCCTCAAATGACATAATCAAATGAAAAAAATAAAAATCCAAAGACACGGGCGACATTTCTTTCAGAAAATATTTCACGCATCAGCTTCTACTCGTACAATGATTTCATTGAAATACGATACAAGTGTCTACCGAATGAAGAATATTTTTTTCCAGAGCACTACTTTCAAGATCGTAAGCCAACATTAACTACGTTTCTGTAGTTGCGACAGCTCTTACAAAATAATTATCATGTACCGTCTTTACCTATTTTGTAATTGTTCGCGTTATACTCATTCCCCTTTCAGATACTGTCTAAGTTCCTCTAAATTGCTGGATCATGTAAGTCTAAACTGGTCGTTTAGATGGAACCCACAGATGACCCAGTTTTAAAGCCCATCCAAATATCCGTACAATGACCGAGCTGTGGACAGTATCTGTATGCATTCGTTCAAACAAAAATAATAATTACTAATTATTGTATGATTTCATGGAACGAAATCCTAGATCATCTAGCTGCTAAGAATACGGAAACCACATATTATGACTCGTTATTAATAAATAACTTATTTACGTCATGCTTCTCGCAGATAGCTACTCATGGATTCTTTCAGATGAAAAAAATTAAAATAAATAAAACCAAGTGTAAACATTTTTCAATATTTGACATCGAAGTTCACTGCATCCACAGTGCAGGAACAGTGCACGAATATAACTACGAGTGTCTACACGCGTAGATACTTACATATGTATATTGTGTATACACGGAAGAGATTAAGAGTATGAGTTCGGAGTATTTATATGTCAATGTCCTTCAAATGGAATTCCTGTGCATATAGAACTCACCTGCTTCGTTCAAGTTTGCTTTCCTGGTATCCTTCTCGATTAACCACGTTGATAGCTGCTTATTCTACTCATTCACTGTGTTCACTGGTTCAAGTCACGCACTTATCACTTATCCTCTCGACACGATATTCTCACTCGGAATTAGTTAGTGAGTTTGATTTAACTTTTTCACTCAAGAAAACTTACAAAACTAAGTAATTAAAGTCCGTCAAGAGTCCTTGTGTCCCTTTACCTTAATTCTAAGACCATATGGCTGTGGGGTAAAGTATGAGTAACTTAACAAAAATAAACCAAGTATCTTGTATTTTATAATTAAATGTCAGAATTTATCCGTAACAGAAGTTGTAATATGAAAAAAGGAAAAAAAGAAAGAGAGATACAACCGATTCAAATGGTAACCGAAATTCGAATGTTCGTCCGTAGTGCTTGGCAGCGAGTCGTCAACTGTTTGAGCTTGTCGCCGTCTTGATGTTAGCTAAAGTACGAATATCTCGGCGTATGAAAAATACTTAGCAGCTGGTTTCGTGCTGACATACAACTCGTACTCGTACTAAAGCATAGACGTAGATACACTTTGATGTGCTCGTTTTCGTTTCAGTATGCGCCACTACATAGGCTAAATGTCTTATGGTATGTGGCTGTAAGTTGTTTGTTTGTTTGTAAGATTGTTGATTTGTCAGATTGTGAGTTTGTCAATTTGCCAGAAATTCAGAGCTTGCCACTTATTAGCTGTCGGGTGAAAGAGGAAGTTTCTGCAGTAGCAAACGGTGAGCGATAAACCAAAGACCATAGGTGCAAGACAACCGACGACAGACGGTACAGTGTAAAGGTATTTAGTTTTCAGCAAACTTGATGACGTAAGTGAGCTTTTTCTATTCCGTTTGGCTCTTTATTCAGCTTTTGGGTGGTGAATGGTGGAGAGTGCAGAGCTTAGTTGCGCTGGTAAACAAATTTGCTATGGTATTATGGTATGTTGCATCGTAGTATCTTTGCAACCTTCGGAAAAATAACTATACTTTTGGTTTCACACAGAAATGACAAGAGCAACTTAGCTTAGCTAATCAGCTGTTGATAAGAAGTGGATAAATATTTGACAAGGTTATTCCATTATCAAAGTTTAGTCATGCATTTCTATATCCCGAGGGAGTTCGGGTGGAACTCTACTAAAGTCTGCATGCGGGAAATAGCGTCTTATTGACTTTATTCTTTTTGTCATACATTAAATATGATAAGAAGAAAAAATATTGCTTGATTATGCGTCAGAGATTAATTAGTTGGATTGGCTATAGAAAATAGTACGATTGAATCAGAACATCTCGTCCGAAAATCTTTTACTGGCACTTTGATGGTTGTATAGAAAACCGTCTAAAGCCCATGCCAAGATCTAGGAGATGAACCGACAACTAGAAACACAGAATGTTAAGAGAGTAAATCGTTATACTGCGTGAGGACAAGTCACTGCCTCAAATAACTTAGATCAGCCCTAATTTGTAAGTGTTAGTCAAGGGAGATCAACCAAATCAAAACGCCTAAGCGAACCGATGCGATGTCTTCTCATGCCAGCCAAAGGATACTCGAATTGCTAAACTTATCAAGAAAGAAAAGCTAGCAACAACGGATTATACTCGTATATCAAAGACGACTTAATCTCAAAAGTCGGACTAATTGCGAATGAATTCATCTGACTTTATTAACCATGCCGCTTGCCACTAATAGTCTGTATAGCAGGTAACGTACGAGTAGATCAGCTATCTTAACGTTTTTGCAGCTTATGTCAATAAGAATTTTTTTTATGAATGTATGGAAGTATGTCAGCAGTTTTCTGAAAACAGCTATTAGCTTCAGAGTATCCGACCTTTTTGCCCAAGGTATCAGAACAGTCCAATCTTCCAATTGGAGCCTATGCATGATACTACTACAGAATAATCACCGCGTTCGGATCTGTACTGGCATCTGTGGAAGATGCCACGTGCGACCGATTGCTAGCGTAGCCCGTAGACTGATTTAAAGTTGATTTCACCGTCGATCATGATTGTTACAGAAAACGAAAGAAGGGTCTACTTGGATCCGGATCTGTAAAGCAGTATAAGGCAAGTAGTCTAGAACTAGGGGAATATGAGGAATGTGAGGTAATACTTTGTAATAATCTGCGGCACATAAAAATTCGGCCACGGCACCAGTTTATCACTAACTTTTCCACAGAACAACCAGACTACTTTCCCAAGGAATGTTCCTATAAGCTACTCGATAAAACCAAACAACTCGCCAATTAGAAAAGGTGTAGCAGTACAATCGGTACTACGCTCTGGGAGGTTACATGGCAAACTGACGTATTCTAACTAATATTGCTGCGGTATTAATCAGTAGCCAGATGATCACTTAATTTGTCAGAGCATCCCGAGCTAGTTGTATGCTTAATCTTCTTCTTCTATTGAAAGTGTCGGTTCTAGCCATGGGATGGTACAGCAGCTTTAAAATATTAAACAAATTCCAAGTTTTTCGTAATCAGTAGAAGTAGAGACTGCAGCTGTAGTAAAAGGTGGAAATGTTAACACTGCACTGCTCTAATGGCCCTGAATTGATAGCGGAGCCTATGTTGACTAAGTCCTTAACTACCTCAAAATTATATCTTTCTAGGCTGACGTTCTATCCGAGAAGTCAGTGTTGGGTGTCCTGTTTGCTTGACTGCATATTCTTAGTCTTGTCCTCGTTGACTGCTAAGCCCATTTTCGCCGCTTCCGTCTCAGTATTCGGCAAAAGCTCCAAAGACATTACGCTGCTTTCTTCCGATTATGTCAATATCATCGGCGCATGCGGGTAATTGGATGGACTTTTGAAGATCGGAAGCATAGGTCTGATAAGGTTCCATTCATCGGGAATATTTTTGTGTGCTCCTTACCAAATTAGCACCTGCCGTTTTGAAGTACTTTGATTCCAACAAAAAAGTGGTCCGAGCTGATGTTGGCTTCTCGGCACCTGTGGACATCCATAATACTGGAGGAGTGTATTTAGTCGATCGCAGTGTTGTCCACCGAGTTGACGGTTGATTGAGTTCTCCAAGTCCCCTTGTGAATATCGAGATATGGGCATCGCGGCCCTCTTTTCGTCCGGCCCATCCCATCGCATTTTTTTGATAACAGAAATATCTCCTTTGCAGCTACCCTGGGCCTCCGATAGTTGTTCGGCTGCGCGTGGGATATAAAGGGATCTAACGTTCCACCTGAAGATCCAAAGCTCATCGTTGTTGTTTCGTTGGCAGGGGTTGTCAACAGTAGATCCGTCTGTAACCGAGGCTTGTTGCTGATTCATAACTTTCGTCTTCTTTTTCATGGACGGGCAGTAATCACGTTACCCCGGCTGTACAACCACCTACCTGGAGGGCAATTTTCATTATAAAACCCCTGGCAGCAAAAGCTGCTCAGTACCCTTAAAATCGATCGACCCTTTGAAGACAAACACTACTTTTGGATTTCATCTAGCAAAGTGATGCTATAAGCAGCAGACGTTGTATCTCCGCTGCAAGATAATTGAATGAAGTAAACATGTTAATGAATTTGACTGCTACAATAGAAGGGTTAGGCTCTTAGCACTTTTAACCAGATGAGACGCCAGGTACGATTTCTCCCGTATGTGGCTCAGTTATCGTTAAATCACTTAAAGCAGCACTTATATTGTATGGCCATTCCTTGTCCTTAGCTCCATCTCTTCCAGAAAACAGCAAGTATTAAGATCTTCTCACTGCACCGTACTTCATTGCATCAGATTGAGTACCCCGATTACGGTGATGTCAACTTCATACACTTAAAGTTGTACAGAATTTTGCATTGCCCAGTCTAACTACTGTGTCATTCCGACCATCCTGCGCAACCAACTTTCTTTCTTCAGAATCCGACAGATTGTGCTAGGATTTCATGTATAGAGCATGAGTTCCTTTGGCCAAATTCTAAAGATAAGATGCAACATGACTCCCACTAGCCTGTTTAACCTCCAGCTTTGAAATGTTCGACTACCGCTCATTTGTTAGGCTTAAATTTGGATATTACTTCGGTGGAAATATAGTCGCAGTATTCTTCCTGCCTTACGTACATTTATCGTCTTCACCCTCTAACCGTCTGCAGAAGTGAAGCTTCCAAATTCTCAGCACCAAATGCGTCCCTCTACTAAGGTATATTTGTAGGTTAAAGGGATGTCAGTTGGGAAGGCTCTCGCGGTCTCTTGTGTCTGTAGCTATCCCAGGTCAAATATTCTTACAATATTATCCTGGCGCTTAAGTGCTTTTTGTATCCGAACCCACCAAATATCCTGGATCGTACAGACATTTGTACTGCGTGCCCTCAATATGGCCAACCTTACTTGTTCCTCATCATCAAGCATCTATGAATAATTAATGCATTACAATGCCGGAACTAGTCAGAATACTTTCAAATCAGATGTTACTTTCGTACGCTCATCAATAATACCTTGAACTAGCATCCAGTTATTATAACGAGCTCATGCACACATACATACCTGCGTCAAGCCAGAGAAGTCAGTGACATTTCTTTAAATTAGGTTCATCTAATCTCCTCCATTTATCAAGAATATCCACATTTCTTACAGAGACTGAACGACTTTCCAAGTTGAAATACCCATTCCTTTCATGCTCCCAAATCAATTCAATTATGCTTATCCAGGAAAACCACTCTTCAACTCATTTGATTACAGCTCAACCAATACAAGTGGCCAACTGCAAGTAGGACTCTTGTAGTTGCCCACTTTAATTGATGATAATATTTCCGGCTGCTTCTGCAGCCAAACACCCATGTGCGTCTTTATTTTCATTTTATTCGCAACGATGTTAGATTTTTCTTTCCTAACAGATGCGGAGAAGATACGTTCTGATGACCCATTGAGTAAGTACGGGAACGATCATTCAACTAAATTAAATATCAAAAGTAAAAAACCGCTATACCCCACAAATAACCACTCAACCGTGAAACCATTTATGCCAATGAAAAATGGAAAAAAGCCACAGCCCATGAGCCAACACACGTTCAATGCCAAATGATCGACGACGACGGACGATGGACGACGAAGGTGTACAAGAGTACCTACTGAACGGGGCGCCACAGATTGAAAGTCGATTTTCCATTCAAAGCAGTAGATAAAAATACACGCCCAATGCAGCAGTGTATAGCTTCAGTCGATTCATTAGTATCGACTAGATACTCTAAAAATCTAGGTAATCGATATCAATTACAAAATCCCACATTCTTCCTCTCTTACACTCTCAATCGGTATCTATGCCTCTGAGGCTTGCCCTTTATTAACCCTCTAGTTCTGGTTGGTTTAGGAGTTGCCATTGAAATTTTTGAAACGTGAAAGTAATGTACAAACATCGAACAACGATTCCTGATGTTACTGTCAATTGGTAACATTGATTGCATTTTTTTACCGCTGTTGTTGTTTTATCTACTTACTCATTGTAGGTCTTAGATGAGTAAGCCTTCAGTGACGAAATGCTTGGAATGCCAGTACCCACCACATTGCAGCCTTATGTATCCGTACACCGGATGTTCACAGAGATAGTGCTCCGTGATGTTAATTCATTTATGCCTAGCACGTTATGCTAGTAGCCAATCTAGAGTCTCTCCAATCGAGTGACAGCTGGAGAGCTGTTGACCTTTAAAAGGGCAATGCCAACACCTATGGGCCTTGCCTAGGATGTTTATAAACGATTTTGTTTTTCGTTTCTCTACCTAGCAGCTGTTGCTGCTAATGACACTTTTACCAAACACAGAACTTGTGCTCGGCGGTATCATCCACCGGAGGGCAGTAGTCGCATCTGGGTGATGCTCTAACCGTCACGCGGTATAAATATGCGTCGGGGGAGAAGCTGTGCAAGATAGTAATATATTTTATCATCACTAGGCTCTAGCCACAGGTTCAGAAAGGTTCTAAATCATTTTACTCACCTGCCCAGGATCTCCTTATTCTACTTCCGTTCTATCGATGTTTTGTTCGTCTTCCGGGAACAGAAATTTACCTCTGCGCTCTGGAGCCATCAAAACGACTATCACAGCTGCGGCTAGGGAGACCATGCGGCTTAACTTCAACAGAGTTGGCAACCGACGATAATAACCTTCGTTAGCCTCTCGCTGTGCATCATTGCGCAACAACTTAGGCAGTGTAGCTCGTTGGCTTTATCAGCTGCGATTTCAAGTCATAGGTCGATCCACACTCCGAGGTAGCAAAATATCAGGCCCGCGCGGAATACGCGAACCGCGGAAACGGGACGTCATGCGGAAATTTCAACAAAACCACTGTTGCCAGGTAAGGGCATCCGCCTACCGTCTCCAACCAGTTTCTCGCCGTCTTGGTAAGTACAACTTTGGTCACCCTGGTCACTGGATACATTTCTAGGCACAGGTTTCAGATATTAAAGTCCAATACGAGCCGTGAACCATTCCGGTTGACGCCCTCTTCTCCTCCATCGCTTGTTCATTACCTATCGGTCCAGTATTCAATACTGGAGATAATTGTTCAGTAATCACAATAATACACATTACCGCCTAACTGCCTCTCTGGTCTCGGTCTATCTTGTCGAGGTAAAAACGTTATTTTGAAATACTCCTCGTTTTGTAAGGGTCTTGCTAAAACCGCTTCACACTCCTTAGAACCATCTGCAACCGCTATTTATGTCGACTGACCCTCATGGAAACAGAGGTCGAAATAAGGACGAAGTCAGGATACTTTGTCCGAAAAAACAAGGCTTTGAACAGATCCAGCACACAAGGTGTTCCGACTTCACAACGGCAACCCATCTGGGTCAGGAGCCTTCTAGGCCGACAACCTATCATTTTCTCCAGTGCACTGGCCTTGGAATTGGGATCACGTATGAAAATGACATCACCTCTCTCCCCCATTACAAGAGCAGTGTCCACGGGACCTTGTACTGGAAGTTGTGCATTGTAGTATTCGCGGAGATAGAGCAACTCACATTGGTCAAATCGGCAGCCCCGATCCATAAGCATCAATGTCAGGAATAAGGGGATTTTCAGTGTCGCAGAGTACAATCCCTTGCCAAGGTAGGCACTTATAGTCACACTTCGCTTTTCGTCGAATCCTAAGAGTTAACTTATCCTATTCTTAGGTAATCCAGCCTAGATCTAGTTATCTAATTGGGCCTAGGAAAAGCCCGTATGCAACCGAAAGAGACTTTGCTTTGGAGTGTGGAAAAGGCAGCAGTAAATTGTATTATCACAAGCAAATTGTCATACGATATCCCTGTATCCTGCCGAGTGCTCTTTTACCACGCAACAAAGTAAGAGCTCTTCAATACGACATATTTATTCCAAAGAAGCTTGTTACACAGGGTGACACTTAAATTGAAAAATTAAGGTGATACCTTTAGAGATTAAATAAGTCAGACCCCGTAAAGAGGAAAATCTTAGTTTTTAGAGGATTAACTGGGGGCACATTTATTGTGCAGTAAGTCGCCAAGCATAGTCCAACAGACACGACAACTACGAGTACATCGTCTGCAGGGAGTCGACCAACATGCGCGATAGAAGTGAAGATACGACAGTGACTTATGTATAAGCAACCCCCAACCGACTCTAAACAGGGACTCTGGCAGGGGCCGCTGGCGCTTAACCAGACCAAACTACAACTACAAAGAGGAAGGCAAGACAACTACGATATCTCCTATCGCTTAGTCACGACTTAGTAGTGAAGGGTCACCTAAATCGAATGCAAACAAGAAACGGTTTGTTTCGGAATTCTTCGAAAGACATTAACAGTTGTCAAGCCTTACCAAGATGACGGAATTATGTCATTAATCAATTGATTTCCTGCCAGTTAGTCAAATGAATAGCTTAAAGTAAAGATGACGTTGGATAACACTACCAAAAACCATAAATTACGAGTAGCATCAGCATTCACAGTTTTCACATGATTTCAAGTCATAATTTTGTAGCTCAAAGACTGAAGTGGCGGGCGGCCCCATTTTTTTCGATGTCTTAATAGAGCCAACTCTAAGGTCAAACTACGAGTATTTCGATTTCTTTCTTTTTCGCAATAAATTCTACCCACATCCAGACCATTACAGCAAAGTATCTATAAACAATCTCTGCCACTGAACTTCCACTCATTGTGCTCAGCTCCCACGTAAAATGTCAATGAACACGAGTGTCTGAGTCACAGTCAAACACGATTAGAATTCTATTCGTTACCTTAAAAGTCAACACGCAACAAGTTGCTTGCTATTAAGGTGCACCAACAACCAACTAAATTTCGACAAAAGTCATCAGTCGATCAGCGGCGTTGGCTAGGCTTGTGGGTCTAGAGTCTGACTTTTAAGTCAAACCTTGTCATATCTAAGCAGAAACTGAATTAGAAGTGTTTCCAGTGTGCCAAAATTGGCGCGAAATTCCGCCAACGTACGACCTTAACGCGCGCCTGAGGCATTTTCGGGCAGATTACGTACGCAAGTACCCGAGTTAATTCATCACAGTGTTGGCTACATTATTTTATGTAACTAGGGTGTGGATACGAGAACTCGTGCATCTGTGGAAGACAATTACCTTCGGAGGCAGCCCAAATATGGGGCTATTATGACTCTAGGAACGCCTTACAAGGCAAGATCCCTTGAGTTAGTTGATTTATTTCTCAGTACAAAGATTGAATATATCATACTCATGATCTGTCATCTTGAAAAGGTCTCGCAACCACAAATTCGGTAACCACCACGCAAAGGCCACTCGTCGTTGATGTTCGAGAAAGTAAAGTGGGCTGACAGTTTGCATTCGGAAAATTTAAAATGCGCATGCGTGCAGCTACATCAAACAAACTGACACGACAAAAGTGACAAACGACACATGGCGGTGGTGGTGGTATACAACAAAACATCCATGAATACATCAATGCGCACTTCGCCAGCGAGAAACGAATACATCGTATGAATGCAGTTGCAAGTCTTCAATTCGATTTCTGGATATTTCTCCGTTTATGGCAATGGCAACGATATCCGCTTTCGGTTTTAGTTTTTCTTGTCGCTGCTTAATCGGGATCACGTAGACGTACCAGCTGCTGTATTCCACTTAAGGAAGTCACAAGGTTTCACTTCATATTCGATAGCGACGTTCCGTGGCACCATGAAATTGTTGATGACGCTGCTACTACATTTGTAGACATTTTAAAGAAATCACTTTGACGTTTCGATTGTAATTGGGAAGATTCATATTCATATTACCTTTGGATTGATCATGAAGTAGAGCAGTAGTGTGGTGACTGGTTACTGGTTTACTGATAACTGGTTACTTGGTGACGAGTGACTACAACTGAAGATTTGTTTTATGGAGCGCTGGAGAAACTCGCTTGAACTGAGGAAGTCGATGGATTACTATGATATAATTCGAGAGTAATAGATACGGGTCTGGTGCACGAATGTTTTTTTATGATTAACATACTCGTATACATGATCGTGCAATTGCGTGGGAATGATTTCAAATCGAACTGAACGGTTGCTTAATTATGAGCATTGTCAGTTTTGTGTAAGAACTGAGCTGGTAACAGAATTGCATTTGATGAAATATTCTTCTTGGTGGACTTGTTCAACTTGGTATTCACATGGTTTTATTCCGAAATGGAAGCCAGAAGGTTTTCATAACGGTTGTGCATTTATATTTTCAGAATTTTTAACTACGGCCACAACTAGCCAATTAGTTTTGCATTTGTGTACCCCTTGGTGTCTGTTATTTTTTTTACAAAAAGCCCAATACTCGCCTTTGAAAAGCAGAACTGCCAGGACTTGTAAATCACAACATGGAGTCGATTTTCATTACCGATTGTTTGAGCAGGCCATCCGAGGGATGCTTAATCGTCTTACGCAATTTATTTGCTTCAGTCCGAAGTGGATCTTAACCACATTCAGTTACTCAGAGAATCATAATTTTTAGCTCATTGGTCCTTCCTACGCTTCAAGTTGGCTTAAGTCTTCTTCACCTGTTTAACAGTTTTCTACGGCGTTAAATCTCTTGATGGAAATTGAAGCCTCTACGGACCCAATATTATTTTATTCTAAATATCAGAAAACAAATAAACATTTTTCTGAACAGGTCAATGTCGCTATGAAAAGTCCATAACCGGAAGCGAAACCAACAATTTTTAGAAGTATCTTTCTTGACAAGGCCTGGAAATCTGACTCAATTGACATCTTGAGCCAAGTGTAGTTTGGAAACCATCTCGTCTCTGTAGATACTATCACAAAAAGGTGGTGCGGATCGGTTTTAAATTTTTGGGTTTCTACTACGATCTTATAAAGTTACAAAGTGCTGTGATAGAGATTCGTTAACAAACGGTTTCAAATGTTAAGTAGACTGATGTCCCAACAGTGATATTTTTGTCTTTTTATGAGCGAACGATGCTGAGGTTCTCTTCTTTCTTTTTTAATAAATTCTGCAACAAGTTGGTGTATGTTCTCTACCAAGATGTCTTACCCGACCTTAATAAACTTAAGTACAGTGTAGCAAATTTATTACGCTTTCATAACTCCCTTTTGATTGAGAGAACAAAACGTTGTCTTTTACCACCCAAGTTGTATAGTTCGTTCAAGCTGACAGCAGATTTTTGATCCTCGCTAACATTTATCAGTCAGCAGAAGTGGTTTTTCCATATCCACATCTCGATCTGTGACTCTTTTACTAAACATTCTCACCTTTAAAATTTCCGAGCGTTGTTCTTGTAGAAGTACTCCTTCTCTAGAAAAATAGCTACTTTTTTCGTAGATATGCTACGGGTTATTGATAAAGTTGCCTGCGGTTCGTCGATCTCAGCCGCTCAACCTCAAGATACATATTTTTTTGGTTACTGTGATATTCCTATCCGCTCTTGGGGTCTTTTCGAGGTTTCAGCTCTTCGCAGCTTATTATGTTTTGAACAGTCGCCTTTTAATCCGATTGTGGGTTAGTCCTGTCCTCTGCAGTAAAGACCGCAAGCTTTGCATACTCGTCCTCGTTAAGACATTCCGAGTACAAAGGCGAAATACTGTGCCGAAGGTATAGAGATATTTTCCATAGCTGGCATCCCCAGAAGGGATGTGTTAATGTGTCATTAACAGTCCTTTCTTTTCATTGTTAATGGTTCGTTGACGGGAACTAGCTTTTTGGTCCATCTACCTTTTGCCAATGCTAGCCTTTCCTCCTTTTTCTTATTTTTTTTTCCTGCTGCAAGTTGGTGGATCACCTATATTGCACCTTTTGAAACTCATTTGCAATGTCGACGGGCATCATTCCAGCTAGCACATGCTTACTTTCCAGTGTTTCTCGAAAGCCACTAATTATCCGGGTTCGTCAAAGCTTGTACGCTTGCAAAATTTTCCTTGTTGACTCTTTCACCGCAACTGAACCCGTCTATACCGGGGCAACGTGTAGGAAAACTGAACCGAGCACTCTGTACAGCAAGACCTTGCAGGCGTAACCAGGGCCACAGGTGTTTGAAAATATTCATGCTGTCTGCATCAGTATTCAACGTTTTCAACGTAGGCCTTAAGCCGGGGCCTAGTATCTAGCACCTAAGGGCCTCATTTGAGCTAATTATTCGGTTTCTAACTCGAAATTTCCCATACTCCACGGACTTACGACTGGTTATAAGGATAGTCTCTGTCTTGTGGTCGGTGGGTTCTTAGCCCGCATACTCCAACCAATCCCTTTTTTTATAGAGCTGTTCGACTAGAGTTAGCTCATTGAACTATCACGCAGAGGGTCCCGGTTCGATCCCCGGCATCACCAGCAAGAATCGAATCGTCGTCACCCTTTCGGCGGGCAACGGCAAACTCCTGTAGGTAAAATTGCCTGTGAAAAAGTTTCTAAGGGGTGCCGTTCGGGCCCAGCGATAAACCGTAGGCCCCGCTCAGATGTGAGAAAAATGACAACATGAGCAACAAAAATGAGTGTCAAGAAGCTAGGCCATGGCCCATACCGGGGTGCCAGCGCCACAGTGTTTTTTTTTTTTTTTTGTTCGACTAAGGTACGACAATGTCAGTGTCAGAGAATCTGATAATTCTCACTTCATTGAGTAGTAGTATTAGTAGAAGAACGCTGTAATACTTAGCACCATCGTCAGTATGATATTAAGCCTCCTGTTGATAAAGCTATCTATATATATAAAGCCTATAACATGGTATATCCATCCTTGTTCACCATCTGGCCATTTACTACCCCCTTTGTAGCATCGACAGTAGAACGTGTAGGGGTGTACGGGAATATGTGAGGGTGTTTTTTCAATGCCATCTACATTACTACGAATTCTGACCAGTCTTTTTGCGAAATCATCACCGCCAGATTGCAGTGCATAAGCAGGCTTCTTGTGATGACTGCACCGCAAATCTCCCTTTCCTCGATGATTCTTCTGCGCTCTTCTCACATTGAATCAAAACTTGCTTTCAATTTAATGGTTAAGCCTCACCGAGCTTGACTTCGCTACTTTCGTTTGGCATTAGCCTACCTCATTTGGAGTTTGTGTACTCCAGTATATATAAACAGGTACTCAACATTCTCGCGGCTACTTATGAGATTGGCCTATGGTATAATGGTTTGCCAGTCTCACTCCACATGAGCAAAACCATGCATTCCATAAGACTTGGTAAGAGACTGACCATCATGAAACTTCTGCAGTTATTTTATGTCCCTTTGGCCCGTCGTCTGGGTCGAAGAGGGGAATTCTATTTTCAAAATAATCCATTATCATTCGCAGCAAATAGTTTGGTTATTCCGTAGTTCGTACCCCTACGACATGTAGCATCACGGCGGTGGTTCTGTATTGATTTTTGCCACCTTTCCAAATGGTGGCAGATATTTTTGCGTCGTTTAGTGTAATGCTCCATCGATTCGCGGATAAAGTTCTCTAGTTCCCTTTCTACTTTATCTAGAATACGATGCGATGTTTGCTCTGGGTAACAACCTCTTCTGTTGAGTATCAACTACTGTCGTGGGCATCTTCTTGTACGACTATATTATATTCTGGAGCGTTTTTTTTTTCTTGTTAGAATTGCATCTATTTTGGGAGCCTTGCTTTTTTTTGTTGCACTCGCGGTTGCCAAGACTTCTCCCCTTGTGGCAGATGGTGCTATTTTTGTCACTTCTACTTTTATTCGGAAGAATCTTACACCATTTCTAGCAAATAGACCCAGTCACTGCGGCTGATGCCGTCAACATCTTTTTCCTGTTATTGATGATCTTTCTGTTTCTATGCTCAATGTCCCACTGAACATTGAATGCCCTTAATTTTAGAGTAAGCAAAGTTTAGCTTTTGTACTTTTTTTTTCTTAAATGGGCATTTTCCATAGGTCCGTTGTTGGAATAAAAGACGCAAGTAGATGTTCAATTTTTTTTAATAAGTCAATTTGGATTTATTAAAAATTTCTTTTAGTCACCTACCATCTATTCCAGTTCTTTTCCTTTTTATTTTGTACCCCTTTTCTTGTGTCAACTTGACACCTGTCATTCGCTTTCTGATAGGGGTGTTGTCCGCACGTTTGTGTTGGGTTGCGTCCACATCCGTATTGCTACTTGCTTTGCAGAGCCTTTCATCCACACTGAATTATATAATAATATTGTTTTATATTTTATTTTGCTCGCAAAGAAAGTCTACGTTTACCCATTCTTCTGCACCTGTCTGAAAAAGCTTGACTTAGACGCACTTCGAGTCTGTTGTCAGGGTTCTTTCCCCCTTTATTTTACGTCCTTGGCATAGAAATGTACCTAGTTATTCTGTCCGCCTTGTTCCTGCAATGTCTGGTGATGTGGTCATATTCAATGTATTTGCAACAGTTTGTAGGCGACATCCGCTTTGAAGTTTATGCGAGGAGTTTGTGTTACGTACCTTGACAAACTTGGTGGTCTCCTTTGTAACACTTACTACTATTTTAAGTTCGCAAATATCTTTCCTTGAGTCATTGCTTCATTTAGGTTGCATAACTCAACTGTTACTTGCCGCTACAGTGTCGTTACTTATAAGGGGTTTGAGCCACGTCTACCTTGTCTAACTCCTGGCTTTCCCTGCCCTTTTTCTGCTGCTTGAGTAGTTCTTCCTTGACTGTCTTCATGATCTCTGCAGCTCCTTTAAATCTGGCTCAGCTTTAACTTTTTTAGGTACATACTGCATAGTCATGATGGCTCTAGCTCTAGAATTTCCTATCTAATCTACGTTCCATAACCCGATCCCATTTTCAGAGGAGGCAATACCGGGTGATAATAACCTTACTATGAAAATGACCGGCTGGTTATGCAGAGCGCATGATCATTGAACGATCTATCCGATGGGATAATTCAGCAAAGACATCACCTAAGGTAACACACGCAATATTGAAGGGCTCTTATCCAGGAATCGAGCTGAGGAGCGGGAGGAGGAGGGTCTATTAGCCGACAAGCAAAACAGAGAAAATAAGTACTCTGGACAATATCAGGCTCCTTGTTGGGTCCATATGCATACATTTGGATGATCCTGAAAAATGTATCTTACTTTGACAGTCAACCTGTCGGCTATCCGCTATTTGTTACTTTGAAGCTAAAAAATGTAGGTAAATGCTGCCAGAGTCGAACACATTTTCGTCGCAAATCTACGAGTATCTTAAATTTGAAAATTATCTAGAATATGATAGCCCATCCGAACCCGAAAGAATGATTGACAATCAAAGTAAACTTAAAGTTACAAAGCTCTAAGGCAAGTATTAATTGTGTTATACAACTTGTATCCAACCATATATGGCTGAGTATCTAGAGCTAGACACCACGCTGTACGCCTACAACGGAAATCATCTTTCCAAACACAAACACTATAAACTTGCTTCAATTGACTTTGAGCACAAGTTCGTAGTTATTGCGTTGGGAATTGAATCGTTTCGATGGGAACATTAAAACAAATCGAAGATCATTTCAAACGGAAGTTAATTAACTGTTATATATTAATACAATCTAAACCGTTGATTGCAAACTCATTCAAGCAAGCAATGCGTAGGTTAAGGTCATTGCAATAACATTGACAAGAATGGCATTTAATGAACTACGAACATGCCGCAGTTAGTAAATTGGTAGCCAAAGGCGACTGCGGTGAATAGAAATTATTGGGAGAGAGGGTCGGCCCACATATTTCTGATCAAACACCAGTAGGCACCTTAAAAGTCCTTGAAAAATCGCAATGTGATTTGTGGTTAATTATTCATTAAAAGATTCTAATTCAACGAATGGCTGCAGTTTGCAATCGCGTCGTGCCACTACAAATGTTTTATTGGAGTGGATTTGAATGATAAATGACATTAAGAGGTATGTCAAGTAGTAATCTATGCTAATGACGAATATGTGATAATTAGGACTGTTTATCATGAGTGAGCTAGAAGTGTCAGATTTTTGTTACGTATACGCCGTGTAGTTTATATGAAACAAATTTGTTACAAATATGGGTAAGGATACACAGAGACTTACGGGTGACGAAGCCTTTGTTTACTGTCAGTTTCCACGTGTGGCAATTGTTTTTCTTCTGAGCAGTATGCGCTCAAGGTTTGGTGCTAGAGTATGAATAGAGTGCTGTCAAATTTTTAAGTATCAGCTGTTTCCTTATCCTGTTGAAATAACGTAGGTTGGTATAGGTAGAAATGACTTCCAGGGTAAAATGTGTATTTTATCGACTTGAAATATAACAGATTCAGACATATCTAAGTTTAATGACGAACTAACTGCTTACGAAATGTTTTTTTTTTATTAATATGCAAAATTTCAACGAACGGTGTACCATAAAATCGAAAGTTTTCAATCCATCCTCCTTCTCACTTTACTGCAAATCTATTAACAATACGTCAGTTTTGGTTAAATTGTTAGAAGCAGAGCCATAGTCACGTTTAGTGCAAATCTTTACACCAGCCCTTCTATCTTAAAATTTTATATTGATATATCTGCTTTAACATCAACACCTCCTGTCGCCGCTTCACAGAAACTTGTGACCAAATTAAACTGGGTCAGACAATCTCGTTCACCATTCTTCTCATCAAAGGTACCCCAAATGCACGCAGATGTTACTTGAGTTCCAGGGTTTTTAAAAAAAAGATGAACAATGAGCAAAAGCACTTCATTTTCAAGATTCCTCCACAAAAACAAACCCAGTTTCAAGCTCAACTTGCCCTTTGTCCAGAACATCAGAGATTCTGCCTCATCCTTCATCCTAGCGCCATTTATAAAAACAACATAGTTTTCAATTCTTTGTTTATGGTCATCCAATTCGTGGTCAGAATTTGGCAACTCTGTTTCAATAACATACCTCGAACCTAATTGTCATCCTAAACGGTATTTGTTTAGTTCAAGTTGGACCGTTTTATAATATGGTTTAACAACCTCTGAAAGTGTTAAAATTGTGAAAACTCAACTACAAAAATAGTAGTTCTGTAGTAGCTATGTATGTTTCGCGTATTACGAGCGGATTATGGTTGACAAAATCATATGAGCGTAACATACTACTCGTATAGGCAAAACTGTAATAGTCTATAGGAAGATGCTACGAGTATATCAGTTTCGTACATTTATGCTCTCCAAAAAGCTGGGCCATATGATTTCTGTTATGTGTCCAATGGCACCATTCACGAACCCTTTGGACACATCTACATTGTAACGCAGCACGACCTTGTATATTTCTGTGATTGAAGGTGTTGAAATTGGTTTCTTGTTTTGTTCCTTCTTACCAACAGATGGCTTTGTGTTGTGTGAAGTTCACCACAGATCTATAGATCTGTGCGCCTCTTATTTCAGCTTGAAACTGAACTGAATTGTGCCCAACAAAACAAAGTTCCGGATTTGATTTTTGATGTTTCTTCTCCTAGACAGGTTACAAGTCAATGCCAATGGCGCCCATCTCATCAATTTACACAAATCATGGTGTAAGGCCAGGTGAAGTGCACTATCCTAGTTATGCTAGATTTTAAAACGGGTTACATAATTGAATGCGTGTACACAATTTTTTGACTATGCTGTTCACCATTAAGGTGATCTGAAATGAAATGTCAAATTTTTGTATGAAAGAACAAAAGAAAGAGAAAGAGCGAATGAATTCGTAAAATACAAATTGCATGCGTCCGCAACAATCTTCTATTATAGTTCAGCTTTAAGTCAATTTATCCCCGCTATCTATTAAGCGGGTATAAAACAGTGCTCCCAAATCATATTACTCGTATCTTCGTTTCGGACAGAAATTGAAAAAAAAACTGTACGTTATGGTACGGTACCTAAAAAAATGTAATGATCGCAAACATTATCATAGTGAGTAGGTGCACCTACATTATTCTCTCGGAACTGGTCACAGTGTTTATTTTTTTATCTTTCATCTCATTTTTTTGTTTATTATATATTTTGTTTCTAAACGTTGGCACTCTGTTTAATTCATATATATGCATATGTGTATTTATTTTCTATTTTTGTGCACATCTTTTCATTTGCTGCTACTGTTTTTCGTTCTTGTTACAATACTTTATCACGCCACTGTCCAGTATCATCTGGTGTGATGCACTTGGCTTCCCTGACACCACCGTTTTTTTTTCTGTAATTTCCTCTGCAAATACATTAGCTATCCGCAATATTGGTCGTAGTCATGTTGGATAGCTTAATATCTGTTTTAAGCAATCAGTCCCTACCTTATCCTATTTTTTAAAAAAATTGTTTGGTTCTAAACCTTGCTAGTTTGGCATCACCTTTTTATTTTTCTCCGAAGATCGAAATGCTTTCGAGGATCGAAATTCTTTCGAGGATCGAACTTCTTTCCTCACCATCTTGTTGCCTGTTTGACAGTTAGTAAACAACTCCGATTTTTTTTGTGATATAGGAGGAAAATGACTTGGTGAGTTTTATTTATGGTTTATTCCTATTTTTATTAAATTTTCCTTTGCTCGGAGATCTAACAACACTCTTAGCCTTCGAGAATACTTATGGCGGAAAGGACAGAGGACAGCTTCCCTGATTAATTTGCAGTAGTGAAGAACCCCACGATCTGTTCAGCCGGGCATATAGGAGATTGAGTCTTAATACACAAGTATGTATATCATGTGCATTTCTGCTCATGTACATTAGGGCAATCACCTCTAAACAGCTGTGCGAGTTTCTGCTTTGTCGTATAATATGATAATTGAAAACAAAAACAATAGTTAAGAAAATTCATTACATGCATATCACCAAAGTGAATATTGCACATAACTAAATACATCTATAAATAACTATATTGCTTGGAAGGTGTGATGCTGACGAAGGAAAATTGTCAAACAAAAATGTTCCCACTGAAAATGTTGTGATATTTCATCGTATAATATTATACAGACGACGAAGTACCTGAGAAAAACACCGCTCGTGGAATTGAATACAAAAAACATGAATGCATAGGTCAGCATAAGGTAGTTTAAGGTAAATGATGAGTATCAGTGAATAAGTAAAAATTGGTGAGTTTAATTCTAGACCCGCTAACGAATAGAACAATAAAATTTACTTTAATTCATAAGCTAAATTTCTTGTTGTTTAATTTTTCTCTCATTTTTGCTGGTTGACGATACTTTATTCGACAGTTTGGTTTGTTTCTCTTTTTTTTTTGATAATACACAAAGGAAATACTGGAGGCGAATCACCAGCTAACAATCCAGCCCGTATGTGACGTTTTTTTATATTTTATTCATTTGTGAAGCGCTCCAGGCGTAACAATATAAATAGGTGTAAATAAACTATGTGCATAAACAAACAACACAATAAATAATAAGTTATCAATAAATATAAAGATAAATGAGTAAAAATAAATAAATTATTCTTTATATTGTGCAATTACATACGTAAATTAATCCCTAGTCCCCAGTCTATATTCTCTTTCTATACCTATGGAAATGAATAAATATATAAATAAATTAAACACAATGAACAAAACGATCTTCCTAACTTTATGATTACAAACGTACTTTTGTAACTTTACGTTGCTGTCACTGTTTTATGTCCTTCGCATGGGAGACTCCAATTTCCAATTGCTCTGACAACACGACCTTTAACATATTTAGGACAGAGCTTGGACGTTGAGTACTTATACGTGTTACTTAAAACAACATTTTTTCTGTATAAAACTTGGCCAGATATATATCGGACCTATCGTTTTGTAGGATTTAGCGCTTCTTTCATAAGATCTCCTTATGTTCTGCTTTATTTTTTTTCTCAAGCACTGCAATCCTCCAAAGTTTGAGTGGTTTGACACTTTTATGCTCGACGGTGGACGCTATCCAAAGCCTATGAATAATAATGGAAAAGCACCGAGATTCGTCTAAGGATTTACACATGGTATTTATCGACCTCGAGAAAGCATTCGATCGAGTGCCTAGGGATCTCATATGGGCCGCGCTCAGGTCTCAAAACGTACCGGAAACGTATGTTAGAATAATACAAGACATGTACGGAAACGTGAAAACTGCGGTTAAAAGCTCTGCTGGACTTACGAGAGAATTTCCAGTTAATGTCGGAGTGCATCAAGGAAGCGTACTTAGTCCTTTCCTCTTTAACGTAGTATTCGACTATCTTTCAAAAGACTGCATGCGCGAAGCAAATGTAACGCCAATTCTCTTCGCTGACGACGCAGTTGTACTTAGCGATAACGTCGAAGATTTACAGAACGCCTTGGATTTATGGAGAAATGCGCTAGAGAGAAACGGGTTTAAAATAAGTCGTTCAAAGACTGAGCATTGGACGTGCCCATTTGCGCATCCGTTGCGACCTGTTCCGGATATAATGTTAGACGGAATAGTTCTTCCAAAAAGCACTATCTTTAAGTACTTAGGATCAATCGTTAACATGGAAGCGAAATGTGACGACGACGTAAACCACAGAGTGAGTGTGGGATGGATGAAATGACGAGAAAATTCGGGAATCTTTTGCGACCGAAAATTTCCACTTAAATTAACGGGGAAACTCTACACCACGGTTGTTAGACCAGCTCTTATATACGGTTCACAGTGCTGGACAATGTACGAAGCGTTTAAAAACAAAATGACGGCAGCGGAAATGAAAATGTTAATGATGTCTAGTGGAGTCACTAAACGCGATTTCATTAGATCTACGCGTATAAGAGGAAGTCTACATATGAAGAATTCGGTAACCACGGTATGGCCACGTTCAAAGAAGATCTGCGGAAAATCCGGTTAAAAAGGCACTACGGTCACTCCAACTGTAAGAAAACGAGGTCGGAAAAAGAATTACTGGATTTCTCGGATGGCAAATGCGCAACAACGCCTGGGGCTAACCACTGAAGCGATCCAGGACCGTGCATTATGTAGACGCGTTCTGCGGTCTGCGACATTAGCCAACCCCATAAGCGGAGCAGCAGCGATGCAGTAAAAATGGGAAACTCGTTACGCATTAGTTCATATAACGAGGAAAGGGTTAATAAAAGGATAAGAAGAAGAGACTGCAATCCTCCAAGGCATTAAGTCGTTGAAACAAACAAGGCGAAGTATAGTCACACTGATTGAACTATGTACAGAACTCCTCAACGATCCAGCTATGTCACTTATATGAAGATCTCAATCTCGATGGTCATCCGTGATGTAAGATCTTTTGGCCGTGATTATTGATCTATTAACTCTCTTAGACGCATTCGATTGAGGCGAGTAATTTGCAGTTCTCAGATGTCGTATTTGCAGTTTTGTGAGAAGAATTTGGAAATCTTTTGCAAAGAACTGCTTTCTATTGTCCGCATGTATTACTGTGGTACACCGAACATATTGAAAACATGTTGTAAATACTGGACAACACTGGATGAACTTACATTTTTGGACTCTTTGAAAAAAAACAAATTTTGACAGATGATCGAGGACTACAAATACAAATCTTTTTCCAGATTTTGATCTGGGGTAAGGTCCCAATAAATCTATATAGAGGTTCTGGAATGGACGATCTGTACAACAATTTGTTGACATTGGCGGTTGCCAATTGCTTCATTCTTGGTATTCTGCGCAATACCACCATGCGATGCGTTCGGAGGTTTGTATGCTCGCGAAATCAACTCCACTGTGAAATCCGACGGAATCCATAACTTACAGTTATGTTCAACCGTGGACTCATCTGCGTACGGTGGTAGTGGCCGCTTATACACGAAGTCTTCATCTATTTTAAGATCTGGTAATTCCTCTTTTCATCGGCTCTAAATATTTCTCAGACTTGATGGCGTCGGAATTTAGGTCGACAAGCGGTGTTATATCTTCCATATCGAGACTGTCGAAATGTGCATGGGACAGAGTATCAGGTACAATGTTTAGCGAACCCTTTCGGTGCTCAATTTGGCAAGTGTATCTCTGGAGCTCCAGACTTCGTCTTCCAAGCCTGCCGGACAGGTTCTTGAGGCCCATCAGCCACCGTAGACTTACAAACAATAATAATCGGTTGACTTTGAGCCCCCATCGGTGGCGGGCAACTGTGGAGCCTTTGGAGAATCGGAAGATCGTTCCCATCTCACAATACTTTGCTGGTGAAATGTGGCGCGGATGGTCAAACTGTCGATGGGGGCACAAAGTTATTTTATCATCTCCTATAGTTCAGCTCTTTGCCCAATATAATAAAATATAATTTTTTTTAACAAAAACTCTACAATACCGTCAATTTTACAGTGATATCATTATATATGCCACCAGATCAAACATTTTACGCTGCTGATATTTAAAACATACTGTACGGCATAAACATCCCCGTACTAGTTACGGGAGACTTCAATTCTTGGAGGCTCTCAGTCTACTAATACAAGAGGCAACATTTTAGAAGACTTCTTAGGCAGATCAAACCTTATTATATCAAACGATGGTAGCACCACGCATTTCTCCACCCATAAAATATTAACACAAGTCGACTTATCCCTTATTTTTGCACAGATAGTCTCAAACGCTTCATGGTCAGTTCTCCTCGACCTTCACGGAAGCGATCATCTCCCGTTTATTACAACGCTGGAGTTTGGAAGGCAACCCAAAACTATGAAAGGTTTGTGAAAAGTTTCAAACAGACGGGCCAATTTGGCCCTTATTCGAAACAACGATCGTAGACGTCTTAACATCGTATATTCCATCAGAAAACATATCCGACATGTAGCTAACGTATCGATCCCTCAAATACGAGTAAGTAGCGCTCCTAAGAAAACGTATGTACCATGGTGGAACAGTGAAGTAAAAAATCTAAGACAAATTAAGCCGAAAGCCTGGTATGACTTCAAAAAAAAAACACTCAAATGATACTAACCTGATCGCCTACCGCAAATGTTTAATTCATATATAATACTCGTATATGTACATGTATATTTATTTTCTATTTTTGTATTTCACTTGCTGCTACAGTTTTTCGTTCTTGTTATTTTATCACGCCACTGTCCAGTATCATCTGGCGTGATGCACTTGGCTTCCTCGACACAAACGTTTCTTTTCTGTTATTTCCCCTCCTAATACAATACCTATCCGTACTATTGGTTGTAGTCATGTTCTCATGCTGGATAGCTTAATAGCTGTTTTAAGCAATCAGTCCCTACCTTATCCTATTTTTAAAAATTTTTTTTGTGATTTAGGAGGAAAATGGCTTGGTGAGTTTTGTTTATGGTTTATTTCTATTTCAATTCAATTTTCCTTTGCAGGGAGATGTGACAAAACATAACATAAACCTAGTCGATCATTAACGAATTTGAAAAGGGTTTAAAAACCTCTTTAATGTTTTTCCTGATATCAGAATCTCAAATAAAAGGCTTATAAAAGGCTTGATGGGCTTGTCATATAACGTTCGTTCATGTGCCGGAACTTCAACACTTCTTGGCTAAGTCTGCATCGCACGACAAACCCTCATTCGAGTAAGCGCTGTTCATATCCATTTAGAAATCACCATAGCAGATATCACAGTTTTTCTTCATCTTTTTGCTCGGCCCTTCTCAGGGCCACTTCTTGGCTGGTGCTGATATTTGCGTAATAGCAGTTCACGGACTCTGCTTATTGTTCGGCCTGTTAATAGTTCGAACATTCCACGTTCAGATCCGAAAGTCGTTGTGCTTTTTCGAGGCTATTAGCTGGTTCTTCACATTTTTATTAATCTCCCGCGTGAAATTTAAAAACAAAAGACAAAATTTTTTTTTTGGAAATTTCGCATTACCTTGAACTAAGTCTTATCAGAAATGCGAGGTCCATAAACCATCAAAATCAAATCAGAAAGTTTGATCTTCTAAATTGTGTGACCCCCTTAAATCAACACCTAATTCCAAAAATTTAAAAGATCTGCTACATGAGTTATTTGATTTGACTCGATTTGAATTCGTGCTATATTGAAATTGGAATTATTATTGGATCAGTAGGTGCCGTTCGGTACCCAAAGCGTGTTAAGCATTTCATTTGTTAGCCTTGCTACTTGGTGTGAGCAATCTAAGTTAGTTACAGTGTTGTTGAATTCATTTAAAAAAAAAAATTTCCACGGACCTGAATTCTTATGAGTGAGTATGGATTCATAAACAAAAATTAATTTCTATCGGCTTAATTCGAATATCTAAGAAAAGAAATTAATAGACTTTCTTCCGGAGGTCTAAAGTACTCCTTTTTTTACTTAGGAGGTGCTACAAAGTAAACTTTGGTCTCGAAGAACATATATTTACTCTGATACTGGTGTTAGGTATTTTGCCTTAGCTAAAGGTGGCTAAGGAAACGTTTTTCAATATTTTTAACTGCGCTGCTCTTTTCTTTCGGAGAAGCCTGCATATGTGCTACCGCGTATTTATAACCAGAATCCCTTACCAAAGACTGCAAAGTGATAAATCTATTCACACAGGGAAATCATGAATCGGTAAAACCAAGAGTATCAGTATCAGCTTATTCATATTTCGGTAGGATGATTCATTTAGATGTACTTTCTTCATATTGCGAAATTCAGCGTTCTGGGAGCAATGTGTTCCGTGCGTTCATAGTAACTTATGGTCAGCATACCCAATACTACCGAGAGAATAGTGGAGTTTAGTAGTATATGCTAATGTATATAATTAATAAGAGTTCTATATTGCTGTTGCTACCACTACATCCAGACAAAACAATGGTTTGATGTGGTTTTTGAGTTGATGAAATCATTAATCCATATTTCTTCAAAACTAAGGAACGTAACTATGAATGGTGCACATTATTGCGCCATTATAACAAACTATGTATTCGCTGCCTGAAATTGAACCCCTTGCTACATTGCAAGAACGATCCAAAGAACAGTTAATTTCATCATTCGGTGAAATGGACGCCTAGATCAACTGACATCACACCTCTAGCCTTTTTCATTTAAGGCTAAGATAAGTTCAAAGTCTACTTAAGAAATTCGGGGCCAGCATTACTCGACTTATTTGTCAAACAGCACTCGTAATGCATTGACGCTTCATTGAAAATTATAACTGAAAAAAATAATGTTCAAAAAATATTGAATAGAATTGTACTTTTTGATTGTTTTTTTTATTTACGGGAAAAGTAACTCAATAAGAATCGACCATTTATCATATACCTATGGACAAAAAAGATCCCCTAAAGAACAACTTTCAACAGGAAAAATACTGCCTTTTTGCAGTGCAGTGCAGCAAACGACACGGTATTGCGAATGCTCAACGCTGGGTTAACTGCAATTTGCAGTCCAGGGAACTTTCAATGTTCTGTTTTTTTTTTTTTTTATCTGAAATACTTTTTTCAATCTACTCCTCTGGATGGTTTTTGGGTTCTATTTCTCATCAACAAGGTGTAGGTATTCTGCAGAAGTCCAAGAGGGATGGTTGTTTCTTTGTCAGATTATCACCATCAAAGGGGAATTTTTATATAATGGGGCAAACTCATAAGTAAGTCATTTTTTTTAAATAATCACAGTTTTTATTGCGCTTTACTTGAATTTAACTGTTATTTAGAGAAGGAAATAACATCTTCGAAGCTATGATTCACACTGATCCCCATGGTTGTTATTTTATTAAAAGCGATCATAAATTCGGTACGATTCCCGAGCTTATAGATTATCATAAAACAAATCCGGGTGGACTACCGGGCCGCTTAAAAGTCTCCCCGGGCAGAGCTATGTCAATGCCAAAACCTAAATTGAGTCGTAAGTTCTTAAATACTCCTCATTTTCATTTTTATTTAGTTCAATTCATTAATTCTTATGTGCTATACAAAAAAATGCTTAAAAATTAGCTTAAATAACTTAAACACTATCTTATTCTAACTTAGTGGCCCCATGCGGACACTCTAATATAAAACATAAGACAATAAACTAAAAACTACCTAAAATAAATCTTAATCTACTTAACATTAACCTCTGCTGTTCTTTATTTTTGTTTATTTATTTATTTTTTTTTTTTTTTTTGGTTTTATAATTTTTTTTCTTAAGAGCTATCTTAGCCCTACCTAAATCTGTGCAAGCCGGCCACGGCTAAAAAATTAGGCCGACCAACTCTGCTCCCTTATGGAGCTGCCCTGCACTATAGGAATTCGGTGACGTAGATTCCTCTCGTTCAACAAGCCACCAAAATTTTTGGTGCTGCCGAGCAACATCCCTCATATCGCGACTCCCTACCGCCCTACTTAACCGGGGACACTCCGCACTGCCGTGTGCGACGTCTCCGTCGTAATTGAGTCGCCTGTCCGCAAAGCGACGTAGAAGATTAACGGCACCGCTTATCTGTCCTGGATCAGACCTTTATTGTCGAAGTAGAGGAACGCTTCTGGAGAAATAAAGCCGTTAAAGCGAACGAGGATAGAATTTTATGTACTCAGACTCTGGTGTTCTGAATAGGCGAAGACAAGCCCTAAGGCAAGCCCTCTCAAACACCCAAATCTTTTCCAAAAGACTTGTTCTCACGTTGAACCACACGAGACAACCAAATGTAAGCATAGGCCGGATAAGGGCCATGTAGCAGATCACCTTTACCCTCGCATCAAGTTGCCTGCTATTAAGAAGTCTCTATGTAAGGTCAAAAGCACCTTGTTGTCCAACGATCTGAAACTTTCTCCAATTCTTTCTGGTATCCGCAGAGGCCCAGACAAGATCTAGCCAGATCCCAAGGTATCTAACTACATTTCGACAAGTAAGTGGCTGCCCGTGTTGTCCAACGATCTGAAACTTTCGCCAATTCTTTCTACTTATAGTACCCGTAGAGGCCCAGACAAAAGCGTCCTGAAAAGAATGGCTTCCGACTTCTGAAAGTTGATCTTTCACTTCCAATCGTCGCAATATCATTTAATTCTATCGAAGTCACGTTGCAAAAGAATGTTTATAACCTCAATCTTTGGACCTGATCTGTACGCGATCAATTCGTCTGCGTACCTTATGGCATGGTGAAGTGAACCTATCAGATTACTTGTGTAAATGTTGAAAAGGATTGGCGAATTGACCACACCTTGTTGCAGACCGTTTTTAACGTGAAATGTAGCAGTTTTCGCCATTTTTCACCTGCGAGCATATTGAAAAGTCTGTTCAGCTTGTAGAACCAAACGGTATCGAAGGCCTTCTACAAGTCAATCAGGCAGGCACCCGTGCACTGTTTCTTGGCTTTGTTCCATTGGACATCAGAAACCAGTTTAGATGCGGCATGAATAACATCATGCCCCGCCTTGAAACCGAATTGATTATCCGGGACTATATTTCTGTCGTCAACCCATTTTGTCAGGACTCTATTTATGACTTTTTCGAAAACCTTACTGATGTTTGGAAGGAGACTGATCGACCGAAGATTCGCCGGATTGAAGGTGTCTTTATCCCTTCTTTTGGGGATGGGATGTGCCTCCACAGTTTTCCAATGCGCTGGATAATGTACATTATTCATTGCATTGTAAAATAGGGTGGTATAAATGTCCACCACTTCTAGTGGGAGATGCCGAAATGAACGGGGGTTGTTCCCTTTCATTGCCTTTCATTGTCACTGAACAGGGTGAAACCCGAGTTCTCGATTCGCCAGTTCACAATTCCATTTCGAAGGTAGGAATACAGCACAAGGACTCGATTTTTCGGGTCGTGGTTCGGGCCAATGATGTCATGCCTTGTACACTTCCTGGAAAGTCGCTCCTATAGCCTCTACCTTGTCTTGCGGATCCTCGATCACAAAGAAGTTGTCATCATCAACAGCCTCATTTAGATCCATGCCTGCTGTTGAAAATATGCGTTCATTGTCTGTTGTTCGGGCCATTTTAACACATGAAAGGTCGTTTCGATCTTTCCTCCGAAATATTTTATTCATATGCGGAAACATATTCGGGTTGCTGGTTTTTACAGCTTGAATTTTATTGTTCCAATACAAACATACAGAAGCCCTGTAATTTTCTCTTATTAACGTTTGATCGACGACTTCAATGTCATGATCTCCGTCTTGACACCAGTCTACTTTTATGTCGGTGCAGTGCGTCTATAGTTGAAATGCGGAATAAGTCTTCGCTGGCGATGTGTTGATACCGAGGTATCGTTTTGTCCATTGCTCGATTGATTGTCTTATCCATTAGTTTTAGATATCTGTCAATCTCCCCGTTTGACAGATTTCTGTTAAACGGTGGGTAGAACGAATTCGAGGAAACTGCTCTAGTCAGTGTCATAGAGCAGTGCGTCCAACGCCCTCTTCTATAGTTGTAGGAACGCCCAAGAACAAACTCATCCAATTCCCCAGTTTCGCTGGGAACTGTTATGTCGGTACTAAGACCGCAATGGGCACTGTCATACACAAAAGTGCGAAGACAGTTTAGTTAGTTTGTTGGTTCATGCCTGTCAGTTGTAATCGTGTGTCAAAAAACAGGAGATCCAAATAGGAGCCGTGTCTAGGAAACGACGGACTATCCGCCGCCTTTAGGCCGAGTCTGTACATCACAATATGCTGACCCCACTAATCTAATAGTAGGTTTCCTCTAGGGTTTGGTGTTTTATTTCCCCAATCTCTATGTTTGGCGTTGAAATCTCCGTCGATAATAAAATAGTTTTCCTCCAACTTCAGTCTCAGAAATCGAAAAAGTGTCTCGAGCTCTGAGATGAATATAGTGGATTGAGTAGCCTTAGGTGCATAGACAGACACCATGTACAACCACTTTTTTAGCTTATTTTCGCTAATCAAAAATAAATCAGGGGCTTGGTCTCTAAGCAACTTAAAAAGTTAGGCTCTCCGTTCAATCCTAATCAGCAAGGACCTTCAGGGTTTGCTCCGCCATATACGTACTCATTACGACTGGAGGTGCGTTAGGTCCGGCAGCAGCGTTGAAGCTGAGCCACTGACCCTGGGCCCATTTGGGCGTAGTTAACTTGGGGAGTAACGACTGGTGCTTGTGTTACAGCAGGTTGCCGAGCCAGATTTACTCTTTTTATGTACTGGAATTTGGGACAACCCCGATAGTTTGCGGTGTGTCCTGTATTCTTAAACAAAACGCGAGAGTTGGCTTGACGTTCCAAAATGTTTTCGTGCCTTTTTACTTTTTTTCAATGTACAACCTGATGCTTAAACCATCCAATTTCCTATCGGGAGTGAGCTGAATCAGGAAGAACGGTAGTTTCCGTTTCTCCCTTTTGGCTCTGGCTGTGGTGAACGGATTGACTCATACGAACTTGAGTCCCCCTTCGTGGTGAAGGAGAAGACCTCCGATGGCGAATCCCTTAACATGTCTATAAATACTTAATATTTTTATAATATAACATATATAGTTTATTTTCACTCCATTTTGTAGGTGTTGATTGGTGATGTCCTTTGCTTAAGTTTTTTTTGTTGTTGCTGCTGCTGCTGTTGCTGTTCTTGTTGCTGCTGTTGGGAATATATTTGCCGTGTTCTTTGTGCAGTAGCTTGCTTTTTTATTGTGGTTATTTAATTTTTTGTTGTTGTTGGAGTAACGTTTCGCTTATTTTTGGCTGTTTCTGGGTACCCTGGAGTACTCCTTATCAGTCTTGAATGTGATTTGAAAAATTCTCTTGCAAGGTCATTGGAAAATTCATAGATCCGAATTGAAGAAAGGTCAACGCCTGGGAGCAGGCTCATTTGGTGAAGTTTTTTACGGCACCCTAGATAAAAAGTGAATGTCGCCATCAAAATAATGATAAAGGGTAGTATGCCATTAGAAGAATTTTATGAAGAAGCTGAGACAATGGCAAAATTACATCATAAAAACTTGATAGAATTCTATGGTGTATGTCATTGGTCCAGTAAGGAACCAATGTGCATCGTAACATCGTATATGGAACGAGGAGATCTGGGAACCTACTTAAGGAATCATCGGAATTTACTTGGTCATTTTAAGAAATTATTGAATATTTGCATTCAGGTGAGTTGTGGGCAGAGTGATTCCGAATATTCTTAATGGAAGGGCTTGCTTGAATGACATACTGTACCTATAACCATATAACCAGGTTGCCGATGGAATGGATTATCTTCAGAAAAACAGAATAATTCACCGGGATCTGGTTGGTCGCGATATAAATGATATTAAAATTTCCGACTTCGGTTTGGCACGACTTACGAAAGACAATCGTTATACAGTGCGTGAAGCAATATATCCTATTCGTTGGTCACCACCAGAAGTTCTGAAAACAGGATCCAAACAATTTTCTTCTAAAAGTGATGTTTGGGCATTTGGTGAGTTTGTTTTTTTTTTTTTTTTTAAATGGATTCCGGTTTTGTTATTTGACTTAATTGCTTAACAAAGGTGTTCTTATGTGGGAAATATTTACATGCTGTGATATTCCATATGCTCCAATGCCAAATAATGTGGTCAAATCGGAAGTTCAAATTGGTAGGATTTTGGACAAACCCAAAGGGTGCAGTTCGGATATTTACAATGTGAGTATGAAACTTGTTTACTTCAACTCAATTCAAATACTTTTCATATTATCAACTAAAAAGTTGTACAATAAGTTAAATTTAGATACTTAGCCATTAGACAAGCTTTTAATCGTCCTTCATATTAATATTCATGGAGGAATAGAAGACAGACAGAGAAACTAGTTAAATAAACAAAAATAATACAATATATTGTATAAGATACAAACTACTCGTAACTGCACAAATAGTAGTTATATTTTCTCGGATTGTTTTAAGGAACCCTCTTTTTTTTGACACGTTTTTGGCTACATAGCTCATGTGATTATTAAATTCAAATTTTTATTAAGTATTAGGCCTAAATATTTTATTTTGCGCACTTGTTCGATGGCTCTTCCTTCAATTAATATACGAGAACTCAAAATTTCATTACTATTTATCACCATGCACCTAGTTTTGTTAACGTTTATTTTCAATTTATTTTGTTGTAGCCACATGCAGAGACTTTCAAGGTCTACTTTGATATATTCAATCATTTTACTTAGATTGGAACCACTTAAAAACATCAGAGCATCATCGGCAAACAGAGATATTTTACACATTTTTTGAATAAATAAGAAACAGTAGGGGACCAAGTATGGTTCCTTGTGGGACACAAAAACATGTTTTATTTGCACTAAAAGTTGAACTATTTACACAAGTCTTTTGAGTTCTATTAGTTAAGTATTCAATTTCAAATCACCAAAGTTTCGTTTCTTTTATACCATATTTTAATAGTTTGTCGAGAAGTATGCTACGATCAATTATCTCGAATGCTCTTTGAAAGTCCAAGAAAACTGCTATGATTTTATTATCTTTGTGCATATAAGGCCTTGAACACTAGCACACCACTTATTCAATTTATTAAATTTGCTGAATGGTTACAATAAGTATTCATACCTATTGATTTGTTTAGTTCCATGGAGTTTCTGCACTTCTCTTCATAAGGGGTACAATTTCTTACCTCATGGTCTCCGCCACATTTCAAACATGCAGTCTCATTTTTACACGCATTGGACTTGTGGTTAAAACGCTGACACATCCTTTTTTCGAAGCGTTACGCAACTACTTCCCATGTCGACAAAGCATTGCAATTTAACATCCTGAATTACAGGTGTGCACAGATAACCATTATCTTGTACACAATTTTTCCGCACACAGTCTACTGACCTCTTTGTTGGACAATCACGTGCTATGTGCCCCTTCTGTCTACATTAAAAACAAACAAATTGCTTCTTTCCAGGATCAGGGCTAGTTTTCGGTATGTCAGCATTCACTGTTCTCGCATCCTTCGTAGTCGTCCATGTTGACTACTATTGTGCTTTGCTGATCCGCGCATTTTCCTGCTCCTTGATGCTTTCAATCCATTTTATTCGTTCGACATCTCAATATCGTCCAGCTCAGAAATGACATATTGAATTATAGCCGCTTCCGATAAGTTTCCACGCTTTGCAAGCACCCGTACCTCAAAGAAATAATCTTCTACTACCTCCTTTGGATTCCTTCGCTTTGCATGCAATTGTGCCTCGTTGGTGACTAATAGGAATGCTCTTTGTATTTTTGTTTTAAAGTCTGCCCGATCTGATATTTCAAATTGTTCTGACTCCAGCCAAACTTTGGCAGATCCTTGAAATTTCATCAGTGCAGCACAAAATATTAGCTAATCAGACCATTTGAAGATATTTCGGAGACTCTCTACATGGTCGACCCATTGTTCAGGGAACAGTGCCGTTTTATATGCCGGGTTGAACTCAGGAAGAATAGTGATGACATCCTTTAGCATGTTCCGTCTGCTAACAATACTGGGCAATAGTGCAGTTGCACACACAGTCTCTCCGTCTCCAATAATTCAAAACAACACCATATGCACAGATCCTATTGCTTATATGTACACAATTTGATCTCCGTCGCAGTATACACGATACACAAACAAGTTCACCAAAACAAATACAACCCTTTTCGGTTCATTAACCCACTTCTGAATTGTAAAACGAGTAAATAAAAAGATCCTTTTGCTTATTGTACTCGTATGTTTATGTAGTAGAAAGGAAAATGAACGTCTACTCTCGATAAGTGTTAAAGTACGTTTAAACCGTCCCGAAATTCAACATTTCGGAATTTCAATTCACCGTTTACATTGAACGCAAAACATTTATATGACAGCTGGTGTCTTCCCAGTTCCTCCTTTTTTTTTATACATTTTTTGGTTGAGGCACATAGTCGTTAGTGATTGTAAATATTGGAACAGCTGACTTCTTTCAATGTTGTTTTTGTAAGCGCTATGCCGTGCGCTAAATGACGTGCGGAATAATTAAAAAGGTTTGTTCGATTTGACAACTTTCTAAATGCAGAGACGAAATGCAGCTTTTCGCTGAAATTCAACATTTCGAAATGCTGGAAATTGTATGGAGCATTTCGGCTGAAATGTTGAATTTGTCCGAAATGCTGAATTTTGGGTCGGTGTAAATGTGCTGTGAGGTTAGAAATATTTGTAAACAAAAATGTAAATTAAAGTGAACGCAACACCAGTTAACAGCATTTACGAGTACTTGGTTTTGTCCTCATTTAATGCTTAACCCGTTTTGGCAGCTTCTGTTTCTATACTAAAGAATATATATAAAGATATCATCGGTGTTCGCTAGTAGTTGCACAGGCTTTTGAAAGATTCTTCCTCCGGAATTCGCTTGTTTTGCACAGAACATGGCAGATAAGATCTTGTATGGTATATTGAGAAGACTTATACCGCTATAGTTGGCGCAGTTGAGGTGGCTCCCTTTTTGTTGAACCGGGCAAGTGAGTCTGAGTTTACATTCATCTGGGATACACACTTCTGACTAGATTCGAGAAATGATTTAGCACTTTATAAAGCCGTTTCCAGCCGTACTTCATGTTGGTTAGGTGGACGGAAGTTTTGGCTACCATCATCTAGGCTGAATGGTCAGTCCGCGGTTAAACCGCCAAATCACTTACCGATCGAGTGTCACTGCCACCAGCATCAAGTATCGGAGAGCAGTGGCAAACACTGGCAAAAGCCATCAGAGATGCCGCTTCTGATGTGCTGCGTTTCACTGGTCCACCACAACGAAACCCTTGTTGCAGCTACGCGAATTGCATAGAAAGCAGCGCTGCATATGGTAGAATGATTATAGCTTCTTACGAGTTCTATGAGCAGAAGAGGAGAGACAAACACAGGCTTCTTGGAAGGAAAAAGAAGGACCATGAGAAACGCGCGTTAGAGGAAATTGAGAAATACAACTTTAGGAATGCAATTTAAAAGTTTTTTTAAAAAAAATAAAGAAACTTGCAACAGACACAAACCCCGAATCGAAACCTGTAGAGCCGAACACGAGAACATCGTAATAGCATCGCAGTCCATGCTGAGGATTTTGAAAGATAAAACGATCAAAACAAATGAAACAAATACCACTGTCAGGCAGAAGGAGCCTTTCAACTTGGACTATGTAGACGTACAATTCCGTCCACTCGATTTGGATGAAGTGAAGATATCAATATCTTAGCTTAAGTCTAACAAAGCTCCTGGAGTGGACGGCCTGACTGCTGAGCTCTTCAAAGCGGCAGACGATGACTTGGTAAGAATCACGCATCAACAGCATCTACATATATTTATAGACACGAACTATACATAGAAACTCCATACTAGCTTTTGTGTCCCTGCAAAACACGTCTGTTTGTATAGTATAATGATGGAGAATGAACGCTGCTCCATCAAGGCCTGTAAAGATTTCACCAAGTCAAAAAAGGATTTAGACAAGCGGTGCACTATCATTCAATTTCTTTAACATTATTTTTGCAAAAAATAGTGCAAAACTCATTCGCAAATGCAAGAGGCACAATATTTCAAAAGTCCGTCCAACTATTTGCATTAGTCGATGATATGCGACACCAGTGCTGAGATTAAACGCTGCTTCTTTAGGCTAAGAAGGCAATAGACTAGTAAAGTCGTCTCTCGTCTATGGCGCAGAGGCATGGACATTATTAAAAATGGAGGAGGGAGCTCTTGGCTGTTTTGTTTGGCAGTAAGTGGAGGAGATACAACGAAGAACTGTATGGACTGTACAGCAACATCGACCTAGCCAGAAGAGTGAGGATCCAAAGACTGAGATGGCTGGGCTATGTAGAGCGGATAGACACCAACGTTCTGGTCTGAGTCCGCCCCCAATGGTCAGCTTAGTAGAAGAAGGCCGAGACTCAGGTGGCGCACTTAAGTGGGAGGTGACTTCAAATAACTTAGCGTGCAAACCGGGAGGTGGCTAAAAAAATGTAGAGCTGGCTGGAAACGCTTTTTTACTGAGGCACAGGTCCATCGCGGACTATAGCGTCACCTGAAGTGAGTAAGAAACCGAAACATTTTATTGGATCGTAGAACGTACACGTCTGTTCTCATTTTCGTTCGAATACTAAATCTTCCCGTTTTCGAACTTTCGGTGTTCTGAATTCCGTATTCGCATGAAGTTTTACGGATTGAAAGGTGTTCTGCAAAACGAACGGATCTTAAATCCGCCAAAAATTTTACGTTTTCAATTCGGCTGTTTTTTTCTTAAAGGAATTCAATTAAGTTTACATATTTCATTTAATTTATTTATTCGAGCGATAGTGTAAGTACCTAAAAAATTATTAATTAGTAACTGTAATTCTGTAATTCAGGGGAAAGCATACCACATAAATACAATACTTGCAATCACCACGTTGAGACTAAAATGTTGTTCCTGACAGTAAAATAAATGCTTGTTTTTCACGGGTTGCACAACTTTTACATGTGTACTATCTACGCACCCAATTACTCCAAGAAAACTAGTTTTGTCAAAAAATTTTCCCTTGGTCCTTTGTATTTTTTCTTCACACTTTTCTTCACAAAACTAGGAAATTAATTATTGCACTCAATCACATAAAATTTTACAATTTTGCTTTGGCAGCTCCTGCCTATAGAAACAGCTGATTTCGAAATCGCTTTTTTGATATTAAGTTGGTAGTACTGTAAAGTGAATCAGTTTTCGTTTTCAAATTCGGTCGGAAATCAGAACAGCCTAATAACTTGCTTAGACTGCGATCAACTAGACAGTAGTAACTTGATTACTTACTTTATTTTGAAGCTCATGAGTCTCATTACACCTCTAGATGACGTCGCAAGGATGGGTGGGATGTTAAGTCTCCTTTAGAACAAGATTTATCTTTTTTATTTACTATGCAAGAATCAGCGGTTCCTTACCTCCCTTCTATACCACAGTATTCGATTTTATTATATTAATTCTAGTATTCTAATTCTTATCTAAAATTTTAATATATTAGCCTGGCTATTCTTCCGGCTACATTAATACCAACGATATTTTTCGAGTTTACAGCTGTACCAATTTATTGCTTGCAGTTTTTTTCTGATAATTTTTATATTTAGAATATATTTATCTATTTATATTCGATTATAAATTTTTATTTTATTTTTTTTGTAGATAATGAAGAAGTGTTTCGGTTATAATGCTTCAGAACGCCCAACGTTTCATTCTCTCGAAGAACAGCTGGATTTACTTTATCGTACATTACATTAAACGTACATACATACATATACATATATATATTATATGTATATAAATATTTATTAAACTAAAGTTATATTATTTATAAAAATATTTTATGGTTTTGTTAAGGAAATAAAATATTTTTTTAAAGGGTAAAGCGTCAGCCAATTTTTATTATTATTATGCGATCCTCACCTTGATCCTCACCGTGATCTTCACTGTGATTCTTAACGTGCTCCTTATCGCAATCCTAACCGTGATCCTCACCATTAATACAAAAACCAGAAAAATACTTTTGTTCTTAAGATCCCACGGAGTAGATTAACAAATACTGCCATCATATCAATCCTACCGAATAAAACCTTTATAACTATTGTATTAACAAATATTCTAAAGGAAGTATGACGAATACAAAGATGAGACCGTCATAATGATGTGGTGGTGACCAAAGGTGAGTTTGGAATGCCATCAAGAGTCCGTGAACAGCGGCAACACAAACGAAGCTGTGACTGCCTCGTTTATACCTTTAGTCAATGCTACCTTATTTAAGTAACATTCAGAAAGCTACCGCCAGCCTTCTTTTGGCTACAAAGATTGTTACGTAGACGAACCCACAGCTTATCACAGAAAGTAATCCGGGATACAACTGGAGAAGATAAGAAATAAGAAGAATTGCAAGATAGCAACACTAGAGTGAACCAAGCATGCCATACTATATCAGAACACGAGAGTTCATTCCTGTTTGGAACCACTTGCAGAAAATTTCAAACCTAGATAACATAAACTGTATCAATACTTACCTTATGCAGGTATGCCTAGAAGAGGGTGGTAACAGAGTGATTGCGTATGCGACTGACGTTGATATAGCCTTTTCGGGAAAACATTTTAACGCTATTAAAGAACTCCTACAGTATTATCTCAACATACTAACACGTTGTGCGGATCGGCGTGGATTGGGAATAAACCCCCATAAAACCGATCTTGTCCTTTCTAGAAAATACAAAATTCCAATTATAGACTCTCCTTTAATCAACGATGCCAGCTTAGTCTTCTCTAACACATCGAAATACTTGGGGCTAATTTTAGACAAGAAACTAAACTGGAAACCTTATATTCAAGAAAGAGTAAGGAAAGCCTCAGTAGCTTTATTCTCTTGTCTCTGTCAAAAGACTGATACTCACTTTCGGGGAGATTGTCTGATGGACGCCCTGAGACAAAGCAGTCAAATGCATGAAGCTAAGCAAAGTCCAGAGAACAGCGTGTCTGAGAATAAGCGGAGCTCACATCTCGACATTTTCAGAAGCGATTCGCTTCAAAGTTTATTCACAGTGAACAAATAAATCTTTCGGCCACGCCAATACTCTAAATAAACTAGGAATTCTACAACCAAACATCGACTACACCATCCCCTTACATTGGTTTGACAAAAACTTCCATGTTAACATCCCCTCTAGACACTTCTGGGAGGAGAATGTCTTTATGAAGGGCGAATCGATCCATTTTTACACGAATGGGTCAAAGACTGACAGTGGGTTTGATTGCGGGGTTTTCGCTTATAAACTTAATCTAAGCCTCCTATTCCGCCTTCCTAATCACTGTAGCTCGTTCCAGGCAGAAATTATAGCAATTAAGGAAGCCGTGTCCTGGCTGAAGAAAAACGTAATATCTGTAGTGGATATCCGCATCTTTTCCGATAGTCACGTCGCTATCAAATCACTGAACTCATGTTCTTTTAACTCAAATACCGTAATAGAGCAGTTAAATATTCACCTTTGCTGAATGCCTGGACATAGAGACATCACAGGGAATTGTGGGGCCAGCCAATGCGCCACAATTGGAGCCACTATATCGATTCAGCCTGAAAATGGTAACACCGGTATTCCAATCGCTACGCTACAAGAAATTAAGCTGTATGTTGTTGGAACAACAAACCTTAGGTGGACGGTAGGATCAACATGTCTAGCAACCAAACAAATTTGGCCTAAACTGGATCCGAATCGCTCTAAGAGTTTGATGTTCTTAAGCACACATGTCACCGGACATTGCTTTTTAGGTAAATATGCAAGAAGTCTCGGCAAATTTACAAACGACTTCTGTAGAAGCTGCATTGACGACGAGGATAGGACAATCCCCCATCTTCCCTGTACATGTCCAGCTCTCCCAAAAAAGAAAACCCCACTTAGTAACTTTCTTCTAAAACGACTTCAGCGATCTAAGTAGTACAAACGTTAAAAGTTCTGGGCCTAAGTATGTTGGTATCTTTTTCCAGCAGCCACTTTAACCTAACCTAACCTACTTTATACTGATATGATACATTGTTGAGGTTATTGCTCTGATTTTAAGAGTTGAAAAGGATCTTTGATTCAATGCATCGGCCTTCTGATGCGTCAAAGTGGTCGAGAAATACATGTGGGCCGCATGGTTAGCGTAGCCTGGTCTGAGTGTAGGTACGAGAGCCTCAAGTATGAATGGAAAACTGATATATGCCTTCTATCAACAGAGTCTAATTGATTGAACTATGGTTTCGATCGTATCGCCACAAGGGCAATTATCCAATTTTGTTTTCCAGACAATGTGTCATGTTGTTTACATTTTAGGTTAGGTTAGTTTAAGTGTCAGTTTCTATCCCGTAAGCTCACTTAAGTCACCTGCTTCTGCAGAAAATATTAAAAGAAAGGCCAAGTGTGTTAGCGTGTCTGTTAGTTAAGCAGTGACGACGGCCATTAGGATGCTGAAATAAAAGACTCTTTGTACGTCTGCGATCCAGTTAGTATAGAGCACATCGACATGGTCAGACTGCATGCTGCTTCTGAAAATTTCTTCCAATTAGAGTATAAGGTACAGGTGGGTTGCTTACTGCTTTACCCTTGCTGTAGGCATGGCCAAAGAAACCGATACGTTAAGAAGTCGAGATCAAGGTTGAATCTATTTTGTGGCAAAGATGAATGGCAAGCAATATTTTCAAAAAAAACACGGTGACATGTTAATAAATCTAAACATAAAAGTCTCTTTGTCCATAATCCAAAGATAATGACTTCTAGCCATGGTAAAGTTACTTCGGACGTTTTATTGATTACGTCAGGAAAATTGTTATCCTGTCCCGGAAACTTAAATGGATCGGGTTTGTTCGAAGTTGACTTCTGTTCTATTGATTGATTTTGTTGATTGAGGTAGAGTTCTTCCAAAGATCCATGCCGCTTGTACTTGTATTGCTGAAGATTCCAGACAATGAGACTTCAATGTCTTTCATCTATTTAAGTAGATAGCTTGAAGCAGTTGAACCAGATGCGAAAACTATGTTCTTATAATTCTAATTTTTCAAGCTTTCCTATGAACGTGATATTTCACCATTGTAGTTTCTTCAAATCCCAAGGGGCCTTTACAGGTATTTTTTCTTCAAATAGCTTTTTAGAAAAAAAAACTTCTATCTGAGTAGTCAAATAGTTTGTACAAGTAGCAGAAGTTCTGAAATGTTCCTTACATTTCCACACAAAAAACGATAACACCTTCTCAGCGAAATATTTAGTCCAAAAAAGTTTTCAATCTAGGACTTAACTTCATTCACACACAAACACACACACACTGTGGCGCTGGCAGCCCGGTATGGGCCATGGCCTAGCTTCTTGACACTCATTTGTGTTGCTCATGTTTTCATTTTTGTCACATCTGAGCGGGGCCAACGGTTTATCGCTGAGTCCGAATGGCACTCTTTAGAAGCTTTTTCGTAGGCAATTTTACTTTCGGGAGTTTGCCATTGCCCGCCGAAAGGGGGTGGCGATTTTGAAAAATTGTTGGTGACCCAGCCAGGAATCGAACCCAGACTGTCTGCGTGATAGGCCAATGAGCTAACTATCGCGCCATCGCCTTCATCTAAGGTTAAAATCAGCTCAAGTCATGGCCACTATATTCATAATCTAAACTCAAAGAAAAATGTTCGTGTTGAATATTTGAAAGCCTTCTCGCTCCTCAAAGCTGGCTGTGATATGATTTCTAGTTCACATTTCACCACCACTCTGCGGAGAGAGAAAACTATTTTACATTTTTCCCTCGTCATATTATCTTAAATACTTTATTAAAACTACAATAATACAACTTAATAATAAAATAACTAATATCTTATAAAAAATAATGAGACAGGATCCACGCAGGATCGATACAGTAGCCAAGAGCTGTTTTGAACCTCTATAAGAATATTATAATATGATTGTTCAAGCTCTTTAAATAAATATATAAAATAAATCATTGAGAATAACATACGAAATGTTCGATGGTATAAACTGTAACAATTATAGACTCAAATGGTGAAAAAAACTCCTCATCATTTGTTGCAGAGAAGTGCCACTCAAATTCAAAGGATTGATGTTGAGCTTCGCAGTATTGGACGATGTAGTATGTACGAGTAGTATAAGAAATTGAGTAACAAGTTCAAATTCCATTGGAAACTTAAAGATGTCCGGTCTCCTGAAAAACATGGTTATTTGAATCATTTGCATGCTTTATATATTAATATTATTAGGTTTATACTTAAGTTTTGATATATGACAATACCTTGTAGATACATTAAACTTTTCATCAGCAAGAGAGAAGACCCTCATAACTTCACCGATTACGGAAGCATCAATCAGTCTCCTTAACATTTTTTATAAGATTGTACCTGCTTCTGGTTTGAATGCCTAAAGCCATTTCCAAACGATCTCATTGGCCACTCCTTGTACGAATTTAACCCCGGCGATTGAAGAAAAAATCAAATACATGTGTTTGTGCTGTCATTGGCTCCACTCTTAAAGGCTCAACTATAATAGGCGAAAGCAAACTGAAACTACTGTCAGAATCGGACGAAAAGTTTCTTTACGTTACTTCAAATGGACAAGTTGCCCATAATAGGAGTTTGAAAACGTACCAATCTGTCAGGTCATGTTGTCATTTGTTTTCTTTTTTTTTTTTTGCATTTGTGAAAACTTTGAATTCGTTGCGGATTAAAATTGGAAAATTTGTTAAAGAAATTATTGTTTCTAATATTTGTTGAAGTAAAATGAAGTAACTATATATTAAAATACAACTTTCTATTATACACTTTTCACTAAATATTAAAAGAAAAAAAAACAACACAACAATTTCTTTATGTTCCACAAGTGCTTTGTTTAAATATTTTAAAGCACGATTCTGTTCAAACCAAAATTTCTAAACAACCAACTATTTCACATTTGATGTCGACATTTTAACTCAACAATTACCTACCTTAGCCGAATTTAATTCTTTTACAGCAATTTGTTCCCACACACAAGCTTTCTGGAATTCACTTCGCAAAAAAAAAGGCACAAATCCACAGTAAAAGCACTTTGGATGATTTTGATAATTAAAAATATGTGTTTCCTTCTAATATAAATGTTTTTGAAAGAAATTACACCTTTTCGCAAAAAAAAAACAGCTTTTTGAATTATTAAATTCAACAGATGCTTAGTTGTCAAATTTTCGTACGAAATGCGATCCTGATCACAATTTACGTACGAAAGCAAAAGTGAACGAAAAATCGACGAATCCGACGAGCAATCCGACGTTATGGGTGCAAGATACAAATCACTTTTAATCGCACATTTACGTGGGTAGTCGTACGGGTCCTTTCGCCTATTATGGGTCTGCCTTAATCCTGTTTATGATCTCATCAAAAATCAAGCGCAGATCGAAACTTGCCAATGATGTTTCCTGATGATGGTCGCAAAATTGTTTGAGCGATTTTTGGTTCTATTTGTGTTAACAGGGTTGGCAGATGACGGGCTCTACGACCTTTATATAACATACTGGGCAGAAAAACGCTCTCGTAAGATCTTGGACACCAACGCTCTAGCCCAAATATCTCAGCATCAGCAAATGGAAGGCGATCTCTTAGAGTGCGCAACTGGAGACAGTTATTTAGAATCCGTGCTATTTATAAATATCATAGCTCTGATCCAAGATATCCTTGATTTTTATATGGTAAGCATATAAAATATTCGGAGTCTTAATAGCCGATGTGCAACCGAGCAGTTATCTGATGCCCTTGAAAGCCATCAAACAGATATCACCCCGATCCAGAGAGTGCGAAGTGCGGCAAAAGAAACAACGCTTATTGGGATACGGATTTACAATATCCGGCAGACTTAGGCGTGAGCGGACGTCTTATGACAATCTGCATCAATGATCCTTACATACGTCCAACGAGTGCTTTACATATAAGCTTCTTCAAGAGACATATATGTAAGTAATGTCCGAAGTATGGTGTTGAAATCGTACCAAGCAATAGTGAAGGAGGACAGTTGGTAAGCATTGCCTACACGATACCATTAGCTTATTAACTTCGCGGCGGGACGAATATCAGTATCGCAAGCACAATGATGTTCCATCCCAATATATATAAGGGGGGTTTGGCTGTTTCTGTATCATAAACATAAGGCAAGCTACCAGTATTCGGGATGTCCGAACGTTACTGCCAGCCAATATCAACTCGGATCACCATCTTGCTGCTGGCAAGATGCGAATGCGGATTACCCAAGCACGACAACAAAGAAGAACCTCTGTGAGAAGGTATAACATTGAGTAGCTGCAATCGCAAGAGATTGCAAGAATATTCGCCGAACGTATATCCCGAAATCTAGCTACAACTGCTATGCCACCAGCATCAAATACCGAAGTATCGCTTCAACATGCTTACAGAGACGCAACAACTGAAGTGCTCACGTTCGCCCTACCACCATCAAGAAATCCCTTTTTTGATGAACATATGCAGCCAAACAAGAAGCGTATAAAGTGGCGCTGCAGCGAAGGACGAAGTAGATCAAGAGAGTCAATACAGACGATGATAGCCAAGACTACTATCCAACTGTTAGAAATGAAGTTATGATAGCAATAACCAAGCTGAAACAAAATAAAAATGGTTGGACCTGACGATTTACCGCCGGTAAGGCTTGCCGCTTCGTCAAAGTCGGTAGTCGGAGTTAGCCGAGACCTTTAATGTTAAAAAAGGTTTAAAGCCAGGTGACGGGCAGTTATGTGCCTTCTTTTACATCATATTAAGTATGAATTGTGTGGAACTCACAAGGGAACGCCGAAGGTACGAGTATAACCATACAAAAGCTTGTCCAGCTTAGACTGTATGCCGGTGATATGAAATAATTGGGAGAACGCAGCACAACGTAGGATCATTCATGTCATTCCATATTTGTTTAGGCTAAGAATTTCTTGTTCCGAAAAATTAAGGTAACTGTATCCACTATCGTTTCAAGAAAAAATTCTTTGAAAATTATTTGGCCCCGTTTGCATTAACGGGCTTTCGAGGAAAAAATTCAACGACGAACTACACGAGCTGTATAACGAGAGATCAACCTATTTAGAAAACTGCTCATCAGTCGCCTACGATGGCTAGAACATATAGAGCCAATGGACGTCTTCGATTCTAACCTGCAATAACAAGGGATTAGAGCAAGACCTAACCTTAGATGGCGTGCACAATGTAAAGGGAACCACAAGCGACTAGGTGTGGCAACTAAAGGCATTAGCTAAAAGCACGCTCAACTAAAGAACCTTGTTCGTTGAGGCCCATGTTCACTATGAGTTGTAGTGCCTAAGTAAGTAAGAAAATTTATAAATAAGACTGGCAAAAGAAAGGACTATATCAACTTACGAGTAATTTAAATGAAGAGCATAAATATTGTCAATTATTCTAAAAACTTTTTTACATTCATATTTCATTGATTGGTCTTTTGAAAGAAAAAATAAATTTGTGTTTCAAGGAAAAGGAGCCCATAGTTAAATTATCAATGTAACCCATTTATTTATTTATATATTTTTGAATTGTGTTCATTTTTTTAGTTGATTTCATTTTTGTTTTTAAATTTGTATAAATTCTTTTTAGTTTTATTTAAATTTGTTTAAATTCTGTTTTTTTATTTTTTGTTAAGATAAACTTATGTATCTATATTTACTCGTATTAAAGGTAATTTTTGTTTTGTTTTGTTTTCAATTAACAAATATCCACTTATTGATAAAGATTTGTTGGTTTTTTATATTTTAAATGGCCATTATAAGAATTCATACGGGTTTAATTATATTCACGAGTATTCGCTGAATAATTTTAAATGAGGCGAGATAGTTTCTTTTTTTTTTTATTTGATGAATATGGATGAATTTTCGACATGAAATTGAATTGAACTACATGGCTAGATATTTATGTATTTATATCTATCATATATATCTGTATTTGATATTGGTTGAGCTGTTTAGAATAATGCTTTTTATTTTTCTGTGTTAAAAAAAAAAATTCTGTCTGGAACATTGTGGTTTTCTTCTATTTTGATTTTCAATTTCATTTTTTAAATTATGAATATATGTATAAAAAATTCAAGCTAAGCATTGTTAGTATCTATTTGTAGTTTTATGTTTTTTTTTTTTTTTTAATTATTTGGACGATGAATGTTGTTGGTTTTGTTTTAATTCCTATATAACTATTAATTACTAAATATTCCTTTTTAATTGTATCTTTTGTTTTTGGGGTAAAAAATTTGCGAAATTCTTATAACTAAATTCATATAAATGTATAAAAAATTGTTTTTTTATTTTTGTAAATTTTTTATTTCTTACTATCGGTATGTTTGTGGGATGGGGGACATTTTTTTACGGTTTACGAAAATGTGATTTTATTTGGAAACATTTTGATGTCATTGATAGTTGCAAGAGTTCTTTTGAAACCTTATTCAAATGCGAATTAATAGGAGATGGTACTTTACAGATGTAAATCGCGTTTGAAATGCTTCGTTTTCGAAACGAAACGATGTAGTTTTAAAATCATAGAAATTGTTTCAGAATAGATGAAGTGTATCTACATTGAATTAGTACGTAATTGGATTCATATACTTTAAGAAAAAAGTGTAAATTAAAACTAAGATTAGAAATTCAAGCACCAGAATAATATGCGACGCTAGACTCTGGAACAAATTTACAGCTGTACGTTGATAGGATAGTCATTCAATAATATAAGTCTTCCAAAAGCCGAAGTAGTATTTGAGGTTTTTTGTTCAATAGAAACCATAACCCTATACCAACATCCAAAAACCGCCATCCAAGAAGTCCAATGGAATAAACCGGTTGTAAAAAGGGAGAAAAATTAAGACAAAACTATATGATATTAATGACGGATTCACTGTTGACGACGATCTACGATTTTCGAAAGCTTTACAGGTGACGTTCAGCCGAACAATTAGCGGCTAACCTAGAGAACTTAACATACCAAAGAGGAAGATTCATGAGCAATGCCTCAAATGTCATATGACATTGAAAACCTCAATGCCAATTTTATAGGCAAGGAGGGCAGCTTTAGTAATATAGTATGAAAGTACAGCCTCCACATCTTTCAACTCTAGAAACCGACAAACCCTTACCCAAGCTGCGGAACGTGATAGAATTATTGCCATGACACGGTTTTACGCCTTGATATTCATAAAGGGACCTGGCTGCCTCCTGATCAACCAAATTATTTACATTGTTTTCCAAACTTTCCTGAAAACAAACATCAGCCAGAGCCTTTTTCGAACGATTTTTCGTTAATCTCTCCAGGACCAAAGTCGCTCGCATTGAATGCAAAAGACCAGTGGCATCACAGCCAAGGAACAATAAGAGAGATCGCTCCTGATGTACAATGTTGAAACGGATGTACAGAGCGGATTTGGAGAAAAGAATAAGATGAGCAAATTAGCTCTACAAGCAGTGAAACAGGGAAGAACGTGGACTCCTCAGAATGAACAAGAAGAGCACGAGAAGCGTTCAACCCCGACCTTATAGAGTTGCCGCTATAAGTATGAAATCCGAAAGTTTAACCAAAAAATAAAAAGGAACACGCCAAAACTGTAAAGCCCGATCAGAAATCTGCTAGAGTAGATGAGGAAGCAGAAGCAAACTCTGTATTTAAAAGCTGTAAATATTACTTCGCAGATGATGACGAACAAGAAGTATTCAATCTGGACGAAAGAAGATAACATTGCCCGCCACCGGACTATGATAAAATCAGGGCATGTACTCGTATTCCCAAGCTAAACGAAGCTTCTGAGCCTCATGGATTAACTGTCGAGCTGTATAAAGAATCAGCTGATGATCAGATACGCAGCATATGTATATCTATACTATAGTAATAAATCTGCTCAATGTCTCATATTAAACCCTGTCTCCGTATTATGTGGGACCCTTTTTCAACTTTCTGAGCGGCCCCTATCAATGTGGTTTTAGCCTAGGAATGTCCACCTTAGATAACATTTTCACATCACCCAGGAGTTTTAAAACGATAACTATATGTTACACTATCGTTTTATTGATTTCAAAGCTGCATATGACAGCATGTTTACAGAACTATGTTTAGTTTTGGCATCCCTGCCAAGCTCATTTGTCTATGCAGGATGGCGATGGATAATGCACGCTGCTTAATCAAGGTCAGAGTAATTTGTTCAAAATCGGCAAAGATAGCAGTCAACGAAGGAAAGTCAATCAACAAGGAGTGACACATAACATCACCGATAAGGACAAAACCTCACCATAGGCAGCTACAGCTTTTAAATCGTAGAGGAGATTATCTACCTCATAGATAGACCTCAAAAACTTAAATCATGACTTAAATATCCCAGTCTTGCTTTATTTGTCAGAACATTACATGCTTATAAAACTAGATAAAAATTCTCTCGAGCTGTTCAAGACAATCAATGGAGAATGAAGAAGACGTTTCAACATCGAAGCCGATCTCGTCAGATACCCCGGCTTAGATGGATAGCTTTAAGTGCATGGATACCAGCGGTCCAGTCTGAAATGTTTTTTTATGAGGAATAACACAGAAGAGATGGAATGGGACTTTAGCATCGTGATCATCTATATCAAGATATGCGCGAACGCCTAAAAGGAAGAGAAACACGATGCCATCAAGAAATATTTTTATGAGGTCCTCGACGCGTAATATCGTTAGCATAACTTCAAAATCGTCTTAAGTGATTTTAGGAAATAAGGACCTATTTGGTAAAATTTTTTAAAAACGGGCTCAAAATTATCGGCTTAGTTTCTCACATTTATAGGGGGACCTGGATTTATCTATATCAGTCTACTACCAACCAGATTAATCACATTGTGATCAACGCAAAGCTCGCTTCCAGTATTCTGCATATCTAAAAGATTCAAATGGACAGTATTCCTCGGTCCTCTATGCCGCTAAAACCGTAGAACACGATTTCATCAAAGAGCCGATTAGTGCCAATCAAGATATTTTCAATTTGGTATTTGTATCTTTGGTGCCTATCATTAGTGACAGATGACCACTCCTGGCCACAACGAATGGGGAAAACGTGTTTATTTTTTGTTCTCGGCAAGGAGGCTTATTTCTTTTGGGTAAGTGTGGGAGCCTCCATTAATTCGTATTAATCAACTATAGTCTAAGACCTAAACCTTTATAATGGAGATCTAGTTTAAGGAGTGATGTTGGGTTTCTTATGAGCATTACTGCATAAGGTATAACCATCCAGGTTGCAGACACAACAAACGAAAGCTTTTTATCGTCTCTTAAAGTGTACTAAATACAAATGTGTGCTGGATTTTGCGAACAAATCTGACAAAGTGATTTACTCGCGCAGAGACTGCTCTCTGTTTTGATTTCCTAAAAAATAAAGTGGCGATGTTATTCATTATATATGGATCGGTTGATAGTTTACCTTCGAAAAAGAAGAATAAAGGGCAACTGTCTATGTTTACATTATTTTTAGTAGACGAATTGAAAAAAGATTTTCCCACTATCTAGGTAGTGTTGGTAAACATAAGTATACAGCTGAATGAACTGAAGATTGGATTCGTCGGAAAATCGCTCATTACATATTTATTTCTTACAAGGGAATAACATAGATGATATCTTAAGGCGAGGCAGACAAAGCATCGGTTAAGAATTGATTCTTAATTACTCAGCTTTACGTATAATAAAACGTATGACAATTTCAATTGTTGACTTCATTAAATTTCAGGTGTATTACGCCTTCTTTGTCAGACAGGAAACATGGCAACAAATATGTCTTTAACTCGAATTATAACTTCTGACGAGTACGCCCTTTCTTTTTAGAATGCAAGTAAAGTAAAAATTATAAATTGTCTAAACAATAGAGAATAAAAGAAAATAAAAACAAAATCAAATAAAATGTTTACAATTAAAAATAAATGTATTTCATAAAAAATGACGCCATACAGCATACACAGTACAATTTCCTCTTACAAATTCTTCTCATAAAGCTGAGGATTAGCTCAGAAAAAATATTCAAATAAAACATTTAAAAAAATAAAATGTATACGCATGAGTTACAACTAATATTTGCCTATTTGTCTGTTACACAAAAACAAAAAAAAATACATTTGAAAAGTAAATTTACTGAAACTTAAAATCAAAATGATCAGTAAAAAATAAATAATAATAATTAAAAATTGAGCAAAACAATTCGAGTTGAAATCAATTTAATATTCGAGACAAAAATATCCACACTCTTTTTGCAATACTAGCTTTCACTTCTTCTCCTCTATTTTTTTGTCGTTTTCTTTTCTTTTTTATTTTTTTTTAAACATAAATCACAAAACAAAAAATAAAACGAAAATTGAATAAGCAATTTAATATCGCATAAATTTTATCTAAAGAAATTATTTTTCAATATCTATCATTAAAATCTATCCGTACTTCTCTTTGTGGTAGTTTTAAAAATTAAATTTAAATTGTTTTTCCATAATTCTTATTGCCAAATAAATTTGTTTTCTTTTTTGTTATAGCACAATTGCATTTTTGTTTAAAACTTATTTAAGAAACAAAAAAAAAAAGTTTTTGTTGTTTGTTATTTTTCTTTAAGACATCTAGTTATGCGCGGGTAAATCATCTTTCTAGATAGTTGTATGCATGTAATGAGATTATTTTAATACATATATAGTATATCTAATAATATATCTTTTTTATAAGTGTTTTTTTTTATTTTTGTTGATTCCTCTTAAATTTATAAAAAGCACATTGATTGGTTGTACAAAAAAATCCAATATAAAATTGTTTCATTTGTTTATAATGAGTTTTGTTTTTTGAAAAAGTTTGCATGTTATGTATCTATAATATATAAATGAATTTGTTTATCTTTGTCATACATATCTTAGAGTTAGTTTCATATGATTCTCGAGATTTAATTCGAATTTTGTTTCTATAAATCATACTCATATATACTTTGAGGTTTTAAGTAAAAATGATAAAGAAACAACGATTAATAGTTGAAAGAAAATTTGTTCTAATGATTATGAGGAGGAGATATTTTGTTCATATAAATGTTTATATAATTCTTATTTCTGTTATTTTTATATTTATATATAAATGAGATTTTGTTTTTTGTTCTTTATTTTTTAGTCACTATTCTAGTTGTTTGTTATGAAAGTTGTTGATTTGTTTTTGTTTGTTTGAGTTGCGATATTTAATCGGTTAGAGTTTGTGCGATTAATGCCAATTGCTCTTTTAGGACACGGAAGGAAGGACGATCCTCAGGACAATGACACCAACATTTTTTCATTACCTGAAACGAAAAATAATAAGAAATTGTTAATGAAATTATTTATCAAATAAAATAAAAGTTACTCGTATTTTGAACCAACTGAAGTAATAGAGTAGATGGACAATGTAGGCCCGATTAGTGTCTATGCCCCTACAGAGGTTTAAATTGACAGCATCAAAGTCAATTTCTTTGATATCTTAAACCCAGTCTAACTAAAACACCAAAAGCAAGGCTGGCTTAAGGAGCTATCTTGAGCGGGTTAACAGAAAACACATTTTACGAAGTTGGATAAATAATGAAAATGGAATGAAATCTACTCTCTTTTTAAGTGAGATCTCCTTTTAAAGCGATTAACATTGCAACATTCCTGTTATACAGTCCGTTTGATAAGATCGTATACGGCAAAACAAGATGCTTTGAATAAAAAAATTTAAAGAGTGTTCAATTTTCATCAGAGACGGAAGTATTTTAAAATGAGTGTCGCGTTTGCATCACGTTATGAAGCAGTATTCTTGTGCACGCATCCAAAAGGACCGAAAATGTCAGCTGCATGAGCTGCTAAATACATGAAAAACTCAAAAGCATTTTTTAGCAAGTGGGTGCACCGTTATTCCCAAGTTAAAAATGTGGATGATTTGCCGGACCCTGGGTCTACGCCAAAAACAACAAAAAAGCAGGACAAAATGATTCTACGCGTGTTTGAAAAACAATCCTCTTCTATCGTTACATGGAGGACAAGGGATTTTATGTAAAAGAGGTCTAAATGTGTGTTGTGATACGATACGAAGACGTTTACTAGCCAATAATGTATAATTTCGAAGCACAATAAAGAAACCACTACTGTCAAAAAAACACGTAGAAAAACGACTCAGCTGGGCCAAGGAGAATTTGGAATTTTCTTTTTGGGCATGGTCTCCTATCACTCATACCTGGTGTACACAATCCAATAAATTAATCCAGTGGACCGTCAAACACCCGGAAAAGGTGCACGTTTGGGGATGCTTCTCAAAACAAGGATTTGGCAATTTGTTCATGTTTAAAAATAGCTTAAACGCACCCAACATGGTCAAAATTTATAAGAAGGCTTTGGTTTGGTTTTTGGTTACTGCAAGAAGATAATGACCCGAAACATCGCGGTCGTTTGTGCAGTGCGTGGAAACAAGAAAATAACGTCGATGTTTTAGATTGGCCATCACAGTCGCCGGATGCAAATCCCATTGAAAATGTTTGGGCATTCATGAAGCTAAAGCTCCAAGGAAAGAAGATCTCGACGGTCAAACAATTATCACGAAAAATACGAGTTTTATGGAGATCATTGTCTCAAGATTATGCTATAAGATTAGTAGAAAGCATGCCTCGAAGACTCCAAGCGATTATTGATAATGGAGGAGAGTGGACAACATATTAATTGAAAAGCATTCAGGTAAATAAACAAAAAAAACCAGTACAATTGATTTTTTTTTATTATTATAAGTTCTTCTTTAATTCGTGCCGTATACGATCGTATCAAACGGACTGTATTTTCTAAATTATCTGAAAAATATGCTACTTGAACACAAGGTGCGTCCCAAAATTATCCGACTTGAGTTCATAACTTATCGCTATACTGTTGAGCGCCCTCTTTATTCACTGTCTAACCTAACGCCGGCTCCTTACAAACGGGCAGTTTTAATAAGCAAGATGTCTTGTTCGTTCGTCGGATTTGTTATCGCTAAAAATGCCGGAGAAATTCTAATTTGCAGTTAGACTTTATAATCAATAACAGTTGCAAAGAATTGATCGAAATGATACAGAAGGCTTTTGAGTAGGAGTTCTTGAGTAAAGCATAGACAAAAAGTGCAACGAGCGGTTTAACAATGGCCGGATACCTGTTGATAGTGATTTGCGTTCTGTCTAACCTTTGACACAACAACACCAAAAAAATATCCAGCATATGGGCCTGCGATTGGAGAAAACCATTGCCATTTGACTGTGCGTGCATAAAAAATTGGTTATAGTATACTGAAAACCTGTGTTCAAGAAATTGGGAATGACTCGCATGTGTCTGAAATTCATTTTGAAATTGCAGAACAATTTTCGCATTCCTAAAAATTACTTTCAAAATTGCTTCAACATGTGCAAACACCGACGCCAACACATTATTCAACCGAATAATGACAAAAAATCGAAAAATTATTCCAGCGCAGAGTTATGGTCACAGGTCTGATACTTTTGAGACAGACCTTATGGACTTCTGTCTCGACGGTGCATTCTGAGCTGATTTTCTTTTTGACGTGAGCCCCATTTTTATGTAGGGAAACAAAAACGAGTACGGTGGAGTCGACAGCTATTCGAAGAATAATATGTACAATTTGCCCACGGCCTGAACGCCCAGACTTTCTGTTTTGCCAACATTGTCTCAAAACATTGCCTTGTTGTAACCGGGCTACAAATGTGGATATCATATGCACAAAGGGTTTATATATACTAATACCGTAGGACTTAAATGGGAATATTGTCAGGGAGCTATGAGGAAAGCTATTTCTGATATGATCGGTTTCAAAGCGCTACCACAAAGAAACTTCTGGTTTGACGATAAATGAAGGCAGATACACGCAAGAGAAGAATATAAAGCTGAACGGCATTGAGTGATAGTATGCTCTACGAGTAGAAAAAGAGCAACAGGTTCTCGAAAAAAAAAGAACGATCACGAGTAGCGAACGATTGGGCTAGAGGAGATGATAGTGTAGAAATGACCTTTGCAACTTTTATTATAGAATTAAACAAAAACGCCAGGGTTACATAGCAAGAGTGGGAGCCTACAAAGACGTACATGAACAACTAGTAGTGGAGTCGAAGTCGGTGCTAAAAATATGGAAAGATTACTTTAACAGACGAGGATAATTGTTCATCATCGGCCTTTCATTTTATTTGGAACGGATAAAAAATTGGATAAACGTTGCAGGAAGTGTGCAAACTTCAGAAGAAACTATGTTAAATTTTTTAAATTTTGATAAAAATCGTTCATTCAAAGTCTTGTTCACGGTCTTACTAAAACACTTTCGTACTTTTCAATTATTTTGATTTAGTTCATTATTCCAGCGTACCCTAAATCGAATCATCAAGGACGACAGCAGAAATAACATGCATGGGGAATTTTTCTACTGCTCGAAAAAGGGCTTTTCAATGACTGAATATTTCGGTGTTGAATAGAGTAAGGAATGGCCTCTAAAACGGCCCACGCTCGTAGTCTTGTAAAATGAAATCCGAAACGCTGTTTTGAGATTTTTTGAACAGTTTTTGCTTTGTGAGCTGGATCAGGACCCAGTTACAAGTCGAAAAGGAGCTAGAGTTATGGCTTCTTAAAATAAGGGTCGGTAACGTCATCAGATTACAGTTCAATCGAAATAAGTTATAACCCTTCTCTTGATGATCTTCTCTGTTGTGTTTATTGAAGTTTCAACAAGCGTAAGGTTTTTTCGTACGGAGTCTCATAATTTCTAAATAAGTGCAGGCAAGACACGTCTATCCCAATACAGTGAAAACAACAGAGCACGGCACAACCACTTCGTTGCGGTAGTATACTCCTACGATTTCGTTTATTGAATCGTGCGAAGAAAAGACTTATTTAATGTGATGTGAGTGTGAGGTATGTAGAGAGGTTACCATTTCCTGAATTTCATATTTCATCAATGAAAGTAAGAGAGTAAGTAATCAGCATAACGCTATCCAACAGGTATGCTTAGGATATTTTCGATTGGAAAGTACTATCGGAGTCTTCCATAGCAGACTACAGGTACACCGAGTTCAGAAGCGAATATAAGCCCTCAAATGCAAAAACCAAACGGACACGCTTACAGAAGGAGTTCCGAAGGGCCAGTCCATCAATGTTCCAGGTAAACTTAAAACGAAACAAGAAATAGATTGGAATCTGTTCACAACCTGAACGGTGCAGTCAATAAATGTTTTGAATCATCGTGCACAACTTGTGGTGGTGTTACTTCCTTTGACGGATTGAAGTTGCCTGTCATCGGAGGCGTCTATCCAATCATGCTACAACAAAGAAAATACAAGATGCTGGCAACTCTGAAGAGATTCTCCATTGCTAGCCTGCTGCTGAAATACATACCACACTCTGACTAGACTGACTGACCTAATGCTTTTTTTAGAACGATTCATTTTGGACTAAAAGTGACGCTGGACAAGGTGATGTCGGCTTTCTGATATGGTGAAGTCCACAGTTAAAGTTACATCTCTCACAAAAAATAGAAACAATAATAAGAAGCTTAATAAGTGAACATTCATTGTTCATTGGTGGACACATTGTGCCATCATCAGAACAAGAAGAACATTTGCAGAAAGAAATGAAGATGATTGAAGAACTATTATGAAAAAACATTTGTTCATAGCTAAATTCTACCAGAAATAATGACAAACTAATATTGGTTTGTTACACCTCATGATTAAGACCCTTAAGGCCCTGCAGGATAATGAAATAAAATGAAGAAAAGCCTGCCAAAAGGAAATCCATCTTGCATTTAATATCTCCAGAAGTAGACAAACTTAAATACTTACATCATAAATTTCCTTAGCACAGGACTTTGGTTTCTCTAAAATAATTCCACGCTGAACACGTTCAACAACCTCGGTATTCTTTAGGCGACCATATGGCATCTTACCGCATGTAAACACCTCCCACATTAGGACACCTGCAATGTAAACCAAAAAAATCAATCAATAAATTGTCTTCGATATTAATTCAGAATCATACCATATGCCCAGACATCACTTTTGGAGGAGAATCGAGTATAATTCAAAACCTCTGGTGGTGCCCATTTAATAGGAAATTTAGTACCGCCAGAACTGGTATACTGATCATCCAACACATATCGTGCCAATCCGAAATCAGCAACTTTCACAACATTCTCAGAGCCAACCAAACAATTGCGTGCAGCCAAATCACGATGTATGTAGTTGTGTCGTTCAAGATATGCCATTCCTTTGCTTACCTAAAACAACAAAGAACGGACAAAAAAAAAACGTAGTCTTCAGTTCGAAAGCTTAAGTTGACAAGAAAAAAATGTTCTTACCTGAATGCACATGTCTAACAAGAGACCCATATTACCAATCAAAGTAGTCTCATGACGTCGCAAATAATTAAGCAGAGATCCATGTTTCATATACTCAGTCACAATGTAGATTGGGCGATGTTTTGAACAAACTCCATACAACTGAACCAAATTCTGATGTTGTAACTTGGTCATTACCTTGGCCTCTTCAATGAAATCATCTTCAGACATTGTGCCCTCTTTCATCATTTTAACAGCTGTATCGATTGAACTACGCCATTTGCCACGTCGCACAACACCGAATTGGCCAGAGCCCAGCTCTTCACCGAGCACCAGTTCCGCTGGATGAATTTCCCATTTATCTATCAAATTACAGAAAAGAAACATTTAAGAAGCTGTTGAAGAGATCTACTCGTATGTATGGTATTTGAGGGGATGACTTACCATGAGACAATCCAGCTGTTGGCGGTACAGGCCTATCACAGGGCGATGACTTTAAACGACAGGCTAGGCCTCCCGAATTGTGTCGATGATAATTGATAAGATCAGGAATAGTTTCACAGCAATGCTTCTCCGACAAATAGTATTCACCACGAGCATTTTGTTTGATGTGGTAATGCTTTACATGAGATTGTGGACTGCAAATTAAATTCGAGAATGAGTTAAAGAAACAAATTGAAAGGCATCAACTATACTCACACTTTGGTATGTAGCGATAGAGTGTATAGACCTTTTGTTGATGATTTTCTAACTACGAAACAGCCTTCTTTGTCGCCCTGTTTGAGTAGGGATTCAGCTCGTTGTCGAGACATGTCACCGACATACCACCTGCAATTCAAAAATGCAAACGCATTAGGAAATAAAATAAAAAAATCAAAAGCCAAAGACTAAGACTAAATGCCATCGAAAATACACCACAAATCGAAGCTTGTTAGAGTCTTGTTTGGCCAAATAGCCAATCATTAGGTCGACTAGAGCTACAAATATGTAATTTCAATTTTGTGGTCGTTCTTCCAGGTGTGGCAATTGATTATATACTTACTCGTAACGTTCAAGTCCGAGTAGAGCTTTTGGCTTAACGTAATTACTGGGTATGTAGCCAACATTTCCGTGTTGATCTTTGACTTTCCACCAATGCTCCTGGGAGTCATCAATTACCTCGTATTCAGCGTTCTACAAAAACAAAAAAAAAAATAACTCCAATGAACAAACTATTAGAGCTGTTGGCATGATATTTGTATTATGGTACCACAAACTGACATTTAAATAAAGTAGTTACTGTTTTGGTTATTTTGGTGAGTGCAAATTAGGGGCACGGGAAGCAAACATCGAAAAAAAAAAACACTCAAACCTCCTGGGGTATGATCAATCATGTTCAAGTGAGTTGAAGTGGATTCTAGTGGACGAAAGATGTACATCCAAATTTGGTTGGAATTTCTGGACTAATTAAGTTGTCAGGCAGCGAGGCGCAACCAGGTGAGCCAGGTTTTTCCACGGTTTAAAGTGCTCTGATTAAAGCCAAGCAGGAGTGGCAATAGAAGAAGATTTAATTTATTTTTGTTAACGTTTTTGTTTTGATTTCATTCGTGAAGGGGTTGAAGATGACAGAAGAAAAGATATGTATATCTAGAATGTGCCATTGAATTGTGTTATACCACCAACAAAACAACGTTTTCAATTTGCATGCGAGCGAAGTTCTACACATAGTCTATCTACACCATTCTGACTATTCTTCTTACGTAACTAGTTGTCGAAATCAGAGACTAATGACAAAGTTGAAAGGTCAAACTTATCTAAGCTAATCAGAAGCCATGGTAGACGAATTTGATTTCCAAATAGTTGGCGAGGTTTACTTCAAGCGACTTGAGATAAATGCGAATTGTCTTGGCGATGGAGGAAACAGAATAACACTTGGTCAGGGGTATGACAAATTGAACGTATCATGTTTTCTTGACATGGAGGAGGAAGATTGGTAAGCGCTCGACGGATTTTTCTAAGGGTACGGAAAGGTGCCAGACTGTTTTGAAGCAAATATTACCACCATTTAACAACTGTGATGGATTGGATCTGACAAATGAAGAATCAGAACTTAAGATATTCAATTAGGATGCTCCGATCTATCTGCATGCATTTATTGTAGATCGACTTCGCGATGGGTAGCAACATGATGATAGCTGCTACACCTTTTCTTTATTTGAAGACCTGTGGGAGTAACTGAATTAATTTACTGATTATCAAGGTTATGCTGATATGCGATTGATGCAGGTCTGTTATCTAGGTGGCTGCATTTTGTAGCAATAGGGTAGAGAGTGACTGGCCTCAATCGGCGATGACCAGTGCTGTAGTTGTTACTGTAGTGCTTATTTACCTCCAAGTAAAAGTGGTTAAGTGGTTGCTGAATTTATAGACGCGGGATAGAGTCAAGGATGTCACCATAATTTTAAACAGAAGCTGAATCTGTGCAATTTTGACAAATTTGGACTTTAGGAAGAAAAGATTACCAAAAACAAGTTAAATTCTTGAAAAGGATATGTAGGCGAATTAAGCCTTCTATTTCTATCACGTCAAACGAAAACTGCCCGGATGATGATATCAAAGTCATTCTCAAGCATTTGAATGCCGAAAGCGGTAATAAACCATCTTTTTCCAATTGGCCGGAAGGCACAGCGCCCACGACACAACAACAGATAAAGTTTGATTTGAATGCCAAGAGGATGCAAAGAATTTTATCATCACATTGTACATACTACATAACAAGAACCCTACAAGTACTTACCTTTTCTAAAGAAAGATCTCCTCCTTCGATGGCTTTGAAAGGATATAATGCGACGACGATTTTCACAAAGTGTGAGTTGTTTTCCTGAAAAAAAAAAAAACAATTAAATGTAATGATAGAAAGACTTTATAAAAATGAAGTAATAAGGAAAACAACACAGAGAAGATACTTAAGTTAAATAGGAAGAAAAACTGGATTTGGTTTCTTATCTGACTAAATCTACAGACGCAGCATTCATGGCGGTAACACTTTTGACTAAGTGGTATCCTCAATGACTAAAAGAGGTAAAGATTTATTTAATAAATTCTTATTCGTAATTTTATCTTAAAGAGGCGAGGTCAGGATGGGGAAACCGAGAGGATGACATTAAAAACAGCTTGTGCTATGGTGTTCCCGATGCAAACCGAATATACCTATAGCATTGATTTTAGTCCACAAACAGAAACAATGATAGAATAAGACAACCACACTTCATGTAGAAATATCAGTTAAAAACAAAGATTTTCTATTCATTAGAATAGAGTTCATTTTTATTTCTTCTCAGTGCCCAGGAGCATTGTTTTAGTAAATCAGATTCTGGCCTATGTCAAAGAGACCATCAACCGATCTTGTTATCAACTCATTCTATTGGACGCATTCTATTTTTTATATAAGTAAGATGATTGGGATAGAGATTCTTAAAGCCCGTCGAATTGCAGAAGAACGAGGGTAAGATACCCTTTCTTGTTCTCTTTTTTTTCAATTTGTTAAGAAGCTGTTCGTTACGTAGAGTTACTTGAAAGCACTAGTGCCATCGAAAGCAGTAGCTGAACTCTGACCAATGTGAAGCCAGGAAGATATATGTTATTACAGGTTGCGATGGTAATGCTCACCTGGTGCCATCTGCACCATAAAACGTCGAAATGATCAGTATTATGGCCCACATTAAATTGCTAGATAAGTAGATCGGTGTGATGGATGAGGACAGTTAATGCACTGCTGCGTCTTCTTGTAGCTTTAATATTTTCAGTTTCGCTGCAGAAAATCTGCTGTTACAGACTCCAAGTAACATTTTTTTTCCTAGTCATACTTGCTGATATAAAGAAGCCTGGTCATCAGTGATGTTATACCGTATGTGGGCAAAGATAATTTGCTCATCTACTCTCATAGCCATTTTCCGAAAGAAAATCGTCGTTGGAGTTTTGTCATTGGTAACGAATTGAGACTTTCCTGGTACTCAGGATTAAGATTGACCAAAATATTGAGCTGAAGAGGAGTGTGCATAGTCGAATATCCACATATATATCCATACAAAAGGTGATGGTGATGACGCGATGGTTAGCTTATTGGACTATCACGCAGAGGGTCCGTGGTTCGATCGGCAATGGCAATCTCCCGAAAGTAAAATCGCATAAGAAAAAGCTTCTAAGGAGTGCCGTTCGGATTCGGTGATAAACCGTAGGCCCGCTCAGATGGGACAAAAATGACAACATGAGCAACACTAATGAGTGTCAAGAAGCTAGGCCATGGCCCATACCGGGCTGGCAGGGCCACAGTGTTTTTTTCTTTTTTTTTATCCATACAAAAGCTTCAAAATGATTTAGGATATGGCGCTGTGATTTAAGGCATCACGAATGCCTCTGCCACAGACGGCTGTTTTCAAATCACAATACGATCACGGGGAAATGAGAGCACTAATGGACTTGTTAATAGCTTGTGTCCTCGAAAAGACAATTAACAATAAGACGGTTTCGTGGCTCCAGATTGCAGGCACAAGTATAAGGAACAGGGATGCTACAGAGAGCCCACAAATGATTTTTAATATCTTGAAATACAAGTCGCAAGTCAATAATGACTTTACTTAGATGCTAGACTATCGTAGCCAGCGCCCAGAAAATTAGAAAAAAAAATCCGCAAAATCGTTTTGAACAGCCGTAAATTGAAGGTGCCTGAGATAGCTGACATCGTAAAGCTATCGAAATACCGTATACATTAGATTTTGCACGAGTTTTTAGGTATGCTAAAACGTCTACCGCGTTTGGATCGAAAATAAAAAGGATTTTTCCATGAGGTTTCTAACAATAGAGATATGGCTTCAATGAAGAAGTGATCACCGAGAGTGAGGTGTATTTTGAAGGAATGGACAAAACTAGTTCTATAAAAAGGAAATTGAAATCTTAGACCGGTGCTGGTATGAATGTGCCACTGTAGAAGAAGACTATATTGATGAATAACGTCGAATTTTGCCAAAAACTCTGTTCTAATATGTTAGTCCGGGAACTTTGCCAATCATCTTTTACACTGTACGGTACCAACCATATTTCTGATAAACAATTTTTCATTGCAATTGAATTACTTTTTCAAATTCATGATAAGAAATGTGACTTCTCCTCCTATTTACTAACCAAATGCAAAGAAAGGTTCCATAAGAACTGATATGTATAATTCCAGTTCGCTACTCAACTCTTTTGTTTTTACAAAACCAAAACTCCCTTTTTTACTTCTCTTCTCTTATGTTCGTCTTCGATTCCATTCAATTCAATTTAAAATTTACCTTAGCTTTAGAATTAGGAGTACCGGGTGTCGGTATACCACCTGGCATTGTGCTATCCAAAATAACCGCACCGTTTCCGTTCACAATACTTGTTGACGTCTTAAATGTTGAAACGGATGACTGTAACATAAAAAATAAGAAAAAAAATAAAAAAACAAATTAATCCAATCAATCCGACCAAAACTAATACACAAACAAGAAATTAAATCCCACAAATACTGTGTGGAAAAATGATTTCTGGATTTCTTACCGGCAGATGAGATGAGGTGGGCGTTGAACTACCTAAACTGCCCGAACTATTATGATGCAGGCTAAATTGACTGGTGGATGTTGAGTTATTTGGACTTATGCTCCGTGTCGAATTCTGGGCGGGAGAACTTCCTGTGCCTGTAAGAAAAACAACGACATAAATTAAATGAACGTGGAACATACTCGTACAAGTTTCATTTTTATTTTTATAAGTTCGCTTTATTTTGCGTTCGCTCTTTCTGCTGTACCATGACATATGGGTCATAATTATTAATTCCCAAGTGGGAGAAGGCAAAGAAGAGAATTATATATAAAAAAAAAATATAAAAACTGAAAGGATAAAAGGAACAAAAATGAAAACTCATCAACAATGCACGCGATTAAATGGAGCGATAAGCTGTTCAGACGAACGAGTGGAACATCGATGGACAGACATGTGGAGATCGTGGAAATCTTGGAACTTTGTCTTTGTTAGAGAATATGCATCGACGAGCAGCATGAAGTTGTTCGCTTCAATCTTTTTCGTATTATTTCGTTTACCTTCGTCATCGTCATCGTCGCTTTGCTTCATCTTATGATGTTTCATTATTATAATAACTCGAGGATTTTTTTTTCTATGGGTCTTTACGTCTTTACACTCTCAGCTTAGGTCTCTGAATTGACATGCTACGTATGGAGAGCAAATGATTTAAGTCTGAACAAAAGGTAATCACAAGGCATTAACGTAGAGCAACATATTTTCTTGTGGGAACCTATTACAACTAGCACTTCTGAAACGATTTGTTGTACAAAGAGTAGAGATGCGGTAGAAAGAAGTCACAGATGACTTTGCAACTAACTAGGAGAGAGGAAAATCATCAGTCATACATGCGGAGTAGGAGCTTTCATTATAAAAAAATCTAAATTTAATGGAGTTCCACAGGAGACAGCTGTTGACCCGGTATTGTTAAGTTATATTGAGGAATGCAGCAAGAGATGCGAAGATCTGCTGGCAGTGGATACAAATAATTAGAGTTACGTGTTGTATTGCAATATATATTCTAACATCTTTAGAATGATTATCAACTTAAAGATTAAACCACTGGATTTGGCAGACATGGGTTTGGGTTTGCGAGTCTAATATCTTTGTTAAACTAATTGCAAATATCAGTCTCAGCAAATTTTCTGTTGTCAATTCTCGGTGGATTTTTTTCCGATCATTAGTGAACCTTCTACAGCTCTTTTGCAAATTTTCTGCTGATCCTAAATGGACCTTTTATTGGTCTTCACAAGATCAAGAGACCTTTTACAGATTCGCAAAATATTTTCTCTTATCCTCAGCGAATTCTCTGCTCAACTTTATCAGTTTTTCTGACGAGCCACAATGCATCTTCAATAGCGGAAAATCTGTCCATTCTATCAGTGAGGAGACCACAGTAGTCTCTTAGGCTCCTGATGTTCATGTTCCCTGCCTTCGATGACTAAACAGAAAGACCTTCACCTGTTTTCCCAGTGCAAACATTTCTTCGGAATTCTTTTAACTCATCTTGATAGCAGTAAAACTGTCTTATTGTCTCGTATGTCCAGTTTCTTTAACAAATCATTAACGAATTCAGTTTAAAAAGTCTCGTCTCGTCGATCGTTGTATTGATTTCTTTTTAAGGCAAACCCACCCACGGATGAATCAATTACCATTTTTATTACTCCCATGCCGATCGCAAGGTCAGATCATTTTACAGATCAACTACTCTCCATCTCAAAACCACCTCACAGTCACAAGCCAGTGTGAGTTCATCAAACTTCTACACGATCACTTATATGATGATCATGCGAAAGTGTTCGCTTGTTCCAAACGTCACACTTAGCATTCGACTTGTTTTCATATCACGAATTGAAATTCATTAGATACACCATATCCCGACTTTGGTAAGTAATTTCTTGCATTCTACATTGAGTGAGTAGTCGCAAATCACCAAACACAAAGGTGTATCCACTTAGCTCCGTGAAAAATGCGTCGTTGCGTAGCGAAGACGATTCCAAGCACGTCTCATCAAATGTCCATCACTGATTTCCGTTTCATTTGTCCATTCTCCGGTGTTATTATCGTTGTCGGTATACTGTATTATACGGCGTACGATGTCGTGTGTTATTGTTTGTTAGCTAAGCGCTGCTGGTAAGAAGCTTAATAGCGCTCAAGACTCATATTTAAATTGAAATTCCAGCACTCAGATAGAAGGTGAATAAAATAAATTATACTTATGGGGGGGTTCAGTTACCGCACCTTGTTATAGGGCCATGAGACGGGATTTTCTAGTGTTGACTTTTATGGAAAAGCGATTTTAATCGGAAGAGGGGATTACGGATATTCCTATTCAGACCTACTCATCGTTGTGGTTGAGTTTATTGTTATGACTTTTACATCCTGGGAGAGGTTGTGAATGTTGTTACAGGTTGACCAGAATAAGTCCTTATTAGGTAGAACAAGATACAGTTTTTAATAAATTTTTAAGCTTAATGAAATCCTCATGTTGGGCGCCAAATAAAAATAAATTGTCAGTTAAATCCTGACCAAGCATTTGTAGTTTTTGGCACGATCAAGCAACGTTTATCACTGTCGGAAGAATGCGATGCCCCAAAATGTAGAGTTTGACCGGCCGTTACCGCACTTAGTAGGTATTAGTATTGTCTACTTTCAGACACTTTACTTTCTGCCTCAGGTGAATTAAAACAAAACACAACGGCTTCTTGTGACAGTAGTAAGCCATTTGAAAGTCAAGTTAGAAGGATGAGAAGATCTGGCTTAGGGTATTTACACTCAAGGTATTGTGTATGTTGGTCAACTCATTCATAACCTCAGCCATATCCAGGTGATTTATCTGTACTATCCGTTGTTTCATGCCCAGCGACTATCAGCCCTTATGCGAAGTCAGTCCTAAAAATGGACGACTAAACATGGCATGCTTTCACTAAAATAAACCACAACTGATTTTTTAGTTTTTCCCCACTCGTTTGGGTCTGCTCTAGATGTAGGAATGAATATCTAGTTGAGCACTGGAGTTTCGATTTCCTTTCTCGCCGACTGTCTTTTGATTTTAGTCCTATCGGCATGATTGAAACCAGAACTCATGTTGTTCCAAAACATGAAATCGGCCTTTCCTGTGTAGTTGGGATACTAAGGAGGTATCCGTTATTTTAATTGGTAATGAACAATGCAATGATCGACGGGAAACGGAAGAGGTTGATTCCGACATCAAGCCTTCAACACCTTGATTACGCAGGACTAGAATCCATCAAATGACAACTAATGTATAGAAAAACCCAGCATTGTTGAGCTGAAGAATACCAAAATCACCAGCATTTCCACCTCAACCTTACTAATTAACATTGCAGAACAACGAGTGGAAAAAGAAAAACAAACAAGGAAAGGCAACATCAAGCTGCAGACATTCCGACCAATATGTAGATCAGATAGACATTTTACGGCCTATATAATGACACCAATTTGGTTAAGCAAATTCGCATCCAGATGGCTGAGACACGTGGATCAGGTGTTATATCAGCACCAATGACCCGAATGATTTTGTGAATTCAAACCGCAGGAAATAGGGAGTACTCGCAGTTGGGAAAGAAACCAAGCCAGCCTGGTTTGACAAATTTGCATAAATAATGTGGCTGGAGAGACCACCGAAAGCAAGAAAAGGAAGTACTCCTCCCCTGCCGCAGTATGGCACTTATCCATCCGATGTTGAACTTGTTAGGAACGCAAACAGAGTGAAATGTTTATTGTCCACCAAGAACGGTGAGCTTAATATAAAGCAGTAGAGAACAGGAAAGAACAGAAACATTCACTTACTCGTACCCAGAGACTTGTTGTTTGTACAAACTTCCGAAATTCGACGCCTTTGATTTGTAGACACAGAAATGGAAACTTGTACTGCGACTATGACATGCACATGATAAATGATATGGCTACGACTGAGTTATTATCTTCTTCGACTTTTATGTGTGCCCTAGAGTCTGAATATTGACACTCTTTACCCCCGTGCGACTCAAGATAAAGCAAAGTGACCATCTAAACTTCGGCAAACTTCCAGAAAATCAATCTCCAAATCAATTTACTTTCGGACACTCATTGGTGCAATTTAACCGAGTTGCCAATGATGACATAACCTGCAGTCACAGCTCAACCTCTTACCAGTTGGAATTCCAATTGCATAATCCATTCCTCCCAACCCGTCTCCAGTCGAAGCCATCGTCCGTAGAGACCGAAAAAGTCTGGCCTGGCAGTGCAAGCATGTATCTGTCAGTATCCGTAACCGTAGCCATATCCATAGCCGGTCATGTCAAAATGAATTAATTATCTTGCCAATGACGTGTTATGAAAATTAAAGCACTCGAGTAGCTTATGCGTTTTTTCACCTCACTTTCAGCCCCCAATCCGGATTGTGCATGGGATTTCTATCTTATTCGTTTGTTCGTTCGAAAAATGTTGCTTTTTCTTTCCCCTTCCTCTGTTTTTAATGTGCAACTTTGTGTCTGTCCGACAAACTGCAAAAAAGACAAAAACTTCATAAGAAACGTCAGTCGAAATGGATAGCGACACGTTAGTGTAATGAATTGAATCTATCTTGTACTCAAACCGTCTCTGTACAACTTAAGGTGGACGCACAATATAATATAAAAATCGTTCTATTGGAATTAGCGGTCATTTTATAGGTATATGGCGATGGCTGTGTTCAAGGGTTAACGAACTGACAATTAACCAGCTGTCAGAGGTATGAACAATAGGGGAGAACGCTATATGAATATTTTAGTGCTGTTCGTTTATAAATTCATCTGATAAAAGGTGTAGGTATTGGTTCATCGTTTTTTTTTTTCGAGTCTCAGTTGATTTTTTTCTATTTCAAACGAAATTATTTAATTTTTCAATTAACAGTCGTAACAGTGAACTGTTTGGATAATGATTGAATGTATGTTGTACTTGTATCGATGTTGCTTGACCAATTGCTTTGGAGTTGAATATTCTGGTTCAAGACTTATTGGTGAAGGCTGTAATCGAAGTTATTTTTCTGATTTTTTTCTGTCTTTAATAAGTTATTGCTTCCGCATTGTTGCTGAGGTTATGACAATAGGAAGCAGCAATTGGAAATTAATATTTTCCTGGTGAACAGAATTTGGAATATTTAATTCATAAATCAAAATCTAAATATTGAAGTTATGAAAATAACCAGATAAGGTCGTCATCGAATGGCGTTAACATTTCGAAACGAGTTTAGTTTTACTTAGTTTTGTGAAAGGGCTTTAGGCTGACCTTCGGTTGGGACAGAGTTTTTCTCCATACGAAGTAGAATTAGTAGGTAAAAACAAACTAGTACTCGTAATTATGGTTCAATACAGAAATGGGTGTAAGCTAGTTTCAGAAAGAAGATCATTTGGAGCAATTTTAAGATGCAAAATAATTAAGACTTAGGGTATATAGAAGTGGTAGTCTGGGAAGATTCTACCAGAAACACAAGTAGTGCAGTTACGCCGTTTTATTACCACTGATCACTTGAATCGGATGATGATGGAGCTGAAGAGCATAGCTTTCAGATCCATGATGTACTAAAGAGTGAAGAAAAAATCTCTAATATTTCATTCAAAAAGGGTTTGCCAAGTGCTCGATGTCTGGTTATAGATAGTGCCGGGCAGTCAAAGAAAAAGTGGAATGAGGTTTTCGTTTCATATGAGTTGTTAGAGCTATGGCAGTGGGAGTGTCTGCACATGGTACAGACTATTCCACATAGAGTCGGGAATATACTGACTCCGCAAGAGAGACATCGAAGGTTTAACCCCATCTGGCTAGTGCGTCGATTCTCTCATTTTCTTTTATTTTAATGTGGCCGGAAACGCAGAGGAGAGTGTTCTTTGAACGAACTTTTACCTGCGTTCAACTGGTTTAGAGGACAAAGTAAGTGAGTGGAGCATTTTGACGGCAGACTATGTATCAATAAAGATTCCTATGTTGTTTCATTTTAGTTATTTTCGTAACAAGAAACTTGAAGTATGGGAGCCAAATCGCCTTTGTGGACGAGTGCATGGTCCTGGTGAAAGACGATTTTTTCATCGCAAACCATTCCTTTTCTCTATAATTCTTTCATTTAGCTGGTCAAGAAGATGTGCGTAGCATTTCCTGTTAATTGTTTGATGCTTTTGTGGTTAGTCAATTAAAAGAATCCCAAAAAACACAAGCAATTGTCTCTACTTTCTTCAGTGCAGAACCAAGGCCTGCTGATGGGGATGCTGGATCCTCTGCAATCGATGTACGAGCCCAAAGCTGCAGAATTCCTATTGGCAATATCCCATTAAAAACGAAAAATTATAAAAAAAAATTATAAAAATTTGTAGCACTGCCATCTATGGGCTAGGCTAAAAGCTTATCCCCTAGCCCTCGTAATTACAAGTAAAGCAACCAAATAATTCAGGGAAAGTAGAGCACCATTTCCGGGCTAAGACTGCGAGTCGTTCTACATGACCTTGCCATCTTAGGCATTACAGTTCGTATAGTTCCTCGTTCACCTTCTCTTCCAAAGCCTGTCAACGAAAACGCGACCGAATATATTAAGAAGGATTTTTCTCTTGAAACGACTGGTGCTATCTTCATTTGCTTTCGAAAAAGTCTGTGCTTCAGAATCATAAAGCATGATGATCTTGGCCTTCATAGCCCAAAGAAACAGCGATTGTCAAGACAATAGACAATGTCCTTTACTAACATACTCTTTACAAAGTCACTTCCAGCCTCTTGTTAAGCCGATTTGATTTTCGGCATTCTTCATTAAGCCAGAGATTTCTTGATGGTCGGACGAGGCACGTTGGCAACGATGCCACCCGTTCCCTTGCCTGGAAATCCATATTCGCATCTTGGCTACAACAAGGTCATGATCCGAGTTAATGTTGGCTGCCGAAATGTTATGCGTCATCCTTTTCTTCCGTAGGAAACAAGACGCATTGAATTTAGCCGCTCACGTTTCGAAAGCTCAAGACTCCTTCACCAAGTCTACCGCATATCGCAAATGCGAATCCAAATAAGTGCTGTTTTTTCCCCTATGGCAATTACCATAGTAAACGTGACAGTTTTTTATCCTCTTTATGTCGGCCCATCCCATCGCAACTCCTGGATGAGAGTGATATCTGCGTTGTAGCAGCCAAGGGACTCTGAAGATTGTTCGAACCTTCTGTAACATAGTGTTAACCACATTAATAATGTCTTCTGTATAGAATTGTGACCACTATGATGGCGAGACCAGTATATGGCTACTGGCCGAACACTTTTTGGCCATTCAAGCCTATCATGAGTGAGGATTTATTTTTGCAGTTACCAGTTACCAGTACTTTGAGTTAAGGTAAGCACTTCGCTACTTATAAATGTTGTGGTGCTGGGCCAGTCCAAGTTTTAGGACAGTCAATCGCTGCACAAGTACAATTGGTACTATGAGTTATGAAATATGACATCATCCAAATGTCTGGTGTTGGATGCCCTGAACCAAATATTCTATGACTTTTGTCATAATTCGCCCAGCAATTTCACGTCAAATGTTCAACTTCGAGGTATTTTAAGTTTCTGGCTTCTAACGTAGCCAAAAACATAATAAAGCCACATAAAAAAGTATCTATTGGTGTTAAAACGTGGGGCCTGCCAAGACGATTAGCGAAATGTATCTTTAATAAGTTAAGATTCCACTGGGAGCAGCTCTACATAAGATTTGGAAGCAATTAACAAATTAACTTAATGAGATGGAGGATAAAACATTTATAATCACTGATTGTTCTCCAATGATTTTAAGTCACATCCATAAAGCTAGAACGATATTTCTGCCCTTTTACGAGTATGTACGTTTCAAATTCAACTGTAAAAAAAAAATTTTGTATGGGATACAAGAGCACCTTCACCTATCCAGACAAGGTCAACATACAAGTTGTTGGCGTTACTCACAGTTCCAATTAGTAGCAAATGTAACATTTTGTAATCAACCAAGCGATTTAAATTCACACACGTGTCTTAAGGTAAAAAAAAAACAAAACCTGTCAATCGTGTACTACAAATGAGAATCTCATGGATACAAAAAAATTAAAAAAAAAAAAAAACTCAATTTCCCACGTCGATCATTATGTTAACTTGGCAAAAAGGGCACCAACAACACTCGACACCCAACACTGACACATAACAATCTGCCATCTATTGGAATTAATTACTTCAATTTTGACGGATGATTACCGCATGCATTGACGTATTGTTAAGTCACTTCCTCCCCCCTTTTGTTTCATCAACAACAGTCCAATTAGAGGTCATACCGATAAATTGATTATCGGGTTGGTTGCGGTGGTGTAGTTGTCGACAAAAAAAAACCCTCACGTGCCTATTTTGACAGTGAGGCGCGTAGGCTTACAAGCGGCTTAAGTACTTTTTAATTAGGCACACATCAACATAACACAAACATCATCAACCTTGGACGAGGAGGGAGCTGGAATTCGACTATGTCATAGATGTCCATAAAAAGATCAGGTGAAGTTGCAAAATGATTTGTTTTTGTTTTTTATTAGTGACAAGTGTGGTGTGGTCGTTAAGAGCCAGCTATCTGAGAGAGAGGCCACTATTTTATAAAACTAAATGGGGACAGCCCTTGGCCTGTTGGTAAATCTAATGACTGATCTTTGACAGCGTGGAAAGATTTGAATGTAAATTTGAGCTGAACATTAAACGTCAGTCGAACTAAATTCACTTTTCGATTAATGGACTTTTAAGTAGGGTAAGATTGACATTTGGATGATACCATGATCTTCTCCTCAGGCGAAGGACAATTGGATTTTTCGTGGGAAATCTTATACCAAATGTGGAACATTGTGATCCGTGATCTTAAGTTCATAAGTGATTCAAATAACATCATTTTGGGTCAGACTTTCAACACCGCACTAGTACTTTGACATTCCTTCTTACCCAACGTGAGCAAACATAAATCTCCCATTTTATTGATACATACCTGAAAGTAGAAAGAAAAAAAAAATTGTAAGTAATTAGAAAATAAAGAAATTGAAATGTAATAATAGAAAGACGAAATGATGAGAGTTAGAACAATAAGTAATCTGCCTTAAGATAACACAGGGTAAAAGAAAATTTGGCAGGTCCATGTTTTCTTGTCATATACAACCTGAAGCCCTCTTCTTCACTCAACATACTGCGGCTTATTTTTCTGGTGCATCATTGTTACCACATGGTTCATATCTGGGTACTTTCCCTAAGAATATCATGATCATAAGCCTATACACCTATATAAAATATCGAATGAATCTGGTTCATAAGGATAGCTCAAATCGGCAGAAAATCGTTCTTGCCTGAACCTGAACTTCTTTACTTAACTTGAGAATCACTTTGGTGAAGATACTTAATAATTCCTCAGTGATGTCTTCTTATGATACATACAGCTACGCAGTCACATAGAATATGTTTTAAGTTTCTTCGTCTTCTATTCAAAGACATTCAGTTTTAGGCTAATATAAAGTTTATTTAACTGGCTGGGCCATCTGTTGGCATCTTTTCGAATCATATGTTATCAGTATTTTGAGACTGCAAGCTCAGGCACCAAATATATTAGGAAATGCAGTATAATATTTTCGCGACACGAAATTTATCGATTTACGCTTCAACAATGTTGGGAAATATTGCAAAGTTACTTCCAAATTGACACAGTTCGAATTTTTAAAGCCCGTGAGACTGGTTTCATGATTGAAACCGAACATATTCATGTGTTCGTCGTGTGCACTTAACGAGAAATATCGCATCTGTTGCAAAAGTGTGTGCTAGTCCTGAGAGTCGCGCTAGCTTTAAGGAAATTTTTCATAAAAATCTCTGACTATTCGCTTACAAGGTCCAACTGACTCAGGATTCAAATAAAAATGACCACCAGCTTCGTTATCGCCTTTTTGTGTGGACTTTAGAGCAGCTCGAAATTGACGACAATTTTGCTCAAAAAATAAACTTTTCGGGTGAGGCGCATTTACATCTCGGCGGCAACGTAAACAAGCGAAATTGCGCTACTTGTGGCTCGGAAAATTCCCACGTAGTTAAAGTGAAGCCAATGTATCCTGAGCGTGTGACTGTTTGGTGCCGTTTTTGGAGCCGCGGCATTTTTGGCTCATTTTTCTTCCAAAGCGACAATGGAAGAAACATTACAGCCAGTTGAGAGCGCCAGTTGGACTTGCGCGAACTATAGTTAGTGCCTTCCAACAATCGATTTATCGCACACTATGTTCGATAATTAATGTAGTCAATAGTTTTGGTGATGTTATTCGGCCGCCATTAAACATCGATGATATGCGAACAACCCAGAGACGATTCAGGCACTCAAGAATAAAATTGATCAAGATATTCGTGAAATAAGGGTCGAAACCATCGAAAATGTTTTGAAAAATTGGGTTGACAAGATGGCCTACTGCCAAGCTAATCGAGGCAGTCATTTGAATAGGAAAATTATTTTATAATTTGCCAAAAGGATTTGGATTTATTTCATAACAGTGTAACAGTTTTTTTTTAGCTTGTCGAAGGCTCGGTGTATTCTCCCGAAAAGCTGCAGAAGTGTCAATGACAACTTACGTTGGAATGACCACATATTCAAAGTCACCACAAATGCTGCGAAATGTCTCGGTTTCCTTAAGCAATGTAAGAAATATTTCACCCCCTCTGATCTGGCTTTAATAAGCCGAACAACTCGCATATGGAATGCACTGGCGAGCTCTTTATTCCCTGGTCATTTTAACCTCCAAACATTCAAGACCAACGTACATCGGTACCTCTTTCTTTCCTCCCTAACTTTCCATCGCCCGCGCTGTATGCAATCATTTGAAGGGTACTAACAACCCTTTGAGAGTGCGCTAATTATAAAAAAAAAAAATCTTCGGGTCATTGAACGGATCAGCTGTTCATGTTTTGTTAAATAGGTTTTTAAGGTGAACTCTTTCAGCGCTACTTAACTGTCCGCGACGGGGCGCATTGAATTCCTGTTTCATGGTTGATACTGACATATTCTTAAATAACAAAATGGCTAGCTAGAGAGTCTCGGTTTTTCCCAACATTTAGTTTTGGGCAGCGGATCCATCTGTATACCACTGGTCTATGTAAAACTCCTAGACCTAAGGATACACTTAAAGCATATTCCCGGAGATCTGCAAGATATCTACTTCATCACAAAAAACTATTTGACTTAAGCACTATAAGTTTTGCCGAGCACTTACTCTATTACTTTACTGATTTGAGCCTTTTCAGAGCTGGAGAACTCCTAAAAAACCGAGACTGAAACATTCTAAGAAGACATGCGTTCGCTTTGCCTTATTTCAAGAAACTTTTTCGACATCCAGATTTCCAGCTGGGCGTTTTAATTTTGTTTCCTCACGATTTTACAACAACTCTGACGGTTGGTCTAAATAAGCCGTTGGATCAATTCTGGTAATGTGGTAAAGTGACATGTTTCAATATGTAGACAATTTTGACATGAGTTTCCTGATTTTCGCATGATCGACAGACCAATAACAGTTGTTCGTTACAATTTAGAGACGTGTGGCTTCTTTTTAGTCACGATCTGCGGTATACAAAGAAACGATAAGGCCTTGACGTTTCGAATTGCCTTTGGTGAAACAATAGTTTCTTGCTGCTTAAAAAATTCATGGTGGTTCCAAGTCTTCCCTTCTCTGTTCTTTGTTTTTTTTTTTTTTTTTTTTCTAAATCAGTGCAAAGTATGTTCCCTTACCTCCATTTGGTCCAATAACCTTGTACACTTAATCATCATCATGACCAACGGAATAGCTTGCCGCATTTCGCTCCAAAACTAATCAATCATTTGCGTGCGTGTTGCACTGTAATTCATCTGTCCAAGTGGTACCGTCCATAATCGTTTGTTGCTTCTGTTTTTGCCCCAGAATGCGAGCACAGACCAGAAAAAACACAACAACAAAAAAATCAAACCAAATGCGAATTAGTGTGAAGTCTGTTTTAACCCAAAGAGAATTATTTTTCTCCATTAAAAGGGGGCAACTAGTTTGTTAGTGAGACAGGCAGACAGAAGAAAAGTGTACGGTTTCGAGTAGCACCCGTTTACTGAGTATCGGACTTTTTGTTGTAAACGTAGATACATTATCAACATACGACGACCGAATGCAGGTAAACTTACGTACGACCAAACTTAAGAGCCCTTCCATGGATCGCATTACCCAACATCATGTCGGACTTGACAGAGAGCGAGAGAGAAAATCACACATGTAACGAATTCGATATGCAACTGACGGTAAATAAATTATCGTCGGAAGGTGTGCTATCAGCCTAACGCATAACAGATACGGGTCACATTTCAGTATCACGGTTTCTGGCCAAATTGCTAGTCCCCATAGGAAGACAGAGGGTAGGCTCCGATGTGGAATTGAAACCGAAATTGAAGCTCCTTACCGGTCACAACCACCACCATTACCAATACCAATCTTCGAAATTATAAAAAAAAACTCTGTAAGTTACAACACAGTTCCCCTTCGAAATGAGGTGAATTTCCCTAAGCTGTTACATGAAAAGGGTTTTGCGTAAATTAATTAGCAAAATTGGAAGACAAATGCTACCAACAGGACGCGAGAGTGTACTAAATTAAAACGGAAACAACTATCAGAGGTGTCATCACAGAAAAATGGTCGTGCTTACGACTAATTAGGCAAATTGGAGGACAGACAAAATGTGTTATGACAAAATTACAAATACAGATACAGACTAAATGCTACACAAACACGTCAACTATAAGGAGCCAGCTTAAGAGTTAAAATTTATGTTCTCAGGGCAGAGAAGTTGTCGTCATGTTTAGGAGTAGTTTCATGTGATTCCCACCATCCTTTTCGGTAGAAAAAGGGTTCCAGGAATTTGTTATTAATTGTTTGTTTGGATGGTGCTCTAAGTAGACATTGGTTGGCGGATTCATCCTTTGTTTTGCGACGAAAAATTCAAAAAAAAACAAGACAAAAATCACAATAACAAAGAGGAGAGAACAAAACATGGGAACAGGAATGCGATCTGAATTGTGGGGTCCTCGATGAAATTCCAATAAATCATTCGAATGCCAGAGAAAATGAAATTAAAAAGAAAAACGGGCAAAACAGATCCGAAATGTGTCTTTCAGACTTTGTTTGCGATGGGAAATATTTTTTCCATTTGCTTTGCAATTTTTGTTTACTGATATCACCTTGGTATAGACGTTTTAAACGTCAGCATGACAGTCGGCGTGTAAAAGGAAGACTATTTAACTTAGAACAATACTTTTATTTTGACAGATAATTGTGAGTGTACTGACTATTCCTGTTGTTCAAAAAATTAAGTTTTAAACGATACAAGCCGTTTTTGGCTTAGTCCCAACAAAGAATTCCTTATTTTTTCAAAGATCCAGAGTATCAGTACCAGCATCAACCTTTTCGAATATAGTTTTTGAAATAAAATAAAACGGGCTCTGTTTTTACGAGAAATTCATTTGAAGGTTTTGAATTGATGACATAAGTTAAAAAAAAAAAAAGAAATTGGTCAAATGACCAGCCCATCAGTTGATGCTCATTGGCTCTAAATTGGTGATTTCTTCTACAATGTTGGCTGTCAAGAATTGCAAGGTTTGTAGTTTGTTGCGATAAACGCAAGATTTCAAAATGGACCAAAGAAAGAAATCCATCGCCGTCAGGCATGGCGATCTAGCCGGCCAGGACAAATCGTGAAAACGAAAAATGGCACGGCCTGGAAATATGTGGTTAAAAAATCTTCATCTTTGACCAAGCTGGGTGAGCGGTTGCTCCATGCTGCTGAAACCAATAAAGCTCGAAACCAATTCGAGCAATTTGCTACAGAAAAAAACTCGTTTAACAACTGTCTGTAGCGGACACCAGTTAGGGTTGCGGTGGTGCAAAGGCTTGCAAAAGCCGCACCAAACAGTCACTTTGATGGGTTGCGATGGGTTTACGTGAATTTTATGTGGATTCTCCATACACCACGAAGCCCATAACAGACTTTGCAGTTCAGGTTTATCATTAAAATTTGAAATTTGTCTCGTCGATGTTTGTGAACTCTTTCGGACGTCCTCGGCCACAGCAGTGAATGAGTAACACGGGCAAGGCTACGTCTTGCGACGTCTCTAGTGGACTTTGTTTGGGGGGAATACTAAGCCAAATGCTTTATTATTCGCACATGGCCCAGGACAACAGGCCGGCAATCGGGCCAATGTCTCTGCGTTCTTCAGGTATGTATTGCTCCATTGCTTGTTGTCAACTAATTCTCTATATGTCTACAAGTTAATTGTCAAAACAAAATATCAATTAAGGCCATTTGCAAAAATTATGGCACATTTACACTATGATATTACTTTAGCCACACCTTGTTCACACAAAGGCAGAGACTAAAAGACCTATAATTTCCTATAAAATGTACAATTCCTACAACGCATACTCGTGCAAAAGACCATTAAGATAGCAACTAGATTTAATTCTGTCAAAAATGTTCGTTTTAAAGCGCGACATCGAAGTGTAACGCTAAGAAAATTCGTTCTGAAAGGTTAGAATGAATGTAAGCATGGATTTGTCTCCAATCAAGCTCAAGCGATATAATCCCGTCGTTGCTACAATTTTTAAATTCGATGTCTGAGACTTAGTAATCACTCGGAACTTATTGAAACATAGGCCAAAGAAAACTCAGATTTTGATCTAATATTGCCTGTTTATAAGCCAGCCCAATTCTTGTTTAGCTGAGGTCTAATGTGTTACGTACGCGGTAGACTTAATCACGAAATGATGTCTATTCCATTAGCGGATTTAACCACCGATGTAAAGATTCCGCGAACTGCAGATAATTTGGATCGGACATATGTGGATAGTCCGTTGCATTCCTAGTATCTGTGGCGAGAACTGAATGTAACCGAATCACAGATGTATGCATAGTTTTAATAGTTTTTGTTAAACGTTGTAGAGTTCTTTCTGTCGAGAATGTGATACATAGGACATTTTCAATGCTACTCTGTTGAATATTTTAGTTATTTACATCAAACTGTCACTTCTTAGGGCAATCTTTCCCTTCTTGACTCCAGTTAAGAACACCAAGTTGGCTGAAGTCCTATTGATTTGAACGCACCACCTAAGATGAAGCCTTCCTTTCTCGCTTCTTCCCTTCGGAATGGATTCGCGGATACTTGTGATGCTAACCTGTTCATCATTTTCTAGGCATGGCCGATGAATTCTAGTCCTGCAGCAGTATAGCCTCCATTTATGCAGACAAGATCGTAAATGACTCACGATATAAGTCCTATACAGTTCGTGAGAGGGAATTTCATGACAGTTCCCTACTATGCCCATAAAAACAACAATTGACAAAGGTGCTTCTACACAATTCTTCTCTACGATGGTGTCATTTTTGGAATTTACAGCGAAGCCCATACATAACCAGCGACTCCTTAAAGTCGGGAGGAAAATGTTGCTTCCCATCTTCATCTTAGTTATTGATTCATTGGTGGTCATCTCCACTCTAATACAGTCTATAGAACTTTTTCAACACAGATTTACTATTATTTTCCTGAACTTACTTCTGCTTGGTTCTGTTCGGTACTTTTTTTCACATTTTGGTAAAACTTCAGAAGATCATTTCTGTAGAAGCGTCCCTTCAAGGGCTAGGTCGTGCAAGTTTCTGTTTCTTTTTCTTTAGGTTTTCACGAAACCAGTATTTCGGCTGTATTTCGAGTTAAGTATTCTGTTTACTTTTGAAGAATCCTGAAATACCAAGCTTGGTCGTATTACTAGCCTTAAAAATGTTTAATACAAACAAGAAAAGTATTTAGACTTTGGAGGAGTGAAATCGAAGTTGACGCATGGTATCTAAGGTCAGAAAAACAGTTCTCAACTCCATCCAATTCTGTTGCCATTTTCATTAATAATTTTGATGACAGCAACACAAAACCCTACAAGCAATTGAATAGTACTCATATACTATTTGGACTAAAATGAATCACCCTTTTAATCTCATTATTAGCACCAACCTTAACCCATTCACATTCCTCTCAGGCTATTTGTTCCCGTAATTACTGCCAATGAATTGAAACTACTCGTAATGACAGGTTCCACTGAGAGATTACAATAATTTCCAGCGATCGAACGTGCCAATATTGGCATAAGCATAAGGCATTTTTAACGGTAATCCAATAAATACGAGCAATTGAACCCTCCCACCTTCTAATTACATCCCCTCTATCAGTGAATGTCCCATTCGAGAAATCTTTCAGCAAGTCAATCGTTACAAACAGACCCACAAGCCAAGTGTGATTCACTTTCAAGTTCTTGACTCGTAATTCCATTTGGAACAGTTCCACTTGACCTCCACGCGCGCTGCAAAATTTACGTTTATTTGTTTGCTCCCAATTCCAAACCAACAACAGGTTACCGCTCAATACAGTGATTAGTCGTACAACTGAGCAAATATTCGATTTCGAATTCGAATTCGAAGTCAAATGAAAATTACAGAAAATAGAAAACAAACACTTTTTGCACGACTTTTTGAGACGCGCTACTGTAGCTCTATGAGTATCTACATGTTGTACGAGCATGAATGCAAGTTCTATGATGCATTTGTCTATTAAGTCGTTCTGATATAATCATCAAGCTTGTTAAATGACGACGAGTTTGTTATTAGGTTAACAGCAGGTACAGACAAGTGACAAGAAATTCTGAAAATAGGTGCCGCACAGTCACTTGTTTTATTAAGAGCACGTGATGGCTATTACTAATGATTGCGGACAAATCACATTGATTAGATCGGTTAAATTAAAAAACACTGTAACTTATGGTGCAAGTGTGGTCTATTTGTACAATTTGTCAGCATTAAGTCTCAAACTGATGACTTACGAAGGAGCATACCTGATGGTCTTGTCATCCATCTGAAGCAACGTTGAAAGAAATTTGTGACGTCGTTCATTTAATATCAAGAGACAGATATGCATACAAATAAGGAAAATGTTATGCTCTCTTTAAATTTCTCCTTTTTTTGATCTTGCTTTGTCATGAAAATCGTTTGAGACGTTATACTCGTTAGCTCTTGCATGATTAACTCTTTGATAGGCCTTTCGTTGCGCATCGAAGGAAGGACAAGCTTAACGTCATGTATATGCGGCGTAGTTCTTGAAACAACATGCCCATATACTCGTACAATATGGCATATGTCAACGAAGACACTCAGCACTACAACGAGCACACGGGGCGCAAATTCGAACGGGCAGAGCTCGACACAAAGCATACAGAACTCGAGAAAGAAAGCATAAAACTCGACATAAAGAACACAGAACTAGACATCAAGCACACTTAACTCGACATCAAGCACACAGAACTCGACATCCAGCTCATAGAACTCGATATCCATTACACGATATCGAGCTCATAGAACTTAACATTGAGCTCACAGACCTCGAGCATAGAGAACTCGATATCGAGCTCACAATACTTGCCATCGAGCACACACAGCTCTAGGTCGAGCACGCAGAACTAAATAGAGCAAGAAATTCGACGCATAACTAGTTGTTATTGTGAACTTTGTGAACAGCAAGGTTTTGACAAGGCAAACTCAATAAGAATAGAACAAATTGCAAATTTTATATCAAGCATCAACAAGGATCAAGAAACATCACTGACAATGAGAAGACGAAGATACTTTACCAATCATGGGAATATGGAGCATGACACCGAGCACGGGGTCATTCTTGAAACCTACATGTTAACAGTTTTTCGCTTATGACTTCTGCAAAATCTACATAAAATACATATGTCACAGAGCACATATGTCACCAAGTGTAGCACCAAGCCCGAAGCTGAGTGATTCGTTGTTCGATATTTGAATATCCTCTCCACAGATGTTTACTCAAACTTTTACAAAAGGCCGTATCTGAAAAGACAGGGTAAAAATAGAAATAGGATCAGACGATATTGACGATGCGTCCCAAAACAGATGCTGAAGTCATATGTTGTGAAGTACAGAAATCAACCAACGTAGGCATTAATTGAATTCACGGAACAAGTTTCATGAGCAGAATAACGTCAGTGTTCCTCCGAGTACTTCTATGACGCAAAGAATTCATTTCCTCTTGAAAGTAAAAAGGGAATTTTCTTTGGTTCTGGCATTTAAATGATTATCGTTTCATTTGAATTTTTCTCACATTTTTAAATAGGTAAAACCAGTTTCTGTGCTGTTCTGATGCCGTGGAGGTGGCCGACAAATCGAACAGCGAAGCATTTTGTTCTTACAACCTTAAGACCTAAGAAACATGTCAAAAAATACGTTTAATAGCCATGAATGATTAAATGTTATACGTAATATGCTGCATTGGCGTCAAAGTTGTGCTCGAAGAGCACCTGCCTGCTAAAGGACATTTAGTCTTTTAATTTAAAGACAAGCATGATCAAGATCTAGATTCCTTTAAAAAGAATGCTTTGATTGTGCATCCAAGTTCATACTTCATTGTGCTGTATCGAACTCAAGGATGTGCTCGTCAAGCAGATCATCAAGGATGGTTCTATCTTCCACCGCACAAAAATTTAAGGAGACCTGTTGAAATATGCTCCTGTCATCTAAAATAATTTAAAATTATGTAAGCTACTCAAATAATCTTCTTAAACGTCAATTCTGTGCTCGACGAGCTGCCCGGCGGAAATTGTTGGCAGGGAAGTCTGTGAATTCGTTTTTTTTTATTTTGGCTGATTTGCCGATGATTGCCTTCGACGACCAATTTAGAAAAGAGACTAGTTATTGGAGTCATATGCTCGTATACAACGACTGGATCTGGATATAAATATGTCGACAGATTTTCAAAAAAAAAAAGGACAACCACAACGAACACGTCCCTGCCATTTAAATGTGCTGTTAAATGAATTTCTCAAGTACTCAATTCACACCTGTTCAAGTACAACTAAGCACAGTTCGGTTAATTAAATATTCATTTGAACATTTGAACATTTCAACCAGATACCCAAATAAGAGCAAAACTTTTTGCATTTTCGCACGTTTTCCATTTGTAATTAGAGGAAAAGGAAAAACCATTTGCTTTGCATCATTTTACGCATTTTAATGAAAATGAAATGGAAAACTCTTCTCTCAAGTTGTCTTGTGCGTTTTTCTATGGCTTTTTGTGTTTTAATCTTTGTATCCATGGTTATCGTAGACAAAAGTCTTAGGAAAGTGTCAACCATCTCCATTTCTCACTCTCTCCTTTTCTCTTTCTATTCACCGTAACAATACGCAGTCGAACTTAATGTGCAATTCAATCGGTTGAATGTGCGAATTTTCCAGTTCCACTTCCACATTATAAATTTTCCCCTTTCTACACCGCTTTTCGAGCAGCAATGAAGGCGCATGAAAAATAGAAAGTTGTTCACAGCGTCAAAGTGGAATCAAAAAGAAAAGACAACTCCAAGGAGGTAAGAAGAAGCAAGAGCGAGAGAGGGATTCTTTTGTAATTCGCACCAAATCATGATGAGTTGACTTTTGCCGCAACGGTTTTATTGACGTCAGGGTAAGATGGAATTTTGATTGAAAGAGAATGTTATCTACATTGCAAGCTAAGGGGGATTTCTTTTAATTTCATTTTTATAAAATTGATTTCAATTAATCGGAAGAGTTTAAGTGAATGATTTTTATTAATTTAATGGAGAGACAAGGCTAGTAATCGATGGGAGTAAGTTTTATTCAAAAAGACAATGCAAAGGCTATGATTGAAAGCATGCCAGAGGGTTCCCTTTAAGGGCCTGCTTTAATTTGCACTTTTATTGAGTGTTTCAAGTGAGATGAGATTTGAGAGATCTAGCGAACATTAACATCAAGTCGAACTTACTCGAAAGCATGTTCAACTTACTGATATTTTTGAAGGTCTTGTGTTCTAAAACAGTTTATATAGTCACCTGAACCTTTTTTATATCATTTGAACATTTTTATGAGAGTGATTGCAATAATAATAGAGTCAAAGAGGGTGGTCTTAAGTCAGATATAAGATTGAATCTTTTCTGTTGTCGAACAGAATTTAATCTGAGAAGAATCGCTCGGGCCAACTTTTTGGAACTATTTCTGAGGTGCACTTAATGCTGGATCAGATGGGAGATAAGAGTTGTTAATACGGAAGATATTGATGTTCTCCAAGTCCTTTCAGCCTGGTCCGTCGACATTATCCGTCGAAAATATACGATGCCTAAGAAGAAGCTGATGCCGGCAAACAATGTATGGTATTAGCTGCTTTTAGTTATATTTTCCGGCGCTATCTAAGAGGACGGCAAGCTAAAAGATAAAGTTAGCCCCAATTATTCGAAAAAAAAAAGAAGAAAAATTGGCGGTTCTCAGTTTGAATATAAAAAAATCAGTTTAAATATAAACTAATAAACCTCCTAACTATGTGACAAGTGATAATGAAGCTGCGGCTTTCTGAAGGATACAAACCTCTCCTCGGATAGTGAATGCCAAAAAGCATAGCGAGATCGAGAGCGCTAAAAGGCGTCAGTCTTTCAGGCAGTAGTATTTATTGGGCGAGAAAACTTTTAAAAGAAATAGAAGAGAAGAATATATTCTCTCGCATATTCGATGAGCGCTTTTGCGGCGAAATAATTTCTTATACCTACAGCTCTGCATTGCAATAAATTTCAAAAATACTCAAAGTTATAATACATTTTGCCATTTCAGAGAGATAATCGAGGTGCGTCATGTACATACATTAACCATGGATCCCGCCGTTTAAAGAGGCTTATTTTTTAACATGTCAGATAAATACATTGACCTGACAGTTTCTCATATTTTTCAGACCTTGATCCTTAAGATCCTGTTTTACATGACAAACTGAGGTAACAAAAAGTCAGAACGAAAGTTTTCAACAGAATGGAAACCATACCGAAACTATTGTAAAAGCCTTCAATATTTCTGAAACAATCTTTGGTAGAATGCTTAGAATAGTCAAAGAGTAGCATATGGTATATGCAATATACAGAGCTCGCTCTCTGTTTTGTCTTTACCACATTAATTAAGCTCTTAGCAAATATGTGTCTGGAGCAGAACTAAGAAGAAAGCATGACTCCAAATGTGGAAATTTCTGCTGCGAATAGCAACAAATCCCGTCACAGAAATGCAACTTTAGTGAACGTGCCTTTTATTCAGAAATAACATCACGTGCCACAGGAAATCCACTTAGGACCCCAATTGTTTCCCACTTCATAAATTAAACTCTCGCTGTTGAAAAATCATGACAAAGAGACTTCTTTTATCTTAAAAAAGCAAAACACCGTAAATAACTTCCATTAAGTGACAGATACAGCAGGTATAGCAGATATATTCGTAGCAGATAACAGATACAGCATTTAACACAAAAATTTCCCTCGGTTTTGCTGTTTTTCTTTGCAGCAAGTGACAACTAATCTACAGAACAGGTGCATGCATAATCCATCCATCATAATAAACAATGTTTACGAGCCAATTTTGTTTTTCCTCTATCTCTTTCTTATGTTAAAGCGAATATGATCTCTGTCGTCTGGAAAGAAAACAACCTCAAGGATTTCCCATATTTCAATAGCACACGACTTCAAATCAGTCGCGAGAATGACTTGAGACTAGAAAATTGTACACTGTTGCACTCTGTATAACCCCAACGACAAGATAGACAATTTGAGATATGATCAGTAGAAGATCGTTACAACTCACAGTTGTACGAGTACGTATTTGTATGTATATATGCATCTCAGCTTTAGAAGTATGTATCTGTGCCGTGGAGAAAAAAAAAACAAAGTCTAGGAATGGTGTTAATTTACCATTATTCAATTTGACATTCAGAAAAAGAAACGACAGAAGCTGCTGTTATTGTTGATGTTATTGTTTATCTTGTTGTCAGTCATAAACACACAGTAAATTTTGATATACAAAATCTTTTTGTGGGGGTTTGTTATATTTTTCATTATCATAATGATAATTCGTATAATTATTTAAATTAAGTTATTTCAGGTTTTGGCGAGAATTAATAACCGAGTTTTGCTAGAAATTTCAGAGTGTTCGCAGATTCAAATTATTTTCGAATTTCTTGGTTTGAATATGCCAAAAATAGTTATGACGATGGAGAATTCGAAAAATCCCCATTGCAATCCTTTGTCACGTGTCTAAGCTTAAGTCATTAAGTAAACGAGTTGGCCCATTGGATATAAACAAATCCATGGAATTGGTATCTGAATCAGAAATAGTTAATCTGATTTTCTTCAGTGAAATATTCGAATTCATTAAAAAAAAAAATGGTTCTCAATCGATCCAGTCACACCATGTCTTGAGAATTAATCACGAAATCGAGGGTTTGAGTCCCCGTCGCAATTGAAATCAGCAATCACAACTTTGAGATCATTATTGCAAACTTTTCCAACGAATGTCCGCAGATAGGATTCCTTTAAAGCTAGTGAAAAATAAAAACTGTCCCGCAGATACTTTGACAAAATATAAATAAATTAATAATGGAAAATATAAAATAAATCGAAAAAGGCTTAAGTCACTCATTATCCACATCCTTGATGAAATATACGGAATCGAGATTAGGAAACAATACACTCGAAGTCATTTGTACTTTAAAACAAGGTTGATCGTTTGTGTGTTTCGTGCCTTCCATGGTATCCTGATCTATTACACGCAAGTAAATGGAAAGTCAATTTTGTTATAACTTCTCCGTAACTGGTCTACAATAAAGTTAATTCCGAAATAGAATTTTTCTGATGTGAACGGTCAGGCAAGATGTATTTTTTTGAGTTACTTTTGCATATTCGGAAATGGAAAAATTTAAAGAGTTCGCGGCCTTAAATTGCTTTTTAACTTCAAGTCAATGCAGCCAATTACTTTCTAAATTGCCGAAACCATGATGGGCATTTATTGGTGGAGAACTTACTGATTTGTATATCATCAGGTGTATAGGCCATGCGGTAGAGTGCTCCTGGAGTATCAAAACTGAATTATAATCCTCTGTATACTCTTGGTTTGAAAAAGAGCGATATGAATTTTTTTTGGAAAGTACCTATACTCTAGACGGAATCAAGAATAACAAAAAGGAAACAGACGAAGATTTATTCAGCCAATATTTGAATATGTCGCACGTCCCTCAAGTAGCATAATGTATGTAGGGAAGCTGTTTTGTTGTCAGTCTAACACAACAAGTAGAGCCAAACCCAAGGTTTTAGGTATTTATGATAATTGTGTCGGTCGACTACAGAGTTTAAGCGGCTACATTCAACTGAACACTCGGAGCATAAGCTGTTACCAGTCAAGAAAAACATGGACGTCTTGACGAATGAATTTTAATTGCGACTCTTACTTCGACTTATTTGGAGCAGACGAATCCAAGATGTCTAAACAAAATGGAATGGCAATGTCCGAACCTTAGTAAAATATTACTGATACAAACTTTTCAACTATCTGGTTTTCAATTTTTATGATAATGACGTCGCAACAACATTGTAATTATACGGAAGATTCATCCAAAATAGTCGCAATATTGACCGAAAGGGATAACGCTCTCGTCCTTTAAGACCAAAGGTTGCTTGGTCGTTGCTAAAAATCTGAAAGACTTACATATTCTGTACAGTGATCAAGACAACGAAAGACAACATTTTACGACGACCTGGCGATGGTGATATCCAAACAAAAAACATATGTACTCGTATATAAACCCATAGCACGCTTGTACCACTATTTGGAGTGGAAGCATAAATTTTTCTGTTAGATATTCAAAAAAGCTAAACTTAGTCACAGAGCTTAGAAAACCAGATCAACAAGGACCCTTCCCAGCTAAACAGTAACGGTGAGCTGTTCAAAAATTCTGAATGACTGGCCAACCATGTACGACTCTTAATATTTTAAAGGTAAAACAAAGTGAAATCTCTAATGTATGGTAACGATAAAGCCCTCAAAACTCTAAAGAGAATTTCTACAGACCTTCATTTTCAATAGTTAAATTCTCTTCATTATAATAAAATGATTAAACACTCCAACACCAACTAATATTGATTAGCAAAATTTTACAAGAGTGTCACCTTGACTTGGTCTCATTGCAACGCCTCCACAAACTTCATTACCTGATGACATTTTACGGGTACCTCTTCCAAAACGATTTAAACTCATTTTAAACCGTTGGATGAGTCAAAATCATAAGCAATCCATTAAATTTCATACCGATACTCAACAAATCAACAACATTGAGAAAGACTATCGGCCCAAATATGGAATCTTGCAACACTCCATAAACATAATCATACATTCGCATGCCATACCATCTAGTTTCTTTTTTCTGTGTTGTTTTTTTTTTTTTAAATAATAAAGAAATGAATAAACTAACTGTTTTTCCCCTCCCCGGTACTCATCCACCTGTATCCGTACCGTATATATCTATAATGACAGTTTTATTCCAAATTCATCTACACATCTATCCGTTCGTTTGATCGTTGTCGTCATCAGACTTATAGATATTCGTACTTAGCGGTTAGTAACGATGAACTTCAGCAACTTTCAACAATGTATGTCGTCCATCGTGTTGTGCTGTGTGTTGTGTGCACCACAAATGGAAAGAACAACATTTCGCAAAAAAATTAAAAAAAAAAAAGAAAAAACTGTTAATATTGCTACAATCGTTGTTAGATTGTGTATCTATAAGGTACTCATACACACTACCACTACGCATGTACGAAAAATTGTGAAACACACATTTTGTTGTTAGTGTTTTGGTGTTTCAATGTACAACATACTATATATTCGAATGTATCTGTACGTACCCAGCTTTAATGCAGACAATAGCATCATAGTTCAATGCGTTGGATGATGATGAAGATACTCCTCAATAGTTAGTGGTAATTTAGACTTTTAGATGCGCTCCTTTGCAAAGTTTTTTTTATTTAATTTTTCTTTTAATTGGTTTTCTTTTTCCTTGTATGCGGGTACCTATGCGTGTTTCGTTTCACTCACTTTTTATTTTTTTTTACTTATAAAAGGCCACACAACAGACAACAGAGATACGGATACTTAATAAATTGCAAAAGATACTTTCACTCTGAAATTTATTCCATTTCCTCTGTTAACACATCTTAGAATGACCTTAAGCCAACACAATAACAACAGCAGATACTTTTTATCTACAACTGCGTGTAGTGATCACTCTCACTACTGATCACCAGCACTTTGTAATGTTTGAAGGGCAACAAGGGAGGTTTGTGAATTCGCTAAACTAGACTTAAACAACGGTATCTGGTATCTGGATTCTTACAAATCCAGAAGACTACGACGACTGTAGCGATACTTTCTATTTCTGAACACGATCAGTGATCAGTTTGTTATGTTTCTTTCTTTCGGTTCACAGGGCGGTTCGCCTTTAATTGGCCAACAACGACATTGAAACGGTCTACAACTGCGCTAGTATCTAGGGCAGAAAGATACTCGTACTTTAGTTGGTGTCCCGTAAAACAAAAACCGTTTTTTTGGAAAAACACGATCACGATCTCGATCGTCTCGAAGAAGACAAGCGAATTTTAATCAGCAATACAAAAAAAAAAATATATCAAAAACTGAATCCAAAGAGAGAGTAACAATACAACACTTGGAAGTACTCGTAGTAGAGAGTAAAACGTTCGACTAACTTGGACTGACAGACCGACTTGAGTCAGTACCCAGCAGCAGCTGGCGATAACCGGGCCACCAACAGTAGTCGTTTTGAATTTTCTCTCTCTCCGATCGTTAGTAGTGGTTGTGGTAGTAGTATAGTAGCCGATTTCCACTTAAGTATGATATTTTTACCCTCCCCGCTGGGGGCATTTGGGAAAATGATATATCGACGAACGAGTTAGTTAACTCTGGTTTCAGATAGTTACAAAAATACGAACGTATAGAAGAAGGGAGAGGGCTTGAGTAATGGTGGTATCATTATGTATATCGAAGAAGATGATTTTTGTAGCCACAACCGTGGTCTAGTATTCTCAATTGTCTTTACCGTGTGGTTGGAATTGTATAGAGGTGGAAGTACTCGTATCTTATACTTGTAGAGCTGGAGAAGACGAGTTTTTTTCCTACATCATCTCCGTCTTGCGATTCGCTTCTTCTTTTTCGTGTTGACGTTGGTAGGTTTTCGATTTTGGTTTAGCTTGTGGTAAGTTTTAGTGGGGGGGTGTATGAGTACGAGTAGAAAATTGGTGTGAACGAGGTTTGATTCATGAGTGCAATGAGTGTTGGATGAACTTTGCATATTCATTAGAAGCTTTTGTTTTTCCGTTTTCGATATTTGTATGTTGGCAAAGTTGACCTTTGCGAAGTAGGGTCAGTGGATTTATTTTTGAGAAATCCAAGTTTGTTTTTTTAAGACCTAAGGTAAGCCAGAGGGGAACAACATAATTCAATAATCAGACTGAAAGAGAAACCAAAACCCAAAACCCTTAAGACGAAGACTTTTGAGGAGTTAAACAAGCAACTGAAGCTGTCTTTCTATTTGATTATGTATTCAACTCAGGAACGCAAAACCTTCAGAGCGAATTAGGAAATGTTGCCACTTTACAATTTTGTACGCTTAGTGAGTACTTTAAAGGGCCTCATTGTCGCACCTTGATACCAAATGCAATCACTTAGAGAAGGTCGAACACATGGTGGTTTGGTGGCTATATAACAAACTTTAAACGAGACAAGCAAACTTAACATGATAAGATGTCAAGATCACCAGACGGTTTTAAGTTCAGATCATCGACAGAATTTCGATAAATGATTAGTAGATCAAGAAAAGATTGAATGAATAGCAGATGGTAAATAGGTCTGAGGAGGATCAGTTGAACGGAATTTGATCAGTAATTCTTAAATCATTATCTAACAGATACTTTTGAAACTTAACAATGCGTCATAAGAACATTTGATCAGTAAATCCAAGGAGATACGAAGTGGATCCGAATATGATTATTACAGGGAAGGACATGATAACTTTACAAATAAAATCACAGATGGAAAACAACCATACATCCAAGTATGCGTTATCAAAAGACAGAGTTAAAGAAAAAAATTCATCGTAGATCAGCAAATGATAAATAGGTCGGGATATGATAAGTATGTAAAGATATGATCGTTGATCAGAAAAGATCGGTATACAGAGTGATGATCAGTAGATCTGAAGCTGATCAGCAGCAGCTGTACGATAAATGAGTACATGCTTGGAGGATCAACAGAGTGTCAATCGACTCATGGAAACATTATCAGGTAGTGTGAAGAATGGTATCCACACCATTAGGTAACGATAAGATTCAAACAGACGTATTAAAGTGATCTATTCACTGTCCATCATCACTTTGAACTGGTTTGTATCAATAAAAATACTAAATTAGTCACTAATAAAGGGTGATTCTTTAAGAGGTACAAAAGAACTATTCTTTTTATTTTTTGAAGGCTATTTCCTTCAAATGCTGGGAAAAACTACGGCTAACATGGTCCAATCTGAAGTTACAATTTTCGCTAACGCGTATGAACATTACGAGTAGCGTTTGAGTAACGAAGCGAGTACTTTTGGCCACTAATTTCTTAATTCCAAGCATCATTATTAACAAACTTATCGTACTTAACGTACTCCCAGAGGAGGTGTGAAGTCACATAATCTAGGTGGCCAATTCACCGCTCCAAAGCATGAAATTCACAGACAAGTGACGCCCTCTTGTTGGAACCAAATGTCATAGGCTTGAATTTCAGGCAGAAAAGAGTCCATTATCATGGCGTGATAAAGGGTGCCATTCACAGTTGCGTTCCAGCCGACCTTAAATTTGAAGAATATGATAGATAATAAGTTGCTTTAAGCGCCGGAAACACGCACAACCCTGGTTTTCATAATACAGCCGAATAATTTGCAAATGCTGTGCTGGACTATGCCTCTCCATGATGAAACGTCAAAAAATACTGAACAAAAATATCATATCAGTGTGACGCGATGCATGCATTATCTCTCATAAAATTCCAAATGGAAAAAGTACCTCTAAAAGAAAACTAATTTAAAGAAAGATTTAGTAAGCTTAGTTTAGGTAGACTTGCTCTTAAAAGTTCGATTTGATGTATAATTATGAAGTCTCTATATTACCACAAAACAAAGAGGAGTTGAACATCGACATCCAGAAAAATCATATGGAAATAGGTAGAACCTATTCGTCAAGCTATTACAGTCTGTTTGATAACATCGTACACGACAAAAATTAAAGAAGAACTTATAATAATAATATTAAATCAATTGTACTGGTTTATTTTGTTTATTTACTTGAATGCTTTTCAATCAATATGTTGTCCACTCTCCTCCATTATCAATAATTGCTTGCAGTCTTCCAGGCATGCTTTCTACTAATCTTATAGCATAATCTTGAGACAAAGATCTCCATAAGATTAGTTTTTTTCGTGATAATTGTTTGACCGTCGAGATCTTCTTTCCTTGGAGCTTTAGCTTCATGGATGCCCAAATATTTTCAATGGGATTTGCATGATGGCCAATCTAAAACATCGACGTCATTTTCTTGTTTCCACGCACTGCACAAACGACTGCGATGTTTCCGGTCATTATCTTCTTGCAGTAACCAATTCTCATTCCTTCTTTTAAACCACCTTTGGGCAGATGGTAATAAAGCTTTCATATAAATTTTGACCAAGTTGGGTGCGTTTAAGTTATTTGTAAACATGAACAAATTGCCAAATCCTTGTTTTGAGAAGCATCCCCAAACGTGCACCTTTGCCGGGTGTTTGACGGTCCGCTGGATTAATTTATTGGATTGTGTACACCAGGTATGAGTGATAAAAGAACATGCCCAAAAAGAAGCTTCAGCCGAAAAAATAACGTTGTTCCAATCTCTGTCCAAATTCTGAGTCGTTTTTCTACGTGTTTTTTTGACAGTAGTGGTTTCTTTATTATGCTTCGAAATTTTACATTATTGGCTAGTAAACGTCTTCGTATCGCATCACAACACACATTTAGACCCCTTTTACGTAAAATCCCTTGTCCTCCACGTAACGATAGAAGAGGATTGTTTTTCAAAAACGCGTAGAATAGTTTTGTCCAGCTTTTTGTTGTTGGCGTAGACCCACGATCCGGCAAATCATCCACATTTTTAACTTGGGAATAACGGTGCACCCACTTGCTAACAAATTCTTTTGACTTTTTCATGTATTTAGCAGCTGCTCCGTATGACATTTTCGGTCTTTTTGGATGCGTGCACAAGAATACTGCTTCATAACGTGATGCAAACGCGACACTCATTTTAAAATACTTCCGTCACTGACAAAAATTGAACACTCTTTAAATTTTTTTGTTCAAAGCATCTTAGCAGATTTTTTTTTTATCTGCTAATGCAAATGCCACTTTCAAACTGGTTTTCATACACGAGTTTCGCCGTATACGATCTTATCAAACGGACTGTATGCCACGGATTAGTAAGTTGGATAAGTTTGTGTTGCCTTTCAGAGGAAAATCATTTGAAGTAAAAATAATTGAAAATTAAAAAGAATAATAAACATGCCGTTATCTTATCCTGAGCTACAGTAAGGCACCATTTTAGCACCATTTTAGCCATGATTTCAGCGTCGCTTTTAATATCAAGATGAAATTTCGCACAGAACGAAACAAAAGAGATCTAGTTGTCTATTAATGCAAGGAAGCTGTAGGTTTAAGAACATAGAGACATATACTGTGCTTGCACTCGTTCGTAACTCCGTTCTCCCCTTATGAAATAGCTGTCTGTTTGCTTGCATTGAAAAAGCGGACTCGCATCAACTTGGTAAAGAAGACCCACCAGCAAATTAAGAACCATCTAAACTGGACCATATTTTCTACTAATATGCATTTTCGTCATGCAGCTTACCAAAAGCTCTGGTCCTTAGATTGTGAATCGCTCACTTATAAAGTAACTAAATGAGGGGCACGGTTGTCTGTCTACCCATGGTGTTAAGTCAACCAATTTGGGTTCAGCACAAACTTCAACCACCTGATTCGGGTGGTTTCTCTAATTGGTCTCTGATTTTACACTGCACTAAGACTTTAAAAGGGGAAGGACAAACAGAAGTTAAAACGAGCCATTCAACGACAAATACCAGTCAAAGGCCTTAAAGGTTTGAAATTTAATCGCAGAAAACGGAGCAGTATGAAAGAAGTTAAGTGGTACGTTCTACTTACAAAATCGTTCAGAGAAGATTGGATTTGGCTTAAAAACCACGAGATGTTCAGTGAGATTGAACGCGACTTAAACCGATTCTATATTGCTATCGCAAATCGGATGACACTGTTTTCATTTAAAAAAAAATTGATCCCAGTATTTTTTTTTTTTGCTGTAGCTTCACCAACCGTAAGGCTAACAAGTGTTTCAAAAATACGATGAATCTGTTCCAGTGCGAAGATCGTACAAGTACCCTGGTGATCATGCTGAATAATCCTTGAAATTAGCTGGAAGCATCCACTAAAAGGTGTGTGCTAAGGATAGTACGTCAGCGATAAGTAAAGACCTAAACTCTTTGAAGATCAGCCAATGATCAGTGGATGATCGGTAGAACAACATCGGGCAAATTTTTTGTCAAATTGTTTGTATATTTGAAAATGTGCCCGCTTGTTGTTAAGCCAAGTCAATGAAATGATTTTGATCCAACTAACTCACCAGATTCGGTTCCCATGTCGTATACGTAACATTTTAAAATCACCACAATCCCTCTCAGTGGATTATTTAAATTTTAATCAACTTTTCACTGCCGCAAGTGTTAACACAATTTGACAAGTAAATTGTCCAGGTGAAGGTACGATTTTTCAGCCGAAGTATGAAAAATTACTTCAAAGCAAGCACACGAACACATAGAGGAGCTCCGTACTATAAAGCCCCTTTACGTACATGCACTTGTTCTCCATGAGATATTTTCCAGTGAAACTATTATACCATTAGGTGCTTGGCTTACTTTTCCTTCGACTTATAAATCTCTGAACAGAAGCACCTCCAAGTCGCGCACTCATAACATGTTGGTCAGGTTTTTCATAAACCAAACATATCGACATAGATACTCGTACACCCCCTTGGCATCTCTGAAACTATACAGATACTCGTGTACGTACATATGTATGTACGATTGCGAATCAACAACTCAACCGAGAAGTGACTAAAGTTTACGTATCTCAAAGATGATTTTCTTTTCGTGCGAGTATTATAGGAGTACCGTACATACATATATTTTGTTTTTTTCAAATTCAAGTAGCTTTCGTCGATCCACTTGGGACATTTTCTATCTTAAGAGCATTGCCATACTCGGTCGCAATGGCAACTCAGGGCAGATGAAATATCTGTAGGATGCCCCCAAAGAAGATACTCAAATCCAACAAGGAAGAGCCACATGAACACCTAACGATGTGGCAGCACTTGATGGAATTCAAACTGAATGTGTCACTCTTAGTTTGAATTGGAATATCGCATCTCATTACGCGGGGGAATTTCTGTATCTTTGTCACTCAATGACGTTGAATTAAGTTTTTTGTTTTCGGGATTTTGTAAATCCGAACCATAAAGACGGAAAGTGATTTGATTTAGATGTGATTCGTTGTACGTCTTGGCGGTATACTTTATGCGCGAGTAAGTGGTCAAATTACAGGTGATAAATTTTTAGTGGTTAGTCGGGGGTAGCACGGTTGGTTTACGACGGAATCAAGTTGGTCTGGTGCGGTTAATTTTTTTTTTCCTGATTTTTTCTTTGCACAATGCTGACGTAATTGCAGGTTTTTGGGTTAAAAGTTAACAAGGAAGCCGTTTGCGAATTGGTGGACTTGTTTAAGAGATTTACTTTGGTGAGAGGTAGATACATAATTTCAGGTTATGTGAGATCGTTGAGCATCAATTAGTTAATTTTATGACAAAGTGGTAGCGGTATCAGATGATGGATGAAGCGAAAACTCAATACGGAAGTTGTCGCTAAGACCTGTTTTAAAAGTGTGGGAGTAACTAGATGAGTGATTGAGCAGTTTCACTTGGTAATTTGGTCAATTTATTTACTTGTTTAGTGAGTTTATCACAAAAAACCAGAGGAATCATCCAATTTATAAGCTTTGCTATAAACGCCACAGTTGCTATGAGAACTTTCTGATCCGGCAGAACAAGTGAGGTACAAGTGCTAATTAGGTCTCATCTAAAGCTTTGCCAACAACTTTTTAAAGTCTTATTTAAAACATTTTTCTAACGAAGATCAGGTCCATCACACGTGCTTGTGATTATATTACTAAGATATCAAAGGTACCACAGGGTAACCGTATAGGACAAATGATGTTTTCTAAGGTCATTTTTAGATGTTAACAAGTACAGGATATCAATGCTAGTCGAAGAAGGTAATTTTCGAACAACAAATGCTTGTTGAGTTCCAGCCATTGCAAGCGCATCTGAGTTTGCTCAGCATCTGTAAGTGAATATTATTTGAAAAGTTGAATATATGTAAAAAGACCTGGAGCGAATAAGTAAAATATGGGCCATTATGACCCTGATATACATTGTGAACAATAGAATGTAAGCTGAAACCACCGATTGCTTTTTTTGCCCCATCCTCGGGATAATAGTCTGAGAAATGAAGTTCTTAACCCAATTTCCACGAGTTCTACTGAACATAGCACAGAATTTTTTCATTCAAATGGAGAATATTAGCATAATCTTTCGGTTAGATGTTCAATTCTTGATAAAAATTGCAGAATGTTTCATCAGTTAAGATGCAGATCCCAGACCTAATCGTTAACCACCATTAAAGAAAGTCAAAGAGTGCTGCACAGGTTACGAGGTAGCGATGAAGAAGCCTACAAATTATTTTCTTTTTCAATTAACCTGCCCGGTAATGCATATGCTCTCACGTAAACCATACATTATGTATTGTGTCGCACGGGATAACATCATGGTATACATGACCAAAGTCACGTCGAAGGGAATGTACAAAGCATGCAGGGAGAGAGGATATTCGGAAAATCCAAAGGATTATACTGTGTTTTACTGCAGACGCCTCGCAAAGGCACTAAGGCCGGAAGGCCTCTGAGCACATATGACGGGATCACAGAAACAAGAGGCGTCCTCGGGGAATACAGCAGAATTGCTGACCAGCCCTCTGCCAAGTAAAATCTAACCACTTTCCCAGAAAAATTGACGAACGCCAAGGTTTAGTTTAGGATATACATGCGCAGGAGAATCCTAATCTGCGAGTCGTGCATGCCAACAGTACGAACTACCTTTTACCTTGCAAACGCCAGGACAGCAAGTGAGACTTTATCAAAATTGGTGGATAGTCCATAATTTTTCTTAAATGTAACCACTTTTCGAAGAGCATATGGCTGAGTCGAATTCTGTAGTCCCTCGAACTTAGTCCTGATCTTCGAATTTTTTTTTCCACTATTTTTAACCAAGTCTGCTAAGAGCGCTGCACACGCTGCTGGATTGACTTGGTGGACATCTTTGCATGGCATAGTGTCTGAATTCTCGGTTATTATTTTGAGATCGGTTTGGAACAAAATACTTCAAATTCTTTCACGCGTTTGAGGGCCCTTTTATCGGTTGTTCACCTTCTACGTACTAAGCAAGGTCCGGTTTGATGCATCGATGTTAAAAAGAAATAAAAGAGGTGAGCAAATGCAAGCTTGATATAGTCCACTTTGATGCTGAAAGCCCGACGACATCTTTCCATAGTTAAAAGTTCTGAGTTCGATTCATGGACATGCATCAAACAACTGAAGAGAACAATCTCTGATGTCACTACTCGACAGCTTCTACGGGTTTAACTCGAACTTCATTCTTCAATAAGAGGAAGATTAGTCAATATCGATGACTGGATTTCAAACCAGAATAAAGAACTATTTGTCACTTTATTGCCATCATCCGTCTTCTTTGTTCCAAAGGCTGGTAGACAAATCATGTGTCTCTTACTTAGAATCTATATGGTCAACGGCATTCAGTGTTCACTTAAAGCGAAATTACCAATCTACACCAATCATTGAAAACTGAAGACTAATGAGGACCTATGAATACTAGCGATGGTTGATGAGATACGTTCGATGATTGACGATCATGTCGCGACAATTTGTTTAAATGCAATCACGCTCAACGACAGATAAAAATTGCACTGACAACTTCTGATTCTAGTTGATACTCCAATGCGAACAGACTTAACTTCGATGACAAGCGGAAGTGGAGTAAACCAATTGAAGACAGAAATTTCATCTTGTAACTTCTGAAACGATTGCCACTGGATACCTCGTCCAGACCTAAAAACCTAACCCACTTTCATTAAAAGACCATTCTCTAAAGTTTTCAACTTTAAGCTTCTTCAACATCCACTTACAGAGGTTGTCCAACCAAATATTTATTTTTCAATTTTCATTTTCCTTTTTTGTTTTTTGCAACTAAAATTGCAATTATCTTGACCGACTTGACTGGTCACAGTACCTGTGTGCAATTTCTCTTCTGAGTACAAAAATCTCATTTGCAAACAACATTTCATAACCAAAAATGAGGGAACAACAAATAAAGAAACGAAAAACAGAAAAAATTACTGTCGAAATGTATTGCAGATACTCGATTGACTTCCATATGCAGATTTGCAAAATTTCGCACACCTCTCAACATAGCCAGTCGTAATGAGCACTGCTAAGCAAATAGCAGTTGCTTGGTGGTTACACGTAACATCTTCTGGAGCAAGGCTGACCCCATACTGTGTTACCAAATGGTCAATCATTTCCCCAATACCCCAATCCATCACTAGTTACACCCGATCAAAGATAAGGCAAATTGATTTAGCATCTCCCAAGAGATGCATCAAATATCAGACGTGGATACGAATACATGCAGCCTTAGTTATACGAGTACTCATACGCCTTAGTTTGTTTAAGTTTGATGATCGCACATATTTGAAGCAATATTCGTATTGTCGCACTAGAGTTGTACTGGAGTACGATCGATCTTAAGATAGCGGGGTGGAGGATCATTGTTTTCTTAGTTCACCATCTCCCTCTCGTGCCACTTCTTCTTTTTCTTCTCGTTCCATTTACAAATGCAAATGTATCTTTTCATTTGATATGCATCAATGATCGAGGAAGTATCTGAACGTACTCGCAGAAGCAATGTATGGAATACTCGTATCTCCATACATTAGGCAGTGCGGTGTTGTCTTTTTGCTGAGCTCAACAGACTCGTACTGTTGCAATATCGGTTCGGCAGAGAAGACAGACAAACGCGATCTTCTTTCATATGGAAATGAAAATGGAAATGGAAATGCTGGACTTGTTGTTTATCTTTATCTGCCATGATAGATCTTTCTTTATGATGTGTAAAATTTATCGTTTGCTATGCGCTTGAGCAAACAGGAAAGAAGGGATAGCAAAAAGAGGCTACAACTGAGCTTTGATGTAGTGAAAGAATTGCATGCAATGTAACTTGAGAGATCTTTGTAAATCAAATCGGACAAGGAACGTAAAATATGTTCTGGTAAAATGCAACTTAACGAAAATGGATGCCATAGCAGATTCTCAATATTTCAAGATACAAAGTTCAAAGGAAAAAGTTTTATTTTTTCGCAGCCAATACCAGCACTTTACTCGTAGTAGCGATCTCAAGACTAGATTCAGTACTTATCGTAGTGCCAAAGTATGTACGAGTATATGCCACGAGCACAAGTACAAGCAAGCGATAATAGTATCAGTAGCAATGCTAATGCTAGTGTCAGCATAATGTCCGGAAATAAAGTGAGATCCAGCGCCAAAATAAATATCCATATCACCATTTGAGGCAGTACAGATACATCAAGATCACTTTCTTCAATAGCAATTGTAGTTTTTAAACTAGTGCAGAAGCTATGAGCAACCAAACAATAAGGCGGGTGAATATGAGAGCAATTGTTTCAGGAAAAACGACAAAACACTGACTGACGACGTCTAGACATTTGACTTGAGCAATAAATGGAGTCAAGAAATCAATATGTCATGTGTTCTCGAGGTGTCACACGAATTCATGTCAGAGGCTAAGAAGAATAGGAGTCTCTATTTCGTAAGACAATATTTACGATTGGGAAAATCGAGTAATACCTTGTCGCAGTGCTTATGGATAAATACTTTTAGAGAATCAACGATGCGCATGTTTCAAGAGCTAATGGTTAAATATTCGTAAGTATTCTTTTGCTTGTTGAACCTCAACGTTGGGAAACTACATTGGGTGAGATATTAGCACGAAACCATCAGAGTGGCCAAGTTCAAATCTAGCTGTAACCGAAAAAGACGACAAAAAAAGTTAAATATCTTAATCGCCTGAAATATGCGTATCAGAAGCCTCAACATAAAGCCCTTTGCAAAAAACAAAGTGCGTAACAAGAGACCATCGTAAGAGACTTCATACGTAGTGAGAGCAACAGTTTTACACTGAATTGAACTTTTGACGATCTATGCGAAGTCGATTTGTCATTGAAAACAGACCTTAGGGTGTCTTATGCTTGAAGCGACTTACGATAACCTACACCAGGTTTACGTCTACGAGGACGCGAGATTTACGATTTATTTTGGAACCATCAGTTAGATAGTTATAGCAAGAACTCAACCAGAGATAAGTTTTTGATTGAGAACTATATAAGTAAATGAATTTCGAATCAATTATCATCAATTACCTTCATATGACATATTAAAGAGAGCTTGTAACTTGAATCAGGGATGAAATTAGGCCATCAAGTACGAGAATCCACATACAAACTTGTTTCGAGATCTAGACATTTGAATTAATTGACCAAAAATATTTCATGCTCATCTTACCATTTCTGATTGAGTGAAAATCAACAATACATTCACCAATCGAAATATGGAAAATCTTATAAAGTATCTTCCTGGTCTCTGTCTAGCCATCTAGTGCCAAACGTACGTCCTTTCTCTAAGTAATATTTATTTCACGCTTCCTACACCCACAGTGATTTATGTACCAGTTAACCCGGCACACTTTATCCAATTGTCACTACGAGTAGACAACGAGCGCTCTAGACAGAATCCGTTTTAATTTTTCTCCAAGCACAATAGATACGTAAGATACACGGTTCTCCAATGAGTGCTACGCATATACTCGTGCTCTCGAGACGCAATTTACGCACAGATCAATGCTTAATTAACATAGTTAAGCAGTTCCAAGTTCTAACTCATACGCACGATAAATCTCCATCAATTCTAGTAAACCCCATCCGCACTGTCTCTAAGACAATAAGATACTCCGTTCGTACATGCCATGTGCGGATTTGTATCTATCTATTCGTATCTGTCATATTTGAGTCTACTAATGCCAACGAACGACGCGTCTTGTAAACAGGAAGTTACAGACTTGAGAGTGTAAAAATGAAAAATAAAAAATCACGTCTCATAGCGCATGGGAATGAGGTTAATAGTCATATCTGGTCGTTGGTGGGTCCAACCGGTGACTTGGAATTTAAATTTTTGCTCTAAAATACGACAGAGAACTGTAAACTGTTAATTAATCCTGTTTCGCGCTACATCTAATTCTGGAGTGAGACTGCGTATGAAACTCTGACGCCGTTCAGGGCGGTCTTGAGCGAACTCTGCTTAATGGAGCTTAAAGTGTCGGACAGTAGTTGTAAGCCTCATAAGACTAATCTAAGTCATTAATAAATTTGTTGTTGCGGTTAATTACTGGCTCGGTGGGGCACGGTGGGGTAAGCGCCCCATGAAAGCAGTTTCTATTCTTTGCGCATGGTTGCGCGATATTTTTACAGAGCAAGGCCTTTGAGCTTGCTGTAGACTTGGTTATAGATGTAGGTATACTGTAGTCTTGCTAAATTGACCTCTTACACGGTTCGTAAGAGATCTGTGGGAAAAATAAATATGTGTACTCATAGATACTCAGCTCGTTACTAGTTGTAGTCTTGCAGACGTTGTAGGCAATTAAAGTAATCTTAAGCAATAGTAGGCGTACGATTTTTTAATGTAATCCAAGTCGGTTAAGTAGAAATTGGATGAGAACAGTAAATGTTTAAATGGAAGATAGAAGGTTGGCTAGTTTCCTTTGTAAGAACCTCAACGACTATCCATTTGTATTTATATGCACGAAGTTAACATAGACATATAAATTGCATTCCATTAAGTTTAGCAATCAAACCTTAAGATGCCGTAAAAATAAGGAACAGCGGTGCTTGATTAATTGGAAATGTTTCCAAGGACTTTCGAAGAACCCTGAGTTCTAAATATAAAGAGATCCAGCACAAATGGATACACTTGATATAAAAGAGCTTAAGGTGCTTCATTGTATGCAAGAATTTTACATGAGAAATTCTATAGCAGTCTTGTTTATATGGAGGAAAAATATCAATGACAAATTGAAAATCAACCATAGAGCAGGAACCATCACTCGCAATGTGTTGCTGCTACCCAACGATCATGGAAAGCCACAGTTGTATGTTTTAGAACCCATTTTATTAAACATTATTCTGATACCTGGACCCAAATTCAAACCAATATTCCTAGGATCAACAAAAAGTGACTGCTAAACCATGAAAACCAATCACAAGGAAATGTTTTCCGGTAATATAAGTCTTTATTTTGTGTATTTTGTTGGAGAAAACATTTGGTTTAGATATTTTAAAAGATATTTAGATGGAAAGAGAGGGGCTCTTCTTGAATGAATTGAAATATCTTAAGATTTATTATTTAAAAAGAAGCATTCTTGTATAGTATTATAGACAAACTGACTAAGGCAAGCTATCCCACAGTTGTTTAAACAAACCATAACACTAGACGGCCTTCAGCGACAAGGATGCTTTAAATCTGCAAACACTTGCACTTCAAATATGACGAGTTTAGGTCCGGTTGTAAGAAAGCAAAAAAAATCAGAAATAACATACATAGTAGTTAGTCCACTGAGGACGTTATAATGGCATTCTATATCTAAGAGAAAAGTAGCCTCTGCACACCTTTGTAAATATGCATTCAAGCCCTATTATTCGTCTCTCTGAGATGTAATTTGGGTTTTGGTAGATTTTTAATTAAAGTGATTTATGATGAAAATGGATAAGTGCTGGCTTTGGACAATTAAACAACACCGTAAGGGTGGACTGAGTCTTTCTCGACGACATTTCGATATGGAATATTCTATAAACGCCACATAGCCAATGGCCTCACGATGCCGAATAGGTTCCCATATGATAACCACGATAGCATTCCTACCAAGAACACCCGAAGCAAATTCATGGGGAAATAATTTGTTTTCTTAGAGAATGGATTACTAGTCTGGTCATGGCATAGTGCAAGATGATCTGATCACCCTATATCGACCCTTAAACACCCTGAAGAACGTTAAGGAGCGACACACTGAATACACGCTCCTTAATCAAAAAAACTTTATAGCGCTAGTCCCATGTTCATATTCACATCCCGGGAGAGGAATTCTTGAAAATCGAAGAACCAAAATAATACGTTTTTTTTTATAGACCACGATACACTGCAAAATGTTTTCGAGACCGTTGGCGGTAAAACATAAAAAATCACCCTAAGCTCGAGAAAGAACCTTCTGTTGGGAGACATCGTTACGGTTAGCCTTTACTGGGAAGTATACAGAGTATAGTAGGCCACAGAGACATCTATGATGTCAGTTCCAACTGGCCAAACGACCAGATAGATCCTTTTGTGTCATCAACCACTTCAGACTTGCGTGATCTGATATTTTAGTAAAGGGCAAGACCTCAACTGAGGCCCTAAACTTCTTCACTGCCAACACGACCGTATAGCATTCAAATCATCGATGCGGGGAAGAGGGTAGCCACACTTTTTTGTTACGGCATTGACCTTTCCTGTGTTTAGACACAATCTTCCTTACTAATAATAGCAAACTCCAGGTACCAGGTAATTTTCATAAATGCTGATCCTTTTTTCGTAGTAGAATCGCAGTCGATGCTGAGGATTTGGAAAGATCATTTCTGCAGACTCTAAAACGGCGATGACGGACCAAATGCCGCTGTCAGGCAGAATCAACCTTTCAACCTGGACGATGATGACCAACAATTCCGTCCACCCGACCTGGATGAAGTGAAGATAGCCATATCAAAGCTTAAGTCCAACAAAGCTGCTGGAGCGGATGGCATGACTGCCGAGCTCTTCAAAGCGGCAGGCGATGACTTGGTAAGGAGCATACACCAACTCATCTGTAAAATATGGTCGGACGAAAGTATGCCCGATGAATGGAACCTCAGCATTGTTAGTCCAATTCTCAAGAAAGGAGACCCTTTGAACTGCGCCAACTACAGAGGCATCAATCTCCTTAACATGAACGCCTGAAGCCGTTTGTCAACAACCTGATAGGTCCATATCAGTGTGGCTTCAGGCCAGGAAAGTCCACCATCGACCAGATATTCACACTACGGCAGATCTTGGAGAAGACCCATGAGCTTCAGATCGATACCCACCACCTATTCATCGACTTTAAGGCCGCGTATGACAGCATCTATAGAGACGAGCTATATAGAGCAATGTCTAGTTTTGGCATCCCTGCCAAACTCGTCCGTCTGTGCAGGATGACGATGGAGAATGCACGCTGCTCCAACAAGGTCGGTAAAGATCTCACCGAGACCTTTGATGTCCAGAAAGGATTTAGACAAGGCGATGCGCTGTCATGCGATTTTTTCAACGTCGTACTTGAAAGAATAGTGCAAAACTCACGAGCGAACACAAGAGGCACTATCTTTCAAAAGTCCGTCCAACTACTCACATATGCCAACGATATTGACCTAATCGGGAGAAAGCAGCGTGATGTCAGTGGCGCTTTCGCGAGTATTGAGACGGAAGCGGCGTAAATGGGTTTAGCGGTCAATGAGGGCAAGACCAAGTATATGCTGTCAAGCAAAAAGGACAACCAACACCGACGTCTCGGACAGAACGTCACCCTCAACTTTGAAATAGTTAAGGACTTTGTCTACCTTGGCTCTGCTATAAATACAGACAACGACACCAGCGCTGAGATCAAGCGAAGAATAACTCTTGCCAACCGCTGTTTCTTTGGGTTAAGGAGGCAATTGAGAAGCAAAGCCCTCTCTCGGACAACAAAAGTCACCCTTTCTAAGACTTTAATAATCCCGGTCCTGCTCTATGGCGCAGAGGCATGGACATTATCAAAAATGGATGAGGGTGTTCTTGGTTGCTTCGAGAGAAAAATTCTTCGGGCGATCTTCGGTCCCGTCTGCATTGACGGTGAGTGGAGGAGGAGATACAACGACGAGCTGTATGGACTGTGCAGCGGCATGGACCTAGCCAGAAGAATGAAGATCCGAAGACTGAGATGGCTGGGTCATGTAGAGCGTATGGACACTAATGCTCCGGTCCGAAATGTCTTCGAATCCGCTGCCGAGGGACAGCGCAGTAGAGGAAGGCTAAGACTCAGGTGGCGCACGCAAGTGGAAGGGGACCTCAGCCAACTTAGCGTGCGAAACTGGAGGCAGCTAGCCAGGGATCGAGCTGCCTGGAGAAGCTTGTTGACTGAGGCCCAGGTCCACCCCGGACTGTAGCGCCACCTAAAGTAAGTAAGTAAGTAAGTAAGCTGATCCTTTTAGAGGTACTTTTTTCAAAATTAAAAATTGGTCATAAAATTCAGTTTTATCGGGTAATCTTTATTATTATACAAAAGAACCGTTCTTATCGGGTAATCTTTATTATTATACAAAAGAAACGTTCTTCACAATTTTTTTGTTTAATGTTGTACTTATTCCTTTAAATGTTGGCCGCAACTGCGACTAAGATGGGCCGTTTTGAAGTTCCAATTTTCGATGACACGAGTAGTATTTGACAAATGGTTCGAATAGAGCTGGCGTATCTATGTAGAATTTGGACTTTACTTAGCCCCAAAGTAAAACGTCTAGAGGTGTGATTTCACCGCTCCAAAGCGTTGGAACAACTGTTCACCAAATCGTTCTCGTAATAAAGCCATGGTTTCACCGGTAGTGTGGCAAAGTGGCGTCGTCCCCGTCTTGTTATTCGTCGAAAACACGGGCTTCAACTTCAGGCACCAAATAGTCCGTTATCATGGCGCGGTAAATTGCGCTATTCACAGATATGTTAGAGCCGATTTCAGTTTTGAAAAAATATGGGCCGATGTTTCTAACATTGTTTTTTTTCTGAATGTAAGGGCGGCTCTGGAAATACTTCGGGCTGTTGTGCTCACTGATAACAATGGATCTTCTTGACGCTTCTCAAGAGATCAAAAATTAAAACAGAGACGATTAGTGCAGTAGTAGGGCGGCTTTAAGTCTTGCACGAATTGAATTTTTTGTGCCTTTAAACCAAGATCCTCGCGTTAAATACATTAAGATGTTTATTAAGACAAGCGAAGCTGTGGAGATATATCACGTACATGTAAAACATTCGTTCGGTAGAACAATTTTGTGGACCATAAGTTGCTCTTAACCTAAGAAACACATTCCTCGTGACCATAGTGAATATAGTAATATAGCTGAATAATTTGTTGACGCTATAACGGGTTAATCCTTTCATGAAGAATTTTCAAACCATATACCATAAAAATACCATATCCGTCCATGTGACACGACGCATGCGCGATCTCTCATGAAATCCCATTGGAAAAAGTACCTCTAAAAGAATCACCCTTTATTTCTAGGTCTTCTGCACCTAAACCGCCGAACTGTATCATGTTCGTAAATAGACATTGGGGACGTACTCATTCTTTATGGAGGAAGTCGACAGTCCAATTCCGAAATTTTCCATCCTGTTTTACTTCAGATATTTTTGCTTCATGTGTCAGGGCAATTTTCGAAATCTCCATGACTCAATTGATGTAGCTTCTCATCTAAGTAGCTTTAAATTACCCAATTCCGGAAAACAAAGAGCTCGTTCCGGACACTTTTAAGTCAGATTTTTGTTCTGGATTCACAGAATTCATTTTCAAACGTCCGGTGATGCACATCAATTTTATTATTTTTTCCAACCAATTTAGCCTGCTGTCTCTAAATGCATAGATTTCTTACATTTTTTTGAAACGATGAAGCAGTCACTCACAGATTTAATAGACGATGATTAAAACAGTCGTTTGTCTTACAATATTTTAGCATGGATTTCCTCAAGGAACCACAGCCAGGCCTTAACTTGCTCATTTTGGTACAACAACTGAGAACTCGGATAAATAATTTGGGAAGGTGATTGTCAATTCAATTTTTCCAACAGCATCGTCTAACGCCTTTGTTTTTGGGTAATAGCCTCCATCCTATAGGATAGCTACATTTAATATACACTTACCCATATATCGGAGTTACATTTACGGTCTATTTGAAATTTGTAACCATAAATCAAGTTCCCCACTACCGTTGGTGGTCTAAGAAAACATTCAAACTATCTTTTATCGTTTTACACACTTGTGCTCTGTTGGTGGTCGGTTCGGTTAATCTTTCCTATAACTGAAGTTATGTCTTCTGTAGGCCTATTAAAACTATCCTCTAAGCAAAACTACCGTTGTTGTTTCGAAATGCGTAAAGTAATACTCATATCCACTCTCTCCAAATCGATTTAAGAAAAGTTAACTCATCCTAAGTGTTTATAGTATAAGACAAGCAATCGCATTGGTAATGACTGCAATTTACCTTACCACTTTCTCTTCACATTAGTTCTGGTAAGTGCCCCAGTCATTCATATTCATTAGATTAAAAGAAAAACTGTTGACCCAATTGCAAACCTTTTTCTTGATCTTTATGAACGTGCCATCATTTATAGTCGGATCTTCACTTAGCCTTAACCCATCATCACTATCAGATATATTGGGACAAGGTAACTAGTATCCGTATTGGTTTGGTTTCAATTTTTAGAATAAGAACACGCGGAAATGGTGTCACAACTTCGGCCAGATTGGGCCATCGCAGTGTTGACTTAACCCACATCCGATACTCTACTCATACTCGTCGTACGATTAATATCGAATTTGTTTAATGATGAGGAAATGTATTTTCTTCCTCCTTTGGTCTTCAGCGCCACTGAAGCCGACCACATTGCTGTCATGAAATCAATTAAATTCATCCGTCAGAGTCATCCAATTAATTCGATTGAATTAATTGAGATTCTGTCGGTTTTCTGATTTTCTCTCTTCACCGCTTCATCTTCGGCGACATGGCTTACCATGGTAAAGTGGATTTACTCGGTACAGAAGCATTCTTCGACTTGGAACGCTTAGAGTGCACTCGTGTGCTGTCAAGTATGGTGGCTCTCTGGAGGCGCTTTCAATTTGATGTCAGTCACTTGGAGGTGCGCGCACGCGTGACGCAATGATATAATTTGATTCACTTGATTTGTTTGTTTTCGCTAAACACTTTATTGCATGCAAGTAACATAAGTTTTTTGTCTTGTTTTTTTCAGGTATGTATAACTAAATGACTTGACGCCTTGAAATCATTTCAGCGAAGTACGAGTAGGAGTCGTAATAAATTTGAGTATTAATTGAGGAAGCCTTTGGATGGGGTGCTTGTTCGTGTCATGCATTTAATTGAGTCGAGTGAGAGACTTTGTTGCAGTGCTATTTATGATGTTGGCGCAACTTTGTAAGTGAATTACATGCAGTTTACCTCGAATAAGACTGTTATGTGTGAAACGTTTCGTCTTAGGTAGGTCAAAACAGATCTAAGCTTGGCAGCCGTTTCTCTAAGAAGAATTATTACATTTTGGTAGGATTCAAAAGGAAAATAAATTTGTTTGTTTGACAGGCAAAATGTGTGCAAGTCTGCAACCAAAACAGTCATAGCATCATAAAAGTCACGGATTCAGAAAAACAGTTTGTTAAAACAGTTTCTGTTAAGTTACGAACATTCTTCCTATAAGGTCAGCTACGCAGTATGTTCCATGTATTATTCTTTAGAGAACCTGCTCGTTCTGTGTTGGACTTTCTGTCTTCATTTTGTTTTAACTACCCTACCGACTGAAACTAGAGTAACCACAATCGGTGGAAGGCATGTTCGACTTCTACAGCCAAATAATTAATGGATCAATTAGATAATCGCTGGAGGTTGTAGTAGAGCTGAACGTGCCTTAGTATGCGAGGAGGCAGGCGTTCCAACTAGTGAGCTGGATAGCGTCCGTGAACTGAATGTCGCGATCGCGATCCAGTTATCCAAGAAATATTAAGACCTCTGCTTTAAAAAGCGTTACAATCAAAGAAAAGGCTGCGCGAGAACTGAAAGGCAGATAAATGTTGCTTCAAAACCATCGGGGAAAGTATGTCTAAAAGTAACAGACTAATGAAACGACCGTATGGTAAGAGAGCCGCTTCAAAGACACCTTTTTATTGGGAAGACTGTGAATGATAACAACATAAGTGAGAGCTAAACTCGAGCGATTCAGCTGTTTGCGAAAATAAAATTCAACATTCAGGAAGGGAGATGCGAGTTGAAGAATGGCACCTTCAGAGTAAATAATTCTACGCAGTAAAACTCTGATTGGTATAACGTACACCAAATTTCGGAAGTTTCCTGGATATATAAACACCTATATCTCCTGGATCGCCAGAAAAAATATATAAAATTAAGTCCGGCCCTTAGAAGATTTTTCACTCATTGTATTGGTTATCTTGTCATTCAATACCCAGAGAGAGGGTTCTACGGTTTTTTTGCAAAATCCGAAAGAAAGAAGAATGAAACAGTTTTTATTTGTCAAAATTGTATATTTCCCAAATTTAATTTGGAATTCCCTGCTGAAGTTGTAGCGACGTCGGAGACTTTTTTTTCTATTTTTCAGTGTGTACGTTTTTATCTACTTACACGTTAGAGATTTCTCTTCTATTTCCATGCAAAGCGGTGCACATAAAGAAAGTATGTATCTGTGACGAGTTATTCTACCTAATTATAATAATTTATCCAGGTTTGTGTACCACTTACACAGGATTTTTGCTGGAAAAATATTCCATAACTCCTGTATTATGAACATGCTTTCCAAAACAACAACACTTCAACTTCAACTGTGGCACATCTATGAGTCCTAGGTGGGGTGAAAAGTAGCATCTTTGGGAATGAAAAATTTTTTTTTTTTTAAATGTTTCTTTTATTTTATTCAATATAGTCCCCTTTCCCCCTTTCCCCTTCTTGATGCCGTCCGAAAATTAATTTTCCGGTAGGTCTGCAAAATATTCCTCCGTGGCGTCGATGATTTCCTCGCGAGAGCTGAATTTTTTATTGATGAGCCATCTTTTGAGGTTTGGGAAGAGATAATAGTCCGTAAGTCATTGATTTTAGCCGTGCTTGCGATGCTCTTATGCGCCGGCGCATTGTCTTGCAAAACAAAAATTTTTTCGCTTCATGTGAGGCCGTTTTGCAGCGATTTTGGCCTTCAATCGCTCCAATAATGCACAGTCATACTCGCTATTGACGGTTTTTCTTTTTTCAAGGTAGTCCACGAAGAGTATGCCATGACAATCCCAGAAAACCAACGCCATAACCTTTCCGACCCATTGAGTCTCCCTCGGCCGCTTCGGAGCACTCGTGCCGGCTTCAGTCCATTGCCGGGCACTCATTCTGTTCTCTGGTGTGTAGTAATGTATCCAGATTTCATCAACAGTCACCAATCGACGACAAAAGTCCGCCCGATTCCGCATTAGCAAGTCCAAACACTCTTTCGAAGTGCTCTCGCGTTCGCGTTTGCAACATATGTTGCCGTTCCCGTTCTCCAGCCGAAGAGCAAGCACATGAGCACGGGAACGAAAACCCGGAAAAGCATTGAGTACCGTTGCAAATTGGATAAGAAATAGTAAACAATAGATCACTAATGAAAATTAGTAAGAATGTTGATGACAGAATGCATGAATACTGTGGCACACCAGTATATGTACAGAACCTGAGAGCAAAAACACTCGCTGATAGTTCGATCCTCTTGTAAACAAACTAGAAGCAGAACCGACGGATCACAAATGTGTTTTGCTTTGCCAAATACGCCCAGGTTTGTTTACGAAGGCTTTATTACGCTCTGCATCCAGGATCCAGGATCGCTTGTATGTGTTCTTAATAAAGTGCGCTAGATATTTTCTAAGCAAGACGTTAAGGTTATCATTAGTAATTTTAAGACAAGCTAGGAAAAAAGTCCGGACCAATAGTCTTTTCTGTTCGAAAGAACCAGTAACAGTAACAAGCAAGTAACATTCAGCTATTTGAGGAGAGTCGAATAGCGACATTGGCATCATAAAAAAGGTTTGAATTCATCACCCTAGGTAACTAAAACGGGGACCAATTATCCAATCCGGAGTAACTTAAAGTCTATCCGGAACGGACAACCCAATTAATGAACACATCGTTCTATGTGGCTCAATCACCTTGATGAGTTCAGCTAGTGGTGATTACAGCACCATGCAGTGGACAGAACTGTTTGAGTCTCATATCCACTTCCAAATGTAGGTAACGCCTTTCTAAGCAGGCAGAAAATTTGACAACAATCTCCCTTTTGAATCTTAGTTGTTAATATATCGTATAATCTGTAACGTCTGGAAAACTGTGCTTTTAAAAGATATCCTATCTTGTAGTATTAATGTAATTTTAATCTAAATACAAATACAAATACAAACAACCATTCTCAACATCACACAGACAGTTAAGAAGGAAAATCAGTTATCCAGATATTTGAATTACTGTCTGGCTACTGGCGATGGCGATGGCACGATAGTTAGCTCATTGGACTATCACGCAGACAGTCTGGGTTCAATTCCTGGCTGGGTCAACACCAATTTTTCAAATCGCCATCCTGTCAAACTCCCGAAAGTAAAATTGCCTACGAAAAAGCTTCTAAAGAGTGCCGTTCGGACTCGGCGATAACCCGTAGGCCCCGCACAGATGTGATAAAATGACAACATGAGCAACACAAATGAGTGTCAAGAAGCTAGGCCATGGGCCATACCGGGCTGCCAGCGCCACAGTGTTTTTTTGTTTTTTGTCATATCTATCTTCTTAAGGAAGATCGAAAGGTTGCAATTAAATACTTTCGTTTGTGAACGGAGGTTCAGACACGTTGTGGCCTTACTGATTCTAAAACAAAAATCACCAGATGAGGACACCTGAAATGACAGCGTTCAGAATCAACTCAGACCCTTTAACACTTAAACCGAAGACTGGTTCGTACAAATGGAGACGGCTAACACTCTGCAGTGTTCAATTAAACCATTGAAACCAAAAACTTCCAGTATGAGCTGCACGATCTACAATACAACACACGATCACTCCAAACAGATCCGTCTTCAAAGTGCGTCACATCTGAAATGTATTGACATTGGAAATTTATTTCTATTGTTCAACCTGCCCAAACAAATCTTTAGATAAACATGACAAATTGTCATGAAAATATTTCTCCAAAAACCCACGTTCTCCGCCAAGGAAAAATAAATAAATGAATAATCTGTCGCGTCCGACTTTGTCCAGAGCAAACATACAAAATCAAAATCGGCAACAGTTTTGTTGATTTTTGCATACAAGGCCATGTTGTCGAAACAAAATACTTAAATACCTGGTCATTCTGCAACATCCATGCAACGTCTATTAGGCAGAGTTTCTCACTGAAAAAAAGCCTTAAGCAGTTTGAAAAGCTCAGCCCCAGCTGAGATTTGTTTACTCTGCCAGAGCATCGTGATCGTCGCGTCGTGCCCTCGACTTGTTGTTATTAAGTATTCGTACAGTACTCGTATATTCCCAACCAACCTGTTTAAATGAAAAAATAAATAAATAAAATACCGACACCGATTCCAATCGAACCGGTCCGGCGGCATGGATGCAAAAGTTTGCTTAAATCGCTTGAAGGCCACCCAAATATTTTAAGCTCTCTACTAGTGATGGATATGGAACTCGTTGGTGACGAAAGGGTTTTTTTTTTTTTTATTTCTTTGTCAAACCAAACAGCAAAGCCTCCAATTCAATTTTCGTATCTTTCGGATAGATTTGTCGTATCTTTTGTATCTTACAAGCTGTGTATGAATATGTACCTAGGCGAACGCGCATTCTTTGATTGACAAGCAACCCAAGTCAATCAGTCAGAGTATGTAGGCGATTTATCTTTGGAGCTACTTTACTTGTATGCGCGCAGATTCAATGCAAGTGAAAGGTTCACCTCAGACTGGGCGAACCTTGAATTTTGCTTACAGATACTTGTACTTGCCCAGAGATCTTTAAATCTGATGCATACGGAGGGGGAGTAAGAGTATCTGTTGGTGATGTTGAATAATTTATTGAGGGCATAAACCACAAGACAAGATGTTGTAAAGGATTCGTAATTTGTTGCGCAATGGTTCTGCTGATTTCGATAAACCACAAAACACTCACGCAATATGTGTTGCTCTGCTCCTTCAACATACCACTAAGTGCCTCTGGTATCGCTTACCTCTGTATTTCTTATAGTCTTTGCGGCTTCTGATGGTGGTCCCAAGACAGTCGCCTTTTGTTGAAAGGAAACCACATTTTTCTGGCTGGGGTTAAACCTTTTTTTTGCGTTCACAAGTTTGTTCAGAGGTACACATTCGTACCTTTGTGGTTAATTGGTGGGGGTGGGGGGATTGGCTTCGAGTATAGCTGCGCTTTGTTTACTGTTCCAAAAGATGTCAATCAGTCGATTAGTCGAGGCCAGTAAGCCGGTCCTACTTGTGCCGGACTTTTTGTATTTGCCTATGCACGAAGCTTGTCCGAAAATTGGGAGCAACACGTGCATTATTTTGCATTAATCGACCACATATTTGACACTGTACGAGTGTACGAGTGTACAAGTACTACTAACGCCTTGAGGTTGCAATTAGATGGTTTATTAGTTTTTACCAACTTTTTTTGTAGTTTTCTTCTACCTAATGGAGAATTGTGTGCAATTTTCACAGATCACTCAATTGGCATCGCTGGAGGTTGAAATTGTTTCGTTTTTGTTGTGCTGTCTGTGACAGGCGCAGGTGTTTCATTGAAGTTGCGCACACAATTGTCGTTGTGCACTTAGTGACTAATGAGGCGAGAAATTTCGAAAGAACTTACAATGGCGATACTTATCTGTTGCAGAGTCGTTTCATTTTTTTTCCCGCTTTTCCAAATCAACTTAATTAGTGCATATAATGAGGGAAAGGTTTAATTACAGTGGTGATGTGGGAGAGAGTTCCTGTAAGTCAATGTTAGAGTTTATAAGGTCCTCACAAAGAACAGATTTCATAGTCGAATAAGCCAGAGAATTAATTTCTTTAAGTCAAGACTACAAAATAAATTTGAATAACAACACAATGAACACCACTTAACAACACAAATCATTCCTGGGCGAAATCAAAGGAAAGTAAACAGAGCACTATGACACCCGTTTGTGAATTGATGGTCATAAGCTGCCGGAGATATAGAAAATCTTAAGCAACTTCCTTCACAGGTGACATTTATGCAACATGGCACCCTAAATTTGTTTAGTTTGAGTTGTTTTCGATCTGTCATTATCTCGTCTAATGTTGTGTTATAGCTTTACATTCTGTGTTGGCCATCAGTTTTTTCTTGTACCAGACAAGGTTAAATAGCAAACCAACTGAAACTATTGTATTAGGGTATCTACGACAAAGGAAGCACAAACCTAGGAGTGCTAGGTTCTTCTAATGGTTTCATAAAAATGAAGGCTGAGAAATTTAACAACAAAGTAAGAAGTGAAAACTCTGTACTCTCGAATCACAGACATACATTACTTGATAAAAGAGTTAGCTTGCTTAAAAAAAAGAACCACGAAACACATCTCAGTAAAGTGCCCAGATTTTCACAGACCGCTCTGAAACAGCCGAAGCTCAAACAAAATTCTTCTCAAACACTGTCAAAGGCATCATCGGGAGAACTGTGGGACATCTGGACAACACCCGAAGGACGATGTGTCAGCTTGTAGCTGAGCCTTCGCGAATACTTTACATTGAAACTCATACCGCCAACACCCCGGACTTGTTTCCAACTTCTCACCCTGATAAGTACCCGTTTATGTGTTCTCCCCTCTAAGCACGTCGGACCATTGTGTCATCAATGGAAAAATTTTCGTACATTGACCACACAAAAGAACTGTATGGCAATATGAAAAATCCAATAGGAGCGGTCTTAACACCTTCTTAAAGAATTGTAACTGATCTTTATGTTTCCTCAATAACGCCGTGGATGCCAATGCTGATTTATAATAACATTCCATCTGTGAGCTCTTTGGACAAAGTCAATCTATTTGCCACACATTTCGCGTCCAGTTTAACACTACCAGGTTGTACTTTGTCTTAGCCTACATTTGAGTGCGTCGAATCTTTAATGGGACGAATCCATCCGCACTCGTGTAGTAGCAGGAGTACTTAAAGATCTTAACATTCACAAATCCGCTGCTCCAGATGGTATATCTCCTCTTCTTCTAAAGAGGTGTTCTTCTACACTGGCAAATGCTTTTCATTAATCCTACTGTTTAGGACTCTTTCCGAGCAGATGAAAAAGAGCGTTTTTTCAGGCCATCCCTTAAAAAGGCGAAACTTCTTCTCTCTCCTCTAACAGACCCATTGCACTTACGTCCCTTCTGTCCATGGTCATGTTAACGCTGATTAACCGTCAGATCGTGAAATATCTCGAAGTACGAAAACTTCTTAAAGACCAGCAGTACGGCTTTCGTAGCAACAGCTCCACTGGTTATTTGATGATATGTCTCACCGAAAAATGAAACCAAAGTGTACATCAATCTGGCGTAAGCAAGATTGTTGCACTTGATATTTCTAAGGCATTTCACAGAGTTCAGTATCAGGCTCTTTTATCGAAATGCGTGCATTTGAGATCGACTAGTCTCTTCTCCAATGGATTAGGCATAACCTGTAGAACGGAAATGGCAGCAAATGTTAAACTCATTAAATTTCGATATTAACAGCATAACCAATTGGGGAACTATCAACAGAGTGGAATTGCATCATTGCAACCAAAAAGAATTCCATTCTCGGTATGTGCGTCAATGCACATGGCTACATACTCGAAGTCGCCAATAATGCTGCGTAATGTCTCGGTTTGTTCAAGCAATGTTATAACTATATCATCCCCCTTTGATCTGACTTCAATATATAAGGCTTTTATTCGCCCAAATTTGAGTGCATAACTCACATCTGGTCAGGTGCCCCTAAGATTTCTTTGCACCTACAGATAGATAGATTTCAGAACCTTGCGATAAAACTCATAAGTGACGCAAATATTACACAATCGTGTTCCGCAACTGGAAGATCACCAACCTCGGTTAAGCTTTCAATAACTAGTCATGATAGATGTCATTAGAAAACGAGGGCTTTGGTGGCTTCACAGGTATTCAATTCCTGAAAATCATGTTGAGAAAAACGTATTGCAGCCAGAAAGCCACAAATATTTGTTCGAAAATCCATACACAACCTTGATAATTTTCCAATAACATGTACTCGTAGGTGCATTTGTTTCTTTAAAGAGATGTCAAATACGTACCTGAAAATAAAAAAACAAAACCGTTTGTTTAGCAAATATTTAAATGACGATGAGATTATTTTTTAATATATCATCAAATGTTAATTCAGACTTATAGATATGTAGGTGTCAAAGGAATTACATCGACCGCAAGCCAAAGATTTTCGCCACAACTCTGCACAAACAAATAGAGGATATTTTTTATTTAGATATCTACAGATAGGCGCATAGGTTACTCGTAAATGTATCTAAGAAAAATCTAAATGGCATAGAGCAGTAATTTTTATTCCATGGTATTCAATTCTTTCTCTTTCTTTGATCACTTAATTTGTCGTCAAGTAACTCCGAAAATTTATTAGAAAATACACAGTGTTCTGGCAGACGTAGAAGCACTCTATTCTCATAGGCCACACGAGAGTAACAATTAACGTTTTGCGGCCACTATTCTGTCATATAAATCGAACTTGTCTTACTAATGAAACCAGTTTATCGTACTCATACTCATAGTCACATCAACTTGTGACAGACACTTCTCCAAGTTTATCCACGTGCGATGTCAGTGATATTGAAACGCCTAAAAATACTGCTATTTACACAAGTGAAACGCCTAAATCATTGCAAACGCATTTGTTACGTTTGATGTGTAAATAAAAAAACAAAACCCCAAATCACGTGGGAAAAGAACTCTTGACAACACCTGCGAAACCGATTCGTTGATTAAGATAAGCCCTAGCGAGAATTAGCAAAGCAAACGAAAGATACATTGATCCGAGTACCAGCACAATCACGAAAACAAGTACGAGCTGGAGACTTGTATCTTGCAAATGGCTTTTTCGGGTTTGGTTCAAGAGGTTTGCGCAATTTTTTTTTTGTTGTTTCTGTTCAAGATCCAACCATGTACGAATATAATGTGCCTGTTGAGCTTGAATAGACTTTGTGGGAGGCATCATTATGCAGAGATCTCACTGTCTTCTCAGTTGGAAGGTTAACCTCTGATGACATACTATATTTCACTAGCTGATGTATCTTAAGTTTTAAAAACAACAAAAAATGATAGTGCGATAGGAAAAATCTGAAAAACGTTGATTGTTGATTAGAAGCTGGGTATGTTGGTTAAGCAATCGACTGCTAACAAAGGTGTGTGCAGATACGTTAGAGGTAATGTTGTGCGCAACACTCTAATCCAGAATTGAGTTCTTGTTTTACTGCGCTGCTGATGAGTGTCGCAGATTGCAAAATCTAATTAACTATTGCGAATATTTAATTAAGTAGAAGAATTATTCAACATAATGGAAAAAAAAGTCATAAAAAAGTGAGAAGAACCTTATTCTAGATAGATGTCCAAAGGCAGGTTACCAAGTAATATAGTTGAATGGTTTTGTCATGACCAAATGACGACACTTTAGTATCAGGTTAGTTGAGAGTTGTAAGATTGCAGTTTTTTTTAGAATAAAAACAAGAAGAAGAACAAGACACGGATGAAAAGCTTTACGAGCAAAACCACTCAGTTACTCTTGCGAATAACTCAGCAATAGATATTTGAAATTATCGAACAAAACCACCAGTATATTGGAAAGATGAAATGTAGAAGAGATCGGATAAATTATGTTAAGCAACGAGGCACGACAATGCCCTATGATGAAGTATGCCAAGAATTGAGGATGCATAACATACTGCAAGCCTTACATGAAATGAACAATTAAGTAAATAAGCTCGGCAACAAACCCAACAAGTTTCCAACATTCAAATACAAATTTTCTATCATAGCGTCTCTCGATATTTGAAAACACAGGCTAGATTCAATCATAAAAAAAGATAGAGCGTGCTTAAGGGGTTTGGCGTGCCTTTAAAATGTTTGCTCACAGCGAGGGCGAAAGAAAGAAACCGAGGAACCACTGATCGTTGGTTTTGAATGTTTGCAGGTTATAACGACTGGGACGTATAGACCTCGAAAGAACATTCCATAAGCGAGTTGAAGGGCTTAACCGAAAGTAGGAATGGCTGTACTGATGAGAAGTCATAGCGAGGCGGGTGTTACGGTTTGAAGGTTTCTCCAAAGGTGGGGAAGAAGACATTACATGGGTTTTCTTGGGTGTAATATTGGCATCACTTACAAATTTAATCGCACTGTTTCGAATCCATTTTAGCAAGTGCGAAGAGGTCCTATGAGTATCTGACCAGATGTGTGCATTGTATTCCAATTTGGGCAGGCGATGGCGCGATAGTTAACTCATTAGACTATCACGCAGAGTCTGGATTCGATTCCTGGCTGGGTCACAAACAACTTTTCAAATCGCCATCACCCTTTCGGCGGGCAATGGCAAACTACCGAAAGTAAAATTGCCTACGAAAAAGCTTCTAAGGAGTGCCGTTCCGACTCGGCGATAAACTGTAGGCCCCGCTGAGATGTGACAAAAAATAACAACATGAGCAACACAAATGAGTGTCAAGAAGCTAGGCCATGGCCCATACCGGGCTGCCAGACCACAACGTTTTTTTTTTTGTTGAATGCACTAAATATTGAAGCCAATTCAGAAGGTATGAAATATTTCTTAAATCGTTTTAGAGAACCTAGACATAACACAGTATTCAATTCCATTCTTGATGGTTCCCAGATTAGCTGCCGTTCCTATTTAACAGCTGAAGAGCAGGGACCTGAGGCCGGGAACGAACATGAATATGCTACTGTCGTAGACAAAGAAATATATTGGATTAGAAGTAGCAGACAAGAAATCGGAGACCATTATAAGCCCACCAGCATATATTATAGGAATATCAGACATAAGTTTTTCCAAGACAATTTGACAAACTTTCCGAAGGGAAAATTCTTATCCCGTCATGTGACTATGTAGGTTTAAAGAAGTCAACCCATCCATTACATGAATTAGTACTATAATGTAGCAAGGCTTATGCGCCCAGTAGAAAACAACAGGTAACAGAGTACACGAACTGGTTTCTTAGCAATTCTCTGAGTTCATCCACAGATACACAGGATCAACCCGGTATACGACTTCATGCTCCGCATGCTTTACTACTCTACTGTAGTAGATAATTTAAGATAAAGGTCACAAATCGTGTAGACCAAGAAACTGAGTTATTATGCTGTATATTTACTAAATAGCTTGGACGCGCTACAATCCGGAGTGGATCTTAGCCTCAACCAAAATAAATCTTTCTAACTTCCAATTTTCTTTACAAGCCGAAGTCGCGGTGCCGCTCGGTATGATGTTAAAACGTCACATGAAAGCGCATCATCTTTAAAAATCCCATCGTCAACACTTAATGCTTCCTGTCTTAACAGCAAATCAGTTTTGACAAAGATGCCAAAACTACGTAGAAATGGCTCTGTATAAGTCGATTGTAGAAGACCGGAGCCATCGCGTTACAGAAGGAAATGTATTTATTGCAGATCAGGTACTCATAAAAGACAATGATCCATTTGTGAGGCACACTTTCCTCCGGCTAAGGGGCGCCTGCTTTTATTTTAATAGATCGACATGAAAGTCATCCGGTCTAGTTGAGATATTGCTATCTGAAGCAAATTATTTGTAGTATGGTCGTGCGCTTACATCAACCTCGATAAAGCCATTTAAGTTGCCGAAATCAGTATACTCTGTGATAGTCAAGCAGTCCTTTGGATGCTGGCTTTTTTATTATATGAACTTAAAAACTGCACTGTACTTACCGTTTGAATGTCTTCCAGCGCTTAAATAAGCACAACAAGAGCAGATTCTACTGGGCATCAGGTCGCAACAAAATTCAAGATGACAAAGTGATGTGTTTACAAGTAGGAGGTCCATCGAAAGGTGCAAAGGTGCCGATCTATTCTGCGAAAGTCACAATTCTAACCTTAAAAGCGTTCCACACAGATGGGATAAGGAGCAGTACCTAACATTATGAAAGCAAAATAATGGTCTGAGTGTATGTAAGCTGCTCAAAATGTTCGCTTATCCGAAACACTGGAGGAGTGCCTTACGTCTATCGAAATACGAGTAATTTGGTGGAGTGTGTCAGGTCCTTTTATGGATTTCAAGGTATGGAAACTGTGTGCTGACTATAGTTTCGCCAAATACGATTTTCACACCATATTTAGAAGCATTGCTTGTAGGTTTTCTCGAGGAGCTCGTTGTCCTTCTCCTTTGTAGGATTTTTGGAGCTTATGAGGCTTATGCTAGAAACTAGGCATGTACGCCTATATACCGGAGGTTAAAACATTGTTTCCGGAGTCTTCACGCTGCGCCTACTGTCCTCCTTACGCCGGTTAAACATAACATTCTCCAACAAACTTCTTGGCTGGCGATTATGTCTCTTTTGTAGTAGTCAATTGTCCCTGGTAATTGTTTGAGAATCGTTGCACTTTGATTGTTTACTATCGTCATCAATGGTGAATCTATCAGAGACCTGCACTGCACTAGTAAATCATTGCTGTACATGTTGTACATAACAGTGGGAGGAAAGCCAAGCACTAATTTAAGAACTTTATTGGTGCCCAATATAGACTATACAACAGTCAGAAATTGTTCCTTTCAATCTGCAAAGTTAATTAGCGCAATGCAAGTGGTGTTGTATTGTCTTCCACTTGTGGTGCAAAACAAGTCTGTGTTTTCTCACTTGGAGGTCGTATTTAGCACATTGTTCGTTATACTTTTGCCGCTATCTTCATCATCCTATCGAAAAATTTCTTATTTTTGGCATAACAAGTCTTTCTTTTCTATTTAACGGATCATGCGAGCCTACAAACTTTTAACTAATTTGAATTACGCCATAGTAACTGTAGTCAAAAATTCTCTGCAGTTTGATCTTTCAAAAGGAACATCGGTCGGCATTTCAAGCGTGACACCTTGGCCAAACCATAAGTAATTCTATTGTCATTTGACGCTAAGAAAAGTCCTTAACCAAAATTAGACAGATCCAACTGCATTTAGCAAAATCGTTTACCAAACTCTTGCAAATATCCCTTTGTCAATCAACAAATACTAGTACATGTCCAACTTGACCTGACATCTTACAAATCTCCAACTTCAACCTTGACTTTATTGTCACACTGCGTGGGCCACTAATCCCAATCTTTTCAACACTAACAAGGAATGATTGATAATTAATTACCTCAGCTATACTGACTTTAAAAAGAAACTATTAACCTGCCCAAAAATGGTTTGAATTTTTCGCAGACACTCGCCGAAACAGGTTCTCCACAAAGACTTCAGATAAACTCTCATAAAAGATCAAAGACAAGCTAACTAATGATGTCTTTTTATGTGAGATGACACCATCTTTTCTCTCCATTCAAAGGTTCAATACCCCTTTTTGCAAAAGAAGACGAAAATAAAGTACGCTATATCCAAAACTTGTCTTTACGGCTTCTTTTGTGAGTTAAGACGAATGACCAAAGACCAGTCGCACACGGATTCGCTTTCTGGTCATTACTTGACTACCACTATCCACAATTCACCATTCAAGTATCAAGCGACAACGTGACAATAAATCTTTCACTCTTCAACTCGTGGACTTAATGGAGATGTCCAAAGATGTTCAAATATCCAAACACCATCTCTTCGATCTTTTGCGGGGAACACCTAAATTGCGAATATTAACGACGCCGGCAGCAACTCTCTTTTTCTATGTTCAATTTTTGACTAATGGCCTCAGCGATTTGGGCAAAAATTACCACGCCGTTATCTGGTTGTTTAAACGGTTCCGCATTTTCACCGATCGCAGCAAATATTCGTGTTTGCCAGAAATTCACTCGATCGCAGCGCAATCTTTTTCACTTTCAAAACGAAAATTTTCCATTCAACATCTAATGAGAGTCGATTTGGGTAGATACACGACTTTAGACCTTAGAGACATTAGACAGTCGTCGCCGCGACTTATTAACTCAGGCGTGGGCAATTGTTTGAGATCACCAAAATAACAAAAACAGAAAACAACAAAAAAGTAAAAGTATCTCAGGAGTGAATGTGCTACAATCATCGAGGTATTTGAGGTAGAAATACGCTTGCAATTTTTTTTCTTTTTCGTGTCTGTCATAAGTTGATTGCAGATACTTTTGGAAAAGATATTTTGGAAAAGACATTAACAACCACTACTTGAAATTTTCAAGATAAATCTCCGGAAAAAAAACTTGTGATTTATGATCTTTAGAGGTTTGCGGTATCATATTTATTAATCACTTCGAAAACGACGTGCAGTAGAAGGAAGTTAAAAAAAAGTATCTGGTGTCAGTGATTACTTAAAATGTATCGCGCAACAGATTCTTGACATGAAATGAATTATTCAAGACTCGTGATACGGATAAGGTAGCGCACAGACATAACAAAGAGGTGATACACTTTGAATGAGAATGCGGCGGCGTACTGATACTGCTTCTGGAGCGAAGATAACGAGTAGCAAATTTGCCCGAAATGTGTGAGGAGTAAGAGAAGATTGAGTTTGAGATTCTATTTAGAATTTAAAGAAGTACATAGTTGAGGAATGTCAAGGTTGTTCGAAAGTGATTAGTTTAATACAAATTGTTCTTTTATGAGAAAACGAGTTATTTGCTAACGGCAAAAGGAGTGCAAAAATGTGAAATATTTGTAAAATGGTTTCTCTGTTATAATGTGTGTAAAATTCGTCACGATTAAAGGCCTCCGGTTGTGTTTTAAAAACCTTCTAGATAATATTCTTGCCAGTCGAATAATAGTTTAGATATGCCACCCGTTTTTGGCCGCCTTTTGATTGTGGGAAACACCTAGTGTCAAACACCCAAGTGTTCTGAAAAGAACAGAAGTAATATATCAAAGCAAACGCTGGAACCGCTCTGGCACGACGTCAAATTATTATTTAGTATGGAGCGTGGGACCTTTGGATCTGCACTAAACAGCCGCTAAATTGGTTGTGCCTCAGTGGTGAACATGACTAGGCCACCTCAGGCGATGTACCCTCACTTCTCTGGCTAGACTATGTCGCTTTACATCCTGTACATTACGTCGTTGTTTCTCCTCTTTCACTTATCGACGGGATCGAAACCACTAGAAGAATCTTCCTCTCAACCAACCAAGAGCATCCAGATCTGTCTTTCTGCGCCATAGAATAGGACTAGGGTTATTGTGATCTTATGTAGCCAATTTCCTTCTTAGCCGAAAGTAGAAGCGATTGGCGAGAATTATTCTTCGATTGACCTCTGGGCTAGCCTTAATACACGTCAAAACGCCGCTGACATCACGCTACTTTCTTTCGATTATGTCTCCTTTCTTGAGGATCTTTTTAACCGCGGGGTGATGCACATACTTCTCTGGTTCAGATTCAGATTTCCATCAGATTTTTGGAAGCTCCATTTAACTTTTCCGGAACTTGATCTTGCATTGAATATAAGAAGTTGTAGAACATTCGCTGAAGCATTCGGTGCTGCTATAATCATCAGGCATGATGTCAACACCCATCGCTTTGTTTTTCTCGTCTCTCGTATGACTTGACTGCTAATTTCTGTTTTACTACCTAGCAGGGACAATAATACTGATACACCCATTTTCCTTCATAGATTTAAAACGACCGAATATTTTTCTTTGATTTGCAATTGAATATCAAATACAAAAAATTCAAGTTCATTCAGAATAGCCGCCTTTCAATTTAATACAGGCCTTAAGTCGCTTGGGCCAGACATCGATGGCTGCACGTCTTTAAGGACTTTATGTTAGAGTATCTCTTACGGCATACCATATTCTCCAACACAGTCCACAGCTTGTAGTCTAGTGGATTTAAATCAGGACTTGCAGACGGCCAGTCTTGAGTCCTTATAAAGTCCGGAACATTGCTTTGAAGCCATAGTTTGGTAATTTTTGCCTAATGCGGAGGCGCAGAGTCTTCCACTTTAGCCGATGTTTACACCCCCTTTTCACAAAAATGAAGGTCTGTTACCCCGCCGTAGGATACGCCCCACCAAACCACGACTGCCGCTGGATGATGATCCTTCTTGATTCGTGGAATCAGTTGTGCCTCACTAGATGAGCGGGCATTAATCCTGTCATTCTGTTCATTGAACTTTTCCTGTACTGAACAATATTTTTCATCCGTAAACAGAATTTTTCTGTGAAGGTTGTTTCCGTATTTCACAAAAAGTCGCTTTGATTTTTCGACTCTATTTCGTTAAAGTTATGCTGTGAGCAGCTGTCCTATACGACGTTTGTAGGCACCAAGGCCTAAGTCTTTGTTGATAATACGACTTATTGATTTTTGATTAATCCCCATCTTGCCAGCCATGATTTTTTGCTTTCTTAGTGGATTTCTTCTAATTCTTGCCCTGACAGCATTGATGGCCTCTACTGTTCGTACCGATCGCGGTCACCCAGAACCTGAGCAGTCTTTCATATCTCCAGTCTCTTCAAAAAAGTTAATGCACCGATAAACGGACATTCGGCTGATTCAAGGCGGCTTGGGCGTTTTATAATTAAAATTTTTTTACCCACTTAACATTTATGTAAAGCTACTACCGCAATAAGTTTTTATTAATCGGTCCACTCCACGGAGAAAGAAACCACAAACTGACACTTTTTTGACAGTTGAGTAACATAGCGGTACATATTTCAATTCCAAATGTCAATATTGTTTTTAGTAATCTTTTGTAATGGCAATGGCGCGATAATTAGCTCATTGGACTATCACGCAGAGAGTCTGGGTTCGATTCCTGGCTAGGTCACCAACAATTTTTCGAATCGTCATCACCCTTTCGGCGGGCAATGGCAAACTCCCGAAAGTAAAATTGCCTACGAAAAAGCTTCTAAGGAGTGATTTTCGGACTCGGCGATAAACCGTAGGCCCCGCTCAGATGTGTACTAAAATGATAACATGAGCAACACAAATGAGTGTCAAGAAGCTAGGCCATGGCCCACACCGGGCTGCCAACGCCACAGTGTTTGTTTTTAGTCTTTTGTCAACCATTAATTAATGGGCTAATTGAGACTTCTTACTACCTCTACGCTCATAAAAGCAGGGTAGTTTTCTTTAACACAGTTTAGAGAGATCACTGAATGTGAAAAATCGCTGGAGGGAGGTATCCTGGGACCTGAGTACGAGTCGGGACTCATGGATCTTCTATCAGCATACCTGTAGGTAGCATAACTAAAGCCATGCAACCATGCAAAAGGTCATCTGACCTTTTGTTTACTATCAGGAAGAACAACTATAGAACAGGTATTACGCTCTTGGTAAACACCTAATACCTATTTAAGAGTGATTGCGACGCGCTGGTAGTATTCGGGAGTGAATAGATATTCACTCGATTTACACTCGAATAATATGTACAGAGGATAGACGAATAAAATGGAGTGGATAGAGGGCGCTAAATATTTAACCAGGCCTTCAGGTATGATGTTCGAGTACAATAGACAAAATAAGAAAGCAAAAACATTGTGACAATGATCACACACAATGTGGAACTTCTTGTGTATATTTCGATCATCTTACTGCCCGCTATCGTAATATATGATAATTGTAGAATTAGCCAACATCAATTGAGAAACATGAAAACAATAGCAGCACTTTGATAGCACTGTGTGATTAGTTCAATTCAGCCTCACTGATCTGGCACAGTGATCAGCATTATTTAAGCCTTTAATTTTTAGAAAATGTTCGAAAGTGTTTTCTACACAATATTTCCAGCAGACAGATCACGAAAGATGGCAGCAAATCCAACAGTGTAGAAAATCAATCAAGTCTGGTATCAATGACAATAACCTCATTCATTTACCACAGCGAATTCAATACTATAACACTTTAGCAATCTCCAAGACGGTCTTAAATTTTCTCTAGGCACGAGATAGATCGGTCAAAATATTCTCAACAGATTAATGTCTCCAAAATCTTTGAAATTTCTGAGTGAGCAATACGAAACGTTGACTTTGAATATAATGTTGGTAATCAATCATAACATGTCGTGTATGACATCATATGACAATCGCCGTATTGATCTACCAACGTGTGATCGGTGCTTTTTCACTTTAATTAACAAAATATGGTAGATAGTAGTCTCAAAATGGTATCATCATCTGCCAGATCGTTCACGGTTTGACTGAAACACGGTTTGATTTATTTGAATCGAACACACTTTCCTTTTCAAGCGCAGATCAATAAAAAGATCTCTTTTGTGTTGAAATAGACTAAGGTATAAAGATAGGCTCACTTGAACGATATTTTTAAACAATTTCCAATCACTTTACAGATCGTGAAACAACAAATGAGTTGTGTTGTTCCGAAACGAAAAAAAAATATCTTGCCTCACGACAACAGCCCATGTCACTCAAGGGCCTGCAAAAAAGCCAACTGTATATCTTAAAGCTAAATCTCAAGATCATTGTCCCCAAAGTAATCTAGAACCTCAACTAGATTTCAGGTAATTCTACATAACGCTCCATACCTCCCTTCATGCCAATAAATCGCTTATATGGGCTTACCCAAGTAGTTCACCACCACTGTGCAAAGCAATAACTCTTCTGGTCATAGTGACATTTAATTGAAATAACGGTATATACTTGACACTTTTTATCTGCCATCGCATGCATCACTTTTAATTGAAAGCATATCTGATAAAATTTTTCTTCTCCGTTGATTAAAAAGAATTAATAAAGAAAAAAAAATTATTTTCCGGTATACCGTTCTGAGAAACATGATTCGGCAGCGATTCGGTACTCAAGCGGTTAATTTGACCTTCCCCTCGTTTTTTTTTTTTTTTAATTTTTCATTTATTTTTCTTTTCGTCACGTAAAAATAACAATCCGCATCGTAACAAATGACAACGAACAAAAGAAAACCGCAAAAAAGCGGAAAGAAAACAAAAACTCGTTAACATTGTCACTCGGGTGGGCCTCTTGTGCGGGTTTACTCTTTTACTCGTATCTGAGCGCTGAAAAGCATGAGCAGGGGCATTTGACTTTAAGATTAACTATGCCTACGTCAGGCTTAAGTGGAATTAAAAGCCCAGGCGTGGGGGGATATACCCGTACCAACAGCGGCAGCTTCAATGTCATTTCATCAGTGTCTACCGGACAATTTTTTTTTTTTTTTTTTTTTTTTTTTTTTTTAACTACGCAAGATGCGATTACGCGATTATGTGACACGATAGCGGTAATTCCTCCCCATTTCTGGCTGAATGCCATTTGTGAAACGAAACGGGATTGAGGTTAGTGTACTCCGGTATGGTTTCGGGACAATGTCAAACGATTTTCTGGGTTGATGAATGCGCTAAGTAAGTAGCGGAGGTCTAAGCACTTTTTTCACCAAATTTAGCGCTGCTAATTAAAAAAAAAAAAAAACCCAATAAACGATTGTCGTTGGTAGACGTCAGTGGCAAAGCAAAGCCGTAAATCTGGCAGAGCAAGTGGATCTTGAGTTGAAAAGCAATTACAATTTGGAGATCATACTCGTACTTGTGTGTGAAGATCATTTCGGAGCGCCTTTTGAGGCAGCAAGAACAATTTCGATGAGAGGTCTTAAGTTTTTTGTTATTTTTTAGATTGCTCCGGTGAAACTGGTTTTATTTTTTTTAACTCTTCTCATTGGATCAATTAGATAAGATGCGGCTTTTGGCGGTTAAAAGACGAGTTAATTAGATGTCTAGCTCGAAACAAAAACAAAACAAATGGACAAAACTGGAGAGGTAATTAGTATGTAATCAGACTCAGATTCACCTGAAGATGTTTGGGTAGAAGGTATTACGTAATCTTCGGTTTAAAATTTGACATAATGTGCTGCCAAAGTTGAAAACAAGAGATCGCCCCAGAGCAGGAAACACACTTTTTTAACATACCTGCAGCTTCAATTAAATGTCTATTAGCCAAGTTAACTATCGCAGATATAAAGCTGTAGGCGCGAAGGCTATAATTAGGAAGTGAAGATACTAGAGCCGTAATAAGCTAGTATAAAATGAAAAATTATGTGATCATGACCACGAATACTACTCCGAGTTGCAAACGGGCGAGAATGAGACATCTTTTCTAAAATACTTGAATTAGCAGAGATGGAATAAAATGTACATACATTCTAGCCATAGCTAGTTTGGTTCCTTTTGTAAATTTCTTTTAAGAACTCTTTTTGAGGGTCTTGATGACTCTAGCTAGCATCCCCTAAACTGTTAAAAAGACATTTTAGTGTTTTAAGCCAAGATTGTCCGTTGGTAGGCCGCTTGTGTTACGTTTAACGTGGTCCTTGGCCACCAAATCTGCAGTATGATATATTACGATTATTAACTGCAGTTCTAACCAATCTAACAAATTTCAGCCAAAAAGAAATGTCGCGTTATTAACGTGGGAACATGGCTGGTGTACCATCACATTCGGGCATCAATTATCGCTTTAATATCATTCCGAGGAAACCCCATTAATATCACTACCAATTTAAAGTCATTATTGGTCGAGCGTGAGCCCTACCTCAAAGCATCCGTCAATATTAGGATCATGGGGGTCTGTAGTATTTGCTTCACCTAGAACCAAAACCACAGGGGCCCCTGACTCCCTTCCTTCCTTCCTTCAAGTGGCGCTACGGTCCGGGGTGGACCTGGGCCTCTGTCAACAAGCGTCTCCAGCCAGCTCGATCCCTGGCCCCCTGACTCCCATGGGATAGAATTAAGTACCAGTGAGACATCTACAGATCACTTCGAATGGCCGCTAATCACGTTGAAAAATGTCGCTAGTCAAATGGTCCTTTCCTTTTTGATGAGATCAGATTTTCTCTGTTCAACGACACGTAGCCTGAGTAATTGGGCAGGCGGTATTGCACGGACTCTTAAAACTTAAAAAAAAATTTCAGTACTCATCTCACCAATCAAAAGCGGGTAACCAACAGGAAAAGATACAACAAGTCCATGCCTTAATCACTATTTCGAGAAATATGGAACTCTAAGAGACCCCTCGACAAGAAAAGAAAAAGTCTATCAAAAAGGCGAGAGAATTCCTATTACACTGTAAAAATTGACGTTGGATCAAGGCCACAGCTTTAGCCACCAAGATGGTTAAGGAAAATATCTCAAACCGCTTTTTAGTAAGTGCTAAGAAAGCAGCAAAGTCAGATTGTATGCAAATGGGTCGTGCTTGGAAAGCAAACTCAGAATAATCGTAAGGCAATTCATGCAGTCCAATAGTGGAAATAGTAGTTGGACGCTTCCTTTAAAGATTACAACAACTCTTTCAATTCAGTTAAACGGCCTGTATTTAAAGAGCTGGAAAATGGCAGATCGATTTAGAGGCACAGTGCAGAGTAACGAGCGAAACTAGCTTAAGACGAGAACAACCTTAGAAACTTATGAACTACAAAATAAGTCACATTTCGATCTGAAGCTAACTAGTGAAACTATTGCATTTCAGACGGAATGTAACCTAATTCCAATAGAGATTTCTTGAAAACGAATCTTGAGCTTTTACTCTTATAAATTGCTCAAAAGTAGGAATTGTACGATAAGGACCGGTGCAGAGCGTTATCAACTGAGCGACACCCAGTGGTGCAACCATGACTACAACTATACAGAGCGGTAGGCTGCTACAAAGCTAAAATAATTGACACTCAGGAAGTGCGAAGGTAAAGGCCGTACAGTATGATAATGAACAACTTCGAAATACATACATATTTCTCGCAAAAAATAAAGACAATTCTTTATTGGTTTCGAATTGTGTACATGCTGTTCGACATTGAGCTTTTGACATCTAAACGTACGACTCATGGGGACTTGAATTAAACCAACATTTTCTAACAAAAAGTCAAGATGCACACATGGCCCCATAGATGAAAAAGGCGACAACCCGAATAACACGTTCTACGATCCTATGAAGAAAACGTTTGATCAATGCTCTAGACACGACATTAAAATTATTCTGGACAATTTTAATGATAAGCTGGAAGAGAAGACAACAAAGTGGCACTGAAGGATAGCCTACACGATACCACATGCAAAAAATTCAGCTTTGGATTCTCATTTTATTACAACGGGCTTGGAGAGTTTCGGATTAGACTTTAGATTGTTTGGTACCTTGTTGTGCCTGAAGTAAGATTGCGGATTTTCCAAATATTTAAAACATAAGAAAAAGCTTTAAAGAGGTTTGACCTTGCACGGCTAAAAACGAAAAAGACCGAATGAGCTTTTGCTCCCACTAGCATTAGGTACTGATTTTGCGAGATGTTCTCTTTAACTTCCACAACGAATTTCTTGGGTTGATAAGGAACCCCTTAACGGTGTTGTACAGAGGGACTAGCGCTACTCGTGAGCTGTTTGAGCGGAAGTGATGGAGTAGAAACTAGCTTCTCAGGAAGAAATTGGTGCAAAGAAGCGTGGAAGATGTTGTTGTAGGAATGGAAAACGCCGCCAATAATATCAGCATTGCTTCAAAAGTGATAAAGATGAGTTTAACCCACAGGCATAGACACTGCCAAGAATGGATAAGATTGATTGGTTTAAAATAATATAGTTCCCAACTCTATTGTGCAGTGAGTGAGAAGGACTGTACAGCAATTTTGAACGTTGTTACGATGGCTGGAACATGTAAAATAGATGAGTTCTCGCAAAAACTTCAAAACCATCCTGTAGACCTCGACTTAGGCTGTAAATACAACAAACTTCATGTGCGTAATTAAGGACAGCCGACATACGATCGAGTTGGGTAAAGATACATGTTGGATGACATGTGTACCACCATTTAAGGTAAGAATAAACCTTAATAGGGAGACAGTATCGGATTAATTTTTACGATCAAGAGAAAAGTTGAAAAGCTCAAAAAGTCCTCAACAAGTCGCGATAATATATATATATGAATATTGGATTTATAGTCCTTATTTGGCTTCAGAGTTAAGAAAAACAAAGCAACAGCGCACAACTGATAATTGATTTACTTTTACTCGAGAATCACAATTCAGAAAATTATACGAATATGTGATTCGCAGAGACCCTACAATGTCCTGTTGTTTATAAACCTCCCCGTCTACATCGACTTGTTGGTTCAAATCCGGAAACAGTAAAAAAAAAAACAAAAGAAAGAAATAAGACTCAAAAAATATCTTCGAAAGGGCTACCCCTATTATCCAATAAAATGTGCCTGAATCCACTTTGAGGTATGGAGCTTGAACTTTCAAAAATGGATTCACGTACAAGAATATTGCCATATCCAAAGCAATCATAAGATACTGACTTATATAACGAGTCCGCCAATCATTAGCCATGGAAGAGATACTCAAAAAAAATGCCGAAGATAACATGCCTCTACGATATAGCTATGTTCATTCTCAACTGTACGAAACATCTCGCGAACTATCATAAAGATACGTATTCAGCCTCAGTGGGTCCACTTATTTTGAAAGAAAACATGCGCTTCATCTTCGATATATGCATAATCATTTTCTGGAACCAATATGTTCTACAGACGGGTCATTAGATTTTCGCATCTGATTGATAATGCATTGATAATAGTTTCATTTGATTGAATATACTCGTAAGTCTCGCGAAATCTAATTTTTTAGATAATTTCAAAGTAAAAAAAAAAAACATGGCTTACCACAAGGTTCAGTTCTGTCATCTGTCCTTTTTTTGTTATTTACCCTGTGGACCTTTCGGGCGCCGTTTTCTCAACAAGCATCGGAGACCAACAATTATTCTTAATAATGAGTTAAAGCAAAATTCGTTGCTTAATATCCTCGCAATAGAGAAAGTAGGCCTAATTAAAAGGGAAAAGACTCTCCGTTCTAAGAATGAGTAATCAGGCTTCTCAAGACCCGATCTACTTACCTGATTTCCGAAACATAGTCACTCTATAAGTTAACCTTTATATGTCCTCTAGAGTTCTGAAATCCTCTTACAAACATGACATTTAGGGCGTACTACTCAAGTTTTGATAGAGATCAGGTACAAAAATCAAATATTCACAGAATACAAAATTTTCCGTAAGACATCCCAGCAATGTCAACTTGCTAAAACATTCACATATTCGTATTAAGCTAATTCTCTAGTGTAAACTTCTGTTCATGTATACAAATACGTATCTGTGTATCTTTTAGACTTAATTAGATATTTATTCACTCAATTAAATCACAATTCGATTGTTAGCGTTCCCATGTCGATTTGTGCGCTTGCAAAACATCAATCACATACCACATCTCCATAAGAATGCTATTATAGTGCCTTCACATTGGCATGCATATGTCTCGAGTCTTGTCCCCTGTCAATCTTTCCACTAAGTAAACCTCAACGAAAAAACAAACTCTTACACAACTTCAAACTCTCTATCATTATCGTCATCGATGGGTGTAGCCATCTTCCTTTAAGTCATGTGAATTGTGACGCTCGATAAAAAATTTTATACATAAGCTCAAAGCGTTTGAATACATTCATGCATCACTGTCAAGCGACAACAATTAATTTGGGCCGTAAATACATGTACGAATAAAGTATGCGCTTATTATTCCATTCCGATGTTTTCATTTTCAACTTCAATTGATGCGGGTTGAGGAGAGAAGGTCAATTACGATGCAGCAGAAAGATTGCAGTGCCTATACATTGAGTATGACATGGTACTACATCAACTATACTCTCCCCGTAGGCTGGAGTTCATTGTAAAAAGCCCCTTCAGACTCTATAAGCTTCTTAGACATAAACCCCAATACATGTATTGATCTCTCAGATATGATTGACTGATTGAATTGAATACTGTCAGTCTGGTGCCTCCCTACCTATTGTGATGAGTTCTTAAATTGTCGAGGGTAAACAGTTGACGAAGTGATGCAAGGATTTAGGATAAATTGCTTCGCAATCGATGAAGAGTAATCATTTAGGGGAGGTGTGTTTGGGTGAATGGTCTTTAGAAAGACAACTTTCACCCCTCCGGGGAGGCTCTTTTGTTGGTCTTAATTACTGATTACGCAAAGTCATGTAATAGATGGCGTCTCGGTAACTGTGAATAATCCAGTAGATGTATTGATGATGCAAAGTAATTGAGTGGAAGCACTCGTAAATTAATGACATGCGGGTAAAAGTACTTTGTCTACGTGAGAGATTACACAAAGGCTTACAATCAATTGGGTGATGGTATTTTAATGAATTAGAGCTCGAGGGGGGTACTTTGTCTCGTTTTTCATTTGTCATTGATTGGGGTACGTGTATTAACGTTAATTATAAGATAAATTCGGAGACAGAGACAACTTCACGCTTTTAAGTGTGGTGATCCTAATGATAAGCCCATTTTGAAGGGACTTGCAACGGTCTGCCTTACATGTAAAACAAATCAAGACTCGTAATTGTAAATGCTGCATGCTTTCAGACGCGTATATTTATTGGTGTTAATCTATCAAAAAAGAAACTTGGTCTTGGTTTCAAACCAGAGACTAAAGATAACCAAATCGAAAGTTCTAAAGAACTACCTTGAAGCCACTTGTATCTGATAGCTGGATCATTGTGTTTGACTAGGACAAAAGCAACAAATCAAAAAACTTTGGAACATGAACTACAGCAGCATCTAAAAATACATTCTTAGTTTAGGTCGACTAACAGAGAGATACAACTCTATAATACCAAGATCTCAAAAAGATAAGCGGGGAACAGCAGGAGAGATAGAGCTCTGATTATTTCAGGGCATTAGTTTACATGAATTCACTCGGATTTCTCTCTTCTAGGTCCCAGTAGAACAAGAGTTTAAACTCCTATTTGCATAAACTGGTTAATAAGCTAATCCCTGCTATAATACAAAAGTAGGAGTGGAGCAGGACGAAAGAGTATGTTTCAAATCTATTGCTTCTAGCAATCCGTAGTAAATATGAATATGTAGGCAGTCACATGGTTTGAAAGCTTGATTCGTCTTCCAAAATAAATCACATGCTCAGGTGTGGCGATTTTCAGCGAACCCATGGTTTTATAAGGCTTTAGGACAGGCCACAGCAGCAGCGATCTAAAAATAAGGACAGGACGAAGTATGACAATGTACGTCTATAGAACCAGACGATGGTTCTATTTGATATTTGTTTTTATTAAGCTCTGAGAAATTTTAGCTCTATATGGTCGTGGATTGATTCAACAAAGCACACTTAATGTTTGCTTATTGCACAAGAATAGGGTTTTGGTTATACTCGTAGTTTCAGGTGGAATAGTGGAATAGCAATACCACTCTGGGGTGTGCCTCTGTCTATTGACTTTACACGGTGTACACACTCTTTAAACCAACTAGTATGCTTAAGAATGTAATCAACATATTTGGCCGACCGATTTTTCGTTCATTTACGCTAGCTATCAGAAGCTATTCGTACTCGCTTACCTTTATGATTGGTTGTTGGGGTGAATACCACTCAAACTTTCCTCCAGGGGCATAGCAAAAGTGATGTATAACAATATGGTCGAGTACCGATCATGGATAATTCATTCGCTACTACACAAGAGCTCTCGGTTCGATTCCCGGGAATAACAATGAAAAATTGAAAAACAAATAACCTGACGTCATTGGAAACATCGGGCTATTTGAAACTTCCCGGGGATCACACAAAAACTCTATTGATGTGTCGCAACTAAGATAAATTCCTTGTTGACTATCCTGCAAAACGAATGACGTTCGGATCTGAATGCAAAATGATCAAACCTTCAATAGATAACTTTAGGTCAACTACAAAGCGAAGGCCTTGGTATATAAGACAGATATCATCGGAATCTAAAAGGTCTAGTAAAATGGGCTGAACAAAAAGTTGGCAAAAGACTGTGAAGACAAGAAAACATAAGCTTTCGGCACTCCTCACCAAACCTTGATTCACCATTACTTCAAGCCACTTCTCCTCGACCAATCTTTTTAGATCATGTCGGATAGTAAAAGAAAATGCTCGATATTCTGCTAAGTTCACCGAGACCTTTGCACAAGGATTTCGACAAGGTATTGGGCTATCGGGTCGCTGTTCCTTTGGCATTTAAGTAGAGATAGCGGAAAAAATAGACGTTAAAACAGGCAGATAAAAACATTTTTGGTCATTTTAAGCGTAAGATGCTGTTTGGCCCGTTTAATGAATGATAGATGACTCATTTAAGATTTATACAGAGACATTGTTCTAGTTAGAAAAGAACAGTTCAGTCGTCTAAGTAAGCATTTCACACTTAGATCCAATAAATATTAGCTTTCCGGCTCTAAGAGTCTTCAATCCAACATGGAAGGCGAAGTAGAGGAAGGCTATTTTCTTCAGTGCCAGAAAGCAAAGCAGAATGGACCCGGGATGACTAGTAAAAGGTCAGCTTCTCAGTCCAAATTCAATCTGGAATTTTCTGAACAGGCAGTGTAGTAAAACTCTTTTGATAGTGGATGAATCCATAAATACTTTCAAGTACAACAGGTTTCGGTGTGGTTTCCACTATAGAGGAAGTGAATTTATCATTATTAGTACCTATAAGGTGTTCAATAGATTTTAGCTAATTTTTTTTTCAAGGATCAAAATTACAAAAATGAACTAAGGATGAATTCACTCTATTGGCCCGAAAACAATTCTGACATGAACGTATTGAGCACCGTTTGACATCGAATGGGTGTCAAACTGAATGAAAAGACATAAAAAAGAAAATGAAAAACAAAAGATACAAATTAACATAATCGAGCTCAAAATTAGTAGCACAGCCTAAAAAGTCAATGCGACAAGTGGCAATCGGCTTGTAAATTTCTGCAACGTTTTATAAAAGAGTTACGTTCATCTTGTCAGTTTGTAGCACATTTGGAGAAGACTTGTGAGTTTTTTTACGAAGCGAGAGCGGAAGACATTTTTAGCAGCACAAGAGTTTCTTTCCGAATATGGCTGCAATTTGAACCCAGACGATCTTGCATAGTTGTCGACGAATTCAACCCCCTCGCTAGGCTACCACGTACAATTCAAATATATACGAGGGCTGTATGATAAGTACCCGTGTTTACCGACTAATGGCACCACTGATGCAAAATGTGTATGGCATCACATAGCGCCATTTTTACAACGATGACTGTCAAAATTTCAAACAGATGTATCGAGTAGTTTTGTTTCGACAGTCATCAAGTTCGTGTTTACTTGCAATCATGGAGAAAGAGTAATACCGATCAGTGATTCGATTTCTTTTTTTGGATTGGAAGACGTGTGAGGAAATCAAAGTGGAGCTGCATGCCGTTTATAAGGACCATGCACCTTCGATAACTACCATCAGATATTGGTTTAATGAATTCAAGTGTGGCCGAACATCCGTTTTTGATCAAGAGCGCCCTGGCCGTCCGATTGAGGTGACTACGGAGGATATAGTTAATAAAATCCATGATATCGTGTTAACGGATCGTCGGGTGAAGGTCAGAGAGATTCCTGACATTGTACACATCTCAATTGGACACATACAAAATATCCTACACGAAAAATTGGGCATGAGAAAGCTATCGGCGACATGGGTGCCCCGTTTGCTAAGAGTGGGGAAAAAACGAAATGTGGAAAAATGGACATGATTAAGCGCACTCCGAAAGAGTTTCTACGGTGTTTCGTGACTATTGACGAAACATGGATTCATCACTACACGCCAGAAATGAAAAAATAGTCAAAACAGTAAACTTCACACGGCAAAACTGCTCCAAAGAGGGCGAAAACGGTTCCATCGGCCGGAAAAGTCATGGCCACGGTTTTTTGGGATTCGCAAGGCATCATCTTCACCGACTATTTGGAGAAAGGAAGGACAATCACGGGGCAGTAGTATGCTGAATTATTGGACCGATTCAATGCTGAATTAATATAAAAAACGGCCCCACTTGGCAAATTGCTCACTCGTCCGCAATCGCCACAGCAGAACTGGTCGAATTACGCTGCGAATTTCTGCCTCACCCACCCTACTCTTAAGATTTGTCCCCGTGCGATTTCTTCTTGTTTCCAAACATGAACAAATGGCTTGACGGAAAGCGATTCCCGTCAAACGAGGAAATCATTGCCGAAAATGTGGCCTATTTTACGGAGTTCGACAAATCATATTTTTTTTGAATGGTAAAATATCGCTGGACTAAATGTGTCGAGCTGAAAATATACTGTATTGAAAAATAAATGAACTAAATTTTTTGTTTTTGCCTAACACGGACACTTGTCATACAGCCCTCGTACATTACTTTAAATTGTAAGCAGTTTCAAAGTGATTAAATACCAATATGTGCTCAATGGAATTATTCTTCCTGTTCGTTAATGTACGAGTATACGCTTTAACAAGATCTTTTTATTATTTTAAATTTCGAGCTTAAATACACAATTACTTCGTAAAGTAGTTTGACATGAAAATGTCAAACTCGTGGTAATCTTCACCGTGAACATCTCGGAGAAGGCTTAATAGTATCCCAATCGTCTTACAGATCTAAATCAACTGTACATGTACATAAATGAACAATTAATCTTCCGAAATTAAATATGTACTAAAATTAAAACTTTTAACAAATGTAACCATACCTTTCGAACTCGTTAGGCTATGTCCAATGCTATTCCAAAAATTCAAACGACATCCGAAGACTTTCATTTCCTTGACACGTTCCTTCATATTGCCCAGTACACTGGTCTCCGTTAAACTGACACAGGGTATCATTTAAAATCGATTCTAAATCCGACGAAACTCACGAAAACCGACCAGATATCGGCAGGACGTTAAAACACTTTTTTCTTATTTTCTTTTCTTCTCTTTTTTTTTTTGTGAAAACTCTTAAAAATTAAATTTCATTCTACGAATATGCCAAACGTTGTATTGAAATAATAACTTCATCGAGTTTAACTTCACGAGCACGTCTATAAAGTAAAAAGAAAAAATTACATCAAAATACAATTATCAGATACAAAGATACACCGAATACTGTGCGCATCTCTGGCAGATGATGTGTGAGAATTTTTCTTTCAGTCAAATTGCATTTCTTCTCCTTACACAAGTATATACTATTATAATTCCTTGCCGCGCGCGCTAGCCACCTGCTGCTTGGTGAGGCATTTAAATTTGTTTTAAACATTAACTACTTCTAGTCATTTGGACTTGGTAGAGATGTAATTTAACCATGGATACGAGATACGAAATACGAGATACCAGATAGAGACTCGTACTTAATGAGCACTTGTTGCACAGCAGTCTCAGTATGTTCTATTCCTGATTTCATTTGATGCGTTATCTGTCAGATTCAAGTTGTCTGTCTGTTTGTTTGTACATTTTTCTGTTCTCTATGCATACATATATTTATTTGTTTGTGTGAAAAGGAATAAGACTTGTTAATTAAGATGTCGGGGGTATAATTTGATTACGATTACCATTCTGGTGGTAAATTATTGGCCATTCGGCTACTCTCAAGGTAGATTTGTAAGCATTTAAAGCTTAAGCCACTTTACCGGCTTTTGTTTACACATAAATTGGAATAGCTACATATGCGTGCATATGTACCTTTATATTTTTTCCACACAAAAATAAGAAAAACATAAAAAAACAACACTACTCTTATGTGCTGCCGCAATTAACAGTTGTTAATGTGAAAGATACGTGATTGAGGAATTAAAATAACTTAAGGTTCGGTCATGGATAAGTGGACCTGCAATCATGTATCGCATTGATTGCAATCAATTACGTTCCATTACGTTCTACAAATCAAAAACACTTGTACTACAATTTGAAAATTCAATTGTAAAATTGGTAAAGCAATTGAATTGGCTTCCAGTTTGAAACCGTATTCGATTGATTGAAAGGAAATAGGCGTGATGCAGCGAAGTCTGAGTGTCAGGTGGATGACCACTTTTCTAACTAGGGACTTGAAGTGGTTTTATTCGAAAGAATTCGATAATTAGATACCATTGGGAGTCAGAGAAAATAATTTGTAAAACACAAGCTACTTCGTAATATTATTCTCAGATACCAATCCATATGATCTCGGGAAAATTAGGAGTTAAGCTTCAATCCAGTTTGGTAATTGCAAAAGTTGTAAGTTGCGATCACAGTGATGAGATGAAACCCACTCCTCCAAGGAGCACACAAATTGCATTTTAAGAGCCAGACGATACTATCTGTTCAAGACACCTTTTGCTTCTTCATCATCATGGCACAACGCTTATTATCTAAGCCAGTTCGTATAGGACTCTGGAAGTCTTGAAAGTACAGTAATCCAGTCAAGTTGAGAAATATCAAATCTCTAGACTAGTATTAATACTGCAGTTCTTGTTCGAAGCACCGCTCTGAAGGATTCCCATTCCCCATCTTCAACGAACAGGATTGAGGAAACTATAAAATTCTCCAACTTGTGGTTTCTTCCGAAATTTTGAGTTAATTTTTGAGATTGCAAATAATCTGTGGTTTTCCCTTTTAAACAATGTATGTTCCAACCAATTTTAACGATCCTTGCACTCCCTCCTCTCGATCATAACATGAAAGCTAACATCGCCTCCGTAGTATGAATAAATTCTCAAACAAAGTGAGGCAAAATTTCATTAAAAATTCGTCTGATTTTATTGTAGATTAGAGATACAACCTTGTGTTGACTAAATCCAAAAGATTATTTTTACTTAAAAAAGAAAAAAAAAGAGTACTGCGACAATATTGAATCATTGTCGATCCCAGATGGCTTAAACAGAGCGCTATTTAAGGTTAATTCGAATGGAGTTGTTCTTAACAGCAAATACCTACTTAACCACTAACTGCAATGAATTGACACATTTAAACCAATCAAGGCATCGGGGAAAAGATATAGACTTCCTGGTGATGATCTAAAACATCTTCACATCAATGATCCCTCCTCTGTTAGCCTAATTTTGAGCAACCCTGTCATAGTTTTCATTCTTTAACTAGATTAAAAAAAAAAAAAAAAACTATGTTCGCATACCCAAGAAAAACCAAGTAGTAGGTAGAGACTTTCGTATCTAGAGAGATTGCTATCCGCACTTTTCTTCGCAATCACCAATATCTTATACCGCAAAGATATTGACCAATCGACTAGCTGGTACAATATTCGAAAGCCGAAAAAACACTACCATTTCACGGAGGTCTCCATGGCAGCATTTGCTGTGTGATCGTCAGACGGTCTCAAAGCCATTTCCTCAGAGATGAAAGCTAAACGTAGGCCTAGTACAACAGGGAACAGATGAGGCAATTAGGTCCATTGTTTATTCTTGCGAATTTTTCTAAAATAAAAATGTTGAGCATGTCATCCTACTTTGATAGGGAATTTTGGATTCAGATTGCAAATCGTACAGACTGGGAGTATTATTATCTCCTATTGAACGCTTAAGGTCGGATTTGGTACACTGTGATGTTCAAAATGCAGTCTGTTAGTCTGCCATCGCTGCCATATTTGGCTCAAATCACTAGGTACACAAAGGTTTTAGTCAAGAAACCAAGAAGCCTTCATCAAATGCTTCCAAAGAAAATTTCACGCGGCGATGTCCTTCGAAGTATTTACTACGAACTTTTTTGATTTGCTGAAATCCTGTAAACTGATGACATCTGCAGTAATACCTACACAAAACCTTCTTGTCAACGGAAGCCTTTTCCAAGGACTTCCGTAGTCCTAGCGCAGGTTCGGGTTTTGAGAAACTCTCCTCTGTGCCGTATCTGGCAAGATTTTCATTGGTTTCATTTTCTTGCGATCTCAATGTGTCCTAGGAGTCAATCAAAACTCAGTAATTTCAATCCTCTAACTGCTTTTAGGAAAGGATTGGATACTAGTTTAAAAACGAATGAAAGTGGTGAGAGGACTCCGTAAGGTTTTTAGGGCTTTTAAACAGAAGAGGATTATAAATATGTAGCCGATGGTATGAATATAAAGGCAAAGGTATTGCTCAGTGCATCTAGAGTAAAGCGAGGCGTGCTACGAAAAGTCCCGGTGCAACCGAGAGAGACTGTTCTTAAGAGCCCGTTTAGAGGAGCTATAACGTATCTTGCTTCTTCATTTTACCTGCCAGAACTTGACATGTTTGGCCTTAAGAACCTCGTTATCCAAGTTCTAAGCTTCGTTCAAGAAACGAATGCGGAAACCTTTTAGCTGAGTCGGGATAGTCATCTTCCTTCTTTTAATGAAGGGAACAGTCAGTTTCAATCAATCGTCGATTACTTCAACGGCTTTATCAACTAGAAAGTACAACATTTAAAGTATAATAAACGAGCAATTGTGACGAATAAGCTATCGTTTAATTAGATTAAAATTTGATCATATTGGGCTCTGTAGCGACTTTACGAGTGTATGATCTTTGTCTACAAGGCATGGATTCAAGGTTTTGTGAAGCTGGACATGTTTTCATATACTCTGAGTCATCTGAGGAGCCGAAAAGAATTCACTTTTGAGACCTTCCAACCTTGACACCAATATATAATTTCACCTCCACAGCATTCCCCGAGTTATTTTAACTGACTTTTTGATCACGGACGTTATCACACTAATCGTGCCTATCATTGAACGACAACTTAGGGTACTAGACACTGGATTTATGAGCTAAGTTCTAAGTTTGATAAGTTCTTCCAACTGAATGTGAAATCCAATGCCACATACTTCAGTAGCAACTTCATTGCAGTAAATCTCACTCGCTTGTCATCATAAAACTTACATCACTTGCCATATATTGCTCGAGCTAAAAGCGTGTCGATTTCGAGATTCAGAAGTTTCGTATCAACTTGAGTATGAGTATGAGTACAACAACAGCCAACTATTCGTAACATCATTCAACAAGATTGATAACCTCCCTATTTTTAACGACTCAAATTACAATAAATTATCTAAATGACGACATGTAATACCGTTTACGATCTATCAATCAGAATAACGTACGTGCATTTGGTATAAACAAAAAAAAAAGAAAATACATTTAAACGGCCTTAACTCATCGAACTGACCTATCATCACCTTGTATTTTGAAATGAAACCAACTAATCAGTATCTGTTTCGCATCATTCACTTCATGTCGTAACTGAAGGAAAATTAAAGACTGTCTGATCTTGTCCTCTGTCTCATTTACGGACCTTGCAACTCCTCCCCCTAGTTCGTGTTTTGTAACAATTAATAATCTCTTTCCAATTCTCGAATGAATCCGACCATAAAAAGGTCACGAAATTATTTATTTTCTTCAATTTTTCATCTTCCCTCTGTTCAACTGAATTTAAACCAATTCTCGACATCCAATCATCGAGTTTCAATAAGATCTCTCCTTCGACCAGTTAATTGGTAGTTTGTTCCAAATTCGTGGCTTTTTACCCTCTCTGGAACTAGGATGAGCTTGAGAAATCTATCTAAACCGTCCGTAATGCTTGTCCTACTTTCATTTAGTCTCCAGCAAGACCTCTTTGCTACTTTCAATCAAATTGGCATACGGTGCGAAAATTGATTGCAATCTGCAATTGGATACAAAATGCCAATAAATCCAGTGGCAATAGATTTCAGATATGCACGAGTATATAGATAGATAGACGAAAACATGAAAATACAATAGCAAACGAATGAAAGTACGAGTACCTAACCGGGGCAGTGATGAAAATTGCGTTATAAAATTTTTTTGAGTGGGTACATCGGTATATGAGTATCCGTGAAGTGTACTTGAATCGGTTGAATGACTAATGAAGCGTCAAGGTAAACGAATGGCATCGGGAAAGTGATCATCTCACGAAATCTCATTAAGCAGAAGGGTTTTCATGTTAACGATGCGAATGCGGTTTTATTGGAAAACAAAATCGACGAAATCAACTTTAAACGTGGTTCGGGATTTTCGGAAAGGCATTTCGGATGTTGAAAGCTAATTGAGAGGTGTTGAGTGTAATTGCAGTCATAAAACGAGCACTATTGAATGATTCCGAGAATTTCTGTTCAGGGATTATGTGTTTTCCTTTGATTCAGGACCTTGTGAAGTATTTATAGTATAAGAGTGGGATCTTTGTATCTTTTTATAACCATTACGACCACAAAGGTACTTAAGGTGAATATTTTCAAAAAAATACACCATACATACACCACCATATATCGCTAACTAAGAAGTTGACACCTAAGAGTTAGCCCTGTGGAACCTTATCAAAAACTCATGATCTTGACCCTTACCTTGGATAACACTGATGTGTTGTGAAATGCCACCTTCGCGACTAAAAAAGATACACGTTGTCAGAATTATAGCACTAAAGTAGTTATAAGACTCCTCTTCTAAGAAATCAGCAAAATATTATGCTGTCTAAAGGTGATTATGCGATGTTTAAGAAAAAGGCAATAGAAGGGCTCACGATATCGCGAATTGGAGTGTCGTGGTGAACGAATATACGAGTACCACTGGTCAATTTGGGAGAACAACTTTTCGAAAAATAATTCGTCCGGTTGGCACTGATTCTTTCTGGAGAAACAATTCCAACAGCAAGATTGTACTAAGTGTACAATTCGATTCGGCTAGAAAATTGCAAGTCCTATATATCTTCGGCCCTCATAAAGTGGGGCGCTTAAGCAGTCTTAGAATGCAAGCAACTGGGGAAATTGTCCAAGCAATTTTCTTTTAATCCAGATTTCAATATATTGTTAACCAAGGTGACAAAATTCAGGGCATCTTGCTGGGCAAAAGAGGTTAATTTTCTTTACTAAAAACCAATCATAATAGAACTGTATTGGTAATACCTAGTCAAGTCATAAATATTGGTACACAACTGAACTCACTCATTACGAATACAACACTGGGCGCATCCATTTCGTATTGATTGCGATTTGACAGTTGATATTTATGCTTCATTGTGACGTAAAAAGTTTTTGACATTAACTGCTTACAATCATGGAATGGGGCGACATCGAAAATCGTATTGTTGTAGTTGGCATACTTAAATTCAACATGGAAAAAGGCGATATCTTTAGGACGTTGCGACCGCTTGGAATCACCCGCAATTTTGTATATCGTGCTGTGAAGTTGTTTAAGGATACTGGTGGAGTACGAGACCGTCAAAGATCCGGCCGTCCGCGCACTGTGAGAACTCCGAAAGCAATCAAAGCCGTGAAGAAACGAATCGACCGAAAACCGCTGCGAAAACAGAAAATCTTGTCGCGGGAAATGCAAATTTCGCAAAAATCCATGTCCGCGAGACAAATCTTATCAAAGAAGATTTAGGACTCAGGGCGTACAAGCGACACACTGGACACCTGCTCACGGCCGCATTGAAGAAAAAACGCAAGCGAAGATAGAAAGCGTTACTCAGCCGGTACGCGAAGAATGCTCTCAGACAAATTCTGTTTACTGACGACAAAATCTTCACCGTAGAAGAATCGTTCAATAAGCAGAACGATCGTGTATATGCTCGGTCATCCAGAGAAGAATCCCAACTCATCTCGAGGGTTCAAAGAGGCCACCATCCCGTGTCAGTAATGGTATTGTGGGAAGTGTGCTACGATAGCGTTACCAAGATCTATTTTTGCGAGAAAGGAGTGAAAACATCGGCCAAAGTATACCAATCGACCGTCTTGGAACCAATCAATATTCAACAACAAGCCATAAACTTTCCAGCACGACTCTGCTCCAGCTCACAAAGCAAAAACGACGAAATGTGGATCAAAAACAACGTTCCGGACTTCATATCAACGGATGATTGTCTAGCTGGTAGTTCAGACCTCAACCCGTTGGATTATAAGTTTTGGTCCGTATTAGAGGGCATGGCTTGCTCTACTCGAAACTTAAATATTGAGTCGTTGAAGAGAGCCCTTATCCGTGCAGTGGACAATTCCCCCATGCATGAAGTGCGTCTCGCAATTGATGAGTGGCCACATAGTCTTAAGTCGTGCTGGAAGGAACTCATTGCGAATAAGTTGTTCAAAGATTTGTACCCAATAAAAACATATTATTAATATTAATTCGTTTTCTAAGGTCTAGGTAGAGTCATGACCAACGATTTTCTACTATCGAAAACTGGTGAATTGGCTTGGAGACGGGACCTATGGTTTATCGCCGAGTCCGAACGGCACTCCTTAGAAGCTTTTTCGTAGGCAATTTTACTTTCGGGAGTTTGCCATTCCCCGCCGAAAGGGTGATGGCGATTTAAAAAATTGTTGGTGACTCAGCCAGGAATAGAACCCAGACTCTCTGCGTGATAGTCCAATGAGCTTACTATTGCACCATCGCCAGGTTGTCCAGGATACCATTGGAGAATTCTCCTTGCTCTTCAATATCAAGACAGGTTACGGATAAAGGAATACGCTACCATGTGACGTTTTTAGCATCGCACTAGAAAGAATCGTGAATATGATTTGACTGAACGGATTGAGAGAGCCGTTAATGAAGGTATCATAAGTTTTGAGGGCAAAACATAGTACTTCCGGAAAAGACTCTCACCACCGGCTTCTTGTTAAAACATCGTCATTGGCAGTTATAATTTCGAGGTAGAAATACTGTTGTGAATTGTAGTGTCTTCGGTCTTAGGAGGCACCTGACCGTTTTGAGATTAGGATACTACAAATGATTTTCATTTTCCTTTTTGTATTCATATATCAAGTCAAGTACAGTTGTACAGGTTAGTTAGATGCAACGTCGTAGGTGACTGAGCCATGCTGTCCAGAGCACCAGTCCAAAGAATTTTCGTGCACAACGCCAAACGACGGCGTAGCAGAAGACGACCGTATAAAATGGCGCACGCAAGTGGAAGTGGATCTTAAACCAGAGTTTGAACTTACATATGTCCTATCTAAGAAAGTAAGCAATGGTTTCTCTTGCCAACATAATACTAGGTGGGGTGAAAAGTAACCTCTTTGACCGCCAGAATGCGCTGCTACTGCAAAAAAGGTTATGGTGCCTTGAAGTCCGTTCATATTTGGGCAGGCATGCTAAATTTCAGTGCGATACTGTCTTTAGTTTTGTTTTGACAGTTGATTGTTGTTGACGTGTTTGGCATCATGTTGAGTATGGACAAAAACGATTTTCGTTCTCTCATAAAACATTATTTTTTGAGAGGCAAAACGGCGAAGGAAACAAAAGAAAAGTTACATAAATATTATGGGGCTATGCTCCGTCAGATTACACCGTCAAATATTGATTTCGAGAGTTTCGTGGTGGCCGCAACTCCACTACCGATCAAGTCCGCAGCGAAGCGGTTACACAGGACAATGTCTAAAAAATATATGAAATGGTGTTGGCTGACCGGAAAGTGAAGGTGCGCGAGCTAGCAGATACCACAAAGATGAGTAATGAGCGCACACGCCATATTTTGGGTAAAATTCTGCATATGAAAAAGTTATCCTGCCGCTGGGTGCCGCGCATGCTCACTCCTGACCAAAAACACGAACGCGAGAGCACTTCGAAAGAGTGTTTTTTCTTGCTGATGCGGAATCGGGCGGACTTTTGGCGTCGATTGGTAACTATTAATAAAACCTGGATCCACTATTACACACCAGAGAACAGAATGAGTGCCCGGCAATGGACTGAAGCCGGCACGAGTGCTCCGAAGTGGCCGAGCACATGAAGCGAGAAAAAATTTTGTTTTTGCAAGACAATGCGCAGGCGCATAAGAGCATCGTAAATACGGCTAAAATCAATGACTTACGGCTCCAATTGCTGTCGCATCGACATAAGACCGCTCTTCCAATTAGTTGTCTGCAGGATTGAAGAGTCTTTATAAAGAGTATCTATCTAGTGGTTGTTTAAAACGCAAAGAGCTTGTTATCTATCAATAAATTAAAAAATAAATCGATTACAGGAGTATGAAAATCAACTCAGAAATAGTACCTGTTCCACCTCGCTTAACAACACAGAATCCCTTTTGATTTACTAAAATCAATTTTCAATCTCCTTCCACTAGGATGCTCTAAAACATTAACCTCCCCTCCTTAAAATCCCTGACTAGTAGAACCATAAATTCTAACTGCAACCAACCTCAAGAGAATGAATAACGAGAACGCGCAAGGTACTCGTACGTTCGTTTCCTTCACCAGGATTCATCTCGAAACACAGAAAAACAAAAGGAAACCGAAGAACAAGAAGAAGAAGAACAGAACGCGAATTGCTTTAAACATCCGTTACTCCATTAACTCAAATACGAATGCAGTTGAAAAAATGCTCTAGTTATCCTGCCGCAACTCTGTTTGCATATAATCTGCGCTGCAGCCCAAACTATTTCCGGTGAGTTGAACACGGTGAAAGATTCCTTCAATCCTCCATTTCACTCGGTGAATGATGACGACCCACATCATTCGGAATCTTCCGGAATCCTTTCTCTGGCTTTTAGCAAACAGAACGGAAAATAAAAAAAACCGTTTTCCATTGCAAAGCGGAAAAGGAAATTGGGACACGGTTTTGATTATAATGCCAAATGCTGCTGCTGCTTCTGCTTCTGCTTCTGCTGCTACTGCTGTCGATGCAGATGAAGTAAAAGTAAGTCGGACTCTTATTTTTGGAATCCTCTAAGATTGACGACAGAAAACTCCACCTCAATTTGTTGCCACCACAGTTTGCAAAGAAACCCAAAAGGTAAGAGTGCGCGAGTTAATGTAAAAATAAATAACGGAAACCAGATTTAAACAAACATTAAGCCAGAAGCGAAAGTTACCGTTGATGCGAGTAAATATTGACACGTCAAATTGACGTAAAAATTGAAATTGACGCGCCAAAACAGCTTTCAATTTCGCATTTTGCTTTTGCTTCCCGTTTTTTTGTTCTTTGACACACTGGCAAGGGGAACCAAACGAAAGAAGTATTGAATGTGGAACACTTTTGTGTCAGGGCTGCCATATGTTGGGGTTTTCCTTTTTTCTGTCGAAGATAATAGCGGTTTTTGTTTCGAATTGACACATGTGTCATGTTTTCACTGTTCGAGAACAAAAGACTTTATGATCTTTACGAAAGGCAAAAGAAGAGAAGGGGGATAAACCAAACAAAAACAACAGCCTGACATACATTTTTCGGATAAATTGGGCACGCAAATGCAAGGTAAGAAGTGAAAACCACAAAAGCTTGGTTGGACTTGACACGAGAATGGACCTTAACTTGGTAGATATTGACTTGGCTTGGGCCAGAGAGGTACTCGTATGTAATTACTTTCACATGTAATGAACATATTTTTGGGACTCGGACTTGAAGATTGAGACTGGTAGCTGAAGAGACACGTGGGAACGAGTAATTTGCTGTAATCGGGAGCTAACCACTTAAAAAATTAAGGAAATGGAAGCTGAAAGCAATTAGAGTTTTGACAGCCTGGAATTCGACGTAATAAACGATTTTGACTGGAATCTTTTCATGGTGAAAGTTAATGTTAATGGGAGTCATTTGGTACTGGTAGATGGGTTATAAATGAAAAGTTGTAACTTGAACAACAATTAGAAGAAAACTACTCATGTTGGCTTCAAACATAGCTGATTGGTAGATCCTTCCTATGACTTCAAATAGAATGTCATCATCATGTGAATGATTTTTTCATGACTTGAGCATGATTTGTGCATGAATAGTGCAAATAAATTGGTGAATTTGTTGCAAATGATTGAGAAGCTCTATGCAATGAGAATGAACATGATCTGCCAATAAATCAAAAATTGTTTTGAATAGGTGCGCAAGAAGTATCTGAATAAGGAACTATTAGCATAAGAACGATTTGCACATTGCATGAGATAGACTTCAAAACGCTGGTTAATTACTTGTTGTTCTGCCGGATTTTGAGATGATGTAGGCAGTTTTAACTATAGTAAGCTTTTGTTGTAAAAGGTGTTTTTTTTAGCTGCATGGGAAGTTTCGATGGTTGTTGTCTATGGTTTGACAGCTGTCAATGTCACACTGTTTTGACATTTCTGGTCGGTATGGTTTGTCAATTCATTATGAATCGTTTTACGCCAGAACAATGCTTCTAAATTGTGGAAATTTACATTGAAAAAAATAAATCTGCTCGTGAAGTTCGTAGAGCACTTCATCAATTTTACGGTCAACATAATCAGCGTAGTGAGCAAGCAATTCGTGCAGTTATTGATCGTTTTCGCACTAATTTCACTTTTCTTGATTCAAAACCATCAACAAGACAAAGAAATGTGCATACCGAAGAGAATATTGCTGCTGATCCTTATTTCTTTCAAAATGAAGAAGGAGCTGCCGTTACGGGGAATGGCGAGCGCTATCGAGCCATGCTGACTGATTTTTTGTTTCCAAAAATTAATCAGCTAATCATCGACGACATTTGATTCCAACAAGACGGCGCAACTTGCCATACAGTGCGCTTAACCATCAATTTATTGCAAAATCAATTTCGTTAAAATCAAATCGTTCAAAATCGCTCGTGCCGCTTAACGCCTCTCGATTATTTTTTATGGGGCTATGTTAAGTCATTGGCTTATGCCGACAGACCAGCAACTCTTGAAGCATTGGAAGTCAATATTCAAGCCACCATTGACGCTATACGGCCAGATTTATTGGAAAAAGTAGTGAAAGGTTGGACTGATCGAATGGACCATGTAACTCGTAGCTGCGGCGGGTATATGCCGGAAATTATATTTAGAAAATAAATGAAATGAAATTATCTGCCAGATTATAATAATAAAAAATTCATTCCGACAATATTTTTGTCTTGTATTATTATTTAAAGTTTCAAAGCTCTTAAAAAAACACCCTCTATTTGATTGTAATGGCATTTAACTTCTTTTGCACTACGCTCCCACTGAGACTTTGTAGATATGTAAACTGTAGAGCCTTGAACTCAGTCCATGTTTCAAAGGATACATCAAAAGCAATAAATCTTCAAAACCTAGGTCTAGACCTTACATCATCTACTTTTCGGTAGGCAACATAAGCGTAGATTTTTGGATTGATAGGGTATCAGTTGTCGTGAGTCTTAGTCAACCTAGTAGCACATCCCGCAAAGTAGTACCTTCCCTGACGCAGATTGCCAAGGTTTGGACAACGATATGAAAACTGAAGAATAGTCTTCTTTTGCAGGACCTCTGCGGAAGTCTTCATTCCGAAAGTGTAGCTTTATGAAACGAGTTTTCCGGAGTGAGCACCAAAGTACTGTAAGTAACCCAGTTAACGTTAACAGAATGTTATACTTTTACTTATCCATTAAGCCTCTCGCTGTGCACAAAATTACTAAATGATCAACGTACTACATAGGAAGATTGGCTATTATCGATGCTGGTAATTCAGCCTTCAATTTCTAAATCTAGTGAGCAAAGCAAGAGAGTTCTAGTGATTTGAAGCTTTGAATAATGTTTTATCGAGGTATAAAGGCGTACTTCTCACACTCTTATTTAAGGCCTTATAACGGAATGCCGTAATGCCTCATTCGAAGGCACTGATCGACGTACGTACCTTTGAAATACCACACAAGCTGATAGATTGATCGTTAGACAGCAGATCAGTTGGTATGACAGTTTGTTGATCTGCAGGGAGTAAGTTGATGGATTGGTAGATCAGTTAGGTGGTGGATCAGTTGATCACAAAATCATTTGTTTGGTTGGGTGAACAATTAGCGTCTCTGATCATTCTTTGATTGATCGTAAGATCAGTTGGTGGATCAACATAACTATTGGCTTTTCAAATTGTAATGATTCTAGCAGAATAGAATAGACGCATATCTAAGTCGGTAGTTGGACGATTAGAAGGCCAATCGACTGAAAAATTGATAAATTGGTAAGGCTGGAAGTCGGTCGAAATATGGATAGGTTGCAAGTACACAGTTTGCCAATTAAGGCACCAATTCATCGTTTTGTTTGTATATTCGCCGATTGATCGACTGGCAGAAATGCTACCATTACTGGAATTTTCGGTTGAGATAATCAACAAGTTATCTGCTCCATTAACGATTATTGATTGATAGATTGGTTTCTCGATGTGGATCTTCAATTGCCCAGTAAATTAGTTTGGACAAAAGTTTGAGATACGAGCTGATTGGATGTAAAACGATAGACTAGTAACAATATGTATTGTTTTTTGTATCTCATTAGATTAATCGACAGGATAATGGGTCAATAGCGGGTTCAATATTTGGGGCTTATATTTTTTCATAGATCATTAAGTCGAGACGTCTGATAACCACATATCTTCTAGGAGCTAAAGTGATGATCCTGTCAGTCTGATTGTTTATGAGACGTCATGGACGGAATTCAGATCATCAAAATCAAAACAATCACTTTTAATACAACTTAGCGCACGCAATTCACCTTGAACTCAATCCGATTCGTTTGATTTATTTTTACCAAACAAGAGACCCAAAACAAAAACATCTCACTACCAAAGTTGACCTTCTTCACTTCGAATGCAATTGAACTAAAGTACTTCTCTTCTTCTAAAGCTAATTTCTCTCAAACTGGTAATAAGACGAAACTTCGATTGCTTTGTGGCCCCAAAAATAAAAGGAGCCACGAAAATACTGTACCTACACCATCTGTGTATAGTGTGTGTAGTGAAAAGGAGCACGGATATCTTAGACTAAACTGCGTGAAAAAGCATCTCCGGCCACGAAAATACCCGTGCACTGCCCCAAAACCAGTTATACAGCCTGATAACGCATATTAATCGCACATAAGAGACAGTCGAACTGGGACCACATGCGCGCATGCGCGCCTTCAAGTGCATCAGAACTCTCTACCCAAAAAGATACACCGATAATTCTCTCATTGCTTCCCCCAACTACCGCGCCCTTTTTTTTGCATTTATTTATGCTCCTTTCTGTCTTGCAGCAGCGTGGATACTAAATTTTATGCATTCAATGGAGTATCCGTAGTCATACGAGTACGAGTACCATTGGGGATATGGATATGGATATATTGGCACGTTAAAGGCCACAGCTTTGAAATGGTAATAAATTTTTAAATCTGCGCTTTAGTACCGTTAGAACTGAAGACGACAACCACCACACCGATCATGATGATCACGATCATAACGATCATCATGATCACGATCATAACGATCATCATGATCGTTAATAAGTTGCCCCTTAATGCCAGCAGAGGCATTTATTTATTACCACATTGCCATTCAGACAAAGTTAAGAGCACGAGCACTAAATTACGGAGAGAGAGCGAAGTTAAATAAAAGAAGAAAAAAAATAACTGGGCGTGGCAGTTGCACAAACGGACAAAAATCCAAATAAATCTCAGTCAAAGTCTCACTGGCTTTTGCTAATTAAAAACGGAAGAAAGAAAAATTAAAAAATAACAAAATAAAACTGGCTTTCGTAAAATTAATTTTGCACAAACAAACGGTCTTCGAGCTCGAAATCGCAACACATACCAGTATTTGAAGTCAAGGTCAATTTAAGATGACATACTCGTACCGGTAATGCAGCTGCAGAACAGAATGCTAACAAGAATCAAACAAACAGTTGATCATGCATTCTGTAAATGTATCTTTTGCTTTCGAGTTGAGATAATCACATATCTGTGTTGTAGTTTGCCAGTGGATGGTATCCGTAGGTAATAAATTCTGGCTTTCGCAAGGCGGGCTTTTATTTGAACTATGTGCTTACCAATCTAACAGTGCAGACTTGGATTAAGTTACACGAGTAAACCACATGAAATATCTAAGCCACCTGAAACCTGATGTCAGCGTTGTGATATGTAGTTAATGTATCTTAGGTGGTGACCCATTGAAAACGTTATGTTCCGATTTAAATCTATGAGCAACGGATGATTGCTGATACGTGCCGGTATGTTAAAGACGTGACATCTAAACAACGAACTACTCGTATTTGTTCACATTGTGGCGCTTAGTACCTAAATATTTTTTTGCGAAAGGTAGTTACAAGTATCTAGTTAAAGTTGAACCATGTAGACGTGATTTACTCATTTATTAAGAGAAGATTATCTGTAGGAAGATTGCCTTTTCTATGGGATCAGTAACTTTAGTAAGAAAATTCTGAAGCATTTATATCAAATTTTATTTACAGTCTGTTTGATAACATCGTACACGACAAAAATTAAAGAAGAACTTATAATAATAAAAAACAATCAATTGTACTGGTTTATATTGTTTATTTACCTGAATGCTTTTCAATTAATATGTTGTCCACTCTCCTCCATTATCAATAATCGCTTGGAGTCTTCGAGGCATGCTTTCTACTAATCTTATAGCATAATCTTGAGACAATGATCTCCATAAAACTCGTATTTTTCGTGATAATTGTTTGACCGTCGAGATCTTCTTTCCTTGGAGCTTTAGCTTCATGAATGCCCAAATATTTTCAATGGAATTTGCATCCGGCGACTTTGATGTACTGCACAAACGACTGCGATTTTCGGGTCATTATCTTCTTACAGTAACCAATTCTCATTCCTTCTTTTAAACCACCTTTGGGCAGTTGGTAATAAAGCCTTCTTATAAATTTTGACCATGTTGGGTGCGTTTAAGTTATTTGTAAACACGAACAAATTGCCAAATCCTTGTTTTGAGAAGCATTCCCAAACGTGCACCTTTGCTGGGTGTTTGACGGTCCGCTGGATTAATTTAATGGATTGTGTACACCAGGTATGAGTGACAGGAGACCATGCCCCAAAAGAAGCTTCATCCGAAAAATAACGTTGTTCCAATCTCTGTCCAAATTCTCCTTGGCCCAACTGAGTCGTTTTTCTACGTGTTTTTTTTAACAGTAGTGGTTTCTTTATTGTGCTTCGAAATTTTACATTATTGGCTAGTAAACGTCTTCGTATTGTATCACAACACACATTTAGACCCCTTTTACGTAAAATCCCTTGTCCTCCATGTAACGATAGAAGAGGATTGTTTTTCAAACACGCGTAGAATCATTTTGTCCTGCTTTTTTGTTGTTTTTGGCGTAGACCCAGGGTCCGGCAAATCATCCACATTTTTAACTTGGGAATAACGGTGCACCCACTTGCTAACAAATGCTTTTGACTTTTTCATGTATTTAGCAGCTGCTCCGTATGACATTTTCGGTCCTTTTGGATGCGTGCACAAGAATACTGCTTCATAACGTGATGCAAACGCGACACTCATTTTAAAATACTTCCGTCTCTGATGAAAATTGAACACTCTTTAAATTTTTTTATTCAAAGCATCTCTAGCAGAAGTATTTCGTTATCTGCTAATGCAAATGCCACTTCCAAACCGGTTTTCATAAACGAGTTTTGCCGTACACGATCTTATCAAACGGACTGTAATTCCGTCGTTCGTATGAGAATCTCACATTTTCCTTGAGGTTTTCAAATTCCTTGGACAGAATTCATTTCCTATGCAAATCTTATCAAAGTGATTCATGGAAATGTCAGAATCCACAGGTGAAAAAGAATAGGAGCAAGTATGGAGCCTTGAGGTATTCCACTCTTTTATTTTACCAAGCATTTCAATTTGTGAAAGAATTGTAATGAATAGTACATACTCGTAACAGCGGATTCCATTAGCATACAAACAGAAGAGAACCTCACTAGCGTATGCGAGATCCTGAAGAAAGAGGAATCTTGCGCCACCTATAGAGGCATCAGTCTCAGCATCGACAATAAGATCATCTCAGCCGTACATGTAACTGCCTTAAATCTTCTATTAACTCTGCCTATGTTATCATCAAGACCTATCACTGCCATCCGATGTCAACAATTTCGTACTTGAGATAATTATGCGACACCAATACTAAAGACAGAAATTTCCAAAAGTGTGGGGGACGTGCTGTCATCGAAAAATCGGACAAAATAGACAGCTTTAACTAAAAGGAAGTCAAAGGCCTTTTGGAACGACACCATCTTAGCGACCTTCCAAATATAACTCATGCCAATTTGCAGGGTCCGCTCTTGGACTACTAAAATAGCGCTCTAAAAACAATCCTCCTCTATAGCGTAGAGGCATCAGTGAGCACCCTTTCTCGGTTGGCGTGCGAGGCGAGTAAAGAACGGCATTAACTTACTTAGCAGTTGGTTGACTCTAGTACAGTTTAAGTAAGAAAGTTAGACTCAAAGTAACCTTCATAATGACTTTAAAGGTTCAGGATATTGATGATATATGTATTGCCACAGTCATATTCTGGAGGTTAAGTGTCATCTCCGAGGTTCGACAAAGTAAGTTTTACAATTTTATCTTCGAGGAATTGTTTTTTTATGAAGACGGTGCTGCCATTTTCTCTGCGAGGAACGAATTTTGGTTACCTTCTTTCATGTCGTAGCGTTGAATGATGTTTCAAACTAGCAAAAATCTTCAGATATGAAATCGTATCGAAAGGAAGCATACAAGAATTCTGTTTAGAATTTACATAAGTATGGTGCCTCCAGTGGCCTTTTAGTTTTAGGGAGGGAGACAAATCAAAATACTGTCTGACAGCTGTCATTCGTTTGTTTTGAAATAGATATGTCAGATGTTGTATCATAATATCCCCCCGTAAAATGGCCTAGTTGACACCCATTACAAATCCAATCCACAAAGTCACATACAATTTTCCAAGTGTTAGTGTCAAAGTAACACAAATTAAGAAAAGAGGTCACATTTAGCGACATCCAATACAATAGACCTCTAATCTTTAGTCCCCATAAGTCATTTCTCCCAATTTATGATTACGAACGCGAAGGCCTTGTTAGCACCTTAGATGCATAAATTTTTATGTGTTATGAAGAAAAGCAAAATAAAAACTTAAACTCAAACTCAGCATAAATGTCAACAAATTAATATCACTTCATCCGGTCTGACGGTCAAGGGTTTTTACAGTGCACTATTCGTTTTTTTCTGTTTCGTTTTTGAGATTTTTTTGAATTGTTTTTTATCGCTTTAACAAATTCAAATGAAATTACAACAATGCGCGCGATAACAACATAATAATCAGCCGAAGCAACACAATAACAACAGCAACACCAAAACCCAGACTTATGGCAATATTATGCACTTCATTGGTGTCACAGTTGTTGTCGTTTCCATTTATAACACTTCAGAGGAGCGTTTTGTTTGTTGACAACTTGCTTACGAGTCCCAGGTTTAAAAAATAAAAAAAAACAAACCTCAGCTCTACTTCTCTAGAATTTTGATAAAAATCTCCGTCAGGGTTATGTGTGTTTTGGTTTCGGGTCTCTGGATTGTAGATACTCGTACGCACAGGCAAGGGATAAGGGAGCCACACTATTCATATAGTCGCCGCATTATGGAAAAGTTTTCTTCGGAACATGACCACGATTGAGACTGTGGAGAGCCACGAAATGCTCTCGTAATGACATTTTACTATTCTGGTAATGTTCCAGGCCTTTGGCCATGGCATAAGTAGGACCGTATCCCCCGTGGTGTAGGTGAAGACGAATTCAATTCTTCTCTGCCCGGTAGTGCTGGCAGTAGTGGGACACCTTTTTAGGATCATAAAACGACAAAGACAACAGAATCAGGTACGAGTATACCTTTCTACCTTCTTAAGAGTTGAAATCGAATGAACCTACATATTAGAACAAAGAAGTCTTGGAAACAGGTTACCAAGCATACGTCCCGCATGTACTACGAGTATAGGTCTCTATCTGAACCCAGTAAGTCCACCGACGACAACTCTGTCCACCACTTCGCCAGATTTATCACGAATCCAAGTGTTTCCATTTCCAGATAGGCGAAGAGGTGGTAGCGGATACGAGTGTGACCTGCCTGGTTAGCTGAGCACGAAGAGTTCTGGTTTCGGTCTTGTACAGAAGCAATATCGAATCAAGAAAGAATCTTTTGCGATCCTTTTTGCGAGACTAAAGCCATTGGTGCTAGAGCCGGAGAGGATTTTAGTTGTTTTGCATGGTGATTAATGACAGGGAGTTAACCTCCGGAAGGGGGCTATTATTTTTAGGCAAAGGCATTGACAAGTGAGTTTGCTTAGACAGAGGATGAGGATAGACTACCTATCTACCAACCAACCTACCAACAGACTCTCACTGATTGTGTAGATAGCATGAAATATCATGTCGTTTGCATGTCGCTCCAATGGCATCAGTGTGTGCTCTATGTGATTAAGTGATGTTCCAAGGGTGTAATTTGGAGTTAATTTTAAATGAGCAGGTTCGGTTGGGTAATTTGAAATGGAAAAATGCATAGAATTGCTGTGGCAATGCGTATGATGATATCTAATGTAGATTTGACTAATGTTGGAGGCGATGGGTTGCATTAAATTATAGAGAAAGACAAAGATTTATGAACTCCCACATTATGTAATGCAGATGTCAGAGTAATAAGTCATGTCAACAAGACAGACACGTTAATTTTTAACTTATAATTAGTCCAACAAGTCAATTTAGAAACAGGAAAAAATGAGAGGAAAAAGAATGCTGGGCATCGTGAATTTGAAGTGGGATGCCACAAGGTTACAGTTTTCGGCCAGTGATTTTCCTTAAGAAGTTATTTCTGACTTTATGTTTATTGGGAGAATATTTCTTTGCTGAAGAAAACAAGAGGTAGTCATAGTTTTGCTCAACTATGTCCAAGCTTTCGAAGGCTGGTGATACAAATGAACAACTAAATCAAGAGAATGAAGATTAAGAACACCGAACCACGCGAGCTCTGACGAGGTGTAAATGTCTATACACTGAGCGTATAAATATTGTAGGTCATATATATTTGGTTCACGAATGAAGCCATACTATTTAACTCCCATTTAAGGTTTATAAGTCTTCCTTTTAAAGTATGAGTCGTGAAACATTACCAGCAGACGAACAGGGCGGCTTTCGCTCTATCAGAAGCAAACCATAAGATTTTAACTCCCAATTTTGCTATGTAGCATGATTACGCCGATTCATGATACCAAGTTTATGCCATTTAGTGCTTGAACAAGCCAAGGAATTTTATGTATTCAACCATAGCCAGGGTAAGACAGGAATGAGCGACAGAAGTACCTCAGGTTAGTAAGATTTATTTGTCGAGGTATATACTTACTTTTGTTTAAATTGGCGTTCCACAACGTAGGGAATATGGACCTATACTCTTCTCAAGATTTTTTATAAAAGAATAAAAGATAATTACAATTATGCGATGACACTGAGAACAAACTCGAGCTATACTCATTTTCGTAAGCGAATTGTTTGTTCGTCATATTTTACTCAAACAGTGTTTGAGGTGTCGTCATCTACTTTTCTAGAACTGATACTGCTTTTGTTCAAACACTTTAGGTGCTACGAATGAGTTTTGAGCACAATACAAATACGCTGAACACAGATATACAAAGATAACCTTCGACTAACGTCAGTCTTCAGTCACTTGTTCCGCAAAATTTAAGTCGGTGTTCAAAGCACAAAGTATAATATTATCGCTGATCACGTAGATGTCACCATTCAAAGATTAGTATTCAATTCGAAGCATCAGATGAACCGACTTTGTGTCGTGATACGATTCCACTACGTTCTTAAAAACTTGGCCGCACGAATCAACATTTTGACAGCAGCGTGAATATTGACAGCTCAGATACTTGCTGACAGTTTACATTTTCCATATGACTGACTTTGCTACGGGTATAGTAGGCCTAGGCACTTGATATTTAATATCATATCCAGCATTCTGAAATCTAATTAGAAAATTCTGTGAAGAATCAGATGTACATTTTTTTTGTAAAAAAAAAACAACCAGATGACAGATTATGTCACATCTAATTAAGAACCCAGACCCAGGCGAGAGTTGAACTGGTTTCACATGCGATATTTACAGATATTTTCAATTGCAACCTGTTAAAACAGGTTGCTTTGATCTGAATATTGGAATTTAGCACTATTCCCAGCATGAGTTAATGCAGCCCAGATCAGACTACGCCCGACGCACCTTAGAAAATACCATACGTGCCACAGCATTGTGGAATAATCAAATTTTCTGTATCTACCTATATAATCAACTCTCAAGTATAAAAAGTATCTCTTCTGAAGTATACACTTGACCGACTTGATATCTTTTGGCCGCCAAGTGTGATGACTTTTTGACTAAGTGAAATAATTTTTAAGCAATCTCCCTCTCCGATCTCCACTCGGGTTCACCACCTTGTGATCCGTCTTAATGGAAATAAATAAAAAAAAAATAAAAAATGTGTTAACTAATTAGCGAGAGACGCAAATGAATTAGCGATTGAGGTACGAGTCGAACATAATTTCCGCTCTGGCTGGCATTTCTCCGAATTGTTATTATTATTTCTTTTTTTTTATTAGAGGTCAGATAGGTGAAGTTTCCCACAATAATATTCCCCCGCAGGCCTATCATGGTACCATGATGACCTGGATAAAAGACACCATTCGTTTGTATTCGCATGCGACAAAAGATACTCATTATCTACGAATGTCAGTACTGAGTACTCGTATTTACACATTTTTGGTAGGGTTCTACTTTCTTTTATTTTTTCTTGGGTAATTGATATTACTCTTAAGAATTGTAGATGGTCCTTTCGGATATACCTTTTACCTATAGATTGAGTTTTAATGGAGGCCATGCCAAGACTAATTTTTGTGTGGTCAAACGAGGAAAAGTGATAAAAACTGTTAAGTGCCCAAGACAAGGCATCTGGGTGTAATGAATTTTATGACTTCCTCTGAATGAGTGCCTTTCATGAAGCAGCTACGTGTATTCGTAGGTACTTATACTGAGGGACGAGATCATAAGAACAGAATCATAAATAGGCGCAGGCAAGAAGTCGCAAATAATGTCTGTAGAAACCAAATCAATATTTGGTAAATAAAAGTCATTCAGTTGATGGAAAAGGAAAAAAGACATTCCAAAGCAAAAGGTATTGAAATTTTAGAAGCTGTCAAGAGGATTGTTTTGCAATTGATTTTGCTTGTATAAGTGGGCTTTGGATAGTAAAAAATCTTTTCTAAGATCGTAATTGAGTGATCTTTTTAAAAGAGTATCATCGACCAGATTAAAGACGAATTGTTAACTGACGCCACATTATTCTTCATCTTTCGAAAAGAAAACACATGCAGTTGCCATACTTTAAGTATGAAACTATGATGAAACTAATTTCTATCAGCTTCTTCTTCTCGTTGATTGCAGCAATTCTGGTAAAACATTATTCGTTATATCTACGAAAATTTTTACAGCAGGATACTCTAGGCCAACATGAAAAAGAAACGCTTTCGAGCTCAAATATGTTTTAAGCAAATCAGAACATCGCGATAGTCCATAAATGCAATACGTGGTCTTGAGTTTACTGTATGTGCATCATACTAATTCAAGGCTTAAAAAATGACAGGAAATCTAAATATTCGAACATGATATAAAGTCTCGAATCGTCTCAAACACAAAAAGTTTTGCCAACAATTCATCTTAAAATAAGCAACTTTAAGGTATCAAGGGATTTTCGGAAATGGGGTCCCACAAGGTAGCAAACTTGTACCTTTTCTTTTTCTAAAGTTCATTCTGATTTATAAGACAAGCGGAGATCTTAGTGGGAAATCGCAGATACGTAAAACTATAACAAAGAACAAACAGTAGACACAAAACGTCAAGGTCTACGAAGGAACTCGAAACTGAGCTAAGTTAGAAGAGTCAACTGGTTGTATGATGACTTATAGTGCCACTGAAGGATTGTTGTATCGATGACGTTTATTCCTTTGCAATTTTTCGGATACGCTTTCATAATAAAGTTGGCCCTGGAAAATACTGTTAACAAACAGAAAAGAAGCTGACACTATTTCTAACGTATGCTATCTATGCATTATGGCTTAGCACCTTAGTATTTCAAAATAGGATAGCAAGATATAAATTGACCTCTGACTGATCAGAAGCTTATCATAAGACTTTGGAAACTGAATATACTTTTCAATATCAGTAACCGTATTTGCAAGATTGAAACTGAGCAAATTCGAACTTGGGAAATGGCTTTACTCAAGGAAAATAATTGAGCTATCAGCTTAAGTAGGTAGACATCCAAAAGTCCGAAATACACTGTCGAAAACAATTGTTCCCAATTTTTCGGAGACTGCGATTCTTAATAAGAGAACTCTTAGCGGTGGGCCGATAAAAACTATGGGAACATGACTTGACCAAGTACAAGAGAATAATGTGCTTTTAAGTCAGATTATTACTAAATCATATTGACATTATTCAGACGCTTTGTTAATTTTTGAGATTGTAGTCAGACTGCGGAAAGTTTCTTGCTGTACATACCTCCGAAGACAACGGTTTCTAGCTTTGGAATCCTATTTAATATCTGTGCCTGTATACAGTGTAATGTTTGTGATGACGTTGCTGGATTTTGAGATGCAGAATCTATTTAGTTTGATGAGCGATTTGGATCTTTTCAGATCGAAGACCCTCACTAAATCTAGCAGCGTTATGGTAGCCCAAACTGGATTATCTTGGATTGGATTTTACTACTGCATCAACTAGATTTAGGACTGTTTCACTTTAGAAATTTTTTAAATTCTACATTCTTCTGGCTGTCAATGTGATTGATAGGTAAAATCAAGCTTGTGTATCGTATTCACGCAATATACAGATTTTGAAGGTTGACAAAGAGTTGACAAAAGTTTGTGAAAATTTACAGTGATCTGTTGCTAATAGCTTGACAGTGTTTGCATTTACCTCTGTCAGAGATGCAGCACGGGTATTGGGATTTGACGATGCATTTTCCATATTTTAACAGGTACACGTCTTGAACTTTAGCTTAAGCGGCACGCTGAAACCCAGTGTGGAATGTTTTCAAGTGACGACTTAAGGGAAGTTTTAATTGAACCCGAAATGTATAGGAAGAGCATGACTTAACTGATTTCCTACCTCGCTCAAATATGACAACAACGATAAGCCTAAGTGGCCAGCTTAGGTACAACAAGTTTGAGTAGAACAGAAAATTTTTAGAAATATTTCCTAGAAACCATTTAGGCGAAGTAACCCATTTAATCCACAACCTTGCACACAGAATTTTCTCCTATCCAAACCAGTGAGTATAGCACCTTCTGTTACATGGCTTGATGTGATGATCAAAACTTATACCAGCTTTGACTACTATGTTCTTGAATAACTTATAATCCGTCGTGTTGCTGTGCCAAAAAGAAATCTGGATACTTGACTTGCAGAAATGGGCAAAGATATCCACCGGTGTTGTTCAATTTTCATTCAAAAATAACTGTGGGATTAACTACGAAAGCGAATCACTTTCACAAGAGTTGATTACTGATGAACTGTGACTCAGAGAAATGACCTCTATTAAAATCTGATGAACGCATCAATGTTTAGAGTGTAAAGTTCTTTAAGATACATTGACCTTAAATCTCGTTGATGTTATTAAAATCACAGCGAAGATATGAATATGCTGTAAAGCGACAAAAAACGAGTAAAATGAATTCAAGACGAATGAGTGAGATAACTCGATATCGAACATGAAGTGAATAGATGGCAACATTCAAGCCTAAAGAATCCTCAAGTTAAGATAACGACACCATTCAGATAGGCAGAATATTGTGTTGTGCTGCAGAGAATGAGGCAATCGACAGTAAAATGGTAAAATGTAAAAAATCTGTTAAGAAGGGAGTATCAAAAAAAGTTTAAACACAGAAATGGCAAAATTTCCCTGCGCACAGTTTAACTCTCATCATCTTAATAGGTCATCATCATGGTTTGATATCTTAATTGCCCTCATTCCGATTCAATCTCAGCCGCAGGTGTGAAAGTCTACCACAGACCACCGACCGCAGCCCAGTAGCTCTCCTTAACAGAAAAAAAAAAAAAAAAAAAAAAAAACCTTTCCAAAAGCACTCCCCTGCGTCATTCCCCTGAAGAAAGAAAGTCTCATTCCGAGTATTAGACAAATCCATTAAAATCACATTAAGCCACCGATAACACTTATCTCCAACAGATACGTCTAACACAACATCACAGCATGCCACTAGCCTCCAAACCTCACATGGACCGTTCGTTTGAGCAATAAAAAATAAAAAAATCCACAAAAAAACAAATGAACTTACAAAATACTTTCTCGCATACGGAATATCTAAACGAGTGGAAATCAAAATAAACTCACAAAAGATTTTAACACAAAGAATATGTTAAGACCAAAGAAAAATAAAAAACAAATTAGGTGCGGTATGGTTATATGTAGATACGTGGCCTCCCTCCTAATGTACCCTCACCACGTGTTATTAGCCCGCCTGAAGTGCAGTGCATTGCCATAATCTTATTCAAATCCCCGAACAGCAACAACCTCACGCATAGATATGACGAAAACGAAGACCGTTTAGTGGACTCAAAATGCTCATAACCAGATGGCTAAACTTGACGAAATGATGCAGACCTTACATGAGTATCTACGTATCTGAAGGTTCATTTTGGTTGAAGAGACGAGTAGTCAGCGTCATCGATCGCACGTACGCCATCATAATTCATAGTGTGCTGTTCGCTATTTGTATCTACCGCCCCCCTGTGACAAAAAAAAACACAATAAGACAAATACTCTCGAATTTGAATAATTTTTCATTTTTCTTTTTAACGGGGGTTTTGTTTATAGATATTTGTTATTTTTTAAATTTTTATTTTTTCAAATAGTTGTCCATATTTTGTTGTTTATTTTTTCGCAGTCTCCATGCGATGTTGTAAGAGTGCGCGACTGCCAATTGTGGACTGGAAAATGCCCCCGAGGTACGTGCCAAATTGCATAATAATTGACGGGAATTTGTCATTTGTATTGTCACAGTCGACAATCTTGATGTCAGCTGTTCAATCGTTTGAGACAATGAAATCTGGACGGCATTAATGTGAAGGCGTGTGAGAAGCTAGTAGACCAGTAATATCTTTGAATTGAAAGATAAGACGAGCTTAGTGGAATTTTTTCTGTTGGCTGCGTTTAATAAGGTCTAAGAGGAGTAAGTTAATAGCTTAGTTCTTATCCAGCGAGTCCAAGTCTGAGCAAATTCTTCTATTATACAAGATGAAATCTACGATGGATTTGGTAAGACTAATAAATGATGTGTTAGGTAGATAAGAGTAAATCCTATATTTCACAATATTGCTAAGATTACACCAATCGCCGATGACTTACCCTCATGTAATGGCAAATTAGCCTTTCATCGTGGTAATCTCTTGGCAGCCGCTCACAAAAAAAATTTACCCTTTTGAAACTCAGCCTTAACAACACCGTTTGTTTCCTTTATTGTCCATCATAAGAAACCTTCATCAGCGTTGTTCACTAAATTTGTCGGAATTCCTCCAATATTTTGAGTATGAAGTTAATTGATGATTTCGAATCCGGAGATACAGAAGTACCATGGGATACCATAAGAGTTCATACTAAGCCCTATATTTTTTTATAATACAAAATGTACTTAGTTCTTCGAATTTTTCACTTCACTTTGATGTGGGGTAGGTACACCAACAGGCTATTAACGTTTCGTTATTCCGAACCGCGACTCGCATTGGTCCCTCGTAGTGAGCACATTTTGATCGGATTTACTGAAGAAGTTAGCTGGCGATACAGTAATTTCTATAGTATTTGCTTTCGTTATCTTTCCAGGCATTCAAGACTCGTTCTATGTGATTTAAGCAGCTCATCTTTTTTTGTAAGAGTCTTGATTAGGAGCATTTCTGAAGCGACGAGTATAACAGCATTCGAAATAGTTAGAAAAGCTTTGCGACTCTTAGTGCATTAGGGTACAGACGCACTTTTTGCTGCACATAACCAGATATCTGCTGCAACCATGAGTACAGAACTTTATCGTAGTGTTCGGGTATTGCTCATCGATCTTCAATGCTCACTAAGATCTTTCGGTCACTTTTCACATTGATGATTTTAGTAGTGCTTGAAACTAAAAAGATTCTCAAAAATCATTCCAAGATCCTTAATTAACAGCAGAGAAACCGCTTTCTCTTATTTGCTCTATGTTTAATGTTTTCGCTTTTTAAACTACTAACTACTGACTCAGTTTTACGAGTATGTTTATCGAGGGTTGCCAACCGATTTCATATTGACAGGTCTAATACTGAACCCTATGGCACACCACCAGTACCCGGATATTCGAACCCCCATGTCAGATGGATGGACACCGTACTCGAAAATAAGCTCGTTATACTTTTCCTTATTAGCTTTTGAGATAACAAAAACCGGATATAGGTCCTGATGGCATGGTGGATCACTTCAACCGCACGCCGGTAGATTATCTGGCCAAATACGTTGCGGAAATCCAGCTGCACTGGGATGAGCAATTGCCGTTTCTCTTATTAGCTCATCGAACGGAAATTCATGAAGCTACCAAACAGACCCCAGCTTATTTGGTCTTTGGTCGCGATCTTCGCTTGCCCATCGAATTGTACACAGGGCCTTCTCTTGAGCGACCAACTAGCACCTCGAGATACGTCGAAGATCTTACAAAGCTACAGCAGACGAATAAAAGATCGTTATGATCTCAACGAAGACAAGGTGTGGCTGTCCGCCCCAAAGAAAAAGAAAGGACTTTGCCTCATGCTCCAAAACGACTATGATTAAAAAGATGGGAGATATGATGTACCAAATAAAGAAAGATGGAGGGAGGAAACCGCTGGTGGTGCATAGAGATTGACTAGCACTGTGCCAATTTTGTACTGTGGATAAACTATCTTTTGAAGAGGGGGACAGTGTAACGACTTCGCGTCTCATGTAAACCCTACCTTGCCGACTCCAGATATAAAATGGAGCAGTCAAATTCTCGAAGGTTCGAGAAAGATTCATACAGAAAAACGTGGTCCTCGAATTCCCACCCTATTTTTGTACTTTTTTTTCCGTTGTGCCTTAAGCAAAAATAAAGTAAAAATTAAAGTACATGTAATAACAGCTGGCTAAAAGTGTGACAATATGTTATCATCTACCCGTCAACAGATTTGAGCGACCGTGTAGTCCTACACAATGCCAAGATGACGATAGGATGAGCATTCGCTTGTATTCCCGGTCCTCTAAAGACTTGAGAAAAACTATTCGATGAACCAAAAATAGGTGCCTTCTTGATCCCTTCATATAGTCTGGCGTAGTGTTTCTTTAATATCTATTTAAAGTTTAAAGTCAATTCCAGTCGTCAAAATATTTGAAATAATTCGATTGCGGAAGAATGTGACGAACCAACGAATTCCTAAATCTTAGTCATCACCGAACAAAGTGAGAACCGGAATGAATAATTTACAACTACTATTCTCCTATCGGCAGGAATCCACGGAAAGGAGCTAAAATATTTTAACAATTTTCCCATATTTTCTCGAAAAATTCAAACCATTTCCCAAAACCCAACATGAAGAGGAATTTCACTCATTCTAATGAATCAAAGTCAGTCCTGAAAAATTCAATTAGTCCCTCGTGAAAGTCAAAAGAATAACTTCTCAAACCACTCCCATCGGAAATTCCACCAAAAAACATTCCTTTTCTGGTATCTTTCGAAATGAAATTAACTTGCCATCCCTAAAGCTAATTAAGGAACGTTCCAATTCTAATTTACACATTTACTGTTGAAGAACAAAATTTATAATACAAAAACAGTGTTTAAATTCGAGAACGAAATAAATCCATCACTATACGTCCAATAACAGAAAAGCATGCGTTCCCACTTATCGTATTTAATGCATTGAAAGAAATCCGGGACTGCTTGTATTAAAATCCAAAAATAAAGAATTAAAAACAACAATCCCACAGAACAAAGAGGGATACGGATGAAACAGTCAAACACAGCAGTCTGTACCCTGAAATAGGCCGAACGAACAAGGGCAGACCACAAAATTAATTCGGTTACCCTATTTGGGTGTGGGGACACAGAAATACTCACCCAAAGACTTGTTTACTTTTTTAATTAGATACAATTTCATCCGACAAGATTAAGAGAAGAAGAAATCCTTTTTGGATGAATCATGGGAAACAGGATACGGATACTTGATTTCGAGATTACAGACAGTTTAAATTTTTCAAGTGTTAATCTCTCTTAACTGTGACTGTGACTGTGACTGTGACTATCTGTGTTTGACACTCAATGAATGTATCGAATTGAAACCCGTCATGAATCAAAAAGTCTGAAGATAAAAATCTGAATTTGTAATTTCATTTGAATGGAGTACAAATTAATATTTTACTTTTTATGTCTATCTTTGCCTTTGTTTAAGGAAACCACAGGGGTTCCTCAGGAGACAATTGGGGGACCCCATCTTTTTTTTTGTATGAAAATCGATATCCATTATTGGAAACTCAATTAAATTAACTAATCGTATTCGATTTGCTTGATATTATGTGATTAGATTAGAAAGGTTATGACTGGAGATTGGAATTAATTTCGAGATAAGTACCTATAAGCTGTTGAGAAAGGGCATGAACCTTTGAGAGTGACGTACGTTACAGATAAACTAGGAACTTGAAAATTCTCCTTTTAATCAGAGGTAAACTGTAAGGAAGATACTTTGTCAGATCATGGCCATATTTGAAGTGCAGTTATATATGGTACGATGATAAATTTAACTAGGGCATATCGAGCAAATTAAGTAGCAATAGATCAAGGCAAGACATGATTTTTTTTTTCGGTGTTCGACAATGCCGACTGGCTGCGCAATATAAGCATCCCCTTTGAATTTTACCGAACGGTTTTGAATCTTATCTAGCAAGTTCACAAAGGTGTAAGGAGCACCTAACGAGCTTTGCTTAAATTTTGGGCGAGAAGCCGTCTTTTATTTGTGGCCAGATCAGAGAGGTGAAATATTTCTTACATCGCCATAGTTTGTCAATGGCCCACATACCAAGAATGGAAGGCTTTTCGGTTTCGTGCCATTCCTAGATAACAGACGGGTGTTTAAATCTTGCTTTAACGAGACAGACAGCATTACGTTTTAGAAGCATTAAATACTACTCTGATGATTGTTCCCTAATTAGTTATGGCATTACTTAGCGGAAGTTAATAAACTTACAGTGCCCTACCGTTCTGCAGCCGAAGAACAGGGACTTGAGTCCGGGAACGAATATGAAAACACAGGAAAGTACCGTCGACAGCAAAGACGTATTTTCGATTAGAAGCAGTAGACAAGAAATCATTCATGAAAAGCAAAAAGAGTGTCGTAGAGAGCAAGGAGATGTCAGACTTGAACCCGTCCCAAGAAGACATGAGACGAAAGGTGATTTCTATTGTAAGTAGATAAGCGAGTCTGACGCCAAACTCTGACAAATGCCTTCGAAGTATCGAGTGCAACTATCTTACTTCCCCCAGATTTGTGTACTAGACCTGTTGTAACGCACTGTCGATCGTGGCAAAGTTTTCTTGTTTTTAGATATTTCATTCTTGCTTGGAAAGAAGCGGCATATGCGGAATATAACTGTATGAAGAGACCTCAGAAGATGTCCAGGGAAACTGGATGCTGTTTCCATTCTAAAGAATAGGGTTTGATGATAAAGCTTACGCAGTTTTATTGTGAAATAACGCCTCTTCATGAGAAAGGGAAGATATTCTATCTGGAGCAGCAGATTTGTGTATATTAAGATCTTTCAGTACTGTTGCTACTACACGAGTGCGACGGTGGATTCGTTCTGTTGAAGATTTGGCACACTCAATCAGGAAGTGTTGGGCTAGCTAGACAAACAGATTTGCCTTGTCCAAGGACCTGATAGGAACCCCTGCGGTGGATGATAAAGCAGAATTTCTTATGTTACTGCAAAACGACCAAAAGATTTTATAATATTGAAGCGACTGACAGCTTTAACCGACCGATTTTAATTTTCGTACGATGCATGAAATTCTAACAAATATTCTCTGAACGGCGCAATAAAGCAACAATGAGTTTCTAATGTTTGCTACCAGATTTTTAATCTGCTTGTCCGAATATTTTAACCTTTTGACATTTAGGTTGAACTTTGCAAATAAAATGTGATGAGACAGCAAGATAGACATAGATGGCCTCATGGAGCGTGTGATTTAAATCGGACATTGCTGCCAGCTCAACATTAGCTGATCTTAAAGATGCATGTTCACATTTAGGATGAATTTCAAAGCTACAGCACACTAAAAGCCACTTACTAATCTGAGCTAATTAAGGGCAGTTACACAAAATGCATAGCCAACTAGGTTATGGCCCTAAGGTAGGCTCTTTCCTAAAGAAATCACAACCGCACCCAATGACCAATGACAGTTACCATCAACTATTTCAAAAATTTTCCGTCATTAATCATCGAACACTAAAATGTGTGATGGAAAATTACCTCCAACAAAAAAAAAGATCATAAAAGTGGTGAAGCGCGGTATTTCTTACAGATAGATAGTATTGGAATGCAATGATCCATAGTGACACGTTTGAAGATGATTAAAACGATGTAGCGCCAAAAGGCATAGACGAAGACAAACAACACCGTTCCGAAGATAAAAAAAAAAATCTAAAATATTTCATAAATGTTAAACTGCGATATGATCATTTGAAAGATACAATGTGTACCTTAACTAGACGTAAGCAATCATCCAAGTACGACACGCGTGCATCCAAATGGCGCCATGTCTGCACTGCACTATTTGCCTTGGGGGAATTCAAAATTGTATTTCATAGGTGCATGAATGTGCTGGAGATGTGGTAATCTCTGCATTGGTCTATACGTCACAGATGGTGATAAGGGGTGTAAGTGATAGAATTTAAACCTAAAGGTACATTCTCGTAAATTACATCTGTCCAGCTGGGATTAAGGGATCTTCAAAATTTGAACCAATGTGAATGAATATTTTCAGAAGTGTTGAACTCACAGTATTTTTAATCGAATCTTCCTTCGATTCAATTCAATTAAAAAAGATACCTATACAATCCAAACACTTTTTACGCAAATATACTTCTAAAACGCGACTAAAAAAAACGAACTGAACAAAACCTAGAGTGACGGCTAATATTCAAGTGCTTCCCCCGATTAATGGAAATTTTCTTTCAGAATCATCATTGTCTTTGATGAAAATGCTATTGCCTCTATCCTAGGACTCAGGTGGCAATGAAATTACTCCATTCTATGAACTCTGGACGAATTCGAAACAAAGGTTTACACTGCTCGGTATATCCATCTGCATATTGTCCAGGCAGTCCTATCACACAATGAGACGTTCATAGTTCAACTGCCGCACTTACAAAGACAACGACATTTGAGGTATCTCTTTAAAATTCAAATGTAGAGTGCGAAAATATGGATTGGATAAATCTAAAAAGTTAAGGAGGTTTTGCATCATTTATATTCATACTGCTGAATGGCCCTGGACCATTGCCCGTTTCTCATGAAAAAGGTGAAGGAGATTTCAATTAATTTTGAATGAAGCTTTATAAAAATTAAGATACAATAGTTTGAGACGCTGTAGTTCAAGCCACAGACACAGCAAAATATGACATATTCGCCTCAAGTCTGACCTTGCAATTCTAACGAAGAAATTTCTTTCCGACAAAGCCGACACACAATAGGTTCGACGTTGCAAACCTTTATTCCCAGAAACCTTACAGTAATACTCGTACATATATTGTCGTACATATAGTCTGCAGAAAATTTGTGATATTAACTCATACGTCAAGTGATGAGTGAAGAGCTTATGGTGACTTTAAAAACTCTAGAAACCGGAAATAAAAAAATTTAGGTATTCAAACTCTAGTGACAAAGCGATCAATCTGAACAGAAATCTGTAAGAATCTAAAGAAATCCCTTTGAAATGCAATTTAGAACAATTCTATTTTGTAATCCCCTCCATGATGCGATGCAAGAAGATAAAATCAAATCTTATACTCGTAATAATGCAATTTACTAGTACAAATCATCGTTTAGCACCTCTCACAAATTATTTACGACGACAATTCCATTAGCTTTACAGAAAATACAATTCCAAACTAATTTACGGAAGTAAACCAAAACCAAAACCAAAACCAAAACCAACACCGAAACCCGAGTTTAAAGTTAAAAAAGTTACAACACGGGTAACCGTACTTATATTTGCCATTCTAATTGAAAAGCCAATCAAACTATCGATTTAGTTACATGATCTATTATGAAATTACCTAATCAGGTACGAGAGCAGATATGAAAATGTACTCTACAAAAACTGATCAGTCACATTCGTCTGTCAAACGTTTAAAACGTTTATTTTTTTTATTTACTTTTTCTTACCCTGCATCTGCACAGGTAGATATGAGTAGAGATACAAAAAAAAATTGTCTATCCTACACTGATTATAGAAAAAAAAAACTTTGCCTCTAGTCTGTTTCCGTAGTCTTATCCCCGAGTATAGCCAAAACAACTTGAGGTACTTCACTATGATCACCCTATGTGGAAAAAGATCGCCGATCTCTCCTCTGGCTCTGGCTCTGGCTCTGACACTGCAAAAAGGCACACTTTTTAGCCTAAAACTGGTTTTTCACTTTTCAGTTGATGTTTTTATTTATTTTTTGTTTAGTATCTACATATTTGCAAAAGCAAAACATAACGGATTTAAGGTGAATTTTGAGGTATTTAGGGTGTTAGATAGTTTCTTCTAACTGAGACATTACCGATGACTTTACACTTAAAACTAGTCGCGGTGATTGAAAGAAATGCAATTTGACTTTGAAGAAAAAATTCTGCTACACAAAATTTATATCTAAATACTAAATGTATGATGTAAAAAATTACTTTTTTTTTGTTGAATTTTAATCCGATACGCTGCAGTTGCAGGTTGAAAATCCCTCTGATCACTATGGCTGTTGTTAGTTGTTGGTTATCCAAAGGCAGTACCGGGTAAACAATATTTTTCTTTCAATTTCGTTATCAGCAGGATTTTTAATTTTTTCAAGAATTTATTTTCACATTTCCACACAGATCATTTTTATTACTTCGACACCACTTAAGATACACGCAAAATCGGGTCGAAAACACTACTCAAAAATCACAAAATAAAAACAGACTAAACAACCGAAAGATCCGACCGATAAACATTGACTTGGATTTGGTCAATGATGATAATGATGATTATCGAAAGATACTTGTATCTCAAAGACACCAGCAGCACAGAATGAGGTGAAGGAACTATAAGTTAAAGAACCCCGCACATATTAGAATTTTCATTCAAATCGAATTGAAATAATTTTTATTTTTAAAAAAAAAAAATAAAAAATAAATAGATACTCATAAACGGACTTTGGACTAAAAACAGAAAATAATTAATACAAAAGCGCATTGATCGAGTATCTAGATACAATAAACAAACAACGGGCAATCGATTCGTTTTCCGTACGCCCGTCTTACTCTAAGCGCGTCTGGAATCAAACTGAAAACGATCGCTCGACGCTCTACTCCGACAACGAGTGGCAAAGAAAAACACAGAGTTTACGTTTGAATGGTTGTATTCAGTGCTGAACAACGACAACCGACGACGAAGTTTGCCTGGGTCTGCGCACTGGGGCTCGGCTCTAGGTCTGACTACAACACCAGGCTGGCTCTGGTAAGTCTCTAATGATTTTCTGTAGTCTTGGAGACAGTGGCTAATGGCACAAGCACACTCGAGCAACTATACTATACTTCCAATGTAAAATGCGACATGATCAGTAGATGAATGCATCCGAGTCTGAGGTACGAATAACTATTAATACGAGTGCTCAGTGTAGAGACATTTTATTTTTTATTTCTCGGTTTAGTGGGACGACTGTTTGGGCACTGCTTCTTTTGGGCCATTTTTGCTTTGAACTTTTTTTTATTATTATTTCTGAGCCTTTTTGCTTTTTTTCTAATTTGTTTCTTTTTGTTCGTTTCGGAGTTTATTTTTGTCGTTCGTTGTCCGCATCTTCGGTGTCGTTCGTTGTAGGTTCCTTTTTTGTTTGGTTTTTTTGATTCTAAATTTGATTTCCAGTTTTCTCTACTTTGGAGGATAGTTTTTCGACGAAACGTTGTTTTTAGGATGCGAGTTTACCAATTCAGTTAACAGCACGTGGAGAATTCAATTTATGTATCTTTAATTCTAAACAATTTATTTGGATGGGCAAAGTTCGCTTATAGTTGCGTTAGATTGTTTTATATAAGGTTTTACCGTTTAGAAGGGGAGATTTTTTTTTATTGTCATTGCCATAGATGCGATAGTAAAGTTGCCAGATTCATAAATAAAATAAAATTAAAGAAGAATCAAAATCAAGTTCTTAAGAAAACTGTCGACGAAAGAAATCACTAATTTTTGATTGTTTTGCACATTTGCTTCAGGGAAATAATGTTTTCTAAGAAAGTTGCCAATGTTTGGATTTGAATTCGAAGGGGCCCATATAGGATTCTAGAACATGAAACGATTTAGTGTTGCCACTGCACTAAGTGCTTCGTTTACAGATGGAACATGCACTTCTTCTGTCTCCTCATCTTCTGTGGAATTATCTATCGTCGTCGTAGTCATCGGCATTATACAATTGAATATCTAACACACAATTCTCATCTGCAAGAAACCGTACAAATTTGCTTAAATTTTCAAAATTATTGTTAATAATGTAAACATGCCTCAGATGTTGCCAACTCATTCTCATTATCTATCTACTTCTGTTGTAATTTTGAGAACATGTGTATTCGTCGAGCACATTTTGCTAGTGGAATTTCATCTTCACCTCTGTTATGGAAACCAGCGTGTCAAACATTGATACTTCACCCCATCCCCTAGCTATCGTTTAGATGACATCAAGAACAGTAATTTTATAGTCTTGTTTAGATTCAACATGTTGCAGGATTTCTAGACTCTGCAATGTCCTGAACTGAGCCTTAAGTGATTTAATGATACCTTGATCTATAGGTTGCAGAATAGATGTAGTATTTGGGGGCAGAAAAACGAGTTTGATAGCTTTTATTTTTATAAGCTTTCTGCCCCATTCTCGGAGTACTTTTCCGAAAATAATAGACGTCATCCATGCATTTTTATTATTTTCAAATAGAACTGGTAGAGTTGTAATATTTTTGAAACAGCGTGGAATTTTGGAATTGTCAATAACTAACAACTTTGTTTTTTTCTGTTCTTGTCATATAAGCAGAAACTAAGACTGTCAAGCGTTGCTTAGACATTTTCCCAGCCATGCATTTGTCTCCACTAAATTTAAAAGTCTTGACGGGGATCATTTTATACAATAAGCCCGTTTCATCGGCGTAAAACATTTTGTCGCTTCAAACCCCTCCCGAAGCTTGGGGAATACTATTGCCAACCAAACTTCGAAAAACGTCAGAGCTTTTCGCTTATTTTTCCGGAAACGACATCATGACGTACCCGAAACCTTTGTTTCCAAATCGCAAAACAAACGTCTCTTAAGCCCAATATTATTCCGAAATTGTTAGATTTTTAACCCACTTATGGGAACGTTCATACTCCTCTTGTCCTTTAACCAATTTAATAAGGCATTTTCAATATCTACGAACGTTAAACTTCGCACTTTTATTAAATCACTAAAACTCACCTCAGACGGTTAGGTGCTGTAGAAATAGGGTAGGCACTGAGAGATGTCAACCTAGCGATATTTAGTGTTGCAACTATCTTCTACACATCAACGGCAGGGATGGCCCTGCTAGGGCTCAATACCCGCAGTGGAGTTGATGAAAATGCTAGGTACTGAGACCTTAAGATCAGTAAGAGGTTTTAGGAAGGCATCGACTCATAACAAGGGTGGATCTGTGTCCGCAACACATTTCCGCATTGCTATTCTATTGTTAATGGGCTTCTCGTGAAATTAAGTATCCACGACAGGTGTTCACGTTAAACACAATTGACGTTCTTCATCCTAGGGGTATCAAGAATGGAACTGCCTCTACAAGTGGCGCACGCAGGGACCTCTGACTACTTAGCGTGCGAAACTGGAGTCAGCTAGCAAAGGATCGAGCTGGCAAGAGACGCATCTTGACCGAGGCCCACGTCCACCCCGGAATGTAGCGCCACCTAAAGTAAGCACAAACAGTTTTTAGACTTAGATCTGGTACACTTCCATCACTAAAACCGATTAAATTACTTTGAATTAAACGGAGCTAAAAATATATATAGCATATCCGGTTCATCGCTATATCAGGTATTGTTATATATGGTTTCTACTGCAATAATTATATTATATTTTTTATTTCTAGATTGCGCCAGAATAACGCAAAAATCATTGGTTGCATGACACCATCTACTTTGTTCTTAAAATGTGAGTAACCAGAATATCCCTCGAAAAATAAAATACCTTAATACGAAATTGTTAGATGCAGCAAAAAGTGCTGCAGATTTTTAGCAGCACTGCTGCAGTTAGAGAATTCATATACTTAGGCTTTGAGTACTGATCACGGCACAAGCCCTGCGAATAAGCACAGCCAATCGGTGTACCATCTATTCTCTAGCGTACCATGAGTGTAAACTTTGTCAAGGATAGATAAAGCTAACCCTCTGACTGTTCTTCATGGACAATAAATATTTAGAAAACTACAACGATGAACTTTGTGTACTGGAACTGACATGGATTTAGTCAGCCCGAAGCATGATGGCTAGGACGCTTAAAACAATTATATCACCCCGAAAATCTCCGATTCCACCGAAAAAAAACGGTGTAGCAGAGGAAGACCTCGACTAGATGGAAAGGTTTATTAATTGAGACTCTAGTCCACTCCAGTAGTCATAAAAATGTAAGGGTGAAAGTAACTGCCTTTCTGCGGTACGAAATCAAAGGCAACTTTCAACTTAGGCTGAAACAGAGTCGGGATTACCATATATGAGTACAAGAGATGAGCCGTGTTCTTAGAACTTGCCTATAATATTCGGCGAGTTTCAAAAGTTTTAAAATAATTAGTTAGCCAGAACTTTGGATGGCATCCGTTGATGAATTATACCCATGACTATGTTAAGGTTATGGGACAAGATTAAAAGTCATCTAGAAACCTGCAAAATAGTAGTGGTCCCAGGATTAACTTCGGTGGCACTTCAATTTCCTATATTGCCTTCAATAATGAAAAGTGTTTCAATTTCAAGGCATTTGGTATGCTCCAACCGCAAAGCGGGTGCTTATGTCTACTCTGACATGGTCACTTGCCTTAACAAGTATGAAGTCATTCTCGAGGATTATGCTAGATAAAACCAAGCAAGTGTTTAGTCTTGCCTAACAGTAGGGCACAATGACAAAGGAGCCCAGGGCATGAACATCGGGCTCTGCTCTCTCTAAAAACAGAACATACGAGGAAAGAAGAATGAAAAAATTAAAAGATAAAGAAGTATCCTTATGGCCTGCCACTTTCAATGGAAATAGAGGGATTAGCCCCTTGAAATAAAAAATTAACTCCAAAACGTACTTTACCTCAAAAAAGTCACTGACCTCCACTCTTAATTGCATACGTACCTAAAACGAGAAGAAAAAATTAACAATTTTGATTAGGCATGAAATAGAAATTGAAAAAATTTTTTTTTAAATTCTTAAATATTCAATGTATCTCAAACGAAGCAACACAAAGATACCAAACACCAGGAAGTACCAGACCCCACTCCCAACAAAGGACGTAACCTTTACGAGTAGATATACATACATAGATACTCAGATACTCACACTCCTCCCAAACTAAAGGTATTCCCTCACCTTTCGCCCAGAGAGATGAACAACAACAAAACAAAACTTCAAACTGGAAAAAATTGCAGTAATTAACGTTTCTGAAGTCTATCTATGCCAGAGTTCCACTTTGTCACAGTCACTGCACATTCGGACTGCAAACTACGAGTAAAAACTCAAACAAAAACGAAAATAATGAAAAACCACCATTAAACCAAAACCAAGACCCAAAGAAGCCCATTGGAGGACAGACGCACTATGTTCTTGTTCTTGTTCCTGTTCTCTGGGAGGGCAAAGACTCCACCAGATCTACAGCACTATAGATGACCGTCATCATCTACATCCAAGAACCAACGTTCCAACGTTTATTCGGTCGTCCTAACATTTCATCCTGGTATTCTCCTGGTCTTTCGCTACTCTACTCGTACTACTTCAGCCGATAGCTCATTCTCTCGTTGAATGACCATTAAAATGCAACTGGATGGCAGTGCAACACAAAACAAACCCATAAACTTGCAACACATTCTACTCAACTTCCACATATGTATGTACGAGTATATTGATATCCCAGAGTGACCTAAGAATCATGCGGACTCTGAATCTAAAGACCAGCGAAGCCGATGACTTCTTGTCCCACTATCTCCACGCTCTTCGTCTGTATTTGCCTTGTTTTTTATCGAAAACTATTAGCAACAGGTAAAATAGATTTTTCGTCTATCTTTAGAAGATTCGATATTTACGAAGGCCTCCGAGGGTACAAATTTTTATATGCGGATACTGGCAATAAAAATTGGTTCCAACGGTTTACACATACACACACGTGTGCGCCGAACAAAGACCGGGCGACTTTTGTTCGATAGAGACCGGGGAGAATAAAACACAAAGAAGGCATAGAGAAGATAATGAAGTGCGGGATACGCACACATCATAAAATGAAGTGCGGCTAGAGGATAATCAAATCATAGATACGAGTACATGACTTGGAGTCTCTGTTTCTTTGACCATCCATTCTTCGAGTATTTATATCTACTTTGATCCTTTTCCAATGACTTTGGGAGCACACACTCGCGTATGTGTGTTGTAATAAACTTGTGGAGCAGGAAGACGATGACAATACATTGTAAGCAAGAGATTACGATAATGGGTTATGACATTTGTGGTACGTACGAATAGATGGTGGTTCTGAAAGAAATCGTCGTGCAAGACACCCGGATTAGTGTGGGATGCTTTTGACTTACTTGACAAATGAGGGTGGTCGAACGATAGTCAAAGAACATGCAATAGCATCTGAGGTATATAAGATGCACCCTGTTTGTTTGTGTGGCTGCTGTCACCCAAGTTATTGTGAACCCGGTAGCTAAGTGATTGACTTGCCTAGATTTTCTAATGCGGTTTTTCTGATGCGACTGGTTATTTGGATGTTTGTTTCACCACAACTGACTCAGATGAAGATGGTTTCCACTGTGATTTCTACAGATCACTGATGATGTACTGGAGATGGCTTTAGAAGATTGAAATATTCAATATCGGGACTCCAAAGGGACTTTCCGACACAGATGCATGGGTACCTTAAGTTGTCAGCGGCACTTGCGAATTGGGTAAACAATTTAAAGGGGCTTTATTCGTGCTTTATCATAAATGCCATTGAATTCACGACTCGGAGAATTTAAGCCTTTTATGAGTCTGTCGGTTTTGGCCAGTCTTAATCTTCTTCCTCACCACCATTTCATAATTTAAATCAGCCCTTATTTAAGACGAAACAAAGTATCATACGTTGCATGAATTAATATGAGCCGAATCCAGATACGAAATGACCTCTTGGGACCACATCAATAATCCTAATGGCAAAGATTACAAGAGATAGCTCCAGCATCTGTGATTCGATGTTGATGGGTAGCACGAAAGGCCTTTGCTCAGCTTTTTGCTCATTGCGGGAATGCTACCAGCAGATATATTGGCTACTGAGCTACAAGGCACCTACGATGCCAAAATTCCGGAACCTGGAGTTTTAGTGAAAGATATCAAGCTGGGAGAAAAGCAGAGCAGCACAAGTGCGTGGCAAGAGAGATGGAACCAGTATACAAAGGGGAGATGGACCTACCAACTTATACCCGATATTCGTAAATGGGTAGAACGTAACTACGGAGAAGTAGATTTTTACTTAACTGGATATGGCTGCTTTCAATCATATCTATACAGGTTTGGTCTGAAGTAATCTCCCTTCTGCTTTAACTGCGGAGCTAGGGAAGATGCACAGCATGTATTTTTTTCAGTTCCCACACTTCAGAACAGAGCGCAGAGAACTAGACGAGAAAATTGGAGAGATACCAACTCCTGAAAACATCGTATACCATATGCTAACATCAAGTATAATATGGGATGCGGTGAAACAGGCTGCGGCAAAAATAATGAAGGAACTTCGACGGTTGGAAAGAGTCAGAGGGAGCATTAATGAAAATCAAACCCAGACGGCATCTCTAATACAACAAAGAACAGTAAATACTGTACATAATGTCGAACCAGCAAACGGAGGAAAGAAGTTTTTACCAGCTCCGCGAAGTAGTACTTAACGACAGTTCCGCCGGGAGAGTGGCAGAAGAGTGCAGGGTGTGGGTTAGTACATAGGCGCATTCCCGAAATCGAGTACTTGGGGTTTGCGAATTGTGCATGCTGGTAGCCCGGGCTATCGGTATCTTTCAAAGATTATCACATCCTTGGACGCAACCAAAAAAAAAAAAAAAAAGAGCGGTAGAGTCCCAATCGGTACTGAGGATATGGAAATAAGGCAGACTGATAAATGGGTTGTCCTCGACCCAAATTTCATTTCACTGTCATGAAGAAAGAATCGTTGTCCATCCGACCAAAATGAAGTGGATAGCAATATCCAAGGTTAATTGCGGCCGGCCGAGCTACTTAAGGCAGAGGAGAATGACTTGGTAGAGATTCTTAGCATTGATAAACTGATTCACAAGAAACGAGAGTCGCTTAACTGCTCATATGAAACCTTAACTGCCGTCTTGTGGGAATGTGTGAAGCTGTTTATCAACGATCTAATTTGACCTTATCGTGCATTTGCAGGTCAAAGACGATGTATACAAAGCCATGTGTTTCTCTGTCAAACTGCAAAGATTGTTCAGAATAAGTATGACTTTACGCTGCTCCGTGAGGCAGGCGAGGCGTACCTGTCAACATCAGGGCCAGAACTTTCCAAAAGTCTGTTCAACTATCAATATACGATGATGACATCGACATTATTGGCAATGCCTTGGCTCTGCAATTAAATCTGATTTTGACATCTCATCAGTAATTAGAGATCGGAAGCAGAATTACTCTTGCCAAACGCTGTTTCTTCGATTTTGTCACAAAAGTGCGCTTTAGTCGTCTAGGAGAGTTAGAGCATTTAGAGCGAATTAACACAGACAATCCAGTCCGAAGAATGCCCAACTAGAGGCTAGAGACTTCGCGAACTGCAAATTTATAATGCTTGAACCCTAGGACTACCCTAAACCACTAAGCCACTTACTTATTCTCGTATACTAAAACCCTGAAGATCAGGCTTTAAAACATATCAGGTCGAGGTCCTTTTTTCAACGATATTGTGCAAATTCGACTCACGTTTCCAAACGAAGGTTGTTCTTCTTATGAAAAGATGGATTTGACGGATCATATATTGCTATAACCATCTATTCTGCAACAAACGCAAGTATTTGGGCATAGTCCTGACCAACAAAATTATTTGGGGTAATAATGTCACGCGAAAAATACATAAATATGCCACTTTGGCTTCAAAAGCATCGCTGGCTTTGCTATAGCCGCCTGAATCTCCCTCTCCTAGATATTTATAAGGCTCCTCCTGAAAGCCATCTTCTGATACTTCTTGCACATAGTTTGGGAAAACTTTAAAAACTGTCCTTTGACTCTTGTCTTATGGACGTACCACCTGATACAATGGGACCGGAACCGAAATCTCTACGAAAATATGTAACCAACTCAGGACTGCCTCTGATCAGAATATGAGTCAGGATGGCTTTAAGACTTATCTACAATAAGATGCAGTATTGGTGCGTTCAGGAAGGACGATAATCTTATACTCACTGTTAGGGAAACTTCCAGCTTTGTTTCATGTAAATACCATACTGATTGCAATAAAAATGTTTCTAAAGAGACCGACAACGTAAAGCTTCTTGCAACGCAGTCAGTGCGCTGAATTTACTCAGTTTTCCATCTAAGCTTAGAGGAAGACTTATCACCTCCTGAGTCTGAGTCATAATTTCCTGTGCTCTTAGTTAGGGCTGCTGGCTACAAGCATAATTAGCATGACTCAGTATGACTCTTGACCAAAAGAATGCATACCGATGTCTGAAGCTTACTTCGGTTTACCTAGCTCCTTGATGTTATAAGGCATACGCTACACTACCTGCTACGACATTGGGTTTGCATATGACTGTAGGGACTTGACATTGATGTAATAGGTGCTAGTTTGTGCAGCAGTGCAAAAGCGTTTTTTAAGGCTCTATTACAACAAAACAAAATCTTCCGAATTAAACCAAAATCTGCATCGTGATGTTTGCTGTTCTGCAGGAGTATTTCTAAATAAATTGTGTTTGTTTCCAAAGTACAAGAAAACGAATTGCCATTGTCATAATCTAAATCGCTTCGTAAGCTAATCATTATTGAACCCACTATTCCTTCTAAAAAGTCGCCTCTAAAGTGACTTCAAACATTATTTATTGTTACAGCGTAGCACCTTAAACCCTATCAACTGGATTACATAACAACACTCACCCTTTAATCCTTCACGAGTCGGGGTTTTTGAAACCACTCCAAATCACACGCTAACTTAAGCCCTCGCTAATTGCATACATTTTCATCTCGCTAATACCCAAACCCCTACAAATTGGCGGAGGGCTCTTGTGTGCTCCAAGTGTGTCTTACTAATTAAGCCAGACTCTAATCCACTCTAGGTCCACTAATCCACGAGTTGCCCTTAATTAAGCCTCTAATTTTCCTACACTAAACTTCAAACGTCAACTCCCACTTATCGCCGTCGCTCATGTCTCGAGATTACCTAAGGCCGCGTGCGGCTTGTTCATTTGTTATTGATTTTTTTTTCAATTTTACACATTTCCCCCTTCTGCTGTTTGGAAGCTTCCAAGCTTACGACTAGAGATATTCCCACGATTACAAGAGGCAGTGTATGTTTGAAAAAAACGGCTCTGAAATGTCATAAATCATTTCGAGCTCGTTAGCAGCTAGAGCTCGTTCTAACCCTCTCCATTGTTAACCAGGTGCTCCAAAGAGTTTATGGGGGAGGGGTGAAAAAAAAAATACGAAAAGGGGGAGGGTGCTAGAGAAGAAAAAAAAACTAACCCACAGGGTCGACTTTGGGCACGACCCAATCGATACAATTACGATTATTATCGTAATCTGGGTTTCTCGCGCGTTTGCTTACGTTCTTGACTTCATACGTCGGGGCCGGACAACGGCCGTAGCCGTACCCCATCTCAGGTATTCTCTAATTCGTGCCCCTTGTATTCGAACATGAATCGACATGAAATTATTGTTTGTTTTCATTTCTATATTATTTTTATTTTTTCTCCCTTTCCCTCTCTTTCTCACGTATTCCTTCGTTGTAGCCTCATTCTTTGACAAAACGCAGACTCCCGTCATATCGCGCCCCTGGTCGAACAAAATGCACGCGTCATGCGAGCGCACTGAACCCCAACAATACACAAAAAAACCTTCAACAAATACGCGTACGTAACGTGCCGCAAACTAAACGCTCAATACTGGAGCTGTAGTTGGAGCTAAAGATGGATTTGGAGCTGGAGTTAAAGGCTGAAGCTCTACGTTGTGTGGTACTTGTGGTTGTACCCACGTCTCGTAACAATTACACATCTCCATCTACATCTACATAATCGTGTTATGTTAATTTCTTATATCTACCGAAGGAGAACGAAACGTACAAAAAGTATCTACACACAAGTTACTCGCATCTATGGACTGGGGGAGAGAAAGGTTTGGCGGAAAATCCCCCAAACAGCCCAAAGCGATCACTTGTGTGTGCGCTGGAGACCAAGAATCGATAGATAGGACGGACAATGTCTGGTGAATCTCACATCTCACCCTCAAGGGTCGGCTGATCGTTTGGTTGGTGCGACGAAAACAGAGTTGAGTTTAGTCGGGCACCCTTTAGAGGTCTCCCCTGGTGTTGGAGAGACTTGGGTGCAAGTCTTTCCATTGTATCTGGAGTTTTTTGCCTTCCAGAGTTGGAGCACGCTTAGAAGTTCATGTTAAATGTAATTTTCCATTGCCTTTTGTCTGCATCTTTCTGTGTTATTTTTTGAATTTTTTTGTTTTGTTTTATTTGTATATATACGAGTACCTCTAACTGGTTGCAAGCTTGAAGGCAGTTATACTCGTATACATACTCGTACTTTGACCAACTGGACAAACAGTTGTGATTTTTGGAAAGGCACAGTATGCACCTGAGGTTATTATTTGTTTTGGTGTATTTTGTCTTCGACAAGTAGTGGGTGAGAAGGTTAAGGGGAGACTAAACAAGTTGTAGTGGAACAGTTTTGGCTGCAACCAACTGTTTTTAGTAAAAATACAATAGAGAAAGGGCAGCTTTACTTAGTCATTTGCAAAGAGTTTTTCGGCCTTAGTTATGACTTTTGGATTTTCTCTGTGTTAAAATTATTTGCAATACCTTTACTAAGTTTCCAACTATTGGCATATACAGATATACCTTTTAACGGAGTACCACACGGATCAGTGTTGGGTCCTCTGTTGTTTAAATTGTCGGTATCAGAGAGTCAGGTCGATAATATTTGGATAGTCCTGTCGGTAGTCTGGATGTAAAGAAATATTTCATATCAAGAGATCATGAATCGAAGTACCTACTGCTACTAAAAATTTTAAATCAAGAAACAAGAAAGGACAGATCATAACGAACGACAGCTTAGGACTTTAAGCAAAACCGACCAAAAGCCGTCAGAAAATGCTCCCAGAAATACAAGCGTGCTATGTTAATGGCCTTGCAATGCATGATCATACAATTTAGCCTCTTTGCCAGTCCGTGGCGTACTAGTAATTCTGCCCAGATTCGACTTCCTGGCAGAGATCTCAAGATGGAGACATTCACAGCCCTGGTTTAATAAGATTATCATTGGAGTACATTTAGGCTAAATGTAGGCCATTTATATATCATTGGAATAGCCTGTGCTTTTTTCGACCAATCACGCAGAACGATAGTAAACCTCCACAAGTCCAAGTGGTACCTTCTCCATCGATATGACCAGATAAGACAAGAAAAATTCGAATACTTTAAAGGTTAAGCCCAATCCTAGTTTAGACCATAAATGAGTCTTTTTATGGATGTCTCAGATAATGGGATACCATTCGCCGTCGTTGTTTAATTGCAAAGCAGGAGAAAGATTTCGATTCAATGTCAGAGGTAGATGATTTTGCCTTGTGGTGCCACGTATAATTTCTCGCTGGTCTAAAAGTAACCACCTTAATGGTTTAATTTTCTTAATACGTCCTACATCGCACGTTGAGAACTGCCACTAAATACCATATCATACAACAATGTGACAAGAAAGTTCCTTACAACCTTTTCAGGCTATTAGCTAGCTATTTACCACAAAACAAAGCCAAATTCATGGTCGAAATCCGCCATCAGTTACAACCATGTGTGGGTAAACCACAAGGTGTCTTGTCAGGGCTTAGAGTCTCACAAAATAGATTCAAAATCCTCGGTAGAGGAAACAGATAACGACAACCTAACGTATGTCAGTCATCATCAACGAAATTTTGAGAAGTTGTTAAAGCTTCAAGATATGGGTGAGGGCCGCCTTTTATCTTATTTTTCATGTCTTTGAAGGATGAGATTTAATTTGGTAAAAACTATAATAGATAACAGTTACCATGTGAAGATAGTATCCACCGGTTGAAAGCCCGACGAAGTTAGCACTTTCCGATGGGTATTAGTCCATTATATCATGGAAAAGCATCTCTGCAGCAAAATGCTGTTCAGAAGATGTTGACGGCTTTCCTAACACAAACTATCTTCAAGAACTGAACAGTCTAGTCATAAATTCAACGTTATGGAGGGACATCACGAGGGAAGATATACCTTAATGGATGACGTCGCTCTTATGTATCAAGCACAGACATTCTCTAACATGTTTTAAGCACACTCTCGTAGCTTTTATCTTATCGTTATCAAGACAAAACAGAGCTCTTCACATAAAAGATCAAGATACCCTCTCCCAAGTTGAATGGAACCCTTCCCGTGATGTACCAGGTATCTAGACCCCATCCTCGACGGCAAATTCAGATGGAAAACTAATGGGAGCAGCCGCATCGAGAAAATTTCGAAGCATCACAGGATCAAGCTCTGTATTGCGTTATGGACCACTCCAACGTCCCAAGAAACCACATCGCTGGTGAACTGTTCAGATTCGGATCCCTAGGAACAAATAGTTGTCAGCTCGATAACATCAAGCTACCAATGTCGTACGCCATAAATGGTCTCATCGAGACACCGTGCTTAATATGGCTCATACTCCGCCCGAAACGTTTATAAAAATTTGTCAGTCTCAGGAAAAGAGATATTTCCAAACTCACATTGGGCACTGTGCACTGTGCTATTCGAAGACCCGCTCGACGAGTGAGTATTTTCACGACGGTTCCTATAGGAGCTCCAGGGTCGAAGTTAGGGATCGCATAGTATCTATGAATCGAAATGGGATACTGAAACGTGAAAATCTACTGGTTTTTGCAATGTCTTTACTTTAGCCATTGAAAGCTTATTATACGGACACCAGACCTGCCAGACATAATCAATTGGAACTCATCTAATAGGCAGCAGCGAACATCGAAACAGAATACACAATATACATCCAGGAAATCCGAAATGGAACGAAACCATAGGGTAAAAAGACAGAAGGAACAGAGTAGTGTTGTTGTAGTATTCGAGCTATTCACGGCTCCTCTAACAACAAAGAAGGGCAATCTGATAGAGATTACAACACTGACGAAGTACGTGTGTTTTTTTCGAGTGTTGCAACAATAATAGTCCTGGACAACATCAAAAAATATTTGAATTCAACCCTCGATATCCAAAAAGCTGTCTTTCGCTTTGGATTTTCCACATCGACTATACTTCGCGGATCATTTAAGGGATATGCCCTGAGCCTATAGGTACTTAATCACCGATTTCCGCTGCACCTGACCTTTTTTGGCTTTGAAAAGCCTTACAACAGTGAGAATTGAAAATTTAGTGCGCAGGAGCAGTGCTGCAGACAAAATCACCGCTGTTGTAAGAGCTACGCGTGAATCTGCAAGTTAATTCTCCAACATTCGATACTTTGCAAGCTCAAAGCTAGAACTGACAGATCTGTATTTAATCTGCAGAAAATAACCAATGAAATCTATACGCCACTATCGAAAGGAAGCAAAAGAATCCTATGAACAATGCCATCTTACTTACTTACTTACTTTAAGTGGCGCTACAGTCCGGGGTGGACCTGGGCCTCAGTCAACAAGCTTCTCCAGGCAGCGCGATCACTGGCTAGCTGCCTCCAGTTTCGCTGAGGTCTCCTTCCACTTGCGTGCGCCACCTGAGTCTTGGCCTTCCTCTACTGCGCTGTCCCTCGGCAGCGGATTCGAAGACATTTCGGACCGGAGCATTAGTGTCCATACGCTCTACATGACCCAGCCATCTCAGTCTTCGGATCTTCATTCTTCTGGCTAGGTCCATGTCGCTGCACAGTCCATACAGTTCGTCGTTGTATCTCCTCCTCCACTCACCGTCAATGCAGACGGGACCGAAGATCGCCCGAAGAATTTTTCTCTCGAAGCAACCAAGAACACCCTCATCCATTTTTGATAATGTCCATGCCTCTGCGCCATAGAGCAGGACCGGGATTATTAAAGTCTTATAAAGGGTGACTTTTGTTGTCCGAGAGAGGGCTTTGCTACTCAATTGCCTTCTTAACCCAAAGAAACAGCGGTTGGCAAGAGTTATTCTTCGCTTGATCTCAGCGCTGGTGTCGTTGTCTGTATTTATAGCAGAGCCGGACATGAGATATGAGAATCGGACAAACAATGCTGAGGTTGAACAATGCCATCTACTTGAGGTTAATGTAATTTAACCACTGTCATATAGGGTTATGAACATTCAGCGGTTAATCCAAAACGCTAAACTCGAGACAAGCAAAGTACCACTTAAATTTAACATCCAATCTCTAAGCGTTTGTATATTTTTAAAACAACTTGACAAGACTTGGTGTAATAATCAGAGAGTGTCCAAAAACTGAGTTCGGTATACTATCTTAGGTCATCCAGCTATCACAGTTTCGCTATGAAGATGCATCAATTCAAACGTTCATAAGTGTTGCAAGAGCAACTAGGATGTAAATCGACACCATCACACGAAAACTGTAACCTTCGCAAGCAAATCGATATTTGGCAGAATTTTCTAGACGAACCCAATCTTAAATCAACTGCTCCTTATGAAAATAAGCTAGGAGCACGAAACCCCTAACTAAAAATACTACAGCAATGATTTACAAGCCCTCAATCTAGAAGAAATTTGTTGAAGAAGATACAACTAATATTCGAACCCCTCACCCCATGCGGGAGGCACTTCTTCTTCATTAAAGAGAAGTGTTACATAGAAAATGAAGTTCCCTGTCACAAGGAGGCAACTGTCAACTTAATTTCACTTCCGTCCCATATCTGTTTCTTGTTATTCGATTCTCTCCCCCCCCCCTCCCCCTCGTCAAAAAAATCTGTTAACTAATGAAATATTTACTTTCCAATTAAATTGGAAGCCACAATCAATTTAAACTACGACCAGCCCAACAAGCACATACCGCATGTCATCTGACACCAGCACTACTTCTCCTCTTCCTAAACCTCCAAACCAAACTAAATACTCGTACCGAGAACAACAGAGAATGGAAAACTCATCTTCGAGATGGAAACCACAAAAAAGAAACTTCACCCGCCGCCACTGTGATTATCAATCATTCGCGCTCGTCTGTCGCCTGTCCCCCTATTAAATCGACCGCCTTGAGAACTCAAGCCCAGAGATACGAGTAGAAAGAAAGACTTCGAGAACGTTCGCGTAACCCAACCAAAACAAATAATTAATCGAATCGAATGACGGCCACATTTAATCAATTGTCCCTCGTAACACATTACCGCTATACGACAAACAAATACGGACATCTTTAAGGAGTTTCTTCCTTTCTATCCTGGGCCTGGTCTGATATTGCTCTTGGTTCGAATGGTGCTCGGGTATTTATGCGGTTCATCGAAATGCAAAACCCATGTCAACTGTCATATGCGAATAAATTTATAGGGACGCGCGGTAATTTTATTTTGAACGCGCGATAAGGGTGGTGGTTCCGCACTATTCGTAACCAGCACAGCACAACACATCACATCGGAATCGGACAACAATATAAAAGCAACATGAAAAGCCTGGGGACAAAGGAACTTTAGCCCGACTGACGATGGAAATATAAAGTTTTGCGGGGAGATGTACCTACAAGCAATGCCAGCGGCAGTTCTGACGATAGGAGGCACGGGATGATATGATACCGAAGCTCTGATGCAGATGATGATGACGATGACGCCAGTATCTGCGGATGGTTGACTTGGAAACGACAACTCAATTTCCAGACCCAGGCGTGGGATGATAAATGAGAAACGCACTCCATATGCACTCTTGTTAAGGTTCCCTTTCCACTAACTCGGAGGAAGCCAACAACGATGGCCATATTACTAACGACTACAATGATGATGGTGGTGCTTGAGATAGTGTTCCAGGGATGATGGGAGGAAGCCCGGGAGCAGCAATGTGATTACACCATGTAATTATTATGTGAGCAGAATATGAAATTAAAAGACCCACTGGAGTGGAGTTTAGAAAAGAAGACAATTACTTTGAGAATCGAGGAAGATACAAAAAATATTTGAAAAACCAAAGATAAAAGTCAAGGGGGGTACCCGGGTGTACTTGCATTTAATTGCGCAAGTGGCCAAATGAATGCAATTACTCGTACAAGTATCTGGGGGAACTGAAAGAGCTCTGCGTCGCTCGAGATGAAAAGCGCTGACAAATAAATGTCACATTCGAGTGCAATGGGGCGAGTGAGATTTATGGTGATGAGCAGCTCAATTTGGAACGTTGCAGTTGTGGACAGAGTACAAAGTTCAGCTGTAAGAAAGTGACAGAAGGTTTGGAGTTGCAAAGATGAAGGAGTGCGTTATGAAATTTCTTTGTTTTTAGTTTGACAGCAGAATATTTCTTTCTTTTTTTTAAGATTTTCATTATTATTTAGGGGTTCCGGTTTTATGACCTGTAGGATTCCATTCTCCATGTTTGATTGGCTGGTTCCTCACTCTTATTCGAGAACGATGTTCATTCGGAGTTTGTCCGTCTCCGAATCTCAATATTTGTCATCCATTTCACCAATTTTATGAAATTTATAAGTGGAAAATCACGTTGCGTGACTTTGCAAATATGTATCTTAAAATTGATCTTTGGACATGCCAGCAAATACAATCACCATTCCCTACTCTTTCATCACGCATCTGATTTGCGCCTGATCAGACACTTGGACGCAATTTTTGTATCAGTGCCTATATACCACCTTAAATTTCGTATTTCCATCACAAGTTTAACCAGGTCCAGGGAATTAAATAACAGGAGGAACGTCTGGCACATTTGGATTTGGAAATTTGACTTCGAACATCTACTCGTACGATCACAAGAAGAGCCTTTCTTGATCGAGTCTCTCAAAACTTTTTAAGTTCTACGCTGTCAGGATCAAATACAGAGAACCCGTGGTAACATTGTCGGTAAGCTACTGATAAATTAGGTTTTGACTGACCACCACAATGAAGTCCTTAAGTATCTCGCTCAAGTTAAAAACGACCTCAGTTTGTGAAAGATAAAGTTAAATGGAAATGTTTGTTGGGGCTTAGGTCAATCGGAATGTAACGCTACGAAACTTGGGTAGCACAAAGCTCTCCAGATAAGGTTCGCAAATGAACGTTCCACGTTGAAATTTCCGGTCCGGGACTAGATCATTTGAACACAATTCAGAAATGAGAAATATTTTCTAATTTAACCTCGATGGACATCGTTACATAAATTGGCGCTCTCCGACAATGGTGGAAGAAATTCGATATCTTATGCACATACAACTGGACTGATCCAAAATCCGAGAAGTACTGGGGGCATTCGGTAGGTATTTCGCGCCTCAATATACCTTGACAGTACGCGTATGGATTAGGTATTCATTTTAATTTGGTTATGTCAGAACAATAGTATAAGTGCTCAGCCTTTCTTTAGAAGATGAGTAACAGTAGAACCATAGACGTTTAGACATTTGTCTGCATCTTGGAGAGTCGAACCTTATGTTAAACTAAACCAATGACCAAGTTAGTGCTTACACCGGGGACCAATCATGTCTAAAAGCTTACGGCAATAGGGATTCTTAAACAGAATCCTTGGGATTGAACGAAAACAGATGGCTCAACACTATTGATCATCTTTCGTCAACCGGGAGTGTTGTTAATCTTTTGTAACTTCTCCAGCGGCGACAGAAAAGAGAATCAGATCGGCTGAAGTGATATCTACTGAAAACTTTTACACTTTTGGAACTAAAAGTGAAGCCTCTTGCTCCGTCCAGGACAGGGCCAATTTGAAAAAAATTTCTGCCACTCCTCTATCGATGGATCACAGAATCCCTGGATGAAACCGGTGCTGGAGCCAACAAAGAATGCAGTCAGAGAAGACGGAAATCGGACAAAACTGGGTAACCCGTAGACAAAAACAAAACCAAAACCCGCGGTGCTTGTAGCCGGAGCTACAACCAACAAAGATCGTACTTTTAGTCAACAGAAGTAGATTGATGATAGTGAAATTCACGTAAAAGTTGCAGTTCGGGTGGTCGGAACTGGGATGAAACGCCAAAGTGGACGAGACTGAGGAACTTACGAGTATAATCAAATCTGGGAGTCCAGAGTTGTTTGGAATCAAGAAATCAAACTCTTAGAGCGAAGTGATCCACACAGCAAACTCTTAAATGGCTTAGCAAATTTGTGACAGAAATCCCCACCGAAAACTAAGACCTTTAAGGTTTTCAGGTCATCAAAGTTTGACGTGCGCTATCTCTTCGATTCCTGGAAAACTCATGTAAATAGAGAATGTCATGATGCGTGTTCATACCCAGAATCGGAAAAACTAAGACTGTTGTTCTCTCGTCTTGCCGTCATCAAGTGCTCTGAGCTGGCATGTCCAGAATCTGCAGCGAATACGTAAGAAAACCAGAAAACTTCTAAGCAAGACAGTTGGGACTAATATGAGGGAAGACTGGGATCTGTACAGATCGAAGCAAAACAAATATTAGGCGCTAATTCCGCTTTCGAAGATAACGAGTTTTGCGAGAATTGACAACAACAAAGACACCAAACAGACTACAATCACTCAGAAATCTCAATAGCACCTAAACCCAGTCGGAGGACGGCTTGTCACTGAGGAGGGTCCTTTTGATCTTTATACCCCTTGCCTCGGTTGTCTGCTAAAAAAGCTCCGCGAAGTTCAATTCCTTGAACCCAACTTATGTCAAAAATATCAAAGAAGGCAGAATTCATCGGCTTATGCGTGACCAGTAACGAGGAAAATTCCTTTAAAATTGCAAAATCGTTAACGCTTTGACAATATTTGACTCGACCATTTAAGAGACTTAAAACTTTGAACAGTTAATGGGAAGAGCTTCAACTACGAAATACAAGATCTTCATGGAAAACAATATTGGGCAAATAACGCAACCTTGAGGTACTCCACTTTTGATATAAAATTTCGACGGATGGCAAATGAAAGTCGAGATACAAACTAATGTTGGTCGGTAATTCTATTTAGAACATATTTTCAAAAGCACTTTTCCCGAAAAATCGTTTAAACTTCGAAACATAAATCAATTTTTGTTATGGCCACACCTTTCACAATGTTTGTCTCCATGAGTACTAACAACTTATGCAATCCTTGACCAGCACTCCTTGATTGAGTTAATTTTTTTAATTCCCTATAAAAATAACCAATCATTTGCATAACACCTGGAAAGTTTAATCCCCTGAGATCCGAGAACAATAACTGCGTTGTTTGTAGTAATTGTCACTCGTATTTACCTGGCGTAGTTGCGAATATAGCATCCAGCTTAGAATTACGAGTATATGGTATATTCGAGGTGCTTAGGAACAAGATTTCTTGGAATTTCCCCACATTGGCCGCCACCGTATAGTTTTTATTTTACTGCTGAATGAATCTGAGGAATTTGCTGAACCAAACAGATACGAGTTCTAGTAGTTCTGGGCAAATCAACAAATCCCTTGTTAGGAGTTAACGTCACTACAAATCATTTGCCAGACACTTGTACTATTCATACGACCTAGTACGAGTGTGTTCCTGTCGATTGAACTAAGCGCCTCATTGAAAAGATAGCCATCCACGTTGCGGATAAACAAATACGAGTATTTATCTCGACATGAAATTCATTTAGTGCGGCGCGATACTGGTAATTGGTGGCAGATAATTGGAATTGTGAATGAATTGTGCGCCTTTGCTGGCGCTGTCAGGTAATACGATGATAGTCTGGTACGGCATTTGGGTATTGTTAGAGAAGTGAAATGAGGTGTAAGTTCCTCTGATCATTAGCGAATCGAAGTGGGCAATTGTGAAATTTAATTTAATCTCAAATTTTTATTATGCACCGAGTTGAACTGAAAGAAAGGAAATCCGACGACACAATTTGTACAAGAGAGTATCTGACAAGTTTTTGTCACGTTTAACATTTGTTATAAACGTTGTCACGTTGAGTTAGAACAAAACATTGTATCGATTTCATTCGATTGTTTGTTTAATGAAAGTATATCAGCTAACACAAAGAGGATGTTGTTGTACGATATTGTATGTCAGCTATGATATTACATTTACGTCGTTATTTTTCGTAACACATTGCAGAGACGTAACAGTATAATCGGGGATTTCTTTGAGTTTTTTTTTTCCTGAACCTATCTCATAAGATACAGATAATGGAGGCATTTCGTCCGGCTCCATAGAATTCATCATGGAAAACTGAATAGTCTTCTGGTCCCATACCATAGACAGGGAGTGAAATGTCAAATAACCGTATAAAGGCAAAAGTGACACGAAAAAATGTAACAATAAGCAATCGTAAACGCTTACGTTTTAATAATTTAATAAATAATTCTAGTCAAGTAACAGCCATTAGGGCGGCTCTTTGGAAAACAAATCGACGTACGACGCGTTTCAGTTCTTAGGGACAAGAGAAGAATATATTGTCACGGCGCGAAAGATATGCACATCATTTTTGTTGACATCGGAATTGAATTCAAAAGAGTTTAGAGATATTCTGTAAGAACGGCGACTTAAAAAGTCCGAGGGACGTATCTATCTGAACATAATTTAGGAAAAAAACAGGGAAGTCAAGACAATGCCCCCAAAGCCGATAGGTCTTACATTGAGATCTATTGACCAGGTTTTCTCCTTAAAAACACGTGTGATGAGTGTTTGGACGCTACCCAAAAAACAGAGAACCAATCCGAAAAAATCCCAGATGTCCAAATCGTAATTTCTCCAAACTCAACCCAACATCAGATATCAGAAAGTTATCATAAATCCAAGAAGTCTGAATCAAAGCTAAGATGAAGCGGCATCTGTAGAGACGAATTATGTCGCCGAAGCATAGACATACATTGGCGTTGACAAGTTCTGCAAGGGAATGCTACGATTAAGGAGCTAGGTACTGTAGGAAAACGGGAGGCATTGAGTGCTTACGCTCGGGAGCTATAACAAGTCATCAATTTTGTGCTTTACAGGGTCATCCATTTTGTTGTCCCGAAAGTAAACTTAAATAAAACACATTTATAATTTAGATTTCGATCAAATTTTTATTTCAATATATTGTTTGAATCGAGCTATTATGAATGGAATATATTATCATCTGAATGTCCTTCACGGGAGTTTTTGTAGGGCTTGATTTTGACAGGGTAAGTTTCGATGATTTTTCGCCAAATATTGGGCAATAACTCGGCTATAATTTGAGGCATATTCGATATTCGCGCACAATTCTACAAAAATAAATCCAACGGCGACAAATCACACGATCTTGGTGGCCAGTTCACATCACCAAAACGGGAAGTAACTCGTCAATGCAATTCTTCTTACAATAAAGCTAAAGTGGGTCATTTTATGCGAGATGTTGCAGATGTCTTGTTGAAACCAAATGTCTTCAACATCCAAATCTTCGATTTGAAGCCAAAATAATTTGTTTAACATTTGGCTATAGCGATGAAAATTTACAGCGACTTTCTGCGAATGCACTGGTGAATGCACTACGAGTACATGTGAATTTTCACTTCCCTATATGCGACAATTTTGTTTGTTCACATATCCACCAAGCTGGAAATGAGCCCCATCGCTGAAGAAAATGATGTGCGAAGACAGGTCATTCAAACGCTGATGTTCAAGCACCCAATCGGCGTATTTCTAGGCATTCCGTGGTCAGCTACAACATTGTAAGGGTGTGGATGCAAATCCAAATCCAAATGCCGTTTGGATATTCTTTAAAACTTTTTCTGAGGACCATATTTTCTGTAGAACGTGCATTTCGATGATGGATTGGTCTTAATACATTCGTCACAGAGCTACTCTCTTCGATAATTTTTTTTAACATTTTTGCCAATTGTGGGCTAAGATGGACGAATATGTCGATTATAATCTGCCCGTAATGTACGAAACCCCATTCGTCTGGTTTCGGCTTCTGTCCACCAAAACTTGATTGACTAAACTTCTGAGCGCGGTTGATGATCCCGGTGGCATAACGCAATGGATATGTGTTCACCGACTACTACGCAAGGGGGACTTGGCCAACACTAATACCACACATTTAAATCTGACGTCAACACCCTTCAGCCTTACGGAATCAGCAACAGAAAACGTGAATCCTTCTCTCTGTACACAAAATGAGTGGAAAGAAACTTAGCCTTGGTCTATCATGGACTGTTGTGCCAACCATTTAATTATAACCACGTCAGCAGAGGAACAAATGCATTCACTCAGTCGTTCGTGGATCTCCGCAGAGAATATACGTGTTCGGCTTTCTTGTAGTGAAAAAGACAGTGACTTAGTGTTTACAACAAAGATAATTGTCGATATTTTGGTATTAGACTCGGTAGCCTAGCAGTTAGCGGCGCCGATCATCTAACTGTGGTGGGATTACGAGTTCGATCCCTGGAAAAACTTGACACTTTTTTTTTTTTTTTTTTTGTTTTATTATTAGTGCAAAATAAAAACAAAAACAATATTAAATAATAAAACCACGTGATGGATGGTGGAGAGCGCTCCGCTCTTCCCATAACGGGAGTTGCGAAAGGCAACAATGCTGTTGCCGGTGCCGTGGCGAAAGCTATTCAGAGGAGGAGGAGGCTAAGAACCACTCCTAATTCAAAAAAAATGAAAATGGGTGCAGCCTTGGCAACAGAAACAGCACAGCAACGCAAGAACAAATCAGATAATGCGTTGATGCACATCACTGATGAAGTGCAGTATGTGGGGGGCAACAACAACTTTGCCTCTTTAGCTGCGTCTGAATCAGAAGATGAGGATGCGGAAATAAACGACATAAACAGCAGCATTCAAGAGCTGAAAAAGAAAGTGCTTGCAATTAAGCAGAGACAAACTGCACGCAGGCAGAGGGAGCAATCCGAAGTGGAGAGCTCCCAACAACAAAAAGAGCAGAAAAAACAACTGCAGCAACAACAAAACCAGCAGCAGCAGAAACAACAACTGCAGCAAACAAAACAGCAGCAGCAGAAACAACAGCAGTTGCAAAAACAACAACTGCTGAAACCACAGCAGCTTCAAACACAGAAGCAGCAGCAGCAGCAGCAGCAACAACAACAGCAGCAGCAGCAACAACAACAGCAACAACAACAACAACAGCAACAACAACAACAGCAGCAACAACAACAACAGCAGCAGCAGCAGAAGAAGAAGGAGAAGGTGCCTCCTATCAACACCTACAAACTTGAGGTAAATGCTACCAAGGACCTATGTAAGTTGGTCATTGGTAATAATTTTAGTATTAAGAGATTGGGAAACGATCGCCATGCCATCCACTGTAATACAGTGGAGGGCTATGCGAAAGTTAAAGAGCTCCTCAAAGAAACGACGACGGAGCACTACTCATACACACCGAAGTGTGAAAAGCGGCAATCGATGCTGCTGAAGGGGTTGGAAACGTCTTCTGATCCTGAGGAGATCTTGGCACTGCTCAAAGAGAAGGAGTGCGAAGGACTCAAATTTGTGGGGGTAAAGCCATTTACCACAGCTAGAGCCAGGCGGGAGAAACGAGGTCTGCCGTTCTTCCTGGTGCAGCTCAGTCCCGAAAGCCGTCTGGATAGTCTTAGGACTATCAATGTCCTAGACTACCAGGTGGTTCACTGGGAGAAATTAAAAAGGAGCGAAGGCGTTATACAATGCGTTCGCTGCCAGAGGTTCGGGCACGCCGCATCGAACTGCCAAATGCAGCCTCGATGCGTGAAGTGCGCAAAGAACCACAGTTCCGAAGAGTGTGCTCTGGGTAGGGACGGAGCATCCGATAGGACGCAGCTCTCGTGCGTGTTATGTGGAAACGTGGGACACACCGCAAACTATCGGGGTTGTCCTAAGTTCGCCGACATTAAAAAAGCAAAACTCGCTCGGCAGCAGAAGGTGGAGGTCAAACGTTCACCTGTTAGGTTTCAAACACCAGCCGTCACGTCCCAAATTTCCTACGCCCAAATGGCGTCAGGTAGGGGGGCTACGGCACAGCAAGCGGCTGTTGCTTCCCCGGCGCCAATGCCGAGAACAACAGAAGCTGCACCTAACATGCTGGCCATCTTGCTCGCAATCCAAGGGCAGATGGCTCAGCTGCAACAGCAGGTGCAAGAACAGGCCAAGCGGGTGGACCAGATCTACGCACTGCTGCCGGGCCTAACGCAACACATGTCGTAATGGGTACGCACATGGTGGAGCAAACTTTGAAGGTCCTTGCGGTGAATGTTAATTCACTGATTAGGATCGAACGAAGAGCCGCGATGTTTAAATTGCTACAAGACCAAACTCCTGATGTGCTTTTCGCTAGCGAAACCAAGCTAACCGATGAGCACGAACTGGAGTACAATAATTATATTGTTAAAAGAAGAAACCGGCCTAACTCCCAACGTGGAGGCGGTGTCGCGATCTTCATTAAAGAAGGCATAGAATTCCACAGAGTGTACAAGGGAGTGTTACGCAGGTTCCGGGTGTTAGAGGCAGTCGTCATTTACATCCCGCTCCGCAGTGGAAAGCGGCTGTACTTGGCCTCTGTTTATGCATCTGGGGCTTCACAATCCACCTTATTCATTACAGAGCTCGACACACTTTTTCGACTTCTGAGGCTGGAATCGGGGGAGAATTATTTTATAATCGGCGGGGACTTCAACGCTAGACACAGAGATTGGGGAAATAATTTGCCAAATACTAGAGGGAACCTACTACTTGATTGGTGGGGTCAGCACGATGCCATGTATAGACTCGGTCTTAAAGCGACGGATAACCCGTCGTTTCCAAGAGGCGGGTCTTATTTGGATCTATTACTGTATGACGAACGCATACGACTGACAGGTACGAATTTACAAACGCTTAACTGTCTGCGCACATTCCTGTATGACAGCGACCATTGCGGTTTTAGCACCGAAATCACAGTTCCCAACGAAATTGCGGAATTGGGGGAGTTTGTCCAAAGATACTCTTACAACTACAGTAAGACTCGATGGACACGCTTCTCCGCAACCTTGACAAGAGCACTCTCCTCGAACACGCTCCACCCACCGTCCAATAGGAATTTATCAAACGAGGAGATTGATAAGTACCTTAAACGAATGGACCAGACAATAAAACAAACTATGGACACTACAATACCGCGGTATAAACAAACGACTAACGAAGATCTGTTCCGCAATCCTACTATTGACGCACTGCACCGACAGAAAAGTAGACTTCTGACAAGACTGAAAAACTTATACAGACAGTTTACAGACAGACAAGACCCAGAGATTAGGACACTGAAGTCGTCGATTAAAAATATTCAAATGTTAATCAAAGAGAATTACAGAATTGCTGTAAGTTTGTATTGGAACAACAAGGTTCGGGCTGTAAACACCAGCAACCCGAATATGTTCCCGCAAATAAATAAACTATTTCGGAGAAAAAACCAAAACTACCTTCAGTGTCTTAAAATAGCCCGGACAACAGACAACGAACGGCTACTAACAATAGCAGGCATTGATACAAATGAGGCCGCTGATGATGACGACTTCTTTGTGATCGAGGATCCACAGGAGAAGGTTGAGGCCATAGGGGCGACTTTCCAGGAAGTATACAAGGCCAATGATATCATTGGCCCTAATTATGACCTGGACAATCGCGTCTTGGTTCACAACTTCTATATTCGAAATGAAGTAGAGAACTGGCGATCCGAGGGCTCTGGTTTCACCCGGTTCAGCGACGAAAATATGGCAAATAATGTCATTGCCAGAGAAGGTGGCCAACCCCCGTTCATTTCGAAGGAAGAACTCCATGAGATCTTCGACACAATCAGAAGTAAGAAATCAGTGGGGACCGATGGTATTCCGAACATCGTGCTTCGACATCTTCCTCTAGAAGCGGTGGACATTTATACCACCCTGTTTAATAATGCAATGAATAATGCACATTATCCAGCGCATTGGAAAACGGCGGTGGTTCAACCTATCCCCAAAAAGGGAAAGGATATATCCAATCCGGCGAATCTCCGGTCGATAAGTCTCCTTCCGAATATCAGTAAGGTGTTCGAAAAAGTAATCAATAGGGCTCTGACTAGGTGGGTTGAGGACAAACATATAGTTCCGGATAATCAATTCGGTTTTAAGGCAGGACATGCTATCTCACATGCCGCGTCTAAACTGGTGTCTGATATCCAGTGGAATAAAACCAAAAAACAGTGTACTGGTGCCTGCCTAGTTGACTTGGAGAAGGCTTTCGACACTGTATGGTTAGAAGGTCTTTTCTACAAGCTGGCTAGTCTGGGTATCAGTAAACCACTCTTGTACATTCTTTATAATATGCTAACCAACAGACAGTTCATCGTGAAAAATAGTGATGTGACTTCTGTTGGAATATTTCAAATTAAAAATGGTCTTCAGCAAGGCGCGGTCAATTCGCCGATCCTATTCAACATTTATACAAGCGACTTGATAGGTTCACTTCCCCATACTATTGCGTACGCAGACGACTTGATAGCGTACAAAACAGGTCCAAAAATCGAGGTCATTAATACTCTCTTACAGCGTGACTTCGATAAGATAAGACGATTTTGCGATGACTGGAAGTTGAAAATCAACTTTCAGAAGTCGGAAACCATTCTTTTTAGGACGCCGTTGTCTGGAGCCTCTAGGGACACCAGAAAAAATTGGCGAAAGTTCTCGATCATTGGACAACACGGACAGCCTCTTGCCTGTCGAACTGTAGTCAGATACCTTGGGATCTGGCTAGATCAGTTTCTGTATTTTAACAAAAATGTAGATGCTGCTCTAGCCAGAGCTAAAGGCGCTTTTGCCCTTACAAAGAGACTGTTTTATAGCAGCCAACTCGATGCGAGGGTAAAGATAATCTGCTATATGGCCCTTATCAGGCCCATGCTGGTATTTGGGTGTCCCGTGTGGTTCAATGTAAGAACAAGCTTAATGGAAAAGATTCGGGTGTTTGAGAGGGCTTGCCTTAGGGCTTGTCTTCGCTTGTACAGAACACCAGAGTCGGAGTACAAAAAATTTTATCCTAATGAGGTCCTTTACAACAGGGCGAACCTAATACGAGTGGACAACTTCGTAATTAAGCTGACTCGAAGGCACATTGCAAGAGCAATGGCCTCGACGAATAACCTGATATCCGGGGCTTACTACCCCAATTACCTTTATCACGAGAGGGTGCGCTCCAACGGCTTCGTTCCACCGGAAGCATTCCTCTACTTTGATCAGATAGGGTTGATCCAGGAAAGATCAGCGATCCCGTTAATCTTCCATGTCGCTCGGACAGCTGGGGACAGGCGACTCAACTACAACAGAGACGTCGCACACGGCAGGGTGGATCGTCTCAGGTTCAGTAGGGCGGTGGGGAATCGCGATAAGAGGGATGTCGTTCGGCAGCACCAGCATTTCTGGTGGTTGAATGATGGGGAAGATGTTTCGTCGTCGTTTCCGTCAATTACGGACCAGCCTCACTAATGAGGCAGAGCTGACCAATCTATTTGCTCTGTAAATAGCGATGGCCAGCTTACATAGGTTTAGGTTAGCATTTAAGAAAGATATGTATATATTAGTATATATAAATGTATATACTAATATATCTATATTAGTGTGTATAATGTCTATGTGTTTATATGTGTGTATTGTGTATCTAGGTTAGCTAGACTAAGGTTTATTTTAAGTTAGATATTAAGTTTTTATAGAAAATACAAAATATTGTCCATATGCTAAGTTTTTGTTAACAATGTTTTTCTTAGCCTAAAGTATAGAAAATAAATATCCGAAATAAAATGTAAATAAAGTCGAAAGACATAGATATAAGAATTTAGAGTAACTTAGAGTGCCTGTGTAGGGCCAGTAAGTAAGATTGTTTAGTAATTGTAAGCTAGCATTTAAGCATTTTTTGTTAGAATGTAAGAAGTAATGATAAGTTAAATAAAATGCATTTAAAACTAAAACTAAAACTAACAAATGCATTCAAAGGTGCTGTCAAAATTCTTCCAACTAAATCCACGTCCTTTCTGGGATACTTAAACTAATTGGGAGTTCTGACCAATAACGACCTTAAACTTAGACTGGGTTCTGCCAGAGAGATGAGTCTTCCTTTGTCAACGGCAAGCCCAGCACTGGCTAATGAACATTGATTTCACCCGTCTTAGCGCCATAGGTTTTTCTACTAGAGAACCAGGCCTGCAATTTAGAAGTTTTGCCATCAATGGAACTTACATGAACCATATTAACGTTGTACATGTGTTTTATTTAAAGACATAAAGCTGTCATTGGCATTTTAACCTTTTTGTTAACGCTTTATATCTACTCGTATGTGTTGGCACTCCTACCGATGAAATGGAAGACCCTACCGAGGAGAAATTCTATGCCCTCTTGCGCGGAGCCTAAGAAGTCGGTAACGTATAAAATCGTGCTATGTTAGTAGGTTCGGTTTGTAATCTTTGTAATAGCTAGAAATACAGCACTAAGTTACCGATATTACGGATCTGCAAAGCAATTTCAACACTTTACTAAGAAAAATGAAAAAATCTGAATAGAATGATTTTGCAAGGTGAGCAGTCGCGTTCAGTACGCCAGAGGATAGAGCAGCTCATATAAAGTTGAAAAAAAAAAGAGTTCAAAATATATCATAGCTTACCAGGCGCACGAAGACGTGCTCAGTAACTAAACAGCTAGTTGCATATGACCCTTCTAGGACCCTATGTCTCGCAAGAACTGCAGAGTATATACCTGCTAATCTGCAAATAGAAAACTATGTAACGTAATGTGAAAGACACAAGTCTTTCTGGAATCGGTAGATCGATTATAAACCAAATTTTTAAAATGAGACAAATCATGGAAGACAAATCATGTATAATAGCCGAGTTTGGAATTTATTCAACTCTGTCGCATAACGCTGAAGAAGTTGGAATGCCATGTTTAAGTTTGGATGCAACCTATCTTAACAGATTCAAATGTTTTTTTTTTGGTTAAGATAGCGCACTACATATGTTCAACGAATCTGTCGGTCTGTTGGAATACGCAGACGACATTGACGTTATCGGTTGGTCCTAAGGTCCCGTTATCGAGGTCTTTACGCCAGTCTAAGAAAAAACGAAAGGAGTTAGTTTTGGGATAAACAACTAAAACAGCGTTTTTCCACCGCTTAGGCCAAAACACCACTTGAAAGACACTCTACTAGACATGCGGCCAATTCTTATTTAAGTTCGGCACTACAGATTGATTATTTGTAAGACGAAATACATACTCTGCAAAACTTTGACAGTAGCAGTCCTTCTATGCAGTGTTAAATGGTAATCGATAAACAGAACAGCAAAGAAGACACTTATCACTTCTTACATAAAAATTTGTTCGTTGTTTATTAAGTCCCGTAGAGGATGACGAATATGTTAAGTGTGAACAACAAGACGCGCGCAGACATTTGCCATAAAGGTCACGCTCAGATATAAATAAGCCGGACGACATCTATTGCAAAAAACCAAACGTAATAACTATTTGAACAGCCCAATAATAGTTGAGACGCATTCCGTATCGAGAATATGGAAAGATCCCGCAGACTGTTAGGCAGAATAAACCGTTCATCCTAGAGGAGAGTGATGGAAAATGCTGTCCCCCTAACATATAATATCGAAGCTATCTGCTCAGATATTTAAAGCAACTAGAGCTGATTTGGTTGAGAACGTGCTTCAGCTCAACCGTAATCAACATGTAATCTCAGCACCATTTTCTACATCCAGACGAGAGGAGCATTGCCTATATGATTTGTTTGCGGGTTATGTCAGCATCTGAAACCATTCATAGACTAGTGGTTGATTCATATCAGTCTGGTTTCAAGTCTACCTATCAAATAGAGACAATTCTGCACGATAACGTCTAAGACTACGACAAGAAAGATTCGGTAATAACCGCATATTACAGATTGCATAGAGATGAGCTATACTGACCAACCCTGAGAAAATTGCCAGGCTGCGGGAGATGAATATAGAGTTCTCGCTGATCCACAGACATCTAAATAATAAATTGTCCAAGAACTTCAATATCCAAAAAGGTTCTATACAAGGCAAATGTACCTACTGTCACATAAATTAATTTACATCTTTCTAGAAACAGATATTCAAAATTTACTGGCATACAAAAGGTTCTCAATTACTTGGGTACGTGGATACCTTTCTTTTATTGATTTTATTGACCAATTGAAGTAATGAGATGATGTACGTTTGGATATGCAAGCGGTTGCCATGAGTCTTACACCAAACGAGGGAACAACAAAGTTCATGCTGTTATTAAAGACTTGATTTACTTAAGTAGCAACATCTGCGTAGAATCGCATGCAAAATTTCTCTTACCAGTCGCTATTTCCCAGTTATGGACTAACAGCGCCCTATCTCATTATTCCAATCTTTGAGAGAAAGATATCGCGCACAATAGGGGTTGCACAGCGACATCGGAAGATTGAATGTCCGAGACGGCTGGGCCATATTACACGAAATTTGAGGGAAACAAACAAAAATAGTAACCAAGTGGATGTAAGGAAACCGCTTGTTTTAATGACTACCAGACCAAAAGAAGATGTGGTATTTTTTGTGATGGATTGAAAAACCCCACGACTGCAAATGGACTAAGCTAACCAATACCGTAGCTGGCCACATGAAATTGTCGCTTAGCCAACCATTATTAGAAAACCTACAAAGTAGGTCAAGTAGGTCGGTAGGTCAAATGAGTCCACTTTATTAACAATTTGTCAATTTTCTAGAAGTATTTAAATAAGACCACATCTACCATTTTACCTGCCCGAGACTGTACACAAATTCAAACTAGTTCTCAAAAATGACAGCATCTATCAGATCGCGACCTTGCCCCAGATTTATTTGTTATAAAACGAACTGGTGGAATCAAATCAGAACACAGATCCTGCGGTCTGATGGAAAATCCTTACTTGACTCCAGGGGACTTGAAGTAATATAGATTGTTTTAATTTCGACCCCACACTTTGTTACCATCTGTTCGCCATATAACCTGTAAGAATTTTTCCCACGGTTTTGACATAAGTCTAAAAAAATTTTTAGACTGTTTTTCAACTTGTCTTAATTTTTTGCCGTCACCATTTGTAAGATATGAGTTCGATGCCAGGTTGTTTGCAAAAGGATTTTTAATTACTCACCTGTCCCAGATTATTCCAAAGAAACTACTTATTAAATATTCACACTAAACCTTGAATACAACTTCCTCTCCTCAAATACTATTTGTAGCAACTATCAATCTGGGCATTTCTTGTTAACATACATCCAACCACGCACCACCCATCGAGATCATCCTTTGACACGATGCCGACATAAACCACATCTTTACCTGAACCTCTACACTACATAGCATTCCTCTAATCAAGCAAAACCTCACCATTTATTTGTTCCGCACAACTTGAAACACTTCCTAGAGTCGGAGCCTGTGTCGCACGATGAAACTGGAACCCTCAACCAAGAAGCCAACAGAAAGCAAACATCAAACAAAAACCCTCCCTATGAGCTCATCTGTACACCTGTATACCTGTACAACCGATGGTAAATAGTCGGCTTACAAAAAGTCAAGGCGGAGGAAATGTCCCAAAGAGGCAAGCAGCAATCTTCTGACGCGCTATGACATCTTAAGATGCCACTTTGCTAGTTGTCAGTTTCCGTACCACTCATCTGAAACTTAGAATATCGTAACAAGCGCGTCAACATTTGAACAAGTTGGCGGGATAACTTCTGCGGTATTAGTATTTCGTCAACACAGATACGAGTACCAAGTGGCAGATACTTAACCCTGCCACGAGTTGCCAACATAAACAAATTATCTCCATAGGAAAAGACCAGGAAAAGCCGCCTTAAGTGTAAGCTTCTTAATTCAATTGCCAAAGAGGATGTGATACGAAAGTGTACGAGTATGATGTCAAGAAAGCTACCGTCATCCCCTATGTATCTGTCCAGCACTTGTGTTTTATTTTAGCCTTTTCCTGCCAGAGGTTAGGAGCTGCACTCAAAGTAGTCTTATCGTTAACTGATAGTGCTTTTTTCATAACCCTTTTTGCTGCCAAGAAAAACTAATTCATGGGGGCTTTGAGGGTGACTGCAATATTAGCAAAAGGGCGGTGTGTCATGTTTTCCTACTGTTTTAGCAATTCTTTTTGCCCCACAATGACATCATGTTTGTAACTAAGGTTGATGGTTCACGTAATTGAATGAGGGGTTGCCAAGTCAGATACGAATACACATATCCTTTGATCAGGCTAACAAGTAAATGAATGTTGTTATGAGTAAATAAGCGCAACAGATACTTACTTATAGAATGTAAGCTTCTAGGTGGAGGATGCTGTATGTGAAGGGGGACTCGAGGTGACACTTCAATGGTGAGGGTAGTGAGGGTGGCAATAGTGGAAGGCACACGATAATACAGTTAACATGAAGTGTACCATAGATGATGGCTTTTAGCAAAACGCCCATCAGCATATACAAATTTGATTGAAAAGATTCGAGAGTTGCCACTGGCAACTAATAAACCGAAATTTCACAAAAATTTGAATTATTGTAGTTCAGCGTTAATTGAAACACACTGTTCAGTGTTGGATGGGTTTATTGTGGTGGACTTATCCAATAGAAGATCGAAGATCATTCGAGAATAGGTAGATAAAACCGACCCGCATGATGCAACCAAGACAATCATGTCTGTCAATCAATCATATTAAACAGGAGAGGTCCTAAAATGGATTCTTGTGGTATGCCTTGTTTTTTAAGTCTCAGTCAATATTACATTCTGGATCTAGAACTAAATAATGTGAATAACTGTTCTCTTTTGTTGAAAGTGTACCTATTCAGGTTAAATTTTAAATCTTATTTAAACAGAAAATTCTCAAAGTAGAAGACAAAGGTTTATGCTGCTGTTTCTGGAAAGAGAAAGGCCCAGGACTTGTTTTCTTTGCACAACCTCTGTTTGCCAACAGAATTGAACCCCACTCATTCATACCTCTTTCAACTGGAGATTGGTCAATATCAAAAAAATATTTACATCTTTCTTTTAGGAAATCGAATTGGAATAAGGACACTCCCGTCTTCTATAATATTATATAAAGCTTAGTCCAGGTATGAGAATATTACCAATAAAAGGCTCGATAGCAGGCGCACCTTCACACGTTCTATAAACTTGTATTGGTTCGATAGGAGTCGACTTTGTAACTCGGTCAGGAGAGCCCCTAAGTTTTTCCAAGTGCAGATGACGGACGGTAATCTTTGACACAATAAAACAGAATTAACGATACACTCTTGCCCACAGAACTGCACGTGAGCCCTCATTCCCCCAAAACAGAAATGAACGACTCGGATTAATCGAATGCAGAAAAAACTTGGAGTCTTAAGATTTTCATCTGCAAGTGAAGCACTCATGGACAAATAGATAGCGTCTAACAGTTAACAGCCTGATAGTGACACCGCAATTCTATTGAAAACTATCAGCACCCATGTAAAAGGTGGTAATACAGCCCTCAAACAAAATATGGTGGATACTAGACTAGATGACTAGACCGCCTCCTTCACTTTCAATAAGCTAACCCTGTCACACAGCTATTAGCAATATCCTGACAAAGCCTGAGCTGTGATTTATGACATGATGAGAATCAGACCGACGGAAGGTCCTTATTTCGAATAAAAAAAAAAAAAACAAAGTGGGTGACATTAGCGACATCTCTGTTTAAGATCAGTGAACATGGTTGGAATACTTTATAAACTTTAACCTGAACATTTAGATTTATGAAGCACCTTATGTCGAACAAACAGATTTTCCTGAGGCACGTTCAAGATACCCTGCTGATCGTTACAGAGAAACAGAATGTACCGAAGTTTCATTGAGAAATTACACAACAGATTCCCGTCAAAATTATCTGTTTACTAAGGCCAATATTCGGCGCGTTTCATACAAATATGGAGTGCCAGAGGCCTTTGAAAAACATCTCATAAAAAATTAACAATATTATACTTTCGGAAGGAAGCAGTTTAATCGAATGGACAATTCTGCCTTATCTAGCACGTCTAGTCATTTAAGGATGTGATCATGGACCTCCGCCTGATGCTAAAAATCTTGGGAGCCACAGCAAACAGAGTGGGTCGGCAAACCTGGGCAGGATAAGGAATAGACAAGAAATAGCTGTCAGTTTTGCTCATCAAAGGAGCATATTTCCTTTACATTTTCATTCTTTGTAGTCATTCAATATGCTTACTACTACCTAGTCAAATCATAAATACCGGTACACAACTGAACTCACTCATTACGAATGCAACACTGGGCGCATCCATTTCGTATTGATTGCGATTTGACAGTTGATATTTATGCTTCATTGTAACGTAAAAAGTTTTTGACATTAATTGCTTACAATCATGGAATGGGGCGACATCGAAAATCCTATTGTTGTAGTTGGCCTACTTAAATGCAACGTGGAAAAAGGCGATATATTAAGGACGTTGCGACCGCTTGGAATCACTCGCAATTTTGTGTATCGTTCTGTGAAGTTTTTTGAGGATACTGATGGAGTACGAGACCGTCAAGGATCCGGCCGTCCGCGCACTGTGAGAACTCCGAAAGCGATCAAAGCCGTGAAGAAACGAATCGACCGAAAACTGCTGCGAAAACAGAAAATCTTGTCGCGGGAAATGCAAATTTCGCAAAAATCCATGTCTCGCATTATCAAAGAAGATTTAGGCGCGTAGAAGCGACACACTGGACACCTGCTCACAGCTGCATTGAAGGAAAAACGCAAGCGAAGGTCGAAAGCGTTACTCAGCCGGTATTCGAAGAACGCTCATAGACAAATTCTGTTTACTGACGAGGAAATCTTCACAGTAGAAGAATCGTTCAATAATCAGAACGATCGTGTGTATGCTCGGTCATCCAGAGAAGCATCCCAACTCATCCCGAGGGTTCAAAGAGGCCACCATCCCGTGTCAGTAATGGTATTGTGGGGAGTGTGCTACGATGGCGTTACCAAGCTCCATTTTTGCGAAAAAGGAGTGAAAACATCGACCAATGTATATCAATCGACCGTCTTGGAACCCATTGTGAAGTCTGTCTACCAATCAATATTCAACAACAAGCCATGGACTTTCCAGCAAGACTCTGCTCCAGCTCACAAAGCAAAAACGACTCGACTGTGGCTCAAAAACAACGTTTCAATAAAAAAAAAAAAAAATTGTTTAAATATTAATTCGCTTTCATTTGGCGCTGATTTTTCTGTGTACCAGTATTTATGACTTGACTATGACTTGACATCACGATAAATAGAAGCGTTCTCAGCGGGAAACCATCGGTCACACTTCCCTCTTTAAGGCCACAACTAACATTGCCCAGGTTATTATGTCAGCTTGTCAACCACTATCTTCTCCCACCTCATTAAGTGTCAAAGAATCATATTCGGACACTTCTGCCAAACAAGGAATACCAAGGCGTATGTCTCAACAACTTTCCAAGCGATTAGCAAAATTTCACGTCGAAATTCATCCGTAATCACATTCCTATCTCTGACTTGCACCATTAAACGCAGCTTTACAATGATTCCCCCCCTTCCCAAACTAAAGCAAAAAGTTTGACGCGAGGATCTGCTCACTTTGAAAACAATGTTATTAGCCCTCGTCTTGTTAGTGTGCGTGCTTGTATATGTTCTGTTTACGGCTAATTCCTTTTATTGTCTCACATTTCCGCACGCAATCTCACTCATCACCTAAGCCAAACACTTCAAGATACCGCACTACGCTGGTGCTGCTTACAGCAGTCAAAAAAAAGAAGAAAAAAACAGCAATAAAATCAAAACCGTCTTTAATCCTCCTCCATGGTACTCGTACCAGTAAGTTAACCGATTGCCCAGTGGATGTGTGTATATTCGACTTCATCTTCATCGCTGTGTTCCTCGTCATCATGACCATCAAAGACGATTCCATGGGGGGAAAAGCGAGAAGGTGCTGTACATTCAATGCAGCACAAATCCGAGAGTATCTTACGGATGCAGTTTATATTGTTTCTGTATACACGCGAAAAATCCATCTCCAGCTCGTAGCTACTTGGTTCATCTATCCATTTGCAGTCACAAACGTCCAGATGAAGATCCGGCACCAGCTAAACAAAGGTGATCCCTTGCATTCAATTGCAGTTATCGTCGTCGTCGTCGTCGTAGTCTTAGTCATAGTCGTAGTTGCTGTCGTTGTCGTCCGTCTGTCCATATGCGTTGTTTCCTTCATCAGTGGATAGATATTTTTAGAAAGAATATTGTTAGTGGGAGATGGAAACTGTTGCTGGAGATGGTACGTGTACTTGTACTCATGGTGGAGCTAGTGCCTCTGGTGCGGCTCCTTAACTCTGGCACCCGTTTGTAATGTTTCCATTGGAGCAAGGGCCAGAGAATCGCAACCATTGCATGTCATGCTAGAAGCTATGATTTATTTTTCTTTTCGCCTCCGGCTGTTGCTAGAACTGGTATCTGGAGATTGTTGGATTGGAACTACGAGTATGTGCGTGACGGTTCCATTTATTGATTTTGTTAACACCTCCATCGTGCTGGTGGTGATGTGCTGTGCATTGTTGTTCTAAGGCGCTTTGTGCATCCGCACTAAGCGAATGGATCCGAAATAGAAGTTTATTGTTCTTTGAATTGGCTTTCGAGTTTGGTGGATGTTTTGTGTTGCGAAAGTATTGGAAATTCATCCCAGGAAAGGGAGAGAAAATTGTAAATAAACTTAATAGACAAACAATAACAGAAAGATGGATGTTTTTTTTTCGTTGTTTTAAGGGATTTAAAAGGAGGTGGATGAGGCCTGGTTAGAAAGGTGCTTGTAGCTGTATGTCAACAGTATTGAGAGAAAACCTAGAGACGCCGCCGTGGATACCAATCAATCTATCCATTCCGATGTAAGCGAGACACCTTCTAACACCATTATCCAATGTTTCAATCCGTACAAACTATTTTTGACTGATCGGTCCTGACGTAGAAAATCAAGGAAGATGTAAATGGTACATTCAAATCTAGTGTAAGACCAGACAGGAAAAGTTGATGTCAAAGTCAATTAATCGTTGCCCTCTCGAGTTGCAGCCGTAGAAGGTGAATTTACTTTCAAACGAAAACAAATGACAATGGTAAGGAATGAATCTTTCCTTCGATGTCAGGTGAATCCTTGTCCTCGTTAGAAAATACCATAAGTCAAGAGCCAATCTCGATTACTCGATTTATGTGGTGAAGTTGTTGCTTGCGACAAATGAAAGGTTGTCAGAAAGTTCGGATCAGAGAACAGGTTACGAATCTTTGCGGGATTGAGACTATAGGCTATAGATGTCCGACACTACATGTCGGTTGGTTATCGAAAGGTCAGAGAACCTAATGAAAGGAATATAAATACTACTGACTAACACGAGGACAAAAGAATCGACGAAACGGTTCCCAAAAAATCAGCAACTGAGTCAGCAAAGCAGGACTATTAAAATCCACTCTAACTTAGGAAGACCCTCATGGAAAAATTACAGTTGATTGAAGACCTATTGGGACAAGCCTGGGATGTATTTCTTTGCAGGCAATTGATCCCCAGTTCCAAAGTTGGCGAAAAATTGAAACACACAAAGTACGGCAGGTTTATTACTTAGATTTTGAGTTGGCGTTGTTATACACTGGTCTTCATACCAAACACCTGAGGAACAGTGAGGTTATCTTTTGTTCAAAAAAATCGACAGAGACTCACTCGTAAAGAGCTTCAGTTTGCAACCAAACTAAATGAATGAAGTCTGCAGATTTTATATGTAGCACTTAAATGTGCTGAACGTTCACGACACCAAACCTAAAGATGCTTGGTGTGCAATATCGCCGACCTCAGGGAGCAGTTACTCAGCGATGCGACAGATCCTGGTACAGTTTTTTGTCTAATTAATGTCTACCGATAGAAAGTATATGCTTTGGGTGTGATTCTTACTTCGTGAAATTTCGGAAGGCATAGGAGTCACGGAATTCTTCTGTCGAAACTCCTAGCGGTAGGTAATGACCTTCCTGGTATAAGTTTTGGTGCTTGCTGTGTTTTTATAAAAATCAAGAAAACAGGACCAAGTATAGACAGCTGAGGCATACCACTGCAAATGGTTCCCCAAATTATTTCAAATAGCTTTTGCCGTCTTATCTTTAACGTTACAATTAACTGATGATGAAGATCACCATTCAGTCTTCCTTTGATTATGTCATATACGATATTCAGTTCCCTTCCTTAAGCATTCACCATACGGCATGATGGGGCACCTTCATCACCAAAATAGAGATAAGGTCTCCAAGACAAAGATAACCTCAAGGTTATATATCTTAAGAAGAATGATGGTTTCAACTTCTTTTGCACACAATCAAACGTGCTTGCTTGGTATTTGGGCTTATTGGGCAGAATATCTGTTCGATTCCCATCAGCATTTTATCGTATTTGTCAAGGTACCAACCCTGAATATGACTTTAAACTTTAAAAGAATAGTGGTCATTGACGAGCTCATATTGGGAAGTACCACATGAAATGTCTGATTTTCGTTTAGTCGGAAATAAGAAGTTCTCGAGTGAACATCTGTGCCAGAACGTTAAAGCTAGAAACGTTAGTTGACGACGATGTTTTAAGAACGGTGGACGCTGACCCAACGAAATCGACGCAGGAAATTGCACAAAGCATGGGAGTTACCCCAATGACAACAAGTCGACACATTTTTCTCATACGAAAAGTAGAGAAACTTAATGAGTGGGTACCTCATGAACTGTACGAATCCTAACAACTACGGCACTTGGAAATCTGCGCATCGCTTACAATAAGAAACCAAACTAAACCGTTTTTGCACCGGATAGTCACCTGTGATGAAAAGCTGATACTGGTTGATAATCGTAAAAGATATGGGCAGTGGTTGGATGCAAATGGAAAACCAAGACACACCCCTAAGTCCGATCTTCACCTAAAAAAGGTTATGGTGACAAAAAATCTGGTGGACATCGAAAGGACCTATCCACTTTTCATTTTTTCAAGCAGGAGAAATGATAAACGCTTTCAAATATTGTGTGAAAATCGAAATATTGCATGCCAAATTGGATGAAAAGCAACCTGCGTTAGTCAATAGGCACGGCCCGATCCCTTCGCATGACAATGCCAGACCCCCATACCTCACAAAAGTAACGGTGCAAAAACTGATGCAGTTGGGATTTGAAATACTTCCGCATCCACCGTACTCTCCCCAACGGATCTTTTCCGCAATCTGGAGTGATTTTGTCGACAGAAGGTCTTCTACGAAAAAGGAATATTTGACCTTGTATCACGTTGGAAGAATGTCATACATGCCAACGGATCCTATTTTGACTGAATTAGAATTTTCGGAAAAATAATATTGGACATTGCATGTGGTAGAACCCAATATATACGCCTACTATGACGAAACCTATAGGAAACAGAATCAGCAGAGGGCACCTTACTGAACAAATATGTGGCCGAAAGCAGTCAGGCCGACGAAATCTTTAGAGTATGAAAGATTTCACAAGAAAATTTATCGTGACGAAGCCAGAAATACTCGTATCTCTAGTATCTAAATCACGTATGACGTCTCAAGCATGGTGGCGTAGAAGGATTACACGGCAAGATATTGCTTAGTAAAAAAACTTATCTGACCCGAAAGAATCGCGTCGATACCGCTGACGGCCAATGAAGAGCTACCCTCTTATGTGCTGCTTTTTATGGTATGAGTTTCGAATCTGTCGAACATAATCCCAAATCCTCACCGTCCCAACCAACATAAAGTCGACTATTCGTCCAAAAGACCCGCCATAGTGTAAGAACTATTGACTTAGCTACTCGTATTTAAGGCATCGTGTGATGACCTGGTAGGTCAACTCATATTTAAACTTGTTTAGAAGAAACTTTATGTCTGATCGACAAGAGAACACATTGATACGTCAGTCATCAGTCTATCTAAAGTCGCATAAAAAGCGTGTTGGATCATATCCGTAACCAATCTGATTTACTGCAAATTTAGCTTAGGGCAGCCTCCGCAGAAAGGGCTTATTTAAGACCATGGCAAGCCTTGCTAGCCTGACAAATTCGTTACCCGAACTCGGATTCTGTCTCAGTTACATAAAGATCCAGTGAAGATGATTCAGTAAAAGCTGTACGGGCTGTAGCTGTAGTGACACGGGAAATGTCAACCCAGGGTCTCAAATGGCTGGGACATATGACTTAGTGTATAAGTTTTAAAGCCTCATCTAGGTATTGCAGAAAGTAAATGATCATAACAAAGTACAAATCCCAAATTTTATCGAAATCAGCAGGCTGAATACAGAAGCTCTCGCCATAAATGCACAACAGATCTCCGCATAAATTGCGAATTATTGGGAACATCCATTTAATGACTTCTGTAACAATTCCTCCATTTACCGAATCAGTTCCGTTCATGCTCTCACTTGATTTGTTTTCAATATTTGACTTGTATCTTGACCTTTTCTATTACTAGCTCACAATAACATCCATCAAGACTACAATAAACTTAAAACCTTCTTAAAAATGCCGACCTTCGGCACTCCCTCTGTAAAGGCTAGAACGACCCACATTTTTACAACAATTTAGAGCGCATCATCCATAACTTCACGCTAACTCCACATCATACACCACTCAACCATCAAAGCTCAATGGACAACTCAAATTCACATCCAACCGCACCTACCTGTAACGCGAAACATCTTACATTCACACAGAATACGAATACCTCAAAACCTCAAGCACCAACTTCAAGCTCAAGATGGAGATACGATTTTTTTTATATTTTTTTCATAATTTCTAATTAAAATTCAACTTACTTGGATTGTTGTTGGTTTCACGCCAATGGGTTGCCGCTTGACATCCGAACGTCGTTCGACTGATTCCCTTACAGCAAGACCATTTCTTTCCTGACCACAGGCCGGGATGAAATCGGTACGACTTCTGGGTGTTGGTGTCTTCACAAACTGAAAAGATACAAACAAAAAGACAGAATTCTGTTTGTTAGATGCAATTACGAATAATAAATACGAGTATGTAACCTCCAAGTTCAGTTCAAATCTGATGGATTCATCAATTCTCCTGGTCTTATAGACCGTTATTGGCTAAGAACTTCAGAATAAATGGCTCAATGAACCGCAAAGATACGAGGTGTACAACTATGAAGAGTACCACTAAGACTTGTGCAATCTATCTACTCGTATCTATTGTGCGTGTTGTATTGAGTTTCGTTTTGTTTTTGCTTTTGGGGAAACCACAATCGAGGTTCTGAAATGACCTTGGGCCGTTGTATTAGTACGACGTCTAATGTTCCATTGAACACAACACGGAACCAAATTGTCTCCCACTCTCCTTGAAGGCCCTATTAACCGCAAGTTGAGATATTTTCAACTCCATTGTATGGTTGAGTTTAGTTTCTTGTCAGATAGGTGCACTGATTGAATCGACTCCAGGTGCCTTCATCATCTTCATCATCATAGTCGCCGTGATAGTCAAGCCATCATCATCATTGCTATGGACCTTGACCACAACAAAGAGCTTAAGGATTCCTTGATTAACAGTAAATCACCTGAGTGAAATTAATAAGTTTTGTTGTTCATGAGAGTTTGGGTACCTCAAAAGGCTCAAATCCAGCTTCGCAAAGATAGAGAGATGCCACTGACAACTGGCCAGATGGTGGGAAGTCATTGAACACAGTCATCGATGGAGAAACATCGCTCAATCTGATCTCTATTGCTTAACTGACCTTTCCTAATGACCCTGCGGTTGTAATAAATTTTGTGCTGCTATGACCGAAAGAACGCAATGCACACGGTCAGTGTTACTTCAATTCTACTCGTACAATACTATTGAGCTGCAGTGGAGGGTTTTGTGGGTCAGGAATGTACCGATTGAGGGTACGACTATAGCGGATGGCTATTATGGGTACTGATTTGCAGCTGGAGGATCTTTCAAGCGGTTAATGGAGTTTTAACGAGAATACGTGTTTTCGAATAATGTTCATGAATTCGGTCAAAATTTGTGCCTACAGTTTTAGTACTACTTCCAGGTGGTGTAATCGTATCTTAGTAAGGGATTCCTGATAATGAATTTTCAGCTAAGGATTACCTGCAGCAGATGCCGGTTAATGGATGCCCGAAAATTAGTCTGGACTAATGGATTACTGGTAATGAATAAATGGTCATGCAATACTGGTTATCGGGTATTGGGAACCAATTCCTGAAATGGAGACCTTGCCATGCATTAGGTACTTGTAATGAGTAACTAAAAATGGATAATTGGTAGTAAATTGTTGCACATAGGTTACTATTAATGGATAACGGGTGATAGATTTCTAATAATGGGTTCATGACAAGTGACAAAATTTACGAGGATCTGGACCCATCAGGATGAATCAGAGGTCGAAATTTTAGCTGGTTTAAGCAAAACCAAAATGTCTGTTCACCAAGATTTTAGACAGATTTCTGAGACAGTCAAGATTGCAGGCTTTCTTTCTGACTACCTGTAGTTGGGCTCAACCACCGCTGCGAATTTGAACATAAGATAACATGTAACGAGTAGTATATCTGTTACTTTAGGGACTGAAAGTATGGCAATCTTTTGATCAGATACAGTTTCACCGAATATCTCAATGTTTAGGAATTTAGGTTTTTCATTGTTTACCTTTCATGCGTTCAGGGATTGAATAGCCGCAGTACAAATGCAAATATCACAATTAGACATCACACTCAACCCAGTCTAAACGAGAGTCTTTTATTCCTAAAGTTTCCGCCTGAAATTCTCTGGTTTGAAAGTCGACAAAAGATACTCAGTGAGATTTGCTCAGGGAGTACACGTGCTCTGACCTGTTGGTTCATTTTAGAGTCAACGGTGTATATATGAATCTCCCCTACTTGAGAACAAGCAGTAGCATCAAATTTGCTTCTAACATGGCGGGAAGGAGTAATGTAGATGAGTGATAAACGAGTAGCCATCCATATCCATAGAAAAAGGAGCTAGTGTTAAGCCATACTTGAACGTGTAAGTGTAAGTCTGGTGACCAAAAGGTGAAGCCAAAGGTAATTGCGGCTATGATCCCCATTCTTCGTCAATAACTTTCCTGAAGGTGGACATAGCCAGCCGCCTTTTATTTACTTTCATGTTGATAGATATTTGGTTTCCAATTCAATTTACTATCCAGTGTCGTTTTCAAAAAGTCTAACTGCTGAAGAAAGCCTGGTTGTATATTTTCTGGCAAAAAGAACCAGTTGGGAATAAGTCTTTCTGGTTTATCAACTCCCAAAAATGATAGTGATAGTGCCATAGTGCGAAATGATACCACAACACATATATTCCCTTAGATTGAATGTATTTTCAATCGGACATACTATTGCGAGAAATCTGTGAGTTACCCTTTCACTATTATTAAGTCTCTTAAGATTTAAAAAATAAACTTTACAAGTCGATACGTCTGAAGTCATTGGAACGCCAGCTGTGGAAAACATCACACTTATCGTTGGTGCAACATCTGTATATGAAGAGTTCTTTCAATATAAATCCCCTTTCTCATAGCTTGACGTTTGCAAAAGTTACGTAGCCAAGACTACATCTATCACTGCGAGTGTTGGCGATTTTTCCATTACTTCCTCTCGGCTGCTGAAACGCGTAACCCGTAGTGGTTTTTTAAATCGATTGAACAGAAAGAAGTCACAAGGAGCCAAATCAGGTGAATTCGGTGGCTGTTGGATGGTATTTGTTGCATTTTTCGTCAGAAAATTACGAATAATGATGGCACTGTGCGACGGTGCGTTATCATGGAGCAAAATCCACGAGTTTTCTGCCCACAATTCTTGTCTCTTTCGGCGAATTGCTTCACGAAACGTCTCATAACGCCCAAATAATACTATTTGCTTACTGTCTGTTGGTTTTTACTTCATCAATGTTTTCGTCGGTTTTCGATGTCGATGGTCTGCCACTGCGTTCATCATCTTCGATTGACTCACAACCACTTTTGAACCGCTCGTGCCACTGGTAAACGACCGTTTTCATTAGAGAATCGTTGCCGAAACACTTTTCCAACATTCCCAACGTTTGCGCACCATTAAATCCGTTTTTTACACAAAATTTAATACAAGTTCGTTGTTGTAAATTGTAAAAAATCGCCAAACACACAGAGATAGATTCCATCTGGGGAATTCTTCCGCTGTTTCCTGAACCAACATTGAGATCTGGCTCACGATTGCTAGTATGAGTTTGCACATGTAGTTTCGAGGAAAAATCACGAGGAAGAAGAGCAAGTTTATGACTTGCACGTCTAACGTTGCCCTTATGGTCTTATTTATATTTAAAGCCTTTGTAGCGCTCTATAATCTTTATCCAGGAAAGAAGACGTATACTCTGTGATTCCTTTAAAGTCATCGGTTTATTCAACAAACTCTATAAGTGTTGACAGTTTTGGCCCTGCAAAGTTCACCATCGAACAGATTTTAACATAAGGACAGATCCTGGAAAACAACGTCGAACCCCAAATTAACACCAACCATTTATCTGTCGGCTTTAAGATGTTGTCGTAGAGCGAAATTCTACAAAGACATCTCTAGGTTTGAAATTAATGCTTAACTTTGCGGCGATTCACTATTGTGCGAATCCTACTTGAGCGAGAGTGTTTTTTAAGCCACTTCCAACTGTTGTTGCAGTATTTTCCGTCCCTGTCCTCCCGTATGGTGCGGACGCTGAATTTTATAAAAAAAAAAAACAATGAGGATGCGAAGACGGTAAATTGAGAAACAGAGTTTATTAAATGATTCTGGACTCAACATTTTTAAAATAAAAAAATTCGCTCAATATTTTATTGGTGACAACCAAACAAGTTTGACCCGACCGTTTGTGTTTGGATCAAACAATTTTCCTAAATGATTGTCATGCTTCTGATTTTTATCAGATATCATATTAGTGTCAAAGCACCGCAACGAAAAAACCTCAGATACGTGTAGTCAAACAAAAAGCATATACGAGGGTTGTCTGAAAAGTTTCCGACCGAACAATGATACAAGACATTTTTTTCTCAAATTTATTTTTTATTTTTCTACATAGTCTCCTTATACAGTCCGTTTGATAAGATCGTATACGGCAAAACTAAATAAATAAAAAAATACTTCTGCTAAGATGCTTTGAATAAAAAAATTTAAAGAGTGTTCAATTGTTGTCAGAGACGGAATTATTTTAAAATGAGTGTCGCGTTTGCATCACGTTATGAAGCAGCATTCTTGTGCACCGTTATTCCCAAGTTAAAAATGTGGATGATTTGCCGGATCGTGCGTCTACGCCAACAACAAAAAGCCGGACAAAACTATTCTACGCGTTTTTGAAAAACAATCCTCTTCTATCGTTACGTGGAGGACAAGGGATTTTACGTAAAAGGGGTCTAAATGTGTGTTGTGATACGATACGAAGACGTTTACTAGCCAATAATGTAAAATTCCGAAGCATAATAAAGAAACCACTATTGTCAAAAAAACACGTAGAAAAACGACTCAATTGGGCCAAGGAGAATTTGGACAGAGATTGGAACAACGTTATTTTTTCGGATGAAGCTTCTTTTTGGACATGGTCTCCTATCACTCATACCTGGTGTACACAATCCAATAAATTAATCCAGCGTCAAACACCCGACAAAGGTGCACGTTTAGGGATGCTTCTCAAAACAAGGATTTGGCAATTTGTTCATATTTACAAATAACTTAAACGCACCCAACATGGTCAAAATTTATAAGAAGGCTTTATTACCATCTACCCAAAGGTGGTTTAAAAGAAGGAATGAGAATTGGTTATTGCAAGAAAATAACAACCCGAAACATCGCAGTCGTTTGTGCAGTGCGTGGAAACAAGAAAATAACGTCGATGTTTTAGATTGGCCATCACAGTCGCCGGATGCAAATCCCATTGAAAATGTTTGGGCATTCATGAAGCTAAAGCTCCAAGGAAAGAAGATCTCGACGGTCAAACAATTATCACGAAAAATACGAGTTTTATGGAGATCTTTGTCTCAAGATTATGCTTTAAGATTAGTAGAAAGCATGCCTCGAAGGCTCCAAGCAATTATTGATAATGGAGGAGAGTGGACAACATATAATTTGAAAAGCATTCAAGTTAATAAACAAAATAAACCAGTACAATTGATTTTTTGTTTATTATTATAAGTTCTTCTTTAATTTTTGCCGTATACGATCTTATCAAACGGACTGTAACTATACACATTTCTCCCAGCAGTGCTCCCACCTCTTTAACCCGTCCAAATAGTATTGTACTTGGCGCTTTTCTCTGCAAAATAATTGTTCACGAACGTGATTGCCTCCTCATTTAACGAAAATCTCTGTCCTCCGAGCGCAGTTTTTAAATGAGGGAACAAAAAGAAGTCGCTTGGGGCTAGATCTGCTGAATAAGGCGGATGGTCAAGCAGTTCAAACCGTAGTTCATGGATTTTCGCCATGGCAGCCGCTGAGGTGTGAGACAGCGTGTTGTCTTGGTGAAACAGGATTTTCTTTTTCTGCAAATGTGGCCGTTTTCCGCAATTTCTGCCTTCAGCTTGGCAAATAATGATGCGTAATATGCTCCTGAAATGGTTTTTCTTTTCTGAAGATAATCGATTAAGATAACTCTTTTACTATCCCACAAAACAGTCGCCATTACTTCCCAGCCAGATTTTGCTTTTTTTGGACCCGGCTCGCCCTTTGCAGTCCACTGTTTTGACTGGACTGCACATTTCATCTACAATAGTTAATCGGCGCCAAAACTTGGATTTATTGCGTCTAAACTGCACCAACAGAGCGTTGGAAATGTTCATTCGAAAACTTTTTTTTTAATGTAAGCAAAAGAGGCACCCAACACGCGGACAGCTTTCTCATGCTTAAATCTTGATTTAATATGTAACAAACACTTTACAGACAACCCTCGTAGGTCTACAAAGCGAAAAGGACTTCTAGTGGTGGCGTCGAAGTCGCTGATGTGAATACGGAAAGACAACTTCCGCAGTCCGTATAACGGCGACAATGGTCAAAATTACAAACTAGGGTGAACAATTCACCCTTGACAAAGACGGCAGAGAATTCCGTTTTTCTAACCAGAGGAACCTGAAGCATGACACAGCATGGTTTATCCGATCCACAACAGCGGAAAACTTTTCAGCTAAATAAGTTTCCTAAATATCGCCGAGTTATTTAACTTTTTGAACAATCCGATTAGTGCATATTAGTATTTGAGGACTTCAAAGCTGCACAAGACACTGCAGGGACGAACTATGCAACCCCATATCTAGTTTAGACAGCACTGTTAAATTCCGTAGCATTACTGGATGCTCCATTAAAGTCTGAAATCAATTAATCGAGACTGTCAATTGCAAGGGAAGTTTTAGACAAGGCAACTGGCTGTCATGTGATTTACGTAACATCGATCTTTCGTAAGATAAGACCGGTACCATCCCGATCCGGCTCTATGAAGTGGAGCCTTGGATTTCATCTGAAGTTGAAAAAAAAAACACTTCGCCGTTTCGATCCTGTGTGTAATTTTCAGTCCCGGTTGCATTGACAAAGAATGAAGAAAGACACTATACGGGCTATACTGTATAGCCTATACAGCAACATCGGTTCAGTCATGAGTGTACGGTCTGAGATGATTTTGCCATGTTAAACGAATGCATGTCGTAACTTCAGGTCTAATCCCAAGGAAATGCCATTGCATCTGAGATGGCGGAAGCATTCGGAAGGGGACCTCAACCAACTTCGAATATTTCACTTAAGCCAGCAAGCAAGAGATCTTGGAAATCTGGACATATCGCAGCACATAGGCCATTTAACGAAGAATTCTGATCCATTTAGCTTTATAAGGAAGTTCCATCTTGTCGAAGAGAGGGTACTCCTCTTGTCTATGATACTAAAGCATAGGGAAAAATTTGTTAGTTGTAGCACTTTGAAGGTGGCTAGGACATACACACACGATACACGATTGATATCAACGCTCACTCTAGAGAGTCTTTAGCGCCAAGTTAAAAGTGGCACCCACAAATCAAGAAGTGACCTCAACCACATGACATGCGCAATAGAAGATAGTTTTTTAAAGGCAAAGATTAAGCTAGCTGCTACAATCTAAGTACTTAACATCATAGTGTATAGTTGCTTACGAATTCATTCTCTCAAGTCTGAGTCTATGCCAAAAGTCAGGCTCCCTTTGACTAAACCTTCATGTAAAAGAAAACGGAAACCTTACTTAAATTTAATAGTCGGAATATAGTAAAGTCTAGCTCTTGCTGATGCGGATTTTCAATACAGTTTGCCTGTTCTCTTACAATTTCCTCAAACCATGCTCGCATTTGTACATAAATGTGTGGCATACATGATACATTATGCTGTGTCCTTTTATGTAATACTCTGACGTTTGTAAAAATTAGTTGCGATGAAAGCACAGATTAGCCAATGAAAGACCCTCTATGACAAGATATCGTTAAACTGGTACAAGCCAATGAAATAGAGGCCTACATCCACATCATTTCCGTCTTTATTCCTTGCTCCTTGAGACAGCTTTGTGTGTTCGTAATTGTCCTGCTTCCTAAGAACATATCCAAGTATACTAGTAAGAAGGACGAGAGGAAACTCAAGCTATCGTCATGTTATCCCATTTTAATAATACAAATTTCTGTTCAATCCATTCGCTTCCGTCTTTTAGTCTCTATTTAACCCATTGATCAGCTCAAGAGGATTCCTTTTTTTTTGTACTTTTTTGTTAGTTCCGTATTCTAAAGGAATCCCACCACCCCAAACCGGGTACTCACCTTGTCGAATAGCTTTTATCCATTCAGCTCGCTCTTTGTCAGTATTGGCGACTAAATACAAAGTGTACTGCGGCACGGACCTTGTTGCTGCCAGATCATCCAACTCACAATAGCCTACTTGAAATGGATATCCCTGTGGAGAACAGAAAAAGAAAAAAAAGACAAAAAATGAAAAAGGATTCACAGTCAATTTCAAAACGAATCCCTGTTGACCCTCTGCACACGTTGTTGACAAGAGAAGTTCATCCCTTAAAAACTGGGTACAACAGGCAGACTAAAAGGTCCGCGAACAGGATTTGAAATAAAAAAACAAAAAAAACTTACATCTGGGGCAAAAGGATCACCACCTTCACCATTAACTGTTGCCGTCTCCACTAGGCGAACTCCTCGGACTGGTATTCGACCCCTCTCCCGGCGACGCTACAAACAGGAAGAAAACCAAAAAGAAATCAGAAAGTGAAGCCAAATAAGTAAAACATATTCAAAAGAAAAAAAAACTCTTTTTCAGAAAAAATTATAAAAAAAAAAACTTTTCGGACTTGAAATTAATACGTCTGAAGGGAGATACAAGTGGTTGAATGAAATTCATATGGGTAGAGGATGGATGAAGGGGGGTTAGTTTTGTTTTGGTTTTCGAGGGGATTGTTGCTTGCGGTTTTTGTGTTTAATTAAACCATCTGCCACGCCACTGTGGTTTGGGTTTAGTTTTGCACATACTCGTTCGTATTCGTATCCCCGCATTTCTTGTTCATTAGTCTGCAGGGTGCTTGTCCTTTAGCCAAGGGGGAAGTTTCTTTAGATCAACAGATGGATGGCCAATTTAGGGCGGAAAAAACGAAAAAAAAAAAAACAGAACTCCTAACAAAGTTAAGAGGTTTCAGTCTCAGTTTTCGTCCCTGAAAGGGAGGAAATCTACACAAATGTGCACATGGTGAAGGAATAAGGGATATACTATATTGAGGATTGAGGGATGGATATGGTGCTGCATGATGGATTAATGTTGGAGCAACATGTTGATGTTGAAGTTTTTTCTTATTTAAGATACGCGAACGGAATGGGATTTCAGGACATATGCTTGGAAAGGTGGCACACCCTCGTATATAAAAAATTCCTTTTTTTAAAAAGGGAAAATACTATAAGCTAACAGAAGAACACACCACAAGGACCAACGGTCGTTGGAGTTAAGGTCAACACTCGAGAAAAATAGTTACGGATGGCGTTGGAATGCGTCCATTTAGGCAGATGTTTGAGCACGGTCGCTATTATTAAATAATTTAATTCAATCTCAATGCATAAGCTAGAAGGCCGTTAGAACCCTCAAGTCTTTCGGAAATGCTGGACTCACAATTATTACTCAAAAGGCGAATATTCAAACCGAAAACGAGAGATACGTGCTCAAATCCCCGCCCAATCCAATATCTTAAGCGGTTAAGAAACTATTTACGAGCTGTCTGAATACCATAAAAATAAAAAAGTACGAGACCAATAACCGAACCCTGTGGAATTTCATTAAAATATAGTTCTGTGATGTCAATAGCTCTGAAAATGGACTCGACGTCACGGGCGAAATGTTGTCTAAAATAGAACATATGTATTTCCTACAGTTCAATCAAAAAAAAAAAAACTGGCAACCAGTTAGATGTCATAACGTTTCGTACAGCCAATATCGATTTAGCCCACTAGCTTCGCAGAGCCAAGGGGCGAATGCGAAACCCCTGCGTCAGAATATCGAAGAAGTATCATGAAGAATTTCGATATTGGATCACTGTCATGAAGAAATGCTTCTGCAGAAATGATGTTCAAAAATCGTCTCAAAATGTGAAAAGATCTTGCCAAGACACAAATAATAAAGCACGCAGAGATAAATATAGCAACGTAATAGGGAGTCACAAAGTTTTGAAAGAGGTATCACGTCCGATGATTACATTCGGATATCGAAACTAAGACCCAATAAACCTGAAGGAGCAGACGAACTGGCAACCAAATCTTTAAGAACAGCAGGGATAGAGTACGAATGGAACATGAATCAAGCCATCTTCAAACCATTGTCAGCCCGGTGAATTGAGTCTCAGCAATCTTTTTCCTAACCAAAAGTAGGAAGGCTCTAATCGGATGTGTGCTGCGTAAGGCCTGCTAAGTCCATATTACGGCAAATTTGGAAACGATCCAGGAACTTCAAGTTGTACGTGTGTGACGGATGACAATAAACAAAGGCAATATGACAAGGTGATGCATTGTTTGTCATTTCGTATAAGTTCAACTAACAGGCCAAGACGTTAGTCACAATTTTTCAAAAGTCTGTAGAACTACTTGCATACACGGATGACATTGGCATTATAAGAAGAAATTATTGAGCGTCACTGAAGCGTTCGCGGCGTTAAAGCAGAGGTGGTGAAGAAGGTTACGGCGGTATATGAGAGTAAAAACAAAGTATGTCCTATGGACAGGAATGGACACTCAGGGCCAAAGGATTAGACTGCGCGCCGCAATGATTTTAAGATCCATACAGAATAGCTTCGATAAGAAAGTGGTCTACAATTCGGATCTTGAGATGTTATACAGGAGGCTGGGTGATGGCGATAGCACGATGTTTATCTCATTGGACTATCACGCAGAGAGTCCCTGGTTTCGATCCCCGGCATCACCAACAATTTTTCGAATCATCATCACCCTTTCGGCGGGCAATGGCAAACTCCCGAAAGTAAAAGTGCCTATGAAAAAGCTTCTAAGGAGTGGCGTTTGGATTCGGCAATATACCGTAGGCCCCGCTCAGATGTGACAAAAGTGATAACATAAGCAAGACAAATGATAGTCAAGAAGCTAGGCCATGGCCCATACCGGACTGCCATCGCCACAGTGTTCTTGGTTTTTGGGTGTCCCATTACTACCCCGAGGTAGTAACACGTCTATCGCTACCAGTTTAACAGACATAGATGAGCAACACTAAGGCAGATTACAGTAACTGCTACAGCAAGCAAGGACAGCGTGTATTTGAATGCAGTTTTGTTTTAAGTGGCGGACTAAGGCAAGAAGTTTTGAGCTTCTGGCAATATATTGCAGCAATCAACATCAAGGCAAGATTGCCTCAACCTAATCTTCGACTGTTTCAGTTATGAATACAACAAAGCCTGCCAGCAATAGGTGGTAGAGAGCAACTGATACGGATGATTGAAGGATGAATACAAATTGTGTCCTTAATTTAGCATAATATCGCCGAGGAAGCAATATGGCCGTTTCCGCAGACCTCTCTGTATTAGAATATAGGAATCCTGCTCTTGCAGGCACTTAATTTGGGTAGCTCAGGGTACTGTCTTATCAATTGCTTTCTGGCATCTGTACCCTGAAAACAACTAAAATATTTCCTACTAGCAAGACACTGGTGGAATCTTGTTCTGTTTTCCTTGGATTATGATGGTTTATGAGGTACAAATTTACCCGGAAATCACAGAGTCTTGATTAGTTCTGCAGAAGGTACTGTCATGCAGTATCTGACAAAACGTGTGTGTGTAAATCTGCAGGACAAGGTAAGATTTAACATCCGATGCGTGAGACATCAGATAAAACACGTCTACAGTCTTTAATGCCGGGGGATAGCAGGAGGCTTACTGACCCGTAGTTGCGATTTTAAGCGACCAATCTTGCTGATATAGGTTGCCGGCTTTACCACACCGGTCTCTGGGTCAAAGAAGTCCTCATATATCGATTTATCGGCAATGCGTCGCGAAGATGCCGATAACTATGTTTGTAAAACTGATGCCGAATGTTTCTACGATTTTGAGAGTATGGACTGAAACCCATTTTTGGTACACTTATCATCAATTACGTCAACGCCTTAGAATAGCCTGTGCTATAACAAAGACCAGCTTCATCACTTCATAATCCTGAACGTAAATATTAGAACTATTGAGTCTACCACAACTATTGGGTCGATCAACAAAGTAATGAAGATAGAACAGGATAGTTGGCATAAGTACCCTCAATACCTACAAAAATGTCGATATATACTCCTTCTGTACGAGTTTAAATTTAATTCAGGCTATTAAATGTTGATGCGCAGTTTCACAAGACGTACTTCTTGATATCCTTCTTTGAAACTGACTTCTATCAGTCTAATGAATTTGTGCTTAGCTTTGCCTTAAAGAAAGTATGAAGCAGTGCTAGCTGACCAACTATCAAACGAAGCGAATTAGTTTACCAGCCTCATGGCACGTGTTCCACCTGCCTACTTTTTGTACAACAAAGGCAACAAAGTCTTACCCCTCTTTTTGTCGAATTTATATATAATTTCAGCCGCACAGCCCCAAAATCTGTCAAAGAAAAACAATGGCAATAAACCTTCTTCCCCTGATCAAATTCCAAGGAACACACATATACTCAGCTCCTCTTTAACACAATTTCAACGCTTGAATAAGCTCATAAATACCGTTATAAATAAACAGATAATAGACGCTCATGAAAAAAACGAAAATCTTCTTATCAGCCCCCGTCTTCTCACAAAGAACAAAAAACCGAGAGAGCAACGACGAAAAGATTTCTTGTATTTTAAAATTCAAACACGAAACACGTGCATGAATAATTACGTTCTGACCCATAAAAGCGGCACTCCTTCCCCCCTACCGGGCTACTTGTACGGTAGCAATACCCAAAGCTAAAGTTGAAACTGAGGCATACTCGTATCTCCAAGCTAAACTATAGTGCCCGGTCGTTCTCACGCAATCTCATTTCGTCTAATTACCGCGTAATTTCCTTGTCCGCCCACCATTAAACCTTCTTCTACACCCATTATTCCCCCATCCACCCATTCCATCGACTCTCTACATTCAATTTAGAAAATAACAAAGCACAAAGCAAATAATTGTTTTATCAGCTACCCTTAGTTGACACAAACACTCTACAACAGCAACAACATCAACAACAACTCGAGGGTAATTGATAAGCTGGTGACGAAATCGTAATTCCCCATTCTGCATCCACTCACAAAGAGGGCCAGACTTTGTTTGTTGGAAAAAAGTTTGTCGTTTCAAAAACTTTCCTAAAGTATGTATCTCGAGCGCCTTCCAACCCGCACAAACTACAAGCATCAACAAGAGCAACAGCAACAGCCAAAACAGCCGCAATAACGCTTAGGAAAACATTGCACAGCAGTAGTGCAGTTGTTTAAAGCGCTATTGAGCCGCTACGGCTTGCAGCTACACCAAAATTCCGGAACCACACTATGAAACTTTTTTAATGGAGTCGTATCTCAAAGTGTGAAGTGCCAGTTTGAATCTGAATGGAATACAAAATTACTCGTACTTTGTAATCGTACTGGTAATCCACTTGAATGGGAAAGTTTCTGAATTTCTGGCGTTCTCTGGGAGTAGCATCTAGAAGTTGCTGCACAAATCGGATAACAATCGACACTTGACACAGAAATCTGTTAACTACAAACGATGACTCAGTGATAGTTTGTTTGTGATGACTAGGCGTGACATGTGAATATTCTTCACTTCTCATAAAAAATCATTAAAAAAACTTTGAGGCAGTTGTAAGGAACGTCTTTTTAGATTGAACCATAATCTTGTCTTTTACTTCCATTGGTGTTGTTCGTAATAACATTTTGTACACAGATAAGTGGAACTATGAACAGCAAGAGAAAGATACTTTTCGCAGGCAGAGACATTGATGGCCTTTGATTTACAGTGACTTAACCCTCGAAAATGGTTAAATGGTTTTCCTCACAGACAGGTAGAAGGCCAAGTCATAATCGTCACCAATCGCTTAGTCCAGAAGATAGACCAGCATCCCAAGGATGGACTTCGCCGGTTCAAGGTGTTATTCTCTGTATATTGGGATACTGAGGGAATCATCCATTTTGAGCTCTTGGCTTATAACCAGACTAACATCGCAGAAGTCTGCTGTGAGCAGCTGTGTAGATTAAAGTCGACAGTAGAGGAGTAACGCCTAGATCTGACCAATCAAAGCGGTGTTACACCAGGATAACACTCGTTCTCATCTCCCCACAACCTAGTGACAGCACACTATATAGAAGCTGCCTGAAAGGTGGTCCGAAGTGTTGTGCGAAATTCACTACTGGTGGTTCACTGGTGATTTGATGGCATGTCTCACTCAAAAGTGGAACCAAAGTTTACATCAATCTGGCGAAAGCAAGATAGTTGCACTTGATATTTCTAAAGCAGAGTTTGGCATCAAGCTCTTTTGTCGAAAATGCGTGCAATTGGGATCGATGACTCTCTTCTTCAATGGATTAGAAATTACCTTTTAGAACGTTCAATTCAAGTTGTCTTGGATGGTTTCAAGTCTGATATTCACAAAATAAATGCTGGTGTGCCGCAGGGCTCTGTTCTGTCTCCGACACTCTTTTTAATTTTTATCGATGACTCCTTGCTTGCTAATTCTAATCCAATATATTCCTTCGCTGACGACACAGTACTCTTTGCTTCTCATATTCGTTTCCAAACTCACGGCCCTGCTCTTTGGCTGTAGAACGGGAATGACAGCGTATATCAAGCTCATTACATTCCGATATTAACAGCATAACCAATTGGCGAGCTAACAACGGAGTGGAATTTAATACTTCCAAAACACAATGCTGTCTGCTGTCGCTAAAGCGAAATTCAAACACCCAGCCATTATCCATGAATGGACTTGCACCGTCGAAACCGAAAAACTTTCCATTGTCGGTACTATATGTGTGTCAATGACAACCTACTACGTTGGAATGACCACATATTCGAAGTCGCCAAAAATACAGCGAAATGTCTAGGTTTCCTTAAACGATGTAAGAAATTCGTCACCCCCCTGATCTGGCTTCAATATACGAGGCTTTCATCCGCCCAAAACTGGAGTACAATGCTCACATCTGATCGGGTGCGCCTAAGACTTTATTGCATCTAATATATAGGATTCAAAACCGTGCGTTAAAACTTATAGATGATGCCAATATCACACAGTCGATTGACACCCTCGACCACTGACATAAGGTTGTTAGCTTAGCTGCCTTAGCCTGTTCTATCGCTATTTTCACCACCAGTGCTCCACAGAAATTGCCAGTAGTGTTCCGCCCCTCCAAACCAGCAACCGTAATAGCCGTCTCGCTATGAGTGCTCATCAGAACACCCTCAAGCCCACGAAATATCGCGATTCTTTCTTAAGCCGAAAAACTCGCTTATGTAATGCCCTGCCGAGCTCTTTATTTCCTAGCCATTACAACCTTCAAACACTTAAAACCAACGCACATCGGTACCTCTCTTTTCTCCCTCCCTAAATTTCCTTCGCCCGAGCTATGTGCAAACATTTTAAGGGTACACACAGTCCCTTGTGTGCGTGCCAATTATAAAAAAAACCATTATCCATTTTTACGGAAATTCTCGTAAGTCTGTTTCAAATAGCTGTCACAACAAAACTATTTGACGGATCAGTCTGAAGATTGCATTCTTTTGAAAAATGCTTCTTGACAAGCTAAATGTTGAATATGAAGTGGCAACATCTGTGTTAATTCTCAGGAACTTCGTACCTACAGAAATGCTTGCACTAAATGCTGAATATTACTGACATCGATGCTAAAAAAAAGCTCCCCGAAACGATGTGTTTGCTTCCACCTGATTACTTACTTTGCGAAACTCATAATTGTTTAGAGTAACAGACACAAACAAAGAGTTATAGAGATGAGGAAAGGAACTTAGCAGTGGAGTGTCAGGCGGTGCAGAGGATAACGAAAAATCACTACCACCCAACCTGAGTAAAGTAAAGATACCAATTCATAACTTAAGTTAAATACAGCTGCCGGACCCAACATCGAATTTTGTTAGACTTAGTGGAAAACGTATACCAAAACATACAACCAACTGGCCAACTGGCCAACTGCCCAACTGCTCTCAGTTCCAGTGGCGCACAAAATGTTCAACGTGTGTGCGCCACCCTAGATGAGGTCGCCTCCTTCTGCGTTATTCTTTTGAGTTGGATTCGAAAGTTTTCTAGCCTGAGACGATGATGTCCATGAGTCCAATGTGACCTAGCAATCTAATCCGGGTTGTCGGACATTTCTTGCTCGCTCTACAGCCCGAACAGTTCGGTCTTTAAATGTCGCTTTCATTCTCATTTGATGCAAACGGGCCCGAATTTTTACTCGTGGAAGACTGAGTCGATAAAAATCTTTTAAGGCTTCTCAAGAGAGAGCTGTAATCAGCCATTATCAAGAATGATTCTTCGAATGACTTCTGCTCCGGGGTCGTTGTCGAAGTTTATAGGGAAGCCGATGTAGATTAAGTCATTTACGAGTACTACATCAACGTATTAGTTGCCTATCGGAAGGATTTGTCCTAAGCCTCGACGATGTGTGTCTCTCTTTATTGACAGCATATTTTTAGTTTTACCTTTGTCGCTTACTTGTTTTGCGATGTCGCCCCACTCGTAGTTCTATTACAAAATAATTTTACCATCAAACTAGGCACAGTACTATTGGGAGGTTCCTCTTTGAAAATTCGGCAGTCATTCACTCTAGAAACGTATAACTGGATCCAATTAACAGATTGAAGCTATAAAATGGCATCTATCAAACATGCTCTGCCTCACGTATTCCACCTCATAGCGCCATTTGAAACTGAGTCATCTACTCGACAGTCACTTTCGTCCCATTGCAAAGTCGTACATTTAAAATTCTTACAGACATCCATTAAGCCACTCACAGCGCTGATAGTAATCAATGGAATTCCCATGAAATCCTCATGAAATGTCCACCTTGGGACAATTATAAATTCAGCCAACAAACGAGCAATACTCTTTACCAAACTGTCCCTTCCGATTGAGGGAGAAGCGGAAGGAAGCAGCGTTCTCTCCATAAATTGACCCTAATTCCCATCATGGTATCAATATCCACCACACCCAAATGTCAACGCGCAGTGAAAACTTCCTCGTCTCGTCTTTTCCCATTTCCGTTTCGAAATGGAGAATGTCTGTGTACCCAGAGATCATTGGGTTCGGCGTGGGCGTTTTCACATACATCCCCCAGAACTTTATTCACTTTTATTTAGTTGCTATCAAAGTATCTTTCCCTGACAAGAGAAGAGGATACGAGTGTACATGAGCGCACAGTTAAATGAAAAAAAATTCCATTCCATTGCAATGGAACAACCATGACGATGATGATGATGATGATGACGACACGACGATGATGATGATACATCCGACAAGCTACAAGATATTCATACAAGCATTCACTCTTTCTCTAAGCGGTACAATGTAAGTGGGTCATTAGTATCTTTCAGATACACGAGTATGAATGCATATATAGGAACACAATGATGTCCTCAACACGCATTCCAATCATCTTATTCTTATGCCATGATGGCACGAGCAGTAGATCCGACACATACGTTATGTATTCGTATCTCTTGCAAAACATTATGACAGCAGGATGCGCTGCAACATGACAATTGAATGCAAAACTTAACCGCAAACGTAAACCTTAATGATGTTTTACGAGACCATACGTTAACATGACAGCCAAATGCGAAAGTGTGGAGAGATGCACTACGTAATTGTATGGAGTACTAGCTTTACAAGATACGAGTATCATCCTTCAAACTGACTAAACGTTCATTTTTCATTCATTAGCCTAACAGCTGTGACAGCAACAGAAGGATGTGCTTGAAGTGAAAGTCAATTAAATGCTCGTTATTCATTTTATTGTTGATTCGGTTTGGTGTCAGTTGGCGATGTAAAAGCCATTTGTGGTGATCATTGTGGTTTTTCCAAACTTTACAAACAAGTAAAAAAAAACCAAAATTTTGTGAAGTTTGCCTGATTAAAGACTCATTACAATCTTAAAATGAGTTTTGGCAAAGTAAGTCAAGGCAAATAGAAAAATGCTGGTGTACCATAGGAGTCGATCAGAGGTTCATCTCTATAATATAATTTATATAGAATACTCGTGCAGCAATATTGCGACAGCCACAAAAGGTTCTTGAATCTGCCGAGTCATATTGATAAGTTGGTCCATTATTACTTTTGGGAACGACCCGATAGTCGAGGTCCATAGTCAAGGTTTTCTCAGATATGGATGACCTTCCTCAGAAGACTCTGTTGGCCTTCATATGTTTAGGAGTCAATTATTAGGAACTTACTTACTTTAAGTGGCGCTACAGTCCAGGGTGGGCCTGGCTAGCTGCCTCCAGTTTCGCACGCTAAGTTAGCTGAGATCCCCTTCCACTTGCGTGGAGGCCACCTGAGTCTTAGCCTTCCTCTACTGCGCTGTCCCTCGGGAGCGGAATCTAAGACTTTTTGGATCAGAGCATTGGTGTCCATACGCTATACATGACCAAGCCATATCAGGCTTTGGATCTTCACTCTTCTAGCTAGGTCGATGTACAGTCCGTACAGTTCGTCGTTGTATCTCATCCTCCACTCACCGTCAATGCAGACGGGACCGAAGATCGCCCGAAGGATTCTTCTCTCAAAGCAACCAAGAACACCCTCATAGAGCAGGACCGGGATTACTAAGGTCTTATAAAGGGTGACTTTTATTGTCCGAGAGAGGGCTTTGCTACTCAAGTGCCTTCTTAGCCCAAAGAAACAGCGGTTGGCAAGAGTTCTTCTTCGCTTGATCTCAGCGCTGGTGTCGTTGTCTGTGTTTATAGCAGAGCCTAGGTAGACAAAGTCCTTAACTACCTCAAAGTTATATCTGTCTAAGGTGACGTTCTGCCCGAGACGTCGGTGTTGGCTGTCCTTTTTGCTTAACAGCATATACTTGGTCCTGCCCTCATTGACCGCTAAACCCATTTTCGCCGCTTCCGTCTCAATACTCGCGAAAGCGCCACTGACATCACGCTGCTTCATCCCGATTATGTCAATATCGTCGGCGTATGCCATTAGTTGGACGGACTTTTGAAACATAGTACCTCTTGTGTTTGCTCGTGAGTTTTGCACTATTCTTTCCAGTACGACGTTGAAAAAATCGCATGACAGCGCATCGCCTTGTCTAAATCCTTTCTGGACATCAAAGGTCTCGGTGAGGTCTTTACCGACCTTGATGGAGCAGCGTGTATTCTCCATCGTCATCCTGCACAGACGGACGAGTTTGGCAGGGATGCCGAAACTAGACATTGCTCTGTATAGCTCGCCTCTATATATAGTATGCTGTCATACGGGGCCTTAAAATCGATGAATAGGTGGCGTGTATCGATCTGAAACTCATGGGTCTTCTCCAAGATCTGCCGTAGTGTGAATATTTGGTCGATGGTGGACTTTCCTGGCCTGAAGCCACACTAATATGGACCTATCAGGTTGTTGACGAACGGCTTCAGGCGTTCACACATTACGGCAGATAAGATTCTGTATGCGATGTTAAGGAGACTGATGCCTCTGTAGTTGGCGCAGTTCAGAAGGTCTCCTTTCTTGAGAATTATTAGCAACAGAAAAAATATTAGTCGAAGCCTTCAAACTTATGGGAGACCAATCCAAAAATGCTATGAACTAAACAATTTTCTGTCTGAGAAGTGAAGTTGAACTTCAATCAACAAGTTAACCTATTAAGTCCGAGTTTATGCCAAGTATGTATGTACAATTTAAGTTGAAGTTATTTCTCACTTACGCTAGATGTTTCTTTTCTGTGGGGTACACAGTGTACTTATTGCGACGGCTTGGCTTACGAACTTGAAAGTTTGCCAGTTACTGGTTTTTTTGACAGGTTAAAAATAAGGTCACTGTTCGATTTTAATCAAAAGTTGATACAGGAGCAAAGACCTGCAGCCTGATGCGAGTGTATGTGTAAGCCCGGTACCCACTGAGAAAGTGCTCCGCGATGTCGTCTCCACTCACAGCAAACATCCAGAATGTTGCTTCACTTAACCCTATCACGTTAAGGTATTTAGCAAAAGTGCGTTACATCGTAACGACGATAGTAAGGGACAGTTTTTCATATTGACTCGTAGAGACGTTGGTACGTTTGATCAGTCGGCGTCCTGGCAAGTCTTACCAGCAGCAGTTATGATCACAAGAAATTTAAATTGTCAAGATCATCAAAACTACATTGTTTACTCCACCAAATATCAGCTATCTTTAAACTGAAGATAGCTCTGAGAGTGCAGACAATGATAGAAATATCAAGAGCAAGGAGATTCATCAGTGTCTAGTCTAGAGTACAGCCAGGATTAGGGAAAAAATTCATGCGGTCGAGAGAGGCCGTTCTTTTGACTCTGATAAAAACAACTTTGACTGCGAGACTTTCAAAGCAATATATATAATCCAAAGAAGTTTTTTGCCCAGGATGACAACCAAATACTTAGTCGGAGAATCGGATGGCGATGCATTAAACATTAAGTTAGACTCTCTTCCTCTAAGAACAATTTCAGTTTTAGTTTACCAAAAGTTGATCACGTGTAGAGCTTACTATGCTTTAGAGCAGCGGGGACGCACCTCTGCGCATTGGACATCAACCATTCTCTCCATGTTCTTCATCATCAAGGAAGTCACACTGAATAACTGGGGCAGCTCTTGGGGAGTATGTAGTCAATTTTTGCGATTTTCGATTTACAAGCTACTCTTACTGCTCATCATCAGGGGTTCAGTATGTAAGCCTGAGTCAAAATTCTCTTAAGTATCGCCAGCAACAGATTTCGGCTTTTTGAAGAATAACTTGTATCAAGTATCGTTCCATCGATTTCAAATGACTTAAGGTCATAAAAGGAGGCAACCTCGGTTGGATCAGGATTACCATGGAAGTGAGTAGACTCAGTGCCGTCAGATCTTCCCAATGCCCTCAGATCTTCTGAGTATTTCAAATGTCAATGATTTGGGCCTTTTAAGGACTTTGCCTTGCTTTCGACCATTTCACGTCGCCAAGTTATACAATACCCTACCTTTACAATGCGGAAATTGAATAAATTTTGTATCCGTTTGGTACCACCAAAGACGGGATCCACATTTGAGCGAATGTCAAAAAGAGCTCCCTGCCAAAATCCTAACAAAAAAGTACCCTCTCACGAAAAAATAAACCTGAAACGATGTCAAGGTGTCCGGGCACAAAAAAACATTGACACCATCCTTTTCAAAGACATGAATCTTAAATGCATGCCATCGTCACCTTTCCAATATTGTCATTGTCGTTTTCAATAATAAAAAATAAAAGAAACCATTTTCCGTCACTTTTTCAAACATTTTCCCTTCCTCTGCCTCTTTCATCTTTCGTCAATCATTTAATATTCACTTTGTAGAACAACGATGGAGTTTTTTCAGTTTTTCTTCTTATTTAACCCTCAAGACAGGAACACACACTTTATCGTTCTCCATTCGTGTCCTTGTCGAAAGAAATTCCGCCAAAGAAAACACCTCAAGGAAATATGCTGTTGATGACGGTGATGATGTAAGGAAAAAAAAAAAGTAAAAACCTTCTGACAGGATGAAAAAATGAAACAGAAAACAACGCGACAAAAAAGACTACCATCAAAAACCAGGAAAAAGGACCCTTAAGGGATTTGATCCTCCTCAAAACTGAAGAGCGGCCAAAATTAAGTTATTTTTCCATTTTCTTCTGTTGTCCTTGTGAGACAATTTCTTGCAGAGAAAGCCCATTGTTGGCTTAAACAATTCTCATTTGTAGTACCTAGCAAGGAGGAGGACCTGCTAGAATACTCAAAACTCCAACACAAAAGAAATCCGACCACAGGACAAGTAAAAGAAATTACATAACCGACAAAGAAGAATAGGGACAGCAGGGATAGGAAAACTAATATTTTGTCAACAATTTGTTGAGCACCTTGTTGGTGCAGCTTCGTTCCCGACAGTTCCCGGTGTCCCGCTGCTGCTGCACTTGTTGTGACCTCTTGTTCCTTGAGAAGTAGATACTAATCTTTTTAAATTAGATGTCTCTTTGGAGGTCGACCCAGGGACATCGTAAACAAAGAGATGAATGCTAGAAGTTTTTTTTTTTTCTTTTTTAATTTTTTGGAATGATGATGAGTTTAATGAATAATAAACGTCGACATGGTGTGGGAATGACCTGGAGATGCAGAATGGGTTCGCCCTTCCAAGAATTCTATGATGGAAGACTGTAGAATGAGGTGAGAGGAAGTTGTGGCAGTTTTGAATTGGAAGGAATTCTTACAGGTGGTAGTCTAGAAGAGAAGATGCGAGAATCCTAAATTATGAGTTGTGTGCATGGCGGATTTAGCAGGTCAATGCCCGATTATGGTGAGTGGTAGGCAGGTAGTGGAATTTAGAATGACTGGCAGGTGAATAGGCAGGATACAGAAGACTATGTCTAAGTAACTAGTTTTTGTAGGTCTCTCAGCTGTTTATAGGCTTTGTGCAGTGAAAACAACTTAGAAAATCGTCTTCAATCGGATCGTTTTGAATTTGATTGTGACGAACTGCGCTGGTGTTTAACGGTTGTTACAGAATTCCCCCATATTGATACCTTTCAATTACTTGGGTTATTTAGAAAACTATTGGAGGCACATTGTCAAATAGCTGACAGCAGAGAACAGACACATAGATGTTAAGCTGGATGGTAACAAGATGAAACAGAGTCCACCCTTCCGTGGTAAAAGTAGCCACCATTTTGAAAGGATTGACTGAAGCAAATTTGTATTCCAGTAACCGTCGATTACAATTGCATTTCAGTGAAAAACGTCGATAGAAATGATTCATAGGACAGTCTAAGCATATGGCTCAGCGAAGACCTCGAAAGAGTTGAAAATGAAGCCAACTACTATACACCATAGGAATGGAGACAGGACGTTCTGATATCTAGCCGAGTTACAAGTACCCTTATTGTCGATAATAATGCTCAACACATACTTTTTCTGTCCAGCCATACAGGATCTTCCCCATTTGTATGCATATCTGCATACCTTGGACAAAGTATGCATTTGAAAAGAGGTTTTTTGGTCAACGAATCGCTCGTCTTTGGAGTTTTTCGGCATCAAATTATTCTCAGTGCTTGCCAGGGATTCAGTGTTCGACTCCCAACGACATATCGAGTTTTTCCAATAGGGACTTGACAACTTTGAATTTAATTTGTGAACGCACTCTTTCACTAATCTTCAAACTGTCACTGTCAATTTATTCAGTAAACTCAACATTTTCATCATGGCACGAACGAGCAACGTCTGCAAATTATAAAAATTTTCTACCGAAATTCGGTGGCGGTGACTGCAACTTTAAGAGCGTTAATTCCAATTTTCGGTCGTAATTCTCGCCCTAGTAGACAGGCAATAACAAGTTTAGTACAAAAATTTGAGTCTACGATTTAAGGCCGCTTGACTATTTTCTGTGGGGCTACGTTAAGTCATTGGTTTATGCCAACAAGCCGACGACGTTGGAAGAGCTCAGAGCCAATATTGAACGCGAAATAGCGGCCGTTTCGGCCGAAATGTGTGGCCGAATCGTTGAAAATTGGGTCCAACGAATCGACCACTGCAAATGTGCCCGCGGTGGCCATATGAACGAAGTCGAGTTCCATTCATAAATGTGTTAATTGTACTTCAAGCCGATATTAAAGTTTTTAAAATATCTCAAATGGTTTGCGTTTTATTTTAAAAAAAAGTTGTCGAGTCCTTATTGGAAAACCCATTACTTCACAACGAAACTTGCGATCTGGACTTTTTACAGGATTCAAATTCTAGATTGTAAGCACATTCTTGTAATCTAAAGAAATTCCTCTATTTGGGGGCTCCGCACATCAGTTGAAAGATTATCTAATTCCCTAAAAATGACTCGAAAAAGGTTAAAATATGTTGCTGAGGACAAATGCCGCTGTAAGGATGATCTGTCATCATTTTTGATTTACCAAAATTTCAACTTTTAAACCTAGACAAAGGTAACATTTGTGGATATTGCTATGCTGCGTCTCCATGGAGACTCTAAGGGTAAATAACTTTCAATGACAAACGTAAACGGATTAATGACCTAACTAAGTGCTGGTGATTCTTCCTTCCCAGCTCATTATGTCAAAACCCAATTTACAATCGCCTGAGTGTGCAATTTTAATAGCAAACACAGAATGCACTCTTCAACGCAACGTCCGATTAAATGTTTTCCCATGCAAAGGACCTTATCCACCTCCCAGTTACCCCATTAAACTGAATAGGAAACTCAATTCACTGACATTTGAAAGCAAATTGCAATCCACTTAGCTCCTAACTTGGTTTTTTTTTTTTTAAATGGCACAAACCCGTTGCGTCCATCATCGGAGAATTTATGGCTCCGTCAGTCTCACAGATAAAATCCACCAAGTCCCATCCCACCACCCAAAAATGAAAACTCCATGCAAACAATGCAAATGCAAATTGCATATTCAAATGCAAATTTGTATCCTGCTTGGTTGGAGTTGCCCGCATTTTCTCTCGTTTTCTAGAAATTTTTATGAAATTTCCACAACTATCAGCACAATTTGTAGTTAAGATGTAGAAATCGAGTCCCAGAGTGCTTTAGTATCCATAATCCAGCTTCTGGGTTCCCTATATCAGCACATCCAGGACTGAAACCAAGAGGATGAAACGAATGATAGTCGCTAATTAGTAGGAAAACGCTGACCACTCGTTATTTTCCGTGGGAGGAAGAAAAACAATTTTTTCCTTTATGGAGTTAGTCTACCCCTAATGAGCGACACGGTGAAACAGTGAAACAGTGAAACAGCGAGACAATCAAATAGGGTGTGTCCCAGAGTCACATCACAACAGAGGCAAAGATATTCGTACACTTACCCACGTGACTCACTCACGTGGAAAGACCACCTCCACATCGAAGGATAGACGAAAATTAATTTTTCGGGATCACCTATTCGTATTACCCAGTCGATGGAACCATTTATCCGGTTGAGTCTTTGTTTCGTCTGATCCGTGTGACTGACTGAGAAGCGGGCTGAAGGGTTCAATGATTTATGTGGCATTCTTGAACGTTCTCATTTGTGCTTCTCTTTGTAAATTGGAATTCCATTCGAACATCCTACACATACTACACGTGGAATGCATTTCAATTGCACTCACAGATAGCTTCCCGCCTGACCTTCGCGCATTAGAATCGTTTGATGGTTCTATTCCTCCTCCACGGTTGGCTAGAGTTTTGAATTTTGACTGATAGCGATCAGTGGAATCGAGAGGAGTCGTCTTTTTAAGAGATCACATTGTGTCCGCTGTCAGATGGACTGTCATAATTTATTATCAATGTTGACCCCTCTGCTCCGTTGTCCGGTCATTTGCCAGCAATAGTATTGTTTGTCACGAATGAACAATACAACGTGGGTTGTACGAGTACTCAAACTCGCATGTGTGGAACGTAATGATGGTGTACCATAAGGAGACCCTCTTAGCGTTGTATTCTTTTGTTTAGTTTATCGGCGCGATGATTATTGTCGAGAAATTTCCCTTTTATGAGTTCCAAGTGATTTTTTATGGTCGATTATTCATGTTGTTTCGGATGTTTTTGGTCTTTTTTTTTCGGATTCAAAACTGAAGATACGAATATGCTGGGAGTAGTAGTAGCATGGGACCCACTTAATGTACCACTGCCGCCACACATGATCAATCAAACCGTAGAGCTCTGTGTTCAGTTCAGTTTTCGGATGATGTGCGCGATATCTGAACGTGCGTGAGGGAAGATACTTAAATGTGAGAGATTCTAGGAAGAATCTTCCTACTGTTGCTGAGACTATTGGAACACAGTTGCCGTGTCGAGAGTGATTAAACGATGAGGAGATGACATGAAATTAATGAGATTTTAGATAGGAAGAGGCCAGAAAAGAGGTGACTTTTTGGGAGAGAAAGTATTGAAATGCAATAAAACACACAACAGAGTTGTAAGTTCATGGGACGTGAGTTTCTCTTGTTACTTCAAAGGTATTTGTTTGGGATTTTTTTTTTTTAGATGACTTTTCGTGGAAGCAGTTGTGTAGAACATGGGATAATTGGGAGGTTTACGAGATATTTGAGAACAAGAAGGAATCTATAAAACGTTAGTTTAGGTATTGTTTTGTTTTTTGTTTTAGTTTACTGTTTGTGGAGACATCAAGTATCAGTTCGCTCTAGGTTGACAATTGAAACATTTGTTGTCGTTAAGACTATGTCCCTGAAAGGTATCTGACTCAGCCCAGTAGTGTCAAATAACTAAAGGAGATATGTAGATAAGCAAACAACAAGTTTATTTGCCTCGAAATGAATAATCACACGACAAAGAAAATCCCTAAAAATCGTTGCTACATCTTTCGTACTTAAAGCGTAAGGGGTACTATCTATGAAAAGGCAGATACTGAGAAGCTGAGAAACTGATTTTTATTTGCAGGAAAGGAGCATATAGGTGCATTTTATTGGCAGGTGAGTAACCAGCACAGTAAAATTTAACATTACAAACAACAACAAGTTGAATGCTGGCGATAAATAAGCCAGCATTCATTGCTGCCGATAAAGTTCTAAAAATTGACATTCAGATAGCGCAATGTATGCTATAAGAAATGATTGTTTTATCCGTGCGGCATCGGATAAAGAATAGTGCCGCAGTGCGTCCCAGCTTGTCGTAAGAGGCGACTAAATGGGACACCAATCATATACAGGCAACTATGACACCAAAAATGAGCCTGTGACACTTTAACACCTTAAAACTTTCCCACAAGTTTGTATGCAATCAGTGGGTTCCCACGTCTGGAGACTACCGGTGGGGTAAAAGAACAGTCAATCAATTCGAAATGAGCATACAAGTGTCAAACCACTCAAACTTTAAACTTCATGGAAATGATCGCAATTAATAGCACTACCCCGCTGGGCACCACGGTTGCAACGCACTTGGGTGATCCCAGAGCAAGCAGAAGTGCTTGTGTCAGAGCCCGACGGATTCCGGGGGCGGGCAAAATGAAGTTTCCAAAATATTTTCCTAAACTTCGGTTTGCAAGTTGGAACGTCGGATCGATGGCCTCAAAAAGTTTAGAACTGGAAGCGATTATGCGTCGCAGAACTCTACAAATCCTGTGCGTACAGGAAACGAAGTGGTGTAATACAGGAAATAAAGCGCGTTTTCTAGATTTAAACACTAAGGCATTTAAGATGTTCTACCATGGAACGGTCAGTGGACGAAACGGTGTTGGAATCGTTGTTGCAGCGGATCTTCTAAACAACATCGTTGGTATCTTGAAAATAAGCGACCGCTTGATAAGTGTTAAACTCGTCATACACAATGAAACGTGGAACATTGTTAGCGCGTACGCTCCACAAAATGGATGCGACCAATCGGAAAAAGATACATTTTGGTCAGAGTTCGGTAATTTGCTTAGAAATATACCTATCGATGAGATACTCTTCGTAGGCGGAGATTTAAATGGCCACGTCGGAGAAACAAATGTTGATTATGAGGACTGCCACGGCGGTAAAGGCTTTGGAACCAGAAATTCAGCTGGCGAAGACATCCTTGTAGCATGTAGGGCTTACGGCTTAACCGTCTTAAATACAATGTTTATTAAACATCAACGACATCTCATCACCTATAGCAGCGGAGGCCACGAAACGCAAATAGATTATCACCTCTGCAAAATGTCGATGAGAAACCGTGTTAAGGACTGTAAAGTAATACTTGGAGAATCGCTAGTAAGCCAACACCGTCTGCTCATTACAGAATTTTTCACAGCGGAACTACCGAAAACACGGGCATCGTTTGGAAAGCCAAAAATCCGGTGGTACGAGGGCGGGTCAATAAGTCCGTGACTTTTTGAATTTCTGACCTATTTACTGAAACAGCAACACTGCTCTTGTCAACAGGCATCTGTCAGTTGACTCCTGTCAAAATTTAAACTTGCTGCGTCAGTTAGTTTGTGTTTGACAGCTATTTTTATCAGACTACTCACTAATTTGAGGAGAAAATGGAAAAAAGTGAATTTCGTGTGCTTATTAAGCATTATTTCTTGCGAAAAAAAACCATTACCGAGACCAAGGCTAAGCTTGATAAATACTATGGGGACTCTGCACCATCGATTTCGATGGTAAAAAAGTGGTTTACTGAATTTCGTTGTGGCCGTACAAGCACTGAAGATGCCGAACGTCCTGGACGCCCAGTTGAGGTCTCTACACCCGAAACAATCGAAAAAATTCACGATATGGTGTTGGCCGACCGCAGATTGAAAGTGGGAGAGATTGTGGAAGCCGTAGGGATCTCGCATGGCTCAGTGGTTTCAATTTTGAATTATCACTTGGGCATGAGAAAGCTTTCCGCAAGATGGGTGCCGCGTTTGCTCACAGTCGACCACAAACACATGTGCAGTTGCCATGGCAAAAATCCATGAACTGGGCTATGAATTGCTCCCTCATCCACCCTATTCTCCAGATTTGGCTCCGAGCGACTACTTCTTGTTCCCAAACCTGAAGAAATGGCTTGGTGGAAAAAGATTTGACTCCAATGATGAAGTCATCTCGCAAACAAAGGCCTATTTTGAGGACCTCGACAAATCATTTTTTTTTGGAAGGGATAAAAAAATTGGAGAAGCGTTGGACAAAGTGTATAGAGCTCAAGGGAGACTACGTTGAAAAATAAAATTATTTTTTTATCAAAAAATCTGTGTTTTAATCCAAAAGTCACGGACTTATTGACCCGCCCTCGTATAATCTATCGAAGGAACGAAGCGCAAGATTTATCGCACTGGCTAAAGAAGTACTTCAAAATATAAATGGTATAGCAGACTCACTTAGCCCGCAAAAAATGTGGAACAGCATGCACGAGGAATGCATAACACTCGCAAAGTCCCATCTGGGGACTATATCGAAAGTCTATCACGTCGGCAAAGATACATGGTGGTGGAATGACGAAACCAAACGAGCTGTGGCCGACAAGAAGAGTGCATTCCAAGCGTGGACAAAATGCGATCGGAGCGACGATATCGAAAAAGATTGACTGGCTCTTGAATACGAGCGCCTTAAAAAGATCGCAAAGAAAGTCCTGGCTCGAACTCGAGCGCCAGAAGCGCAAAACCTGTACCAGGAGTTGGAACAAATATCCTCACGATCGGCAGATAGAAGACAAGCTATCCAAGAAGTTCAAACGTCGTACAATACTGAAATGCCAAATATTTTTAAGCTCGCTTCACAGAGGCGAAAAAATTCAAGGGAAATAACCTCGCCGAAATATATCAAAAACGCAGACGATCGTTTACTAACTAATGAAACGGAAATTTGTGATCAGTGGCTTGAATACTGCAAGGAGTTGCTTAACAAACAGTTTCCACGTGATATCGTGCCGACAGCTGGTCTATTCGAGGAGGAAGTTTCGGAAATAAGTATAGCAATTGGAAAAATGAAGCGGGGGAAAGCGGCGGAAACAGACAGCATTCCATCAGAGTTTTGGTCGAAGATGGAGGGGATCGGCAGCGTTTGGCTATCGAAACTTTCAAATAAATTAAAATGTGGAAAACCTATGCCGAATCAATGGAGGAGTAGCTTCTTGGTTCCATTAAACAAATGAAAAGGCGACACTCGAGAATGCAACAACTACCGTTCAATCAAGCTTATGTCACACACAATGAAAATCGTCGAAAGAGTCTTAAACGAACGTCTTCGGCAAATAATAAAGCTCGATAATAGCCAGTGTGGATTTGTTGAAGGAAGATCGACGGTGGACGCTATCCAAAGCCTACGAATAATAATGGAAAAGCACCGAGATTCGTCTAAGGACTTACACATGGTATTTATCGACCTCGAGAAAGCATTCGATCGAGTGCCTAGGGATCTCATATGGGCCGCGCTGAGGTCTCAAAACGTACCGGAAACGTATGTTAGAATAATACAAGACATGTACGGAAGCGTGAAAACTGCGGTTAAAAGCTCTGCTGGACTAACGAGAGAATTTTCAGTTAATGTCGGAGTGCATCAAGGAAGCGTACTTAGCCCTTTCCTCTTTAACGTAGTATTCGATTATCTTTTAAAAGACTGCATGCGCGAAGCAAATGTAACGCCAATTCTCTTCCCTGACGACGCAGTTATACTTAGCGATAACGTCGAAGATTTACAGAACGCCTTAGATTCATGGAGAAATGCGCTAGAGAGAAACGGGTTTAAAATAAGTCGTTCAAAGACGGAGCATTTGACGTGCCCATTTGCACATCCGTTGCGACCTGTTCCGGATATAATGTTAGACGGAATAGTTCTTCCGAAAAGCACTATCTTTAAGTACTTAGGATCAATCGTTAACATGGAAGCGAAATGTGACGACGACGTAAACCACAGAGTGAGTGTGGGATAGACGAAATGGCGGGAAAATTCGGGAATCTTTTGCGACCGAAGATTTCCACTTAAATTAAAGGGGAAACTCTACACCACGGTTGTTAGACCAGCTCTTATATACAGTTCACAGTGCTGGACAATGTACGAAGCGTTTAAAAACAAAATGACGGCAGCGGAAATGAAAATGTTAAGGATGTCTAGTGGAGTCACTAAACGGGATTGCATTAGATCTACGCGTATAAGAGGAAGTCTACATATAAAGAATTCGGTAACCGAACAGCTTGAGGCGAATAGAATAAGTTGGTATTGCCACGTTCAAAGAAGATCTGCGGAAAATCCGGTTAAAAAGGCACTATCAACTACGGTCACTCCAACTGTAAGAAAACGAGGTCGGAAAAAGAATTCCTGGATTTCTCAGATGGCAAATGCGCAACAACGTCTGGGGTTAACCACGGAAGCGATCCAGGACCGAGCATTATGTAGACGGGTTCTGCGGTCTGCGACATTAGCCAACCCCATAAGCGGAGCAGCAGCGATGCAGTAAAAATGGGAAACTCGTTACGCATAAGTTCGTATAACGAGGAAAGGGTTAATAAAAGGATAAGAAGAAGAAGAAGAAGAAATGATTATGTTTTATGAAGGATATGTTCGTTAATTATGTGTTTGTTTTCATACGAACTAAAAAATAATACAGAGAAAAATACTTTTCATGTTAAATTTGTACGTGTTTAAGTTTAACTTTTTTGTGAAATTTAAACAAATTTCTTACTTTTGTTAATTTATTTGAAGTTTCACCACGGATACCTACCTTTTACGAAGCGAATTCTATTTGCTGAGGCCTATAAACTAAATGCGAGTTAAAAAAAACATTTGCAACTTTACGAACCCACCAGCAAGCTTATTCAACAAGTCAAATGACGTTTGGAGTGAGTTAAATTGTTTTATTGGCATTGAATGCTGAGCTGGCTACTGACCTGCCAATAAAACGCGGCTAATAATAAAAAAAAAAATCTAATGTACTAGTTTATTTTGTTTATTTACTTGAATGCTTTTCAAATTATATGTTGTCCACTCTCCTCCATTATCAATAATTGCTTGGAGCCTTCGAGGCACGCTTTCTACTAATCTTAAAGCATAATCTTGAGACAAAGATCTCCATAAAACTCTTATTTTTCGTGATAATTGTTTTACCGTCGAGATCCTCTTTCCTTGGAGCTATAGCTTCATGAATGCCCAAACTTTTTCAATGGGATTTGCATCCGGCGACTGCGATGGCCAATCTAAAACAATCTTCTTACAGTAACCAATTCTCATTCCTTCTTTTAAACCACCTTTTGGCAGATGGTAATAAAGCCTTCTTATAAATTTTGACCATGTTGGGTGCGTTTAAGTTATTTGTAAACATGAACAAATTGCCAAATCCTTGTTTTGAGAAGCATCCCCAAACTTGCACCTTTGCCAAGTGTTTGACGGTCCACTGGATTAATTTATTGGATTGTGTACACCAGGTATGAGTGATAGTAGATCATGCCCAAAAATAAGCTTTATCCTAAAAAATAACGTTTTTCCAATCTCTGTCCAAATTCTCCTTGGCCCAACTGAGTCGTTTTTCTTCGTGTTTTTTTTGACAGTAGTAGTGGTTCGAAATTTTACATTATTGGCTAGTAAACGTCTTCGTATCGTATCACAACACACATTTAGACCCCTTTTACGTAAAATCCCTTGTCCTCCACGTAACGATAGAAGAGGATTTTTTCAAACACGCGTAGAATCATTTTGTCCTGCTTTTTTGTTGTTTTTTGCGTAGACGCACAATCTGGCAAATCATCCACATTTTGAACTTGGGAATAACGGTGCACCCACTTGCTAACAAATGCTTTTGAGTTTTTCATGTTTTTAGCAGCTGCTCTGCATGACATTTTCGGTCCTTTTGGATGCGTGCACAAGAATACTGCTTCATAACGTGATGCAAACTTGACACTCATTTTAAAATACTTCCGTCTCTGACAACAATTGAACACTCCAAACAGGTTTTCATAAACGAGTTTTGCCGTATACGATCTTATCAAACGGACTGTACGCTGATTCGAAAAAGGCACAGACCACGTACAGCCGAAAAACTATAGTATGTCCAAACGTTCCCAGCTACCAATACTGACTCAGACCATTATCTTTTTATAGCCAAGATGCGGTCGCGGATACCACGAAACTCTGCCACCATAATGAAACCCTGTGCCTGAACATGGGAAGCGCGTGGCCGAAAAAATTCAGGGTTGCTACTCTAAGAATGTCATGAACAAAAACTCTTAAGCCGAAGCCTGTAGAACCGGACAAAGGAACATCGTAGTAGAGTCCCAGTGGATGCTGAAGATCTGGAAAGAGCATTTGTGTAGACCTAATTAACGTATTGTGTGAAATCCGGAAACTGTTCGTCAACAACTTGAGTGTTTTATATCAGCGCGGCTTCAAGCCACGAGAGTTCACCATCGATCAAATATTCACACTACGGCAGATCTTGGAGAAGACCCATGAGCTTCAAATCGATGCACACCACCTATTCATCGATTATAAGGCCGCGTATGACAGCATCTATAGAGACGCACTACACAGAGTAATGACAACATTTGGCATCCCTGCGAACTCGCCCGTCTGTACAGAATAGCGGTAGTGAATGCATGCTGCCCCATCCATCGTTTAAGATTTTTAACGTCAAAAAATGATTCAAATATTCTCGTAAGAATAGTGCTAAATTCACGCGCGCCATCGCAAGGAACAACCTTTTAAGAGTCCGCCTAATTATTCGCAAACGTGAGTTGAATTTTTAATCATACTCGTGCCGTCCATTTCATTAAAATAAGTTAAGCTATTCATAGCTGACGGAAGCAGCAGCAAACATGAGGGAGAAGTGGATCATCATCAACCGATATAAGGGGACAACTTTAGAATAGACTTACTCGTATTTGCGTCAATTCCCTAGAATGTAAGCAATTCAAATATTGTCTTCGGTTCAAATTATTTGTACATATTTCCACATCGTATTCACCCCTTTCTAAGAAAAGCAAAACGATTCTCAAACATGTAAACTTCACAACAAATCGATATCCGTAAAATTCTCTGAAAATTTATTCCAAATTTACTAGTAATCTCTAAAGCACATAGCAAACACCCGTCACAGATTCATGTGGCGCCCATTAATTCACAAAATTGCCGGAGAACGCAAATCACCACCTCAGAACCTGGTTTTCGTTTACATTAACGAGTAAATCTTCGCAAACAAGAAATCAACTCCAACTTTTAACTGACCGTTGACCGTCTATTAAATCGAAGATGACACCAAAATTCAATAACATTCAAATAAAAAATAAATAAAAAAATAAAAATAAAAAATTAAATAAACTTGGCAGCTAGAAACCCCCTTATCTACACCTCTGGACTCTTGTACGTGTACCGATGTTGATTCAGCCGAACCCCATACCGAGAAACGCCGGCAATAACAATAATCAAATTCACAATATGAGACACGACGACACGAGTTAACATTACTAAAGCCGATATCGGCTGAGTTGGGTAGTGTATCTATTTTTAGCCGGGTAGCCGGTTGCTTTGGGGTTGTGCCGGAATTCATTGGAGGCAACATTTTCCATCAATTTCGAGTGAAAAACAGAAATTCGTGTACAATTCGCAACCCTCTGATTTAGGGATAACAGCCCGGATAGCTCAGTCGGTAGAGCATTGGACTTTTAATCCAAGGGTCCAGGGTTCAAGTCCCTGTTCGGGCGGACAATCACTTTTTTTGTGTTTGAATTAAAAATTGTATGAACAATTAGAGAGGCGGTATTCATATAAAACAAAGTGATAAATAACTTGAGTTATTGCGTCTTTAGAGGCTTGGAAATTATACAGAGGTAATTAGCGAATTTAGAACTGGAAGCGACAATAGATACATATGTGTATGTACTCGTAAGTCTACACATTTTACATGTCAAAAAATGTCGATGTGAGATTTGCACGATCCCAATCGATAGACAGATACAACATAAAGATTTAATATACTCGTATCTCATTGAAGATAAGCAAGAAATTCCACTTCTAACATCCACATTTGACTAAGGAGCAATGAGAATAAACAAGACTGCTGCAGTAACTCAAATAAATATGGATTGCCAGAGCTTATATAGCCCAAAATAGAGAAAGAAATTACTGAGCCTAAAATTATGTTAAGAAAAACAGGAAAAGATACACTCGGTACGCATTTTTGTAGTGCCAACAGATTCATCTTTGTATATATGTGAATTTTTCTTTTTTAATAACAAAGTCGCGACAGTAGCCCTGAAGTCAAAATTAAAATAAGAAGGAATCTGACTACGTTCCTTTTCTGGCCGAAACCAGCCCTAATCACAAGCAAAGCCCACTTTCTGTTGGATTTTTTTTGTCATAACTTCAGGCGGCATGTTCACAAGATAGAGTGCAAAGTCAGTCCGAGGTCAATAAAATTACAGTGCGCGATGTACCAAAGGAAAATCCTTTTGAATAGCTTTAAAATTTCAGCCCGGAATATGAATATCCGAAACCAATAGGACCGAAGCTTTTGGCGAGCATGTAATCAATCATCTTTTTGGTGCTACCCTACCTCTACGCCAAGTTTTTGATATACAGTGTCCAGCACTTGAACTTTCTTCAAGTGAGAAGCAGATGGTCTAGGTTTTGGAGCTTTGGTGCTAGCCGATTGTACAACCTTGGGAAATACTACCTTGATCAAAAAGTCCCGGAATAATCATCGTGTGGCGTTCCCATAGTGGTTTTTTAACTCGATTGAACAGAAAGAAATCACAGGGAACCAAATCAGGTGAATTCGGTGGCTGTTGGACGGTATTTGTTGCCTTTTTCGTCAAAAATTTACGAATAATGATGACACTGTGCGATGGTGTGTTATCATGGTGCAAAATCCACGAGTTTTCTGCCCACAATTCTTGTCTCTTTCGGCGAATTGCTTCACGCAAACGTCTCATAACACCCAAGTAATACTCTTTGTTTTCTGTCTGTTGGTTATTGACCATCTTTGCTTTTACTTCATCAATGTTTTCGTCGGTTTTCGATGTCGATGGTCTGCCACTGCGTTCATCATCTTTGATTGACTCACAACCACTTTTGAACCGCTCGTGGCACTGGTAAACGACCGTTTTCTTAAGAGAATCGTTGCCGAAACACTTTTCCAACATTTTCAACGTTCGCGCACCATTAAATCCGTTTTTTTCGTTGTTGCAAATTTTAATTCATTTCTAAAATTTTAAAAAATCGCCAACACACAGAGATAGATGTACTCTTGGCTACGTAACTTTTGCAAATGTCAAGCTATGACGCTAAGATTTAGAGGGAATATCAACAACAGATGAACCAACTTAACAAAAAGAAAAACAGAACTCAAATCGAAACAATGCGAGCGCCACATGGTGGTTATTCCGGGAATCAAGGTCGTATTGTGAATTTGCTTCCAAAGTAGATCCTGTGTGGCATTAACAGTGCGAATTTTGAAAAGAAATTTCGGTTGAAGCAATGCACCAACTGCAGCTGGTGTTTCCAAATTGGGGAAAAAAGTTCGTGAAACTGATTTGCTGATTGATAGCCGATCATATTTCCGTGTCCGTCATGTGCGCTCAATGGAGAATATTAAAAGTGTACGTCTAAGCCTCAAAACTTTAACGCGCCCAAGATCTCAACCCTTGGAAACGCTGCCAGCCGCTTGAACGAAGGTTAACGCTTTTCAATAAAGCAGCAATCGATCAAAAATATGGGACAGACGTTTTATAATAAACCAACAGATGGCCCTCCCTTTATTACATTGCCAATCAGTGAACAAAACCATATCTCTTTCGCATCATTTGTGCATCAGATAAGATATACATATAGCAAGTGTTTCACCCAGGTTAAGTCCAACAGCATCTCTTAGTCTAGCACTGGCATAAGTACGTACCGAGCACCTGTCAAGTGATGATCTTACTAGAAAACCGAAAAATATTATGTTTTTGTGGAGCTACATTTGCGCACAATGTTAAAGATGCAACATGGGTATCACCTTAGAAAGAATTTAAAGGATCCAAAGGATTCCAGATCTAGTGAGCAGATACAAGAACCAATACAAGTTGAACATTTTTATCGACAATGTAAGAGTCTTCGGCAACCCACTTTCTAAACCTGTATATCTCGGTTAACCAACACGTCGTAGCCGTATCACTAATTTTGTAATGTTTCACTAGAATCAGAACCAGAAAAGGAATGTATTCGGGTTATTAATGATGGTTCAAAAATCGACCTAGGATACTGAGTTGGTCTCCCTTTGAATGACAACACTGTACATAGTATATGTACACAAGTGGCCGTGGCTCAAGTGGTAGTGTATTGACTTACCAATCGGAGGGTTCGGCGTTCAATCCCAACCACGACCGTAAGACACTCTTTTTTTCAGAACGAAAATCATGTGAGATGAATGGTTGTCTAAAGTACAAAAACAAGTAAATTTTACACTAATAATAATTAGTCTACCCATTAAAATGTTGGATGCCACCCATGGAGCGAAATAACCATTGAGCCCAAAGATCTTTCTCTCTCTCTCTCTCTCTCTCTCTCTCTCTCTCTCTCTCTCTCTCTCTCTCTCTCTCTCTCTCTCTCTCTCTCTCTCTCTCTCTCTCTCTCTCTCTCTCTCTCTCTCTCTCTCTCTCTATCCCATTTTCCAAAAACCAAAGCTATTTGACACGAAAAATCAGTAGAGGAAGCGCAGTACAGGTTTCAGCCTTGCTCTCTCCCAAGTTTGTTTGGAGGAGAAAACTACTCCGTTAGAGGATGTTAACTAATATTTCAATCCCTCGGATCAGGGCGATGTACAGATAGCCATTTCGAGACCAACAAAGCATCTGAATCAGACGACCTTTCCTCCCAGCTGCTATAAGTAGCGGAAGATGATTAAACAAGGAGTATACTAATCAACACCATTGCTTGCCTGAATCTGCTAGTTTATGCGGACGTTACAAAATTATTGCCAATAACGAAAGTTCACTAGGACCCAACTGTGTGAAATATCACCAAATCGTGAGGAAAAATCATGAATATCAAATTGACGCCTATCGACTCTGTGTAATTGAAAGGCTACAAATGAAAGTATTTATAGAAACCAGCTAAACAGAACAGCATCTGTTATTCTCGAGCAAAGAAGAAGAATGAAGAAGGATGACTGAGCAAAATGCTACTGAAAGGTGTCTCATCAAGGTCGGCACTCAATGCCTACAGCAGGAGAGCAATCTTTCAGAAACAGATTCATTTTGTCTGATACGCCATTGTCTTTTTAAGAACACAGTCTAACGTTAGCAGTGCTATAAGTATCGCTTCGTAACCAGCAGAGATTGAAATACGGGTAAAAGAAAGCACATGATGTTTGCACAAAAGAACATTCAACGCGGACCTCTTAAACAAAACATTGGTTCAAATAGATGTTACTCGTCCTTAATTCCTGCAATCAGACTAAGTCAATCAAAGTTGTGTTGGGTTATGCAGAGCAGGTAAGACCCAATCCGAACCACCAAACCTACTTTTTATAAGACTGTAGGCGTGTACAGCTCTATGGTGCATGAGCATAGAGATTGTCAAAATTGGATGACGACGTCCTCGGTTGTTAGCAGAATGTTATTATTTGGATGTTCTTCGTCCTCCACTACCTATGAAGTGTATAATGACGAAAATATAAAGACGTACCGGTTGTCCGATTTGCACAGTTGCAATAGTTAGAACCGTCTACTACTACGATTAGTGAAGCCAGGGCTCCGACAGAAAGATTTCAACTCAGGTGACAAACGGTAGTGGAAAGTGGCAGTTGGTAGTTCAATTATATCTTCGCGTGCCCCACTAACGTATTTATCTAGATCACTTAACAGATCTAAATTCTTCTAGTCAATGTTATGAAACAAGATGTTGTTGGCTTCAAAAGCTGATTTAAATTTAAAGACCCACAACTCTCGTAGTTTAAGGACTGAAGAATGTAACATTTAAACGACAACCAGCCTAGGCACATATAAATATTTCAAAAACTAAAATCTCCAAAAACCCATCTCATTTGGGATGAAAGACATATTATGTATGTACTTAGGCTTTCAGAAGAACGTGACTAATGACGTAATTGGACCCTTCATCGATTCTAAAATTTCTAATCAAACTCAGGTGTCCATGTCCATCAAATTTCCTACCGACACCGATTGATGGAACCCTAAAACAACACCGAAATTCCATTCAAAGAGAAAGAAAGTGAAAAATAAAAAAAAATAAAACATCTCCCGCTGATAGCTGGCTATCTATCTAATCGCTGCAATTCAATTTCAAACCATAAATTCTATTCAACGCATTTCCTGTTTATCTCTTTTGAATCCACCATCAATCTATGTATTTTGTACCTGAGTTCCATTTAAGAAGACACGCGCATACCTTTCCTCCATTCATTCATTCAATTTTGCGATGAGTCACCATTTTAACCGACAAGATAAGATCAATTGCCGAATTTATCCGTCGAATTAAAATTTATTTAGGCATGGAAACGAAGTTATCTTTCTCAGTGCGAAAGAGTGTTCCTCCTTTGAATTTTTCAACAGAAATTGTTGGGGTAAGCTTCTTAGATGACCAGACTTGAATCACTGGACCGAAAACCGCCAAAAAAAACCTGATTTACTCGTACCTCTATCCAAAAAGAAAAAAACAATATTTGAACTCCGGAAATGCCAGATTCTGGACCGAACTGGGCAATATTTGTGTTGATATCTGTAGAAACAGTGACAGCTTTTACAGATTTGTGTTTTGTGTTTCCGCACTTTGTGTCAAAGAAAGCACACACGCATGAGTCATTATTACATGCCACTATGCGTGGCATTACTGACCTTTGTCATGTGAATGGTAGTTTCTCTAACCTGTCTAAAGATTGAAAAACTTCAAGACTTCCTTTCTTTCGCTCAATGGGCCATGAATCACACAAAAATGCATTACTCATGTGTCAAGCGGCAGCTACACAGATACGAATGGATCCCTCTTTATAAATTGATGTTTGGCCATAAAATCGTTGCATCTGATGGATGCATATCTTGGATGCGTACTCGCGCACCGATATTGGGTAAACTTTTCAATCAGCGCTCGTTCACACGGGAACACATGAGAATTCAACTTTTGCGGATTAGGAATTGTATTCCTCATACTCACTCATCGTAGTCATCATAGTCGGGCGTCGTTGGAGTTACGAGTACGAGTAGAATCGATGTCGGAGACAGAGGCAGAATCAGAGTCAGAGTCATCTCGGTGTAGTCATCGCCGTCATGAGATTGAGTAATGCCCCGAGGGTTATGGCATGGTAGCTGCCATGTTCATTGGAACGCGCATTAGTTTTATAGTTTACGTTGCACCAAACCACACCACACCAGAATATGAGCAATTTTAATGGAATCTTCAATTTCCGTTTCACCCAACACCCGAACTAGAGGAGTCGCATAAGCCAAAAAGACTCTTCTACATGGTCTTGGTCTTGATTTTGGTCTTATTCTGTTTCAAGTCAAACAGAAGAAACATGTAATCAATCCCGTCGCTAATTATAGAGTCGTTGGGGCGGGAATTGTCCGCCCTACGTTGTCCCTCCACCACTACTGGTAAATACGAACACTGATACTAAGTTCCCAGATACTAAATACTCATAGTTCTATGCGTGAGTTGAGGATTTTGTGCTTATTTTCAAATCAGTGAGCGAGCAATTTCGGTCGGGTCGTGTGTTTTATATTTAAGTTCAGGGGAGGGTCTGGAACCCAGGACAACAAACAGAGGACATGCGGACAGAACAGTATTTGTCACTTTTTTTTCTAGTGAAAACTTTTTCTGGGCACATTGCCAAGATGAGAGCTAATTTTGTGAAGTGCAACCGTAGATAGTGTGGTGAAGAGAAACCATGAAATTTATTTTTCAATGTCATAATGGTTGAAGGTTTTTTGTTTTTGTTCTAATCCACTGTGGTGTATGTGGCGAGTTCAATGGCTTCCAGGGGCAAAGTGGCAAGTTGCTTGGTTGATTAGAAATTGTTTGCTTTTGTTTCGTTGCAATAGCAACTTGTTGTAAGGACTGTTGGAGGTTACTGGGGTTTGTTGCACTCACTACTCGTGCCCTTTGAAATTGGATGCTGTTTTCTTGTGACACAAAGGACACATGAAAGAGAGTGATATGATGTCAGTCATTCCATTTAGATTGCTGGATTACGTTTATTCATTTCAAAAAATATAAAAAATATTTGCTTAGTAGACTATTTTTATTTTATTTTTTAAGGATTTATGTGAGCAGGGTGGGAGCTTTTAAGAAGAGGACGATGGTGAATGGGGTCCATGTGACCCAGCGGAATCGCTTTAGTACCAAAATGGATTACTTAAATTTACAAAACTGCACTAAGTTCTTGTGCTTGTAAGGGGCAGGAGAAGAACTTTTTTGCAAGCTTCGATTATGAGCAGATAAATAGAAAGATAAGAGGCCTGTGACCCGTACATAAATCTCGAAGGATTCCTCAGCTTATGTTTACTATTTCCCATTAGTTCGTCTAAGCACATACCAAGAGTTATATCAGCAAAGGCAGGCAATCACACAACAGGTAGCGAAAGGATCATTTCGCATGAATATCATTGATAGAGTGTCCAGTACAATGCCATGCGCTGAACTTGCATCATTTTATTTAAGCTTAATCAATAACATCGTAGATCGTCAATAGAGTTCTAGCAGGAGCGCATGTATCTACTATATATTGATGCCGTGTATAGCCTCCATACACTTATTAATTCCTACATCATCAAAACAAAAACTAAAACAAAGAGTGTCGAAATATCCTCGTAGGGCTACGAAAAGCCCCTCCTTGCGGGATCGTTAGTTTTTGAATTGGTAGTATACTAGGTGGGGTGAAAAGTAACCTCCTTGGGAATGAAAAAAAAAATAGTCCACTATTAGCTCGATACACTTATTCCAATTTCCAACTACTTGATCCCGTCCGAAAAGTAATTTTCCGGAAGGTCTGAAAAATACTCCTCCGTGGCGTCGATGATTTCCTCGCGTGAGCTGAGTTTCATATTGATGAGCCATCTTTTGAAGTTTGGGAAGAGATAATAGTCCGAGGGAGCCAAATTGCGCGAATACGGTGGATGCGACAGCAATCGGAGCCGTAAGTCATTGATTTTGGCCGTGGTTGCGAAGCTCTTATGCGCCGGCGCATTGTCTTGCAAAAACAAAATTTTTGTTCGCTTCATGTGATGCCCTTTTGCAGCGATTTCGGCCTTCAATGACTCCAATAATGTAATACTAATACTCGCTGTTGATCGTTTTTCCTTTTTCGAGGTAGTCTACGAAGAGTATGCTATGACAATCCCAGAAAACTGACGCCATAACATTTCCGACCCATTGAGCCTCCCTCAGCCGCTTCGAAGCACTCGTGCCGACTTCAGTCCATTACCGGGCACTCATTCTGTCCTCTGGTGTGTAATAGTGGATCCAGGTTTCATCAACAGTTACCAATCGACGCCAAAAGTCCGCCCGATTCCGCCTGCCGCTGCGGACTTGCTCGGTAGTGAAGTTGCGGCCACCACGAAACTCTCGAAACCAATATTTGACGGTGTAATCTGACGGAGCATTAGCCCCATAATGTTTATCCAACTTTTCTTTTGTTACGTTTTTCCTCTCAAAAAATAATGTTTTATGAGAGAACGAAAATCGTTTTTGTCCATACTCAACATGATGCCAAACACGTCAACAACAATCAGCTGTCAAAACAAAACTAAAGATAGTATCGCACTGAAATTTGGCATGTCTGCCTAAATATGAACGGACTTCAAGGCACAATAACCTTTTTTGCAGAAGCAGCGCATACTGACGGTCAAGGAGGCTACTTTTCACCCCACCTAGTAATTCTATGAAATAAGGTCATCGAACCATTGTAGGGAAATTCGACGTCGTAGTGCAGCAATCTCAAGAGATCGCCAGGACCTTCTCCGGTTGAATTTCCTTTAACCGATGCCCCCAGCACCAAAAGTTAAATGCTGATGGCATCACTGCCTCTGGTTTTTTGGACTTCATCTACCCCTAACAAGCACATGACAGCATCTATAGATATGAACTATACAGGGCCGTGTCTTATTTTGCCTGCCAAACTCATTTTACTGTGCAAGATGACGTAGGAGAATGATGCTGGTAATGAAGTAGGACTACCTCAACTCCTCTATCATCTCCGACAACGAAACGAGCCCGGAAATTAAGCGAAAAATCATTGCTACCAATCGGTGCTTCTTTGGAATCAGAAGACAATTGAGAGGAACCAGAAGACAGAGACCCTCCAACGTCGAACTATAAGTATTGTACAGCGATGCCAACCTAGGGGAAATGAGAGCAACCACATTTTAGGTTATGCACAAGTGTGGAAGAGAGACATTTTGCAAAAACTGCGCTGGCTTGTCAGATGTGAGCAGAGATCCTTGTCCACACCAGACTAAAGACTAAAGTGCCATGTACTCGTAAGTAAGTAACCTTATCGGATTTAATTAATCGCATTTAGCCTTAAACTTTTGAGTATGGAACCCAGATCATCAACGGCTGACTGGCTATTTGAAAGCTCAGTTGTATACTCGTATTAGTCTGGTGACAACATTGCTGTCGGAAACGATCTCTAAAGCTTAAATAAACAGATATCAGATTGGATAGCACTTGTGTTTTAATTAATCTGATCCTACAATTGCGATGGCCCTGTGACTTAAAATATCTTCTTCACTACAAAATCAAAATCAGTATAAGGAGGCCAACAGGAATTGAACGCACTTAGATCCATGCATTCACATAAGATGTTTTCCGTAGTTTTGTCGTCTTCCATGCAAAGACAACTCTCAGTTTCCTGAAAAAAGACTTATTTCGTGTAGGTGGTATCGGAGATGACAGTGTCCGGTTAAAAAATCCAATCGGTCTTCTAATATTGTCCCTTTTAAGTTAGAGGCATACCTTTGATTTATTGTGAAAGGGTTACATGGTTTTTAGCCTGAAGCGTCTCTGCAACGATTTTCCAAACGGATATACACATTTTGTTCCCCAATTCTATATTTTCGAGTTTAATGTTGAATTCGGGATGGTACAGAACGGCTAAGGGCCTATGAATGAACCATTTCTAGCCAGTGCGTCGTAGGTACCCACCAAAGTTTTTTATTGTTCTTATGGGAGAGATTATTTAGTATACTGAAGCAATTCATGTCTGATTTGGAGTCGATGAGGTTTGAGCCCAACGCTTTAATGACTGCTTTACTGTCTGTTAGTATATAGATTGGAGCACCTTTCATTCCCTTTTCGAAGATACGAATTGCGCACAACTGAGTGCCATGTATTCCTGCTGGAAATTGCTATACTGGAACTTATCCCCATCGATTACGAAATTCTAGTGTTTGGACCAAATATGGCAGAGAGCCCCCCAGGCGTCCATTTGTATACCACCTTTAAAGTTTGAGGTGGGTCTTTTGTAGATCGCTGTTTCTAGGTTTCAGATCACTATATTGAACCTGTCGAAGCACAGAGTCTTCGGTGGACGGTTGATAACCACGCAGATCATATCGAATTCGGTGATTTTGTAGAGAAGAATAATTCCATCAGTGTGATCGAGTGATTAACATCCCCTGTTTGTACAATAGTAGTCTGACTGTGATGCAAAATCCTGTTTCATTTTTTTTGTAAACACAAGGAGTGACTGAAAATCAATGAAAGCTTCTATGGTTGTTGTAGGGCAGGTGTGCATTCCACCGGCAATGCCGAGGCATACAAGCTTTTGTAGCCGCTGCAGCTTGGAAAACATTTAGTTGTTATAAATTATTAGAACGATTCACTTCAAAGTGAATCATGGCTAATTTACAAACATCCATCAGGTGGATGCTTCGGTATATGTTAAAAAATTATTTCATTTCCATTCTGCATTTTCGCAAATTCTGATGGTTAAGTCCATGATAAAAGCAATGAGCAAATATCGCTCTACAAAAGAACGGCCAAGCTTGGGACCCTGAGGAAACCGACACGACTATGTCGCGGTTTAACACACCCGATACAGTCTTCTACTTCTTTTTCCATAGGTAGGCAACCACGTCACCGGGCTCAACAACAAAAGTATTATCTAGAATATAATAGTAAGAAAGCGGAGTATGTAAAAACGCAGCAGGCCACTTTAACGTTGACGGACTTATAAGTTAAAGCGCACGTTGTAATAAAGTTGAAGTCAAAGGGGACCTCAGAACAGATTCGTGGATGACTTTATTTGACTTTCTTCGACATATTTGGAACTCAGGACGCATGACGATATTTCAGCACCTTCCCGGGCTGTCAAAATAAAGATTATGACAAAGGAGTTCTAAAAGAATCAGAGCTCAAACTCAATAAAAGCTGAAACTTTGTAACAACGAAAAACACTCTATGTCAGATGCATTTTCTCTTGACGGCTCCAGCAAAAGAAACACGGAGACTGACTTTCAGTAATACACCCCCAATGTATCGGGCTTTAACAGTTCGAATTCAGATAAACAATTAACAGAGGCGTTATACCGCTGCAAAGTGAGATGGGATAAGCCGAAGAAAAAGCTTTAACTTCTTCTATCGTGGTTAATATCGAGGAAAACTTGGGCAACAAGTCTTGAGTTTTAGGCACCCAGACGAGCCAATGATTATTTACTTCAAAATTCTCAAAGATAACGTCTTTGCCAAAAAGCACGACATTTAGACTGGAGAAAGGAGAGAATCTTAGACTGTGAAGACACCAGCTTCGAAAATGGCTTATCAACTTTGCTGCAATACAAATCCAAAGAGGAAACAAACTCGACTCAAACAACTTTCCTTCTTTTAGGTGCAGATATGAATACTTTAATTAACAGAGCACTGAAGAAGTACTATAAAGAAATCAGTGGCACGGCTACATTAGACTCTTTTTTGATCGAGTCTCCCAAAACCCTTCAAAAAGTTGTATGTTGCCAGCATAAAGCGTCAGAAGACCAGAATCGACATTGAAAGCAAGCTATCAAAGACGCCGCATCTGATGTTCTAGGTTTCACCAACGATATCTGACGCATGCACCGAAATAAGAGGCATACAAGACGGTGCTGCGGAATGAGGATGCTCCAGAACTCTTCCAGCAAATTCAATTATGATATGTTTCCCTTGCGTTTGAGATTTATAACGCCTTAGGCGAAGTGATGTATATGCATCAACACCGGCTCGTCCTTGGTACATCCTGCTGGCTTTCCCGACGAGCTTCTTCTTGTGAACTCTGCAACGCATAATGAACAGGAATCAGGTCACTCAATCTAGAAGACTATAAGAGGAAACTTACAGTTGGAATATGAACTGGAGACATGAGGAAAATATGACCCTCTTGGGTCATATGGGTTGAATATGGGTTCAACTTTTGAACATCTCATGTTAAACAATAGAAACAAAACCCAACGCTCTGACCTAGAAATTGCAAACGATATGACAACCAAGCATGTATTATAATACTCGTAGCATAAAGCCCCTTCACATAGCCAGTAACATGAATTGCAATCGTATCGTATGCATTTTTCAGGATATCCTTTTTCATCCTTATCCTCCACATTATCCGTACGATTATCATCCTCGTTCCGGTATGTTCGATTTCACTTATCAGGGGCACACGCACGTTACTTATTCAAATGGGTACAGATCTTTACATTAGATTTGGTTCATGATTTTCAAAAGACCTTCTTCCATAACCTCACAAGAAGTATGTCCTGAACTTGACCACAAACAATTTTTTCTCCCCATAATTAGTTCTTCTCCATTTTTAAATCAAAATTCTTCCATCTACACCTACTTTGGCATCACTGAGTTTATCAAAAGTAAACAATTTAATAACACACCACACCACACGCAAAGTGATGCCAATCCATTAGTACTTAAACCAATTAAAGTACTTAAACCAAATGGTGTAATTAAATTGTTGTCAAGCCTCTTCTCATCGAATGGAAATTAGGCAATCACTTAGGTCGTACGAATCAGGAAGTAGGTGGAGCTGTCTCTCCACTCAGCTGTAATCAAAAAGATGTCAATTTCTTGTGTAGAGCGATGACAGATGTTTGATTATCATCAGTTAAATGGCAGCATTGAAAACTGTCATTTCGATTATTGATGCAAGCGACAGAGAGTCAATATTTTGGAGGAGAATTGTTCAATTTTTACTGCAGCTGCTGTAGATGACAATGACGTCCGTAAATTGAGTGATTTCCTAAAGGCATCAATCCTCAGGTGTAATGAATGAATTTGAAATGTGCACTTTTAATGACGATAGTGTTTGGTTTGATGGAATGCTGGTATGGGTACCCGTATCGTAACGAGGTCATGTTAACGTGCATTCTCAAGATAGTCGTAACAACTGCCATTATAATTTTATGGCAGTTGTTAAGATCCTATAGAGACTGATGGCTGGCCAATTGATGGAGAATATAACAAGAATGGGTACTAAAATCTGCAAAATGTGCTTAAGGCTATAAACACTTTGGTGTAGCAAAAGATTGAACAGATGGTTTTTATCTATAGTCTGCGAGCACCCTTACTTTTATTTTCTCCTTCATTTTTTCCTTTTTGTGAACATAAAGAATATGCTGATTAAAGAGGAGAATAACGCCCTTTATGACTTAACAACAACACACTTGACACAAAATAATTGTGGGGTTGGTACGGTTGAGAGTGTCGCTAACGCCAAATCAGATAAAACTAAATTGTCAACAACAAGCGAGGGGTTGAATTCGCAAATCGATTCAAGTCGAATCTAATGAATTACATGTACATACCAAGTCTAGCCATAAATTCTGTTACAAGATTTCAAGTACCCCTTGCTCATAATTTTCAATAGGAATAATCCCGCTGACTATGTTTTTCCTAACACGTTTACTTATAAGTAAACTCCATAGAATAGAGTGGCCTATCAAAGAAAATCGTGTCGCGGTAATCGCTTTGCACAAGTGTGGAACAAATTCAAACCAAATTTTCGAATTTCTCAAATCACTTGGTATATCGAAAATGTTTGTTTATCGAGCTATAAAACGTTTTAATGAACTTTCAGAAGTAGAGGACAGACCAAGAAGTCGTGGTCCATGCGTCGCTCGAACGAGAGCGGAAGTTAAAGCTATGCATGAACGAATTCGCAGCAGAAATTCTCTTCGGAAACAAAAGATAATCTCCAGAGAATTGGATATATCCACTAGATCCATGTGAAGGCTTATTCGAGATGATCTCCATATGAAAGCCTATCGCCAGCAACGGAACATCTCTTAACTCACAGCCTGAAAAATATAAGACTCGAAAGAAGAAAGCGCTTAATGAACATGAAAATATTTTATTTACGGATGAAAAAATGTTTACCATAGAAGAAGTTTATAACAAACAGAATGACAAAGTTTATGCAACGTCATCTAAAGAAGCATTAAAGTTGTTCCGAGGGTTCAGCGCGGACACCATCCCGCTTCTGTAATGGTTTGGTTGGAGGTATCGCATCATCATCATATTTGCATTTTTGAAAAAAAAAAGTGTGAAAACAGAGGCAAAAGTTTACCAGAGAATGTTCTCGAAGGTGTTGTCAATGGCTTAACAAATACCCTTTTCAACGGGGAAAGATGGGTCTTCCAACAAGACTCTGCTCCGGCACACAAAGCCAACACGATGCAAGAGTGGCTTAGATGCAATATTCCGGATTTTATCGCTGCTGCAGATTGGCCATCAGGAATTCCAGATTTTAGTCCGCTAGACTACAGTTTGTGGTCAGAGCTGGAGAGCATGGCCTGTAAGACTCCCCAATGAAATTTGGAAAGCCGCGTCGTCGATTCCCATCGAGACAGAGCGTGCCGCTATAGAACAATGGCCACAACGTTTAAAACCTTGTTCTTAGCCTGACCCAAGTTTTAAGTCTATACGTACCACATACCCTGCAAGTAGAAAACCATCAAGATTTCCTCACTTACTTGTTTACCTAGGTGCCACTACAGTGGAGAGTGAAGTCTCAAAATATAATGTCTTGCAACAAGCCCTGCTGTGTTGTATCTGCTGTTGAGGGTCTCTATACTTGCCCGTTCGAGTTGAGGTGGGTTCTGTTTTTGCTGCGTTTTCCCTGAGTGATGGATTAGAAGACTTTCTAAGCTGAAGCGGTCGTATCGATACAAGACTATAAATTCAGACCCTTATCGGTTACAAAGCCATCAGTAAAGCCCCGATTTCATCCTTTTTCTTGCTCCAATTCCGACCGAAGCAGTTCCTTATTAATGACAAGTTGACAATAACAATAGTTTTAATGTCATTGCATGTCCCTTCGATATATGTTTAGTTCAATAAATCTCCAGTGTGAGTTGTATCAAAAACCACATGATATCAATATCAAAAGGCAGAAAATTCATCAATGCTTCCAGAGTATAATGCGGGCATGCTAGGAAAGGACCACATGAAGTCAAGACAGTTGAGCCTGGTACAAACAGAAGGCTTGTTCCACTAAACAACCGTCGGAAAGAATACAACTGACCCTATCACAGCCGCGTCCTGAAAAATAGTCCGTGACTTTTTGAATTTCTGACCTCTTTACTGAAACAGCAACACTGCTCCTGTCAACAGGCATCTGTCAGTTGACTCCTGTCAAAATTTAAACTTGCTGCGTCAGTTAGTTTGTGTTTGACAGCTATTTTTATCAGACTACTCACTAATTTGAGGAGAAAATGGAAAAAAGTGAATTTCGTGTGCTTATTAAGCATTATTTCTTGCGAAAAAAAACCATTACCGAGACCAAGGCTAAGCTTGATAAATACTCGTACTATGGGGACTCTGCACCATCGATTTCAATGGTAAAAAAGTGGTTTACTGAATTTCGTTGTGGCCGTACAAGCACTGAAGATGCCGAACGTCCTGGACGTCCAGTTGAGGTCTCTATACCCGAAACAATCGAAAAAATTCACGATATGGTGTTGGCCGACCGAAGATTGAAAGTGCGAGAGATTGTGGAAGCCGTAGGGATCTCGCATGGCTCAGTGGTTTCAATTTTGAATGATCACTTGGGCATGAGAAAGCTTTCCGCAAGATGGGTGCCGCGTTTGCTCACAGTCGACCACAAACGCAATCGTGTAACAACTTCACAGGAAGGTTTGGCGTTGTTTAATCGCAATATGGAGGAGTTTTTGCGCCGTTTTGTAACCGTGGACGAAACATGGATCCATCACAACACACCAGAGAACAAACAACAGTCAAAACAGTGGGTTTCTAAGGGTGAATCGGCGCCAAAGAAGGCCAAGGTGGGTTTGTCAGCCAATAAAGTTATGGCGACTGTTTTTTGGGATGCATGCGGGATAATCCACATTGACTACCTTCAAAAGGGAAGAACAATCAATGGGGAATATTATGCCAACTTATTGGACCGATTCAATGACGATTTGAAAAAAAAAAACGACCTCATTTGGCCAAGAAAAAAGTTCTTTTCCACCAAGACAATGCAAGGGTGCACACATGTGCAGTTGCCATGGCAAAAATCCATGAATTGGGCTATGAATTGCTCCCTCATCCACCCTATTCTCCAGATTTGGCTCCGAGCGACTACTTCTTGTTCCCAAACCTGAAGAAATGGCTTCGTGGAAAAAGATTTGACTCCAATGATGAAGTCATCTCGCAAACAAAGGCCTATTTTGAGGACCTCGACAAATCATTTTTTTTGGAAGGGATAAAAAAATTGGAGAAGCGTTGGACAAAGTGTATAGAGCTCAAGGGAGACTACGTTGAAAAATAAAATTATTTTTTTATCAAAAAATCTGTGTTTTAATCCTAAAGTCACGGACTTATTGACCCGCCCTCGTACTTCTGCAAACTTCACAAATGCCGACAACGCCTTGGAGGTTTTTTCCGTGATTTGTTTGATCCAAAAAAAAAGTCCGCTAACCAGGAAAGCACCAAAATTAGCTTAGCTTCATTGGAAAAGAGGATGATGATGCTTTTAGTCACTAGATGAGTCAAGGCACTTCTCGTAAAAATACCCCGGTTTTAAAGAGATTGATGTCGAAGTCCTTTTCTAAAGCACCAATCATCAATTGTGTCTGGAGTTGCCTGCGCATTTGAGCAGACAGTGGCTCTGCATGGTTCAGTATACTGTACAGCTATAGCATGTAAAAATACGTGAGCATGGATGTTGAGGTCATTGAAGGATGTTGCTGCATCTTTGACAGTGCATGCATTCACAAAGCAATTTAGCACACATGAAGCCCATTTATTCTCTTAATCCTATTCAATATAAAAAAGACAGACTGATTGATTTGAAGTTGTTGACAAGCGTCAACATTTTTGTAGACCATATCCGAAAGTGATGACTATCTTCAGACTTGCATGGAACTGGTCTATACCTCTTTGTAGCATATTTGAATGTATACCACCGATATCAAGTAACTTGAAGCGTCAAAGGACGCGGCTTGCCGCCATTAATTTTCTAATCACACCGGCAGTCTCGATGAGAGGAGTTGTTTGTGACCTAAGTTGATACCTATGAAGGGAAATATCTCAAAGCATTCCTATCTTAACCTTTCTCTCTGAACTCATAGGCCAATTTCGTTTAAACCAAACATATGCTGGATGAATATGCGACTATTTGACACTTGAATAGACGTATCTTCCACAGGAATACTCTGAAGTTATTAAAGAAAATTTCGGTGTTCTCACTTTCATCGGTCAGATGCGGATATTAAATTATTTAGCTCACAGACAAAAGCAATCGATCGGCCAATTGCGAACAATCGTGGAGAATCGAATCGATAAAAGAGCCACAACCGAACCGTACCGAAATCTTTGCAAGGTGTGGATGTGCCATCTTAAAACACCAGTCACATGAAATACACTTATTGTAGAGGCACTTTTCTCACATGTTTAGAGGCACTACAATCTTACATATGTTATGGCAGTAAACAACTCTAAAAGGTGGCCAGCTGTTCACGTCTCACCAAGGCCAGAATCTGGGTTTGGCCAACTGAACAGAGTATATCCAAGCATGAGCTCAGCACAAGTAGATTCTTGAAGATAATTTGGTGTATACAAAATACTTCCTATCAGCAGCTTCCCATGGAGATACAATAAAACTCACATTAACTGTCTTAAACAACAATTCAGGTTCATGTGTAAACATTTTGAAGTTATTCATGTAAGAACTACTCAATGTCGATAAAATATTTAAGGCGAAACTGTGTAATTGAAGTCATTTGCATCGGGTAATCAAAATGGGCGCCCGACAGTGATCCCACTAAAGCCATTAATAAGTATCTTTAGGTACACAACTACAACTCATAAAACCCGTCCAATCATTTAACAAACAACACCACACCATACTTCCGCGAGTGTACGTACGCGTATCTACATTACTCAATATAATGGAATCCAAATCTGTGCTCACATCCTCCATTGGCCACGGCCACCCATTTAGATACAAATACCTCTGTCATGCATTCCTTGTATGTTCTCACACGCGTTTCGATAGAAAAACACACGTCATTTCAAATCACCTCGACGGATACCGCTGCTGAGGTTGCTCTCACTCCTGCTGTTGCTGCTGCTAGGTAGTGAAAATCTGATGCTGCTGGTAGTAGTGAATGCATCCTCCCTCTCCTCGTCTAATCCGAAATTCATACACTCAATCAACAAGGATCATATTTTTTTTCCTTGACCAAGTACTGTGACTCTGAACAGCACACCATGACAAAAAGGATCCCCTTCCTCGCTGACCAACTGATACCAGTTACCAGTTACCAGTGACCAATGACCAATCAGTATACGAGTATATGGCTTAATCGGGAAGTTGGCGTTGGAGATGGACATTTCATTCACCTTCCTTCCTCTTGCACTCATAGGCTCGCATTATAAATGTCCGCACGTCAATTGACCATAAAGATTCTGGGTGCGCGCAGACTTTTATCGGTTTCCGAGTTATTTCACACAGTGAGAGTTAAGTTGAGAGTGCTCCAAAGTGTGGGGACTCCATCTCTCCAAATTGTTTTCTTTTTTATTTGTGTTTTTGTTCAACCTGAATCTCTTATGAAAATTTATTGGATCTTAAATGGCCAAGTGGATGGGTGTACAAAATATAACCAAGCTCCGCAGATGGCAGCTATTTTTATGAGTTTCCATTACATCGAATTTACATGGAATTGAATGCAGTTAAGTTAAAGTTGGAGCCTTTGTGAGCACCAGCACACCACCCGGAGCACCATTAGCAGTTGTTGTTGCTGGTTCGTTCTGGTGCCGGTCGGTGGTGCCTCTTGTCGTAATTAGCGTTGCTGTTGTGGAAGGTCGTTCATCTATTGAAATTCAAAGAGTGCGTGGTGGAGTGCTGTATTTTGTTTAGAGTTATGGATGTGGATAATTATTTTCGAGGTTCTTGTGGTGGAGCCACATGTCTTGTAAGACTTTGATCTGGAATTTGATGTTTGTGAGTTCTTGTGAAATCGATGGAACTCGGAACGAATTTTTGAGAAATTCGAAAACAAATTCCTACATGAGCGATTCGTGGAAGGGTGATTATAATTTTGTTGGATGACAATGTCTTTATTACTGAAGTCGATGGGCGTTGGGAAGATATGGTGCCATTTAGGAATGTGCAGCTTTAATTGAAGCAATCATAAACCAAGCAACTTCGGAGGCAACTGGAAAAAATCTGGATCGTTCGAAACAAAAAAGATTTGGATTTTTTTTTTTTAACTAAGATCTTCTTTCCTATAGCCAAAGAGACTGACATCTATGCAGCATTGCTGTTCCTTCAGATAAACGGAAGCCTGAATTGCAAATATTAAGACACCTTCGCAATATCTCGATCGTAAGAAGCGATTTGTATATCTATGTATATAACAATAGGAAACCAGTACCCTATGCTTGAAGGATTTTAAATATTTACAGTTCCGGGAAGCCGACGAAAAAAACCGAGAACACAATTGACTCCTACTAGACCAGTCAAGTAGTCATTGGTGGTATTTTGATTGTCTTAAATGACACCCTGCGGAAGGCTGCCAGCTGACTTTTAATGAGAACCATGTAAGGAGATGATGATTCAATCAACTACATAGGACATATTCCCTGATTGAAGCGAATGTTTCGAGGCAACATATTCCATTCTTATCTCAACTATTTTGGTACAGACATGCTGTAGGGGACAAACTGACGCAAGAGTCCTGAGCAGAAGAAAAACACAATGATATAATGTTCCCACGAAGTCCTAGAAGAAACATACGAACAACGTGGTTAGGATATCGCAGGCATCGGTGAAAGTCGTTTCAACTTCTAAGAAGGAAAGGGCACTTAGAGTAGTACAATGGCATAACATAACAAGGCCTGGAAACTGGCTTAAGCTAATAGGCTTTGTGGTATCGATTAATTAAAGATACTAGGACGCGATTACCGCATCACAATATATTTATGGCGGTCACTTGACAAACAACAACAAATTTGATAATGCCCAGATCAAGGACACAGACTCAGACAACGTAGTTGCATCCAAGATACGTCTTCAGATTTTTCAGTCCCAACAACAACGTTGAAATACCCGTTAATACGTTAAATTGTCACTAACTTTAACGATCACGTACTTTTAAGCCTTTCGAAGAGCTATATGCAATTTCCATCCACTGCTGAAGACCAGTCCCATCAAGGTTAAGAAACCGTTGTAAGCGCCGTAACTGATGTGTTAATTTTCAGCCAATGTGGCGCTCAAAAGAAGGACGGGAGCGACTTGTGAAAATAATGAACACTGAAGAAGGAGATTGCATGAACTAAACCAGCTATAGGGGAATAGGTTTCCTGAATATCGACTATAAAATCCTGTCAGTCGTATTATGTAAATGCCTAGGACCATTCGTCAAGAGTCTGATCGGCTCGCATCTTTGTGGATTAAGGCTAGTAAACTTCATCATACATAAAATATTCACATAACAACAGATCTTTGGGGGAAAAAAACAACAGACGTTTGAAATCGATACGCACCACATTGTACGCGTATGACAGCATCTATAGAAACGAGTTATACTGAGCCATGTCTAGTTTTGCATTCCTGCCAAGCTCATTCGCCTGTGCAGGATTAGCTGGAGAATGTACACTGCTCCGTCAAGGTCGGTGATGAGAAAAACCGAGACCATCAATGTGAGAGGAGGATATCGTTCAAGAAAGAATTGTGCAACACTCAAAAGTCAACTTCAGAGGCATCTGCTAAGTTAATCGCATATGCAGACGACATCGACAATATGGAAAGAATACAGCGAGCTGTCAATGGGGTGTTTGCGAGTATTGTAGCAGAAGCAAGGAAGATGGGTTTAGGGGTCAACGAAGAAAAAACAAAGATTTATATATAGTCTGTCACCAAAGCAGGGCATTAAACAACGAAACGATAGGCAGCTTAAACATTAAGAAAAATCACTCTTGCTAATCGCTTCTACTTTGGGCTTGAAAGGCAATTGAGTAATGAAGCCTTCTCTCGAGTAATCAAAAAGACGTTATACAAGACACTGATCTGACACCGCACTGAAGAATTCTTACGGGCTTGTTTGCATCAACGAAAAATAAAGAAGATGCTTCAACAGTGAAATGTACGGACTGTACAGCAACTACAACCCAGAGATTAATGAGGACGACCTCATCATATCTTAGGTGGCGCACACAGGTGGAAAGGGACCTTAGCCAACTTAGTATGTAGGAGGCAAATGGCAAAAAAATGTCCCAGCGGAGAGGTATAAAAGCTGAGGCCCTGATCAACCCTGAACGTTACCGATGTACCTGTAAGTAAACAGCAAGACAGGTGACCTTATTCCGAACTAGATCCGAAGCACCGACCATAATCATAGAGAAGAGTTCTATCCGAACATTAGCTCGAGATCATTTTACGGAGATAAGGATACGGAATTTCGATCCGATAAAGACATTCAATGCCTTCCCATTTCGCCAAATTAACCGCGTTCTTCATGTCCAATGTTCGAATGGAACATTACTTCTTGGTGGCTCCTTTCCCAGCGCCTATCCTATACAGCGGTTTGGGCTCTTATTTATAGGGGGTTGATTACGTACGTAGTCCCTTAGATGATGACTAACGAAAATCTTATTGGTGTTTCAATTGCAGGCAGAAGTCTAAATGACAGACGAAGAAACTTTTGGATACAGACACGTAAGAAATTCATCAAACCGGCACTCTGCTTTCTTGTAGATGAAATAGAGTCTTAACATTATAACAATACTGATCACGTTTCATAAGCTGTTATTTACCATAATGTTCGCAAAGATCCCATAATCAAAAGTATTTGCTAGACAGAATTGCATGTATGTTGCAATTACTGGACATCGGCAATACGGGCCTGGTAACGTTCTTTGTTTGGGTTCCACCAGTACCTATACCGGAGCTCAGTGTTTTCCTTTAGTAATCTTAAACATTGATGCATTTTATACGTTAAATAGTAGCCATGATACCAGGGCTTCGAATTAATAAGCATTTCTGCCTTCAATTATGGCGCAGCTAACGGCCAAGCTCAGAAGGATCTCATGGAACGCCTGATGCCCATAACGCCGACGACAATTCTAATCAATAACATTTCGAAACATTTGATAGAAGCTATAACATGCACATAAATACTGAACATCTTGGTGCTAATAAACTAATCCCTAGGCAGTTCCGAGCATTTTTCAGCAAACACAAATCGCGGAGATATTCATATAGTCGGTGAGCTTGTACAAGAGAATATGGAATACAGAAAGAATAATCTCAGTGTGAGAAGCAGCTAGCATGTTTAATTCTCTTTCATCTTACCAAATCAGCCCATAATTCCTACCCCTTTTTAACCAAATAATTTCAGATGTCAAGTCTAGCCATTTTATCTGCTTCAGCTTCGTTAATTTCCTTTTCTCAGCGCTTTTACCTATGGAACTTTAAAAACATTATTATCAGACTTAACTCTCACCCTTCAATCAACAACCCTTCAGACAGGTCACATCCTATTTATTGGATTTTACTTTTAATCAACAAACTGAAATGAAGTAAAAAAAAAATACTTTAACATGAAATTTAACAATTCACTACTTCAGCTGTCACCCCACGATAGTTCATTCACCCCTAACTATGTGGCATACCCTGCCTTTGACACTATTATTACGCACACACATACAAAACCCAGCCAAGAACTATTGTCGGGACGGTACCACCCTGTTTTAAGTTTTAATCCACATGAATGGCATCCTTTGCATGTGCCTTCCACAATCCACTTAAACGATTCTATAGAACAGACTGCTTGTACATGCACATGTCCAAGTAATTTTTCTATTTCGTAAATTTACAGCCCTTGTACATATAGGACGGTCGATGGTTTGTGGGGGTTGAATTGTCCTATTCCACCCCTTTATCATGGATATCTATATTTTTCAATTCTACTACTTACATAAGCTTCAAAACCTCACTTAGGAAATGTTGAGCTGGCCAAAGAATGAGAACTGGGCCAGCAGACTCCTTCATTTAATTACAAAATGGAGTCATGCTTAACAGCCTCGTTTAAACGTTCCTCACCAAGGGTAGTATCGGATTTTCGTTTTTCAGTTTTGTTGAAATTTAGCTGCAGGATTTTGTAAATAGAATAATAACTGGCCCAGCGGGCTTGGCATAGTTTCGGTTTTGTTATTTGACGGTGTGCTTTCATTTACAGCTCTCGGGCGAGAGGACAAAGTTCGTTGGCGAAAAAAAAGGAGGATAGAGGAAAAGTTTAGAGTTTTCCTCCTTTATTTCGATCTGGAACATGTAGGCACATGGTATGCAGATGAGAAGCCCATACTGGTTTTGAGCACACAGATGAGGAGTAAGAAGGCGTAAGTAGCTCCATGGAGGTTATCCACGGAACGAAGACCAGGCGTTGGTTTCGTATGTTGGGCAGATGATAAATGAAACCACATCTGTACCTGTACCAGAGCAGGAAAAAAGTAAGAAATGCAATTATCTCGGTCAGTACTTCATTATTGAGTTTAAGCAAGCTATTCGCAAATGAGTTTCCGAGATTATGGAACGTTGAACTGGTTGAAGGAGATATGAAGTTTGCGAATTAAAGGCTCGGCTCCGTGGTCAACATTCGATAGGCTGTAGTTTGAGAAGGAGAATATCGTGGTTATTGCTCCATGAAAGTTTTGAAATGGATTTTAATTTAACACACGTTTCTGCGCATTACTATTCCAAAGAATCGTGAAGGCATAATTCTTTACTCGCTCTTCGTGGGGTTAGAGTTCTTAAATGATTCTCAGCACACATAACGTCGTTGTATGCAAAAGTGTTTAGAATTTCTCACAAATGAGGATTGTTCTCACCAGAACTCTGAAACTTTATGAGAGTCTATCGATCAGCTTTTTTGAATCAGGAATAATCAGCCTTTATCGTCTTTTGCAGAGAAACCATCTAATTTTTTCACATTTTTACGAGTAATAGATATTCAGTTTTGGTCCACTACAATATCCTAAATCAATTTATGGCAACTGTAAGAACAACGGCCCTGTTGACTTTATAGGAAACAACTCCATGGCAAATTGGGATTCCTTCCTGGCTGACATCGTCGAATTATCACCTCACTAGTTGATAGCCATTTTTGTAAAGAGAAGTCGGTTCTCCCCCACGGCTACCGTAACGCTCCAGCAAGGAGGCCTACTTCAACAAATCGGACCCGGACCGAAATCCGGGAAGAAAATTGACACCCACGGTACCGTGTTTTAAATCCTGGTATGGACTACCGGTGGTCTTGGCACTCAACAAGACCGGCAGCTTGTAACTGGACATAGCAACCATTTTTTCTCCACCCCCGCTTTTTATTAGACAACGTCATTGATGGAAGAAGCCTTGACAATTAAGCGGCGGCACGTTCAGGATACATTGGCTACTCTATGACAACGTGTGGATTCTCCGTGCCCCAAATTCGGCAAAAAAAATAATATTTTTAGCAAAACTTTCGTCAATTTCGAACTTTAAAGCCCAAAAAGACAATGGATAACGAAGTGGATGGTCATTTTGCTTTAAATCTGAGTCAATTGTAAGCCTTGTAAGCGAATAATCCGAGATCTCTATGCTAGATTCTCCGCTGGCTAGTGCCTCTGATGTTCAGTTGTTAGGATCTTGGCCGCGTTAAAGTTCTCGGATTAAGGCAAACACTTTCAATATTCTCCATTGAGTGCACGGGACGAACACGCGAATATCTTTGGTTATCATTTTATCACTCAGCAAACCAGTCTCATGATCGCATGAACTTTCTTCACAAACTTGCGTACGCCAGCTTGCATTTGATGCATTATTTCGATCAAATGCATGCGATAGTGTTATAATGCACGCATCATCCTCTCCGATTCTGTCTTGCCAAACCTATACGCGGTTTAGATAGTGCTAATGTATGCGGATTGTCAGCAAATATTTTCCAAGCTAACACACCCTCTTTCCCAGATTTTGTGGGTACAAAAATATTTCCCGCAGAAGAAAAAAACAAGCTCCAAGTGGCTGACGTACAGCCAACCAATTCAATACTATAATCAAGCCCACACGCCCTTAACTTCAAAGTTATCTTTTGTCCGTAACTATTATATGATGCGCACCATTGGCTGACTTTTTTAAATTGGGAATAATTTTGGTGCTGGCGATGGTGCGATGGTTAGCTCATTGGACTATCACGCAGAGGGTCCATGGTTCGATCCCCGGCATCACCAACAATTTTTCGAATCGTCATCAGTCTTTCGGCGGGCAATGGCAAACTCCTGAAAGTTAAATTACCTATAAAAAAAAAAGCTTCTAAGGATTGCTGTTCTGATTGTGACAAAAAACAACAACAACATGAGCAACACAAATGAGTGTCAAGAAGCTAGGCCATGGCCCATACCGGGCTGCCAGCGCCACAGTGTTTGTTTTTTTGAATAATTTTGGTTGCAACCATGCGTTTAAAAGCACTTAATATAGCATCTGAAATGATGTATAGCTACTGGTCTGTGGAATAAAACGTTTTTCCATCTATCGTCATATCACCACATAGAATTCATTAAAATGCCACATACAGTCCGTTTGATAAGATCGTATACGCCAAAACTCGTTTATGAAAACTGGTTTAGAAGTGGCATTTGCATTAGCAGATCAAAAAATACTTCTGCTAAGATGCTTTGAATAAAAAAATTTAAAGAGTGTTCAATTGTTGTCAGAGACGGAAGTATTTTAAAATGAGTGTCGCGTTTGCATCACGTTATGAAGCAGTATTCTTGTGCACGCTCCAAAAGGACCGAAAATGTCATGCAGAGCAGCTGCTAAAAACATGAAAAACTCAAAAGCATTTGTTAGCAAGTGGGTGCACCGTTATTCCCAAGTTAAAAATGTGGATGATTTGCCGGATCGTGGGTCTACGCCAAAAACAACAAAAAAGCAGGACAAAATGATTCTACGCGTGTTTGAAAAACAATCCTCTTCTATCGTTACATGGAGGACAAAGTATTTTACGTAAAAGGGGTCTAAATGTGTGTTGCGATACGATGCGAAGACGTTTACTAGCCAATAATGTAAAATTTTGAAGCACAATAAAGAAACCACTACTGTCAAAAAAAACACGTAGAAAAACGACTCAGTTGGGCCAAGGAGAATTTGGACAGAGATTGGAACAACGTTATTTTTTCGGATGAAGCTTCTTTTTGGGCATGGTCTCCTATCACTCATACCTGGTGTACACAATCCAATAAATTAATCCAGCGGACCGTCAAACACCCGGCAAAGGTGCACGTTTGGGGATGCTTCTCAAAACAAGGATTTGGCAATTTGTTCGTGTTTAAAAATAACGCACCCAACATGGTCAAAATTTATAAGAAGGCTTTATTACCATCTGCCCAAAGGTGGTTTAAAAGAAGGAATGAGAATTAGTTACTGCAAGAAGATAATGACCCGAAAATCGCAGTCGTTTGTGCAGTGCGTGGAAACAAGAAAATAACGTCAATGTTTTAGATTGGCCATCGCAGTCGCCGGATGCAAATCCCATTGAAAATGTTTGGGCATTCATGAAGCTAAAGCTCCAACGAGTTTTATGGAGATCTTTGTATCAAGATTATGCTATAAGATTAGTAGAAAGCATGCCTCGAATACTCCAAGCAATTATTGATAATGGAGGAGAGTGGACATATAATTTGAAAAGCATTCAAGTAAATAAACAAAATAAACTAGTACATTAGATTTTTTTTTTTATTATTAGCCGCGTTTTATTGGCAGGTCAGTAGCCAGCTCAGCATTCAATGCCAATAAAACAATTTAACTCACTCCAAACGTCATTTGACTTGTTGAATAAGCTTGCGGGTGGATTCGCAAAGTTGTGAATGTTTTTTTTAACTCGCATTTAGTTTATAGGCCTGAGCAAATAGAATTCGCTTCGTAAAAGGCATGCGCGAAATTCTTTTTGTGCTGAAACTTAAGAATAAATTAACAAATGAAATTATCGGCAGCAATGAATGCTGGGTTATTTATCGCCAGCATTCGACTTGTTCATGTTAAATTTTACTGATCTAGTTACTGACCTGCCAATAAAATGCACCTATTATAAGTTCTTCTGACAGACTGTAATGACTATACTTATAGGGAATTGCGAAGGCAGGAGGTAAGCCGTGAGATAAAACACCATCGCCCGTATGTCAGATGCACATGTTGACGAAACTGCACACTCGAATATACACAAACATATCCTGATAAATTTCATTGGGAAAGCTGAACCCAAAGAAGGCTAGATGGTGATTTACATCATAGTACATAGTTCCTAGATAGATTCAATGGCGATTTTAACTAAGTAGAAGACTAGAACAATCCGTATTTAGGCTAATCTCACTGGATTTAATGCAGATGGTGAGTGATATTACTACGATAGAGGTCCAACCCGTGACCCAAAATGGACCGTAAGCGACCTCAATTCATTTATTTTAAGGCTGAGATTCACGCATGGCGTAATATGAAATACACAGCTTTTCCAAGGATTGTGCAAAGATAAATAAAAATGATCTGATGAACCATACTGATAATGTTGTGATAATGTTGGGATCAAACGTTCTGTACATTGTTTTGGCTAAGATAGAAAAGTGTATACTGCCTCAAGGCACAAAAAATACAGTAAGAGGTACTTTGTTGAAGAGCTACAACGCAGACTTCAATAGCTTTTCCAAAGAAATCAGACGGGATCTCTTTCAAATAAGGCTATGGTGCACTAAAAAGAATAAGAAATTTTGTTAGCCAGCAATCAAAAGGCATCTAGAATCTGAGGAACTAGATTTCGCTAAGAGCCACGACATGAGAATAAAGTGACACAAGAAACGAACAAGACGGAACTGCAAAAATAATTGAGAGCTTTTCGGTCAAAATTACCACATCCACACTACAAGTACCCGAAATCTTAAAAATGTTCTTGCAGATTGTACAACGACTCTAAACTAACACTCTAGTCCAAAACAGCTATTGGAACAACCAGGAGTTGATTTGGGGCATATACTTATACCAGTTCATCTTTAAAAAGTCACATTCATTAGATGGTCCAGATTTACATTGCAGACTCACAGAAAATTAGTAAAAAGCACTGACAATGACCATTTATGGTGCCTACCAACAACATTTACTTAAAATTCACAGGTCGGAAGACTATTTCTGTGATAAAGGTCGAGTCCACATCCAGCCAGAAGCACCCCACTTCTACTAGACAGCCTGAAACCGGAATTGCAAGTGCTCTTGACTTTCGTGGTCAGCATTTACAAGCTTTTAGAAATGATCGCATTTCCGTTCAAAAAGTGTATTGCTTTGTCACAACCGGTGACAGAGGTAACAGAGAGACATAAGTTCTTCCTAAGCCCCGTATAACATTGCATCTTCCACACTTTATCAAAACATTTCGGTGAACCTTTCCTCCCTTGAATTAAAATTCCTATTTGATAAAAATATTGTACATACTAAGTTCTACGTCTGGCGTAACTCGACATGTGGTGCAAGATAATAGTTGAAAGAATACTTCTAGGTAACGACACCACCAAAATTTTTCATAAGGTATGTCCTTGTCTAGTGAGTTCTTCAACATTATACTTCAAAAAATTGTGCGTAAGTCATAGGTCAGCCAGAAGCAAACAAACACTTAGAAAATTCTAAATACGCTGTTGCCATTCGATTTCCAACAGAGAACGACTGAAAAATATGTGTCCTCGCACAAAGACCTAAGGTAACCTCTTTTGATGGCAAACGCACGAATACAACAATATATGAAAATCTAGCGTGGAAGAGTACCCAAGAGTATAATTGGAGTCGGGTCATCCTAAATCAGGATATTAATGAGAAGTTTTTGTAGAATCATAAGTCCACCACGGACAAAATGTCTTTTCATATTTCCCAGCAAAGTCTACAATAAAGACTCGAATAAATACCAGAAACGTCATCCGAATAGCCGACTATATACATATGTATGTGCATCTGCAGAAAATTCCAAACAAAACGATTCCTGGATGTCTCAACAAATAACTTTGAATCCAACAACCACCCTCGAACACAGGAAAACTCCTTCGACCACATAATTAAAAAAGACTAACCCTTAACTCAACCAGAGGCAAAAGAAAACTCAACACATAAAAGGCCTCTACCAAGAAAAATAACCAACAATTCAAACGAAGGAAGGCGCAGAAGAGAAAAGTTAAGGAAACGCCTTATGTTTCCAGGCGCTGCACTGTTACATAATCGTCCCTTCTATCACAGCCACCCTTCCTCATCACAGCAGCATCGTAAAATAAATTCAAATAGATGCGATTCGAATGAGAACCATTATCCTCTGGTCTTCCATTTTTCCCTCTTTCTTAGAGTTATTTTAGTCGATGCCTATGATAGGAAACGGAAGGACCCATATGTTTACAAATGACTTACTTATTGGGCTATAATAGCCCATTTTCTGTCCTACTTCCCTTGCCGAGTAACAATTCTCAATCACAACCAAATAATGTTGTGTCATTTCTTCTATTCTTCTTCTTCTAACAAAACAACACAAAACAAAATGGTTTTCAACCGCAACCCGATGAATACAAAGCACAATGGAATCAAAAAAAAAAAGTCTGACAAAATCTAATCACGAATCATAATTTGATGATCAGTTGATCCTCAGCTCGGTACGTACCTGACAAACTCAATTAATGATCTTCTCCTTCGATAAATTAATCCCTTTGATGATTTTTTCTTCTTTTTTTTCTTCTCCGCTGCCTTTAGTATTGATTGTGATACGAGTATACACACACAAAGCCACTTCGTCACAAAAATTCAAATTAAACACTCCACTTTGCATCTAGTGTCCTGGCGTAGTATAATAAGCTTTTCATCTCACTACCTTTTCAACTCTATACAAGTAGACCGCCGCCGTCGTAATGAAGTTTTACAACTTTTTCTTTTCTTCTTCAAAAATAAAATAAAACAAAAAAACAAGAAGAAAAACGAACTTTAAACACTCTTTTATTATTTTCCACCTTTCACCTTTATAAGGAAAATTGCACAGGAAATAACGAAGAAAAAGAAAGAAATCGAGTCGACAATGGGGCCGATACAAAATTTTTGCCGCATCTACGAGTAGCTACGAGAGAGTATCCTGACCACTAATTGGGATGGGTGGGGCGCTACTGCTTTTCTATATCTTCTCTTATTCGTGTTCGTCTTATTATTTTTTTTTTTTCAAACTTATCTGAACCGTTTTTGTTAACCGAAAAATCCTTTTAATCAATTTTTCTTTTAATTATAAACAAAATTAATTTAATTTTAAGAAAAATCTCTTAATAGAGTTGGCAGCACTCTTTTCCAAATGGAACGTATTTATTTTTCCGTGAGTTTTTTTTATTTTATATTTTTTTTAAATATTTTCTTAAACAATTTACGCCTTAACTGATGCAAAAGGTTGGATTTCAAATAAAAAAAAATTAAACAAACCCGCTCGCGAAAGGAGAGACCAGAAATTGCAACCGTTACCGTGTGTATACACCGTAAAACCGAAGCAAACTCAGTTATGACGATTGACGATGCCGGGACAGTGAACCCTTCTCTGTACTCAGTGTGCCCTTGGGGGTGGTTTTCCCTGTTTTCCTGGCTTTCCGCTCTCTGTGCGATGTATATTAGTCTTTTTTCCCGGCATTTGCACAAGTGGAAAGTTACTTCAGAAAATTTTGCTGAATTCTGGAGAAATTGCTCTCGTCAAATTCAGCTGAGAGTGAATTAGGAAAATGATTTACCTTCCTGTGAAAAATGTAGTAGGGTGTTCTATATTTTTTCCCATCATTTTACGGAAAATTTCCCCACAGCCTCTTTATCTTAAAATACTACCAGCCTACTAGAATTTTATCTGTAGACTGATTGTCACAAAGCTCAAATCACGGCTGAATTCAATACGAAGAACCCAAGCTTTGGTGGATGGGAGAACTCCCACGGCAGAGCTTTTCACCATTGAAAGCCAAACCTCACAAAATCCAAAAGACTGCCTCCAACGAAATTCTACAATGGGGGGCAAAAGTAATGTTAAAATGTGAATTAGCTGCCGCTTTGTTTGAAATGAAACAAAATTGGACTCTGTTTTCACGAAACGTTTGTTTGAAAATGTAAAACAACACGGGGAATGGCATTGCAGGCCATTCTAAGCAATTCCCGATTGGATTAATGTATAACAAAACGGTCCGGCAACTAAAAGGCTTCGTGAGCGACACCTATGGATCCACTTACAACCTATGGACACGATTCCATTTTCTCTTGAGAGACTAAACAAATCTTATCAAAAACTAATTACGAAGGAAAGAATGGAAATTCAGCATCAGTACTTCTAGCAGCAATGACAAATTTTATAAACCAAGGACATCTGCACGGGACCTGCGGCGTCAAACTAAATCGGCGCTGCATACTTATTAGGCATTCCTCTCCGCAAAGTTCGAACCCATTAGTCCCCTGAAAAGGATGGCTAATTTTTGACCGGGATTGATCTCACCTTGATGATCAGTAAAGATTTGCCAAATCTACCTGTGTCCATACCCATAGAACGTTAAACTGACATGGTCAGTCAAAAGTCAAACATGGCCAGTTTCCACACCATCATAAGAATGAGGGAAGCATTGTTGGACGGCCAATCGGTCATGTACGAGATTTCATCGCAAGAGTTCCGGGTGAGACAAAAAATGAAGTACAACAGCTTAAAAATTAAAGTAGAAACAAATATGCCCAGAAACGATAAAGCAGGCAGCGATGTTTATCTTGGTCTTGAAATCGCCACCTTTGCTTTCGCTCTTGATCTAGCAGTCTTACTCTGAGACAAAATTGCAATCCAGACATTCCTGATAGCACAATTACTCGTATATGTTCTTTCCAATTTCTACAATGAAGACAACATGATGCTCAAAAATGTCCTAAAAATAAAAGGTTCACAATACGAGTATACTCGTATAACAACACTGGCTGTACGTCCTTTGGTGAAGTTTGTTTGGGTTGGTTATGTACAAGACACAAGTGGCTGTTTGTTTCAGGGTGTGCGCACATATGTACGTACATACAAGGGTTGTGTCGGCGTTTTTCCAAGTAATAACAAAACAAATGAATTCTTTCTCTCTGTCTCTCTTGACACCGGTAGTAAGGGTGGTAGTTAGTCACCTTCAAGCGTGCGTAGCCGGTTTTTGCGACTTTTCCTTCTGCTGTTGTTGCTGATGGTACAGCCTGTTGGTAAGGGTTCTGCTTCTGCTTTTTATTCTGATTCTGGTTCCGGTGGGTGGTCGTGTATTAAGAATTTTAAGCTGCCAACAACCACCCACAAAGAAGAGTGGGTGATCAATGATCGGCCTAGAAAAGTATGTGCGTCGTTCTTTCTGTTGTCGCAATACTTTAAATGAACCATGAGTGTTGTTGCAACAAACAAAGGGGGAAGGTGTTTCATGTACAACAGCAGCTCGTTTGTTGGCATATTGCTTGCGCTTGAGTTGAGACAGGAAACACCGAAGGGATGGAGGTGTTGGCATTTTTAATTACATGTTGCAGGAGGACATGTTGTACATTTATGGACAAGTGGAATTCTCTAATTGCTTGTATAGAAAATTAAATTCAATCTCTTTGTGCAGCATGAACGAATACGAGTGAGTATACGTCTACTCTGTATCTTTAAGGGTAAAAAAGAGTAGGAAATATTGCTGGCTCCAGCAAACAGAGGATGATTTTCCCTGTGGATTATGCAGAGACTTTCATTTTTCTTTCTTAACATCTTTGTTCCAGTGAAATGTATAATTTCCACCGCACCCTTTGGATGCAAAACATAAAAAAAGAAAATAAAAAGAACCAAAAACCACCCTCAACACATTTTGTAACAACAATCCCAGTTCTGGGAATATATTTCAACTGCAGTAGGATAATAAAGCGTAGGACATGAAGCAGTGAAAATTTATTTCACTGTCTCTCTCAACCACTCTGGAATTGATTTGGTGGTAGGCGAGAGAGGGGTTGATTTGCAGGACTTGCGCCCTCAAAAGGTTTTGTTCATTTTGCGGGCGAGAGAAAGAGATTTCTGGTTGGAAAATTTTGCTGAATACAGGGTTGTTATTGGTTTGCTTTATTTTTGCTGAGAGAGGAAAACAGAAATCAAAGAAAGGGCAAAAAATACATAAATGATGTGAGCGTCAGCTCTGGCTTAATCTTCATTGGACGCACAATAATTGTGATAAAGTTTCAATAAAACCTTGCTGCGCTAAGTCGTCTTAAATGTGGAGAACTCGAAGATACTTTGATCTTGTATAATTACCTCTGATGAGCGGTATTTGAAGGGATAATCAAACTGTCATGATAACACCATGAAAACGTTGGACATGTTATCGATGTTCTTCAAGTCGTCCAAAAAAAATAGTTTAAAAGATTTAATTACATGTCTCAGGATATTCTAGCAGCACTATCGAGGCTAACCAATAGACAAAGGCAAAAGGCATTTGCGCACGGGGACAATCTTTAAAAAGTGATGTATTGTATGAAGCTGTAGACCTGTAAAGCTCTAGTCTTTTGCTATCACTATCCGTACCCGGCTTTCACCCAAAATCTGCAATCCTTTCATCTACGAAAGGAACTACTTTGTTAGTTGACTCATTGGTAATGTGAAAGACTTCTAACATTTTTAGCGCCCTAGGAATTTTTCCACAAAGCAGACCTGTTAACTTTACAACTGCAATACCATCAGTGAAGTCGATAATAAGCAATTGTATGGATATTGTAAGACAAAGAAGATCGTCGCACATCAGTACAAAGTAGGGGACAAAAAAGGAAACCTTGTGGCACCCCACCGTATCTTTTATCGATTTCATTACCGTAGACAAGGAATTTATTATTTCTGAGCCGCTATATCCATCTATCCATCGGTTGATATCCTTCTTCTTCTTCTAATCCTTTTATTAACCCTTTCCTCGTTATTAGAACTTATGCGTAACGAGTTTCCCATTTTTACTGCATCGCTGCTGCTCCGGTTATGGGGTTGTCTAATGTCGCAGAACGCGTCTACATAATGCTCGGTTCTGGATCGCTTCAGTGGTTAGCCCCAGGCGTTGTTGCGCATTTGACATCTGAGAAATCCAGGAATTCTTTTTCCGACCTCGTTTTCTTACAGTTGGAGTGACCGTAGTTGAAAGTGCCTTTTTAACCGTATTTTCCGCAGATCTTCTTTGAACGTGGCAATACCAGCTTATTCTATTCGCCTCAAGCTGTTCGGTTGCCGAATTCTTTATATGGAGACTTCCTCTTTTACGCGTAGATCTAATGCAATCGCGTTTAGTGACTCCACTAGACATCCTCAACATTTTCATTTCCGCTGCCGTCATTGTCCAGCACTGTGTACCGTATATAAGAGCTGGTCTAACAATCGTGGTGTAGAGTTTTCCCTTTGACTTAAGTGGACATTTTCGGTGGCAAAAGATTCCCGAATTTTCCCGCCATTTCATCAATCCCACACTCACTCTGTGGTTTACGTCGTCGTCACATTTCGCTTCTATGTTAACGATTGATCCTTACTGATATTTTATATATCATCAACCCTAATGACAGGTCACCTGTTAACCAGTTTTACTTCAGCTGTGATCAGAGGACCTAATTAGAGTTCTACACCTGGCAAATTATTTGCGACGCAATGTAGCTGAAATTCGAATATCTACTATACAAGAAAAATGGGGTATAACGAGTGATCAAAAAGTCCCAGAACCACTGAAAACGAACTCTTGAATACTATGAATCCAGAAAGAGAATTCTAAGAATAATTTTTGAAGCAGTAGCAAATGCAATTTCAGACGCAATCATCTCCAGGACTTCATACTTCCAGACTCTACCGCCAGAACAAAGGTACGAGTATATCAAATTCCTTATTCTCTGTTGAAAACGAGGAATCTGAGAAAAATCAATTGGACAAATTTTAGGAATAATCGCGACAAATCCATCAACATTCCACCTAAAATCCACAATGAAACCCGCTCTAATAAAATGTTTTGAATTGGCGTGTCCAGGAAAAAGTTCTGCGGAGTTGAGACAGATCTAATCAAAACCGGTTCACAATCAGCTCCTATCAATGAAGCTGCGAATGAGTTAAAACAATACAACCCGTCATAGCTGTTATCTGTCATCGATTGTGAGATCATTGTATACGCTGTTCCTCCTTCCTTATGATTTCAAGTCGCCTCGCACCTATAGCATATGTTCAGTTATGCGACCGAAAGGTATCGAAAAGCTGATAGGATCCCTAAAGAGGGTCCGCACTGCTAGCTTAGTACTGACAAAGGGCAATGTATAAATTTTGAATAGCGTTACCGCAGACAAAGCAAGTAAATCTAAGGGTTCGACCGTCTAAAGATCAGGTTTTTAAAAGTCAAAGAGCATCCAAAGGCGCTACTGGCAAAAGATCTACCCGTCGTCCATCAATCTGGTGAGCTTTTAAGTAAAAGTCAGATTAAATAATAGTTGTCCTTGTCAAATTCCACTTAGACCAGTTTTAATGAGAGCTTCCTAGGTGCTTCTCGATAATAAAGTCACTGATTCTCATAGAGAACACATCATTCAGATCCCCGTAAACAACACACATTGCGAGCAAAGCCAGAAAAACGGCTTCAACATTCTGGATGTTCGAACTTCCCATAGAGCATAAACTCGAATCATAGATGCAGCCATGGGTACGAATGCAGATTTTACAGGCACATCAAAGTTCAAAGTTCGACGTTGAAAATCTGCGTTCTTGTTTCCCCAGAACAACAATGGGAATATTGTCAAGGAGCTGTCGGAGAAGCTACTTCTGATGTGATTGATTTTAATACGCCGCCACAAAGAAATGTCAGACTTGAGGCAGGTATATGCAGCCAAGCAAGAAACATATAAAGCTGCGTAACATCGAAGGACAAGAACCGTTCTACAGGAGAGCTGTTTCTGCAAGAATGAGATTCTTAACATGACATGGCTATCACGCCACAATGGAAGCTTGCAAAGATGAACATAAACGACTAGTAGTATAGTGGTGCTCTGTTAAAGGAAAGCAACAAAGACAACAGAAAATTCCGTTCCTTTGACCTAGGTGAAGTTCAGGCAGCAACATCAAAGCTAAACTCTATTAAAGCTGCTGGCACAGCCAGACTGCCTGTTGAGCTGGAAGTGACCAAGTTGGAAATATTCATCAGCTTATTTGTAAGATATGATCAAAGCAAAATGTGCCAAAACCTGGAATCTCAGCATTGTTTCTGTGATCTATATAAACGAGGTAACTTAAACTGCACCAACTATGGAAGAATAAGTCTTCTTTCCATACATCGCCTACAAAGAATTTTCTGCCGTATTATAATGTTTCTTCGGAAACCACTCATATCTTACCCAAGTGGTTGGACTATATCAGTGCGGTTCAAGGCCAGGGAAGTCCCGATTAAATATTTATACTGCGGTAGATATTGGAAAAGCCCCTCCCAATTTAAAATCAACACTCAACATCGAATTGTCGACTTCAAAGCTGCATATCGCAGTATGCATATACCAGTACGGATGAACTATACGAGTACAATACCATGTTTAGTTTTAGCGTGCTTGCCGGATTCGTAAGGTTTTGCATAGTCATGGAAAATTCTCGTTGCTCCATCAAGGCCGATTATGAATTATCAGAGGCCTACAATGTCAAGAAAGCTGATTGTAAAACACAACGGACAGTCAATGAAGTTTTTGTGAGTTTTGAGACACAAGTGGATAGACAAAGAACATGCTGACATCCGAAATCGGTTTATATTACCGAAGACTTAGCCAGAACGTAACCATTAGCATTAGGAATTCCGAGGAATTTAAGGACTTCATCTACCCTTGTCCCATGGCTTCAAGATCCAACGACATCCCGAAGAATTAGTTTCGCCAATCTCTGTGAGCTCCGTAAAGCCTTCTCTCGTTTAAATAAACTGGCTTTATACAGGACCCTTCACATCCCGTTCTTGCTATATAGCGGTAATGAACGGATCTTATTGCAGCGGATGAAGAAGATTCTGGTTAGATTGACGGAGGATATTCGTTCACGAACTTTACAGGCTTTACAACGACATCGGCTGAAAAGGACGACTGCATCTAAGGTCGCACACACAAGTGTGGCATTGGAAGAAGTTGAAGAAAAATCGTTCAAGCTTGAGGGGCCTGTTGTGTGAGACACTGGTTCAACCCTGTTTATAGCTCCATCTAGGTAAGAAAGTAAGATGGCTTGACCGTTTATTTAACTGCCTTATAGTCGGCTTGTTTCTATATAATTTGCCCAAATTGCAATCAAGAAACTCTCTTCATCAAGTTTTATTAGCTTTCTGCGAGGCTCCGCTGCAAGCATAAGCATCTCGGCATAGTTAGGGCTCCCGGTGACCTTCAGATTTGTGGAAGCGTTAGCTGTATATTTTGTGATTTCATTGTTGATGGAGACGATTACACCCAGGAAGGCCAGCATAGCAAATTATGGTCGTCTTGCCTATTCTAAAAGTAAATATCTATCCTCACTTTAAAATTGTTAAATAATTCAAAGATGCACTGCATAATGAAGATTGATTTTGAAAGTGCGTTCGTTCGTAGTGAGTCATGCAAAAGTATCATTCAAGACATCATTCCTTTAAAACGATTAGTAACTTGGTTAGTCGTCTTCCTCCGAACAACAAAATCCCCGATTTGTTAGTAGTATTAGTTTATAACCATCACCATTTGCATATTCGTACGAGTACGGGTGTATCTATAAAGACTTACCTCAACATTTTCAACATCAAAATACGATAGTGTTCGTTTGGTTAGCTCAAACCATCTCTGCTTATAGTTAACCGGTGTGAAGCGTTTCTTATTCTGTGCACGTTTTACCATCATCCCGCTTTTTACAATATCATACAAACGCTCAGACATTTTATCCATTTTGCTTAGCTTAAGATTTCTAGAAGATTTTTTATTCATTTTTTTTATTTTTTTTATATTTTTATTGAAACAACGTGTGGATGGTATTTGTTTGGTTTGATTTTTGTGGAACGTAAATTTTATAAAGTGCTTTTTGATGCAATCTACAACAAGTACAACTATGGGATAGGGGGTGCTGTTCTCGTACACTTTTCATCTGTTGTGATTCGTTTTAGGATTTTTTTTTTATTCCGACTTCCGATTCTACACCGATGTGTACTATATCTATGGGTATAAATCCGTAAAAGAATTCCATCATTCAGACGAGAGGTAATAGGAAACTGATTTTGATTTGATTGAGGGAAAGTTAAAGAGCAGAAAGAAGTAGCAGAGATAGCAGAAATAGCAGAAGTAGAACGCACAGAAAACAGATGATAGAGCGATGATAGTAAACGAAGCTGGTTATGCTAAATTTGAATTAATAGGCCAGGCTAATTGACACAAATGATACTCTCTCGCATGTTGGTATAGGAATGTATGGAATAACTCGTTTTCGCGCACACACTACCCTCAATTCGATTTGTGCGGTTTCTTTATTTAATTTAATTTAGCAGAACAAAAAATAAAGAAAACCTATATGTTCACATATTCTTTCAATCTTCCCCCTAGTTGATTTATTCTCACCATCTCATCCAGAGTGAGTGAGACCAGTTCTCAAGGACGTTTAATGCCAGTCTCGCGGAGCAAATAAATTAAATCTCTTTCTCAAGCGATCATTGCCACTTGTCAGTTGCCAGTGCCGGTTGACGACTGCGACAACGACTACGACAGCGACAACGATTAAGTTGACGATGGACCCGGCTGATATGGATGTGAAGCGAATCTGTATACGATTTGTACATAACACCACCTCCTACGAATACAGAGTAGCCGGTGTTGGCTATCAATAGGAGGCACTACCTAGTACCAGTAGATACGACAAATATGTACATAGTCAGCAACATCTTCGCGCGTTAACTAACTATAAACTCCGATCCATCCGGTTGGGTAAGAGAGGACGGACCATTCGCTGGAAGACTATGGAATCGCGCAATTCCCAAGCTACACATGATTTCATTTAATTTAGAGTCTATGTGTGTCAAGTCAAGATGTGAATTAACAACCAACAGCTTACGGAAGATGGGAGATAGACATACAGATACTTTGCCCAAAAGGGTGGGAAGCAGAACATTACGAACCACCAAAGTGTGGTCAACTCTTGATTTCACAGTTTGTTCACGAATTGTTGTGGTTTCTCGTGGGATGAGTTATGATATTCAATCCAAGAATGGAAATTGAGTTTTGATTAGACAGACGTTGAACATTTGTGGGTATATATATTCGTACTCTTGACGAGTCATAGGAGAGATATTTTTTTGGGCTGCTTGCTTTCCTGATTTGGCATCTGGAAAAACCACTTAATAACGTGTATATGAACCCTAGAGAGTCACACACTTTAGAGTGAGTTTATGCTTTGCGGCTATGTTGGCGAAACTATCGAAGATGTGGAAGAAAGTTTTCCTCCATCGTATTGTGGTATACTCCTATTGAAAGCAACTGTAGTTTATTTAATTTGAAACTTTTGCGACAGTAAAATTATGATGTTCAATGTGCATCCAGAAAGATTCTTGAAAATTCTTTTGTGAGCCCCTGTCTTTGACAACGAACATGAGATATATGCTTCGCCCATATTTTCATCTCGAAAAGGTCGGCCTCGTCAAAACTGCCAGAATTGAGTGATTCGCAAGAGTTGCCTAAACAGTGGGGAGATAGCTTTCTTCTTTTTACATTGTATAAAGGGAAAGGCGACACAAAAACTTGTAACAATAACCGATCTGATAGAACTATGTGCAATGTTCAATGTTCAATGCAATTATAACCGTATGTGTGAGTTTCAGACAGTCGGCAGCGCAATATAATCTAAATTTTGGCCTTGAAGGAGCAAGTCTGATCTGATCTGCGCTATCTTATAAATATATAAACGGTGTTTTGATACCAAAAAATACCCAATATGCAGATGAAGTAAACATGAAGTAAAACTCCATTGCTAAAAGATCACATTTAGGAATCCGAAACGATTTTTTCTTTTCCTGACGACAATGAATGAATTCTTTGCGGTGAAATGCGACACAAAATTGCAAATATTAATAAGCGTTGGCTTGCTGAATAAAAGAAATGTTGGAGCCACAGAACGAAAAGGTCCAAAGATAATTCTGAAACTAATTTCATTAATCCTTGTACGGTTCTTCAATTATTTATGCTAAAAAGTCAGGGGCATATCAGTGAATACATACTTTTCCAGGCCTCTATATTCGTAGTATTCATCGTTTCACATTAGAGGCTTTTATCTTCGAAAATTTAATCAACTTAGTCTTAAAACCACTTGTATAGGTTGATTCTTTTAGAGGTACTTTTTCCAATAGTAAAAAAATAATTAAAATCTTTAATATTAGCGGGTGATCTGTATTAATTTAAAAATGAACCATTTTTGACATTTATGTATTGCAGTTAGTTTCTTTCAAATGTTTGCCGTAACTTCGGTTCGGTGTTCGAAACCCTAAAATCAAATCACTATAATCTATTAAGATGTGTAGTTGACTAGAAAACAAGAACAACAAGCCAACTCTTACCAACAATCTAGTTTCACTAGTTTCTTCTCTCTCTGCCCAATTTTCAAAAAAAAACTTAACCATGCATCATAAGCATATTCGCTCGCTGGAGTGTTAAGTTCTTTTACAAAAACAGAAATCTAAGCAGCCAATTCACCGTTCAAAGGCGTGAAATAAACTGTTCACCGAATCGTTTTCGCAGTAAAGCCATGATTTCACGGGCTGTGTGGCAAGTGGTGACTTATCGTTTTAACTAAATATCGTCTTGACCACAGGCTTCCATTTCAGACAGCAAATAGTATGTTACTCGCATCATGGCGCGATAACGGGCGTCAACGAAAATTAAGTTCCGGCTGGCGTCAGTTTTAAAGAAATATGAACGGATGATTCCACTGGCCCATAAATCGTTATTTTGTCTATGCTAACCTAAATTCTACATACCCGCTTACTTAAAATAACGACTGAAACTAAACCTTAAAGCTAATTTATTTCTATAAACCCTACACCGAAAAATATGTCGCAGTATCACACAATGATGACAGCTCGCTATGAACTGAAATCAGCCGGATGTTATTAGCGGGGATGGCCAACCAACCCAAGTGCTACCATTCTGGCCGAATATTGTGAATGGTATCCCTACAATGATGCTCCTCCCAGTCGCCACCTGTGAAAGAGTAATCAGCGGAAGTTCGTCTTGTCATTTTCCGTTTCGTCATCGTTTATGCGTTTTATCACTTTGCAGTCGGTCCTATCGAAGGACGGTCGTGCCACTGCCGCCTACATCTGCATCACGGATGCCTCCGTGGCCTACTACACACCTTACAACTCTTAAATCTTTTTGGATTGTTCCGCACTCCGAATTCGATTTTTTTTCTTATTAACGTAGCCATGAAGCCCTGAAGCTTTGCAAGAAGCCAACGAATGAAATGGAGACCATTCAGAAGTCTAATCTTGGGCGATTTGAATTTTGTATACTTTTAAACCAAGATCCTCACGTAAAATATGGCAACAATTCAACCTGTTGAGAACGGCGCCGGATCATCGCGCACACTCTCCGCTATCGGCGCTATATTTTTTTCACAACTTCCAAGACGAGTTCTATTTGGTCAAGTTTTATCCAACAATAAAAATGTAGTTTCAAAATTGTTGATGGTATAGCGAATTGTGCGTTTGGTGGGCCAATTATGAGAAACATAAATTGCTCCAAACGTACGAAAGAAATTTCTTGTAGACGCTGATTTTCGTAACACAGCTTATAAACTTGTAGATGCTGGTAAGTCTTGCCATGATTAAATGTCAAACAATACTGAATAAAAATACCATATCAGTGTCGTCTCTTATAAAATCAGCACTGGAAAAAGTAACTCAAAAGAATCACCCTTTAAAGTTCAATTAAGGTCGGTGTGGAGAATGCATGATATGCTGATAGACAGTCAGTGAATTAAAATGCAGGATGAAGGCATCAAGCTGTCGTCGAGTTTGCTCACATTAGATCAAAAACGGACTCGGATGACTTTGAAGTAGTTTATGAACATGTTTAGCATTAGCAGGATTTTCTTCGTCGTTTTGTATTTGTTAATAAAACTCGCACCTCTTGCCTCTCTATTAGATGTACTACCTTTGGACTATTTTGAAGAGTTCAAGTAATCGTATAACGCGGACGGTTCGAGAAAGCTAGAGCATCTCTGAATTAAGTCAATCGAGATCAAAACATTTTTAATTGCAAAATACGAGTACCAACCTGGCAGGAAAGTTAAAAATTATGATACATGAACTATAAAAGGTTTAGTGGGTCGTTTCTCTTTACTTTGCACTTAAAAGCCAGAATATTAAAGTCAACCTTATACCGGTTCCAAGACGAATCCAAGTTTTTGAGAAAAAAGTGCCCTCAACCTGCCACCCGCTAGAATTTAGGGGCATTTAGACGACGCTATCATCACAAAAAAATTTTTATCTACTCGTACATCAACTGAGTCACTCCCACTCAATGAAATCAACTTAACTCACATTGATCATCCCACTAAACGATCATAATTACTTCATACGTGCCCGACCACCCAAAAGGCAGGTGTGACTCTCTCTAACTCTAACTTATTGAATTTATTATCGGGGAAATACCAACGCACTTTGTCATTGCAAAAAAAAACAAAAATGAGAAAGAGTGTCCGTAAAAATAAACACAATGTGGTGTATAAAATTTGGCGGCCCGTCCTGGATCGAAGAAGGCGTTCCCAATAGATTAACCAAGATCGTGACTGTCCTTTAGACACGGAGTATTGTAATGCACAGCATATACAAAGTTTTTCTGCCAGCTATAAGCATTTAGCATAAAAGAACTACCTTGATTTGACCAATATTTGGTCAATTGCTTTCTGTGTATCAATAATAAAGAATATTTCACAGAAGTGAATTTTTTAAAAGGGAACAACTTAGCAATGTTGTACATACTTGTACATACAAAGGCTTGGACAGCAACGTATTATACTAGCAACTGAGTTCCTAATGTGAGATTTACTTCTTCCTTACGCATAAAAGATATCAGGCTGATCAATTATTTTACTAACTTTTGGGCCAATCACCACTTATATCTATCAAATCATGTACCAGATATAGTACTTCTAAGCCAGAATTTATCATAAATTCTGTCTATATTCACACAAGCTAGAACTTACGAGTATCACATATAATACCTAGAAATCGGCATACAGGCATTGAAATGAGTGTCCATCAGTAGATTAAGAGATCCAAGAATGGAAGGATGGCATGAAGATGAGACACTTTTTTTCTTTGATCGGATCCTCAACACATCACATCATAAGAAAAACCCGAAAACGAAAGCTTAGCAACGAAATCGATGATTGGAAACTTCGTACAAAATACATAAAAAATATTGACGATCTACGATTCCAGCATACTGCCATATTATAGTATAAGAAGTAGCACAACTCTAAGTAAAAAGCCAAGTTTCTGATTGACCTTAGCACAACAAAGGCCAGAGATTATCATCATGCAATGCAAAATAATTATCCCTATAGATGTTACATCATCTGTCACAAAAATCATGATGGTTTCATTGTAAGATACCACCACATCCACTTATCGATAAAGGAAAATACTTTTCAAAGATTGACCTACAGTGATTACAGTTAATCCTCTTAAACAAAGGGTTATCAGTAGGTGGTCAAACTGCACTACGTTCTGATTGATGCAAACCAGGCTGCGATATTTGGATGTGCAAATCGGACTGTAGAGCAACTTGTGTGTACACAATATGCTGATGGATGGAGTTGTACTATATGTTGAATTTTTGGCGCTTAAATGTCTTGTACTAGTTTTGGGAATGTCTACGGAGCACTATTTCTATCGATGTAGTTAGTATGCTTTGTGATTGAAGTTGATACGAGTGACACATAATCACTTTTTGAGACGAATATTGTCGTTGGGAGTGACAAGAAACTGAAGATGATGTTTTCATGTTGTTTTCATTCTACGTGAATATGTTGACTGAACTTATTGTGTTTTGCTCATGTTGTCATTTTTATCACATCCGAGCGGGGCCTATGGTTTGGTTTAACGCCGAATACGAACGGCACGCCTTAGAAGCTTTTTCACTACTTTCGGGGGTTTGCCATTGCCCGCCCAAAGGGTGATGACGATTCGAAAAATTGTTGGTGACTCAGCCAGGAATCGAACCAAGATTCTCTGCGTGATAGTCCAATGAGCTAACCATCGCGCCATCGCCACCACCCCACAGGAAGAAGCGCTCTTAAAGTTAGGACCTCAGAATATCAGAAGTAATTTCGATTAATTTCTAAACGTTTCTCGTTCGTGAACATCACCATGAACTAAATTCGCCAGAGGAAAACTTTGAACAACCGTAGGTACCTTGATCTGCCTTAATAGTATCGCTAAAGTAGGTAGTCCACATTTGGAGGGTGAACAAATTTTGCTCTTTAGAAAAACAAACTGACAAAAACCTGAGCGCAATTTAAATGGATCATCTGAGCTGATTTTTGGCTTCTTCGAAACACAAATACCTTGTCGGTTAGTTGGTCTAACTTTCTGAAGAGGTGTATGGACGAGAAGACGATAAGTTGTGGATATACCCAGGGAGCGGTATTAGGATCAATCACTCCCAGTCCGCCTTAAAAGAACACAACTGAAAATAACGCGCCAGGGGATGTTAAAGAAACCAGAACTCTTTAGCCAAGCTATGAGGAACATGAGGAAGATCAAAACTCTTAGAGATTACCCTTAGCTCAGCAGCTGCTCAATTTTCCTCGAGTGAATCCAGCCAAAAAAATCTCGAGGTAACACCTGAAATAGCAACATATGTACAAATTTCAGAACCTTGTATAGATCTCAACAGAAACTGTTTTTCTTAGAAGTCACTCCCAGCGACAATATTCGTCTCAAATAGTGATAATGTGTCACTCGTTATCAATTTCAATCACAACGCATACTACGTAACTACGAGTACTTCAATAGAAATAGAGCTCCGTAGACATTCCCAAATCTAGTACAAGACATTTAAGCGCCAAAAATTCAACATATAGTACCACCACCCATCAGCATATTGTGTACACACAAGTTGCTCTGCAACCCGATTAGACTCCAGCAATCGGATAGAGTAAACATTCGCTTCCGTATGTCGGACAAATAGGAAACCAAATTCCACACATGGCAACCGTTACCAAATTGGACTCAAAACAACAAACAAAGAATCCGAAGATTACAAACATCGTACTCGCACTCGTATGCATTCTCGGGGCGAATCATGTAAACACATCACTTGATAAGGGGAATACCATTCCTAAACCCAGTTTGACCACATTTTGACTTCCGATAAGAAATCTCTCAAGAAATTCAACTCGTCCATGTGTAAACAACCACACTCAATCTGGACTATAGACTCTATACAATGCAATCCTCCTCCAGCCGTTTCAATGCGCCAATCCACTTCAAGACGAATCTAAACAGCAAAATCACAAAATCACAAAATCAAAAACCAAAACGCCAGAGCGCAAATAAACCACAAAACAACCAAATTGTGCCAATCAACTGTGACAAAACCAACAAAATGCAAATTAGTGCAAAACAACAATCAAATCAAAATCAAAATCAAAAATTAATTATCTGATTCGTGCGGCACACCAGAGAGGCGCATTAATGAAAACAAGAAATTCAGGAAACTTAAATCCAAGACCAAATGCAAATTCAAACCCAAATCCAAAGCTCGACACCAAAAAGCATTTTACAAATCAGAAATAGTCAATTGTCTACTAAAAAAAGTGCAACAAAATGAAGAAAAGTTATGAGTAAATAGGAAAGACATAAATAAATGCCAGATAAGCAGACGAAGAAGTACAAATAACAATACCCGAAAGCGAGTGGTTTTGAAACCGAGAGTAGGGCGCTGCAGATTTGCAGGTTCGATGATGAGATTTCTCAACGGAGACTCTAATCTCGAGGCACTTCTTGGTCACTTTTCGTTTTCATGGACGGAATTTCTTTACGTTTCTTTTTTTGTCTTTTGTTGTTTCCTCCGGTGGTTGCTGAAGTTTTCCGTTTTTATTTTTTTTTCTCTCAGTTACAACCTCTAGCCGCCCATGTAAGACATAATTTTGCACAAATCACAGGTTTATTCACTTGTTTTTGTTGTCACACGGAATTAAGACTATTAGACGAATCTTTTTTGACAGATTTGAGATTAATTCGAGATTTAAAAACACGAGAAAAACGTTAAAATCCGGACACGAGATAGAAAATTTAACCGCACCGACGAACACATCAGACACTGGTCCACCGTCAGCCATTCCTGTTTAAAACAAAAAAACAGAAATTACCGAGTGAAGTTGGTTGTGGTTGGAATAGGTAGCAATTGATTTGATTTTGTTATTTTGCGAGGGTGTTTTTGTTTTTGTTTGAACACCTTTGACGTTTATAATGGAATAAGAGGGAAAACAAGTGCAAATGAACGAAGTGAAGAGTGAATCTGATTGGAATTGGAAGTGGTTTGCTATAGAAGTGTTTTTTAGATTTTTTTTTTGTTGGGCTACAGTGGTGACAAATTGTAAGGCATCGCTGATGCAAATTAAATCGAGCTTATATTTTGAATATTTGTAACAAACATGAAAACTTTAATATCACAGATTGATTTGAAATCCATTAACATATTATAATCCTTATTCATTATCTTTAGATTATAGAAAATAAAAGGCTGAATACCAAGGTTAACTTTTTTTTTTCTATTTAAGAATCCAAGTAATGAAATGTTGGAAATATAGGCTGCTCTTTGTCTGCTAGTGCAAGACAACAGCGATAGCAAAAACAAGTCCGAAAATAATAGACTCTTTGTTTTGAGAATCGGAAAGTTCAAAACAGCTTAACAGACTACAACTAGTTACGTTGAAACTCGCGTAAATGACCTAACATTTTAAATATTGTGGCGCAACGAATAACATCTCACAAGGGATTCAAAAGTCGATATATGTATATTCAAGATAAACAGCGTGGCCTACTAACGGGGGACAATGAAGTAAATGGAAAGGATACTTCAAACGAAGGACTTCTGCGTACTATTCCCTCGGCTTTCGCACACGAAGAGAAAATGGCAAATTTAACGAAAAGCAAAGTTAGTGAAGTTTTGTTCGGTTTTCTTTAACAAAATGATGAAACGCTATTGACTGCCTAATCAATGGATGAAGAGCTTTCTGGTTCCACTATATTAAGGCAAATGAGCGACTAGAAATTGCAACAACTGCCGTTGGGTAAGACTTAAGTTGCATACTACGTATAAAAATATTCGAGCGATTTCTAGACAGCCAACGAATGAAAGTTATTAAACTCCATGGCAGTCAATGCGGCTTCTTGGGAGGCAGCTTCGAAACAACGCAAAACTTACAAAGGACCTGCATATTGTTTTCTTCGACTTTGATATAGCGTTCGACAAATATCACAGAGATCCTATTCGTATAGCGCTAGGTTCGGCTGCATTTTACCCGAAATGCACACAATTGGAAATTTAATTAGAGTATCCCATGGGTATGAACAACTCTTAGTGATCTCATAAAGGTGCTCGGAAAACGCCTTTCGAATCAGAAGTTCAAATAAAGAGGTTGTTTAGGACTCATAGATATACAATAATATAATTCACACACTGTAATTTTTAAACACCACATATTTTAAAATTTTCGTTTTTGTCTGTCGGCCATGTGGAAAGTTATGCAAAAATATCGCGGTCTCTATCTAGCTCTCACAGGAGCTAAGGCTAAGGCTATGACTTGCTACAGCAATTCGCAGATTTGACTCTTCAGTAGATTGAAGTCGACCATATTTTTTTTTTTTTTTTTTGGAAATTCGTTTTTAGTAACAAGACTCATAAGGTTTATGAACAAATAAAATTCTCATTACTATAGTGAAGAAAGTTTAGACAAGTCTCTTGCTACTCAATTACAATTACAAAATTGACCTCCAGCAGCTGCATCGGTCCTTATTGTTTTGAAATTTAGTAAGATATTTAGCCTTTTGCGATCTGAAAGGCAGCAAGGATTAAAAATTCAATCAAGATTTTAAGCAGGGGATTAAAAATATCAAAAGTCCATGCTTCAGCTCCATAAACTAGGACTGGGATGATCAAGGTCTTATGTAGAGCCGCCTTAGTTATTCGTGATAAGTCCTTTACTATCTCGAAATTATAGTTGTCGACTGTGACGTTCTGTCCAATTCTTCAGTTTCCAGAGACAGCCAATGTCGATATCATCGGCGTACGCCGGTACATTTGGAGAATGAGCCCCCAGTGTTCACCTGCGAGTTCTGTAAAAGTCTTTCAAGAGTGATGTTAAAGAAGTCAAACACAGCTCTTCACTGACGGAGCAGCTGAGTTTCTCGAACGTCATTCTGCGCAGGCGGACGAGCTTAGCAGGTATGCCAACTCAACAAGACTTCATTGTCTATAGACTTTATAAATGCTGTCATATACATCCTTGGAATTGATGAAAAGATGATGGGTAACCATTTGGACTTATCTTAGTTTTTTCCAAGATTTGGTCTGTGTTGGAAAAAGGTTTCGGAAGTTCAATAAGGCAGGAAAGAGGAGGCTTATTTCTCCATAGTTGGTGCAGTTGAGGCGGTCACCTGTTTTGTGGACCAGGCAATGCTTCATCAAACAAACACTGTTCTGATGTGATTTGAGAAGTGAAGCAACACCAAGCTTTCTCTAAAGTCATTTCCAGCAGCTTAGATTATCCTAGCCGATAAGTCGTCAGGTACAGCTGCTTTGTTGGATTGCAACTTTAGTATTGCTATCCTAACTTCATTTTAGGAGAGCGGGCAGAAATTTTAGCTATCATCGCCTAAGGTAAAAAATCTATTCTGCCAAACGGTAGGATACTGTGCTCCTTTGACATTATAGGGTTCCACATTCTCATCCCCGACTGCGACTCTACTACAAACCTTCCTTCTTCATATCCACAGGATTCTATACAGGTCTCTTACCTCACATTCTTTTTAGCGGCTTCTAAAAGTTCTGTATATTATTCCTGGACTACAACCTTTCAATACCTTCTGAAGTAACCCGTTTCTTCTGTTCGTAGAACTCACGAGCGATTCATCAAACGAGCGATCTTTCATCAATCCAGGGATTTCTTGATCGTGCTCAAGCGAAACTGGTATACGGTACTTGACGCCAGGATTTGTTGAAAAACATCGGGATACGCGTGCGGGGAAGATTCTGGCGATATGTTACTATTGACCCGCACTCTCCGTGGGCTGATAAAGTGATTTTCGTCCCAGCGCAAAGTCAATTATCCTGAGATAGTTGCGTATCGTGTTCAGACATAGTATGTGAAGGCTGTGCTTGGCCACTTTCTTATTAAAACTGTCCTCTTTTCGTATCCTGGCATTAAAATCAACTAGTATGATTGTAATATCACTGTTCGGACATTTCTTATATGTTTTGTCGAGGACCTCGGAGATACATTCTTTGATGGCATTGTCCTCGCCTTTCGTAGCTTTCGTGCAGATTGTCATAAGACGCTCGCTCAAGTGGTGCAAGCTCAGGACTCCTTGTCTATTGCAAATCCAAGTGCAGACAATTTCAGCTTAGAAAACAGCTCGCATGTTAAGCGGCGCTGTGTGGAAAGCCGAAAGCCGCCTTTGTTTAAACACATTCGCAAAGGATAGCCAATTCATCACTCAATTTTACAATTAAAGGCAAAACTTCTGTTCAGTCGAACGAAATATAATCAATTAGTATATCTGAAGAATAGAATCGTAGCATCTTTTACGTGATCCACAGAAAAAGATCTTCGAAAATGCTTCAATTATAAGGTAGCTATCAGTTTCCCTAACTTCGCGCATAAAATCTTCTGTGCAAAGTACTGAGATTACTACTGAAACTACTTAGGTTAGGAGACATTCGACCAAACATCTACACTACGGCAGGTTCTTAGTAGATAAAACTCAATAAGTTCAGACTAATGCTCACCACATCTTATCGACAAGGTCTCAATGCGAAATCACAATCTATGCAGCGCAGTTTTAATTCCCTATACCCTATACCCTATTGTATGCCTCATAAGATATTCAGGTCCATTTCTCTTACGTTGTTCTTACCTTGTTTTCAGACACTGTGACAACACATAAATTTTTTCATTAGTTAGTTGTCGTTGATTTTTCTTGGAGTGGCCCTACTTACTTGTTCTTTTCTTGCGGCTTGTGCGTCTCCGACTGTTATCTCCTTGATACATTCTTTGCCATTGTTCTTGCTTTTCCGAAAAAGCATTCAAATAATATCACTTCTGCTTCACTTTTCGGGAACAAACCTCCAAAAGCAGCTATTTGACCATCCAGCAGTTGTATTTTTGTTCAATTCAGGCTTTCGGATATTAAGCTGCAGAAATCTTTTTCACAGCTTAAAACAGAAGTCGACCCAATTACAATCATTTTCTAAGACATCATTTGGTTCTACTTCGATCCCAAACACTTAGTTCCTCTGCGATACGCAATAGAATTAACTAACTAACCAGAATTATTGCAACGTTAAGGCTGCTAGGTTCCGAATACCTAAATTAGTCAAATTGTACACCTAACCTCTAATATTGTTGGAAACAGAACAATTTCTAGCGAACATTAAAAGGGATGTGTCAAGGCAACGAACAGAAGCCTGTAGAAATGAACAAGGAAACACAGCAATAGAGTCGATACTAAGGATACAAAAACAATAACCGGAAAGACGATCTAAATTCCGCTCTCAGGCTGAAAGAACTATTCACAATTCACTACGTCAAAGACCTTCCTGTCAAAATGAAGTGAGGTATGCAATATGACAAGGCTGCTGGACCGGATGGCTTACCTCCCGAGCGAGCTTTTTATAGGAATGGTAGACAACTTGGCAGAGACTGCACCAGCACATTGCCAAGATTTAGTCGGCAGTAAGTATAGTTCAAGTATAGAACTTAAGAATCATTTGCCCGATACATAGGAAATGAAAACTTCTTAGTTATAGAGGTATCAGTTTCCTTAACATCATATGCAAGCTCCTATTAGCCTTCTTGTATGAAGCCATTCAACAATGATCTACTTGGTTTGATAGACCAAATGTTCACACTATGCCAGATCCTGCAAAAAACTCTGCAGAGATAAACTATACAGAGCCATGTCTTGGGTAACCCCTGGTAAACTCATCCGAATGGTAGCGAACAATCTCCTCGAGAACTTTGATGACAGACCTACTTTAGACAAGGTGATGCGTTAGTATGTGACTTTTTCAACATAGTAGTTGAGAAAATTGTGCGAAACCCGCAAGTCAACACCAAAAGCAAAATTTTCCCTGCGCTTGCGTAGCCTGATGACACTGGCAGAACTCAGGAATCTGTCACTAGTGCGTTCACAAGTATTGTCGTAAATGAAACCAAAACTAAGTACCTAGTCAAGTCATAAATACTGGTACACAGAAAAATCAGCGCCAAGTGAAAATGAATTAATATTTAAACAATTTTGTTTTTATTGGGTTATTCAATGGCTATAAATCTTAGAACAATTTATTCAAAATGTCTTCCATTTGCCTTCCAGCACGACTTAAGATGATGTGGCCACTCATCGATTGCGAGACGCACTTCATGCATGGGGAAATTGTCCACTGCACGGACAAGGGCTCGCTGTAACGACTCAATATTTGAGTGTCGAGTAGAGCAAGCCATGCCCTCTAATACGGACCAAAACTTGTAATCCAACGGGTTTAGGTCTGGACAGCTGGCCAATCATCTGCTGATATGAAGTCCGGAACGTTGTTTTTGAGCCACGGTTAAGTCGTTTTTGCTTTGTGAGCTGGAGCAGAGTCTTGCTGGAAAGTCCATGGCTTGTTGTTGAATATTAATTGGTTGAGAGACTTCACAATGGGTTCCAATACGGTCGGTTGATATACTTTGGTCGATGTTTTCACTCCTTTCTCGCAAAAATGGAGCTTGGTAACGCCTCTTTGAAACCCTCGGGATAAGTAGGGATGCCTCCGTGGCTAACCGACCTTACACACGATCGTTCTTCTTATTGAACGATTCCTCTGCGGCGAAGATTTTCTCCTCAGTAAATAGAATTTGTCTGTGAGCGTTGTTCGCGTAAGGGCTGAGTAACGCTTTCGATCCTTCATTACGGCTGTGAGCAGGTGTCCAGTTTCTTCACGGCTTTGATCGCTTTCGGAGTTCTCACAGTGCGCGGACGGCCGGATCTTTGACGGTCTCGTACTCCACCAGTATCCTCAAACAACTTCACAGCACGATACACAAAATTGCGAGTGATTCGAAGCGGTCACAATGAAGCATAAATATCAACTGTCAAATCGCAATCAATACGAAATGGATGGGCCCAGTGTTGCATTCGTAATGAATGAGTTCAGTTGTGTACCAGTATTTGTGACTTGACTAGGTACATCGATGAATGGTACACAATGTCGCAATAGCTTAAAACTTTGAGGTAGTCAGACATTTAATAGTCCTCGGTTCTGCTCTTAAATACATGTAAGCTATTAATGACATCTCATCGGAAGTCAATCGCTAGAGTTACTGCCAATCGCTGTTTCTACGACCTAAGAAGGAAAACGAGGTCTTATGACCTTGCCAGGAAGGAGACAATATAGAAACTTTCATCATCCCAGTTCAGTTCTTTGGAGTAGAAGCATAAGCGAAGCGGATAAGGATACCCTCGGCCATTTTCTTCAAGCGATTTTCGGCGTCCATTGCGTTGACGAAATTTGAAGCGTATACGAGCTATACAGTGACATGAAACTGTTCGGAGAAACTGCAAATCAGTCGGCAAAGAACGCTGGGACATGTAAAGTGAGAGAACACTGACGGAGCCTCTTTGGAGAGGCCAGAAGAATATTAAGTGAAGACCTCATCTTAGGTAGTGCTCGCCAGTTAAAGGTGCCTCAAGCAACTTGAAGTGCGAATTGACGCAGTTAATCAAATATGGCTCTGACTGGAGAGGTCTTCACCCAGTCGATACTTAAGTAAACGCGAGACATCTCAGTAATTAAGTTACCCCTTGCATGCATCTTTTTCACATTTCGCTTTAGCGTCTATATTTTGGTTTTCAATTTCAAATACCTTGCCTACTTGTCATATTTAGCTTTTTAGTATTTTCTAAATAAGGCAGTCCATTTTCCCAATCCATTTGAATGGAAATAGTATTTCTATCCTGGCAACGATAAGTTACCGTTCCGCCCGCGTCATCCCTTGCTCTAACGTTTCATCAAAAATATCCCAAAACAAAGAAATTCAGCCAGCCTCCCCAAACAAATTTCCCAACACACAGCTGAACGGTTTTCCATTCATTCACTCTGAGTCAGTTTTCCACCGACCGTCACTGATGAAAATTATTCCACCCTTCCTGCTGCTTTCGAAAATTCTTCCTCCTCTTGAACGTATTTGTGTGAAAAATCGATTTTATTTTTGGAAAATTCCATCGCTCTTGGAAAAACTAGCCAAAATGCACTTCACTGTCTAAAATCGTGGAATTTTATTGAAAAAAAGTTCAAAGTTCTTGTGAAAAACTAAAATTTTAAGTGAAAATGGGTTTCAGTGCTCCATTTTTGTGGCTTTTCTTCATTGGGGCTTCGCTGGCAATCGACCAAGCATCGGTCGGCGAGCTATACACTTTTAAAATAGAACCTCACATGTTTAATTGGACGCATCAAGGTCTGAGTGATCAGTTTCGCTACCGCCCGTCGATTGAGAGTTACCCTGACTTGCCCGTTTGGCTTCGGTACATGTATAGCAATGAGTACCACTCGGGATTCCTCTATGGCACTCCTCCGGATCGAATGGCTGGCAAAAAGATAAGTCTAGATATTGTTGCCTTGAACAAGCAGAACTATGAAACTCGAAATATTGTCCTCTCCATCTACGTCAATCATAAATTTCCCGCGCCGAATGTCATTCAAATGAAAATCGACAACCTGAATTGGGTGCATCTTATGGATCCCGGAAGGGTGGAAAACTTACGCAACATCTTCCGCAAAGACCTTTGGCCAGAGAGTGAACATGACTTAAGTTTGGTGTTCATGGAGTCTGCTGTTAATATGGGAGGACGGTTGCCCTTACGACCTCAACAGAGAGAAGGGTGAGTTTTTAAATTTCAGTAAATAGAGATCTTTTTAATTTTCTTTGGGAATTTTCAGAGTGATTGTCCATCTTGGAAGCTTTTCTCAATTCTCAGAACGCCTTAAGGAACTCCAGGAAGAAGTACGTCCTCTGTACAAACTGCCTTCGTGTACTTATAAGCGAACTTCGGTGCAGAAAATTTTCGAAAACGCAGGTTTCAAGTTGGATTGGTGCGCATTCAAAATGGTCGGCACGGAAATATCTCCAGAGATTCTCTTCCACAATCACGGCATGAAGGGCTATCATGGATCAGAGTTAAGCACTCCAAGGCGAACAGACCGTTGGCATGGCATTGCTAGAGAAGATGCTCCTCAACGGAATTACATCGATGAGTTTGCATTTGCGTTTGCCATTCCTGGGATGATTTTCGCTGTGTTGCTGGGCATCTTATCTGCCGTATTGTGCTTTCAGCATGAAAAACTGTAAGTGAATGGGGCAGGGATGTCTGGAGATTGTCAGATCTTTGTTTTATTTTGAGTTTTTCCTTTTTATTTATTTATTTTTTCTTTTCTTAAGATTCGATCCACAGTCTGAGTATTTTTTCGCACATATATTTCACATCTGTGAAGATAGAATAAATTCACCACTAAGGTAATGAAGGGTTTCCGGATAGCATTGATTTGATTTTTGTCGTTATTATAATTAGGTTTTTGTTGCTTTTGACATCCCTTCTATTCTAATATCTTTCTAAACTTGATTCTTGGTCCATTTTCAGTGAAAAGGAATGCCACATAGTTTCCACAGTTCAAATGGTGCAATGTTCTGATACAAATAACCAACCGACTACCACCCTTCGAAGCTTAAAGGATCCAAACTTACTCCTTGACAATGGCAGCTTACACTCTCAGAGGTATGTTTCTAAATATATGTATCTCAGGATGAAGGAGGTATCATATGACTTTTATTTTCAATAGTCCAAGTACAAGTTATTACCCGAACGAAAGTCCATCAAACACGTATCTACGGCCAAAACCGCCGCCATACAAGGCGCCAAGTATCGGAAAGAATAGCGTGGACATTTGACAATCATCTCCTAGAATCTTGTACTGCTAAGGAACTCCGACGCAAAGGATTTAATGGAATAAAACGCACATAATATACTGTCATATCAGCATAACCAAATATATCATAATACTCATAGAAATTATTTGTTCAGAATACCCAACATATCTCTGACCGTAAATTTGTATCTGTCATTAGCCATTATGTTTGCATTAGTCTTAATTTTTTAAAGCTGATTACATAGTTGTATTTGCAGTTGATTATTGGCACAGTCAGAGTGCCAAAAAGAATATTCTTTTGTAGAGCATTAATCGATTAAATTAGACAGTTATATAGAAATTATTTGTAATGGGTTTCTTACAACTAAATACAAAGTACGAGTAATTATTGTTCGAAAATAGTTGTCGTCTTATTTCTGCTGTTAACTTTGAAATCTGGAATGACCGAGAAGCAAGTTCCACTCATGAATTATGATTGAATTAATAAATTAATCTTTATCGACTGCAGATGGAATTGTACTTTGGGATCTTTAGATTCCCCTCTGTTTTTGGTTTCTTAATTGTGTCAACGAATTGTGCACCAGCAATTATTTTCGGATATTTGACTTGACACCGGCCAAAACAACTTGAATCTAGCGTCCCGAAAGGTGATTTTTAATGATTTAAAGAAGCGATCTATCGATCCCAAATACAAGCATTTTCAACAAAAGAGCCTAATGTCAAAATTTGTCAATTGTCTTAGAATATTAGGAGTTACTGTCTTGCTTTTCCCAGATTGGGGTAGTGTTTGGTTCTGCCGACGATTTTTCGTGTCTCACACAGTTGCCAGCGTGAACGAATACCTCTGTAAAAATACTGGTACACAACTGAACTCACTCATTACGAATGCAACACTGGGCGCATCCATTTCGTATTGGTTGCGATTTGACAGTTGATATTTATGCTTCGTTGTGACGTAAAAAGTTTTTTAGCATTAATTGCTTACAAACATGGAATGGGGCGACATCGAAAATCATATTGTTGTAGTTGGCCTACTTAAATGCAACATGGAAAAAGGCGATATCTTTAGGACAAATTTCGCAAAAATCCATGTCTCGCATTATCAAAGAAGATTTAAAATTCAGCGCGTACAAGCGACACACTGGACACCTGCCGCATTGAACGAAAAACGCAAGCTAAGATCGAAAGCGTTACTCAGTCGTTACGCGAAGAACGCTCAATAAGCAGAACGATCGTGTGTATGCTCGGTTAGCCAGAGAGGCATCCCAACTTATCCCGAGGGTATCAAAGAGGCGTTACCAAGCTCCATTTTTGCGAGAAAGGAGTGAAAACAGCAGACAAAGCAAAAACGACTCAACTGTGGCTCAAAAACAACGTTCCGGACTTCATATCAACGGATGATTGGCCAGCTGATAGTCCAGAACTCAACCCGTTGGATTACAAGTTTTGGTGGCTTTCTCTACTCGACACTCAAATATTGAGTCGCTGAAGCGAGCCCTTGTCCGTGCAGAAGACAATTTGCACATGCATGAAGTGCGTCTCGCAATCAATGAGTGGCCACATCGTCTAAAGTCGGCCTGGAAGGCAAATGGAAGACATTTCGAATAAGTTGTTCTAAGATTTGTAGCCATTGAATAACCCAATAAAGCCAAAAAAAATTATTTAAGTATTAATTCGATTTCATTTGGTGCTGATTTTTCTGTGTACCAGCATTTATGACTTGACTAGGTATACCATCCGAACCATATATTTAAATATACGAGGGCGGGTCAATAAGTCCGTGACTTTTGGATTAAGACACAGACTTTTTGATAAAAAAATAATTTTATTTTTCAACGTAGTCTCCCTTGAGCTCTATACACTTTGTCCAACGCTTCTCCAATTTTTTTATCCCTTCCAAAAAAAATGATTTGTCGATGTCCTCAAAATAGGGCTTTGTTTGCGAGATGACTTCATCATTGGAGTCAAATCTTTTTCCACCAAGCCATTTCTTCAGGTTTGGGAACAAGAAGTAGTCGCTCGGAGCCAAATCTGGAGAATAGGGTGGATGAGGGAGCAATTCATAGCCCAATTAATGGATTTTTGCCATGGCAACTGCACATGTGTTTGTGGTCGACTGTGAGCAAACGCGGCACCCATCTTGCGGAAAGCTTTCTCATGCCCAAGTGATCATTCAAAATTGAAACCACTGAGCCATGCGAGATCCCTACGGCTTCCACAATCTCTCGCACTTTCAATCTTCGGTCGGCCAACACCATATCGTGAATTTTTTCGATTGTTTCGGGTGTAGAGACCTCAACTGGGCGTCCAGGACGTTCGGCATCTTCAGTGCTTGTACGGCCACAACGAAATTCAGTAAACCACTTTTTTACCATTGAAATCGATGGTGCAGAGTCCCCATAGTATTTATCAAGCTTAGCCTTGGTCTCGGTAATGGTTTTTTTTTCGCAAGAAATAATGCTTAATAAGCACACGAAATTCACTTTTTTCCATTTTCTCCTCAAATTAGTGAGTAGTCTGATAAAAATAGCTGTCAAACACAAACTAACTGACGCAGCAAGTTTAAATTTTGACAGGAGTCAACTGACAGATGCCTGTTGACAGGAGCAGTGTTGCTGTTTCAGTAAAGAGGTCAGATATTCAAAAAGTCACGGACTTATTGACCCGCCCTCGTATTAAACCATATATTAAAATTTCTGAGTACCTAATCATTGCGAAAGCGGATTCACTCCAAAAAATATTCAATGCACTCTTTGGCAAGTGGATGACCGCTGAAATATCACTGTAAATGGGCGCTAAGATAATAAATGACGAAGAGTTTCTAATGTTTTTAACGGATCTTACCTTCATGTCTTTTTTACAGCTTGAGTAGGACCGTACATTTTGTTTTGGTTTGATATCTTTCATTCGATGACAGATGAAGGATAAAACAAGAAGATTGTTTGTGATCATATCAGTTTGGGCATTCAGGTCGTTATCGTGAAGGATTCAAATGGCCTTCTCAGGTTGCCTTGCTGTTCCCTTATGAAAATTTGCTTTAACTGTGTGGCCATTGTCCGATAAATGAGCTGATATGACACAGTGGTTGAAGATGCCTGTTGGGGGGACCACATCGACACTATACTCATTCGGGTGAGAAGTTAAAGCCATTGGTGGTTTGACTGTCAACGTTAGCTATTCACGTGGGCTCCTCCAATAACGACTTCAGTATGATTAAAAAAGATGCGGTTATTTGCATGAATAAAACCTTAAAAGTCGACCTAATAACCAGTTTGGACCTCCTTTAAATCAAGCAGTACTGGATTAGTGGATAGTTAGCAGACGAGCCGCTCTCGTTCATTGATCTTGTATCTAGCACCATTACAGGTGGTGTATATCGAAAGCTACCACCACCATTACTTGGTAGCTACAAGCAGATAATTACAAATATTTCTGGGGGTTTTCATACTTCGAGCGACAAGCTCCTAATGAGAAAGGCACTGGAGCCAATAATCATCATCGCACGCCATAGGAAAAGACAGTGAATCGGTTCCACGCTATTGCGCAAAGATAGCTCCATTGTAAAGGAGTGCAGTAGACATCGTTAACCCAATCAACAGAAAGAAAACAAAAAACTCTGTGGCACTGGCAGCCCGGTGTGGGCCATGGCCTTGCTTCTTGACATTCATTTGTGTTGCTCATGTTGTCATTGTTGTCACTTCTGAGCGGGACCTACAGTTTATCGCCGATTCCGAACGGCACTCATTAGAAGCTTTTTCATAGGCAATTTTACTTTCGGGAGTTCGCCGTTGCCTGTCGAAAGGGTGATTGACGATTCGAAAAATTGTTACTGATGCCGCCAACTTCTTTATGCCGCAACATAGTCCCAAGATCTAAAATTGGAGACTTCAAAACAAATGAAAATGTGAAAATAATAAATCTGAAGGATAAGAAGGATAGAAAGATGAAGGTGGTCCTAGCTGTATGGGAGCGAGCGTTTTCCTGACGGGATAACGATTTGACAGACCTGGCCATTTTTGCTATAATCCCGACTGAAGTCTCTACAGTTGTTGGCAATAGTCTTCTGCGGTGATAGTCTGGCTACGAAGCAACAGCTCAAAAAGGATAATTCTTTTGGGATCACATCATACAGACAGTAAAACCTTGAGCGGATGAAGTTCCTCTCTGGGATTTTGTTCTGTGCGAGTTCCTTTGTCGTATCAGTGAGATGTCCACCGACCGTAGACTTCTTGGGAACATCTTTTAACTCTTTTGGTCAAATTCGCAATGTCTAAATTTTGCAGACACTCGTAATCGTGCACATTTTGGATTTCTCTAGTGGCTTTACTTCTATTCTGGTTTTTCTGGAGCAAAAACAGTAAGATATGCCGAACATGATCTCTGAGTTTATTGAAAAATTCGTCACAGTATTTTAATGATAAGGTATGGCTCATATAGGAAACGCAGAAGTATTCTACTTAAACAAGTTTATACTCAACTTATTATTTACATTCGGTGCATATTCGATATAATGTTCTTGTGAGCTATTCCCGCATCATTATCCTGTTGGAGAATAGATGTATATATGTCTTTCCGGTATTTGTGGAAATTGTCATGTTCTTTTCAGGGAACGGATTAATAAAAAGTCGCAATAGAGCTCCAACTTTATATAGAGGTGATGGGTATCCCACTGAAAACTCTGCTTAATAGTGTTGATTTAATCCAAAAAATAAAATCCACGTCGTATTAATCGCATAAATATGCGCTCTCGAAACCAAAGCTAATGTCAATCAGAACACTTAACGGGAATTTTTATTTTAAAATGCACATTCGTTCTACTTAGTTTACTTATGCCTGCGCAGAGTATGGTAAAACATTTTTCGTAAATTAGTATTGTGCAATTGTGTATGGTATCTTAAACAGAGGATGCTCTTCGCACAGCTCAACCATTTTTTTATATTTTTTTACTACAACGAAAATAATTTTTGCGGAATTTTGTATGGAAAATTTACTTGTAGTTTTCATATGTCAAAGCTTATTGGTTAATGCCAGGCCCATAATGCAGGATCACTTCAGAGTCAGCCGCAGATTGTCATAAGGTAAGAATTACACTAATCGATGTAAACCTATCAAAGAACGCAACTTCATAAACGATGCCACCTTGATTTTACTCAGCTGAAGGTTCTAAGCTTATGTACTACCCTGCAAAAAGACTGCCTCTCGATCTCGGTCAGTTCCGAAAAGCAGAAAGAGATTTTTATTTTTTTTAATTCAACGAAATTTTACAACAATAGTTTATTTCCATTGTCATTGCCATTTCCTTGCTTTTTCTTTATAGAAATATTAACTCCTGGTTTTGAAGTTATTGGCAAATGATAGCATTTAGTTTAACGACAATTATTTGTAAAATAGTACAAATTTGGCATCACTTGAACAATATTCCAATTCAAATGAGGTGTCATTTGTACACGAATCTTTCCTTGTGTGCGATGTAAACATTTCTAATCTTTCCCGTTATCATTCCATGTGTCAACACTGAAAAGACTGACCACTGACACATCCCCAAATTCACTTTATATTGTCGGTACGCTTCGCATTTAATTCCAATTAGAAGCGCGGTGTCTTGCCAATTGCAAATTTCCTCAGCTCTTGGATCTGATACGTGGCAAAGTTACAAATTAAATGAATAATCTGACAAATCGAAGAAAATAAAAACACAATGCCGTTGGCCGACTTCCTACAGCTGATTCTATTCATCGGATCGGCGTTTTTCGTCTCTCTGGTGCTGGCGGTAAGTCATGTACATCCCTTGTAAACTTGAACGCATTATGATTCCAATAAATCTTGCAGCTAGTTATAATCCAAAAGTCCATAACCACCCCATTCCCAATAATCAAACGCCACAAAGAAGAAAAATACTTTGTCGATCCGATTGCAATTAAAAAAGTTGATTTCCCATCTTTAGACGATGAGCCAAGTGTGGACCTGAGTGTTGTAATACCCGCATATGACGAGGAGAAGAGACGTGTGTTTACAGCTTCACTTTGTGATAATCAGAAAAACTAATTTTCGAGTATTTTGCCTTTTTAGTGCCAGTAATGCTGGACGAATGCATGGAGTATTTGGAGAAGAAAGCCAAATCTGGCGAGTTCACCTATGAGGTGATAGTGGTCAGTGATGGTAGCCATGATGGAACTGTGTCACTAGCTTTAAAGTATTCGAAAAAGTACACAGCTGAAAAATTGCGAGTTCTTGAGTTAATAGAGAATCGGGGAAAGGGAGGCGCTGTACGAATGGTATGCGTTGTTAGATAGTCCACCCAATGATCACATGATGAGTTCATTGTACTTTCTAGGGAATACTTAGCAGCCGGGGAAAATGTTTACTGTTTGCTGATGCTGATGGTGCTACAAAGTTTGCTGACTATTCAAAATTGGAGGAGAGTTTGAAAGGGGTGACTACAGAGTGGGAGAAGGACGCATTGGTTGTTGGCTCAAGAGCACATTTAGAAAAAGAAGCTATTGCGTCGAGGACTTTCTTCAGGTGAATTTTTCTCCATTTTGCCATCGTTAAGCAGTGGACATAATGACGGTTTTTGTTTTTTTTTAGAACATTTTTGATGCATGGGTTTCATTTCCTGGTTTGGTTGTTTGCTGTAAAGTCTATTCGTGACACTCAATGTGGATTCAAGCTACTCACCCGATCGGCAGCAAGGAAACTTTTTAGGATCATGCATGTAGAGCGGTGGTAAGTTTGAACGAGTTCTGTGAATCGAAGTGTGAAGCAGCGCGCAAAGTAGTCATAGAGATATGGGGTGCTGTAATTTCATGCTGTTAAGTAATTAGTTGCTGTCTATTTGATAGTCCATACAAAGTTGAGAATCAAGAACTACTTGTAAATGATCTTCGATCGATTCAGCTTGAAAACCTTAGGCCGGGAAGCATTATTTAACTTTGATGTGGTCTGTAAAGGGCGTACCTCTTCTATGTTTACTTTCAGTCAGTCATTTACATCAGATACTGTTTTCAAATATTACGATAGTGGTTCGTGTGATGGACCGCGTCGTTTATCCTTCATTCTTTATAATATGCTGGCATATTATCGGTTCTTTAAGCTTCAGTAACAATTTGGCGCCTTAAATGCTGTGCAGTTTTGGCAAATAAAATGCGTCTGGTTGAATTACCACACTTGGTTTTAGCGTGAACTTAAAGGAGAAGTTCTAGATGTAACTTTCATGCTATGCCTCCGTTAGTGGGTAGTGATTTTGGCGGCCAAAGGTAGGTGGCTTATTTGCCGAGAACATTAAAATTATTTTTGTATAGTCTTTGGTTTCGCCTCTTCCTTTTGAAAGCTTATTCGTAAGTACTGATAAGGGATTAAGGCCCCCCTACACTCCAGTAAAAACGTCTTTATTTTTATTTTGCAGAATTCTTTACATCGACTGCATTTGGCTAAAGTTGTCGCCATTGACTTCAGAGTAAATACCATGGCACATTTTGTCCCAATTGTGCAAGCACGCCTTTCATTCTTTTCCCGAAATGTGCAAGTTTGAATACGGTTTAGCTACCTCCTTTATGTTAAGTATAAAATAGCAGAACCCATGGCAAAAGCTGACTTGCATCGAATTAAGGTAGGTACTTTTATCTGTTAGGTGGGATTCTAGATAACATTTTTTTTCGAGCTGACGAAGCAATCTTTAAAGTGTAATCGGTTGTGTTTCTTTTGCAACGATCCGAAATTTCAGCTTTTGTCATAAAGCTGTTTTCTGAAAATCATTTATAAAATTTGCATTAACCTCTCCTTCCTTGCATTGTTTTTTTTGTCTCTTCACTCTTTATTCCTTCATGCAAATGATGATTAACCATCAGTCCATGAAATATTTGGGGATGCGGAAATTTCTCATTGACCGGTAGTAAGATTTCTGTCCACTGGTAATTCGATGGAATGTCCCACCGTCAAGTGGAACCGAAATCTACACCACTCTGCTGCTGAAAACAAGATAAGTAGTTGCACTTAATATTTCGAAGACATTTGACAGTTTGGAATCTGGAAATTTCGTCGAAAATGCTGCATTTGTAATCGATTAATCAGTGAATTAGAAATTACCTTTCAACACGTTCAGTTCAAGTGGTTTGAGACAGGTGTTTAGGTCTGATATCCACAAAATGAATTCTAGTGTGCAACGAGGTTCTAGTCTGTCTCCAACACCCTGTTATGGTTTTGTTTAAGGACCTCTTTTCTGCTACTTCTAATCTAGTATATTCCTTTGCTGATAACAGTATTTAGATGGTTTGATCATTTTGAGCGAATTATCACAAACGCTCTGGTCCGTTCAGTTATCGAATCTATCACGCAGTAAAGCATGCCCTTTTCATTGGTTGCGAGCTCAAGTTGAAGCAATCCTTAATTAACTTTGTGTGCCCAACTGAAGGAATAATCACAAAATCACGATCTTCTTCTTATCCTTTTATTAACCCTTTCCTCGTTATACGAACTTATGCGTAACGAGTTTCCCATTTTTACTGGATCGCTGCTGCTCCGCTTATGGGGTTGGCTAATGTCGCAGACCGCAGAACGCGTCTACATAATGCTCGGTCCTGGATCGCTTCAGTGGTTAACCCCAGACGTTGTTGCGCATTTGCCATCTGAGAAATCCAGGAATTCTTTTTCCGACCTCGTTTTCTTACAGTTGGAGTGACCGTAGTTGATAGTGCCTTTTTAACCGGATTTTCCGCAGATCTTCTTTGAACGTGGCAATACCAGATTATTCTATTCGCCTCAAGCTGTTCGGTTACCGAATTCTTTATATGTAGACTTCCTCTTATACGCGTAGATCTAATGCAATCGCGTTTAGTGACTCCACTAGACATCCTTAACATTTTCATTTCCGCTGCCGTCATTTTGTTTTTAAACGCTTCGTACATTGTCCAGCACTGTGAACCGTATATAAGAGCTGGTCTAACAACCGTGGTGTAGAGTTTCCCCTTTAATTTAAGTGGAAATTTTCGGTCGCAAAAGATTCCCGAATTTTCCCGCCATTTCATCCATCCCACACTCTGTGGTTTACGTCGTCGTCACATTTCGCTTCCATGTTAACGACTGATCCTAAGTACTTAAAGATAGTGCTTTTCGGAAGAACTATTCCGTCCAACATTATATCCGGAACAGGTCGCAACGGATGCGCAAATGGGCACGTCAAATGCTCCGTCTTTGAACGACTTATTTTAAACCCGTTTCTCTCTAGCGCATTTCTCCATGAATCTAAGGCGTTCTGTAAATCTTCGACGTTATCGCTAAGTATAACTGCGTCGTCAGGGAAGAGAATTGGCGTTACATTTGCTTCGCGCATGCAGTCTTTTAAAAGATAATCGAATACTACGTTAAAGAGGAAAGGGCTAAGTACGCTTCCTTGATGCACTCCGACATTAACTGAAAATTCTCTCGTTAGTCCAGCAGAGCTTTTAACCGCAGTTTTCACGTTTCCGTACATGTCTTGTATTATTCTAACATACGTTTCCGGTACGTTTTGAGACCTCAGCGCGGCCCATATGAGATCCCTAGGCACTCGATCGAAAGCTTTCTCGAGGTCAATAAATACCATGTGTAAATCCTTAGACGAATCTCGATGCTTTTCCATTATTATTCGTAGGCTTTGGATAGCGTCCACCGTCGATACACACTGGCTATTATCGAGCTTTGTTATTTGCCGAAGACGTTCGTTTAAGACTCTTTCGACGATTTTCATTGTGTGTGACATAAGCTTGATTGAACGGTAGTTGTTGCATTCTCGAGTGTCGCCTTTTCCTTTGTATAATGGAAGCTACTTCTCCATTGATTCGGCATAGGTTGTCCACATTTTAATTTATTTAAAAGTTTCGATAGCCAAACGCTGCCGATCCCCTCCATCGTCGACCAAAACTCTGATGAAATGCTGTTTGGTCCCGCCGCTTTCCCCCGCTTCATTTTTCCAATTGCTATACTTATTTCTTCGATTGAAAAGTCCGAAACTTCCTCCTCGAATAGGCAATCTGTCGGCACGATATCACGTGGAAACTGTTTGTTAAGCAACTCCTTGCAGTATTCAAGCCACCGATCACAAATTTCCGTTTCATTTGTTAGTAAACGACCGTCTGGACTTTCTTTGCGATCTTTTTAAGGCGCTCGTATTCAAGAGCCAGTCGATCTTTTTCGATATCGTCGCTCCGATCGCATTTTGTCCACGCTTGGAATGCACTCTTCTTGTCGGCCACAGCTCGTTTGGTTTCGTCATTCCACCACCATGTTTCTTTGCCAACGTGATGGTATTTCGATATAGTCCCCAGATGGGACTTTGCGAGTGTTATGCATTCCTCGTGCATGCTGTTCCACATTTCTTGCGGGCTAAGTGAGTCTGCTATACCATTTATATTTTGAAGTACTTCTTTAGCCAGTGCGATAAATCTTGCGCTTCGTTCCTTCGATAGATTATACCACCGGATCACAAAATCACGATATATGGAAAGAACTGTTAGCCGATACCAAGGTTCATTCCGGTCCCCACATAACAAAATAACGAAAACGACAGTACTTTCCGCTTTTCAAATTCGTTCCCGGACACACGTCTTCGCTCTTCGGCTGTAGAACAGGTACGACAGCGTGTGTAAAGACCATTAAATGCCGATATTTATTAATTAGGAATTTATGAATGGTGCAGGCCTTTTTTTTAATGATATATCGTCCAAAAGAAAGGAACACTTCTGAACATTAAAAGATTATTTCTAAAACTTTGGGAATATTGAGAATTTTTTTTGTCCTCATAATCGACCAACTAAACTCGCTCTTCGCCGTTTTGTGGAACAATTTTGTACCACATCTACTCTTTGCGACGTAAAGCCCGCAACACGTCAACGCAGTATGCAAACAATTGCCAATTCCACGTCGATTGCAACATTCCGTCCATTTACATATGTGAAAAGTTTTTTTTTGAAAAGATCTCAAGCTACATATACTCTTAAAAGATCCAGCTTGCAAGAGAAGATCGGATTGCTGAGCAGTGCTAGGTGTACCCTTATTTTTATCTTAAAATCATGTTTACTGACGAGGCTCCCTTCTGGTTCAATGGGTGTACAGCAAATTCTCCAGTTTAAGAGATCGACCAATTCAGAAATTATCATAAAACTAATTATCACTGACAAAAGTGCACAAAAATGACGCCTAACCTTGCTTGAATTCATTGCCCAACGTTGGGCAGTGCTCTATTTATGATATAGAGCGACCAAAATGATGCGCTTTGGGAAAACAGGTGAGGCTTCATCCTATGCTTGTTCAAAACAGTCATGAACCATTCTTCCCAAGGAATAAAGACTTAATTTCAAACTAACTTCTTGTGATTTTGTTTTAAAAACAAAGTTATTTAACTCCTTTAAAAGGAACACAGTTTATTATCTAACCTTTCAGAAATCTCTAATGTCTCATATGCCTTTTTTCTCTTCTCTCTTCAACTGGTTTTTTGCATCAACGGGGTTATAATTTCATTCTTTAACAGCTCCAGGTTTGTTTATAAATATTTAGTCGATTATGTTTCTTATTACTGATTCCGGCGTCCGTCGGGTGAGCTCCATATATTGTATATTACATATCATCTTGGGGGAGTTCGAACAATTTATTCATTACGGTTAGCTTGTTTGGTAAAAAGAACTCGTTAACTCCTTTGAGATACTGAATATCTTCAGTTTTGTTATGACATATCCTGATTTGATGAATTTCTCTTTCTTGATTAAACTTAAACTTTTTCTATTTGCAGGGCCTTCGATGTAGAACTACTTTTCCTCGCTGAAAAACTCAAAATGCCAATAGAAGAAGTTGCTGTTAACTGGACAGAAATCGAAGGCTCCAAACTAACGCCGTTCTGGTCGTGGCTTCAAATGGGTGCTGATTTATTCCTCATTTGGTTCCGGTACTTAGTAGGTGCATGGAAAATCAAAGAGGAGAAACCACATTCTACATAGAGCTATGAATCCAAATCAAATTCAACCATTTATTTAACACTCCATTTTGTTCTCACAATTCAACATTTCTTATTTAAAAAAATAAACATACATGTAAGGTTACAGTGTTTTACTGTATGGCATTGTAAAAACAAAATTAGTTATATTCGTATTAATAAAAATAAAGAAATGTAATATTAATAAATTAATAATTTGTATCCTTTTATTAATGTATAATAGAAAATAAAACGTTAACATTATTGTTGCCTTAAGTATAAAAAATATTAAACCTATGCAAATGCGCGCGCGTTTAAGGGAGAATCCCTTTAGACAATATTAAACCTGTGCATATTGCAAGACATCTAAAATAATTCGATAAAACCATTTTGGGTGATTAAAACCGAAATAAAATCGAACTTTCAATTGCGGGTCACCTTGTCATTAAGTTCTTTAACTAAGTATCACCAATCGGATCACTGTCATAGTCTTTATTTCTCTGGGCTTGCAACATTCTATAAAATATCGAATCTGTATTTTCAGCTAATTCACGTGGAATACCTTGTTCGACAATCTCTCCATGATCGACGACAATAATCCGATCCATATTCTGTAATCCAGTTAAACGATGAGCAATGAAGATGATCGTTGAGCTTTTAAAAGAATTGCGTAGGGCGATTTGTATGGCGGCTTCCGAGTCGGAATCAAGATTTGAAGTGCCTTCATCAATGCAAACAACCTGAAAAATTCAGATAAATACCCATGAGAAGGAAATAATAAATTTTCATTCAAACAATGTGTAAGACATGCTGAGATATTCAATGGAATTTACAAATTAAAGCAACCTTTCGACCTCCAGGAACCCCGAGTGTTAAGTTGCATGAAGCCGATTCATAAAGTTAGCTCAAGAGGTTTCGCGTATTCTTAAAGAAAGTTAGTGAGGAAAGAAAAAGACGTACCGATGAACGTTTGTTTTGAATGTTTGCAGGTTATAATGACTAGGAAAGAGAGTTCGGCATTTTAGAGTTCATAGCGGTGGTGCGGTTCAAGGTTTTAAGGGGCAGAATGCTACTTGCAATTTTGGTGGAGCACTGGTGATGAAAATAGCGATGGAATAAGGTCGGGCAGGAGACATTAAGTCGGTGTTTGAGGGTGTTAGTTGATATCACTCAAAGTTTTATCGCACGGTTTTAAATCCTACTCGTATCTTTCATGTGCAGAGATGGTATGCGAACACCTGACCAGATGTAAACATTGTACTCCAGTTTCGGACGGATGAATACCATACGTAATGAGGCCAGATCAGAAAGGATGCAGTATTTTTTACATTACTTTGACACCTAGACATTTTGAATCCATTTTTGGCGACATCAAATATGTGGTCCATTCAAAGTAGGTTGTCACCGGATGTGTGAATTTCGCTTTAACGACAGCAGATAGTATGTTTTTTTTGTTCCTATTTAGTAATGCTATTTAAACGAAAATTTACTGAGCTAAGCATACGATGCCATACCCATTCTTCAGTCAAAGAGCAGGGATGTGGGTCCGGCAACGAATATGAGAAGCAAGGAGTATTGTCGTATCATTGAGATCCCAAATGCCTGCAAACTCTGTCACATACTACTTCGCTTTCGCCAAATTAATGTTCGTTTTGGTTTCAGTTTTCAATGAGACTTGCCATCAAATCACCAGTGGACCTGTTGCTATAAAAAAGTTTCTGCAGGCCAGAAGTGCAATGGGTCTTAAGAAAGTGATAAGAAAGATTCGACGTTTTTAGAGACGGACTGGACAAATGCAGTTTTCCATCCTCAAACTCTTTCACATCGTTCTGTTTTCATTAATAAGAACAGCTCAACACATATTTTAAACAATTTCTCAAATTCCTGTACTTACCTTTGCATTCTTGAGTAATGCTCTTGTAAGACATAACAGCTGTCTTTGCCCCGCCGATAAATTTATACCGCCCTTCTCTAGCTTTCCCTCTAATCCACCTAATGACTGTACCAAAGGTGTCGCCAAGCAATTCGTAATTGCATTCCATATTTCTGAATCAATAAATCTACGTCTCGGATCTAAATTCTCTCTTACAGTTCCTTCGAAAAGGAACGGTTCCTGTGGTATTATTCCAATTCGATCTCTTAAAACTCTCAATGAAAGAGTTTTTAAATTAACACAATCCAATGAAACTTCTCCGGCATTTAGCGGAGCCACTCTCAGTAGCGCAGCAATAATTGAACTTTTGCCAGCTCCAGTTCGTCCAACAATTGCTATTCTCTCAAAAGCTGCCGTTTGGAAACTTAAATTCAGCAACGCAGGTAACAAATGCTCTCGATACTTGAGTTGAACTCCATTGAATATCAAAACTCCCTGACTAGGCCAACCAAAAGGAGGATCTGCACTTCCATCGGCGTTTTGTTCTTCTTCAAGTTGTAAATATTGATCAACACGTTCGACAGCAATCATTTCTTGTTCTGTTTCTGCTAGCGCATTAAGTACACCACCTAAAAGGCCAGTAATTGAAAGAGCATATGAAATTGCAAGACCGACTAGTCCTGGATTAGTGGTATGAGCTGAAGTCATAGCAGCAAGCAAACCAGCACCACCAACTAAAATGGCGCCCAACATTTGTAAACGTAGCCCTAGCCATTGCTGAGCTGCATAAGATGTCAGTTGAGCTTTGATGCTTTCTTCGAGTTTTACATGAAAGTCACGTTGGAATCTTGGACTAGCACGCATTGTTCTGATTGTTGTTATTCCATCGAGCGTTTCGGTGAAATGTGTGTAAAGAGGCGACAGTGCGTTACTTGAGAGACGCTTTATGTCCCTGGATGCGTGCCGATATCGATGCTGAAGATTAATATAGATTGGGATCATTGGGACGACTACCAAGCCAAGCCAGGGCATGGCATACAGACTGATGCAGAGAGCCCCTATTAAAAAAATATAGTTGTAAATGCCAGTTGAATAAGAGAGATTTGATAGCTTACCTGTTAGTCCTACAATTTGAGACAAAAGGATGTTCAAAATAAATGGCAGAGAGTCATCAACTGTGTACGTGTCCGAGGAAAACCTATTCAAAATACGTCCCACGGAAGTTACGTCGAAAAATTGAAATTTTGTCTACAGAAGAAAAATTAATCACTCCAACATGAAAACAATTCACAATTTCCCGCAACTTACATAAAGAACTTTCGTAAGAAGTTTGTCATGGATAAGTTTTGCCGCTTTGATTCCTGCATAAGCAAACAGAAAAGCTCTTATTATTGTCAACACTGAGTTCGCCAAAGCTAATGAAGCAAATATTCCTAGATAGTATCCCACTCCATGGGCTGGTATAGTGCTATTTCCATCTCCGAAATCTTCCATATCCACCATGTCTGTAAAATTTGTTTGATTGCTTGGTGCAACATTAGTCTCAGTGACCCAATGGGCCAGCCATGCGTCTGAGACATTTCTAGAGAGTTGCATTAAAACCACAAACAAAAGAACTGCCATCGCCAGAGGGCTTGTTACAGCCTTCCAGTAGCAGGAAAAAACATTTACTGAGACGTTTCCATATTCCCGTGATTCCTTTACAAAAAAAAAGAAGAAAACAATCAATAGAAGTTCTAAGTTTTAACATATGTGGAATGTACCTCCATCATGATACTGTCCACGCTCTTTCCATCAGCTTTATCGTGTTTCAAAAGATCTATGGTAGACATGCGGCGTCTTGTTAGATCCATTGAATCCAAAGGATCATCATCTTCAAGACTTAGATCAAGACTATCTGACATAAAATCACTGACAGTCACGGCTCCATCTTCTACATGAAGAATCTAAACAGTGAAATGCTAATAACCCTTAGCCTCTTCAAAAACTCAAAACAAACCTGATTAGAGTTAAAGAACAAGGTCTTGTGACTTGTCACAACTATTCTTGTTTTTTCTTTAAGTAGTCCTAATAAGCAATATTTCACGACATGATTAGCCACATGAGCATCAAGAGATGATAGAACGTCATCCAGAAGATAAACTAAAACGCACTGTTAGAAGTTTAATGAAACTGGGTGAAAATCTTCTCGTACTCTTTTTATCCTGATAAACAGCTCTGGCTAGAGCAATCCTTGCTCGCTGGCCACCTGATAGTGTTCTTCCATTTTCACCAACTCCTGTTAGATCGCCGCCCAATGATTCCAGATCCTCAGTTAGTCCACAAGCAAATAGTACATTAGTGTACCATTGTTCATCGAATGCAGCTCCCCAAATGATGTTGTCTCGGATTGTGCCTCTTTGTAGCCAATTGGCTTGGGGTACATATCCGAACCCTAAAAAGAGAATCATTGTGTATTAGTAAAAGCACAAAAACAGAGGTTACATTCAGATTTGGGTTCCTTTAATCAGGGTGCGCCATAATTGCGAATTAAAAATAAAAACCTTTTGAAGTCAGAGATAAGCTAAAAATGAAGATGTAACCTAGTCCATTACAACTTCTTCAAACATAAACTGATAACAAGAAACAATCTATCGCATCCTATCCCGAAAAGGATGGCATTCAGGTCTGTCGCTTTTTATACAGTGAAATAAAAGTCTAAAAGCTAAAAGTCATACTTAAATTTGCTGTGTGACCAAAAACTCTTGAAAAACATTGGTGCTTCCGGATATGTTAGTCTCGAAATGAATAGAGTTGAATCATTACCAAACCTTAGTCTACACATCTGCTATTGTTCATCGCCGAACTTGGCAAGCAAGATCTGTATTAATCAGAGCTAAGCTTAAGAAAAGATAGTCTGGGCATAGACTCCTTTGGAGGATGAAGTAGTAGCGTTAACAAAGCGCTTAAACGAAAATATTAAGTAGCGCCAAGCAATAGATAAAAGTTAAACTTACGATTCAAACTTATATAATCGTGAATTGCTTCATAAGCAAACAATTGGTCGCCGCTTCCAGTTAACTGAAATCACAGTTGCACGAAATACATCGATGATTAGCAGAGAATTTCTGCATTAATTTACCAAACAACTTCACCACGTGCTGATCGTTGGAAGATATGCCTCAAATGCCGCTCGTCGACTCTAATTATTACATGGATACTGCCTAAATAGCAAGCGTCACGTTATGATCAAAATAAGAAGACTCGCGTTAGACGCATCAGTGGGTTGGAAAAGCTAGCGCTTAAAATTAAATAAACAAACGAAACTCGCTGATCAAGGCGCTCAACAAATGAGAGCGATAAGAGTGTGAGTAAACGAAATAAAGGCAATAAGGGAAGCGTACCAATCCTAAACAATGAAAGCAAAGACATGCGATAGGAACAGCGTCCAGAGTTCCTATAAGAATGTTGACTTAAAATTCCGAGGCGTATTTTCTTCCACTCTACTTATGGGCCCAACATAACGAATGTAAACCAAATATTGACACTTAAAGGATTAAAGAAATCCGGGTTACTACACACAATTTTTCATCAAATTTAGAGCAGCAGATGTAACTATATAGTATATCCATTTGGAGCCTCTGCCTAGCCAAGTTAAGTCAAACAAATATACAACAGTTAATTCCAGCCCGCTTAATCATGTTATAAAAGAAGGCCAAATATCAAGAACGAGGCAATCGCGGACACTAGAAAACGTGTGTACAAGGTGCTTGGTGATTAATATACAACATTAACAGTATGGCAAAACCGAGCGGAAAATTCAAAGCGAATTGTTTTTCGATTGATTTAAGGTTCGTATACAATCATACATTAAAATCCAGACAGCTTAATACTTCATCTAAAGATTAGAGAGCTGACTATTTGAATTTATTTTCTGTTACATATTTAGAGTAGTAATCTCTACAATTAAGTAAGACTTTGTGAATGGCATCTATGAAACTGATTCGCTGACAGGCGCTGTAGTGCAAACCGAAGATATTTAAAAAAAATTAAAGATTAAGCAAAATAGAAATTGAGGATGTATATAAGCAACACTTCCAGTAGCTGAAGTATTAAGAGAATGAAATACTCGTATGTATCAAAGCGGCTTTTCGATTATTAGATTTATTGAAACAATAAGGAAAATGTAAAGAGAGACCAACTAAAACAACAATGTGAATACTTACCAGCAGTTAAATCATGTATGCACACACTTCCATCTATACAATCAATTGCACCAACTATTGCCGAGATTAAGGTACTCTTGCCACCTCCCACAGGCCCTTCTACACAAATCAAATCACCCTAAAAAATTAAATCCTTAAACATTCAACTTTTTTGGATTCTTTAGGAACTCACCTTCTTTACATCTAAATTGACTTTCTTCAATCGAAATACAGAACTATCCCCTTGTTCTTCATTAGTAGTTCGACCATGTTCAAAGGAAGCATCTTTAACTTGTAATACGGTTGGTTTCTCGTCAACTTTCTGTGATACGGATCCCTTAATCACTGGTTGGTAATATGAAGAAAAGTCCAGATTGGGAAGCTGGAAAATAAAGAATATTTAGAAATATTTAAAACAAGAAACATAAATCCAAAAAGTTCTCACATTGAAAAGCTCTTGAACTCGTTTGACAGAAATCCAAGCTTCAACAACTCCATTCAATACCCAAGGGAATGCATTTAACGGCCCAATCAGCATGTTCAGCAAGGCAACACTTGTGTATGTGGTTGCAGCCGTAAGAGGATTCCCTATCAAAACTGACACACCAAAAGTAAGAAAGCACATTATCACTGGTGTAGTGGCCCAAAAATAAACACAAAGGGCGTCGAGGTATTTCCTTTTTGCAAGAAACTTGACCTCATCCTTTCGAAAAGCTGTTATGAAATTACAAAAGAAAAAACAATTCTTAAAGATGGCCAGTTAGATAATTTGTACAAAAACCAACCTCTGATTTTCTGAATGAAAACATCTTCCCAGGCATGTAATTTTATTTGCTTTGCTCCACTGATTGTTTCGCTAGTAGCGGCCAAACGAGCATCTTTCGCCGTCATCAGAGCTTTCGAGTACTGTCCAATCTTCTTCGCTATCCATCGATTTATTGGTATAAGCGTTGCAGCAAATACCACGCCAGCTATAAAAGCTGCTCCAAGTTGAGTATACAGCAGGTACAGAGTAGTAAAAAGCTAAAAGATCCTTGTCAATGCAATTTCCTTCAAGTTTATGCGAGAACTCACTTGAAATGGAATACTCCAAAACGAATGAAAACTGATGCAGGAGTTCACAATACGATCCGTATCACTTGACATTAAATTCAAAATCTCTGGGCGAGAATTTTTAAGCCCCTGCGCCTCGAGAGACTTGCGGTAAATGGCGGTAACCACTCCAATCCTCATCTTCATTGCAATATTAGCCATACGCCACATGAAGTGGGTCGAGCAAAATGCAGCTGCGGCATCGATAAAGATTATAATAGACGAAATTCCAAAATTCAAATGTTTCCTTACACAACAAAGTGGCTCCAAATAGGCCCAATGCATACCAGTATGGCTTGGACTCCGAACCAGTTAAGTCGGATCCACCTTGACTTAGAAGCCCGCCAAGCAAAAGTGGCCCAACAAAGCCGGAAGAGTCAGCAATAAACTTAAGTACGCCAATAAAGTAAAACTCTTTTCCAAAGGTCTTGTGCAAGGCCCAAAACATGGACTTTGTTCTAGAGATTTGCATTTGCAATTTCTCACTAATTCTTGAGATATTTAAACAATCAGGTAGATCAAAGAGATCCTCAATTCGTCTTAGATGTCCGGCAACTCCTTTAGTAATCAAGGGTTCTACCCAGGCAAATAAAAATTTAGAGAGAAAATTTGCTTCATCTTGAGCATGTCCCAAGAGCAATTCGTTGAGGTTAAAGTGGAAGTACACATACCGGTTCGACAATAGGGCTTGTTGTTCCTAAAAAAGAAAATTTCAAACTCCACAGAGATGAAGAAATGCCAGTTTCTTACATTGTTCTGTACAAAATTAAGTGGTGAGTTTACTGCGCTGCCCCGTGGAATCATTGTTAATCCATAAATTCCACCCATAAGCACAGTGGCTAGACTCCATGGCCAATAACTACTATAAAATGTTGACTTCAACCAAACTGCATCCAATGCTACAACCGAACACCACATCACAATGAGAAAAAGTGACCCACGATGGCTTAGTTCTCCAAATCTTCGTGACGACAGGAGGTATCCTAAAAAAAACAACCAAAACAAGTTTATGGTTTTTGTCAGCTATGAACATATTCAAGTACTTACCACAATGCACAATCCACATAACGCATTCTGTGCAAACTACCAAAACATCCACTGGATTGATGGTCCATCCCATCGAATGATAAAAGAAAATCTTTGTCACCGGCAACGCAGCAAGGAAGAGTGTTGTTATTATTCGCAGATAAATTAAACGAATCTGTGTGGGGTTTCTTACAACCGGCCGATTGTAAGAGCCAAAGTTGTATGAGGAAACAGCGGCAAATATTGTGTAGACGGGGATTTGTAGACAGATCTCTTGGAAACATGGCAGAAGATCATTTGAGTCGGCCGCAAATGGTGTGATTCCTGTTGGGCAGAAATCTGTCCAATGCCATTGGAAGTGGCCAAACCCTGACATGATGTGCTGTACTAATTACTAATCTAAAAAAACGAAAAAGACTTTTTTTTACAAGAGATGTTGAAATTTCTTTTTTGTAAATAAAAATCAGTTAAACGGGAAGCTGATGATCAAAGGGCCTTTAGGCTAAGCATGAAGCTTTAAATCAACTCAAATCCGAGAGATGACGCATTAGAGGAATACGTTTTCAATTACATTCCATTTGATAAGATCGTATACGGCAAAACTCGTTTATGAAAACCGATTTGGAAGTGGCATTTGCATTAGCAGATCAAAAAATACTTCTGCTAAGATGCTTTGAATAAAAAAATTTAAAGAGTGTTCAATTGTTGTCAGAGACGGAAGTATTTTAAAATGAGTGTCGCGTTTGAATCACGTTATGAAGCAGTATTTTTGTGCACGCACCAAAAAGGACCGAAAATGTCATGCAGAGCAGCTGCTAAATACATGAAAAACTCAAAAGCATTTGTTAGCAAGTGGGTGCACCGTTATTCCCAAGTTAAAAATGTGGATGATTTGCCGGATCGTGGGTCTACGCCAAAAACAACAAAAAAGCAGGACAAAATGATTCTACGCGTGTTTGAAAAAAATCCTCTTCTATCGTTACCTGAAGGACAAAGTATTTTACGTAAAAGGGGTCTAAATGTGTGTTGCGATACGATGCGAAGACGTTTACTAGCCAATAATGTAAAATTTTGAAGCACAATAAAGAAACCACTACTGTCAAAAAAACACGTAGAAAAAGGACTCAGTTGGGCCAAGGAGAATTTGGACAGAGATTGGAACAACGTTATTTTTTCGGATGAAGCTTCTTTTTGGACATGGTCTCCTATCACTCATACCTGGTGTACACAATCCAATAAATTAATCTAGCGTCAAACACCCGACAAAGGTGCACGTTTGGGGATGCCTCTCAAAACAAGGATTTGGCAATTTGTTCATGTTTACAAATAACTTAAACGCACCCAACATGGTCAAAATTTATAAGAAGGCTTTATTAACATCTGCCCAAAGGTGGTTTAAAAGAAGGAATGAGAATTGGTTACTGCAAGACGATAATGACCCGAAACATCGCAGTCGTTTGTGCAGTGCGTGGAAACAAGATAATGACGTCGATGTTTTAGATTGGCCATCACAGTCGCCGGATGCAAATCCCATTGAAAATGTTTGGGTATTCATGAAGCTAAAGGTCCAAGGAAAGAAGATCTCGACGGTCAAACAATTATCACGAAAAATACGAGTTTTATGGGGATCTTTGTTTCAAGATTAGTAGAAAGCTTGCCTCGAAGACTCCAAGCAATTATTGATAATGGAGGACAACATATTAATTGAAAAGCATTGAAGTAAATAAACAAAATAAACCAGTACAATTGATTTTTTTTTTATTATTATAAGTTCTTCTTTAATTTTTGTCGTGTACGAAATATCTAAACAAACATGGAGTGCGCAACTAAAGACTGGTTATTATGTTCTGAGTACCTCGACGGTGTCATTTCTTAGTAGTAAGTATGTCCATTGTGCATTTAATGCGGTAGAATCGCTTCCATAAAGCTTTGAAGAGACATTGCTAGATTGAAACCACTGAGATAGTGGTTGATACTTTCAGTATCAAGTGGAAAAAATAAACTAGACAGAGATTTGTTTTATTGTACAGTCCCTTTTGATAGCACCAGAAACAAATAGTAATACAATTTTACTTCAGAGATTATTCTACGCATCTGGTTCTGTAAATAGATAGCAATAGGGCTTAAGGGGATGTTATTCTCGGCTGCTGCTGTCTGAATAACGTCAGCTGATTAAGACTTGAATGAAATACATTTTTGATAAATTTACTACAGTTTCTGAATGGGAGTATATGGAGACGTGGCTGGTCACTATACGCTATCCTTTGGATCTTGTTGAGCTCTTAGCATTAGTGGCCTACGTTCTAAGACTACACTAAAACTTGGGCTGAAAAGTGGGATTTGATCTCTCGTTGGTGAACAGATTATGTGAAAAGATGTGAACACGCGAGAGCAATGACAGCAACTTTATGATGGATATTTTCTTGTAAGGCCTAAATCGTTGCTGTAAACCGTCGACTTAAGGCATCTTCATAAAACCAAAGCCGCACAGTGTCTTTGTACTTGTTGATTATTTTATTGAGAAAAACTACGGTGCTGGAATCGTGGTTGCAGCGGATCTTCTAAACAACATCGTTGGTATTTTGAAAATAAGCGACCGCTTGATGAGTGTTAAACTCGTCATACACAATGAAACGTGGAACATTGTTAGCGCGTACGCTCCACAAAATGGATGCGACCAATCGGAAAAAGATACATTTTGGTCAGAGTTCGGTAATTTGCTTAGAAATATACCTATCGATGAGATGCTCTTCGTAGGCGGGGATTTAAATGGCCACGTCGGAGAAATAAATGTTGATTATGAGGACTGCCACGGCGATAAAGGCCTTGGAACCAGAAATTCAGCTGGCGAAGACATCCTTGTAGCGTGTAGGGCGTACGGCTTAACCGTCTTAAATACAATGTTTATTAAACATCAACGACATCTTATCACCTATAGCAGCGGAGGCCACGAAACGCAAATAGATTATCACCTCTGCAGAATGTCGATGAGAAACCGTGTTAAGGACTGTAAAGTAATACTTGGAGAATCGCTAGTAAGCCAACACCGTCTGCTCATTACAGAATTTTTTACAGCGGAACCGAAAACACGGGCATCGTTTGGAAAGCCAAAAATCCGGTGGTATAATCTATCGAAGGAACGAAGCGCAAGATTTATCGCACTGGCTAAAGAAGTACTTCAAAATATAAATGGTATAGCAGACTCACTTAGCCCGCAAGAAATGTGGAACAGCATGCACGAGGAATGCATAACACTCACAAAGTCCCATCTGGGGACTATATCGAAATACCATTACGTCGGCAAAGAAACATGGTGGTGGAATGACGAAACCAAACGAGCTGTGGCCGACAAGAAGAGTGCATTCCAAGCGTGGACAAAATGCGATTGGAGCGACGATATCGAAAAAGTTCGACTGGCTCTTGAATACGAGCGTCTTAACAAGATCGCAAAGAAAGTCCTGGCTCGAACTCGAGCGGCAGAAGCGGAAAACCTGTACCAGGAGTTGGAACAAATATCCTCACGATCGGCGGATAGAAGACAAGCTATCCAAGAAGTTCAAACGTCGTACAGTACTAAAATGCCAAATATTTTTAAGCTCGCTGCACAGAGGAGAAAAAATTCAATGGAAATAACCTCGCCGAAATACATCAAAAACGCAGACGGTCGCTTATTAACAAATGAAAAGGAAATTTGTGACCGGTGTCTTGAATACTGCAAGGAGTTGCTTAACAAACAGTTTCCACGTGATATCGTGCCGACAGCTGGTCTATTCGAGGAGGAAGTTTCGGACTTTTCAATCGAAGAAATAAGTATAGCAATCGGAAAAATGAAGCGGGGGAAAGCGGCGGGACCAGACAGCATTCCATCAGAGTTTTGGTCGAAGATGGAGGGGATCGGCGGCGTTTGGCTATCGAAACTTTTAAATAAACTAAAATGTGGACAACCCATGCCGAATCAATGGAGAAGTAGCTTCTTGGTTCCATTATACAAAGGAAAAGGCGACACTCGAGAATGCAACAACTACCGTTCAATCAAGCTTATGTCACACACAATGAAAATCGTCGAAAGAGTCTTAAACGAACGTCTTCGGCAAATAACAAAGCTCGATAATAGCCAGTGTGTATCGACGGTGGACGCTATCCAAAGCCTACGAATAATAATGGAAAAGCATCGAGATTCGTCTAAGGATTTACACATGGTATTTATCGACCTCGAGAAAGCTTTCGATCGAGTGCCTAGGGATCTCATATGGGCCGCGCTGAGGTCTCAAAACGTACCGGAAACGTATGTTAGAATAATACAAGACATGTACGGAAACGTGAAAACTGCGGTTAAAAGCTCTGCTGGACTAACGAGAGAATTTCCAGTTAATGTCGGAGTGCATCAAGGAAGCGTACTTAGCCCTTTCCTCTTTAACGTAGTATTCGACTATCTTTTAAAAGACTGCATGCGTAAGGCAAATGTAACGCCAATTCTCTTCGCTGACGACGCAGTTATACTTAGCGATAACGTCGAAGATTTACAGAACGCCTTAGATTCATGGAGAAATGCGCTAGAGAGAAACGGGTTTAAAATAAGTCGTTCAAAGACGGAGCATTTGACGTGCCCATTTGCACATCCGTTGCGACCTGTTCCGGATATAATGTTTGACGGAATAGTTCTTCCGAAAAGCACTATCTTTAAGTACTTAGGATCAATCGTTAACATGGAAGCGAAATGTGACGACGACGTAAACCACAGAGTGAGTGTGGGATGGATGAAATGGCGGGAAAATTCGGGAATCTTTTGCGACCGAAAATTTCCACTTAAATTAAAGGGGAAACTCTACACCACGGTTGTTAGACCAGCTCTTATATACGGTTCACAGTGCTGGACAATGTACGAAGCGTTTAAAAACAAAATGACGGCAGCGGAAATGAAAATGTTAAGGATGTCTAGTGGAGTCACTAAACGCGATTGTATTTGATCTACGCGTATAAGAGGAAGTCTACATATAAAGAATTCGGTAACCGAACAGCTTGAGGCGAATAGAATAAGTTGGTATTGCCACGTTCAAAGAAGATCTGCGGAAAATCCGGTTAAAAAGGCACTATCAACTACGGTCACTCCAACTGTAAGAAAACGAGGTCGGAAAAAGAATTCCTGGATTTCTCAGATGGCAAATGCGCAACAACGTCTGGGGTTAACCACCGAAGCGATCCAGGACCGAGCATTATGTAGACGCGTTCTGCGGTCTGCGACATTAGCCAACCCCATAAGCGGAGCAGCAGCGATGCAGTAAAAATGGGAAACTCGTTACGCATAAGTTCGTATAACGAGGAAAGGGTTAATAAAAGGATAAGAAGAAGAAGATTGAGAAAAACTACCCTCAGCTTCTCAGGGATGTTACTTGTTAAAGTTACCGTCGATCATTCGGCAAAAAATTTCAGCAGTGACAGTGACTGTCTCTCGCTCGTACAGATCTGATCACCACACTGATCTTTTGAGACAATGCAGGGTTCTCGGAGCACCAGTATCTCATGTTCTCTTTATAAACATAGCCATCGATATGAAAATGTGCTTCGCCGGTAAACAATGTATCCAGGCGTTCGTGTTTTTTCTAAAACGTGACTGCTTCGTTTTCGTTAAGGTTTCTCTAAAAAGTCATTTTCGTTGAGAAACTGCATGATTTGCATGCCGCTCTGTTGACGTTAATAATCCCAGAGGATTTTGGTTAACCGTTCAATCTTCATGCTTAAACTTTTAAATCCACTACCAGATAATATTGAAGTGAGTAAACATCGTGTGGGGCTCACCAAGTATTTTAAACTGTTCTTTGGTGGAACTCAAGATGTACAGAGACTTCGTAAGAAAACCAGAAAACTTTTAAACAAGTTTCTTAAGTCTAATTTGGAAGAATATTAGAATCTTAAAAGATCAAAAGAAGCAAAAAGAATATCGGAAGCTTATCCGGATTTGGAAGAGTGCCTGTGCGAATAGATAGAAGCTGATGGTAAAACCAGAAGGCTGTAAGTCCTCAAAAGGGGAAGGTCAACCAGGCCGGAACCACTCAGAAAATCTGATAGCACGTACACTTAGTCGAGAGTTAAACGCCTCGGTCTCATGCTCTAGGCTCACTTCCCAGGTAAGGTAATCGGAACAACCTCCTACCAATGAAGCTGTTAGTGTGCTGTTCAACACCACACGCCGTAGCTGGTATATTTTATCGGTTGTGGTGATTAAACATGCTCTCGCTTTCATTGATGGCTTCAAGTCGCCTAGAACCGATGGCATAAGTATATGCCCAATAATGTTCCGAAAAGGAGTAAATCAGCTGCTGGTAGCTCTGAATAGAATCTTCACTAATATCCTGGCACTGGCATACATACCGAAACTCTGGCAAACAGTGAGTGTAGCCTTTATACTAAAAATCTAAAAAGAGGACTGCACGATTGCCAAGAGCTACAGACCTATAAGCCTGACATCCTACATGTTAAAGAGCATGGAGAGAATGGTCTGGACTCTAGATCAATGTGCGCAAAACTGGAACAAGCGAACCAATAAAGGCGTTTTGGCAGTGCAAAGGTGCTGTCAACAAGACATGGCGCATGTTACCGAGAAAGGTTCTTTGGATCTACACGGCTATCATAAGGCCAGTCGGTTATCTCGTGGAATTAGCTCTTACGAATATATGTCAAGGCTTTTCCTAGAACGTCTGATTCCGCTCTATATGCACTGATGAATCTCGCTCCCTTAATATTCATATGATGGACTGCACTTCCGCCATCTTCCGCGCAAGACATCGCGGAACGCAGTCGGAAGGATAAATGTACTAAATCTCGTCATGGGATCACAGGAAATGAAATCTGTCATCTTGATGAACTGGCTAAGCAAGGCCCGAACTTACCTTAGGTCTGCCTGGGTCCTCGGTTCGAGATTCTATTGACTGTTGGGTTTCATATGAGAACAATTGCAGACGTAAGAGCTCTTCAGGTTGCCGACAGCCCAAACAAATGGTTCCCGACGGCTCTAAACGGTCAGCGGCCTTCCTGAAGGGTATCAGTAGGAAAAACTGTAGGTTGCTTACTGTCGTTGTGACGGGGCACTACACTTCTGCTAAGCACTTAAATGTGCCGGGCATAAGTGGAACAACATCGTCCGATGCTTGCTGTAGAATAAGGAATAACGACACTGCGGAGCACTATCTCTGTAGATGTATGCAGGTTATCAACATTAAAATTGTCGGACAACGCTCTACAGTTTCGCTATTTGTATTAATTACTCAGTCAGGCAATTTGTTTTTTTACCTTATTAACTTAAATACGAGTATAATGAAGATTGCGATATTGTGTTGTCGATTGTTATTATTTTGGTAAATGAACAATTATTTTTAAACTGAATTAATAAATATTTCCGTCAAATACCTTTAATAATTTGAAAGTGTTAATACGAGATTATTTCGGCATTGTTTATAATGCAGTGGGGTTTTTTTTTTTTGCGATAGCATACAGGTGACGAGTTATTCTTCCTGATAAGAACACAATTAGAGGTGTATTGAAAGTATTTAAGCAAATACTTCACATCATTATTAATCAGATCACTAAACGCTACATGAAGGGATTAAAAAAAATTTGTCGCTGATATAAGAGAACCGAAATTTTATTGAACAATCTATGAATGCTTATAATAGGATACACCTCTTACGAGTATGGGTCCTACAAACAATTTAAATTTTTAAATCTATTTGAGATCTCTGGTCAACAACGTTGTTATCCATATATAGACAGCTCTATTTTTTGGTTTTTAAATTAATCACCAAATTTACGAAATCAATCAAACGTCATCCCCTCGATTGCTTGCTTTAATCGATATTTTTCGCATTTCTAATGGTGTCCGTTACAATTCAACGATTATTGCCTCTCAAGTACTCCAATGTGCAGGGGTTATCATCATAGCCGAGGGACGCTCTTTACTGACAAAAGTGTATGCTCAAATTGAACGAAATCCTCGATGTAGTTCCAGGAAATTTAGTTCCAACTACGACGAAATCTTACCTATGCTAAAAAAAATAATCTGGTTCATTAGAGCAAAGGAGCTTTTGGGATTCCACGGATTCCACCCGCGCCCTGGCAACAGTAAAAGGGTATTATAAACCCCTTGAGGCGCGCGTAAATTATAAAAAAAAAAAAAAAAAAAACGGGATGTCATACTTTCGATTGGATACCAGAAGTCAAGCGCCACCGTTTGTCTTAGTTTGGACGAGCGATGGATGTTCGCCGCGTGGGTTTTTGCGATGTGATGTCAAGATAAATGTGAATGTTTACTGCGAAAGTGTTTTGGAAGGTGCTGTGGAGCCATGGGCAACCTAACATTTTAGTAAGAGAGAATGGACGTTCCAACAAGACTCTGAACTAGCCCACAAAGCATGCGTCAACTCAAAGTGGTTAAAAAACAATGTCTCTCGCTTCATTTCGTCGACACAATGACACAGTCCCCGGTGCAAATCCTTAATCCTACCTTGATCAGAAAGTTCGTTACTGTTAATTGTAAAAAATCGCCAAACACACAGAGATAAATGTACTCTTGGCTACGTAACTTTTGCAAATGTCAAGCTATGACGCTAAGACAATATACGAGGGCGGGTCAATAAGTCCGTGACTTTTGGATTAAAACACAGATTTTTTGATAAAAAAAATAATTTTATTTTTCAACGTAGTCTCCCTTGAGCTCTATACACTTTATCCAATGCTTCTCCAATTTTTTTATCCCTTCCAAAAAAAATGATTTGTCGAGGTCCTCAAAATAGGCCTTTGTTTGCGAGATGACTTCATCATTGGAGTCAAATCTTTTACCATCAAGCCATTTCTTCAGGTTTGGGAACAAGAAGTAGTCGCTCGGAGCCAAATCTGGAGAATAGGGTGGATGAGGGAGCAATTCATAGCCCAATTCATGGATTTTTGCCATGGCAACACGATTGCGTTTGTGGTCGACTGTGAGCAAACGCGGCACCCATCTTGCGGAAAGCTTTCTCATGCCCAAGTGATCATTCAAAATTGAAACCACTGAGCCATGCGAGATCCCTACGGCTTCCACAATCTCTCGCACTTTCAATCTTCGGTCGGCCAACACCATATCGTGAATTTTTTCGATTGTTTCGGGTGTAGAGACCTCAACTGGGCGTCCAGGACGTTCGGCATCTTCAGTGCTTGTACGGCCACAACGAAATTCAGTAAACCACTTTTTTACCATTGAAATCGATGGTGCAGAGTCCCCATAGTATTTATCAAGCTTAGCCTTGGTCTCGGAAATGTTTTTTTTTCCTAAGAAATAATGCTTAATAAGCACACGAAATTCATTTTTTTCCATTTTCTCCTCAAATTAGTGAGTAGTCTGATAAAAATAGCTGTCAAATACAAACTAACTGACGCAGCAAGTTCAAATTTTGACAGGAGTCAACTGACAGATGCCTGTTGACAGGAGCAGTGTTGCTGTTTCAGTAAAGAGGTCAGAAATTCAAAAAGTCACGGTCTTATTGACCCGCCCTCGTAACAAAAAAAAACAGAACTCGAATCGGAACAATGGGAGCGCCACACGGTGGTTATTCGGGGAACTCTCTGATCAAGGTAGTAAGCAAGAAAAAAAAACCCTTTTGAATAAAGTGGAAGGGGCTTCAACACACATAACCAACATCAATAGACTTTGATGCAGCAAGGAAGGTCTTAGAACAATATCAGACAACACACTCATGTTGCACTTTTTTACTTCTGATTTGGGTAAGCTCAACCAAATTTAAAAGTCCTATGACACAGTTTTCACCGCAAAGCCATCAGCAATGTGCATCCATATTAGACTAATCTGCCCGACGAAACAATTACCCGAGTTCTCTTCAAATCCACTGCCCGCTCCAGCACAGATGATGGCTTTTCTAGCAGCGCCTTCTGTATATCAGGACCTATAGTAGCAAAAAAGAATAATCGGCAAATTAGCCATTGTCAAAACTGATTTCAATTATGTACAAGGCAAAGGCATAATACTAGGAAGAAGCCTCATAGTTCGCGCATGTATTCTATTTTGCCAATATCATAAACAAACTTGAGGATCATCATTAGACAGAGTGTGGAATACCGATCAAAACTTATACGCGTATGACCATTTGCAAAATAAGTTCGATACTGTTAATCGATTGTTTTATTACCAACACTAATTCCAAAGGTATATCCTAGTGTAGAGAGATAAATTTCCTTGTTTGTATTGAACATAAATTTGCGCTAAAACTAAAGTTATAAGATGACGTAAGAATTAGTGGGCAGAAGGTACAGAGAAATAAGGTGTTAAACGGCGTGATCAGCTTTCTTATGGTTGGCGGTTTTATTCTACATCTGAAATTGAATTACAAAGAGCTATTGTTTAGTGAGCATTGCAATTTATACAAACACACCGATTAATTTCTTTTACAAATCATTTAAAAGTACAATTTATTTGCATTGTAATCAATCCACTAAATAGCTACGGGTGTTGGAAGAGATAGGCAGTTAAAAATGCAACGGGTTCCTATTGATCGATTGCAACCACTGCAACATAATAATGGCAAACGTAAACTTCCTCTTATATGCAGCACAAGTGAAACAAGTCGTGGAATCTGGTTTGAAATTAAATCTTGCCATTGCAATGATAAGGAGTGATGCTGTTGAAATGCTAACAAGCTAATAATGTTCTAAAGTCGACACATTGCTAGAAAACAATTTACAATATTCAATACTGCAGTCAAGAGATCAAGAGCCGCTTATTTAGCTTATGAGACTATATCCGAATGATAACAAAAATCCACACACTGAAGGAGAAGATGCATAAGATGTCTTTAAACAAATTTCCATACGAGGTGTGACTCAACAACAAAGTGTTCACCTTTACATCACAGTAATATTCTGGGGAATAAGCAGAGCATTGTAATCTCAAACAAGCTACCTGGAATCTTTAAGAAGGATATCTTATTGATTTTACCTGATACGGGCTGTAAAAATGCGGAAAGACTCGCTCACAGACTTTGCTTGGTAAGAAAACTCAACAGAAGTAGATACATATCCTAGTTAGATGAAATATACGTCTCAGAAATCATAACAAGAAGTCCTTTAAGAAAAATAATAGGGCCCTTTGTTAGCAATAAACGCTGGTATGACCAACAAATTATCGTCGCCTTCGGTTTTGCAAGAATATGTGGAGGAAAAACCTATGCTCCCGAAAATCTACAATACAATCACCAACAAAAAAATTTAAATTGAAAAAAGGGCCAGAGAAGTAGGAGATCAAAAACTGCGAGTGCCTTCGTTTGTAGCCCACATTTGTATACGAGCATTCACCACTGTAGGTGGAGGAGTTGCTACTAAAAAAAACTTCTAGATATACCCTATGAGAACCAAGGACAACGTACAAATTGTATGTAGTTGGTGATTTCACTGCCAGTATAAGGAATGGAAAATCAAAGGGGATGTCCTTTGATAGAGCCATGGGTATGCTGCACAACACCACATCAGGAAACGAACACAGGATGATTGATTTTGCAACCGAATGGAACATCCACATCCGTGCCGGTTTCCAAACCAAAGCGAGACAAGCCCAATTGATTATATAACTATATATGGGCGATTTGCACCTAGTATTCTAGGACCCCAACATTGACTAGAAATCCCAGATGAATGTTTTTTGAGAATGTTACCGAACCGAACCATTAACTCACAATTTGAAAGACCGCATATAAGCCGGATGGATCATTCACCTGATTTCTGCGAAAAATACTCGTACCATCCTCAATCAAAAACAAGTGAGTGCAATATTCAAACTTTAATCTGACAAATTCGCAGGAGCCGATAACTGAGCTTATTAACTGCATTATGTCCGAGGAACGCATGCGAAATCTCAGTTTTATCTGTGCTCCTAACTGGGCTAACTGCTGCCGTTTTATGTTAACGTCTTAAACCGATCGACAACAACTTCATCATTTCGGTTTTCGGTTTTGGAACTGAGAAATTCATCACCGATCAAATATTCACTCTTGGAGAAGACAAAAAAAACAGCAAATCGGTACTTACCACCTCCATTGTCTGGTGTAACAGACCCGCCTTCCAAATTCTTTTTTGCGTACAAGATGTTTGTCTTTCTACCTAAATCAGTAGAATATTCAATGATTTTTTTGATGTCAAAAAGCTTCTTACATAGGACGTACGAAATTCTAAAATTGTATACAACTTTTCAAATAAGAAGATGACTTCGACACGAACGGGCTCTCAGTGGATCATTTGTGAGTATTGAGACAGAAGCAGCAAAATGGATCTTGCAGTATGTCAGTGAAAGCATACCCAATAATAATACTGCCATTAAAAAAAGGATAACCAGCACTGACGCCTCCGGTAAAAATATAGCAAAGGCTTATCATAATTTTGAATAATTTACCTTGCTGGGTGGGGTCTGCACTGAACTCAAGTAACGACATCAGCGTAGAGATCAGTCTGTAAAGGCAATAGAGCAGCCATTAATAAGACGATATACAAGACCCTTATTTGCTCCGTGCTGGAGAACAGCTTAGGCTGAGCGGACTATCCTTCGTGTCTGCTTCGAGGGAGTGTAGGGCAGGCCATATAATGAAGAACTATACTCTATAGACAGTGAAACGCATTTGGTCAGCTGATTGCGTTTACAGTGTGTAAGATGGCAAAATTGGAGAAAAGAGGAACTTAATAAGCATATCGGTTGAAGCCTACGACCACACCTAAGTTGCCTTTCAAAGCAAATTAAAGTAAGTGATAACAATAGCGTAAGAAGGTGAAGAATTGATTGAGGTTCTGAAATTGTAAAAATATTCAGATATGGCATTTCCCATTGCCTTCTGTTACACTTGAATTTGTCTACGCCCCACACCCGTGGGTAGATAACACAACTTACAACGTGACTCTTAGTTGTGAGCTATCGGGCTACCGAAAGAAGATGATCAGAAACAAAAGTCAAAATTCGTAAAATCCTTGCATTTTTAGCGTCTTAATTCTGGGAAAAATTTGAATCTTATCGATAATGGACTATAAAACCAAAACAAACATTATGATAGTATGAATGGCTTCAATTAGACAAAAAAAAAAAAATGCTGTCTGATTCTTACGTAAAGCCGCAACCAAATGGAATTATTTTCTTCCTGAACATAAAAAAAACTCGATGAGGTTAAAAATCAGATCACAGATGGCTGAATGTGCAGAGAAGTAATGTGGTCTCGTGAAGTCGATTCTAGTGCATAATATGCAAGTAGATTCCAGCATATTTGTACAGCTGCTGGTCAACCAATTTTTTTCAGATTACCGGCTAATAAATCGTTATCGTTGTAATCAATTTGTATGCTCTCTCAGAAAAATAATGTGTCCAACTTCAATATTAGACTGCGCATTACTTGTTTTCGCAAATAAATTTGTGCATATCGATAAATTACCAAGAGCTTGTTTAGTTGCAATATCAATCTTTACAAGAATCTCTAAACACAACTTTTTTTTATCAGCAACAATGGATACAAGCATGAATCATTTATGCCCCGAGTGAATCCCCCCGAAAAGGTCTATTCTTTTCTCAATTTTTATTTAACTCAAATGATGCCAAGGCAAAAAAAACAAAAAGATATTTCTGACTCCAATTTGGCGTATGATAAAATTATTTGGTTCAAGTTGAGTGCAACAAAAAGAGGAATTTACTTACCTTCCCCCAATCAGACAATGGGACGATAATCAGCAATTTCACAACACTGTACATGTGGCAAAGGCAAACGTTTCCCTTTGAACACTTCACAAACCTTTTGTTTATCTTTCTAATTATGATTGATTGGTTAAACTGATCGAATTGATATATTTATTGCACAAATCGGAATGACTAACCGCGGAAGATACCGCATAACTACGTTTTCTTCACTAATAGGACCGAATTCCTCTATGCGGCTTTTGTTTACGGCTCTTTTTTTGTTATCTTTTGCACAACAGGCCTAGGCAGATGTCAAAGTGACATTTACCACGACCTACGGCGAATTCATCTGTCAAACAAATAGATTTGCACAAAACACTTGTGATCCAAACAAATGGTAATTTGGGTGGTTTTATACGATTTAATCGGATAAATGGTGAAAAAAAATTGTCAACATAATTTAAAGAAAGTGCGGGTGAATATTTTGAAACATCAATTGCTAGTTTTCGACAAGGAAATTAAGAAAAACTCTTCGCAATAAATTTTCACCCAACACAGACACTAATTTTATTAAAAATGACAAATGAGGAACCAGACCTCTCCGCCGGAAGTGATAATGGCGCTGCAGACAATAAAGTGAATACAGACGTTAGGCTAGAGCAGGTTTTCGAGTTTTTGAGCAGAAACCCAAAAATTGTATTTAAAAGCCAGCAAATCGATGATCCCGAATTGACTTTAGCCGAAAAGATATCCGTTGCCCGAGAGGTGTTTGAGAAGAACCCAAAAACTTTCATAATGAGATTTGGAACATTTTTAGATGCCAATCACATAGAGTACTTCGAAGAGCTCCAGTTACCCGAAGAGGATCAGTCTGAATTTGACTACCTCATTGAAGATTTGCATGCAAAATTAGAAAAAAAGAAAAGTAATGTGAAAAACCGTCGATATACCGCAATTCAGGATATGAACGATTACTTTAGTGAAACAGAAATGATGAAACGCGAACCTTACCTATACCACGAACTAGTTGGACAGTATCTTTCGGAGGAGGAAAGAACAAAACGAGACAGTTACGATGTGAAAAACACTTCCATATCGGGCATTTTGTTGAACAAAATGGATCGAGACAATGCCGAGGAAGTTCTTCAGAAGCAGCAAGAACAAGACGATGAAGAAGAAGAGGATACTCAATCAGCACACATCAGTAGTGACGAGGAGGCAATGTTTTCCGAAGAAACAGAAACCCCACAATCCTACCGCCAACAATGGGGAAACTTTGATGACGAAAATATTCCTTGTTCAAGTTCGAAAGTAATAAAGAAACAGAAAAAAGCCAAGATCAGAGTGAAGAGACAAAAGTTCATTACCGCTGGAGAGAAGGAGATTTTAAGACAAGAATTCGTGGGGATAATGCATACGAAGTTCTTGAACGGGGAGGACAAGGAGTTCGATTATAGTCAGGTAGATGATAATGCTGAATTAGATGATCTCAAACAATTGAATCAGGATAAAGAGGACGAATACTTTGGAGAGAGTTCTGAGGAAGATGCGGTAGAGCAGATGGATAGGGATACAGAAGAATCAGAAGACGATTTGGATGTTTACATGTCTCATTTGGAACAACATCACAGTTTACAAACAAATTCGCCGTTTATGTAGATTTATTTTTATAATTTAAGGCCGGGAAGTAGAATTGACTTGATCAAGATGTACATAAATAAAAATCTGTTTTTGAAATGTAAGATAACATCTTTTAGAAATGCAGAGTTCAGCTGGATAAATTATTCTCTTTATCCGCCTAAATTTCAAGCTAGCGGTCTCGGATTACTGCGCCGTTTCTCCGGTGTGGATTCAATGATTTTCACTGGTGTTCAGACTATAACGATACGTTTCTATCGCTTTACAGTGCAGACAGTTAGTTGTGTTAATATTTTATCCGCGCAAATATAACAAACGGAAAATCGTTCTTGTCAATAGCTGCTTCTCTGGGCTAGGAATTGACTAGAAAAGCCTGGCGAACAATAAAAGTGCCCCTATATACGATCTAATAATCTCTGTCCTGCTCTATGGCGCTGAAACATGGACGTTATCAAATATGGATGATGGTGCTCTTGGCTCCCGTCTGAAGAGTGAAGTTCTACCGGCATAGATGTGTGAATCATGTAGAGCGGAGGAATACGGTTCGAAAAGTTTCCGAACCTACCTCCGAGGGACAGCAAAACAAACACAAGTGAAAGGGGACTTCAGCCAACTTAGCGTGAGAAATTGGAAGCGAAAGATCTAGCAGGCTGTAGACGTTTGTTGGTTGAGGCCCAGATCCACCCGACTGTAGCGCCATCTTAAGTAAGGTTCAATTTGATGGACTGGGGCCACAGAGAATAATAGCCACTCCATGTTCGTTCTTTATCGACTCTAATAGAGTTAAAAAAAAGAGATCTAAACCGATTTAGTGTGTGCTACTGAAGGCGATTTTAAGCGCAAGGCCACGTTAAATGGATAGAACTCCTTTTTGGGACCCAACTGCTTTGCGTACTGTAGCGCCATACAAAGAAAGAGCAAGGCATCTATCGCTACATCAAAGCAGTAGCTGTCGCTTCGATCGTTCATGTCCAATATTATTAATAGCTCATATGCTCACGTGTCGACAGCTTAATCCTTCTTTAACATCCGCTGTGATGTTCTTGTTGAAAAATACTCCTCCGTTCCAAGTATTGGTATACGTTTATTACTCAAATTTGAGCTACCGACCATAAAATGTCTTCACGCAGAAACCAGTTCATGAGTGCACAACCCTATGTTTTATTGTTGTATTGTGAATATGTGAAGAGATACGAAAATCCTGAAATCAAACAACTCCTCCACATAACACTTTTAGTCGAGTAAAATTCCGAACACCCTACACCACATTCAGTCGAAAAAAAAAACAACAAAACTCATATTCGTTAACTGTATTTGTAGGTAAAAATATTTTCCGTCACATGTAGTAACTATCGTTCTCGCAAAGCCATTCGTCAGACGAGCACTATCTAGGTCGACCACGTCCACGTGGAAATCCTCTGCCTCGCCCCCGAATAACTTTGCTATTCGCCGGTGGACTTTTGGGCCGCAAAGATTCAATTCTGCTCGTACAGCCAGTTGCTGCACCTTCAGCAAAATACGATTGGTATGATTCTGCATTGAAGTTCGAATTTGTCAACTCTGGGCCAACAGTTAACCAACCTGGACGGATGCTCGAGTCTCTGCCAAACAGATGCATGCGGCGCCGACCCAAGCAGAAATGCTCGATTATGTGAAAAATTTCAATGGGTTTCTCAAAGCTTCCAAACTCCTCTTCTTCCGAAATGATGAGGTCAATGTCGACGTTGGCGTGAATGAAATCACCATCAGTGGAGCGACGGACTGTGCCTTTGATTCCCATTAAACAGTGTTCTTTTGTGCGTTGGAAAACTGCTTTGGGCTCCAAAATTTTGGAATGTCCCGGTTTGTTGATATTCGTTCGTATCCAACATATGTCCTCACACCTGCGGAAGCCCCATTTCTTAAGGCAATTCCGTCCCATGTCCAGACCTTCCGAGCTGCCACACCAAAGAAACACGAAACTCCGATGAGCGGCCACTTCGCCAACATCTAAGCCTGCAAGGATTTTTCTGTTAGAAATAGTTTCGGAAAGTAAATCCATTACTTACTTAGAATCTCATCCCAGTTCCAGTATGCTCGTGGAGCTCCGCCTACAGTCGCTACTGTAGCTGTTCCACGAGCGTATTCCTCCAGAGGTGGTTCGATTAGGATAACATCAAATTTACTACCCAGTGTCTTGAGGTCCAATGTTTTGATATCCGCCTTGAGGTACATTGGCGCCGTTGCAGTTTCTGATATCAACTCATCTTTCAGCCGGATAAGTTCCCTTAACTTAGGATACTCTTCGAAGCGATCGGCTAATCCTACGTCGCGTATGAAATTCTGTGGCCGTTGACCAGTGTCAACAAAGTGCTGACAGTAGTCATTGTGCGGATTCGACGACTGTGTGCCCTTCAAAACAAAAACACAAGTGTTTTAGAAACATAATTGTATATTGAAGAACTTACTCAAATCTTACCTTCAAAAACGTTGACGAATCTCGATAGATAATTTCAGCTTGAGGTTTCTTCGAAGAAGGTCCTGGACTTTCATTATCATCATCACGATTCGAACGTTGATTGCCCGCCTCTTCGGCTGTGCCTAGAACATGTTTAAGTTCATCGACACTAGACAGTCCAAGCTACAAAAGAACACAACACAAACAATAAAATGAAAGTCAACAAGTTTGCTCCATTTTTTCTATGAACTTACGGTTTGTGCAATTAATTGCTTCCGTTTTCGCGAACGCTCTTGAGAGCTCTTTAGAATATCACTCATCTTATGTTGAAAATAATTTTACTTCTGATTAAATTTTCAATTTTAAGTCGGCGGCGTCTACAAACTTTTTGTTGAAATATAAAGAAAATGTTGACAGATGGTTGAGTTTATAAAAAAAACGAGGTGACAGTTGATTAAGACACGGCGAATCGATTAAGTCTAATGGAACGATTTCATTTATGTGTTAATTGGATGTCCATTTCCACTCTGGTTCTCAGTGGAATATGGAACACATCGCTGTTACTAACTGAATAAATATATTTTTTTGACATCATTTATACCGATATTAATATGTGAATACATATATTCGTATATTTAGAAACAAGAAGAGGTAAAAATTGTTACAATAAAAGTGATTATTATCCTTAACTGAGGTTATAATTGATCGAAACAATTTGAATATCGAACACACATCATAAGTTCTATTCCCTTTATTCCAGCTCTTATCTGACAAAACAGACAAACGGAATGAAAACAGGTGGTACCCGCATATGCTTACTCGTTATGACGACTCAATTGTTATCACCAGATTTAGTTATGAGCGGATACTTTTGAATGTACTTTAATCTGGATTGGACCAGCAGCGCGATGTGTATTTCTCGTGGCATTCTTCGGTAATAGCATGAACAAAACCTTACGTCATATGATTTCATTTATTTTAGAAGAGATCATAGATTGCTACAAAGCAGACATAGGCGCCTAAACGGATATATAATTTGTGATATTTAGACTCTGAATTTTAGTCGTGAATATCCAGATGCATCATTCAAAGACGCCGCCTTTGATATGCTGGGTTTCAGCAACAAAGAACCCCCAGGTTCAATAATGAATGTAGACGAGCATTGTAAGTCCAAACAAATATCTGCAGGGTTGAAGAACGAGATCTCAAAGAATAAACATAGTCGGTGCGTAGAACTCGGAAATATTACTATGTCATGCCGAATAAATCATTCAACCTGAACGACAGCAGACATTTCCGTTCACCCGTCCAAAATGAAGTCAGAACAAACCATTTTAAATTTTAATTCTACAAAGCTACTAGACGCGATGGCTTAACTTCGGAGCTATTAAAATCACCAGTTGACGGTTGGATACAGAGCATACATCAACTCATCTCCAAAATATGAGTGGACGAAATGATGCCCGTAAGGTGGAGCTTCTGCGTTGTTTATCCGGTCCCAAGAAGAAAGAACCCCTGAACTGCACCAACTACAGTCGAATAAGTCTCTTCAATAATATCTAGGCAAGCTCATACGACTGTGGAGGACAAGGATAGAATAAGCACGATGCTCAGTCAAATTCAATAATGACTTAACGGAGTCAGAAAAGGACTCAAAGAAAGTATTTGTTGCTAAAAAGAGGGACATGCAACATTGACGCCTTGGACCAAACGCCGCAATAGGCAGTTACAACTTTAACGTATTAAGAGGCTTTATTTTCCTTGGCTCCTATATCAAGAAATCACTCTGGCTTCGTTGGGCTTGGAAGGCAATTGAGTAGTGAAATTCAAGCCCGGGCGACTTTATACAAGACTAATAATCTCAGTCTGTTTTACGGCGCAGTAGCTCGGACACTGAGGAAAACAGATTAAAATACTTTTGAGTGATTCTGATAATTTTCGGTCTCGTTTGCATCAATGGAGAATAGAGGAGATGAATAGGGACGACTCTATCTTAGGTCACACACTCGAGGGGAAGGGGACATACGGCAAAATTCGAATGCGCAATTTGAGACAGCTGGCAAATTTTGATAGCTTGAAAGTCATAATATCTGAGTAAATGTTCTACCCCTTGTTATATTTCAGCAAATACATCTGTATCTAAAGATTAGTTGATATTAAAATTAGTTCTGCCAATGAAGCGTATTAATTGGGGATGGAAGAAATTAAAATTTCTTAAAACTATAATAACTTCACCGACACCTACAGTATTATGTACAGAATCCATGGTTTCGACAACAAGCTATTACCAGCGAATTGGTTAAGAGCACAAAATGTAAGGATGCTTAGAATTTTTACATTAATGAATCCCATGTTTACGGAATGAAAGGTTTTAATAGATTCAGAGATATAGAATAGTGTTATATAGTACACTGAAACAAAAAATGAAAACCAAAACTATGTCACATCGTTGCGCTTATAACATATGTAGTACGTTTCAGAGTCTACTGTGACTTTACCTCTTTTACATGAAAGGTCATTACAATAACCGGCATCATCCTAAAACCGTTTGTTTTCAATTTGCAAAACAAAAAGCCTACAAAAATTATAACAGACAAACCTTCCTCGTTTTTAAATTTTTTAAATGAAAGACACTTATTTCATTCAAAACCATAAACAATACTTTCCGTCATTACTTTTTATAAACAACAAACACAGAGCGGCATCACTAACTTACACCATCGTACCTTCCACGTTAAGCTAATTTCTAAACTTAGTGAAAATTCAAATAAACGACAGATGGACACTGAAATTTTGCGCCATTCGACGCTTTTTATTCTTTGCATCTAAGCATATTCGACGTTCAAGGACTAAACACATAAGACTACGAGTACGAATGACTCGAGCTCAGGCACAAGTAATTTACAATAATAAAATAAAATAAAAATAAACTCTTAATCTACAAGTCTCACTGGGTCCTTAACAATTGGGTAAAATAAATCCGCAAGCATATCGAAGACAAACAAAAAAATGAAAGACTAAACGAAAAAACAAAAATATTCCACAATGCCTATGTGTACTAAGGACGAAATAAAGAAATCTTAAATCAAAATAGAGAAATTTGAGGATAACTTAAATGCGATGCATTGGCAGCATCCTATTTGCCACCGTTGTAAAGAACTTCATCGGGTTTCCCTTTGATGTGATCCAGCTGGTAGTTTCCGAATGGCTCCTCGGTGAGCATTTTCTCCAAGTCGATTTGGAACGACATTACTGACTCCTCCAACTCTGGATGGTTGTTATTCTAAAGGATATGCTGGTATGTATTGAATAATTGTGGATATTAACCCAATAACTTACTTTTAAATATGTCTTTGCCTGATAGATGATGCGCCTGATGTCGTGCACAAGTTCAAAGATGTGTCCGTATCCACCTGCTTGACACTTCAATATGATCGTACGCAAATCCTTGAAGTCCTGAGTCTGGGCAATGAAATCTGGAAACTGCAAACAAGGGATAAAGAAATTTGAACTCCAAATTATTGTCCTTACATAGTTGCTGCAGAATTGAGTTTTAAAGAAGAGATCAGCACTCTTAATCTTCATGAGACGGCTCATGAAAACGTTCAGCTTGTCGACGAGGTCCTTTCCCAGTGGTTTTGGAAGAATTGGATCGTAGTCCGAAGAGAATTCGGACAGCATGTTCTCTAGCACTCGGATTTCATAGTTGCCATCGGATTCTATGAGAGGCGTGCGTGGAGGGCATAGATCATATGAACAATTGCATTCCATGGACTTGGCTACAGTTTCCTCAAGGTATTGCTCCAAGCCACAAAGATTTTCACCAGAGAACTTGCGCTTAATGAAGTTGTAGGTGCCGGTTTTGAAGTACGTCCCGTTCAGAGCATTTTGACGCTGTGTTTGCTCCGATCCTTCAATAAAGGTTTGTGTGTTATTTTTGTTCATTTGTGTGTCCTTAATTACATCGTTTTCTATTGTAGAATTCAGCAAATCCAATTCATCGGTGAGATCTTTTGTGGGGGGCGTAGTGCCTACCTTTTGGTAGACATTCTTCTGAGCTTGCACCAAGTCATCTAAATTGATGAAGGACTTCATGAGATTCTCGACGAAAACAAGCGTGGAATCCTGCCAATCGGCGAAACTTCTCACAAAATCAGCGCTCAACGCCGATCGCACCTTATTCAATCCCTCTGGAGTATTGTACACATAGCCCTTGATAATGATCCAAGCATTGATTACACGTGTGAACACAAATATGAAGTCTTTCACAGCCCATGCGATACCCTGGGAGTTGATATTTGGTAAAACGCCATCTGGACGAATCAAATCTTGTTTCATGCGAGCACAGAGGCTATCTATCTTCTTGAAACATGGACGGTTACGATGGGCATAGGCAAGTTTTTCGGCAATTTCACTGCCTGCGAGAGCAAGATTCTTAAGCTCTTCAAATTTGATTTGGCTTAAAACGACTTGAGAAGAATCACCTGATCCTAGAGCAGACGAAGTATTGTTATTTAAATCGCTATTGAGAGAATCAGAATTGGAACCGATGCTCGGAAATGGCGGTTCAACATAAATGTCTCTGTCTTTGCTACCGAAAGATGAAATTGGGGATGATGACAGGGAATCTTCTGCAATATGGTAAGTATATGAACCAATTGAAACTATTTTGAGATCCACTTCTAACTCACCTCTTTTTCCAGCTTCAGATTGATCACAATTAATATTGAACCTGCCGATTGATGTTGTCATATCATTCATCGAATTCACATTTACCGGATTATTCTGATTAACACACTGTACTCCAATTTGAATAAACATCTTATTGGGCTCACGGCTACTAGGATTGGTCTGTGATTGCTGTTGGCTGCCACCTGTAGATGAGGCGCTTCCATTGCCTAGAGTTGGATAATGAGGCATAGCAACATAAGGCATGTTCGGACTTAGTGCATACGGGATTGCAAGGCTTGGTGTGGTTACTACTGGCGACATTATCGTTCCATACGGCCAAATCGCATGCAAATCTAAAGACAACAACAAATTATTACCAAAGGACGGATATGATCTGAAAATCCCACCTTGACTCATCATGCTAGGAAAACGCATGCGATCCATTGGAGAAAATTGTTGAGAAGGGTAGTTTTCCAAATTATCAAAATGGCACGATTCGGATTTGGTACTCAATGAGGATTTACTTTTCATTCCAAGGATTTTTCGAGCTATGAAAAAATTCCGAGAGTGAGTGAAATTTTGCAAATTTGTCACGAAAGGCAGTGCTATTAGGATTGCCTAATTAAATACAGTGATTTTGAGGGAGTTGGAATGTGTGACTTACGCATCCGTTTTGTATCAGGAAATTCGTCCATGTTGGATATTGTGATGGTCCTTAAACAAGAAGGTCGTATGAAGACAGTTAATAGTGATTTAACCTTCGGTGAAGGATTTGGTATGTGAAACGACGCGATTGAGTGGGAGATCAAACGGTTTTAAAGGCCTACTTTTTGAACAAATATTTCGGAGGGGAAATTCCGTATAAATCAAAACTTGTCAACGGAAGAAAAGGAAGACGTTCAACTTGTCGTTATGATAAACAAGAATGCGGGTAAAAGAATTCGTGAAACAGTGTTGACAGTTCTCGGAATGTCTGGTAGTATTTCTCAGAATTAGGAGAAAAAAAAAATTGATAAACGGGCGGAATTTCTCGGAACTGGGTGGGTTTTTCAGTGAACATACGGTGTTTGTGTTTGTGCTTGTTTAAGAGTATTTTTATATATGTGTGCTGAAAAAATATCTAACCAAAAGTGGAGGCCAACCCCACTACAACCTTAAAGAATTCCCTGTAGACATGTTGTCTCCAGAAGAGTAGTGTTGAATATGACTTAGGATCACTTGCGGTCTATTTTAAAAATCAAAAACACATTTAAATCGAGGACATTTTAAGAAGGTCTTAACTAACCAGTGCATAAGCATAAGCTCTTGTGATAAGATGAACTGGGCTTTGCAATTTTAGTACTAAAACATTTTAAGGTAGTAGAAAAAGCACGTGGTAACACTTATTTATTTCACAAATTTCAATGACCCACAGAGTCCCGTTATGATTTTTTTTCTGCTGTTTCCAGAGAAATCGAAATGACGTAGCACATCGTTTGGATAAAGCAGCTCGCACATTAAGATCCATCCCGCTTGGAATAGTGGTAGACAAAAATTCTGTAAAAATTACAACGGGAATGTTTTCTATTTTTATAGCTTTGCTTTAATTTACTTGCTTATTTATTTTATACATTCGGTTTTTGATGAAAGGATTTCAGATTATCGCTGTACGTGTGTGTGTGATTTCGCCGGAAACAGCCTTGTATATTGATGCCGTCGTCATATACAATTTTTACAATTCCTTCAAGCGTTTCGTTTAAACGGTTTCGGACCGACACTTAGATATAGACCTGTGCCCCACTAAATAAACCTTTCCAAGTTCAGTGCGCTTTTTGTTATCTGTAATTTATTACAAAATATTTAGTTCTACAATTGTTATCGATCTTAATGCAGCTTTGATTATTCTAATTTGTAAATATGCATAAACGGACGTGATCAACATACGTATGTATAATATCTACTTTGCTTAATTAGATGGGACCTTCGTCCGAGGTCTTTGAGCAATTGTCTTCACCAGTTTACTTTAACATGTTCAGGTCCCCGATCGGTGATATAGGCAACGATCTTATCGCATCATTGATCATATTTTTGCCAATAAAGATCTCATTTTACGTTAGTTGTCCATTTCAAGGTTCACGATTTGGTTTCGTTTTCCGCTGATTCTATATGTATGCATGTAATTGCCCACTAGTTGCGAATCATATTTCGTCGCGCGACGCGAATTCAATTTGTCATAATCGCCGCCAAATATTTTAAATGCTGTTTTTCTTCGATAGCTCGTATGTAGATGGGTTAGTTGTTCTTCTAAAGATGGACATGTACGAGTAATAGCTAACAATGTTATAACGGTTGGACAGAAAGTATTTCGTAAAAGATGTAGGAAACCATTCAGTGGATAATAATTTAAAATTGTGAATGGTGCTGTTGCAAATTGGCTTTCCTTATCAACCCCCGCCGGTTGATATTCAAGCGCCGCTGGTAGTTATTCAATCTATCTGGTTAGACGTTAATATCGTATCTTTTCTTTTAGTTTTAATAAGGCTAAAGCAGGAAAATTGGATGCTTCCCGCAAAGTTGACTTCCCATAACTATTGCTGTAGATCTTTTCCGATTTTAATTATTGTTTTCTGAATGTTTTAAGAGGTTATTGTTTCCTCAAGGGTATTCAAGTAATTATTTGCGGAATTCCGTGGTTAGAATAATTTTCCTGCCTTAAGCCAATAAATCTTCCGACTTTTCCCTTCGTTATTGTTCTCGTATGATTTAAATTGTCTGTTTTAGCTTAGCGTTGTGAAACTTCCTTAAATTTGTGTCGAAGTAGCGGTTTTTTAAAAATTCACATAAGGAACTAATTCGATTAGTTGAAAAATTAGTGGGTACAGTACAGAACTTCTAATTATATATTTTAGAACTGCTGCTGGATTCGTTATTGCTGCTTTTAATAAGTTAAATTGTGATAGTCCGCTCGATTTGCCGAAAAACAACATTTTCTAAATTACATTAGTAAATTTCAGAGAATTAACAGCTTTTTAGTATTGGAATGGGAAAGACTTCAGAAACGTTGTTGAACATTTGTTAGAAATTCATGGACTATTTCTTAATTCCACATATGTTAGGAAAGGAGCATCATCCATTGCAAGTATAAGAAAATATGCATAAAATAAGGTAATCATTTTTCAGATAAATCGTAAAATTAGCGATGTGCCCATCTAATCACAAAGATAAACGGCGACAAAGTTGATAAGGAAACTAGTCAAATAGAACCTGATTCGTCATCAGCCTAAGAAAAAATCACGCCCCATCGAGGCCATTAAGAAGAAGCAACTGCAATGGATGAGACACGGTGAAATAAAACTTTTGAGAAGATGTAGGATCTTACTAAACACGCAATCGGCAAGGAAGTGATCATCTACCAAGCACAAGTAAACTTAATACTGAGATGTTTTCAATAAGGTTTTTTAATTAATGAAAACATCACAAACAAACTTGTTTTTAAGATTGTACATAATGAACTCTAATAAATAAAAAATACCTACCTGATCTAACACCAATTACTTATTAACTTACTTAGGTGGCGCTACAGTACAGGGTGGACATTGGCCTCGACTTCTACATGTGTGCGCCATTTTTGGTAAGTCCTACATCTGCTGCATTGTCAATTCGGGTTGGTTCAAAGACTCTGTATTCCGCTCCGCATGTTCTAGCCTTCTCAGGCGACTGATGCTCAGCTTTTTTTTTTGACTAGATCGAAGCTTTTCCCCCAAAGTCCATCTGCGCAAACGGGGCCGAATATATTTCGAATGATTTTTCTCTCGAAACGACTGAGGATACGAGGGCGGGTCAATAAGTCCGTGACTTTTTGAATTTCTGACCTCTTTACTGAAACAGCAACACTGCTCCTGTCAACAGGCATCTGTCAGTTGACTCCTGTCAAAATTTAAACTTGCTGCGTCAGTTAGTTTGTGTTTGACAGCTATTTTTATCAGACTACTCACTAATTTGAGGAGAAAATGGAAAAAAGTGAATTTCCTGTGCTTATTAAGCATTATTTCTTGCGAAAAAAAAACCATTACCGAGACCAAGGCTAAGCTTGATAAATACTATGGGGACTCTGCACCATCGATTTCAATGGTATAAAAGTGGTTTACTGAATTTCGTTGTGGCCGTACAAGCACTGAAGATGCCGAACGTCCTGGACGCCCAGTTGAGGTCTCTACACCCGAAACAATCGAAAAAATTCACGATATGGTGTTGGCCGACCGAAGATTGAAAGTGCGAGAGATTGTGGAAGCCGTAGGGATCTCGCATGGCTCAGTGGTTTCAATTTTGAATGATCACTTGGGCATGAGAAAGCTTTCCGCAAGATGGGTGCCGCGTTTGCTCACAGTCGGCCACAAACGCAATCGTGTAACAACTTCACAGGAAGGTTTGGCGTTGTTTAATCGCAATATGGAGGAGTTTTTGCGCCGTTTTGTAACCGTGGAAGAAACATGGATCCATCACAACACACCAGAGAACAAACAACAGTCAAAACAGTGGGTTTCTAAGGGTGAATCGGCGCCAAAGAAGGCCAAGATGGGTTTGTCAGCCAATAAAGTTATGGCGACTGTTTTTTGGGATGCACGCGGGATAATCCACATTGACTACCTTCAAAAGGGAAGAACAATCAATGGGGAATATTATGCCAACTTATTGGACCGATTCAATGACGATTTGAAAAAAAAACGACCTCATTTGGCCAAGAAAAAAGTTATTTTCCACCAAGACAATGCAAGGGTGCACACATGTGCAGTTGCCATGGCAAAAATCTATGAATTGGGCTATGAATTGCTCCCTCATCCAGCCTATTCTCCAGATTTGGCTCCGAGCGACTACTTCTTGTTCCCAAACCTGAAGAAATGGCTTGGTGGAAAAAGATTTGACTCCAATGATGAAGTTATCTCGCAAACAAAGGCCTATTTTGAGGACCTCGACAAATCATTTTTTTTGGAAGGGATAAAAAAATTGGAGAAGCGTTGGACAAAGTGTATAGAGCTCGAGGGAGACTACGTTGAAAAATAAAATTATTTTTTTATCAAAAAATCTGTGTTTTAATCCAAAAGTCACGGACTTATTGACCCGCCCTCGTATATTCATCCGCCATAAAGTAGGATGGAGATCATCGAGATCTTATAAAGACTCTTAGTTATTTGGGATAGGGCTTACTACTCAATTGGCGTCTAAGCCCAAAGAAACCGCGTTTGGCGAGAGTATTTCTTCGTTTAATTTCTGCTGAGAGGTTGTTGGCGGATTTAATAATAGAGCGAAGCTAGAAAAATCCCTCTTACCTCAGAGTTATCTTCAACTATCTTTGAATACCTCGGCCGATATTGCTGTACTTACTTCATTTTGATCAAGTAGATTGAAAAAGTATTACTCGAACAAGAAGATACGAAAATCTAAGTGCTGTCGCTGAAAATTAGACCACCTTCTTTTTAAACATTACGAAATCTTAATTAAATTATCCTATTATAAGTTTTTCACGACATTTAGCAATGATGTAAATCAAATAAGCATGTGTAAAAGACATGCGAGATCGAGTGGATAAAAATTTTAGTAGAACTTCTTGGTAAAATTTGGCATCACTGCAATTGTTATTCGGTACATGCCTTAATTTGTTGACATTTTTACTGTCAGCCGCTGCATTCGGAATCGGAACATCAACAAATAAAAATCACTTCTTTGCAAACTAGCTAAATTCTTTTATTCTTAATTTTACTCAACAATTAAGTAAATTCAATAAGAAAATGACCGAAACAATATACGAAGGTGAAATTCTAAATGGGAAAAATAAAAACTGCGTGCGATGTCAGTTTTGTAATTCGTTAATGTTATCCAAGCAGCATGGTGAATACTTAAAACAAGACAAGGAGGTAAATCTTTTAATTATTTTGTTTGAATATTAAAAATTTTCAATCAAAATTGTGCCTATTCTATTGTAGATCAATCTACCCAACATTCACCTAAAAAACAGCAAAGATCCATCCACAGTTGAGACAGAGCCAGTGACTGATTTTTGGGTCGTTGGCGATATGTTCCAGTTCGAGAACATTGGATTCTCAAACACCATAGAAAATCGTAAATATCTTACTTGTGCTGACTGCGACATGGGTCCTGTGGGATATCATGAGGTTGGAGCTCAGAAAAAATGTTACGTCGCATTAAGCCGGGTGAAGCATCAGAACTAGTTTAGGTAAAAAAAATTAATTCTGTAAATGTGTTTTCGTGGATGCAAAGTGTGAATTTTATTTTAATGTCTATTAATGTCTTCAACGTTAAATAAAAAACGTTTTAATAATTTAGTTGAATTTATGAAGTTGCCTTTTTTGTTTTTGTTCAGGAACGCGTTACTCATGTTATCATTCGTTAAATTGGTGTGACGTGTATGATTCCGACAACCAAATGTATTTGTTCGAGGCTGGTAAGTTTTTCTGAATGTGAAAAGGGGACCCTGGGCTCATTCCTTTAAATATGTTTAAAGTAATCGTGTGGCTTTGCATGAATAAGGAATAAGGTTACTTATCTGCTGAAAATATAATTTTCTTCAACTCTGCAATGATTTTCTTCCACTAAACTTTGAATAATTATGTCTGCGAATAGTGCTGGGGAAGTATTCAATTGACTAGGATAAGTAGCAGTGCTTCGGATTTTGGGAACTAATCACTACCAACATCAATGACCCCATAGCACTTGAATATTTAATTTTGAGCTAGATTGGTTGCGACCTGTTTTGTATTCCTATTCTATTCATCCGGATTGGGTGCAGGACCTCCAAAAAGTTTATTTTCAGTTTCAATAGCAATGTCAGGATTAATCTCGATTACGAATTTGAAATTTTAATTTTGTGCTTCGAGAATAGGGGATCTTCACAGTGATTTAGCGGAAAATTGGGCCTGCAACGTAGCAATCAGGTTTGTTGCGAAGTGCTTGCTTTATTGCCCCTATGTTCCTATGTTGTACCTAGGAACTGCATGAGTAAAGCCTTACTAGCCTACGATCACAATCTCATACGGAAGAGAATAATAAAGTACAACGTCTATGTACTGAGAGGAGACCCATGATTGCTGTGATGGAATGTGTCAGATATATGAAGGTTGAAAAACTGTGATATAAACGATAGTGATTGCTAATATTTGCATGCGGATTTGAAAGGTGAATCAGACTTTGGCAAGAGGTCCTAATTTTTCGACCCGTCGTCTTATGACAAACCGCAGTAAGCTGAAATTCGCAAATATAAGATATCCAATACTGATGACAACGACGACGCTATCAAATGATATTTCTACTAGCTCTTCGCCAAGACATATGCGCAATGTCGAAAAGGAAGACATCTATGTTAGGATAGTTAGTCAACATAGCCCCCACTACATCACGTCTGGCAACGAACTTAGGCTTATTGACTTTGCGGTACGACGAAATATCACTATAGTCAGCACACGGTTTCCTTACCTCAATATAGTAAATAAGGCGACATCAAATTGATCACATTTTGAAAAACGTCTAGTATTCTTGATATGCCATTGTTCCGAGCAGCCAACATAAACTCGGAGCATTACATTGCTGCAGCCAAGGTACAAATGCGGATCTCCCAAACGCCACAACAAAGACTGTAGAAAAGTTGTAATTAAAAGAAACCGTCCGAAACAATCTTTATGGAAAGAATATTCCAAAATATGTCAAAAACTCCTAAGCCGCCAGCATCAAGTTCTGAAGGCCAGTGGCATCGCTGCCCACATACCATTAGAGAATCCTCAACAGATGTTCTGGCTTTCGCCTGACCACCATGAAGAAATCCCTTGTTTAGCAAGCACATGAAGCTAAACAAGAAGTGTGTAAAGCTGCGCTCCTGCGAAAGACGAGAGCTGCTCGTGAGCTGGTTAGCAGAAGAGACGGCTTCTTACGGAGAAAAAAAATAGCATAAATAGCTCGGAATTGAGGATACTTAGAGGTTATACTCCAGGAATGACATAATCAACAGGTAAAAAGAACGTTTCCAGGCAAGAAAACCCGTACAAAAGCCTGTAGAGATGAAGAAGGAAGTCTTGTAGTAGAATTGCAGTCGATACTTAGTATATTGAATAACTCTTTCTGCATTTCTCAGATCTAGTGAGAATGGAATCGCCATCGTTTGGCCTGTCAACAAAAAAGGAAACCCCTCCATTGCCCTAACTAAAGTGTTATTAGTCTACCCAACATCTCATATAAAATCTCACCTGCCATATTGTCTGAACCTCTGAAACCCTTCGTTAACCTGATTGGTTCCCATCAGTGCGGTTAAGGCCAGGAAAGTTCACAGTAGACCAAATTTTCACCCTTCGGCAGATCAAGAAGAAGTCAAAATCGATACCCATCATCCTCCATCTAGTTCAAGGCATATCAGCATCTTTAGAGACGAGCTATACAGAACAATGTCTGGGTTTGGTATCTCTGCCAAACTCTTCCGTTTGTGGAGGATGACGATCTAGAATGCACGATGCTCCATCAATATCGGTAAAGAACTTACCGAGACCTTTGATATCAAAAGAGATTTTAGGTAGGGTGATGCGTTTTAATGTTATTGTTATTAGAGACACAATCTTCTAAAAGTCTGGTCAACTATTGGTGTTGGAAACAGAAGCTGCAAAAATGGGTTTAGCGGAAAATGAGGGGAAAACTAAGTACATGCTGTCAAGAAGAATGTACATAGAACATCGACGAATTGGGCAGAACGTCACAGTCGATAGCTATAATTACCTTGGCTCTGCTATTAATTCTGCCAACAAGACGTCTACAGAAATTAAACGAAGAAAGTTTTTCGCTGAACGCGGTTTCTTTTGGCTAAGATGGCAATTGAGTAGTAAGGACTTATCCCGAAAAACCAAGGGGACTCCATGAAAGACCCTGATCATCTCAGTCTTGCTTCATGGCGCCGGAGTTTGGACTCTGTTGAAAGCCTTAGGTGGCACAGTCAAGTAAAAACGCACTGACTTGGAGTGCGTAACTGAAGGAAGATAGCTAAAAACTGGGCTAACTAAAGAAACTTATTAGTTAATTTTCACCCCAAATTGTAACTCGACCTAAGTAAGATTTTAATGCCGTATATGACGGACTTTGTGGAGACGAGATATACCGACATTGGTTGGCAGCTCGCTAGATTGTGCGGAATGATGATGGAGAACGATCGTTGCTCTTTAAAGTCAAGTCTTCTGTGACTCCCTTAAAATAGTACATGGAAACAATTTCCGAAAATCGGAAGCCAACACCTGAGGACCATTTGCCCAAAAGTTTTTACAAATAAGGCGAACGCAAGTAATTTGGAATACCCAACTTGACGCAGTTAGCCATACACTTTGGTCGCTGGAAATGCCTATTGGTTAAGGACCAGATCCATCTCGGACTGAAGCGCCATCTAAATTTAAATAAGTATGGAATTTTATAAATAAAATTTAGATTTTTTTTTTCTCGAAAAGAGATGAAGGTTTATCCTCTTGGTGCTGAAAGTTTAAGCTGGAAAGAAAAGTTTAAAGATATTAAAATAAAACACACCAATTTGATATCGAATAAAACAACAAAATTCTTTATTGCTTTACCCCAAAAAAAGTCGAGAATTTTTCTTTCTTTTTCCATTTCTCTTTCAATCCTACAAACGCAATTTTATAGCAATAAATATGTTTACTTGTTCGCTTTATTTTGTTCTATTTTTTCTTAGTTTTTTTTTTAGAACTTTATTTAACTTTAATACTCTATGTCTGTATCCATTAATGCAATAAAGATTTAACATTGGCAGTTATTTTCTATTTTTTTGTTTTTCCCCAAAACCATAAAACAAAATATAAAGGGAAATGAATTATTTGCAGTTGTGGTTTTTAGTTGATGTTCAAGTTTAGATTTTTCTGCTATAATTGATTTAAATGAATATTTTAATTGTATTACAGTGCAAATTGTAAATAGCAATTGTTGATTTTTGTTTCTGTTTTTGTTTTTATTTACTTATACAATAGTAGTTGTAACTTAGATGGTATGATGATAGTTACCATGAAAAAGCATTTATGGTACTCAGACATGACAGAGATTAGAATAAGAAAAAAATATATATAAAATACAGAAAATGCGCGCCAGAGTGCTTCGACCTTCTGGTTTTTAATTTTCTATAAACTACGAGTAGTTTTTGGTATTAGCTGTGTCTGAAAGATGTTCTCTTTTGTTTTCCTATAAATATTTATAATCTTGTTTTTTTGTTATAATAACTAACTTTATAATTTAATATTTAACAATATTATGTTTTTTTATTTTTGTTTTTACCTAACTTTGATTTATTTTGTTGTTTATTTAAAAGCTATGAGTAAACAATTTTAATTAAGTTATTACAGTAGCTGTGTAGATTTGTTTCGGGGAGTTCTAGTTGGTCGTAGATTTGGCGCTGAATTCATGGTGGGAGCTTGAATCTTTGCTCAATTCTTATAACGCATTGGTGGTTAGGGAAATTTTTGTTTTCTTTTCATTAGAAAAAGAAACTCGGTGGCATTTGTTTAACACATACATATTACTACGAGTATCACCGAAGCAAAAACATATTTCTCAAAATTATAAATTTTGTGTTAGTTGTAGCTTCCGCTTCACAAATCTACACAGTCTGCTACAACAGAATTCAAGATTTGAACTTTTTTTTTAGTTTTTAAACAGAAAGAAAAGGTTGATGGTTTTACTTAAAATATTTTAACTATTATTATTTATTTATTTATTTATATACACAAAAAAATATTTATGATGTTTGGGTTTTTTTTTTGTAATTTATTTATGTTTTTGCTTTTTATACAAATTTGTGACTTGTTGAGAAGTATTTTAAATTTTTTATAAACTTTTTTTCTTTATCTTTGGTTCAGCTGTTTTCTTTAAGTTTATTTATTATTATTTTTTATTGTTTTAATAAGAGGATACTTTACGCTAAACTTGGCGGTAAAATGTGTATTATACTATATTTTCTTTTTTATTTTTATTTTTATATAATTTTTCTACTTTTGTATAAGATTATTTGAAAGTGTATTCTGAATTTATTTGTGCTTGATGAGAGGGGTTGCTTTCATTTTTTAATTCATTTAAAGATGAGATTAAACTTAAAAACAAAAACACTTTTGTAAAGACCATAATACATTTTCTAACACAATTTCTTCAAGATTCTGTTGTTTTATCGATCGATTTTGTTTTTTTGTTTTTACTATTTTTTTTCGATAAAGAAAAGCATTGTAAAACTTACTTAAACGAAAAACTAACAAAAATGTTGTTTCTTTTATATTTGTTGTAAAGTTTTTTTTTTAAATTTTTTAAGTGTAAAATTAAACACGTTTAAAAAACATTAATAGGAATCCGCATAAGATCGTAGCGGCCAATGTTACAAAAGACACATTTAAAGCACCAGTACCATTGCAGCGATCTGAGTTGCAAGAGCAGACAACTTGACGACCGCCAAATCCAGCACGTGAGTAGCAGTAATCGTAGTTGGTTTGATTTAAGAAGCCGCAGGTTCGAACAATACGGGTATCGGGTGGTACTGAAAAAAACAAGGGTTACAGTTTGTTAAGACTAAGGTTTATTGAACTTTAGTCCAAAGGGTGAAACATTGTTTAAAAAATATTTTTATATTTTGTATCTAACAAACTATAATAGCTTCATATACAAGTTTTCTCATTATGTACTAACATTTTTGTTAGTAAACTTTAAAATAACTTACCAAATAAGAGGGCTCTGTAAACTCTCTTCAATGTTGACTTGGTATTCAGATCAAACGGCCTGTTATTTCCTATAGATTTGTTCGTTAAACAGAGGATCGGTCTTCATTGTTGCTTCGAAGCTGGGTGCCAATAATCAATTGCTACTGACGAGTATTGTCTTTTGGTCGGGAAACAGCTGACTGTTCTATAACAGACCGTGTGCATACGAAAATCCAGCGGACATATCGACTGCTACAAAGGAGACATAACCGTCAAACCTGAAGCTCCATCCCATCATAAGGACAAACTTTACAAATAATCGGCGCAAAATTTACGGAAGTCGTAAAGCTTTAGACATGTAACGCATGAGGACGATTCGAATTCAGAGGAAATTCGTCTAATTCTAATAAGCAGTCACGCCTCGAGAGGGGAGAAGGGCGATCTCACTAAAGACTGACAAAATCTACGGGCAACGCGCTAAATGTGGCATAAAATCGTCCTTGGCGATAAGTAACAGCCCTAAGCCTACGAACCATTGTGAGGGAGTTCAACATCGAATGACTTCAATTACAAGAGACCGCCAGAGTCTTTTTCGATCGAATTTTAATAAGATGATGTACTGATGTATTTAGTTTCAACCCACTGACAATCATGAATACCGATAGGCGAATCCTCAAAATCAACGGATGTATAGAGCGGCCCTGCGGAAAAGAATAAGTGGGGTTCGCGAGTTCTACGAGCATAAAAAAAGGGGAACAATAAGTCCTCAGGAAATAACAGAAGGCGCACGAGACAGGTTTTAGCAGAATAATAAAGTGTGAAAGTTTAACAAAAAAAATAAAACAAGCATGAAAAAGTTGTAAAGTTCGAACAGAAATCTGTAACGATGGAGAGGGAGCCACAGTCAGTGTAAATATCTTGAAAGATTATTTCCGCAGATTCTTAAACGCAGATGTCAACTTACATCCCACTGTCTGCCAGTATGTATGTTAGTCGTTTTTGGGTCACCTTGTTTGTGAGGCCAAGAGTTTGCTGATGTTTTCGGATTTGTGTGATTCAACTTTGTTTTCAGTCGTTTCTTTGGACCTTATCTGGAGTTAAGGACTTGATTTGAATTCCCGTTGATATGAACTAATTAGGTTCCTGATGAACGGCTTCAGGTGTCACAGTCAAGTCTAATGAAATGCTTTTCCAAATCCTCAGCATCGACTGTGAATCTGCATTCAAATACACGCTGCTTTTGCCGCCGATTACAATAGCCAATCTTCTATTTTGTACGGCCCATCCCTTCGCATTAATGAATTGCGGTCTAGGACCTCCACCGGTTGTTTCCCTGCACGTGACTTGTCAAAGCCCAATTACATTATAGAACATCCTAGGACGTAGGGTCGGTTAGACTGAAGCTAGTAACCCGTTTAAAGATGTGAGGGCTGATATCTCTTTTTCAAAATTCTGACATAGTTCCGGAAATTGTTAACGGTCTAAGCCGCAAATATGTCGGAGATTTCACTTCACTTTTGATTCCATTTAGGGAATCCGCTGTCCCATGCTGCTATTTTTGTCTGCTGGTTAAAATTTGCACATAAACATTTAGCAGTCGCGTTCGGACGGACATCGGTAACTACTTGCAGGTAAAATAAGCTCAATTATGGGTAGAAACAGTTGCAACCTGGCATACGACAAAACAAAACAGAAAAAGATGTCTGGTTGTCGTTGCCCTGGCGTTAATTTATTACATAGAAATGGAGAAACTTATTACAAAATCGAAACAGCAGATCCTTACTACCCCGTCACAGGTGAAGAAGTCTTTTCTCATAAATAAAGTTTCTAAACATCAAGTTTTTAATTGTGCCCTCAGCGTCCCGTTTTTGGTTGTAAGGATGAACCCACCACTCTTTGTGTTGGAACAACTTCATCTCAAACTGATAGATCCACCTGCGGAAAGATCACAGATAGCGTATGAATTCGTTTCGGCATTTAGTGAGCAGTATTTTATAAAAAGCAAGCCAGTTAAGCAGTTGCTCATATGAGATGGAAAGTAACATTAAGATCACATCTTGCCAAAGGATACATGGAAAGACTCACCAACCAAACATTGCTTCCCTGTTTCTCATGATTTGGAAACCATTTCAGGTATCTATAGGTAATAAGTTACTTTTAGTCTAATTTTGTTAAGTTTAAATGTTTCTACCTTGCAATAAAAAATACACATACGTAGATGCATATGTATAAAAAAAATGTAAACAATTAAAAAAGATACTAGGAATGTTTCACCCCGTGGTTAAGTTTGTTTTTTTTGCAAATCAATTTAAGATACTTACATCCGTTAACGGAGAACTCAATTACTTGATAGATTTTCCTACAGTAGGTGGATAAACCTTGTTCTCGAGATGAAAATTCTTCTCGGCAATCCTTGATAAGGTGCTCTGGTGGGATATCTAGATTACAGTTCGCATCCTTATGACTATTGCAGACGAAACATTTTATGGCAGATCCTGAAAATGAAAAAAAAAATAAATAAAAATAAATTGTTGCAGTTGTTTAATTATATTTGTTCTAAGTATAAAAGATAGAATCGAGGAGCTGCCAACAAGTTAACCACCAACTAGTTTGTTAGCCACATTGTAATTGATGCAAGGCACTCTTCTAGTATGACACCTAGTTATTCAGAGTGCTTCGATAGCAGACCATTGGCTTAAACCATTACCTTTTTGTAGTAAATAAACATACAGTTTCGGTTATTCCGAGTATTCCAAAAACAAGAAAATATTTAGAGAAAAAGGGATGAGATCCAACATTATGTACCGAAACTATTGAGAGCGCTGCCAAACAGCCAACAGCGACGCCGCGTCTAATTCTTTGGGCTTCTTTACAATCTCAATTTTGATAAGAAACGCGAGGACAAGTAAACGCGAAACAAGAAGCCTATAAGCCAGTGCTGCATGAAGAGCTCAAAATGAGTACTCTAAGCTCAGATTCTGGCTCAAACTATTCATGAGCACAGGCGAAGTCGATTTCGTATTTTCTTCTCAACAGGATTCACGGTTCAATACGAGTATCTCTCTACTACGGAATTTGAATTCGGCATCACTTTCATTTGGCATCGTAAAGTTAGTATTTGACCATCCTTGGTGATGTGGGCATTTACCTTCCGTTGTCACTTATACGAGCACTTAATTACGAATGCAATATACAATCGTATATGATTTGGTACAAAATAAATCTATTTCCTTTCTGATTCAAATCGATCAGCAGCGCACATCTAATTCAACCGGACACAGTAAATTGTCGAGAGCGACAGTGATGGATCATTCTGCATTAAAATCAACTAATTACAGTGGAGGTCACCAATCGTAACAATCAGCAAATTACTTTGCATGTTACAAGTACTCGTATACTCGTACCTTTTGTGTCAGTAAAGTTGCAAGGTTTTATCTCAAAGCTAAATACCCACCATAGGTCATTGAAATCTTGTTCCTACCATAAAGTGAATCACTTACATGGTAATCTAATGCAACAGACGCTCAATGATACTCTAATTGACATCAATTTCAGAACAGACGAGGACAAGCAACATAATCTGGGTGTCGCCTTCGAACCTACCTAAGGTTGCATCAACACACGCTTCACCATATTCCCATAAACATAAATTTCAAGAACGAGAAACAGAAGTTAAGCCAAGTTAAATAACTTCCTAAAATAGCCTCCACTCCATAGTTTGTATCTGAAAGATTCAACATCCATAAAGACAAAGTTGTAGTGGCACCACAGTACTCGTACTCATACTTATACTCATGCTCGTACTCGTACTAGTAATTCAAGCACAATGCGTCGTGTTTCAAATCTCGGAGTTAACTTCGCCAACTGCCCAATGGATACCCACACGCGGTGTAATGGTGCTGCTGCGCTCCGAATCTTGTTGCTTCTAGAATTCACTTTGTTCCTCCTCCGCTAGAGCGGCAGAAACATCATTCAATTGTACAATAGGACATAGCCAATATGAAAGTCAAGAGAGTAAATTGTTATTAAATCTACTCCATGGGGTTGCCGCTGAGTTAGTCGCCGCACAAAATGTGATACTTAGACAGATGTGGGCGATGATGTCAGGCTTGGCATGCAAATATTGTACAAAAGATCTATACTTGGATAATCGGTTGGCCGGGCCACTAATTGAATCACAGATTAGTGTGGAGCGGTCCTGTTTAGATAAGGGGGAGCGCACTGTACCAATTCTCACACTCTACTGTCAGTTTAGTGGTTGACACGTTAACGATACCCATCGAGGGTGATATGAGAACGCTAATTCATGGGAGGTCTTTCAAGTGGGACTACATCTGGGACTTCTTATCCGACAATGATGATAATTAAGTACACCTTCAACGTTGGTAAGTGTTATTCGCGAAGTTGCTTTGTTTTTGTGGTGAATTTATGACGAACCTGTTGTAAGAAGCACACATGAGGTTTCACTTAGCGTCAGAAACTCTGACCAGCGAAGTGGAGCAACTTGCGCAATCCATATGTCAGAATATAATTTACATAACAAGTGACAGGTTTTCAAGGTCGAACTCTTCGTGTTCGCGTGAGTTAGATGGATTGCAGCTGTTCTGGTGCGGTTTCCGCTTTTAAATGGGAAGTTAGCCAATATGCTGTGGTAAAGTAAGCACATGATCATCGAGTTTTCGGTTTCTCAAAGTGCAAGTACAAGGGAATTGCAATTGAAACTTGTTTGCCTGGTTGTTTAGTTACCTGGTTGATTTGTTGAAGGTTAGACGTGTAGAACTTATGGCGACTTGACAATGAGTAGGAAGATTAGAATTTAATCTATGTGAATGCATGAGTGCATTAGTCACTACAGTGGAACAGGAGTGGTATAAATGGGAGAGTATATTTGAAAACAAATTATTATTGTTGTTTTAATTCCTAGAGCTTAATTTTTCAAGTTTCTTAATTGATATAAAATGAAAAATGAAAGAGCTCAGTATGAAACAGAGGACTGCAGTATAGAATACGATTAAGTATCTCAGAAACTGTAGAAGCGTCTAGCAGATGTTCAAGACACTGTATATTGTCGAGGAGTAAGCATGGCCACCTGGTTTAAACAACATCCAGAATCAGCTAAATGAAAAATAACTCCGGAGAAGGATATGGAACACCGCGCCGCGGTTATTTGCTATAAAGGATATTAACCGAGATGACTCTTTTGTCAGTAGACAAAATCCATTATATTGGACGAAGGAAAGTATCATTATTACATACGCTTGTTAAAGAAGCTTGCACTCCCTTGGAAAAATCTACGAACAGTACAGTACATGCAGACTTTAGTTGCGATACTTACTAAATATATCTTCAACGTTTACAAAACCGTTCGACCCACGCTGATTTTGCTGCAGTTAACCTGTTCAATGTAAAACTCCGAAGATAACGTACATGCAATAAGTTAGAGGTTCTGCAAAATTCTGGTTAAGCGTTCTCATAGCTCTGCTGAGAATCAAGCTTGACCAATTTGGGATGGTAATCACTTGCGGCAACAAGTTTATCATAAAAGTTTACGCAGACAGATGTTCACCATGTCCAGAGAGAGAAAGAGATATTCTACCTTGCCAATTTCGAACCACGCGAGCATAGGGGCTTACTTATAGGCTGACGAGAGACAGGTAAGACGTACTGCTTAGAAAAGTAATCAGATATCCAAAATAGTTGTTGAAAAAGAAATGAGCGGACCCATTAAACATCTGTTACTTCTTGCCTTGGGTTTATCAATCGATTTCTGCAATAAGAGAGAGATTGAAGAATATGGACAAGTGTGGGCTTAATTTAAGATACTGACCACTCAACTAGCGACTTCCCCCTTTCTGTCCTGTTAATTGAAACAGGACAGAAAAAAAACCAATCTATGTACTCCTTGCTAGTATATTGTACTATAATATATGAAGTTGTCGGGTCTTCCGGAGAAAGATGAGGGCTTGCTATACCAGCATCCATCATATCATCGACAAGGGCCAACAACCGGATGCGTGCGTTTGCCGGATAGTGTTCGCGGTGTAGTCATCAAGGCAAACATAGCTAGATGTAAGGTTCCGATACGGTATCAATAGGTAATTCACAGCTGATTCTGAATCTACTAATGGACAGCAAGAAAATCGTCGACTTTTAAGACACGTTAAAAAGCGTTCGTTTGGTCTGCAGGTACCTTGAAGAATCATGCCATCTGCAGTTATAGTTACATGTCATCCACCCCTCAATGTAAGCCCTAACCTACCTAGTAACCTAAACCAGCAGTGAAGGTTGTCTATATTTTATAATAATAGATGCCATCGATGTCAGTCAACTTGAATCCATTAAACGATGGCCAAATCCTCATCCAGTCTGCTGGTTTCACCGAATGTTCCGATATTTTCGCAGAAACTCCCTAAGAGTCAGTCTTTGAAATCGAAATTAAGGAATAAACAAAATAAGCGAATGAACCGACGCTTGCACATTACCCATGAGAGCAGCTATCACTAACGATTTATACCTCTGATGAATAAATGTCGGAAGGGAACCAACCTTCTCACAGAATAACTCTCCATATCGAACAAGATCCACAATGATAAAGACTGAAATGCTTTGTTTGAGTTGAGGAGACAACACTGGAATAATCTTTAACTATGATTGGGCTTAGATAGAGCAGTGTTACATACCTCCAATTCAATCACAAGGATTGGCAAAACTGCAATAATAAACGAAGAGAGGTTGCTAACGAAAATCGAATTTAGTTGCAGGCTTAAAAGACAACTTACCTCAAATCCATTCATAACGTGAACACAAATACCCGACGATATCGAGCGGCTTACATTGATTGATGTCTGGCGAATTGATGCGTCAAAGAGAGTGAAATCCTGAAATTTCTTAAAAAGACAGAAGGCCGTCGTCAGCCTTAACGTAGCAACCCACACATAAGAATAGATTCGGGTAGATTAAACACCACCTTTTCGTTCCGTTTGGTGAGTTACACAATGTATGCTTGCAAATTTCAAAAGTCCAGCGACAAATTCCTTCTGAAGGATTTCGAAGCAAGCCTTAGGTAGCATCATTGTACAAGTCTAGGAGATCTATAGAATCGAAATCATAACGCTTCTCAGGAGGGGGAGGCCAAGGGTTGAACGAAATTGTTTATCATTCTGTTAAATGAGCCGTGAGTTTCGTAAAAGGATGAATAAGCATGTTGTAAGGGTTTAGCGACAGTACACTCAAACTCCTATAATGGACTCTACAGTGGGTGACAGTAGAATGGATCGGAGACAACCGATGTAGATAATGAAAATCAACTTACATTGTAACACAGTTTGACAGAGTTTGGCATCAGGCTCTTTTGTCGAAAATGCGTGCATTTGGGTCGACGTCTCTCTTCTTAAATGGATTAGAAATTACCTTTCTGAACATTCAATTCTAGTTGTCTTGGATGGTTTCAAGTCTGATATTCCCAAAATAAATGCTGGTGTGCCCCAGGGCTCCCTTCTGTCTCCGACACTCTGTTTAATATCCATCAACGATCTCTTGTCTGCTACTTCTAATCCAATATATTTCTTCGCCGACGACAGTGCTCTCTGCTTTTCATATTCGTTCCCGAGCTCACGGCCCTGCTATTCGGCTGTAGAACAGAACGGCAGCGTATGTTAAGCTCATTAGATTCCAATGTTAATGGCATAACCAATTGGGGAACACTTAACAGAGTGGAATTTAATGCTTCTAAAACACAATGCTGTCTGCTGTCGTTAAAGCGTAATTCTATTACCCAGCCATTATCCATGAATGACACTTGCATCACTGAAACTGAAAAACTTTCCATTCTCGGTATGTGTGTCAATGACAACTAACGTTGGAATGATCACATAGTCGAAGTCGCCAAAAATGCTGCGAAATGTCTAGGTTTCCTAGGTTTCCGATCTGGCTTCAATATATAAGCCAATATATTCGCCCAAAATTGGAGTACAATGCTCACATCTGGTCAGGTGCTCCTAAGACTTATTTGCACCTACTAGATAGAATTCAGAACCGTGCGATAAAACTTATAGGTGATGTCAATATTACAGAGTCGATTGACATCCTCGACCACCGACGCAATGTCTCCTACCTCACCTTGTTTTATCGCTATTTTCACCACCAGTGCTCCTCTGAAATTGCCAGTAGCTCTTTATTTCCTAGCCATTACAACCTTCAAACATTTAAAACCAATGTACATCGGTACCTCCCTTTTCTCCCTCCCTAAATTTCCTCCGCCCGCGCTATGTGCAGACATTTTAAGGGTACAAAATCCCTTGTGCGCGCACAAATTATAAAAAAAAAATAAGAAGAGGCTGGCTTCGTTTCTAGCCTAGGAACCCTGTTTTCTTTCTTCTTCTTTCGTTAGGATAAGTATAAAATGACTATTAACTGAATTTTTATCAAATGAATATTATAGAAGTAATGTCGCAAAGATTTGATCTTGCATTCTAGTTTAAACCATCTTATACATACTAATTTTGTATAAATTCGGCTCCAGTGTAGAGGTTAGAGCAAGGGAGAGAAGTGAAAAGAAGAAAATACAGGGACTTGCATCGCAAGATAGGCATAAACTGAAAACGTAGGTTGTTTTTTTAGAAAAATAATCTGCAACATTGTGGATCAGGCGATGTTATCGGTTACAAAAGCAATCTCACTGTCAGTGAGCTCCCTTTTATTTCTTTCATTCTCATTCTCATGTCAAGTACTCACAGTCGTTATTCAGATGAAGTAGTCTCAAACTTCACCATAATTATCTATGCCATAGCTGGTTCGTTCTTTGAATGGTTGCGGCGACAGCATGGTCGTATAAATTCGTCTCGAAATTACTACTGAAAATTCCCACACGGGTCAAGGATAGATGCCGGATCTAAGCATCCTTCATCTGATGGCATGCTACTCAAAGTTGGGCATAGGTCATAGTCTGAATTATTTTTTCTTCATTTCCGTCCTTGGCAATTCAGCAATTGTTTCATTTAAAGCTTCATGGACTGCAAATGCAACATATCCTGGCCTAATCCCCAATATTCCTCCACAACAAATAAAAAACGAACCAAAAAAAGGGGAAACTCCTCAAACCCGCCCTTGTTTACTTGTGTAAATTAAATGCCACAACAAATCATGCAACACGAAGTAAATAGACGAGCCCACATTGTGAATCTTACTCGTATTTGCACAAATTTTGATTTGCATCGAAACATCACGTTCGACAGCAGATGCAGGAGTTGTTCGGTATTTTGTAAAATTAAATCCAAGCACTCAATTCAATTTCGCTGACCACTCTATCACTCATACGCCAGATAATTAAATTTTCCAGCTCCCGGGAAAAACCCCACTTACTCGTGGTATAGTGGAGAAATTTAATTTTGCCCCAGAAAAAAATCTCTTCCCAACGCTTGCCGCCGACAGGGTTGGAAGCGTCCTCCTTGAGAGTCCTTGAGTGTTTTTATTTCTTTTTTTTCTTCCGTTCTCTCGCTTTTTAATTGTTATCTTCTTTTGTGATTATTCTCCGTCGACCTTCTATAAATAAACTATGCCATGGTTATAGGGTTACATAGTTGCAGGGTGGTTTGGTACTCTAGTGGCAGAATGACATGGTTCGAGGGTTGCATTAGAACTCGCCTTTTAGCCGTAATTTGCATTCACCGGATCAAAGAAGCAATTATCTGCCCCCATTTGGACGATACAGTGCTCTCGATAGCATACTCATAGGAATGACTTAATGGGACAATGTTGTCAATGGTGAAATGTTGAAATGGAGATGGGAACCGGGTAGAAGACACATATTTGGTCAACATAACTATCCAAGGGGTTTAAAGGGTTTTATCTATCTTGATGAGTGGCCAACGCTATGGGGGTATTGCCTGTATCACAGCCCCGGTGATATATAATTGGTGTTAGCCCTGGTTTTGTTTAAAACTCGGAAGAGCTCATTCAAAGTGTGTTGAATCTCAGTTGGCCAATAAGTGACACACTTGACATCTTGAAATACGTCGATGTGCACTTGTTCATGTGAAAACATCTAAACGTACATGTCTTCATGCATACGAGTATAAGGGTTGGTGGTACTTGGTGGCGCAAGCTGGCCAAGTGTTAAGCACTTATATTTGGGCTACGGATATAAGAAGTGATTATCTGAAGGATTAATAATATTTATTGGCGAGTAGGGGATGATGAGCAACCTGATGCCTATTCTTAACATTTTTTTGCTGTTGCTATTATGAGTGGTGAGGAAGTAGGCTCTTACTCAATTGAACGAGAAATCAATGGTAGGCTATATACTCGTATCAATGATAAATCGCTTGACTTTAAGATGCCACTTAGGATAGAGTAACATTTTATTGGAGGATTACACTTTGAAACTAAAACAAATGTCTACAATCAGAAAGGCAGAACTTTTCTGAACTCCTTTTGCTCTGAATAGAACACTTCCCTACGACAATTTGATCTGCCTGATCACCTAGTAAATGTGAGGATATCCACTTAGAGTCCCTGGACATAGGGTATGAGCAAGACATAACCATAGCAAGTATACAATAATAGGACGTTGCTGCTTTAGGAAGGTTATCTTGTAAAATAAACTTGTTGGAAATACAGCTGGCATTTAAAACATACACATTTTTACTAAGAACTTGTTGATGAATTGCTTTTATAAACATAAATACTTTATACTATTTAACAAGAAAAAAGCTGACTAGTGTAAGTAAACATGTGAGTAGAGATGTTATCATGTCTTTTTTAAATCTGATCCAGATTTTTTTGTGGTAACTGAAATGATTTATCCCAATAAGCAACTTAACAGTCTAGTTAAAAAAAAAACATACTCTCCGATACATTCAAAGGGAAAATGTAAATTTGTACGCACAATATTGAAATATTTACCACGTTATGTTTTGATGACAGATTTCTTGTAGGTTGTATTTTGTTTTCGAAATTTTAGGCTCAGTAGTTTCGCTGATAAGGAGGGCGGAATGGAGTAATATATAATGGATAGTGAAATTTTTTTTAATAAAATTATGTAAACACTTGTGCTGCGAAAGGAAAACTTTTTAATTTGAAGGTCAAATTTGTCAATATGGTCAAAAAAATGTAGTGACTTAGGGGGTATTCTGGTCTAGAAATTCGAAAAAAATGAAAATTGATTTAATGTTTTTGCATATCTTTAAAGTTAAGACCTTTAAGAATGTGCCTTCAAAAAGATTTTTCAAAATAAGAATTATTTTCGGAGTTACAGCAGCATTTTTGACTCGGCAATTAAACTGGTCTGGTAAAGAGGTTCGAATTAATCCTTTTGATTTGCGAGCTTCTGCTGCTTCTAAAGTAGAACAGCTCGCTTCGCTAAAAGAACTTCAGAAAATATTGATCATGAAGTAGAAGAAGGCCCAACGTATGGTAAGGGATCGCCGATTAATCAAATTGCGCTGCCGAAATTGTGTTTTAAACTTAAAACGTATTTTTCGCAAAACTACTTTTTCAAACTGCTCGATATGATATCTCAAGTTCTACTCGAGTGATTCACATGAAATTTAGTCAAAATCTTCTTTGTATAAGTAGTCGTATACATTCACATTCATGTACCTACATAAATATATGTATTTGGAGATGAAAACAGCAGAGTCTATTCAAAAGGAATTAAATCCAGACGATTATTTTGACACCGAAAATGAATCTCAAATTGGAGGAGTAAGCCAAGATAGAAAACGCGGTGACAGATAACAAAACTTTTTAGTTTCCTTATATTTATTTGAGCAAAAATGTTCTTTATATGATATTTAATCACTTTTTATTAATTCTTCCAAAAAAAGGCATTTAATTTTAGATTTCAATTTACAAAAACACAAAAATTCGTTGCATGTTTTACTTCGGTTCATACGGTTTACCACATTTTCTCTTTTATAAAAACAAACAATTAATCAAAAAGATAAATCAGCTGATTTTTGACGTTTTTTTTCATCTGGCTGTAATTGTTTGCCTTAGAATATAGTTCACTATCTCAAGAAATAGCACCTATATAGCTTTGGAGTAAATTTTCGGGCCCCCTATCAATCAGAAAGGTTTTATTATAGCCCCGGCCCATCGAATCCATTGCATTCGTTGCTCCGGCGGTTTTAACTGACAGCTACATAGAACACACACATAATGGAAGGTGGCCCATAACCAATGGATATATAAACGTCGACGGATAAAGTATATTTATTTTCTACTTTTTCAATCCATTGTTCCGTTGGCAGTTCACACATTCTCACTTTGAAGACCATTCATTCGCATATTTAGGTTCATGTGTTCACAAATTGAGAGTACGAGTTTTCATTGGTGAAGGCATTGAGAGAATGAAGAGAAATTGTCATAGCTTGAAAAGAAAACACTGTCAGCAATAACAAAACGTCACCGGCTGTATTCTGCCAACGTATATATGTGACGGATTTTACAGGACTCTTCTTTCCGGTAACACTGTCGACGGAGCAACGAAGCAAAGGAGCAACGGGGCAACGGATCGACGGATTGTATGGGCGGGGAACTAACTCTTTCCTAAAATTCTGAACGCGCTCATTCATCTTGTCTGTTCGCAACTTCAAGAGATATGTCATCTGTACTTATGATTGTATGAAACCCAGATGGCAGTTAAAGCCTTAACTCGGGCAGTTGTAACGTGTCTTGAAAAAACTCTCATCTGAGTTTTGCCTAGTAAGTTCCAACTTATGACCTGCGACCCAAACATGGCTCAGTGAATTGAGTGAAGTTCAGGAGTATGTGTCTCTACTTAGAAGATAGACGTAATTCTTTTAAATGAGGAGTGAAATCAAACGTTGTCTAGAAAGTCACCACCGAGAAAGAGAGGTTTATCAGTATTTCTACATATAGACTAGACCAGATGAAATCTCCCATACAGGCGGAGGGTCTGGTGAAAGCAGCAGTGACGTATTTCACGAAAACGAACACCAACACTATCCAATACATTGAGCAAGTTTTTCACTGCGGTGTTAGGTAGACCGTCCTTCAATGGGGCCGACTCGGACCGAAAGCGACATAATGGAACTGGATCTAACTGACGTTCACTTTTTTCCAAGTGACGGAACTTCATTTTAGGGGCAACCATTCACAAATCCGGCCAGAATGGTAGCAATTGGTCCAGTGAAGCCACCCTCAGTCAATAAAATTCCGGGCTCACTACAGGTTATAAAGAGCTGGCATTAATGTGTGATCCTAAAAGAATTTCTTCCTTGTAGGACCATACCCTATTGTCATAGTAAGTTTTAGGTTTAGTTTTAATTCGTTATTTAAGTTTTCGATATTTAGGGATTAGGTTAATGGAGGTTAAGTTAGTTTTAGTCGCGTTTGTCCCGGCTTTGCATAGTGATGATGGAACTCACATGTGATCTCCGCCTTTAACTTGAGAAACAAGTAGTGTTGCGGTGTCCAACGCATTTGCTTTGTTCATATGTCAAACAGTGAGCGACCACTTGACATTTTGTTTTATTGCAATTGATTTTTTAAAATTTGGAAAGCACTGCTAGAACGCGAAAGCATCAAGCCAAATGGGACACCTGGGATCAGCCCCCAAAAAAAAAATCAATTAAAGGCCGATGAATTCTGTAAGGTTTTTTCTCATATCATATTAACGATTTTTCGATTTTTAACTTTCTCAGTACTCAACAACCTTGCAGATGCCATGTCTATCTATTACTTAACAAAAACTACTAGGACTATACAATCAAGTAAAAAGGTACTCAGTTCTCAACTCCAACGGAGGCAATTTTTAAAAATAAATCACCCACTAACCAGTATGCCCGATAAATGGAACCTCAGCATTGTTTGTCCGATTCTCAAAAAAGGAGACCCTCTGAACTGCGCCAACTACAGAGGCATCACCTTAACATCGCATATAAGATCTTATCTGCCGTATTGTGTGAACACCTGAAGCCGTTCGTAAACAACCTGATAGGTCCATATTAGTGTGGCTTCAGGCCAGGAAAGTCCACCATCGACCAAATATTCACACTACGGCAGATCTTGGAGAAAACCAATGAGCTTCAGATCGATACCCACCACCTATTCATCGATTTTAAGGCCGCATATGACAGCATCTATAGAGACGAGCTATACGAGTATAGAGCAATGTCTAGTTTTGGCATCCCTGCCAAACTCGTCCGTCTGTGCAAGATGACGATGAAGAATACACGCTGCTCCATCAAGGTCGGTAAAGATCTCACCGAGACCTTTGATGTCCAGAAAGGATTTAGACAAGGCGATGCGCTGTCATGCGATTTTTTCAACATCGTACTTGAAAGAATAGTGCAAAACTCATGAGCAAAAAAAACAAGAGAGGCACTAGCTTTCAAAAGTCCGTCCAACTACTCACATACGCCGATGATATTGACATAATCGGGAGAAAGCAACGTGATGTCAGTGGCGCTTTCGCGAGTATTGAGACGGAAGGGGCGAAAATGGGCTTAGCGGTCAACGAGGGCAAGACCAAGTATATGCTGTCAAGCAAAAAGGACAAATGACACCGACGTCTCGGACAGAAAGTCACCCTCGACAGATATAACTTTGAGGTAGTTGAGGAATTTGTCTACCAAGGCTCTGCTATAGATACAGACAACGACACCAGCGCTGAGATCAAGCGAAGAATAACTCTTGCCAAGCGCTGTTTCTTTGGGCTAAGAAGGGAATTGAGTAGCAAAGCCCTCTCAACGACAACAAAAGTCACCCGTTATAAGACCTTAATAATCCCGGTCCTGTTCTATGGCGCAGAGGCATGGACATTATCAAAAATGGATGAGGGTGTTCTTGGTTGCTTCGAGAGAAAAATTCTTCGGGCGATCTTCGGTCCCGTCTGCATTAACGCTGAGTGGAGGAGGAGATACAACGACGAGCTGTACGGATTGTACAGCGACATGGACCTAACCAGAAGAGTGATGATCCAAAGACTGAGATGGCTGGGTCATGTAGTACGTATGGACACCAATGCTCCGGTCCGAAATGTCTTCGAATCCCCTCCCGAGGGACAGCGCAGTAGAGGAAGGCCAAGACTCAGGTGGCGCAGGCAAGTGGAAGGGGACCTCACCCAACTTAGCGTGCGAAAATGGAGGCAGCTAGCCAGGGATCGAGCTGGCTGGAGAAGCTTGTTGACTGAGGCCCAGGTCCACCCCGCTACAGTCGCCACTTAAAGTAAGTAAGTAATCAGTATTGTAAAATATGGATTATATTTTCTATTAAACCTCGTAGAAGTAAATTCTACGAGTAGACAACCAATTTTTGCAAAGAAATATTTATGTTATAAATGGGGCTTTAAATTTTACGACTGCCAATATTATTAATTGTTGATCGTCTGTGTACTACTTTAGGCGTTTGGTTTCTGTTATTTAATATAAGAGTATCGTATCATAATATGAAAAAGAATATAGCGGATACCTATTTACATATATCGAAATGAATATCACTAAATAGATCTTAATTTTTAAAAATAAACTTCATATCCAACAATCCACGGGTAGATCGATCAAGTTGTTAAAGCTCGGTCATCTCGTTTATTAATTAATTTGCCAGCTAAGATTTTATTGCGCATTAACATTGTTTTATAGTCGGATTTATTAGTTAAAATCAATTTTTCGTTCCGGAAATTTGTGCTGTTCAAAAACCATATTCAATTCAGAAATAAACATGAATACAGATGTGTTCACATGCACGAATACAGATACAGACTTCTACCCGTAGATACATTGGCTGATTGTCTGACAACCATCAAGTTGATTTTCATGCACAGCTGGACATAGAATCTTTTTTCATGAAAATTGATTATATTAACAATACATTGCACAAATATTTGTGTACAGACAATTGCATACGTCAAAAATGCTCACTTTTCCATGCATCGAGTTAGAGTTTTTCAATTGCATTTGATTTATCAGATCTTTTATTAGCACGTGAAACGTTGCAATAAGATATTTATTCAAACCAGACACACACTATTGTATTCTGGTGGTTGTAACAGCATCTATTCTGATTCTAAAATAATTACACGAGTACGTTTCATTTTTTTAGTTGAAACACAATAGGATGCATCTAACTTGCTCCAGATCAATTTAAGCTACAAATAGATGCAGTAGAGTAGAGTTCTCCAATTAAACGAATAAATATTGTTTATGAGTGCTTTCCCGTCAGAATTAATATTTCTATATCAACAAATATGTTTATCAGTGTACGCTGTACCTAAATTGTTTCTTACAAAATATGAATAAAATTCAGAAGCATATCATTGGCCAATATCAGTGAAAGCACTCAATTCACCTTGAACTAACAGGTGACCTTGATAAAGGCTATGGGATATACCCGAACAACTTTTGTAAATAGATTTGTTTTGAACGGTTGACGTTCATTTAGAAACTTCTTATAGAGACCAAGAAATTAATTTCTGATCTCGACCTAAAAAAGCTCGGAATTATGATTATACTTTGGATTTACGTTTATCAAGCGAGCGGTTTCTGGGATCGCTGTGGTAGAAAGTCGCTCGAGTTAGAAAACAAAACAGAATTTCTCTTATGTTCGAGTGATTCTTGTGAAGATACAGTGTTTTAATGAGGCCTATGAGCGGCTGGGTGCCGTACGATTAAGCGAACGTCAACCTGGCGACAGAACATTGCGCATATTAAAGAATTTTTTTCCATTAAGAGGTTCTACTTTGACTTATCGAGTGAATACCTATTTTCTGTAAAATAGAACTTGATGCTTGTTCAAATCGATAGAAAAAAAGTTGATATTAATAATATAGGGCAAAACTAGCCAAGTGACCTCCATGATTTAATAAAACCGTTCTCCACACTTAAGGACATTTGCGACTCTATTTGATTTATGACAGTACAAATGTTGACCTTAAGTGCTTCTACATGGCCTGAAAGAGAGAAGTCATATGATGGCAATTTGCATAATCTCGGCGGCTAATTTTGACCACATTTCGAAGAACGACTATCTTTCTTGCAAAAGATCAACTATTTCGCCACTTGTGCAGCACGTAGTTCCGTTGGCACCACGCCTATATTTTTAAGGGCCACCAAAACAAATTCGTTAATCATGGTTTAATAGCGCAATACCGTGATATATTCTTTGTAGCAGCCACTTTAAGTATTCAGAAAAAGGTCACGCGCTAAAACGGCACCAAACACTAACACAAATAGAGTGGCTTTTTGACAATGATTTTTGAATTTGATAAGCGTCAAATGCAACAATGCTTCTTACAAATAAAGCCTTGAAGATGGAAATCCATTCATCCATTTCCAAATCCGAATTGGAAGTTACAACGCTACTTATGGCTGTCAGACTTAAGTTCTAACGTCAATACAACCTTATCAGCTTCATGAGGTTGGCCTTTAAATTGACAGACTTGAGTTTTTGGCCAAACTTCAAGCTTCAGAAGAAGTTCACCTTCACCTTCGACCAAGAAATCTTTAATCTTTCGAAAGCACTGTCCGACGCATTTGAATATAGCAGTAATACACCTGAAAAGGAAGAAAGTCATGTTTAGTTCCGCCACTCTTAAGTTTACTGGTTTGATTGCGAATATAAGCAAAGTATTCAAGGATGTAGGCAATAGAAATAGATTGTCAAAAACAATATTTTCCCGGACAAACAGTTCGATTTTAGAGTGAAGCATGAAACTATTCACGTTGCGTCGAAACTAATCTTTGGCATTCAATGGAACCTTACGCATGTGCTTATCTGGTAAACTTCAACTTTGACGTCTTATGGTAAGAGGGGCTTTTCGACAAGCTGTTAGCTGTGTACATGCCACACCTCTACTACCGTAATGCAAATAATTGCAATATTCGGTGTCAAATGTTGTAAAGTCCTTTCGAGCAAATTGTCGACATTGAAAACGGAGGCGGTGATATATGTATTGGCATAGAGATCACGTTCAAAATTTGAACCAATCGGAAGAAATTTTCGGTGCAACGTTACCTTATTCAGGAATATTGTGACGACTGCGAATTGAAATCTAATTTTCATATGTTGGATACAGTCTTGTTTCAGATTTGCTTTAAGGGATACAAGACATAATTGGCGAAATTTGGCATAATTTATCAGCTTGAACTCTTATTTTTTATGTATGTTCCACTGGGTATGCAGGATGCGACGTCTCATCGAAAACGGACCTAGGATGATTGCTTTTTTAAATGATCTGTAAGTAAGTGTTTAAATCCCCCCATATTCCTCACCCGGCTCACAACCACATCCAAGGTAGAGGTGCGGATATGAAGATGACTATTGCGTCAGAACAATGGTGTGGTGAGGTTTGATGTCGGACGGCTATAACCGAAATAGACCTCCAACGACACCTCAGCTCCACTCATAATCCTACACTTTTAGGACCTGCATAGTATGGAGGAGCAATGGTGATAATGCTACAATTTCATCACAAATGCCGCCTCCGACATGGTTGGTTTCGCCAGACCATACCAAATAGGAAAACTATCACCTGACGGTGAGTCATGTGCCAGCACTTGTCGTAAACTAGGAGGCACACGGTGCAGTATGGAACTATTAACACAAAAACACCGGGTACCTTAAGCAGGATACAATAAGAGGCAACTTAAATTTTAAGATAGTAAGGAACTATGAATGTATCCCAATAAAGCGAGGAAAGCGATCGAAGAATTGCTCCTTCCCTAACTCGAGAAACATAGAGCTCTCATCATCCTTTTCCTGTTATAGGGCACAATCCACTCCACATAATTCACTCTCCGTAAATGAATAACGCTTGGAACGAACACTTCTTTGTGTGATCTTTGACCCCCTCTACCTATACATATATCGACGGAATCTGAAGCAGGTGGCACAGTATACGACTATAGTAACACAGGCTATATAGAGATGTGGAAGGTTGTGTTTCCAGCGATTAAAATGGCTAAGTAATTTCGAGCCAATGTATACCAAGAATAATGTGTCAAAAACAGGCTTTACTTAAAATAGCATGAGCAGTTGAAAGGGACCCTGACCGAAAGAAATGGATGTTGGATCCGAACCAGTCCATACCATCTCGATATTGTAAGCTGCCAGAAGTAACTTTGTGGACAGCGCACATTAACTCATTTGCATTTGGGCAGAAGAGCGTATGTCTGATAAGTGGAATCTCAATATCGTTTGCTCGATATATAAAAATGAAGACCTTCTTAACTTCACCAACTATATTGGTGTAGGTTTCGTTAACATGGCATATAGGATCTTATATGTCATATTGTATGAACTGCCGAAGCCCTTCGTCAACAAGTTGATTGGCCATTATCAGTACGGTTTCAGACCAGGAAAATTCACAAAGTCAAAAAGTCCAAAGGCCGCATATGATACCATTTATAGAAACGAGCTATATAGAGCCTTATCTAGTTTTGCTTTCTCTGCAAAGATTATCCGTCTTTGCAGAATGTCAATTGAGAAAACTCCCTGTTCCGTCAATGCCGGGCACGATTTCGCCATGCTTTTGATGTCAAAGAAGGTTTCAGACAACGTGACGCGCTGGTATTTGATTTCTTAACATCATACGTGAAAGAATTGCGCAGAACTCCCAACGTAAAATGGGTTAAGCGGTAAATGTGGGTAAAACCATGTACTCGTATACGCTCTCAACAAAAATGGGAACACAGCATCGATGAACTGGACAGAGCGTCACAGTTGATAACTATAATTTCGAGACAGTAAGTGACTTTCGCCCTGCTATAAAATCTGCCAAAAAAACTTCTTCAGAAACAAAACAGAGTATCTTTCTTAATGACCCCTGTTTCCTTCGGGTAAGAAGGCGATTGAGTAGAAAGGCCCTATCCCCAACAACTTAGAGGCAGAGTCGTCGAATCTTACCTGAAGGGAGAACGCATTAGAGAAAGACCTCACCTTAGTTGGAGGGCACAAGTAGAAGGTGATCCCAATCGACCGTTATTGTCGTGGGGATCATAAGGTGAAGCCAAGGTTCACCCTGATCTGTAGGACCACCTAAGAAAGTAGACTCCTGAGACTCCTTTTCATTGTACTATGAGAACGTTCCCACCTCGACATGTTACCACTCTACAAAAGATAGCTTTAGCCTGAAAGTAGTTAGCCATTTTGACTAGCATTGAGAGACTCAAAATTAAGGACAGTATCTTAGTCCTGGTTCCGAAAGGTCTTCTAATCCTACTCGTTGAGACAATGCAGTAGAGCAAGATTTGAATAAGAGTAAAAGGGAACCTTAACCTCCTTGACAAATTGTGTTCCGGATCGCGTCAGACTTCAGTCTAGGGTTTGCCCAGGTCCAACGTGGACTGTAGTGCTATCTGTGTACGAAAAGATTTTATTCAAATCGACTGCAATTAAGACTATGTCCAGAGGGTAATACTGGTTTTCTTTTTTTTATCCTGGTAATTGATATATCAGCAACTCTCTCTTCATGTTAGCGTACTTAAAAGCGATGTCAAATCGATATTCAGTTGCGAATACACTCAGTCACGCAATTAATTATAATATATTGAACTTGAACCAATAGAAGGTTAACCTCTGAACTTCAAGCATATTTTCGTAACATTGCACCAGTTTCGTGATGGTTAAAACATACGAGTATGTCATGCCCAATGTGGCGCCCCTTTTACGAGTATATCTCAACAAAAAAGCGCTTTCTGATATATCGGAAATTAAAACAGGAAGACGACTACCTACAGCTAAAGACACATTGTCAGAGTGATCTGCTGATAAATGATTTGCTCAATAAATTAAAAACACAATTAGTACTTGTGGTCACTTACTGGCACACTTAGTACCAATTAATATCTTCACGAACAATCGTACAAATTAGTTTCAATTGCCCTCGTACCGTCAGTAAAATAAATCTGATTCAGCTTAATAGCTGAATTGCTGTACAGAAGGCTAACTAAACATCAGATTTACGACAATGATCAGCATGAAGATGATTTTATTATCACCGTGTCAAGATTAATACGACCGACTATGGCTGACTACGTAGATACATATGTAGATACATACATAGAGAAATTTTAATCAATTTAGATGCCCAATTTTGACGATCTTTTTTTTCTAAATAAAATAAAAATAGATGCACTGTTCTGGCTGAATTGGACCGTCACTTATTCGTATTCATACCATATGAGTACAACGAAATGGTTTTATGAAGATAGATTAAGATACGAAAAAAAAAAATACAACTCACATGTGGATACAGATTATTTGGAATGGAGGTCACAACTATTTTTTAATTTGCAGATAATTTTCATGCGTTTTCGCTTTCTACCTATAGGTATACCAGGAGGAATAGATTTGGTTTAATGGTTGAGAGTTTTTGTATTTAAAAAAAAAAAATAAAAATTATTTCAAATGACATCCATACGAGAACTCGTTGTTATGAGAAATCTTGGTAGTTCAATACCCACCCTCTAGGAGGGGGAACACTTTAGTCAGGAAGATTACTTCTTTTTAAAGTGCACGTTGAGCAGAATTTTTTTATTCTCTGAAAATCCTTTCACCACGCGCAAGAGTTGTGCCAAGAATTTGCGCATGACTGTATTTTATGTTTATTTTTTGGGGTGAAGAGGATTACAGTGAAATGGACACCAGTGTTAAGTGGTAAAATGGAAACCAAGAACTCTAAGCAGAAACAGAAACAGAGCTGATGTATACCAAATTTTACACACATTCCCACACATACACAAATTGTACCTACAGTGGTAGTATCTTTGTATGATGTTCTGGAGGGAATTCAATCGATACCTATACCATATGAAGTAAATGTAATAGAAGTTTTCTTTTTCCACACAAACATCCAAAAGGATATCCGTATATCCGCACCCAGTTCAAGGAGACGAAGATTCTTTTGTTTGTCACAAATTGTCCTCAACTAATCCAAGACAATATTTGTATTCGTGTATTACGTCAGAAGGGGAGTGTAACTTACACTCAAACCACTAAGATGAAAACTACGAGTACCATAAACTGAAAACTCCTTCAACATTATGTAACACACATCACTTGGTTGGTATCTTTTATCAAAGTTGATATCTTTGAATGGACTACGAGCACAACTAGAAATATCATATAAATTAAATGCTCACCTTGCTGGACTGTGAACATAAGCAGGAATGCACTGGCTACAATTAAGGATTGCATGATTGCAGCTCTACACGGGTGGTTCCTAAGTGTCCTAAATGTTCTGAAGGCTAAAAAAGATACACGTATCCTTTAGATAAGTTGATAACCGAGCGTTATTTTTGGGTTACAGATGCACGATTAACCCGGCACTTAAGAATTTCAAATCGAATTTTTTAATTATATTTTTGGACCCGAATTAGAATGACGGTATACACAAGGATGTATCTGGAATGTTATCCTTTTAATTGAAAATTTAAAAAATTTTTTTTTTTTTTAATTTCACCTAAGACCACCACGAGTAACGACCTGCGTGCGGATGCGGAACGTGTTTTTCTCCGAAAAGCCCGACCAGATGATGATGGAAAAACTCAAAATTGAATCTTGTAGCTACGAGAGTGGTACGCTGATAATGTGTGTCTTCTCGCTGATGGAGAACAATGGTAAAGCTTACTTTGTTCCAACATTGAGCTTTTTCTCTCTCTATGAGATACTCGTAATATGATTAAATTTTGTTAAATTGCCAGAGAGTGCGAGAGCGCAAATGAAAATGAGAAAACAATTTATGTATTCGTCGGATAAGAGATACCTAGAAAATTGTAAATTAAAAAAAAAATAATAAAAAATGAACTTGTATTCATACAATCTAGGGAAGATATGTCAAAAGACTTCGATAGAAACGATTTTGGCGTTTTTTTTTCACCATTTTATCGACCCTTACTATTTTCTCTTTTTGGGGTGTTGGAGTTTCAACATTGAACACGATGCCTCACGTTAGGGAGTGATATGTCTGCAATCCTTCAACTCGTTATTATAGCTCGAAATGGACAATCTAATTATGAGTTTTATGGATTGAAATAAAACTTTTGGTCCTTCGATTGCCACGAATCCCAACATTCGTGTCGACTTGGTATTACCTATATATTGATTTTTAAGGAAAATTAATTGGAAAATGAATGTTTTCTTCTGATGAGACCACGCATTTTTAAACAGGATACAATGAAGGAGTGCCTGACTAGATAATAGTCGTCTGCATGCAATCTTAAAGGTGGAAGAGTTGCCACAAGTCTGAGGGATATATTGGGTATATATATAGTATTATTCAAAGTATCGCCCATCTGAAGCTATGACTTTTTCCCATCTTTCTGGTAATTTGTGGGCCCCATCTCAAAAGAACAGCGCCGGCTTGGCAGCCAAGGATGAATCAAGTCAATTTTTGATATTTTGCTCTGATGTTAACCGTATTTCAGTGAGGGCGTTCTGCATAGACCGGAACAAATGGTATTCAGAAGGGACAAGGTCTGGGCTATAAGGCGGGTGGGGTAAGACTTCCCATCCACTGTTTTCCGAATAGTTCTTAACCGGAATAGCAACGTGGGGCCGAGCGCTGTCATGATGGAAAATTATATATATATACTGCTCTCTTCAAACGGATTGATTGTGTTCGATATGGTTGTCCATTGATGGTTTCACCTGGTTTTAACAGCTTATAATACAGCACACCCATCTGATTCCACCAAATACAGAGCACTACCTTCGCGCCATTGATATTCGGCTTTGCCGTTGATTTGGCTGGTTGGCCGGGTTTCACATATGATTTTTTGCGCCTGGGGTTGTCGTAATGGATCCATTTTTCATCACCAGTAACAATCCGATGCAAAAATGACTTCCTTTTGTGGCGTTCCAGCAGCATTTCGGACATGCAAAACCGCCTTTCGACGTCTCTCGGCTTGAGTTCAATTTCCTTGCTTTTGAATATATCCAGCTGCTTTTAAACGTTTTGAAATGGCTGCTTGAGTGACACCCAAAGATTCTGCGAGCTCTTCTTGTGTTTGGCAATAATCTTGATAGAGTAATGCTTCCAGTTCTTCATCTTCAAACTTTTTTGGCTGCCCAGGACGTTCATCGTCTTCCAAGCCAAAATCGTGCAAACCACTTTTGGCGCGTTCGCTCAGCTAGCGCATGTTCATCATAAACTTCCACCAAAATACGATGACTTTCGGCAGCAGTTTTCTTCATATTAAAGTAATGAAGAAGAACTACCCGCAAAAACACCTTTTCAGGCACGAAGTTCGACATATTTGAGTGAAAAAAAATTATTGTTGTTTACGCTTCAAATAAATGACATATACTGAAATGACGTACAATGACAGTAGCTTTCCAATGGAATAATACAAGTTACGCCATCTCTTAGCAAACCGCACGAATTAAGTTATAGACCCAATATTAGTAGTTTCGAATTTTTCATTCTGTTACTGTTTCTGATATTCTAGAACCCGCTGGCATTTAAATTTGTATCCCCTATGATTTTGTCAATAATTCTAAGCTCTGTAGATAACATTTTCCCTTTGATTGTTCTACATCTTATCTGCTTTTCTGCTGCAGCCTATCAAAAACCTAGCTCGAGTGCCAGATTTTTTTATGTCCCCTGACAAACTGAACACTTGTGTACCAGTTTATCGTAAGTTCAATGCTCCTGAATTTCGAACTAACATGGGAGTCAGACAAGGTTAATTTATGTAAAACTGGTTATTGAGTATTTGCGCTTAGAATAGTTGTGCGGCATTCAAAACTAATAAGCAACTTACAGTCTACCAAAGGCTAACAGAAAAAAGCTGACTTTATACAGACGTCCGGAAGTGTTTATAAGTGAAAATAAAGTTATTGGAAGCCTTAACTGACGAAGAAAGCAGTTCTAACGCGAGTTCATGTCTGGCTAAGATAAAAAAATTGTGATTTCAAACTTTCAATTGCATTCTTAGCAGGATGTGATAGCTGGTGCCATTAGAATTGGGTATGTGTCTGCTTGGAAGAAGTACACAAGTTTGCCTAGCAATTAGTGCTGTCTAAGGTTGCCGTACTCCACAAAGTTGGTTTCGAAGTTGATTTTATCATAAGCTTGTTGATTCGCGGTAATAAGCGCCTTGCACTAGGTTCTAAACGCGACATTTTAAATGCAAATAAGTTTGTTATCCGAGATAGCACCTAAATATTGTACTTTGGTGGATATGCTTTTAAATCAAACTAGTCAGCTACCTCCTTCAACTGAAGGGAGCAACCTTAATCTGACCTTTTGTGATCTAATTGCTAAACATCCGACATATGATGCGTTACCGCTATATAGTCTACATACAGTGACTCAAATCTTTGATCACATGTTTAAAGCAAAGTATAATTTTTAGATGTAACTCTTCAAGTTTAACAGTTAGAGCAACTAAATTTTCACTCGAATTAAATGGAGTGATTATGAATGAACACAGCAAAAGCAAACGAAAATAGATGAAAGAACTTGGTATCTCCAAAATTAAGGAAGTAGAAAGGCTAATTGTTTCCAAGACAACTCATCGAGAAATTTCTCGAAAACTTGGAGTTTCAGTGGGAGTTGTATTCAAAATACGCAAAAATTTAAAGTATGACGCTGAAAAGAAAAAGTCGGGAAGGAAACCAATTTTAAACTCAAATATACAAAGGCATATTGTGCGACAGATTAAATCTGGAGTATATGAAAATCCGGTCCAGATTAATAAGGCATTATACCAAAAAGATGGGATTAAAGTAACAACTGAGGCTGTACGAAAAATTTTGCGCAGAAACGGTCCCTATGACCGCCATAAGAAATTAAGGCTACAATTTGCCCAGAAATATAAGGATTATTGTGTTAATGTCTGGGCAAGGGTAATTTGGTCGGATGAGGCAAAAATAAACCGTCTTGGGTCCGATGGTAGCCAATGGATCTGGAAGAAGCTAGGTGAGCCAATCAGCGATCGCCATATCAAACCAATCTTATGATTTGGGAATGCATGTGCATGGAAGGGGTTGGTGAATGCAATAGATTGGTGGGTCGCATGAATTTCACTCAATACATCATCATCCTGGAAGACGGACTCCTTACAGGTTTGGAAAAGTGGCATAAAGATGTGTCAGAAATTGTATTCCAGCAAGATAATGATCCGAAACTAACATCCAAAATTAGAAAAGCGTAGCCACAACATCAGCAATTTCAAATACTTGATTGGCCACCAGAATCTGCAGACCTCAATCCGATTGAATATCTTTGGGTTGAGGTTAACCATGCTACTCGTATTTCAGATTTGCCTGGAGATTGTCCAAGTTTGCATGAATTATGGTACCGCAGTCAAAATCTTCTTCTTCTTATCCTTTTATTAACCCTTTCCTCGTTATACGAACTTATGCGTAACGAGTTTCCCATTTTTACTGCATCGCTGCTGCTCCGCTTATGGGGTTGGCTAATGTCGCAGACCGCAGAACGCGTCTACATAATGCTCGGTCCTGGATCGCTTCAGTGGTAAGCCCCAGGCGTTGTTGCGCATTTGCCATCTGAGAAATCCAGGAATTCTTTTTCCGACCTCGTTTTCTTACAGTTGGAGTGACCGTAGTTGATAGTGCCTTTTTAACCGGATTTTCCGCAGATCTTCTTTGAACGTGGCAATACCAGATTATTCTATTCGCCTCAAGCTGTTCGGTTACCGAATTCTTTATATGTAGACTTCCTCTTATACGCGTAGATCTAATACAATCGCGTTTAGTGACTCCACTAGACATCCTTAACATTTTCATTTCCGCTGCCGTCATTTTTTTTTAAACGCTTCGTAGATTGTCCAGCACTGTGAACCGTATATAAGAGCTGGTCTAACAACCGTGGTGTAGAGTTTCCCCTTTAATTTAAGTGGAAATTTTTGGTCGCCAAATATTCCCGAATTTTCCCGCCATTTCATCCATCCCACACTCACTCTGTGTTTTACTTCGTCGTCACATTTCGCTTCCATGTTAACAATTGATCCTAAGTACTTAAAGATAGTGCTTTTCGGAAGAACTATTCCGTCTAACATTATATCCGGAACAGGTCGCAACGGATGTGCAAATGGGCACGTCAAATGCTCCGTCTTTGAACGACTTATTTTAAACCCGTTTCTCTCTAGCGCATTTCTCCATGAATCTAAGGCGTTCTGTAAATCTTCGACGTTATCGCTAAGTATAACTGCGTCGTCAGCGAAGAGAATTGGCGTTACATTTGCTTCGCGCATGCAGTCTTTTAAAAGATAGTCGAGTACTACGTTAAAGAGGAAAGGGCTAAGTACGCTTCCTTGATGCACTCCGACATTAACTGGAAATTCTCTCGTTAGTCCAGCAGAGCTTTTAACCGCAGTTTTCACGTTTCCCTACATGTCTTTTATTATTCTAACATACGTTTCCGGTACGTTTTGAGACCTCAGCGCGGCCCATATGAGATCCCTAGGCACTCGATCGAAAGCTTTCTCGAGGTCGATAAATACCATGTGTAAATCCTTAGACGAATCTCGGTGCTTTTCCATTATTATTCGTAGGCTTTGGATAGCGTCCACCGTCGATACACACTGGCTATTATCGAGCTTTATTATTTGCCGAAGACGTTCGTTTAAGACTCTTTCGACGATTTTCATTGTGTGTGACATAAGCTTGATTGAACGGTAGTTGTTGCATTCTCGAGTGTCGCCTTTTCCTTTGTATAATGGAACCAAGAAGCTACTTCTCCATTGATTCGGCATAGGTTGTCCACATTTTAATTTATTTAAAAGTTTCGATAGCCAAACGCTGCCGATCCCCTGCATCTTTGACCAAAACTCTGATGGAATGCTGTCTGGTCCCACCGCTTTCCCCGGCTTCATTTTTCCAATTGCTATACTTATTTCTTCGATTGAAAAGTCCGAAACTTCCTCCTCGAATAGGCGAGCTGTCGGCACGATATCACGTGGAAACTGTTTGTTAAGCAACTCCTTGCAGTATTCAAGCCACTGGTCAAAAATTTCCTTTTCATTTATTAGTAAACGACCGTCTGCGTTTTTGATGTATTTCGGCGAGGTTATTTCCATTGAATTTTTTCTCCTCTGTGCAGCGAGCTTAAAAATATTTGGCATTTTAGTACTGTACGACGTTTGAACTTCTTGGATAGCTTGTCTTCTATCCGCCGATCGTGAGGATATTTGTTCCAACTCCTGGTACAGGTTTTCCGCTTCTGCCGCTCGAGTTCGAGCCAGGACTTTCTTTGCGATCTTTTTAAGGCGCTCGTATTCAAGAGCCAGTCGATCTTTTTCGATATCGTCGCTCCGATCGCATTTTGTCCACGCTTGGAATGCACTCTTCTTGTCGGCCACAGCTCGTTTGGTTTCGTCATTCCACCACCATGTTTCTTTGCCGACGTTATGGTATTTCGATATAGTCCCCAGATGGGACTTTGCGAGTGTTATGCATTCCTCGTGCATGCTGTTCCACATTTCTTGCGGGCTAAGTGAGTCTGCTATACCATTTATATTTTGAAGTACTTCTTTAGCCAGTGCGATAAATCTTGCGCTTCGTTCCTTCGATAGATTATACCACCCGATTTTTGGCTTTCCAAACGATGCCCGTGTTTTCGGTGGTTCCGCTGTGAAAAATTCTGTAATGAGCAGACGGTTTTGACTTACTAGCGATTCTCCAAGTATTACTTTACAGTCCTTAACACGGTTTCTCATCGACATTTTGCAGAGGTGATAATCTTTTTGCGTCAAAATATGCTTGGCAAAATATCACCGCAAATCAATGTAAAAAATTAATAGAATCCATGCCAAGAAGAATAAAAGCGGTCCTCAAAGCGGAGCCGATACTAGTACTAAGTAGGAACAGTTTCGCTAAGTCAACAAATTGATCAAATGCCCTATTTTTACTTTAGTTGTATTAATTTAAGTTAAAAGATGAATTTGGTTCTCATTATTTTTTATACTGAATTATAATATAATATATTATTATTTTTTTTTCTTTTAAAATTTCGTTGAATTTTAAGCACAAATAAAAAAATTATGAACAAAAGTCTTTTATTCTGCTAATCATGTGATCAAAAAGAGTCATTGTATGTTATGCTTGATGGTACATAGAGTGCCACGCGGCGGACAACCTCAATTTAGTGCTGCCATCACATATAAACCGTAGTCAGCATCCGCAATCAGGGTCCTATTCATCAGCATTCTTTTTATTTGCAAAACTAGTGAGTTGCCTATTCCGTGTTCTTACACATGTCTGACGACTGTGCTGTAGAAAGCCCTTACAAGACCTACATATGAACTTTAACTATTCTCTCAATGCTTTTCGGCAGGAAAAAAGTCAGACAATTGGTCTGAAACTCATTCCCAGCGTGTAGTTATATTTTTTGTTTCTTTTTTTTGTATAAAGGCTAAACTCACCGTTTGCCAGGGAATCGGTATATTATCATTGAAGTATTAGCAGTGATTGATCTTTTCTGAGTTAACAAAAGTTGCTCTATAAGATCAGTGGATCCATGTGTTGCTCAGCTTATCTGCTGCTTCAATAATACGAGCTGGCTGTAAGTCGGCTTAGATTCGGTTGCCAGTGAAGTAAGTCTCAAGACACAGTCTGACTTACTTTGGTTTCTAGTCTACCTGATGTGGGTTTTTAGGAGTTTTTGCTTGTCAGGTGGTTTCACAGTGCTTCGATTTTTCGCTTCTTAAAGAGGCACTCTCTGAAATCCGAAGAATCCTCTTATATTATTTTTGTTTTGATCTGTAAAGACTCCAGTTAGTCTTAAGGGGCATCTGCGTTTCATCATAAAAGAGGTGATTAGCCCAATTTTTTCTTAGTTAGATACAAAATTTCGGGAGGACACTGTTGAGTTCTTCTGGTCAGCTTTGTCTGTCATCTTTTTCGCACTATTCTCCTCCTTTTCAACGAGGTCGAGACATTACAGTCGTAACATCTGATAATTCTTTTCTTCCTGGGACGTATTCCATGAGTTTAGGGAGTTCGGGTACTGAAGTTTTCGGTCTTTCTAATCGCTCATCATAAAATGTTGTGAAATGCCTTAAACTTCCCAAACCATAGATGCGATTCCTCAATATCTATGGTCCTTTAGGATATGTGATATTTCACCCAAACAGCGTCCTAAACTACCAAAATCATATAAACAAATCAACCTCCATTCCTTTTTCTTCAAAACTATGGAAAAAATCATCGACAGACATTTCAGAGACGGGGCAATTCAAATGAACCACCTACACAAGTATCAATATGTCCACCAACCTGGAAAATCTACCAAATACGATGCACAAAAACTTACTACATACAAGATTTGAATATCGACCTTGCTTTCCTAAACGGAGGTAATTTCGAAGACATAATCTCGGATCGCCTTCAGAGGGAATCTGAGCCTAGTTGCTGAATGGTGCACAAAAGTATCTCAATCCTAAGAAAAGCACCATAGTTATGTAGAACACTCATTTCTCTAAGACTATGGACAAGGCCTGGACCGGCCAAAGTCTAGTCGGAAAAAATTGGGGATTGATATCCAAAATTCTAAAATTACACTGTGGATGTACGCGGCAATAACAAAACCCCTCATCACGTATGCTGCCGACGTTTGGAGGCATAAAGCAACGCAGATGTCAACAGAAGCTAAACTCAAAACAATAAAGAGACTAGCAACTGGTGCAATGAAAACCGCGCCAACAGCTGCGCTTGAAATTTTCCTAAACATCTCACTATTTCATCTAGAACTCATGAAAGAAGCAATGGTGAATGCCTACATGCTCATCACGGAAGATGAATCATATTCCACATTAGTTCATGCTGCAATGCTTTATGAATTCAGGAAAAATGAACCACTTAGATACACCTGACAAACAAACGTCTACCAAGAGATAACTTTCGGCACAACTTTAAGTTTACATTTTCAGACCGTCTTTCTTTTCTTTTATAATTAGCGCGCGCTCAAAAATGATTGCACACAGCGCGGGCGATGGAAAGTAAGGGAGGAAAGAAAGAGAGGTGCCGATGTACGTTGGTCTTGAATGAATAGGAAATAAAGAGCTTGGCAGGGTATTCCATAAGCGAGTTTTTCGGCTAAGGCAGAGTACTTCCGAAAGTGGGCTTGAGGGTGTACTGATAAGCATTCATAGCAAGACGGTTGGAGGTTTGAAGGGGCGGAATGCTACTGGCAATTTCTGAGGAGCAACTGGGAACAGAACAAACCAACATTTGCCAAGGTCTCACATGTATGGTACACAGACGGGTCCAAAACTACTGAATGCGTGTTCGCAATAAAACATCCCTACTTGCATGTATGGCTACAAGCAGTTCCTTATTTCAGGCAGAAATCCACGCGAGAGCTTTGCATTTTAGAGAATCTGAACAGAAATACAATATAACAAACAAAAACATTTACATTCTCTCCGACACCTTTGAACTAAAATCAAAACTTGTCTGCGATTGCCTTCAACTCCTACAACCACTGGTCTTCACACCTGGGTGCCAGGACATAGTGGTTATGAAGGCAATTAAAAAGCAGACGAGCTAGCCAGAACAACATCCAGATCTTAATTCATGATGCCAAGACTATTTTGTGGGTTATAAATAAACATCATAAAAGGAAGTACGAGGGCGGGTCAATAAGTCCGTGACTTTTGGATTAAAGCACAGATTTTTTGATAAAAAAATAATTTTATTTTTCAACGTAGTCTCCCTCGAGCTCTATACACTTTGTCCAACGATTCTCCAATTTTTTTATCCCTTCCAAAAAAAAATGATTTGTCGAGGTCCTCAAAATAGGCCTTTGTTTGCGAGATGACTTCATCATTGGAGTCAAATCTTTTTCCACCAAGCCATATCTTCAGGTTTGGGAACAAGAAGTAGTCGCTCGGAGCCAAATCTGGAGAATAGGGTGGATGAGGGAGCAATTCATAGATTTTTGCCATGGCAACTGCACATGTGTGCACCCTTGCATTGTCTTGGTGGAAAAGAACTTTTTTTTTGGCCAAATGAGGTCGTTTTTTTTTTCAAATCGTCATTGAATCGGTCCAATAAGTTGGCATAATATTCCCCATTGATTGTTCTTCCCTTTTGAAGGTAGTCAATGTGGATTATCCCGCGTGCATCCCAAAAAACAGTCGCCATAACTTTATTGGCTGACAAACCCACCTTGGCCTTCTTTGGCGCCGATTCACCCTTAGAAACCCACTGTTTTGACTGTTGTTTGTTCTCTGGTGTGTTGTGATGGAACCATGTTTCGTCCACGGTTACAAAACGGCGCAAAAACTCCTCCATATTGCGATTAAACAACGCCAAACCTTCCTGTGAAGTTGTTACACGATTGCGTTTGTGGTCGACTGTGAGCAAACGCGACACCCATCTTGCGGAAAGCTTTCTCATGCCCAAGTGATCATTCAAAATTGAAATCACTGAGCCATGCGAGATCCCCACGGCTTCCACAATCTCTCGCACTTTCAATCTTCGGTCGGCCGAACCATATCGTGAATTTTTTCGATTGTTTCGGGTGTAGAGACCTCAACTGGGCGTCCAGGACGTTCGGCATCTTCAGCGCTTGTACGGCCACAACGAAATTCAGTAAACCACTTTTTTACCATTGAAATCGATGTTGCAGAGTCCCCATAGTATTTATCAAGCTTAGCCTTGGTCTCGGTAATGGTTTTTTTTCGCAAGAAATAATGCTTAATAAGCACACGAAATTCACTTTTTTCCATTTTCTCCTCAAATTAGTGAGTAGTCTGATAAAAATAGCTGTCAAACACAAACTAACTGACGCAGCAAGTTTAAATTTTGACAGGAGTCAACTGACAGATGCCTGTTGACAGGAGCAGTGTTGCTGTTTCAGTAAAGAGGTCAGAAATTCAAAAAGTCATGGACTTATTGACCCGCCCTCGTATCAAAACCTGGCTTCCCACCATAAAAGGAAAAACTTTATGCCAAACAGTTGCCACAAATAAACGAAACAATAACTACTATTAAATAAAAGTCACATTTGACTTATAACAGGTTATCTCACAGGGCATTGCCGTGTGAAAAAGACACCTGGTGACCATGGGCATAGCACAAGGCAATACATGCAGATTGTGCAGCAGGACGTGGAAACAACAGAACACAAACTATGTGACCGCAATGGATTAATCAAGACACGTCAACGTTTCCTAGATAAATTTTACTTCGAAGAGGGGGCAATAGCTGCCAGCTCACCTAAAGATCATGCATGAGCTTTAAATGGAGGGGATCACAATAGGCCCATCTGTGGCCGCAGTGATCAGGGATTCATTAAATTACCTCCCACAACAATCTAATCTAATCTATATAGACTTGTTGAAGAGTAATCTGAGTAAATATCATTTGGAACCCTCCAAGGTGTGGAAAAAGACATAACTCATACCTTGGCAGTGGTACACAATGAGAGTCGTTATTCACTTTTTTGTACAGGAACCAGAGTCTTAGGCATAAAGACGCATCAAACATCGTTCGGTTCCCTGAGTTTTGTTACTCCAACGTTGTTCAGATTGTTGCAAATGCCAGCCTTTTAATTCTAACCATCAGGGAGGTTATAGCGGCACTCTTGTAGTCAGTCCCTTCCTTTTGGGTATTTTGTGGTTTTTTGTATTCACCCGCGACATCTTAATTTCGTCCTCCCGACTTATCGGTGGAGAAAACCAACAGCAAAAAGTTTCTCAGGGTGGACTTCTGTTCTGTGCACCAAAACTACGACTTTACTAGAGTAAGGAATGGCTTTATTCGTACATCGTTTGCGGGTTAAGGCACCATTGGGTTGGCTTTGATCATTGGGTTTGAACGGCATGTCCGATTTCCATTTACTAAGTAGGACTGTAACTTACGAGGGCGGGTCAATAAGTCCGTGACTTTTGGATTAAAACACAGATTTTTTGATAAAAAAATAATTTTATTTTTCAACGTAGTCTCCCTTGAGCTCTATACACTTTGTCCAACGCTTCTCCAATTTTTTTATCCCTTCCAAAAAAAAATGATTTGTCGAGGTCCTCAAAATAGGCCTTTGTTTGCGAGATGACTTCATTATTGGAGTCAAATCTTTTTCCACCAAGCCATTTCTTCAGGTTTGGGAACAAGAAGTAGTCGCTCGGAGCCAAATCTGGAGAATAGGGTGGATGAGGGAGCAATTCATAGCCCAATTCATGGATTTTTGCTATGGCAACTGCACATGTGTTTGTGGTCGACTGTGAGCAAACGCGGCACCCATCTTGCGGAAAGCTTTCCCATGCCCAAGTGATCATTCAAAATTGAAACCACTGAGCCATGCGAGATCCCTACGGCTTCCACAATCTCTCGCACTTTCAATCTTCGGTCGGCCAACACCATATCGTGAATTTTTTCGATTGTTTCGGGTGTAGAGACCTCAACTGGGCGTCCAGGACGTTCGGCATCTTCAGTGCTTGTACGGCCACAACGAAATTCAGTAAACCACTTTTTTACCATTGAAATCGATGGTGCAGAGTCCCCATAGTATTTATCAAGCTTAGCCTTGGTCTCGGTAATGGTTTTTTTTTCGCAAGAAATAATGCTTAATAAGCACACGAAATTCACTTTTTTCCATTTTCTCCTCAAATTAGTGAGTAGTCTGATAAAAATAGCTGTCAAACACAAACTAACTGACACAGCAAGTTTAAATTTTGACAGGAGTCAACTGACAGATGCCTGATGACAGGAGCAGTGTTGCTGTTTCAGTAAAGAGGTCAGAAATTCAAAAAGTCACGGACTTATTGACCCGCCCTCGTATGTTGGTTGCAGCATCGGTTTCATCCGTGTGTCGCCCGCAGTGGAGTGCCAAAAGCTGCCTTCCTCTTGGCCATATTCGTGGTGTAAGGAAAAATGCACTTACAATTGTAAGAGATTGGTCGACTTCTTCTATTACCGACGCTGGAAAAGGAGCATTAGTCTTTAGGAGCCTATTAAGCCACTTCAGTTTTCCCAGTCATGCCGTCACAAGCAACTCTATCTAATTTGAAAGAATAACCCCAACGTGTCGAAGAAGTTATCGGAATCAAAGAATCCCAATAACTCGTGTGTCAGAGTCTAAGTCGTTGGAGTGGTAATATACGCACAATCCTTCCTCTATGGTGCAGATGCACAGATTCTTTGTAATGCATGATTCGTCAAGCATCAGAAAGACTTCACCTTAGATGGCGTGCACAGGTAAAAGGAAACCCCATACAACTTTAGTGCGCCACTAAAGTCAAAAACCTGAAAGCCAGAGTGTGGCACTATCTAGTTCTTCCTCTATCTGCCTTCAGTAGGCAATTTCACTCGATTAGATAGATCTTCTTCAAATCAATCTACAAAAGCTTCCCTTAAATACCTTCGAGCGCCTGTTAGATCTTAAGTCTTTCCATCCAGATACAAATTATGTCAAAGCTCAGATATAGTGATCAGTCAGATCATCAATTGTTGGCATGTTACTTGCACTCTCGGAGAAAATATCTCGCGCTTTATTTTCTTATCACATGCTCATTGTATGTATCTGTTAATCTAAATTACTTTAAATGAAAGATTTCCTGATCTCATTTGGTTTCTTTATATCTGGCGGGACGATAGAGAGTGGAAATATTTTGACCATCAGATCTGATTAGTCAGTCGATGCGTGCAACAGTCTACAGCATCTTGGTATCTTTACTTTGAAGCAACAATCAAATTCGCACTTAGATTTTCATCATGATTTGTAGTAGTTTGTAGATATCCCTCCACTCAATCCCCCTTCTCGCTAGACTCAATCTTGGTTGTCTATGACGGCGAAGAAGATTGTTTTTACAACAACGGTCGGCTAATTTGATCGTTTGTTTAAATCGAGGGTTGTTTGAGATTTAAATTAATCTTCCGGTAAAAACGAGTAAATGTGTCATTATCACTCTGAGACATAATTGGCTTTAATTTTAATCTTAGTCCACGTACGGATACAGCTAGACTTTAATTAGATTTATTTGGAAAAAAAATTCAGAAGAGGGTTACAATTAGAGATGGATTGAATCCGCATGTCCCTTTAGGCAATGTAATCACGGTGTGAAATGAAGTAATCATCGTCAAGACTACGGAAGGATACAATTTGTACCAGCAATAAGGCCTCATTGTTGCAAAGTAGTCAGACTTTGAACATCGTGGACTTTATCATTTCATCCGGGATTGGTAAATATTTTTTCATTTATTTGGCCATCTAGCAGCCAATAGTCGAAGATGGTGTTTAGATAGCACAGCCTTAAACCGTTTAACCTGGCAATACACCTTCATCGAATGCAACGACTACCGAACGTTGCGTTCTAAAATAAGAATGACACTCAGGCACAAAAGCGTGATTTCTTTTTACATTGGTTACATGAGTGGGTGATGATTTGAGTGCAACTAAAAATCTATAACATAAACAATTATTGCGAGTGCGTTGTGACTTTATAACTCATGAACGGTCAAACCGAATTCCATAAGATTTAGGGTTTATACGAGGATCATGTAGATGGTTTGTCTAAAGTTTCCACGAAATTGGTCGACGCTTTCGTGAGTTATGACTTTTTATGCCAACATCTGATTTTGTCTATATGAAAAAAAATCAAATATATTAGAGAAACTTCAAAAATGCTAGTTCGCTATAGACTCTTAAAGTATCCAACCTGTTTTGGATTTCGAACATGCTATAGAAAGAGGGCAGAAAAATTTTGGCAGATTTTTGGTCGTGTTTTGGACGATTCAGGCGATTTTGGCCAAATATTATTTTCTATGTTTATGGGGTCGGCAAATTCAAATATAATGAATTGGAATTGTTTTGGTAAATTTGGCCGACTTTTTGGCCAAACTCAAGATAATGTTTTTTTTTTTTAATTATTGGTTATTTAATTTGAATTTTATGTATGAACATTTTTGGAGCCGTTTGTGACCTATTTTCGGCCGATTTTGGCTATATTCAAATTAATCAATTCGAAATTTGTTAATTTCTCTACATTCAAACTTCCACTAAAAATTGCTACTAAGGAAATAAGCACTGTTTGTGGCATTTTAAAACAATCTAACACTGGAAAACTAATAAGGGACTGCTCATTTATAATTTGGGACGAAGCTACCACGTACGGACTCACCCATGGGTGGATGCACGATATTGTTTTCTGGTGACTTTTGGCAAATCTTACCAGTGGTAGCAAGAGGAGCACGTGCTGATGAAATCAATGTTTCATTGAAGAGAAATTTTCTCTGGCCTTGTGTGAATAGATTAGAACTCAAAACAAAAATGCCGAAAACCGGCATTGTTTAGAGTTGTTGGTAAAAATAGAAAATGGCCAGATGGGAGAGTTATTCTAGATAATCAAAACCAAACGATCTTCAATAATCAGTCAACAACGTTTATCCAGAATTAATAATATAAGTTCTAAGACTATAACTTGGTTCAAGGAGAACGCTATTTTGTCACCTACTAACGATCAAGTAGCTAAGGTGAACGACTAGATTATCTATAAATTTTATACCTATACACAGTCGGAAATATATTACTCTGTAGACACAGTGCTGAACCAGGAAGAGGTTGTAGATTTCTCAACAGTTATTCTCAATTGCTTGCAGCCTTCTGGATTGCCTCCACATAAATTGGTCTTAAAAGAAGTTATTTTATTGCGAAACCTTAAATCACCCAAATTGTGCAACGGTATACGTCTCCAGGTTAAACGTCTAAAAACTTTTACTATAGAGTGGAAAATTCTGACCGGATGTGGAACTGGAGAAACCGTGTTTATTTTCCGGATTCCATTCACACCAACGGATCTTCCATTCGAATTCAAAAGATTACAATTTTGAATAAAATTGTCATTTTCAATTACTATTAACTAACGACAAGGTTAGACATTCAACGTTGAAGGCTTAGACCTAAGGGTTGAGTGCTTTTCCCATGCACAGCTTCACGTAGCTCTTTCGCGCCTTACACAACAACATTTGTTGGTATTGTGTAACCAAAAGTCATTGTTTATAAAGAAATTCTATAATCAAAGGCAGAAGTAAACATTCTTCAATTTGTTTTTAAATACACCCCTGGCTTCGCACGGCCGAGTCGCTAGTTATTTTTAGCCTAGAAGGTCTAACTCAACATCTTTAAAATAAAACAAAGCAATATCTTAGTGTATTAACTAAATGGATAGCGGGATATGGGTGCAAATTTGGTTTATATATTGTTTTCTGTTGTTGTAAAAGCGTTAAACGTATAACAATGTGATTTGTTAAGCTAACGTTCTAACTTTCAACTTCACAACTTGGCTTCATCACCGGTGCCTAACTTTTCTATCGCAATCTCGCCACTTACATGCAAATGATGTAGGTAGATTACCAAACTCCACCATTGAACTTCGTGTAGTTCTTATTTCATTTTTGTAACCAAGCAAAAATAACTAATTTACTTATATAGATAGCGCTATAGTTGGGAGTGGAATGGTGACTAAGCTAACTTGCCGCAGCTAATGCGATCGTCTGCCAGTTGCGCACACTAGGTTGGCTGAAGTCCCCTTTCACTTGGATTCGCGTCTTAAGATGAGGTCGTCCTCTACTGAGCTGTCCCTCTATGTTGGGCATGCGCTTAAGATGACCTAGCCGTCTATGCCGTGCTATTCGATTGTTTTGAACTCGCTGCACAGCACAAAAAATCCAAAAGAAGCTCATAGATACGAGTACTTTGTTTTTCCTTTGTTGACCACTAAACCCATCACTGCCGTTCCCTCTTCAATAGTAGCAAGTGCTCGATATGTTCTACCTAATAAGTTAGTATCGTCTGAATATGAGAGTAACTGAACAGGTTTTTGGACGATGGTCCAATTCGAAGCCGAATTGTAAGTTTCGCACAATTCCAACATTTTGCAAACAACATTTTGTTAAAGTCCTTTTCTGAATGTGAAGGTTCCGGTTTTGTCATTAACGACCTTGACGGCGATGTTGAGAAGACTAACTGTCTTACTGTAGTTTGCGAAGTGCAGGAGATCAATCTTCTGTAGGATCGAACAAATAATGGCGAGTTTGCATTCGTTGGGTATATGTTATTGTATCGAACTAGATTTTAAATTGAGTTTAAGTTTGTTCCGTAGCCAGAATGAGCTGCTCAGTAGGTTTAGCACCGAGTTCGGTAGCTTTGTTGGATCTAAGATTGTAGATTGCTCCCCTGACTTCATCTTAATCGGGAGGTTTGTTTTCGTACAAGTTGAAAGGTTCATTCTGTCTGGCACAGAAAAAACCTTTTCAGATTCGCAGCAATCACGGATTTCTATCCAGGCTCTTTAAAATCTTGATCGAGTGCTTCTTTTTTTCGTCTATGTTCTTTCCTTCTTTTGTGCTCATAGAGTTCGCTATTTTTATTTTTCTTGGGCCATATTTCCTGGCCGCAGTAACACAGATGCGATGCGATATTGAGAAACTTTAAATAAAACTGCATTTTAGTAACATTTAACTATTGTTAGCATTTTTTTGTTGTAGAACAAACAATTTGTACAAATTTAATTTTTTCATACTTCGAGCGGTGTCTCTTTGTGCTTTAAGTGTCTTCATTTGAGATATCAAAACTGCTCGCTGAAGTTGATCTAATGACAAGTCTTTGTATGCGACATCCTCTGTACTGCATACTCCCGCGATAGATTCCAATTCCGATTCCGATTCGGTTTCATTGGCTTTAGCAAAACTTTCTAATGTATTGTGTGGAGTGTCACCATCTTCGCCACCTTGGGTATTTTGGTCTTGGCCGTTGTCTGGCAAGCTGTCTTTATCACCTTCGGATTTTATTTCGTCGAAATACTCCACAGATTGGGGATCACTTATTTCGCAAAGATTTGGTTTTGAAGACACTGGAAATATATGAAAAAAAAAGAGAAAAAAAATGATAAGATGATAAGAGTTGAATTTTGACTTACTTTTCAGAGCTGTTAGTCCACTTCCATCCCATAGTTCTACAAACTTTCTTTCCCATTCCGAAAACGGTAATTGTTTGGATCTTGCAGAATTTTTGAAAATCTTTTCCTTAATTCTAGCCTTCATATTGTTAACTTTCCTCACGATTTGCCTCAGCGTTAAATTCATAGAGCATCTTTGATTAAACTCTCTGGTCAATGCCTTCCGCGCTTTATATTGCTTCTTTCTATCAGAGCTAGCTGCTGATCTTTCTAAAATAATTTTATATTTTCCCAAAAGTTTTACAAAAAGCATGTTCTCGTTGACATCTTCCAAATTATTACTCATAGATTCGTTGCAACTCATTTCAGTATTGATGCGTCGGCAACACTCACTATAAAAAAAATTGAAACAAAAAAGTATCTAAACCAGCACACGAATTTGATATACACGGAGTAAGAGATGAGACAGTACCTCGGTTATAAGTATTCGAATTTGAATGGCAACACTTGAGAGTATCTATGAAATGGAATTAGATTCTATAATACTTAAGTTTAGCAAACAAAAAATAAAACTTATTATCTGGACTGACTTAAGCACACAACTGCATTGGAACTAAAAACAACACTGAAAAGTAACTTCTTATTTTCAAGTACACATTCAAAATGGTTCCAGGTACTTGAGATTATAGAGAATCTCATCGAACATTGTAGGGGTATAGCACTGGCATACACACAGCAATACAGTATGATATGCAAGTGAGTATCTATTTATTTTTTAATAGATTAATCGTAGGGAATTTGTATTACAAAATAAATAGAAGAATAAAAAATAAATTATTATTTAAACGAAGAAGCACATGAAAATTTTTTTTTTTAATAATCTTAGTTGCCATATTTTGTTCTGTATGATATGATTATGAAGCAAGAAACTGAGATGGTGCAATACTATATATTTTGATTTAATTTTCGGGAATGGCTCCAAAATGCTACAAATCAAATAGAAGCAAGCAAACAATGTGAAACAACTTTGTTGAAAAATGCAGATGGAGCGAACATTTTCCGTCTCTTTGAGGCTTTAGTGCCAAAGCCATTTACCATTTAAAAAAATGCACTGAATTTTTGACGTTCTTTTACTCCGATAGTCTTTTGACTCTTGCGTTATAGACATGCCGTCTATTGCTGCGAAAATATTAAATCGATTTTGCTTCTGGCCAGGCTGGTTTCTGCAAGAATCTGAGCCACAAAAAACTCCAAAAACGATCCATTTTGTGGCGTTAAAGGCCCCAAATAGGATGAAAACTTTATATTTCACTCCCTATACGGAAAACTTGCTTCTTCTAAGGGGATTAATGAGCAATGAAATACTACATGTGTACAGTGAAGAATCGGTGAAGCGGGAGAAGTATCTGGGTTTGTAGCAAGATCTAGGTTGCTCTTAAGACCTTATTGCATCTCGGAATACTTTCATATATTGTCAGGTTCTCGATGCTGCTGGTAATGCAAGGTCTCTTTCCCTAAATTAGAACAAGTTTGTAGTTATTTGTTTGAGTCTCCTGTTCCGACAGAAAAAATAGTACACTGGAAATAGCGAAACAGAAAGATTGCGTCGTTGGGTAGATTTTATTTTCAAGCAATAGAAGATTTAAAACGTTAAGGTACAAAGAAACAAACGAATATTTTTGTGATTGCGATACAACGAGAAAGAACTCTCAAGAGATTCAATCAAGCACGTCTGTGTACCGAGGACAATGAAATTTGCTATAGATGAAAAGAGTACTTTAAACCATTACTAAGCGACTGATTCTTGTGCAAATGAAAGCCAAAATCGGCGACACAGTAGAAGGAATGAAACGGCGACATGCATTCGGGCCGGATCACATGCAATTACATTCCCGAAGAATTGGCGACTATAGAAAATCTACGGGTTAAACGGGTTATGACTTTTTTAATATTGCTTATATTACGTTTACATCGACCCGAATTTCAGCATTTCGGACAAATTCAACATTTCAGCCGAAATGCTCCATACAATTTCCAGCATTTCGAAATGTTGAATTTCAGCAAATTGCTGCATTTCGTCTCTGCATTTAGAAGGTTGTCAAATCGAATAAACCTTTTTAGTTATTCCGCACGTCATTCAGGGCACGTCATAGCGCTTACAAAAACAACTTTGAAAGAAGTCAGCTGTTCCAATTTTTACAATCAGTAACGACTATGTGCCTCAACCAAAAAAAAGTATTAAGTGGGAAGGCAGCAGCTGTCATATAAATGTTTTTCCTTTTTGTTTTGTTGACTTTTTGCTAGCAGCCTCCAATTTCTAACGCTAAGCTGGCTGAGGTCCCCTTCAACTTGCGTGCGTGACTTAAGTCTCGGTCTCCTCTACTGCGCTGTCACTCGGGGCAGATTCGAAGACTTTTCGGACCGGAGCGTATCAGAAATCATTTTTAATATAATTTTTGACATAATTTATCAAATAAGATCAAATCAGATCAGATCAGATGTACGATGATTTTGAATTGAAAGCAAAATGAATGTTGAAAGTCCATCAACGTAGAGTTCAAAGTTTAATCTCGCAAAAGATTGAAACACCACACTGATGAGTGACACCTTAGCGACTTGTCTTCTCTTGGCCGTTGAAAGCGTTATTATAAGCAACGACGTGGAAGCTGTTTAGGCAGCTCTTAGGAGCCAGATAACAGTGTATCGTGACGAAATAAAACTTAAAAAAACTTAAATACGATCACTATGGCTCAGCCTTTATGAGGAAAATTTCGAGTAAATAGAGTAAGCGTGAAAACTCAGCGACATAAACTTAGAAGTTTGTTGTTTACGGCAGTCGACTTGCCAGTGGGCTTACTTATCTATTTGCTTTCATCATCTTAGTAAGTAAGCAAATATCTGTATAAAGAAGTAATTTAACATTTATTTTATATTGTAACCGACCAAAAACGGACTTTTGGTCCACTGTATCGAACATTACAAGTCACCCAAACGAACTCTGTCTAAAGTTCGAAGGGGTGTGCACATCTTGCATTTTCATGCTAAGAGTCAATAGTAATCACAAGTGTCTCGCCGTCGCTTATGTGAGTCAATTGTATTAAATTTTGATTTGAGGTAAAGTCGTGTGTGCTTAGTATCTACTGTATCTATGTTTACTATGTTTAATTGGGCCAGCGCACACTGGACTACTTTTACCACGGGGTATACTTCAACCGCCCATGGGTTGAATATTTCGGGGTAAAATTGTGTATACATATTAACCGATTCTGTTTGTAGTGGTAGGTATTTCTGATAATTTTCTTACCCTTAAAATTGAAAACTTATGTGTTTATAGATTTTACCCCGATGTTCAATCGCTTTATCTCTGGTTTAAAATTTTACCCCGTTCTCTCTTCACACTTCATCTTCCTCTCTCATAAAACCAGTTTTTCCCCTGCTTAAACTTGTTTTCGTCAATAATTCAAGTGTTGCCATATTCGAAATTGAATTTGAGTAAAACGTACTTGAGATGAGCAATACAATACCTCAATGGATACTCCAAGTTGGGTGCAGATAACGAATTATCAACAATTTCAAGGAAAGGGTCGTGGGGAGAAGATTATGGTTGCGCAAGTTTTGAACAAAGTTTGCAATATGAAGCCACGACTGAAGGAGAAAAAATATAAAAATCCGACTAGAACCAAGAGTGTGCTTGGAGTGCATGGATTGGGAGCAACTGTTTTCGGATTTGTGTGTTTGAAGTCTCATAAGGGTATTGGAAAGATACTCGTAGTATAGCCTATTACCAAACTGACAAATTCTTAACGATTGTATTAATTTTCATCTTTTCAAATAAAGTTGAAAAGCCCATCGTTTTAAATGTCGAAGCATCAGATGACGTTGTAAAAAGAGAAGAAGAAGATAATGTTTTGCAAAATGACTTCCTAACCCCAGTGGATATTTTGATAAAGGACACTGAAGCTTATTCGTCTACAAAAATAGAGAATTCGATTTAAAAAATATCGCTATCGCGTTAAATTCATTATTATTGCGCAAGAGTTTTAAGGCCCCGCTGTCGAATAGAATGTTAATTGGAAGTATGTAACTTCAATGCTTACTTTTGATATGACCCTTGTTTGCAAAACTTCTAATTCTGAAAATGACAAAAAAGTGTGCAAATTCTGGCTATTTTCGAGAAAATCGTTAAGCAAAACATGGGTGTTTTCAAAAACGTCATACTACCTAAGAAAGGCATAAGCTGCGTGCAATAATGCAGATTTGGTGCAGAACTAACTATTCAAAAGTTCTGCGGTCTTTGAAGTGGATGGTAAAACTATAAAATCTAGAATTTGGCTGAAAATAAACTTGTTTTCCACTGACATGGCGTTTTTGGACGCAAAGTAAATGACGATCGTACATATGTCTGCGCAGTTTAAAAACACACGAAGAAAGATCTGCGATTGAACTAATTTGCTGATTCGCTGTTCAACAGTCTTATAAATTTATAGGATGAAGTGTTACTCTACTAAAAGTATAACTTTCTTATCAATACAACTGCAGGCTTTTATTCTGAATTTCTGTCTTTGAACATTTTTGCCAGATTTTGGCAGAATTTCTGCATTATATCTCTGCAAAGAACTTACGCCATGGCCTCAATAGAGTACTTTTATGCTTCTTTCTGACAACTTGATGTTACTCCCGACGCCTCCGTTTACTGCGTTCGTGAGCAGCTCTTGTTGTTCCTTGCAGCGTTGCTTTATAGGTCTATATTGCAGTTGTCGAGTCGCCACTGGCCTTCTGCGCTTGATGTTGGTAGGATAGGAATTCCCGAACAATTTTCGGGGACTTGTTCAGAAAAAGTTTGCGGTTTTTCCCCTTCGATGGTAAATATCTTTATACTCGTATTTTCATAGTATTTCTTGTGTGTTTTATGGTCTAAGATACGCGCATTCTCACTTTTACTACAACAAGGTAGTCATCCAGAATACAAGAGCAATGTTTTGCATCTATCGCATTAAAATTGATGGCTTTTCTGTTGAATGCCAGGTCCCTTTGTGGATGTTTATAGCAGTGTTGCAAACGTGTGCTAACTATCATCCATTGGTTCATCTTCTAAGCTGGTTATTCATAAGCTACGTGCAGCGAAAGATGCTCTCCTTTCCCATCTTTTGATGGTAATCGTTGGTGTGTACAATATGACATGACATTGCTTACGCACCTTCATATAGCAATCAATTTTTGAAATACGTTTCTTCTGTGCAAAGCTTCCCACATAGTATGTGGACTCAAACTTTCGACGCTAAATGGGGCAGAAATCTGAACTCATATTAATCCGTAAGAGTATAATGAAACGAGCCTGTTCGGGAGTCTCTTCGTTGCCAAGAGTTGAATCAGAAGATTCTTGCTCCTGCAAAATTAATCTCGGAGCTATTTAAGATATCATTTCCCTTGATAGGTCGTTTTCCCTATTTGTTTAACAAAGCTTGGAGAAGCTCTATCCGAATGCTGTCTATACCAATTACTCGTATCATTGCTTCGGATTGCTCCTCCGATTCTTTGATTATGGGATTGTACCCTTACCAGCACTAAAGTTGTAGGTGCGAAAGCTTGGCTAGACCAACGTGCGTTCTTTTCACCTCCTTTGTGCACTTTGAGAGGGGACTTACGATCTTTGGAAAGAGAGGTGACTTCAGAAACGTATATCAATGTTTATCCTTTTTGATGTTCGGTGAGTTTTGAATCCAAACGTTCTTGCGTAGCAGTCGGCGATCTTACCATCCACGTGATGGATACAGGAGATATATGTATACAGTACCAGTCTATTGACAACATTATGTCTCAAAATTCGTTCACTTCTAGTGCTGCCTTCTGATTAGTGCTGTTACTATGTTAATTAGCTAGAACCGAAGAAAACCAGATCCAATGTATCTGATAGCTTGGTGGCAATAACTTCTGCTAAAAAGCCCATTCGTGCCTTGACAGTATCTGGCCAATCAAATTCCGAATACTTTAAAGCAACTACCGCTACATCACTTAAGTGCAGTTATTCGTTTCAAATAAATCAAACTTTCCTAGACGTAAAACAGTTTAAGTTTACTAGATCCATCGGCAGAATTAACTAAGTTCTTACTCACAAGCTCGTTTGGGTGTGGCTAGTGCTATTCCTACAGATGCAAGAGCTTTGCTATTCCACCTGTGCTTTACAATATAATTGGCAGTCAATACTCTATCATCAAACTTCGATTAACGTTCCGATATGCAGTTTAAGATAGATATGCGATTTAAAATGGCAGTGTAGATAAATCCTCATATGCATGGTAATTACCGATTCGTTTATTAACCCAATTTGCAGATATGCATAGCTAAGTACATGTAGCCCAAGCACATTGTCTGTCGTCATTGTCAATGTTAAGTTCCTCATTAAAGGGGGTTCACATAGAGTTGTGGATTGGGCAAGAGCACTACCTATATTAGGCATGTCTCACGATTTACTTTTTGGCTAATTGAGGTTATGACCATTACCAGTTCACACGGGTTGTGACTAGTTCAGGCAGGGGAAGCAGATACACTATTGATGGCAGGCGAGATCACTCCCATACGCTGGAGTGATTACGACCACATCTTTCGATGTGGCTGCTTGTGCACGCATAGTAGGGATCACGACCGCCAGCCGTACGAGTAGGTGCCTCCCCCAGTTCACGACTCCGTGGACGGCTACATAAATGTCCATCGATAACTTAAGTATATACTTTAGGATGAATACATTTTTAATCCTCATTAAGAAGCCTAAATGGCATAACTCCACTCTATATCCTTGCAAATGCAGGCGCTTTCACTAATCAGTCATAGTTTACCATTTAATCTGTAAACACGGATACTAGTGGGCCGGAAAAATGGTAATTGAACGGAGTGGTGATTTGTTCAGAAGCCATCGAAGAATTTGGAAATATTGTGGCCTAATCCACGCAAGGAAACATCGAACTCTCTATTACATTTGGCTGTTCATTTTACACTTCGGCGTTACCTTTTTCTATCCGTTTCATCTCATTCTGGGTCTTCTTGAGGTGCAGGACAAAAATGACATTTTCAAGAATCTATCAATCAACTTCACCGACTTGATTTGCTCTTTGAAGTTTATATTGATTTGGTGGAATGTGGAGAATATCTGGCACATTGAGAGAATCCTTTCTCATCTGGATAGCCGCATCCGAATGGCTGAAGAGAAATTGGAGTTTCAAAGAATTGTCCATAGCTGCAAATATGTTTTCTATGTCTTTGGAGTGTTGTATGTGGCTTCAGATATAACGCTGGAGCTCTCAACAATCATTAGTGATGAGCGGCGTCTGGTCTATCCGGCTTGGTTTCCAATCGATTGGAGAAAGTCGTCTACAAACTATTGGATTGCCAATATGTACCAGTATATTGGAGTGACAATACAGATTTTCATAAATTATGCAAATGATACATATCCTCCGATATCTTTGGCGGTATTGAGCGGACATATCAGGTTATTAGCTATGAGACTAGCCAAATTGGGAACGAATCCAAGAATCAGTCTCAAGAATAACAACAAGGAGCTGAAGAGATGTATTCGGGATCATAAGTTGTTAATAGAGTGAGTTATTGTGTGAAAGTATTTAACCGACAGATCGCTAAAACCTCTATTTTGGTTGCAGGGCTTACCTGATTCTGAATAAGGTACTGTCTAAGGGGATGTTCCTACAGGTCATTGGCACGGGATTCAATATCTGCTGCACCATAATGTACTTGTTATTCTATGCAAACAACCTGGTTGCTCTGATTTACTACACCATTTTGTTTACAATATATCTTGTGCAGATTTTTCCGAGCTGCTATTTCGGAACTGTTTTCGAAACGGAATTTAACAATTTGCCATATGCTATGTTCTCCAACAACTGGGTGGACCAGGACAGGGAATTTAAGTTGAATATTATCATTTTCTCACAGCGCAGCATGAGGACGACTTCATTCTTTTGTATGGGTTTCTTCAAAATTCATTTAGATACATTTTTCAGCACCATTAAGAGTGCATATTCCCTATTCGCTGTTATCCTTCAAACGAAGTGAAGGACCGACCCTGCAGTCGGTTGTCCTCATTGAAAAAACTTAATAAAGAAGAATAATTTGTTGTTAAATTTTGTTTTACTTATATTTAAATGCTACTCGAATCGAATAGTTTCCATAACTATCCAAATCATGCCACAATAGCGAGATTGTGAAAGTTTTAACGAGTTCTTTCAACAGACATATGATCAATATCGTAGTCACGGCCTTGACATATTCCGGCCGGGATAGGACTTAGAAATATGACTTAACACAACTTGACTGCGCTGACAATGTAGTCAAGTTGTGTTTTCAAATTAGAAAGATTGAAGTGTTGAAGAAGCGCTGATGGTGCTATAGAGTGGCGCTACCATAGGCATGATAATCGGAAACATTACTACTTACTACTTACTTAACGGGCTCCCGACCCGTGTAGAGTCTCTGCCTGAGAAACTGCAGCCTTCCATCCTCTAAGATCCTGACCACGCTGTGTCTAGTTGTCCGGACCAAGCGCTCTGGTATCCACAATGGCTTGGTCTTTGAAACGAAGGTTCGGTCTTCCTTGTTTTCTCGAACCTGGAGGCTGGGATTCGAAGATCCTCTTAGCTGAAGCATTATTGTGCATTCGCTCGATGTTGCCGAGCCAATGTAGTCGACGTGTTTTGGCTTTTTGTACTGCATCCACATCTTGGTACAGCTCATAGAGTTCGCGGTTGTATCTTCTCCTCCATTCGCTCTCCTTGCACAAAGGACCAAAAATCCGCCGAAGTATTTTTCTTTCGAAGGAACCCAGAATTAGCCCTCCCTTCTTGCTCATTGTCCTGCACTCGGCGCCATAAAGCAGAACTGGCAGGAGAAGGGCTTTGTAGAGCACACATTTTGTCCTTTGAGTTAGGAGTTTTGAACCCAATTGTTTGGCCAAGCCGAAGTAGCAACGGTTTCCTAGGGTAGTTCTTCGCCGGATCTCCACTAGGGCGTCATTCGTGGAGTTTATGTTTACTCCGAGGTAGGTGACCTCCCTAACTACATCGAAATTTTTGCTATCAATAGTGACATTTTGTCCAAGGCGGTGGACAGATGCTTGATTTTTTGTTGATATCATGTACTTAGTCTTGTCCTCATTTACTTCATTGCCTGTTCTTCAATCGCCTTGAACGCTTCTAACGCAGCACGCTGGGAACGACCGATGATGTCAATATCGTCCGCATACCCCAGCATATGGGGCATATGGAGTTAATAGTCCAGTCATCGGGCATGTTTTCTTCCACCCATACTTGGTTGATGATTCGGTGCATGCTCCCTACCAAAACATCACCACCTAATTGAAAGAGCTCCACTGGTAAGCCATCAGAGCCTGCGGACTTGTTGTTCTTAAGCTTTTTCATAGCTAAGCCAACTTCTTCTATACTAGGTGGTGGAACTGGTTCTTCATTGTATGGACGTGGGTTCTCTTCTTGCCCTATCACTCCCGCTACATGATGCCCGAATCGGAAACATTTCCAGAAGATTAAAAGAACATTTCTTCCAACAAATAGATGTAGTCAGTACAGCTGCTGTGTAGATGTCAACGAAACCTAAAAGATACAACTTATTTACTTAGTTGCAGCACCTGACTTACTTACTTAGATGCCGCTACAGTCAATGCCCCAGTCAACATGCTTCTTTAGCTAGCGTCGTCTTTTTGCAGCTGCCTTCAGTTGTACACACGCCTGGGGTCTCTTTCTATTTCTCTGCGCCACCTAAGATGAATGTCCTTCTCCACTAAAAGAGAGACTTATATTTTTTGGGTTGGAGTAGAAAACTTTCTAGGCTGGACGCTATTGTTCATACGCTCAAGGTTACCTAGCCATCTAAGCACGGTTATCGGTGACTTTTTGACGAGATTGGGATAGCTGTGCAGTCCGTATAGTTCCAAACGTGGCTGAAAACCTTTTTTTTTCGAAGCGCCCGACAAATGCGCTTTCGTCAGTGCTTAAACTTGGTTGCTCTCAGTCGCCTTTTAAGGCCATTGGTGCGATTGGCAAAGGAGATTCTTCGCTTGCTTTCCGCACTGGTGTTGTTGCGAAGCCCTTACGAGCTCAACGTTGTAACTGCTTAAAGTGGCGTATTTCCTCGGCCTTGATGTTGTATGTCCCTCTATGGTGGTGTTGTTTTTTTCCGTTGACCGCTTAATACATCTTCGCTTCTACTGCTTCAACAGTTGCCAGTCGCAGGCAATCCATTGATAGCTTTGATTGTGTTCTTCCGAATGAGTCAGATGGTGACTCTGAAGTTGACTTGTGAGTTTCGCACAATTCTTTCAAGAGCAATGTTGAAAAAAATCATATGTCAACAGATGGACTTGCTTTTAAGCTCTTTTTTAAAATTGAACGCTTCAGTTTAGTCATTATCGACCTCGATGGAAGTGCGACCGTTTTCGATCGTCATCCTGCATAGTCGAATGAGCTTGGTAGGGACCCCAAAGCTAGACATGGTCTCTATAGTTATTCTGCGGCTTTGGAATAGGTGAAGAGTAGATGTATAAGGGCTTTAACTCACACGTTTTTCCAAAATGTGTGAAAATTCGATCCAGGATAGCTTTTCCTGGCCCGAAACCACACTATTAGATGTCTGCTATACTATTTTTGAATGGTCTTAGGGGTTCACATAATATGGCAAATAGGACTTTATGATAGATGTTCGGAAGACTCATTCCCCTATAGGCATGCCCCCGTTGGCTAAGATCTTGGAGATAGGTTGATGAAAATATGCTCCATATCCTATCAGCTTTAGGTAGCGCTACAGTTCGGGTGAACCTGGGCCTCAGTCAACTTGATTGATCAATTGATTGAATGAGCTTTGTAGGATTTGAGCTTGGAAATGCCTGTCGTGAATTTATTTTGGTCGGGGGAACAGAAAGGTTGTCTATCTTCGTCCAGGTTCAATAGTTCATTCTACGTGAGGATGAGAAGTTGCTTGTCATCATTGCCTTACAGTCTCCATAACTAATGTTTCCAGATTCTAAGTACTGACAGTGGTTCTAATAAGAGGTTTTCTTCTCGATCCGTGCAGATTTCTATTCGGATCTTTAAGCTTTTATGTGTTGATTTTATTTTCTTGTCAACATCTCTTTGAAGAGATGGGCAGTTGCAGATCTATACTTACAACCGCTTTCAACAATCAAGAAGTTCTTAATCAACTTAGGCAACTTGCCCATTTATAGTTACCTTCCAACGACCATCAAGCTTAGCTATTCATTAGCAGATATCGGTCAGTACTCATTCTTTAATATGAACAAAACTGATGTATGTTAATGTTTCCAATTTAGATGCAGATTAATAGATTATTAGGTTCTTCAACTTTTACCAAAGAAACTAAGATAGATTTAAGAAATCTTGATCTGAATGTTTTTAATTAAAATCAGTTTATTTTTTATTTATATAAGCAAAGATGTGTATAAACTTCTACCTTTCGTTTAAGTTCTCCTTTTTCAAAAGAGACAATTTGTAAAGTGCGAGTTTCTTTTTCGCCCGAGCAGCCCGCTCATTTTCTTTGTAGGATTTTATTTGAGCTATTACCGCAGTACGTTTCAGTTTTTCAAACGACATACTTTCGTAGTCCTCGTCTGTGACCTCATCCTCGTCTGTTATTTGTGATTCCATTTCAACTTCCCAAACATGATTTTCATAACCAGTCTCCGCTTGGTAGGATTCCGTAGCGAGGCAGTCAACAGCTTCAATGTTCACTCGAACGTCGTCTTCCTCATCAATTTCTTCTATCTTAATCGTAGGTGAATCAAAACCCACCTCAAAGTGTGCATTTCCCATGGAAGCCATAGAGTTATTTTGCATTAAATCGTCACTTAGCTCATCTTTCACATCATCATCATTATCATCAACAGTTGCTTTGTTTTTACTTCCTTTGGATTTGGCAAATGATTTTTCTGGAAATAAAAAATTGATTATTTTGAAATATAGTGTTCAGATATTATTAAAAAAATTGTAAAGAATCTTACTTGCCGTGATTGGCAAACCACTTTCGATCAGTAAATCTAAGAGCATCAGTTCCCAGTCCAGGTACTCTAACTTTTTGCCTCTACATGAGTTCTTGAAACGTTTTGCCTTCAGTCTTGACTTCATGTTTCTGACTTTTTTGATACACTGATCAACTGTCAGTTTTTTGGAGCATTTAGGATTGTATTCTTCCAGAAACTCGGTGGCTGCGCTACGCTTCTGTTTACAAATGTCCCACGACATTTTAGAGTCTAGTAGTACTCGATACTTTGACAGCAGACGAACAAACATGTAGTGATCATTATTGATACCACAATAACGATCTAAAGTATTATCGCTATCACTCATATTTTAGTATGCACTTTTAAAACCTACAGCGGCAACACTCTATCGAAAACGCCAGACTGTCAGAGCGAAGTAAATATCATAAGTAAGAGTGACTTGACCAAGTAACTAATCACTTTTGAGGAAGAAATCACAAAATGAAACGTAAATCTAATAAAAATTACGACAACAAGAACTGTAACAAACAAAAATTACAATTTAAAGAATTTCTATGTAAATAAATGAATTTTGGCTGCCTCAGTACTGAATTAAAATTGTCGAGACACTTGAGTTGACTGACGAGTAACTTCACTCAGCAGTTGCTTGACTTGCGTTTTGGGCATTCCCCTTCGAACATCGACCGTGTTCGATAGAGGTTGTGTTTGAAAACTACAGTGGGTTATGGTAATAACTTTATTATTAATTTTTTTTGTATTTTTATAATTGTACGTTCCGTTGGGTTTGTTAAAAAATTCTTTTCGTATAAATCTGCAAAGTAAACTGACATTATATCTACACATGTCATGAACATTGACATTATGAGATCGAAAAAAAATTGAAAAGGGTAATAAAAAGGTAATTACAAGACCAAACGGATATCCGAATTGACTTGAAGTTCATTTAACACATAATTTAGAATAATGCAAAGTCAAAAATATTTTGCTGTCAACAACGGAAGGCACTAACACTCGTATATACAAACGTTAGGGTTAGTGAATTCAATTCACAAACATTACTTAAGTGCCAAAGCGCACTGTGCGTTCGTTAAAATGAACAAACAACTAAGGAAGCTTGCTAGCTACTTGAACCAACGCATAGGAACTGTCAAATATGTATTCGTTTTGTTTTTACGGTGTGCAAAAAGTAATTTTGTCTTTCACGCACCGAAAAAAAACATTTTCTATTAACACACAGATTGTTTGTGGGTCACATCTGGAAATTCATGATATTGTTACTGATAGACCTGGATCTGTGCATGAAAATAGGATTTATAATTCGTCTCTACTTAAAAGAAAGCTACAACAAGGTGTAATACTCGTAAATAAAATACTGCTTGGCGACAGTGGCTATAGTTGTCAAACTATAAATTGTTAAAACCTGTGCTCCAGACAGTAACAACACAGGAAGAAAATTATAACAAGGCTCATCAAAACTCGAAATACTGTAGAAAGAACAATTTTAAATTATTTATGTGTCATTCGCTCTTCTGTTAAACCACATCGTGAACTTGGCAACACTTGGTAACTTGATAAATGGACCAATCATAGAGCAGTAACTATCGCATGGCGTTCAGTTAGAAAAATGTTACTTTAATATTGTTTATGAATTGAAAGGCTTGCCAAAAGGAACGCATTGAGAAAAAGCATTCTTTGCACAGTATTGGTGTTTAAATTAGGTAAGTATACTGTTTGTGAATACGGGTGTAAGTAACGTCAATCTAACGATGACCAGTACTTTGATCACACATCAACTGGTCTTGTCGTAACAGACCTGACTTGCAAACGTATAAGCGCCAGTGTTGAGAAAGAGAAAATAGTAACTAGCATAGTCTAGACCCAGAGAATAGACCTACGGTGGATCACGTGGCGTCAACAGGTAGTATAGCATTTGTCTATGTGAGCTACTCCGACGTATTTGGACCTGAGCTCAATCAGGACTAGTCAGGATTCTGAAATAGGGATGGTAGTAGATATAGGGGTACCAACTCTTACATCCCCGCTTAATATTACAAAGCAGCCGTCTGGCAAAAAAAAAAAAAAATAAAACTGCGACCGATTTATCTTCTTCTTATCGTTTTATTAAGCCTTTCCTCATTATACGAACTTATTCGTAACGAGTTGTCCATTTTTACTGCATCGCTGCTGCTCCACTTATTGGGTTGGCTAATGTCGCAGACCGCAGAACGCGTCTACATTCTGCTCGGTCCTGGATCGCTTCAGACGTTGTTGCGCATTTGCCATCTGAGAAATCCAGGAATTCTTTTTGCGACCTCGTTTTCTTACAGTTGGAGTGACCGTAATTGATAGTGCCTTTTAACCGGATTTTCCGCAGATCTTCTTTGAACGTGGCAATACCTGCTTATTCTATTCGCCTCAAGCTGTTCGGTTACCGAATTTTTTATATGTAGACTTCCTATTACACGCGTAGATCTAATACAATCGCGTTTAGTGACTCCACTAGACATCCTTAACATTTTCATTTCCTCTGCAGTCTGTACATAAGAGCTGGTCTAACAACCGTGGTGCAGAGTTTCTCCTTCAATTTAAGTGGAAAAGTTCGGTCGCAAAAGATTCCCGAATCTTGTATTATTCTAACATACGATTCCGGTACTTTTTGAGACCTCAGCGCGGCCCATATCAGATCCCTAGGCACTCGATCGAATGCTTTCTTGAGGTCGATAAATACCATGTGTAAATCCTTAGACGAATGTCGGTGCTTTTCCATTATTATTCGTAGGCTTTGGATAGCGTCCACCGTCGATCCACACTGGCTATTATCGAGCTTTATTATTTACCGAAGACGTGCGTTTAAGACTCTTTCGACGATTTTCATCGTAATTGACATCAGCTTGATTGAACAGTAGTTGTTGCATTCTCGATTGTTGCCTTTTCCTTTGTATAACGAAACCAAGAAGCTACTTCTCCATTGATTCGGTATAGGTTGTACACATTTTAATTTATTTAAAAGTTTCGATAGCCATTCGCTGCCGATTTCCTCCATCTTCGACCAAAACTCTGATGGAATGCTGTCTGGTCCCGCTGCTTTTCCCCGCTGCATTTTTCCGATTGCTATACTTATTTCTTCGATTGAAAAGTCCGAAACTTCCTCCTCGACCGATTTATCGTCAGTGCCAATTCACATTTATACGGACAGAACCTAGACTATCGCGAATTACAATAAATAGAAAAGTCAAATGTTAAGCGTTTACAATCTTTTTATTGACGGTCCCACCACTAAACTTGGAATAACCAACGTTCTCTTCTTTATGTCAAAGGGTTTTACTATTGATGACCCTACAAAACTGAAATAAATAGACAGTGACGTTGGTATCTGCATATCAAATCTTTGGAACTTGAACAGTCCACAATCTGCCAAAAATGTAGGTAGTGAAGCCCCTTACTTACTTACTAAGGTGGCGCTGCAGTTTATAGTGAACCTGGGCTTTGACTAACAACCCTCTCCAGTTAGCCCGATCCTTTATTAATTTCCCCCGAGTTGCACACTCTATGCCGGTTAAGATCCCGTTCTTCTTTTTTCCATCGGCATTCTTTGAATCATTGGCTGCAAAAAGATCCAATTTGTGATAGGTTTGTCGCCTTCCGTTTCCTGTTTTTGCGATGAAGTCAGATACATATTTTGCTAATGTCTGAAGTTTAGTGAATTCAGTGAGTTCCTCCTTGTTTGTCCAGTTTTAACCGAAGTCTAATCTTAGTTTACCACGTACTACTTAGTGTATCTACGTCCTTTTCTTCGTCTTTAGATAGGTAGGTTTGAGTAAATAGAAAGCACAACGAAATTGCCATACATGCGAGGGTAAACACTAAAATCGTGTGAAGAAATCGACCATTTGCCTTTGAGGGAGATAAAAAAAGCAGTGCACGTAATCCACTTATCCCAGCAGATTAGAAGTCATCATAGCATACGATTCCATATTGGTTTTTTGAACTTTCGTTACTTTGAATGCATAAGGCTTAATCCTCTGCTTTATTCAAGCATTCAACAGTCTTTTCTGTTCTTATTGAATTAAACTGACTTTGAATGAAATTTCACAACCGAAATTACGACAACAGAAAACGAACAGAAAGAGATCAATCACCTATTATCGGGACAAGGCAATAAATGCCTGAAGGCTGGGAGCTTGCGGATAATTAGGATGGGAACATTGTTCCTACTGTTCAGAAAAGCATCCAAATATTTCTGACAAACTCTGCTTACAAGGTCAATAAAATCTCTCCTTGTCTATCCAGAAAATACATTAAGCCTTCGATTTCAATGGTTACTTTATTCAGGGGCAATTTCCCAAAGAATGCACACTACATGATTACACAATGTCAACAGCTTAGTAGAGTACACATGCCACCAATGCAGCTTTTTACTTGTCAATCACTGGTTTTCAATGCTTTTGAAAGTTGAATATAGCTCTCAGCTCAGCATTTCTATTCGACTCCTATGTTCTTTTAAAGAAAAAAAAAAACGCATTCAGATCATCTAAATGCACTGTCATGTTAACTTTCTGCAAAAATTGTTTACCCTCCTAGTATCACATGGAACTAAGTCATATCGTAACCAAAATTCATCACCTCCTCGACTTTGGGTTGCACCCGACGATTTATTGTGGTTCAGGCTTCCTGACTACAATCCATCAATAGTGATCACTTATAAAAAGAATGCATTGCCTTCAACGGACAATAGTTTCCACGGCCAATTTTGTCTTATCACCAAACAATTTTCTCCAAAGAATATTATGTGTTGTTCAAACGACGCGGTGGTAGCATAGGATGTTTCCTAACTTGTTGCTTGGCGGCCTTCAGAAAACCCGACGCAAGCTTAATGCCTTACTTATCAGTTTAAGTTCTTGGACTTCTTAGACGTGGATCATCCCTTACTTTGAAGCTATCTTTAATTTAACCGTAAGGAAACAGACTGCTATCCTGAATACATATAGGATTCTTCTAGTATCGGTTTCTGGCTCTAACTTTATAATAAATTCCTTCTGATGTCCGTATTTCGCCCCAGATGTATTAAATCAGATTTCATTTCCTGAAATGATAAGATTTTTACAACACTAAAACAGTGTTTAATCCCTACAAAGTACCTACTCACCCGGTATAGTGCCAAATTATTTTTAACGTAAAATTCATCGGCATTCGGTTCTTGTTTACTATTCCTACAACTTTCAGATTGCTTCGCTATCAACGTGCATCCAAAATTTGTTTTCAGTATTTTGATTCATTGCTGACAAAGTTAACTGCATTTTCACGTCGTTTGCATAAATATTATGACATTTTTTTAAGCATTTTAGCTTTAATCATTTTCAATGGCAACTCTGTTACTAGTCTTCATGACCACGAAATACAGATAAAATGTAAACAAAGGATTTGTGGAAGCAAAATCATCCAAAATTGCTGCAATATTATGAATAATTAACGGCAAAATGACAAGTAAAATTAATTTTTTAAGTAAAGGAATTCAAAAGGAGTACGGAGGTGAATTTAAATTCTCGATAAACTTGCTAAAATATAAACTGCTGTTGCAGCGCAATCCTAAACAGACACTTTCACTCAAAATCGAGTATCTATTTGACATTTGAATTGAGTGACACTGGTGAATGCTTTCATCACAAGTTGTTGAATTTTGTTTTCAGGGATGTGAAAAACTTTTAAGAATGAAATCGATTTATTTATTAATTTTTTTCTTCGCTCATATTATTCTTATTCATATTAATATTTATCAAAAATAAATTAATGGTTTTGGAATATAAGAATATACACGTGTATGCGTTAAGCAAAAACGTTGTGCCTGTTAATACGCAAGATAGAAGAATACAGTCTTTGCTGTAGAAAAATCTGCAACCTGGAGAGCCATACCATTTATCTTTGCACTAAAGAAGACTATGTCCCATACTTGCATGCTTGGACGAACTTAAAGGTGGTAAGAACGCCCAATGAGATAGTAAATGTAGTCTGGGTGCTATGATAGACAGACATCGTTCGCTGACGTACAAATCGATTATATAATATGCCATTGCATATAACATAGGGTCTTATTCTATGGTGTTTAGCTGCGTTCTTAGAACATGTATAGCAAGAACTATTTTGGGCTAACACTGAAGATTTTCTTCAGACTCGATATTTTGATATATGCAATCGATGTCAGTTCACTGGAAGCAATTATAATATTCAATAGCGCCTTGCCGTCCAACATTAAATAACCTGTTTTCAAAGGCTTTATCAGTTTAGTTTAAATAAGTTGAGTATGTAACCTCTGCGTACGCATTTAAAATTTCTATTGACATTGAGAGTGCCTTCGACGACTTGACCAGGAAACATGGCGTAGACGAGCCACAGAACATAAACTTGGTTGCAGATGCTGCCTGCGGCCTATCTAGACTCCTTTAATTCATGTTGATCGACTGTATGCTAAACGCATTCAGTTGGTCTGCCTAGGGGCTGTATACTTGAAAACCCAGACAGCCCTGTACGTAATTGGTCGCTTGGACAGCAAAATCTTATAAAAACTTCTCTTAACGAGAAGGAGGAATCTAGCTAATCTCATTAATCTAGTACGTTGAGGCATCAACATTCATAACCCCGAAAACCGGCTTTTATCAGACCCCAAAGGAGCGCTTGCTTAAGTTTTGTTATACTGCATGTTGACTTCCATTTGACTCCGATATTAGAAATATGCCATCTGAATACGAACACGGTCAGAATCTGAGCCCGAAAATTTGCAATTTTGCAAAATTTGCAAAATTTGTTGGAGCTTGACTGTTGGTTTTAGGATGCAAAGGTAGCTTTTTTATTTAGGAGTTTAATCTTAGATTTCCCTACTAGTAAAGTCATGCTGTGCTTAAGCGTTATGAACCGATTATACGCAAGTTACGCAAGATTCTTTCAAACCACTCGAATAGCTGGATTTCCTGACTTTTATCTGGTTTCCAGTCAACAATGGGATTAAAGGAAATAAATTTCCAAATGAACTAGTTAGACAAAGCTTAGAGAAGAACTAGAACTCGCACTGGGATTACTTGTGTTCTCTGCAAGGGCTTCCATGGAAAGTTAGGTTTCTTATAGAGACCCGTAGTTGGCATGATTTTCCAGGCAAGCAAAACGATTAATTCTGGACGATTATAAGCAATTAATAGTCCTTCGGGTGCGAATAGTGTAGTGTTCTAACTGTTCTTCTATCGGGGCCCCAATATTTTACTTAGTCAGCTTTGTGTGCCAAGGTCCCTTATCTCCAATTCTTGTGATGTCTGTTATTAGAGAGTTTCCGCTGTATCGTCACTTCCTGTGTGGATGTTGGGCATATCCCCGCCTTTCACTGCAAGTATAAGGTGTTCCTATGATGTGTGCCGGGACTGTAGGCACTTAATTATATACGCAATTATTGATCTTTTTTCAAAAGGCCGGTGCACTTTATTAAAGACTGGCTTTCTGCTTGATTGATTTCTTTGAAAAAAAGAATAAAAATGTCTATAAACAGGAGCTGACATAATGCTATCACCGAGCCTGATCCTTAAAGCTTTAAGAGACCACAAACGCTTTTTTATGATTGTCATTCTTTGATTACCCTCAGGCCGGAGTCGCACAGAAGTACAATTTAATAGGTTGCTCACCTTCACTTTGACAATGGTGCATTTGGTGATTACCGGTCTCAGAATTTAAATAAGTTTATTGTCAGGTCATTGTAGAGAGCGGAAACCATATCTTCAGACAATGTATCTCAAAAGTCAAATCACATGAACCGAAATAAATTTCTTAGCCTTGAACCATCTAAAATCGATGGGGCTACAGGGTAGGAAAATGTAAACCACTCCGGGAGTGATTTCATCATTTCGGGTCCCGTGCAAACTTGTTTTTCGATTGATGAATACGAGCACCTACAAGTATCGTTTCCCCTTCAATGAGTGAAGTTTGGCATTTGTGACGCAAAACTTACGAGTATGTATGAACTGTAAGCGATAAACATGAATTTATTGATTTGTCAGTTGATAGCAAAAAATTGTGTTCAAGCTGGATGTCGGCAGATTTAACTAGAGTAGATGAGAAAGTTTACCTGCTTTTACGAGTGTCATATAATCGAGTTAAACTGTATTGGCGCATTTACGCGTTCAAATTGATGTCATAGACCGGTTTTTTTCCATTTAAATTAGAGATACGGTACTAATAATCGTATAAATAGTGTGAGATAATTACCATATTATCAAGTTAACTCAAATTAACAATAATATCTGTCGATGCGCGAGAAAAGAAAACGTGAGGAAAAAAATTAGCTTAGGCGTCCGTGGTGTGCACGGGATCGCAAATGTTATGATCCGAGATCTCGCCGATGAATAAATACACATTGTGGTATATAGGACCCGGGATTGATTTTATTGCAACTCATCTAATGAACTCCTTTTGAAATATGCGTCGGGAAAATGTTTCAAATCCTAGAGAACATCAGAAGCTGAGTGTATAAAAATGTTTTCCAACAATGGCTTTAAGGATAGACAATCTCTTATAATCCCAATGGAATGTACCATGAAACCGAAATTTATTCTTTTGAAGGTTTTGTTTTTTTGGGACCTGAAATAGCTAGTCCAAAGGAGGGATAGTATTTCGATTTGTTTTGTAGTTCTGCAATTGTCATAGGATAAGGATAACACTTGACATTATTTAAGCTTCTACAGAAATCACGTATTTGCTTCACCATCTTTTAAGGTGCGATCATACGGTCATCCGGATGACATCCTGACGTCACTATGACGTAGAATTTGTCCTGATGACTGATTTTATTGACCGTGTGATCGCTTGTCATCGCTTTTGGGACTGGATAACCAAATTTTGTTGACAGCGTGTCATCCGAATGACAAGGTCCCATAAATGACATTGCTTGATTTCCCACATTGTCATTTAACATCGGATGACATGTTTGCATCGTTGAAAAGTTAAAAGATAATTTTCGTTTTGTTTCTGTGTTATAAAATGAGTGACAACGACGGTGAAGCCGAGGCCAAAAACAAAACACCCACGGTTTCAGGAAAAAAAGGAGCAGAAAAATATCATTTTTCTGTCAAACAGAGTCTGCTTAAATTACAGCTGTTCAGGTAAATCCTGTCCTTTGGGATAGTGGGCGGAAGGATTACAAAACTCCGAACTCCAAAATTGATTGCTGGAAATAGGTAGCTGGTCGAGACGCGTCTTAAATGGCAATAACTTCGTGGCCATTTTAAAGCCCATTTGGGCAAATTTTGAGCCAGAAAATCAGGCCAAGGGACAGGCGAAATTGCGAAAGCATCGTGGCCTCATCTAAGTAAAATTGTGTTTTTGGAGTCTTCCGAAGGGACACAATTGTGTCCATAGACGTCCACATTAGAGTTAGCAGGTACTCGTACTTCAATAGATCTACTTTCATGTATGTATACATTCATACATTACTATATTCGTTTGTTGTTCTTTCAGTAGGATGCGTACGATGATTACTCAATTTTAAATGAGTTGACACAGCTGTCAAATGCTGAACTGTCCTTCGAAGCTGCCCAATCAACACCAGTGCACTTTATTCCAACTATTAAACAGATTAAGTTTATCGAACATTGAGCGCCATATAACCATACAAACTTTTGTTTTCCTTTCGCGTTTTTCTCTGACACTTTTTCTATTGTTTTATTTTTATTTTACTGACGTTTTCGTTTTACAAATTGCCATCAGTGTCTCGTGTGATCGCCTGTCATCCGGCTATGTTTTTCAGGCATGTCGACCGGATGACAAAGCAAGCGTGTCATCCATTTTGGGACAAAATGACACTCGGATGACCGAACGGATGTTACTGGGTGATCGGGTGTCATCTAGAGGATGACACGCTAGCAGATGACTTGCAGATGACAACCGAATTACAAAAGTTCTCTGACGTCAGCATGTTATCCGGATGACAAGTTTGGATGACCGTCTGATCGTACCTTAACACTTTACTAACGCAGGGCAGTGACTGCACGGAAACCCCTAAGTTCTGCAGAGGTAGCTCCATGCGAACTTTATATTGTCTGCAAACCGTCTCTTCTTGAGTGTATTTGGCGTTAAAGATTACTCCACTTCTACTCACGTACACTAAGTCTGACCCGGCTAAGATATATTTCTTTAATTATAGGAACCTTGCATTATAAAAACTTTCTTTTTGAAATGCAGCAGGGTTCTCATATTCCAGAAATGAATCTTTGTTGGGATAAGGTAGCCAAATATCATGAGCAATTAATAGGTGTTTTTCGAGGTACATGTTCCAAAAATGTCGCCTAAAAAATGTTAGCCTATGTTAACTAGGCATTGAGGCACTACACCTGCTCCACTTGCTAATTAATCCTACATGAAGGATTAAGGCGATGGCGATAGTTAGCTCATTGGACTATCACGCAGAGGGTCTGGGTTCGACTCCTGAATGGGTCACCAACAATTTTTCAAATCGCCATCACCCTTTCGGTGGGCAATGGCAAACTCCCGAAAGTAAAATTGCTTATGAAAAAGCTTCTAAGCAATGCCGCTCGGATTCGGCGATAAACCGTAGGCCCCGCTCAGATGTGACAAAAATGACAACATGAGTAACACAAATGATTGTCAAGAAGCTAGGCCATGGCCATGACCGGGCTGCCAGCGCAACAGTGTTTTTATTGTGTTGTTTTGAAGGATTTATACATTTTTAGAATAAATATCTTATTTTGAACAAATGTCGCTGTAGAAATATTGTTAGGTGCCGCGAGTGTTTAGTCTATGGAAATGGTAGTAACGGTTTCGCTTTTTGCTGTATTTGTCGTATTTTCAATGTTACTTATCTAATTACATACGCGTTGAAAGTTAAAAGCAAACAAAACTAGGAAGACGACAAACGAATATGTACCTACATAAAGTACGACTTGAACGCACCCATTGCATGTTGACCGCTGTGTGACATTTATGCAATGTTGCAATGGCATTGCCTATCGACCTTAATTTTCGCTATTTGGGAAGACAAGTAACGCTCTTCAACCAAAAATTGTTGACAGTTTTGCTTTAATAAGTTGATTGTTTCGTTTGGTGTATGACATGTAGCGCCGTCCTGCTAGAACCACGTCTCTTACACATTCATGACATTCAATGAAAAAAATATTAATCATTGCTCTACAATGAATATCCTTGACAATCATACGCTGATAACCATTATTGCTGAAAAAAAATAGGTATAGCCCAATGACTCCACCAGCCCAGAGGCCGCAACAAACTGTGAATTTTTTGAAATCTAACGGTGTTTCGGTGATCTGATTTGATGACATTCCCATTGAGCTAAAAAGAGCCTTTCCGCTGAATACAATTTATCGATGAAACAGCGGATCTAATGACAGTCGATTTTCTGTTTCGACGTAAACGATGGTCATTCGGCTTCAATTCTTGCAAGAGCTGGGTCTCGAAAGCCTTCAAACTAAGATCTTTGCGTAAAATTTCCTGTTAAGTGGACGGACAAAGACCAAACGACTGACGTCGAATCGATCAATTTGGATCTTCTTAAACTCTCTTTTGGACGGATGCAATATTTTTTTTCCAGTTCGAACCCTTTTTACTCGTATGTATGTATCTCTGTTGTGCGAAAACGGTCGACAATACGGCAAATAGCGGTCTCAGATGGTCGATTTTGGAAATTATCTAAAAGTTTGGCGTACAGAAGCATAATTTTAGAAACAAATTTCTAAAATTGTCGAGACTACTGAATAAAAATGACACTGACAGTTTGTAATCTAACAATTGGTTTGACAGCTATAAATGTGCTCTCATTTGACATTAATTTTTGAGTGTTCAAGTATTTACGACTAGGCAAGGTTACTATTTTGGAATACTCAATACAACGGGACAACTTTGAAAATTTCTTTAGGGCGTTAAATTAACTAGAACATCAACGTAAAGTGATTAGTTCGATTAAAAGAGCAAGCTGTGTGTCTGTTACCGATATTGTTTCTCTTTTGATAAGGGTCTGACCTTTCCGAACTAAAGATCATCAATGTTCAATCCGTAAATCAGCGCAATCAGGCAACAAAGTATAGAAAGACCTATTCCACGACAACACCGGCTCATATATCTTTAAGATGTTCAGCTGGACAAATCGATAAATTTAAAACAATTCTATTTCCCAGCTAATTAACATAGCAACTTGTATAGTAAGTATGTATATATGCAATTCTTTTGATTAACATAGCACTTTTGAGAAAACACACAACGATTGCGATCAAAGTGTATTGCGGATAACATGTGGGTATGTCCGTAGACCATATTTGCTATCATCACGTGGCCTCACCTAGAACGTAACGTGTGTTTATCAACAAATATGACACACCTCACGTCACTTGCATCCTCTGCTAACATAAAATCAATATCGCTTGATCATTATCATTAAGAAAGCTTTAGAAATGCAAATTGGCATAAGGTGACGAACCTTAAATGCGATACCAGGTGACGAACCCAAGTTCTCTGACCCTCAAAGAAGCTGTTCACGTGATCAAATGAACAATTTAAAATACATACAAACTCCCACTTACTTGCACGACAGGTGGATGAGGGATAAGTAGAAGACGAAGACTTTTAAATCTCGTTTTGGAATACAACTCAGGTACAAGTTGGCGGCCCGAATAAACTGGATTCACACCAGTTCAGTCGATGGATGTTGCATCTTATGAAAGTGAATACACTGCAGGTGCAGTTGAACATGCGCATTACAAGAACATACGTAATGAGGCAAGAACTAACTCCGTCTAGAAGGTGGGTTGGATTAGTGAATCCCCGTAAAACTTAGCTCTAGATTTTATTTATTTTGGCGATCTGATTTGAATTTGTAATGAAGCTGATTGTAAACATTGTATCTCTGTCGTCGTTGGTAATTTTATTCAGAACCGGTTTGGTTTATTGGATTCGCAAAATTTAACTCGGTAAATCACAAAATTACCGGACCGGTCTTTTGGTTTCGGTTTTGTTTGAGTCATACACAAATAGTACTAAGCTGGTTAACCACTTCTTTTGTGCTAAGTGCGCCTAGCTTACGTAAATACATTTCAAATTGCGTTTAGGTTGAGGGTGATTATGAATATTAGACGTCACAACGACTTATGATGGTATGATCTAATTGTTTGACTACAAATCATCCTTTTTTAAAATTCGCAGAACTAATCCAATAGTTAGGTGAGTACATGTCAACCTAACCATATGAAGGAACCATTATGATGCCCAAGATATTTTTTGGTATACAACAGAGAGATTGCTCGTCTTGGACATACATTTTCTGCCAACGAGATCTAAGTCATCTGTGCATTCCACCATCTACACGGATTTGTTAAAATGATTGTTCTCTGTTCCTACATCGAGTTAAGTCACGGACAAGACTTTGTACATAGATATTTCACGATATCAAAACTTTACCTCTAACCATTGAACTTGTTGGTTTTCAGTTCTTGAATAACTAAGTCATAAAAGATTGTATCACAGTGTGTTGCAGAAGTCTGTGGATACGATGAAGAAAACCTTGATTTGTCTTTCCACTATAAGAACAGTATTTGTGCAAACCGTGTAAGGCTATCAAAAAGGCGGTTTATGCTATGATAGTTTAATCTCTGTCACTTCTGATTGCGAGTGACAATAAGAGTGGTAAAAAATTTAAAATTGGAAAGCATAACCAGAATTATCTTGTAAGTTACGAAATAAATGGAGAAGATTTTGAGACCTAGCTTTACCTCAGATTGTGACGTACCGCCTAACTACTCGTATGTTTATACAAATAGGATTGTTGAGTCGTTCTCGTCTGAAGGGAACGGACTGTTAATATTGTATTTGCCATCAACAAATTCATGAAAATTTGGTTTTGAAGGACCCACAACAGTCCAGCCCTATTCCGTATTTATGCTTTATCTATTTCTTTAAACCATGTTCGCCTTTTTAGGGGTAACAGCTATTGTCTTATAGCCCTGGCATTGGTTTTAGTATTAAAATTGATACCACATCGACTAACTTAGTTTTAGGGATGCCTTACCGATTGTTCGGAGATAAAGGTGTTTTTTTTTTGTAAGTTAAGATGGTAAAATTAAGATGGCTTAGCCACGTTTGACAACGAACTTGGGCTTATCGACTCCAAGGCGGGACAAAATATCACTAGAGCAGCAGACAGTTTCCTGATCTCAATAAACACAAGGGGGCATATCGGTTTGCGGATCATGAAACGCTAAATCAAATTAATCTTCGCCAAACGTTTATCCTGAAGTCTCTCCTCCTACGTCGCATCAGCATTCAATACTGACGACAAGTGGCAATGCTGCAATTGATATGCCGGCTTTCATCCGAGCAACACAAAAAAACCCCTAATTCAATGAGGAATGCTGGAAAGAACATGCAGCTAAACAAGAAGCGTGCAAAGTGCCTCTGCAAAGAAGGAGCAGAGCCTTCGTTAACTTTACGAGCAGAAAAGACGGAAAGAGCATCGCCTTCGTCAGAAGAAGAAAAGGGAGCATAAGAAGCGTGCGATCGAATATATTAAGAAGTTGTTCTCTAGAATTAACATTTGGAAGTATTACCAACAAGTAAATAGAACGTTTACAGGCAGGAAAACCCACATAAGTGAGTACATTCGCAGTCGGTACTGAGAATTTTGAAAAACTATATCTGCAGACTGTATAATGGCGAGCAAGCCATGCAGTGTAGAACATTGCACTTAGACGATGATAGCCAAACATTTTTGTCACCTGATCAGTGTGAAGTAAGGATAGCAATATCTAAGTTGAAATTCAAAAAAGTAACTCGAAGTGACGGCTGACTGGCCGATATATTCGAGTAACTTTGTGGAGAGCATACATAAACTCATTTCCCAAATCGGAAAAAGTCTTAAAAAAGGTGACCCGATCTCCGAATCTTCATAAAATCTGTCCAAACCTAGTACGCCGATGATATCGACATTAATGAAGAACAACACAGGCTGTCACGTTAGTATTGAAACAAAAGCTGCCACAATGAGTTTAGCTGTAGGTGGAAAACTTATGCTCTCAACAAGAAGGCATATACATATAACATCGATGTAATAGTCTCGACAGCTTTAATTACGAGACAGTAAGAGCCTTGGTTTATCTCGGCTCTGCTATAAATTTTGCCAACAATAGCAGAAATAAAACAAAGAATCAATCATGCCAATCGCTGTTTCTTTGGATAAGGAAGGCAATTAAGTAGTAAGGCCCTATCTTAAAAAAACTGTCGAATATTTTCCTTAAGCGCTGCGATTGTCTGA